>OY728132.1:1257116879-1261916879 GCA_963277665.1 Viscum album | reverse complement strand
ACTAGACTCCCCCTGCATATTTACCCCTGCTGGACACTGGACCCCTGCTGGACACTGGCCCCATACTATAGGTTCTTAGTAGGACCACCCCATACTATAGGTTCTTAGTAGGACTTGGGAAACACTTGAAACAAAATTCAGAAGTATCTATATATGAGTAATCTAGGAAAACATACATATAATCAGTCTGGAAAATAAAACAGAATAAACTATAAAATGTTTATGGAAATAAAATAAAACATATTTGAAATTGGAAAACATTACCAGAAAAACTGTTTATCAACTAAACAAAATTCTTGGTGAAATCATGGTCACACATGCTCATCCTCGGATAAAATCTTCTTTCATTTCATGTAGTACTGCATTAAAAAAAACATTGGAATTATGATTTGAAATAGAGTTACTAGATTTTATATCACCGTGCTCACTATCTATAGGTGGTGAAATAGTTATACCTGGTGCCTGTGAAGTATTTGTGGGATGTTTTATGATATTTTCCAGATCTGGACAGCACTTCATTTTCTCTATAGAGACATTCATAACTTGCATGGTCTTAGGTTCCTAGACAGCCCTCTTGCACCCCCTTGCAACCCCCTGGACAGCCCCCTTGAACACCCCCTGCTGAACAGCCCCTCCCCCCCTGCTGGACATCCCCTCCCCCTACCTGGACACCCCTCCCCCCTGCTGGACACCCCTCCCCCCTGCTGGACAGCCCTCCCCCCTGCTGGACACCCCTCCCCCCTGCGGGACAGCCCCTCCCCCCTGCGGGACAGCCCCTCCCCCCTGCTGGACAGCCCTCCACCCTGCCGGACACCCCTCCCCCCTGCCGGATAGCCCGTGACAGCCCACCCCCCTGCCTGACAGCCCGCCCCCTGTCGGACAGCCCGTCCCCCTTCCGGACAGCCCGCCCCCCTGCTGGACATCCCCGCCCCCCTGCCTGGACACCCCTCCCCCCTGCTGGACAGCCCTCCCTCCTGCTGGACAGCCCTCCCTGCTGTTGGACAACCCTCCCCCCTGCTGGACATCCCTCCCCCCCCACCAGCCCCCAACCCCAGCCCCCTGCCCCCCACCCACCAGCCCCCAACCCCAGCCCCCCCCCCCCCCCCAACCCCAGTCCCACCCCCCCCCCAGCCCCATGCCCCCCCACCAGCCCCCAACTGCACCAGCCCCTAGCCCCACCCCCCCCCCCCCCAGCCCCCTGCCCCCCCCCCCAACCCCAGCCCCCTGCCCCCCCCCCCCAGCCCCCCCCCCTCCCAGCCCCCTGACCCCCACCAGCCCCCTGCCCCCTGCCAGTCCCCCCCTGCCAGTCCCCCCCTGCACCCTTCCAGGCACCCTGCCAGTCCCCTGCTAGTCCCCCTACCCCTGGACACCACCTGGACCCCCTAAAATAAGTGAGTTGGAATAGGAATTTAGATGAGGGCTTCAAATGTTAAGGGGTCTGGTTTAATTGGTTAGAATTGGGTGAGGTTTGGAATGGTTTTAAAGTGGGATGCCTGGTGGAAAATGTGGGGTTTGTGGCTTAGAAGTTAAAAGGTGGGTAGGCCTGATTGGTGGTCAAGTTGTGGATGGGTTGCCTAGGTGGATTGAAAAATGGTGGGGGGCTGGGAAGGAGTTCATAGTGGCTAAATTGAAGTGGGAGCTTGGAATTGTAGTAGGTTTTGAGTTTGGATTTTTTAGTGAGAGTGGAAATGGCCCTGGAATAGATGGTTTGATTTTGGTGGGTTGGCCATGGGATTTTTATAGTGCATCGAAAAATAGTCACTAGTAGGGCTTGGTTTGGTGTGAAATTCAGTCAAACAGTTCTGGGAACCATCATGGAAGCAACTACCAAATACAGACCAGAGCTAGTCTCCTCTACAGTGAAGACCCTTCATGGAAACTCTTCAAGCAAACCAGGTCTCCAGTTGCATCTTTGTCCATAAAAAACAAGCCCTGTTTTCATAGGCCCAAACAGACCTCCCTTTGCCAGCTTGTGGGGGAAATGTGGGAACTCCAGCATGAAATAGGCCCTCAGAATAGAACAGCCTCTTTGGAATTGCATCAAACAGATTGTGTGTAGCCTTTAAAACTCAACTTGGCAGTGATCATCCTCCTCCAATGAGTGCTACATGAGATGAGGGAATTATGGAAGGAAATTCATCTAAAACAGCCAAAAGCATACATTGAATTTCCATCACAACAGGCTGATCCGGTTCAGACGACATGTGCAGAGGATGAGGATGATCTGGTTCGGACAACATGTGAAGAGGATGAGGAAAAAGAATAATTACCGAACAAATATTATGTGATACATGTACAATAAAATATGCTAGACAATTCCAAACCAATGTTTTCAGTTGAATTGAGCCTTTGTACCACCTGATATGCACGTTTTTTGGAAAGATGGATGAGAGGCAGCGCTGAGAGGAGATATAGTTTGGGAATGAGGAAATATGAAAAATTATAGAGCTAACCATTCAATGTTTCTCTAAGGAGGAGTAACCGCCGCAGGGTGTCATCCTAGAGCAGGGCCAAATCACAGCGTGACCGCGGCATGACCGCGGCGTGACAACGGCGTGACCGCCGTAGGGTGTCGTCCTGGAGGAGTAACCGCCGCAGGGTGTCGTCCTGGAGCAGGGCCAAATCACGGCGTGACCGCGGCGTGACCACGGCGTGACCGCAGCGTGACCGCGGCGTGACCGCGGCGTGACCGCGGCGTGACCGCGGCGTGACCGCGGCGTGACCGCGGCGTGACCGCGGCGTGACCGCGGCGTGACCACGGCGTGACCACGGCGTGAGCGCGGCGTGACCGCGGCGTGACCGCGGCGTGACCGCGGCGTGACCGCGGCGTGACCACGGCGTGACCGCGGCGTGACCACAGTGTGACCGCGGCGTGACCGCAGCGTGACCACAACGTGTTGGCCCAGTCCAGCGACATCCGCGGGGCAACATCTTCCACTTAGTTTCAAATAGGATGAGAGGCAGCGCTGGGAGGAGATATAGTTTAAGAATGAGGAAATATGAAAAATTATAGAGCTAACCATTCAATGTTTCTCTAAGGAGGAGTAACTGTCGTAGGTTGTCGTCCTGGAGCAGGGCCAAATCACGGCGTGACCGCGGCGTGACCGCGTCATGACCGCGGCGTGACTGCAACGTGTTGGCCCGGTCCAGCGACATCCACGGGGCAACATCTTCCACTTAGTTTCAAATAGGATGAGAGGCAGAACTGGGAGGAGATATAGTTTAGGAATGAGGAAATACGAAAAATTATAGAGCTAACCATTCAATGTTTCTCTAAGGAGGAGTAACCGCCGCAGGGTATCGTCCTGGAGCAGGGCCAAATCACGGCGTGACCGCGGCGTGACCGCGGCGTGACCGCAGCGTGACCACAACGTGTTGGACAGCCCTCCCCCTGCTGGACAGCCCCTCCCCCTGCCTGGACACCCCTCCCCCTGCTGGACACCCCTCACCCTGCTGGACACCCCTCCCCCTGCCTGGATAGCCCATCCCCCCTGTCGGACACCCCTCCCCCCTGCCGGACACCCCTCCCCCTACTGGACACCCCTCCCCCCTGCTGGACAGCCCTCCCCCCTGGTGGACAACCCTCCCCCCTGCTGGACAGCCCTCCCCCCTGTTGGACACCCTCGCCCCCTGCTGGACACCCCTCCCCCTGCTGGACACCCCTCCCCCTGCTGGACACCCCTCCCCCTGCCTGGACAGCCCATCCCCCCTGCCGGACACCCCTCTCCCCTGCCGGAGAGCCCGCCCCCCTGCCTGACAGCCCGCCCCCATGCCGGACAGCCCGCCCCCCTACTGGATAGCCCCGCCCCCTGAATGGACACCCCTCCCCCCTGCTGGACACCCCTCCCCCCTGCTGGACACCCCCCCCTACCGGATAGCCCGACCCCCTGCCTGACAGCCCGCCCCCCTGTCGGACAGCCCGCCCCCCTGCCGGACAGCCCCGCCCCCTGCCTGGACACCCCTAACCCCTGATGGACACCCCTCCCCCCTGCTGGACAGACCTCCCCCCTGCCCCCCTGCCCCCCTCCATCCTACACCCTACCCCCTTCCCCTGCCCCCCTCCACCCAGCCCCTTAGCCTGCACAACACCCCATGCACCCCCCTGCACCCTCCCTGCCCCCTGCCCCCCTCCACCCTCCCCCCTGCCCCTTCCCCCTCCCCCCTGCCCCCTACCCCCCTCCACCCTGCCCCCCTACACCCGTCCACCCTGCCCCCTACCCCCCTCCACCCAGCCCCCTATCGAGCACAACAATTGAGTACTGTAGAATTCAGCTCATAAAAAAGATTTTAAAATTGGAACCATAAAACTATGATTAAATTTTTATTTTATGTTTGTAAAACTACATGGGAACAAAATAATATGTTAATATCACTCTAATCAAAACCAATAACTGAGAAGTGAAGTTCACATAGATGCCCATTACCAAGAATGGATGTTCCCCCTTGCTTGTCGGTTGCATGCCAACGTGCCCGCATTTGAACCAACACCAACCACCTCGTCCTATGGTAGAAATGATTAATTAGATATATGCATCAATTTGTAACAATAAAGAATTTTTCTATCTAATTACAAACAAAGCATATAACTAATATATTAAAAACAAAAGAAATGAAGAACATAGAGTTCAAACAATCACACAAAATGCATGAATGATACCCACTAGTTACTATATTAACAACTTCAACACATATTCATGGATTTTAATGTAGATGCATGTTAACATTTGAAGTTCAAAAATGATTTTTAGTAAAACATTAAAATAAGAACACACTAGAATTTCAATAAATATGTATCAATATCCACTTTTTCATTAGTGCGCAACTTCAAAATATCCTCTTGCTCTTCGACCACTCCCAAACTTTGAATTACAATTAGATTTTTTGAGTTTCAAAAGTTTCGCATCAGGTGTATTAATAACCTTCTCATGTACCTCTAGCAAATCATGAAGTTCACTTGAATCTATACAACATACATAGGGAGAATAGAAATCAAAATCATACACAAAAAAATCACAATAATATAAAAGAAAATCTTTTTCAATTAAATAAAAAACTTAATTAATTTGGTCATCTTGATCTTTTTGATCCTAGGAGTGTTTCTAAGTTAGAAGTGATTTATTCAACCTCCTCCAACCTCTTATCAAAACAAAATCCTCAATTTTATAATTTTTCAAAGTAAAGGAAAGGGTATCTTTAATTGGTTCATCATCTTATGATTTCACAAGAATTTTGAAAGGATTATCAGGAATATCCCACTACTAAAAGACCACCTTGGAGAGGTGGGTTACATTCCTTCTATTTGTCCTTTGACATATTCATAGACCTAGTCCCCATTGGTAGAGAAAAATATGAGTAATCCCTTTTATCTTTCTAGTTGACCCTCCATATCTTACTCTTCTCATACATGGATACATTTAATCCTGAACCTCATCCTCTAAATCACCTAAAAAGTGGAAAGAACATTGGACACCCCTCCCCCCTGCAGCCCCCCACCCCCTGTAAAGCCCCCCTAGACAGCCCCCCCTGCAGCCCCCCTTCCCCCTGGACACTGGACACCCCCCTGAACACTGGACTCCCCCCTGGACACCTCCCCCCCTGCCTGGACAGCCCCCCCTGCCGGAGAGCCCGCCCCCCTGCCTGACAGCCCACCCCCTTGCCGGACAGCCCGCCCCCTGCTGGACAGCCCCGCCCCCTGCTGGACACCCCTCCCCCCTGCTGGACACCCCTCCCCCATGCCTGGACCGCACCCCCCCTGCAGGACATTGTTATCATACCACTAGATTTATCTCATATGATCATTGATGAATTTATTTCACAATATCAAAGTCATGATGGTCTGCTGAGTACACGGGATAATCTGAATATTTAGAGTTATGCTTTCATGGACTATGACATCATCATATTGAAGAAAAATCAGATTGGACAGTTTAATACTAGAGTTCACTACAGGATGGAATGAAACAGCCCAAATAGACCACCAAAATAGCTTATAGACTTTAGATCACCATTCATACATTTATCCAGATTTTTTATTCTCTATAAAATATGAAAAAATCAAATTGCAACTCATGATTAGCTTAAAAAATCATGGGCGCATATTGTTTCTGGTTGATCTATTTACTTCCAGGATAGAGAAAATGATCAATACTTATTTTTGAGATATAACTTTGACCAGAAACTATAGGAGTATGATGGATTTCTATTTAGGATGCCATTTAACACTCACCTATAGGTACCCAAGTTGCTTGAGCAGGTCTCCAAGGCTAGATGCAGCGAGCAGGTATATAGTCTTCTTCTAGAAATAGTGGAATCATTTTTTTTATTGTGTGTACTACAAGGAATTCAAGGTTGTTCAATAATCAAGAACTAATTTTTCACCTCAGCATGATGGAGCTGCTTATGGATTGAGTCTGACTCAGAAATTTCTTCCAAGACTTTGTAATCAAGAACATGGAATGTCCCATAGAGGTTTATTACTCATTGGATCGAATATCTCAAGAATATCACTCGACTCAATCTAGTTATTTCACCTGAAGAGGTTAATTTTACAAGCATTCTCAACTTTAGGAATCAAAGTGATAAATTGGGCATTGGAACCATGGGGATGCACCCCTGAGGTGAAGAAAGAAGAGACCAGCTTACAAACTTCCACTTTAATCTCCTCCCAATACTTTAAATAAAAAGAATTTCCAAATCCATCCAGACTAGGGGCACTACCAGCATTGAGACTGAAGACCGCACCCTTAATCTCAAATTCATGGGGGGTGCTTGTGAGAAAAATATTATCCTCATCAGAAACCGTCGAAGGAACAATACCATCCATTAAGGTCCCCTCCATTCCAGGTCCATTGAAAAGCTTAGTGAAATAGTCAACAACATGTTCAGCGATTGCTTCCTTGTTATGCAAGATGCATTATCCAGTTCTAAGAAAAGATAAAGGCCAATTGGCCCTTCTAATTCATTGAAGAGAGTTGAAGAATTTTGTGTTCATGTCCCCATCCTGTATCCATTTGATTCTGAAAGTTTCCTTTTGAACACCTTCCCTCTTTGTAATAAGAGAGTTCAGCCTGGATATAACACCCAATTCTATTGAAATGTCCTGACTAAAATCAGAATTAGTAGCTTCATCTTGAATATGTTGTAGAGTCGACTCGAGAGTGAGGATCTCTTTATCCAACCCACTCTAATTGGACTTGCTCCAAATTCTCAGTTGGGACTTTAGTAACCTCAACTTGTAAGAGAAGGCCGATTCACCCCAGCTACAATTCATGCTGAACCAGAAACTTTTAATAAGATTGTCACATTCAGTCTGAAAAGACCAAGCATTATTGAATCAAAAAGGAAGAGGCATTTGTTGCTCTTTACTCTTGAAACTAACCAGAATTGGATGGTGATCTGAAGAAAATTTAGGAAGAGAAATGCTGGAAATTGAATCACATACATTCAGGAGATAATCTGCTCATCAATGGCAATAACTTCAACCTTTCCGAATGAATAATGAGAAAAAAACCTATAAAAGATCCCCCTAACTAGTGTAACCACTAGAAGCAACCAAATTAAAACCAAATTTATTAAGTCCAGCAAAGCCTAATAAAAAATAAGCTTTAGGTTCAGAAATTCCAAGAAGCTTGGGCTTGTGAACCTGAATGTGCCTGTGCAAAGAATTGACTGTCACAGAAATTCCTCACATTCAGATTTTTTATTTTCTCTCTTGTTGTGCCAGTCCCCCCACCCTCCCCACCCCCCAGCCCACCTGCACCAGCCCCCCCCCCCCCCCCCTCGCAGCCCACCTGCACCAGCCCCCAACCCCAGCCCCCAGCTGCACTAGTCCACCCCCAGCCCAGCTGCACCAGTCTCCCCCACCCTCCCCAGCCCCCTGCACCAGCCCCCCCCCCCAGCCACCTGCTACCCCCAGCCCCCCTGCCACCCCCAGCCCACCTCCACCCCCCCACAGCCCACCTGCACCAGCCCCCAACCCCAACCCTTAGCTGCACCATCCCCCCCCCCCCAGCCCCCTGCCACCCCCCAGCCCACCAGCACCAGTCCCCCCCCCCCCCCCGCAGCCCACCTGCACCAGCCCCCAACCCCAGCTGCACCAGCCCCCCCCCCCCAGCCCCCTGCTACCCCAGCCCACCTGCACCTGTCCCCCCTCCCCAGCCCCCCTGCACTAGCCCAAGGATCCTACATTGTTTCACCAAGGGGCTACATGGTTTAGACTTGGCTATGCGCAACTCATGCTAAAAAATTGTGTGCAATTCAAAATTAACTTAAAATTATCCTCACGAAGGGAGGTCATACTATTTTCCTCAAACCATGCACCTTAACCATGAAGAGTATGGAAACCTCAAAAATTTCCATGTTCTGACCTGGAACTCCATGGAGATAAAAACCAAAACTCTACTTAACCAAATAACAATAAAATAACTATGCAGTGACATAGGGGATATCATAAAATCCCCTCCATGCTACTTTTCCTCCTAGAATTTCCTTGGTCAAAACTAGAGATAAAGGAAAAGAGATGAAAAGGAAAATAGAACTAGCACACTGTGACCAGAATTTTTCTAGTATATTGTATCTTTTACTGCCTCTCTCAATGTCACCCAACATTGTGCAAGTCTTACCACTTCCGATCTACGTATTCACATTACACATTAGGGGGTGAAACAAGATAAAACAGAACTAGCACAGTAAACTGCAAATAAGTGAAATCTTGGTGTGAAGTGATGTAAAAGTAAAAAAATCTCACATTGTTGTGCCCTATGACACCCCCTAGAAAATGGTGCATGGGATTATAGTATCTTCTCCTCAATACAAAAACATGTCATCAGTTTGTATGATGGATATGTGGAATGGATGTCATTACCAATTAGAGGAGTTATTTTTGGAATTGTATACACTTTCTACTAATTTCTATGAAAGTGGAAAATAAAAGCCCCCTGGACAGACCCTGGACACCCCCCACTGCCCTCCTACACCAGTTGAGAATCACTGCATTGCACTGCATCCTGTTGAGACGTAGTGTAAAAATGTTTAACAAACTCAAGTGAAACTGGAAATACAAATTCTTGGAGAGAACTACAAATAATTCAACGAATATATGAGAAAACACCTGTTGAGAATCACTGCATTGCACTGCATCCTGCAAATTTCAACATTATAAGAAAGATCCCATATGATAACCTCCTCCCTCATCCCTAAATCATTATAAATGATAAAACTAATTAATGGAACACAATAGAAAAATATATATTATATATGATATTAACGGACATAAAATAATGAGATGAATCCATCAATGCTTGATAAAATAAAAAACCTCATAAAACTAAAACAATGACCCTACATAAATTACATATGGTTCCCTAGATCTATATAAAACTATTAAACCATCCCTTTAGTGCCTTTAAATACACCACATACTGACCTCCTAGATAATTTATATATCCCACTCTACTAGAAATCACTAATTGTGCTTACAATTCCTTTGTAAAAGTAAAATTATAACCGCCACTCCAACCATAATGAAAAATCATTAGAAGATGGCCCATATCTACATGAGTGATACTTCCTAGGGTCAAAATGGAAAACCATCTGAGTGTCTATATTTATTCCACATATAAAAAATGAATCCTTTGACTCTAGAAGAAGGGAATGATAAAGTCTTTCCTAACCAATTGATCATCATCCACAACTTGTAGAATAATCTCCTTTCCTATTCTTACTTCTACTAGATCATTATGATCTTGTTATCTCCTAATTATTCACCTCAAGTTCAATTTAAATAAAAAGATACATTTTATATCCTTCATAATTAGGAAGAAAATGTGATAAACCTTTGAAAGTATGTCTAACATCAACCCATACTCAAACCGATGATACATAGAATGCTCATCACCTCCCAAGGTTAGAGAAAATTTCTGCAAGTCTGTAAACTAGGAAGAATATTATATAATTCATATGCTTACATACATAAAAACTTGCCTCGGCATCGGAAGAGAGGATTCGGGGAGGAGACGTTGGGGAGGAGGAGTCCGGGAGGAGGGTTGCGGCGAGGAGGAGGGTCGCGGTGAGGAGTCGTCGAAAGAGCTGAGTCGAGGAGGAGGGTCGCTACGAGGAGGCGTCGGGGGGTAGGGTTGCGTCGAGAAGGAGGGTCGCGGCAAGGAGCCGTCGGGGAGGAGGGAGCGGCGAGGAGGGCGCGGAGAGGAGGGCGCGGTGAGGAGGCATCGGGGAGAAGGAGGGCGCGGTGAGGAGTCGTCGGGAAGGAGGAGGGCGCGACGAGGAGGCGTCGGGGAGGAGGAGGGCACGGCGAGAGGGCAGAGGAGGCGCCCGATGATAATTGGGAGAAAAAAAACGGGTTATGATTTAGCCACGGAGAGGGATATGAATCGTGGCGATAGAAGAGATATATCCACGGACCTATAAAACCATGGCTATAGGTCCGTGGCTATAGCCCAAATTTGTAGTAGTGTGTATTTCAACCTTTTCATAAATTTTTACCAACAATCAAGATTAAGAAGATATATTTATCTATATGCAAGTCCTACACAATATTTTTCTAGGTATTTTAACTCAATTAGTCAAAGAATAATTACCTTAAATAGCATATAATGAGTCCTTACTATAGTTTCTGAATCCTTTTACACATAATATTACATGAATTTTAAAATAAAATTCTATTAATTACATTAAAAAGATCTTGATACCTACTGTATTTTGAAGAATAGAAGCATAAAACATCAAAAGAAACTAAAAAATAAATTGTTTTTGTTTTTCCCTTAATGATATCCTAAATATTATTTCTCCATATAACTACATATGAAAACATAGGTAATATATAAAAAAAAGGGGGTGAGTGAAAAATAAATGTATTGGAATAATATGATAAGGAAACCAAACCTGTGAGTCAAAAGTAATACATTATATCATAGGAGAAAAATATCAGGGGGGATTCAGATGGTATAATAACAAAAATAACCAGGAATCATAAATAATTCTATAATAGGAAATGATTTGAAAATATATAAGATGATATAAACATGAATCAATGAAAAATTACTAGACAAAATCACATGGTGAAAAAAGTCCCATGATATATAAGGTTTACTCCCTAATACCTTAACTGATTTCTCATGAGACTAAATACTTACCAAATAAATTATATCTCTATCTAGGTTCAACCATTATAGAATATTCCGAATAATTTATAACACAAAAGAAATATTTATAAGGAATAAACAAAATAATTATTCATGGAAATAACAAGGTAGTACAATCTTTTCTAATATCATAATCAAATGAAATTATATATGGAAGGAATTGGAAAGATGAACATAAGTCATGTATGACCCCATCAAAGTAAAGAAAAATAATCAAGGTATATATGGTAATGAAATATATATATATATATATATATAATTTATAGAAATTTATACCATCATAATTTATCACCATTGATTATTTTTTTAAAACTTCTACGGAATATTTCTCTAGGAAATAACTCTTTTCACATTGAAATTACTTCATTAAAATATAAAAATTTAAAAAATATTATATAAAACATTTTCTTTCAAAATGATAATTGAATATTTTAAAGTAATCTTCATAGTATTGAGAGTTCACGATGATGGTATATTTTATTCTTGTCATACAAGGTAAAAACTATTTCATTGTAAAATGTAAAAAAGATCCTTATTTGTAAACTGAGAAGAAGATTCATTATATTTATTATTATAAAAATTAATACATTGGTAAAATTTTCTTCAATAAAAAATTGGAAAATATTAAATATATCCATTTAAAAATTTTATGGAATATAATCATATGAATGAAAAATAATTTTTGACTAAAAAGAGAAATTAATTTATATTTTTATAAAATCATTTTTATCAACCATTTTTAATTAAAATTAATGTGAAATGGCACTATAAAATAAAATATCCATGAATAAATATAGTAGACTAACATTAATTTTTTTTTCTTATAAAATGATCTAATATTTTCTAATAATTTTAATTCAATGATAATCAATCTTGAATCAATTAAGATTTAAACATAAACCCTAACTGATTTGGTTACTTTTGAACCATAAATATTATGAATGAATTAGATTAATTATAACCTAAAATATAATTAATTATTAAGTATTCTAGATATAATATGTGTTGGGGAAGTATATACACCATTTTAATTAAATTAGGTGCACAAAAGAACATGTGTGTCAAAGAAGGAAGTTTTGAGATGAAAACCCTTACCCTGAGTTCATATGATTTTGTGTATATAATTTACAACTTGTATAATGAATTATTTAACTTTCAATTTTTTCTTAAGAAATAATTATAAAATTAATCAATTATAATTAAATTATTGACTTAATCTACTTAATTTAAATATTTATGTACTTTATCAGTTATCTCCACATCAAGTGTTTTGAAAATTTTCGTATTACAAATTCTAAACGTTATTGATGTGTTAAACATGTTGAAAGGGATAATTGATACATAATATCTAGAGTAATTATCATGAAATTATTATCATATTTATAAAAATATTATTATTTTAAAAAAAATTAATGATGAATTATGTTTATGAAAAATTATTTACTTTAAAATCATGGGGACGACAGATAATATATACGCATGTGTAACATTTCTATTTTACAAAGATATTGAAAAAATTAGGTAAGTGTTTTTTATAAATAACTAATTATAATTATATAATAAATATCAAATTATTTATTCAAATTCACTTATGTATACCACCAATCTGATGCGTTATTAAAAAAGGAATCACATTGCATGGTGAGGTGGAGTCCACCGTACACAATAATGATGTCTTTCTTTTACAATGTATTGTAATATAATAAAGTATTTGATATATTAAATTTCCATAATTATTAAAATATCATTAATATCATAAAAAACCTTGAATCCATTTTTATGAATATAAATTAGAGTCGATGATGTAAAAAAATTATATCCGTTCGCGAGGAGGTAATCTATCGTATACTGGAACTATGGTTCTTTTCCCATTTAATGGAATAGGATAGAGATAGAGGTTATAAAAATAACTTAATAAATATATAATTAAATGTTTAATATTATGTTATTATATTATCTATATTCATTAAGATTTTATGGAGTTAGAAAAATAAATAAAACAATGATGTACAGTTATAAATGATACATCGTTTTCGGGACAACATTTTAGGATTATACCTGAAGCCTTCAAAAAATTTATTTTTGAAAAAACAAATGAACCCAGTGCAAGGTGAGAGAAGTAAATAATTTATTTTGAAGGTGTTGGCCAAACCAATATGATTTTATGTGCGTAAAATAGAGGATGAGAGGTTCCCTTTGATAAGTGAGATGAACTATCATTTTTGTAAATACCCAAAACTACGCAAAAATGGGAAGTCAGTCTCAATTCTGGTTCCTCCAAAATCGATAGGTAATGGGGTGGGGGTGATATGTTTTAAAAAAACCATCACAAATTAGAAATTAAAATGTTTTAAATGTTTCATTCTATTTTCCTCTATAGTTACTTACTTCTAACATTTTTATTTTTCACCATGGCAACTAGTTTCTTTTTATATTTGTACTATTCATTTTGAAAAAAAATTATTAAAAATTAAAATATAATTTAGATTCAATGGATTATATAATAGGAATCTATTTCATTATATTAAATTCACATTATTTTGAAAAATTCAATTTAAAATCACTCTTCTAAAACATGGAGAAAATGATTTTTTCAAGAAATGCATTTTTTTGGGGATAACATTATGGAAATAAATAATCGAAATATGAATTTCAATTCATCTAAACATATGTATAATATATATTACAATAAAAAATTTCATTACTAGGTCATATTTTATTTAATTAATGTGGTTAATCATTATGCACTTAAATTTAGTTTGCAGAAAATCGTGTTTTTTGTAAAAAAATAAACCTATAAAAAAGTCATGAAAAATAATGATTTATATTATATTATTTAGATTATTATAATTAAAATGGTTCATAATTGACTTTAAAACAAATAAATAATATAATGGGACTTTTATATTACTTTATTTGATAAAAAAATTGTAGTATTTGAAAAACTAAAATTTTTAACTATTCACCGATAAATCAAATATTTTAGAAAATCACAAAATTTCACCATAAATTAATTTTTATATTATGATTAAAAAATTATTTTTATTTCCAAAATAAAATTTCTATACATTTAATAAATTATTTATAATAATTTCCCTTAAAAAAATAATAAATTCATTTTGAAAGGAAACAAGTTTATTCAAGAATAAAATGTATTTATTACAAATTGAGTGGTTATTTATTATTAATAATTGATAAATTTATATTTATTACGAAATTTATAAACATTCAATATTACTCTTAATCCTATTTATACCTCCAATTTAAACTACTAGGCTACAAAAGTCAACATTAAATATTTTTTTAATAGTATACCAGGGTTCATTTAATCATAGTGTTGTGTGTTTTATAAAGTATAAATCATAGTGTTTATTTAATATATCTAAGTGTAATAATCTAACTCATTAATTAAATTTTATCCTTTAAATATGAAAATTTTCTCAGTAATCAAGGGTTTTATATTGAAATATTATTTTATCAAAATCCCAAATCGTAAAAATAGTTTATAATACATCATCTTAGAAAGAGGGTAAGGGAACAACAAAAGTCTAAAGAAATAAATAAAAATTGGTTAAAACATGTGGATAAATTTTTTGTGATGTGAAAACATGGATTTGGGAAGAATATTTATTTATTATTTAACATTATAAAAAAAATTAGAGAGAAGATACAATCAATTTATTGAAAATGAATAACATTTTTCTTTTATGTTCCATTTACTAAATTTTAAGGATCCATTTTCCATATAGACTAAAAAAATTATAAAAAATACATAATAAAATGGTTAAATTAATCATTTAATCTTTTTCACCATAATCACATGTATTTCTCCAAAAAAATGAATATTTAAGATCAAATTTTTATACCAGATTCAATAACATTTACTTCACACAGTTCACATGGATCCACTAAATTAAATCATGATATAAATCATGTATTTAGATATTACAAAACCACAAATGGAATGTAAAAGGTATGAAAATTAATAAAATTTATACACCTTCATATTAAAAATGAAACCCAATGACTAATTTAAATTATTCCAAATCAATATATCCTTACACACCAAAAAACAATATTCAACGATTTAGTTGTGTTCTTCCAAAATAAGATTTCATATTAGATAAATGATATTATAAGGGTTAAAAATACATTAACCTAATGAAAAAAATCGTAAAATATAATTATTCACCTCAAAATCCAAAAAAATATCAAAAAATATGATCCAAAAATTTATTTTCCAAATTCAACTTCATATTTTTCTGTTAAATTTCTTTAACAAATAATTACATATTACTATTACATCACATCGGACTATGGTAAGAATTTCAACCTTATCACCCTTCTATTATATGTTCATTCCCCATGACCTTTCAATATTTGATAGGTTGTCACTTGGATTATCGGTTTTCCTATTTCAAAAACTATAGGGAAAAATATGATAATCATATTCATAATAAATAACTATCCTTTAAAATTATTAACAAAATAATGAAAAACTTTCAAAATAGCATTATTCATCTAATTCATTTTTTTATTGTTTTTTTCAATCCCACTTATTATTTTCCAATAAATAAGTTAATTGAATATATTTAACTTTAATTTATTGAAATATTAAATAATATAATTTCTTCAATATTTTTCTTTTCTATAAAATATTACCTTATTATTAACTTGTGATTTTAGATTATAAGTATCATTAAATATTTTTTTTAAACGTAAATGAAAACTACTGGAAAACAGTCTTTAGAATTTTCATGATTTCATATTACGAGAATATCATTGGTATAAATAATTCAATAACATGATTATCAAGTTCCAACACATAAAAAATTAAATAGTTCCTCTTTTATATTTAATATAACATATTTTATTAGAAATTAATCCACATAATTGGGAATTAACACGGATAATTATTGAGATTCCCACATCTATGACATTGAACTATTACTTATTACATTAGATTAAATTTATTTCCCATCATCTTTATAACTAGAATCTTTATATTTCCATTGAAATTATCTTCTTTGTTCCCCCCTTTCCCACACATACAGAATATTATAGTTCCTTTAAGTAATTTTCCATGTTTCCTATTCTAACATTTTTGATATGTAAGAATGTGAATCTTCTTTTATTTATCATCTTTAACTCTTGAAAATGTATAATATTACACCCTCCTATTATTTGATGTTTTGTTAAATTAAACTATATTCCATTCATTAATCAATATATGATATATATCAATTAGAATTATCAGAGTATGTTCACCTTATATTCTGATTAGGTTAGGTATCTTTTTAGTGAAATAGTTACAATTCCCTTCACATTGGTTATAGGAATTCTTTATCATATGTTCCAATGATAACTAAAAATAATAAAATAAAAAATATTGGAATTAATCAATATACAAAAGGAGAAACTGATAAACCCATAAGTAATAACTTATAAATTATATGTACATCCTGATTTTTAAGTCTGTAGTTTTCAATCTAGGTTATCCATGATACCTTATCTTACTAGATTTTCTACAATAATTTTTTTTTCAATTCATAAAAAATGATTCATAAATATTTTATAAATCTCCAAAATATATCACTTAAGAGTGTCAAACCTAGTGTCTAGAAAGTCCCATTATCATGCAGAAGGTGAGGATCGAGTCAATCCCAAAGCACACCTTTTAGGGTTATTATCATTTTGTACAATTGTTCCACGGCCACATCCACATGTAGTTTCCAGAAAAAGATATAATTTCATGAAATCCACTATCTCCATTCTTCTAAAAAAATATATGAAATTTTTCCCTATATATATTCTTATCCTTATACATATCACAAGGGTTATTAATAAATAATTCTAATCTATCTCCCCAAAAATAACTAGACCATACTCTTATAGAAACTATATTGGTATAGATTTATTAGTATATGAATATAATATATACATATGGGTCACTCCATTTGTTGCTACAAATCTAGGGTGGGATTCTTAACACCATGCATATTAGTATCTCATTCCCAATTAAGCCCTTTGGGAGGAGATCCATGATTTTCCCAATGTTAACATATGTTATTTCACAAGGATATAATTTGTTACTATCATATAATATCAAATATAGAGAACTTATTATTTTTTATATGTAATTACTTATTTTTTATATATACATATATTAACTACAACCCAATGATCTAGAGGTCAAGTCTATTTGAAAGAATATGTATATAAAAAATTAAAAAAATAAAAACCATATCATCTTGATTTTTGTTTCCATTATGATATACTAAATCTCTTTATAATCATGATAATTAAGAGGATAACCTGGGGAATACATAAAATTAATGGATGATCTTGAAATATATTCAACATAATAAGATCATAATGAAGCATAACAAGTGATTCAAACGTATAATATGATATCATAAAATATAATTCCCACGAGATAATTACATTAGAGAATAACACAAATAACCTATAATTATAAGATCATGGTATCATAGAGATATTTTATGTAATACATAACATGAAATAAATATGGGAGAAGTCCAATAGACTGAA
This sequence comes from Viscum album, assembly GCA_963277665.1. Classification (NCBI taxonomy): domain Eukaryota; kingdom Viridiplantae; phylum Streptophyta; class Magnoliopsida; order Santalales; family Viscaceae; genus Viscum; species Viscum album. The sequence goes on along the minus strand of OY728132.1, from coordinate 1,261,899,171 downwards.
TAATATCATATTGTGGAAGAAGTCCCATAAGGGATTATCTTTACTCACTAATCCCATATATGAAGTCTAATGATAATATTGCCTTACCCAATGCAGTGATTCACTATCTAGGCACACCCTTCATAAAAATTATGTGATTTTTTGTGTATAAATTAAAATTAATCATAAGGCATAATCATAATAATTACCCATGGAAATAAATGTGTAATATAATCATTTCCCATATCACAATCAAAGATTATTTCATAACAAAGGCATTTTAGAGATGAAAATAAGGCATGTATTGCCCAATTAATATAATAAATAATAGTATCAGTATATATATGAGGGAAATTTATACCTAATTTATAATCTTTCATTAAATTTATTATTTTTTATCCTTGATAAAATGTTCTTTAAAATATTACACGAAATACTTCTTGAGGAAAATATACTTTTCACATTCAAATGAATTTATTTTTAAAAAAATCTTCAATTTTATAGGAAAAAAATTTCGTTAAAATTAACCCTGGAATATATTAATGTAATATTCATATTATTAATTTTTAATGATATAATTAGATTCCATTTTTTTCAGACATGATAAAAAAACATTCCTTTGGTAAAAGTCAAAAATTATTTTTTTCATAAACTGAGTAGAGGATTCATTTTAAATAATTTTTTAAATCTTAAAACATAGGTAAAAATTAATTCAATGAATCATTATATAATTTTAAAAATATACCTTGATTTTTTTTTATTAAAATATGGGTATGGCAGAAAAATCATTTTTTACTAAAAAGATAAATAATTTTTGATTTTATTTAAAATATTTTTCTCAACAATTTTAAGTTACAAAGAGAAAAAAACAAACTGTTAATTGAAATTCGATGAATAAATAAAATATTATATAAATGATGGTTTTTACTGAAATATTATATTTTAATTTCCTAAAATGGATATTGAATGAAAAACAATCCCGATTAAAATGAAAATGAGAAATAAACTATTACCGCTTTGATAAATTTTCCAATTATAACTCACATGAATGATGTAAATGAAATCAAATTTAAGATATCATTTACTATGAATTATTCAATATATAATATTAAATGGTGTAGTATACACATAATTTAAATGAAATTAGGTACATAAATAAACATGTGTCACAAATATAGATGTTTTGATATGAAACACCTTCCATAAGTCTAGACGTTGTCATGTATGTATTTTAACACATATATAAGAAAAATATATCAAATATTATTTTCATTAATAAAATTTTCCAATAATAACACCTTATACTTAAACATATTTTTTCATTTAATTTCATTTTTAATTACAAAATAAGTTACGTCCACTTCAGGTGTTTTGGGGATATTGAATTTATAAACTAAGAATGACATTAGTGTGATGACATTGGACAAATGGTTTATTTTTCCATTATATACTAGATTCTAATGATGAAATAATTAAATTTTGTATACATAAATTAATATTTGAAAATAATATTGAATTATGGCTATGAAAAATGAACCACATTATATTCATGGAGATAGTATACCACACACACGTATGTGTAATGTTTCCATTCATCAAATATAATTATTCATAGATGATAAATTCAATTTTATTTTTTGATAAAAATAATTACATAATAAATATCAAATAATTTTTTCATATTCACTTATATATACCATCCATATGATACAATAACAAAAAATGAATCATATCACCTTGTGAGACTGTAGGATACTGTACTCTCAAAATACATTATCATTTTAGAAGGGAATATAAGGAATTAATGTATATGATATATTATTTTTATAGAATTATTTACGTGTATTGAATATAATATATTGAAATTACATCCATCATCATTAATATTTGTGGCATGAGATTATGGACATTTGATTACAGTGGTTATTGAGGTGGTAATTCCCTATACACAAATGATAGTTTCATTTCCCATTTGACAGAATATGATATGAAATAAGTTATTAAATTAATAAAATCACATATCATTATATCATATATAATTATGTTATTTTTTTAGTGTGATTGGGTATGATTTTAAGGATGTGGAAGAATAAATAAAACAAAGACGCATTGTGGGGAATGATACATCTTCTTCAAACCAACTCATTAATATTATAACAAAACAATCCATAGATTGGATTTATTATCAGACCAAGGACATTAGGACATGATTAGTTAAGTAAATATTGTATTTTTATAGTTTATTTCCAAACCAAAATTATTTTCAAGTGCTTAATGGAGAGGAGAGGAGGTTCCCTTTTATAAGCGAGATAAAGTGTAATTTTTGTAAATACCTAAAACTATTTCATAATGGGAAGTCAATTTCAATATATTTTAATATAAAATTTATAAATATTGTAGTGGAGGGGTTATATGTTAGATAAATACATCCAAAATCTAATAATAAACATTTTATTATATTTTCGTATATGGTTACCCACTTCTACCATTTTATTTATTCAACTCGGTAATTTTTTTTACCATTTTTAATATTTTTTATGACAAAAAATTAAGCTAGTTATATTACCTAATATTATTTATTCTTATTTAAAATATGAAATAATTTTAATAAAATTAATATCATATAATTGGTAGAATTAAATTTAAAATTAAACCCTCAAAACATGTCAAAAGCGGGTTTTTATGAAATGTATCTTGCAAGAAATCGATGTTCTTATTTTAACTCCATGAAAAAAAAATCATTATATTAATTTCAATTCATATACATAGATTAATAATATTTGATATTATTTTAAATTTATCCTTTCAATGTGTTATTTTAATTAATTAAAATGGAGTATATATATTTTGTTAAAAAACAGTTTATAGAAAACAGTGTTTTTAAGAATAATAATAAACTTATACCAAAATAATAATAAAAGGTGATTAAAGTAAAATTTATTTTATTATTATAAATAAAATTTTTCATATGTCACTTTATGATCACAAAAAAATATTGGGACTTTAAATTACTTGATTTAATGAAACGAAATGACTATATCGGAAAAATTGGTAATTTTAACTATTCAAGGAAAAATCAATCATTTTAAAATCCCCCAAAACTATCACCCTAAGTTAAAATTTTATATTATGTTTTTAAAAATTATTTTAATTTTATGAAATAAAATGTATAAATTTTCCCTAAATTAATTATAATATTTTTTATAAAAGAAATTAAATATATTTTTTGAAGGAATTGTATTTTTTTAGACTAAAATGAAATTATGAAAAATTGACTGGATATTTATTAATAATTTATAAATTTATTTAAATTTATTAAAAAATTTATATAAATTTCATAAATTTATTAATGGAATTTATACTTCCAGTTTTAACTATTGGGTTATAATGGTCATGTTTAAATAATAAAATGTTATTAGAACACCGAGTTTCATTTTGTTTTATGTTTAGTAAATATATTATTTTCCAAATTAATCCATCTTAATGAAATGGACGATTCATGAATAATCCAATTAATTTTTGAATAATTCTTTATAATTTCTCTATATTGTTTATTATTTAAATCCAAATAAAAAACTATTATCATTAATCATATTTTTAATTAGTTTAAATTTAAAAAAAAAATCAAACCTTTTTCATTACGGAGTTCTTTAGATTTTATTTTCATTAACTGAATTTTTTTTGCTAGAAATTTTCTTGATTATTTTTTGGTTTGTTTAATCTTAGGTTCTCAGATATACCAAATTACATTAAACTATATGTGATGGACTTATTACAATCCTTTAAATAGGCTTCCCAATGAATGTCATATTTGATTCTTGTTATCCTAGATATATAGGATGCCTCTATAAGGTTCAATCCTGACACCTTATAATTCATGGATACAACTTTTTAAAAGGAATTTCACTTCGTCATTTATATATAACCAGGAAGGAATCCCATTTGTTCTTTTTTTTCACATGAATTTAAAAATGTATGATGTGTCTTATTAAGAGGCCATGTACTACATGATTTTGTATTCCCTTTATAGGGATGCATTATAATCCCCAATCACGACCCCAATCCAAACCTCACTACACATATCACTTTCATATAACGTAATACATTCTAGAGTCTCTAACTATGAAACATTAAACAATAACTTCATCACTAAGTAAAATAAATATGTGTAATCTATGATACATACATATGTTCACATCAACACAGGGTTTCAGTAACTCACATTCATAGTGGAAACCAATAGTAATATATTTTATGTGAAGGGTCCATGAATATATATTAGATTAATGATAATTTCATTTAATAGAAAAAATTACCATAAATGTTTGAAATATTCCAACCTCTAATCATCAATATAAATTCACAACAAAAATGATTTCTGTTAATGTCATAGAGTCCGCCTAATTTGGGATGTTAGGTCCACATTGATAAAAAAATGTGTGGGCATAATAGTGCATCAAAAAATGGTGATCCCAACATAAATACTTTACATGTAATAGTGATCAATCCACCATCATCTTTGACTTGAGGGGTTTAATTAATGGATTTTTGTAGTTTTTATTCATCTACGAAACCCCTTTTTCAGAAGCATTCTTAGAACTACCTTTGATCCAAATGAAATATCACAACATTCATAATTCAATGTCTGATATATTGGCCTAAAATATAATATAGAAATAGTGAATACCATATCCCAGATAACCATGTAGATGTTTTTTCCTACTCAGTGGTGATTATGATAGAAATTGAACATCTTTATATTGGATTATCATTATAATGGTTTGATTCCAACTCTATAAATGGTTCGTAAAATTGTTCTATAGATAAAACCACCCTGAAAACCCATTAGATGATGAACCATTGATAATCACATTGACCTTGAAACCATGTAAAATCATTACAGGGTGATTTATTCAGAGTATAAAAATGAGTAAATCACTTATCTAATGGATGTATTAGAGGATTCCAATATCACCCCCAGAACAACTAAGGACCTTCCTAAGAGTTCTTTAGGTAGTCTTCATCTCCGATAATATTCAAAACTTTTGGGGTGATTTATCATTCCTAGTTTCAGGTATTTATTTTCAATGTGTTGAGTAATATTTAGTAGGTTTTTCATTGGGGTGTTTTTTGGAGATAATTTGGAAAAAATTGAAGAATGAGGGTAATTCACAGTTGGTGCATGGTTTGGAAAAACTGTCTGCCCCTGCCCTATAAACCTTGAAACACAAAAAAGTAGGGATTTTCATAGTTTGTGCATGGTTTCTCAAAACGTACACCCATTTGGGAGTAAAAATTTACCCTTATACGGGAGGTTCATGGTTTAGGTGAATAGTTAGGGAAAATTGTGTGCCACATCCCAGCAAACCGTGTTGAATAATTTAATTCAAAAAAAATAGAATTTAAATCCCCCAAACACATAAAACTCACCCGATTTGACCACCATTTGTCCCTATACATTATTTCATGATTTCAAAGCCTCCTAGATGGCTACCAGTCCTTCCCGAACACTATTCTATACTATTTAAAGGCCATATCGAAGATCTGCACCCCTCCCAGTAAGAGAATCTTTTCCCACATGGTTTTTTGTTCCACATTATTTCTTATTCCACCATAAAAGGGTTGTCATTACCATTTTTATTAAATAAAGATATGGGATTATAGATCTAGGTTCTTAATTAATGGATATTTATTTTTTCAGTGGTGATTTATGGTTTTAGATTCTAATATCATTTCACATCGTTGTGCTGCTTGAATTTTTGGGATTCCCTTCGGCGAGATTTCTTCACCAAACATGAGGTATGTGGTATATAATTCAAATACAAAATTATTTATTTATATTACATGCATGTAATAAAATAAATTATATTATAAGGTTAGATATATTGTTCTTGATTGAGTTAATTAATATTGGGGATGTGAAATTGTGGAATTTGGGAATTATAGATTGAGATAAATAATTGTATAATTAATTATGAGATATTTAAATTTTAGAATTGAAATAATTAATTGTAGAATTAATTATGAAATATTGATAATTGGTAATTGAGTTAATTGATTATGGAATTCATTATCAAGTACTGATATAGTGATTGTGATAATTAATTTTGTAATTAATTATGGGATTCTGATTTTGTGATTATTCATTAATTAAATGATGGATTAATTAATGTTATTGACATAAAAAATTAATTAGGGAATTAATTAAGTGGATTTATTTTATAAAGTATTTGTTGAATTAGAAACTAAATTGATGTGGTTAGTTAATTTTTGAATTTACTAAAAGAATTGAAGTGATTAAATAACTATAGAATTAATTATTTTACATAAAGTGATTAATTAATTATATTATTGATTAATATTATTGATGTCATTACTTAATTTTATAATTAATTAATATTATTTATGTGATTACTTAATTATTTAATTATTTAATTTTATTTATATTATTATGTAATTATTGAATTAACTTATTGAATTGTGCTGTCTAACAAATTTTAAAATTAGTAATGCAATTGAGAACAAAAATTAATTCTTGGGTTAATTATGTGTCGATGAATGGTGACATGTTCATTTGATTATGAAGTTAAGAATGGTAACATGGTCATTTAGTTGATAAATAAATAATGAGAATGTGGCATTCAAATGTGTGAAGTATGAATGGAAACATAGGAATTCAATTAAGAATTATTGAATGGTAACATGCTAATTCAATGGTATGAATTATTAAATGGAAACCTAGTCATTCATTTTGGTAAATTAATGAATGCTTATAATGGAATTATGAAACATGATATTTCCTGGGAATAGTTCAAACTCCATAATTGGTTGAATCAATTATTGAGATACATGAGTAAATGAGATTTGGGGGTTTATGTGGTTAAATAAAGAATAGTGAAAAATGTGATAACTATTTATTTATTAATTGGGATTTATTATTACTACAAATACACACACTATTTTTTTAATGGATATTTTTTTAGATGTTGTTGGTTGTGGCCTATTGGGTTGTACTAACACCCTCTATGGGTGCCTCATTAGTCCATGAATAAATTTCATGGTTATTATACATGATAAAGGAAAAGACCACATGTTATGTGGCTATGTTGGGTAGCTAATGGATGAGGGAACTATATGTGGTTTGGGGCCCGTTTGGGATCCTTTAGTGTCATTAATTTTCAGTTTTTATTTTTACACTTGGCATGCACATTAAAATTACATGTTCATTATTTATTTTGATATTTTATCTCATGTTTGGGTCATCATGTGATATTGGAATCTTCTTTTTTATGGTTATATATTTGACTGTTGTTTTTTATGAGGTTTTACTATGAAAAATAGGGTATAGTCTCCTCAATTCAGATATTAAACCCTCACTGTAATTTGACAGCCTCCGAGGTATGTTGATGTGGGATTGAGGTCACATAGGAAACTTTCTCTGGGCGCCGGTGTGTGGCACCTGGGACGAGATGTCATAAAGAGGTATCAAAGGAGGTATTATGTTATTTTTATTTTGGTCTTATTATTTGTGAATGGTATACATGAGAATTGAAATACTTGAGCATTGGTTATGAGCTTGTGCATGGGAGTGGCTACCCCATGTACAGGGGTGAACCCAAATACCAATGGTAGGATTATTTTTATTTTTTTCCTATTATAGTTAATATTATTTCACCTCGGGTGATACACATGTTTTTTGTTGTGATTTTTTATGATGATATTTTCTATTATTCCACTCATGGACTAGAATGGAATTATATTTTAGTTTTCATGCAACAATATAGACATTTAGGTTTATTGTGACACGCATCATATTAGGCATGCATGGGAAAGAAAGTTGTAGGAAAGTTGATCAACTTGAGATATTTTTTCTATTTTGTGAAATAGAATGAAAATGGTTCATAACATAAAATTTATAATGGATAAAAATTAATAAAGATGAATAAAGATGAAAAAATATTGTTTAAATGAGAATAATGAATAATGAAAATTTGTTTTCCATTTTTAACTATGACCTAGGTGTAGGATGGATAAGGGTACTAATAGAGATTTGGTTTTGACCACATGGAGAGGGTTGGGGAAAAGGCTTGTTGTGGGTTTATGTGTTACCCTCTTACATAAACATGAAAATTTTGTGAGATGTGTTTTAAGGTAAGAATTTGGAATTGTAGCGTGCATATCTCCACGTATATTCTTATTAAGAGGATGAAAAAAGGACATGGATAAGAATGATCCTCCAATGGTGGAACCTGAGGAACTGATCATTCCCAGTGAGGATTATGGGCAGATGTTCTGAGAAAAAAATTCTCTCTTCATGCAGTTTATGGAGTGAGACCCAGGATGGATTGCAAAGAGTATTTCTAATAAAAAGTGGGAGAATATGTTGTTGAACAATCTATATTTTATATGATAGGGTGGACCTAAGGGAGATAAATTATTGGTTAAGTCCATCCATATGATATTTTACCATTTATAGACTCCTTCTAAGATGTTGGCCGTGCTAGCTTCTTATATTCATTGATGATCAGTGAAGGGATTGTGGGAGATTCAGGTGTGAACTGGACTGGATGATGGTATGTTGTGGAATGAATTTTTGGATAGGATCCTGGAGAACTTCTATTTAGAGATTCTAAGGATGGAGAGAGTTATTTAATTCATGAGTTTGACTCAGGGGAGTATGTCTACGACGGACTTTTCTAGACACTTTATAGATTTTCAATTCATTTATCTAACATTGAAAAAAGGTTGAAGAACTATGGTGAGGAATTTTTAGGTTGAGATTAAATGTGATATTAAATCCCATGTTAACCTTTATTGATTATAGTAGTTTGATGAGGTGGTGGATTAGTCTCTCATAGTTGAGGGGTACTTGAAGATGAATTTCAATGTAGGAAAGATAGTTTCACCAAGACAATCAAGAGGTGTGAGTCTCAAGAGTTGGAATTACCTCTATGATAGAATTAGTAAGGGAAATGGGATGTGGGGTGGGAAGACAGTGGGATCATTTTATCAGGATCTTACTTGAGTGATCTGTCACATGTTTGGTAGTCCGAGACACATCTAGAGTCATCAACCTCAACCACTGGTTTAGTTTTGATATTGAGGAATGATGTGACTTCTACAGAAGTCCTTCTAGACTTAGTGACTGCTGAGTTGTGATAAATGATCTAGATAGAAACGTGGTTCAAGAAGGTATCTTCTTCAAGATATCAATATAGAAACTAGAATTCAACTCTCTATAGTGGTAGAGACAGTGAACGTAGTTCTATTGGGAAAGTTCTCCCATATCACAAAAGTTGAGTATCTCCGGTCAGTTAGACTACATAAAAGGGAAGAGTGACAGGGCAGATTCATGGGGTCCAGCCTACACTTATGGAAAATGTGGTTTGACCATCAATGGTGAGGGATATTATTCTTGTGTCCTCTACTTTAGCTAGTTCCATATTTGATAATGGTGCCTCCCATTACATTATTAATGCAAAACATGTGAATGGTTTGACCGGTAAGATTGAGTTCGTGAGTGGGGTGTTGATGAAAGACACACCGCTAGGGGTATGTTTGAGAGATATTTGGTGGTTTAGGGGGTGTCCTATTTTGATTGGATAGTATAGCTCTCAACGGGATCTCTATAGTCTTGACATGTTAGGATTTGAACTAATTATTTTAATGGATTAGTGAGTAGCATAACAATCCCACATAGAATCTCATCATAGAATTGTTACTTTTACATCTCTTAAGGGTGAAAGTTTCATTCACCAAGAAAAATAAAAAAATATAGTTAGGCTGGGTATGGATAATTACTTAGCAAATGGTGGAGAACATATCCCAAGTTTCTAGTATATTGATGGTTGGTGGAGTTATTGACTAGGATTTCCTTCCAAATATAGTGGACCAATTTCAAGATGTCTTTCCACCATACTTCTCAAATTTTCCACCTGAGAGAGATGTGGAATTTACCATTGTGCTCATGCTAAAGGTTGAACCAGTTTATATTCCAGCATACATAATGGTACCAATAAAACTCTAAGATCTAAAGAATCATTTCAAAGAGGTAGAGGGTAAGGGGTTTTTCTTCCCTAGAACGTCTCCTTAAGGTTCACAAGTTTTGTTTTCTAATAAGGCTGAGAGGACACTGTTCTTGTGTTTTGACTACCATTATTTGAACTAGTTGACTTTGATGAACCTAAATCCTCCTAATTATATCAACAATATGGTTGACTAGTTGAGGGGAGATTCTATATTTTAGAAGATATAATTAAGATCATGGTATCATCAGTTGAGAGTTTGAACATATGATATACTGTGGACATCTTGAAAAAGAAGGTATGGCCTATAAGAGTGTTTCAAAATTTCTTTTAGGATAACAAATTTACCAACAATGCTTATGGAATTGATGATGATGATGTTCTATCCTTACCTGGCTTAGTTTGTGGTAGTGTTTTTTGATGACATCTCAGTATAATCCAAGACCCATGATGATCATTCCCAACATCATGGAATCATCTTGATTACACATAGAGAGATTTGGGTATACACTAATCTATCTAGGGGTCAAATTTAGATTGATCAGTTACACTTATTGGGTCACATAATTTCAACGGAAGATGTTTCTATGGACCTAGAGAAATTTTAGGCAATGGTTTCTTGAGTGCTTCCCAAGAACATATTCAATATATGTAGATTTCTAGGGTTGGATGGATAGAATAAGAGTTTCATTTGGGACTTTTCCCATTTGGAAGGGGCTGTTTGGGGATTGAGAAAAACTATGTAATGTTTTATTAGTCAGAAGAATGTGATAATTCTTTATAAGAGTAGAAGAATAATTTTACATTTGTACCATTCAAGATCATAATTTATTAAGGTGAGGATTATGCATTGTATTGTAATACTACTTGAATATAAATTAGAGCAGTGTTGATGCATGGATATCGATTTGTAGTTTCTGGGTATCAGTATTTCATTCTACGTGAACACAAATAACCTACACATGACCTATAGTTGGAAACAGTTGTTTCTGCATTAATGTGTTAGCATCATGATCTTATGGGTGAAAAGTTTATTGTGTATGCAGAACACCAGAGATTGAAGTATATCTTTTCACAACAATATTTGAATATCTAGTAGTGGAGATCAGTTAAGTTTTTTCAGTTTTAGATTTTGTGTTGGCATACATTCATGAAAAGGGTAACATTTTTTATGATTATTTTAGCAGGAAAAATCATAATTAGGAGGCTCAGTAGTATAGTACTGAGTTTGAGATTATGGTATTACTGTATGAGATGCATGTTGTGGTTCTAGAGAGTCAAGGGAAGATGACTCTCATATCAATTTCATTGTTATATACACTATTGAGGAAAATCTGAGAATGTTAGTATGTGGATCTGGAATGAATGACCTTGAGAGATATCCATGAAACTGGGGAATCACCTTATGATTGGAGAAAATATGCGAATAAGGCAATCTATGTTAGGAATTAGGTTTTTCTACCTATGAGATTGTGAGATGATATAATGATTGAGTTTCATGCCATAAAATGGGTGACTATGACCTACAATGATAGTTTTGGTCACTGATAATGAAAAAGTAGATAATAGGGTTTGTTACATGATGCATCACCTATCAACAAGTAAAGGTTGAGAATTAAGGACCCAGAAGATTTCTATAGCTATCATTAATTCTAGAGTGGAAGTGGGATAATGTGACCATGGAATATTACATGGGTATCTTGAAGAAACCTCATATGAATGATTCTATTTCGGTTGTTGTAGACCATTTGATGAAGGTATCACATTTCTTGACAATACAGGAAACCTTCCCAGTAGAGAAGTTGGGAGAACTATTTGTTTGAGAGATAGTCCTTCTACACGGGGGCCATGAATTATTATTTCAGCCTAAGACTCATTTTTCACTTTGCGCTTCTGTTAGGGATTACATAGGGTTCTTGGTATGATGTTTTTCTATGAGTATGGATTTCCACCCATAGATAGATGGGAAGTCAGAGCATACAATACAGGTTCTTGAGGATATACTGCATGTGTGTGCTCCAGAATTTAGTGGGTCTTGGGAGAAGTATTTGGAACTAGTGGAGTTCACCATTAACAAAAATTATCATACAACTATAATATGGAACCATATAATGATATTAAAGGTATGAAATACAGATTAAATCTATATTGGATGGAAACATGTGAGTCTGAGTAGTTAAAAATGAGTCTTGTGTAGGAGACTTCAATACAGGTTTAGATGATACAAAAATGCATGGTTGTGGCTCAGATTAGATAAAATTCATATGATGATAGACATTGATGGCCTATAGAGTTTACAGAGGGTGATCTGTTATTCTTTATTTTGTTACCTAAATTGGTTCGCTGCAAGATATAGAGATAAGTAAAGTTGGCACTAAGATTGTTGGACTGTCTGAGGCTATGGAGAGGATTAGGTCGGTGGAATATTAATTGTCTATTCCATAGATATATAGTGTTTTTCATGAAGTTTTTCATATGTCTCTACAATGGTGGTATCAACCTACCCATTATAATGTCATCTATGTGGATGATGTTGAGTTTTAGATTTATGAGTCCTTTGAGGAACATCTGATACTTGTGTTGGATCGTGGAGAGATAGTGTTGAGGGGAAAGACCATGCAGATTGTTCACATATTACGGAACCATAGACATGTTCAGGAGGAAACATGGTATGGAGGTGGGGATATGATGTATTAGTGTCCTGATCTTTTTGACATTAAACCATATATTTTCTTGGTAGTACAACTCGAGGATGAGCTATTATAAGTCGGGGAGATTGTACGATCCTAGAATTTTTAAGAGATGTGTCAGGTTTGATTTAAGGTACTATTTTTCTTTTAATATAGTACATTTTATTTTGAATATTCTTTTGGGCGTGTATGGAAAAAATTTGAGAAAAATAGAAGAAAGAGAGAAGAGCACAGTCGGTTCATAGTTAGGGAAAACTGTGCGCCCCATCCCAGCAAATCGTGCTAAGCTATGTAGTGGGAATATTCACGATCGGTGCATTGTTTTTCAAACAATATTCCATTTTAGCTATAACTTTGCACCCCAATAGAAGAGGTTCATGGTTGAGAAATACATATAAGGAAATCCATGTTCTCCTTCCCATTAAATCATGCATGATATTTTTATTCACTTAACTATTAGATTTTAAATCACCAAATCACCTGAAACTCACACAATTTTTCCCCCATTCAACCCTACATAATATTTCATGATTTTAGATCCTTCAAGATGGATTACAAGGATCCACTATTATTCATGCTTCAAAGACCAAATTGAAGATCTTCCCCCCTACCATTAAGTGAATCCTATCCAACTTGGTTTCCCATTCTGGTTTCTCTCTTCTCCCATCATAAAAGGGGTTTTCTTCATGTTTTGATTATATATTGGTCTATGATTATAGACCTAGATATAAATGTTAATGATCTTGATTTATTTATATCTTAATTAAGTTTTTATGATTCAGATATCTATCAACATTATTATGCTGCTCTATTTTTATGCATTTACATTAGTGAGAAATCTTTATAAGACATGAGGAAGGTGGTCTATAATTAAAATCCAAAAGTTTTTATTTAAATTAAATTTAAGTAATTATAGAATAACAATTTGAATCGACATAATTTTTTTCATTATTGAATTATTATATTTTCTGAATTAATAAATTTGGGAGTTGTGAAATTGGGGATTTTTGGAATTGTAGATTGATATCATTACACTTAAAATTAATCTTCAGATATTTATTTTTGAGAATTTAAATAAATAATTACATAATTAATTTTGAGATATTGATATTTGATAATTGATATAATTATTTGTGGAATTAAATAGGTTGTATTTAGATTGTGATTGAGATAAATAATTGTGGAATTAAATATGGGTTTTTAAATTTGTGGATATTGATTAATTAATTGATTAATCAATTAATGTGATTTAGAATCATAATTAATTGGAGAATTAATTAAGGGGACTTATGTGATAATATAATTGTTGAAACTGAAATGAATTTGGTCTGGTTTGTTAATTATTTAACTAGCTAATAGAATTGAAGTGATTAATTATTTATAGAATTAATTAATCTATTTAATGTGACAAATTAATTTTCGAATTAATTAATATTATGTATGTGATTAAATAATTGTAAAATTAATTAATATTAATTATTTTATCAATTGATTGTTGAATTAATTAATATTATTTATGTGATTAATTAATTATTTAATTAATTAATGTTATTGATATGATTAGTTAATTATTGAATTGAATAATTAAATAAAGGTGTATTTTTAAAAGGCGGGGTGAATCCCTTAATAATAAATAGAAATCAAGTAGAATCAAGGAAAGAAGCAATATCCACTTTACTCCAAAAAAGGTTTATCCCGACGTACAAATTATTTTTCTGATTTTTTCAAAAATCTTGTTCTAGAATTCTTGTAAACCTTCACAATATGTTCTTCATCCTCATCCACATCCATGACCACTGGTGTGTAGTGCTTCCAGTTTTATTTCTTCTTATTGAATCCTTTTAATGTATGAATTAGGGTGTTCAAATAATTGTTGAATTATTAATGTAATTGAAGTGGATAAATACTTGTTGAATTAATTATTTATTGATGAGTTGTAACATGGACATTTGATTATGAAGTTACAAATGGTAACATGGTTATTTAGTAGGGAAATAAATAATTAGAACATGGCCATTCAAACATGTGAGGTATGAATCTTATCGTTGGAATTCCAAAATGAATTAATGAATTGTAACATGTTTATTCAATTGTATAAATTAATGAATGGTAACATGGTAATTCATTTTTTACATAAATAATGAGTATAATAGAATTCTAAAAAATGATATTCCTATGGAATTTGTATGAATCTGACAAGGGAAAATGCAGGTATTGATATACAGGAGCATATAGGAACCCGAGGGTATATGTGGTTAAATAAAAATTTCTAATAATTTGATATCTATTTATTTATGCACATTACATTATTTTTATTACAACTTAATAAACTATTATTTGACTGGATATTGTTTTAGATGCTTTTTGTGGTGGCCTAATGAGTTATACCGACACCCTATTCGGGCTTCCTGATTGGTAATCGAATAGATTTTATTGTAGAAGGACATGATAAAAGAAAACGACCTACGTTTGGTGGCATATATGGGATGGATCATGGGTGAAGGAACCAAATTTGGTTTGCGGCATGTTTGGGAGTCATTATTGTCTTTACATTTGAGTTTTCATTTTGACACTTCGCACAAACATTAACATGAAATATTTTTTATTCATTTTGATATTGTATACCCAATTTTGCTCATCAAGTGATATTGGATTCTTTATGGTTGTGGTTTTATATGTTTTATTTTTAATTTTTTTTTGTTTATTACTTTGAAAAAGAGGGTGTGGTTTCCTCGTGACTAATATTTGGCCCTCACTGGTAGTTAGTAGCCTCATCCATGTGAGGAGGCATGTTTGAGGGCACATAGCGAATCGGATTGGGACACCATTGTGTCAAACCCAGGTTGGGATGTTACATCACCTCTAAAATTATAAAACACAAAAATCTCACAAATATGAAAAGGATTCCCCATATAAAAATTTGGAACAAACCTTCTTAGCGATGGAATATAGAAGGAGGTTTTTTAAGGGACATAGATGATCGTGGAACATGAATAGTCATATAATCTTATTCCCCCAAGATGATCCACCACCATACCCTATGGGAGACTAAAAGAATTGGTCATGTCATTATATAATAAAATATCCCATTGGAATATTCTGAAAGAAGAAACTGAGTAGGCTCATATCCTTAATCATGCTTTGGTATATTGTTAGAATATCTTGGAAGAAATTATAGGATATGTTCATATTCATTCCGTCGTAAATTTAGCTCACCAAAATTTACCAATGCTGACCACAGAGAAGGACTATATCCCTTATATCACCCACAATGACTGAAAACATATCCTAGTAATAATTGGAGAATTCGATCAAAAATTAAGATAGTGGCTAAGGAGTAGGTCTACAACCCTGGTCCCACCAAGATGGTACTTCGACCTGATATAAAAAATAATGAAGACAAGATTCATTATCATATCCCCATTCATTGTAAATTTTATCATCATTTCACAATGGTATTTTAATAGTATAATCCTATTACTATTTACATCAATGTGGTTTCATAAAATATTCTATTGAGGGCATAGGGTTATGATTATACCCATGTAAACATTCAAGGATCCATTCAACGCATCCCGATGGATCATAAGAATAATGATTATTTACCTACACTAAAATAGGGGGATTATTAGTATATTCTGAAAATAGGATAGGATAATGCTCATATACCAACATTTATCAAGGGTATCTGTTAGTATATTTTAGATATATCTTAAGAGTATGATCAAATATATTCTTTGATCAAGGTGATTCCCCAGTATATTCAAATTTATTCACAAGGGAAGGTTTATATCCCGAAACCCCTTTAGATTATGGATGGTTATTGTCGTATCCTAGTAGTAACATGGGATTTAGATTATATTTTGGTCCTTTCCTAATAATTTTACACACACATTACTATAACAATATAAGAGTCCCATAAGTACATCCAAATGGTTAAAATGGACATCCTCATATTTTTGTCAATTCCGAGGAAGCCCAATCACATAAATAAGTGAAAACCAAGGGTTTGACATATATTATTTCCTTTACTAGGAATAATAGTATCATATTTAAATGACATAATAAGAGTCACCAATAATGAATCCCCAAAATATTGGGTGTTTATCACACTGATTGGCATCAAACATGATATATTTTCAATCTTGGTTTACTAGATGGAGAGAATGTAGTATGTAGTCTCTCCAAGGGATACTTTCCACCCAAGAGAGGGATTATATACCTACTGTAGAAAACACTAATTTTCTTTCAACCCTTTATTATATTATATTAATGAATCAAGAATATTCAATATCTTAACCAATAAGTGACTATATCTTTAGTTGTGAAGGTACTTCTTATGCTTTCTTGATCAGTTTATTTGAAGGACATCCTAGATGATATACCATAGAAGTCCCTATGGTTATATGAAGATAAACTATATACCTCCTTCCAATAGAACAAATATTGGAGTTCCAACATGTAATGTGAGGATAAATTGTAAAAAGATTCATTCCCTTACCAACTCATCAATATCAAATAAAAATAGATTCTATAAACATGTGAATAATCATAGAAACTGTACTCCCCCCAGCTACCATGACCAAGTGGCTGCTAGATCTACCAGGACACACTGTCGATAACTGTAGTCAATCGTGGCCCGACTCCAACTCACTCGCCCTAGGTCCAACCAGATCAGCCCAACCCACCTGTGCGTGGCCCTGTTGGCCTGGCCCGGTTAGCCTAAGACACTCTCCTTGGGTCCTTCCCACTCTTCATTGATCAACCCATGTCCCCTGGCCTGGTATTCTCATACATGGATCTCCTGGGCCGTACCCATGGCCTCTGATCCATGTGGTCACTGTTGTGGTCCACTCCAGTCAACTTTCATGTGACTGCCCACTATGTTACACAACACCGACACCAACACCTTTGATCACAACTACCTCTGGTCACCACCACCTTAGATTATTTCCACCCGGGGCTGCCATTGTTGTGACCTAACCTCACCAAAATATCATGCCATACATGCACTGGTTCCACCATCTGCATACCACTGTGCCACCACTAATGCCCAAAATTCAAAACGGTTGTCGATTTATATTCATCGGGTCCCGATCAATACAAACACAGCCTCTGTTGTCAGTTTTCCTCTATTCTGTGGGTTTGAACATATTTAAATTGAACAAAAAAGTCAATCTGTGACCACAGGGATCCAATATCGAAGAAAGCAAAGAACAAGGGATAAATAGTCACAAACGTAACCCTGAGGAATAAAGTATAGACAATGTTCATTTCACCCTCACTCCATTTCTTATATAAGTAAATATGAAGACGAATTAAAATCAATATCCTGATAATCGTATATATAATATCCCAAATCAAAAAAAAATCTATCTATGGGACAATTTGTTTGTTTATTGGTCCACGTTTATCATATAATTGTATAACGGGGTTGAACAACTCAAAAAAACAATTCCTAACTTGATTTTGATTTTTTGCTGATGAAGAATGGTCATCACATCATGCCCATAGTCAAGATCCTTCGAATTCGAGGTGTGTCAGTAGTCGATCCATGATCCATCATCCTCACCTGTGTGATACTCCTCAATGATCTCTACAAAGGATCTCCAATGTTTCTTGGGTTATGCGATTAACCCTGTAAATTCTCCATAATTATATTTTTAATCATTGTAAGCTACCACATCAACAAAAAAAATAGAAATATATTTTACTCTTGTTATGTTCCACGTTAACTTTTTCAGAAACCACCCATGCTGACTAATGTTAAGTTGCACTGAGATAAACACCACATTATGAACACAATGGTGGTCTAAGATTTTAAATTTGTGAAACTGTTCACGAGGTAATAGGATTTTAAAATAAAATATATTTTTTAAATTGTGTTATCTGACAAAACACCCTTCGTGGTTTTTTCTACAGATGACTAGCACCAACCATTGTTAGGTATCCTCTATTGTAAAGCCTCAATTCTGAGCTCAACTCTACCCTAAAATTTCTGATCTGGGCACTGGTTTATGATTTATTGAACTTTATCCGGAACACCTTGCACACATGCTATTAAAATGTTTTACACTATTCAAAAAACTATTCTTAGTACAAAAAGCCTCAGAATAGAATTATCTCTCTGTGGATGGTCTCAAAATCATCTATATAATATATAAAATTGTACATGGAAAATACGAGATGTTACATTCTCCCCAAAATAGGGAATTACTTCTCCAAAATACAAAACAAGAGTAGTTCAATCAGATGAGAGAATTTAGCATTAATCTGATCATCCCCCTCCCATGTGTAGTCCTATAGATTACCATTCTTTCATCAGACACACACTTAAGGAATATCTCACCCATGAAGGATCCTATCTTATAGATCCTCAATAACCATTGTGTACTTAGAAAAATTCACTCCATCATTTATGTTCATCTTTCTGTAAACTATGATGTACTATGGGTCATGAATTTATCTTCTCATCTAAGACATGTAGAAGACGTCGTGAACCTGATCAAGCCACGATGGTACATCCATGTGGTAAGACACCTCTCCAAATCTATTCAGAATCTAGAAAGGGTGAATAAATCTTAGAGATATCTGGGATGTTGGTCAACATGTTGAGTCAATCAATGATCACCAAGATGGAATCACGTCCCCTAGATGTTTGTAATAAACCTGAAATGATGTTTATGGATATCCAAACCCACTCCCATTCCATCACCTCAAGGGGTTGAGCTAAACCCATTGGACTCTGGTGCTCAACCGTCACCTGCAACCATTTAATGTGGCGAGAGACAAACTCTAAATCTCCTTTCTTCCACCTTGAAAACCAAAACTAATATCGTAGGTCCTAGTATATCTTCACCACACCTAGATGTAACTCCAAAGGGGGTGTATGAAACTACCTTAGAAGCTCCTACTATAACTCCAATAGAACTATTGTGTGTCCTCTTAAAAGAATTCCATGCTCCCCACCTTTTGAATATTCATCAGGATAATTCCCTATTCATATCTGTGCAAGTAGGGTCCCATAGTTGGCATCGCCATGTTGTGCCTCCCTGGCTTGTTGTAAGAGTGGAGAGTGAAAACCATCGATTGGATGTAATCATCTCCATCTCTATCCAAATAGAATATCTACAATGATTCCAACTATTCAAATGCCTAGTCCAGCAAATATAAACTAGATATCCTTTTGAGAGATTGTTTCCACATGTACCCCTTTCCAGGAGTATAGTCAATCTCAATGTAATTTTCATGGTGGAACTCATTCCAATACCATTATCTCAACCATCTCTTGATCCATTGCAACTCATCCACCACTATAAGAAACTGAGGACTCATAACATCCACTAAACTGAAGGACCCCAGAACACCCTAAGAGGGGAGGGGTGAATCCAGGTGTTAAGTTTTTCTCTTTAAAGTTGTGGATCTTTTTCCCACATTGATAGGAAGTTGTTAATACTGTCAAACAAATGAATGTAGGAAGTTGACACAACACTTTTACTTGGTTTACTAAAAAGGGCTGCGTACAAGGAGCATATGCCGACAGGATTTCGATCATACCTAATTCCACTAAACTTCACTAGTTGTGGATTATAATGTTCAGGTACAATCACTATGTCACAGGCACACTACCATTACAAAAGTGTAGAGATAGATCACTACGTCCCTCAATCCACTCCTGTTGACTCCCCCTGGCTCACTACCTTTGGTGAAGTTCCAGTCAGTTTATATACGTGAGGGTCTCTTCGATAGATTGGCATTGAAGTCATTGCCTTTTCATAGCACGAGACTCAACCTGCATCGAATATCGGGAATGATGCACTTGAATGCACTGAACCACTGAACCAGATAACCAGAAACATGTAAACAGGTTTCACTAAATATTTCACGTAAAATCAAGTTTTACGCGCAACCTCATGTTCTTCACGCAACCTCACCTTTTTCGCGCAAGCCAGAATTTTTCGCGCAAACTGGAATTTTTCACGCAATCTGGAATATTTCGCGTAACATGGAATTTTTCATGCAGGATGGAATATTTCTCCCAACTCTCAATTTTTACGCGCGATCTAGAATATTTCGCGCAAGCCTCAATTTTTTTCGTGAAACACCCTTTACGCGAACCTTTTACACACATCAGACCTCAGATCATCTCTGAGTCTTCAACCGTACGGAATAAGGGGGGTCACCCATTATTTATAGGCATTTCAGACCCCCACATGCAAAACACCCCTATAGCGTGAAAAAAATCTCATCTGGCGCATAATATTTCACACAGGTATCGTTTTTTGCACACATCTCCATGTTTTTCGCAGAGCCCTTTCCTTTGCCATTTTTCAACGTTCTGATTCTGAAACAGCATTTGCGCGAAAAACCTCACTCCACTATTTCATGCACCACACTGTTTTTCACACACAACACAAATATTTCACGCACGACCCACCTTTTTCACACACCACTTTCTCTTTGCGTGCACCTCTTTTTACCAACAATACATGTCTTCATTTTCCAATTTTTAGGCCCAAAAGTTTGGCCAACACTGGGAAATGGCACCACCTTCAATACTGTTGTCTGCTTAAACTATATGATCACTTTACTGGCACACTTTCTAAACTTCCAATGAGGATTGACAACAAACACAAACCATATAAAAATTAATGCATAGAACAACAATGGTTCCAAAAATCTCCCCCTTTGGGTTTGTTGGCAATCACTAAATAAATTCAATAGATCACCATCCACAAGCAAACAAAAAACTCAAGAATCAACTCATCCAACACTCTAAGTCTACGTGAGCAATGCTCGGTGTAGAAAACAAGAGATGAAGCTTTAATTGGGTTCCCATGTTTTGGAATTCTCAATAACACCCAAGTAATTCTCTTACAGTCTCCTAGAAGTATTACATTTCCAAAGTATTCCTTCCCATCCTTCTCATCCTATCACCGACACTGAATTCTCATCATGTCACATAAGCATTAAATGTCCCTAAAAAACCTAAACATGCCCAAATTTATTCCTTTCTCTCCCATGACAATAAACCTAAAGATCGGTAATTGTTTAATGTTTAGCTCAAAACACACTCCCCCTGGATAGTATCTCCCCCACAAACCTACATCACTTCCATAAACAGATTAAAAGCAGTTAACCTAACAGGGGATATGGGTATTTCATAACCTCCTTATGCACTGGGATGTGGCTGATCACCGAGGTTCAACTGATGCTTCTAATACATAGCCACTGATAGTGGGTTGGTTAGGATATCTGCTACTTTCTCATCAGTTACCACATGATCAATTCCAATCATGCCTTGCTCATATTTTTCTTTGATAAAGTGATACCTAATTTCAATATGTTTTGTATGAGAATGCTGAACAGGGTTCTTCGTAAGATCAATTGTTCTCTTGTTATCATAGTAAATCACCATTGGTTGGTTCACCTCATCACCAATATTTTTTAGTTGTTTCTTCATCCATAGTAGTTGAGTTCATGCCTTTGTGGTGGAGATATACTCAGCTTCAGCAGTATAAAGATAATTACTTTATTGTTTCTTTCCCAACCAGAAAACACATTTATTCCCAATATAGAATGCTCCACCACTGGTGGACTTTTTGTTCACTACATTTCCAGCCTAGTCTGCATCAGAAAATGCTGATAATTCACTGTATCTTCCTACAGCAATGTATATGCCACAATTTTGATTACCTTGAATATTCCTCATGATTCTTTTTACAGCTACCATATGTTTCTCTTTTGTATTACTTGAAAATCAGGCCGCTAGACATGTTGCAAACACAATATATGGTCGTGTTGCTATCAGGTACAGTAGGATCCCAGTTATCCTCCTACACATGGTGGGGTATATAGATGTCACATCCTCATGCTTTCCATGTTTGGTTTCAACTGCAATCGGAGTTGACATTGGTTTGGATTATTGAATATTAAACTTCTTCAGCAACTCTGTTGCAAACTTTTCCTGAGAAATGAAAGTGTAATCTTTATTTTGAATCACCTACAGCCCCATGAAATATGTGAGCTCCCCAATCATAGACATTTAAAATTCCAATTTCATGTAATTCTCTAGGTCATCCACTGATTTCTGCCTGCTGCCAGCAAATATAATATCACCACCGTAGACTAGAACCATGAACTGATCTTTTGGAGAATTCTTCACATATAGATTGTGATCAAATCCTCCTCTTTTCAATTGCTACTTTTTTAGATAAGAGTCCAGTCGGGAATTCCATGCTCGTGGATCCTTCTTCAAACCATATAGAGCCTTCTTTAGTTTGAAAACCTTTATTTCATCTGTACTAAGAAGAAAACCCACTGGTTGTTCAATATAGACTTATTCTTTGAGTACACCATTCAAGAATGATGTCTTTACATCCATTTGATATAATTTATATCCTCTTTGGAGTGCCATGGCAAGGAAAATCTAGATTGACTCCAGTCTAGCCACTGGAGAAAAGGTTTCTTCAACATCAACATCTTCAATTTGGGAGTATCCTTTACATACCAGTCATGACTTGTTTCAAATAACACTTCCACTCTAATTAAACTTGTTCTTGAAGATCCATTTTGTACCAATAACATTGTGACCTTCAGGTCTCGGGACCAGATCCCATGTCTGATTCTCGTCAACCTGATCTAACTCTTCATTCATGGCTTTCACCCAAGATTCAACCTTTTTTGCTTCTTCAAATGAGGATGGATCCACAACAGATAAAAATGAAGATTGTGTGGTATCTCTCATCCTCCTTGTTTATGTGGGTGCACTCCTATCCCCAATTAGGTTAGATGGATCAATCTCAGCTCTTCGATTTCTGCTTTGTGGTTCAGTTGCATTCTCTCCAACCAAGGTTTCTTCTTCATATTCTTCTTTTGAGTCAACGTCATGATGTGACTGTTGAGTGTTTTGTACACCATCCTCTATTTCTGTATTTTTATTTTATCCATGTTCAATTTCTTCCTCACTTTCTATCACCCCATCATATGAAATTCTTGAAGCATTTGTGGTTTTCTCTTCAATAATCATTACATCACTTCTTTACACAATCCTTCCTAATCGCTTGTTGAAACACACGAAGGATTTTTTGTTCAGTGAGTATCCAAAGAAAAATTTTTCATTTGTATTGCCACCATACTTCCCTTGAATTCCTTCTTTGTTCCTAATGAAGCATTTACTTTCAAAAACACATAAATATTTCAAAGGGTGATTCCTTCCATGCCACAATTCATATGGTGTCTTGGTCTCACCCATATAATGTTTTTTTCGATTTTGAATATACACTACAGCTGGGATAGCCCCTTTTCTATAATGTCGTGGAATATGACTGACAATCATCATAGTTCATGCCATGTTGTTCACCTGTCGATTCCAACGTTCAACAACTCCATTTTTTTGTGGAGTTCTCACAACAGCTACCTCATGTTGTATCCCATGATTCTCCAGGTAATTTTCAAATTCAATGGACGTGTATTCCCCTCCATTGTCAGATCCCAACACTTTGATTGTTCATCCAGTATAATTCTCGGCGATTCGCTGATATGTTTTCATTCTATAAAGCACTTATCATTTCCTGTGAATGACCATTACACATTCCATTCTACTGTAATCATCTATAAAAAGGACAAAGTACCTTTCTCCATGAGTTTTGGAAACATTTATCATCCCACATACATCTGTATGGATTAGATCATGAAGATGGGATGCCCTTTTCTTCTTTGGCCGATATGAACTGCAGACCAGCTTCCCACGAATGCTAGCATCATAAGACATTTCACGCTCACGCTTCAGGTTGGGAATGTCCATGAAAATCCTCAATTTTGATATTTTCTCCATGTATTGTTGATTGATGTATCCCATTCTCTGATGCCACAAATTGTTTTCTTCTTCAACAGTCAAGTAACAAACATTTTCTTTACTATCATCCATATACAAGTTTTCTTCTGTCCTGTATCCCTTCATAAGTGAATTTCCTTTCTCTCCCTTGATAGTGCATCCTTTCTGATTAAAAATAACTATATTTCCCGAGTCATAGAGTTGACTCACATTGAGTAGATTATGACACAGGCCG
The DNA here is from genome assembly GCA_963277665.1 of Viscum album. Classification (NCBI taxonomy): domain Eukaryota; kingdom Viridiplantae; phylum Streptophyta; class Magnoliopsida; order Santalales; family Viscaceae; genus Viscum; species Viscum album. The sequence goes on along the minus strand of OY728132.1, from coordinate 1,261,874,406 downwards.
TCTACATAAAGGTCCCCACTCTTCTTTATCTCTCCATTAGTTAATTCAGTACTTCCACTGCCTTTGATTTTCAGAGCTCCATCATTACCAAATCATATTGTACCATCAACCTTCCTTTTGATATCTGTTAATAGGCCAGCAATGCCTATCATATGAGACAAACAACCGCTATCCAAAATCCAGATATTGTTTCTTTTTGTAGCTTTGAGGGCACCCTCTACAAGGTTGGATTTCTCATTTTTCTTCCTTTCATTCCATGAGACATTGAATTGAGTATAGAGCACTGATGGCTTTTCAATTATATTAGATGTGTACATTGGTTCTTCATAGTCGAATTCTTATTCTGGAGGAGAAAATATGTTTGTAAGAGAAAAAATATCTTGTTGAAGAGATTTGACTTGTCTCGAACTCCGGTATGAGGTGTCCATGTCCCTTCTCTGCCTGCAATTAAGATCCTTATGACCAAAGATAGAACAACAAAAACAATATCCCTAGAAATTGTTTCTTCTAAAAGAATTAGGATATGAATTTTTTCTCCTCCGTTGAACTCCCATATCTTCTCCATTCAGATAGCTTCTTTCCTCTTCACAATAAGACCTGGTATGGCCCAAATATCCATAGAACTGACACATCATGTGGGGAAATTCCTTCTCACTTCTATTTATCCTCATTTCTTCCTCTATGGGATAATAGTTTTAGGGCCCCGTTCTGAAGGAGGCACGAGGATAATATTCTTTTCTTCTTTAAAATTAAATCAGGGGATACTATTTCTACACTTTAGATGATTTTTCCACATCACCCACTTTCAGCTTGCCTTTATTTTGGATACCTTTATTTGGATCATATGAAGACTCTTCATCACATCCAATTCCACTATTTCCAATGTAGGAAGGTCTCTGATCTTTTAAAATCTTTTCAACTCCATTAGAGCCACCTTTTTCTCTTTCCAACAGCTCAGCATCTGAGAACCTTCCAAACTGTATTTACTTCCTTGATTATTTTGAAATTGAATCTTTTTCAAGTTTACTCATAATAGTAACAAATTCCTCCTAAAGACGTTCAGAAGTCTTGGACATTTCCTCTAGTTTAAGGGTGAGGTCATTGATGACCACTACCTTTTATTCAATTCTATGAATCATATCCACTACATCATCATTTCTTTTTCAAGTATTTTGGACCGTAATTTCACTAATTCTTCCAGTCGTTTAATTTCAGCTTCAAGGTGATCAACATATTCAGTTGATTCTTATACAATTGATTTGTAATTATTGAAACTATTATATTTAACCTCAAGCTTGATAACAGAATCCTTAAGCTGCAACTCAGGATTAGCACTACTTGTCAACTGATTTCTCCACTAGTGTCTTCTGATTTTTCAACAGTGGCCATCATGGAAGCATGGTTCCCAGTTTTAAATTCTGGTTCTTCTTCATCACAGAATTCATTATCATCTTCTTCCTCTTTACAGACAAAAATCTTCTTTGGTACTTTATTTCTAGATTTGAAGTCTCCATTTTTGAAAAACATTTTCTGAGGCTTCTCAATGTTTTCATCATCTCTATTATCATCATTGATCTTTCTTAAGAACTAAGAGGCAATGTGACCAACTTTTCCACAATGAAAGCAAGCAAGAGGTAACTTCCCTTTGAATTTCCCTTTTACCTTCTAAAACTTCTTTGCAATGAGAGAAATAATTTATTTTTCCTCATCATCTTCACCACTACTATATTTTGATATTTTTAGTTTCACAATGGCTTTGAACGCCATTTCCTTGCGCACTCGAGTCGTAGCATCTTCTGGTTGGATTCTCATTTCATATGCCACCAAACTGCTCAGCCGGTCATCCAGCAAAAGTTTAGAAAGATCTCTTTCCTCAAGGGGTGTCACCTTTGCATTGTACCGGGTTGGAAGACTTCTTAATATTTTCTTTACAATATCAATGTATTTAATTTCTTCACCTAGACCCTAAATAGCTCCAACCACTTCAGTAATTCCATTGAAGAATGAGTCAGAATTGTCATCTGGTTGCATCTTCAGATCATCAAACCTATTGTGTAGGACATGTATTTTTTCCTCCTTCACTTTTATGTCTCATTCATAAATATTTTAAATTTTATCCCACATGGATTTTGCTAATTTGAAACTCATCAAATTTAGATAGATATGATCAGAAAGTGCCACGGTGAGAGGATTTTGTGCTTTAGCATCTGCATGAAGAATTTTCCCGTCTGCGTCAGTCATAGCCATGCATGTTGGATCAGTGACTTGTATTCCTTGAACAGTAGAAAAAAGGACTTCTATTCCAAGAGATCTTAGATGAGATTTCATTCTGTTCTTCCATATCTTGAAATTAATTCCACTAAATTGAGGGACTCCTCTGACATTGGTTGAATTGTCCATAATAGTAAATGACATATCAAACTCCAGTGAACCTGCCTCTGACACCACTTGAAGGACCCCGAAACACCCTGAGAGGGGGGGTGAATCATGGTGTCAAATTTTTCACTTTAAATTTGTGTATCTTATTACCACATTGGTAAGAACTTGTTAAACTTTTAAAACAAATGAAAGTAGGAAGTTGACACAACACATTTACATGGTTCACCACAAAGGGCTACGACCAAAGAGAATATGCCGACAGGTTGTTGGTCGTACCTAATTCCACTAAACCTCACTAGCTGTGGATTACAATGTGAAGGTGCAGTTCCTATGTCCTAGGCACACTGCCTTTACAAAAGTTCAGAGATAGCTCACTACGTCCCTCGGGTCACTCCCGTTGACTCCCCCTGGCTCACTGCCTTTGGTGAAGTTACAGTCAGTCTATAGACGTGAGGGTCTCTCCAATAGATTTTCATTAAATTCATTGCCTCTGCTTAGCATGAGACTCTACTTGCATCGAAGACCGGAAATGATGCACTTGAATGCACTAAACCACTGAAACAGATAACCAGAAATGCGCAAACAGGTTTCATTGACAATTTCGCGCAACACTTTGTTTTACGCGCAACCTCTAGTTTTTCTCACCACATCACCTTTTTCGTGCAGGCCAGATTTTTTCACACAAGCCATAATATTTTTGCACAATCTGGAATATTTTGCGCAACATGGAATTTTTCGCACAAGACAGATTATTTCACCCAACTCTCAATTTTTCCATGTGATCCAGAATATTTCGCGCATGCCTCAATTTTTTTCATGCAACTCCCTTTACGCGAACCTTTTACGTGCATCAGACCTCATATCTTCTCTAAGTCTTCAACTGTACGGAATGAGGGGGGTCACATATTCTTTATAGGTGTTTCAGACCCCCATGCGCTAATAATTTTTTTTTCATTTTCATATGGCCGGTTTAAGGGGTTGTCGGTACCCAAACACCATTCCCCACCATCCAGTAGACCACATCACCACATCCAAAACAGAACCTCCATTCAAAATTCAAAATAAAATTCAAATTCAAACTCCAACTGCCTCGAGCCGCGACCCGAGCGTCCACGTATCCCTCTGCGCTGACAGGCCTCGTGCCGTGCGTCTGTAATGTCAGTCTGTCTGCTCAGTCCGCACGCCAAACGAAGGTCGAGCGACAGCCCTCCACCGTCACACGTCACCCTTCACCGGAATCGGAACCATCATCTTCATCTCGATCCACGATACTGATCTCCAACCATCGTCGACACCGCAAAGCCAACGTTCCTCCGGCATCACCACAAAATCACCCCCGACAGAAACATAGTGGGAACAAACACTCACAAAAAACAACAACATCATCAGTGACACCATCGCCATCGCCATATCCAAAATCAACGCCTCACCGAAGGCACCAAAAGATGAAAAACTAGTACAACCATACATAAGCTCACCAAGAAACGAGATGAGGAAGAAACACAAACCATTTCTGGAAGGTCAGGCATCACAGGAACCACCCAACCGCACAAGCAGCACCCAGAAACTGAAGAACCCGCCGCCACCAACCAAAACGAACGCTTCAGACACGATGGAACCCCACCGCACTCACCTGGGAGAGGCCGGGACCCCAAGAACCACTGACATAAGATCGCGACCATCAAACGCTGATAAGCACAACGCCGGACACCGGATAACTGCCGAGAACAAACCCAGGGGCGCTCCGAAGAGTATGCTGTCGATGGGGACAGGTCTTACACCCGCCGGTCCGAACCGGAAACCTTCGAGGCCCAAAAAGGAACTCCACAGCAAGAGAAGACCATGAAATCGTGTGACGCCATTGAGATCCTAGCCGGCACACCGAGCTCGAGGGGGAACATCGTGTCGTCCGCAGCGAAGGGGCGGCAGCGGCGAGAGGAAAACCCTATTGCGGGAGCCCTTTACGGGCGCATTCTAGACCCCCATGCGCAAAATCCCCTCTGTGGCGCGAAAAACCTCTAATATGGCACATAATATTTCGAGCAGGTATCATTTTTTGTCCACATATCCAGGTTTTTCACGCATCCCATTCTTTGGACATTTTTTGACGTTCTGATTCCGAAACAGCATTTTTGAGAAAAACCTCGCTTCAATAATTCGCGCACCGTGCTATTTTTCGTGCACAACTCAAATATTTCGCGTACGACCCACCTTTTTTTCACACCAATTCCTCTTTGTGCGCACATCCTTTTAACAACAATCCATGTATTCATTTTCCAATTTTTAGGCCCAAAAAATTTGAAAAAACTGGGAGGCGGCGCCACCTTCAATACTGTTGTCTGATTAAACTATATGATCACTTTACTGGCACACTTTCTGAACTTCCACTAAGGATTGATAACAAACACAAGACATACACCAATTCATGCATAGAATAGACATGGTTACAACAATCTCCCCCTTTTGGTTTGTTGGCAATCACTAAATAAATTCAATAGATCACCATCCACATGCAAACCAAAAAACTCAATAATCAACTCAACTAAAACTCTAAGTCTACGTGAGCAATGCTTGGTGTAGAAAACAAGAGAGGAAGCTTGAATTGGGTTCCCATTTTTTGGAATGCTCGATAATTCCCAAGTAATTCTATTATAGTCTCCCAGAAGCATTACATGTCCAAAGTATTCCATATCATCCTTCTCATCCTATCACCGACACTGAATTCTCATCATGTCACAGAAGCATTACATGTACATGACAAACCTGAACATGCCTGAATTTATTCCTTTCTCCCCCATTGTCAATAAACCCAAAGACCGGTAATTGTTCAATGTTTAGCTCAAAACACACTCCCCCTTGATAGTATCTCCCCTACAAAAATGCATCACATCCATAAACAGATTAAAAGTAGTTAATATAACTGGGGAGAGGAGTATTTCATAACCTCCTTATGCACTAGGAGGTGGCTGAACACTGAGGTTCAACTGATGCTTCTCAAACAAAGCTACTGATAGTGGCGTGGTCAGGATATCAGCCACTAAATCATCAGTTCCCACATGATCCATTATAATCACGCCTTGTTCAACTTTTCTTTGATAAAGTGATACCTGATTTCAACATGTTTTGTACGAGAATGTTGAACATGATTCTTCGTAAGATCAATTGCACTCTTGTTATCATAGTAGATCACCATTGGTTGCCTCAACTCATCACCAATATCTATTAGTTGTTGTTTCATCCATAGCAGTTGAGTGCATGCCTTTGTGGTGGAGATATACTTAGCATCGGTAGTACTAAGAGAAGTACTTTCTTGTTTCTTGCTTAACCATCCAACACATTTATTCCCAATATATAATTCTCCACCACTGGTGGACTTTCTGTCCACTACATCGTCTGCCCAGTCAGCATCAGAAAATGCTAATAATTTACCGTCCCATCCTACATTAGTGTATAAGCCACAATTGTGTATACCTTGAATATACCTCATGATTATTTTTAGAGATTCCATATGTTTCTCCTTTGTATTACTCTAAAAGTGGGCTGCTAGACATGTTGAAAACACAATATCTGTCCGTGTCGCTGTCAGGTACAGTAGGAGCCCAATTATCCTTCTGTACATGGTGGGGTCTACAGATGTCCCATCCTCATGCTTTCCAAGTTTGGTTCCAATAGCAATCGGAGTTGACATTGGTTTGGAGTCTTGTATATTAAACTTCTTCAACATCTCTTTTCCATACTTTTCCTAAGAAATGAAAGTGTAATCCTTCTTTTGAATCACATACGGCCCCAAGAAATATGTGAGCTCCCCAATCATAGACATTTCAAATTCTGATTTCATGTGATTGAAAAAGTAATCCACTGATTTCTTCCTACTTCCACCAAATATAATTTCACCAACATAGACTAGAACCATGAACTGATATTTTGGAGAATTCTTCACATATAGATTTTGATCTACTCCTCCTCTTTTGAGTTCCATCATTTTGAGATAAGTGTCCTGCTGGGAATATCATGCTCGTGGAGCCTGATTCAAACCATATAGAGCCTTATTTTGTTTGAAAACCTTTGTTTCATCAGTACAAAGAAGAAAACCCACTGGTTGTTCAATGTAAAATTCTTATTCGAGCACACCATTCAAGAATGATGTCTTGACATACATTTGATATAATTTTTATCCTATTTGAAGTGCCCTGGAAAGGGAAAGCCTGATTGACTACAGTCTAGCCACTAGAGAAAAGGTTTATTCAACATAAACACCTTCAATTTGGGAGTATCCTTTACATACCAGTAGTACCTTGTTTTGAATAACACTTATGAGCTCATCAAACTTGTTATTGAAGATCCATTTCTTACAAATCAAATTGTGACCTCCGGGTCTCGGGACAAGATCCCAAGTCTGATTCTTGTCAACCTCATCTAACTCTTTATTCATGTATTTCACCCAAGATTCATCCTTTTCTGCTTCTTCAAATAAGGATGGCTCCAAAACAAATAAAAATGCAGATTTTTTGTTATTCCTCATCCTCCTTGTTTGTGTGTGTGCACTTTTATCCCCAATTATGTTAGATGGATCAATATCAGCTCTTTGATTTCTGTTGTGCGGTTCAGTTGAAATCTCTCCAGCCAAGGTTTCTTCTTCAGATTCTTCTTCTGAGTCAACATCATGATGTGACTTCTGAGTGTTTTGTACATCAGCCTCTATTTCTATATTTTAATTTTCTCCATGTTCACTTTTTTCCTCACTTTCTATCACACCAGCATATGTAATTCTTGAAGAATTTGTGGTTTTCTCTTCAATAATATTAACATAAATCCTTTCCAAAAACCTTCTTAATCACTTGTTGAAACCCTTGTAGGATTTCCTGTTCAATGAGTATCCAAGGAAAATTCCTTCATCTTCATTGTCACCATACTTCCCTTGATTTCCTTCTTTGTTTCTGATGAAGCATTTACTTCCAAAAACACAAAAATATTTCATTGAGGGCTTCCTTCCATTCCATAATTCAAATGGGGTCTTGGTCTCACCCATATAAAGTCTTGTTAGATTTTGAATATAGACTGCAGCTTGGATAGCCTCTTTCCAGTAATGTTGTGGAATACGTCTCTCAACCAGTATAGTTCATTCCGTGTTGTTCACCTATCGATTATTACGTTCAATAACTCCATTTTTTTGTGGAGTTCTCATAGTAGCTACCTCATGTTGTATCCCATGCTTCTCCAGGTAATTTTCAAATTCAATGGACATGTATTCCCCTCCATTGTCATATTGAAACACTTTGTTTGTTCGTCCAGTATCATTCTCGGTGATTCGCCGATATTTTTTCATGCAGTAAAGCACTTTTCGTTTCCTGTGAATGACCATTACACATGCTATTCTACTATAATAATCTATGAAAAGGAAAAAGTAACTTTCTCCATGAGTTTTGGCAACATTTATCAGCACACATACATCTATATGAATTAGATCAAGAATATGGTATGCCCTTTTCTTCTTTGGCCGATATGAACTGCATACCAACTTCCCACGAATGCAAGCATCCCAAGACTTTTCACACAAACGATTCAGGTTCGGAATTTCCAGGACAATCCTCAATTTGGATATTTTATCCATGTCTTGTTGATTTATGTGTCCCAGTATCCAATGCAACAAATTGTTTTTTTCTTGCATAGTCATGTAACAAACATTTTCTTTACTATCAACCTGATAGAAGTTTCCTTCTGTCCTGCATCCATTCATAAGTGAATTTCCTATCTTTCCTTTGATAGTGCAGCCTTTTTGATTAAATATAACTATATGTACCAAGTCATAGAGTTGACTCACACTGAGTAGATTATGACATAGGCCATCTACATAAAGGACCTCAGTCTTCATTAGCTCTCCATTAGTTAATTTAGTACTTCCACTACCTTTGATTTTCAGAGCTCCATCATTACCAAATCGTACTGTACCATCAACCTTCATTTTGATATTCATTAATATGTCAATATTACCTGTCATATGAGACAAATAACCTCTATCCAGAATCTAGGTATTGTTTCTTTTTTTAGCTTTGAGGGCCACCTCTGAATGGTTGGATTTCTCAATTTTCTTCCTTTCTTTCCATGAGGCATTGGATTGAGTATAGAGCACTAATGGATTTTCAATTATCTCAGTCGTGTACATTGGTTCTTCAGATTCCATGTCTTCTTCGAGAGTAGAAAACCTATTTGTAAGAGAAAAACTATCTTGTTGACAAGATTTGACTTGTCTCGAACTCTGGTATGAGGAGTCTAGGTCCCTTCTTCGCCTGCAATTAACATCCTTATGACAAAAGTTAGATCAACAAAAACAATATCCATAGAAATTTTTTCTTCTAAAAAAATTAGGATATGAATTTTTTATCCTCCGTTGAACTCCCATAACTTCCCCATTCAGATAACTTATTGCCTCTTCATAATAAGACATGGTATGACCCAAATATGTACAGAAATGAAACATCATGAGAGGAAATGTCTTCTCACTTCTGTTTATCCTCATTCCTTCCTCAGTGGGATAATAGTTTGAGGGCCCATTTCTCAAGGAGGCTCGAGGATAATATTCTATTCTTCTTTCAGATTTAATCGGGGGTTTCTTTTTCAGCACTTCAGATGATTTTTCCACATCACCCACTTTCAGCTTGCCTTTATTTTGGTTACCTTTATTTGGAGCATTTGACGACTCTACCTCACAACCAATTCCACTATTTCCCATGAAGGAAGGTCTCTTATAATTTAAAATATTTTCAAATCCATTAGATCCACATTTTTCTCTCTCCTATAGCTCATTGTAACACCCCAAGCTTCCATGGTACGCTTCTCTTTGAATAATACAGTAGCGTGTGTTGTACTCAACTTCGAGTTCTAACACACACCACAACCAATCAAACTAGCCATTATGAATAGTAATACCCACTTTTTGAAATTTTATAAATTTTATCTTTAAAAATGGACTTCATTTTTTGATTTGGAATATCGAAATTATCTTAGGGTGAATTTTTGGTATTTTTCTGAAAACATTCAATTTTTGACGAATAGTGAAAAACACTGAGTTATAATTTAAAACCGAATTTTTATTTAAATAATAATTTATTTTATTTAAATTTAATTAATTTCAAAATAGATACATAATACCTATATAGGTTCAATGTAATTTATTGGAGTTATTTTAGAATTATTTTAGATATATAAAAATTTTATTGAACTTTTCACCGTCTTTTACCCACCTCCTAGGAGAATTTGGAAATTCACATAAAACATAATTTTACCACTTATGTGAGGGGAATTTATAAAATTAGAGAGACACGGTTAATATCAAGGAGTAAAATGTGGTTCAATGAGATAAAAATAATTTTTGGTGAATAGTAACTTTTTTCTTTCATTTGCCATGGTTAAAAGTAAATAGAGTAATTGAGGGTAAAAATGAATTCAATATTACCCTAACACATGTCCTAATTCTATTTGACAAGTGTATCGCGACCAAAAACAACTATAGGAATAAAAAATTATCATTTAGGTCCACTTGGATTAGATTAGGATATTTATTATTATTTAATTCAAAGAAGAGTTAAAAGAGTTAAAATCAAAGTTTAATTACTAAATTTTTCTTAATATAGGGTTATACGTAAGGTAAATTCGATTGTAAATATTCATCAGAAATATAAAAATGATTCCTACATAATGTTAGTTCATATATAATTTTTTGACAGTAAATAAATTAATTTATTTATGACACAATGGTGATGCAGTAATTACCTAATTAATGAAATATTAAAATAATTGATATTATAAATATCCAAATAAATGTAATTTTAGACATTTTATGAATTCCAATAATTTTATAGGTTAATATGAAATATTAGTATTTGTTATATTAATTTAGTTTGAAGTAATAATGTTGTTATGAATTCATCAAATACAAAATACCCAATAGTGTCAAAATTGACATAAAAGAGTTTTTAAAACAAATATTATATTATAAATTGATATTATATTCCTAAAAATCTAATATTAGGCCAAAATACTTATATCATTATATTTGTATCATTAATGGACCACTTGGGGGTATCTTGGAAGTTTATAGTATCTTTATTAACCATATAATATAAAAATACAAAGAGACATGGCAAATGTCAAACTAATTAACTAAGAGTTAAAACTAAAACATAAGGTTAATAAAGTTTCCCAAACCTGTCTAAAACCTATTGGTTGAGTGTATTTTGACCCATACCCACCTTATCCTTTAAATAAATCAATTTGGAGACATTATAAAACGAATATGATTTTATTATAAAATAATATTTTAAGTTTTTTCTAAGGTGCCCCTCACCCATCTTATAAAAGGGAACTCCCTGTTCTCTCTAATTCACACCTTCAAAGACTTTTGGATCGGCCAACCCTGGACCAAATATTCTCTCAACTTCCCTCACTTCAACATAGAGGCCTTAGTTTGATCATAAAGCCATCCTATTGAGTCCTTTTGATCAAATCAAAAAGAAAAACCCGAGGAAGAGGTAATGCTTTCACCACCCTCTTTCAAGTTCCTTTCTTCTTCCACTTCTTCTTTCTTTGTTATTTACATTATAAAATAATTACTACATTATCTTCTATGTAATGTGATGTTATAATAAATATGGAACAACCATATTCAGTATTCTATCGATCCTTTGAATGACATGTCACCATACGTGCGTACGTACAACTTACCGTCTCCACTTCGTGGTGTAATTGTTATTCAATACATTATTATTTGGATGCATATAATAATGAAGTTTAATTCATGTAAATAATAAATATAACATTATAATTATTCTGTATATATTATAAACCATGCAATTATATATTATTTTCATATCAAAACAATGATATTGTCGCTCGTGCGTACGTACGGACTACCGTCTCCACGAACGCGATGAGATTCATTCCCCATCGTATCGATTCAGGACTAATTTTCATTTGATGATTAAAAATAATGTTTAAGTACTTGATATAATTCTGGATATTAATAAGATAAAACCTATCTATAAAAAACACATCTTACGTAACAAAGCATATAACGGAAAATGAATCAGTTAACACCTGAAACAACGATAACACTAAGATATTATTAAAAAATAAATGTAAAAAGATCATATATGATATCATAATTAAAGTATATGATTCCTGTATAATTTAATAACAATTATTTCACCATTATACAAGAGGTTAACCTACCCCGACCAAGGAAAAGTACATGTTAAGGGTTTATTTCACAATCTCTTCATTATCCAATGTTGTTTATACATAATTATCTACTGGGACCTCTTTATAATCCACATCCATGTTTCTTAAAAATGTATTTCCAAACATTCTTACTATTTTACAGACTATATTTTAAAGTCATTTATACCCTTTTTTAACTTCTTATATGATTTTTATAAAGGAATATTTCTGTCGTTTTCCAAACAAGGTCCTTTTTAACCTTTTCGACATAATTAATGTAAGAATGTCTTTCTTTAATTATACGGCGGGTGCTGCTATTTTCCACCATTATAAAATAGTGTAATCTTCCCTTAAAAGATTATAATAATATTTTCAATGTAAATGTTTTCTTTTATAATTATGTGACTTTTAAATGATTTCAAAAAAGATATATTCCTCTCAAATAGTTTTGATTTCATCTATGTCAACATCCTTTGATGGATTTTAAGCTTATTTGATGTTGATTTATTATGATACAAAAATTCCATATTGTATTGAAGGTTTTGTGATATGTTTGACTGTGGATGTTTTATTTTTATACCATTCATGGTTTATGGAGAAAGTATTGACATTTCGTATGCTAGATTTAATACAAATGTTTATGTTATGTTTAAACCTATTCTAATGAGGAATGCATTAGACTTAATAAGTGACGGGTGGAGCCCACTATAGCTCCTCTATGCATAGGTTGGTCTCATGAGACAAACTAGTGTCTTGGAACAAGGCCTTGATAATATCTTATTTGTAGTCTTGGCACAGGGCCTTGACTATGTGGTTTTGATAGTCTGGAATTATGCATTCCATCATTATGAAAGTGGTTATTGATATTGCATGTGATTATTTGACTATTAGAATATACATTTGAATAAGTAAATGGAATTAATTCATTTTATTTATGCCATATTATGGTTAAGTTCATGTTTAAAAGGCTTTTTTTAGTTATACATTTCCTTGAATGGTTATGCTTATTTATGAATGTATCCGCTATATTGTTATCCTTACTAGGCATTTGATCTCACCCCTTTCTATGTTTTATTTTTCTTAGGATGTGAAGAAGTATTTTATGAATGACCTTCAAGGATAATATAAGAGAATATGAGTGTGGAGACAATATGTTGTTGTAGTTTTTTACTTTATGATGTAATGTAAAATTTATGAATGTATCTAGTGATTCCAAGGCTACTAAACTAATCAGTCTTTTGAGACTTGATCTTTTGTGATCATGCCAATGTTATGTAATAATGCACCATCTCTGGATAACTAGGGTCAGGGAGTTATAGTTGGTATCAAAAGAAGTTTAGTACAAACCATGGAAGATACATTTAGATAAACTCTGATTAGAGCACATAGACCTAAGATAGAATTTGAGGATTAGTATAGAAGAACTTCCTAGAATTTTGGTTTTGTAGAGATTTTGTGAGTTTTCTGAGAAATAAATTCATGTCTGGATACGAGCAGGTAGAGGCGGCTCTGGCACAGATGTACCTAGGGGTAAAAATCAAAAACACCGCTTTGAGCTAGACTCGAACGGGAACTGGTGCACGACAACGATCCTTACTGCACTCTTGGTTGCAAAACTCCCAGGGGATATGCTTAGGATAATTCTCATTTTCATTACAAATCATTATGAATGGTTTGTGAGTATATACTTCATCAAAGAAAACATTTTTTTATGATTATGGATTATATCCATAAATAGTTCAATTTATGTTAAGTGTTTTAGAAGTATTGAAATTTGTATTTTCACTCATAAACAGATCTAGTTTATGCCATTGCCTAGAAATAAAGCCTAGTGGAAGTAATGGAAACCATATCAATGCGCAGAATCCATGTAGGGATTTCCCTCCTGCTCAAGATAATTATAGTGGAGCTAGTGATACAACTGGTGCTGGTCTTCTAATCACCATACTGGGACAACTCACTCAGGTTATGAATAATAACCTTACCCGTATGGAGCACCCTGATCCGCAGCATGGAGGATCAATGTTAGATCGCTTCATGAGGAAACAACCCCACCATTAAATGGGAGTAAAAATCCCTTAGTAGCTGAGAAATGGATAAATTCCTTAGATAAAATATTCCATGCGCTGGGGAGTATTAAAAGGGAAAATGTTGTCATTGCAGTTTACCGCCTCACTAGAGATGCTGACCAATGGTGGTTATTGATTAAAAACACAAAGGAAGATGATGAAGTATCAAATATGGAATGGAGGGATTTCAAAGAGATGTTTTTAGAAAAATACTTTGCTCATGACCATAAAGTAGATATGGAAAATCAATTTCTGAGTCTGAGGCAAAAGGAGGATGAGAATGCCACGAAGTATCAGGCTAACTTTACACAGTTAGCAAGGAATGCTGAAGATTATATACGTAACCCAAGAAGTAAGATTGATCGTTTCGTTGATGGGTTAAAACAATTTCTCTGTCGAGCATTAGTCTCACAATCCTTCTCATCACACGACGATATTGTCTCATGTTCTATCAAGACAGATAAATAATTCTCCAAGTCTTATGACTTTAAAGAAAAGAAAGAGAAGAAGAGATCTGTTGATCACTCTGGAAATAAAAATAGGGGGAAGAAGGGAAAAGTTGAATATCCATCATGTAGTAAATGTGGGAAGAAACACCCAGATACTTTCATGAAAGTAATGGGATTCTATTACAAGTGTGGTGAAAAAGGCCACCAAGCTTGTGATTTCAAGGGGAAGAAATAATCTACCGATGTTCAATGCTACAACTGCAGGGAGATGGGACATTATGAAAATGAATGTCCTAAGAGTCAGGGGAACTTACCTCAGAAAAGGCCAAGGGATCAAGGCCAAGCTTATGTTACCACTACTGCTTAGGTAGAAGCTCCGAAAGACGTGGTGGCAGGTAATTTATTGGTTTCCTCAAGTTTATAAAATGCATTATTTGATTCTGGATCCTCGCATTGTTTCATATCTTCCCATTTTGCTAAGAAAATTAGATATTTCTAATTTGATTTAACAAGGGAGTTGTTAGTCAAAACCCATAAGGGAAGTATCATTGCTACAAAGTTATGTCAATCCGTCCCCAATAAGGCATATAAATGTTCTTTATCTACTGATCTCATCAGCATACCCATGATTTAATTTAATATAATCCTTGGTACGAATTTACTTTTGGACCACGATGCGAAGATTTATTTTAAGAAGAAGGAGGTTATGATTTTTGATGATGATGATAAGGAACACCTTATCTTTATAGCATAATCATCACCCCATACTTTGTATCTAGATCCACCACCCATAGCTCAACTAAATTTAATTATCATGGAGGAAGAGAATTAAATAACTGTGGGTGAGGAAAGGAATGTTCAAATAGGGTATGTACCTATTATGAAAGAATATATAGATGTGTTTCTGGAAGATTTTCCTGGACATTCTCTAGAACGATAAATTGAGTTTTCCATTGATTTAATTCCTAGTTCGTGGCCCATATCAATGACCCCTTATAGAATGTCCACTGTGTAATTAGTTAAACTAAAGAAACAACTAGAAGAATTGAGTAATAAGAAATTTATTCGCCATAGCATTTCTCTATGGGGAGCCCCTGTCTTTTTGGTTTAGAAGAAAGAAGGATCTATGAGGTTGTGCATTGACTACATGGAGATCAATTCTATAACAATAAAGAACAAGTATCCCCTACCTCACATTGATGATCTATTTGACCAATTTCATAGAGATCAATACGTTTCAATGATCGGAATTCGACTTGGATACAATCAGTTGTGTGTGAAGAAGGAATACATTCCAAACATAGCATTTCGAACCAGGTACGGACATTATGAGTTTACTATAATGCCTTTTGGATTGACTAATGCACCCTCTGTATTCATGGATCTAATGAACATAGTTTTCAAGGAATGCCTCAATGAGTTTTTAGTGGTATTTATTGATGATATCTTGGTATAATCTAAAATCTAAGAAGATCATGAAAATCACTTGCGCATTATCCTGAAGTCTCTTAGAAGACATGAATTATATGGGAAGTTTAGAAAGTGTGAATTCTGGCTTCAAGAGATTTCATTTCGTGGCTATATTATCTCCAATGATGGAATCTCTGTTGATCCTTCGAAGAACAAGGCAATCCAAGACTGTCCAGCACCGACGAGTATAACAGAGGTACACAGTTTCATTGGTTTAACAGGTTATTATCGATGTTCCGTCCAGAATTTTGCCTGATTGGATAACCCATTAATGAAGCTCACACGTAAAGGGGTTAAATTTGTTTGGACAAAAGAGTGTGAAGAATGTTTTGAAGAACTGAAGAAAAGATTAGTCAATGCTTTTATATTTACTCTACCATCGGGGAATGTTGGGTTCGTTATTTATAGTGATTCATTAAAGAAAGGACTTGGTTGTGTCCTTATGCAGAAGGATAGAGTTATTGCCTATAGATCACGACAGCTGAAAATTCATGAGCAAAAATATCCTACTCATGATCTTGAGTTAGCTGATGTAATCTTTTCTTTGAAGATATAAAGACATTATCTCTTTGGTGGAAAATGTGAGATTTATACTGATCACAAGAGTTTGAAGTATATTTTCTCACAGAAAGAACTCAACAGGAGGCAAAGGAGATGGCATGAAATACTCAAGGATTATGATTTCACGATACACTACCACCCAGGCAAGGAAAATAAGGTGGAAGATGATTTGAGTAGAAAGGATCATGGAGTTTTGAAAAAGATGAGAGTTGAAAGGGATCCTATATGCATGGATCTAGTAAAGATGGATATGGGAATCACCATGGAAGGTGAAACATCAATACTTTTTAAAATGGTTTCCAAACCATCTTTAATAGAAAGGATAAATAGTTCTCAGACCGGTGATGAATAGTTTCAAAAGAAGATTAAAGCTATGAATGATGGTAGATTTAGTGACTTTGTGTATGAAGATGGAATTTTGAAGTTTGGGAAGAGACTTTGTGTTCCCAATATACCTGATCTAAAAAGAGAATTGTTAGATGATGCTCATAGTTCCAATTTCTCTATACACCATGGGAGCACCAAAATGTATAGAGATTTGAAGGAACATTTTTGGTGGGACAACATGAAAATGAAGATTGCTGATTTTTTTGCAAGATATATGGTTTGTCGACAAGTGAAATCTGGATGGCAACATCCTGGAGGAGTCATGCAACCTCTTCCCATACATGAGTGGAAATGGGATAATATCACGATGAACTTTTTCATGGTATTACCATAGACTCCTAGAAGGAATGATGCAATATGGTTCATTTTTGATCGTCTTACTAAGTCAGCTCATTTTCTTACTATAAGAGAAGATCTACCACTTGAACATTTAGAAAGACTATATATTAATGAAGTTGTGAGACTTCATGGACTACCACCATCGATTATTTCTGATCTTGATCCCCATTTTACTTCAATATTCTGGAAGATTCCATAGAAAGACCTGGATACTAAACTTCATTTGAGCACTGGCTACCACCCCCAAAACTGATGGACAATCAGAATAGACTATTCAAACCAAAGAATACATGTTGAGATCTTTCTCACTTGACTTTCAGGGTATGTGGGATCAATATTTACCTTTGGTGGAATTTTCCTACAACAATAGCTTCCATTCATTTATTCGAATGGCACCATATGAAGCGTTATACGGAAAGAGATGTCGCACACTAACCTATTGGGATGAAGTTGGTGAAAGAAAACTCATAGGCCCATAACTGGTGGAGGAAACGATGGAAAAGGTGAAGGTAATCCAAAACCACATCAAAGCAGCTCAAAGTAGGTAGAAGAGCTATGCCGATAATTGAAGGAAGGATTTGGAATTTCAGGTAGGAGATCATGTTTTCTTGAAGGTATCTCCATGGAAGG
Source organism: Viscum album (assembly GCA_963277665.1). NCBI lineage: Eukaryota > Viridiplantae > Streptophyta > Magnoliopsida > Santalales > Viscaceae > Viscum > Viscum album. Next base: position 1,261,856,906 of record OY728132.1, on the reverse strand, counting down.
GAGTTATACGTTTTGGTAAGAAATGTAAATTATGTCCTAGGTACATCGGACCTTTCGAAATACTAGAATGAATTGGGGTTGTAGCTTATCGTTTGGAAATGCCACCAAATCTATCCAAATTTCATGATGTGTTCAACATATCAATGTTGAGAAAATGCATGCCTTACCCAATGCATGTACTCACCTATGGGGAATGAGAACTGGAACCCGATCTGTCTTATTGTGAAGAGCCTGTTAAGATTCTTAATACGAGAGAACAAGTGTTGAGAAACCGGACGACTCGTCTGGTAAAAGTTCTATGGAGAAACCATAAGATGGAAGAGGCAACGTGGGAACCCATGGAACTTATGATGAAGAACCACCCGAGTCTTTTCATTTGGTAGAATTCTATAAATTTCGAGGATGAAATTATTTGAAGGTGGGGAGAATGTGACCCCCCAAGCTTCCACGGTACGCTTCTCTTTGAATAATATAGTAGCGTGTGTTGTACGCAACTTCGAGTTCTAACACACACCACAACCAATCAAAATAGCCGTTATGAATATTAATAGCCACTTTTTTGAAATTTTATAAATTTTATCTTTCAAAATGGACTTAATTTTGGGATTCGGAATATCAAAATTAGCTTGGGGTGATTTTTTGGTATTTTTCTGAAAAAATTCAATTTTTGATGAATAGTGAAAAAACACTGAGTTATAGTTTAAAACCAAATTTTTATTTAAATAATTATTTATTATATTTAATTTTAATTAAGGTAAAAATAGAAACATAATACCTATATAAGTTTAATGTAATTCATTGAAGTTAGTTTAGAATAATTTTAGATATATAAAAATTTTATTGAACTTTTCACCGTCTTTTACCCACCTCCTAGGAGAATTTGGAAATTCACATAAAACATAATTTTACAGCTTATGTGAGTGGAATTTTGAAAATCTGAGAGAAATCGTTAATATCAAGGAATAAAATGTAGTTCAATGAGATAAAAATAATTTTTGGTGAATAGAAACTTTTTACTTCCATTTACCACGGTTAAAAGTAAATAGGGTAATTAAGGGTAAAAATGATTTTAATATTACCCTAACACATGTTCTAATTCTATTTTACAAGTGTATATTGACCAAAAACAACCTTAGGAATAAAATATTATCATTTAGGTCCACTTGGATTAGATTAGGACGTTTATTATTATTTAATTCAAAGAAGAGTTATAAGAGTTATAATCAATGTTTAATTACTAAAACATTTTTAATATAGGGTTATAAATAAGATAAATTCGATTGTAAATATTAATTATAAATATAAAACAATTTCATACATAATATTATTTTATTTATAATTTTTACACGTTAAATAATTTAATTTATTTATGACACAATGGTGATGTAGTAATTACCTAATTAATGAAATATTAAAATAATTTATTTTATAAATATCCAAATAAATTTAACTTGAGACTTTTTATGAATTAAAATAATTTTCTAGGTTAATATGACATATTAATATTGGTTATATGAATTGTTTTCGAGGTAATAATTCTGTTATGAATTCATCAAAAACAAAATACCCAATAGTGTCAAAATGGACATAAAAGAGTTTTTAAAAAAAATATTGTATTATTAATTGATATTCTATTCCTAAAAATCTAAGGTTAGGCCGAAGTATATATATCATGATAAGTGTATCATTAATGGACCAATTGGGGGTCTCTTAGAAGTTTATAGTATGTTTATTAACCATATAATATAAAAATACAAAGAGACATGGTAAATGTCAAACTAATTAACTAAGTATTAAAACTAAAATATAACGTTAATAAAGTGACCCAAACCTATCCAAAACATATTGGTTGAGTGGATTGAGACCCATCCCCACCTTAGCCTCGAAATAAATCAATTTGGAGCCATTATAAATAGAACATGATTTTATTATAAAATAATATTTTATGTTTTTTCTAAGGTTCCCCTCACCTCTCTTATAAAAGGGAACCCCCCCCCCTTCTCTCTAATTCACACCATTAAAGCCTTTTGTCTCGGCCAAATCCTGCCCATATATTCTCTCAACTTCCCTCACTTCAACCTAGAGGCCTTAGTTTGATCAGAAATCCAACCTAAGGAGCCTTTTTGATCAAATCAAAAGGAAGAACCCGAAGAAGAGTTAATGTTTTCACAACCCTCTTTCAAGTTCCTTTCTTCTTCCACTTCTCCTTTATTTGTTATTTCCAGTATAAAATAATAACTTTAGTATATTATATATACTATTATGTTATTATAAATATGGTACAACCATATTCAGTATTCTATCCATCCTTTGAATGACATGTCACCATACGTGCGTACGTACGGCTTACCGTCTCCACGTCATGGTGTAATTGTTATTCAATACATTATTATTTGGATGGGTATAATAATGAAGTTTAATTCATGTAAATAATAAATATAACATGATAATTATTCTGTATATATGATACGCCATCCAATTATATATTATTTTATTATCAAAATAATGATATTGTCGCTCATGCGTAATTACGGACTACCGTCTCCACGAATGTGATGTGATTCATTCCCCATCGTATTGATTGAGGACTAATTTTCATTTGATGATTAAAAATAATGTTTAAGGACTTGATATCATTCTGGATATGAAAAAGATACAACCTATCGATAACAAAAACGGCTTACGTAATAAATCATATAAAGGAAAACGAATCATTTAACACCTGAAACAACGATAATACTAAGATATTATTAACAAAGAAATGTTAAAAGATCATATATGATATCATAATTAATGTATATTATTCTTGTGTAATTTAATAACAATTATTTCACCATTATATACGAGGTTCACCTACCCTCGACAATGTAAAATTACAAGGTAAGGTCTTATTTCACAATCTGTTCATTATCCGAGGTTGTTTATACGTAATTATCTACTGGGACCTCTTTATCATCCACATCGATGTTTCTTAAAAATTTATTTCCATACATTCTTACTATTTTACAGACTATGAGTTAAATTCATTTATTCCCTTTTTTGACTTTTTATAATAAGTTTTTAAAGGAATATTTTTGTCATTTTCCAAACAAGGTCCTTTTTAACCTTTTCGACAGAATTAAGGTAATAATGTCTTTTTTTAACTTATACGGCGGGTGCAGATATTTTCCGCCGTTATAAAATCTTCAAATCTTTCCTTACAAGCTTATAATAATATTTTCAATGTAAATTTTTTCTTTTATAATTATGTTACTTGTAAATTATTTCAAAAAAAGAGATATTTCTCACAAATATTTTGGATTTCATCTATCTCAACATCCTTTGATGGATTTTAATCTTATTTGAAGTTGACTTATTATGATACAAAACTATAATATTATACTGATGGTTTTGTGATATGTATGACTATGGATGTGTTATTTTTATACCATTCATGGTTTATAGAGAAAGTATTGACATTTCGTATGCTAGTTTTAATACGAATGTTTATGTTTTGTTTAAACCTATTCATATGAGGAATGCATTGGACTTAATAAGTGAGGGATGGAGCCCGCTACAGCTCTTCGATGCATCGGTAGGTATCATGAGACAAACTAGTGTCTTGGAATAAGGCCTTGAAAAAATCTTATTTGTAGTCTTGGCACAAGGCCTTGACTATGTGGTTATGATAGTCTGACAATATGCATTCCATCATTATGAAAGTGGTTATTGATATTGCATGTGATTATTAAACTAGTATAATATCCATGTGAATAAGTAAATAGAATTATTTCATTTTATTTATGCCATATTATGATTAAGTTCAAGTTTAAATGGCTTTTGTTTTAGTTATACATTGCCTTAAATGTTTATGCTTATTTATGAAAGTTTCCTATATATTGTTATCCTTACTGGGCATTTGAGCTCACCGCTTTATATGTTTTATTTTTCCCAGGATTTGAAGAACTATTTAATGAATAACCTGCAGGAATAGTATAAGGGAATATGAGTGTGGAGACAAGATATTGTTGTAGTTTTCCCTTTATGATGTAATGTAAACTTTATGAATGTAACAAGTGATTCCAAGGATACTAAACTAATCGGTCTTTAGAGACATGATCTTTTGTGATCATGCCAATGTTATGTAATAATTCACCGACTCTGGTAACTGGGGTTGGGGAATTACACTCATCATATGAGAACCTTCCAAACTATATTTCCTTCCTTGATTCTTTTGAAATTGAATCATTTTCACGTTTACTTCTAATAGTAACAACTTCCACCTCAAGGAGTTCAGCTGTCTTTGACAATTCCTCTAGTTTAGAGGTGAGGTCATCGATGACCTTTTCCTAATCTTCAATTCTCATCTTCAGATCCATTACATCATCATTGCTTTCGAGTATTTTGGACCGTACTTTTACCAATTCTTCCAGTCGTTCAGATTCATCTTCAATTTGATCAACATATTCAGTTGATTCTTCTACAATTGATTTCGACTTATTTCAACTATTACATTTAACCTTAAGCTTACTAACATCATTCCTAAGCTGCAACTCGGGATTGGAACTAGTTTTCAATTGATTTCTCTACCAGTATCTTCTAATTTTTCAACAGCAACCATCATGGAAGCATGGTTCCCAATTTTAAATTCTGGTTCTTCTTCATCACAAACTTCATTATCATCTTCTTCCTATTCACATAAAAAACTCTTATTTGGTACATTATTTCTAGATGTGTAGTCTCATTTTTTGAAAAACATTTTCTAAGGCTTCTCAATGTTTTCAGAATCTCTATTCTCATCATCGATCTTTCTTAAACACTAAGAGGCAATGTGACCAACTTTGCCACAACGAAAGAAAGCAAGAGCTAACTTCCCTTTGAATTTCCCTTCTCCCTTCTGGAACTTCTTTGAAATTGAGAGAAAGAATTTTTTTTCCTCATCATCTTCACCAATACTATCTTTTGAGATTTTTAGTTTCTCAATGGCTTTGAACATCATTTCCTTGCTCACTCGAGTCGTAGCATCTTCTCGTTGGACTCTCATTTCATATCCCACGAAACTGCTCATCAGGTCTTCCAGAAAATGTTTAAAAAGATCTCTATCCTCAAGGGCTGACACCTTTTCATTATACATGGGCGGAAGTCTTCTTAATATTTTATTTACAGTAAGAATGTCTTTGATTTCTTCACCTAAACCCTGAATAACTCCAACCACTTTAGTAAATCGATTGAAGAATGAGTCTACATTCTCATGAGGATGAATCTTCAGATCATGAAACCTATTGTGTAGGACTTTTAGTTTTTCCTCCTTTACATTGATATATCCTTCATAAATATTTTCATGTTTATCCCACATGGATTTTTCTGAGGTACAACTCATCACCTTTAGATAGATCTGATCAGAAAGGGCCATGGTGAAAGCATTTTGGGCTTTAGCATCTACATCAAGAATTTTTCTATCTACGTCAGTCAAAGGCAGGAATGTTGGATTAGTTACTTGTATTCATTGAACAGTAGAAAAAAGGACTTCAATTCCAAGAGATATTAGATGATATCTCATTCTATTATTCCAAATCTGGAAATTACTTCCATCAAAAAGAGGGACTCCTCTGACATTGGATGAATCGTCAATAACAGTAAATGACAGATCAACCACCATTGAACCTACCTCTGATACCACTTGAAGGACCCCAGAACACCCTGATAGGGGAGGGTTGAATCAGGGTGTCATCTTTTTCTCTTTAAAGTTGTGGATCTAGATTCCACGTTGGTAGGAACTTGTTTAACCTTTCAATCAAATGAAAGTAGGAAGTTGACACCACACTTTTACTTGGTTCACCACAAAGGGATACATCCAAGGAGAATATGATGACAGGTTGTCAGTCGTACCTAATTTCACTAAACTTCACTAGCTGTGGTTTACAATGTTCAGGTACAGTCTCTCTATCCTAGGAACTCTTCCTTTACTAAAGTTCAGAGATAGCTCACTACGTACCTTGGGTCACTCCTATTGACTCCCTCGGGCTCACTGCCTTTGGTGAAGTTCCAGTCAGTTTATATACTTGAGGGTCTCTTCAATAGGTTTGCATTGAATTTTTTCCTCTACTTAGCACGAGACTCTTCTTGCATAGAAGACCGGATATAATGCACTTGAATGCACTGAAAAACTGAACCGGATAACCAGAAACGCGCAAATAGGTTTCACTGAAAATTTCGCGCAACACCATGTTTTATGTGCAACCTCAAGTTTTTCGCGCAACTTCACCTTTTTTGCTCAAGCTGGAATTTTTCATGCAATCTAGAATATTTCGCGCAACATGTAATTTTTCGCAAAAGATAGAATATTTCACCCAACTCTCAATTTTTCAACGCGATCCAGAATCTTTTGCGCAAGCCTCAATTTTTTTTCACGCAACTCCCTTTACACGAACCTTTTACATGACCTCAGATCTTCTCTGATTCTTCAACCTTACAGAATGATGGGGGTCACCTCTTATTTATAGGCATTTCAGACCCCTAGGCACAAAACCCCCCTGTGCCATGAAAAACCACTCATTTGGCACATCATATTTTGCACATGTATCATTTTTCGCACACATCTCCGTTTTTTTGTGCAGCCCGTGCCTTAGCCATTTTTCAATGTTCTAATTCTGAAACAGCATTTGCGCGAAAATCCTCACTCCACTATTTTGCGCACCACACTTTTTTTCACGCACAAATCAACTATTTCGCGCATGACCCACCTTTTTCACGCACCACTTCCTCTTTGCGCGCACCTCATTTTACCAACAATCCATGTCTTCATTCTCCGATTTTTCGACCCAAAAATTTGGCAAACACTGGGAAATAGTGCCACCTTCAATACTGTTGTCTGATTAAACTGTATGATCTCTTTACTGGCACATATTTTGAACATCCACTGAGGATTGACAACAAACACAAACTATACACCAATTCATGCATAGAATAGCCATGGTTCCAACATAAAATAAGTGTTGGGCTATCCAATTGATGAGAAATTAGATGCACCCTACTACGTGTGAGATCGTATTATAATACCTACGTTTTCATTTCTATAATAAGGAAAAACTAGTTCTACCACTATGGCCACACTATACTCATCAACTCAAATAGTCAATCTAATTATTAACTATGGAGAAATAGTCTATTCAATGAATGACTATATAAGGACTTGACACCATTACATAGATATTCCAATAAAAAATCTCACATCCATGATCTTGGTCACTCTGTTAGTACCATTGGGTGATCATTGGGTCTCCTCTAGTAAGAGTCTCCAACCGTGAGGGTCGAGTCAACGGTTCAATCAAAATATTTGAATCACGAACAAGATCCATGGAACGAAAAGAATGAAAAAAACATATGTCAATCAATACAAAAGATAATGTAGAAAAGTCAAGGATCATACATCAGATCATTTATAGATCCCCTGGGATAGATGCCTCGACCACATGAAGCTATCCCCTACCCTTTCCTCCACCTCCCTCATCCTAGTTTGGACCACCTAGTGGTAGTGGTGGTAACATTTAGAAACATCAAACTCCTCTTTCCACTCCTCCAACTCCTCTACCACATCTTCCACCTTGTGGATATATATACTCTTATCATTGTATTTTCCTTGGTGGTCTATATAAAGTCTCATTTTCTGATGTACGGTGGGTTGGAATATTTCGGGTGAGATTTCCCTACCTTCACATTAATAGAACCACTTCTCTCTCAGTTAACTAGGCCCACCATGGGATCCCTGATCCGAAGATCCATTGTCATGCGACCTCCTCTTGAAATTTCATGTACATTCATGTCCATGATATTCACATTGAATCCCTGCTAATGAGGTATCTACTACTTCTTTCCCACTACTAAAAATCATCATCTGTATGCACAATAAAAAGAAAATTTCAACCACTAAGGCCCACTCTAGAACCCCAACAATGGTAAAAATTCCTTGAGGGATAATAGTGGCAGATATGTGCCTATATAGGCCTGAATCAATGTTCTAATCCCTAAAATAGTGATCGTGTGTCATATCAATCGAGTACTGGGAGAGGTTGGTATGCCTCAATGAATACTCAAAGATATACATGTCATTATTTCAGAGTTTTATAAGCTCCTAGATATACATATCTATTTTATTTTAAGGTTATAACTCCTATATAAAAAGGTTCTCATCCTCTATCCATGGAAGAGTCTCCAAATCTTAAGATCAAGTAACCAGACCCCACCATCACCCTATTGATCCGTGTAGAAGGCTCGCTGCCAAGACCACCATCTGATCTGCTGTTATCCCAATTTGATAGAAAACTTTTGTTGCCACCTCAAGCCCATTCCCAATGGCCTATGTTCCAGGACCTCCTAGAAACTCAAGGGGTGTATGCTACTAAACATCATTAAGTGTGTTATGCCTTCACACCTCATTCGTTGGTACTGCAAGTACCATGTTCTTATCTATAGGTGGTTGGATGGAAGGTGCACTACTTGGAGGTTCTATATCTTATAAAAATCCTTGAATTGATTCCTCTTCACCTGTTGGATCATCCTCGTGATCACGCGGTGGAATCCTAGCTGGTTGTTATGTGGAGACATCCTAGAATAAAACTAGATGTACTAAATTTGACTGAGTATATCTAGAGATATAACTCAAGAAAGACATGGAAAACCCAACCATTCTTACATTATGAATGTACCATTGTTTTCCCTATAACTAGTGATTCCTTATACTGAGTCAAAAATAAGGAAATCAGAGTCATGGTGTATGGATACATCAGATTCCACTCCAACACTATAGTCCCTCACTTGAAAGATGAATTGGAAACACTTAACACTATTGCTATACACTAACCTCATAGACTCCCAGTTATAATTAGAACCTACAAGCCTTTGATACCACCCTTCCATGACATGTCCCAGTGGGTCCATATTGTGACTCCCTATGCCTGCCTCCAATAGGCTAGAGGCTGATTACAAGAATGAAATATGATTATCTCTAACATGAAATGCATAGTCAATGTACTTATACACGCACACATCTCCAATCCCAAAAAATAATGAAATATAAAAACCACGAATTAAACAATGTTTTCATACCACTAAAATCTCACAATAGAATATGATAGTAAAAGTGATGGAAAGTAAATAGGGCCAAATACCATCCCACCATAAAGATATGTAAAAAAAGTATGACATAGAAGTCAAGGTACCAGGACCACTGTCTGAAATCCGAAGGAACACCTTGGTTTTTCCTATCCAACTAAGCATCGTCTGGTCCTAGTTCACATAAGACTCTGTCAAATGTTCTATATTAATCACAAGACATCACATGTGAAAGAAAAGATCGTGCACTGGTGAGTATAACAATACTCAGTAGGACACCCCGAAACTACAATGAAAAATCAAAATGGATTACCAAAATGGAATGCCACAATGGAATACCACAAAGTAATAACACAAAGGAATACCACATAGATTACCAAACATGATTACCAAAAATGAGTACTAAAAATGAATACATCAGAAGATTACAACACTCGATTGCCACAAAGGATTACCAAATAGGAATATCACACAAGATTACCATAATGTTATACCAAACACTATTACCACAAAAGAATTCCACCCAAGATTACCGCATAGGAATACCACACAGGATCACCACAAAGGAATACCACACCAAATTACCACAGAGGAATACCACACAAGATTACCAAAATGGTATACAACACATTATTACCATAATGGAATACAACATAGGATTACCACATAGGAATACACAAATGAATACCACATTGTGTTACCATATATGAATACCACACATGATTTCCATGCATGAATACCACATAAGATTACCACATAGGCATACCACACAAGATTTCAAAAAAGGTATACAAAACAAGATCACCACATAAGAATACAGAAAGGAATACCCCACATGATTACCACACATGAATACCACACATGAATACCACATAGGTATATGTGTATGACACATGTAGAAAGAATATCCAAATACACTCAATCCAAGACACATAGTCGAGAGGTAAGCAACAACCAATTACGATCCATAGGATTCAGCTCGAATAAAACTCGTTTTGAGATAACATACTCCTCGATCTGTGATTTCCTCAAAGACCCTCAAGAAGAGGTCTATCTCATTTAGGACCTACCTAAATTAAAACATATTGTTCAAGGTATATTATGATTCAAAAAGAGGGGATCCTTCCTAGACACACTATGGAATACCATAAACCAAATCTAGATCAACCCACAATATAGAGGATCATGCCCAAACTAACATAGGGAATACAACTAACCTTACTAATTTGGCCTGCTAGATGGGGGACCAACACCAACCTCTCAATGGTTACGAAAATTCCACAAAACTATACTTGGGGTGATAGAGGATCACACTCTAGTCCCACATAGGGATACCATACTCTATCTGGGACTCAACATCTAGTGGGGAATACAATCCAATGATGTGTAAATAATGATTTATTAAACACCATACTAAAGGAACAAGGGAGAACAATCAATATATACTTGTCCCAACTAAAACTAACCACTTGTATCAAAAGGACTGTCTCAATACCAGGGTCTCAACACCATAGAAGGCTTGTCCAATGGTCTTACCATTTGATATTTATGGTTGTTCAAAATTTTAAATGGGGGTTACTTGGATGATAGACTGACTGCATAGTCTATCCATCAACATTTGAGGTCAACCGCCCCATGACTGCCATGGTTAATGACCACCATCTCTTGTGGACACACTACAGTTGGAGTTACTGAGGCCCACAATTGACTGTTATGGTGAATCATGCCCCATATTTGGCTCAGTCACCCCTGTCTAACCTTCATGGCTAGGCATGCCAGGGTCTAGACCATCTAGCCTAGCCTAGTCATCCCGATCCACTTTCCTTGGCACATCCCACCTCCCCTGGCTTGGCCCTCTCACTAGAATGATGCACTAGAATCACACTAGTTTTCCCTTCCACAGACCCATGATCCACCTTCAAAGCCAAAAATTCAAAACGGTCGCAGATCCATGCTCCACGGATCCCAATCTATATAGACCCAGATTCCACTATTAGTTTTCTGGAAATCTTGGGGTCTGATCATCTTCAGAGCCACCCAGAATGTTGAGCCTTTATCATAGGGATACAATAGAGAAGTACACAAAGAACGGGGGGAAAAGAAAAAAAAAGAACATGATTAGGAATAAAACTCCACCATTTTTCATTCCATCAATAATCTATTTCTAGTATATAGATAAACCAAGAGGAATTAAAATAAATCTCTTGATAATACCAAAAATAATATTTCATCCCACAACAACGATCACTATATTGGCCAATATTTTTCTTTATTTGTTTGAGTTTTTCATATAATTAAAGAATGGGGATTAAAAAATAAAAAACAACATTCAATATCTTGATTTCTATTGCTCACTGTGGAAGAACTGTCATCATGTCATTACCATAGGCAAGATCCTTCGAATCTAAGGTGTTTCAATCATCAATTGAGTATATGGCATCATTTCCTGAAAGTGAATCCTTAAAGCTCAATCTAATGGTTCTACATGGTTCTAGAATTATGCGAATAACCCGAGAAATTAACCTTAGCAATTTTTTAATGATTAATTTTCATTTCATCAACATAATTATTTTTTTCAAATTATTTTAATCTTGTTACATCCCATGACAAATTTTTTAAAAACAACCATTGACGACTATAGTTAAGTTACACCTAGGGAACACACCATACTAAAAAAAATCATTGGTGGTATTGAATATATATTATAATTCACCATTCATGTGTAATGAGGATTTAGAAAAATATTTTCATTTATAGTTACATCCTTGAAAAAAATTTCTACACCTGACCCACACTGACCAAAGATAGGTCACTTCTAGGCTAAAGATTTTATTATGAGCTAAACAGTTATATCAGATTTATTATCTTGGAAAATATTTAAGATGTGAAAACTGGGTCCCAGTGATAGCACAACCACCCCACCTTAACATGGTCGTCACGTCCAGGCTCGCTATGTACCACCAGTTGCCCCGCAGACACAAGGTCCCCACCCTAGGGCCCACCCACATGCCCAAACGGGTCATCTGACAAATGACAGTCCCCACAGGCCAACACATGTCTTTCCAATGTGCATTGTCCCCACTCACACACACACACCCTGGGAAACATCCATGAAGGTCACCCATCCTGATCACTACTCCATGCCAAGAACACTTAACTATGGAGTTCTAATCAGGTAGGATCCCAAAAAATAATGTTCACCTTGGTGACATGTGTCATATCATTTAGTGATTTAACCCTTTATCATTCTGGAGTGTTATAGTCACCCCCATGTAGAGCACAACATCCTCATTTTGGACCCTATATCTTAACCCATGAAGTGCACCGCACATAAGGTTGGGTGGCACCTATGATACAGAATGTTACAAATGGGTCCCGGTGACAGCACAACCACATTGCCTTAACTTGGTCGTCCGGTCCTGGCCCGCTAGGATCCACCAGTTGCCCCGAAGACACGTGGTCCCCACCCTAGGGCAAACCCACATGCCTGAACGGGTCATCTGACTAATGAAAATCCACACAAGCCAACACATGTCAATTATAGTGTGCTTTTTCCTCACCCACCCACACCGTGGGAAACTTCCCATAAGGTCACAAATCCTGATCACTACTCCAAGCCAAGCATGCTTAACTATGGTGTTCTAATCAGGTAGGATTCTGAAAATGAAGGTGACCTTGTTGACATGAGTCATATCATTTAGTAATTTTAACCTTCATCATTCTAGGGTGTTACATAATAGTTATTCCTATTTTTTTAGAAGGCCTTTGGTACGTTCTTTTAAAAAGTTTAATTTTTTTACCGACAATTTTTCGGGGCTCACAGGGCCTCAAAATCGCATGCTATCTCACCTCTGCTTCTCGAAATCAATACATATAATATCTAAAAATAGTAGATATAAATTCCAAAGTTTTAAATTCTTATCAACCTAAAACTTGTGAATATCAAAAACTATGCAGGACTGACAAATATTTCATTCACATATCCAAGGGACTCAATCTGTTGGACCTTAATCCAAAATGAAAAAGAAGAATGGAATGTAAGATTATGTTTTTAATTCATTTACACATGGTATTGATTATATTAGATGAATATAATCATTAATAAGAATTATTGTGATAAAAATAAGGAAGATAATTCCACATATAAGTTTTTGGATATGATGATTTCCCAACACCATACTTAGGATATAACGATACACCCATATCATATAAAAAATATTACAGTGGGGAAACACAATATCCATTTGATAATACAAATAAAGGGAAATAAGATAAAGAATATATTAGATATACCTCTATATTATAAAATAACTCTATATTTTCCAAAATAGAAAAAAATATTATATATATAGAAGAAGATATATGGCCAAAATTGATCAACATTTCCATAAATATTTTAGAATAATAAATTTATTTTTCATTTCATAAACAACACTAAGATGTGTTTTAATAGAACATTTACAAAATTCCTCGGTTTGATTCTAATTTGGCTACCCATCATTTGGGGTTTTTAAAGGCCCACCATAGTTAGAATTATGTACCTAGAATAACGAATAAAATCCATGAAAATTTTGTTGGATACAATAAAGAAAAAATAATCCAATCCAACTTTATAAAAGAAGTTCAATATTTGAAATGGATTTCCAAAATTATCAAAATTAAGAAAATGAACTATGAAATTAAATTTTGTATCAATTTTAGGGTTATAAATCATTATTACTCAAAGGATGATTTTTGATAATTCAATATAGATCCAATAAAGGATGTTATGACTAACATTCAAGAGCTATTTTTCATGGATGGATACACTTGCTATAACATCTTTTTAGTGGCCCCCAAAGATGATGATTACAATTTATTTGGAGAAACATAAGGTGTATAATATTATAAATTAATGAATTTGTATTACAGAATTATTGATATACACATCATCATTCTATGAACCATTTCATTAATCCCATTATACGGATGATTGTGAAGTGCTATGTGGATGATTTGGATGACAAATATCAATAGCCCTTTGAAAATATTATCGATATTGAAATAGTAATCAATAAACATCAACAACACTGATTAATGATTAATCCCTTAAGATGTTATTTTTGGGCATCATTGGTAAAATTATGTGGCTTAATGACATTCCATCATGAAATCAAAATCTACCCTAAAAATTCCAAAGTGATACTCAATATTCCACCTTCTCAAAACCATAAAGAGTTGAGAGTAATAAGGGGATGTAAATTATATATAATTTTTTTATCCAACCTCAACGGACAATTCTATCAATTCAAAATGTTTTTGAAGAAGGGAGTCACCAATAAATGAGTTCAACATTTCATAAATTCCCTTGAAAAACTCAGGTAGTATCCACTAAAAAAACATTTCTTGATTCCACCAATATAAGGGAAAGAACTCATTATATATATTCGAATGATTAATAATTCATTTACTCTCTCTTTGAATAGAAAATTTATTTAAATGAAAATAAAAACATCAATTTTCTGAACATGGAAATGATGGATATAAACACCCAATATTATTATATAGAGATAAAATTCATTTAACTAATTTTTGTATTATTGAAATTGATAAACTATCTATTGAAACATGAGGAACATTCCGTTTCACTTTATTAACAATTAAAATATACCCTAGGTTTCTTATACAAAAAGGGAATCTAATATGATGGGTGGTCATCCTGTAGCATTTTGATATCAATTATATGTCATAGAAAGTAATAAATAGGAATGAATTAATAGTTTTTTATAGTGCACCCTATCATGGATATTTCAATTTTGGACACAGAGCTCCCCTAAAAGGATTTAAAATAAATATTTAATTCCTTGAAGTCATGGTATATATACTTTAACAGTGATTCTAGGATCCCAATAGGATGAATAATGGAAAACATGAGACTTTTTTTATTCTTTTGATATTTTTTAACTAACTATTGAAATAGGTTCTTTTGAATTTGTTTGTGTTTTCAGAAAGATATATCAATAATGAGAATGAATATGTGGTCATCATTATGGGATCAAAGTATATCCATTATTTTAAAATGTCTTGATTGAATTTCAAAGGAAAGTCATAGTTGGTAATAAATAAATTCATTGTTACATATGTAATTAAGAATGATTAATAGATTCTATTTGTTGATTATGTATGTGGGTTAATGACTGAATCCCCCCCCAGAGGCATCACAATATATTGTTCCATGTTTACATCACCATGTGATTTTAGTATGTATTTTCCATTAAAAAAATATGTGTTTGATAGACTATAGTATATGTAACACTTAAATAAAAGGATCCCTTATATTTTTTTTATTTTGAGAAGATATTAAAATTTAAGAAAAAATTACTATATAATGAAAATAAAATATAAATAATCATTATGAAGAGTAAATCCTAAAATAAATAAAAATATTATAAACAATTAAAATGATTTGTCCTAAAAAATTATTTTTTCTAATAAATATATAATTATTATTGTTTTTTAATTATATGATTGATTTGATACAAATCAATTGATAAAATTCAATGTGTTTAAAATAAATAAATTATTTAAATGGGATGTGATTATAATCATTTAATATTATATACGGTTTTTATAAGAATTGGTTTTATGTGTTGTGTATTTTTATATTTATAAATAAAATGTAATATTTCTAGATGATGAATTTAATGTAATTTTTTAATGTATAAGAATATTTTTTAACATCATTTTAAATTGTAATTGATATAAAATAAGATTAAGAGAAGATAATGCTTATAATATGACTATCTAATATTATATATATATATATATATATATATATTAAATTTTAATTCAAAAGATAAATTTATCATGGTTAGAAATTGATTTATATTTAATGGAATCCAAATTTTTAATTTTCATATCAGAATTCCATAAGGATGTTACTATAATTTGTATACATAAATGGATATTCCCATGGAAAAAATCGAGTTACCATAGTAACAGTAAAAAGTGGTAATGGTCTTCAACGAAGTCTTAAAAAATAAAAATATCAAAAAAATTATCATAAAATTGTGTGGATGAGGGGATTTATTACCCATCTCCATAAATTTTCTTCTTTTTTTCGAAATGACATTAGAAATTAAATCCATATTTATTAAAGAATTAGTATTTATGGTTATGGAAATAAAAAATAACATATAAAATAACCAATAATACTCCCCTTCATAACCACTATTTCCCATAAATAATAATCAAGAAACTAAACACATTTTACTCTTAGAAATCCATCTTTGATTTTGGTAGCATCTGGTTCTATTAAAGAAAATAAAAACTATCATTCTAAAAGAACCTATTTTAAGAAATAGATATTTAATCAAAGTAGGTACCCAGTAAATCACTATATTTTTCAACTAATTTCTCATTTATATTCAAATATGTTATCATGTAGGTTAAAAATACATATGTAGATTATCAATTAAAAGAGGGGTGATTTTTTTTGTTTAAAAACTCTTTTGAGGTTAGATTTAATCCTTAAAGAAACATTAGTTACACAATGTTAAACAGGTTACATTCACAAATCACTATTTAAGAAATTTTATTAAACTAAAACAACCTTAAGGAAAAATTAAGAAAATATTTCATAATTAAATATTCCACCTTCATGAGTATAGATTCATATTACAATCAGAGTATACAGATATAATAAAGTAAAAAAAGTTATACTTTCCTTTTGAAAAAAATACAACAGAATTATAATCTTTTTACCAAAACAAGTAAATAGGTATAATAAATTGTTTACACAAAAGATAAGGGTATCCAACAAATTTGGATAATGGTACCTTAATTTATAATTTCAAGAAATTATAACATACCAACACCATGGTAAGCCCTCGATAAGAGTTTCAGAGTCTTTTTTTCTATCCCAGTAAACCAGAGAAATTTAAGGTAGTTGACACCTTTTTCTTCCTATCCTCGGAAGCCCTCAAAATTTAATTTAGTTGGAACATCTTTATTCTAATTCACATAATCCTTCGATTGTACAAAGAAACAATCGGAGTCACAATAGGATGAAAAATTTGTTCTTGGGTGAATTAGATGTCCACAGATAACAAAAATCATGAGAGTCTCTCTCTAGAAATCAGTACATCTAGTTCCTATCAACATTATTATAAATTCTTCAAATGAATGAGATATTTATAGAAAAAAATCCCAATAGTCATCACTTCCTTCAACGATTATATTTTCCATGAATTTTTGAGGGACTTATATAGGTGTGTCTCACCAAACATTTTGTTAAAAATAGGTTGTACTAAATCATTTGATTGAAGAATAATCATGTATAAAACATTATAACATGTAATAAAAACATTCGTAAAATTAAGAAGATTAGGTAAACTAGGATTTGATAAGGTTGGAACAATATCATAATAATGAAAAGAAACATTAACAAGTATGAATAACGTGGTCCTAAATGTAGGGGAAAACAGAGTCCGAATAAGTATAAAAACTGAGATTGAATTTATGTGAATTTGGAGTCTAAATTTATGATAATTTAATGTCTAAATTTCTATGAATTTAGATTCTGAATTTCTAAGAATTCAGAGTCCTAATCTCTAAGAATTCAGAGATAGAAGTTCTGATAATTCGAAGTCAGAATTTCTAAGAATTCAATGTTTCAATTTCAATGAATTTAGAGTCTGAATTTATAAGAATTCAGAGTCAGAAACAATAATGAAATGATGTATGAAATTAGATAGAGTTGGAGTATAAAAATAGGGATACTTGGATTCTATGAAACTTTATGGTTACCAAGTTTATATAAGGATATAATTATTCTTAAGGTATTAAATATTAAGAAAAATATGGCTAACCATAGATAAGGAATATTAATCCTAACATAGAAAAGGATGTTAAGATTTAAAGAAAATAAATTTTCTTAGAGAATGAAAATAATCTTTATGGAAAAAATTTTTGTGATTTCAAAACATAAAAGAATGGAAATTTTAGAAGATATCTTATTGGCTTAACAATATCCTCCATTTTTTAAAGAACAATCCACTTTTAGAAAAATGTTATTATGATTGGAAAACATGAAATGAACAACATATATCCATTATATTTGTGGCATAGTTAATATGAAAGAATCCCCCTTAGGGGTTTTAACCTTAAGGATTGTATTCATCGGCTGAAGAAACTGCCTTGAAATAGAATTTCCTTTTCTTAAGAATGTTTTCTTTAAAATTAAGATCCTTCATTAAAAATCCATTTTTTATTTTAGGTAATTTCACCATTAATATGATATTGTTTTCAAAATTTTCTCCCCCATTTTTATTTTAAAAAAGTAATGGAGGAAAACAATTTGGTACCAAAAAGGTTAGTAAAAGAATACGAATTAAAGTATAACAAAGATATTTCATTAAAATTC
Source organism: Viscum album (assembly GCA_963277665.1). Classification (NCBI taxonomy): domain Eukaryota; kingdom Viridiplantae; phylum Streptophyta; class Magnoliopsida; order Santalales; family Viscaceae; genus Viscum; species Viscum album. The sequence goes on along the minus strand of OY728132.1, from coordinate 1,261,838,413 downwards.
AACTAATGGTTTTAGTACCACAAAATATCATAGTTTTATGATAACCATTCATCATTTTTTTACACAGGAAGAATATTCTTGAGGATGGATTTCATATTCTTTATCTCATAATTATCTTCTTGGTACATCTTAATTAAATCTTCTTGTTCTTGGTTCTTCTTGTTCAGAGACTAAATACTTTCTTCTTGAGATTTGATAACTTCTTCTTGTGATTTTATTTTCCCTACTAAATGATCTATGTTATTAATTTCTATATTTTAGATAATGAAAACATAGTTAAGATTTCTATTGATATCTTTATCTTCTTGGATTCAGGCATCTTTTTCTTGATTCAAACATTCAAAAAGGTTCAAGATCATTTCTTTAGACTTGATAAAGGCATCTTTGGCAGAATCCATATAGTCACAAACAAAATTAAGAACATGAACTACTAACTTTTACCATGTTGTAATCTTCTTGAAAGAAATTCTATGAGATTCATATTTGATCATGAATATTTTAAAATCCATCTATTACATGAATAAATTTTCCATCAACATGTTTGCAGAAACTATCTTCATGGAAACTGACTGCTGAATAAACTGACACTTGGATTCAATGTTTGGAAAGAATGGTATTGATTTGAAAGGATTCTTGAAATATTTCACCACATAGTCATGTCCCATGGATGAAGACGTTTCATAATCTGAAGCACCTTTCTCTGGAGTAGTATCTTTAGCTTCCTTATCATACCTTGCTTTGGATGATTCAGAAATAGAACCTTTCTATGTTGGATCAAGAAGGACAAAAATTCTTTTAGCAACATCTGTTTTAAAAAATATTGGCTACCTCATTATATTTTTCTTTAACATTAAATTCCTATTTATCTTCCTGAACAATGTCATTAATGTCCTCAATCTCTTCAACATAATTACATTTGTTAACATCCACTTCATTATAATTTTCGTTTTTCTTATCTGAAGCTATTTTTGAAGATGATGAATTAGAAGTTATTATTGAGTGTTTCTTATAAAGACTATCCTTCTCCTGATATTCTTCAAAAAATTTGATCACATACTCACATTATACTTATTTTTCTTCTTACTGCTGATTTCTTCTTCTTCCATAAGCTATTCTTCAAGTGAAACATCGTTCAAGATGGCTTCTGATAACTGAATTTGTTATGAAGCATTCTAAAAAACTTTTAATAACGATTGAAGAACCTGATATTGAAAATATTATTTATCTTGACTTTTTTCTATTTCTTGTTTCTTGATATTTTCATCTCCAATAATATTTAAAGTGTTAGCCTCTGCTGGGTTATGTCTAAAGATAGTGTCAATTTTTTTCACTTTTTCATCTACTCTCTTCACTTAGTAGCTACTTCATCATAAAACATATTTTTCTTCTCTAGATTAGGAGGTTCTGATTGAGGTTCTGGAAGAGGTTTAGATAACTAAGCATCTAGTTCCATATATTTTCATTTCTTGTAAGAATCTGTAATTACACCTTCCTTAGCTTTAGGTCGATCACCGTTATCAGGAAGATCTACAAACTATGTTGATTCACCATTGAAACCAATTTTACTTATTCTCAAGGAATCATCACTGAGCAACATAATCTTAATGATCATGGAATTAGAAAAACTGGGGATTCTGAATGATTCCAAACATATTACTATAACCTTTCAAATGATCTTCGGATATATCAAAATCTAAGACATGATATTTCCATTCTTAATGTTACTGATTGTCAAAATGATTTATCTCACCAAATATATCTTCCTTACATTCACTAAGAAATCCCAAATATTGATATCACATATCTAAAGTGAATCTTTATCACCCATCCTAGGAATAATGAAACCATTCATCCACAAAGATATCATCCTATGGTATGCTGATAGATGAAGAATGTTTGGTCTCTTGACATTATTCATACCAATACATTATTTATCCTTTACTCTCATGAATGAGCCTTCCTTATCTAGAAAACGGTGTGAGAATAGGATTACCTCACCTTAATATGAAATGCCTTGGATTCTTGCAGCCTTCTTTAAAGATAAATAATACAACATTCTATAGCTTCTGAAAATGAACATCTCTTTTCCGCCTTGTTTATAAAAATTAAAAGAATCATAAAATTCTACTACAAGGTACGTGTAGACTAGGTATTGACTATTTTCTATGGAAACACAATAGTCTCCCATCCCTTCAACTTGATAATAATTAAAATTTAAGAATCTTACATAGAAAAGATATTAGGATCTAATAACCTATCCCTGAACATAATCCAATTATTGGGATCCTTGGTCGACTGAGACAACATCAAATTATGGAGAGAAGCATCAAGAGACATGTGGAATTTAAGGAAACAAGGAAAATATTACGAAACACTTGTAAAGAGACAGATCTTTGGTGTATAAGTCTTGATAGAACCGATGAGTGACATGAAATAAGTCTCCCTTTAAATAGGATTTGCAATGAATTTTTAAATTCCAAAATAGATCTAATGGTTGAGGATATCATGATTTGATATGTCAGTTGAGATGTTTATTGAAGATTGTTAATAAATTCCGATATTTTGTGGTTTTAAGGAAAAATCAAATGTAAGGAAAGTGAATCTGATAAGGTTTTCAAAAAAAATATATAAATAACAACAAGTAAAAAATAAAATTACAAAGAGTTATTTAAGGAAACAAAACATATTAATTGCTATGAAATAATTTTCAATTTTCATAAGGTTCTTCTTAAAGAACTTAGGTTCTGAAAAAAATTTAAAGGAAAGAAAATTTATGTTATGAAAAAATTAGATTCTAAAATGTTAATATTTTAGGTTCAAAAATGTGAAAATTTGAGGTTCTGAAATGATAAAACATGAGGTTCCAAAATGTTAAAAATTATAGTTTTAAAATGTTTAAATTTCTGGTCCTGAAATTTTAAAATTTCTGTTTCCGAAATTTTAAGATTTGAGGTTCTGAAAATAAAGGAAATATAAAACAGTAAACATATGTACTCCCTATATAAAAAAATTATATTAATATAAGGAGATAAATTTAACAAAAATTTAATATGGATGAATACCTTATGGTTATCATTCCTAACTTTTGTTTAATGTATTAAAATATATCAGAGTGTAATGATTTTATAAATATATAACCATGTTTTTCTTTCATTCTGATAAATTGGAAAATAATATCTCCTTTAAGAGTGTGATACCAAAGAAGTGGTGTCTAATATATCTATTCTTTGCACATGAGTGGTGGGAAATGTTAGTAGTATTATCAAACATTATTTGTGTTTTGGTAAAATCTATACCACATTTTATGAGTGTGTGTTTCATCCACAACTCTTGAGCACAAAAAAATCCAAATGCTACATATTTTTCTTCACCGGTGGAAAGTGATATTGAGTGTTGCTTCACTAATACCAAGAAAAAATAAATCTCCTAAGAAATGATATTTTCTAGATGTAGTTTTCTTATCCATTCTATATCCACCAAAATCATCATCTGAAAACCCATTTAAAATGAAATCATTTCCAGATGAATAGAAAAGTACAAAATCCATGGTTCCCTTTAAATAGTAATAAATTGATTTCACTTATTTTCAATTAGACGCCTTTGGATTGCATTGATATCTTTCACATAACCATACTGAAAACATTAATTCTGTTTTACAAGTTATTAAGTATAATAAACTTCCTATCGTAACTCAAAAAGATGTATGATCTACTGGTTCCCCGGCTTCATCAAGATCAAGATAATTTGAGGTATCAATTGAAGTGATTATACTTTTTGTGTTATCATAAAAATACTTCTTAATAATATCTTTAATATCCTTATGCTATGATATATTGGTTCCTCCTAGTTTTTGAGAAAATTCAAAACCCAAAAAAATGTTAACCCGCCCATCATACTCATTTCAATCTCATATTACTTCATATTTTCAAATTAATCAGTTAAGGATTGATGAGTTTATCTGAATATAATGTCATCAATATAAATATGGTGAATCAAAATATTTTTAATATCTATATTTTTAAACGGGTTGGATCAGTGGTTCCCTTAACAAAATAGTTTTGAAACCAAAATCATGTAACTCTATCATACCAGGATATAGGGTCTTGTTTAAGTCCATTTAATGATTTTTTATGTTTAAAAACACGTTCATGATGTTTTGTGTCTTTAAAAACATGAGGTTGTTCAACATAATATTTATCTTAAACATATCCCTTAAGGAAACAAAACTTCACATCTATTTGAAAACGTTTAATATGAAAGAATTCTGTAAAGTCAAAGAGAATAAGAAAATATTCATGTCTAGCTACTAGATCATTGGTTTCTTCATAGTCCAGTCCTTATTGTTGATTATATAATTTAGAAACTAATATTTCTTTATTTCTTACGATGATTCAATTTTCATAACCTTTATTTTTGAAGACCCATTTTACTCCAATTATAGATGTTTCAATTGGTCTTTCATCCAAGGTCCAAACTTCGTTCCATTTGAATTAAATCAGTTCATCTTTCATATCATTAATCCAATCAACGTCACCAAATTCTTCATCAGTGATTTTAGGATCTAATTGGGAAATAAATTCTTGATGTATTACTTCAATTTATAAAGAACTTATAGTCTTTAGAGGTTTATTTACATCAACAATGATTCTATCACTGGGATGATTCTTAAGAAACAACTAATTTGGGTTTTCTAATACATTTTCATCATCATAAGATAAAAAATAATCTGGTGTAAATACTTAAGAAACATTTTCATGATAACTTTCCATATTAAGTCAATATTCCATCAAAGGATGATAATAATTTTTTGAAACCACATATTAAGATAAAGGTTGGGGTTGTTTAATAAAAAAAGGATTAGTTTCAACAAATTTAACATGCACTGTTTCTTTAACATTACTAGAATTTTCTAAAAAACACTATACTCCTTAGAAGAAGTTGAATATCCTAATAAAATTCCTTAATCATATTTGGGTGAAAATTTAATTATGTTGTGTTTAGTATTCAAGTTGAATAATTTCCATCAAAAAACATTTAATTAAGAAACATTAGGTTTTCGACCAATCCATAATTAATAAAATATTTTATTAATTAAATATCTGATTAAAACATGATTTATAGTATAACAATATATATATACAGCTTCATCCATACATTATTAGAAATATAATTTTTACTCAACATTGTTCTTGCTATTTCTTTAATATTTAGATTCCTTCTTTCAAAAAAACCACTTTGTTGAGAAGTTCTTGGAGCTGATAAGTTATGATTAATGCCTTTCTTACTACAAAAAGTTTCAAAATATGATTCTTCAAATTATTCCTCATGATCACTAGAAACAAAAATTAATTGAAGGTTTCTCTAATTTTTATCTTTAGATGAACAAGATTAAAATGAGAACAGGCTTCAAACTTCCTTGATAGAAAATAAACCCTTGTAAATATAATGTAATCATCTAAAAAATTCATAATATTTTCCTGCAATACTTCCAGTTTGTGTTGGAACAAAAAGATCCATATGCACAAGCTGTAATCCTTCAAAATTTGAGACCTCACTGATTGATTTAAAGTGTGACTTATGTTTCTTTCCATATTTATAAAGATATCAGTATTGTGGATAATGAAATCTTTGAACTTGTAGATCCTTAAAAAGTATTGTAATTGAGTGTTTTCATAGTTTCCTAAGGATACAATGTCCTACTATTATTTTCCATAACAAAGATTGATCTTCCATTACACTAAGGGAAGCTAGATCTTTCCTCATAAGGTCTTCTATGTTAAGTGTATAAACATTCTCATTCCTTTCGGTAGATAGAATAAAATCATACACGGAATTGTGTACTATGAATTAATCATTCGTAAAATTCATAAGGTAACCTTAATCATATAATTGGATTTTTCTTATAAGGTTGTGTTTAAGTCCTTTAACCAATAAAACATTAGAAATTAAATATTCTCTAAGAAGAACAATGTTACCTATACCAAAAATTTCTCCCTAACAATTATCTCTAAAACCTACTTTTCCACCTTTCGTATTGATAATCTTTTCAAAGATGATTCTGTAAACATTCATGTTCTAGGAACTTCCACTGTCCATGTACCATATATTATAGTTAGTACTTCCTTTATTTTTCTGAATGTAAAAATAATCAACTTTTGGAATCCAAACATTATTGGAATTGGAAATTGTAGAATGTAAAATCTTAGGTATCCATATTTTCTTAGAAAATTATACTTTATGAAAACATAAGGACTAGATTTTTTTTATGGAACAATTTTTCTCCCAATGTCCACCACATTGACACTTAGTGAAAATAGGGAACTTTGGGGAACAAAATAGGTATTACTAAAAACATTTTTTCTGTGAGTATAACAAATCTAGAACTATTCTTAAGAAGATTAATTTTTTTATTCATTTTATCAAATTCATTCCTTGCTGTATTAGAATTTTATTAATGGTTTTTAATGAAATTTCTTTTGATATTTCTCTGATTACTAAATTCTTATCCGCATAGTCATTATTCTTAGAGTTTGAGTTATTATCAATATTTTTTTACTTGAAAATAACATTTTTATGTACCTTAGAATGTTTATCCATCTCAAAATTAACTTCCATAATATTTTTTGGAACATTTTCAAAATCATGAGTTTTTTATCTAGAATTTTTGAAAGATATGATACTTCTTTAGTTAAATATGAAATTCTAGAATTCTCTTTATCTAACTTATTTTTATCTTACAGCTTTCATTATCAAGTAATTTAGAAAATCAAGAGAATTATTCCAATGAATGTAAGGTATTATCTTCTGATGAGGAGGACTCATAATCTGAAGATTCATAATATTCATCATTAGAAAAAATTTCATTTAAAACAATATTGGATAAAGATTCATCACTGGGTACCTTAGCCATAAGATAATGATTTTCAATAGGTAAGATGGCTGTATAAAAAATTTTCTTGTGACTTGATGATTCATATTCTGAAGATTTGTCTAAATAGTCCCCACCACTGGCACTCCATGTGTCATTATCCTTCATAACATTATTATCCTTAGATTTTTTATACTTCTTTATATTCCATTCAAAATTATTATCCTTTCTATCTTATATCTTGACCGTTGGAAAATCCGTTCTGATATGTCCAACATTTTTTCATTCATAACATGTTACTTCAAGATAATTCATTTCCACATTGTCTTTCATCAAATATCTATAATGAAAATTGTTGATTTCCACAATCATTTTCATCCTCCAGGAAATATTGGATTGTTTCTTCTCAGACAGATCGCTATAACCTGATTCAGATATAACACCAACATTCTTCTATTTAAATCTAGTAACCATTTCTGGAGTCTTGGATTGGGATTTTTTAGTAAAAGAAATTCTTATGTTACTATTCTTATTTTTATTAAGATAAAAATCTCTCTTCATTATTGTTTGATGCTCATGAAGAGTTCCAAATAACTCATCAAGAGTAATGTTAGATACATTCTTACTCTCATAAACAGTTGTCCTTTTAGATTCTCACTCCTTGGGAATAATATAAATTATCTTGTCAATAAGAACCTCATCATAAATTAATTTTTATCCCAAAGACATAATATTTTTTATGATATTCATAAATACTTGTTTCATTTTTCAAACAGGTTCTCCATAAGAAATCATAAAACCATAATATTCATATTTTAACATATCTCTTCTAGTTTTTATCACTTTCGAAGTTCCAAAGTGTGTAACTTCAAGGTTCATCAAAATAATGTTGAAATCTTCACAATAAGATATATGAGTATAGATATTTTAGGTCATGGATCAGAAAAGTGTATTTCATACCTTTTAATTTATTCTATATTCTTGTTTTTCCTGATTTTTGAAGGTTCTAATTTCCTTTTATAGTATCTTGTAATCTCTAGAGAGCATGACAAAATTATCCACTCCAGTTTTAATAAAAAAGGTCTACATTCTATCGCTACAGTAATCATAATCATTTCCATAAAAAATTGGTTGTCTGGTAGGATTAATATTGCCTATAAAACCAATGATCATTCCTTCCATATCATTAAAAATAGTACTTTTCCAAAGAATGGATTAGTAAAAAAATTTATTATAAATAAAATCTTTAAGAGAAACATTAAAAAGTAATGTTGATAATGAAATATTGAGAAATAAAACTTATATGTAAGTATAATTATTTTAGATAACTCATATGATACCAATTATACGATTGAAATATAGATGTATATGCTCAATTACAAGAGTTAAGAATTGTAGGTTTAAAAACATTCTGAATGTTAGCTTTAAACCTTAATGAAATCTAACCTAAAAAATGTTAATTATTTTATATTCAAAAACATGTCTTTAAGGACTTTTCATAAAAATAGAAAACCATGATGAAAACATAAGTAAATATTTCCTCAAGAATGATTATACAATAATGTGTATAGAATCTTAATAAAATCAGAGTATACAAATATAAGAAAGTTTAAGAAATTTATACTTTGTTCAATTATCAAAATGTAGTGAAATTACAAACCTGTAAGAAAACCAAGTAAATACGTATATTAAATATTTTAACCCAAAGATAAGGGAAACCAATAACCTTGGATACAAGTCCCATGATTTATACATTCAAGAAATTGTATTTTATGCACACTTGGGTAAGCCGTGAATAAGAGTATCAGAGTTTGTCATGCTATTCATGCATTACATGAAGTTTAAGGAATTCAAAACCTATGTATTCATATCCCCAGAAGCCCTTGAAATTTAAGTTAGTTAAAACATATTTCTTCCTATCCCCATAAGGACTCGATTGTACACAAAAACAATCGGAGTCACACTAGCCTGAAGAAGATGTTCACGATTGAAAAACATGTTCTTAGATTGCACAATGCATGTGAGTCTCTCTCTCTCTAAATGTGGACATCCAGAACTTATCAATGTTATTATAATTTCTTTATGTGGTCGGGGTATTTATAGAAAAAAATCTGAACAATTATCTCCTCCTCTAACATTAATATATTTCATTTATTTTCAGAGGGACCTGTACACATGTCACTCAGATAACGGTTAGTTACAAACATGTTTTACAACATCATTTCAAGGAAACATAATCATGTGTAAAAAATAATATGTAATAAAAATATTCTTAAGAATATGAATATTATGTAAACTAGGATCTGATAACGTTGGAATAATATCTTTATAAAGAAAAGAAACTTTAACAAGTATGAATAATAAGATTCAAAATGTTGTGGAAAATGGTGTCTAAATAATTATAAAAACTGGGTCATATTATTGATAGAAACATATTCTATATTTATGAGACTTTTGAGTATGAATTTATGAGAATCTTGAGTCTGAATTTCATAGAATTTGGAGTTTTAATGACTAAAAATTCACTGTCAGAATTTTTGAGAATTCAGAGTCAAAATATCAGAGAATTAAAATTCATAAATTTCTAGAATTTAAAGTCTATATTTTTGAGAATTCAAATTCTGAATTTCAGATAATTCTGAGTCCAGAATCAGAATGCAATAGAGTCTAAAATAATATATAATCACAGTCTAAAAATTGTGAGACTCAGATTATAAGAAACTATATGGTTCTGAGGTTTATATAAGTATCTGATTATTCTTATTGTAATTCAGTCTTATGAAAAAATTGGATAATCTTAGATAAGGAATATTAAGCATAACAAAGAAAATAATTTTAAGGTTTACAGATAATAAATTTCTTTTGAGAATGAAAATAATTTTTAAGGAAAAAGTGTTTGTGATTTTAAAAACATAAAGGAATGGAAAAGTCATAAGATAGCTTATTGACATAACATATGATTCTATGGAAAAATGATTTTCAATTAACTATATTATTTTTCAATGAAAAATATGTTACTCTTATATAACTCTATACTCTTACCAATTTATTATTAAAACATATTTTTGTTTGGGTTGGTTCAACCACCAACATGAATGAGGCTATAAAGTATTCTTGATTTCATAAATTAATGGGTATCATTCCATTAATAACTGTAATATTAGATTTTAATTATTGTTTTATGTGTTGTTTATGGTTCTACAATTTTGACATAAAATGAATGATGAATTTAATGATACTTTTTAGTATTGGTAAAATAATTGAATCATATTCACCACGTATTCAATTCTTGAAAACCATAACCATAGCTTCCATCAAGTGGAAAAGTGTAATGACATGATATTTCAAGGTATATTGTCCTTAAATAAATACTATGTTTTCCATCATTCTCCATGTAAATCACCAAAATAAAATGGACCAGAAAACGTTATTATAAATATATATATATGTCAATGTATGGTAACTACAAAATAAGTAGTTATGATGAATTATAACATACATATGAAATAAATATCCCGTTTAATACAATTTCGACAATTATGTCAAAGAAACCGATAAAATAATTTTTATTCTTAATAATTATTTTATAAAATTTAATTTTTATAAGTTCTATATATTTATGATTAACATTCATTTTATAATAATTATTAATATATCGAAAAATGATGTCATATAAAAATAATAATAATATTTTATGATTTTATTTTAAATTTAAATTTTTATATTTAAGAATATGAATTCGAAAAAACTAAAGTTGTCATGACCCATCCACCAAAGCCAATGATGTGACTACCTGAAGCTCTCTTTCCATATGCATGGGGCTGGCGACTAGTATCGAGTAAGGATATCCCAAAAATGGAAGGAATTTTCTTTAAACCTATATACACTCAGAAAGTACAAAATATGGATAGTAAACACAAAGTAAACCACAACTGTCACTAAGACACCTTCTAAGAGTAAAATACAAATTGAATGAACAAAGGGGCCAGAAGACATGACCAAAACCATGAGGGAAAGTACAACTGCCAAAGTCTGTCTCCTCGAGATCATACCTGAAGGTTAGGTGAAGGGTAGCTTCCTATAGCCAAAAAGTACACTCGCCCGTCCTATCTCACTGAGCACCACCTAGTCCTAAACCACCAAGGTCTCTATCAAAGCATCAATTAGTCTCACGAGACACGACACGAGTGAGAGAATCCCGTGTAGGGGTGAGTAACACAATACTCAGTAGGGACCCCAAACAACGAATTAAAGACCGAAAAAATAAAAAATCAAGGACCACAATGAAAAGATAGCTCACACCACGTATAACTCAATGTATAGAATGTAAAATTATCAATCAGACTGATGAATAATCTTTTACTATTAAGAGTCTTATCCCTGATTAGTTACTGAGGTTTGATCATCTATGGGACCACTGAGGTCCTCTCGGCTTCTAGCCCACTGAGGTCCACTGGGCTACTAGACTAGTGAGGTTCGCTCAACTACTAGACCACTGAGGTCCCCTCAGATACTGGACTATTGTGGTCCAATCGGCTACCAGACCACTATGTTTTTCTCTGATTTGAACCACTGATGTCTGATTGGTTTTTGGACCACTGAGGTCTTCTCAGCTACTAGACCCCCAAGGTCTACTCTGCTACTAGGTCACCAAGGTCCCACTCATCATATCATTCATGTCACAATCAATCGTTGGATTCTCACTCTCTAGTTCACTTGATTCTAGGAGAATATATTCCTCATTATTTCTTCCATATCTTGACTAACACGAAATATTATTTATAGTATACCACAAGTACCATCTCATCTAAAGGGTCCCAATGTCGTAGACAACGCATAAATCGGATGCTCTGTCTGAAAGATATTAGTGTTTTAGTAAACAAGGGATGGTTGCATCCAGGCGTAGTCCAACATGGTTGGACCAAAGTGACCAACCTGGCCTGGGGGTCTTACATATCTTGGCCCGGTTCGGTTGACCCGATTGGGTTTGGGAAGAACCAGTCTGGCCTGGCCCGGTTTGGTCGTGGGTCTAGGCTGTTGGGTTGCCAAGCCATTCGGTCCGCATTATTCATCCCTATCCAACTTAGTGGGACCAGATTCTTTCCATCTAGGGTGCATAGTGACCCCATTTCCTACCTATAATATCCCGCATGGTAGTCAGACTTGGGTATAGGCCAAATGTCATGCTGGAATCTGGTTCACACAGCCATACTGCTGGTTGCCTCCCCTCTGTACACAGTCTAGTGTGGATTGTGCGCCAACGCACACCATGTCCCGCCCAGTGGGCCGCTCAAAAAAACGTGGTGCCCGACCGATGCACCCCCCAACACCAATGTGGCACTACTGGACCTGAACACTGTAGCCTTAGTGCATAGCCTCCCACCTGTAGCCACCGCCAGTGCCGGCGGTCTCCTCCATGGGCCACTAGACTTACTTCGGTGGTCTATTTTCGGATTTTTTCTGAAATTCTAGGATTCTTGGGGCATTTCCAACACTGTCACCTACTCATCTCCATTTTTTCCATCGCTTTGGGGGTCCATAACTATTTTTAATCCCCATGGAAAAAATCAAACGTGACCTCATGGGTCTGTCGATGAAGAATAAGGAGATAGGGAGAGAGGGGATCATATAGAACACCCAATGGAAAAACATGCCTTCAATTGTGTCAGTAAAGAATTGATCTTGTCAGCAGAATAACAATGTATAATTAAAATCAACAAAGATTTAATTCTTGATATCAAACCCACAACAATATTTCCCAATCCCCCAAGAACAATTAATCTGCGGATCAACTGGTTAGTAAGGTGATCTGTATTCTTCAATTAGAAGTGATGATCAGGAAAAAAAATCACATAGATTTAAATACCTACCTGGGAAGAAGAATATTGGTGATGATGATCATCTATCATTGTCTATGTCTCTCATGTCCTGTATCCTCTCTCGAAGGGTGTCGTTACAACTTTCTGATTAGCGGGTTTTCATTATTTGAGAGGTTTCTTTCATCATTTTTCAGAAGAATTCCATTGTTTTTTTCCAACCATGAATTCCAATTTTAATTAATGATAGAAGACGCATTGCACATTGAATTTTCTCCATGATGAATAATTAATGAGGTTTATTAATAGATTCAACATCACCTCATCATTATGCCACAACACTGATGAGTCATTACGTAATGATGCCGATAAATTATAAAATAAATTTTTTATGTAATTTAATTTTTCTTCTCAAATTCACGAAAACAATATTTTTCGGTCGACCCACTCTAGTCGAAGTTAGTCAGCTCCTTGGAAAATCTGGACACTTTGAGTTCAATGATACCCTCGTATTTTTGATCTGGGCATCGGTTTAAATGTTATTAAAACCCTCTCGCTTGATTATTTAATGAACTTTAAAAAATAGTTGAAAATAAATTTTGGCCACTCCATGCCTCGGAATCACATGTTATCTCGCAGCCAGGTCTCAATATAATCCCATTAAATTTTAAAAATAAATTACATGGAATTTTTTGGTATTAAATTTCCCCTACATTTAGGGAATTTATTCATCGTAAGCCAAAACATGGTCAAATAAAACAATTGGGGGTACTGAGCATGAATATGAGATTCTCACTTCCATGTTCTCTCATAGGGATTCTTGTGCTACCAACAAACACACACCATAGGGATCGACTGTCCGCAAAGTATCCTCCTCTATTTCCCCTCTATCTCAACTAGGTACTCTTCAAATGTCCCTCCATATTCAATCTCTAGATCTCTAAGGTCGATGACCTGAGAAGGGTTGTGCACGTATCTCCTCAGCTGAGATATTTGGGAGATTTCATGAACCCTCTCTAATTGTGGTAGTAGAGCCATGTAGTATGACACCTCACCCACTATACGGATTATCAGGATAGGTCAGATGAACCTCAGAGATAACTTTCAACCTCAACTAAATATTTATATACCTCATCGAGGAGAGACTCGTTGGAATATGTGGTCCCCCTCCTCAAACTCCACGGGTATCCATTGCCTATCAGCATAGGAAATTTTTCACTTATGTGCAGTCTTCATCCTATATTGGATGACATGTACCTTCTCATTGTTTTCTTGTACCATATATGGACCCATGAGTGATGACACCTTTGGGTCTGTCCAGCATAACAGTGACCTTCTGGGCTGTCCATACAGTGCATTGAACTGTATCATACCAATGGTGGAGTTGTATATATTATTGTATGCAAACTCCATAAGTGGTATGTGGACTTTCCAACTACGAGAAAAATCATGAACACAGGCACTAAACCATAATGCCAGGTTCTGTATGATCTGCTCCATCCGAGCATCTGTATGTGGGTGAAAGGAAATTCTCAAGCATAGTTGAGTCCCAAAATCTTCAGGAAATCTCCTGCAAAACCAGGATGTAAAGAATGAATCTCTATTTGAGACTATCGTTTATGGGACTTCATGGAGTTGAAGTATCTCTTGTGCATGGAGGCATCCCAAGCTCTCCACTGATCCCTGCTCATGAATGGGTAAGAAGTGGGCTGACACAGTGAGTTGGTCTAAGATCACCCAGATGGTATCATGCCCCCTTGAAGAACATGGTAAGCCCTTCATGAAGTCCATATATATCCTATCCCACTTCCACTCTAGTACCTTGATGGGTTGTGTCAAACATGCTAGAACATGGTCCTCAACCTTCACTTGTTGAGAAGTGGAGGATCTTGAGACAGATTTGGCAATTTCCTTATTCATCCCCGGCCACCAGTACTGACATCATAGGCCCTAGTATATATTCTACACACCTGGATGTACCGCCAAAGGAGATTTATTGAACTCCCAAAACACCTCATCCAGCAACGCCGATGTTACTACGGTGGTCCCTCAGAAATGGATGATGTTCTCCCCACCTTTTAATGTTAATTTGGGGCATGACCTGTAGACATCTGGTCATGTGTTGTCTCACAACTAGAATCTCCAAGTTTCGCCTCCCCGGCTCACTATAAGAGTGGAATAGAAAATATAATCAATGAAATAAAAATTGTCTTCTATCTATCCATGGAGGATATCTGAAGAGAGGCTAACTGCACTATGGTCTCGTTCAGTAGCTATGAACTCGATCTCCTGCTCATAGCATCTTCAACCATGTTCACCATCTTCATCAATTCCTTCATGGGTTCTTCCACCATGGAGAATTCAGGTACAAACATAAGATAGTACACTTCCAAACCAAGGAAACTCTACACCACAATAACACTTTTGGGTAGCTCTAAAGAACGAACCGCCTCGATCATCGCTGGATGCATCGCAACACCAGCCTCTGCGATGACATGTCATAGGAAGTGGATGTTTCATATCCAGAACTAAAACTTCGAGAGCTTTCCATAAAGATGGTACTCTCAGAGGTTGTCCAGAACCATCCTCAGGTGTATCACGTGATCCTCCTCAGACACAGAATAGACTAAGATGTCATCAATGAAGACAACTGTAAAGAGTTCTATGTACGAATGGAAGATCTTGTTCATGAGTCACATAAAAAAATTTAAGGCATTCTTCATTCCAAACAACATCACTATGTAATCTTAATGTCTATAGAGGCTTCTAAAATACCTCTTCTAGATTTCCTCATCTCATACTCGAAGTTGGTGATAGCCTGATATGAGGACTATATTTAAGAAAAATCTTGCGTCCTTCATCTGATCTAAGAGGTCATCAATCATTGGTAGAGGGTGCTTGTTCTTCACAATCACTTGGTTTAGGCCCCGAAAGTCAACACATAACTGCAAGATTCTATCTGCCTTCATGGAAAACTACACTGGGGTTGCCAATGGTGAAACACTAGGCCTTAAAAACCCCTTCATTTTCAAGTCCTTCAACTGTAAATTCAACTCCTAGTGTTCTGAAAGAAAAATCCGATATGCAGGTGTAGATATCAGTTCCATCTCGGGGTATATATCAATGCATAATTCCACCTCTATATATTGTGATATTTCAAGAATATCCTCTGGAAAGATGTACTCATACTCATCCACCACTATAGGAAACAATGGACTCGTCTCATCCACTGCATCGAGGGTCATGTTGGCCAAATGATTAGTGATCGGATCCACCATCCTATGTGTGATTTTATCTAGCACTGCTATGTTTTTCTTCATGCTTACAAAGGAAAACTAGTTCCCATATCTGCAGACAGACAACACTATGCATCTAAAATAGTCAATATGAGCATGAACTACTGATAGCTAGTCCATACCATGAATGAAATCGTATGGCCTCAGCGTCGCTGCAAAGATATCCCAGCCAAATATCTCACCTCCATGAGTAAGCTTAGATTGTTGGCATTAGTGTGTGGACTTCAAATCCCCTCTCTTAGGATTCTCTAATCATGTGGATTGAGACAACTGCTTGATTGTAATTTATGAGCTTCTAACAAGGACCATGATGATGAAATAGTGACTAGCAGTTGTGTGTATAAGAAATAAAACTAAGGTTGAGAAGACACATATCCTACCTTGTATCATCTATGGGAAGTCAAGATGATAGGACTTAATTTCCTGAAGTTGATTCCATCCCTATCCACATATCATGGAGCCCGTGTTGGACCACCTGGGGGTGGTGGTGGTGGCACCTCATAACTACAAACACCTCATGCCACACATCCTCTTCCATGCCAGCCACATGGTGGACCACCCTATTCCTGTATCTACTGCTGCCTCAGAAGTTCCCCAACCATATTTTGGTCCTCTACGTGGTGAGTCAGAAAATACCGATCCATGTGCCCCTTCTCACCACAAACATAATACACATTCCCCCTTTTATGACTTCATATACCCAAAGAGATGTGTAACGCTGACCCTGAGTCCTAGTGTCATCCTCCAAATGGTCTAGCCCATTTGGTCCTCTACTCCATCTATAGGCTACCCATCACGGATGACTCAACCAGCTATCTCCCGATAGTAGCTCCCACCGTCAATTCCTACCATGCGAGGAAGCTCTCCAATAGTAGTGCTCGCTCCATCACCCCATCCAGTGTAGGGATGCTGAGTGAAATCATTAATGACCTGAACTCCTATTGGAGTCCTAGTTCAAAGGTTCAGGCCCTAAATAAAGGGTCATGTGCCTTATCTGGGGAGTAATGAGAGAAGTCTGTAAACCTCGAAGAGTAATTATCCACTATCAGGTTTCCTTGATGTAGGGGAAGTAGCTACTATATGTGTATGGAGTGAAAAGTCACAGATAAGAAATCCTCCCTAAAAATTTGATCAAGGTTAGGCCAGGTGAGGTTCACCTCCTCATGTGTCTAGATCGTCACACTCTACCATCTCCCTGCGAGCCCTGCCAAAGGATCATGGCTAGAACTACCATCTGTTCAAGGGGTGTCCTCACTAATCGGAACACTTGCGTCACATCCTCCAGCCAATCCATAGTGACCTGAAGATCTATCTCTCCCCTGAACCTAGGAGGTATCTGTATCTGGAATTCGTGTAAGGCTCTGAACCAATGTGATTCCTCTACCAGTAGCGCCGATAGTAACAACTGACCAATGGGTGGTAGTAAAGCAAGGACACCGCCTGAAGGTTCCATCTCGGGAAATGGTAAATGTTCCAAAGCCTTATCACTATGTTTACCATCCTAGTTGTCAAACAGTACAATCCTAGATGGTTGTCTACATGGAGCCATCCCGAAATTGATCATGATAAATCAGGACAATTAGATTATACCCGTTGATATGTCTCTGACTCCAAAAGATTAGGGGAAAACATTAAAAAACTCATGAAACTGGTGTTTTCATCTACCCAGTAGGATTGCAGAATTCTGGGTCCTGGTGTATAGAATCATCGACCACTGCACCAACACTGGACTCGCTAACCTGAAATCCAAACACCAAACACATAACACTGTTTCCCCATAAACATTGACAGACTCTTAGTTCTTCTAGTAAAACAAAATGCCCTTTGATGCCACTTTTTTATGACCCGTCCCCCAGGTCCCATGTCGTGACAACCCTAAGCCCGTCTTCCATAGCCCAGAGACTAGTGACTATCTCCGAGTATGAATATCCCAAAAAAGTGAAGGCATCTCCTTTAAACATTTTCACACGCACAAAGAAAAAACTATCGAATGTAAAAAAAATTAAACCAAAATTGTCATTGAAACAACTACTGAGAGTACAATACAAACTAAAAGTACACAAGGGCCAACATACATGCCCAAAACCATAAAGGAAATTACTATAGCCCCAGTCCTTCCACTAAAGATCCTACCTGAAGGGTAGGTGAAGGGTATATGCTTGTAGTTGTATAAGTACACCCATTCGTCTCGTCTCACTGAGCACCACATGGTCCTAGGCAACCATGGTCTATGTCAAAGCATCAATCACATGAATATGACACGACACATATAGGAGAACCCTGTGAATGGGTGAATAAAACAAAAAATCAATAGGGGCTCCAATACACAATGTAAAGACCAAAAAGAAAGACCACGAAAAATAAACCACAAAGCAAAGACAACTCACATGAGGGATAAATCAAACTATAGAATGTATGATTATCAGTAATAAAGCTGAATAATCTTCTACTACTGAGGGACTCATTCCTGATGAGACACTGAGGTTTGTTTGGCTACTAAACTAATAGGGACCGCTTAGCTACGAGGCCACTTAGGTCTTCTAAGATACTAGACCACTGAGGTCCACTCAGCTACTAGACCACTAAGGTTCGTTCGGCTACAAAGACCACTACGGTCCCCTCAGCTACTGTACCACTGAGTTCTTCTCATCTAATAGACCACTGAGGTCTGCTCAGCTACTGGAAAAATGAGGTCTGCTCTGCTACTGGGCCACTAAGGTCCCACTCATCATATCTGTCGTGTCACATCAATCCGTAGGATTCCCTCTCTCGTGTGTGCTTGATTATGGGAGAATATACTCCTCAAGACATTAGTCATATCACAACTACCACAAAAACTCACTTAGATTATACCCAATGGTCTTACTAGTCATAGGGGATCCAACTCCAAAGACGGTGCATTAATCAGATTCCTAGTCTAATAGATATTGGTGTTTTAGTAAATAGTGGTCGGTTGCATCCGAGCCCAGTCCAACATGGTCAGACCGACCCGACCAACCTAGCCATGTGGTCCAACATGAACTGACCTAGTTTGGCCATCCAGACCCAACCTGGTGGGGATTGGGATGACCTGATCTGGACTGGTCTAGTGGGACATAACAGACCCGGCCTGGTTTGGCCGTTGGTCCAGCCCGTCGGGGCACCTAGCAACCTGATCCACATTCTCCGCCCTAGTTCAACTTAGTCATACCGATTTCTTTGCTTCCGGACTGCACAACGGCCCGGATTCCAATCTAGATTGGACCATATGGTGGCCTAGTTATCCTCCAACCTGGGCCGTCCAGCGGCCCATTTAACTTCATCGGCCCAGCTCGGACACCGCACTGGCATCCGGTTCTCAAAGCCATGTTTCCAGTAGTGTTCGACCACTACCCCTCTGCACATGGTCCCGGGGAGACTGCATGCCAATGTAGGCCACGTTCTTCCCCACGATCCAATCAAACTAACATTGCCCTCGACCGTCTCTACCCCATGCACCAGTGAGGGCCACCATATTTGCTCTAGTGATACATTTCCCGATCTATTTGCGCTTCCAAGATTCTTGGGGAGTCACCATCACTAACATTTACTCATTTTCATTTTTCCATCACTCTGGGGGTCCGAACTCATTTGGAATCCCCCTAGAAATGATCAGACATGAACTTGTGGGTCTGTCATCAAAGAACAGGGAGATTCGGACAGAAGCGATCACATAGAACACATAAGGAACATACCACCCTTTGTTCATGTCGGCCCAAAATTATTCTTTTGAGCAGAATCATGAAGCATAATTCAAATCAACCAGATTTAATTCTTGATATCAAACCTGTAATAATATTTCCAAATCATGCAATAATAATTGATCTGAGGATCATATAGTTAGTTAGTTGATTCACGTTCTTTGATTAGAAGGTATGAATAGGGAAAAATAGTCTCTTAGATTTAATCCCCTACCTTGGAAAATGGATATTGTTCAAGGATGATCGTCTATAATTTCTTGTCAATCTGTAGTCCCGAATCCACTCTCCAAGGGTTTCATCACCACTTCCAAATTTTCTGGTGTTCTTTGTTGGATATGTTTCCTTCTTTGTTTTTCAAATGAATTCCATGGTTTTTTGTCAACCCTGAATTCATGTTTTAAGTAAAGAAGAAAGACGCGCTGCACATTGTAGCATCGCCATGCTAATTCATCAATGAGGTTAATTAATGGATTCATTGTTTCTTCATCATTGCTTCATAGTGCTGATGAGTCTCTTCGTAATGATAAAGGGTGATAATAAAATAATTTTTTTATGTAATTTTATTTTTCTTCTAAAAGTCCCAAAAACTATATTTTTATGTCAACCCACACAGATCGATGTTAAGATCTTACTAGGAGAATCCATATTCTCTGAGTTCAATGGATCCCATATATTTTTGATGCATGCACCAGTTTAAATGTTAGAAAAACCCACTAGCACAATTATTTTTGAACATTAAAAAGTAGTTCAAAAATACATTCTAGCCACTATAGGGGTCATAATCACATGCCTTCTCAAAGCTTGGTCTCGAAATAATCCCATTTAATTTTCAAAAATATTACATTTAATTTCAGGGTATTAAAAAATTTATTTCCAAATAGAGCATAAGTAAATTAACTTATGAATTTTATTTTTGTAATTTTCAAAAAATATTTTTTAGGTGAATAGTTAAAATAAAATTATTATATTTAACATGAATTTTATGAAGTTTTTTAAATTAGTATGAATTAAATAGTAATGAATACTTTTTATAACACATAATATGACTTTTTAGGTAAATTTCTAAATTTTGTAATTGTTGGTTTTAATTTACAAACCCATATTTGAAATTTTATAAAATATGTTATATTTTTTCAAAAAACATTATACATTATACATTATATATTTTGAAATAAATTTTTATCACTTTTGTAAATTTAATATAATAAAACAATTAATACAATTTTTTAAATACCAGTTAAAAATTATTTAATCTTGAACAATTTATTTTCAACCGTATAAGATAAATTATTTTTTAAAAAATAGTTACCTCCGTAAAAATCAAAAGGGGAGAAAAGGATTAAACTAAGAGGGAATGGACAAAAAAATGATTAACAATTGTGTATAAATTTGTGGTTGGGGGCCTTAATTGATATTATATACTACTATCCCCATTATTTACCTTTTCTCAATTCAATTTCCTTTATAGTGTCCTCAAATTACAAAAAATCATTGAGTAATTACAAAAATGACATCCCTTTTCACATATATTAAGAGGCACTCCTTTATTTACTTCCTATCACACCAAAACCTCGCCATTTCAGTAAAACTTCATCCCAAAACACTCTTTAAAATTCTTATAAACCATCAATAATCAATGTTAATCTCAAAATTTCATCCCTAAATGGCTCAAAATCCATTTTAAATAGAGATAATCCAAGAAGCGATGTATAAAATTTCTAACTCCTTTACAAATCCATTTCATTATTTCCACTTCATATTACCCTAGTTGAAATAACCCATATTAAAAAAATTAAAATGTATAATTATTATACTAAAAAAATTTATAATCATTATAAGGTATTAATAAACTTTCTCCCTTTTATATAAATAAAAATAAGACCTCTGTTCAGGCATTGTGAGAACTACCACCACCATGAAGAAACAAGTTTCATTTTCCTTCATCGCCTAACCTAGTTGGTCTAAAATGGGAATTAAATAAATATATATGATGTATATATATAAATATAACATATTTAATATCTTGAAATTATCAACCCTTTTATTTATTTATTTTTCCTAAAAAAATGAAATCGCCATCCATGACTATGTGCAGACTACCACATCCATAGAATGATGCATCTTGTTTTCAATACCATAATCATGGAAGGTTTTTGTTTATATTTTACGTGTATATATGATATATATATATGTAATATTTATCATAAACAAGGTTTTCATGGAATAGACAATTATATGATCATTATAAGGAAATCCATTAATATTGGTGAATAACCTGAAACTAGTTCATCCCTGTTTTCACCTTCACAAAACATGAATAACTATACCATGTAATTTAAAAATAACATTATATATATTTATTAAAAAAATTACAGTACCATTAATGGTCTATATATGATGATATTTGGAAGAAAAAGGAACATCGACACTCCTCTTATATACTTAGTTTAGAATGGTCCCGATTTTGATCACCTGATTTTAAAAAGAGAATATTAAAAAATAATACATGAATATGTTTTATTAAGGGTTATTATATAGGGTAATATATCCAAATATTGTTATAAAATAGTAAGTTATGATTTTGATATTTAGGATAAAGGAGCTTAATGAGGTTCCATTGAAATCAAGGCCTAATGTATAAGACTTGGTACCTCAAAATCATTTGATCAAGTTATACAATTTTTTCATTACTCGTAGTTTTTCCAAGGCATTCCATTTTGAAGGATTTACAATCTCTTATTTTTTCTAAAAATAATTTTTTGATTCCAATTCATTAACATGAAGGTTTTCATTTTCAATTATTTTTTAAAAGGATACTTTTCAAAGAGAGGCATAGCCATTTATTTTACATCGATGAATAATGAATGTTTTCATGAATTTTATTTTAATGATTTAGTTTTAATTTATTTTCTCTATATTAAACATGATCTACTTCCAATATATTTATTTTTCATGTTTCACCCTATATTTTATTTTTATTTTTTAATTTTTTTTTGATAATTTTTTTTCCTCAGATGATTTAATTGATGTTGTTATTTTATAACATTAAATTGTTTGAAATTTATATGTTTTTTAAATGGGTTATTAATCAAAATTTATTTATTTTAATTTTTATATTTTATGAAATCTATTTTATT
The DNA here is from genome assembly GCA_963277665.1 of Viscum album. Lineage (NCBI taxonomy): Eukaryota > Viridiplantae > Streptophyta > Magnoliopsida > Santalales > Viscaceae > Viscum > Viscum album. The sequence goes on along the minus strand of OY728132.1, from coordinate 1,261,815,577 downwards.
TTCATGAATTATTTAATAAAAGACAATTATTTTAATTTTTAATTTTTTTGAAGCACATTTTATGTCCATAGGTTCTTTAAGGTGAAAAAACTATATGATTTTTATGTATAATATGTAATTATAGTTGAATGAAGTATTGGGTCCTTTTTCACCCTATAATGAATTTTTTAATAATTTATTTCTCATGATATAGGAATTCAAAATTTATTATGTTTCTCATGATTATGGGTGATGATATTGTGGATCATGAAATTAGTTTTTCCCTATGCTAATGTCTATGTTGTTGTTAGAAGATTTTATTCATTTTGATCATATTCTCCCATGATTTAAGGTTTATATTAAATGTCTCTTATCCATGATATAGAAATTATTCTTCAATATTAATCTTATTTTCCTCATATTTATAATTCCATATAATTTGAATCTCACTTTTGTGTTATAATTATGAGCCATGACATTATGATATTTATGTTTTTATTATGTTTTTATTTATTCATATGAACTCATATTGTAGGAAATGATTATTCATCCCACACCAAGCATTTAGGATCACCACGTTCTTATGTTTTTAAGCTGTTGGTTTTGAGGATGCGTCTTACTAATGAGATATATAGAACATGGCCTCGTATGGTTCCTTTTAGGATAAATGATCTAGAGTTTTGTAAAATAATATTATTATATCACTAATCTCCAAAGAAATTTGTCCTAGTAGTTATTGGGATATTAGTATTTATGAAATTAAATCATATAAATAATGTAAATGATGTTAAATAAAGATATTTTAAGATTATGAATCTATTATTTGTATTAGATTAATGATTTAGTTATTTTTGGTGACAAAAAAATATACTTTTGATAATTATAGTCATATCACCATAGTGAAATCCCCAGAGAAGAGTCTATATATATTATAGTATCCTGAAATTTAGTGAATTTTTTAGTTTGTGGTTTTAATAAAAATTGAATCCCTTCTTGGATAATACATGTGGATTCATTCTCTATAATATATGTAACTATCAGTAATAACCCAAAAAATGGTGAATTTTTTATTAACATGATCATTTCTTGGTGTGAAAAAATGAGGCCTAACTACACACCATTCTTGGAAATAAAAGAAGATATTCTTTAGTTGATCATAACCTATTTAAAATCCATTATAAAAGAGTCATTTTATATTTAATTAGATGTATTATGTTGTTAATTATAAGAAAACCCAACATTAAATAACTAAGGTTAAAATAATATTGATATATGTTAACAAAAGGAATTATATTTCAACATGATTTTGTAAAATAAGAATAGGATATAATATTTATAAAGTTTTATGATAATTCTCCCATATTATGGATTTTTTATTTATCATGTTAACACTTTCCATTTTAGTGATGGATAGAACAAGTAGGAACTGAGTTAAAAATGTTTATAAAGGAAAATTTATTTCTTTTCTCAATGAATAATGCATCATAATGTATGTTATATTAAATATACTTATAATTATAACAAAACACAACTAATCAAATATGGTTAATAATTTGAATATATTTCATTACCCAAACACACCAAATAAGATAAGGATGTGGATTAATGAAAATTTAGGAAAATAATATGATGCATGAAGGAACATTCAACCCCCTAAATGTTAAGAATGTTGAAATAAGAAACCAATGGAATGTATATATGGAATAATAAAATTTTTGAACCATAAATGGATTGGAAACCATGATTGTTGTTTTTTAATTGAGATAATGAGGTATACCAATATAATGGAAGTTATAATTTTCCAAAAAATAATAATCCAGTAGTAAATCAATGTATCGAAGACATGAACTTTGGTAACTATGAAAATTGATTACCAAATACTATAATAACAAGGATAATATTACTCAACTACCTTCTAGAAAATGGGAATAAATATAAAATTTTTAGAAGGGAATGGAAGTATAGGTTAAAAGTTTCAATAACCCTCCACTTTAGATTAATTTGTACTGGAATTTGTTCTAGTCATCTTTGTATGACTAAAAAGTTTCCTAAGAATAATTATTTATCACACCAATAACTTGAACATCAATGAAAACTTCTAGCTATATGAAAATTTTATTCTAGGTTATTATTTGTGAAAATGTGATCTATTATAATTTTATTATTCTGTATTTTGATAAATTTAATGAGATTTTGTCATTGAATTGGTTTTCTAACATAAAGGGAAATTGTTTGTATTGAAGATATCAAATTTCATATTCACATATGAAATTATATAATAGGGTAATTATAAACACCCTTTGGAATGAAATCATATAATGTGGGTCTTGATAGTATCTCGAATAAAATAGTTATAGAAAAAAAATACAATATTAGAGATAAGACTATTCTACAGAAAAAAAATATTTGTTTCTAAAGTTTGAAAGGTTGATAACTTCATTATGATAATATCTATAGTTATGTATATCTTTTACATAGCCTTATTTATTTTCATTAGTATGTAATATTAAAAAATCATTAGGACACAATTTATTTATGTGGGGATAATGTAACAACCAAATATTTCACTTTATGTTCTCCTTAAACAAGTTATACATTTGATTTCCTTAACACCACAAGTTAAAAAACCATACTAGACTTGTAAAAACCCATATTTTACATTTTTTAACTTGAGTTATAATTTTTCATAAAATATTATCAGATATATAATATCGTTCATAATTTAAAATTAATTTTATTTCACTTTTAGAAACATTATAAAAGTAAATGGAATTATAATTTGGAATCATTTGGTCAAAATTATTTAATATGGAAAATTTTATTTTCAATCATTAAATATTGATTACTTTTGTAAAAATTAATTACCCCTAGAAAAATTAAATTGGTTATAAAAGGTTTACCTCATATGGAAAGACATGAAATATGTTTAAACAATGTTTGGGAATGAGTGTATGAGGCTTTTCTTAGCCATATCACAAGACCTAGGCATTATTATCAATTTTTTAGCCAATTTACTTTATAGTGATTTTTAATTATTAAAAACTAATAGGTATTAATAAAAAATCTATCTATTTTTACATATAAATGTAGAATTTATATCCTCACCTCCCCACACACCATAACCCACTTAATTCGGAAAAGAATCTGTTATAAACAATACCAAAAATTACTATCCACTTTTAATAGTTTTTTTGGTATTCTTAATAGACCATCCCTCAAAGTATAAACCCTGCATAAAACATATAATTCAAGAAGTGATGTACCAATTTTAGACCACTCCTTACTAATATATATTTCATTGTGTTCATTTTTTCTTTATGAAATTACTTTAAACCATCAAATAATATTATAAAAATTATCATTAGTATAGTAGTATGTTATTGTAATGATGATACAAGCATTAAACACCCTTCCCCATTTTCTATTAAGATAAATGAAATTATCATTAAATCATTGTTTGTACTACCACCATCATGATGAAATGTGTTTTGTTTTCCATCATTTCCCAACCTCGATTGTTTAAAGGGGAACTAAATAAATAATTAAGATATATAAAGACACACACAAATATATATACCCTATTTGATATCCTAAAATGATTAAAATTTTATTTCATTCTCTATCCCTTCAAAAAAATTAAACTAAATCATCTTCCATGAATATGTGAAGACTACAACATATATGGAATGGTGGATTTTAATTTTCATTAACACCACCATGGATAATTTTAGATTATATTTTATGATTATATATTATATATATATAATTAAAATATATTTATATATCATGAATATGTTTCTTTATGGATCACATGAAAATAAATGTTTTTTATAATGTAATCCATCGATATCGGTGTATTCCACAAAACGTGGTCATCACTATTTTTTTCATCATGAAACATGGATAAAACTCCCATGTAATGGAATTGTAAAATTATTTTAATTTAAAATACATGAATTATAGTAGAATTAATGGTTTTTAAATGTTTATTTTCAGGGGAATATGGAAGATCACAACTACTTTAATGAATTTATTTCGAAATAGTAAATATTATTAACACCTAATATTGAACAAAGATTATAAAAATAAAACACTTAAAGTGACCTTTTATTAATGGAGATTGTAAAAGGAAATGAATATTAAAAATGTTCTCAAATAGGTAATTAACATGTTTATATTTTTGATACATGAGGTTAAATAACTTTTATTGAAATCAGGGGAAATATTTTGGGACATAGTAACTAAAAAACCTTTATTTGAGTAAGAAAAGTTCTTATTGAACATTGTTCTTCCAAAAGATCACATTTTAAAAGATTTTATCACAATTATTTCTAGTTTTAAAGAATATTTTATCTAAATATATTTCTATGAATGGTTTTATTTTCACTTATTTTCAAAAAACAAATGGAACTTTTAAAAAATAAACTCATAGCCATGGATTATACATTTATGAATACAGAATGTTTTCATGAAATATTTTATCATGATATATTTTTCATTTTCTTCCCTATCATCAAAATAATATACCTCCAATGGTGTTCTGTTTCTTGTTTTTGTCTATATTTTCTTTTATTATATGCCTATTTTGTGTGCTTAATTTTTCCATATTAAATGACTTAATTCCAAATGTTATTTTATATAATTTGAGTGATTTCTGAAACCCATTTAATTGATATTGCCATTTTTAAAATGTTAATGATTTCTATTTGGATGTTCTATCATAAAATTATTATTTCCCTGGTATCTTTATGAATTGAGAATGATTTTAATTTAGATGTTTTATGAAACCCAATTTATTTCCACGGGTTCATTATGATGTGAATAGTGATTTATTTTTAAGTGGCACATTTAAATATGAATTAATGATAATTGGGTCCAACATCACTCTCCAACCCATTTGTTAATATTTTATATCTGATAATATATTTAACTTTTAGTACATTTTAGTTACTCAGAATAATTATTACTGATGGTGTGGCTCATGAATGTAATATTTCAATATGCTAATTTGTATGTCATAGTTAAAGGATGTAATTCATTGTGATATTATTCTATCATGATTTAGGGTTTATGTTAAATGTTTTAAATCCATAATATATCTATCATGATTCCATGTTAATAATTTATGGCATTAAGTTATCATTCCATGAACTTTTAATCTCACCTTTGTCTTATGATTATCATTCCGAATGTAATGATATTTATATTATTATAATTCTTTTACATTTACTTAATAACTCGTCATTGAAAAAAATTAATTCATTACTTAAATAAGTTTTTATCTATCTCAATTCTTATGTTTTCATTCCCTGTGTTTTGATAATAAACCTTAATAGTGAGATATATAAAAATAGGTCAGTATGGTTTTGTTTTAGAATAATTATTGTGAGCTTTGTAGAACAAGTTTATTATGTACCTCTTATACAAAGACATAGAACCTATTTGTGCCTCAGATATTATTATGAAATGTTATGTAATGTTTTAAATCATGTAAAATATATAAAATAAAGCAGTGTTTAACTCATGTCTCTATAACATGGGACTACATAAATCATTAAAACAGAATGATTCCACTACCTTAAATAATTTATAAATGATGACATTGTTATGAAAGAATGAGGGATAACATCGCTATTATGAAATATGTTTTAATCGACAAAAAATATAGACACATCCTTAAAATAATTATTCTCTAATCAAGGATTTTGTAAAGATACATCCCTAAAATATAGTTCTTATTCCATTTGTGTAATTTTATATGACATTGGACATGTATTTTATCCCCATTCATAGAGAACATACCCATTTTTAATATAGGTAAATCAAAATTCATATCCAATATCACCCCAATGTTAAAATATTAATGCAATTATGATCATGGAATCCCATTCAAAATTGATTCATTATTATATATATTAATACCAAATAATGAGGGATACAATGATAAAATGACTTGGGAGAAACTCAAGGTTAAGGAAGTGCCAATAATGCGAGAATTTTTTAACGTCTTTCAAAATTAATACTTGGCATTCTGCTATGATGTAAGGTTTAGTTTTCAATTGAATTATTTCGAAGTTTTATTCCTTTATCAAATAGTCTATATTCAATAGTTCCCATTGAATTGGAAGAAATGAAGTAGAAAAAATAGAATATTGAAACATGTTTTAAACACTCATGTACATCACTATGGGTTGAATAAGTGATATTTTCAATAAGAAGGTTAGATCAATGAACCAATATATTAATTATCAGGATGATAAAAAATACACAATAAAAAAATCTATCTTCTACCATGTATTGATGTTTTTTATCAACATAGAAGAACCTAATACTTCATAAAAATAATCCTTCCATATATATATCATCAAATAAGTATTAATATGGAGGATATGTCATAGATGGCCATGTTAATAGGATATGGACACTATGAATTCATTGTTATTCCCTTTACACATGTAAATTTCCCAAATATCTTAATAGACTTTACAAATAAATTCTTTATTGATTTCCCTGACAAATTTATGGTAGTCCTTAAAAATAATATAATTATAAATCCTATAGGAGAAGAAGATCATGAATATCCTTTTTGGATTGTTCTAAAGACCTTGATAATAGGGAAATTATATAAAAAAATTAAAAATTGTGATTTTTGGATATAGAAAGTATCAATATTGGGTCATATAATTTTAATTAAGTGTATATCTATAAATCCTTCAAATATACTGGTAATAGAAGAACTTCATTGGACTAGCACTTTAATAGAGATCTATAATTTTCCTAGATTGGCTAGACACTGTTAATGATTTATGATAATTTTCTAACATGATTCAAATACACTAACTATGTTATCATAGAATCATGTTATGTAACTTTTGATAGAGTAAGGTGATGGAAAATTCATGTATCATAAGAGAATGATTTTCAATGCACCTATAATCACATAACAAAATATTGGAGAATGTCTGGTGATATACAATGATGCATCAATGAAAGTAATAAGATATATTATCATTGAAAATTGCATTGTGGTAGTTTATACCTCACATCAATTAAAAGGATATGTGAAAACTTTACCATGGAATGGTTCAGAGACCACTTATGTGGTTTTTAAAATAATGATATAGATATATTTGTTACAATCCTAGTAATATTACTGTTTTATTATAGTTATTTTTCAGAGTTTATTTTTTACACTAATTTTAGATAAATATTCCATGAAATATAGTTATTTTAGGCATCCAGTTCGTGTCACACAATTATTGAAAAGTTAGATAAAATCATTCAACAACAATGGGATATGTTTATAATTTATTTCAATTATAAATTGTAGGGTGGGAAAAATTATTCTAAGAATGAAACCTACAAATGTATAGTATTACAAGCTCCCAGTTGGTGGATCATGATTGGAAAATAGTTTGGACACCCATTTATCTGTACTATGTGATCTGTACATGTCATAAAAATGGGAATTTAAAATGTTTCCCTAGTTGAATTAGTAACTTTGGGAGATTCGTTTCTCCCACATTCAACCCCACAGTCAGAAGAACACTTTCCCTCACCTCCCTTATTTACCAAGGTCTATATCCCACAAGATTTATTCATGATTATTTTGGGTTATTTAATATAAACAACTACTTTCCTCTTACACCTTCATTATTCTCCCTTTTCTCATTATGTTCTTTTCCTAGCATGGCCTCCATAAAATATTGTTTCCTTTAACTTTAATTTTAAAAAGATATTTCATATTTCTTGGTTTCCATAACATCATTTAGGGATCCTTCTTGATAAAATGAAACACAATTTTCATTCATTTACATGACATATAAATCACTACAACAAAAACCAGGTTTAGCGGCGATTTTATGGTGGCGGTTCACAAAACCACCGCTAAACATTTTCGCCGAAAGGTTTCGCAGCGGTTTTTAATAAACCGCCGCGAAACCCAAAATTTTTTAAAACAGTCGCGACCCTTCCCTACCCCCACCCCGATCTTTCCCCCCAAACCCTGCGCCCTCCCTTCTTCCCCTAACCCCCCCGACGACCCATGACCTCCGGATCTTTCCCCAAACCCCCGCGCCCTCCCGATCTTTCCCATAACCCCTGTCCGGCGACCCGCGACCTCCTGCGACCCCGTGACCTCTGGCGACTCTACGACCTCCGTCTCCGGTGACCCCGCGACCTCCATCTCCGGTGACCCGTCTTTTCCAGGTATGTATCCATTTAACTAGGTTTGAAATATATAAAATTTTGATAGAGATTATGGTTATGGTAGGTCTTGTGTTATATTTGAATATTTTGATTAATTTTTAGTATTATTTTGTTTCTTTGATATTCAGTTTGTGGATGTGCTGTGAAAATCATTTTATGTGCATCAAAAAATAGATTTCCCTAGAAAACATTCCTTTGGTTATAAATCAATGCCATATAAATTGTTTGTAAAATGTGCTTGGTTTGATGAAAAATTTTGAAACCATTGATTTTATTAGGAATTTAGAAAATAATTGATGTGAATGTTATGTGAAATGTGTGTTTTTTAAATGAGTGTTTTATGGAAAATCATTCTAATTTGATATGAATCCTTTGGGATTTGTTTGCTAATTTTCTGTTTTTTGGAAAATTATTGGGATTTTTTTCTTATTTTAAATAATTTTAATTGGTTTTCTGTAATAATTTTTTCTTTTAAAAACCAATTCAGTTTTAAAGGAATTTGTAACCCCATGGGGGGTTTGAAAAACAGACTATTTCATTTAATGAAATTGATATAGTAAATGTTTTTTACATTAATTAAATATTGAGATTTGATAATCTTAGGTGGTATCAAGAAATGGTTGATAATTTTTTAGGATTTACGTATGCAATTTGGTTCTTTTACAGGAACATGTGTTATTTGAAAAAATTATTTTTGGAAAATGCATTTTTTGAGAATGGTTTTTTTATTCTATTGTGATTTTTTTTGTTTTAAAATAATTTATAGGAAAATGTGATGTTCCATTTAGGATGTTTTGGGATATCTTGGTGTGATTTTGGGGAAACAAATACTTAAAGGTCTATGATTTAGTTTATTTGATGTGATCCCCCCCTCCAAAAAAGATCTATTATGAAATTATAGTGTTCATATTATGGGTTCTTCCAACTTTTTTTGACCCTGTCTATGATCCAATTGAGTGGTTGGTGTGGTTTCATTTTTGGGGTGATTTGATATAGTTTACTTAAGGAATAACATCATTAGTGGCTCTATTAGGGATTTTATAGTCTAGTAGTTTAGAAACTTGAACCTTGGAATAACTGTTAGATCGATGAGGATATGTTTTTCTTGGAGTCTACTGGGTGATAACATGGAATGATAAGTAGTAATGAAATTTTATAGAAAACATGGGTAAACATTTCCCTTTTTCCTAGTTCTAAACAAAAGTAGGTACATAATGTATATCAATTATAACTCAGAAATCCAATCAGTACAAAATAAAATAAGCAGTAGAGGCATAAGTACCAAGGAACACTATAGTTTAGACTAGAAGAATACTTATACCATAATAAATCATGTGCACAATCCAATTCCTATAACACATGCCTAGGAAGAAGAGGAATACCCCATGAGTAACCCCCCCCCCCCAAATGCTAAGTTGTCCCATAGAACAATGGGACTAGGAAACCAAGGAAATACCCATGAGAAAACCTCCTAATAATCACAAAACATGGATGATAGACTCAAGATAAACCTTCCACCTAAGTACCCAAGGTAACCTAAGTGCTCATTTTCATAAATCAATTTCAATATTTTAGAAGTACCCATTTCATTTTCATTTATCAAAAATCATGGAAAAACATTTCTCTCAAAAACCCCTTCTTAAACAAATGAAAATAGTCATTCCAATTTGATAAATCAACTTATAAATTAAGAGAAATTAGGCTAATTATCATAGGCTAGAGATGGAACCACCTACCTCAAATATCAAGTCACACATTCCCATAATGGGATCCACCAACAATGAAAACCCAATGATGAAAACGAAGGCCCTAGAATATAATAAAAACATTAATATTGATATAAATTTGAAAATAAGGGGTTGGTGGAAAGGGAAAACACCAAATACCTCAAGAACAGACATCTGCCGCACCACAACTAACCAAGGAATGGCCTCTATAATGAGATCTCCCAAAGGATCTAGAAGAATACACAAAGATTCAAAAACTTAGGCCACAAGATCTGATAATGTTACCCTAGGGTGCCACCATTATCAAGAGAAACAAATAATCAGAAATATTTCTTACCCAGATAGATGCGCCATGACTATAATAAAAGATCCAATGTTGAATGGATCAATCTAGATGGAGAATAGTCTCCCAAAATAACCCGAGAAGATCTCTAGGTAGGGATCCAAGGGCCTGGAGAAAAGAACTGAAACCAAAATATCCACTCGCCTATTTTAAAAACTACACGAGGGACATTTGATGATGTGTAATACTATTACCTACTTTGAAATCCATGGTGTTCTAGTATGTTGAAAAATCCTTCACCTCAGATTAAAAATCCATTATTTTAAAATTTACGATGTGAAACCACTCTTCCCGAGGTGTAAACTTTCACAGCATGAATACCCTTTCATGACTTGTATCTAGTAATAGTTACACGGTGTGTAACCTAGTTATAGAGTGTGAAAGACTTTTGAATCATGTAGAAAAAGATGGTTAAAGATGAAAGTACAACAAATATCTGACTTCACCATTTTAGGTATCTTACCAATTCCTTCCTAGTCCTTTACAGACAATGGAAAAAAGGAAAACCATGAAGAGGATAAAAAAATACCTGATAGATCAGTAATAGGATCTTACAAACTCCCCACTATAAATAATTTTTGTCCTCAATAAGTCATGTAAAAGATGTAATCCATGGAAAAATATGAGTTCACTGCTCCTTCATCAACGACTCGTGTTCTCTATCTCCAACACAATGACACCCTCATGAGGAACTCATGGAAGGTACAACCATGTAATATATATGGATAATAGATATATGAATATTTTTCTTTGGTTTATGAGGATAAATGGGATAGAACCATTTAATTATTTTAAAAAAAGTATCATCAGTCAAAATAATAGATCACTTGAACCATATGCTTATTATATAAATAAAAAGTACTTGATTATATGTAATGAAAAGATAATAATTTATAGTAATGTTGACAAAGACCAAAAAAATAAAACTCATCTTTTTAATGAATTAAATAATCCTTGTCCATCTTTGAAGAATAGGTAGTCACGACTAAATAAATGGTTAATAGTAGAAAAAACATTGAAATTAAGTAGGGGAATTATCATAATGTGTTATCACTATGTTGGATCTAGTGAGAAGAATATTCATTGGCTTATAAACAAGTATCAACAACATTGTTCAAATTATGAAACTAAATATGGTAAAAAAAATATTCCATATTATTTTTATTGATCTATAATATTGATAAGTGAAGGTAATGATTATTAAACATAATCCAATGAGGGGAAACTCTAGAAATGGGAACCCATGCATTGGTATTCTATATTAGTGATTTTGTATGGATGTTATAAATACCGACTGGTATCCCATTTCTAGATATGGAAAATAAAATAAAACATTTAATTGAGATGACCAAGCACATGAGTATATGAGATGTTCAGGAAAGTTGTAGTATTTTTTGTGAGGGTGTGGAAGTAATCTGAGTGGACCAATGTATCTCATTAATGTAGTGGGGATAGAAATTGTTTGAGGCAACATAAATGTGTGATTGACAGTGTTATGATAATTGTGTAACCCGATATTCTTACTGCTCCTCAATGAGGTGTTCACGCAGTCTCCTAGGGACCAGACTTGTTTGGTTTGTCTGGGCATGCTAAGTAAGTGGTAAATGTGATCAATGAATCATCTTTATTATATTATGCATACTTTATGATCAATGGTTCATCTTTATTATATTATGATTCTACAATCTTACACTATCGTATCTTTTGTGTAGGCACATTGTGATATACATGGATAAAAGTTGGATCACATTACCGAGGAACACACCTCAGTATGTTAAGGGTTTGAATGAGTTTTTAGATTTTGTGATTTCTAATCGATCCATTGAAGGGAGAATAAAATTTCCATGTCCTAAATGTAAATTTAGAACATGGTTGAAGAGAGATGAGGCTTATGAACATTTAATACTGAAGCAATTCCCTGATCAATATTTGTGTTGGATTTGGCATGGAGAATCGAACGTTACAGAAAGATTGAGAACTAATGTTAATCCGCAGAATGAGGTCCCAAGTTCATCGAAAATGGAAAATGAAATGCAAAACCTAATAAATGATGCATTCGGCACTGCAAGGCACCACTATCAGCATCAAAACATATCAGAACAACCAGAAGAGGGTGCTATAAATTGCAACGTGACAAGTGATGTTATTGAGACTGTAACCCAGGCAGATCGAGATTGTCACATATCATTGGATCCTCCTCTTGATTCTGTGGAGCCAAATGTAAGAGAAAACTTCACTGAGGAAAATGCGTTTCATGATTTAGTTGACGATGGAAATCAAGAGTTGTATTGTGGGTGTTTGAAGTATTCAAAACTTTCATTTCTACTGAAGTTGTATCACATCAAATGTCTATGTGGAATTAAAAATAAGGCAATGTCCATGATATTGGAATTGATACGTGATGCATTTCTTGAAGCAAAAATCCCAGAATCTTTTTATGATACGAAAAAAGTTGTTAACAAGCTTGGTCTTAATTATACAAAAATACATGTGTGTCCCAATGATTGTATGCTTTATTGGGGAGAGGATTCAAGTAGACAGAATTGCAAGAAATGTTCTTCTTCTAGATGGCAGGCAAAGGGTGATGTTGGAAGTCTGAATGAACATAATTTCATGGAGAAGAAGAAGAAAAGGAGCACACCTGTAAAGGTTTTGCATTACTTTCCTTTGAAGCCTCGATTACAAAGATTATTCATGTCATCAAAAACTGCTGAACACATGAAGTGGCATTCTGTAGATAATAACAATGATGGGTTAATGAGACATCCACGAGATTCCCAATCATGGAAGACATTTGATTCATTACATCCAGATTTCTTAGCTGATCCTAGGAATGTTTTATTGGGATTGGCTGCCGATGGATTCAACCCATTTGGGACTTTGAGTACAAGTTATAGAATTTGGCCAGTTGTTTTGATCCCTTATAATCTACCTCTGTGGATGTGTATGCAACAATAATCTTTTATCATTTCAATGATTATTCCTGGAAAACAAATGCCTAGAAATGATATTGATGTATACTTGAGGCCTTTGATTGAAGAATTGCAGGAGTTATGGAGTAACGGTGTTCAGACATTTGATGTTTCTTCTAAAACAATGTTCAAAATGAATGCTGCTTTACTGTGGAACATTAGTGACTTTCCTGTGCTTGGGAATTTATCTGGTTGGAACACTTATACGGGTTTGGATTGTCCCATTTGTAACTTTAATTTTGAGCCCAAACGGCTACCTCACAGTAGAAAATGGTGCTTCTTATGCCATCGCAGATTTCTCGATGCATCTCATAGATTTAGGCTGAACAAATCAAAATTTAATGGTTTCATTGATCGTAGACCACCTCCAAAGTTGTTAACCGGTTCTGAAATATTAACACATCTTGAAAATTTTGAAACAGAATTTGGTAAGGTTCATCATTTGAATGATAGAGGAAAACGGGTCCGAAGTGCATCGTCAAGTGAAATCAGAACGCAACAATGGAAGAAAAAAAAAGTATATTCTTCAAACTTTCGTATTGGGGATTTAATTTGATGTGCCACAATCTTGATGTGATTCATATTGAGAAGAATGTCTATGATAATTTGATTTTCACATCACTTGATGAGCATGGAAAGTCGAAGGATCATCTTAATGCTCATAAAGACTTACAAGCAATGAACATAAAATGCGATCTCTGGCCAGATGAGAATGAAAAGTATGCTCCGACCATTTTCGCAATGAAAAATAGGGATAAAGATACGTTCCTTCGAATTTTAAAGAATGTGAAGGTATCTTATGGGTATTCGAGTAACATCTCGAGTTGTGTTGACTTGAAGAATCGTAAGTTACATGGATTGAAAATTCACGATTCACATATTTTGTTACAGCAGTTACTACCATTGGCATTGCGTACATTATTACCTGAAAAAGTTACTGCTGTTGTACTCCAATTCTGCACATTTTTCAGGAAATTATGTGAGAAGGTTGTACATCCATTTCAGTTTGACAACCTCCAGGAGAGGTTTGTATTGACTCTTTGTGAAATGGAGATGATCTTTCCTCCATCGTTTTTTACTAACATGATGCATTTAACTGTGCATTTGGTTGAAGAAGATAAATTAGGAGGCCCTGTTCATTATCGATGGATGTATCCAATTGAGAGGTATTTTATTTAAATGTTTTACAGTTAAGTAAATTTTTTTTGACATTTACATAAATGAATAATATTATTATTTTATTTCACATATATCTTGGGCATTTGAAATCATACGTGAGAAATAAAGCTCAACCAGAAGGCTCTATTGCTGAAGGCTATTTGGCTGAGGAATGTCTTACCTTTTGTTCTAGGTATTTAGATGATATTGAGACAAGATTTAATCAAGTTGTACGTGTTGATGACACATCCACTCAATCTCAAATGCATCAGAAATCAAAAATATTTCATGCTATTGGCCGATCAGTTGGGAGGACCTCAAATGTGACACTGACAGAATTGGAATTATTACAGGCACATAGATATGTGCTACTGAATAGTGAAATTGCAGATCCATTTATTGAAGAGTTGAGGATACAAACAAAGAGATGAATGATAGGCCGAACATGAAATGAGAAAGATATAACAAATGCTGTGAATAAAGATCTTGTAGAATGGTTTTCACGACGTGTAAGTTCATAAATATTGCAATAAATATTAATATTAGTTTGACACATACAATTTGTAAATATATTAAATTATATTTCTTTTTTCAGATCATGAATACTAATACTCGAGCATACTTGTCATAAGATTTGATGTTTCTTGCTAGAGGTCCTATAAAGAAAGTTAGAAAGTTCGACGCTTATAATGTGAATGGCTTTAGATTTCGTACAGTCGATCGAGAAGTGGGTTTCAAAACACAGAATAGTGGTATATTTACATTTGCTGAAGTGGGATACTATGGAAAGCTGCATGATATTATTGAATTAAACTACCATGGACATTTTTTTGTTGTTTTATTCAAATGAAAATGGGTCGATATTATCAGAGGTATTAAAAGAGATTCATTGCAATTTACTTCTATGATTTTCTCTCGCTTGATGGATGTTGGTGATCGTGAAATGCATGATCCATATATCTTTGCATCGCAAGAATAAATGGTATATTATGTGAATGATGTTGTGGATGAAGGGTGGAGTGTAGTTACTCACGTAATACAAAGAGATTAGTATGATATGGGTGATGAAGTGGAAGATTTGACCTCTGAAATTGAATGTCATCAACAACAGGAAGCAGAATTATTTATCCATCATGATATTGAAAATACTAGTCTTGCAAGTATGAATGAAGTGGATGAAGCAATGGAGCAGGAAACCGACATTATTGAAGGGGAAAATGATTGTATGTACAATTATTCATTCATGCAGCAACCACTTGATTCATTTCTGCAGTCATTCATTATCATTGTTATATATATTTTGTTTGTTAGTACTAGGCATCTATTATCATTTTTAATTTTTTTTTCTGCATAATTTTTTTGAAATATATATTCTGAACTTAATTTTATTTGATTAAATGACATTAATGCCAAGGAGGAAGCGGTATACCATTTCTTCTAGTTCTACGACGGATGCCGATCCATCTGGGTCACTCCCCACGACATCTGAGGCACCAGCTGGCTACACCCCCGCACCATCTCCCCTTTCACAATCTCTCACACCATTAGAGGGCCTCCCATTAGAGGATGAGTCATCGACTCCCCCTACAGGTGCCTCATCAGTTAGGCGATGACAGACCCCTTCCAGTTCATCCCGGACATACTAGAGGGTCACAGTCATAGGTATAAATTTTAATTAAATAAATTTATTGCATTTTTTTTATACTAATTGTTTGCTCATTAAAGATGAAAAAAATGAAACCGTGGAGAAACACATAAAAAGCTCAGATTTTTGGAACTTCAATGGCGAAAAGATAGTCATGCCATTTGATTCTTATGGATTCCCTACGGATGATGTCGCGGGGTTACTTGGCCAGATTATAGGTCAGTTGGCAGCGGAGCCCATTTCCCTTCCCATTTCATATGATGATTGGAGATATTTTCCTCCAAACCGGAAAAATGAAGTTTTCAATTCTCAAATAAAGGTAATTTTATTACATTATGGTTTAATTGAATGTCATGTTACTAATATGTTCAAAATGAATTTCTGTATACAGATGTTCTTCCACTTCACAATTGCTGATGTGATAGCACGGAAGTGAACTTTGAAAAATCTTGGTAAAAAATGGAAAGATTTCAAATGGATATTGTGGTGTGATGTCAATGATACTTTGTTGACCTTAGAACAAATGTATGCCAAGCTACCCAGTGGGGTACCGAAAGAGCAGTGGAAAGTTTTTGTTGACAGGCATCGTGATGAGAAGCGGATGGTATTAAAATATATATTATTATATTATCCTCATTTTACATTAATACATGTTTATGAAGAGGAAATGACATTGGATACATTACTTTTAAATTGCATTTTATTTATTTCAGGATCTCTCACGACAGAATTCATCAAACAGGGCGAAGCAAGTCATCCCTCACACGGCGGGCTCAAAAAGATTTTCTAGAAGCCGAATGTCATTGGTAATATTTTAAATAGTTTAAATATTTATAATACAATATTATCTATTTAATATATTGAATTTTTTATTTATCTTTGCTTAATGCAGTCACAGAGTTTAGGGCATGAAGCCTCCCGGACTGAACTGTGGTTGGATGTTCACAGAAAATCAGATGGCTCTTTTGTTAATGAGCCTACCAAATAAGTTGGGGTATGAAGTCAAATTTTTATTATAATAACTTATTATCAGTTTTTACTGTGTTAATATGTATTTATATTTGATTTATAGGTAAAAATTAAAGAACTATGGGATGCCAATCCTGGGAAGTCCTACTCCGTCTCCCAGGATGACCCGGTTGCTCAAGTCCTTGGGAAGGAGCATCCTGGTAGAGTGCGTGGGATGGGTTTGGGACCCGTACCATCTGAGGTCTTTAGCAGGCCATCAGGGATTCCAGCCGCATCTACTCTTGGTTATAGTCAGCCCATACCTGAAGATGTTCAGAGGGATATTTCTTTTCTAAGAGCCACAGTTGAAGACCAAGGGGCTCAGATATCCACTATACAAAAAGCATTGATTGATTTATATCAGCAGATGAGCAGATATGCCCCCAGTGGTAGTGCACCTAGTGGTGGTGAGCAGGTAAATCACAAAAAATCAAAATCATTTAGTTTGAAAACTTTTATTGGTTTTAAGTTTAATTATAAATATGCAACAATATTTAATTTTCAATATAATGTTCTTATAGGTGGAAGCAGGAGATGGAGGTGGAGAGGGTGACGATGCATCATCGGACCATGAGTAGTATTGTTGATGTGTTGAAAAAATATGGGAAAGGTTGGTTTGTATATATAACATGTGTGGTGTATGGAACCTTTAAAAATCCATTGGACTTGGAGGAGCTTCAGTGGCTAACCTTGAATGATCACAATAACCTCAGGTGGTAAAGAGAATGATGTGTTTGTTTCATTGGTTAGATGATCTATGGTAATAGGCTCTTTGATGTTTCTGTTGTAAATTCAGCCTTGGGAATTGGACTTATTAGGGTGTTGCATGTCCAAACAGCCATGTTGAATGGATATTACTAGATCAAGATGGTTTTCTGAGGTTATTTTCATGATCATTAATAGTTTTTATGAGGCACGAAACCACATCACATGAAAAACAATGCAACTCCCTTCCCATGAGGCTTCCCTCTTTTCTAACTTTTATTTTATGAACATATTGGGAGATTGTTAGATGACATGTAATATGATAAAAAAGAATAATCAGAGGGGTTTTACATGATTAATTGGGCTATTTGATGGGGCTTCACATGATCAGGAACAGATCACATGAATTGCATAACCCCTTTGCATGATGTTCCTAGGGTCATGTGATCATGAGCCTCATTGAAGTTCACATGGTCCTTGTGACCTAGCTGATTAATCTATATGTATACATGATATAATTTTCTTTCCTTTGGGTATATACCTATTCTTTGGGTATTTCTTTGTTCCTAAAATATACAATGCTCATTTGGCTAGCATCAAAAAATGCCCCCCCCCCCACAAAAGTGATGTTCGAAGGAACAAGGACTCAGTTATGAGGTAGGAAATGACTTCATGAGTCTCTTATTCTTTCTCTAGTTGTAATTCAAAACATCTTTTGGTCTTCTATAAGTCCATTCATATTCCTTGAGGTTCCCTATAAATAGGGGTGATAGGCTGGTCAATTGACCGGTGACATGAAGCTCCATAGCTCTCAAAACCTCCTCTCTCGTGCGATTGTTTTGCAAGACAACTTTGCATGACCTCATCACAAGAACTATACAAGAGACCTAATCATGTGATCATGTCACTTGACCTATTTGTGTGATCACCTTGTCTAAATATCTCACTTAATCAATCCATGAACTAATCAATGGTAATTTATTTGAACTTTAATGCACACCCTTGGCCATTAGTCAATCTTATGTGATTCGGTTGTCTCTTGAGGATTTTTTCATGATCTACTAATCTTTATGTGATTCATGTGACCTTTACATGGTAACATGATTATATTTATTAAGAAAAATCATGTGATCAAAATATGTTTTATGGGTTATGTGATTTTTGTGACCTAGAATGGATCATGTGGTCCACGTAATGTTTTCCACGTTATGCACTTATTTTGTTTGATTAGTAAAACTGATTCTCTCTTAATGGTTACATATCTTCTAATATATTCTCTATTCTCTTTAAATATGTCATCTATTTCTCAAATGTCTTCTTATGTGGTAGACTGGAGAGACATTATTTCCTGGAACCATAATGTCAATCATCGATAAAAAGTATTTTATAACAATGATGTTTTAAAGGTTCTTATTCTGACTGAACATCAACCCATTTAATCCTCGTTCCTCCTCCTTATAGGACAAACGACTAGTAGTGATCCCTCCCCTCTCTTCTTTGGCACATTTTGATCCATACACTTTAATCCTTTATGGAATCAAATATTTTCAATTTTGATCATCTCTAAACTATAAGTATAAATCCATGTGACCCCCAATCTCTTGTTTCATTTGATGTTATCTTGTGTTTCATTCTAAATCCATAATTTTAGGTATTTTGTATGCTTTAGGTATTCTTATTGAATTGGATCAACTTTTTCATCAACATTAAATGAAAGGGTGTTTATGAATATTGCGTAGGTGGTGCATAAATTTTCTCCTCATTATATATAGGTTGTATGTGTTGTTTGATGCACAAGTGTAGAAGGGAAGGTAACAATGGATCAGGATGGAACAAAATTAGATTTCCTCATAGATGAGATTCATGAAAGGTTTGTTAGGGTTGTGTAAGGTCCTCTAGTTTATAATTATTAATCATGTACATCCATGAATTAAATTGAAATTGGTGGTGGAACTTGTAATGATAACCAAGAGGGGTATGTATTAATGTGAAATGATAATATCTTAAAAGTTATTTAAAGAAATTCCTCAATGATGGTGAATTATATACAACATAATTGATAGTGGAGATCTTATCCATGTAAGAGTGACTTGAGTAAAATGATGTATATTTTTGGTTGGGTGTAATTAAATTCTTGTTATTACTTGGTCCTTTAGTTGGGTTTCATTCCAATGATGTTTCTATATTGTTAATTAGGTTTGGCATAATGCTAACCATTTCTTTGGCATGCTATATAGGTTGGCTATTTTTTAACCATGTTGAACACTTTATAATAAGTTGTATAAGATTCAAACTATCATTCTTATTGGTATATGGGTTGGGTGTGATTCCAACAAAATTTTTGTGGTTATGTAGGTTATACATGATTCTGAAAATTTATCTTGGTTTTTACATAGATTGGCCATAATTTCAAATATTACTATGACTTCTTATATGGGTTGGGTGCAATTAAAACTAGTTTTATTTTTAGTTACATGGGTTGAATGTAATTCCAATTATTGTTATTATTTATTATATGGGTTGGGTGTAATGTTAACCATTGTTATCTTTATGTATATATGTTGGGTGTAACACCAAACCTTCCCTTCTTTGATAGTTGTGTTGGGTGTGATTAAAACCATGAATGTTTTTAGTACTTGTGTTGGGTGTGATTAAAACCATGAATGTTTTATTATTTATAAATGGTTTCTTGTTTGGTTTTTTTTTCAGGGAAGTGGTGCAGTATAAGCAGAAATGAAACTTTTTTTTTCGGGTCAACATTTTGCGGCGGTTTTAACTGCCGCTAATGTTTTACCACTTATAAATTTAGTGGCAGTTTAAACCACCGCTAAATGTATTTGGCAATAAACATAGCGGCGGATAAAACCGCCGCGAAATCACTCCGAAATTAGCGGTGGTTTTAACCGCCGCTAAGCAGGTGCATGACATGCCTGAATTTCACGGCAATTATAGCCGCCGCTAATTAAATAGCCCATAAAACCGCCGCTAAATTTACCAAAAACCGCCGCGAAATGAGGTACTATGACACTTTTCTTTGACCGCCGCGAAATGCATAAAACTGCCGCTAATAGATTGCTGACGCCCTGTTTAGCGGCGGTTTCTGTAAACCGCCGCCAAACAATATAGCGGCGGTTTAAACCGCCGGTAAGAGGCGGTTTTTATGTAGTGAATATATTAATATTCATTTCATAATATAACGAATCCACAACATAATTATATAGGTGTAGTGCCCTTGGAAACATGTATATATAAAAAACTAGTTCATAAGTGACCAACATGATCTCAAACTATGTTAATAATAACTTTCACACTTCTTAGAAATATCATACACATTACCTTTCCTCACCAACTAGGGAAAGGAAACATAAGAAAGGATGAGATCAGATGATCAAAAAGAATAATCAAGGGGAATTTCAATAGAGCATGAGTATAATGTTATGAGAACATGTGAATATTTTTTTGTTACCATACCCTTATTTTAGAAGATAGTAAAAATGAGTCATGGAATAATCTTTAGATGTTAATAAATAATGAATTATAAAGGAATCAATGGAGAGAAGGCATGAAATCATAACATTGGTATACAACATGGAATTGTGTCATACACATAAGTATAGAAAATCAATTACTTAGTAGTCAATGATCAATTACATGACTATCATTAGAGATTAGGTTCACTCCAAAATCCATTAAAGTATTCACGGTTTCCTCCCAAGATTATCATAGTGTATTAGGGAAACTATCCACTATATTATAGTAGTCATTGTTCACTTCCAATACTATCATAGAGGATAAATTATAGAACTTATTTTTATTCACTCAACATTATTGTAATGTTTATCTCAAGATATATCAATATTAACACATTGAATTTGAGGGCGATATAAGTCCCAACCATCACATAATCTATTCAATTTAAAACCACATGATCATAGAACATTAACCATACCATAACACATAAAAATAAATGGTTTTCATAATCATTTAATTATAGCATAACTTTGGGAAAAGAAACAATTTTGATTATAATTTTATGATTTCATCATAACATAACATGTATATATGAAAATGGATTCATAAAACAAAATAATAAAAATAAACCATCAAGGTAAAAAACAATTATGGTATCATTGGATCATATCCCAATTAAATATTAAGAAACACCAAATTTATTTATCATTTATGGATTAAAACATCCTAAAAATATTAATAAATATTTTTTTTGAAAATATTTTTTCCATTTTGATATAACTTTTTAAAATCATTAAATTTAAAAACATTAAATAATTTTTTTAAATAACCTTGGATTTCTAGAGATATAGATCTTTTCTATTTAGGTTAATTACTTTTTTACTTTCCTTTTCCGCTTATACCGTATGTTGGGTTGTGGGGTGATTGGGGTTTTCTTGGGAAAGAAGAGGTTGGATGTTGTAGACTGGCAGTAGGCTGATTACACAATGTGAAATTGGGATACACGTCATGTAATCAAATTTCACAACATGTAATCACCTGACCAGGGCCCTTCACGATGTGTAATTATTTTTTCCCAGAAGAGGAAGACTGAGCATTACATTGCATGAATGGAAATTACATGTTGTGTAATTTCATGACAGTTTTTTTAATAGAGGTAGTGGACTCTATTTTTTGTATAGAATCTATTTTTTCGATTTTGAAGCCTAAATTCCCTCTTTAATAGTTTTATAGATCTATAATCCATTAATACTCTAAATCTCCGGATGTTTGACACATTGAAAGTGCATTAGTAAGTACTCGATTCCTTTTTAGTTGTTCTTGATTAATTGGAACAATAGTTGCGCTGTTGGGATTTAGGCTCATATGTTTTTATTCCTTGTCCTTAAACATATATTAATATTTCTCCTAAATCATATTGAATATGGACATAATATTATCGAGAACTCTATTGTACAACTATGGTAGTTGGTCCATACTTTTCTATTGGTTTTTAATTATTTATATTTCTATCAACCCTTTTTGTTACCCAAAAGACTATTTTCCGCAATACAGATTTTTGAAACATTAATCTGAAATTGATGATGTTTGAATTATTATGGCTGTCATTAAGTTTCATGAGATACATTGGTTGTTGTTCTCCCCAACCAGAGGACGCACATGGGCTCCGCCATGACATTTCTTTGGTTTTGACATTTGATAAACCACCTAAGGGGTGTGTTTTTCAATTTTCTTATTTTATAGAAGTTCATTTATAATTTAATGTTATTTCTCTACATAAATAGTTAATGTTATTCCTCCATGAAATGTGTTTCCATAATATGACATGCTTAACAGAATAAATGGATTGAATGGTATATTTTTAAACGAGTGGGTATAATCGTTGGTTGTTTTAAGTTTTCTTAAATGGATTTTTGTGATTAATGGGTGGGTATACCCTTGTGATGTGTTAATTGGATAATGGTAATAAAATTTGAGTACAACCATCTATATTGATTTAAATGAAATGGATTATATGTGTGGGTAGACACATTTGGATTTTAATTGATTATTAAATGGTATGAAGGAGTAATAGTTTAAATAGATACCATAGATGGATCTCCAGGGATCTGGAACGTGGTCATGGATGCCTTTGATAGAGTATGATCATAAGGTCTTGATTCCAAGGTATACCTTGATCCTTGTCTCCCCTTGGATTTGGATTTCATGGAATCACTTAGGACATGTCGGTACACATTCTCCTAGGCCTCCAACCAGTGCCTATTCTGAGTTTCTATTGAGATACTCCTGGGACTCGATGAGGATACCTTGGTTTTCCACACCTTTGATCCAACCCTTCATAGTCTACACTTCATTATATGGATATCCCCTGGAAATTATAATAGTATTTATTATACGGCATGGTTGTGGAAATTTTGATACACTACATTATAAGACAAGTCCATGGAAATTATGACACACTTAATTATATGGAATGACCATGGGATATAGGACTTTGTTTGTACGATGAGGTCATATTGTTTGTTTTTATTTCTTAAAACAAAATTTTTAGGAACAGACAGTTGTTCTATAGATCCATGAAAGTCTATTTGTTTTCCACTATAATTGACAGTTATAGTACTGCTTAATTAGACATATTTAACTTTTTTAATTGTGCTTCTTAGAACTGTATTGATAATTTGTTGGAAACCTACCAGGATGATTATATCACACCCTCAATGTGCCCCATTGGGGACCTAAATAGATTATATGGTTTCAAGTGATGTTAAGGGAAAACACCCTAGTATAGGTTTTTTATTTTTTCTTTACAGCAAGGGAGCATGGGACCAAGTTGAGTCTAGTGATGTTACAGAAATGATTGGGTAATTTTTCCATTTTGGAAACTTATATTGTATTTTATATCCATTTACCTTTTTTGGATGTTTTCTAGATGCATGTATCATCTACATCATTGAATATGAGCCATCTTTTGAGATTTCTATTTATTCTTTCTAGGTATCTATTTTCTGCATGTTTTACTATTTTTTCTATTTATATGATATTGAATTATGTTGTGATATACTCTGGTAATGAGGGAATTTTCTCCCCACTAACATAGAAAGGTCCTCAATACTATTCTGCAGCCTCCGACATTTAGTGACATGCACTTGAGGCCATGTCGAAAACTAGGCTTGGGGAACCATCAAGTGGCATACGAGTTCATGATGTTACAAAGTGGTATCAAAGATGATTCTTTTATAAATTGAATTATTATTTTGGGAGAATAGATAGGGATATGAATAAAATTTAATTTTTTAATTTGTTGTTCCCAGGAGTAGATGACCCACGTACATAGAAAACGAAAATTGCTTAGAATTCAATTGTGATTTTATGGGTTTTGACCATTATAGTTTATTTGATTTCACTATTGGGTGAGGAACTTGTGTATTATTGTTATAATTGTTTTTATTGGGTTCAATCTATATTGGAACCCATTGAGATGAGGGTATTCCATCACTGGTATCATGTAGGGACATTGTTAGAAATAAAAAACCATGCATTATGCCATTCCATTTAGGATTCAATAATTGAGGAAAGATTATATGGTAGGTGTTGTGATAGTTTCATCTATTATTTTGATTGACTTTGTGCAGTGGATAGAGAAGTGATGTCAAATTTAAATTCATATGGAGGATGGGTGCTTAAGAACTAGAAAATGACTCACATTTATTTTTTATCATGATTTTGAAACATTAATCTGAAATAGAGGAAGTAGTACCAATTAGGGATTCCCTTAGGTTATTTGAGATTCATCAGGAGTTGTTTTTTTCCAACCGGAGGTCACTCACGGGGTATACCGTGCCTTTTAATTGGTTTTGACGTTTGATAAACCACCCAAGGTGTGTGTTTTTAAGTTTTCATGGTTTTAGGAATCTCATTTTTAATTTAATGAGATTGGTTTACATAAAAAGGTGATGTTATGACTCATTTCCTAGGGTAACCATAATATGCCATGCTTAACCGAATAAATGGATTGAATGGAATATTGTTAATAAGTGGGTATACCGATTGGTTGTTTTTAGATTTCTTACATGGATTTTCTTGATTAATGGGTGGGTATACCCATGTGATGTGTTTATTTTCTAATAGTGATAATTGATGAGTACATCCATGTGGATTGATTTAAATGAAATTGATTATCTGAGTTGGTAGACACATTTGGATTTGAATTGTTTGTTAAATGGTATGAAGGAACATTAGTTTAAGTAGATGCCATGGATAGCTCTCCATGGATCTTGAACGAGGTAGTGGACGCCTTGGATAGAATATGATCCCAGGGTCTTGATTCCATGGGATGCCTTAAGCACTACACCCCATGGATTTGGAATATTTGGAATCACATATGAAATGTTGGTACACATTCTCCTCAGTCTCCAACCATTGCCTATTTCGAGTTTCCATCGAGATGATCCTGGGACTCGATGAGGATTCCTAGGTCTTTAACACATTGTATCCAACCCTTTGTGGTCTATACATCATTATATGGAAAATTTCTTGAAATTGTGATATGATTCATTATACGGAATGGCCGTGGAAATTATTTTACACTTCATTATATTAAAAATCCATGGAAATTATGATACATTTCATTATACATCATGATCGTGGGATATATGACTTTTTTTGTACAATGAGGTCATATTTATTGTTTTTATTTCTTCTAACTATTTTATTAGAAGATGACACGTGTTTTATGGAGACTTGAAAGGCTATTTGGTGTTGCTAGTTTTTGTAGACATATTCCATGGGCATTCACACTTATATTACTACTTAATAAAACTTGATTAACTTATTTCATTATGCATATGATAACTTTATAGATCATTCGGTGGAAAACTACTGGGATTTTTATATCACACCCTCATTGGGCCCTATTGGAGGTGAAAATAGATTACATGGTTGCATGTTATTTTTAGGGAAAGAACTATAGTAGATGTAATTGATTATTTCTTTGGAGTAGGAGAACATAGGACCCAGTTGAGGAATTTTATTCTTTGTGAACTTTTTGGTAATTTTTTTATTTTGGATATTTTTAATGAATTGTATTTGCACATACGTATTTTGGATGTTTTCTAGATTCATGTATCATCTACATCATTATATATGATCTATCTTTTGATATTACTATATATTATTTCTACATATCTTTTTTCTTCTTGTTTTACGGGTTCTCCTATCAGAATTTTATTAAATTCCTTTGTGATATACTCTGGTAATGATCAAATATTCTATGCGCAAACACACCTAGGACCCTACTACAGGTCTGCAACATCTGGCATATGGGGAGATACACTTGAGGCCATGTAGGAAATCATGCTCGGGGAACTTTAGAGGGGAATATGGGTTCTAGACAATACAAAGTGGTATCAAAGATGTTTATATTATGGATTTATTTACTATTTGGCGACAATAGACAGGGATTGGAAAGAAATTTAATTTGGTAATATGTTTTTCCCACAAGTAGTTGACCTACGTAAATGAAAAAACAAAATTGCCTTGAATGGAATATTTATTTTCAGGGTTTTGACCATTACAGTTGATTTGATTTCACTGTTGGGTGAGGAACTTGTGCATTATTTTTACTATTTATTTGAATGGGTTCAATCTATATTGAAACCCGGTGAGATTAGGTTATTCTATATCATGAATCAAGTTGGCACCTTTTTAGAAATCACATATCAGGCATTATATTATTCCATTTAGGATGAATTATGTGATGAAAGCTGTTGTGATATGTGTTGTGGTAGTTTCATCTACTATTTTGATAGACATTGTGAAATGGATAGAGAAGTGACGTCATCTTTATAATTTATATGGTGTACGGCCCATTATCGACTAGAAACTGACTCCCATTTTAAAATTCAATTATTATATGAATATGATATGTTGGGATTATATGGGAATGAAATTTTGGTTTATGAGGTGTTATGGGCCCTCAAGGATCAGAATGTGGTGGAAAATAGGTTAAATCATTTGAAAAACTAAATGATATATAAAATTTAATGAAATAGGGAATGGAGACATGACCTAGACCTAGATTTTTAGTGGAAAAAAGGCATAGTTTCTTGTGATTTGGTGACTAATCCTTATACATTTCTAGTTGTAGGAGTATATTGTCGATTATGATTTTTTAAGTGTTTTTGAAAAGTTATACACTTTTGAGCCGCAACAATTTGATATCGTTCTATTCAGAGGCTTCTGGTTAGCATTGAATGGGCATGGGACCAGAACAACCTCTAGTGGATTTCCAGGAGGGAAGAAAAGACCAAACTCTACAGGTGGTTGGCCTTGGGCTACCATTTTTTCCTTTTTTAGTTCTAGCTATGGCCCCAACAGTTCTTCCAGACATAGGTGATGAAGCCATGTTCTGCAATGGATTCTTTTAATTATTCAGAATTTTAAGGTGGAACTCTAGCCTTCCATGTCTATTGATGAGATGACATATGTGTTCCAAAGTAGCATAATCCCTCGTTTTCATAGGATGGATGTCCACATGCTACTCAGATGTGTCTTCAAACAATGTTATCTATCATTTAGTATCTAGATTTTCTTCCCAAGATGAGCATCATGCTTACTACAAATATGATATGTGGAGAAGAAAATCACTAGTTGGATGTTCTGAACTAGGAAGACAACATGTAAGATATGGGTTAGAAAAATTTTGAGATCTGCTTCTATGACTACATTTACCCTGAGGTGCTGCAGGTGGAGTGGGCTAGTGATTTTAGGTGTGTGGAGCAAGGCATGATGATATTTATGGATCACTCAACATGCTTTACAAAGTTTTAGCATTTCTGGTTGATGTACATTACTCATGAACTATCTTGAGTGAGACACTACGTTGAAGGTCTTTGACATGATATAAAATCATAGGTCAATATGTTCAGGTTTACTTATATCACTGAAATCATGAACCAGTCACTAATTACATAGGGGGACATGAGGGAGGTTGGGATATAGAGTAGGGTAGTGCTATTTCTTGACCTGGAATATATATGTCTTCGGGAAGGAATAACTATTTTCAGGCTTCCTAGTTGATGAGATTTAGTCTAGAATTGAGTGATGGAAGCTCTCTATTTTTTCAATAGAGTGGCCGGAATAAACACATGAAGAATCAGTGCGACTGCGACCCATTATAGTGTCATTCTTGCGGTAGGGTGGGGAACGTGCAACGGTTTTGTAGGACCATCCCTCAAACTATGAGTGGTATGGTTCAGCTCCAATAGCATGTTCTAGAGTATTTTCCTCTTTTTCATGTTAGGCTGGGAGTTGGAGGAGTGCGGACTGACCTGGCTGAGGAAGTAGTGGTAATGATAGAGGTATGTAAACACTAGTTAAACATATATATCTGAGTGAACTGACTTCGAGCAATGAGGTTGTGTCACTGGGTCATGGTACCCGATAGATCTATTCATTATTTCCTACCCTCAAGGGCAAGGTGTTGGTCCCTCTATGATTAGTGGTATGGTCTTATAAGATTATATTATTTCATCTTACCTTTATTGATAATGGTGAATATCATTGTTTCTTATATTCTGTTGTGGGGAAAATCCTTAGGATTTTTTGTGTAGTATTCTGTGGGGGTTTTGACGATATAAACACCATTGAGAATCAGAATAGATGATGTGAGCTAGTGCAGGGAATTCCCCCTTGAAGTTGGTGGGTGTCACTTCATTTGGGATCGTTATCTCTTCAGGATGACAGTTTTTGACATCATTTTGTAGATGGAATGGTCAGTAATTTATCAAGCATAAATTGGATTCTATCACTAGTGGTGACTTTTAAATCACTAGAGGGTGTAATTTTTACTCACAAGAGTGAATGTGATGTTCAGGAAATCAGATCTAGACAAGGGAATCATCGGTAGGGTGGAATGACCACCTACATTGCTATTTTTTGGATAACAAAGGAGTGATTCAGGTGAAATCTCCTCTAGTGGTTGAGTTCTCCAGGGATGTCTTCCCCAATGAATTTTCTTGGTTACATTCTTAGAGGTAGGTGGAGTTCTCAACTGATCTAGTGCTAATAGATGCACCGATATCCATTCCTCCTTATAGAATAAATAATAAAGATTTGATGGAACTTAATCGGAAGATAGTGGATTTGGAGGAAATTGGTTTTATTCATCCTAGTACTTCACTTGGGGTTTCAATGGTCTTTTTTGTGAAAATGGATAATGATATCCTTAGGCTATGAGTGGATTATCAGATACTCAACTAGAATATGGTTAAAAACTAATACCTAGTGACATATATAGATGACCTATTTGATCATATTTGTGGAGATTTAGGGTTCTTAATGATCGAATTGAGGTTAGGATATCACCAGGTATGTGTTTGACAAGAAGACATACCACATACAACCTTTCTTAGTATGAATGGCCTATATTAGTATCATTTTATACCATTCGGTCTCACGAACGTGCCATTAGTTTTCTTGTTTCTGAAGAACTGAGTGTTCCTTCCTTACATGTATTCAATTTTTGTGTTTTTTGGGGATGATATCTTGGGGTATTCTCACAATCAACATGACCATTGAAACCATATTTAGATTATTTTGAATAGACTGAGAGAGTTTTAGTTATATGTTAGACTCGAAAAGTTCTACTTTTGGATGGATATGATTCACATCCTGGGACAAAAAGGGGTATCGGTAGAAATAGATAAGGTGAGAGATGTAGTATCCATGGAAACACCCATGAAATATTTTGATATACGATGTATTTTCGGTATTGGTGGTTACAACATTCATTTCATACATATCTTCTTATACTTATCAATAGCATTGTCGATCTTGAATTTGAATTGTTTTAATTTTTTATGGTCATATTCTTGTGAGACAACCTTTGAGGAGTTAAAAGTGTAACGACCCGGTTTCGGGTGCCACCCAATAGTGCCCCGTACCCGGTTGGTCACAAGGCCTCAAGTGCATTTCCCCGAATGTAAGAGGCTACCAACTAGAAGTGAGGGCCTTAAGTGTAAAAGTGGGGAAGTTATTCCCTCATTAGTAGAGTGTGCACATCAAAATAACAAAAATAATAATTAGTATCATTAGCAGTATTACCAAACTATAAGAGAATAGTGGAATACTGAAGTAAATAAATAGTTTGAGCACATATATAAATGATTCATGTCATATATTTCTTGGAAATAATCCAAAAAAGTCATAGTGCTGGAAATAAAATAGTAATACCATATATTGAAAATAGTAAATTATTCCAACAGCATCACAAGCCTCATCTTGGTCCCATTCTCTCCAAATACTCAGAAATCAAACTCTTGATGAAGAAGGGCACTTACCCTTATCTATACCAACAACCATATCATTTTTTTGGGTCCGAAATTCGGAACCAAATAAGGTGTGAGATTAATCCATGTAGGAAACAACCCCAAGATATTTTCCTAACTGTCAGTGAGTATATATAACAAGTAATGATGAAAATGAAGTAAATAACTAGGGGTACATAATAGTAAATAGTTATTCAATTTCTATATACATTCCTTACAATTTAATATTCATCATTTAATCAAGGTAGTATCCCAAATAGGTATCTCTAAAGACTACCCAACAAGACCGAACTTAAGCTTATGCTTTCACTTGGAAATGCGTCAAAAACATTCAATATTTAAGGTAACCCTTTTGGTATCTCACATAGTCTAACCCCTATGTCTATGTAATGCAATAAAAAGGTAATGGCACTCTGAGAAATAACTCACTATCAATTTCTCTTATGATCTTTCCAGAATAACTACAGACTCTCGGGGGAAGCACTGAACATTAATTCCCCCTGTAGTCTCATAAAATAAACTATAGAAACACAGAGGGGGAACTATCCTTCCATCCCCCATGTGGTATCATAACATAAACTATAGACATTATAATAGAGCACTCACTATCAATCCCCTATATGGTCTCATAGTGTGAATATATAACAGACAGTCGGACGAAGAACTCAACGTCAATTCCCCCTTGTGGCCTAACTACATTAGTTTCTCACTTCCCTGTGTAATTCAATGATGTGTAAACGATATCAATAAGAACAACATAATCTCAACTACTAGATGGATAAAAAATTCCAATTCATATCAAAATCATTTAACAAGAAACAAAAGTCAAATATTTCCATTCTATCAAGCACGGAAAGGAAGCTGGGTATGCCTTATAGGCAACCTGGTCTAAACATCCATAAATATTCAAAAAATTAAACAAACTCATGGGGTGTTCCTTAAACATACAATTTCACATAATTTCATATCAACATACCATTAATACAACAATCAATCTAAGGAAGATAAAATAGGGTTTAATTTCCTTAACCGTAAATACCCAAAACATGTGTAATCAACACTTTTGCATATAAAACTCAAAGAAAAACAATGAAAGTAAACAAACCACTTACAATGACGTTTCACGAAGAACACTCTTTATTGTTAGACCTTGCATTGGCCTAGAACTATGAATATCTACAAAAATGTAAATAACGGTCAACCTTGAATAACTCTAGGGAGAGAATAAATCATGACGAGGGGGGGCTCAAGAAAGATGAAGAACTCTGATGATATTCCAACACACATGTAATAGTTCAGATTAGACCATGGATAAATAAATGGTGGATCGAAGAAGATTCATTGATCATGGTTTCTCTTGGATGAAACAAGGCTAGAAGAAGATGAATTTGGGGATTAGATGTGACCTCGGTCCGATTAAACAAATAAAAAGAAAAGTACATGGAGTGTTAATTTAATGTACACGCTGTGTACATGCCTCAACCGACCCCTGCTTTAGGTGGTCTCCAAGTCACCTCACAATTCCATGGTTAGTCTATTACATGGATATTACATGGATACCCACAACATCCTGGTACACGGTGTGTACTCCCATGTACACGACGTGTACTTATAAAATTTAAAATACTCCCCTTTTTCTCAAAAACACCCAGAATCAAGATCCATTCCGGAAAAAAAAGATCTGGGTTCTTACAAACTTCACCCATTAAATAAATTATTCCCTGAATTTCCCAAACATGGGGGAAAATAAAGATCCTCCAACTGCTCCAACCACTACGCTCACAAATCATTCTCTCTCTCCAAAGTCTCATGCTGCACTCGGTCGTGCTGCCACAACACTCGTACCAATGGAACAAACCGTCCATGGAGAACCTTCACGCTGCGATCAAAAATCTGGATTTGATGCTTCTCGAATGATGCGTCCACTACTAAATCAACCTCCTCGGGTTAAAAAACATGAGACAGGTCTAAGAAATAATGTCGTAGCTATGAAATATGGAATAAATAATGCATATCCTGATACATATGAGGTAACTACAACTTATAGGAAACCAGAATGACTCTCTCCAAAACCTCATATGGCCCGACCTATCTTGGTTAAAGATTTACCTATCTCATAATCCTTTACTTTCCTATCCTCGGTGTGAAACATAAGAAAACTTGATATCCAACCTTAAACTCTAGAGGTCATGTCCATCGATCAGTGTAAGACTTCTGTCAGACAGTGTAGTAGCTATCCTCTTCCAAATAAACTCCACCTACTTTGTGGTATCCTAGAAAAGATGAGGTCCCAACATAGTTTTTTCTCCGGACTCTTTCCAACATAGGGGTGATCAACATGTCCTACCATACAAGCCTCATAAGGCAACATCTGAACTGTTCCATAAAAAATATTATCGTACATCAAATCCACCAGAGGAATGTGATTCTCCCATGAATCTCTAAAATCTAGGATGCATGCTCAATGCATGTCCTACATCACCAGAATCATGCACTCTAACTAACCATCTATCTGGGGATGGTATGATTTACTTAGATGTACCTGCATACCCAAAGCCCTCAGTAGTCCCTGCTAGACACGAGATGAAAAATATAAGTCTTTGTCTGAAATGATAGAGTGTATAACACCATGCAAACATACAATCACTCAGATGTACAACCTTCCAACCTCATAAACAATGAATCTATCATTTATTGGTTTGAAGTGTTCCAACTTCGTGAGAATGTCAATAACAACCCAAACCGTATCATTCCATTGAGGCGATATCGATAACCCTGTCACAAAATCCATCACGACATCATTTCACTTCCACTCTAGAATGGGTAACTACCAGATAAGCCCTACTGATCGCTGATGTTCCTCCTTCACCTACTGATAAGAGGAACATAACATAAAAAAACTAGCAACATCCCTCTTCATACCTGGACACAAATACTGATGGGGTAGATCTCGATACATCTTGGTGACACCAAGATGAACTTCCCAAACTGAGGAATTAAAATACTGCATCATCTCCTCACGTATATATGCTGACACCCATACACGTACAGGAAAATGTAAGATCTCATCCTTGCATTCTATCCATCAAGTAGTTGGTTCTTCTCCTGACACACTCTCCCATAAGACTAGTCCTTTAGAACATGATAACATCCTCATTAAAAATCAAAAATGTATAGTAGCTGTAACGACTATAGAAGAAATAAACATCTTCCCTTTTCTATTTTTCACCTCCAAATGCATCTCAGAGAATAGGGCCATAAGCTTCAACTCACTACTGGACTCCTGAATTGCATGTATCTGAGTCCTCCAGCTCAGCGCATCATCCACTGTGTTGCCTTTCCTAGTCTTGTACGAAATCTCAAATTCAAAAGACTAATGGTACTCAACCCACCTACATTGTCTCAAATTCATATTACACTGTTTAAATATGTACTTGAGTCTTTTTTAGTCAGTGAAAATCACAAAATGATCTCCCAAAATATAATGTCTCTGATAGTGTAAATCATGGACAACTACAGTTAACTCGAGATCAGGCGTCAGGTAATTCCTCACATGTGGATTCAACTACCATGACCTGTATGCAATGAATCCTTCCCCCTATATAACCACTACTCCTAGCCAGATACATGATGCATCACTATAAATAGTGAATCTCTTTCCAGGATCTAGAAAAATTAGTATCGGTGATGAATCCAACGTCCCTTTTAGCACCCGAAAGTCTGAATCGCAAGAATCTGTCCACAAGTACTCCATACCCTTCTTAGTCAGCCCTATCAGGGGCGTTTCTATTCATGGAAATTCCTATAAAAAACATCTGTAGTAACTAGCATATCCTAGAGAACTTCGTTCCTCAAATATGTTCTTTGGATGCTCCCAAGATACTATGACTCTCACTTTCTCTAGGTCTACTGAAACTCCTATATCTGAGATAACATAACCTAGGATGTGAATTTGGTCCATCCAAAAGTGGCAATTTGAATGCTTAGCATATAACTTATGGTCTCTCAATTTACAAAAAATGGTCTCAAGATATGTGACATGGTCGTATCGAGTGTGAGAGTACACCAAGATATCGTCCATGAGGACTACAAAAAAGAATCCAAGTATGGTTAGAACACACATTTCATCAGTTCCATGAAAATTTTAGGCGCGTTAGTGAGACTGAATGTCATAAATTCATACTCGTATAGACCATACCTTTTCTGAAAGGATGTAAGAGGTATATCTGATAGTCTAACACGCAACGGATGATAACCGGATCCCATGTCAATCTTCGAGAACACTCAGGATCCTCGAAGCCGGTCAAAGAAATCATCAATCCTAGACAAGGGATATCAGTTCTTGGTCGTCAAATGGTTTATCAACCTATAATCCACACAATGTATGAGGGTGTTATCTTTATTCTTCACAAAAGGATATATGAACACCAAGGAGAAGTATTGGGTCGGATGAAACCCTTCGCATGTAACTCTTCTAACTACTTCTTGAGTTCCTTTATCCCTGGTGTATCCAACCTATATAGAGGAATGGACACTGGTGCCTCCCCTGGCACATGTTCAATAGAAAATTCTACCTCTTCCTCTAGAGGAAAACCTAAAAAGTCATCTAGAAATACATCCTTGAAATGATCGATCACTAGAGGAATGTACATCTGTGAAGTCCCCTGGTCATCCAGATACAGACTGCCAATTTGGGCTGTAACGCCTCTCAACCTATGATTCTCATGTCCAAATCTTCTCTGCCAAACATCCCATTCACCCTTATGTAGAAACAATCCACCCTCTAGTGATGTGAAACTCACCCTACGGCGATAGCAATCCACAACAGCCGATAAGGGAACTAACTAGTCCATTTGAAGAAAGACAACATATCCCTTCATCTCTATGACATAATTGTTCCCTAAGAAGTGAAACCCACCAACCACAAGAGGGTACTCCTTTAACTGACATACAATAGTCGTTCTTGTCCCCAAAGAAGTTTCTAGTTTCAAGATATCAATAGAAGTAATGATATAGAGCCCAAGGATCTTAATAACTAGCACGAATATAATGCTATGGGAAGCCCCTTTATCAAAAAGAGAAGAAGATAAAACCGAGGAAACCAGGATCGTACTTCTATCTATAGAGGGTCTGGGATCCTTCTCATTCTGGGTCTTCTCTAACACTAATGCTTGACCTACTCCACGGGCCTGTGAAGCTGTCTGAGATCCTTGAGCTGATCCACCCTCCAGTTGTCGAAGTCCACGTGTCTGACCACTCTGGAAATAGCCACCACCTCAGCCTGAATGACCTGAATAACACCAGCCCCCAGTCTGATGTGAAACATGTGGTCCTGCTTTGGTACGAAGAGTCAAAACAGATCCACCCTCACTAGCTTCTAGAAGGAAGGATTTGGAGAAACATTGAATATTTCCCATCATTCTGTAGGTTCGGCACTCAACTAGGTCTCTCTGGCACTGAGGTTTATTATTTCTACCCCTTCCGCACTAGTAGCACACCCCCTGGCTACCTGAATTAAAATTAGGCATACTAATATATCCACATGTATAATCCATGTAGTGATTCCTGCTATCAGTTAGAAGAGTACCAACTCTAGATGCTCAACCACCCTAGCCAACAACTCTAGGATCCCTCGGGTTTTGCTCGGTGATCAGCGCCTGGTTTATAATAGAATAGATATAAGTTAACCGTAAAATGTTCACCTGAGATCTAATTTAATGTTGGGGACCACCTTCAAACATTATCACAATAAATAACTAATCACCACCCAAAATGGGAGTGAAGCACTATATATTTGTAAAGCGAGAAGAATACTCTATGGTCGAGAGAGTACCCTACTCAAAACTCATGAACACTCAGGCCTGGTTAGCTATCATGGTCTCCAGGTAGAATTAGTCATAAAAGGTTTCCTAGAACTCATCCCAATCCATAACCCAGTAGCATCCTACTTATGATATCACATCCCACTATCTCTTGTCGGAATCCCGAATCATGTAAGTAACAAGCTTCACCATCCTATCTGGAGGTGTCTCGAGATGCTCGATGATAGACAATATGGATTATAACCATGACTCTGTAGTCTAAGGTCCTCTATCCCCTTAGAATGTGGGAGGATACTGCTACTAAAAAACATGTGTCAACTCTTCCATGGATGGGGTAAGATGCGGTGTTCCCTAGATGGCCTGCATATCCTCACAAAGTCTTCACGGAACGGTGCCTCAGCACCTATGTATGGTATAATATATGGTTCCAATATTGGCATGATGGGAGGATTTACTGGTAGTCTATAATCTACCATTTCTAGAGTCAGATCATTTCCCTGTATATGGTGTACCACTGGAGGATGTCTCTGTGGAATGAATTTACATGGTCAAGTGCACACCTTAGTTAGATATTATCATGGAATTAAACTT
Organism: Viscum album; assembly: GCA_963277665.1. Lineage (NCBI taxonomy): Eukaryota > Viridiplantae > Streptophyta > Magnoliopsida > Santalales > Viscaceae > Viscum > Viscum album. Next base: position 1,261,778,622 of record OY728132.1, on the reverse strand, counting down.
ATAAGTTCAAGAAATGAACAATAGAAAGAAAAAATTCATTTTTAACTATACTTGGTTACATGGTATGTATACCCTCCACACATCGAGTTCCCTTTTGTTTCAACCTGGGTGTGTGCTTCTACCATAACTACTCATATAACAGCTCAAGACACATCATGTCCATCCAGTGACACTATGTGTACTTGAATTTTCCCTCCTTCCAAAGTTATTCAACATGGTTAGAACCACACAGTTCCCATAGAACAAATCTATATGGCGTGTATAAGTCAAACACGGTGTGTACTATAAGGATTTTATGGACCCAGAGATGGAGACCTGGTTGACTTCCACATAGCGTGTTTCCATTGGACATGATGTGTATTACCTGAATTTCATCCACATGTGTCATTAGTCACATGGAAATATACATGGTCTATAACACCCCAAGCTTCCACGGTACACTTCTCGCGGAATAATACAGTAGCGTGTGTTGTACGCAACTTCAAGTTCTAACACACACCACAACTAATAAAACAAGACGTTATGAATAGTAATACCCACATTTTGAAATTTTATAAATTTTATCTCTCAAAATGGACTTAATTTTTGGATTCAAAATATCGACATTAGCCTATGGTGAAATTTCGGTACTTATTGGATAACTTTCATATTTTGATTAATAGTGAAAATTACTAAATTCTAATTAAAAACAACTTTTTTAATTGAAATAATTAATAGTGATAAATTATGAATTTGAGTGGTTTAAAAGTATATTTAGATTATATTTTTACCATTTAATACAATGTTGGTCACTGGACATAATTTCACATTTAAACCGGACATAAACAAGTGTCAATCTTTTGATCGTTATTATCTCTTAAAAACACGCTTTTTGTTTTGACAGCGGGAATTAATTTTAAATTAATTTCAGCCACTTATATGTTTTGAATTTGGAAAAATGTACTCCATATTTGGAATTAGGATGTCCAAATTTTGTAAATAGGTAACTTTTATTTTTAGACATTTTGAATAATTACTTTGGTAAATATTTTATTTACCATGGTTAAAGGGTAAATCCGGTATTTATGGTAAAACAATAATATTATAATAATATTAATTTACCCTAAATCGTGTCATAACTCTATTGGTTGATACATTTCCGACCATTGGCATCTTTGGGTCGATTTTAGGACCCCATGGATCTACTAGTAAGTGATAATGACACTTTAAATTAATTAAGTTAAAGTAAATACAAAAATGACATAAGCATATATATTTTAGAAAAAAAATATTTAAAATGGGTTATATATGTTATATTTTAGACTATAAATATTCATTATAAAGATAAAATTATTTCCTACATAATGGTATTTTATTTATAATTTTTAGATATTTAATAATTAAATATATTTATTACACAATAATGATGCATTATTTTCCTTATTAATGAATGAATCAAATAATTGGTATTATAAATGCTAAAATAAATATAATTTGAATGTTTTGATTCCATAAAAGAATTTTATTGGTTAATAAGACATTTTATAATTGATTAAATTAGTTTTTTTTTTGAATTAATAAATATTTTATGACTTTAACAAAAATTAACTGTTGAATAGTGTCAAAATTGACATAAATGAGTTTTTAAAACCATTGTAATATTATTAATTGATATTCTATTCCTAAAAATCTAAGGTTTCACCAAAGAACTTATATCATTATAGGTGTATCATTAATGGACCACTTGATGGTCTCTTGGATGTATATAGTATGTTTATTAACTATATAATATAAAATACAAAGTGACATGGTAAATGTCAAACTAATTAACTAAGTGTTAAAACTAAAAGATAAGGTTAATATAATGACCCAGACCTGTCTAAAATCTATTGGTTTAAAGGATCGCGACCCATACCCACCTTATAATTTTAATAATTCACTTTGGATCCATTAGAAACCGAATGTTAATTTATTATAAAATAATACTTTAAGTTTTTCCTAAAGAGTCCCTCCCACCCCTTATAAAAGGGAACCACTTCTAACCAATTCGTCACACCATCAAAGCTATTTGGATCAGCCAACCCCTACCCAAATATTCTCTCAACTTTCCTCAATTAACCTAGAGGCCTTATTTTGATCATAAATCCAACCTATGGAGCCCTTTTGTTCAAATCAAAAGGAAGAACCCGAAGAAGAGGTAATGTTTTCACCACCCTCTTTCAAGCTCCTTTCTTCTTCAACATATACATTCTTTGTGATTTACTTTCTAAAATAATAACTCCAGTATCTTCTATATACTTTGATTTTATTATAAATATGGTACAACCATATTCAGTATTCTATCCATCCTTTGAATGACATGTCACCATACGTGCATACGTATGGCTTATTGTCTCCATGTCGTGGTGTAATTGTTATTAAAAAACATTATTATTTGGATGGGTATGATAATGATATGTAATTTATGTAAATAATTAATATAACATGATAACGATTCTGAATATATGATATACCATCCAATTATATATTATTTTAATATCAAAATAATGATATTGTCGCTCGTGCGTACGTACGGACTACCGTCTCCACGAACGTGATGAGATTCATTCCCCATCGTATCCATTCAAGTCTATTTCTCGTTTGATGATTAAAAATAATGTTTAAGGACTTGACATAATTCTGTATATGAGTGACATACAACCTACCCATAAAAAACATGACTTATGTAACAAAACATATAAAAGAAAATGAGAAATTTAACAATAGAAACGACAATAATACTAAGATATTATTAACAAAGCAATGTCAAAAGATCATATATGATATAATTTTAATGTATATGATCCTTTTATAATTCAATAACAATAATTTCACCATTATAGAGGAGGCTAACATTCCCTTGACCAAGGAAAAGTTACAAAGTAAGGGGTTTCTTATCTCACTTTTAATTCCGTGAGATTTCCACTATTCACCACTTATTTATTGCATGTGGTTTGTGTACTACCCTTGATTGTATTCATTGTGTAATATACTTTAATTTATGGATATTTACATCATTATTGTATGATCCTTCTTTCATGGGTGTATGTTTCGTAACTTACCAAATTGATAAGGGAATTTTATATTTCAATTTCCACTCATTCGGCTTTACGCATACTTCATTGATTATTTTATGCCAATATTATGTGTGGAATCACTATTCATTTGATTATGTCATAATTTACACTACCCTTTATGTGGATATAATTTTGATACACATAATCACTCCATTTATAAATTCTCAAGTCATCAATATGAACTTGATAAGAGTAATTTTAATTAAATCTCCATTTGTAGAGTTAAATATCCAATTCATTGGTATTGTTTTTACAAGAATATGTGTGAATGTACTCTGATTTATTTACACTGAATACCCAATCATATTGAGTGTATTTATATTTGTCACACATAATTATGTCATTGATTTATCCTTAACCTAAGGATACAGCCTTTATGAGAGATTTCATCTCAATTTATATTCCATTGAGACGCTTTTGTTGTTATACACCGAATCACTTTTATATGGTGTATATAATGTACTTTGACATAGTATATCATGATTCACTTTATTCTCATGATATTACAAATTTTTAATTACCTCAATTATTTTTATTCAAGTGTCTCTCTTTTGGTTAGGAACTCTAACTAAAATATCATTTTAAAATGTTTTAAAGATTTATTATTCTAAATATTTATCATTAATGTCCATGTTTTAAAATCGGTTTTAAGGATTTATTTATATGGACATTAAAGTTTCCAAATCAAAATTCCTTTTAAAAGTTTCAAAGTGGTATGGGACACTTTGATTCAAAAATAAATTTTTAAATGGCTTCTTGACTAATAGTGTTGCTTTTAAATGATTTCAAGAAAAAGGGGATATTTCTCTCAAATAGTTTTGATGATTATTTTCATCTATGTCAATATACTTCATTATTTTTGATTGAGGTTAATCTGTTACAATACAATCTTCCATATTGTATTTAATGAGTTATGTTTGACTATGGATGTGTTATTTTTATACCATTCATGGTTTGGGAATAATGTATTGACTTTTCATATGCTAGTTTCAATATAAATTTTTATGTTATGTTTCAAAATTTTCATATGAGGAAAGAATTGGACTTAGTAAGTGATGGGTGGAGCCCTCTATAGCTCCTCGATGCATCTGTAGATCTCATGATACAAACTAGTGTCTTGCCACGAGGCCTGGACAAAATCTTATTTGTAGTCTTGGCATGAGGCCTTGGAAACGTGGTTATGATTGTCTGGCATTATGTATTTCATCAATATGAAATTGGTTATTGATATTACATGTGGTTCTTCGACTAGTAGAATATCCATGTGAATAAGTAAATGGCATTATTTCATTTTATCTTTTCCATATTTTGATAAAGTTCAAGTTTAAAAGGCTTTTGTTTTAATTATACATTGACTTAATTGTTTATGATTATCGATGAAAGTTTCCGCTATATTGTTATCCTTACTGAGCATCTGAGCTCATCCCTTTCAATGTTTTATTTTTCCCAGGATATGAAGATGTAATTTATGAATGACCAGCAGTGATAGTATGAGGAGATATGAAGACAAGATGTTTTTGTAGTTTTTTTTTACTTTATGATGAAATGTAACACTTATGAATATATCTACTGTTTCCAAGACTACTAAACTAATGGGTCTTTCAATACTTGATCTTTTGGGATCATGCCAATGTTATGTAATAATGCACTGACTCTGGGTAACTGGGGTCTGGGCATTACAGTTGGTATCAGATGAAGTTTAGTACAAACCTTGGAAGCTAGATTTAGATAAACTCTGATTAGAGAACATAGCCCTAAGATAGACATTGAGGATTAGTATAGAAGAACTTCCTAGAATTTTGGTATTTTAGAGATTTTGTGAGTTTTCTGAGCAATAAAACCCTATCTGGATACGAACAGTTAGAGGCGGCTCTGGCACAGATGTACCTAGGGGTAAAACCCGAAAACACCACTTTGAGCTAGACTCAAACGGGAACTGGTGCACGACAATGGGCCTTGCTTCACTCTTGGTTACGACACTCCCAGGGGATATGATTAGGATAATTTACATTTTCTTTACAAACCAATTTAAATTATTTTAATATAAGATGAGAATAAATGACCTTGGTTATTCCTAAGGTGTTTAAAATCGAGAATATGGTATCATGATATTATCTAAATGATTTTATGACTATTGTTACTCACACAATGCTTTCTGGTTTTAGTCAATGTCTGGAGTCCAAGGAAGTCATAGTAACTTTGAGAATGATGTACAAGGTGAGAACAGTGGGGGAAATGAGCAACAAAATGGAATGTTGATAGACAAAAAATAAATTGTGTTCATGCCAAATCAGTTTTGCAAAAATATGATCAACAACATATATATTAACCAACTCTTGGACTCAACAACAAAGAGAAAGGTGATTAATGATAAGAGCTCTAGTAGTGGAGACCATGAAGAAAAGAATCCTAAATTTCCATCAGTTAGGAAAATGCAAGGTATGAGATAACATTTCTATTTAAAATTAAGTTATGGTTATTTTGAGGAATTTATCTCATTTTGGTAAGTTTATAAAATATAGTTTTTGAAAAAAGACAAAACGCAGAACGTGTGACAACCCATCGTGTAACACCCCGAGGTTTTATGAAAAATATTCTTTTTAATTTTATTGATGTATTGTGTTGTACGCTACAAAAAAGGAGTCTTGCACAATACACAACCCTAACTTGGATGCATTACATGCAATCACAACCTTCCTCGATAGCGTGTGTTGTACGCAATACCGAGTTTCACTAAACAACGATATGCTATTAAAATATTATTAAAACTAGCCGTTATGGATAGTAATAACCACTTTTTGAAATTTTCTAAAATTTCAACTTTCAAAATGGACTTCATTTTTGGATTCGGAATATCGAAATTAGCCTAGGGTGAAATTTTGGTATTTTTCTGAAAACATTCAATTTTTATGAATAGTGAAAACACTGAGTTACTATTTAAAAACCGAATTTTTATTTAAATAATTATTTATTATATTTAAATTTATTTTAGGTCAAAATTGACACATAATACCTATATAAGTTCAATTTAATTCATTAGATCCATTTTATAATAATTTTAGATATATAAAAATTTTATTGAACTTTTGACCGTCTTTTACCCACCTCCTAAGAGAATTTCCAAATTCACATAAAACATAATTTTACCTCTTTTGTGAGTGGAATTTCAAAAATCCGAGAGACACGGTTGATGTCAGTAAGTAAAATGTGGTTCAATGAGATGAAAATAATTTTTGGTGAATAGTAACTTTGTACTTTTTTTCCCCACAGTTAAAAGTAAATAAGGTAATTGAGGGTAAAAATGATATTATTATTACCCTAACACATGTACTAATTCTATTGGATAAGTGTAATTAGAACAAAAACAACCTTAGGAATCAAATATTACCATTTAGGCCCACTTGGATTAGATTAGGACATTTATTATTAATTTATTTAAAGAAGGGTTATAATAGTTAAAATCAGAGTTTAATAAGTAAATAATTTTTAATATAGGGTTATACAAAAGATAAATTCTACTATAAATATTCATTAGAAAAATAAAATGATTTCCTAAATAATGGTATTTTATTTTTAATTTTTAGAATTTATATAATTTAATTTATTTATGACACAATGATGATGCAGTAATTATACTATTAATAAAATATTGACATAATTGATGTTATAAATACCCAAATAAATGTAATTTGAGACTTTTTATGAATTAAAATAATTTTATATGTTAATAGGACATGTTATTACTGATTTAATTAACTTTGTTCGAACTAATACTTCTGTTATAAGTTTCACAAAAATCAATTACCAAATAGTGTCAAAATTGACATAAAATAGTTTTTAAAACAAATATTATATTATTAATTGTTATTTTATTCCTAAAAATATAAGTTTCGGCCAAATAACTTAGATAAGGTTATATATATTAATAATAAACAACTTGGGGTTCGTTTGACTTGTTATAGTATGTTTATTAACCTTATAGTGTAAGGAAACAAGAAGACACGGTAAAAGAAAAATTATTTAACTTAAAGTTAAATCTAACTGATAAGGTTAAAATAGAAACCTAAACTTGTCAAAATTATATTTGATGATATTATTTAGATCCATCCCCACCTTATCTTCTAAATAACTCAATTTGGAGCTATTAAAAACCGAATATGACTTTATAATAAAATAATATTTTTAGTTATTCCAAAGGTGCCCCTCTCCTCCCTTATAAAAGGGCATCTCCTCCCTCTCTTCCTCACACCACTTTGAGCCTTCAAGCTCGGCCAACCCATGAAAAATTATCTTATAAACTTCCCTAGAAAAATCCTAGAGGTCATGGTCTTCTTCAAAGACCAATTTTGGTGCCCTAAGAGGAGGTCTCAAAGAGGGGCTTCAAAGTAGAGGTAATGTCCGTTACCGATTCTTTCAACTTTATTTCTTCTTCCACTTCTTCTTCTTTAGTTGTTTAATTATGAAGTAATAACATCAGTATAACTAATATACTGATATTTTATTATAATTATGAAACAACCCTATTTCACCATCTATCCATCCTACGGAAAACGAAACCACCACACGTGCGTACGTACAGAATACCGTCTCCACGCCGTGGTGAAATATGTTTTTCCACCAACACCATACATGGATGGGTATAATGGTGTAAATAATAACTATATATGTATATAATAACTACATACTGATTCTGATATATTATACCATCCACTACAATTCTATTCAATAATCATGGGAACGATATCATCGCTCGTGTGTATGTACGGAATACCGTCTCCACAACGCGATGAGATTCATTCTCAATGATTAACCATTCATAAATGATTATAAAGTATATATAATAAGTAATCATGAAATATATGAAATAATAATTCTCCTGGATTTATGTATATATATATATCTATTTCATCTATTTAGTTTCACTCAATTCAATAAGGAAACGAAAACAGTGTTCATGCGTACGTACGACCTACCGTCTCCATGAACGGTGTATTTAATTCCTTTTATCGATATATAATATATATATGTATATGATGAATATATATTATATATAAATAATGTTTTAAATTCTGGAATTATGTAAATCAGGATATAAGTATTAATATCAAGAACGACAAGTCGAAACACATACGATAAATGAAATGATTTTACCCAAAACACTGCTTTAACATGGAATTTACAAAAGAAAGGGTAATATAAATTCATAAGTGAAACATATATGATATCATAACAATGAATATGGTTCTATAATAAGTCAATGACATTATTTAAATCATTATATAGGAGGTTCGGATACGTACGAATCATATCGGACCTAAGGTAAGGGATAATTTTTCAAATCTCATTTTTATCCGAGATTGCTTATTTGTAAGTATTTACTGGGGTTATTGAAATCATCCATGTCAATGTTTTATAAAAGTGTTTTTATGTATGTTTAAATTCCTTTTACCCATTTTTACTTTTACCCCCATGGTATGGAATGAATCTTTCTTTTATTTACCCTATAAGGAACTTTTTGACTTTTCTGACAAAAGTATGAGAAGAATGTTTTTTAACGTATACGGCATGAAAGGATTTTTACGGTTTTATAAAGACTTATTTTCATGAAGCATCCTCCAAAATATTTCATGACTATTTTCAACAAAATATCTTTCTTTTAAAATTTTATGACATTTTGTGAAAAGAAATTTATTTTAAAGAAGAAAAGATATTTTCCTCAAGAATTCATTTCAAGTGTTTTATCAAAACCATTTTTCCATCTAAGATGAAATTATTTCATATGTGTATGTTTCAAGTATAATGTCTCTATGATTTACATGGTTTCAATTTTCTTATTATGAAATGATATCCATTTCTTTTATATGGATTATGTGATCATGGGATTATGTTTATGAAACTCATTTTATTCATTGGGTTATTATCAATGATGTATGTTTATTTTGTGGCACAAGTAAAACTGATTTCATTATGAGATGGGTGGGACCTATATCTCCCTCCAATGCATTGGGTATAGATTTATATCTCATGAGATAGACATGGCAGGAATGATAAGCTAATCCGGTTCAGTGTTACAGGACTGAAACGAGGAGTGAACTTGATTCATAAAGGGACTTTCTCCACTAAGATGGTCTTAGAAGCAATGCCTTGGATACTATGGAAATCATAACATGTGCTTAATGGTTTCCACAATTACATGTTTTATTCCCATTCTATTTTGTCATGATTGATGTTCCCTTATGATATATGCCTTACGTACTTCCAAGATTCATGTTTTTGCTCAAGATTTTGATGTTTAGATTTTATGTTCAAGATTTTGCATTCAAATGTTTATGGATTGTTTTATGTTCTCTATGTTTACCCTTACTTGGAATTTGAGCTCACCCCTTTTATGTTTTTTCCCCAGGATATAAAGAAAGGTTTTAGGTAAGAAAAAAAGGGGAATATCTTTAGGGGAGATGTTGAAGATATTTCACCATGATTAGAAGATTATATTCCGAGTTTCCAAAGACACTAAACTATTACGGTCCTTGTGTGTCTATTTTTGTTATGTACTAAGTATTCCAGAAAAGTAATGTAATGTCCATGTACTTCAAGCTTCGGGTCTCTACATTTGGTATCAGAGGAAAGGTTTAGTCAAACTTTGGAAACTAGGATGCGAAAACGTTAGTGAGATCCCTAGAGATATTTCTAATGAATGTCTAGGGATGTCCCTATGGATAAGTATACGTATAGGATATAGTCCTAGAACTACGGTAACAATATTAGAATTTAACCTAAGATGTTATATATTGATGGTACTCCCCCTTTATTTTGTTGTTTTCCCTAGAATGATTTTTGCCTCTCACACTATTCTTTTTGGGTTTTAGACGATGGATGGAACCCGAAGGAGCCGTGTTGATCAATGTAATGGACAATGCAATGATTTTCCTCTTGAATAAACCAATGTTATGGGAGATGGAGTGAAAAATCTTATTTCTATACTTACACAAGCTATGAATCATTCTGGACTTCCAAATGAGCAGAAAAGGGAACAATATTCTAGTGAGTCCTTCATGAGGCAATGTCCGCATTCATTCAGTGGGTCTTCCGATCCACTTGTTGCTGAACAATGGATCAGTACCACTGAAAAGATATTTTCAGTTCTTCAATGTTCTGAACATGATAAGGTCATCTTAGCAGTATATCGTTTGGAAGGTGAAGCTGATCAATGGTGGAATATTATCAAGAATACGAGGCCAAGAGATGAAATTGAATCCATGTAATGGTACGAGTTCAAGAACTTATTTTTCTATAAGTACTTCCCTCATATTCATTGAACAAAGATGTAGAAGGAGTTTCTTTAACTAAAGAAAAAGGATGATGAATCTGTTGGTATATACGAAGCGAATTTTACAAGGCTTTCAAGGTATGCATATGGCTTTATCATCCAACCTAAAAGTAAAGTTGATCGATTCTTCAGTGGCTTAAAACCAAATCTTCGAAGGGAATTAGCTATAAGAGACTTCAGTAGCTATGAAGAAACTGTGTGTTGTGCTATCAAGGTAGAACTGGATGTTGGTGTAACATATCCATCTCATGGTTTTGACAAGAAACGAAACATGGAGTTCAAGGAGAAATCTCAGAACAATGGTGAAAAGAAGATGATTGTTTCTTTATTCTCAAAGTGTGTAAAGAAGCATGGTGGAGATTTCCTAAAAGGTACTAGAAAATGTTTTAAGTGTGGAAAAGAAGGTCATCGAGCAGTTTACTGTCGAAGTAATGGGAAAAAGGTTTCTAATTATTTGAATAGAGAAAAAACTAGAGAGAACTCTCCACCAACACTTCAATGATTCAAGTGAAAGGAAATGAGGCATTATGCTAATAAATTCCCTAATCAAAGTGTTAGTGATGATCGACATGAGCAACCACATAAGTCAAAGGACAAAGGGAAGTCACATGCGATCACTATTGGCGATGTTGAATGTGACAACGATGTGGTGGAATGATTAAGTGTTCATGTAATGGGATTCCAAAATAATGTTGTATATAGTATCGTGGAATATTGGATTATTTATGTATTGATATATTGTGGTTTTCAATAATTTTATGGTACCGGTAACCATGGAAAGTGATTGAGATATTTTTGGAAATAATATGATATGTGCATAATGAAGGGATAAGGAGAAAATGAAATGTTTGACAGTATTCATGAGCTCATGACTGATATAAGGAAATAGTTATATCATGGTTTGAGTATGTAGAATTTTGGGGTTTTGGTATGTGGAAAGAGTTATCATTTGACAGCACTCATGTTTTCACTAAGGTTAAATGGGTATTCATTCTTCAAAAGAATACATGATTAAGGTACTCACATGTTTGTAATTTGACCAAAAAAGATATATCTTATGATATATGGGGGATAAATGATGGCATTCACGTGATTGTTATGTGACATTTCAAGTAATAATGAGCTTGGACCGAAGTATTTTAGATAAGAACTTTTTTCGATATTATTGATGGGATGTTATAGTAATGTAGTTTTAGAAAAAAGGACAACCTGCAGGACGGGCGACAGCCCATCACGTCGGACAAGGCTATGTGAATCAAACCCACAACTGAAGTGTGACAGGGCTTTATTGCCTACCACTGTCCTACAGGAAGTCCCTGGTTAGTAGAAACTAGTTTTATTTTATTAAGTTGTATGATATATGAAGTATAAGTTCATTTTTGGAATCGTATATGATTAACCTCACCATAGATGGACTTATGTATATTTGATAACTTTTGCTAACCTTTTGTTTGAAACAGATGGAATGACCCATCATTCTATCACATGACTTTTTAACACTTCACGAATAACAAATTCAACTTCATTTCTTTAAGAAATGAAGTGTAAATTGTTCAAAGCACGAACAAAAGTGATATTGTACCAAAATCAAGCAAGTATTTCTTCTAATTAAAATTTTTCAACTTTAGGGAAATGATATTGAAAACCAAAAAATTTTCCTAGTTCCCTTATATCCGATGAATCAGATGGTACCTTAGATCATCACAAATCTATGGCTTTGTTATTGTTGGCTTTTTCATAGCCATGTTCTCTACCACACTTCATTAGAACATGATGGTTAGGTATCTCTTCTATATCCATATTTTCACCTATGTTCTCCTATGTGGAAACCCAGTGATTAGTTAATTTCGGTAACTGTTATGTTTTATACTTTAGTTTTTAAATATTGGTTTTGGTATTACTTTTTATGATGTGGGTTTCTATTAAAGAAACTTTCGAGTAGTAAACCATTTATAACCCCGATGAATTTCGAGGGAGAAATTCATTTTAAGGGGGGTAGAATGTAACACCCCGAGATTTTATGAAAAATATTCTTTTTAATTTTATTGATGTAATCTATTGTACGCTACAACAAAGGATTCTTGCACAACACGCAACCCTAACATGGCTGCATTACACGCAATCGCGACCTTCCTTGATAGCGTGTGTTGTACGCAATACCGAGTTTCACTAAACAACGACATGCTATTAAAATATTATTTAAACTAGCCGTTATGAATATTAATAACCACTTTTTTAAATTTTTTAAATTTCATCTTTCAAAATGGACTTCATTTTTGGATTCGGAATATCGAAATTATCCTAGGGTAAAATTTTGGTATTTTTCTGAAAACTTTCAATTTTTGATGAATAGTGAAAACACTAGGTTACTATTTAAAAACCGACTTTTTATTTAAATAATTATTTATTCTATTTAAATTTATTTTAGGTCAAAATTGAAACATAATACCTATATAAGTTCAATGTAATTCATTAGAGTCATTTTATAATAATTTTAGATATATAAAAATTTTATTGAACGTTTCACCGTCTTTTATCCACCTCCTAGGAGAATTTCCAAATTCACATGAAACATAATTTTACCGCTTCTGTGAGTGGAATTTCAAAAATCCGAGAGACACGATTGATGTCAATAAGTAAATTTTGGTTCAATGAGATGAATATAATTTTTTGTGAATAGTAACTTTTTACTTTTTTTACCACGGTTAAAAGTAAATAAGGTAATTAAGGGTAAAAATGATATTATTATTACCCTAACACATGTTCTAATTATATTGTATAAGTTTAATTCGACCATAAACTACATTAGGAATAAAATATGACCATTTAGGCCCACTTGGATTAGATTAGGACATTTATTATTAATTTATTTAAAGAAGGGTTAAAATAGTTAAAATCAAAGTTTAATAAGTAAATAATTTTTAATATAGGTTTATAAAAATGATAAATTAGACTATAAATATTCATTAGAAATCTAAAAATATTTCCTAAATAATGGTATTTTATTTTTAATTTTTAGACTTTATATAAGTTAATTTATTTATGACACAATGATGATGTAGTAATTATATTATTAATGAAATATTGAAATAATTGATGTTATAAATACCCAAATAAATGTAATTTGAGACTTTTTATGAATTAAAATAATTATATATGTTAATATGACATGTTAGTATTTATTTAATTAACTTTTTTCTGACAAATACTTCTGTTATGATTTTCACAAAAATCAATTACCAAATAGTGTCAAAATTGTCCTAAAATAGTTTTTAAAACAAATATTATATTATTAATTGTTATTTTATTCCTAAAAATATAAGGTTTGGAAAAATGACTTAGATAAGGTTATATATATTAATAATAAACAACTTGGGGTTAGTTTGGCTTGTTATAGTATGTTTATTAACCTTATAGTGTAAGAAAACAAGAAGACACGGTAAACGAAAAATTATTTAACTTAAAGTTAAATCTAAATGATAAGGTAAAAATAGAAACCTAAACTTGTCTAAATTATATTTTATGAGATTATTTCGACCCATCCCCACATTAGCTTTGAAATAACTCAATTTTGAGCTATTAAAAACCGAATATGACTTTATAATAAAATAATATTTTTAGTTATTCCAAAGGTGCCCCTCTCCTCCCTTATAAAAGGGCTCCTCCTCCCTCTCTTCCTCACACAACTTTGAGCCTTCATGCTCGGACAAACCCTGCAAAATTCTCTTCTCCACTTCCCTAGAAACATCCTAGAGGTTTTTTTCTTCTTCAAAGACCAATTTTGGTTCCCTAAGAGGTGGTCTCAAAGAGGCGCTTCAAAGAAGAGGTAATGTTCGTTGCCGATTCTTTCAACTTTATTTCTTATTCCACTTATTATTCCTTAGTTGTTTCATTATGAAGTAATAACATCAGTATAACTCATATACTGATATGTTATTATAAGTATGAAACAACCCTATTTCACCATCTATCCATCCTACGGAAAACAAAACCACCGCGCGTGCGTACGTACAGAATACCGTCTCCACGCCGTGGTGAAATATGTTTTTCCACCAACACCTTACATGGATGGGTATAATGGTGTAAAGAATAACTATATATGGATATTATAACATCATACTGATTATGATATATTATACCATCCACTACAATTCTATTCAATAATTATGGGAACGATATCATCGCTCGTGTGTATGTGCGGAATACCGTCTCCACGACGCGATGAGATTCATTCTCAATGATTAACCATTCATAAATGATTATAAAGTATATATAATAAGTAATAATGAAATATATGAAATAATAATTCTACTGTATTTATGTATATATGTATGTATGTCATCTATTTAGTTTCATTCAATTCAATAAGGAAACAAAAACAGCGTTCATGTGTACGTACGACCTACCGTCTCCATGAATGGTGTATTTCATTCCTTTTATCGATCTATAATATATATATGTATATTATGAATATATATTATATATAAATCATGTTTTACATTCTGGAATTATGTAAATCAGGATATAAGTGTTAATATCAAGAACAAAAAGTCAAAACACATACGATAAATGAAATGATTTTACCCAAAATGTTGCTTTAACATGGAATTTACAAAAGAACGGGTAATATAAAGTCATAAGTAAAACATATATGATATCATAACAATGAATATGATTCTATAATAAGTCAATGACATTATTTAATTCATTATACAGGAGGTTCGGATACGTACGAAGCATATCGGACCTAAGGTAAGGGATAATTTTGCAAATCTCATTTTTATCCGAGATTGCTTATTTGTAAGTATTTATTGTGGTTATTGAAATCATCCATGTCCATGTTTTATAAAAGTTTTTTCATGCATGTTTAAAGTCCTTTTTACCCATTTTGACTTTTACCCCATGGTATGGAAGGAATCTTTCTTTTATTTACCCTACAAGGTACTTTTTGACTTTTCCGACAAAAGTAAGAGAAGAGTGTTTTTTAACATATACGGCAAGAAAGGATTTTTATGGTTTTATAAAGCCTTATTTTCATGAAGCTTACTCCAAAATATTTCATTACTATTTTCAACAAAATCTCTTTCTTTTAAAATTTCGGGATGTTTTGTGAAAAGAAATTGATTTTCAAGAAGAAAGGATATTTTCCTCAAGAATTCATTTCAAGTGTTTTATCAAAACCATTTTTTCATCTAAGATGACATTATTTCATATGTGTATGTTTCAAGTATAATGTCTCTATGATTTACATGGTTTCACTTTTCTTATTATGAAATGATATCCATTTCTTTTATATGGATTATGTAATGATGGGATTATGTTTATGAAACCCATTTTATTCGTTGGGTTATTATGAATGATGTATGTTTATTTTGTGGAACAAGTAAGAATGATTTCATTATGAGGTAGGTGGGACCTATATATCCCTCCAATGAATTGGGTAAAGATTTATATCTCATGAGATAGACATGGCTGGAATGGTAAGCTAATCTGGTTCAGTGTTACAGGACTAAAACGAGGAGTGAAATCGATTCAGAAAGGGACTTTGTCCACTAAGATGGTCTTGGCAGCAATGCCTTGGCTACTATGGAAAACATAACATGTGCTTAATGATTTCCACAATTACATGTTTTATTCACATGCTATTTTATCATGATTGATGTTCCCTTATGATATATGTCTTACGTACTTCGAAGATTCATGTCTTTGCTCAAGATTTTGATGTTTAGATTTTATGTTCAAGTTTTTGCATTCATATGTCTATGGATTGCTTTATGTTCTCTATGTTTACCCTTACTGGGCATTTGAGATCACCCCTTTTATGTTTTATTTTCCCCAGGATATAAAGAAAGGTTTTAGGTAAGAAAAAAAAGGGGAAGATCTTTTTGGGAGATGTTGAAGATCTTTCACCACGATTAGAAGATTATATTCTGAGTTTCCAAAGACACTAAACTATTATGGTCCTTGTGTGTCTGTGTTTGTTATGTACTAAGTATTACACAAAAGTAATGTAATGTCTATGTACATCAAGCTTCTGGTCTCTACACATCGCGTCAGAAAAAGATGTGGGAATCGAACCCACAACCAAAGTGTGATTGGGATTTATCGCCTACCACTGGACTACGTGAAGTCCCTGGTTAGTGTGACTAATTTTTTTTAGTTAAATTATTTTATTGATCAATAATAATTTGATTTGGGATCTTATTTATAATCAATTGAATACCCTTAGTATAGAAAAATGATTTTGTGATTAAGAGATAAATGTTATTTTGGATGATGTTCGCTCTGTTAGGGACACTATATGCCCGAGGAAAATAGAATACTATGGGATTTCATTTGAGGAGTAATTGTGGATTTTTATCTATGTTTTTATTGTGGATTTATAGTAATTTGGTTTATTTATGGAAATGATTAACCTATAATAGAGAAGATGTGACTAGGTTAATTACTTTTAAGTATGTGACTTTAAGAGTAATTGATGTCATTTGGAGATACCATTTAACGTGGAAGACTACATAACCAAATTCTTCTATGTTTTGAGTTTCAGTATTATTTTGTATTTTATTAAAGGATTTTAAGTACAATTATTTATTGAATAACATTTATTTAACTTTGGGGTATTGTTGGTTTAATTTTAGAAATCAAGATTAGTGTTTCTTTCTGTAATGAAATAACCTTTTGGGGGATCATCAGATCTTATACTAACCATTTTGGTTTTGATTAATCTCTAAAGACAAGGTAAATATATAGTTTATTCTTCATGGATCATGTGATTCTATAAGAATTTTATTGTAGCAGTTCTAGTGTGACCAAGTCTTCTGGAATACTCATCGTTTAAAAATGAGTTAGTAGTAGAAATTTATTAATGAATGAAACTTTACTTAAAAATTAAGTATATCTCTTTATGTTATTATTCAATCTCAGAAATGAATTCCTCATCTTTATGTAATGTAACTTAAAAAATAATAATAAAAATGTTGTCCGTTTACTTTTCCAACTGGGAAACTAATGACCATTCGTACCATCACAAGTTTGTGGTTTTCTTGTTGTTAACATTCTCCTGATCATGTTTTCAATCCCTCTCCATCAGAACATGACACTTAGTTTATCTTCCATATCCATGTTTTTCTACATGGAATCCTAGTATAGGTTATCTCATGTGACCTTTGTACTTCTCTTTCTTTCTTTTAAAGTGATAGTTTTATTGACTCTTTTTCCGATGTGGGAGTTTCCATTATATTCCCAAGACCAATTTTAAAAATTGTGAAGACGGAATTTGTTGAAGGAGCGGAGAATGTAACACCCCAAGATTCCACGGTATGCTTCTCACTGAATTAGACAGTATCGTGTGTTGTACACAACTTCATGTTCTAACACACACCACAACTAATAAAACTAGCCATTATGTATAGTAATACCCATGTTTTGAAATTTTATAAATTTTAACTTTCAAAATAGACTTCATTTTTGGATTTGGAATATCGAAATTATCCTAGGGTGAAATTTTGGTACTTATCGGATAACTTTCATATTTTGATGAATAGTGAAAATTCCTAAATTTTTATTAAAAACAACATTTTAATCGAAATAAATAATAGTGATAAATTATGAATTTGAGTGGTTTTAAAGTATATTTAGAATATATTTTTACCATTTAATACAATTTTAGTCATTGGACATAATTTTACATTTAAACCAGACATAAACAAGTGTCAATCTTTTGATAGTTATTATCCCTTAAAAACACGCTTTTTGTTTTGACAGCAGAAATTAATTTTAAATTAATTTCTGCCACTTCTGTGTTTTGAATTTGGAAAAATGTACTCCATATTTGGAATCAGGATTTCAAAATTGTGTAAATAGGTAACTTTTATTTTTAGACATTTTAAATAATTACATCGGTAAATATTTTATTTACCATGGTTAAAGGGTAAATCTGGTAAATAAGGGTAAAACAATAATATTATAATAATATTTATTTACCCTAAAACATGTACTACCCCTATTGGTTGATACATGTCCGACCATAGGCATCTTTGGGTCTATTTTGGGACCCCATGGATCCACTTGTAAGTGATAATGACACTTTAAATTAATTAAGTTAAAGTAAATACAAAAATGACATAAACATATATCATTTAGAAAAACAATTTTTACAATGGGTTTTATATATTATATTTTAGACTATAAATATTCATTAGAAATATAAAAATATTTCCTACATAATGGTATTTTATTTATAATTTTTTGACATTGAATAATTAAATTTATTTATGACGCAATAATGTTGCAGTATTTTCCTTATTAATGAATGAATCAAATAATTGGTATTATAAATGTTAAAATAAATATAATTTGAAAGTTTTAATTCCATATAATAATTTTATTGGTTATTAATATATTTTATGACTTCTTAAATGAATTTGTTTAGAATTAATAAAGTTTTTATGACTTTAACAAAAATCAATTATTGAATAGTGTCAAAATTGAAATAAATGTGTTTTTTAAAAAAATATTATATTATTAATTGATATTCTATTCCTAAAAATATAAGGTTCATCCAAAGGAATTATATCATGATATGTGTATCATAAATGGACCACTTGGGGGTCTCTTGGATGTATATAGTATGTTTATTAACTATATAATATAAAATACAAAGTGACATGGTAAATGTCAAACTAATTAACTAAGAGTTAAAATTAAAAGATAAGGTTAATATAATGACCCAAACCTATCTAAAATCTATTGGTTTAAATTATTTCGACCCATACCCACCTTATAATTTTAATAATCCACTTTGGAGCCATTATAAACCGAATATTAATTTATTATAAAATAATACTTTATGTTTTTCCTAAAGTGCCCCTTCCCCCCCCCTTATAAAAGGGCACCACTTCTAACAAATTCTTCACACATTCAAAGCCTTTTGGATCGGCCAACACCTGACCAAATATTCTCTCAAATTCCCTCAATTAAACATAGGGGCCATCGTTTGATCAGAAAGCCAACCTAAGGAGCTTTTTTGATCAAATCAAAAGAAAGAACCCGAAGAAGAGGTAATGTTTTCACCACCCTTTTTCAAGCTCCTTTCTTCTTAAACTTATTCTTTCTTTGTTATTTACTTTCTAAAATAATAACTCAAGTATCTTCTATATAATTTTATGTTATTATAAATATGTTACAACCATATTCAGTATTCTATCCATCCATTGAATGACATGTCACCATACGTGCGTACGTATGGCTTACCGTCTCCACATCGTGGTGCAATTGTTATTCAAAAACATTATTATTTGGATAGGTATGATAATGATATGTAATTTATTTAAATAATAAATATAACATGATAATGATTCTGTATATATTATATACCATCCAATTATATGTTATTTTAATATCAAAAGAATGATATTGTCGCTCGTGCGTACGTACGGAATACTGTTTCCACGAACGCGATGAGATTCATTCCCCATCATATCCATTCAAGAATAATTCTCATTTGATGGTTAAAAATAATGTTTAAGGACTTGATATCATTATTTATATGAATAAGATACAACCTACCCATAACAAACACGACTTATGTAACAAAACATATAAAATAAAATGAGTAAGTTAACACCTGAAATGGCGATAATACTAAGATATTATTAACAAAGCAATGTTAAAAGATCATATATGATATCATATTAATGTATATGATCCTTTTATAATTCAATAAAAATTATTTCACCATTATACAGGATGATAACCTACCCATGACCAAGGAAAAATTACAAAGTAAGGGGTTTCTTATCTCACTTTTAATTCCTGGAGATTTCCATTATTCACCACTTATTTATTGCATGTGGTTTGTGTACTGCCCATGATTGTATTCATTGGGTAATATACTTTAATTTATGGATATTTAAATCATCATTTTATGATCCTTCTTTCATGGGTGTATGTTTCATAACTTACCAAATTGATAAGGGAATTTGATATTTCAATTTCAACTCATTCGGCTTTACGCATACTTCATTGATTATTTTATTACAAGATTATGTGCGGAATCACTATTCATTTACTTATGTCATAATTTCCACTACACTTTATTTGGATATACTTTTGATACACATAATCACTACATTGATAAATTCTCATGTCATCGATATGAACTTGATAAGAGTAATTTTAATCCAATCTCTATTTGTTGAGTTAAATATCCAATTCATTGGCATTGTTTTTACAAGAATATGTGTGAATGTCCTATGATTTATTTACACTGAATACCCAATCATATTGAGTGTATTTATATTTTTTACACATAATTATGTCGTTGATTTATCCTTAACCTAAGGATACGGCTCTTTATGAGAGATTTCATCTCAATTTACATTCCATTTGGACTCTTTTGTTGTTATACACCGAATGACTTTTATATGGTGTATATAATGTACTTTGACATAGTAAATCATGAATCAATTTATTCTCATGATATTACAAAGTTTTTATTACCTAAATTATTTTTATTCAAGTGTCTCTCTTTTGGTTAGGAACTCTAACTAAAATATCATTTTAAAATGTTTTAAAGATTTATTATTCTAAATATTTCTCATTAATGTCCATGTTTTAAAAATGGTTTTAAGGATTTATTTATATGGACCTTAATGTTTTCAAATCAAAATTCCTTTTAAAAGTTTCAAAGTGATATGGGACACTTTGATTTAAAAATATATTTTTAAATGGCTTCTTGACAAATAGTGTGGCTTTTAAATGATTTCAAGAAAAAGGAGATATTTCTCTAAAATAGTTTTCATGATTAATTTCATCTATGTCAATATCATTAATTATTCTTGATTGAGGTTAATATATTACAATAAAATCTTCCATTTTGTATTGAATGAGTTATGTTTGACTATGGATGTGTTATTTTTATACCATTCATGGTTTGTGGATAATTTATTGACATTTCGTATGCTAGTTTTGATTCGAATTTTTATGTTATGTTTCAAAATTTTCATATGAGGAATGCATTGGACTTAGTAAGTAACGGGTGGAGCCCGCTGTAGCTCCTCAATGCATCGGTAGGTCTAATGAGACAAACTAGTGTCTTGGCACGAGGCCTTGACAAAATCATATTTGTAGTCTTAGCACGAGGCCTTGGCTACGTGGTTATGATAGTCTCAAATTATGCACTCTATCAATATGAAAGTGGTTACTGATTTTTCATGTGGTTATTCAGCTAGTAGAATATCCATGTGAATAAGTAAATGGAATTATTTCATTTTATCTTTGCTATATTATGCTAAAGTTCAAGTTTAAATGGCTTTTGTTTTAATTATACATTGCCTTAATTGTTTATTATTATCTATGAAAGTTTTTTCTATATTGTTATCCTTACTGAGCATCTGAGATCACCCCTTTCAATGTTTTATTTTTCCCAGGATGTGAAGAAGTAATTTATGAGTGACCTGCAGGGACAGTATGAGGGGATATGAAGACAAGATGTTTTTGTAGTTTTTTTTACTTTATGATGAAATGTAAGACTTATGAATATATATAGTGTTTCCAAGACTACTAAACTAATCGGTCTTTCGAGACATGATCTTTTGGGATCATGCCAATGTTATGTAATAATGCACCGACTCTGGGTAACTGGGGTCGGGGCATTACATGGTCTCTACAGCACGACGTATACTCTTAGTACACAATGTATTTCACCAATCATTTCTTAACCTTGTGTATCATCCCACACAGATAGTCACACGGTCAAAGACTACACAGTGTGTAGAACAAGTACACTACGTGTACATAAAAAACATTTTCTTCCTAAGTAGAAGGATACAGGGCATATATTCATGATCACAGACTGTGTATTCTGGGTTTTTCCTGATAGTACACCTTAGAAAATACCTTGTAACCCCATTAACACACTAAAATAAGAATTGATGGAAAAAATTATGATCTGTGGGGGCCCGTAATCCCCAGGAATCAAATATTGGAATCATATTCTTGTCATATCTTAATAGAATTCAGTTAATGTTTAATATGATCCATCAAATTCCGATCAATGAGGTACCATAACAACTAATGGACCAAAGTTTGTTGTCCATCAAAAAAAAAATTATCCCAATACCCTATTTAAATAGCAGACATTTTATTAAAACATCTACCACATCAACTTTCATATCTAGCACAACATCTATCACAACAACATGCAATCAATAATGCACCCTAAATGGCATGAAAATAATACATAACATGTGATCCCTATCAAGTGCCTATATGATGAATGAGATGGAATACCCTAATCTCATTGGGTTGAAATAGAAATAGAACCATAATAATATCAATGATAATAACACCAATAATGTGAATCACCCAAATGTGATATCAAATAAATTATAATAATTGAAAAACCATAAAATTGAAATAATCAAGGTAAATTGGATTTTCCATGTACACGGGTTAGCTACTCCTAGGCACAACATATTAAAAACTACACATTATTTAATATCCCTATATATAGCCTCCCAATAGTAATACAAAGAAGAAAAGAACTTCCTCTAATTCCACTTTGTAATGACCTAGTTCTGGGTGCACCCAATGGTGCCCCGTACCTGGTTGGTCACATGGACTCAAGTTCATTTCCTCGAAAAACAGAGGCTTCCGACTAGTAGTGAGGGCTTTGAGCATGATAGTGGTGAAACTATACCCTGATTTAAAATGTGTGAAAAAACAGAATAACAAAGAAATAAATAGTAGTAGAAGTAGTAATACCAAACCACCCGAAAATAGCAGAAGATTGAATTAAATAAAAAATTGGGTCACATATATAAATGATTCATGTCATGTATGTCTAGGAAAGAATCCAAACAATTTAAAATGTTAGAAATAGAATACTAAACCAATGTACTAAAAATATTAAATAACTCCAACAACATCACAAGTCTCTGTGTGCTCCCATGCTCTCCAGCTTCTTATTAATCAAGTACCTGATGTAGATGGGCACTTAACATTATCTATACCTAAAACCATATAATATTTTTAGATCCATAAGCATGACCCAAAAATGGTGTGAGATGAATAACAGTAGGAAATGACCCCAAGATATTTTCCAAACTATCGGTGAGTATATATATCAGGTAAAAATGAAAATGTAGTAATGAACAAGGAGTACACAATAATAAAAAATCATATAGTTTCCATTTATATTCATTAACATATAATGTTCATCCTTTAATCAAGTAAGTATCACCAACAGGTATCTCAGAATACTACCTAACAAGACAAAATCCAAGATCCTTCTTTGGCAGGGAAAACATGTCACAAACATTGAATATTTATGTTAAACCTCTTGGTAGCTCACATAGTCTAAACATTATGGCCATGTATTTAAACAATAAGGAAAAGAATATCTGAGGAAGCACTCTCCATTAATTCCCCCTATGGTCTTTCTAGAATAACTATAGACTCTATGGGGAATCTCTCAACATCTATTCCCCCCATGGTCTCATAACATAAACTATATACACTCCGAGGGAGCACTCACCGTCAATCAGCTCTATGTTCTCACTACGTAAACTATAGACACTTTTAGGGATCACTCACCATTAATCCCCCCCTTCGGTCTCATAGAATGAAAATATAACATACACTCTGAGGAAGCACTCACCATAAATTCCCCCTATGGTCTAACTACACCATGTTCTCACAGCCCTATGAAATTCAATCGTGCATAAAATATATCAATCATCCCAACATAATCTCAAATCCTACATGGATATAAAATTCCACAGCATATCAAAATCATTTAACAAGCATCAAAGGTCAAATAGTTCCATCCTATCAAGAATGTCCTGGAAGCAAGGTAGGCCTCATAGTAAACTTGGACTAAATGGCAATAAACATTCAAACAAGGAAACACACTCATGGAGTGTTTCTTAAAAATTCAATTTCACATAATATCATATCAACAAAACCCTTAATCCAAAAATAAATCTATGTAAAGTAAAATAGGTCTCAATTTCCAAAACATGAATTTCCTAAGAAAGGTGTAATCGTCACTTTGGCATATTAAACTCAAAGAAAAACAACTAAAGGTGAAAAAAAACCTACCATGACATTGTATGAAGAAAACCCTCAAAATTCTGCCACTAAATCGGACTAGAAATATGTTCATTGACAAAAACGTCAAAAAATATCAACCTTTAATAACTCGATATAAAGAAGAAATTATGAGAAGAGGCTCTAGAAGATGAAAAAACTCACCGATGGAATTCCAACGCACCTGGTGGAGTTTGGATCAAACCATGGATGGAGAAATGGTGTCTCATAGAATATTCAACGCTCTTGGTTTCTCTTAGATGAAATGAGGCCCGAAAAAGATGAATTTTGGAATTAGACTCAACCCAGTTCTGATTAAACAAATAAAATGAAAAGTACATGCCATGTTCATTTAATGTACATGCCGAGTACATGGATCAACCGGCCCCTGCTTTAGGCGGTTACCAGGTCACCTCACACTGTGATGTCTCGGGTGTTACATGGCTGGTACATGGCTACCTGCTAAAACCTAGTACATGAATGGTATTCCCATGTACACAGTGTACACTTATAAAATTTCCAATACTCCCCTTTTTCTCAAGAGCACCCGAAATCAAGATCCATACTTGAAAAAATGTTCAGGGATCTTACAAAAAGGAAGGTTGAAATAAGCACGAGTCGTGATAGTTCAAGAGTAGGTTAGGAGTTACACTATGTATTGTGATTTATCAGTTATCTATCCAGAAGCAGTACTAATGTAGGGAGATAGAGTCATGGTGTATGGGTCTCTAAAGTTGATACCACATGAGAGGTATTACCCAATGTATGATCTCGAGTTGGCTATAGGTTTTTCATGCATTTTACTACTGAAGACATTACTTATTGTGGGAGAGTTGTGTGGTGTAAAGAGACAAAAAATCCTCAATTATATTTTTACAAATCATGATCTGAATCTAATGCAGTGATGGTTGGTGGAGTAACTATAGTCTTTTGACATGAGATTTCCTAACCTCTTGGTAAAGGAAATTCAATGGCCGATGAACCGAGCAGGATGCGTCAAATATATGAAGTGCAGATGTCCAATAGTGACTGGAAGCTTATGGTTTTGTCCTCCGAGATGCATTGGGAGGGGCATTAAATTTAGGGATGCACATATCTATCATCATTACTTTTGACCTCTACCCAACTAGATAGTGTTATAGTGAGGCTACTATCAGATTTGGATGTCTTCATTCTATAAGAGAATGTCTAAGTTGAGGAACCTCATCCTAGTTGGATGATAGACAAGGATGATATCATAAAAATCCATGGACATGATTCAGTTCTAGTGGACATATGTGAGGATATGATTCATGAGTCTCTTGCTTTAGCTTGGGCACTGCACCCTTGAGTCACCAAGACGTACCATGACTTGCGATGTCAGCACTATTGGACATTAATGAAGTGATGTATAGATGGGTTTGTTACAATGTGTTCCACCTATTAGTAGGTGAAGGCAGAAAATTAGTAACCCACTGGGCTTTTTCAACTGTTACATATTTCAATGATGAAATGGATTGATTTCATGATGGATTTCATGACACATTTACTGAGGTTTCTTTGAGTTAATGATGTTTTGTGGGTAATTGTTGACATGTTCATAATGGTTTCTCATTTATTTCCAATCATAGAGGCCTTCAGTGTTGTTGAACTTAGACGGTTGTACATCCCTAAGATAGTATGAATTCTTGGGGTCCTGCACATTAGAGTTTCAGATTGGTACACCCAATTTACATCACATTTATAGAAATATTTCATGGGGGTCTGGGTACACAGGTGCTTTTGATCACAACATACCAACCTTAAACTAATGGCTACTCAGAGCATACGATATTGGTTATAGAGTAAATAATGTGAGTATGCATCCAATATTTTCTAGGCTCTTGGGAGAGACACATTCCCATAGTTGAGTTCACCCACAATAACAGCTACTAGGTGATGATTGAGATGGCACCTTATGAGGCCTTGTACACTAGGCCATGCTGATCTCCCCTGTGTTGGCTAGAGAAAGGTGAGATAACATTACTCAGACCACGTCTCATGATGTAGACTTCTGAGGAGGTCTAGTTGATTCAAAATTGGATGTCTACAATATACTATAATCATAAATCTTACGCTGATCGCCGTAGATGACCTTTGGAGTTGAAGGTCGGATATCGGGGTTTCTTGTAGGTTTAAACAAGGTTGGGATAAAGAATGATCAGGTGATAGGGTAAATAATTTCTATGATATGTTGGGTGATTGGAGATTCTAGAGGGAGTCGGGTCATTATCCTATCAGTTCTAGTTACCTAAGAAGTACCAAGCCATGTATAATGTCTTCTATGTATTGTTTCAACACCGCTATCATTCATATTTGTCTCATTCATTTCATCTCAAGGATGATGAGTTGCAGGTTGATGCTTCCATTAAGGATCATGTTGTTCGTATAATTGAAAGGATCACATAGGAACTCTGAGGCCAGTCAATTCCTCTTATATGGGTACATTGTAAGAATAGCCATGTATAAGATGAGACATGGGAGCGAGAGACTAAGATACATGCGCAGTGGTTAGATTTGTTTTCAGATGAATCCTGACCAACCTTGAGAGGGAAATTCAGTGACAAATTCCTATAAGTGGGGAAGATTGTAGGCTCTCATGTATTCTTGAGCAATGGATCATTTATTTTCATGTTAAATTCTTATTTACATTCCTTTTTCATGTAGAAAATAAGTTGGTCCATGGGTCGGTTGGGTTGTTCTTGGGGAAGAAGAAGCTTGAGGCTATAGGATGGATTTAGGCTGATTTCCCAATGTGAAATTAGGATACAGGTCATGTAATCCAATATTACAACATGTAATGGACTTTCCAGGTACATTCATGACTTGTGATGATTTTACCCAAAAAGGGATGAGCAGGAATTACTTGATGTGAATGGTAATTACATGTCCTGTAATTTCTCGATAATTTTTTTAAAATAGGGGTAGTAGACTCTATTTTTTAGAAAAATGATCTTTTCTCTTCTTTTGAAGATTAAGACCACTATTTCATAGTTTTTGAGATCTATAACCCATGTAAACTCTTATTCTTTCACTTTCAGTCATGTTGGAACCACATCAGTAAGTACTTGATTCCTCTTTAGCCGTTATTGATTATTCGGAAGAATGGATGCATAGTTTAGATTTAGGCTCATATTCACTAATATCACATTCATCAACCATTAATTGTATTTATCCTAAATTATGGTGAATTGTGAACTGATACCAGAGGAGAAGTCTACTATATAGCTAAGGTAGGTGTTATATACTTTTATTTCAGATTTTGATGCTTTATAGAGTTATCAGTCTTTTTTAACTCGCCAAACTCTTTAGTGTGGGATTAGTTTGGAAATGTTAATATAAAATAGATATAGTAGGACCTATTGGGGATTCCCTCAAGAACATTGATATATGTTGGTGGTTATTTTCTCTAACTGGAGGCTACCCATGGGGTGCTCCATGCTTTTTATTTTGTTTTGACCTTTGATAAACATCCCAGGGTTGTGTTTTTAAGTTTTCCATGTTTAAGGAAACATAGTTGGAAATTAATGAGGATGGTTTAAATTATTAAGAGATGTTATTCCTCTTTTATTTTTAATACCATAGTATTCATTACTTAAATAAATAGATGGATCGAATGCAACTTTGTTAAAAGAGTTGGTACAGTCAGTGGTTCCATTTAGATTTCTTAAATGACATTTATTGAATAATGGGTGGGTATACCGATGGAGAACTATTTAAATAAAATGTATTACATGAGTGTGTAGACTTATATGGATTTGAATTTTTTTAAAATATAATGAATCCATGATAGTTTAAATAGATTCCATAGATGGATCTCCATAGATCTATAATGTGGTAGTGGATGCCTTTGATATAGTATGCTCGTAGGGTCTTGATTCTATGGGATTCCATAAACTTTGCTACCCCTTGGATCTGGATTTCTGGGACTCTCATAGGAAATTTTACTACACATGCTCCTCGGACTCAAACAAGTTCCTATACTGAGTTTCCATAGAGATGTTTCAGGGTCTTGATGTGAATGCCTTAGTCATTGACACCATGGATTCATCCCTTCATGGTATACACTAAATTATAGGGTAAGGCTATGGAAATTATGATACACATCATTATAAAAAAAGGATGTGGAAATTATGATACACTTCATTATATGGAAAGGCCATGGAAATTGTGATACACTTCATTATGTGGCATTTTTTTGTTATATTTGACTTCGGTTGTATGGTGAGACTATTTTTTTTATTTGTATTTCTTGTAGCTTCCTTGTTTGGAGTTAAAACTTGTTAGAAGGATCATTGAAATGTTTTTTGGTATTACTAGTTGTAATAGAAATATTCCACATTCATTCTCAATTACATTATAGATTACTTACACTTGTTTTTCATATGTCATTGTGTTGCATGAAATTGTATAGATCATTGGGTGGAAACATTCTAGGATTTTTATATCACAGCCTATTTGGGCCTCCTTGGGGTCGCAAATAGATAATATGGATGCAGGTGATCGTGATGGAATGCTTTCTAGTACTGGTTTTTGATCCTTGATTTGGAGTAGGGGATCATGGGACCAAGATGTGTCTTGTGCTGCTATAGACATTTTTTCCCTTTTTGTCATTTTAGATACTGGTATTGTATCGTATTGCCGTTTACATATTCTGGTTATTTCCTAGATACATGTATCTTCCTCAATGTTGTATATGTGACCACTTTTGATATTTATATATATTATTTATATGTATATGTAGTATTATAGTTTTACATCTTTATCTATCTGTATGTTGTTGACATCAATAGTGACATACTATGTTAATTAGGGAATAGTCTCCCCACTGACACATCTAGGCCCTCTCTGTTATTCGGCAGCCTTCAGCAATTAGGGAGATGCCTTTGTGTCCATTTAGCCCACTAATCTGAAGGAACTATTGAGTGACATTCATGTTTGTGGAGTTACAATTTTCATCAAAAAAATATGAAAACATGTAAAGGAAGCATTAAAAAATTTATTGTCCATGAAGGCATAAAACACCATTCCTTTCATTCAAGTTAAAATAAATATTCCTTTAATATTTTTGGTAAAAAGTTAAATGTACTATGTTCATAAAATTACAAGATGATTCAATTTAAATTTTTAGGTTAAAAGTAAAATACAGGTAATAATATTGTCCTAAAAATAAGTTTTTAATAGTAAAAAATTTCATTAAACATGTTTATAAAAAACATTGATGTCGAAAAAAAAAATTATCATCCAAATAGAGAAGTAAATATAATTTTCCTAGATACCAAATTTGGACCCTTGAGTATATAAGGAAGGTAAAGAGGAAAAATTTTATTTATAAAAAATTAAAAAATGATAATAAACATCATCGTTTTATTTAGGTAAATAACATAAGATTTCATCATTTGAAATTTAATAATAATAAATCTTGATAAATAATGAGATTGTAAAATAAAACCCATACCACTATTATATATTTTGAATCAAAAGAACCATGAATGGGATAAACATTAAAAATTATTTATATCACATAATTTTACATGAATAATCATAAAATACATTGATGGGTAGTGTATACACTACATAAAAGAAACAATTGGTCTATATGGCACATGTCCCACAAAAATAACTGTTTAATGAAAATACATTACTTATTGTCTAAAAATTATTCATTAACATTAAAAACTCTTATATAATAAATAATGGTAAATTATTAAGTATTATAGAACATAAAAATATATATTATACAATATATTATTTACTTATTACCTTTTAATACATGTTTATTTTCAATTCCTTGTTACAATCATGTTTTGGGTAATAACTACTTCGGTTATCATGCTTGTTTGGAATCGTATTTTCTATAATTTTACATTGATCATGGTTAAAAAATATAAATAATTAATGCTAAACATGATATAAATTGAATATATATTAATAATATTTATTTTTAGAGTATTTTATTGAAGTTAGATATTGTAAATTAATTACACCATTCATTGAGAAAATAAGTCGTACATATGCATGAACGATATTTAAATTTTACTGAAGGATGCTAATAAATAAATGTAAATATTAATTTATAGTTAAATATTAATTTTAATATCATATATATATCACATAAATTCATTTAATCTGTCTTCATTATCACCCATTTCAAAATAAAATGAAAAATATATCAAATCACTTTTGGAGTCGGTAGTCCACAAATACACATAAGCAATTTTATTATTTTCCAATGCAATGGATTGTAAGAATGTAGATATGATATTAATTTTGTAGGATTATATATATGCCCCAAATATCATATTTAAACATTAAATATATAATTATATCCATCAATGTTAAGTGTTAAAGGAAAAAAATTACACCAGTTCGCGAGGTGGTAGTCTATCTAACACACGATCGAGAGATTTGTTTAGAATTTCATGTCTATGAAGAGGGATATAGGTTATTAAATTTAAATAATAGACTCTATTTAAAATTTTATACTGATTTTTGTTATATCGTAATATTTTATGAATATTTTAGTGAGGTGGAAGATGAAATAAAACAAAACTTCTTGGTTAAAAATGATGCATCTTCTTCAAACAATTACCATAGGTTCGAACTAAATCGCGTATTAGAAGGTATTCATAATAAAATTAAGGCCTATTTAATATAGGTAGGATATTATATAATTTATTTTTGTAGATAATATCCAACCAATAGTTTTTTATGGGTTATGAGAATAGAAGAGGGGTGTCTTTTTACAACTGGGAGAGAGAACTCAGAAATAAATTTTGAAAAGAAAGTTGTGTACCAACATTTTAAACAGTATGAGAGGAACCAAAATGGGACATTATTGAATATTATATTATATAAGGTCGAACTATTTCCATAAAATGGTATTTTTATAGGTTTATATTTTAGATTATCCATTTTATTTTTTATTTATCACATAGGTAAACTTGTTTTAACCTGAATGATGGTAATTAGGTTCTACTGCTTTTACTATTAATTTTATGACAAAATAAAGATAAGAATATTATATAATGTTAATTATACTAATTTATAATTTGTATTACATTTTAAAAATATAATTCTAAAAATCATAAAAAATTAATTTAAAATTAATCCCATAGACATGATAAAGAAGAGATTTTCCAAATTTGAAATTTTCATAAGTATAGAAAGATGTTATACCAAAATTCAATATGAATTTTATTAAAAATACATAAATTAGTTTAATAATAATGTTAATGAACAAATTTTTTATTTTAATACAATTTTAAACAATAAGGAGCATTTTAAATGTGTCAAATGAAAATGATGTTTTTTAAAAAATTTATTAATTTTTAAAGGAAGGAGAGGGAGGTCCGGGTTACAGTAGGTTGCTAGATGATCTAGACTGTGTGGAACCATTTTCCTCCCTCGGGAATCTCTAATTCAGGCATAGGATTGATGGTAAATGATTAAATATATTTGGTGGATCTGGCTCCACTCATCAAATGTTGGGGAAACTCTTCTTTACTATACAGGTTTATGGTGGGTAAACTCATAAGGTATATCTCTCATAATCCCTATAATTAGAGAAGGTGGGTGAGGTGAATATCCCCTTTTAGTGGCCTTAAAATCAATATTTATGGATCCCATAACATGGGTGTTTTGAATGGGGGAGTGGTTTAAGATAATAAAGGGGCAGTGCTATTAGATTTTAGTGGCAGTTTGGGTCTGGGGACACTCTTATGATGGAGGCTAATGCGATAATTAAAGGGATTAAGCTGTGTCCTGAGCATAATTTCATGCTAGATTAAGTGCAAAATGAATCGTCAGTGATCCATGGGGTTTTATAGGAGAAGATTAAAATTCCATGGCCCATCCCTTATCTCATCTGTAAAGCCAAAAAACTCCTCCATATAATAGTGGACATTACTCATACATGGAGAGAGTGGAATAAGGGGGCCGATTTCCTGGCTTACTAGGCTTCATATGGGGATTAATGTTTTTATTTTCACATTTTGGATCCTTTCCACCATCTTGTAGTCACAATTTTAGAGAGTACAAACTTAGTCTACATTATCTTAGACCATCTTGACCTTTTTTTTCTTAGGCTTTTCCCGAACTAAAATAAAATTGATACTTTGTAATAGTAGTACTCTTCACTGTTCACTGAAAAATAATTCTTTTCAGAAAATTCCCAAAAAGATAACCAAAATTAACATATAAATGTTGATTCAAAAAATAAAGTTAACTTTTACAAATATTTTTTAAATATTTTTTAAAAATATTTTTTTATTTCATTAGAAAAATCAAAAAGAATCATTTTGGTGGAAGAAGTATTATCTAAGCACATAAATACATTAATAAAAAATATTTACTAATATATAAATATATTTTTTTTATCTAAATCCATTGTTCATAAATTTAAAAGGTATTTATTTTTACTCATACCACAAAATTTGATGTCTATGTTATAATAGTCATGTTTAAAAACAAATATTAATAGTATATCATAGGTCATTAAAATAATTTGTTGCATGTTTAATAGGATATAAATGAAATTAAGTTTTATTTTTAATAAAATATTTCACAAAATATTATCGTTTTACTTTAAACCCAAAATAAAATATGTTTATCTCCAAAAATTCATTCACTCTGATACAAAAAATTGAAGAAACTTTTGCATAATCATATCCTCATGTTAGCATGTAGCTTCTTAATTTAGTGTGTTCTTTATAAAACCATGACCATGTGAGTGATCTTATTTAATATAACTTTCTCTCTATGATCAAAAATATCCACAGGATTTTCATCATAGGAATGGTCCTGATCCAATTGAATGACCTCTTAGTTTAGTATGTGTGAAGGGTCTGGTATATAATTCCATATAGGTGATTTATGGAACAAATAATGTACATCAGAGAGGTTTGTTAAAAACTATAAGTGATAAGAAATTGTCCCTACTCTATCAAGAATCTTAAATGGGCCAATATACATAGAGATCATGTTCCCTTTCATACCAAATCTCATAACCATATTCCATATATAAATTCATAGGAAAACCTTATCTCACAATTCACACTCTAGATCTAGAAGATTATTTTTATCATAATACTTTTATTGACTGTAATGTAACAAGATTATATATTGAATTAATCCAACTTTATCTTCCACTTCCTCTACTATCATAGGACTTAACCTCTTAATTTATCTAACTTAAACCCATTATGTTGGAGTTCTTCACATTTTTTCATAGATTTAATTTTAAAGAACCATTTGAAAGCTTAATTGAATGCTATTTTTTTTATGAAATCTCAACTATTGGATGTTTTTTATCCCAAACACCTTTTAAATCCATAGAACATGATACTTGAATAAAATTTAGGGTCTATTTTTTTCATAAACCATTACATCTTTATGAGGATGATAAATAGTGAATAAAATTGATAAAACAAAATTTTATTGATTATTTTATTGAAAATAGATGATATAATTTCCTCACATTATGCTAAATATGTTTAATTATGAAATATTTTGGATTATATCATTCATTTGAAAATTTTATGAATATTATTGTTTTACCCTTTGAAAATTCATTTTAGTATTTTGGGCATAAATATTTTTTTTGTAAATTATGTTGAAATAAAAATTTGTAAATATGTTCCTGACTTAATGGGCTACAAATTAAATTTAGGAAATGAGAGTTGTATTGTGCATTTGAGTGGAGTAAATAGGCCACGAAGACAAAGATGGAATGAATTATCTAGATTGAACAGTACTTCACCATTTGGGCCATATCTTCTTATACAGGCTTTGATTGGGCCAAAATTATGATTGAAGCTCGGGGATATGATTATGCACAAATCAGTCTCCAAGGAGTCCGGCCAATTCACGTGTTTTGTTGGTCAATTATGTGGTGCAAGTGGGATTAAAATATTTGGACGAATTTCCCGTTCACATTTAATAATGTCTTGTAATAATAGACCTCCCCAACTCTATTTAATCAATTAATTCATAGTTTTAGAGGGTTGGTTAAGGCTTAGGGAAGGTTTGGACGAAAGGGTGTCTCTTGGGAGCCCCTCACAACTCTTGGAAGAAGTAAGGCTTGTTCAAAACTCTCTTCCAAAAAGGCTCTCCTCTCCCTCCACCTCTATGTATTTCTTTTCTTTTTTGTTTGTAACTTGAATTATTTTTCAATTAATATTCTGTGTTCTTCCTTTTTTTTCTTCTCTTAATCATCCTAATTTGGTTGGAAACAAGGGTGGAGATGAGATTGGGTTCTACCCTTTCAATCCTTTCTCATGAAAAACGTCTCCATGATGACCACACCGCCCATGGAAGAGTAGTTTTCTTACTGATCAATCTATCTTATACCCACCTAATTTAATTGTTTTGAATATTTGAGATATAATAATTAACTTAATATGATTCATGAATTGAGTTTTTAAATTTTAAGAAAATAAGAAAGAAATTGAACAATTGACACAAAAACACACAAGGTCGAGATTTTGTGCAAATTTTGAGAGTGCGAACTCAATTAGTAATACAAGACCACACATGATAAGTTTATAGAGTTCAAATATAATACCTAAACACAATTCATCCTCGTTTCTTGAATAGATATGTGATCTAATTAACCACTGACCATAAGCTAACCTTAGAACAACAATAATAGCAGGGTGTTGCGATTGGGTGTTCCAAAGCTAG
Organism: Viscum album; assembly: GCA_963277665.1. Taxonomy (NCBI): domain Eukaryota; kingdom Viridiplantae; phylum Streptophyta; class Magnoliopsida; order Santalales; family Viscaceae; genus Viscum; species Viscum album. The sequence goes on along the minus strand of OY728132.1, from coordinate 1,261,743,408 downwards.
CCTAGGGTTTAAGTAAATCATCTTTGTGGTTAAGTTAACTCTCTTAGGGTTAGAGGGTTGAAAAATTAGAGGATAATAATTATGTGGATATGGATTTAAATTATAATGATTAATAAGTAAATGACTAGATCTAGTTAGATTGATTACGCCTTTTAAAATATTTTCTAAAAAACATCTTCTTGTTGCGTCTTTTTAATCAAACTTCATTTCAAAATTAAAAACAAAAAAATGAAATCTTCTTCCAGTAAACATATTAAAGTTTTATAAATGATAATAAACCCCCCATCCTTTCATGTAGTGTTTTAATTATATTCTATTTTATTATTATAATCCCTTAAAGAAGTTGTTATAATTTACTTCCCCCTTGAGAGACGACCTTGGTCAACCACTTTGCTGCACCTAAGTACCCAAAAACCACTAATCATTTGAGGGAACCCATGACAGTGCCATTCAAATTATCACCATTTCTAGGGAGGATAGTAATTATTCCAACCAATTTGAGGTATTTATTTTATTTTACATTTTATTCTCTTCCTCTCTTCTTTCTTCCTTCTTTATCCAATCCAATTTTTCTTCTTCATTTATTTTCTTCTACTTCTTTTTGGACGATCAACTAACACTTCTATGTTTTTCTTACTATGGTCCAGTTTCATTCTTTTTGTTTTTATTTGATTTATGACATGAACTAATCCCAAAGATCTCTTAGATCTTGACCTTGAGATTGAACGCAATCTTAGGGCGCGAACCCGACATTCTCATTCTATGGGAAGGTTCAACATTCAACTAGTTGGAGAATTTCTCCAATCCAAGAACATTGAAATTGGAAACACTTCTAATTCCATCATAAATCAAGAAACAATGGCTGAAAATAATGGAAATAAACTCAATAGAACTATTCAAGAGTTAGTTGTACCAGATATTAACTATCAACCAAATTTTATTACATACCCGAATATTGAATTGGACTTTGAACTGAAATATAGGTTAATTCATCTTCTTGAAAAGTTTCATGGAGTTTCTGGAAAGGATCCAAAAAAATATTTGAAAGAATTTAATGTGGTTTTATCATCCTTAAAACCATGAAATGTTTCTGAAGATCAAATCAAACTAAGAGAATTCCCATTCTCACTTGATGGAGCTGCAAAATAATGGATGTATTATTTACAACATGAAGATGTAACTTGTTGGAATGATTTGAAACATCTATTCTTGTAGAGATTTTTTCCAGCTTCAATGACCACATCCATTCGAAAGGAGATATCTGGGATTAAGCAATCCCAATGGGAGTCAATGTATGGGTACTAGGAATGATTCAAGAAGTTGTGCACAAGCTGCCCACATCACCAAATTAGTGAGCAACTCCTCATCCAATACTTCTACGAAGGACTAACACCTATGGAGATGAGCATGGTGGATGCCGCAGCTGGAGGATCATTGGTGGATAAGACACCAGTAGTTGCATGTGCGTTGATTGACAAAATGGCCCAAAACTACCAACAATTTAGCGATCGAGGTACACCACATGTTAGGGGAGTACACCAGGTAAGTCCATATTCTCTTGAAAGTCATTTGATTGATACCAAGTTGGGAAAATTGACAAATATGGTGAGGCAGATTGCTTTGGCACAAAATACATCCCAACCTCCTCCTTCAAGGCCTTGTGTCATTTTCTCTGAGACAAGACACCCAACGGATTGTTGCCTGCAACTAAAAGAGATAGAAGATTGCACAAAAGTATTCCTAGGGAGACCATATCAGTAGCAATAACAAACATACCAAAAAAATAAGTTTTATTCATTTGCTCCAACATACAACCAAGTTTGGAAGGATAATTCGGACATGCGGTATGGCTCTTGACAACAATAAAGGCCCCCTTTTCAGCAAAACTTCCAGCAGCCTTCGCCTTACCACCAGGGTTTCCAACAACCCGAAAATAGATTTGAAGCCCAAGAATTAAAATGCCAGCAACAACAGAATCCCCCACCAAAGGTAGATTCTAACACTGATAACCATTTGAAACAAATTGTTCTTATTCAACAGAATGAGATGAAGAGTCAAGGCTTGGAGCTGAGGGAGTTGAAGACTCAAATGAGCCAGATTGCCACTTCCCTCCATGAACTGGTAAGTAATAATTATAGAAATATACCATCCCAAACTACTCCAAATCTCGACGGGAATGTCAGTGCCATCACATTGAGTAGTGGGAAGCAAAAAACTGATACATCTGCACATATTGTTCCACCTGGATTCATTTTAAATATGGAGATGCCTCATTCCATACCAACTGATGAGAAATCCAATGAAAAAGATAATGGTAAAAAAATATTGATGTTGTTCCTCCTAAACCCCTTCCTTTCCAAAAAGGGTTGTTCAAACCAAGAAGATGGCTGAAGAAGCAATGAAAATAGAGGTTTTGGACACATTCAGGCATGTGGAGATCAACATTCCTCTACTTTATGCCATTAAAAAAATTCCAAGGTATGAAAAATTCTTAAAAAAACATTTTACCTATTGATAAGTGCTCAAGTTTAATGAGAGGATAAATCTTGAAAGGAATGTGTCAGCACACATTACACCAAATCTAGCAATGCCAATAAATTGCAATGATCCAGGGACATTCACCATCCCATGAACCATAGAAGAGTTACATTTTTTTATGTAATTTGGGATTTGGGAGCTGCCATAAATGTGATTCCGCACTCTGTATTCTCTTCTTTGCAGTTTGGTGAGTTGAAACCAATGAGAGTTTTGGTGCAGTTGGCAAATAGAGCTACAACATATCCAGTGGGAGTCCTTGGGTATGTACTTGTCTAGATAAGAGACATGATATTTCCAGTAGATCTCTACATTCTTAACATGAAGGATGATCAGGTAAGTTCTCATTCCCCCATTATCTTAGGTAGACCCTTCCTCAAAACTAAAAAAAATCATAAATGTTTACGATGGTACACTTTCCATGGAATTTGTGGATGAAGTTGTGATATTTAATGTTATGGTTTCCATGGAGTACCCCTTATAGGATCATTCTGCATTTCTTATCTCCCATTTTGAACCACCAAATAAAAACCCCATGGAATTTGATTGTCCTATGCTTAGGGAGATTATGAGTATTGGTTCTAGTTTGATGTCTAAGAGTACTTCCACACATATTTATAATGCACAAGACTCTCTCAGATTTTATTTTGAAATAGAATCATATTCTGATTTTGATCATGTGAACTCTAATTATGACATGAAAATTGAATATACTGATGGATTTGATGCTTTATTCTCTGGTTTTAATGATGTATATTATGATAATAATACTCTATGTACACATATTTAAGTCCCTCCTATATCTCCATCCATACAACACCCCGCTAATCTAGAACTCAATCCATTACCACCAAATCTCAAATACTCATACTTATTAGGTGGTTATAAATTACTTGTTATAATTCCAAACAATCTCTCTTTTGAACATGAAGATAAACTTTTGAATCTTTTGAGGGAGAAAATCAAGTCAATTTGGTGGACCTTGGCTGACATATCATGTATTAGACATTCCATTTGCATGCATATGATTCTTTTGTAGGATGCGGCTAAACCAGTTAGGTGGCCACAAAGGAGGATCAATCCAACACTTTTGGATGTTGTTAAAAAATAGGTTGAAAAATTGCTCGAGGCCGGCATAATCTATCCCATTTCAGTTTCCCAGTGTGTGAGTCCTATTTAGGTTGTGCCTAAGAAAAGTGGTGTTACAGTTGTAAAAAATGATAAAGAGGAGTCAGTTCCGATGAGGGTACAAAACAGTTGGCGTGTGTGTATTGATTATAGGAAACTAAACCATTGAACTCACAAAGACCATTTTTCCCTCCAATTTATTGATCAGATGCTTGAAAGACTAGCTGGAAAGACACACTATTGTTTCGTGGATGGATTTTCTGGATATTTTCAGGTTTCTATAGCTTCATAGGATCAAGAGAAGATTACATTAACATGTCCCTTAGGCACATTTGCCTACTGAAAAATGCCAATTGGACTTTGCAATTCCCTAGGTACCTTCCAGAGATGCATGGTGAGTATTTTCTATGATTTTATTGAGACCTGCATGTAGGTATTCATGGATGATTTTACAGTGTATGGGTCTTCATTTGATGAATGTATAAGTAGTTTGGGAAAGGTGTTGAATCATTGTATTGAGAAGAATCTGGTCTTGAACATTTAATGTTTTATTTCATGGTAGATCTTGGCATTGTCTTAAGGAATGTAGTTTCAAAACATGGGATAGAGGTTGATAGATCTTAGGTAGATATTATTTCATCCTTACTATATCCTTCATGTGTTCATGATGTTAGATCTTTCCTAGGGAATAAAGGATTTTATCATCTCTTCATCAATGATTTTAGTAAGATTTCTCTTCCTATGTAATGATTTCTTCAAAATGATTCTAATTTTGTGTTTAATGGTTTTGGCAGGACATCCTTTGATGAGCTAAAGAAGTGTCTAACCACTCCACCAATCAAACGACCCCCACGGTGGGAGATTCCTTTTGAGCTTATGTGTGATTCATCCAACTTCGTGATTGGAGCTTTCTTATATCAGAGGGTGGATGGACGTTCACATTTGATCACCTATGATTCGAGGACATTGGATTCAGCCCAATAAAATTACATAACCATAGAAAAGGTGTTTCTTGTAGTTATATTCTATTTAGATAAATTCCGTTCATATTTATTGGGTTCTAAAGTAGTTTTTTTTCTGACCATGCAGCTCTGAGGTACCTCTTGAAAAAGCCAGATGCAAAGCTATGGCTAATCCGATGGATGCTCCTTCTTCAATAATTTGACATTGATATAAAGGAAAAAGGGGGTCATAAAACATGGTGGCAGACCACATGATTAGGCTTACTCAAACACTAGAGGATGACACCTTGGACCAGGTACCACTTTGGGACACTTTCCCCGATGAGCATCTTTATTCCATCTCAGGTATGCATCCTTGGTATGAGGATTTAGTGAACTACCTTGTTGCATTTGAAATCCCTGCAAATTTAAAGAAACATAAAGTCAAAAAGTTAAAGAGTTGGTCTATATTTTATGTTTGGGATGATCTCTACTTATGGCGCATGTGTAGTGATCAAGTTATTAGGAGGTGTGTTCCTGATCATGAGTTAGAGTCTATTTTATATTTTTGTCATACACTTGCTTGTGGTGAACACTTTGGACCTCAATGGATAGCTAGGAATGTTTTAGACTCTGGATTATATTGGCCTTTCTTATTCCATGATGCCCATGTGTTTTGTAAGTCATTCCCTTATTACCATCACACTGGGAACATTTCTAGGAGACATGAGATGCCCCAACAACCCATACTATTCTATGATATTTTTTATGTATGTGGCATCAATTTTATGGGTCCTTTTCCTAGTTCCTTTGGTTTTTTTACATTTTGGTTGTTGTTGATTATGTGAGTAAATGGGTGGAGGTTAAGGCCACCAGGATTGATGATTCGCATGTTTTTGTGGACTTTGCCAAAGCGCAAATTTTTTTCAGTTTAGGAGTACTGAAGGCCATCATCAATGACCAAGGGACACACTTCTACAATCGTAATTTTTCTTCCCTCCTTTAGAAATATGGGGTGACACACAAAACATCAACACCATACCACCCCCAAACAAATGGCCAGGCTGAGGATTTAAATCGTGAGTTGAAACAGATTTTAGAGAGAACCGTGCATCCAAATAGGAAGGATTGGAGAAAGCACTTGGATTGTGCGCTATGGGCATACAAGATAGCACACAAGAATCCCATCAGTATGTACACATTATTAATTGTTTTTGGGAAATTTTGCCATCTCCCTATGGATGTTTAGCATCAGGCTTATTGGGCTATAAAGAAATGCATCATGGATTTGGGCCAAGCTGGAATCCAAAGGAATCTGCAAATCCATGAGCTTGAGGAAATTCGATTGTCTTCATATGAGAACTCAAGGATCTATAATGAAATATCCAAAGTATCTCATGAAAAAATGATCCAACAAATGGAGTTTCATGTTAGAGAGAAAGTCCTTCTCTACAGTTCACGAATGAAGCTAATGCTTGGTATGTAGCATTCCAGGTGGTTAGGTCCTTATGTTGTGACTAATGTTTTTCCTTATGGTGCAGTGGAGATCATACAAGAGGACACATGAAGTAACTTTAATATGAATGGGAAATGTTTGAATAGATACATTGGGGGACTTCCTAATGATGCAGTGGATTTTATCACACTGCATGACCCCATCATCACTTGAGCATATCAGGCTATTCCTAACCCTTTAACATTTTTATTCTTTGGCCTATTTAAAATTATACATTTCATGTGCATAAATCATCTCATGGGTTCACATTGTGTACAATACAATATTTTAAGTGTTGGGGAGGGAACCTTTTAGTTTATAAATTTCAATTGTTTTCCTGTTTAAAAGAAATTGTGTTTTCCAAATTTTGTGGGTTTATTTTTCAATTTTTTGTGTGTTTTTGAAACATTTGATCTCAAATGATTCTCATCCCCATTTTTAAATCCATTTCAATAAGTGAAACAATTTATACCTTGAAACTGAGCTTAAATAAGTGCTGAAATTGACTTTGTTTCATGTTGAAATATTTAGCAATTTCATGAAAAGTACACTAAATTTTGATTCCCATGACACATATCACTATATTTATATTTGAAATCACTTTATTGTGAGGCTTCTGAACCATTATTTTAATATTATTCACATTCACCTCACTTCTTGAGAGAACCAAACCATGCTTGATTTAACCAGTATTTGATTTATTCTTGTCAAAACATGATGGTTTGAGGTACTTATGTTTAAATTATTGAGGCATTTGTTTGGTATTAAAGCCCCTATTTCAAATAATATTTTTCTATAATGGCCTACCTTGAACATTTAATCCTTGCAGCCCTTAGAATCTTTGAACATCTTGGTAGGTTAGCCACATTACAAGACAATTTTCCCTATCCAACCAACCCTTGAAGTGAAATTGCATAATCTAGTTGAACTTAAGTGTGGGGGATTCTATATTGTGTTGTGATCCAACATTTTGTGATACTTTTCATGGAAATTTAAATTCTGAAGAGATGTGTTTGTTGCTGAAAAAATCATTCTATTGAAAGTTGTGCCTTTTCTGGAGCTTTCATGATAAGAGATGTTGTTCCCTTCTAGAGCTTCTAAATAGAAATAAATTTGTGCATATCTAGAGCTTTCACGAAAAACTATTTTGGAGAAGATTGAATTTTTTTTTGCTGAAATTATCAATGGTGTAAACATTGCATGACTTTTTGGGATGATGGTGATGAAATGATGATAAGGGGAATAATGAGGAGACCATATTTATGTGAAAATTATATTAATGCAATTTTTCTTCAAAAAGAATCAAACTCTCCTCATTCAGCCTCAGAGGTTTTCACATCTAAATCCTACCAACCGAAAGCCACAGAACAACCTTGAAAAGTCCTCATGATAAAAATGTGTCCTTTACTCACAGCGGGTGGTGATGTAGGAATTTATCAAGCATATGGTGACCCTTGTATGAGTTTAGATGATAAAGACAGTGCTAAAAATTGACATTTGTATGATAAAATAAAATTCAAGTGAGGTATGTGTTTTGTGCATGGGAGGATTAATGAAGTAGAAATATATTGAATGATATAAATGAAGAACATGAAATTATGGTTTTTTATGAGTCATGATATCTTTGGTTTCTTGTTGTGTAATTGATGGATCTCATGAACATGTGTTTTAAAATTTGTTTTGATTTGATATTGATGTTTACTTGATATGAGGTTTTTCCCAAGAGTTCAAAAGGGTAAGTGTGGGGGAGTTTATAAAACACATTTTTATTGAATATTTTATTCATAATAGATGATATAATTTCATCACATTATGCTAAACATGTTCAATTATGAAATATTTTGAATTAGCTCATTCATTTTCAAATTTGATGAAAATTCCAGTTTTACCCTTTTAAAAATTACTGTAGTATTTTGGGATTAGATATTTTTATGTAAATTATTTTGAATTAAAATTTTGTTACTATCTTCCTGACTTAATGGGCTATAAATTCTATTCGGGACATGTGAGCTTTATTAGGAATTTGAGTGGAGTAAATGGGCCACGATGACAAAGATGGACTGAACTACCTAGATTGGACATCACTTCACCATGTGAGTCGTATCTTCTTCATCCTATCTTGGATTGGGCCCAAATGTTGAGGGAATATTGAGGATATGATTATTCAAAAATCATCTATCTCAAAGGACGACCAATTAATTCCTTTTGGAGGCCAACATTGCGGTGCAAATGGGATTAAAATATTTGGCTGACACTACTGGAAAACTAACATATACCAACGGTTTGGAACTGTTGGTATATGCCTCCAAACCGTTGGTATATCATATACCAACGGTTTGGAGAACCGTGGCCAAGTAAGCCGTTGGGATAGGTCTATACCAACGGTTTTCCCCAAACCGTTGGTATAGACCTATCCCAACGGTTTTGGAAACCGTTGGTATAATTAATATGAAAATCTTTACCAACGGTTGTGGAACCGTTGGTATATGTATTTCAAAAAAAAAACATTCGCTGGGATTTGATCCCAGCACCCCTAGTTTATTATTGAACGACTTAACCACTAACCTAACAAGACTTTTGTGTATATAATTACATAAATATATATATGTATTCTCATAATTATATTAAATTTTGATTTATATAATGTTCTGGGTAAGAAGAAATGATAAAAAATCAAAGGATCTATACCAACGGTTGTCAAAACCGTTGGTATAGACCTATACCAACGGTTTTGACAACCGTTGGAATAGATTTTGAGCCTGGATTTGATTCTGGGTGATGGTTGAATCATGGGTGACCTTTCCCAACGGTTTTGGCAAACCGTTGGGAAAGGTATACCCTTTCCCAACGGTTTTGGCCAAACCGTTGGGAAAGATGTCCACAAATTGGACCTTTCCCAACGGTTTGGCCAAAACCGTTGGGAAAGGGTATACCTTTCCCAACGGTTTGCCAAAACCGTTGGGAAAGGTCCCCACAATGTGGGTTTTCCCAACGGTTTGGCCAAAACCGTTGGGAAAGGTCCCCAAAAATGTGGGCTTTCCCAACGGTTTGCCCAAACCGTTGGGAAAGGTGGCATCAAAGTGGGATTTCCCAACGGTTTGGCCAAACCGTTGGGAAAGGGAACCTATACCAATGGTTTTTATGAACCGTTGGTATAGAAGCGTTGGGAAATGTCAGATTTCCAGTAGTGTGAATTTCCCTTTCACATTTAATAACGTTTCGTAACCCTAACCCTCCCCAACTCTATTTACAGGATTCTTTCACTCTTTAGGAGGGATGGTCAAGGATTTTGGAAGGTGTGTCCGAATGGGTGTCTCTTGGGAGCCCCTCACAACCCATGGAATAAGTAAGGCATGTGCAAAACCTCTCTTCTAAAAAGGCTCCCTTCTCCCACTTCTTCTTTGCATTTCTTTTCTTTTATGTTTGTATCTTGAATTTTTATTCAATTAATATTTTGTGTTCTTCCCTTTTATTCATCTATTAATATTACTAATTGGGTTGGAATCAAGAGTAGATACGAGATTGGGTTCTAACCATTCAATCCTTTCTCATGAAAAATGTCTCCACGATGACCACAGCTCCCATGGAAGAGTAGTTTTCTTAGTGATCGTTATATATTATACCCTCTTAATTTAATTATTTAGAATCATTGATATACATTAATTAACTTAATATGATTCATGAATTGAGTTTTTAAATTTTAAGAAACTATGGAATCAATTGATCAATTGACACAAAAACACACGAGGATGATATTTTGTGTAAATTGTGAGGGAGTGAACTTAATCGGTAATAGAAGACCACATAGGATGAGTTTGTAAAGTTACAATATAATCCCTAAACAAAATTCATACTCATTTCTAGAATTTATATGTCCTCTAATTAACCCTTGAATGTAAGCTAACCATAGAACAACAATCAAAGTAGGGTGTTGTGATTGCGTGTTCTGAAGCTAACCTAGGGTTTAAGTAAATCATCCTTGTGGTTAAGTTAACACTCAAAGGGTTCGAGGGTTAACAAATTAGAGGATTATAATTAAATTGATATGAATTCAAATGATAACAATTAATAAGTAAATTAAGAGGTAGAGTTATATCTATTACGCCTTTTAAAATACTTTCTAAAAAGCATCTTCTTGTTGTGTCTTTTTAATCGAACTCATTTAAAAATTAAAAACAAAAATAAAAATGCAATCTTCTTCCAGCAAACTTCTTCAAGTTTTTTAAATGATAAAAAACCCCCCATACTTTCAAGTAGTGTTTTAATTATATTTTATTTTATTTTTAGAATACCTTTAAGAAGTTGTTTTAATTTACTTCCTCTTTGAGAGATGACCTTGGTCAGCCACGCTGCTGCACCTAAGTACCCAAAAAACCACTAATCATTTGAGGGTGCCCACGACAGCACCTTACAACAATCTATTTTGTATCAATGTATTGTTAAAGTATTCACCAGAACATTTAGATAAACCTCAGGTCCTGATCCATTATAATATAATATGGTAGTCGAGGAAACTATACCAACTACCTAAACTATATCCTAGAAAGATGTTCTGGTGAGAAATATTCCCTAATAGAGATATTGTGTGAGGAAAATATAAGCTGACCAACTATATCCCATATAAAATTTTTCCCTTTAGATGTTTTGAGTAGTCCCATGAAAATATACATGGAGATTTTTTCCATTTTGTTTTATGTTATGGTTAATGGTTGTAACATCTACTTAGACATTTTGTTAATATTATGAAGTTTCTGATGTACCATGAACTGACATTAAAAATTTAAAATATCTCTCTTCATTCAATCCTAATAGATGTTATCTTTAAATTCTCTTAACTTCTCCAAACATTATGGATGAATTAAGAATGACTAACTATTATAATCCTCTAATATATCATTCTTAAATTATAATACGGATAGAACACATACACAATTTCTAAACATTACCATTATATCATAATAAATGTTAAACATATTAATAATTATAATATTCATCTGCATGTCTAAATCATCCATCAATTCCTCTTTAATATTAACTTTTACTGATGGTTTAACACCCATGTAATGAAATAACCTCACATACCCTATGAAAAAATAACATGTACCGATCCGCCACATACCCAAAGGCAATTCCTGATACACACAAGATAGTGACTAGAACCTAATAATTAACAACTATAGGGAACAATTTACCCCAAACTGAAGTATTCTAAATTTCAAATATATATATATATATACATATAGAATAGAAAAAGTGGGAGAAAAGTAATAAATATATATTCAATATCTAAATTAAAATTATAGAAGAAATATAACTGAAAGGAATCTAAACAAACTCCATGGTATGAGTCCAATAGGAAAGGAAAAAAACTAAAAAAAGAAATGCTCATCCATGTTATAGGTGGACTAAATCCCACTTTCTCACCACCGAATACCCTAGACTAGTAAACTAAAACCTAACTGCCTTAATGTTGTGCCTTGAATTTCCTTGAATCAGATGACATAACTAGGTTTACAAACCGATTAAGGGTTGTGTAAGGTGTGATATAAATAGGCCAAATAAGATCCCACCCATGTGATCCATAAAAAATCTATATACATTAATCTCAATATTCTAATTTTTTTGAAAAAAGGAATGATATTAATTTGTGTACATTTTATATAAAAACCAGTGTAAAAAATTCCCCAATTTCCATAGTTGTAAATAATATTGGGAAAACATTATCAAGGAATATTATATATATCAAAATAGGTAATGAAATACATGATATAGAAATAAAATAACAAGTACAAAATACCGATGATCGGTACATGTCAGGTTAGATAGAACATGCATACACAAATATAGACAATCTTGCACTTCAATCCCCTGTAAATATACAACTAATCCAGGGAGTAGGGGAACAACCATGAGATGGATCAAGTGGCCATTTTCTAACATGTCGCTAAGAGACTTGGCCATGGTTATAGAAGAAATCCCTATGAGTAAACCCCACGAAAGTAAAAAATGAATGCATCCTATTTCAAAACATTCAAACTAATAACCCAAGGCTTCCATGAGATAGAGTATTGAAATCATTTCATAAAAAACATTAAATTAAAATAATTAAATAATCTATTTCAAAATGATTTGAATATTCCGTTTATTTTTACAAAATATGGTAAAACCACATATTCTAAAAAAACCTATTTGTAGACATGCGAGTTAATAAATCATGCCAATTAATTTACAAAAAAAGTTAAAATTGATATAATTATTGTTTAATCGAAAATAGGCTAGATATAGAACCACCTACCAAAACCTAGGGTCGCACACCACTGAAACAGGATCCACAAACAAAATAACTATTTAAAAGATAAAAACAAAGGCCATAGAATCAATTATCAGATCATAAAATATCATAACAAATAAAATAGAAGGAGGGTATGTTAAATCATAATATACATCAAATAACACTCACTCACTGTATGGGAACCAATAAAGGATTGTCCCTTAGAAGAATATCACTAAATAGATCTAGAAAGTATTAAATAAAACACCCCAATGGATTCAAAAATCCAAAATATTGAACCAGAAATCAATGACCACCAATTTTAATTAAGATGTATAAATTCACATACCAAGAATAAGTGAAACTACTACCATAGATAATAAACATTTAATAAAAGAACGCAGAAGGAGAAAAGACACCCAAATGACACTTGGAATCACCTTGGGTTTGATAGAGGAGCAGTATACTAAATGAAGAAAAATTATATGATAGTCATGATATAAAAAAAATAGGATGAATTAATTTTGGATTAAATAGGATTCTTATGGTGTATACTTCCCAAAAACCATTTATTCTAATAAACACATCCCCATAGATTAAATTTACCGTGATTGATTACTTTATGATGTAAAAGGGAATTATAAAATGTATCTGAATTTTTTGGGGTAAAAAGGGATTTTATGGATTGAATTATTCTTTTTTCATGAATCATTTCACAATTTTTTAACAATTTTTTTTCAAAAACAGTACATTTAAATGGTAAAATGGTCTTATAGGAAGTATTGGTCCTGTGTTATGCTGAAACTCTTAAAAACAGAACATATTCCCCCTAAACCCAAAAAACACTATTAAATATTTAAAAACCATATAATTTTATCCATGATGTTATAATATCCCCCCTATATGACTTTCTATCCAAGGGAATTCATTTTGAAGAAGGATTCTTCAAAAAGAGATGAGGGAACTACTCCCTCACCGATGATTTCCATTCCAAATATCATGAGAATTTTATCTATGTAACCATAACACTATGACCATATGTATAGTGTTATCACACAATAATTAAACTTTAAATTAAATTATCTCCACTATATTCTTTAAAAATGAAATTTCTTACACCATCTTTTTCTCTCCCAAACACAAAACATTAGAGGGATCATGATAACACATTTTTAGATGAGATATGAGGAAGACATTAGAAATGTACATCAACTGAGTTTGTAATTATAACAAATAAAGAAAATTCAAATCCATTTGATGACCAAAAATTCAATATAATATATTGGATCCTTGTTTTATTTTTTACCAAGATTATAGTTATCCAATCAGGGAGAATCCTTCAATAAACATGGCTGATGGAAAAATTGAATGGAGGATGTCGATGATCTATATACCATTTATTCCGAATTTTAAATAAAACTAGACACCAACATATATCATTTATTTACACTAAAATATCGTGAGTGAGACTCATTCCCACAATAGAGGATTCACTGAACACTTCCCAAAATAGAGGTGATCTGCATGGGTGAGCATACAAAGTCTTGAAGGGAGCAATTCTGATTATTGGTTGATAACTTTTGTAATTTGAAATCATGATATTTACAAGATGGATATCCCATGATCCATCAAAATCCAAGGCATATGAACATATAATATCATCCAAGATCTTAATAGTATGCACTATCTAGCCATATATTGGATGATGGTATGTTGTAATCAACCTGTCATCTGTCCCCATCGTCTATGGGAGACATTTCCAGAATAGGGAAGTAAACTCAGGTTCTCTTTCTAATATAATAATAGAGGAAATAGAATGTATCCTCATGATTCCTTGAACATATATCCTATTCGTAACATCATCTATAATGTTGTGTCTTATTGGAATAAAATTAGAAAATTACATCAACAGATCAATCTCTACCATGATAGAATTCTTTCTATACAAAGTCCTTTGTAGTCCAACAAATAATTCCATGGAAACAACATCTTATTTCTAAATCAAAAAATAAATATGATTTATCAATATATAAGGTTTAAGATGCTCAACATTCCTCTATTTTTAGGTTTAACAGAGGGATAAAGAATAAGTAATGTCACCCTTCATACCCAACAAACAAAATTGTCTCATTTCATAATATATATTTTTAGTTCCCTAATGAATGGCCAAAAATTAACAATGATATTCAAAAGAAAATAAAAACCTCAAAGATGTTGAGACACCAAAATGAAAAAAAGTAGATATTATCATCTAAAGGTATAGACCATCTTGAAATGGTCTCTCCACGGTGTGTCAAATTCCCCTGAGTTAATCATCTAGTTGTGACCCAATAGGATAAACTCCAATATAGATGATATCACCAAAGAACTAATAAAAAATACCCAAAAAATTATCCTAAGAATCCATAAACAACTGAGATAAGAGACCCGCAAGTTTCCACTCAAAATATATTGTGATTTCACTTTCCTTATAAGATTGACTTCAATAACATTACCCTTCCCCGGGGTATATGTTTTGTCGAATTCAAACATTTTATTGTATTTCACTCACCCCCTCAATTTCATATTCATGTATTTCTTTGAAATGATATGGATTATAGTTTTATATTCAAAAATAATAATTTGAAACTATACATAACTAGATAGTACATCCAATATTTATGCTCATTCATAACTATGATGAGATCCAAATCATGAGTTGGGTAATTATTCTCATGTGGCCGAAGCTGATGAGTGCAGTTGGCCATAACATGATCTTCCAACATAAGAAATAAACCCATAACAACATTATAAACATCATAATATACAATGCAAACCATACTATGCTTATTAAATATCATAATAGGAACCTATGTCGAAAGGCATTTTTGTTCATCCTAATAAGACTGAAATTTTTCATCCATCGTGAATTTCATCCCTTTCCTAGTATGATTATTCAAAGGTGCATTGAAATTCCTAAAATACTTGATGATCCACTGATTGTATCCAGTATGACCATGGAATCCTTAAATCTCGAAGGCATTTTATGGTTCCTCCCATGATAGGATAACCTTAACATTATGATGATCATGAAATAATACACGTTTAGAAATTATAGTCCCCATAAGATTCACTTCATTCATCAAGAAATTACATATCAAAATCATTCCATACATATAGTGGATCCAAATTATTTAAAAAAACAAACTCATATGGTGTTCTTACTCATTCCTGAACATTGAATAAACTAAAATATAATCTACAAGCACTACTAAAAATGTATTGGGTTACTAATATTTTATTTGTTTCATCAAATAAATAAAACTATTGGAGCATTAGTCAAACCAAAAAATATCACATGATATTAATAATGTCCATAAAAGGCCATATATACCAGACACATTGAACCTGAGATAATTATAACCAAAGGAATATCAATATTTGAAAACCAATTTTCCCCCTTTAACAAATCAATCAGATCATCCACACGGGTAAAATTATACATATTTATTTCCATCAGCTAGGTAAACTTTCGAGAGTCCATGAACATCTGAAGTGAACTACCATCTATCTAGGAAATGAGCATTGGGGCTACCCCTGAAAAAACACTAGGGTTAAAAAATAATTTCTCCATCAAATCATCCAACTAAATATTGAGTACTTTTAGTTCCACTGGAAACATATTCGAAGAGGTTATTTAGATCTTCATCACACCCAACGCCTTTTCAATCAAAAAATAAACCTCCCTCTCTCAAGAAAGACCAATAAAATCATCTTGGAAGACATCAAATAAAAATACATAAAAATGAAGGGAATAATACATGGACAATAAAAATAATCAGACTTAACTGAAATAGAAACAACAAACTCTTAGGCTCTAGGTGGAACGGTATAGCACCTGTAGACCACAAATCCCCCACTTCTAAAAACACCCAAGATATCTGATTGGTGGTAAGGAATGTGATGGGATGAGGATAAAAAATCAACCAAATTATGATATGTGAAAACCAAATCCATTCTAATGAATATATCAAGATGATATATATCGAGAATGAGTAAATAAAAAAGTAACACCACATCATCTATCTATAAAAAAAGGACATCAAAATACATAATCATCGCTCTCTCCAAGAGGTTTTGATAACTCAAAATAAAGGGAAATGATATATTCTAGATGTTTAAGAAACAAAACAGGTAGATATAAATGAGTCAATGGAACTGGTAACAAATAAGTCACTTTTTATAGAAGATGCAACCAATAAGGTACATCTAACTATTGAAGAAACATCATCAACCTCCACTAGAAACTCTTCCACTACATAATGACGATTCACTCTTAAGGCATGTGGCTGAATCCCTATAAATATTGGTGAATATACATGTACTTTAGTGGAATTTAAAGATGATGATCTTTGACCATAAAGAGTTGTATACATAGCTTAATAGAATATCTAAATTTTTTTGTATTATTCACAATCATTACACTTATTTCCAAGTGTGTAATATGTTTTATGGGTGTATTGAACCATTCCAAATGGATAAAAATATTGAAGAACACTTCTAGTTGTAATTGATGGTGCAGAGGAGGGGTGCTATTTTGAACCATCTCCCACACTCTAATGATTCCCATGAAACTTCCACTACTTTCCTTTTGTGGAACTAATTCTCCCATTGGATATAATATGTGGTTTGGAATCAAAATTATTTCATTTCATTTCAATTTATACCATCATAGACATGTTTATAATCTCTTTATAGGTTGAAGGATTATGTATGAATACATGTGGTATTATATATATTCACAAAACATTATGTAATTATGAGATTTTATATAATTATTCTTCATATCCTCTAAATAAATGGACCACCATTGTGAGTCAATTGGTTTATACCATCAAAAAAACACTCTCTTTTCTACAAAGAGTGGATGTACATTGTCTTTTCCATCATCAGAGATCAATGATAGAATTTTATGAATCATGTGGTCTTGAAACCCCTCATATCTAATCCCATGTGACTATATTCAAATATTATGGAATCCCATCATTTCTTTTTGGGACCCTATAGTGTGAATGTTGTTCAATTCACATTGATATCAAAAATAATGTTTCGAAAGTTGATGATCAGATCAATCATGTCCATCCATTCCCCCTCATCTATGTGCTCATTAATACCGTTAAAGGATAGGGTCTTCTTGGGTAAAAACATTCAAGATCAATCCCTTTCTCATATACATCCTCATGGTATGTAATGTTTTTTGGAATTACATAAAATTTCATTTCCACAACATGAACTGATAAAAAAATATCTTCTTTAGGATTTTATAAGAAAGAACATTCCTTTTAGGTGCATCAGTTTCCTCCTACTTTGGAATTCTGGGAGATGTCTTGGAGGCATTTCACGACACAAAAATATTAAAAATAAACAATCAAATAACCAGATAATCTATATTCAAAACAAATAAATAAAAATTAATTTTACATAAAGAACATTACATAATAAAAATATTAGAACATCCCATGGTACCATATATCATGTCATAGTTCGAGCTATCTAGGTAATCACTGGAACCTATCTCTCGAGTACAATATATCATATCTCTAGTCAAACAGATATCCTAATATTGAGAATAATCATTCCTTTGATACCAATTGGTAAAAAAATAACCCAGGATGCCATCACAAATAGGCCCCAAAACTAGTCATCTACATATTGAATGGGCTATTCCGATCAACAGGGGTGGAAATCTAGAACCTGGGCATCAACAACAACTACTAGAGGGAACGATTTAAACCAAACAAAAGAATAACAATCAATAAATATAATGTGTAAATATAAAGTGTAATAAAAACTATAATGATTTAATCTCTAATAAAAAGAATATTGAAGAAGTGAAAAATCTCAAATGCTACTATAAACTCCAACATATGAGTCCAACAAGAATGAAAAAAACCCTAAATAAGAAAGAGATACTCCAAGTGGTAAGAGGAAGATTCCCCCACTATCTCTCCACTAGATACCTAAGAAAATCTACCTAAAACCTCACAGTCTCACTATAATTCCATTCCTTTACATACATAAAATTTCATAACCAGGTCTACACGACACTGAAGCGGTGTTCAGGGTTTGAGCTGAATATGCTACGTAGGATCCCACCTAGGTGTTCCAAAAAAAGTATCTGTATAAAAATATGAATATTGTCATATTTAATGAAAACAAAGCCTGATAATAAAATAATTAGTTTTTTTTAAGCATGTAAAACATTCCCCATTTTATACTATTCAAAATAATCTAGGTAAAACAGTTTCAAATCATGTCATACATATCAAAATAGAAAATAAAACAGAAGATATGAAATCTAAATAACAAATACATCCCACAAAGGTTCACTAAAGTTTAGTCTAGCTATAAAAATCATTGAAAAACATATACAATCACACACATGAATCCCCTAAACATATTCATCTAATCATTGGAGTAGAGGAACACCCCATAAACTGAACCTCCCAACAGTATCCAACTAGTCCCTTGGAAACTTGGTAGATGGAGCATATGATCACTCTAAAAGTAAACCCCCAATGGTAAAAATGTATGACTCATATTACTACACATTTCACCTAAGTACCCAAGGATTCCCAATTTTTTTAATTCCAAATCATTTCAACAAAATCATGATTCAAAAACCATTTTTTAAATCCATTTAACAGTTTTTTGAAAATAAAATATCTTAATCAGAAAGGGGTAAACATCCTTTTCATAAAAACCTGTTTCCACACATTCAGATCAATAAATCAATCCAATTAAATTAATTTTTTTTAATAAAACAAGAGAATTAATAGATTATATATCATAAGATAGATATGGAACCACCTACCTCAACCTTGGTTTGCACACACCCACAATGTGATCCACTAATAAGGGATGGAACCCATAGACAACAATTGAGTCACTATATACAAATTTCACATCTTAGAATCACACTCTACAAAAAAAACAAAATATCATAGAGTGTATATCAAAACATAAATTAGAGAAAATCCTTTTTCCACAACATAACCAATAAATGAACATCCCTAGAAAGAAGATCACACAATAGAAGTAGTAGGAATTTAAAAGGCATCACCATATGGTATGTGAAACCAGACTATAGTTCCACATTATAAGGATGATCAATAAATATGATGATGTATAAATATCAAATACTAGGAATAAGTGAAACAACCACCATAGAGATAGAATATCAAATAGAGTAACTCAAATGGAGAAGAGTCACCCAAATCACACATATAATCTCTATTAGTTTGAGAGAGTTGTGGCTTACCAAATAATAAAACCTCAATTTTGAAATGTGATAAAAACCTACATGGATGAATGATTTATGGTTTAAATAGGTCACTATTGGAATAAAATTACTATAATGATTTTAAATTTAAAATACATCATATTAGATTAAATTTAAACTGATTGAATATTGTAAAGAGTAAAAGGGTATCTTTTGGAGTAAAAATAATTTATACTATAAAATGAAATTTTATACCTCGTATGATTATTGAGTATTAACACATTTCATTTCTTGTTCCCAACCACACATTAATGCCATAAAATATTCGTTTGTGATTTAAAATGGCACTACGAGTAGTACCCAACTGAGATTTTGGAGAAACACCCAAAAAACTCATTTTCCCTCTAAATAAGAGAAAACACTTTTAAACATTAAATAGATTATATATTTTTTATCCAAAGTGATACAACTTGTATGAAAAATATACGATTTTCATCCCTCCTGAGTGATTTGTTGATATATCATTTAAAAATAAAGATATATTGTATCTTTTGTGATCCTCATCATTGAAAAACTAGCATAAAACATTTAAATCAATTCATCAACTCCATTGTTCATTTTACCAAGGTAGTAATACTTATAGAAGTCATAGTCCATAATCATATCTATCCATATAATATATAACATTAAAAAATCATTTTAGGTGAAAATAAACATTAAACTCTTCTGATATTTATATACATATATCACAGCATTCCTAATAAAGATAATGCATCCATATATTTAGAGAAAAAATTAGCACAACTAATTCCAGTTAAGGAGTGAATTAATTTTTTCTCATGAAACATTAGTTTTCATGAGGCATAGGATATCACTATATAATTCCTCAGGATAATACATCTCAATCCCTTTTATGATGCATTTATATAGAATATAATCCATTCTCCATTGTAGTTTAATGTAAGAAGATGTTCACTTACTAATATTCACTGTAGTTCCTTGAAGTGTTCCTCACATTAATCTATCTATGGGAAAATAGAGAGCATAGGAATTAACAAGGTCTGTAGACTACATAATCGTGAGAAATTATCCTTAATATCCATCCAAATAAAGAAAACATCTTATATTAGTCAGAGTTTTCAGTCTTAGAAAATGTCCAATAGCCACCATATTTGTTGAATCCACTAATATACCTTCTATTGAGATTATATGGCACAAAAAATGGAAAATTTTATTGCCAAACTTCACAATTTGTAAATTTTTCATAAGTTTGTTCCTTAGGATTTTCAACAAAATTCTCAAGTGATATTCATGATCTTCCTCACTCTTTAAATATGTAATAACTTCATCTATAAAGACTAACAAATACATTTATAGATAATATTTAAAGACTATATTCATTAAAAATATAAATATAGAATGGGAATTAGTATGAGCAAATAGTGTCCACACCTCATACAGAATGAAATATTGGGTATATCCCCATTTTAACCATCAATTTATGACTTATATAATGAAGTTGAGTCTTGAAAATTATTGAGCTCCATATAGTTGGACAAAAAAGTAATTAATATTTGGAATGGTGTACTTTTTCTTGATTACAATCAAGTTAATCACTCAATTGTCAATGAAAATTCACATCGATAAATCATTATTCATAAAAAATATCATATTCATCACAATGTCAATCACATAGATGAATAAATCCCATTCATTTTTCTCATGGAGTATATTTTTTAAATCTGTCTACTAAATTTGGGCCATTCTATAATGAGTAATTGACATAGGTGTGGCACTAGGTAAGAGATTAATTGGAAACAAAACATCATTATTCATCTAAATAATAGGTAATTTTTAAGAAATTCATAAAAAAAACTTATAAAATAGGCATATCATCTCTATTGAGTTTCTCCCCAAAAATTTGAGAGAAGTGTCCATTTTCAATAGGAATTAAGATCGATACAATGGACGTGATCTCTATCAGGAGTTCATATATGTTTATATATTGATAAATGATCATAGATTGGTTTTAAATATCAATGATGAATTATATTCCTCAGAAATTGATGCGGTATTTATTTATAGAAAACAACTCAATTATTAACATAACATTAAATTCAACCTAAGGAAGAATGACATGGTTTTCAGGAATCAAATTTCCACAAAATGCATAAAAATAAGAATCATGATCATTAGATTTGATCATCGTACCATTATCGGTTTTCATTAAAAATTAAACACATAATTGTTGTGGTGGAAATTTGAATATGATTGAAAATTATTAAAAAATAAAATAGTGGGTATACCAAAAATAAAATAAGATATTATCAGCACTAGAGTGGATGTTAAGTGTACCTTTCACTACATCATTATCACACCACTCTCTAGAAATAGTTATCACATTGTATTTCCCTTTTTATAAAATCTTAAGGGATAATGATATTGATCATAATCATTAACCTTCATATTTGGCCACTAATGAGCATAATTCACATAGTACATTCATTTGAAAATCTAGTTTGTGCTTGGTGAATTCTGTGGAGCTTTCTCTTTATTCACATTATATGATAACTTCTTCCCATCACTTTAGTAGTCAATTAACCAAGTACATTCCATTCAATAATTAAATCATTTACTATTCCCATTAAGAAAATTGTCTCTATTTTTCCTTCCACAAATTTAGAATGAAGAAAATATCATCTTCATTTCTTCATTGATTTTTGAGTTTCAATTGAATTAAATCATAATATTATAATTAAAAAATAATTTTTATGTGTAAATAAAATAAACATTTCCTCCTTGATAAAACATTTAATTATTTATTAATATATATATAACTCCACTATTGATAAGTATCATAATAGAATTGGTTTTAATCAACTAAATAACTGGTCAATCTTAAATTTAATTACGATGATAATACCATAAGTATACATCACAAGCCTGGTAAAATTTTCCTCATCAGTACCAATAGATTCATTTTATATCAACTTTAACCCTTGAAATTTTTTATAAATTTTCATTTGAAGAATATTACAAATGTATTTATTTAAAAATATGTTCTTAAAAAATACCATTCCATGGATTCAATTTCATCATATTGACTCATATTTATTATAAGAGTCTTATATTGATCATCTTTTCCTTCCAAAAGATTGAAATCCAAAATGATTTTTTTATCCAGACAATGGAGAAAAGAAAATATCTCTTCAATGGTGATAATCCAATGCTTAAAAACTAGTATATCAAAGGAAGCAGTAAAATATGTTTGAAATTACCTCTTTAGGGACTGAATAGATTATTTTTGAATCCTTTACTTGTTTTGATTTCCAACATGATTCCAAGTTTATGAATTATTTTGATCATATCAAGGAGATTTTTTTTATTAATTTTCAAATAAAATTTGGTTTCTCGAGTTAAAAATCATTTCATTATCAATCACATTCAGAAAAAACATGATAACTTTGAGTTCCAGAAATTGATTGAAACCAAAAAACGTACTTTGAGGGAAAATATTCGTAGTGGGAAACCACATAATCTTGATAAAAAATTTATAAGATATCGAAATATTAACACCATATATTAAATATATGAATCCTTATGTTTATAATAGGTTAGTAATGAATATTATCTATTAAAATCATTCTTCATTGTTCAAAAATTCTTTATGAATTTCTAATGAATACCCCCTATAGTGTATAAAAATCGTCATTGTCACGCACTAGGTGACGACTACATCCTACTCAGTGTGTCATTATTAGTTTTATTTCCCCTAGGTTCAAATATATAGAGAAATATCCAATTATAGTATATATTTAGGGAAGAAATTTCTTGGAAACTACTCACTCAATCCATAACCAAAATTCTAAAAAAAATTTGTACTTTGACTTATCCTTACAAATATCCTTTGGGATATCAGTAATGTTTTCTCATCATAGTTTCTAAAGGTAATACAAACATTTATATTATAAAAAATAGAATGTCCCGCAAATTTGTTATGTTGATAACAAATATGAATAGATTAATATTCATAGAATATCATAACATATCAATTCCTTAATCGTATAGGTCTAGTGACTTTGTAAATATTGATTCATAAACAAATGTTTCATAAGTTAACTATGTCATCTCACAGTATCTTCTTCATATCTATAACTCTTCTTAGAAATATCATACATAACAACATTATTTATAACCCCTGGAATGTAAAAAAATATAGGGTGATCTCATATGATTACTAAGCATAAACAAGGGAGATATCAATGTAACATTATCCTTAGGGTATGAGATAATGAGAATAAAAAATTTAACACATACCATGCATATCATAGATCATAAAATGGATTTATGTTATAAATCATAGTATTTTACAAGACATTATTCACCAAGGCATGAATTAAAATACGATTCATAAACATAACATTGTCTTAAGAAAAGGAATTGAGGCATACAGATAATTATAGAAAAAATATATATAGTATACAAGGATCTTATCTTGGACAATAATATAAGTTTGGGTCCACTCTCCAATCCATTATAGTAGTTGAGGTTCACCCTTGATACTATTATAGTTGATTTTTTTCAATCCCAAAACCAATTTAATAGTCATTGTTTACTCCAACGAATATATAGTTGATAAATTCTCTTCCTAAACTCATTTCATACCAAATTTAGATACAATTTATCTCTTGTGATTTGTGTATTTACCCAAATACTTAGAAGGAGATATAGGTACTATATATCACATCATCCCCATATAATTGTAACATAAGATCATAAAACAATCATCATATTATAAAAAATGAAATTAAATTAGTCTCATCAAAATTTCACTTTAACATAACATGTATAAATGAAATTGGTTCAATAAACATTCCATTATTTCATCATAACATAACACAGGAAAAACGAACATGGTTAAGAAATACATTTTAATCATAAACCTAAATCATATAGGGAAAAAAATAAAGATGGTATCACTAGATCATATCCATAGTAAATCTTAATCCATACAAAGATTTGTTTTCTTTGAAGAATATAAATTCCCTAAAAAGTCCATAAATACCAACTTGAGGAAAATACCGTTTTCATTTTAAAAATACATCTTTAAAATATAAATAATTCCCAGAATTTAAGAAGAAGTTTTATTTGATAAATCTTTCAAAAATGGAAATGTAATATTTAAATCATTGATCTATCATGATAATAGAAAATAATATTTAGGCCATCCTATTTTTTACAATGATTCCATTAATTTTTTTGGTAAAAGACCAAAACATCCCATTGAAAAAATACAACGAAAATCCCTTTTAAACCATTTTTAAAAGAAAAACCTCGGCAAACAATTCATAAAAACACATTTCATATAAGTAAATTCATATTTTAAAACATTTTTTTGGGAAAATTTGTATGTGTAATAAAAAGGGTTTTCGATAGAAAAGTGGGATAAATTCGATTTTCCATAAAAAAATATTATTGAACCATGAGTAAATATAGAGTGGTAAATAATAGAAAAAATTATATTAATGAGTTTACCAAAGGTGAATAAAATTTAGGACTCAGAGATAGATAATAAGAATTAATCATTAAAAGCTTAATCTTAAACAATCCCGATAAACAATGAGAATGTAACATAAAACAATAATAAAATTAGTGTCATTTGAATCGTTACCCCAATAAACAAGTAAAAATAAAGGGATATTTATAAACCTAAATTTAATAATAATATCAATTAAATACATTTATTTGTAGTATATACACCACAAAAAAAAGAAACAATTGTTGTATAATGCTTGTGTTACTAAATAAAAGTTACACGAAAATACCTTACCTCATGTATTGAATTTTTTTATAAACATTATAACCTCATATAATATATATATATATATTATTAATATATTCCCAAACCATAATCATATATATAATACCATATATTATTTTTCTATTCACTTCTATTACAAGCTTATTAAAAATTCCTTGTTAAAATCATGTTTCATATTATAACTACTTCATTTTATATGCATGTGTTTGTTTGGTATTTCGGTCCTTTAATATTGATTATGGATTCATCATCTATTTAATATTAACCATGTTATATAAATCATATATATTTATATATATATTATACTTTTTTATCATTATACATCTAAGTTATATTTTGAAAATTAATTACACCATTCATGGACATGTTATGTTGAATGTATGCATGATTGGTGTTTACATCTTCATTAAAAAAATGAAAATATATATATATTAAGTAAAAAATAATGAATAATGTTTATATAATTATATATATATATATATATATTCATTTAATCTACCATTATTACCATCCATTCAAAAATAAAATGATAAATGTATCACAATACTTTGGGGAGGCGGTAATCCATACATACGCACGAGCGATGTTATCATTTTCCAAAATATTAAATAGTAAATAAGTATATGGGATATTATAATTTAGGAAGAATAAATATTTCAAAATTATCATATATTATAACTAAACACATCATGTCACTAAGGCTTGATAGGTGGGGTTTGAAAATGAATTACATCGGTGTGTGTGGTGATAATATATCGTACACACGGTCAACAGTTTTGGTTCCCATTTAATATATGATGTGAGGGAATTAGGATATAAAATTAACATAATAAAATGTAAATATATTTCCAATACTTTTTTATTATATCATCATGTTTAAAATATATTATATGGAGGTGGAAGAAGAAATAAATTATAATTTTCTCAATAAGGAATGATACCACTTTTTCAAAAAACCTTCTTATGATAGCATTAAAAGCCTTTATTTGAGGGTTTAATAATCATATTAAGGACTCTAGGTTGTGGGGATGAAATTAAATAATTAAATTTTTATATGTCTTTTATGATCCAAAATTTCTTTTTATTTTTAATAGAGTAGATGTGGTTCCCTTTTCTAATAGGTAGAGAGGAAAAAATAGGAATTTTTGAAAACAAAAAGGTGTACCATTGTTTTAAACATGAAATAAGGATAAAATATTTATCATTTGAAAAATATATGTCATATAATTAAGAAATAGGTCAATAAAAAAAATCGTTAAATTTGTCTATGTCATTTTAACCGCTATCTTTTTTTTCAATCCCATGTTAAAACGATTTTAACCTTAATCATAGTAATTAATTTTTACTATTAATATAAAAAATAAGTTGAAATTAGTATGTAATATTAATAATTATAAATCCAAATTTTTGGTTAATTGTTCCACATTTAGTTCTTAGATGTTGAAAATTTTCATTTAGAATTAAACCCACAGATGTGGTGAAAAAGAATTTTTTCAGTGAGAAAGTTTCAAAAGGCATTAAAATTTTTAATATCAAAATAAAAAATAAAATTGACTAAAATTACATAAAAAGGTTTAAAAATAACTTAATTGAATTAATTTTAATTTTGAAACATTTTTCAATAATTTTTCCTTTTGTAAATTCTTTAAAAAAAATCATTTCTAATAAAAATGTGTATTTCAGTATTCATTGAAGAATTAATATTTTTAAAAAATTATAAAAAAAATCCACATAAGATAAATTTTAAAAGTTTATTAAAAAAATGAAGATATTTATTTCAATAATTATTCTATTATTTAGAAAATTAATTTTATTATTTTTTCATAAATAGAAATAAAAACCATTTTTGAAAAAGATGTTTTTTAAATCATATAACAATATTACTAAAAATAAGTACTAATATATATGTATAATTCATTAATATAACACATTTATAAATTATTTTAAGAAAGAGGTTGTTTCTATTCATATATCCATATTTAATATCTTTATTGTAATGTTAATGTTTAATTAATAATATTAATAGTATATCACAGTTTCTTAACGCTCGGTGTGGTGTGTAACATAAGATAACAAAGAAAATAAATTAATTTGAAAATATATATTTCAAAATTTCTCAGTACGTAATAATTGAGGTTGAATAACACCAGAATTTTTTAAATCACTATGTTCAAAGGTTGTTAGTCCCTTACAAAGTTCATTAATACAATCACTATGATTTCTTGTTAGTTTAAAATCATGATTTATGTGTTTTTAAATTTTCATCATGTATTACAAGAAGATTTTGGTAAATATAGTATTTATATCTTTGGAATTTATCAAATGATAATTGGATTTTTGTTTTTTTATGTATAAAATAATTTTTGGAAATCCATGCACACTGAGTTTTCATATTAATTTCTGACTAGATTTTTTGATACAATATATTAATTATGGGTGATTTTTTTATTTTTAAAATAAAATAAAGTAGTTACATTAAGAGGTATGGGTGTTGTTGTTAATTTAAGAGAAATTATAATCACTCAAGTTATTTATGTTTTAATTAAATTCCATAACATGGTTTGGGAAATGTGTTTCCTAACATTATTATTATAACGAATACTTATAAGGAAAAATTATAACTATGAAATTGTTTTTTTTTTCAAAGATAATAAGCCCAAGAAACAATCCATTGTATTATGGAAATTGAATGTTTAATTATTACATGTTTATAGTTGGTTTCTAGTGAATGGGATTATGTACCATTATATATATATATATATATATATATATATATTTGTGTGTGTGTGTGTCTTCTTGATGATATTGTTTTTGTTTATAATTAGGTTGTGAGTGTTGAGGGTATAAATTGAATGTGTTATGTATTATACGTATGGAAATGTGATTGTTTCTTAAACTAAACTATATTTTCATGTCTTGGAAAGCCATTTGTAGCTATATTATTTTGCTTGAGAACTATTCAACACTATGTAATGATCATGCTATAATAGCGGCTCTGAGAAAGAATTTTCACTACTTATGGTGATTCACTCCTCTATTAGTTTAGTGAGGGTAACACTATGTGTTATGTTTAGAAATTTGGTATTTGACACTATTTTTTATTTATATTGGTTATGTTTTATCAATCCTAGATTACACCAGGATATCCTAGGTTCCGATGATGAATTCTTTTGTGTGTATTATTTTTTAAAACCTTATAAAATGGTTTTCAAAATGGTGTTTTGTTTCATAATCTACCTTTTTTCCAGTAATAGTTCTCATTGTATTGCATGAAAATTTAATTGAAATGGTTTCATGATGATCATTAATTAAATTTTATTTGTTTAAAATTAGAAAAGGAAATGGTTTTGAAATATATTGACACCATACTTATTTTGGAATGAAATATATAAAATCTTATTATATATTTCTTAAAACTAGTATGTGATGGTTATATTTTTAAATGGTATTCTAAATATGTGGGTAATATTTGTAGGTAAAAGAGAGGTTATGGAAAATTATGATAGGTTGGGGGTGTGAATTTACATTATTCTAAAAAATTAATCAGAGTATTCAATTAATGAGCTAAAAATGAGATCATAAAATATTAAACAATTCAAACTGGCTGGTTTAATAAATGGGAGTGAAAAAGAAAATGTAGAAAGTAAGAAATGAGCACAATATATTATTATATTCAATAAAATCTAAATGATCATATGTCTACTCTACACAAACCAACCAACTTTAAGGCACCCACTATATTATATCAATTTTAGAGGAGAGTGAAAACTCACTATATCCACCCTTTTCACACATAGAGGCTCAAACAATTCTATTATCATTTATGCTTTTATAAAAAACCCGACATCTTCTTGGAGGAGGAAAAACATTGTATTTTTCATGATCAATCCTAATGTCATTTCTTTTTCACATTTAAAAGGAACCGAGTCTTTTGTGTGGGTAATCTGAAATCGATCATCTATAGGTGTATAACCAATCAAATAATTCATAGGAATTATCTTAATATACTATATTTTATTGGTCTAAAGGAATTCTATCATTTAAAGGAATATAATAAACATCAACTCTTACCAGATCTGTTATTTCATCTAACACATTATGGTTTATATAGAATGCAGTTTTAAGGGGACATATAAAACCTATAATCTTATAAGTGTGGTGCTTTCGTTTTCTTTCTTTATAGGATATGAAGATCTCATCTATCTAATATGATATAATAAACCTAGAATATTAATGGGAAATATCAAAAATAGATATACCTTTTATTAGGGTATTAAAACATAGTGAAAGGCACCCTAAGTGAGAAAACATAACCTAGATTATTACAACACACAAAAGGATAAAAATAGGATAACCTAGAAAATAATTGTTGATTAAATTTTTTGAGAATGAATAAGTTAGTTCCTAAGAAATTAAATATATTGAAAAAGTGACACTCTATATTCTAAAGGTGTACCTTCAGAAATAAAATGAATAATAACTCTCATGGACTTAGTTTCAAACAATACAAAACGTAAAACAATATTGAGTCATGTCTATTATTTCTTCACAGTATGTTTTTGTCTTTGAATACAAAAAAATTGAAACAACAATTTTATACCCATAAATGAAATGAATCTCTTTAATAAATTTAATCACAAAAAAAATCACCTGGAGGTAACAATTAATTATAAATGAGAATGAAAAATTTTTTGTATAAAAATAATTGTTATAAATATTATTGGTTAATATATTTAGTAAATATATTCATTGGTTTTTATTATAAATTATTTATAATACTCACATAATTTATATGAGTATAACATTTCATATTCAAATTAAATTTTAATTTAATAATTTGACTTTCAATATATATATACATCTAATGTATAGATAAAAATCGATAATTAATATCCATGTGGAATTTATCTCAATATAATTATTATAAAATTAATATACACTGGAATTTTTATGTTTCATGTTAAAAAATTTCAACTTGAAAATTAGTTGATGCTAAATCCCATGTGAATCATATTTAATTCATCATTAAACAACAGTAAACACATTCTTCATGGTTGAAATATAATTAAATAATAATTTTATAACAAATAAACATTAAAAATATTAATAATAAACTTTCAAAAAAATTAAATAAAACCCATATGGTAAAAGAAAATATTTATTGGGTTTATAAAATCCTATAGAAACATGAATAACCATATAGGAAAATTCACATAATTAATTTACATAGTGGATTCATATAGTTAAATTCACATAACTATTATTCA
Source organism: Viscum album (assembly GCA_963277665.1). Taxonomy (NCBI): domain Eukaryota; kingdom Viridiplantae; phylum Streptophyta; class Magnoliopsida; order Santalales; family Viscaceae; genus Viscum; species Viscum album. Next base: position 1,261,712,689 of record OY728132.1, on the reverse strand, counting down.
TAATTGAATATATGTAGACGAAAAATATATAGTAATCATCATAGATTAATTTATGCAAGAGAATCGACGTGACCAAATTCAGGTAGGTGAATGTATATGGAAATTTCATTTAAGAAATATCATTTTAAAATTTCTCACTACATGGAAAATTTATTCGCATTAGAAATAATTTAATGTATCTAAATATCAATGTATCTATTTCTTATATAAGTTAATTTCATATATATTAAAATTCCTTTAAGGTATTTATTAATTTTAATAAATAGATTGAATAATCATATTTCAGAAATAATACAACCCTGGAAGATGAATTATCTAAGGATCCAGATGACTTATATTTATGTAATTTCATTAAATTTCCATTAAATAAATAATCACCTTTATTGGAATTCTATATCTATAGTTATCATCAAAATACTGTAGAATAAGTGTTTTAAAACACACCAAATTCCATACTGAAAAAAAGTAGTCAATTAAATCAAATTTCCATAATGGTTTATATCGATTCAAATTTATCTTCAATTTTATGAAATTTATATACATTATTATCATTAAAACACACCAATAATCACTAAATTAATATTTGTATAGCTCTGGTTATGGTCATAATGTAGATGGTAATTTATTCAATAAAATTGGCTACATGTCACACAAATCGGCTCTACGGTTTCACATTTGGCCACTTTGTGAATAGTAATAAAACATACCTAAATATTATTTTAAAATATCAAATTGCATATTAAACTTAGGGCCTCAAAATGAATCTTCTAAAACATTTTTTTAAAATAAAAAAATTAAATAAAATGATATTTCAAGAAAATCAATGTTATGATAGAATCAATGTTAATCATATATTAATTAACAAATAAGATAAAAAAGATAAAGAGAATGTAAATAAAATAAAAAATAAAACTAAATTCTTCCCAAATCAATATATATTACAAAAAAATAAATATAACACTTAATTAATAATAATCTTAAGGAGAATAAAAAAATTATTATTAATAATGTATTAACACTTATAAATAATACAATGAATAAAATAATAATAATAATAATACTTAGTAAAGTTAAGAAAATTATAACAAATCATTATATGATATTTTTTACATATAAAAACATAAACTTGTTTAATGATCCACAAAATATTCTCCCTTTTTTTTATAATTATAAAACCAAGTATAGAATAAAAACATCTTCCCATATTTTTAATTATTAAAAAGATAATCATTCAATAGAAAAATTATCTCATTGAAATTAATATTGAAAAATTAATTCAATGAAAATATAAAAATACTGATAATTTTTTACCTTTTTAACTTTTTTAAAAATTCATATTTCAAAAACATATTTCAATGATCCACTTTAAAATATCCTATAGTAATACGATAAGCAAAATTTTATAGGTGGTATGTGTAAAGGAATAATAAAACATTAATAAAACAACATTTTATAAAAACTAAATGTTTAAATATTCAGTTACCATAATATAGTATATATTATAAGATTGAACACAATAATGTTATATGAAAATATGTACAGAAAATAAAATTATCAATATAAAAAATTATATTCCATATCTCAATAAATTGTATAGAAATTTGAAAATTTCCTTATAGAAATAATAGTTCTCAAACCCCCCTAAATTAAATATTTTATATGAATATCCACATATATATTAGAAAAAAAAATTCCAAAGGATAAAAATAATTTTTCCTAAATACACAACATAGAAAATATAATAACAACTAAATATGACTAATTTCCAAAGAAAAAAATAATTTAAATAAGGTCATGTCGCCCATTAATTGATGTATTGTATAAATAACTTTAAACAATTTAAATTTTAGTTGACAATATCTAACTTAATTCTATATTATATAAAATAGTGAATACACATTTCAATTAAACACATTTATATTTATAAATAAGATTTAAAAACAATAGTAACTCCCTATAAAATAATAGTTCATTTTTATATTGAAAATATCAAAACATTACATAAAGAATTTTTATTCCACCATTGAAAACTTATCCAAAAAACACAATTTAATTTCAAAACAATCTACGAAAAATGTTATAATTTTCTTTAATTACTTTTGAATGTTAAAAGATAATGATAACCATACAAGTAAACAACACTTTACAACTAGAATAAAATAACTAATTCTTAGATAAAAAATTTAATAAAATTATAATTCAATATAATTTATAAAATGAACAAGGATTAAGGATATGAATGCTAAAATAGATTTAAATATATTTCATCCACTCCTTAAATAATATAAATATTAATCAAATTCACTCACCCAAAATAGTACGCATATACTCTAGCCTCTTATATGATAAATGATATTCATGCTAGCAAAAAAATGATAAAATATAATTTATAAATCTTATTTAACATTCCAAGGATAACTAAGATGACATGAATTATAGACCTAAGAATGTAAATTTAAATATTACCTGGGTATAAATAATGGTTTAATTTCACCTGAATTAGCTATAAAAAATTGCATAATATAACAATATTGAGAATAGAAAATTTTAGGTTCCCATGTAGTTTATGTTTTAGAATGTTTGGAATTAAAATCTGATTTAGTCATAAAAGATTTTTTGTGACCTAAATGTTGAGTGAAAATAAAATGGATATCAAAAGAATAATGACCATTAGATATAAATTTAATGAAATTAACATTATAAATACTTGAAGTAATTTTTTTTATTTATTTTTAAATAATAAGAACCAATGAATCAAAAATAAGTATGCTCCTGTTTATGTTACGTTTATCGAAATTAAAAATCTTTCCAAAACAATCATTGGTTTTACATTTATTACAAATTGACCTTTTAAAACAAAAATTCTATAAATTAAAATTCTTTAATTCATTGTAAATCCTTTAATTTTCATTTTGGACATATTAAATATCATTTGAAACCTTTTATTGGTGGGAAGAAAATTTATTACTATGATTTTAATTTCACATTTTAATCTTCTCTCATTAATCATAAAATTTAGACCTATCACCCAATAAAAAATTAAATCTAATTTCTTTATCTCTATTATTATTCTAATTAAAATCTTTAATCCTATAATTTTTAGATTTAAGCCTCATAATTTTAGAATCAACATTTGTGTTTCACAATTTATGAGTTTCAAGAGATAAAACCTTATTATATTCAAAAAAATTATTGAACCTAAATTATAAGATCATTTCCATTTCATAAAACATATTATATTTTTGTTTAGTGATACATGTATAGAAGTATTTTTTTTATTTAATCATTAAATTAATCACACACTTCCCTCAAATCATCAATACATTGCTCACCATTTTTAGAATTGATAGAAGCATGAGAATTAGAACTATAATCATTGTATTCAATTATACTTTTCACACATATATGTACACATTTATATAAAATTATCCTATATCACATGAATAAAAATTTAGATATAAAAATGTTACATTATAATATTTTTTGAGAATAGAAATAATACAAATTTCTAATGAACTGTTAGCATTAATGAATTTGATTTCAGAATCACTCCCAGAATTCATTGTTCTACATTATTTATATATAACCTAATTTATATTTTTGAGCATTTTAAAATTGATTATTATATGACCTATATTGTTGAATCCATAAAAGTTAATCTAAATTCAAATGTGAATAATCATTAATAATATATCCTTCATGAAAAATATTTTTCAACTTTTCATTGTTGGAAACTTTTTTTTTCATCTGTCTATGTTTTATATATTTTGAGAAAATAGATATTATGGAATCTAATTCATGAAATTTAATTTTTTTCAAGTTGTTTACATAGCTAATAATTAGTGTAGAAACTAAATATTTTTTCAAAAATAGTTCATGTAAAATTAAAATAATGAATATTTATGACCTTACAATTCAGATAATATTTTACCACATATGCTCCTTTTAAAAAAACTAGATCATATTTGAATAAATCAAAATATTTTTTCAAAATATCCCAAAATATAATAACAATACTATTTAGAAAAGATTCATTCTTAGTCTTCCACATGGTATGGTTACTCACATTTATATTTTTGTGGAAATTTCGGATTCAAACATTGTTTTATTCATCAAGTCTACCTTCACTAAAAAGATCTATACCTTATACTTTATAAGGAATAGGATACATAGTTAGAAAAATTAGCATAAATAATAAAATTTTGATCAAAATATATTCAATTGAACCATGTTATGATACTAATTGTGAGGTATCAAAAAAGTTAAACACTAACTTATAATCAAAAGTATCATGATTTCATAAAAAATGTTATGTTTCAGAAATATCATCTATCCATAGTTAGAATTTCAATGGTCCACCTCTGATAAAAATTTACAGGTATATGGACAAACAATTATAGTGATGAACACCTAAAAGGTTATGGATTTGATAAAAAAATGTTAGGTATCATGAAGAACAACTAGCTAAACATATACTTATAAGATCCACCCACGGATTCCATGTGTAAATCCTTGGAGAGGTTTTGGTAATATAATAGAGGGGGTGAATTTTATTTCATTAAAAATTGATCAGAATATGAAAGTTATGAGAGGAAAATGATCTCTTCAAATTTATAAACATTCATGAACATCAACATAAGAAATGAAAGGGAAATAAAATAAATAACATAATAGAAGAAATGAAGATATTTTTATCAGTATGGATCTCAAGGATCCTACATCTACTCATATCAAAGAAACCTACCATGTTAAAACCCACTATGTTATGTAACATTTGAAGGAGAGTTAAAACCCATTACACCATTATTTTTTCACACTTGATGTTTCAACCTAATTAATTTTCATTTATGGGTTCAAAAAAACCCAACCTTTTAAATGTGAAGAGAAAAACAAGAATTTTATTGGAACAATCCTAACTTCATTCCTTTTTCCAGAATAGATTGAACCTAGACATTTATCGGGTAAGGCCTAACCTAGTAATTTACCAGTACAGACCCACCCAAGACTTTTCTAGGACCAGTCCTAACCTATTCTATGTTATGGTTATATAGGAACTGAATATTTTAAGGTGAATGACTAAACCTAGAATCATCAAGGAGTATTTTTTTGTAATGATATATTATAGGTAAATAAGAACCCAATTTTTATGGGGAATGAGTAAACACAAACTCATACAGAAGAATTTATTTACCTAAATATATTATAGGTTAAGAGGTCCACAGTCATTTAAAGAGATAGGCAAAACCCAGTATTCAAAGGAAATATACTAAACCTAGACAAACCTCTTTTTTGGGTAGTACAAATGCATGCAATAAAGACTAAGTGAGGCAAAACAACCAAGATAATTACAACCCAATAAAAGAATTAAACAATGTAACAAAGTGTAATTTTTTTGAGTAATATGCTGGTGAATTAATAAGGTAGTTTATAGGAACTTCTAGATATTCAAATATTGAAACACAAACATCATAAAATGTACTTTCCAAAAGAATATAAACAATACTGTTCAATGACTTATTTTTGAACAATGAAGCACATAAAATAAAATCGTAATTGCATCTATTACCTCCTTACTAAATTATGTTTTCTTTTCATTCACTATAATATCAGTGAAGATTTTATCCACTTAAATTAAATGAATCGTATTCATAAATTCCAATGAAAAAAACATTACATAGATCAAGATGTTAATTATACTATGAAAATGAAAATCCGTTCGTAGAAATATAATAGTTATAAAAATAAACAATAAATAGATTACTAAATATATCCATAAATGTTGATAATAACTTATTTTTCATAATCCCATAATTCATACAAGAATAACTTTTAATATTGTAATATATTTATACTTTAAACATATAACTTTCCACAAATTCATACAACTCATGAATATATTAAAAAAGATAAGTAAAATCCAAGTGATTTTTCTCTCGATATCATGATTGTAATAATTAATAGAGTACTTAATAATAAATATTAATTTTCTTAAAAACCCCATAAAAAAGATTTGGTACAATCATATTATAATTTAAAAAAATTGAAATTGGATATTTCATGTTCAAAAATTTCATCATGAATATTAATTTATTATAGAACCCATGAGAATCATATATAATTCATCATTAAACAAATTAAAACCTACTCTGTAACAACCCAAACATTCATTAATGAAAATTCATCTTGATCCAATTAAATGTATTATTATTTAAAATGGTTATATAATATATGAATTTATTTTTTTATGTTTCTAGATTTTAAAATACCATTAAGAATTTTAACCGTAGCTAATATAGCCATTGAACATTGATCACATGATTAGTATAAATATAGGGCTTTAACAAATCCAATTTACTCAGATAAAGAAAGAGATGACCTAATACAGTAGACATTACCTGTATGATGCCCATTTATTAGATCTCGAAATAGAGGTGGCATCATTGGGCTTATCTCTTGACCAAGCCCAATCTGAGATTCAATATGTTAAGCTCGAACAAAACCTCCTACGAGAGAAGTGGAAGTTGATAGAGATTACCACCCGAGCAATGTTATCCGAGCAACCCAAAGAGTCTGTCACCATCACACACCATACCCATTGATCTTATGTGGGTGTTATAAGGGGTTATGTAATAAGACCATAGCACTATGATTATGTGAATTACTATTGTATATAATAGTGAATATACATTCATTTTATTATTGTTACTTTGTAAATAGTTTTTGAAGCACAAATTTTATTTTTAGTTAATATCCGACTAAAAAATCTATTTTGATGAATTAAGGGATTTTTGAATTAAATAATATTTTAATAAAATGTTATTATAATTAAATTAATTTTTATTAAATATAAACAATTGTACAATTTTATGAATTCAGTTGTAATTTTTTGTTATGGTTTGAAAGCCGTTTTTGTCAAAACCCAAGAATTTTTTATAAATGTCATTTTTTTATTTTAAAATTCATATATTTATAAAAAATTTATGATTAAATAAATATAATTTTTGGAATCATGATGTTGAAATTATCCAACGGTGATGTTTTCATAATTTTCTGAGACAGTAGATTATTTTGGAAAAAAATAAATATCATTTATATATATAATGGGTTTTATGACATCATAATGACCCAATAGGGATTTAATAAAATACTATAAATGATATGTTCATCCAATATATGTTTTACCATTAAAATAATGTGATTTTAGTTTTGTTTTATTTATTTTACAAAACATTAGTGGACCCTCCAAGAGTTATAAAACATTTTCACTTTTTAAATGAATTTCCATGAGAGTGTGGCTCACCTCTACATAAGATACCCTATTAGTTTTAGAAGATAGTGCATTGGCCTTATAAAATATTTTTTGCAATCCAATTTGGAAAAAACAATCGGCTGGTTTGTTATATTGATTTGTTTAATGGGTGGTGACCCAAACCAAAATAATAAAGAATTCCCTCCCCTTTCCTATATAAACCCACCCAATCTCCCACATTATCTTCATTCAAAGCCATTGAAGTTTTTCCAAACTCTTCCCTCCACTCGCGATAATCCTTTAATGGTTCCCCAAGCACCGAAGAATCCACTCTCAAGCCTCTCACAAGCCTTTGGGATCTCACTTCCCAGTAAAGTATTTCTTGCTTTCACATTTTTGTTCACTTTTCTTTAAGTTGTTATGCCCTTTTGTTTTCAACTAAAAATGTTGGGGTATGATTTCACACCTCACCCATAATTCTCTATTTATTTTTGGATGATGGGATACCCCATTTCTATCTAATTAATTCCTCCCATGCACACCCGTTACCATGCTGAAATTCCGTGATGGATTTCGCTCCTCTATTTTACATCTTAGTAATTATTTTATATTATGAATATAAATTCCATTATGTATGTTGGGAAATGTATCCATATGACCCCCTTACTGTCCATTTCATATAAATATTATGATACACCCATTTCGATATCATCAACCATTTTCATGAATCCATATATCATGTTGTTATGCTGCCGAGATTGCACCACATTTTTTCAAGACAATATCGTTGGGTAGTGAATACCATACCCATGTCTCTATCAAGGGTATTCAAATTTATGAAAATATATATATTGAATGGTAATTTGATGTATTTATTCCACATATCTTGATCATGGAATAACTTTTTATGTTGATTGATTCCATGTTATTTGATCCATGTGGCACACTTATGTAGGAAATGAAATGTTTAAGAAGGGTGTGCCCTGAAAGTGCTTCAATGCATTGGGTAAAGTATTGTATCATGATAAATCATGTGTAATGGGTGTTGACTAATGATAATTCATGTGCAATGACGGTTTTCTCATACTCCATGTGCAATGAGCCTTGGCTCATGCTAATTACATCTTAAGTGTTGTTGCCACATTTCCATGTTATGATTATCATGCTTTATCATGCCTTTATGTTTATGTTTCTACTGTGCTCCATTAATATGCCGATTGCCTAACATGTATTGTCATCTTCATTTATTCCTTGTTTACTCCCTTACTGGGTTTTATAGCTCACCAATTTTTTATACATGTCCTCAGGTTATCCCATGAAATTCTAAGAACGAGGGAATGTAGTGGTCATGTAAAGGAAGTTTTCAATAAAGATATTGTATTTCATGTTTTAAGTTGTTATATTATGATCCTAAGCACCAAATACACTAGAAAACTCAATCTTCTATGTGCTATCAGGTGATGTTTAGGTAATAAATCATGTTTTAGTGTGTAATAAAGAGCAGGGTTGTCATAGTTGGTATCAGAGGATAGGTTTAGTTATTTTTTGGATTTGGATTGCAAAACCCTAGTGAAGACATAGAGTCAAGACTATGTATAAGAAAAAAAATATCTATGTTTTGGTGGGTATTGAGTAAGTGTTTTATCAGTAAAATACATCCATGTCTTGATATGAGCTAGTATAGGCGGCTCTGGAACCAATGTCCCAAGGGGTGAAAACCCCAACATGGAGTTTCGGGCTTGACCTGGGGTATCTTGGAACACAACAACATGCCTTGATGCACTCTTGGTTATGACACACCCAAGGGATCTGCGTTGGTAAATTCACAAGCTTAGTATGAACCAGTATTTTTGGAATTTAAAAAAATTCCCTAAGAATATATGTTGGATAACATAGATTGAATCCCATATATTCATATGTTAAGGAAATTAAAGCTAATTACAAGTCATCTATTTTGTCCTTGGATAACCCTTTATGTGTTACCCCTAACATTCCCTTTTATTCCAGCCAGTGGCCGGTAATATGAGGACTGGAGCTAGTAACCAATGTGAAGATCAACGTGATGACTGTGCTAATGAGATTCCTAATGTGATGGCAGTAGGAATTGCGAACATTGTCATGATACTATCTCAGTTAACTCAATCTTTGAATAGAAACATGGGTCAAGAGGAACGTTCAACCCCCCCCCCCCCATGAAATAACAAGTCACTATCTAAAGCATCATGAGACAAAGGCCTCCTAGTTTTAATTGATCATCATATCCCTGAATCACTGAACAATGGATCAAATCCATTGAAAAGATCTTCTTCATTCATCAATATTCCGAACAAGATAAGGTTCTCCTGGATGCTTATCGTATGAAGGGTGAAGATGAACAATGGAGTACATTGATCAAAAATACAAATCCTAAGGAGGAGATCGAGGCGTAGGAATAGAAGGATTTCCAGAAGATATTTTTCGATAAATATTTTCCACGCACCCTCCAGCTTAAGATGGAAAGGGACTTCCTTGATCTAAAAAAATACAATGAATCGATCGGAGCGTACAAGGAAACCATCACATGGACTGCACGATATGCCTCCAGCTTTGTCATAACCTCTGAATGAAAGGTAGATAGCTTATTTGGGGGCCAAAAACCTAGCCTGCAGAAAGCCCTTGCGATCTACCACATTGATTGCTGTGAGGAAATTTTCCTATGTGACCTCAAGGATGAAATAGAGATTGACGAACCTCATGGGTATGATGGGGATAAGAAGAATAAGGTGGACTTCAATTATTGCATTCTGATGGATAAATCCAATGGTGTTAAGAAAATCCAGTACCCCACTTGCCAAAGGTGAGGAAAGAAGAACCCCGGAAATTGCATGAAGGGGATGAGGAACTGCTTTAGGTGTTGAAGAGAAGAGCACATGGCTATTAACTATCGAAAAAAAAATCTGCATCTGTGACACAGGAGATGAATGCTCTGTTTCATTCTTAACGTGTTTTTCATTGCTTCAACTACAATGAAACAGGTAACCTTGCAAATTAGTGCCCTAAGACAAGGTTGTTTGGAGGCAATCAATATCCTCCAAGGCAGAAAGGACAATCTTTTTCCGTCACTACTGCCGAAGTGAACTTTGACAACCAAGTGGAGACTGATATGCTAGTTATTCATTCAAGAATAGAGAACACAATTTTTGATTCAGGTTTTATTCATTCTGTAATATCAAGAATTTTTAGTATAACAATCCCAACACCACCAAAAATCATGGAATTAATGATGTCGGTGTGTACGAAAAATGGGAAAATCTTTTTATCCCATGAATATAGCTCCTCCCATGTCATAATCGATGGATTGAACTTCCCAAAAAACCAAGTTATAATTCCTCTGGTGGAATTTGATTCAATTCATTGCATGGATTGGCTTTCCATATATAGATACAACATAAATTGCCATAATAGTGAAATCACTCTCCACATGGAGAATCGACCCCCGATTATGTACAAGTGCAAGGAGGAAGATGAATATTCTTTAGCTCCATCATCTCAAGCATGGATATTAATTCCCTATGATCTTGCCTATATAGATCAGATGATTGAGTCTAAGGAAGAAACCATCCTTGAAGACATGCCTACTGTGAGGAAATTCGCTGAAGTGTTTCCTGAGGATTTCTTCCAGGTCTTCCTCCTATAAGAGATGTTGAATTCTAAATTGACCTTATACATGGGGTGTTTCCAATATCCAAGACATCATATATAATGGATGTTTTGGATCTTGAGGAGCTGAATAAACAAATACAGTAGAATTTGGGTAAGATTTATACACCCAAGTGCTTCACCCTGGGGTGCCCCAGTCCTCTTCATTAGGAAGAAGGATGAGTCAATGCACCTTCGCATCGATTATCATTATCTTATCAAAATCACGATAAAGAATAAGTCTCATCTCCCACAAATTGAAGACATGATCAATCAACTTCATGGGGTACAATACATCTCCAAGGTGGATTTGTGGTTGGGATATTATTATATAAGGGTGAAGAAGGAAGATGTCCCCAAGAATGATTTTCAAACAAGATACATGCACTATGAATTAATAGTAATGCCTTTCGGACTCACTAATTCTCTAGAAATATTCATGGAATTGATGAATATAGTAATTATATATTACCTTGAAAATGTTTTGGTAGTATTTATAGATGATATTATAATATAATCTAATCCCAATAAAGATCACGGGGAGCATCTGCTAACTATACTAGAGACCATGAAAAATGAGAAGCTCTATGAAAATTACAACAAATGTGAGTTATGGTTATAGAAGGTCTCATTCTTGGGCCATATCATTACAAGCAATGGGAAATCTATGGATCCATCCAAGATTTCTTTAATTGAGGGGGGGTCGATGCCAACATTGGTAACAGATATCTTTTTCTTCTTAGGGTTATCTCGATATTATCGACGATTTGTGAGAAATTTCCCATGATTTTACAACCCTCTTACCAAGATAACTCAGAAGGGTGTGAAGTTTGTTTGGAGTGATGAATGAGAAGAATGATTCAAGTAGTGGAAAAGGAGGCTTATCACTGCGCTTGTGATCACTTTTTCCAGAAGTGGTGAACTTTTTGTGGTACTTAGTGATGCTTAGAAGAAGGGAAGGTCATTGTGTTGATGTAAAATGGAAAATCCATTTTCTATGTTTCAAGGAAAATGATTGTTAATGAGTAGGATTAACCAACACATGATCTGGAGTTGGTTGTGATGATCTTCACCTTAAAAATTTGGCAGCATTATCTCTTTGGGAAGAAGTGTGAAATATATAAAGATAATAAAAGCCTTAAGTATATATTCACACAGAAAGAGTTGAACATGCACCAATGAATATGGTTAGAGCTGATCCAAGTCTATGACTACTCAATCAAATACCACCATGGGAAATCGAACAAGGTGGAAAATTCTCTAAGTAGAAAGGACCCAACAATTCTATCATTAATGTGAATTGAGAAGGATCCAATATTTTTTAGATTTTAGGGAGATGAACATTGGAATCATAAAGAAGGGAACATCATGAATCCTTTCACAAATTATTTCTCAACCATCTCTTTTGTAAAGGTTAAAGGATGATCAAAAGGATGATGTGGGAATTAAATGAAATTGGGAGCTATCAGAAAAGAAAAATACTGGGAGTTTAATGCTAATGAAGAAATAATTGTGAAATTTGGGAAAAGAATATGTGTTCCATCAAGACTCGAGATGAAGAAGGAACTTTTGGATGATGCACATAGTTCAAATTTCTCTATTATCCTAGGAAACACAAAGATGTATCGAGATCTCCGAGAGAATTATTGGTGTGATAATATGAAGAAGGAGATCACTTAGTATATATCAATGTTCCTGGTGTGTCAGCAAGTGAAGGAAGAAGGGTATAAGTCTATGGGGATGATGCAACCATTTCCCAAACAAGCATTGAAATGGGATGACATCACTATGAACTTTGTCACTGGGCTTCTGAAGACATCCAAGGGCAACAATGTAATTTGGGTTGTTGTGGATCGTCTAAAAAATCTTACACAATTCATTGAAATTTGAGAGGATTTCTTATTGGATCAAATGGCATGGATATATATCAGGGAAGTGGTAAAGCTGTATGGAGTACCACTATATATTATATCCGATCAATATCCAAGATTCCCCTCTATGTTTTGGAAGAGACTTCAACATGCTCTGGATACTGAACTAAACTTCAGTACGACCAATCATCATCAAACTGATGGCCAATCTGAACAAACTATACAGACACTGGAAGATATGTTAAGATCAAGTTAAATGGACATTAAAGGAGGATAGGATTGACATCTTCCTCTGGTTTAATTCTCCTATAATAACAGTTTCCACTCGAGCATCCGAATGGCACCTTATGAAGCCCTGTATGGGAAGAGGTTCAGAACACCGACATGTTGGGATGAATTCAGTGAGCGTAAGCTAGAAGGAACAGAAATGGCCGAAGAAATGGTGGAGAATGTGAAAACCATTCAGTAGCATATCAAGGTAGCCCAGAGTCGATATAAGAGTTATGCTAATAACTATCGCTGAGACCTTGATTTTGAAGTTGGAGACTTGGTATTCCTATGCATATCTCCATGGTAAAAGTTTATGAGGTTGGGAAAGAAAGGGATGTTAAGTCCTAGGTGAATAATCCCCTTCTATATTTTTGATCTTGTTGGGGATATGTCCTATCAACTAGCACTCCCACATACCATTTCCAATGTACATGATGTATTTCTTGTATCCCTCTTTAATAAGTACATACCAGACACTTCACATGTACTCTCTTTAGAGTTAGTACAATAATAGGATGATCATTCTTATGAGGAGAAATTAGAGAAGATCTTAGATCATATGAAAAAAAGTCATATGAAATAAGATAATGCCCCTCGTGAAAGTGTTGTGGCGAAACCACAAGTTTGAAGAAGTGACTTGGGAATCAGAGGAAGTGGTGAAGTATAGTTACCCGTATCTTTTTTTAGTGTGGGAGAAGAAAATTTCTAGGGAAATTTTTTTTAAGGGGATAATATTGTAACGACCCAAACATTCATCAATGAAAATTACTATTCATCTAATTAAATGTCTAATTATGTAAAATGGCTATATAACATATGCACTTCTTTTTTTATGTTTCTAGATGTTAAAATACCTTTTAGAATTGTGATCATTGCTAATATTTCCATTGAACAAAGATCACATGACTAGTATAAATATAAGGCTTTAAGAAATCCAATTACCTCAGAAAAAGGAAGTGATGGCCTCATCCAGTAGACTTGCCCTATATGAAGCCCATTTTTCAGATCTTGGATAGGATGTGCAATCATTGGGATTCTCTATTGACCAAGCCCAAGTTGAGCTCCAACATGTTAAGCTCAAACAGAACCGCCTACGAGAGATGTGGAAGTTGATAGAGATTACCACACGAGCAATGTTATCTGAGACAACCTAAGAGCCTATCACCATCACACACCTTACCCTTCGGTCTAATGCAGGTATTATAAGGGGTTATGTAACAATACTCTAGCACTACGATTATGTGCATTTTTTGTATACAATAGTGAATATACATTCATTTTCTTATTGTTACTTTGTAAATAGTTTTTAAAGAGAAAATAGTATTTGTAGTTAATAGTCAAATAAGAAATATATTTTGATAAATTAAGGAATTTTTTAATAAAATAATATTTTAATAATATTTTATTATTTTTAAATTAATTTTTATTAAATATAAATGATCTTATAATTTTATGAATGCGATTGTAATTTGTTTTGAGGTTCGAAAGCCGTTTTTTGTCAAAACCCATGAATTTTCAAAAAATATCGGTATTTATTTTAAATGTAAAAATTTACATATTTAAAAAATTATTTAGATAAAATGAATATTATTATTGTAATCGGTAAGTTGGAATTATCCAATGGTGTATTTTTCATAATTTTCTGATATAGTCAAATTTTTGGGTAAAAAATAAATACGTTTAAATATATAATTTGTTTTATGACATCATAATGAACAAATAGTGATGTAATAAAATACTATATTTGATATGATAGGCCAATATATGTTTTAAAATTAAAATAATGTGATTTTAGTTTTTTTGATTTATTTTACAAAACATTAGTGGGCCCTCCAAGAGTTCTAAAACATTTTCACTTTTTAAATGAATTTCCTTGAGAGTGTGACTCACCTTCACATAAGAAACCTTATTATTTTAAGAAGCTAGGAAATTGTCCTTTAAAAAAAATTCCACTCCCTTTTTTTAAAAACCATGGGCATAAACCATGGGAGGGTTTTTGGTATTGATTAGTTTAATATGTGGCGACGCAAACCTAAATAATAATGAATTCTCTCTTTTCCAATATAAACACACCCAAGATCCCACTTCTTCTTCACTCAAAGCCTTTTTATTTCATCCAACCTCTACTCTCCTTTCTCTACAATCCTCTGATGGTGCCCTAATCTCCCCAGAAGCCTCTCTCAAGCCTCCCCCAAGCCTTTGGAATCACAATTCCATGTAAAGGATTTCTTCCTTTCTCATTTTTGTCCAATTTTCTTTAAGTTGTTATGACCTTTTGTTTTCAATTACAAAATTTGGGGTATGATTTATCACCTCTAAAGTACTACCCACTTTATTTTGGGCTGATGGGACACACCTTTCTCTCTCATTCATGACCCCCACGTACCCCTGTTACCATGTCGAAATTCTGTGAGGGATTTCTCTCTCTAAATTTACATCCATGTAATTATTATATATTATCCATCTAAATTATATTAAGTTGGTTGGTAAATGTTTCCATATAACCCCCTTACTATAAATTTCATGTAAATATGATGAGAAACCCATTTCTATCTCATCAACCAATTTCATGGATCCTTATTTCACGCCTTTATGTTGCCGAAATTGCACCGCGTTTTTTTCAAGCCAGAATCATTGGGTAATGAATACCATATCCATGTCTCTATCAAGGGTATTCACCTTTATGAACATATACATATTTAATGGTACATTAAAATATTTATTCCACATTTCATGATCATGGAATAACTTATGATGTAGATTTAATCCATGTTATATGATCCATGTGGCACACTTATGCATGAAATGAAATGTTTAAGAAAAGTGTGCCCTGATAGCGCTCCAATGCATTGGGTAAAGTATTGTATCATGATACGTCATGTTCAATGGGTTTTAAATCATTATAATTCATTTGAGATGAGGTTTTACTCATGATACATGTACAATGAGCTTTAGCTCATGAAAATTCCATGTTAAGTGTTGTTGCCACACTTCCATGTTATGATTATCATGCTTTATCAATCCTTTTTGTTCATTTTTCTCTTGTGCACTATTTATATTCCAATTTCCTAACATGTATTGTATTATTCATGTCATTACTTGTTTACTCCCTTACTGGGATTTATTTCTCACCCTTTTTGTATGCATGTCTTCAGGTTATCCCATGAAATGCTATGTATGTGGGAATGTAGTGGTCATGTAAAATAAGTTTTCAATAAAGATGTTGTATTTCATGTTTTAAGATTTTATGTAATGATCCTAAGACCCATATAAACAATACCAATCAATCTTATATGTGGTA
Organism: Viscum album; assembly: GCA_963277665.1. Taxonomy (NCBI): domain Eukaryota; kingdom Viridiplantae; phylum Streptophyta; class Magnoliopsida; order Santalales; family Viscaceae; genus Viscum; species Viscum album. Next base: position 1,261,696,320 of record OY728132.1, on the reverse strand, counting down.
TCAAGAGATAATTATGTAATAAATCATGTTTTATGGTGTAATAAAGAGCAGGGTTTTCATATTCTCTCACTAATTCTATATAATTAATAATAATTTTAATACAAATAAAACATTTAAAATACTAAAAATAAATATACAAAAAATTAAAATATAAGACATTTAGTGTAATTTTACAACCCTAGTTAACCAAATTCAGTGCATTATTACATAACATTGGCATGGTCACAAAATATCATGTCTAGAAAAACAATTAGTTTAGTAGCCTTGGAAATCCTAGAGACATTCAAATGTTTTACATTAAATTATAAAATAAAATGCTACAACAACATCGTCTCTATAGGCCACACTCTTATCCCTTAGACTATCCCTACAGGTCAGTTATAATATACTTCTTCACATCCAGGTAAAAATAAAACATAGAAAGGGATTAGGTCAGTTGCTCAGTGAGGGTAACAATATATCAGAAAATTTCATAAATAAGAATAAACATTTAAGGAAATGTAATCCTTGAACAAAATCCTTTTAAAATTGAACTTCAGCATAATATGGAAAAGATAAAATCACATAATTACATTTACTCATTCATATGGATATTCTACTAGTCGAATAATCACATGAAATATCAATAGCCACTTTCATAATGATGGAATGCATAATACCAGACATCATAACCACATAGTCAATGCCTTCTACCAAGACTACAGATAAGATTTTGTCAATGCTATGTGCCAAGACACTAGTTTCGTTCATTATACCTACTGATGCATCGAGAAGAAATATCAGGCTTCACCCATCACATACTAAGTCCAATGCATTTCTCATATGAAAAGTTTTAAACATAACATAAATATTTGTATTAAAACTAGCATAAGAAATGTCAATACTTTGTTCATAAACCATTAATGGTGTAAAAATAACACAACCACAGTCAATCATATCACAAAACCATAAATACAATATGGATGTTTTTTATCAGAATAAATCAACTTCAAATAAGATTGAAATTCATCAAAGGATGTTGATATAGATGAAATCAAATCTTTTCTTTAGAGAAATATATCTTTCTATTATGAAAACATTTAAAAGACAAATATTTATAAAAGAAAACATTTATTTAGAAAATATTATTATAATCTTGTTAGGTAAGTTTCAATGATGTTATAATGGCATAAAATAACTACACCCGCCATATAAGTTTAAAAAACATTCTTACATTAATTTTTTCGAAATGGTCATAGGGTACCTTGTTTGGAAAACAATGAAAATATTTCTTTCAAGAGATTTTATAAAAATTAAAACAAGGGTATAAATGAATTTAACCCATATTCTAGTAAATATTAAAAATGTTTTGGAATAAATTTATAAGAAACATGGATGTGGAAGATTAAGATATCTCAGTAGATACTTACATAAAAACAACCTCAGATAATAAAGAGATTGTAAAATTAACCCTTACCTAGTACATTTCCTTCATCGAGGGTACTTTATCCTCCTCTATAAAAGTTAAATCATTGTAATTAAATTATACAAGAACTATATACATAAATATTATATCATATATGATCTTCTCATGTTGCTTTGTTAATAATATTTCAGTAGTATCATCGTTTCGGGTGTTAACTGATTTGTTTTATTTTATATTATTTGTTACGTAAGTATTTTTTGTTATGGATTGGATGTATATTATTCCTATTCATAATAATATTAAGTCTTTAAACATTATTTTTATTCATAAAATGAAAATTAGTCTTGAATGGATACGATGGGGAATGAATCTCATCTCGTTCTTGGAGACGGCAATCCATATGTATGCACGAGCAATAATATCATTCTTTTGATATTAAAATAATATTTAATTAAATGTTATATCATGTATAAATAATCATTATCATGTTATATTTATTATTTACATCATTTATACTCATTATTATACCCATCCAAATGATGAAGTATTTGAATAACAATTTACACCACGACGTGGAGACGGTAATCCGTACATACGCACGTAAGGTGAAATTGTCATTTATAGGATGGATGGAATAATGAATATGGTGGTACTATTTTTATAATTACATCACAGTATATAAAAGATACTGGAGTTATTATTTTAGAATGGAAACCACAAATAAATAGGAAGTGGAAGAAAAAAAACTTGAAAGAGGTGGTGAAATATTTACCTATTCTTCGGGTTCTCTTTTTTGTTTTGATCAAAAGGGCTCCATAGGATAGATTTCTGACCAAAGTAAGGCCTCTAGGATGAAGGGAGGACATTTTGGAGGACATTTTGGCAGGGGTTGGCTGAGAAAAATGGCTCTGAAGGTAGAATTTGAGAGAGGGGGAAGTTACCTTTTATAAGAGAGGTGAGGGTCACTTTAGGAAAAGCTTGAGATATTATTTTATAATAAAATCATTTTCGGTTTTCAATGGCTCCAAAATGAATTATTTAAAGTATATGGTGGGTATGGGTCAAACAAAATCTCAAAAAATAGTTTTTAGAGTGGTTTATGTCATCATATTAACGTTATTTTTTATTTAACTCTTAGTTAAATAGTTTGACATTTACCATGTCTTTTTGTATTTTTATATTATATGGTTAATAAACTGACTATAAACATCCAAGAGAACCCCAAGTGGTTCATTAATGAAATATGTAATATTATTTAATACCTTTGGCTGAGCCATATATTTTTAGGAATAGAATACCAATTAATAATATAATATTTGTTTTAGAAACTCTTTTATGTCAATTTTTACACTATTTTGTATTTTGTTTTTGTTCAATTCATAACAGAAATATTAATTCAAAAAAATCATTTAATAAACCCTAAAATATCATATTAACCTAAAAATTATTGTAATTCATTAAAAGTCTCAAATTATATTTATTTGGATATTTATAATATCAATTATTTTAATCTTTTATTAATAAAGTAATAACTGCATCATAATTGTGTCATAAATAAAGTTAATTATATAATGTCTAAAAATTATAAATAAAATACCATTATGTAGTAAATATTTTTAGATTTCTATGGAATATATGTTTTTGAATTTATCTTATGTGTAACCCTGTATTAAAAATGTTTTATTTATTAAACATTTATTTTAAATCATTTAACTCTTCTTTAAATAAAATAATAATAAATGTCCTAATCTAATCCAAGTGGACCTAAAGGATCATATTTTATTCCTAAGGTTTTTTTGGACTAATTAGAATTATCCAATAGAATTAGGACATGTGTTAGGGTAATTATGATATAATTTTTACCCTTAATTACCCTATTTACTTTTAACCGTGTTTAATAAAAGTAAAAAGTTACTATTCACCAAAAATTATTTTCATCTTATAGAACCAAATTTTACTTACTGATATTAATCGTGTCTCATAAATTTTTGAAATTCAACTCACAGAAGAGGTAAAATTATGTTTCATACAAATTTTCAAATGCTCATAGGATATGGGTAAAAAACGGTAAATAGTTCTATAAAATTTTATATATCTAAACATATTATAAAATGACTCCATTATATTACGTTGAAAATATATATGTATTATGTATCCATTTTGAAGTAAAATAAATTAAAATAAAATATCTATTTATTTAAATAAAAAGATGGTTTTAACCAATAACACGGTGTTTTTTCACTATTCATCATAAATTGAAAGTTTTCAGACAAATAAAAAAAATTCATCCTAAGATAATTTCAATATTTTGAATTCAAAAATAAAGTCCATTTTAAAAGATAAAATTTATTTGATTTCAAAAAGTGGGTATTACTGTTCATAATGGCTAGTTTTATTGGTCGCAATGTGTTAGAATCTCAAAGTTGCGTACAATTCAAGCTATTGCATTATTCAATGGGAATCATATCGTGGAATTTTGGGGTGTTACACATAAAAAAATAAGAAATATTTCATAAATTTAGGAGAACATGTAGAAAATAGAATAACCAAATAGAAAGATTCACATTAGTGTTTAACCTAGCCGAATCATATTGGATATTCATGTAGCAATTTTACATAATTGAATAAAAATATCTAAATAATTTAAGGGAATCGATGTAGATAAATTCACATAGGTGAGTTTATATAACCATTTCACAAAACATTACTGTATCCATTACCCACAATATAGAAAATCTATACACGTAAGAAATTATTTTCACATATCAGAATATCAATATATACATTTTTCATGAATGATAATTTCTAACATATCCAAAATCATGTAAGGTATTCTTAATTGTTGAAAAATATTTTGATATATCAAATTTCATACATAAAACATAACTTCTAAATTGGATAATATTTTTGACCCATTGAAATATATCTATACAATTTAATTATTTTTTAAAACAATAAATAATAACACAGATCAATAATATATAGAAAATTTTATCATTGAAATATAGTTGAAAAAAATTCTTAAAAATAATAGATTTCAGATAGAAGACATTCACTAACTTCAATCGAATTTATGTAATGATTGAGATCGATTCAGATTTTTATGTCTTCTTGTTAAATGTTGATAATTTGGTTATATTTCCAAATCATAATAAGTCACTCAATTAGGAGTTATATATCTCATGTTATGGTCAAAATATGAAAGTTAAATGATTCTAGAAAATCAGTTATAGGGTTCACATATAGGCTACATGGTTTCACATTTGGCAACATGGTGAATAGTATAGAAACATGCTAAAATGATATTTAAAGGTTCCAAATGAGATATTTATATTAGTTACTCAACATGAAACGTGTATAAAATATTTTTAACATTTAATAACATGAAATCAATTAATATATTAACAATGGAATGTTATGATATAATTAATGTTAGTAATATTTTAATAAACACCTAAGATACATAGACTAAAGACAAAAAAAATTAATGATGAATCAAATTAAATATATCCATATTCAATATATAAGATAACAAAATAATTATAACAATTAATTATGAATTATGTTAAAGGAAGAAAATCAAATTTATCAATGTATTATGTCTTATAAAAAATACAAATAATAAAAAAGTAAGAATAATACCTATTAAAGTAATGAAAATTATAATTAATCATGAAATTATATTTTTAAATTATAAAAACATAAAGTTGTTCAATGATCCACTCAACATGGATACCAACTATTAAATGTTTCTCACACATTTCATAATAATGTATTTGATAGTATTGAAAGGACAAAATAGTTTTTTATAGTATTCTTCGTTCATTTTGGAAGGTAGTGGAAAGTGTACATATTTCAATTTCATTTATAGATAATTGGTCATTATTTTAACAATTTTTATTTTTGTGTATTTGTTACATTATATTTTTATGATATCTGTAATTTACAATGTTTCATATATGATTTTAAATTTTTTATTTGATTCTATTGATTTTGGATTGTGGAATCCAACTACGAGTTTATTATATTTCATGGATTTGATTTTTCCCATGCCATTTTAGACTAGAATTCATATTTATATGTACTAATTTTTTTGATGTGGAACTCTGGTTTATGGAATTTTCATTAAATAATAATTAGTGTAAGGTATTTGAAAACTATGTATTCATAATTATAAATCATTCTCATTGGTTATCATATGATTATTTGACACTTGATTCTAAACATGAGTGGTCAATAAAAAATAGCAGGTATCAGATGGGATATATTTGGGTACCCTTATATAGGGTTTCATAGTGTTATTTCCTGAAAAACTTGTCCCAGATCATATTTTCTAATATATCATAGATTCTAGAGGCCCCCTTTTTTGAGATATTTGGAAGATAAAATATAATATTTTATGAATTCATTTTGATTTTAAAGTGTAGGTTCATGATTTCCATCATTAAAAAAACTTGATTTAACAAGGTTTTTTGGAATGTGTATGTCTCGAATTTGATCTTAGTTCTAAATCATTTTCAAGATTCACGTTTCTTATTTGAGTGTCTATTTTTGGTATTTAGAATCGATGGATTATTCTAAAAAAATTATTTGTTTGTCAGTGGAATTTGATTTCCAATTCATAGATTCATGGTTATTATGCATGATCTAGAAAATCATGTGCAACCAATTCCAAGCCTTATGGATGACTTCTACTATGATATGTATAGTTATCCCAGAGTATGCCAAACCATGTGGCCAAATTCTCATAGTTTTTGTTTCTTCAATAATCTTTTATTTTTTTATTATTTATGATTTGACATGACTTTATTATTCTTAATATTCGCTGAAGATAATTATTTGTTTTTATTTTCGATTTTTGATGATATTCTGATCCATTAATATTTAATTTTTTGATAAAATTTTGGAATTTTTCATTAAAGGGTGTTGCGATTTATGAAAATGGATGATATTAATAAATTATTTTAATTTAAAATTTTTTAGTAGATTTTAAATCATCTAATTTGTTAAAATGATGATTCCTTAATCTGGATGAAATGTTTTAACAATTATTTTGAGGGACTTTATAGATTTAATAATTTTTAGTTTTGGGTAGTGATATAAAATGAAAAAAAAATTATAGGTCCAATTTTGAGGGTTTAATAGACATTTTTCAAGGGGTTTGGATTATTCATTTGAGATTTTTTTGAATAATAATATCACAGATGTTATAGAATGTTTTTCAAAAATTTCTTGCATTTTGATGTTTTCATATATGTTTGCTGTTATGATGTTATTTATAGTGTTTTAAATTTTACATAGTTAATTATACCTAGTTTAGGAAAATATTGAGTTTTGAGATGTGATTTTATATTTTTCGCATTTCTTTATATTTTATAGTGTTACCCCAAAAGGTATTGATGAAATATCCAGTGTAGACTTTAGGTTATCCAGCACATGTGAACTCTCTAATTGATCATGTTATGATTGAGATGATCGTCCCATGTTATCTATTTATATATAATAGAATCGTTCAAATTCTTCCTAAAAATAAGAATTTTGTTTCTGAATTCCAAATCATGTATCCACCTCAATTGGTAAACATGACTCTCAAAGAGGATAATAATGGTTATAGGGCATCAAAACAATCTTCATTCATCTTGATCTTCACGAGTCCCTAAAAATTAATTTCACTATGAAATGGTATGGAACATCCTGACCATTAATTTATATTTTCAAGAGGTTTTATGGTGTCTGTTATGAATTTATTGGATTTTGAATGGGTTTAGTTGACTTTGGAGACTATTTAGTCCAAAATGGGCTACATCATAGCTAGGCGCAAGACATAGTGGCCTTTGTATTATATTTTTTAAAACATAGAAAGATAGAATTACTTTACAATCCATTTGGGAGGTTTTTGAAGGTTAAAAATTCCCTGGGAATGGGAAACATTACTTGATGGGAGCTATTTTATGATTTAGATCTCAAGAACACCATGACCACTTCCAGACCTCGGTGGAAGACATGGTTCCCATAAAACTAATTTTTAAATTACTAAAATTATGGTTTTTCGTCACGTATATTGAGTAATTCATAGGGAGAAATATATGAAATGTAATGGGGGTATTAAATGTATTTTAATCTCTTATATTTCCATATTAATCAATGTGTGGCCCACCCTTGGATATTCCTTTGAATTCCATGTGCTTTAATGAACCTAGCACATGGTTGATCCCCCTGTCACATTGAGTCTCCATAGATGAAATTGTTTCTAGGTACCCTCTCATTCTCATCCTTTATTCATTCTTATTTTATAATCGTTGATAATTGTTAATATCTAGTCTATTTTGGTGAATATTTCTATTTTTTGGGTTGGTAATGTATTACTGTGAATTGGTTTCGGTGTGATCTTATTCGATCATGGTTGTGCATGACCTACTTTTCCACCTTTGGTGAGTGGTGGTTCTATTTGAAGCTTCCATCAAGGTAGAGATTCGTTATTCTCTTCTTTCTTTTATGTACATATCGGAATTTTTAACTACTATCTTTATATTGGTAGGTGGTATTTAACCTTGTAATTAAGAAAATTGGTTTACTCAATTGAAACATATGGGGATGGAAAATGACATGATTTTGGCATGTTCTTGTGCTTTTTCCAATATTGTTGACAAAAAAATTCACGTTTTGATTAATGTTGATATTGATGCGTTGTTTTGGTAGTTTAAATTGAGAATAGTGTTTTTATTTTTTATTAAACTTACCCCACATAAAAAATCCTATGAACATGTATCATTCTAAAAAATGGATTTCCCATGAAATATCAATTTGTGTGAGAATATATTTTAAATTAATTAAATAATATATATAAATAATAAAATATTATAATTAATGTGGTGATGTGAGGTGTTTTTGATGCATGAGGGTGGTGATGTAGGAAGGTAGGTGGTATTTAACTGTGTAATTAAGAAAATTGGTTTACTCAATTGAAACATATGGGGATGGAAAATGACATGATTTTGGCATATTCTTGTGCTTTTTCCAATATTGTTGACAAAAAATTTCATGTTTTGATTAATGTTGATATTGATGCGTTGTTTTGGTAGTTTAAATTGAGAATAGTGTTTTTATTTTTTATTAAACTCACCCCACATAAAAAATCCTATGAACATGTATCATTCTAAAAAATGGATTTCCCATGAAATATCAATTTGTGTGAGAATATATTTTAAATTAATTAAATAATATATATAAATAATAAAATATTATAATTAATGTGGTGATGTGAGGTGTTTTTGATGCATGAGGGTGGTGATGTAGGAAGGATGACATGTGTGGTGGATGTGATTTTTGGTGGTTATAGTATATCTAGGTGGTGATATATGTGTAGGATATAGTGTGTAGAAGATGATATTTGTGATGATTGTGATTTGGGATGGATGTTAAATGAGTTTTTTGGAATGACATGAATGGTTTGTGTTTTCTTGTGTTTTATAGGGTAGTTTCCCAATAGTTATGGACTAAACAGTAATTGTTGAAATTGGGATTACAATGGGTGGAAATTTATATTTGTTTAATGAAATAATGTATAAAATGGATAATAAATTGGTTGTATCTAAATTATGAAATGATAAGGTATGGATAATGAAGATGGTTAGTAATAAAAAAATATAAATAGGTTAACATGGAAATGATTAATTAATATGTCTAGTGTTTTTAGTATTCCTGTGTTTTGTGGTTCATTTAGATATAGTAGGAGCAATGGAAGAGGTTTTGAGGACTTATGGTGACGTTGTGAGTTGGTATTTAACTCTTCTTACAAACCAATATGCTAGTATTGTGCTTAATTATTATATTTTATATTTTATTTCAATTTATATATGTATCCCACCATAGTCACACGTTAATATCAATTCCCAAAGGTTTAGGGTTCCTCATGTTTTTTTTTCAAACATCCATGATGGTGGGGATGGATTTATGGCTACCCAACATCCTATACTCTCTCTTCAATATGAGACTGATATCTATAATATATAATGTCAAAAATTAAAAGTGAATTGTGGGATGATGTAGTTCATAGTTGTTTTTGTTCATTGTAGGAAGAGGGAAAAAGGTTGATATTATTTTTTTTATGATACCCTAAAATCCTCTATATATGGTAGGGGATGTTATGTGGTTATCTAGGTGTCTTCAGATAGAATTTGATTTGGTTTCCTAGGTGTCTTCATGTGGGATGTGACATGGTTTCATAGGTCTTTTTGGGTTGGATGTGGTGTGTTTACCCATGTGTCTTTGGACAAAGTTACTACGGATGGTATAAGAGTGATAGTAAATTTTTCATTGTGGTGTGAGAGTGTAAAATTAGTGGGAAATTGGAACAGTGTACCCTTCCAATGATATGATTATTCTTATGTTACTATATTGGATTCATTATTTGATTAGTGTTCCATGGCGAGGATGTGATTGTTTAGTTTATTTGTTTTGGTGCATGTTTTTTCAATTAAATTTTCTACTAGTGTCTTACCATACTTCCAAATATTTTTTTTTGTCATTTTCAAAACCCACTTTTTTGGTAAAGTGTGAACCTCAAAAAAGCTGGATACAATTTCAAACGTGACCATCATAATTCATTACATAAAAATCCTATCCCAAATGAAACATATAAATTTTAAACATCAAATTCGTACAACGAAACACCAAAAAAACATGAGAAAGAAAGCATCCCAAGAAACCACCCATAGAGAAGATGCATCACTACCATCATCACCTCACCATCCACCATCACTACAACATCACCCTTTTCATATCATCACATCACTTGTGTCATCATCCTCACCATCCTCTTCACCAACAACCACCACCTGCTCACCCTCACTGTTTTCTCAAAGAGACTCCCTCATAATTCTATTTTATTCTTTGTTCAATCCTACACCAGAACAACAAATCAACTCAAAAAAATGTCCTCTTCCCCCATCACCAAACAACATACAATATATAGAACACCTACAAACCTGACCCCCAAAAATCACAAACTATGATTCACAAAACTTGGAAAAAACTCGAAACTGACACTAATCAGATCGACCATCAACATGTCGTTGATAATCATCCAACATCGCCCCAGTCATGGACAAGAGAAAAAAAACACAATCTATGATGTCAAAAACCACCACTAGAAACCATAACTAGAACAAGAAAGCATAAAGAGAGACCAAAATCAAAAAAGGGGAAGGGATTGAAACCATAGGAGGAAGAACCAACTCTAGAATGATAGGAAATCTGTCATCCACCATGCCAAATACCCAAAATATTGAAAAATTCTGAGCTCCAAAACATACCTGGTTAGAAGATTAAGAATGGAATATCACTGAATAGATAGGAAAAAGGGGATAAAATTGGGATGATAGCACAATTTAGGGAAGGAGAGCAATAGAGAAAGAAGTCACTATCGAGAGAAAGAAGAAAGCATGACAAAACCAGAAAGGTAGAGGGACTGAAACCCTTGGAAGAAGGACCAACCTCGATAGCATCAGGAACTCTGTAAACCAATAAACCATTCTCCCAAAACCTCATCATTTCCCATGCTACAAGTCCGACATGGTGAAAAGATATGGAACCCAAAATCAGAGCACAGAGAGGTAGACAAAGAGAAGACATGAGAACTAGCACAGATGGGGGAATGGAGGGAGAGAGAGAAATAGAAGATCGACCTATAATGTAGCCCAAAGCGAGAGAGTTGATTCTAGGAGAATTAAAAACTCCAAGAGAGGGAGACCCGACTGAGAGCACAGGATATCCCAGGTCAGTGAGGCACCATCCATTATCGTACTATTTTTACATGTGGATGAGAGAAATTGGATATGATCCCACTATGTATACATGTTAGTCCCACCCAAAATATATAAAAACTTGTTTTAAGATTTCTTATATATATTTGGGGAACGAGTTATACATTACCAGCCTATATTTTGGATATTTTGCTGAGTCATTCCAATAATATTTTTTTATTTTATATTTAAAAAATCACTTCGTACACTTTTACTTTATATAGGCATTATGGGATGTATTCTGTTACAAATTTTTCATCAATGTGATGTAGTTTTTTGGTGGTTTTCATTCAACCTCCCAATCATTATTACATAATAAGGGGTTATTATATTCCACATTATTGATTTATTATACCCTTAGTGTTAGTCACCAAACTAGGGCCTGCTGATGGTGGGGATCAAGGGTTATTATCTCAATTCTTTCATTACAATCCTTGAAGGGGTATGTAACAACCCAATGTTTTTCAATGTAAATTACCTTATAATAATTATGTCATAAAATCACATGAAAACACAACATAATGAACTACTATGTAAGTTTGTCACTTCTGTGTTTGGAATTTCGAAAATCCGTCATTCACAGTTGTAATCAGTAAGTTATTTGGAGTCCGATAAGGAGAACATAATATTTAGTGAATAGTAACCTACCCTAATGAATAGTACCATAACCTTATAAATATTGATATACCCTAGTGAATAGTAACCTCACCAATGTTGGTATAAAAATAATAATCAAGTTGGAAGTATGATATACCTATATTTTAGAATAAGTTAACGAATGTTTTAAAACTGGGTTTGATAATAATTTATTGTTTTAATTAAATATTAAAATAATCATATTTAGAAAATTATTTTTGAAAAATGGACTTCATTTTTGGATTCTACGGGTCAAAAAATTGTTAGGGTGAATTTTTGGTATTTTTCTGAATTACATGAATTTTTGATGAATAGTAGAATCCGATAATTCACAATAAATGCTAAATAATGGATTAATTGATTCATCGATGATGTTCTGCTGATGTAAACCCACTTGGTTCGGGATCACATTATAAAATCACTATTATTGGTCATGGAATAATTAATATTCCTTGTCTTTTGAAGAAATAATAAATTAATGATTATAATATTATGAAATCTCTCCTCTCCTCCACTATAAAACCCCCCTTCATTGCCTCTTCTCTCCACTCCTCTAAAGCCTTGTGGCCTGCCATTATTCTACCCAAATATATCCCCAAGGTCCTCCCCCACGTCCAAAAGCTCTCAGCCTCCTCAAAATACCAAAACTTCTCCCCTTAAGAGGTTCTCAAAGGAGGAAGTATCAAGAGGTAAATTCCTCTTCCCAATTTCTTCTTTTCTTTTAAGTTCCTTTCTTTTTATTTCTTTCCTCACCTCCCTTCACCATAATAGTATGATAAATACAGTAACATAAATTTAATATAATTTCTTAATTCTAGTGGTATATTTCATTATCTTCTCTCCTTTTCCCACCCTTTTATGTGAAATAAATGAAAGCATCGTTTGAGATGCGCTAATTTAGCACATTCAAGGACAAGAGTTTATAAATTTCTATTTTTTATCATTAATTCTGGTCATGAATCCATTTGTGTTATGGTTGAACAATATTATTATATATTTAATATATCATATTTTTGGTTCTGTAATCCTTTGGCACAAATGGAATTATGTTATAAATCAAATCAGATTCTTTGTAATAAAATCCACAGATTAACAAAAATGGTTATCACTATGGTTATATATTTAATAATTCGACTTCACTATAAGTAACCTAATTAAAATTAAAACCATGTAATATCCTGGATGTTAAATAAATAAAATAACTTCAATTATAGAAAACAACATTCATCTTGCATATAATCCAAACTTGAATATAATTGAACCGATCTTTTAAAGCCATGTAAACAAACAAGCCCGAACAACGAAATTGAACCTTGTAACTAATAAAAAAGGATTTGAATGAACTAAAAAGGGTTATAATAAATAAATTTAATATATAAGAGGTTATGAAATTATTAATTAACAATCCTAATTTTTTTATTCAGGTCATTAAAAACAAGTTGATAACACCAACAGATTTAAGGTAAGGGATCCTCCCCTTTTCACTCTTAATCAAGATGGTTCTCTATGCTATGTCTTTTTGTGTAATACCAAGTGATGGGGTATGTTTATAAACCTTCCCCATACTTCCCTAATGTTTTATAAGTGTTTAAAAACCCCTTATATTTCTCATCAATCTCTTTTAGTTACACCTGATACCATGCTGATAAACCATAATGGATTCTACCCAAACTTCCTTTATTCTTTCGGGTTGCTCTATCTTTGTTTTTACCAAAATGTAGTTGACTATTATATTTATGTAAAACTTATACTTTCTATTTATATAATCCATTATCATGTTCCAAGATCCATCTCTCATTCTCTTTCAGGGATATACATGCTTTTAAGTGAATCCCTCCTCGATACTTTCCAATAAGCACACTAATTTTAAAGAAACTTCCCGAACTTTTACACAATTTCAAGTGAACTCTATCCTCTATTTTAAGACACCGTTGTATTTTTAAATTCATTATTTTTATTATAAAAACCTACTTGGTTCAATTCTGGTTTGATATTAAAGAATTTCTTCTTTACTATTTTAAAAGCTCTATTGTATTTTTCTTAAAACAACACAAAAATGTGTTAATACTAATGTCTCTCAAATACATTTCTTATGTGATGTCACTTATATTTTTAACCACCTACAATTTTTTATGCCTAAATTACTTTATTAACGTCCATGTATGTTCTAATCCCTTTCTTTTAAGGACAATTTCATGATACACTCATTGGTTATGCTTTATGACATGATTGTGGTACCCAATTCTCTCCATGGGTAACCTTATGTTTGTGAACAATGGATTATGTATGATTACTCATGTGGAAAGATGATTTATGTGGTAAGAATATTTATGTGTAAAGAATATTCATGAAAATTTTGAGATGGGTGAGCCCAGATAGTGCTCTAATGCATTGGGTAAGGATAATTCTCATGAGATGCCATGTGAAACGGGATTGGTGGTTAGGCTTGACCCGTTCTGAAATGGGAAACGGGATTGGCAGTTAGCCTTGACCCATACTAAAGAAATGTTTTATGATTCTTCCACATTTATATGATTCCATTTTTATATGATCCCATACATATATTAAATGTTTTTATAAGTTTTATGATTTGGATATCATTATGTCATGCCTCCTAACTCATGTTCTTGAGATGTATCTTTATGTTCATTCCCATACTTGGCTTTTTAGCTCATCCATTTGTTCATGTGTTCCCCAGGGTACCCAATGCAGATTTAAGGGTTGAAAGGAAGTTAGAAGCTCTTTATGGAGATTAAATAATGACGTTTTTAGCCCCATTCTTTCAGTTATATGTACCTAGTCTTCCAAGACACTAGACTTAACGATCCTTGGCTTATACTCTGATGATTAATTATGCTTAAAATCATGAAATGTTTTATCTAAAAGGCTTGGGTCTCAGTAGTTGGTATCAAATAATGGTCTAGTTATTTTTGGAGATTATGAATAGAGCACCTTAGTGAGAACCTTAAGAATGAGACTAAGTATAAGAAAATAGTCCTAAATTATGTTGAGTATAGATTAAGTGTTTTATCAAGAAAACACATCCCTATCTGGATACGAGCAGGTAGAGGTGTCTCTGGCACAAATATATCTAGGGGTAAGACTCAAAAAGACCACTTTGTGCTAGACTCGAATGGGAACCAGTGCACGATAACATGCCTTGCTGCACTCTTGGTTACGACACTCCCAGGGGATATGGTTCAGTAGATTAATGAGCATAGTACAAACCATTATTAAGGGATAAGAAGAAACCCATAAGAATATAAGTTAAGAAATATATCAAGTATAAACTAGATATAAACCTATGGAATCACAATTCAGGATATACTTCTTCTTTTTAAGTACATACTTTTATGTTGAATGTTTTTTTTTCTCAATAGCTAAGTATTCAAGACCTCTAATTATACGTTCTTTTCCATAGTTAATGGAGGGAAATAGAAGAACACATTCCAACAACCAATGTGATAGGAAATGTGGTGATTTCCCTAATGACATTCCTGATGTGACGGATGCGGGTGCTCAAAACATCATGGAAGTACTTGCTCAGCTCGCTCGAGTTATGAATAATAACTTGAATCAGATGGAATGTCCTCCTCCTCCAAATAAAGAGAAATTTGTTGTAGAATCCTTCATGCAGAAAAGGCATCCCATTTTTAGCGGTTCTTCTGATCCCCTCCTCATAGAACAATGGATTAACTCCATTGAAAAAAATTATCTATCCTCCAGTGCTAGGAAGAAGAGAAAGTTGTACTGGCAGTCTATCGTTTTGATGGGGAAGCTAATCAGTGGTGGACACTGATCTAGAATATAGAGTCCCAAGAGGCAATTTATTCCATAGAATGGGAGGAATTCAAGAGGATGTTTTTCAACAAATATTCTCATTGAACCCTCCGTCTTATGATGGAAAGAGAGTTCCTTGGACTCAAGCAGAAGGAAGATGAATCCATAGGGGCATATGAAGTGAACTTTACAAGGCTTGCAAGGTACACCTCTGGCTTTTTCATGAACACCGAAAGCAAGGTGCATCACTTCTTTAGCAGACTAAATCTGAGTCTATGAAAAGTGTTAGAGATTCGAGACTTCGATATCTATTAGGAGATTTCCCGTTGTGCCCTCAGGGTTGAAATGAGGATTGGAGACTCTTAGTGGTCTCATGGAAAAAGTGACAAGAAGTGGAAAATGGAGAACAACATGGGTGGTACATCAAAAAATCCCATGATGTAAAGAATCCTCACTTTCCCCTTTTCAAAAATTGTGTGAAGAAGCATATTTGTGACTGTCTTATGGGAACCAAGAATTGCTTCAAATGAAGAAGGTTTGGTCATCTGGCCAAGAACTACAAAAGAGATATGAAAAATCCTGCTAATGTTGAAGATTAAAGGAATGTTCAGATCAACACTCAGCCTGTAGTACAGTGTTATAACTGTAAGGAGCTTGGGAATTATGCGAACAATTTCCCTAAGTCATGGGTTGTCGGAGGCAATCAGCAACAACCTCCAATGCAACAAGAAAGGGATTATGCTATCACTACTGCTGAGGTGGATCCGGAAAATGATGTGGTTACCGGTACACTTGTTATTCATTCAAGAATAGCGAACGTACTATTTGATTCTAGTTCTACGCATTCTTTCATATCATTCATGTTTAGTAGAACTATTCAATCACCACCTCAAAATTTGGAGTAAAAGTTATCTGTGAGAACAACGAATGGGGCAATTATTGCATCCATGGATTATAACACCTACCCGGTTAATGTTTGTGGACTGAACCTCCCAGAAAATATTGTCATACTTCCTTTAGTGGAGTTTGACACTATCTTGGGCATGTATTGGATATCTTTTTACAAGGCCAACATCAATTGTCGGAAAAGGGAGATCACTTTTCACATCCCGCAGCATCCTCTGATTCATTACAAGTGTAAGGAAGAAGATGAGTCTCCTTTAGAATCTCCGTCTCATGTTTGGATACTGCATCCTTGTGAGAAAGCATATCTAGCTCAAATGATTGGGACAAAGGATAGAATCATTCTTAAAGACATGCCCATCGTGAGGGATTACAAAGATGTATTTCCCGAAGATTTTCCTAGTCATCCTCCTAAAAGAGAGGTTGAGTTCTCAATTGAACATATCCCTGGATCTCTGCCAATATCAAATACACCTTACAGAATGGCCACCGTAGAGCTAGAAGAGCTGAAGAAGCAGTAACAAAAAAATATTGAGAAGGGTTTTATACGCCCGACTACTTCACCGTGGGGTTCTCCAGTCCTCTTCTTCAATAAGTAGGATGGATCAATGCACCACTGAATTAATTATCGTGAGCTCAATAAAATCACTATAAAAAACAAGTATCCCCTTCCACGGATAGATGACTTGTTTGATCAGCTTTGTGGGGCCAGTTATTTATCTATGGTGGACCTTCGGTCGGGATATCACCTACTAAAGGTGAGGAAGGAAGATATTCCCAACACTGCCTTTCGAACGAGGTATGGACACTATGAGTTCATAGTGATGACCTTCGGACTCAATAATTCTCTGGGAATTTTCATGGATTTAATCAATAGAGTCTTTAAAGATTACCTCGACAAATTTGTGGTGGTCTTTATTGATGATATTCTGATATACTCCAAGAGCAAGGAGGAACACGAAGAGCATTTGGAAACTGTGTTAAAGACACTGCGAGGGGAGAAGATGTATGAAAAGTACTGTAAATGTGAGTTCTGGATGGAGGAAGTAAAATTATTGGGGCATGTTATCACTAAGAAAAGGATATTTGTGGACCCTTCCAAGATGAAGTCAATTGAAGAGTGGCCGAGGCCATCTTCTGTAACGGAGATCTTCAACCTTTTAGGTCTAGCTAGGTATTATCGACGATTTGTGAATAACTTTTCATGATTTTCAAACCCAATGACCAAGCTGACACGGAAGGGAGTAAAGTTATTCTGGACATAGGAATTGGAATACCTTTTCAAGGAGTTGAAAAGGAGGCTTATCACTACGTCGGTACTCACACTCCCCTCAAGAGGAGAACTCTTTATGGTTTATAGTGATGCTTCTAAAAAAGGATTAGGATGTGTGCTAATGCAAAATGATAAAGTGATAGCCTATGCCTCAAGGCATATAAAAATTCATGAGAAAAACTATCCCACGCATGATCTGGAGTTGGTGAATGCGATCCTTGCATTGAAAATATGGCGGCATTATCTCTGTGGGGAAAATGCGAGATATATACTGACCACAAGAGTCTCAAATATATATTCACACAGAAAGAGCTTAATATGCACAAGAGAAGATGGATAGAGCTCATCAAGGATTCTGACTGCTCAATCCACAACCATCTGGGTAAGGCAAACAAGGTGGCAGATGCTCTAAGTAGAAAGGATCTTGCATCTTTAGCAATAATGACAATTGAAAAAGATATGATCTTCTTATATTTGCAAAGGATGGACATTGGAATCATTAAGGGAGGAACATCATCAATCCTTTCTCAAATTATTTCTCAACCATCCCTCTTGGAGAAAATAATGGCTTCTCAATGAAAGGAAGTGGAAATTTAGAAAAGGGTGGAAGTTGTTAAAAATGGGAAATCCTCCGATTTCAAAATTAATGAGGAAGGAGTTGTATGATTTGGGACACGATTATGTGTACCATCTGATCTATAGATAAATAAGGAGCTATTGAATGATGCACATAGCTCGACCTTCTCTATCCACCCAGGTATCACAAAGATGTATCAAGATATCCAAGAAAACCTTTGGTGGGACATTATGAAAAGGGAGATTTCCAAATATACATCAAAGTGCCTCATATGTCAGTAAGTAAAGACTGAGAGACAAAAGTCTAAGGGGATGATGCAACCACTACCCATACTAACATGGAAGTGGGAGAACATTACTATAGACTTTTTCACTGGTCTTCCACAGACATCTCGAGCAAACAATGCTATATGGGTCATTGTGGATCATCTTATGAAGACATCTCACTCTATCATGGTTCGAGAGGACTTCTCATTGGATCAAATTGCATGGATTTACATCAAATAAGTTGTAAGGCTCTATGGAGTACCACTATCTATTGTATTTGATCATGATCTGAGATTCATCTCAATGTTCTGAAAAGTCTCCAGTATGCTCTTAGCACTGAACTGAACTTCAGTACGGCCTATCATCCTCAAACTGATGGTCAATCTAAGAAAACTATTCAGACATTGGAAGACATGTTGAGAGCGTGTTCAATGGAATTCAAAGGAGGATGAGACCATCATCTTCCACTGGTTGAATTATCCTACAACAATAGTTTCCACTCGAGCATCCGAATTGAACCATATGAAGCCTTTTATGGGAAAAGGTGCAGAACACGGGCATGTTGGGATGAAGTCGGGGAGAATAAGCTACTAGGACATGAAATGGTCAAAGAAATGGTGTAGAAGGTGAAAACCATTCAGCTGCATATCAAGGCATCCCAAAGTCGACATAAGAGTTATGAAGATAACTGTCGATGAGACCTTGACTACAAAGTTGGTGACATGGTATTTCTACGTATATCCCCATGGAAGAAGGTCATGAGGTTAGGGAAGAAAGGGAAGTTAAGTCCCAGGTACATCGGCCCCTTCGAGATCCTTGATCGAGTCAGAGCTATGAACTATCGACTGGCACTTCCACCTACCATGTCGAAAGTACATTATGTCTTTCATGTATCCCTCTCAAGGACCCTTCACATGTACTCTCTTCAGAGGTGGTACAATTGGAGGATGATCACTCTTACGAGGAGCAACCAGTGAAATCTTGGATCATAGAGAAAAAGTTCTACGCAACAAGACAACTCATCTGGTCAATGTACTATGGAGAAACCATAAGTACGAAGAGGAAACATGGGAATTGGAGGAATCAATGAAGGAAAAGTACCCACACCTGTTTTTGTCTTAGAATGTAAAATGAAATTTCGAGGGCAAAATTTCATAAGGGGGGAAGAATGTAATGACCCAATGTTTTTCAATGGAAATTCACTTCTTATAAGTATGTCATAAAATTACATGAAAACACAACATAATGAACTACTAAGTATGTTTTTCACTTCTGTGTTTGGAATTTTAAAAATCTGGCATTAACGGTTGTAATCAGTATGTTATTTGGAGTCCGATAAGGAAACCTAATTTTTTGTGAATAGTAACATACCCTAATGAATAGTAACATACCCTAATGAATAGTGATATACCCTAATGAATAGTAACCTCACCTATGGTGGTATAAAAATAATATTCAATTTGGAAGTATGATATACCTATATTTTAGAATTAGTTAATGAATGTTTTAAAACTGGTTTTGATAATAAATTATTATTTTAATTAAATATTAAAATAATCATATTTAGAAAATTATTTTTGAAAAATGGACTTCATTTTTGGATTCTAAACGTTGAAAAATGGTTAAGGTGAATTTTTGGGATTTTTCTGAAATACTTGAATTTTTATGAATAGTAGATTCTGATAATTCACAATAAATGCTAAATAGTGGGTTAATTGAGTCATCGATGATATTCTGATGACATAATCCCACTTGGTTCAAGATCACATTATAAAATCAATATTCTTGGTCATGGAATACATACTATTCCTTGTCATGGGAAGAAATAAAAAATTAATGATTATACTATTATGAAATCCCTCCTCTCCTCCACTATAAAAACCCCCCTTCAGCCCCTCTTCTCTCCAATCCTTTCAAGCCTTGTTCCTTGCCATTATTTTGTCCAAATATCTCCCCAAGGTCCTCCCCCACGTCCAAAAGCTCTCAGCCTCCTCAAAATACCAAAACCACTCCCCTTAAGAGGTTTTCAAAGGAGGAAGTCTCAAGAGGTAAATTCCTCTTCCAAATTTCTTCTTTTCTTTTAAGTTCTTTTCTTCTTATTTATTTACTCACCTCTGTTCACCATAATAGTATGATAAATCCAGTAACATACATGTACTGTAATGTCTTAATGCTAATTTTATATTTTATTATCTTCTCTCCTTTCCCCACTCTTTTATTTGAATGAAATGAAATCACTGTTTGAGAGGTGCTAATTTAGCACATTCAAGGACAGCAGTTTATCAATTTCTATTTTTTATCTTTAATTATGGTCATGAAATCATTTGTGTTATGGTTGAACCATATTATTATATATGTAATATTTCCTATTTTTGGTTCTTTAATCCTTTGGTACAAATGGAATTAATCTATAAAGAAAAACACATTCTTTGTAATCAAATCCACCGATTAACAAAAACGGTTATCACTACGGTTATATATATAATAATTAGACTTCACTCAAAGTAACCTAATTAAAATTAAAACCATGTAATCTCCTGGATATAAACTAATTAACATAACTAAAATTCTTGACAACCACTTTCATCTTGCATATAATCTAAACTTTAAAATGAGTGAACCGGTCTTTTAAAGCCAAGTAAACACACTACTGGAAATGGGGTCTATCCCCACGCACCTATTCCCACGGTTCTTTAAACCGTGGGGATAGTATGTTTTTTTGATGTTTATACCCACGGTTTTATTAAAACCGTGGGTATTAATTTTTTTTTTGAGCCCTTCTATCGGGCTCCTCCTCATTCTCTCCTCAAATCCGCGACGCATCGCTCTACCCTACCTCCCCAAGCCGCGACGCCGCTCCCCGACCACTGACTCCCGACCCTCCCCTCTCCTCTCCGACTCCCCTCCTCGGCCTCCGACTCCCCTCCCCGGCCTCCAACCCCGGGCTCCGACTCCCGGCTCCGCCTCCCGGCTCCCGACTCGCGGCTCCCGACTCGCGGCTCCCGACTCGCGGCTCCCGACTCGCGGCTCCCGACTCGCGGCTCCCGACTCGCGGCTCCCGACTCGCGGCTCCCGATTCGCGGCTCCCGGCTCCCGACTCCCGGCTCCCGACTCCCGGCTCGGCCTCCCGGCTCACGACCTGGACCTCCCGGCCTTCTCAGTAGTGATTTTTTTTATGCTGGAGTCCCAGATTTCCTGGTAATTTCTTAGTCTTGGCTGATTTACCATAATTTCATCATATTACCTCTTGATAATCAATTAGTGTTGTAGTCAAAGGTAGCAGTTGATGCATTCATAGGTTAATGGAGTGGTTTGATTCTAAATTTTTTTAAGCAATTTCATTTTTTTATGATGGAATACTAAAAGATGAATGATATAAATATCCTGATTATCAAACCCAGTGAGAATATTTCCCCAAATTAATTTAGCATTGATAATCCTAAGATGCACTATTTTGGCCTTAAAATAGTATATATGAAGGTATGTACATACACATGTTGAGCAGTTCCGGGTGGTTGTTTATAAATCTATCAAGTTTCAGGTGTTGGCTTGGTTCCTCTTTGAGGAAGGGTACCCTTCCAATTCCTCAAATTTATTAATGCATTAATTAGTTTCTTACTACACGTTTTCTTTGTTTTTAGTTAATGCAGTGAATACATTAGATTAAATTCCTCTTAATCTTGAATTTATTATGTTTCATGATTTAAGAGTTAAAGGTAATAAATGATTGTTTCATAAGAAATATCATGTTTATATATTAAAACCCCTCCAACGGAGGTGCGCTGTCTTCAAGTTAAAAAACAATTATTAGACTTTTAGGATTTATTATCTTGTTGTACTGATATTTCTTTATGAATTGATGTTATGTTTGAATTATGTCATATATGACCCCTAATGGAATTAAAAAAACTAAGTTTTCCTTTTTATATGATTAAATAACCAAGGAACCGTTTAAGTTCTTTGACCGGTTTTTATATTGGAATTACCCATGTAGAATTGTTTCCCATAATTTTCATTTTAGTATGTTGACATGTTTGAGCCACCATTCGGTGAGCCTTAGATTTAAATTTCTAAGGGTATGATTTTCTATATTAAATGGCTTGAATTATCTTTTGAATTTCAGAATGGAAATTACCCTGTATGCACAACATTTAACCCGCCTAATGTAAGTGCTTCAATGTAATAATAAACTGTGAAATAGAAATTGTAAAGTATACTAAGTACATGAATTAGCCGTATTAGATGTAATTGAAAAATATGTTGCGTATTCATAGAACCCCTTACCATGTTAATGGAAGGTACCAGAGTGAACCTTGATTATTGAAAATGCCTTAAATGGATTAAATGAGTGGTTTCAAGCTACATGGCCTTGTCACACTAATGAAAGGCTAGGGTTGAACAAAATTGACTTATTGATTAATTATTACTTGATTAAAGGGTTTCATGCTACTTGGCCTTGTCACACTAATCAAAGGAAAGGCTTGAACCAAATGGAATATTATATGAATTCAATATCAAAGTAGGTGTGGCCTGACTCAAGCTCACCTTGGATACTTGAGAGAAAGCCTTGAGCACTCAAGGACCCTATTCCGAATTCAAGGATACAACTTTCTTAGGTTGAGACCTACATAGAACCTGATCCTTGTCTAACTTTAGATGCCTGGTATGACACCATATAATCCCTCATGTATTACAACAATATTCCTTAGATACACTCCTTGGTTCCAGAATTGACAAGTAGGTGCCATGGTTAAATCCTAGCCCAATCTTTTCTTAGACCCATTTTACCTTGGATGAACTTCTTAGACTAGATAGTCCTCTTATTGTGGAATTAGTTGGACGGTTATCCTTGGATTACACTCTTACCCCATGTGAGGCTATAGTTATTACTAAGTTGTTGACACTTGAGGTCTATGTTTCCTTGGTTATAACCTTGGAACTTCATTATTAAATATCATTACATGTTTTCTTCTCACATCTTAGAACCTCAATATCTTTCTCATATAAATTATATTTAAACTGGATAAAATTGATTAATGAAATGGTTACACATTCTGACACCAGTCAAAGGCTAAAGAAGGTATAACTGCTATGTGTCCCATAGGAACCTGTACGGGTGATGTTTATTTATCTCTCTATTATTATTCTATATACCAGTGAACTATATATTTTATACTGCACTATCTAGATTGGGCTGGACATCAGTGGTTCCATCCTATTATTATTTATATCTCACACCCTACTCAGGCCGCTATTACATTGGGATACTCGAGTATACTTTCATTTTCTCAGGACCTTGGACCTTGCTTTTCAATGTATGCTTGTAACTAGAGTTAGGAGAAAAGGACTGAGTTGGATCTCGGGATGCTCAAGGAGATCGCCCATGGGGTTTTGATGTGACTTTATTATTTTTTTATTTTATTGAAAATAATGATGTAATGTTTACTACTTTTAGATATGTATCATTACCATGTCATGCATTCATCTGTTGTTTAAACTACCATTGACCACTTTAATTCAGTTATAATAATATTTATCTTATGCTGCTTTGTCATTTATTTACTACCTCTTTCATTGTTGATTGTTATTTATTCAATTTTACCACTGTGTATATGTGATAAGAGGGTATAGTCCCCACTATCACCTCTCGAGACCCTCACTACAAGTCAAAAACCTCTAACGTATGGGGAGACTCACCAGCCCCCCTGCCCTACACAACCTCTCCCCCTCCCTCTACTGCACCAGTCCCTCCCCCTCCCCCTTCCCTTGCACCAGCCCCTCCCTTAACCCCCTGCTGCAACATCCCCTCCCCCTGCACCAGCCCCTCCCCCTCCCCCCTCTTGCACCAGCCCCTCCCCCTACCATGCGCCAGCCCATCCCCCCCACCAGCCCCTACCCCCCCCCCCCCCCACTACACCAGCCAGCCCCTCCCCCTCCCCCCTTCCCTTACATCAGCCCCTCCCCCCCCACACTGCACCCCCACCAGCCCCTTACCCCATGCTTCCCCAGCCCCACCACCAGCCCCTCCCCCTCCCACTTTCCCTGCTGCACTGGCCCCTCCCCCTTTCCTTGCTGCACCAACCAACCCTCTCCCTCCCCCCTGCACTACTTTCCATGTGGAGTGTCTTTTTTAACTTTTTTCTTTAGTTTACATCTCAAGGAAGACCTTTTTCTCTTTTTCCCTACTTATTCAATCATGAACTCTTGTCATTAAATACTTGTCATTAAATATGTTTTGCTAGCTACTAATATGCTTTGATTGATTTAATAATAAAATTGATTGTAATGATTTTTTTAAATATGATTTACATTGTTGATTGAATGATAATTTTTTTTCTTGTTATAGAATGGATAGAAGCTGGATGTATCGTACCGATCGGATTTCAACCGAGTTTCAAAATAATTTGGAGAATTTTTTAGATTTTGCATTTAGCAATGCGTCAGATGGAGGTTGTATACAGTGTCCCTGCTATAATTGTGTTGGAAGACCATGGTTAAGACGAGAAGAAGTTAGTTACCATTTAACGAAATTTGGATTTCAAGCAAACTATAATGTTTGGTTTCACCATGGAGAGACGAGTCAATCTTCGACTGTTCATAAACGAAATGAACGAAGTGACATGGAGAATTTGATATTTGATCGGTTTCCATATGTGAATCATTCCGAGAGAGATAGCATGCCGGTGCAAGAAGACAATGATATCAGTACACATGAGGAAAATGCTGAAAATGATGATGTTGACATAGTGAAAAATTTATTGGATGATGCCAGAACTCCAGTATATCAAGAATGTACTAGAATGACCAAGTTGGAATTTTTAATGCGGTTATATCATGGGAAAACTATGTATGGGATTTCTAATACTGCCATTGATTATATTCTTACATTTTTGAAGGACTTGCTTCCTGATGGTGCAGATATTCCCTCAAATCATTACATGGCATGGAAGTTAATTAAGCAGCTTGGATTTGCTACTAATAAAGTCCATGCTTGTCCAAAAGATTGCAGTTTATTTTTGGAGGAAACAGCTGACCGTAATGACTGTAAAGACTGTGGTACATCTCGATGGAAGACAAATGCAGATGGAACACCGTCTCGTGTGCCACAGAAAGTCATGTGGCACTTTCCATTGATTCCCAGACTTCAAAATCTATTCATGTCTCCAGAAATCTCAGCCAATATGCGATGGCACGATGTTGAGAGAATTAAAGGAAATGATGAGCTGGTCCATCCAGCAGATGGATTAGCATGGCGGACATTTGACGCACAACATCCTGATTTTGCAGCTGAGGTGCGTAATGTCAGATTGGGCCTATCATGTGATGGTTTTAATCCGTTTGGTCAGATGCTTACTGCTCATAGCACGTGGCCGGTTTTTATTCATGTTTATAATCTTCCTCCGTGGATGTGTATGAAAAAACCTTTCACTTTCTTGAGTATACTGATATCTGGACCTTCGGATCCTGGTAATGACATAGATGTATACTTGCAGCCTTTAATAAAAGAGTTGAAACAACTTTGGGATTTAGGTGTGCAGACATTTGATGCTTCTTCAAAGAATACGTTTCAGATGCGTGCTGCCCTTCTATGGACCATAAATGATTTCCCTGCCTATGCAATGATGTCTGGGTGGAGCACGAAGGGAAAACTTTCATGTCCCGTTTGTATGAAGAATACACGATCGAGAAGGCTTAAATATCGTCGTAGTTTCAGTTTCATGGGGCATCGCCGATTCTTGCCAATGGATCATCAATACAGGAAGAATCGTCGGAGGTTTGATAAT
This sequence comes from Viscum album, assembly GCA_963277665.1. Lineage (NCBI taxonomy): Eukaryota > Viridiplantae > Streptophyta > Magnoliopsida > Santalales > Viscaceae > Viscum > Viscum album. The sequence continues at coordinate 1,261,669,893 of OY728132.1, read as the reverse complement.
AATGTTGACACTGAAGAACCACCTCAACGTATGTCAGGAAGTGATGTGCTTGATGAATTGAAAGATTTCAGCTTTTCATTAGGAAAAGGTCATTTGACATCTCGAAAGAGGAAGAATGCTGATACTGAAGTCATTTACAATTGGAAAAAGAGAAGTATTTTTTTTGTGTTGCCATATTGGTCTACTAATTTGTTACGTCATTGTTTAGACGTAATGCATATTGAGAAAAATATATGTGAAATGTTGCTTGCAATTCTTTTGAATATTAAGGGGAAGACCAAAGACGACTTCCGATCTCGTCGGGATTTATTGGATTGGGGTATTCGACCAGAACTACATCCTGTTTGTATCGGTGAAAACAAATGGAAAGTTCCCTGTGCTTCTTATGTGATGACACAGGCAGAGAAAGATCAATTTCTGGCAGTATTGGAGAATATTAAGGTTCCAGACGGCTATTCCAGCAACATATCTAAACGAGTCAACAGAAGACATTTGAAATTGAAATCCCTAAAAACTCATGATTACCACATCCTTCTTCATGAATTGATTCCAATAGCAATTCGACATTTGCTATCCAATAATGTAAGGGTGGCAGTGATTCGGTTGTGTCATTTTTTTAGAGACCTTTGTGCTAAAAGGTTATCCAAATCATTGTTGATAAAAATGTAGCAAGAGGCACCATTAATTCTGTGTGAGTTGGAAAAAAATTTTCCTCCATCCTTTTTCACTTGCATGCTGCATTTAACAGTTCATCTTCCAACTGAGACACTTCTTGGGGGACCAGTTGCTTTTCGGTGGATGTATCCCACTGAAAGAAATATGTGCACAATGAAATCATATGTCCGAAATAAAAATTATCCTGAAGGTTCCATTGTGAGGAGTTATCTGGCCCAAGAATGTATGGATTTTTGTTCAATGTATTTGTCTGATGTGAGCACAAGACATAATCGACCAATGAGAAATGAAGATGAGCAGTATGAGGAAATTCAACCCTCGTTTCCATCTCTTCCCCAAACAGGTGGAATTGTCAGGTCATATACATTGGTTACATTGAGCTCTGAAGAGCGGAATATGGCACATCGTACAGTCTTGTTTAATTGTGGTTTGTTCGATGCCTATATCAAGTAAGTAATTTGAATATATATATGTTATCTCATATGATATCATATCACATATACCTTATACTTTTATTGTCATTTTCTGTAGAGAACATAAACAAATTATAAGTAGAGTTCATCGGTCTTTGCCGTTGAGAAGGAGAGAGGCTATGCATAGCCAAGAGTTCCCAGCTTGGTTGAAATCTAAGGTATGACCATTACATTAAATACCTTAAAATATAGATATATATTTAATTATATTACTCATGTATTCCAGGTATTGAGTTTACCTGCTGACTTCATTTCTCAAGAATTAAGAGCGTTGGCTTTTGGTCCCAATTCTTTGGTTCGTGACTGCAAATCTTTAATAATCAATGGATACAAATTTGTTACAACTGATAAAGCGGTGAAAATGAGAACACAGCATGATGGCGTTATGTTAATTGCTAGAACGGATTGTTATGCCAGTGCATCTGATAGTCGACCTCGATATGAAGATGTGTATTATTATGGACTGGTTGAGAAAATATTGTTATTGGATTACTACTCTCGAGGTCGAGTCACTATGATGCAATGTAAATGGTTTGATTCAATGACGCGCCATGGTACATTTATTGATGATTGCGGATTTAGAGTTATTGACATGAGTCGATTCCTGCATACCGATGAACCATACATTTTGGCATCAATGGCAAAACAAGTGTTTTATGTGAAAGATCATCTGAACCCTGATTACGGTGTCATTAATGAAGTAATCCCAAGACATATTTTTCATGATGCTGGGGATGAAATTGTCACCATTGACGCCCCCATCGGTGATAGCCAAAATATTGCATTTGATGACACAAATTGTCCCATTGTGAGGGATGATGTTGAACCTGAGGTAGTGGAGGGTAATATATAAAAGCAACCATATATATTCAGAGTTCATTCAGTTTACCTTGACGTGAGTTTCTCAGGTTGGTACTAATTTAATTACTTTAATTTACTTTTAGTTTGAAATGATATGTCTGTTTTAGTAATGTTTGGTTTCGTTTCATTTAATTCTATTTCTTTCAATTCAGAAAAGTGGTTTTAAAATGTGGTTTTAAAAATTGTATAACTTGGTTGTAAATTATCATTACTGAAAGATGTTATGACATTTTTTAAGTAGTATCTATGATTTGTAAAAATTGTTGCTAAAAAATATTTATTTCATTCTTATGCAGATTATGAAGAAAACTACAGAAGCTCGCAGGAAGAGATTATTTGATGCTGATCCTGTTAGACGTGAGCGCGAGTTGTCTTCAGTGAGTATATTAATTTAAATATTTATCTTCTGCATTACAAATAATATTAAGTTCATATTTTTGATCCAATTATTTAGGGACATGTAACTCCAGAGAATCCTCTTCCCAGTATGGGACCGAGTAGGGATCCTCCTAGACCTAGGCGGAGCTCCCGTCTTACCACTCCCCACACTGACCCATTAGTGGACATCCCATCTACCACACATGTCCGCCCTCCGCTTGAGACCCCTGGGATGTTCCCATACATGCCGCCATCATCATCCCGTTTACCCTCTTTTTCCCATTCCATGTCCACGCCGACTCGACCGATGTTCTCACCTGCACAGTTTTCATATCCATTCATGTATCCCCAGACCTACTATGCATATTCTGACATGTCTACGCCACATCCTTTTCCTACCATCCATCCTACACATATTGAGTCTGTTCCTTCAGTTTCCACTCCTGTTCATGAAGATCAGCCGGAGCATGCTGTGGAACAGATACTTCCTTCGGAGGATGCTGATCCAGCACAGTCTACGGATGCCTCACAGCCTATTCAGGAGCCTGCATCAGGTTTTTTTATTATAAATGTTTCAAATTATAGCATTTCACTTTTTTTCTATTGTATTGTCACCTAACTCTTCTCTTGTCACCTCTTATCTTATTTAGTGGGATCTTCTAGTAGGCGACGTGGGCGCACTCGAATGAGGGATGCTTGGAATCGTGAAACTCAGATTATGGTGGATTACAATTCTCAAAATCAAATGGTAGGTAAAAATGCTAAGGAGTGTAGAAGTTTCATGGCTACTTTAGCCAAATATCATGATATCGTTCCGGTGGAACCGGTCTCATGGAGACATATCAGTGCCGACATCAAGGATAGGGCATGGGCGCAGATATGGGTACGAAAATTTTATAAATTTATATTGATATTAGTAATGTATTTATATGACTTAACATGTTTGTTGCAGAGTCGATTTAACTTTCCTAACGGTGAAGCTGCCAAAGCTGCTAGGTTGAGTGATCTTGGAGAGTATTGGCGGTCATACAAGTATGAGTTACATATTGGTTGGAGGAGCAGAGTGGGTACTGAGTTAGAGGGTGTACCCACAAACCCTGACTGTCCAAAAAGTCAATATCAAAAAATGACCGCACATTGGAATACTGAACAGTATAAGGTACTACCCATCTTTACTGTTTTTTATATAAAATTTAATTTTTATTACTTGTATTGTTTTTTTGTTTCTTAGGAAGTGTCAGCGAAAAACAAAAAAAACAAAGATGAAATGACATATCTACACACATTGGGGCGCACTACAATGCCCGATAAAGAGAAGCGGCTGGTACGTTCATCTGAATTAAAATAATGTCCTTATTTATAACATGTCATCATAACTTATTCATGCTTTCCCTTGGTTAGTCCATGTCTTTACCTCAATGTTTGTGGGTCTTTGTTGCAACTCACTTCAATCCAATATTTTGCATTTATCATATATGGTTGTAATTCAAATTTGTGCACTTCTTATATGCAGCAAGCTGATTTGGGCATTGAAGGTCCTGTACCTCGTGCCAAATTATTCTGCTTCAGTAGGAAAAAAAAAGATGGAACTGCAGTTAATTCACAAACACAAGATAAAATTGTAAGTTTGTTTATTTATATTTCAAACATTTATACGAAATTCATAATTTAATATGTTTATAATTTCAACAGTCTGCCTTGGAGTCCATGGATGAGAAGGAAGCTGACAACTTAGGGCCAAATGATCATTTCAGTCAGGTGTTAGGTGTGGAGCATCCAGGAAGAGTCCGTTGTAGACCAGGCAAAAACATTGTCCCCTCTAGGTATTGGTCATCATCAGACTCCTCTAAGGCCTCTGAGTTGGAAAGTGCGCGTGCTGAATTAGCTGCGACAAAGAAAATAGTATTAGAGGAGCGTGAAAAAAGTAAGCTGATAAATGAACATTTCATGAAAGCTCTGTCAGTTTTGAGTCAGTCACTACCATCAGAGGTTGCTGCCACTTTTCATTCATGTATGACATCAATGCGCTCTTTAAATAATGCCTCGGGTGATTCCCATGAGGGTCCTAGTGGCGATAACGGTGGTGGCGATAGAGCTGACGAGGATGTTGCTGATGATGTTGTTGGTGATGAGATTGCTGATGATGATGCTGACGGTGCGGTTGGTGATGATGTTGCTGTCGATGTTGCTGCTGATGATGATGATGCTGGACATGAGGATGACAGTGATGGCGATGGGGGGGATATTAATCCCCTCCATTTTTGACTTAGCAGAGAGACGTGTGTTGGAGTTTAATGTTTTTTTTTGTATTGGTGGACTGCTTGTATGTGAATTTCTTTATGCAATGAAATGCATTTTGGATTAAGTTTTCATCAGGGGTGTTATTTGTCAGTTATTTAGGTAATTTTCACATGCCATTCTGTTTACTCCTTGTTTTTTCATGAACTTTCTGCAGGGGGAGGTGGGGGGGGTGGGCAGGGGGGGAGGGGGAGGGGGGCTGGGCAGTGGGAGGGCTGGGCAGGGGGGGAGGGGAGGGGGAGGGGGAGGGGGGAGGGGCAGTGGGGGGCTGGGCAGTGGGGGGCTGGGCAGTGGGGGGGAGGGCTGGGCAGGAGGGGGAGGGGGAGGGGGAGGGGGGAGGGGGTGGCTGGGCAGGGTGGGGGAGGGGGGTGCTGGGCAGTGGGGAGGGGAGGGGGGTGGCTGGGCAAGGGGGGAGGGGGGGGGCTGGGCAGGGGGGGGAGGGGGTGGCTGGGCAGTGGGGGGGGTGGCTGGGCAGTGGGGGGGGTGGCTGGGCAGTGGGGGGGGGGGGCTGGGCAGTGGGGGGGGGCTGGGCAGTGGGGGGGGGGGGGGGGCAGTTGGGCAGTGGGGGGGGGGGGGGCTGGGCAGTGGGGGGGGGGGGGGGGGCTGGGCAGTGGGGGGGGGGGGCTGGGCAGTGGGGAGGGCAGTATGGAGGGGGGGGGGGAGGGGCTGGGCTGTGGGAATCCTGCACTAATAAGTGCGAGATCTCTACAACAGGTATGTTTTCCTAAAATTGTGGAATAAACCTCCCTACCATGCATCATTTTTCATTTGCATTTACACACTATATGAATGCAGGTTATTGGTCGTAAAATCATGGAGTTGACCCCCTTTTCATCCAACATATGAATGCAGGTGATATGTTTTAACTATTGACTCCACTGTATATTGATTTTTGTGGGTCATGTCTAAGAGTTGCTAGACATACTTTGATTGTTCTCATCCCAGCATAGCGATGAACCAAAATATTGGTGAATGTGCATGGGCTGATGGAATGAATGCCTTCAATTTACAAGCATGGAGAAGAAACTGACTGGTATTTCTTATCATCATATTCAGGCTTTTTATTCTGCATTTTAATCTGCACTTTAGTATTTTATTGTCATGTAGTAATAACAAAATTTCTATATGACATTTCATTGCTTATGAGTCTTATATATTCATTAATAATAATTCATGGTTTTATTTGTTGCATGTACAGACTGTAGCAAATTAAAGTATGATTACCAATCAGTGGTTTGCCATTCGATCTTTATCAAGGTGAGCTGACAAATCTATGTGCCAATCTAACACGTCATTTGAGCTTATTCATGCATGACTCATCTATGTGAATTCTTCTTTGAGTTAAGAGTCTAGCTGAAACACACTTTAGATATTGGAATCATTGAACACACATGCATTCTGAATGTCCAATTTTTTTTTCCTGCTCGTTGGTTATTGGTTTTAATCTAGCTTCTTTCATTTGGTTGGCATTTCCGATCACTTTTGTGCTGAATATGTTTTCCATCTGTTGCTGGCAGGGGGACAAGCAGGACGACACCTTGCGGCGGTTACTCCTCCTTAGAGAAACATTGAATGGTTAGCTCTATAATTTTTCGTATTTCCTCATTCCTAAACTATATCTCCTCTCAGCGCTGCCTCTCATCCATCTTTCCACAAAACGTGCATAGCAGGTGGTACAAAAGCTCAATTCAACTGAAAACATTGGTTTGGAATTGTCTGGCATATTTTATTCCTCTAGGTATTCCTACACATTTCTAGATCTCCAAACCTCACCGAATTAGGTATATCAGGGGTCATCCAATCCTCTATTCATCACAGATTACCATTCATTTCTTTAAATCTTCTGAGAAAACATCCTCTCATGTTGTCCATATCATCCTATTTGAAACTAAGTGGAAGATGTTGCCCCGCGGATGTCGCTGGACCGGGCCAACACGCTGCGGTCACACTGCGGTCACGCCGCGGTCACGCCGCGGTCACGCCGCGGTCACGCCGCGATTTGGCCCTGCTCCAGGACGACACCCTGCGGCGGTTACTCCTCCTTAGAGAAACATTGAATGGTTAGCTCTATAATTTTTCGTATTTCCTCATTCCTAAAATATATCTCCTCTCAGCGCTGCCTCTCATCCATCTTTCCACAAAACGTGCATAGCAGGTGGTACAAAAGCTCAATTCAACTGAAAACATTGGTTTGGAATTGTCTGGCATATTTTATTCCTCTAGGTATTCCTACACATTTCTAGATCTCCAAACCTCACCGAATTAGGTATATCAGGGGTCATCCAATCCTCTATTCATCACAGATTACCATTCATTTCTTTAAATCTTCTGAGAAAACATCCTCTCATGTTGTCCATATCATCCTATTTGAAACTAAGTGGAAGATGTTGCCCCGCGGATGTCGCTGGACCGGGCCAACACGCTGCGGTCACACTGCGGTCACGCCGCGGTCACGCCGCGGTCACGCCGCGGTCACGCCGCGGTCACGCCGCGGTCACGCCGCGGTCACGCCGCGGTCACGCCGCGGTCACGCCGCGGTCACGCCGCGGTCACGCCGCGGTCACGCCGCGGTCACGCCGCGGTCACGCCGCGATTTGGCCCTGCTCCAGGACGACACCCTGCGGCGGTTACTCCTCCTTAGAGAAACATTGAATGGTTAGCTCTATAATTTTTCGTATTTCCTCATTCCTAAAATATATCTCCTCTCAGCGCTGCCTCTCATCCATCTTTCCACAAAACGTGCATAGCAGGTGGTACAAAAGCTCAATTCAACTGAAAACATTGGTTTGGAATTGTCTGGAATATTTTATTCCTCTAGGTATTCCTACACATTTCTAGATCTCCAAACCTCACCGAATTAGGTATATCAGGGGTCATCCAATCCTCTATTCATCACAGATTACCATTCATTTCTTTAAATCTTCTGAGAAAACATCCTTTCATGTTGTCCGAACCAGATCATCCTCATCCTCTGCACATGTCGTCTGAACTGGATCAGCCTGTTGTGATAGAAATTCAATGTCTGCTTTTGACTGAATTTCACACCAAACCAAGAGATAATAAATGAGTCAAACAATCAGACAAATGGTTTAGGTTCTTTTTCCTCTGCTCACTACACCTATGACTCTAAAACTCTGGATGCCACTGGCACTGCTATAAAAACCAGAAAACTCTCCACTAATCTAAACGTCATTCATACCACTGGTTGTCCTATAAAAAATAGGAATCCTCATATTAGTCTAAAGTCTCTTTAGGCTAAGGCACAAACAAAACACACTAACATCGATAAACAAGGTACCTTGACACTGGAACCTATAAAACATACAAAAGGAAGCAGGGGGAAGGGGGGGCTGGCAGGGGCAGGGGCAGGGGGGGGCTGGTAGGGGGCTGGCAGGGGGACAAGCAGGGGGAAGGGGGGGTGGCTGGCAGGGGCAGGGGCAGGGGGGGGCTGGTAGGGGGCTGGCAGGGGGACAAGCAGGGGGAAGGGGGGGGGGCTGGCAGGGGCAGGGGCAGGGGGGGGGGGCTGGTAGGGGGCTGGCAGGGGGACAAGCAGGGGGAAGGGGGGGGGGGGCTGGCAGGGGCAGGGGGGGGGGGGCTGGTGGGGGACAAGCAGGGGGAAGGGGGGGCTGGCAGGGGGACAAGCAGGGGGGAGTGGGGGGGCTGGCAGGGGGACAAGCAGGGGGGAGGGGGGGGGGCTGGCAGGGGGAAGGTGGGGGCTGGGTAGTGGGGAGGGGGGGGGGGCTGGGCAGTGGGGAGGGGGGGGTGCTGGGGAGGGGGGGGGGCTGGGCAGTGGGGAGGGGTGCTGGGCAGTGGGGAGGGGGGGTGCTGGCAGGGGGACAAGCAGGATGACACCTTGCGGCGGTCACGCCGCGGTCACGCCGCGGTCACGCCGCGGTCACGCCGCGGTCACGCCGCGGTCACGCCGCGGTCACGCCGCGGTCACGCCGCGGTCACGCCGCGGTCACGCCGCGGTCACGCCGCGGTCACGCCGCGATTTGGCCCTGCTCCAGGACGACACCCTGCGGCGGTTACTCCTCCTTAGAGAAACATTGAATGGTTAGCTCTATAATTTTTCGTATTTCCTCATTCCTAAAATATATCTCCTCTCAGCGCTGCCTCTCATCCATCTTTCCACAAAACGTGCATAGCAGGTGGTACAAAAGCTCAATTCAACTGAAAACATTGGTTTGGAATTGTCTGGCATATTTTATTCCTCTAGGTATTCCTACACATTTCTAGATCTCCAAACCTCACCGAATTAGGTATATAAGGGGTCATCCAATCCTCTATTCATCACAGATTACCATTCATTTCTTTAAATCTTCTGAGAAAACATCCTTTCATGTTGTCCGAACCAGATCATCCTCATCCTCTGCACATGTCGTCTGAACCGGATCAGCCTGTTGTGATAGAAATTCAATGTCTGCTTTTGACTGAATTTCACACCAAACCAAGAGATAATAAATGAGTCAAACAATCAGACAAATGGTTTAGGTTCTTTTTCCTCTGCTCACTACACCTATGACTCTAAAACTCTGGATGCCACTGGCACTGCTATAAAAACCAGAAAACTCTCCACTAATCTAAACGTCATTCATACCATTGGTTGTCCTATAAAAAATAGGAATCCTCATATTAGTCTAAAGTCTCTTTAGGCTAAGGCACAAACAAAACACACTAACATCGATAAACAAGGTACCTTGACACTGGAACCTATAAAACATACAAAAGGAAGCAGGGGGAAGGGGGGGGGGGGCTGGCAGGGGCAGGGGCAGGGGGGGCTGGTAGGGGGCTGGCAGGGGGACAAGCAGGGGGAAGGGGGGGGGGCTGGAAGGGGCAGGGGCAGGGGGGGGCTGGTAGGGGGCTGGCAGGGGGACAAGCAGGGGGAAGGGGGGGGCTGGCAGGGGCAGGGGCAGGGGGGGCTGGTAGGGGGCTGGCAGGGGGACAAGCAGGGGGAAGGGGGGGGGGCTGGCAGGGGCAGGGGGGGGCTGGTGGGGGACAAGCAGGGGGAAGGGGGGGGGGGCTGGCAGGGGGACAAGCAGGGGGGAGTGGGGGGGCTGGCAGGGGGACAAGCAGGGGGGGCTGGCAGGGGGAAGGGGGGGGGGGGCTGGGCAGTGGGGAGGGGGGGGCTGGGCAGTGGGGAGGGGGGGGTGCTGGGGAGGGGGGGGTGCTGGGCAGTGGGGAGGGGTGCTGGGCAGTGGGGAGGGGGGGTGCTGGCAGGGGGACAAGCAGGACGACACCTTGCGGCGGTCACGCCGCGGTCACGCCGCGGTCACGCCGCGGTCACGCCGCGATTTGGCCCTGCTCCAGGACGACACCCTGCGGCGGCTACTCCTCCTTAGAGAAACATTGAATGGTTAGCTCTATAATTTTTCGTATTTCCTCATTCCTAAAATATATCTCCTCTCAGCGCTGCCTCTCATCCATCTTTCCACAAAACGTGCATAGCAGGTGGTACAAAAGCTCAATTCAACTGAAAACATTGGTTTGGAATTGTCTGGTATATTTTATTCCTCTAGGTATTCCTACACATTTCTAGATCTCCAAACCTCACCGAATTAGGTATATCAGGGGTCATCCAATCCTCTATTCATCACAGATTACCATTCATTTCTTTAAATCTTCTGAGAAAACATCCTTTCATGTTGTCCGAACCAGATCATCCTCATCCTCTGCACATGTCGTCTGAACCGGATCAGCCTGTTGTGATAGAAATTCAATGTCTGCTTTTGACTGAATTTCACACCAAACCAAGAGATAATAAATGAGTCAAACAATCAGACAAATGGTTTAGGTTCTTTTTCCTCTGCTCACTACACCTATGACTCTAAAACTCTGGATGCCACTGGCACTGCTATAAAAACCAGAAAACTCTCCACTAATCTAAACGTCATTCATACCACTGGTTGTCCTATAAAAAATAGGAATCCTCATATTAGTCTGAAGTCTCTTTAGGCTAAGGCACAAACAAAACACACTAACATGGATAAACAAGGTACCTTGACACTGGAACCTATAAAACATACAAAAGGAAGCAGGGGGAAGGGGGGGGGCTGGCAGGGGCAGGGGCAGGGGGGGGGGGCTGGTAGGGGGCTGGCAGGGGGACAAGCAGGGGGAAGGGGGGGGGGGGCTGGCAGGGGCAGGGGCAGGGGGGGGCTGGTAGGGGGCTGGCAGGGGGACAGGCAGGGGGAAGGGGGGGGGGCTGGTAGGGGGACAAGCAGGGGGAAGGGGGGGGGGCTGGCAGGGGGACAAGCAGGGGGAGGGGGGGCTGGCAGGGGCAGGGGGGGCTGGTAGGGGGACAAGCAGGGGGAAGGGGGGGCTAGCAGGGGGACAAGCAGGGGGGAGTGGGGGGGCTGGCAGGGGGACAAGCAGGGGGGAGGGGGGGCTGGCAGGGGGAAGGGGGGGGCTGGCAGGGGGGGGCTGGCAGGGGCTGGCAGGGGCAGGGGGACAAGCAGGGGGGGGTGGCAGGGGGACAAGCGGGGGGGGGGGGGGGGGGGGGCTGGCAGGGGGACAAGCAAGGGGCAGGGGGGGGCTGGCAGGGGGACAAGCAAGGGGCAGGGGGGGATGGCAGGGGGACAAGCAAGGGGCAGGGGGGGATGGCAGGGGGACAAGCAGGTGGCAGGGGGGGGCTGGCAGGGGGACAAGCAGGGGGGGCTGGCAGGGGGGGGCTGGCACAAATTTTTGCTAGATGTTTTTATTTCCATGGCTTTTATTGATGTTTTAATGCATTTTAATTTATGTTGTGCAGCTTGAAAGTTTCTTTTATTATTAAATTCCTGTCTCCAAATCACTATTCTTGTTGAACATCTTTAATGCAATATCCATTATTCCCATTGTGCTGGTAGTATCTGTATTGCTTCATTTTTTCCCTGCGGTTTCAAGCTATAGCCATGTAATGTTTTCAATGCCTATAATTAGACTTATTTTTAACTTGCACATTGTTCCATGTAGGATGATCAGAAATTTGTTAAGCGGAAAACAGAACTTGGCGGAACTTTCTCAATTGCAAGCTGCATACTTTTTGTTCTTATATTTTGTTCTTATATTTTGTCTTCAGGTAGAATTGTAGAGCCTGCTGCCAGGCCTGTGTTGATGCAGGGGACATTGCAAATATCCACGGTTCATTTGAACCGTGGAAATATCCTGGCGCTGGAAACATCTGTACCCACGGTTCACTTGAACCGTGGGTATATTCTGCAGCTGCAAAAAAGTATACCCACGGTTATAAAACCGTGGGAATACATATATACCCACGGTTCAAGTAAACCGTGGGTATATTCTGGAGCTGCAAAAACTATACCCACGGTTTTATAACCGTGGGTATACATATATACCGGAGCTGCAAACTATACCCACGGTTATAAAACCGTGGGTATACATATATACCTACGGTTTAATGAACCGTAGGTAATATAAAAATTTCTGGGTCTATACCCACGGTTTTTTAAAAACCGTGGGTATAGGGCTATTGCGACGGCATTCCAGCCCGCGGTTGGCGAAACCGTGGGTATACCCTATACCCACGGTTTCAAGGGCTATACCCACGGTTTGAAACCGTGGGTATAGGTGCAATTTCCAGTAGTGTCTCATTCCACTGATATGGTTCTATACCATCATGATATGGTGGTGAATTAATCATTGATGGTTCTCTCTGTCAAAATAGGTTTTGGATTACAACATTTGTTAGTGGTGTCTTCTTTGGTACCTATCACATATTATGATTTAGTGAAGAATAATACGATAATTATTTAAATATTAGTATGTATTCCATAATTTATTTATGTTTATAATATATATAGGATAATAAAAAGAAGTTATATTAAATGGAAGGTGAAGTAATCCATGCATATGTAGTTTGGTAGTGACATTAAGTGGACATGTTGTTTTCTTACCCCACACACTTTTGTATGCAGGTCCTAGGTGTGCCCTTAGTGTAAGAAGGTCCAACATTAGAATATATCTAGTTAAGGTATTACCCAGACCTATTATATTTATGTATATTTCATTCATCTATAATCTTAATTTAGAGGATTCATATGTAAGACAAGTAGATCCAGATCTACCCATTCTGGGAATACCTATATTTATCTTATTGAACCTAATGTTGATGCTTTGATGGATTGATATATTCCTTATTATATCCATCTGAATTTTTTACTCTTTTTAGAGGTGTGGTGTTTTTGATTATGGTTCTTTTGGATTTTTCAAAATTTCTTAATATTGGAAATTTTTTATTGTAAATTTTGAATTTTGATGGAAGTGTATTGTTATTCTTACTATATTGGCTCTTTGTTTTGAGTTCTCGTGATCTGTTAGGACTTCCTGGGTTATTTTAAAATTTAGTACATGGGTATTGATGAAGATTCAAAATTTATAGGGTATACTACCAGATAAATATATCTTGGGAATCCTAGTGTGTGTATTCTTCTTCCCTCTCTTTTATTGGATTTTGGAATCTAGTTACGAGATATCCCCTTTTCCCGCCCATCCCACCCCCAATATTATAATTTTTTAGAGCATTGGATGGTAGATTATTTTATCGATTCTTTTAGGGTTCTTGAGAATGTCTTAATGGGCCTCTCTAGGGTTTTTATTGGTTTGTTCAAGATACTCTTTATTTCTAAGATCCCATTTGAAGGAGTTGATCTATCTTCTTTTCGCGGGATGTTGTTTTGTTAACTATGAAACCATAAATAATTCAATATATATCTTTTTGGTGTATATCATAAACAAGGTGAGTAAGTACATATGTAATTTTTAATTTCATTAATTTAATTTATTTGGATTTTTTGGTGTTGGTATTTTGTCTTATGTGGGTTTTGATCATTCAAGTCATCTCTTTGAGAGGATGCTCAACCTATAGTCCTTTCATTGGTCAAAAATTATTCTTGGTAATTATAAGGGAAATAGTGTTATGATTTGGAGAATTTTAGCACCTATATATAAATATATTCTCTTAAAATTTTTATTTTCAGTCCTGATTATTTATCTTTTATCCCAGTTCATGTTTACATAAAATTTCCAAAATATTTGTCTTCCCATTCTAGTTGTATGGTTAACACACATTTAGTGTTAAACATGATAGGGGAATATAGTTTATGTTAGTGATTAATTTAATAGTTAACATTTTTTAGGGTAATTATGATTCCCAACTATGTTTAAACGATGCAGTTTCCTAGAATTATATGTAAATTTTATGCATAATTTATCCAATCATGCATCCAAATAGGGTGAAGTGTCTAGGTCATAAAAAATGGAAAATTATATTAGATTACTTGTTGATTTAGATAATTTAATAGCCTATTTTATTTCCCATTTTATCCCATTTATTCAAGGATCACCCTAATCACCTTAATCTTATTCCATGGCCATCTACCATGTGATTTCATTATGTTTGAGATGGATTCTTCAAGGTAAAATATTCTTAGTCTCTTCCACTATCTTTATTCTACCTTTTCTCATTTTCTTTTTATCTTAGAAAGGTCTTGATTGAATAATTCATCTATTATATTTATTTATAATTGATTATATCCCATTATATGGGTTCTTTAAGATATTATAGGGCTCCTTTGAATTGTTTGAGGTGTAATATAACCACTATTTAGGAAATTGATAAATCTAGAGGAAGGTGGTCCCTGGAATAGAACATTAAAAATAAACAATTGATTACATATATATTATGATTAATGTATTATGTGTTTTAAAAATTACATCAAATATAAAAGTTAGATTTTTTAAAATTAATGTGGTTTCAATTTTAATATCATTAAATGATAATGTGATTTCAAATTTTTTCCATATATAAAATTTCTTTTGGAAATCCATGCACACTGGGGGATTATATAAATTCTTGGAAGGGTCATTGAAATAAATAGTTATATTATAAGGTATGACTTTATTTTGAAATTAATATATTGTAATTATTATAATATATATTGGTATGAGTGGACTTTTCAAAATAATGTAAATCAATTAAATTATTTATAATTTAATTATAATTTAATTGATTTTGGAAATACATTTTATAACATGATTTTCATAAGGAATACAAATGATGATGGATTGGCCCATCCAAGGTGATTTTTTTAAAATTATTGTAATCCCAATATAAAATACTCTCTTTTATAGGATGTTAATTTTTATTGAAGATTTTTGTATATATGGTTCCCTATGTAGGGGAATATGTACCATTATATATTTTTATGTTCATGATGATTTTGGTGATGTTTCTTATGAGGGAGTGAGAGGCGAGTGTGTAAATTATTTTTTATAGAAATTATATATATGGGTTTATTTTTATTACTTGAAATCACCACATTTTCATGTCATTATAATCCATGGGTATATAGGTGGAACGATTAGAGAAATTTGTTTCACTAGCTCATGATCGGGCTCTGGAAAATTGTCCTAATATAGAGTTTTCCCATCATAGAGGATTATGCCCCATGGTTAGGCCATTGAGGGTAATACTATGATTCAAAGAATTTTATTTGGTATTTGGTGGTTTTATTTCCTTATGTTTGTATTCTTAGCTAAATCCAAGATCTTCCCTTAAGCACATAGGTTCCCAAGATGATTGTTTTGACTAAATTACATTTCATGATACATTGTAACATTTTTATTAAATGTTATTCAACATTATGAACTCCATTATTCCATTTAATATTTTTCATTATATATTATGAAACTTTTCATTAAATTTTATCACGGTGATCCATCATTTAAATATGTTTATATTGAATTAGAAATAGAAATGAATTTGGATGGTATAGACATTCTAATTTCATAAAAATAAATGGAAAATCTATTTTATGATATTAAAATATGAAAAATAATTAATATTTTAAAAGGTATCATCTTGATGTGAGGATGATACATAATAGGAAATTCTTATCATGATTTTCCAATTACATGTCTATTTTGTGCAGTTGAGATGTAAAAGATATTATTGTTTTCCATGTTCTTGTTCGATGGTGGTGGTAAGTTGATATATTATAGCTAGATATAGAGAATATTAGGCATACTTTTTTCATTCTATTATTTATTTTTGTGCCTTTGTTTTATTAGTCACATCTTCTTTCAATTATTTAATCTGTATCTTTTATCATTTCAGTTTTATGTATGGTGTTATCTTGATGTTGGATTCTGTGACCATGTTAAAATTTTATTTTGTTACGAGTTCATTATTTAATTCATATGAGATGTTTGGTTACCCTTACATAATTTTTGATTATTTTTACTAGTTAATTTAAATATTATATTTGAAATTTCCATTCAATACATCTAAGTAGAATTTCTTGTCTTTTTATTGAGTCATCATGTAAAATAATACCCATCGGAGGTCAATTGAAGGTATGATGCTTATCACTATCCTAAGGAAATCTGGATGGAACCTCGGGTAAGTTAATGTTATGTTTTGGATGCCTGGGTCATGGATGGTCCGTATCATATTCATGAAATTAATTTTATAGTGTATGGTGTGTAATATATAATGATAAAAATATGTTAAGGTTGATATAAAAATATAAAAAATTGAACATGTTCCAAAGAGGATATTTGGAATGTATCAAATACATTGATATCTCAAATCCTTTCCACGGTAAGAAGGTAATCGAGGTAGTTGATTCTTTTTGGGGAAGGATCATGATATTTTTACCATGTAGATGATTTAATGTGGCTTAATAATGATATATTTGTATAACATGGACCTTGAAATCATTATGGATGGGGAGAAATATAATATTTCCAAAATGATTGTTCAATTATCCATCGACATGATGGTCAAGAAGGTGTAGAACGAGGATATAGTTCTAAAAAGATGGTTTATAATATTTTAGTTTTTAACTATTTGAATTATGGGATTATAATATTCATGAAACATATATTTGTTCCATCAATACCAATATTAAAGAAAGAACAGCTGAATGATGTACATTTCTTATCATTTTATATCCATTATTGAATTATGGAGATTTATATTGATATTAAGGTTCAAATTTAATTGAGAAATTATAAATAGGGGTATTACAAAGTATATATATTATTTATTGGTATAAATTCATGTTATGTGTGAAAAATAGAAGTATTTGGATATTAAGTAACCATTACACATACCTATATGTAAATATGATAACATTACTTTGGATTTTATTGTGGGTTATAAAAAATAATTCCAAATTAAATAATTATATTTGGGATATAATTTTTTTTACGAATTCATCACAATTAATTTATTTTTTAGTTGATTTCATAATAAATCAAAAATTCCAGGATATATATAATGGAAGTGATAAGGCTCCCTGGAGTACTACATTCTGTTGTACTTGATTATGATATGAGATTTTCTATAATGTTCTGGAAGATTCTTTAGTGGGTGTTGGTATCTCAACCATGAATTATTTTTAATTGTAAATTTCATTTAATTTCTATTATTTCTTTTTTGGGGGGGATTCCAATGCATTTTTGGAGTAAAGGGTGAGCTTTCAAGATTTGGGCTACACAGTGAGCTCATTTCCAGATTTAAAAACCAATGTTGTTTCTTTTATATATCGTTCTTTTTTCTACATTTTTCTCCCATTCCACTTCAAAAATTTCTTCCACTAACTTATTAACACCACCATATAAATTTTTACCCTTTAGGAATCCATAACCATGGTGGATTTGGGTTTTATTTAAGGAATTGGGCTAGCCTAGAAGCTCATTTCAGGTTAAAAAAATAATTATTTAATATCATATTCAATTTTTATTCTCTTTTGGGGATTCTAACTCTAACTGAAGACCACTGAACTTAGTATAACCCCATTATCTTCCCCCCACCCATTTGAAACTCATATGCATCATGAATTAGGGAAGAAATTCTTAGGCTTTCTCAAATCATCCATATTTGAAGAGGTAAATTGTTACCTTCAAAACTCCTTCAATTTTTACTCCCCCTCCATTTAAAATATCACATGACTATGGAATCCTTATTCAAACCTCAATTTAATTTTTGGATGTTTTTAAATTCCCCTACTGGTGTATTCGAGACAATTTCTTCATGATACCTCATGTAAGTGGTTCATCTTCCTTCTTCCTCCCATTTTCTTAAGGTTCCAGCCATTTGCATGGGGTTTATTCCCATATTCATGAAGTTCCCTATTACTAGAAAGTTGGTATTCAAACCAAGGGTTTGATCCTGGGTTTCATGTACTATTATTATGGTTTTAGGATTGATCAAAGTCCCATGTGGTGTGACTGTGTTGCGGTTTAATTTTCACGGAAAGATTCAAGGGTTTTGACACTTATAGTAGGTGATTATCTAAGTAATCAATGCTAGATGTGTTAGTTTTTATTAATTTATATTTTTTGAACAATTATCCTTCATTATCTTTTCTAAGAAATCCGGTTTTGGGGATGTTTGTTTAGAAAATGATTTGTAGGTACCAATTTTCTGTTAAATTGGGTGTTTTACATGTCTATTTTATGTTATCCCAATTGGGGTAGTTTTATAACTCATTTAATGGGTTTATATAAATATTTTGGGTTCTGAAAATCCTATTTTGGATAATATGGGTATTTCCATGCTATTCAAAGTGGGGTTTTATGGGATATTGTGTGACAAACATTGTTAAATTTTGGGATGTTATTTTATTGAAATTCTAAAGGTTTTATTGAGTGTTGTAAGTAGTGGAAAGCATATGTAGCTACTGTTTTGAGTTTATTGTGACCATAGATGATTTTTTTTTGTGATAATTTATTTTGGGTATCATGAGACAATTATTTGAGCACAAAGGGGAAATCCCGAGTATCTAGGAGGGAGGATATGTACTAGTACGCAAGTGATCTAGAGTGGTATTATCCCTATCTAACTAAGATAAATAGACTACAAAAACACTAAAAAACTATATGGATGATGATTAGGGACCAATAGGTTATTGTTATGTTCCCTACTAGTGGATCATTCATGAGAATGATTTTTTTCTATGATTACATTACACCGAGGTACGAGGTACATGAGGCCCATGAATAACTAGTAACTAGTGGTGTTATCGAGATTGGTGCTCATTGGATCTTTTGTAATTTTATTTAGAATATAGTGGTTTTAGCTAGGAAATATAGTCTCTTACATGTTTTACTTAAATTTTCTCACTCATGGAAAATTCCCTTTAAAAAATACTTACATTGAAAAGTTTTATTCTTTAGAAATTATTTCCACCACTTCTGTAAAGACCCGAAAAATTCAAGGAAATTTTTTTTCTTAATTTTCTTGGAAATTTTTCAAGAACGCAGTTTCTGACGGAACCTGATTCTGAGGCCCGGTGTGCCCGTAATCTTTTTCCGAAGTTTAGCTCGGGTACGTTCAGTGACCGAACGAGCAGGTTTTTCTAACTTTTGAAATGGTGCTCGGAATCAAATTCTGAGGGCACCGATGGAATCGCAACGCCGGTATTTTCTTAGAAACATCTTTTCCGGAGTTGTGTTTGCTCGGGTGTGGTTTTTAATTTTTGGGGTTAAGTTAAGAAATAAAATAAAAGTGGTACACTGATTTTTATTTTATTTTACTTAACTTAAGTTTAGTGGGTGATGTGGGACCCATAATATCCTACCCACTTGGTAGGATATTTTGTGAGGTGGGACCCACACGATCCCCACCGTTTCTTTTCTTCTTAAGTAACGCACCCGCACCCCCTATTAATGAAGTCAAACCATGCGTTTATTCTGGTTAAGAAACGCCTCAGTAATGTGGTAGTTTAAGCATTGCAATTAATTCGCTTAACTGTTTCATTCGTTTTTTAATTTTAAAACACAAGGCTTGTGGAATAAAAATAAGACAACTCTTATTTTTATTAGACGGGTGGTGTTGAGAGGCTAGGGAGAATTCTCAGGCACTTGAAGTTCTTCCTCCCCGACGAAGAATGCGAAGAACGCGAAGAACGCGAAGAACGCCGGATCCTCGGAGATCGAAGGCGCGACGTGATGTTCTTTCTTCTACGATGCTTCTTCCGCGACACTCCTTCCACGACGCGACGATCCCCCTTCCGCGACGCCTTCTTCCGCGACGTGCTTTTCCGCGACGAATCCTCGCCCAATGAATTCGATGAGGTAGGGGTTTGATTTAATTAAATCTTTGTGATTTATACCCACGACGTATGTTTAAATAATTATCGGAAGACTTTTAAAACCGCTAACGCGGTGGGTGTGGACCAAAGAACAAGTCCGAACCCACCATCCCCTCGTTCTTGGTGTGCGGATCGGTGGGCGACGATGAACCAGGCCGCACGGGCGTTGTGAGGCGGTGGTCGGCACCGGCCGTCCGCCAGGAGACGGCGGCGCCCGGCGCGCCGCCGGGCAGTGCCGCCGCGACTTCAGTCGCGGCGGCAGGCCTGCAGTCCTGCGACTGCGTGGGACCGGTGAAGGCGGGACGCGACAACCGGCCGCGTCCGTTGGCAAGAGGCGGCCCCCACGCGGGGCCGCAGTTTTGTCTAGGGGGGTGGTTCCCCCCTTCTGCGCGGCCGCTTGGCCAGCGCCAGCACGCCGGGCCGAGCCGCCCGACCAGACCGCCAGGTCGCGCCACACCCAGGCCAGGCCAGGCCGCGCCATCCGGGCCGGGTCACGCCCAAGCGGGCCAGACCTGGACCCGGGTTGGGTCGACCCAGTTCGGGCCGACCCAAGGGGTATCGGGCCGGGTCGGACCGGGCCCGAACCCCCTAATACCGAACCTCTTTCGGTCTGTTGCCCATAACTTGATCTACAGTCCTCCGATCGACGTATCGTCAGTTGCATAGCGATCCTTGGATCGAGACGGGTGTTTCAGTATATTGAACTTAGGGTTTCTAAGAGCTTTGGGTTCGGCCGGGTTGGTTCGTACACGAAACCAACCGGGCCCTCGGAGCGGAAAAGCTTATAACTTGAGCTCCGGACGTCCGATTGATGTGTCGTTGACTTTGTTGGATTCCTCTAAGTGAGACAGACCTTTTGGCTTACTCCGCTCGAGGTTTGGACGCAGTTGGAGTACGTTCAGGTTGGTTTTATCTTAAAAAAACCAACCGGTCTCGTGGGACGAAAAATCCAATAACTCTCAGACCGGGCGTCTGATCAACGCGCCGTCTTTGACGTTGAGTTCTTGTTGACGATACGGAACTATTGGATACATCAACTTCGGACTACGTGTTAGGCGCTATATCAGCCCTTCGGCTCACGGAGCGGACCCTCCTGAACGAGCTTGCTGTGTGCGGGAACCCTAGAGCTGTTTGCGACTACGACGACGACTGTGCAAAAATCCTCCATGGATTCGGCGGCGACGACTACAGCACTCAGCGATCCTATGTGGATCAGTGCTATCGATCATGTGTGGGTCAGATCCTTTGTGGGTTATTGCGGGGGTTAGTACCTATCGATCCATTTTGGGTCCGACGGCTCAGATGAATCAGTGGCTATATTTGATCATCTCTATCGTCATACGAAGAAGTATACATGTGTGAGTTGAATCCTGTTTCGCTTTCCTATGTGGACTGTGTTGTGTTATCCTATGTGGATTACGTTTTGCTTTCCTGTGTGGATTGGGTTGTGATTTCCCGTGTGGGCTGGGTTTTACTTGAGCTCGGATGTTGGAGCCTAACTGGAATTGATGACTTAGGTATATGTATGGGCATATACCTAAGTCGTGTCGGATGTTACTTCGTGATTGTATCTTTCCTTTGTGGATTATCCTTTGTCGATTCTAGGAGACCTTCGGGGGTCTCGGGGTCCCTACTGAGTAGTTTATACTCACCCCTGCATGGTCTATGCCTGTACTACGTTGTGTTGGTTGCAGACGACGGACAACGCTGATCGTGGTTGAGGCTTGCGGAGCAGGACAGTACCTGGAGGTGGACCACTGGCCGTGACGTACTTGGAGCGGACGGCTGGACCCAAGGAGCTGTGGAGGCTATCTGTACTCACCCTTCAGGTGGGACTTTCAGTGGATGGCTCGACGTTGCGGCTTTACTTCAGTTGATGTTTTCCCTTTCTAGTTGTACTTTACATTCAGTTTGGGTTTGTATTCTGACCCACTTACTTTTTCGTACTTACTGTTGTACCCAGTTTTTACTTAGTGTTTACTTCTGCTTTCTTGATTTGTGGTGTTGTTTACTTTACAAAGGTAATGCCTTCCCTTTTTACCCGTAATTATGCCTTGGTGCTAGTCGCCAGCCCCTGGCCTATGGAAGGCGGGCTTGGGGTAGTCACGGCACGGGCCCCGAGGACGGGTCGTGACAAATTGGTATTAAAGGAGTTCGGTTCTACCGCATGACTCAGGACTCTGATCTTTTTCTATGTGAAGAAATAGTGTTAAGATTATTGAGTGTGGTTATCAGTCTAGGGAGTCCAGTGTTGGTGCGGCGGCCGACGTATCTGTACACCAGGGCCATGACTTCTGATTTCCGACTTAATGCACGAAAAAATTGATTTCATGTGTGTTACAAGTTTTCTTTGTGATTACTTTGTGTCAGCTCACCAGATATACTGTTTGACCATGGTGCACCTGTTTCTTTTCATGATGGCCCCACGACGGCAGCCAGCTAGGGTTCCGAGAGTTGTGCATGACGACAGCCCACCGAGCGACGAGGCCTCGGTACAGGTCCCTCTCACAGCAGAGGCACCAACGGTACCGCTACTCGCTGAGCCACCGATGCTACCAGCCCAGTCGCTAACGATGCATGTCGCCTTAGTGCACTGCACGAGTTTCAGCGCCAGGGACCACCCAGGTTCCGCGGGGAGATGGACCCTCAGGCCTCCAAGGATTTGCTGGAGGCAGTTGTACGGGTTTTTTAGGTTAGTGAGGACACCATCAGACCTCATGGTGATCCTCGTAGCGAGCCTACTGGACGCGGCAGCAGGCAGATGGTGGAGCTTGATGCTCCAGGTGCATGATGAGGAATCTCTCCTCTGGACGGACTTTGAGAGCATCTTCCGCTCGGAGTTCATCCCAGCCACCCTCCGTGCTGTGGGCATCTAGGAGCTTCTACATCTGCGGCAGGGCAGCTTGACGGTCTCCCAGTACTCGACGAGATTTACCAATCTCTCGCGCTACTCGACAGACATGGTACGGGACCCATTCTTCCAGGCTCGGACCTTCGAGCAGGGATTGAGGCAGGAGATCAGGGAATCGCTGATCTCCCTCAACATTCTGACACGGGCAGGGGTACTGGAGTGAGCCCTTCTGATCGAGAGCTTCCTTGTAGAGCCTGCATCAGCAGCGAGACCTACCGCAGGGCGGCACGTAGCAGAGTCCTCTACAGCAGGTAGTCGACGGATGACTCATGGGTCCAAGCAGACCAGACCCTCAGGCAGACGACCTCAGGACACTGGCTCAGCAGTGCGGGGAACACAATGCGGAGCCAGTCTTTCGAGAGGCAGACAGTGCTACGCATGTGGCGGGCAGGGCCACATGGCTCGTGACTGCCCGACTCGTCGTGCCGAGGAGCAGCAGACAGTTGAGGGGCCACCCAGGCAGAGGCAGAGGGTCGACCGTGGCGGTCCTCAGGGAGCAGGCGGACGAGGCAGAGGAGCTGGCCGAGAAGCAGGTGTTGGGAAACGCTTTGAGGCTCTACCACCACCGCCACCAGGAGGTCCACCCCGACCACAGGGAGCTGGCGGGCAGAGACAGGCATAGATCCAGGCAGTGGAGGCCTATAACCACGAAACGCCCGAGATGATTTGAGGTATTATATGTGTCTATTACACCCTTTTTGCAGTTCTTATAGACACAAAAGCGATTCATTCTTTCATAGCCGCTACCCTTGTTCGGAGCTTGGATATTCTGACAGAGCCGTTGGCACAATCCTTACAGCTAGAGACTCCTACGGGAGCAGACTCGATGATTACGCACTGGTGCTGGTAGTGTGAGCTTACTCTAGGAGGCGAAAGCTTCAGCTGGGATCTTCTTGTATTGGCGTCGAGGCCTTACGATGTCATCTTGGGTATGGATTGGTTATCTACAGTCCATTCTCAGATTGACTGTATTAGGTGCAAGGTGCGGTGTGTACGCACCGACGGGAGCAAGTTCACCTTCACAGGTAAGAAGGGAGCCTTCGCAGCACAGGATGGACTTCCGTAGAGGAGAGGACAACCCATCACTCATCAGTTGGCTAGCCTCATCCTAGGAGCAGTTGACGTGCGGAGTCCTAGTTTTCCTGCAGTGGTGGATCTGTATGCGGACGTTTTCCCCGACAACATTCTAGGACTACCTCCTCGCAGAGAGGTAGAGTTTTATATTGATCTGTACCCCAGGACAGCCCCGATATCCACCCCAGTATATCGGATGGCTCTCGCCGAGCTTCGAGAGCTACGGGTACGGTTGGAGGACTTGCAGGGTAAGGGATTCATCCGACCCAGTGTTTCACCTTGGGCTTCCCCGATATTGTTTTCCAAGAAGGCGGACAGGAGCTTGCAACTTTTTGTCGACTATCGTCACCTGAACCAGGTGACAGTGAGGAACAAGTATCCGCTACCGAGGATTGATGGCCTCTTCGAGCATCTCAAGGTAGCACGGTGGTTCTCAAAGATAGACCTCAGGTCAGGCTATCATCAGCTCAGAGTTTGGGACGAGGACGTGCAGAAGACGGCCTTCAGATGTCGGTATGGCCACTATGAGTTCTTGGTTATGAAATTAGGAATAACCAATGATCCAGCAGTGTTCATGGGCCTCATGAACAGGATCTTTCACCCATACCTCGATCGATTTTTCGTGGTCTTCATCGATGACATTTTGATATACTCGACCACTGAGGAGGAGCACGCCTACCACATGCGGGTTGTACTAGACACAATCCGAGAGCACCATCTTTATGGAAAGCTCTCGATGTGTCAATTCCGGATATGTGAGGTCCACTTATTGGGACACTTCATCTCTGAGGTGGGATTTGCGGTGGATCCTGTGAAATTCCAGGCAGTGCAAGCTTGGGAGCCACCCAGGAGCGTGACGGAGGTGCAGCGTTTCATGGGACTAGCTGGATACTACCGGAGATTTGTGCCAGACTTCTCGAGAGTTGTGGCACCACTCCCAGCTTTGACGAAGAAGGGTAAACCCTTTGTGTGGTCAGACAGATGTCAGTAGAGCTTCCAGGAGTTGAGACATATATTGACCATCACACCTATCTTGAGGTTGTCGGAGGAGGGAGTAGGGTACGTAGTCTACTGTGATGCATCAGGAATCGGACTCGGATGTGTCCTGATGCAGGAGAGGGCAGTGATCTCCTATGGATCACGTCAGTTGAGGCCGCATGAGCAGAACTATGCTACCCATGACCTGGAGTTAGCAGCAGTGGTCTTCACTCTGAAGACATGGTGACATTATCTGATGGGCGAGCGCTTTACAGTCTATTCTGGCCATCAGAGTCTCAGGTACATCTTCTCTCAGAAGGACCTGAACCTGAGATATCGGCGATGGCTCGAGTTCCTCCAGGACTATGAATTTGAGATAGTCTATACTCCTGGGAAGGGGAACGTAGTAGCTGATGCTCTCAGCAGGAGGACGTGCATTCAACTACTTGGGGAGGTGATAGAGCACCTAGCCGCTTTGCAGATATCCTTCATGGATAGAGATGGAGTAGCATTTCTTAAGTCACTCACAGTCACTCCTCCACTACTGCAGCGGGTCAGAGAGGCACAGTGTGGGGACGCCGACTGTGAGACGCGGCATGCACAGATATCCTCATGACAGGCACCTGATGGATTCTCCGTGGGAGGAGATCACGAAGTCCTTTTAAGAGGACGTACCTTGGTACCAGTTGCTTTACAGGAAGAGGTGCTAAGAGATTTTCACACTTCTTCTTTGGTGGTACATCCTGGAGTGGCGAAGATGTATCGGAATCTTAGACGACAGTACTGGTGGTCGGGCATGAAGAAGGCTATGGCAGAATTCGTTTCTCGATGCCTCACCTGCAAGCAAGTGAAGGCAAAGAACTAGGTACCAGCAGGCTTGGTACAGCCCTTGGAGGTCCTGGAGTGAAAGTGGGATGGCATATCTATGGTCTTTGTGACTGGACATCCACAGACTTACAGAGGTCACGACTCCATTTGGGTGATTGTTGACCGACTCACCAAGTCGGCTCACTTCTTACCCATTAGAGAACATGGCTCAGTGGAGATCTTGGGACGTCTCTACATTCAGGAGATTGTACGGCTTCACGGTGTGCCATCATCTATCGTCTCTGACCGAGATGATCGCTTTACTTACCGGCTTTGGAAGGGGTTGCAGGAGGCATTCAGGACGCAGCTACGTCTGAGCACCGCCTTTCACCCTCAGACGGATGGTCAGATGGAGAGGACCATTCAGACTCTTGAGGACATGCTCCGTGCATGTGTCTTCGACTTTGGTTGTAGCTATGAGGACCACCTACCCTTGGTGGAGTTCGTGTACAACAACAGATACCACTCCACCATCGAGATGGCACCATATGAGGCATTATACGGCCGACCTTGCATATCTCCTCTGTGCTCGACAGACCCTGCGGAGTCAGCACTTGTGGGACCAGAGATGGTCCAGGCCATGACAGAGAAGGTCCAGGTCATCCAGGAGCGGATGAGGATAGCTCAGAGCCGGGAGAAGTCTTATGTTGATAGGAGGCGGAGGCTACTAGAGTTTGAGGATGGCGACTACGTCTTCTTGCGGGTCTCACCTCGATGTGGATTACGGAGATTTGGCCGAGGCGGAAAGTTATCTTCGCGCTTCATTGGACCTTTCCAGGTCCTCAGCAGGATTGGTGTGGTGGCTTATCACCTGGCTCTACCACCTCAGTTGCACCGGGTGCATGATGTCTTCCACGTATCCCAGCTGAGGAGATACGTGCACGACCCGACACATATCATTGACCATGGGGAGCTGGACGTCGATGATGGGGCGACTTTTGCGGAGGTCCCAGTGGATATTGAGGATCGACAAGAGAGGGTCCTACGTGGACGGTCGATTCCTCTAGTGCGCATCATATGGCAGCACGGGAACCTCCAGGAGAGCGCTTGGGAGCGGGAGGCTTAGATGCGTGCTCAGTACCCACATTTGTTTCCCTAGTTTATGATGTATCTTTACGGGGACGTAAAGACCTGAGGTGGGAGTGATGTAAAGACCCAAAAAATTCAAGGAAATTTTTTTTCTTAATTTTCTTGGGCATTTTTCAAGAACACAGTTTCTAACGGCACCTAATTCTGAGGCCCGGTGTGCCCGGAATCATTTTCTGAATTTTAGCTCGGGTACGTTCAGTGAACGAACGAGCGGGTTTTTCTAACTTTTGAACCGGTGCTTGGAATCAAATTCCGAGGGCAGCAATGGAATCAAAGCGTCGGTATTTTCTTAGAAACATCTTTTCCGGAGTTTCATTTTCTCGGGTGTGGTTTTTAATTTTTGGGGTTAAGTTAAGAAATAAAATAAAAGTGGTACACCAATTTTTATTTTATTTTACTTAACTTAAGTTCAGTGGGTGATGTGGGACCCACAATATCCTACCCACTTGGTAGGATATTATTTGAGGTGGTACCCACATGATCCCCACCGTTTCTTTTCTTCTTATGTAACGCACCCGCACCCCCTATTAATGAAGTCAAACTGTGCCTTTATTCTGGTTAAGAAACGCCTCATTAATGTGGTAGTTTAAGCGTTGCAATTAATTCGCTTAACTGTTTCTTTCCTTTTTGAATTTTAAAATGCAAGGCTTGTGGAATAAAAATAATACATCTCTTATTTTTATTAGACGGGTGGTGTTGAGAGGCTAGGGAGAATTCTCAGGCACTTGAAGTTCTTCCTCCCCGACGAAGAACGTGAAAAACGTGAAGAACGCGAAGAATGCGACGAACGAGAAGAACGCCGGATCCTCGGAGATCGACGGTGCGACGTGACGATCCTTCTTCTGCGACGCTTCTTCCGCGACGCTCCTTCCATGACGCGACGATCCCCCTTCCGCAATGCCTTCTTCCACGACGTGCTTTTCCGCGACGAATCCTCGCCCAACGAATTCGACGAGGTAGGGGTTTGATTCAATTAAATCTTTGTGATTTATACCCACGACGTATGTTTAAATAATTGTCGGAAGACTTCTAAAACTGCTAACACAGTGGGTGTGGACCAATGAACAAGTCCGAACCTACCGTCCCTTCGTTCTTGGTGTGCGGATCGGCGGGTGACGATGAAGCAGGCCGCACGGGCGTTATGAGGTCTTCGCAGTGAAGAACCAATCCCGGGAGGGCCATTGGCGAAGACGGCAGGCAAATCCGAGCACCGGAGCTCGTCCGGTGGTCCGCGGAGCAACCCACTGGCGCGCCTCGCCGGCACGGCGGCACTGGCGGCAGGAGGCAGCAGCCGGCACCGGCCGGCCGCCAGGAGACGGCGGCGCCCGGCGCGCTGCCGGGGAGAGCCGTCGCGGCTGAAGCCGCGCCGGCAGGCCGGTAGTCCCGCGACCGCGCGGGACCGGAGAAGATGGGACGCGGCAACCGGTCGCGTCCGTTGGCAAGAGGTGGCCCCCACGCGGGGCCGCAGTTTCGTCCCGGGGGCGGTTCCCCCCTTCTGCGCGGCCGCATGGCCAGCGCCAGCGCTCCGGGCCGAGCCGCCCAGCCGGACCGCCAGGCCGGGCCGTGCCCAAGCAGGCCGGACCCGGACCCGGGTCGGGTCGACCCGGTTCGGGCCGAAGCTGGGGGTATCGGGCCGGGTCGGACCGGGCCCGAACCCCCTAATACCGAACCTCTTTCGGTCTGTTGCCTATAACATGAGCTACAGTATTCCGATAGACGTACCGTCAGTTGCGTAGCGATCCTTGGATCGAGACGGTCGTTTCGGTACATTGCACTTAGGGTTTCGGAGAACTTTGGGTTCGGCCGGGTTGGTTCGTACACGAAACCAACCGGGCCCTCGGAGCGAAAACACTTATAACTTGAGCTCCGGACGTCCGATTGACGTTCCGTCGACTTTGTTGGATTCCTCTAAGTGAGACGGACCTTTTGGTTTACTCCGCTCGAGGTTTGGACGCAGTTGGAGTACGGTCGGGTTGGTTTTAACTTAAAAAACCAACCGGGACCCTGGGACGAAAAAGCCAATAACTCTCAGATCGGGCGTCCGATTGACGCGTCGTCTGTGACGTTGAGTTCCTGTTGACGATACGGAACTTTTGGATACATCAACTTCGGACTACGTGTCAATTGATGTATCAGCCCTTCGACTCGTTGAGCGAACCCGCCCGGACGAGCTTGCTGTGTGCAGGAACCCTAGATCAGGCTGCGACTACGACGACGACTGTGCAGAAATCCTCCGTGGATTCGGCGGCGACGACTACAACACTCAGCGATCCTACGTGGATCAGTGCTACTGATCCTGTGTGGGTCAGCGCTCAGTCGTCCTGTGTGGGCCAGCGCCTACAGATCCTATGTGGGTCCGATCCTGTGTGGGTCATTATGGGGGGTAGTTACCTATCGATCATGTGTGGGTCAGATCCTTTGTGGGTCATTGCGGGGGTTAGTACCTATCGATCGTTTGTGGGTCCGACGGCTCAGATGAATCAGTGGCTATATCTGATCATCTCTATCGTCATACGAAGAAGTATACCTATGTGAGCTGAAACCTGTTTTTCTTTCCTATGTGGATTGTGTTGTGCTATCCTGTGTGGATTGCGTTTTGATTTCCTGTGTGGACTGGGTTGTGATTTCCTGTGTGGACTGGGTTGTACTTGAGCTCGGATGTTGGAACCGAACTGGAATTGATGACTTAGGTATATGTATGGGCATATACCTAAGTAGTGTCAGATGTTACTTTGTGATTGTATCTTTCCTTTGTGGATTATCCTTTGTGGATTATGGGAGACCTTCGGGGGTCTCGGGGTCCCTACTGAGTAGCTTATACTCACCCTTGCACGGGCTATGCCCGCACTACGTTGTGTTGGTTGCAGATGACAGACAGCGCTGATCGTGGTTGAGGCTTGCGGAGCATGACAGTACCTGGAGGTGGACCACTGGGCGGTACGTACTTGGAGCGGACGGCTGGACCCGAGGAGCTATGGAGGCTATCTGTACTCACCCATCAGGTGGGACTTTCAGTGGACGGCTCGACGTTGCGGCTTTACTTCAATTGCAGTTTTCCCTTTCCAGTTGTACTTTACTTTCAGTTTGGGTTTGTATTCTGGCTCACTTACTTTTCCCCACTTACTGTTGTACCTAGTTTTTACTTAGTATTTACTTCTGCTTTCTTGCTCTGTGGTGTTTTTTACTTTATAAAGGCAATGCCTTCCCTTTTTACCGGGAATTACGCCTTGCTGCTAGTCGCCAACTCCTGACCTATGGAAGGAGGTCTTGGGGTAGTCACGACATGGGCCCTGAGGACGGGTCGTGACAACTTCTTGTTAATCAAAAATGGCATGCTTTTTATATTGTATTTTTTACTATATAGAATCTATTGGGGTGTCGTATTGGTGTTAGTATCACACCCTTCTAAAACCCCTTGGGTTTATGTAGACTCGATTATGTTTGATGCAGGTAAAGGGAAGGCCTTGGGTGATGGTTGTTCGAGTTGTTAATCCCCTTCCATGGACCGGTGTTGTGGAGACGGCTTGCAGGTGATGACCCCTTATCGTGTGGAGTCCTTGAGGATGGTTTACTTCTATTTTTATGTGTATTTACACAAATTTTTATATGTTGGAACCTATGTATTCGGTTAGGTATTTTGTTTTAGTCATGTTTTTCATGCATTTTCATATTCAGATTGTCGATTGTTGTTGATGTTTTATGTATACACACTCGGGTAAATCATTCCCAAACAAAAATCAATGATACCTGAGCACTTTTTCCTTCCCAAGGTGATGAGAATTCCCTTTGGGCCTTATCGTGCGATAGGTTTGGTGCGGGTTTGGATGAAGACCGTATTTGGTTCATGACAGAATGGTATCAAAGGAGGTTAATGTTTTGGGTTACATTATTAATTTGGCATGAGTCGAGCTAGACATGGGCTAGGACTATTGGGACTCGGAGTTTTGGTCATGGGTTGGGTGATTGGGTCACACCTCTCTTGGTAAACCTCATGTAACCATGGGACATTGGAATTGTTTTTTTGACATCACTTCCAGGTGATGTGTGTGGGATGAAAACTACACTTGGAAATCAGGTGGGGGTGGGGTAGTTGTTTACTTTATTATTATAATGTGTTTGGATTATTTATATTTGATGTTATTGATGAAATTTTCAGAATTGTTGTACTAATTTTGGATCTTGTGACTATTTCCTTATTGTAGCAACATGCCTCCCCAGAAATCTCTCATGCACTCAAGATAGGAAACCAGAGAGAGTTATCCCTTACCTCTTGATCAGAGGCTATTAGAGGTTATTTTTCAAGATGTCCATGCTCTAGGACATGGATCGACACCTATTCCTGCTTATGTTGGAGAGGATGTGGTTGGCCCTAGGAAGGATAAGGCCCTAAAGTCCCTGAAAAATTGAGGCTACTATTTTATGAGGTAGCACAGAACCACATGGAGTAGAGGGATGACCTGAATAGATCGAGCACATGTTTGAGTTCTTGAAAACACCCAAGGAGTTCTGTGTGAAGTGTGACTCTATTTTGTTAGAGGGTCCCATCCACAGGTGGTGAGAATTTGTACTTCAAACTGTAATGAATGACACTATCAAAAAATTGACCTTTACCAACAGAAAATTATCGACAGATAATATATCTATTGGTAAAGATGACTAATTCCAATAGATATTAAATTCTGTTAATATTAACTATAGGTACTCACAATTATTTTTACCAACAGATATGTCTATTTATATTAGTAGTTTAATTCCAACAATTTTTTTATTAAAATTTAAATCTATCGCCTTATCATAATAATACCAATAATTGATTTATAGATAAATGAATATGTTATTAATTTTTATTATCAAAAAAATCTTTTACCATTATAAAAACCCATTACCAAAAAATTATTAAATAATATCAGTTATTTTACCAAAAATTGATATATTATATATGCTTAATTAAATTATCCACAATTTATTAATATTTATAGACAATATATATATATATAATCATTATACAGATATATTTTTTATATAAATTCATAAATTTATATACATGCATAAATAAATCCAAACTTTCACCCCCTAACCACCCCACGCATTCCTCCTGACCCCATCCCACAAACCCTACCCCGTTCCCGGCAACCCCACTCCCTACACCCTACCACCCGGTTCCCCACCGGACCCTCCCTATTCCCAGCCGTCGTCCACCTCCGACATCATCTCGGGAACCTCTTTCCTGTTCCCAGCCAGCGTCCCCCTTCAACATCATCGCACGAACCCCCCACCCCCTCCCTGTCCCCGTCTGGCATCCTCGTGCAATGAGGTGTGCCAATCACAGCTAGGTGGTCCATGACTTATGGATTCGAGGGTCCGTGCAGGTCTGTAGGTGGTAGGCTCGTAGAGGAGATCTTTCTTATACTTGGAGGATGCTTGAATATGTACCAGTACTGTGGGAGTTGGGCAAAACTATAACAAGTACCAGTGGGTTTAGGTGTTGTCCGCTGCAACCTGGAAGGTTCCAAGACACTGCTATGCTGGGTCTCTGCAATTTCTGTTCTAAGTTGCATGTTTATGAGGCCTTTTTCTCGAAGCAGGTCCAGTTGGGTGTTAATTCTTGATTCCCATTGGTTCTTGTTTGCTGCTGAAATCACAAGGAGATGCTGCAACAGGGGCGATGTTTTTCGCACTGCAAGGCTGCCATGGTTTGGTCCCCACTGCTACCTTGTGGATTGTGTGCTTTTTTATGGAGGTCCAGGGTTCCACTGATGCTGGTGATGAAATGCTGTCTTAAACCAAAGGTGATTGACTTCATGATGGTGGGAGCTCACTGAGGGTCACGCTACTTCCATGGATGGTCTAGATTAGGGCTATTCAAAGTCGGGTTGTGGTGTTATAGTTTGCAATGGCTCCTTGATTTTCATTACTGTATGGATCTTCTATTCACTACAGATTCCTTCAAAGTTGATGGATTTAGATTGGTGTTGCTTTGGTTCATCACGTTGGTCATCTACAATTCCATGGAGGCCAGTTGAGGCTGCCAAGGGGATCAATGCAAACCAGGATGGTTCACTGCAGCTGAAGTGGTCCATGACACTACTGTCTTGTAAGTAAGATAGTTTTTGTGGTCAGATTACTTTCCAGTTTCAATTGTTGAGATGTTGGCTTGGGTCCGATGACCATCTATTCAGGAAAAGGGAGATGTACAACATGAGGGCTACCTGAGGTTTGATCTAGTGATAAAGGGAGTTAACATAGATTCACATGCCATTAGTGGACATGAGCACAAGGCCAACTCAACATTATAAAATAATTCTTCCAAAGCTGTCTTTATAACTGATAATGTGGAACAATCCATAGATTTTGATAACTCTCCAAATAAATTCAACGTACATCCTTGATACCTCTTTCGTATAACATATACAATTATTTTTCAATCAGAATTCTTTACTATTCATTTCCTTGCAGGTTGTGCCATATGATGCAACCTCTCGTCGAACTGTATCAAGTTTTACAGCAATGTCATTTTCACTTCCAATGGTCTGTAACAATTTATTTCTTGTATGTTTTACATTATATTAAAAACACATTTACACAGACTCCCTTCAATATATATTTATGTTGGTACATGTACTTTCAATGCATTGTAGTACTGTTAGTTTAAACTATTTTTTTATTCAATCTATGTATATTATTTATAACAATATGAAGATTACATTCAAACTATTCATAACATTTTGACCCTCAACATTTTGCAAAGAAAATGTAGGCACAAAACTTCTATAATTTATATAAATAAAGAAGGGAGAGCTCTTGGATCTTCTTTTAAAATAAGTTCTTTAATGATCATTGTGTTAGATAGAGTATAATAAGATGACCGTAAAACTAATGTTGTGATCTCCTAGAACAGACCACCCATAGCTCATGTTGTGATGACCATAGTTGTATTGTGAACAAAAAAGAAAAAATAATAACTAGAATATAAAAGAGTGGAACTTGTCACAACCAAATTATGACAGTTTGATAACATGTAGGTGGATAGAATCTTGAATCTCAACTCAGGTCTCCATGGAACGTCATCCCGGACCACGCAGCGAAGACAATTTGAGAAAATACACCAAAACTCCCTAGGTCACCCTTGCCCCATTAACCAACCTCAAAACATTGGCTTCCAAATACTGGAAAATATACATATTTCTTGCAGCCGCTTATATACCATGATTAAAACCATTCATTCCATAACCATTAAATCAGTAATGGAAGAAACATGTGTTTAAATATTATTTATTTAAGGGTTATAAACAAGACATATGAGTATCGCTTTTCCAAAATACTCACTTTGAACCTCACACACTCTGACACACCCAATAACACTGTGATTCCTCATCAATACACCGCCATTCCAACACCAGCCAGCCCCAACCAATGTAACTCAAAGAAACCCTTCCTGAGCTGTCAAATTATATAACTGTCATGATCTAACTCTATCAACTGATATCTTAGTTCCAACAGATCCTACTCTACCTAAAGTATCCCCCATATGAGACCAAAAACAAGAAATGTAAGTATATTTATTAGATCAGTTATTCAATTACAATAGGGGTGCATGTGAAGAATTTAATTATACAAGCATTTTAGTAATAGCAGCGTCCCCATCAGGGATTAAATTTAAATTTTGGGGTTTCAATTCAGATGTAGTTACATTGACGCATTATATTTTTTCCCCATGTAAGTGGTTATTTGTTATTGAAAGTGACATGATTCCCGTAATGAAAAACATAAAAACTGCTTTGTATTTAAACTTTGACCCATGTTTAAATACTATGTTAGAATTTTTTCAAAGCCTCGGTAATGTTTTCATGACGATCGTATTGAATTTTAAACTATTTTAAACAAACAATAATTTGTAATATGTGTTGGAATTTCTAAAAACTAGTTATTTGTTACCGAAAGTAAAATGATTCCCATCATGGAAGACATGAAAAGTTCTATGTATTTGAAATTTGATGTGTTTAAATACTATGTTTGTAACAGCCCGAGATTTTATGAAAAATATTCTTTATTTCACTAATGTCTTGTGTTGTACGCTACACCAAAAGGAGCTTGCACAACACGCATCCTTGACTTGCCTTGCATTATACGCAATCACGACCTTCTTCGATAGCGTGTGTAGTACGCAATACTGAGTTTCACGAAACAACGATATGCTATTAAAATATTATTAAAACTAGCCGTTATGAATAGTAATAACCACTTTTTAAATTTTAGAAATTTTAGCTCTCAAAATGGACTTCATTTTTGGATTCGGAGTATCGAATTTAGCGTAAGGTGAAATTTTGGTACTTTTCGGATAACTTTCATATTCTGATGAATAGTGAAAATTACTAAATTATAATTAAAAACAACTTTTTTTATCGAAATAATTAATAGTGATAAATCATTAATTTGAGTGGTTTTAAAGTATATTTAGAATATATTTTTACAATTTAATACAATGTTGGTCATTGGTTGTAATTTCACATTTAAACCAGACATAATCAAGTGTCAATCTTTTGATAGATATTGTTTCTTAAAAACACGCTATTTGTTTTAACAGCGGGATTTAATTATAAAAATAATTAATGAAACGTCTATGTTATGAATTTGGTAAAATAGACTTTATTTTTGAATTCGGAATATAAAATATAGCTTAGGATGAAATTTTGGTATTTTTCTGAAAACTTTCAATTTTTGATGAATAGTGAAACCACTAAGTGGTAGGTTAAAAACTGAATTTTGCATAAAACTTAATTTTACCGCTTCTGTGAATGGAATTTCGAAAATCCGAGAGACACAGTTAATATCAAGGACTAAAATGTGGTTCAATGAGATGAAAATAATTTTTTGGTGAATAATAACTTTTTACTTTTTTTACCGCGGTTAATAGTAAATAGGGTAACTAAGGGTAAATATGATATTAATATTACCCCAACACATGTCCTAATTCTATTGGACAAGTGTAATTCGACCAAAAACAAACTTAGGAATAAAATATGACCATTTAGGTCCACTTGGATTAGATTAGGACATTTATTATTAATTTATTTAAAGAAGGGTTAAAATAGTTAAAATCAAAGTTTAATAAGTAAATCATTTATAATATGGGGTTATACATAAGATAAATTCGATTGTAAATATTCATTAGAAAGCTAAAAAGATTTCCTACATGATGGTATTTTATTTGTAATTTTTAGACATCAAATAATTTAATTTATTTATGACACAAAGATGATGCAGTAATTATCTTATTAATGAAATATTGACATAATTGATAATATAAATACCAAAAAAAATGTAATTTAAGACTTTTTATGAATTAAACTAATTTTCTAGGTTACTATGATATATTAATGTTGATTTAATCAACTTGGTTCGAACATATAATTCTGTTATGACTTTCACAAAAATCATATATCAAATAGTGTCAAAATTGACACAAAATAGTTTTTAAATCAAATATTATATTATTAATTGTTATTTTATTCCTAAAAATCTAAGGTTCGGCCAAATGACTTAGATAAGGATATATATATTAATAATAAACAATTTGGGGTTCGTTTGGCATGTTATAGTAAGTTTATTAACCACATAGTGAAAGAAAACCAAAAGACATGGTAAAAGTTAAATTATTTAACTTAGAGTTAAATCTAATTGATAAGGTTAAAATAATACCCTAAACTTGTCTAAATCCTATTGGTTGATAGGATTTCGACCCATCCCCAGCTTATCTTCGAAATAAGACTCTTTGGAGCCATTATAAACCGATTTTGACTTTAATATAAAATAATATTTTGAGATATTCTTAAGGTGCCCCTCTCCTCCCTTATAAAAGGGCACCTCCTCCCGCTCCACCTCACACCAATTTGAGCACTCAAGCTCGGCCAACCCCTGCCAAAATCTCTTCTCCACTTCCCTAGAAACATCCTAGAGGTTCTGGTCTTCCTCAAAGACCAATTTTAGTGCCCTAAGAGGAGGTCTCAAAGAGGCGCTTCAAAGAAGAGGTAATTACCGTTACCAATTCTTTCATCTTTATTTCTTCTTCCACTTCTTTTTCTTAGGTTGTTTCATTATGAAGTAATAACATCAGTATCACTAATATACTGATATGTTATTATAAGTATGAAACAACCCTATTTCACCATCTATCCATCCTACGGAAAAAGAAATCACTGCGCGTGCGTACGTACGGAATACCGTCTCCACGCCGTGGTGTAATCTATTTTCCACCACCACCTTACATGGATGGGTATAATGGTGTAAAGAATAACTATACATAGTTATTACAACATAATATTGATTCTGATATATTGTATAATCCACTCCGATTCAATTCAATATTTATGAAAATGATATCATCGCTCGTGCGTACGTACGGACTACCGTCTCCACAACGCGATGAGATTCATTCTCCATGTTAACCATTTAAGAATAATTATAAAGTATATATAAGAAATAATAATGAAATATATGACATTATAAAGCTACTGGATTATGTATATATATATGTATGTCATCTACTTACTTCCATTTCAAGACAATAAGGAATGGAAAACAGCGTTCATGCGTACGTACGGACTACCGTCTCCATGAACGGTGTTTTTCATTTTATCTATCTATTATATATATATATACTGAATATATATGATATATAAATCAAATTTTATATTCTGGAAGTAAGTAAATCATGATATAAGTAATAATAATGTCAAGAACAACAAGTCAAAACACATACGATAAATGAAACGATTTTACCCAAAACGCTTCTTTAACATGGAATTTACAAAAGAACGGGTAATATAATGTCATAAGTGAACCATATATGATATCATAACAATGAATATGATTCTATAATAAGTCAATGACATTATTTAAATCATTATACAGGAGGTTCGGACACATACGAAGAAAATCGGACCTAAGGTAAGGGAAATATCACAATCTCATTTTTATCCGAGATTGTTTATACGTTGGTATTTACTGGGGTGTATTTTATCATCCACATCCATGTTTTCTCAATATGTAATATTATTTACATCCACCTACAATTGTTTAAATCCAATTTTACCCTTCTATTAGTTTTTAGTAAAAGATATGAAAGGAATCTTTTGTCGTTTTTTTTATACGAGGTACTTTTTGACTTTTCCGACAAAAGTACGAAGAATGTTTTTTTTAACTTATACGGCACGAACGGATTTTTACGGTTTTATAAAGCCTTATTTTCATGAACCTTCCTCCAAAATATTTCATGACTATTTTAAATAAAATCTCTTTCTTTTAAAATTGCATGATGTTTTGTGAAAAGAAATTGATTTTGAAGAAGAAAGGATATTTTCCTCAAGAATTCAATTCTAGTGTTTTATCAAAATTATTTTCCATATAAGATAATAAAGGGTTCTATTTCTATCCATATTTTTACATTGATTTGACTATGTTGTGATGGAATTATGTTTATGAATTCCTTTATCTTATATGAATGGTTTTATGATGTCATGTTGTTTAAGAATCCCATTTTTATTACATGGGTTATGAAATGATGTATGGTTTATGATTTTGTGGCACACATAAGAATGATATCATTATGAGATGGGTGTGACCTATATCTCCCTCCAATGCATTGGGTAAAGATTTTATATCTCATGAGATAGACATGGCTGGAATGGTAGGTTATACCGGTTCAGTGAAACAGGACTGAAACGAGGGTTACTCGATTCAGAAAGGGACTTTTTCCACTAAGATAGTCTTGGCAATGAGTCTTGACTAACAAGAAATGATTCTGTATGATTATGTGTGAATGCCACAAAGTTTCATGTTTTAAGTTATGAATATTGTGATTACATTTCACTGCCATGATTTATCCCATGTTAGGAAATTATGCTCTCTTTTGCAGGTTAAGATTTCCAAAAGTTATGTTCTTATGAATATGATGTGATGAATTTTTCTTTTGTATACCCTTACTGAGCATTTGAGATCACCCTTTTATGTTTTATTTTCCCCAGGATATAAAGAAAGGTTTTAGGTAAAAAAAAGGAAGATCTTTATGGGAGTTATTGAAGATCTTTCACCACGATTAGAAGATTACGTTCCGAGTTTCCAAAGACACTAAACTATTACGATCCTTGTGTGTGTGTTTTTATTATGTACTAAGTATTCCGCAAAAGTAATGTAAATTCCATGTACGTTAGGCTTCGGGTCTCTACAGTTGGTATCAGAGGAAAGGTTTAGTCAACCTTTGGAAACTAGGATGCGAGAACTTTAGTGATATCCCTAGAGATATTTATAAGGTATGTCTAGGGATGTCCCTAAGGATAAGTATACGTATAGGATACAGTCCTAGAACTATGGTAACGATCATAGAATTTAACCTAAGATGTTAGATATCAAGGATACTCCACCTTTATTATGTTGTTTTCCCTAGCATGATTTTTGCCTCTCACACTATTCTTTTTTTTTGGGTTTTAGAAAATGGCTGGAAACAAGATGATTCATGATAATGGAGGATATGATGGACAATGGAATGATATTCTTCATGAGAAACCAAATGAAATGGGATTTGGAAGTCCAAAGATCATTATTATGCCGAATCAGCAATCTCATAATATGATCAATAAAGTAAAATTTGGTAAGTTTCCTGACTCGGCTAATAAGAGAAAGATGGAGTTTCATGATGATCATAGAGGAAAGAAAGTTCAATTTCCCCTATGTAAATCATGTGGGAAGAGGCATCAAGGAGAATGTTTCAAGGGAACTGGAAGATGCTTTGGGTGTGGAAAAGAAGGACACAAAGCAAGTAAGTGCAAAGGAAAAGGGTCGGTTAACACCATGGATGAGGATAATGGTATTGCTACGACATCAAAAATGGTTAAGTGTTTTAAATGTGGAATGTATGGCCATTATGCAAACAAATTCCCTAAGGGAAAGACTCATGAAGAGAATCAGTATGGTCATATGGGTAGTATTTATGTGGATGATGATGAAGAGACTACAAATGATATGTGAGATGAAAGAATTTTTGAAGCTCGGTCAATGGTTTAAGAATGTAGTGGAATGATTACATGTTTATCATGTGTAATAAGAAATCTCATGGTACTATGGAATAAAGAGACGTCTAAGGATTGTTACACTGTTGTCTTTCCTTGAGTTATGAAAGTGTATGATTAATGGTACCACTATCCATGAAAGGTTATTCAGATATTTTTAGAATTTAGATGATATGCGCACAATGAAGGAATAATAAGATAATGGGGTGTTTGATTATATTCATGAGCTCATGATTGATATAAGGACTAAGTGATATCATGGTTTGAGTATATAGAATTTTGAGGATTTTGGTATGTGGAAAGTGTTAATGTTTAACTGCATTCATGTTTTCAATAAGGTTCAATGGGTATTCAAGGGAATACATGATTAAGGCCTTTGAATGATTAGAATGTGACCAACGAGATATATCTTATGATATATGGGGATCAACGATGGTATTAAATCTCTAGAAATCGTTTTCACTATGTTATGAGAGTGGACTGTAGTATTATGGATAAGCCTAAAGATTGGAATGGATTATGTTGGACACAAGTTAGTATTGTTTAAGGATAGATGTTTTCTCGATATTATTGATGGGATGTTATAGTAATATAGTTTTAGAAAAAGGACAACCTGCAGGACGAGCGACAGCCCATCGCGTCGGACAAGGCTATGGGAATCGAACCCACAACCGAAGTGCGACTGGCCTTTATCGCCTACCACTGGCCTACAGGAAGTCCCTGTTTAGTAGAAACTAGTTTTATTATATTAAGCAGTATGATATATGAAGTATAAGTCCATTTTAGAAACCATATATGATTAATCTCACTATATATCAACTTATGTATATAATATTTGCTAACCTTTTGTTTGAGACAGATGGAATGACCCGTCATTCTATCACATGATCTGCTAACACTTCACGAATAACAAATTCAACTTCATTTATTTAAGAGATGAAGTGGAAATTGTTCAAGGCATGAACAACAGTGAGATTGTACCAAAATAAAGAAAGTATTTATTCTAATTCAATTTTCAACTTTAGGGAAATGATCTTGAAAACCAAAAATGTTGTCCTAGTGATCTTATACCTGATGAATCAGATGGTACCTTAGATCGTCACAAATTTATGGATTTGTGATTACTGGATTTTCCATAGCCATGTTCTCTACCACTCTCCATCAGAACATGATGGTTAGATTTCTCTTTCATATCCATATTTTCACCTATGTGGAAACCCAGTGATTAGTTTAATTGGGAAACCATTATGTTTCATAATTTTGTTTTTAAAGATTGGTTTTGATATTCCTTTTTACGATGTGGGTTTCTATTAAATAAACTTTCAAATAGTAAACCATTTATAACCCCGACGAATTTCGAGGGCGAAATTCATTTTAAGGGGGGTAGAATGTAACAGCCCGAGATTTTATGAAAAATATTCTTTATTTCACTAATGTCTTGTGTTGTACGCTACACAAAAAGGAGCTTGCACAACACGCGTCCTTGACTTGCCTTGCATTACACGCAATCGCGACCTTCTTCGATAGCGTGTGTAGTACGCAATACTGAGTTTCACGAAACAACGATATGCTATTAAAATATTATTAAAACTAGCCGTTATGAATAGTAATAACCACTTTTTAAATTTTAGAAATTTTAGCTCTCAAAATGGACTTCATTTTTGGATTCGGAGTATCGAATTTAGCCTAAGGTGAAATTTTGGTACTTTTCGGATAACTTTCATATTCTGATGAATAGTGAAAATTACTAAATTATAATTAAAAACAACTTTTTTAATCGAAATAATTAATAGTGATAAATCATTAATTTGAGTGGTTTTAAAGTATATTTAGAATATATTTTTACAATTTAATACAATTTTGGTCATTGGTTGTAATTTCACATTTAAACCAGACATAATCAAGTGTCAATCTTTTGATAGATATTGTTTCTTAAAAACACGCTATTTGTTTTAACAGCGGGATTTAATTATAAAAATAATTAATGAAACTTCTATGTTATGAATTTGGTAAAATAGACTTTATTTTTGAATTCGGAATATAAAATATAGCTTAGGATGAAATTTTGGTATTTTTCTGAAAACTTTCAATTTTTGATGAATAGTGAAACCACTAAGTGGTAGGTTAAAAACTGAATTTTGCATAAAACTTAATTTTACCGCTTCTGTGAATGGAATTTCGAAAATCCGAGAGACATAGTTAATATCAAGGACTAAAATGTGGTTCAATGAGATGAAAATAATTTTTTGGTGAATAGTAACTTTTTACTTTTTTTACCGCGGTTAATAGTAAATAGGGTAACTAAGGGTAAATATGATATTAATATTACCCTAACACATGTCCTAATTCTATTGGACAAGTGTAATTCGACCAAAAACAAACTTAGGAATAAAATATGACCATTTAGGTCCACTTGGATTAGATTAGGACATTTATTATTAATTTATTTAAAGAAGGGTTAAAATAGTTAAAATCAAAGTTTAATAAGTAAATCATTTATAATATGGGGTTATACATAAGATAAATTCAATTGTAAATATTCATTAGAAAGCTAAAAGGATTTCCGACATGATGGTATTTTATTTGTAATTTTTAGACATCAAATAATTTAATTTATTTATGACACAAAGATGATGCAGTAATTATCTTATTAATGAAATATTGACATAATTGATAATATAAATACCAAAATAAATGTAATTTAAGACTTTTTAGGAATTCAACTAATTTTCTACGTTACTATGATATATTAATGTTGATTTAATCAACTTGGTTCGAACATATAATTCTTTTATGACTTTCACAAAAATCATATATCAAATAGTGTCAAAATTGACACAAAATAGTTTTTAAATCAAATATTATATTATTAATTGTTATTTTATTCCTAAAAATCTAAGGTTAGGCCAAATGACTTAGATAAGGATATATATATTAATAATAAACAATTTGGGGTTCGTTTGGCATGTTATAGTAAGTTTATTAACCACATAGTGAAAGAAAACAAAAAGACATGGTAAAAGTTAAATTATTTAACTTAGAGTTAAATCTAATTGATAAGGTTAAAATAATACCCTAAACTTGTCTAAATCCTATTGGTTGATAGGATTTCGACCCATCCCCACCTTATCTTCGAAATAAGACCCTTTGGGGCCATTATAAACCGATTTTGACTTTAATATAAAATAATATTTTGAGATATTCCTAAGGTGCCCCTCTCCTCCCTTATAAAAGGGCACCTCCTCGCCCTCCACCTCACACCAATTTGAGCACTCAAGCTCGGCCAACCCCTGCCAAAATCTCTTCTCCACTTCCCTAGAAACATCCTAGAGGTTCTGGTCTTCCTCAAAGACCAATTTTAGTGCCCTAAGAGGAGGTCTCAAAGAGGCGCTTCAAAGAAGAGGTAATTACCGTTACCAATTCTTTCATCTTTATTTCTTCTTCCACTTCTTCTTCTTAGGTTGTTTCATTATGAAGTAATAACATCAGTATCACTCATATACTGATATGTTATTATAAGTATGAAACAACCCTATTTCACCATCTATCCATCCTACGGAAAAAGAAATCACTGCACGTGCGTACGTACGGAATACCGTCTCCACGCCGTGGTGTAATCTATTTTCCACCACCACCTTACATGGATGGGTATAATGGTGTAAAGAATAACTATACATAGTTATTACAACATCATATTGATTCTGATATATTGTATAATCCACTCCGATTCAATTCAATATTTATGAAAATGATATCATCGCTCGTGCGTACGTACGGACTACCGTCTCCACGACGCGATGAGATTCATTCTCCATGTTGACCATTTAAGAATGATTATAAAGTATATATAAGAAATAATAATGAAATATATGACATTATAAAGCTACTGGATTATGTATATATATATGTATGTCATCTACTTACTTCCATTTCAAGACAATAAGGAATGGAAAACAGCGTTCATGCGTACGTACGGACTACCGTCTCCATGAACGGTGTTTTTCATTTTATCTATCTATTATATATATATATACTGAATATATATGATATATAAATAAAATTTTATATTCTGGAAGTAAGTAAATCATGATATAAGTAATAATAATGTCAAGAACAACAAGTCAAAACACATACGATAAATGAAACGATTTTACCCAAAACGCTTCTTTAACATGGAATTTACAAAACAACGGGTAATATAATGTCATAAGTGAACCATATATGATATCATAACAATGAATATGATTCTATAATAAGTCAATGACATTATTTAAATCATTATACAGGAGGTTTGGACACATACGAAGAAAATCGGACCTAAGGTAAGGGAAATATCACAATCTCATTTTTATCCGAGATTGTTTATACGTTGGTATTTACTGGGGTGTATTTTAT
This sequence comes from Viscum album, assembly GCA_963277665.1. NCBI lineage: Eukaryota > Viridiplantae > Streptophyta > Magnoliopsida > Santalales > Viscaceae > Viscum > Viscum album. The sequence goes on along the minus strand of OY728132.1, from coordinate 1,261,625,732 downwards.
CATCCACATCCATGTTTTCTCAATATGTAATATTATTTACATCCACCTACAATTGTTTAAATCCAATTTTACCCTTCTATGAGTTTTTAGTAAAAGATATGAAAGGAATCTTTTGTCGTCTTTTTTATACGAGGTACTTTTTGACTTTTCCGACAAAAGTACGAAGAATGTTTTTTTTAACTTATATGGCACGAACGGTTTTTTACGGTTTTATAAAGCCTTATTTTCATGAACCTTCCTCCAAAATATTTCATGACTATTTTCAATAAAATCTCTTTCTTTTAAAATTGCATGATGTTTTGTGAAAAGAAATTGATTTTGAAGAAGAAAGGATATTTTCCTCAAGAATTCAATTCTAGTGTTTTATCAAAATTATTTTCCATATAAGATAATAAAGGGTTCTGTTTCTATCCATATTTTTACATTGATTTGACTATGTTGTGATGGAATTATGTTTATTAATTCCTTTATCTTATATGAATGGTTTTATGATGTCATGTTGTTTAAGAATCCCATTTTTATTACATGGGTTATGCAATGATGTATGGTTTATGATTTTGTGGCACACATAAGAATGGTATCATTATGAGATGGGTGGGACCTATATCTCCCTCCAATGCATTGGGTAAAGATTTTATATCTCATGAGATAGACATGGCTGGAATGGTAGGTTATACCGGTTCAGTGAAACAGGACTGAAACGAGGGTTACTCGATTCAGAAAGGGACTTTTTCCACTAAGATAGTCTTGGCAATGAGTCTTGACTAACAAGAAATGATTCTGTATGATTATGTGTGAATGCCACAAAGTTTCATGTTTTAAGTTATGAATATTGTGATTACATTTCACTGCCATGATTTATCCCATGTTAGGAAATTATGCTCTCTTTTGCAGGTTAAGATTTCCAAAAGTTATGTTCTTATGAATATGATGTGATGGATTTTTCTTTTGTATACCCTTACTGAGCATTTGAGCTCACCCTTTTATGTTTTATTTTCCCCAGGATATAAAGAAAGGTTTTAGGTAAAAAAAAAGGGAAGATCTTTATGGGAGATATTGAAGATCTTTCACCACGATTAGAAGATTACGTTCCGAGTTTCCAAAGACACTAAACTATTACGATCCTTGTGTGTGTGTTTTTGTTATGTACTAAGTATTCCGCAAAAGTAATGTAAAGTCCATGTACGTCAGGCTTCGGGTCTCTACAATGTTAGAGTTGTTCAAAGCCTTGGGTAATATTTTATTCATGATCATATTGAATTTTAAACTATTTTATACAAATAATTATTTGTAATAAGTGCTGGAATTTTTGAAAACTAATCAGAACGCGGGGTTCTTTGTTATTGAATGTAACATGTTTCTTGTTATGAAAAACTTGAATACTGCTATGTATTCAAAATTTCATATGTGTTTAAATTTTATGATAGAGTTTTTCAAAGCCTTTTTAATGTTTTATTGATGATCATATTGAATTTTATGCTATTATAAACTAAAAATTGGTTGTAATAAGTGCTGTAATTTCTAAAAACTACTCAGAAGGGGTCGTTTGGTTAAAAAATTAGAGTGTTTGGTTTGTTACATGTTAAGATGAAATGGGAATGTGTTTAAGGTGGATTGATGGGAATGTGTTTAAGGTGGATAAATGGGCATATTATGCTGAAAATGGCATTTTGGGTTGCTGGTTTCCTCACTAATGTGATGGAATTTATGAAAACTACTCAGAAGAGGTTGGTTGGTTAAAAATGTAGTGTTAGGTGTGTTTAATGTTAAGCTAAAATTGACATGTGATTAAGGTGGGTTAATGGGACTATTTTTAAGGTGTATTAATGGGTATGTTAAGTTGAAATTGGCATGTTGGGTTGTTTGTTTCCCCATTGAGGAGGATTAACGGGCATGTTGGGTTGCTGTTTACGCATAATTTACTGTTTTCTTATTTTATAGGGAATCATTATTTTCTTTTTACACATGTTACATGCATCAGTATACATGATTTTTTGTTATTGGGCTCACTCATGTGATTTGTCTTTCTTGTTGTCCCTCTGAACCTGGACAAGATAGAATGATGTTGTGGAGATGGTATGGTTTTTCTAGGCCCATACATATCTGACCGGTATAGATGAGCATGGATTTTATTCAATGGGTTGTTTTTTAAATTTTGACTCTTTGGTTAATGATATATGATGTAAATATTTTTATAATCAATTCCATCACTACTTAGTCAAGGTGGAAATGATATTTTGAGACAATACATTGTTTGGGGTCTTGGCATCATTTTGGAGAAAAGATGCCTAGATTTCAGTCATTTGGACTCCCAATCCTTGAGATGTCAACAAGGATAATGAAAAATGCTCATTATATGCAGTTCATTTTTTTACACTTTCATTTATTTCTATTTTGGGTTCAATTCATGCGGATATTTTTCACTGATTTGTAGGTATGCTCTTTTGGTTGTGTGTTGTAGATCATTGGGCTAAAGGGTGTGGGACTTGAGGTTCCTCACTGATTCCTAGGTTTCATTCCTTTGGACTACCAATCATAGAAATTCCAATTAGAAAGATGAAAAACAGCAATTCTATGCAAATGTGGTAACAACATTTTCCCCAAGTAATACTGTGCTGCCAACATATCCCTTGAGTTTAAACAAGGGGTTGATTAGGAAGAATCCAAACCAAGGTGTGGTCCGGGTTAATCAAAATCTTGGGCTGAATGTTTTGAGTCCAATGGTGGGTATGGGTGGGTTGCTGCCTCAGCGATGTTACCATCTCTTCTAGGCAGAATGTCGCAACATGTTAGTAGGGGTTTCAGTAATCCTATTGGCTTAAGTGAAGGATTTAGTGCACAGATGAGGATTAAATGTTTCGCCCTAGCATGATTGGTTACTATGTTTATAAGGCTTCTTTTCAAGGTTTAGGGGCATACAAGGAGTTTCAAACCGGCCAATCTTCTACATCTTCTCTCCCTTTAGTGGCCATGGATGGCATTGGATCTGTTTGAGGCTTTCCATCATATATCAGGCATTAGGTTGTTGATTCATCAAAACCAGGGATGAGGGAGGTAAAATTGTGTGATTTTTGCTTCATTTTCCCACTTTTACTCTGTTTTAAGATGTTGGGTGACTATTTTGAAACTTGTTAGGTGCATTTTTTTACACTTTCATTTATTTATATTTTTGTTTAAAATCATAAAACTTTTTTCACTGAATTGTGGGAATAGTCTTTGGTTGTATGCAGTTTATGCCCCTAAAACATACGTACCCTACACTATGATCCCACTTTTTTTCAGAAGAACTTCGATCCATCCCCTCGGACTTTATCCGTGAACGCCTCATCCTCCAATTCGATGGGGCGTAAATTAGAGTATACCCCTTGGCTGATCGTTGGTTTGGGAAATCCGAGGAACAAGTAATCATGGAACCAGACATAGTGTTGGTTTTGAGATGATTGATTGCATTTCCCCAAAGGATGACATTGTTTTGAACACAATACAGTCAAAGGAATTGATTTCCATTGATTCCATTGGCGTGGTGCTGATTTTGTTGGAAAAATCTCAAGGCTACAGGAGCTATAGTGGGGACTCGGCTGGCCCCCTTGTAGAATAATATGAAGTGTCGTTGCATTAAATATTTTTGTTTTATGATGAAATGATCATTGCAAATGCTTTCATAAGGCTCCAAACAAAAGGAAGGCATGGATTTCATAATGGAGTGAAGAGTGTGATAGAGCATTTGGATGGCTGATGCTCGTTTCCTCGATTGTGCATAGGTGTTAGGAACCCATCCGACACCATGGACATGAAAGCTTTCCTCCTAAAAAGATTCAGTAGGGTCGAATGAGAATAGATGGATGTGGGGAAAGAGAATGGGTTCCGAATCTGTGAGGAACCTGGTGATTAATGGGTTTGACACCAGCACCACCATGTTTACCGTCATCCAGAATTACAAGTACCACAAGGTTAGAATAGGGTGATGTCATCCATTTGTTATGAAGTCATTACACTATTTTTTTCTTTTTTATTGTATAGTATTGATATTATGTTATACTACTCTAAACCACCATCATGGACCTGGTTTCAAACCTATCTAATAATGAAATTAGTAATTATTGTTTTATTTTTGGAGTGTGGTGTAGACCTTGGAGTTGAAGGGTGTGACATTCATTTGGACTACCATTTCTTGAGATTTTAGTATGGATGATGAAAAATGCTAATTTTATGAAAATCATTTTTTATTCTTTCATTTATTTCTATATTTTGTTTCAATTTAGGCATACATTTTGAAATAATTTGTGGATATGCTCTTTGATTGTGTGTGGCGTAGATATTGGAGCTGAATGATGTGGCATAGTAGTGACTTGAGCTGATGTGGAAAAGCTGTGACTTGAGTTTATGTGGTGTCTTACTTCTAGTGGCCTACTTGATGGGTGCTGAAAGATCTTTGGCAGGAGTAACTGTTCTTTTACGATGGTGGGTGTTGGAGGAGTTGAGATGACATACCCTTTTTTTCATTTGGGGGTTGCAGTAAAGTGATGATATGACATTTTCACATGTGGGGTTGGGGGAGGTGAGATAGATGGATCTTGGATTTTGGGTTTTTATGATCTTTTTTACATTTCAAGCAACTTCAAATATGTATTGATTCATTTTGTATCAAATATAATTGATCATTTTTTTTCAAGTTTGAGCATGTGTGAAAAGTGTTTTCAGTTTCATAATTAATACAGGTGTATTATATATAATAAATTAATAAATATAACATGAAATTTTACTATATTTTTTTTTATATTTTTATTTAAATGTAATTTATACATAGATATTATACTTGGTAATATTATTACCAACAAAAATATTGGTATTAATTTGTTGCTAAACACTTTAACCAACACATATATTATCTGTTGGTATTATTATAATTGCAATAGAACTATTTTATCTGTCGCAACAAAATTTAGCGAAAGAGTTTTTAACAACAGTTTAGTGGCAGAGACATATATGTTGGTAAAATGTTTTACCAATAAAAAATTGACTTTTACCAATAGATATGTCCCTATTGGAAAAAGCTAAATATTTTGTAGTGTGAGCTGATGCACTGGGAAGATTTCAAGGATGTCTTCAATGAACAATACTGCTCTGAAGTATTGGCATATTCCATATCCAGAGATTTCATGGATCTTGTTCAGGGGGATCTTTCTGTGATGGAGTACACCAACCATTTCACTGATCTGGTTTGGTATTATCCTAAAATCGTCTCTAATGAGCAAGTGAAGGCCTAGAGGTTTGAGAAAGGCTAACGAACAAAAATATACTCCCACATTGTGTTTTTTATATTGGGGACCTATAATGAGGTGGTTGATGACGTGTGTATGGAAGATATTTACCGAAAAGGGATAGATAGTTTCATTTGGAAAGTATCAGTAGTGGGCAGTGGAAGCTCTTTAGAGAAAAAAAAGGAAGCAAGAGGAGTAGAGGTAGAAGGGAGGAGGTAGTTCATGCCACTATTCCAGGCAGTTTTCATCTTTGGCTTTTGATGCGAGATCTGTCGTGTGCCACTAGTGTGGTAGGATGGGGAACATCTGACCAACACGATCATTTCTTCTAAGTCCTTGTTATCAATGTGGAGGTATGAGTCACCTGTTCCGCCTTTGTGTGGTGGCACGTCCATTTCAGAGTGGGGCAGGGTCAGTGGCTTCAAGAGGAGTGTCAGCTCAGTTAGAGTCATCGAGGATGGTGGGATCTCAATTTAGTGACCGTTGAGGTAGGGTTGGATCATATTCTGGGTAGATCCTGTTTAGGGCACAACCAAGAACAATCGGTCATCCTCAGGTAGAGTGCATACATCTCCATGCGGTGGATCAGGAACCAGCAAGGTCAAATGCAGGACCGATGATAGTTCCAGGTACCATTTGGATTGCATCTTCTATAGATACTGATCTTTTGGTTACTGGTGAAACTATTTCATTCATTTCTACCATTTTTATGGACACGCTGAATTTTCCAACCGAGTTCTTGTCTTTTGCGATGGAGTTGGTGATACCACTGGGAAAGAAGACAGATCAGGGTCTCAAGTGGTCATCATGTGTGCTTTCCGTGTTAGGGGTTGTGATGGAGTGGACCTATTGATCATAAATATTGATCGATTTGTCATAATACTTGGCATATATTTTCTACTAAACTTCCATTTTCAGATCATTTTCTATAGGCGACAGGTTAGTTTCCCATCACCTAATGAGAGTCAAGTGTTTTTTCGTGGGAGAATGAAATCCTCAGTCGAGTCATACGTGACCTCCACTCCCTCAGTTCGGTGATGTTGTTTTTTAGTTATCATCTCTTGTGATAGAGTAAAATGGTCATGCTCAAGAATTTGGACTACCTCATGTAGTTGATGAGTTTTTAGAGGTATTTCTGGAAGATTTTTTAGGATTTCCCCTAGAGCGGGATGCGAAGTTCTTGATTGATTTGGAGCTAGAAACACAACCAATATCTCATCCCTCTTATTGCATGGCCCCCACTGAGTTCAGGAAATTAAAGATACAAGTATATGACCTTGAATAAAAAGGATTCATTCGCCCGGGTGTCACTCCTTGGACCGCTTCTGTGTTGTTCGCATAGAAGGCTAATAGATCCCTTCGGGTGTGAATTGACTACCAGAGGCTGAATAAGGTAATAATCAAGAAACAATTTCATTAGCCCCGATAAATGACTTGTTAGATCTGTTAAAGGGCCAATGTGGTTTTTTAAAATAGATTTTAGTTTGAGCTATCATCCAATCAATGTGAAAGAGGACAATATCCAAAATATATCCTTCCCATGAAGGTAAATCCACTTAGAGTACATGGTGTTTCCCTTCAGATTGACCAATGCTCCAGCGATATTTATGGTACACATGAACAGGGTGTTAATTTAGTACCTCGATTATTTAGTCTTGGCATTGTTGGATTAAATGCTCATTTATTTGAGATTCGATGAGGAACATGAGCATCACTTGTGGATCGTTCCAGGTAGCGTGCAAGAGAATAACCTTTAATAAAGGTTTTCCAAATTCATTTTCTGGATTGGGGAAGTGAAATTTATGGGGCAGGTTATCTCAGTGCATGGGGTTTAGGTGGGCCTTAAGAAGATCATTGTGGTTATATCATGGGAACAACTGGAGAACATGTTCAAGATCATGAGTTTCCTCGGCCTGGCTGGTTATTACAAGTAGATTGTTTAGGACCCCTCTTACACCCATTGATAAACCTTATTTTCCATGAATATAATCATTAACCCTTTCCCATTTTCCTATCTTAAATATTTCTTATATGTTTGGTATCTTCTAGTTCCACGAAGGAATCCTAAATCATTTACTCCAAAAGAAACTGTTTCGAGAAGGGGATAATTTATTAATATATGTTCTTATTCCATCATGATAATTTTTAATTACCTTCGCATTTCTAATCCTTCTTAATATCATTTACGTCTAATTTTCTTTAATATTAAAATAATTACACTAAATTAAAAATAATATTACTATTTTATAAGTAACAATTAAACCATAATTATAGTAAGGGACCATTATATTTTAATACAACTATAAAAAAATGCCCATTTCAATATTTCATGACATAAAAATATAAATTTACATGGTGAATATTTATTTATAGGATGGTCAAAGTAAACCTAGAATAATTTTTATGGAAATTTTCCCATTGAAATATGATTGTACGAATAATTTAAATTGAATTATTTAACTATAACTCATTTTATTTATAATTATTTATTATAATATGTTTAATTGGAAATTTATTAATAATCAATTTTATAGAATGATGATAAGACCGATTAGAGGTAAAATAGGTATATATTTTAGAAAACGGTTTAAAAACCATAATGTCTACCCATTATAATTAATTTAAAATAAAATTTCCTGATAATTGATTTAAATGAAATGTATATATTATGTATTAATGTTTATAATTTTAAATCCATATTATTATAATTAAAATTCATATAGTTAATATAATATCTTTTTTTTCCTGAAAAGTTTCATTTCCTAAAAATTCAATTTTCAGCATGATTTGTTGGTTTATTTTGAAATAAAATTATTGCAATTTAATGATTGATTTTTATATAATCAATTAAATATCAGGAATAAAAATAATTAATGTTACATAATAATATTAAATTAATTTTTATTCATAATGATTCGTAAGGATATTAAAAATTAATTACCGTAGTTAAAGATAAAATTGTCTTCTACACATTACGTGCACTTATATTAAAATTCATTTTCTACACAAATAAAATTTCTATTAAATAAATTTTATATATTGTTTTTGGAACCATTGATTAAAAATTATCAATTATGTATCATTTTGGTTTAGGCTTAATAGATTAATTACTGATATTAAAACCCAGTTACCGTGTAGAAAACTGAAATGGTATAAATGAGTAACCTTAGAGGTAAATAAAATAACATTTTTAAAAAATAATTCTTTTTAGAGTACATGGTGTTTGTAAACCATATTATTCATCCACAACATTATTTATCAATTTTAGATGCACATTTTTAAATATTTACTTCTCACTATTGAATAGTATTGGGTTTTGACCAAAAACCCACAAATCAATTCTAAAAGGGAACCCCCTCCCCTCACTTAATAACAACTCTCAATATATTTATTTTAAATAAACCATATAAAACTTCTAGAAACCATCCTTAGTTACATTTTAGAGATTTTTTCTTCCCAAAATACCAATCATAGGGCACTTAATAACATAACCCAATGAAGTTTTTTACTTGTAAAAGGTAATTGTCTTCACTGAGATCTTTTTTCAATTCTTCTTTTATCAACATCAGTTATTTATTAATAATTATGATTTTATAGCACTATTACCTCAAATATGCTGATTTATTATTATTTTTCTAATATTATAGTGATCAATATTCTCCTCCATCAAATGGGAAATAGAGTTGTTGTTTGTGTGTATGGAGGTCTACCGCCTTTCGATCCGATATAATGAATTTTCCATCATAGAATCTCATGGATTGACCTAATGTTGGAAATAAGAAAAATATATAATATATATATAATTATATTAATCAAATAAAATTAATATTTAATCCAATTCTTTACCCTTTCATCCATTAAAGGAATTATATAATTTCACATTTGTATGTAAAACTTATTATCTCCATGAAGTGGTGTGATTTATTTTCAATGTAAAAAAATTCAAAAATGATTATGAAAATTTATTTAATGATTAAATATGAGATTTATAACATTAATATCCATCTGTATAGGACGTAACTATATCATAGTCCCATGATGTAGAACCCTCAGTTTCTGGTATGTAACCCTTTCTTGGTGTTTTCATAGATATGAACTATAAGGCGGAATTTTTGGGAGAGTTTGGTGAACATTCAAAACGTTTTGGTAGATACATGAGAGGCACAACATTTATTAAAACCGTGCAGAAATACTAGGAGAAAATGTTCCCAATATAAAGTTTAAGGTAGAGATATTTGGCACAATGTGTGCATGATTATGGAGACCCGATGAGGAGGCCATGTGAGGGACTGTCTAGACAGTAGCTAACACATGGTTAGAGCACAGTTTGTCTAACCGTGTGAACTAACAATGTATGTGGTTAATGTGAGATCCTATAAAAGTGGATCTCACACATTTTTACCTATAAAATTCATAGTTTTTATCTTATACATCCCTAACTATAGATTTATCTACGTTGAAGGCAGGAGAACCTCTCTCTTGTAATTTGGAGTCAATCTAAAGGCTTCTATTGATGATTTTAGGCAGTATTCATGAGGTATGTGATCATTCTTCACCATTCTTGATCGGTTTCATAGATCTATTTAGATATAATACTCCTCTTTTCTTGGTTTCTCTGATATACACCTATTATGGGTAGATCTATGAGTTTTGATGCCAAATAAGTTGAGATTTTTTTGCTTTATATTTCTAGTAGAATAGATCTAATGTGGTTCTGTGAAGAATGGACTCTGTTTCTATAGGTTTCTTCTTCCATTATCAGTTTTCATCAAAACATTTGAGGTATGTGGCTTCTCTCTCATCTCATCTTTCTAGAATTTATTGGATCTATTTCAAATTTAACAAATTGAATGAAATTTATTGTGAAATGTTTGTTCAATTCATGGAAAAAATCTTCTTTAGTGATGAATTATCATTTTTGTGATATTTTGTAATTTTTGTGAACTATTTTGAAAATTTATTTCATTTAATTAATTTAAAATGGTGATTTTAAATTTTGGATTTTTTGGTGTTTCCAAATGGGATATTTGGAATGGGTTTTTAAATAAAATAAGTCATTTTATTGAAATGGTTTGTCTTTTAAATTTTTATGATAGAAAAGTGGTTTTCAAAAAAATGGGATTTTATTAAAAAGTTGTTTAGTCATGATCCCTGGGCATATTTTCATGTGAGTTCATATTTAATTTATGGGGAATGGTTGAAATAGGACCTTGTGCTTAGTGCCAATGTATAATTTGAACACTGTATATAATTACCCTGTGATTACTTGGTAGATTGAAGGGAAATTGTTCATAAGTATGGAACTATCATAGTGAAGAATGCATGGTTTGTTGTGTGGATTTTTTGGAATGGTTTGAGTATACAAAAGGAATATTGAGAAATAATTTTATATAATTGTTTAGTAATTTTTCTGGAAAAACAACTTGTAGGAAAGTTGGTTTCAATTTCACCTCGTTACATTTATTCCAAATGGTTTTTAAACTGGAATATATTTAGTTACAAAATGTTTTGGTAAATTGATTTATATAAAATGTTTTATTTAAATGTTGATAAGTATCTTATCTAAGTTGAATGATTATTGAATTCATTGGGAAAAGCATTCTGATTTCAATACTCACCCATGCTTTGGCACATTGGTGGTTTTGTAGATGTTGTCTTCCTAGACACAGTCAAAGTTAAAATATCACACATTTTTAACACCCCATTGTTACATGTGGGATGTTTGGTGATCTTGGAGCATGGAGTTATGCGAGCATGGATACTTATAGTCTTCTTGATGTCTTTTTTAGTCCTTTCACTCTTTACATTGATACTTGATTGTTCTTCCACTGTCTCACACTATGGAGTGGTTTTGATTTGAAAAATGTAGTTTAGTTGTCTTTCTTTTATTCATGCACCATATAGTGAGTTATTTGGTTAGTGGTTTATTTATTAAAGGGTAAATAATCCCCACATTCAATTGACACCCTTTGATTTTATTCCCAAGATTTGTAATCTTGTGGACGTTGTATAAGGTCAAGAAATGACTTGTTGTACTCTCAAGACAATGAGAATTAGAGGGTCATTAGAAATGGTATCATCTTGTTTGGCCCTTTCTTAACAAGTAGTTTTTAGTTTCTTGGTATTGTAGTTTAATTTTTTCTTGTCTATTCCTTAGGCTGCGTTCTTAGAAAAGAGTAATATTATTAGGGCATGAAATGTAGAGCATAAAAAATGTAGTTAACCTTTTTATGATGAAATTCACGTTACTAGAGATGTGGGTACATAATTGTTTTGGAGACACTTATATGATTTTGGAATATCATTTTCATGGGTTTAGCTGATGAGACAAGAATGAAATTCATTGTAGAGGAATGACTTCCCACAAGGATTTCATTAATTATTGGGATAAAGGATTTATGATTTTCTACAAGATATAAATTTATGAAAAATTCAAAATTTGTTTTCAAATGAATGATTTTGTGTAACACCCCAAGCTTCCATGGAACGTTTACCTTTGAATAATGCAACAGCTTGCATTGTACGCAACTTCGAGATTCTAACACACCGTGACCAATCAAACTAGCTGTTATGAATAGTAATACCCACTTTTTAAAATTTTATCAATTTTATCTTTCTAAATGGAATTCATTTTTGGGTTCAGAATATATAAATTATCGTAGGGTGAATTTATGGTATTTTTTAGAAAACATTCAGTTTTTGATGAATAGTGAAAAATACTAACTTTTAATTAAAAACAACTTTTTTAATCAAAATAATTTACAGTGATAAATTATACTATTGAGTGGTTTTTAAGTAAAATTATATTATATTTTAACCATTTAATCCAATTTTGGTCATTGGACATAATTTCACATTTAAACTGGACACAAGCAAGTGTCAATCTTTTGATGGTTATTATTTCTTAAAAACACGTTTTCTGTTTTGACAACGGGAATTAATCTTAAATAAATTTCTGCCAATTTTGTGTTTTGAATTTAGGAAACATGATTACATATTTAGAATCTGGAGATTCAATTTGTCTAAATAGGAAACATTTATTTTTAGAAATTTTGAATAATTACTTGGGTAAATATTTTATTTATCATGGTTAAATGGTAAATCCGGTAAATAGGGGTTAAAAAATTATATTATTATAACATTAATTTACCCTAAAACGAGTTCTAACCCTATTTAATAAAACATTTCCGACCATGAGCATCCTTGGGTTGATTTTGGGACCCCATGGAGCCACTTGTAATTCATAATGACACCTTATATTAATTAAGTTAAAGTAAATACAAAAATGACATAAGCATATATATTTTTGTAAAATAATTATTACATAGGGTTATATATGTTACCCTTTTTATGATAATTATTAATTAGAAAGATAAAACTATTTCCTACATAATGGTATTTTATTTATAATTTATAAACTGTGAATAATTAAATTTATTTATGACAAAATGATGATGCAATATTTTCCTTATTAATTAAATAATCAAATAAATGGTATTATATATGTTAAAATAAGTAAAATTTGAATGTTTTGATGCCATAAACGAATTTTCTAGGTTAATGTGTCATGTTAGGATTGATTAAATGAATTTTTCTCAAAGTAATAATGCTGTTAAGAGTTTAACAATAACACAATAACAGATAGTGTCAAAATTGACATAAAAGAGTTTTAAAAAAAAATATTATTTTATTAATTGATATTCTATTCCTAAAAATATATTGTTCGACCAAAGGTATTAAATAATATTATATATTTTATTAATGAACCACTTTAGATTCTATTTGAAGTTTATACTATGTTTATTAACCATAAAATATAAAAATACAAAGAGACATGGTCAATCTCAAACTAATAAAATAAGAGTTAAATCTAGAAGATAAGGTTAATATAGTGAAAAAAACCTGACTAAAAACTATTGGTTGAGTGGTTTTTGAACCATCCCCAACTTATCCTCGAAATAAATCATTTTTGAGCCATTAGAAACCGAAAATGATTTTGTTATAAAATAATATTTCAATATTTTCCTAAGGTGCCCCTCACCACTCTTATGAAAGGGAACTTTCCCTTCTCTCAAATCCACACCATAAAAGCCATTTGGATCAGCCAAACCCTACCCAAATATCCTCTCAACTGTCCTCCATTAATCATAGAGGCCTTACACTAATCAGAAAGCCAACCTAAAAATTATTTTTGATCAAATCAAATTGAAGAACCTGAAGAAGAGATAAATATTTCATCACCTCTTCCATGTTATTTTCTTCTTCCACTTCCTATTTCTTTGTTGATTCCATTCTAAAATAATAAATCAAGTATCTTCTATATACAGTGATGTTATTATAAAAATGGTACAACCATATTCATTATTTTATGCATCTTAGTAATGACATGTCACCATACGTTTGTACGTATGGCTTACCGTCTCCAAGTCGTGGTGCGGTTTGTTATTCAAACACTTCATCATTTGGATGGGTATAATAATGAGTATAAATGATGTAAATAAAAATTATAACATGATAATGATTCTGTAAATATGTTATACCATCTAATTATATATGATTTTAAGATCAAAAGACTGATATTGTCGCTCGTGCATACGTACAGATTACCATCTCCACGAACGCGAGGAGATTCATTCCCCATCTTTATAATATTATTTGAACTTATATGTTTTCAAAGGAATCTTTCCGTCGTTTTCCGAACAAGGTAGTTTATGAGATTTTCAGAAAAATTAAGGTAAGAATGTTTTTTAACTTGTACGACGGGTGCAACTATTTTCCACCATTATAACATCGTCGAAGCTTCCCTTACATGCTTATAAGATTATTTTCAAAATAATTGTTTTATTTTATAATTATGTGACTTTTAAATTATTTCAAAAAAAGAAAGAGATATTTCTCTCAAATAGTTTTGATTTCATCTATGTCAATATCCTTTGATGGGTTTTAGGATTGTTTAATGTTGATTTATTATGATACAAATCTTCCATATTTTATTGAATGTTTTGTGATATGTTTGACTATGGATGTGTTATTTTATACCATTCATTATTTGTGGATAAAGTGTTGACATTTTTTATTCTAGTTTTAATACGAATTATTATGTTATGTTTAAAACTTTTAATATGAATAATGCATTGGACTTTGTAAGTGACAGGTGGAGCCCGATACAGCTCCTCGATGCATCGGTAGGTCTCCTGAGACAAACTAGTGTCTTGGCACAAGGCCTTGACAAAATCTTATTTTTAGTATTGGAACAAGGCCTTGACTATGTGGTTATGAAGTCAGGAATTATGTATTCCATCATTATGAAAGTGGCTATTGATTTTGAATGTGATTATTCGACTAGTAGAATATCCATGTGAATAATTAAATGGAATTATTAGATTTTATCATTACAATATTATGATAAAGTTCATGTTTAAAAGGATTTTTTTAGTATTATACATTCCCTTAAATGTTTATTCATTTTTATGATATTTTATGCTATATTGTTATCCTTACAGAGCATCTGAGTTCACCCATTTCTATGATTTATTTCTCCCAAGATGCAAAAAAGTATTTTATGGTTGACCTACATGGATAGGATAAGGATATATGTGTGTTAAAAAAGGGGGAAAATGTTGTTGATGATTTATTTCATGATGTAATGTAAAACATATGAATGTATCTAGTATTTCCAAGGCTACTAAACTAATCGGTCTTTCGGGACATGATTTCCTTGTATAATGCCAATCTAATGAAATAATGCACCAAATCTGAGTAACTAGGGCCGTGGAATTACTTTTGGTATCAAAGGAAGTTTAGTACAATCCTTGGAATAGATTTAGATAAACTATGATTATAGTACATTACCCTAAGATAGACTTTGGGGATTAGTTTTGAAGAACTTCATAGAATTTTGGTATTGTAGAGATTTTTTGAGTTTTCCAGGCAATATATCTCCGTCTAGATACGAGCAGGTAGAGGCGACTCTGGTACAACTGTACCTAGGGGTAAAACCTGAAAACATTGCTTTGAGCTAGACTCGAACTGGAATAGGGGCATGACAATGGTCCTTGCTGCACTGTTGGTTACGACACTCCTGGGGGATATGATTAGGAAAATTCTCATTTTCTTTACAAATTATTATGAAGGGTTTATGAGTATATACTTCTCTCAAAAAAAACATTTTTATGATTATAGATTATATCCATAAACTGTTCAGTTTATGTTAAGTGTTTTATAAGTTTGGAATTATGTATTTCAATTCATAAACTAATCTAGTTTATGCCATTTTTTTGAAATGGTGCCCCATGGAAGGAATGGAAACCGTATCAATGCATGTAATCCATGTATATATTTCCCTCATACTCTAGATAATTATAGTGGAGCTGGTGAAGCAAGTGATTCTGATCAGCTTATCACCATACTAGAATAACTCACTCATGTTATGAATAATAACATTACTCGTATGAGCATCCTGATCCAAAACGTATAGGATCAATGTTAGATCACTTCATGAGGCAACAAACAAAAACATTCAATGGGAGTATAAATCCATTAGTAGCTGAGAAATGGATAAATTCCATAGAGAAAATATTACATGCCTTGGGAGTAGTGAAAGGGAAAAAGTTGTCATGGCAGTTTACCACCTCACTGGAGATTTTGATCAATGATGGTCATTGATTCAAAATACAAAGGAAGATGATAAAGTATCAAATATGGAATGGAGGGAGTTTAATGATATTTTCTTATAAAAATACGTTCCTTGTGACCATCGAGAAGTTATGGAAAGGAAATTTCTGAGTCTGAGTCCAAAGGAGGATGAGAATGTCTCAATGTATGAAGATAACTTTACAAGGTTAGAGAGGCATGATCAAGATCATATACATAACCCAAGAAGTAAGATTGATCATTTATTTGATGAGTTCAAACTGTTTCTCCATCGAGCATTAGTCTCAGAGGTTATGGTGGATGGGGGAATTGCGTTAAAGCACTTTGAGGGTATATGGGCAGGAGAAGTCTCGTCTGGCTTCTGCAGAGAATATCTAAGGGAATCTATTTTTTTGGAGGGTCTTCCCTCCCTAATCTCCCAATATGAGAACGTATGCATGTCCAGGATCCCAGACGAGAGGGAGATTAAAGAGGCCCTGGGGAGCATGCCGAAGGAGAGCGCACCTGGTCCTGACGGCTTCCCGGTGTCTTTTTACAGGGCTACTTGGGATGTCGTGGGGCCATGTGTCGCGGAGGCCATTGTTGATTTCTTTCATGGATCTCCTTTAAGTAGGGGGATCTCCTATTCGAGGGTGGTGCTGGTTCCGAAGATCAAAGATCCCACTCTGGTTAGTCATTTCAGTCCGATATGCCTGTGCAACATGTCTTACAAGATTCTGGCAACGATCATCAACAGAAGATTGGCCAATGTGATTCCTAAGTTAGTCTCTGAAGAACAACACGACTTCATTCAAGGGAGGGGTATACAGGGAGAGGTTGGCATAGCGAGCGAGTTGGTGTATGATCTGAACAAGCGGTCTGTGGGTTCCAATATTATTTGGCAGGTGGATATGAACAAAGATTTCGACAATCTGGAATGGGGTTTCATCTTTCAAGTAATGAGAGGGTTTGGTTTCCAGGATTCCCTCTACGATCTGTGTTTCCGGTGCTTTGCGTCTCCCTGGATCTCTATTTCACTGCTCGGGAAATGCTTCGGTTTCTTCAAATCGGTGAGGGGAGTCTGCCAAGGGGACCCGCTTTCTCCTTTTCTGTTTGTTCTTGCACAGGATTCCCTATCCAAAAACTTGAAGAAGGGCTTAACAGAGGGGAGGTTGAGACCTTTTCTTGGCCGCAGAAACTCTCTCAGAGTTTCTCACTTGATGTTTTCCGATGACATTTTGCTATTTCTGAACGGAGGGAGGAGATCGATAAATAATATTAAGGACATTATGTCTGAGTATGGGGAGATAAGTGGCCAGGAAATCAACCGGTCGAAGAGCCACTTGTTCATCTCCAAAAAATGTTCAGGGCAGAGGTGCAAACGTATTCAGGAGGCTTTGGGCTGCGGACAGAGACAACTCCCTATTCTTTACTTAGGAGTTCCTCTTTCGTGTGGGAGGATATTGAAGGTCCACTTCAACGAGATTGTGGACCGCATACTGGGAAGGATCTTCAATTGGAAGAACAAGATACTATCCTTTGGGGGTAGGATCATACTGATCAACAGTGTACTGCTATGGATTCCCATGCATGTTTTTTCTATCATAAAACCCCCGAATGGAACGGTGGAGAGGATCGAGCGCATTCTCTCATCGTTTCTTTGGGATGCGAAAAGGGAGGGGAGATTCCAATGGGCGTCTTGGAAGAGGATGGCCAGACCAGTGGAAGACGGTGGGGTTGGTCTTCACGATATACTTGGAACGATTCGGGGACTGCAGGCAAAACTGGCTTGGGAGGTGATAGCAGGTAAGTCCCTCTGGGCCAAGTTTTTCAGAACGAGATATGGAGGGCTTAGTGAATGCAGCGCGCGCGGTGCAACAGATCTCGGCAGGTGCATTGTATCACATCTGGAGGTGCTGCATGGTCATGTCAGATGGGTGATTGGTTGTGGAGAGATCAACTTCTGGGAGGATGCATGGTTGGAAGAAAGGCTTGGCTACGAGGGCTGCCCCCTCCCTGATATATCTTTCAGGGAGGCGTGTGAGAGATAAGAGTTCATGCATGAGAACCTCAACTCACCGCAACTGAATGCCTTCAACAGCGTTGTTATGAGCAACGAACCAGACAGGTGCTGTTTTTCTCTAGGTGAGTCGGGGATATTCAACTTGAATGGCTACAGGAGAATTGGCCAGAGGGTTACTTCCGGAGAAACAGAGCAGGGACCCATGTGGTGTAAGCCAATCCCGACGCGAATGAACTTTTTGGTGTGGCGGGTTCAGAACCGAGCTGTACCCACAGAGGAGAACATTCAGAAGAGGGGGGTCTGCATGGCCTCGCGCTGCTTCTATTGCGAGAGCCCAAGGTCGGAAACTATGATTCATCTATTCTTTCAGGGGTGGTGGGCTGTGTTTCTTTGGTCCCAATTCTCTCAGTTCAGGATACCGGATGGGGAGTGTATTTCTGTTCGAGAGTATCTCCTGGAATGATTCTCGGGTTTCGACAGGAGAGTTGAGGATCGTTCAGCAGGTATGATCATTCTAGTATCGGTATGCTGGACGCTTTGGGAAGCTCGCAATCAGGTAAGGCTAGGTGGAAAAAGATCGTTATTAGCACTCCAGATCCATATGAGATTGTTAATTGCAGAATTGTCTACCCTCTTCAAGAATGGTTTACAGGCGGGTATTCTGGGGTCCTCTGTGGGTGGACAGTTGGCTCAGGCCCTATAGCGAGAGAGATGGGTTAGATGGCAACCCCCGACTGGTGGGTTAAAATTGAACGTGGATGGTTCTTGTTCGGGGGGGATCATGAGGGGCGGTGGTGTCCTCCGGGATTGCTGGGGTTCAGTCCACATTGCCTTCAGCGCCTTTTATGGGCCAGGCACTTCTACAGGTGCAGAGTTTAGAGCCCTCCTTACGGGTCTCACTCTGTGCAGAAGGAGAGGTCTCTGGGTGACGGAGGTTGAATCAGATTCGGAAGTTCTGGTTAGATCTCTTCAGGGTGCTTGTGATGTGGCTTGGAATCTGGTGTACATTTTTAGAAGGTGCAAAGCGGAGACCAATCAGGGCAGTTTGATCCATCATAGTTTGAGAGAATCCAACTTTGCGGCTGATGCATTGGCTCGCGGGGGCAGACCAGAGGAGACTTTAATAGTGTATGACAGACTCAATTCTCTTCCTTCCGAGTGTGTCAATGTGATCTGGAAGGACTCACTTGGTCTTCACTACTTTCGACCTCCGTGATTTGTATCCTTTGATTTTCCTGTCTTCTTAATAAAAAATAACTTTCAGTCCATACGAAGACATTGTCTTATGTGCAATCTAGACAGAAAATGAATTCTCTAACTCTTATGACTTTAAATCAAAGAAAGAGAAGAAGAGATCTATCGGACACTATGGAAATTGAAATAAGGGGATGAAGGGAAAAGTTTAATATCCATATTACAGTAAATGTGGAAAGATACACCCCGGTACTTTCCTTAAGGGAATGGGAGTCTGTTATAAGTGTGGTGAAAAAGGCCACCAAGCTCGTGATTTCAAGGAGAAGAAAGATGCTATCAATTTTGAATTCTACAATTGTAGATAAAGGGGTCATTATGAAAATGAATGTCATAAGTTCCAAGGATCTTGGATATAATTCCTCAAAACGCTTCCTCAAAACCTCGGCGGCGGCAATGACCTAGCGGGGATGCCGGCGGATTCGGCCCCCTCCTCCGCTCCGGGGGGAGGGGGGAACGCTTCCTCTCTATTGCCTAGGCCTTTCACCCCCTTCACTAACCCGAATTTTCTTCCTCCTTTCCCGTCGATCCCCCTTAACCCTAAGGTCCCGGAATTGTATAACGGCGCTCCTCATCTCGAGCTCTCATCAAAAGAGTTTAACGCAGCTTCGGACCTACATAGGTCGACTCTAGTGGCTCGATTCAGGGGCATTCGACCATCGGTGGATGCTTTTGATAGATTTGTTTTTGACTTATGGGGGCTTCAAGATCGTGCGGTGGTGGGTCTGCTTGATCGGCGCCATTTGATGATCCGTTTCGCCTCAGAGGATGACCTGATCGTCGCTTGGTCCAGTGCCCCTCGCGCTTTCAACGGCTATGGTTTTCACCTTCTTCGATGGTCCTTTGAGTTCAGCATGAATCGGGATGCGGCCTCGACTGCGGTTTGGGTAAGTTTCCCTGACCTCCCTCTCCCTTTTCAGAACCCTTCGATTATCGGTATGCTGGTTAATATGGTCGGAAGGTATTTGTGCTCTGATGTCCGCACCGCTGCGGTCTGTCATCCAATCGCTCCTCGAGTGTGCGTCGAGGTGGATGTCTCGAAGGCCCCAACGGATTGGTTATGGATCTCGGTTGGCGAAGGTTTCAGATGGAAGCAAAGGGTGGTCTTTGAGTCGTGGCCGGTGTTTTGCCTGGGGTGCCGTCGATTGGGCCATTTGGTCTCCAGTTGTCGCCGCGGTCGGAATTTCCCAACTCTAGTGGCAAGTCCAGATGAGGGGA
This sequence comes from Viscum album, assembly GCA_963277665.1. Lineage (NCBI taxonomy): Eukaryota > Viridiplantae > Streptophyta > Magnoliopsida > Santalales > Viscaceae > Viscum > Viscum album. The sequence goes on along the minus strand of OY728132.1, from coordinate 1,261,605,347 downwards.
ATGAAGGGCAGATCGAACCCACAGCCCTACAAGAACATGATAATACTGGCATGGGCGATCGTGAGGAGGTAAGCGGGGCTGTTTCAAAGATAGTGGAATCAGTTATGCATCAAGACTGTACAGGAGTGGAGCCTATGTCCCAGGTGGATCAACTTCCTTTGGTTCCCTCGATGACAGGAAAATGTGTGAAGTTGAAGATGGCAGAACCGAGAGTAGCAGATGTTTTTGCCCGTCTCAAAGCATACTTAAGAATTACTCCAGCACAGGAGGGCGGTAAGGAGGCTGTGCAGGGAGGTGGAATACCTGCGAAGGCAGTGGATACAACGGATTCAAATGAAGTGAGGGAATGGACTGTAGGGGATGATCAGGCTACCGGTGGCACCGGTGGTCAGGGAGGGCAAGACACTAGCAAGCATCTACAGTTCATGGGCCGAGGATATGATCTGAATTCTGGTTTGGACATGGTGCAGGAGACCGATTTACTGGTTGAAACAGGAACTCAAAGCGGACAAAAGAGGCCGAATGGAGTGACTGCATTGGGGACCTTAGACCCGAATACTATCGGTGATACCCCCGCTCCTCAGTTAAAGACAGGGAATGGGGGGAAGAAGAATGGAAGGGAGAACAAAGCAGGAAAGGGGGAGTCTCCAGGCAGGCATAGGGGCATCAATGCAGGGTTGGGGATCAAGATAGGGAACCGATTTGAGGGCTTGGAGGTTCATGAACCCCCCTTGTCTCAAGGGGAAGAAACTTCAGGAGATGAATGATACAGTCAACTCTCAGTGGACAGCATGGAATGCGTTCAAGGGAAGGGGCCTCATAGCCCCCGAAGGAAGAAGGGGAAAAAAGGAGCTCGAGATTCTGGGAAATGTATAGTGGTCCAAGGGAAAAAACCCAAGGGACGCAAGGATTACTCACATTTGCCAAAGCCGATGGAGACAAGGTCGGCCAAGAAGGACAAGAAACACGAAAGCAAAACACTCTCGAAAGGGGAAAGTGAAGAGCCCATGTTGTGTTTGAATTTGATTCTGCACTCCATGGAAGAAATGCCCGACAAAGCTGTCCGTACCAATGTTTCAGAAGAGGAGATCAAAAGAATTTATGAAAGAAGGTTGAAAGTTGACGCCAATGAGGAGCAAGAGTTGTGGATAGACAAACAAGACCGAATTCTGGCCCGGGGCTTCAATCAGGGCAAAATCAACTCAGAGGAATTCATCCAGACAATGGAGAGGATGCTTACCCACTTTGAAGAGCTTATTAGGGAGGACCCAGAAACACTGGTTAGTCCTTTGAAATGGGAGCTTTATAGGGCAGCTAGCTCGGGTAATCTAAGTCTCGTGTTTAATAATTTTGTGGGCTCTTTTAGCACATAGTGGTCTTGTATGTGTATTTGGTTTCCCATTTTTCCTCAAAATGGTTTAATAAAAAAAAATTTAAATTTGGTGGTAAAAAAAAATGTCATAAGTTCCAAGGAATCTTACCTCAGAAAAGTCCAAGGGATCAAGGCCAAGCTTATGTGATCACTACTACTGAGGTTGTAGCTCTGAAATACGTGGTGGAAGGTAATTTAATGGTTTCCTCAAGTTTAGAAAATGATTTATTTGATTCTGGATCATCACATTGTTTCATATCTTCCTAGTTTTCTATGAAAATTATATATTTCAAATTTTATTTAACAAGGGAGTTTTCAGTCAAAACTCTTAAGGGAAGTATCATTTCAATAATGTTTTGTGAATCAGTCCCCATTATGGCATATAAGTATTCTTTTTCTGCTGATCTCATCATCATACCCATGATTGAATTTGATATAATTCTCATTATGGATTGGATTTCTGACCATGACGCAAAAAATTATTGTAAGAAGAAGGAGGTTACTATTCTTGATGATGATGATAAATAACACCTTATCTTTAGAGCAAAAACATCACCACCTGATTCTTATCTATATCCAACCCCAGTAGCTCAAATAAAATCAATTATTTCGGAGGAATAGAATAAAATATCTATGGGTGAGGAAAAGAATGTTCAAATATAGGATGTACCTATTATGCAAGAGTATATTGATGTATTTCTAGAGGATTTACCTGGAAATCCTTCATAATGAGAAATTTAGTCATCCATTGATTTAATTACTAGTTCAAGGCCCAGATCAAAGACCCCTTATAGAATGGCCACTGTGGAATTAGTGGAACTAAAGGAACAAATAGAGGAATTGAGTAATAAGAGATTTATTCTACCTATTGTTTCTCCATGGCGAGCCCCTGTCCTTTTTGTTAAGAAGAAATATGGATCTATGAGGTAGTGCATTGACTATAGGGAGATAAATTCTATAAAAATAAAGAACAAGTATCCCCTACCCCACATTGATGATTTATTTGACAAACATCATGGTGCTCAATATTTTTCAAATATTTACCTTCGATATGGATACCATCAGTTGTTCTTAAAGAAGGAAGACATTCCGAAGACTTCATTTTGAACTAGGTACAGGCATTACGAGTTTACAGTAATGCCTTTTGGATTGAAAAATTCACCCTCGGTCTTCATTGATCAAATGAATAGGGTTTTCAAGGAATATCTGTATGACTTTTTAGTGGAATTTATTGATGATATATTTGTATACTCCAAAATATATGAAGATCATGAAAATAAATTGCGCATTATCCTAAAGTCTCTTAGAAGAAATGAATTATATGGGAAGTTTAGAAAGTGTGAATTCTAGCTTCAAGAGATTTATTTCCATGGCCATATCATCTCTAAGGATGGAATATCTGTTGATCCTTCAAAGACCAAGGCAATCCATGAATGGCCAGCACCAATGAGTATAACTGAGGTGCTAAGTTTTATTGGTTTACCAGGTTATTATCGATGTTTGGTCTAGAATTTTTCCTGTTTGGAAAACCCATTAACCAAGATTACACGTAAAGGGGTTAAATTTGTTTGAAAAAAAGAGTATGAAGAATGTTTTAAATAACTGAAGAGAATATTAGTCAATTCTCATATATTGACTCTACCATCATAGAATGACAGGTAGGTTATTTATAGTGATGCTTCAAAGAAATGACTTGGTTGTGTCCTTATGTAGAATGATAGGGTTATTTCATATACATCACGACTACTAACAATTAATGAAAAAACTATCCAACTCATGTTATTGAGTTTGCAGCTATAATATTTGCTTTGAATATATGGAGACACTATATATGTGGTAAAAAATTGCGAGATTTATACTGATCACAAGAGTTTGAAATATATTTTTTCACAAAATGAACTCCACATGAGGAAAAGGAAATAGCTGGAACTACTCAAGGATTATGATTTCATTATACACTACCACTCGGGGAAAGTAAATAAGGTGGTAGATGCTTTGAGTAGAAAGGTTCATGGAGTTTTGAACAAGATGAGAATTGAAAATGATCCTATATATATGGATCTAGTAAATATGGATATGGAAATAACAATGGAAGGTGAAACATCAATGGTTTTTCAAATGGTTTCCAAAAAATATTTACTATAAAGGATAAAAATTCCTCATGAAAATGATGAGGAGTTTCAAAAGAAGATTAAAGCTATGAATAACGAGAGATTGAGTGTATTCGTATATGAAGATGGAATTTTGAAATTTGGGAAGAGACTTTGTGTTCCCTATATACCTGATTTAAAAAGAGAATTTTTGGGTGATTCTCATAGCTCAAATTTCTCTATACACCCTGGGAGCACCAAAATGTATAGATATTTGAAGGAACATTTTTGGTGGGATAACATGAAGATGGAGATTTCTGATTTTGTCTCAAGAAGTATGGTTTGTGAACAAGTGAAAGCTGGAATGCAACAGCCTGAGGAGTCATGCAACCTCTTCCCATACGTGAGTGGAAATGAGATAATATTATGATGGACTTTGTCATGGGAATACCAAAGACTCCTAGAAGGAACGATGAAATATGGGTCATTGTTGATTGAATTACCAAGTCATAACATTTTCTTACTATAAGATAAGATTTACCACTTCAACGTTTAGCAATACTGCATATTAATGAAGTTGTAAGACTTCATGGAGTACCCCTGTCGATTGTTTCTGATTGTGATCCTCGTTTTACATCAAGATTCTGGAAATGTATTCAGAAATCCCTGGATACTAAATTTCATTTGAGAACTGCCTACCACCCTCAAACTGATGGACAATCAGAACGGACTATTCAAACCATAGAAGACATCTTGAGATCTTGGTCACTTGACATTTAAGTTATGTGGGATCAATATTTACCTCTCATAGAATTTTCCTTTAATAATATCTTTCAGTAAAGTATTCATATGGCACCATATGAAGCATTATATGGAAAGAGACGTCCCACACCAACTTGTTGGGATGATGTTGGTGAAAGAAAACTCATAGGCCTAGTTCTTGTCGAGGAAACAATGGAAAAGGTTAAGGTAATCCAAACCCACATCAAAGCAGCTCAACGTAGGAAGAAGATCTAGGCCGATAACCAAAGGAAGGATTTGGATTTTAGGTAGGAGATCATGTTTTCATGAAGGTATCTTTAGGGAAAGGAATTATACGATTCAGTGAGAAGGGTAAATTGAGTCCCAGGTACATCGGACCTTTCAAAATTCTAGAAGAAATTGGGGTTTCATCTTATCGTTTGGAAATGACACCTAGTCTCTCCAAAGTTCATGATGTGTTCCACGTATCACTGTTGAGAAAATACATGCCTGGCCTAATGCATGTACTTACCTATGAGGAATTCGAACTAGAAATAGATCTGTCTTATTGCAAAGAGCATATCAAGGTTCTTGATACAAGAGAACAAGTGTTGAGAAACCGAACGACTCGTCCGGTAAAGGTTCTATAGAGAAACCATAAGATGGAAGATGCAACATGGGAACCCAAGGAACTTTTGATGAAGAACCACCCGAATCATTTTATGCAGTAATATTATATAAATTTAGAGGATGAAATTATTTGAAGGAGGAGAGAATGTAACACCCCAATCTTCCACAGTACGTTTTCCTTTGAATAATTCAATAGCTTGTGTTGTACACAACTTCGATATTCTAACACATCACGACCAATCAAAGTAGCCGTTATGAATAATAATACTCACTTTTTGAAATTTATCACTTTTATCTTTCAAAATGGAAATAATTTTTGGGTTTGGAAAATCGAAATTAGCTTAGGTGAATTATTGGTATTTTTCTAAAAACATTCATTTTTTGATGAATAGAGAAAAATACTATCTTTTAATTAAAAACAATTTTTTTAATCAAAATAATTTTATAGTGTAAAATTATAGTATTGAGCGGTTTCTAAATATAATTAGATTATATTTTTCCCATTTAATCCAATTTTGGTCATTCGACGTAATTTCACATTTAAACTGGTCATTAGAAAGTGTCAATCTTTTGATAGTTATTATTTTAGAAAACACACTTTTTGTTTTGACAACGAGAATTAATTTTAATTTAATTTCTGCCACTAATTTGTTGTGAATTTAGAAAAATTGATTCCATATTTTGAATCAGGAGGTCTAAATTGTTTAAATAAGTAACTTTTATTTTTATACATTTTGAATAATTACTTCTGTAAATATTTTATTTAACATGGTTAAAGGGTAAATCCATTAAATAAGGGTAAAATAAATAATATTATAATAATATTAAATTACCCTAACACGTTTTGTAACCCTATTTGATGATACATGTCCTACCATGGTCATCCATGGGTCAATTTTGGGATACTATGGAGCCACTTGTAAGTGATAATGACACTTTATATTAATTAAGTTAAAGTAAATACAAAAATGACATAAGCATATATCATTTAGTAAAATAATATTGACATAGGGTAATATATGTTATCTTTTTGACTATAAATATTCATTAAAAATATAAATAAATTTCCTACATAATTGAATTTTATTTATATTTTTTAGAAATTGAATAATTAAATTTATTTATGACACAATGATGATGCAATATTTTATTTATTAATTAAAGAAGAAAATAAATGGTATTATAGTTGTTAAAATAAATATAATTTGAATGTTTTGATGAGATCCATGATTTTTATAGGTTAATTTGACATGTTAAGATTTATTAAATAAATTTTTGTCGATGTAATAATGTTTTTAAAAATTTAAAAAAACAAATAGAAAATAGTTTGAAATTTGGCATAAAAGAGTTTTTAAAACAAATATTATATTATTAATTTATATTCTATTCCTAAAAATATAAGCTTCATCCATAGGTCATAAATAATATTATATATTTCATTGATTAACCACTTGAGGTTCACTTGGAAGTTTATAGTATGTTTATTAACCATATAATATAAAAATAAAAAGAGACATGGTAAATGTCAAACTAATTAACTACGAGTTAAATCTAGAAGATGAGGTTTATATAGTGACCCAAACCTGCATAAAACCTATTATTTGAGTGATTTTTAACCCATAACCACATTAGAATTTAAATAATTCATTTTGGAGCAATTAGAAACTGAAAATGATTTTATTATAAAATAATATTTCAATCTTTTCATAAGGTGCCCCTCACCCATCTTATAAAAGGGAACTTCTCCTTCTATAAAATACACACCATAAAAGCCATTTGGCTTAGAAAACCCCTACCCAAATATCCTATAAACTATTCTACCTTCATCCTAGAGGCCTTACATTAGTCATAAATCCATCCTAAGGAGCCCTTTTGATCAAATAAAAAGGGAGAACCCGAAGAAGAGGTAAATATTTCATCACCTCTTTCAAGTTATTTTCTTCTTTCACTTACTTTTTCTTTGCTATTTACATTATAAAATAATAAATCCAGTATCCTCTATATACTATGATGTTATTATAAAAATTTTACAACCATATTAATTATTTTATCCATCCTAGAAATGACATGTCACCATATGTGCGTATGTTTGGCTTTTCATCTCTACGTCGTGGTGTAGTTTGTTATTCAAACACTTAATCATTTGTATGGGTATAATAATGAGTATAAATGATGTAAATAATAAATATAACATGATAATGATTCTGTACATATGATATAACATCCAATTATATATGGTTTTAATGTCAAAATAATGATATTGTCGCTTGTGAGTACGTATGGATTACCGTCTCCACGAAGGCAATGAGATTCATTCCTCATTATATCTATTCAAGACTAATTTTAATTTGATGATTAAAAATAATGTTTAAAGACTTAATATAATTCTGAATATTAATACAATAAATCATATCCACAAAAAATATTACTTATGTAACAAAGCATATAAAGGAAAACGAATCAATTAACACCCGACGACGGCGACTGGCACCTGGCGATAAGCCCTAGCTCATGATTGCAGATTGATCCCCCCTTCCAAAAAGTTGAGGGGGGGGGGGGGGGGGTGGTTATTCCTCGACCTTCGAATCTACGAGCGGATTTTGTAACATTCTCTAACCCTATATTTCTTCCTTAATTTCCGCAATTTCTTTTAGTCCGAAGGTTCCAGATTTGCATCTTGGGGACCCTCAACATACGATCTCATTATCGGAGTTCTCAGGGGCATCGAGTCTCCTGAATTTGACCCTCGTGGATTTCTTTAATCACTGAAGACCTTCAGTAGATGATTTCAATAGATTTTTGTTTAGTAATTGGGACCTTCAGGATCACACGATGGTGGGTTTGATTGATAAGCGTCATATGATGATATGATTTTCCTTGGAGGAAGATTTAATTTGTGCTTGGTCTAGATCTCCTCGTCACTGCAAGGGATGCCGATAATTTCATTTTTGATAGACTTTTGATCTTTGCATGAAATAGGACTAACCCTCTGTTGTGACATGGGTATGATTTCCCCATCTTCCATTTCCCTTTCAGAATCCAGTGATTATCCGTATGTTAAGGAATCAGGTAGGGCGTTTTCTCTGCACTGATGACCGCACTTCATCGGTTAGTCACCCTATTAATCCGTGACTCTGCATTGAGGTGGATGCTTCCAAGGTCCCAATGGACTGGATATTGATTACATTTGGTGAGGAGTATCGCTGGATGTAAGCGGCGGTCTTTGAATCATTGGTTGATTACTGTCTGGGGTGTCATCATCTAGGTCACCGAGATGATCAATGTCACAGTAGAACCTTCTTAGTTCTAGTGAAAATAAATGGTAGAGATGCTGGTCAGGGGTAGAATATTGTTGGTGCTGTAAATACTAGAAATGGTGTGGGTGGACCGGAATTGGGAAACCCATCACCTACTGTGGTGTTTGAGAGACTAAAGTAGGACCTCAGGGCTGGAGTGTGTCATGTGGATGCTGCTTCTTCTGGTGGTGGCGTTGTGCGGGACACTGTAGTGGAACAACCTGAAGGTGAGTGTGTTGCTACTACTTTTCATGGTGATAGTTGAGTCAAGAAGTGTGATGCTAGTGCTGGGTTTAACTAAGATGGTCTGAATGAGTGGGATGCTTTCGAATTCATAGGGTCGTGGGAAAATGACAGACGCCACTCCATGTATGAACAGTGAGGGGTATGAGGTTCAGCTGCAACTTGCTTATTTAGGGAATAATGTTGATACCTGTAATTAATTCTAAGTATTAGATACTGAAGAGGTATACCAAGTGGAGGTGGGTGATTCAATGAAATAAGGTAATAATTTGCAGTTTGTTTTAGTTGATGTAGTGAAGGAGGTGGATGCTAGCCAAGAGATTGAAGGGAAGTTTGAAGAGATTTGTTCAGTTAATGCAGTGAAGGAGGTGTATGTTAGCCAAGTTATTGAAGGGTACCCACAATGTTTGGCCGTGATTGATTGTAACATGTGTAATGAACAGGCCCGAGGGGTGGCTGATGGTTTTCATGGTGACCTGGTAATATGAAATTGGGGGGACGTCTCGGACAATGACAATGAAAACCATAGTGTGATGGTTAGTCCTTCCTATTGTGAGGTTCTCAAGGATTATATGGGGAAATATGGATAGTAGGTGACCACCACAACAAGCAGAAGCATGAGGAAAGTCTAGTCTTATTTTCTGAAGCTGTTGTCCACTAGGTCCTCTTTCAAACAATCTCCACATGACATGATATCTTTGGAGAAATTGAACCTTAGAAAGAATTAAGCCAGGATCCTAAAACATTATGAAATCTCGGAATGTGAGATGTCCACTGCAGAAGGAGGCTCTCATGGGGGCTGTGATGGATATGATGTTTATGATATGTAATCAGTTTTCTGACTTACGATACAAGCATGATGTACTTTTCTTTTTCTTTAATTAATAGTCAGGGGCCTACCTCTGACTGTATTTTCTGGTATATGATATCATATTAATGTATAAGGTTATTTTTTAATTTAATAACAATGATTTAACCATTATACATCAGTTATACCTACCCTCGACCAAGGAAAAGAACAAGGTAAGGGTTAATTTCACAATCTCTTTATTATCCGAGGTAGTTTTTACGTAAGTATATACTGGGACCTCTTTATCATCCACATCTATGCTTCTTAAAAATGTATTTCTAAACATTTTTACTATTTACTAGAAAATGTGTTAAGGTCATTTATACCCTTATTTAACCTTATATGTTTTTGAAAGGAATCTTTCCGTCGTTTTCCAAACAAGGTACTTTTTGACTTTTTCGACAAAATTAAGGTAAGAATGTTTTTTAACTTATACTGTGGGTGTAGCTATTTTCTTCTGTTATAACAAAATCAAAGCTTCCCTTACAAGAATATAATAATATTTTCAAAATAAATGTTTTCTTTTATAATTATGTGACTTTTAAAGGATTTCAAAAAAACAAAAGAGATATTTCTCTCAAATAGTTTTGATTTCATCTATGTCATCAACTTTTGATGAATTTTAAGATTGTTTGATGTTGATTTATTATGATAAAAATCATCCATATTGTATTGAAGGTTTTGTGATATGTTTGAAAATGGATGTTTTATTTTATACCATTCAGGGTTTATAGATAATGTATTGACATTTCATATGCTAGTTTTAATATGAATATTTATGTTATGATTAAACCTTTTCATATGAGGAATGCATTGGACTTAGTAAGTGACAGGTGGAGCCCACTATATCTCCTAGATGTATCAGTAGGTCTCATGAGAAAAACTAGTGTCTTGGAACAAGGCCTTGACAAAATATTATTTGTAGTCTTGGCACAAGGCCATGAATATGTGGTTATGAAGTCTGGCATTATGCATTCCATCATTATGAAAGTGGCTATTGAATTTTAATGTTATTGTTAGACTAGTAGAATATCCATGTGAATAAGTAAATGGAATTATTTGATTTTATCTTTTCCATATTATTCTGAAGTTCATGATTAAAAGGCTATTGTTTTAGTCTTACACATTTCCTTAAATGTTTATGCTTATTTATTAATGTTTCTACAATATTATTATCCTTAATGAGAATATGAGCTCACCCATTTCTATGTTTTATTTTTCCCAGGATGCGAAGAAGTTTTTTTATGTTTGACCTGTTGGGATAGGCTAAAAAAATAAGTGTGTTAAAAAATGGGGACAAAATGTTGTTGATGTTTTTATTTCATGATGTAATGTAAACCTTATGAATGTATATATTATTTCCAAGGCTATTAAACTGATCAATCTTTTGGGACATGATATCCTTGTATCATGAAAATTTTATGTAATAATGCACCGACTTTGGGTAACTGGGGTCAAGGTGTTATATTTTGAAAGTAGCATGATAAGTGTTTTTGAAAATGGTTTGATTTTCAAATGTGAAAAGAGGATTTTTCAAAACAATTGTTGATTGTGGAAAAGGATGTTTTTGGAATGTAATATTTTCATAGTTGATGTGATTGAATTTGGAATGCTATGCCATCTGTTTCTAGGGAGTGATACATATTGAGTTTGTTGTTTTTTTAGAAAATGTAACCTGATATACACTATAAAAACAACCAGAAGAAGCTGCTGTGAACATTGATTCACCTAGACCACATGTGAACCAAGAACTGGTTAAATATATCATCCAAGAGTTTCATGTTATGGATATGGGGAACCAGAGGGATGATCCATGACATGTGGATCATTCCATTTAGTTCATGAAGAAAGATACACCCACATATTCAGGTGATTCTGAACATAAAAAAGAAGAGGTGTGGATAAACAGAATGAATTGTATCTTCAACGTCATCATCACATCGTCGGATTAGAAATTCAATATGAAAACATACATTCTTGAGGATCTCACACACCGGTGGTGGGATTTGTTGGTGTAGGTTAAAATAGATCTCATTCATAGTTGGGATGATTTTGAGGAATTATTAAACAAAGAATTATATCATCATATATTAAAGATTTAGAGAAAAATAGACTTCTTTATCAAGAAGTAATAGAATCTCTCTATCATGGAGTATACGTCTAAATTTATGAAATTAGTCTGATTAGCACCAAAAGTTACAATAAGTGCATCATTTAAGGCACACATCTTCAAATAGGGTCTATGTAAAGAAATTCCATTGAAGGTTATGGTGCTCTATATTACTGATTTTACAACGATAGTGAACTGACAGGTGGTGGCTGAGTGGGACATCTCCGAATCTATGAGAGGAGGAAGTAAAATGACCCCTACAGGAAATGGTGGAAACTACATTACTGGGAGAACGTGAAATAGGTACACATATTTCATGGGTGCGTGTGGGAATCAGAATGAGACAAATGGATTATTAAATATTCCTCCATGACCAAAGAGCCTTGAAAGATACTACCAGTGTGGTTCCATTGACTACATGAAGTGGGAGTGTATAACACCACCAAGAGCATGGCTTGATTGGAACAAGATGGGAAACCTTAACCACATTTTTTGTAATGCTCTAAGGTCGAGTTCTCAAGACACTTATTATGTTTCAAAAGATTTGTATTCTATGACAGGGATACATCAACTGAATCATGCTTGTGAAGAGAGCAGAGCAATCCATTGTGATTCTTGGAATATCATTACTCCATAGTAAGAGAAATAACAACAAGGGAATAAAGAGTAGAGTACAGTGATGAAACAATTTTATGGAGATAATCATATGATTGTCTATGATCGTCCTAGATCATCTACATCAATAATTACGATTTGTTTGAATTATAACTTTGTACTTGTGTTATTTAATACTGCTACTTCACACTCCTTCATTTATTCTGATCCTAATGACTTGCTATGTTTAAAACTGGAAATAATTCCTTTTGTGTTAAAATTGAAAACACCTATCAATGATAGATAATGTAATGCCTTTATGTGTAGATCTTTTTCTATAAATTCTGATTTATGTGAGCTGAAGTGGGACTTCATGGGGTTGCAGATTGATCTTTATGATGAAATCTTGGGTATGGATTTGAAAATGATTAAGGCTCACATAAACTGTCATAGATGGACATTGAGTTTCATTATTGTAGATGATGTCCAACATCTCTTCAGTGGAGAGAGGGTTGTAATGAAATGTGTGATGATATTCTTGGCACCAGTTATGGGGAAGATCTCTTACAAGTTTGTGGTGTTAACATTGGAATTAATAGAAGACCCCATATAAAATCATTTTCTAGCGGTAGTGGATTAATTTCCAGATATACATACCATGAAATTATTAGGGTTTCCACCACTAAGAGAAGTGGATTTGACGATTTATATCATTATAGGGACTAGTATTATTTACCTTAAATAATATAGGTTGGAACCGATATAGTTAAGGTAATTAAAAGTGTTATTGGAGGAGCCGGAAATTAAGGGTTACATTTGACTGATCACGTCTCTGTGGGAAACACCGGTCTTGTTCGTGAAGAAAGAAAATGTAAATATTCTACTCTGTGTAAATTATCATAAACCTAATAAAGTCATGATAAAGAACATGTGTCCACCTCCATGCATTGATGAACTATTCGATCGATTGAGGGGATCCTAGTGGTTCCCTAAAATTGACTTTTGATCAGAATAACACCAATTGCGAGTTCGGAAGGAATATATTATGAAGACCACCTTCAGAATCTGATAAGACCACTATGAATATGTATTTATGCATTTTGGGCAGGTGCATTCATCAGCGGTCTTCATGGATTTGATGAATTTTATATTGTAGTGATATCTAGATTTGTTTTTTGTGGTGTTTGTGGGATACGACTTGTTGTATTCAAATATAAGGGATGAACCTGAGAAACACATGGAAATAGTGTTGGAAATTTTAAGATATCATTGTTTGTATGAAAAATTATCTAAGTGTAGTTTTTGGATACAAGGGTATTCCTTCTTGACAATGTGATTTTTAAAAAAGGTGTTTCAGTTGATACTAAAAAGATAGAAGAAGTTATATCATGGTAAACATCGAAGAACATTTTTGAGATATGAAGTTTTAATGGTCTAACTGGCTACTACTGACAAATAGTGAATGAATTTTCATGACTTTCCTATCAAATGAAAACTTTGAAAAATAGGAATTCTCCATCAAAATGGAGAGAAGAATACTATAAGTCTTTCTAGAGGATGAATGTTTTTCTTACGTTGACACCTTTCTTGAGTTTTCCAGAACTAGGATAGGGTTATGAGGTGTAATATCATGGTATGGGATTAGTGTTGGGTTTTTTTCTCATGGAAGGAGACCCTGTTGTGGCTTATGGTTCAAGGAAATTTAGGTTCATGAGAATAATTACCGAAAAAATGATTAAGAGTTAGTTGTAGTCAACCATACATTGAATAGTTAGATACATTACCACTTTGGTGAGAAATTAACTATGTTTACGAATCATAAAATACTTAAACAAATTTAATCACTGTGATATTTATATAAGAGATAAAGTAGATTGATAGAGTATATCTAGATGTTTGACTTTGAATGGATGTATACACTGGAAAAAACGAAATTCGGTGGTAGATGAATTGAACAGAAAGTTATATGCTCAGTTATAAAAAGTAGCTTTTGATTATTCATATTTGATGTCGCTCTTATCTGACATGCATGTGGAATGTGAAGACAGAGGTAATGTTGCAATTTTATTTTCAATTTCCATGGTTCCTGGTCTGGTAAAAATGGTAATGGATGAACAAACATCATATGCAGAATTATTTCTTACGAGTTAAAAATCAGTGGTGGGGAGACCATTGAGGAAAGAAACTAGATGGGGGTTCAGTTATATTGTTCAGATTTCAGATGGTTGTACCTTTATATTATCTATAAAATCTTCTTCATGTCGTCCACCATTCAATATGGGATATACATCCAAGTATACAAAAGATGTATAATATGTTAAAGGTGCATTTTTGGTGAAGAAGAATGAAAATGAATGTGGCCAGTAAATTTTAAAGTTCATAACATGTAAAAATGTAAAGGAAAAACATAAAAAACTAGTGTGTATGTTGCAATGAGAAACATTAAAAGTCTGGATATTGGATCATATATTAAAAAAAAATTATAGTCCTCCCATGAACGGTTTGGAAACATGCTCCCATATGGGTGATAGTGGATTGGCTCACAAAGTTGGACAATTTAATTCATATTCATGAAAATCATACAGTGGAGGATCTGTTTAAAATATATATCCATGAAGGGATAAAGAAACATGGAGTTATATTTTTGATCTTGTCAGACTGAGATCTGAGGTTCACGTCCCATTTCTAGAAATCCGTACAGAAATCCATTGGGACTCAGTTGAATATGAGTATGGTGTATCATCCTTGGATGGAAGGGCAATATGAAAGGTTTATATAGAAATTGGATGTTGTGATATGGGCTTGTGTAATTGATTTTGGTGTCTCAAGGGATGAGATTATAACCTTACTGGAGTTCTCTTATATAAACTCGTATATATTCTCAATACATATGGCTCCATTTCATGTGTTTTATGGGCGTCCTTGTCATTCTCCACATTTTTTTGGTGGAAACAAGTGAAACGTCATTAGTTGGATCGATCCATATCCAACAAGAAATAGAGAAGATTTTGTTGATCAGAATGTGAATGGAGATGGATCATAGTTTTCAGACCACATATGTGGATCATTGACGAAAACCGTTTTCGTTCGAGGTGAGTGATCATGTGTTCTTAATGATTTCACCAAGTCTTGGACATCACTTTTTTAGAAAGAGTGGAAAGTTATCTCCTCGATACATTGGCTCTTTAGAGATACTAGAATGTGGTGGAGAGGTGGTATATCAATTTGAATTACCACAAAGGTATAGTTTAGTGCCTAATGAGTTCCACATATCTCAGTTGGAAAAGTATCATCCTAATCCTAACCATGTGATCAGATGGAATCATGTTGACCTAGATCCAGATTCTTTATTACTACATATCTCAATGTGGGTTTTGGATTGGCAAGATAATAAATTCAATGGAAATAGAATTGGCCAAGTGTCGGTTTTATGGAACCATGGTTAGATTTAGGAAGAGACTTGGGAACTTGAGAAGGAAGTAAAAGAGAAATATCCACTACTATTTCAGGCCAAATATATTTTCTTACATTCTAGGGATAGAATGGAAAATGGTTGGAAGAATGTAGTGCCCCCGATTTATATTATGTAACCCTTTATTTGTGTTTCTAAGGATATAAAGTATAAAGGGTAATTTTGGGAGTGTTTGGTGAACTTTCAATACGTATTGGGGGATAAAGGAGAGGTGCATAGGATATGCATGGTTTATCCAAACCATACTGAAATCCTAAGAGAAACCATGCACAATAGAATGTTTGAGGTTGAGTGATTTGGAACAGTTCTTGCATGGTTAAGGAGTCTGTACTAGGAGGTCGTGTGAGGGTCTATGTAGAAATTATCTAACGAACAGTTAGTAGACTATTTTCCTAACCATCAGAACTAACCATGTTCATGGTTAAAGTGAGAATGTAAAAAATTGGATCTCACATATTTTCCTTCTAGGATGATCATTTTTTATCCAAAGAGGCCCTAACTCGGGATTTATCTTCCTTGAAGGTAGTAGAACATCTACGAATTGATTTGGAGCTAATTCATTGACTTCCCTTGGTGATTTGAAGCTTGATTCTTGAGGTATGTGATCATTCATAAATATTCATGATCATTTTTGTAGATCTACTTAGATATACTTCTCATATATTATTTGTTTATCAGATCTACTCCTATTAAGGGTAGATATATGAGTGTTGAATAAAATGAGTTGATATTTGGTCATGATATTTCTAGGAGAATAGAACTAGAGCACTTTTGTAAAGAATCGACCCAGTTTTATTGATAATTGTTCATCCATTGTTGGTTTTCGTCAAAACCTTCAATCTAGGTGGCTTCACTCTCATATCCTCATGATAGAATTGATTGGATAGTTTTAAAAATTATTAAATTGAATGAAATTGATTTTGAAATATTGTTTCAATTCATTGAATAAATCCTCATTAGTGATGAATTATCAGTTTTTTGATATTGTGTAATTTCTGTGAATTTTTTTTTAGTTTCATGAATTTACTATGGTTATTTTAAATTATGGATTTTATAGAGTTTCTAAATGGGGTTTTTGGAATGTTATTTTCAATAAAATAGGATTTTTATTTAAATGGTTATGATTTGAAATGGTTTTAATAGAAAAGTAGTTTTCAATAAAAAGGTGGTTTTATTAAAAAATTTTTTTTGGTATGATCCTTAGGCATATTGGTCTGTGAATCCATATTTCATTTCTAGGGCATGGTTGGAATTTGAAAATGTGCTTAGTGATAAAGTTCCACTGGAACATGTGATATTATTACCTTGTGAGGACTTAGTAGATCAATTAGAAACCACTCATGCATATGGAACTTTCATTGTGAAGAATGCATGGTTGGTTGTGTGGATGTGTGGAAGGGTTTGGGTATGCCAATGGAATATTGAGAAATTGTTTTAAAGATTTGTTTAGTTATTTTTTATTGGAATATAACTTTTGGGAAATTTGGTTTCCATTGCACCTATCTACTTTTGGTTACAAATGGTTTAGGGAAAAGTTTATATTTAGTTACAAACAATTTGGAGAAACTTTTTTTATAAACTATTTTAAATAAAAATTTTGAACTCTTCAATCATAGTGGCATGAGTCAAGATGTAATTGGGATAGCCTTCAAAGGATTATACTCACCCCTTATTTTGAACTTTGGTTCTTTAGAGATAATATCTTCTAGGATAGGGGAAAAGGTAATGTATCACGCCTTTTTAGCACCACTTCATGACACATGGTCTATTTGGGGAAAATAGAGCATGGGACTTAGGGGCATGGAGTCTTATGGTCTTCTTGAAGTATCTAGTTATCATTATAATATTTACATTGATACCATTTTGTTCTTCCTTTGTTTCATACTTTGGATTTTTTTTATATGAATAAATTAGTTGAGTTGTCTTGCTTTTAATCATGCATCATATAGTGACTTGTTTGGTTAGTGGTTCATTTCTTAAAGTGTAAATCATCCGCTACATTCAATTGAAACCCATCAACATTTATTGAAATTTTTTTCATCTTAATTTCATTTCTTAAGGCCATGTAATGACTCACTGTACACTTAATCCAATGAGAATTAGAGGGTCATTACACTTGGACTAGAACTCTCTAGATAATCATGCAAGTGAAATAAAGGTAATTAACAATAAAAAATTAGAAAAATTGAAATTTTATTAATAAAAGTATGATAAGTTATTATAAAATGATAAAATAAGAAATTATATATATATATTTAGTTATTTCATAAATTAATAACATGTTTAAGACCATTATACTGGTTGTTATATAATGGTCAACTTAAAGAAAGCACAAGGTAATGCATTTCTAGTGAATTTACATTCCTTTAAGACATATTTGTTATAATGATGATATTCATTTTTATGTTGAGTATATAATGCCTCTTTTATGTGTTTAAAATGAATATATATTTATTAATTAGGAATAGTGTTTCAATAATTGTCTATTATTTCAAGGGGATACAATTTAAATGTTACAAAAAAGGAAACAATCTATCTTATGGTCTAAATTTATTTTTGGAATGATATTATTTTCATTGATTTGATCTTATCATTAATCCTTCATAAGATATAATAATTTTCATATACACTGGTTATTTAAGGATTTTACATATTTTATTCTATATTTTCATCTATGTTTTAATAATGTTATAATTTTTTTTAAAAAGAAATCAGATTTTATTTCTATTTTAATAAGATATTTTTTTCCAATGTCCATTTTTTTTAAAAAAGTCCTTCCATTTACTAAAAATGATTTATTAAGGAAATTTTATGTTACCCATGAATTTTGAAATTACTATGAATGTAATATATCTATTAATTTCCAAAATTTTTGATTGATGCATTCTTCAAAAAAACGGAAAATGATTTTTTAATTAATATGATGATAACAGACATCCCTTCCATCGTAGCTGTTTTATGAAATTTAGATTCTTCGACACATTTTCAATGGTTTTCTAATGAAAAATATTTTATGAATTATTAGTTTAATATTTATCTTTCATTTTCTTTATTCTTCTAAAATACATGATGTTATCTCATAATCTATATCATCTCTCAATGATTATGTGGTTTTTAACATTCTATGGAATCATTCACATTCATGTAATCTTTAGACCTTAAATTCCCTATAAATATAAATATTATTTATCATGGATATTTTTACTTCATGAATCGTATATCATTTCTACATATCGTCTTTTTCCTGTATATTTATTTGATTGACTTGGGAAGTTTTTTTAAATCTGTATTCATCATTCAAAAAATATATTTACTTATAAGTCTTATTTTTCATGAATTCAATAGATCATTTGATATGTGAGGGTTTCTTTAGATATGAAATGAATGGTGGGTATAAGATTTATAGTTCCCCAAAATATGTCGACTGGTCTCATGATACAAATTAAATATCCAAATTAAATAGGTCTTTATCCATAGTTTTAAAAATTCTTATAACATGGCATTGATGATATAGATATCATGACTTTTGAGGTAATGTAATCCAAAATTAATCATTTCATTCATTGTGAGTTAAATTATTATTATAAATGAGGTCATTTGTTGATATTATCTATGAATTCATTTGGTGATCTTGTTATGGATTAAATGACATTCGTTCTAATATCTTTACTTTTTCATAGTGATTATAATGTATTTACTCAAGATAACTTCCACTATAGGATACCTTTACTGAGAATTTTAACTCACCCTTATTCTTTTCACATTTTATAGGATATGAAATAGAATTATTTGAATGATTTCATAAGTCCCCAAAGTTTTCAATTTTCAATTTTTTATTATATTCCTCATGTAAAATAGACATCATGAACATATCTGGGACTCTAAGATTATAATAGTGAATGATCCTTTGGGATGTTGTCCCTTGTATCAATGATAATATAATAAAGTGACTATAAACATTAGGTTGCTAGAGTTAGGGTTGGTACAGTTTGTATTAGAATAAGTTTAATGGAAACCTTGGGAATTATTTATTTTAAAAACTTAATTAGGGAACATAACCCTATAATGGAATTTTAGGATATGTCAAATTATGGAATAATATAATATATATTTTTCTAAGGTAGAGATTTAGTGGTTTTTTCTTTCAATACATCCATGTATGGAAACTACAAGTCATATTAGTTTTGGAATATTTGTACCTAGAATTAATAAGTAAAAAATTGGGATATATGTATTTGACTTGATTATCACCTAGTGCATGACCATAATCCTTTTATCTCACCTAGTTTGACACTCATAGCAGAAATGATTTGATAATTATGATTTTCATTACAAACCATTATAAAGGATTTGACAATATTTTTATTTTTTAAATATATCCACAATGAAACCATGTTTAAGATTTTGATATTTCTAATTTAGGAATTTATAATTTAAATTAATTGTTACATCCAATTCAAAATTATATACATTGATTTAAAATTCACAATTTTGTAACATAATCCTGAATGTTCAGTTGTTTAGAAATGGCCCTTGGAAGAAAGAACGATATCTATACTCTTGGTAAATATAGAAATTTACCTATTGTGAAATATAGTATAACTGGAATTTTATTTGAGAAGATCATGGATATATTAGTAAAATGAATTGGTGGGGTAGAATCCCTATCATTTTTTGGTACTAATAATGTTATGAAAGATGAAAAATGAATTATGTCACATTAAAAGATATTGTTTCCCTGGGATTTGATTAAATGAAAAAGTTTATTATTGAATAATATGTTCATAAGGGACATTAGAATAAATAGTGACCATTAATCTATAATAAAAGTACACAATAAGAAATAGAACACATGTAATGGAGATATTTTAAAGAAACATTCTTTAAAAACATATTTTTTTCCATGTTCAATGAATAGAAATAAATATATAGTTAGTTAGATAAAATAAAAATAAATAATAAAGTGTTTTAATTTTGAGGCTACATTTTCGTGAATAGCCAAGTATTCAACAGATTACATAAGAAATAGTGAATACAAGATTGAACATTTTTTTAATGGCTTATTCTTGGTTTTCAAAGGGTGATGGTTTCTCAAATATTTTCATCATATATTGAAATAGTTTTATTCTTCATAAAAAAAAGAGAAAGAATTTTCATGTTCATATATATTCAAGGGGACTAAAGAGAATAAGAGGCATAGAGAAACCCTGAAAAATAGAATGCGTGGAAGAAGAATAAAATAAATTTGTTTATATCATGTAATGATTATGGAATGAAACATTTTGAAAATGATTGCATGTAATTGGAGTTTTTTACCAGTATAATGATATGATCTATATGGATAACGAATTAAAGAAGAAGAAAAAAATAGTGATATCCAATTATTAATTGTAAATAAATGATGAATTAGGCACACAAATTCTCCAAGCATCAAGGGAATATATTGAAGAATTGTATGTGGGGATAATTCCAAGCATATGAAATCACTAAAGTAGATGATGAAGTTACCAATTATGTGGTGGATTGTTCTTTAATCATTGCTTCAAATTTACATAAATATTTTGTTGATTATGGATCCTTAAACTCATTTATATATCCCATATTTCGAGTAAATTAAGATATTTTCTATGCACCATATGAAAGTTGTTTTCATTTAATAATTCTAGTGAAAATATCACTTGGACAAGGATGTATTAGGTTATTCCCATTATGACCCATAAAAACACACTATTTAATTACTTTATTAGCGTACTAGTGACTAAATTTGATGCAATCATTTATAAGGACTACTATTCAAAATATGATGCATAAATCTATTAGAAAAAGAAGGAAATTTAAATTGATGATGAAGATGTGGAATTACTTATATTTAGAGAGGTGAATTTCTTATCCAAGTCATGTATAGATCCTTCCTTTGTAGCACAACTGAATGATATTCTTTGCAAAAAACATTTGAAAAAATCTATGAGTGGAAAATTTAATATTAAAATATAGTATGTACCGATTATTTATGAATATGATGATATATTTCCTAAATAATTACATGGTCGTCCATTAGAGGATAAAGTCTGGTTTTCCATTGAATTATTATCTGATACAAGTACTATATCAAAAACTCTATATGGAATGGCCACTGTGGAATTAATGGATATGATGTAAAAAATATATGGTTTCTATGATAAGGTATTTATTCTCCATAGTGTTCACAATGGGTCTCCCCTCTTCTATTTATTAAGAATAAATATTGATCTATGAGGTTATTCATTGACTATATGGAAATCAATTATATTTTGTTAATGAAGAATAATTATCTACCTTACATTGATGAATTTTTTGATTAACTTAACATATCTAAATATTTTTTAAAAATTGAAAATCATTATAGCTGCCATATATTGAAATTAAATAAGTAATAAATTCAATTGAAATAATTTTGAACAGGGTATGCGAATTATGATTTTATTGGAAATATATTTGTATTGAAAAATGCATCATTGGTTTTTATGATTCAAATGAACATAGTATTCAAGGAATATATTGATAATATAATTTTGGAATTAATTGATGATATGTTTGGAAATTCAATGATCTATGAGGACTATGAGATTCATGTACATACCATTATTTATACTCTTATGTTAAAGGATTTATATATGAAATTTATCATTCATGAAATCTAGAATACGAAGGTCTAATTTGATATATAGATATTGTCTAAAAGTGTGGATTCTCAGTTGTTCTTGCAAAGAAAAATGTTTTCTTAAATGGACTACAATAATGAAAATTACAAATATAAGAAGTTTCATTGGTTTGGAAGGATACTATGAATTATTCATTAAAAATATTTGATTATTGGCTAAGCTGATAAAAATGCGTACATATAAGGGGTTTCAGTTCATCTGGGAGAATGAATTTGAACAATTTTTAGTCAAATCAAATATTTGATAGGTTTGTGATTTGAATGTCAAACTACCATTAAGAGATTAAGGGTTTGTGATATATAGAGATGCAATGAAAATGGGACATGGTTGTGTCTGTTTAGAAACTAATAATGTTATAACTTATTTATAAAGGTAGTTAAATACTCATGAATAGAACTACCCAACCCATGATCTTTACATGGAAGCTATAATCATTTCTTTAATAATGTAGAGAATTTATCTCAATGGTGAAATATGTGAGATATACAAAGGCCATAAGATCCTAAAATAAAAAATTTCACAAAACTACAATATTTGGAAATTATGATGGATTAATATGATGATGTATTAGGATTAATCTAGAAATTACCACCTAGGGAAGTAAAATAAGGCATCATATTCATTTAGTGGAAAAGATCAACGAGTTTTGGACAAAATTAAGATTAACAAGGATATTATATTCATGTATCTATAAAAGAAGGATATGATAATTATTAATGAATGGGAGACATCACTCCATTTATGAATTACAGAAAACCATATTTTTTAGAAAAGATAAAATGTTTCTAATTAGATGAATAAAATTTTTAGATTAAAACTAAATCAATGAATTATAGGAAATTGGGAGACATTATTTGTGAATACAGAGTTATAAAATGTTGAAAGAGAATATTTGTTTCATATATATAAATGATAAAATATGGAATTTTTTATGATTCCCATATATTTAATTTATCTATACACCACGGTAGTAATTTTATGTATAGGGATTTATAGTATCATTTTTGGTGGGATAACATGATGTTGTAAATTAAAAATTAGGCATCTTATTCATGGTCTTACAATAAGTGAAGTATGTTAGAAAACATAATGTATGATTCATGAAACCACTTCTTATTACTATATGGAAATGGTGTGACAATACTATAGATATTTTCATTGTATTACCAAATACTCACAAAAGGAATGATGAAATATGGGTAATTGTTGATCACCTCACAAAATATTCACATTTCCTCTCTATAAGAGATTATTTACCCATTAAGAGCCTCATAAATCTCTATATAAATGATGTTATAAGAATTTATGGAATATATAATTAAAATGTGTATGATAGTGGGTTATAATTTAAATTTAAATTCTAGGAAATTATTTAAATAGTTCTTGATATTGAGCTTCATTTGTGTATCACCTACCATGCTCAAACGAATAGAAAATCCTAATGGATTATTCAATCAATATAAGACAAGATAAGGTCATGATAACATGACATTAATGGTATGTTTAATATTTATTTAACTATTTGGTGTTTTATTATAACAACGTTTTCTATTAAAGTGTTCATGAGTAACCATATGATGCATTGTATTGAAAGAGATGTTGAACTCCATCTTGTTGGGATAACGTTGGTGGAAATAAACTTATATGGAAAAATTAGGGAGAAAAGAAAAATCATAATGATTATTAATACTTATTTTAATTTAGTTGAAAGTATGAAAAATTAGTTCTGATAACCAGAGAAAATATTTTGAACTTCATGTGGAAAATCATGTTTTTATGAAAGTATCTCTATGTATGGGTGTTATAAAGTTTTAACAGAAATGGAAATTGAACCCCAGTTACATCATAAAAATTTAAATTATATAAATAATGAATGTTATGTATTACCATTTGGTAATTAAACCAAGCCTCTCTGGAGTAAATAAAATTTTCCATATATCATTATTAAATAAGTACATGGAAGAACCAACACATGTGATCACCTATAAAGGAATTGAATTGGAACTTGATCTATGTTACATTGAATAGACTTTCCAGATTCGCAATAGTATATAGAATTAATTGAGAAACCAGATGAATTAAATGGTAAAGTTACTTTTTAAAAATCATAAAATGGAGGATGAAATGTCAAAACCATAGGATGTTATGAATTAAAAGAACCCCTATTTGATTAGAAGGCAATATCAATGAAAATGTCAAGGAATATTTTCTATATAATGGATGGATGCTACACCAGACTAAATTTTAGTATGTGGATGTTAAATTTTAATATAACTATAATAAAATGAACATTTTAATATCTCATAACACAAAAAATTTAATATTATAGGCTGAATATTTATTTTAAACTAATTTTTTTAAAATAAATCTAGAATGATTTTTTCAAATTTTTCTATAGAAATAATATTTTATGAATAATTGAAAATGAATTATTTAACTATTCGTAATTTTATTTATTAAAAATCTTTACAATATGTGTAATTAATAATTTGTTGTCTATAAATTTTACCAGATTTAAACACAATATTATTTCATGGTAAATAGGGATATTTATTTCTTCAGAATTTTTTTTAAAACACTAAATGTACGCACATTTTCATTATTAAAGTAATCATTAATAATGAATGATTTTAAAATATGTATATATTATATATCAATAAATAATTATTGAAAATAATTTAATAATTTTTAATTCTCATGTTTATAACAACACTAATATTAGCTTACATTAACATTACATCACTTTTACGAAATACTAAAAACATTATACAAATAGAAACCCAATGATGGAATTAGTTTAATGCCTTTGGAAACATAGAAACATAAACCCAAGAATATAATCGAGCTACATTTTCCCCCACTAGGTTCTTCATGACTATCACCCTTATTAGAAAAATTATAATTAAAAAAACACCATAACATTGGGAAGGAATAATTAAAAGTGGTGACCTCAAATGCTATGTAAGGGTAATTAAGGGTGGCATGTCGGAATAGACATGAGTAAATGGGTATGGGAATGTGATCATAAAATTGAAAGATAATTCCCAACATATCAATGATCATAAACATGAATAATGGCATAAAGCCTGAAAGTTTATAAGACAAGAATTATAATGAAATAAATAACAGAAATAATTAAATTAAAACATATGAATAAAAATGGAATTGTGTCAAACACATAAACACAAAATATTATTTCCTTAGTATCCAAGGCATCATTTACAAGTCCATATTAGTGGAAGAAGTCCATTACTAAACTTGGTAAACCCCCATTCCATCCATGTATTGCTAAACTGGGTAATCCCCCATTCCAGGCATGTATTACAGAATCGAGTTCATTTCCCAGTGTATACCTATAATAATAAACAATCCCATTTCTCATTATATCCCTTTAATATTAAAACATGTCCCTTTATCATTCTTTATATTTCTATATCACGAGCTATAAATATTTACCCAATGAATTGGAGGGAGATATGGGTCCTACAAATCTCATTATTAAATCATACATACATGTACCCAAAAACCAAAAAATAACCATATCATAACCCAAGAAATGAAATGGGTGTCATAAACATTTAATCATATCTTAATATGTGTAAAATATAGAGGTTTCATAATCATTTCATCAAAGAATAACCCATGAACAAGAAATATATTTCATAAACTTATAACAAATAGATGAGAAAAAGCTTTCATAAAGGCCATGTCATTAGGCATAACCCATTCATAGAAAGGATATGTTTGTAACCTTTAGATCATTTCCTAAAATATAATTAGTAACATCAATGGATCTCATTACATACATAAAATATTTTTTAAATAACTTTCAAAAACATTTCTTAAGGGAAATATCCTTTCTTCTTTGATTTTTTTTAATACATAAAACCTTTTTAAATTATTTTCCTAAAAAAACATGAAAATTTATAAATATGACTTGAAATAATTTTTAAAATTTTTTCCCTACAAAACTAATAGAATAATCTTCATAAGGTTTTAAAAACATTTCCTTTGAAAATCCTTTTAAAATGTGTAAATGAAGATTGAATTTTTTATTAAAAACAATTTCACTTAAAAACTGTGAAGGAAGCATGAAAATGATTTTAAGAAAAATTCTATGAAAATACATTTTATAATATTTTCAAAAAAATGGACCTTTTAAATTTGAAAATAAGGATTTAATGAAATGGTGGTGGGTAAATCCATACATGTCGTAAGAGGTAACAGAATATCCCTTTTTCATGGTAGAATTTTTAGAAATGTTCCTTGACCGAAGTATTACAAACATATTTATTTTAAACATTTGTCAAATAAAAAAGGGTAAAAATAAATTTTAATGATAATAATAGATTTTAAAAATATTTTCAGATTCCCTTTTTGGAAAACATGGTTTTTAAAGAACATCGATTTCTGATCTAAGAGAGAGGTAAGATCATATTTTCATAAAAAAATTATATAATTATCTTAACTACCAAAGAGTAGAAAAATGGTTAAAATTAATGATTGTATCTTGATCAATAATAGGATAAGTAAAATCAAAATTATGCATGAGAGTTGGATCAAAATATTTCATTAAAGATGCATAATCATTTACAATCTTGAAGAGCGATGCGATTGTTTTTATAAACTTTTACTAATTCCTTACATTAGACCATACTATTCATGAAATAAAATGAAATTAAATAAATATTAAAATAAAATTAAAATTATAATATTTATGAGATATCATGTCAAATGTAATAATATAAACCTCGAATAAGTTTTTAGGTTCATTACAAAACTTGAGTCCCAATGAAATAAAAATTGAAACAAAACCTTTTTACCGATTTCATAACTATGGAAACAAAAACACCATGAAAGAAATATCATTAAATGCTTATTTAAATAACCACAAATTTATGTATAATTAAAATTTAATACAATCATGTGAAGTACACATGCCACCAAAAAGAAAGAGTGGAGAACATAGCTTGTATCTCACAGAAATTAAAGTGAGATGAAATCCCCTTACCTTGTGTCTTGACTCTAATCGTACTCATTTCAACCACATGTATAATAAATAAAAATTTATTATAAAACTTTTTCATAAGAATATTATTATATATTATACTATAAATGGTTTTTTAATATGACATATTACCTTCTTGAGAACCATACTATGTTACAGTTTTACTTTGGATAATATCCTCTTAGTTCTTCATTTGTCTCTAAATTTTTTATATTGCTGGTCCTTATACAAATATATCAATTTTATAATCTAAAAAATGATATAAATATCTTTTATTTGAATTATATGTGTATTATAATAATCATTATAATATATAAGTATCAAAATGAATACACTTTTCATGGAGATGGTATGTCGTATATACGCATGAACACTATTTCCATTTAATTTCATGTTGAAAAAATGAAATTAAAATACACACACACACACATATATATATATATCATTAATAATGTAGGATAATTATATCATATATAACATATATATTCACTAAACCCATCCTTAATACATTCAATGTAGTGTATGAACGAATCACATCGCTTTGAGGGGGCAGTAGTCCAGACTTTCTCAAACGAAATTATTATATAAACACGGAATGGAAAGTATAATGATGTTTTTTTAAATATAATTATAGAAGCTTAAATATATAACAATTATTATATATAAAATATATTACCAATTTTTTCTCATAATTACCACCATGATAAGAGGTAAATTAAAATTATACAATCATTGTTTTGTGAGGCGGTAGTCCGCCAACAAGTAAACAATATGTTTGTTGACATTTCATGGATGTGTGTGTAAGTGTAGGTATAAATCATAACATATAAACATAAAAGTATATTTAATAAATTTTTTATTATATTATCATGGAATATGAATACTATAATTAGTGGATATTGAAAATAATGGAAAGGAGTTTTAGGGAGGGTGTTACCTCTTAATCGGGTAACTCCTTTGGGTTTGCACCAAAGGGTTTTCTTGGAAGGATTTCAACCCAAATAAGGATACATGGAGGAAGGTATTTATTTTGAGTATCTATATGGATATATTTTTTGTCTATCCAATGTGTGTTTATAGGTTTGAGGATGTGGGAGTATAGGAGGCATTTTATAATGGACGGGGGGGGGGGGGGGTATCTTGTATTATTTTAAAGGAAAAGAACCCCAACCACATTTTTTATTGAATGTTGTTAAATAAAGGTAAAAATATGATAAAATGGAATATATGGTCTAAATATTTCCATCCAGTGACTTTAGGAAAATCGTATATGTCATTTTGGGTCTTAAATTTTAGATTTTATCCTTAATTGAGATTAATTTAACCTTAATCATTGTAATCAATTTTAATTAATTCACTAATATTTTTGTTAAAATACTATGTTTACATAATTAGACATTATAAATTATTCTTATTAAAAATATGGAATATATTTTACCAAATTCAAATCACATATGTAATAGAAATTAATTTAAATATAATCTTGTAGTCGGGGTGACAATGCAGGGTTTTAATGTAAAATATTTTAAAGAATGCTATGTTTTTATATTCAATTACAAAATGAAATTGATTTCAAGAACCTACATTTGATTTAATGATAAAAATATAATCTAATTGAAAATTTAAACATATTTAAAATATAATTTAACCATATAAATAAATTAAATGAAAAAACAGTTTTGAGTTAAAATCAAGTATTTTTAACAATTCTTAGAAAAACCTAACAGAAAAATACCATAAAAATATCCTAACAAAATTTTAATTTTTTTACTTCAAAATATAATTATTATTTTGATATATTAGTTTTATAAAACTACAAAAAAAATTATTTAAAATTTGTTCTCTATTAAATTGTGGTAAAACTACCTTATACAAATATTGGGTTTTATGTGTTAAATAGGTTTTATTCGTATATTATGCTTTAAAAATATATTGGATGAATATAAAAAAAGATAATAAGATATATAATATATATATTAAGGTAATATTACTTAGTAATTGTAATTAATTTAATTTATTAGGATTAAATCCACAATGTGAGCATAATAATAACTTTTTATAAGAATGCTCCATTTATATTCAGTTGGTTCTTATATTGATTTAAAAATAATCATTAATAATAAATTTATTTTTAATTGTTTTAAAGCCATATATTTACATAATTTAGTTAATGATATAAATAAAATTCAATTTAACATCAAGGTTATATATATTATTTTATTTTTTAATAATATATTATTTTTTGATAACACTCAGACTTGCATGTTACGCAAGACAGCGAGGAAAGATATTTTTTTGTTTAATAGAATATAACCATAGTGTTCCACATATCTAAATACTAAATTTAGGTTTCTTTTAGTTCATGTAAGAAAAATATTATCTTTTAATATAAAATAAATTGTTTTCAATGTAACATCAAATGAAAAATATCAAAAAAATTCCAAAACTAATAAGTCACAAAATCATGTGGTGTTACTTTCCACCCCCCGTTAAAATAAATTTCACCCTCAAAATTAATCTCATTTATCAATGGTTTAATACATTGGTATTTCTTTCACAAAAATACACATCATAAAATTAACTCTAAAACATTATTTTAAAAAGGAATGATGGAAAAATAATAGTTACCTAAAGAAACTCATAATGAGATTCTCACATGGTAGAACATAGGTGGTATTTGGAAACATAGATATGGAATAAAAATCATTCCATTAATTTATGATGTATATATTTATATAATAATGTTTGGATAATTCTAAAATTCACAAACCCTTAAATCATTGATGTCCTAAGGGACATTCTGATTCATCGGAAACATAGGTATCAGGAAAAATTGGTTTCAAGATATTTTTTCCATGAAGGTGAATAATTATTATGAAAGGTTAAAATTTCATTATTTTAGGACAACAATACCCCTTTTTCCATTCATCAAATTTACCTCTTTCTATATAAAAGAAGGTGGATTTTTCATTCCTAAAGTACAAATAGATCATGGGATTCATGATATGCCATTAGATATCATCCACAACAAGTAAGTTGATAAGGATAACCATATGCATAAACACCGATATTGAGACATAAAACATTAATATTTTTGACTACATACGATGTTTAACTTAAACATACCATAAATGGTTTACCTTATGACCAATATGAAAGAAGAAAATACCAAAATAATATAAATAGGGTCGTGAAAAATTCTTAACATTGATCCCCATATATCAAAAAATAGATCATGGATGTCCCATTTCAATCGCGTGAATACCCTCATCATGTATTCTCTTGAAACATGTTAATAACATGAATTACCATAAATACTTTTTTAAACATGAATGAATCCTAATTCCATAGGTTACTAGATATATTATATAAATACAAGAAGTTGTAAACATTATCCATTATAATATAGAATTCTATTTCAATATATCCATTATCATATCTGGGGTAATTAATACTATCCAATTTTCATTTTCTTATACAACATATCTATTTACAAAAATAGATATCTTAACATAAAGACCATATTAAGGGTGATCTTCCCTTAGTAAAAATATCACATTATCATTGAATCAATTTTCTATTCCATAAAAAACATTCAATAAAAAAATTTATATCCTTTGAAAAAAAACATAAGTAAAATAATACTTGTTTATTTCATCATTAAAATTACATAATTTTTGAATCCAAATACATAAATACAATGATTATTCCACTTCGTATTCATGTCATTAAAAATGCTACAATACCAATTTCCTTTCACATTTCATATGTAGTCTCTTAATCATCAAAAATGCAGCCATTACTCACACCATATTACTAATCCCCTTTATGATATTTCATCTATGTACATTCAGTGGAATAATTACCATTTAATCCTCAATAAAAACACATAACCTTTAATGATGTATTAGGCAAGCTATTGTTCACATCTATTTCATTAACCAAACACATCATTTTTCCCTTGCGGTCACTGGCTTTATGACTTTCTTTTCCATAGTCAAAATATTTTCTTGTTCCACTAATATATTCACATAGGTTATTCCTTCTACATTTCACACTAAATGGAAATCAAATCATCTATCCACCATGGTCTCCATTACCCAATCTCTCAGCGAATTCATTCTTTCTCTTCCTTGGCGAGTACAATAGTTGGTTAAAATATACGTTGTTTATTATTTTCCATTAAATCTAATCAGGTAGGATCAAAAAATACTTTACTCTAGGGATCATCACCTTTGAATTATCAAAAATATATTACATCAAATTTAATATTAATCAATTTCCATTGGGTTCCCTCCATTGAATAAAACCAAAAGCATAGAGTACAAAATAATTATCATAATGAGAAACCACATGATAAAGAAATGTCACTTATGAGATATCTATTTTATCACACAATTCCTAATCCATTGCACATTACGTTTATTAGAATTTATTTATAAAAAATATATATTTTAATCCTTAATAATTTTTTGTGAAGAGTTTTTGATTTTCTAAAGCAAATCCCCCAGGGCTATCAAACTTGGTGTGCAGAAAGGCATGTTGTCGTGTACTAGATTACTATAAGACAAGCTCGAAACATCCTACTAGAGATTTTACCCCTTGGTACATATGGGGCCAAGACACATCCATTTATTATGTTCAAGGAAGGATAAATTTTAAGGGAATAACTCACTCTATACTTTAGGAAAATTCTATGATATTTTTCTAAACATTTCATTATCCTTAGACATATCCTTAGTCATGTCCTTAGTTTTATCACTAAGATTTTCTTATCTATGATTAGAACGATTAACTATAAATACAATCTGATCATAAAAATAACAATAAAGATCTTTACATATATTAACATTGAATTAATTTTGTGAAATACTTATAACATTATACAAATAGATGCCCAAAGGACATTTGAGTTTAATGCCTTTATAAACATGGAAACACAAAATCCAGTAAAAAAGTGAGATACCTTATCGAACACTAGTTCCGTTATAAATATCATCCTTCTTATAAAAATCTTATTTTATAAAAATCTTCATAACCTCAAGAAGGAAAAATTAAAAGGGGTGAGCTCATATGCTAAGTAAGTGTGAGAAAGTGAGACATGTAAGTATAAAAAGGAGCATATGGGTATGAGAATGTTATCATGACATTAAAATATCATACCATGCAAATAAATGATCATAAAAATGAATCATGGAATTAATATTGATAGTTTATAGAACATGAATCAAAATTAAATAAATAATAGAATCCATGAAAGCATTACATAGGAATAAAGAAATGGAATAGTGGTAAACACATAAGCATAAAATATGACTTTCCTGGTTGTAAAGGCATCAATTCCAATACCACACTAGTTGAAAAATTCTTATATTGAACTAGTTAAATAATCGTTCCCATCATTTATTAATGAAACGAGTTCATTTCCAATGCCATCTGTAACACCCCAAGCTTCTACGGTACGTTTCCCTTCGAATAATGCGATAGCGTGTGTTGTACGCAACCTCGAGTTCTAACACACACCACAACTAATTAAACTAGCCGTTGTGAATAGTAATACCTACTTTTTGAAATCATATATATATTTTATATTTCAAAATGGACTTCATTTTTAGATTCGGAATATCAAAATTAGCCTAGGGTGAAATTTTGGTACTTTTCGGATAACTTTTATATTTTGATGAATAGTGAAAATTACTAAATTTTAATTAAAAACAACTTTTTTAATCAAAATAATTAATAGTGATAAATTGTGAATTTGAGTGGTTTTAAAGTATATTTAGAATATATTTTTACCATTTAATATAATGTTGGTCATTGGACATAATTTTACAATTAAACCGAACATAAACAAGAGTCAATCTTTTGATAGTTATTACCTCTTAAAAACACGCTTTTTGTTTTGACAGCGGGAATTAATTTTAAATTAATTTCTGCCACTTCTGTGTTTTGAATTTAGGAAAATGGATTCCATATTTGGAATCAGGATTTTCAAATTGTGTAAATAGGTAACTTTTATTTTTAGACATTTTGAATAGTTACTGTGGTAAATATTTTATTTACCATGGTTAAAGGGTAAATCCGGTAAATAAGGGTTAAAAAATAATATTATAATAATACAAAATTACCCTAAAACGTGTCCTAACCTTATTGGTGGACACATACCCGACCATGGGAATCCTTGGGTCAATTTGGGGACCCCTTGGATCCACTTGTATGTGGTAGGGACACATTATATTAATAAAGTTAAAATAAAAATAAAAATGGCATAAGCTTACATCTTTTAGAAGAACAATTTTTACATAGGGTTATACATGTTGAATTTTCGATTATAAATATTCATTAGAAAGATAAAAAGATTTCCTACATAATGATATTTTATTTATAATTTTTAGACATCAAATAATTTAAATTATTAATGACACAATAATGATGCAATGTTTACCTCATTAATAAATCATTTAAATAAATAAGATTATAATGATTAAAATATTATCTAAAACCTGTCCAATTCTTATTGGTTGATGTTATTTAGAATATGAGTCATCTTATCTTAGACCTCAATGATTTTTGGACCATTATAAACCGAATATAATTATATTATAAAGTAATACTTTCACTCTTTCCTAAAGAGCCCCTCCTCCCCCTTATAAAAGGAGACCACTTCTACTCATTCCTCACACCTCTCAAGCCACTTGGCTCGTCCAAACTCTGCCCAACTAAGCTCCCCACATCCCTCTCCTCCTCATTGAAGCTTCCCCTTAGGCAGAAAGCATTTCAACAAGTCCTTTGGTTCCAACCAAAGTGAGTTACCTAAATTAAAGGTAACGATTTCTCTTAAATTATTTTCATTTATTTTGCTTCTTCAACCCCCAAACTCTTTTTATTTCATTTCTTTTGTAACAACACCAGTATCCTCAATATACTAGGATGTTGTTATAAGAAGGATTCAAACTACACATACACACAACTCCATCTAATGGATGATGAACATAATGTTTCTGTGGATGGCAAACTAACGCCTCACGAAACGATGATTGTTCAAATACATCTTACCGCCTCTCATGGTGGCCATTATGATGGAACTGTAATTAAATATGATGTTAATGATATATATTTTATATATAAGCTTATGTAATTCCATTTTATTTCATACCATTATTCGTTTCATGTTGTATATACATACGATAATTTCATTTGAGGAAGTGCGGACTACCGCCCCCTTAAAATGATATGACTCGTTCATACCACACATGGAACGTATAAAGGATGGTGTTAATGAACTTAAGTAACATATATAAAATATTATATTATACTGGAATAGTAATATACCTATGTATCATTTGTATTCGATTCTTTTAAAATAAAAATTAAATGGAAGTAGCGTTCGTGCGTACGTACGGACTACCGTCTCCACGAACGCGATGAGATTCATTTTCCATCGTATCCATTCAAGTATAATTATCATTTGATGATTTAAAAATGATGTTTAAGGACTTGATACCATTCTGGATTTGAATAATATACAACTTATCCTTTACAAACATGTCTTACGTAACAAAACATACAAAAGCAAACAAGTAAGTTCACACCCGAAACAGCGATAATACTAAGATATTATTATCAAATCAATATTAAAAAAATCATATATGATATCATATTAATGTATATGATTCTTGTATAATTTAGTAACAATTATTTCACTATTATACAGGAGGTTAACCTACCCAGCCAAGGAAAAGTACAAGGTAAGGGTTATTTCACAATCTCTTCATTATCCGAGGTTGTTTATACGTAATAATCTACTGGGATCTCTTTATCATCCACATCCATGTTTCTTAAAAATGTATTTCAAAACATTTTTACTATTTACAAGAATATGGGTTTAAGTCATTTATACCCTTGTTTGACTTTTTATAAGAGGTTTACAAAGGAATCTTTCCGTCGTTTTCAAAACAAGGTCCTTTTTAACCTTTTCGACAGAATTGAGGTAAGAATGTTTTTTTTAACTTATACGGCGGGTGCGGTTATTTTCCGCCGTTATAAAATCGTCGAAGCTTTCCATACAAGCTTATAAGAATATTTTCAAAGAAAATGTTTTATTTTATATGGAACTTAAATGATTTCAAAATAAAAGGAGATACTTCTTTAAAAAGAATTTTGATTTCATCTATGTCAACATCCTTTGATGGATTTTAAGATTATTTGAAGTTGATTTATTATGATACAAAACTTCTATATTGTATTGAAGGTTTTGTGATATGTTTGACTGTGGATGTGCTATTTTTATACCATTCATAGTTTATGGTGAAATTATTGACATTTCGTATGCTAGTTTTAATACGAATGTTTATGTTATGTTTAAACCTTTTCATATGGGAATGCATTGGACTTAATAAGTGACGGGTGGAGCCCGCTATAGCTCCTCGATGCATCGGTAGGTCTCATGAGACAAACTAGTGTCTTGGCACAAGGCCTTGACAAAATCTTATTTGTAGTCTTGGCACGAGGCCTTGGCTATGTGGTTATGATAGTCTGGCATTATGCATTCCAACATTATGAAAGTGGTTATTGATTTTTGCATGTGATTATTCGATTAGTAGAATATCCATGTGAATAATTAAATGGCATTATTTCATTTTATTTATGCCATACCATGTTGAAAGTTCATATTTAAAAGGCTTTTGTTTTAGTTATACATTGCCTTAAATGTTTATTCTTTCCGCTAT
Source organism: Viscum album (assembly GCA_963277665.1). Classification (NCBI taxonomy): domain Eukaryota; kingdom Viridiplantae; phylum Streptophyta; class Magnoliopsida; order Santalales; family Viscaceae; genus Viscum; species Viscum album. The sequence continues at coordinate 1,261,569,511 of OY728132.1, read as the reverse complement.
ATTGTTATCCTTACTGGGCATTTGAGCTCACCCCTTTTTTATGTTTTATTTTTCCCAGGATGTGAAGAAGTAAGTTATGAATGACCTGCAGGGATTTTATGAGGGGATAATAGTGTGGTCTATTGAGACATTATGTTGTTGTAGTAGTTTTTCATTTTATAATGTAATGTAAAACTTATGAATATATCTGGCATTTTCCAAGGCTACTAAACCAATCGGTCTTTCGAGATTTGATCTTTCTTATGATCATGCCAATGTTACGAAGTAATGCACCGACTCTGGGCAGCTGGGGTCGGGGCGTTACAGTTGGTATCAGAGGAAGTTTAGTACAAACCTTGGAAGCTAGATTTAGATAAACTCTGATTAGAGCACGTAGACCTAAGATGAACTTTGAGGATTTGTATAGAAGAACTTCCTAGAATTTTGGTATTGTAGAGATTTTGTGAGTTTTCCGAGCAATACATCCCTGTCTGGATACGAGCAGGTAGAGGCGGCTCTGGCACAGATGTACCTAGGGGTAAAACCCGAAAACACCGCTTTGAGCTAGACTCGAACGGGAACTGGTGCACGACAACGGGCCTTGCTGCACTCTTGGTTACGACACTCCCGGGGGATATGCTTAGGATAACTCTCACTATCTTTACAAATAATTATGAAGGGTTTATGAGTATATACTTCCTCAAAGAAAACATTTTTATGATTATGGATTATATCCATAAATAGTTCAATTTATGTTAAGTGTTTTATAAGTATGGGATTATGTATTTTGATGCATAAACTGATCTAGTTTAAGCCATTTTTTTAGAAATGGCGCCTAGTGGAAGAAATGGAAACCGTATCAATGCACGCACTCCATGTAGGGATTGCCCTCCTGCTCAAGATAATTATAGTGGGGCTGGTGATGCAACTGGTGCTGATCAGCTAATCACCGTACTGGGACAACTTACTCAGGTTATGAATAATAACCTTACCCGTATGGAGCACCCTGATCCGCAGCGTGGAGGATCAATGTTAGATCGATTCATGAGACAACAACCACCAACGTTCAATGGGAGTACAAATCCCTTAGTAGCTGAGCAATGGATATTTTCCCTAGAGAAAATATTTCAGGCTTTGGGGAGTAGTGAAAGGGAAAACGTTACCATGGCAGTTTACCGCCTCACTGGAGATGCTGATCAATGGTGGTCATTGATTCAAAACATGAAGGAAGATGATGAAGTATCAAACATGGAATGGAGGGAGTTCAAAGATCTGTTTTTAGAAAAATACTTCCCTCGCGACCATCGAGCAGATATGGAAAGGCAATTTCTGAGTCTGAGACAAAAGGAGGACGAGAATGTCACAAAGTATGAGGCTAACTTTACAAGGTTAGCGAGGTACGCTGGTGATTATATTCGTAACCCAGGAAGTAATATTGATCGTTTCTTTGATGGGTTAAAACCATTTCTCCGTCGAGCATTAGTCTCACAATCCTTTTCGTCGTACGAAGACATTGTCTCATGTTCTATCAAGACCGAAAAAGAATTCTCTAAGTCTTATGACTTTAAAGCAAAGCAAGAGAAGAAGAGACCTTCTGATCAATCTGGGAATGGAAATAAGGGGAAGAAGGGAAAGGTTGAATATCCATCTTGTGGTAAATGCGGGAAGAAACATCCTGGTACTTGCTTGAAGGGAATGGGAGTCTGTTACAAGTGTGGTGAAAAAGGCCACCAAGCTCATGATTGCAAGGGGAAGAAGGAAGCTACCAACGTTCAGTGCTACAATTGCAGGGAGATGGGGCATTATGCAAATGCATGTCCTAAGCGTCAGGAGAACTTACCTCAGAAAAGGCCAAGGGATCAAGGCCAGACTTATGCTATCACTACTGCTGAGGTAGAAACTCCGAAAGACGTGGTGGCAGGTAATTTAATGGTTTCCTCAAGTTTAGCAAATGCATTATTTGATTCTGGATCATCGCATTGTTTCATATCTTCCCAGTTTGCTAAGAAAATTAGATATTTCCAATTTGATTTAATAAGGGAGTTGTCAGTTAAAACTCCTAAGGGAAGTATCGTTGCAACAAAGTTTTGTGAATCAGTCCCCATTAGAGCACATAAATTTTCTTTATCTGCTGATCTCATCGTCATACCTATGATTGAGTTTGATATAATCCTCGGTATGGACTGGCTTTCGGACTATGATGCGAAGATTTATTGTAAGAAGAAAGAGGTTACGATTCTTGATGATAATGATAAGGAACACCTTATTTTTAGAGCAGAATCGTCACCACCTAATTCTTATTTAGATCCACCCCCAGTAGCTCAACTAAATTCAATTATTGGGGAGGAAGAGAATGAAGTAACTATCGGTGAGGAAAGGAATGTTCAAATAGAGGGTGTACCTGTTGTGAAAGAATTTGTAGATGTATTTCCGGAAGATTTACCTGGACATCCTCCAGAACGAGAAGTTGAGTTTTCCATTGATTTGATTCCTGGATCAAGGCCTATATCGAAGACCCCTTATAGAATGGCCACTGTAGAGTTAGTCGAACTAAAGAAACAACTAGAGGAATTGAGTAATAAGGGATTTATTCGCCCTAGTGTTTCTCCATGGGGAGCCCCTGTTCTTTTTGTTAAAAAGAAAGATGGATCTATGAGGTTATGTATCGACTACAGGGAGATCAATGCTATAACAATAAAGAACAAGTATCCCCTACCTCGTATTGATGATTTATTTGACCAACTGCATGGAGCTCAATACTTTTCAAAGATTGACCTTCGATCTGGATACCATCAGTTGTGTGTGAAGAAGGAAGACATTCCGAAGACAGCATTTCGAACCAGGTACGGGCATTACGAGTTTACTGTAATGCCGTTTGGATTGACTAATGCACCCTCTGTATTCATGGATCTGATGAATAGAGTTTTCAAGGAGTATCTCGATGAATTTGTGGTGGTATTTATTGATGATATCTTGGTATACTCCAAAACCTACAAAGATCATGAAAATCACTTGCGCATTATCTTGAAGACTCTGAGGAGGCATGAATTATATGGAAAGTTTAGCAAGTGTGAATTCTGGCTTCAGGAGATTTCTTTTCTTGGCCATATTGTCTCTAAAGATGGAATCTCTGTTGATCCTTCTAAGACCAAGGCAATCCAAGAATGGCCAGCACCTACGAGTATAACTGAGGTACGTAGTTTTATTGGTTTGGCAGGTTATTATCGACGTTTCGTCCAGAATTTTGCCCGATTGGCTAACCCATTAACGAAGCTCACACGTAAAGGGGTTAAATTTGTTTGGACAAAAGAGTGTGAATAATGTTTCGAAGAACTGAAGAGAAGATTAGTCAATGCTCCTATATTGACTTTACCATCGGGGAATGATGGGTTCGTTATTTATAGTGATGCATCGAAGAAAGGACTTGGTTGTGTCCTTATGCAAAATGATAGAGTTATTGCCTATGCATCACGACAGTTGAAAATTCATGAACAAAACTATCCTACTCATGATCTCGAGTTAGCAGCAGTGATCTTTGCTTTGAAGATATGGAGGCACTACCTCTATGGTGAAAAATGTGAGATTTATACTGATCACAAGAGTTTGAAGTATATTTTCTCACAAAAAGAACTCAACATGAGGCAAAGGAGATGGCTTGAATTACTCAAGGATTATGATTGCACGATACACTACCACCCGGGGAAAGCAAACAAAGTAGCAGATGCTTTGAGCAGAAAAGACCATGGAGTTCTGAACATGATGAGAATTGAAAGGGATCCAATTTTCATGGATCTAGTGAATATGGACATGGGAATAACCAGGGAAGGTGAAACATCAATGCTTTTTCAAATGGTTGCCAAACCATCTTTACTAGAAAGGATTAAGAGTTCTCAGAACGATGATGAAGAATTTCAGAAGAAGATTAAAGCTGTGAATGATGGGAGATTGAGAGACTTTGTGTATGAAGATGGAATTTTGAAATTCGGGAAGAGACTTTGTGTTCCCAATATACCTGATCTAAAAAGGGAATTGCTGGATGATGCTCATAGTTCCAATTTCTCTATACACCCTGGGAGCACCAAAATGTATAGAGATTTGAAGGAACATTTTTGGTGGGACAACATGAAGAGGGAGATTGCTGATTTTGTGTCAAGATGTATGGTTTGTCAACAAGTGAAAGCTGGAAGGCAACAGCCTGGAGGAGTCATGCAACCTCTTCCCATACCAGAGTGGAAATGGGACAATGTTACGATGGACTTTGTCATGGGGCTACCAAAGACTCCTAGAAGGAATGATGCAATATGGGTGATTGTTGATCGTCTTACCAAGTCAGCACATTTTCTTGCTATAAGAGAAGATCTACCCCTGGAACGTCTAGCAAGACTATATATTAATGAAGTTGTGAGACTTCATGGAGTACCCCTATCGATTGTTTCTGATCGTGACCCCCGTTTTACTTCAAGATTTTGGAAAAGTCTTCAGAAATCCCTGGATACTGAACTTCATTTGAGCACTGCTTACCACCCTCAGACAGACGGACAATCAGAACGGACTATTCAGACCTTAGAAGACATGTTGAGATCTTGCTCACTTGATTTTCAGGGTATGTGGGATCAATATTTACCTCTGGTAGAATTTTCCTATAACAATAGCTTCCATTCGAGTATTCAGATGGCACCATATGAAGCGTTATACGGAAAGAGATGTCGTACACCAACCTGTTGGGATGACGTTGGTGAAACAAAACTTGTAGGCCCAGAACTGGTGGAGGAAACGGTGGAAAAGGTGAAAGTAATCCAAAATCACATCAAAGCAGCTCAAAGTAGGCAGAAGAGCTATGCCGATAATCGAAGGAAGGATTTGGAATTTCAAGTCGGTGATCATGTTTTCCTAAAGGTATCTCCATGGAAGGGAGTCATACGTTTTGGTAAGAAAGGTAAATTGAGTCCCAGGTACATCGGACCTTTCGAAATTCTAGAACGAATTGGGGCTGTAGCTTACCGATTGGCAATGCCGCCAAGTCTCTCCAAAGTTCACGATGTGTTCCACGTATCTCTGTTGAGAAAATACATGACTGACCCAACGCATGTACTCACCTATGAGGAATTAGAACTGGAACCCGATCTGTCTTATTGCGAAGAGCCCGTCAAGATTCTTGATACGAGAGAACAAGTACTGAGAAACCGGACGACGCGTCTGGTAAAAGTTTTGTGGAGAAATCATAAGATGGAAGAGGCAACGTGGGAACCCGAGGAACTTATGATGAAAAACCACCCGAGTCTTTTTATGCAGTAATACCCTAGAAATTGCGAGGATGCAATTATTTGAAGGAGGGGAGAATGTAACACCCCAAGCTTCTACGGTACGTTTCCCTTCGAATAATGCGATAGCGTGTGTTGTACGCAACCTCGAGTTCTAACACACACCACAACTAATTAAACTAGCCGTTGTGAATAGTAATACCTACTTTTTGAAATCATATATATATTTTATATTTCAAAATGGACTTCATTTTTAGATTCGGAATATCAAAATTAGCCTAGGGTGAAATTTTGGTACTTTTCGGATAACTTTTATATTTTGATGAATAGTGAAAATTACTAAATTTTAATTAAAAACAACTTTTTTAATCAAAATAATTAATAGTGATAAATTGTGAATTTGAGTGGTTTTAAAGTATATTTAGAATATATTTTTACCATTTAATATAATGTTGGTCATTGGACATAATTTTACAATTAAACCGAACATAAACAAGTGTCAATCTTTTGATAGTTATTACCTCTTAAAAACACGGTTTTTGTTTTGACAGCGGGAATTAATTTTAAATTAATTTCTGACACTTCTGTGTTTTGAATTTAGGAAAATGGATTCCATATTTGGAATCAGGATGTTCAAATTGTGTAAATAGGTAACTTTTATTTTTAGACATTTTGAATAGTTACTGTGGTAAATATTTTATTTACCATGGTTAAAGGGTAAATCCGGTAAATAAGGGTTAAAAAATAATATTATAATAATACAAAATTACCCTAAAACGTGTCCTAACCTTATTGGTGGACACATACCCGACCATGGGCATCCTTGGGTCAATTTGGGGACCCCTTGGATCCACTTGTATGTGGTAGGGACACATTATATTAATAAAGTTAAAATAAAAATAAAAATGGCATAAGCTTACATCTTTTAGAAGAACAATTTGTACATAGGGTTATACATGTTGAATTTTCGATTATAAATATTCATTAGAAAGCTAAAAAGATTTCCTACATAATGATATTTTATTTATAATTTTTAGACATCAAATAATTTAAATTATTAATGACACAATAATGATGCAATGTTTATCTCATTAATAAATCATTTAAATAAATAAGATTATAATTATTAAAATATTATCTAAAACCTGTCCAATTCTTATTGGTTGATGTTATTTAGAATATGAGTCATCTTATCTTCGACCTCAATGATTTTTGGACCATTATAAACCGAATATAATTATATTATAAAGTAATACTTTCACTCTTTCCTAAAGAGCCCCTCCTCCCCCTTATAAAAGGAGACCACTTCTACTCATTCCTCACACCTCTCAAGCCACTTGGCTCGTCCAAACTCTGCCCAACTAAGCTCCCCACATCCCTCTCCTCCTCCTTGAAGCTTCCCCTTAGGAAGAAAGCATTTCAACAAGTCCTTTGGTTCCAACCAAAGTGAGTTACCTAAATTAAAGGTAACGATTTCTCTTAAATTATTTTCATTTATTTTGCTTCTTCAACCCCCAAAATCTTTTTATTTCCTTTCTTTTGTAACAACACCAGTATCCTCAATATACTAGGATGTTGTTATAAGAAGGATTCAAACTACACATACACACAACTCCATCTAATGGATGATGAACATAATGTTTCTGTGGATGGCAAACTAACGCCTCACGAAACGATGATTGTTCAAATACATCTTACCGCCTCTCATGGTGGCCATTATGATGGAACTGTAATTAAATATGATGTTAATGATATATATTTTATATATAAGCTTCTGTAATTCCATTTTATTTCATACCATTATTCGTTTCATGTTGTATATACATACGATAATTTCATTTGAGGAAGTGCGGACTACCGCCCCCTTAAAATGATATGACTCGTTCATACCACACATGGAACGTATAAAGGATGGTGTTAATGAACTTAAGTAACATATATAAAATATTATATTATACTGTAATAGTAATATACCTATGTATCATTTGTATTCGATTCTTTTAAAATAAAAATTAAATGGAAGTAGCGTTCGTGCGTACGTACGGACTACCGTCTCCACGAACGCGATGAGATTCATTTTCCATCGTATCCATTCAAGTATAATTATCATTTGATGATTTAAAAATTATGTTTAAGGACTTGATACCATTCTGGATTTGAATAATATACAACTTATCCTTTACAAACATGTCTTACGTAACAAAACATACAAAAGCAAACAAGTAAGTTCACACCCGAAACAGCGATAATACTAAGATATTATTATCAAATCAATATTAAAAAAATCATATATGATATCATATTAATGTATATGATTCTTGTATAATTTAGTAACAATTATTTCACTATTATACAGGAGGTTAACCTACCCAACCAAGGAAAAGTACAAGGTAAGGGTTATTTCACAATCTCTTCATTATCCGAGGTTGTTTATACGTAATAATCTACTGGGATCTCTTTATCATCCACATCCATGTTTCTTAAAAATGTATTTCAAAACATTTTTACTATTTACAAGAATATGGGTTTAAGTCATTTATACCCTTGTTTGACTTTTTATAAGAGGTTTACAAAGGAATCTTTCCGTCGTTTTCAAAACAAGGTCCTTTTTAACCTTTTCGACAGAATTGAGGTAAGAATGTTTTTTTTAACTTATACGGCGGGTGCGGTTATTTTCCGCCGTTATAAAATCGTCGAAGCTTTCCATACAAGCTTATAAGAATATTTTCAAAGAAAATGTTTTATTTTATATGGAACTTAAATGATTTCAAAATAAAAGGAGATACTTCTTTAAAAAGAATTTTGATTTCATCTATGTCAACATCCTTTGATGGATTTTAAGATTATTTGAAGTTGATTTATTATGATACAAAACTTCTATATTGTATTGAAGGTTTTGTGATATGTTTGACTGTGGATGTGCTATTTTTATACCATTCATAGTTTATGGTGAAATTATTGACATTTCGTATGCTAGTTTTAATACGAATGTTTATGTTATGTTTAAACCTTTTCATATGGGAATGCATTGGACTTAATAAGTGACGGGTGGAGCCCGCTATAGCTCCTCGATGCATCGGTAGGTCTCATGAGACAAACTAGTGTCTTGGCACAAGGCCTTGACAAAATCTTATTTGTAGTCTTGGCACGAGGCCTTGGCTATGTGGTTATGATAGTCTGGCATTATGCATTCCAACATTATGAAAGTGTTTATTGATTTTTTCATGTGATTATTCGATTAGTAGAATATCCATGTGAATAATTAAATGGCATTATTTCATTTTATTTATGCCATACCATGTTGAATGTTCATATTTAAAAGGCTTTTGTTTTAGTTATACATTGCCTTAAATGTTTATTCTTTCCGCTATATTGTTATCCTTACTGGGCATTTGAGCTCACCCCTTTTTTATGTTTTATTTTTCCCAGGATGTGAAGAAGTAAGTTATGAATGACCTGCAGGGATTTTATGAGGGGATAATAGTGTGGTCTATTGAGACATTATGTTGTTGTAGTAGTTTTTCATTTTATAATGTAATGTAAAACTTATGAATATATCTGGCATTTTCCAAGGCTACTAAACCAATCGGTCTTTCGAGATTTGATCTTTCTTATGATCATGCCAATGTTACGAAGTAATGCACCGACTCTGGGCAGCTGGGGTCGGGGCGTTACACCATCGCTATAATATTGACCGTAGTTCCTTTCTCGTTCCATCCCTGTAATACTGAACTGAGTTATTTTTTCATTACATCCATGTTTATGTCATAAGATATAAGTCCTTACCCAATGCCTGGAAGAAGATATATGTCTCACTAGTATTTTAATGAAATCGTACACACATGTTCCAAAAATAAAAAAACAATCATATAAAAACCATGAAATGAAATGGGTGACATAAACATGTAATAATATCTTAACCTACGGAAAAGATAAAGGTTTCATAATCATTTCATCATAGAATAACTTGTGAAAGAGAAACAGCTTTCGTAAACATATTACTCATGTAAGACAAATGGGGCTCATAAGGACCACAAAATTAAGAATAACACATTAATAGAAAGTATATTAATGGAACCATTAGATCATTTCATATAAGCGAATGAGTAACATAAATGGATGTCATTTAGATGGAATATAATTTTGAAATATCTTTAAAAAACATTTCATGAAGAAAATATCCTTTGTTCTTTGAAATATTCCTTTTAATACATATAACCATTTAAAAACTATTTTCATAGAAAATATCTTTAAAAAAAAGATGACTTGAGGGAGGTAAAATACTATCTCTTTTTCACGGTATAAAGTATAGGAAATTTCCTTAACTAGAAGATGATAAGAACATTCATTTGAAAACACTAGTAAATAACCAAAATGGTAAAAATTTCTTTTAAATATCATAGTATACTTATATAATATTATTTTTATACCTTTTTGGAAAACATGGTTTTGAGGGAACACAAATATCTAACTGAAGAGATAGGTAAGATCATATTTTCTAAAAAACATTTTCTTATTTTTCTGAGTTAAAAATATTTTAAAAATTGTACTAATGCATTATGATATCATGAATACATATAGGATAAGTAAACTCATAAATATTCATGAGATATGGGTCATAATATTTCATCAAATACGTATAATTCTTAAGAATCTTAAAGAGCAGTGAGATTGATTTAATAAACACATACCAATTGATTACATGGTATCATACTCTTCATGTAATAAAATGAAATTATATAAATCTTAAAATATCATGAAAAAAATTATATTCATGCCATATCATGTAAATTGGATGTATATAATCCTAAAAAAATAGTTTAGGTCCATAACAAAACATGAGTTCAAAGAAGGCAAATTGAGACAATTTTTTTACTGAATTTGGTAACTATTTAAACAAAAACACCATTAAATAAATATCATTAAATGAATATGTAAATATTAATAATTTTAATAATAATAACCAATTAATAAAATCATTGGTATTACATACACCGTAGAAATGAAACAGTGGTGAACATAGCTTGTATCTCACAAAAAAGTGAGATGAAATCCTCTTACCTTGTGTCTTGACTCTCACCGTAAAAATTAAAACCGCCTATATAATAAATATAAATTTATTATACATATTTTATAGATAAATTTATTATATCTTATATAAAAAAATTATTTTATTACACCCTTTTATTTCCCACTTGTTAACCATCATATGTTGAGGATTCACATCAGATAATATTCACTTTTTAATTCACATGTGTCTTAATTTATTATATGTTTGGTCCTTATACTTATATGATGATTAAATAATGTAAAAAATGATATAAATTTCATCTATATCTATTATATTTTTATTATAATAATCCTTATAATATAGAAGTATCAAATTCAATACACCGTTCATAGAGACGATAAGCCGTACATACGCATGAACACAATATCTATTTAATTGTCGTGTTGAATGAATGTAAAATACATAAAAATACATACATACATACATATATATCTTTATTAAAATAAATTTATTATATAATATATATCATAAATATTCACTAAACCCATCCTTAATACATTTCACATAGTGTATGAAAGAATGACATAGCTTTGAGGGGACGGTAGTCCACACTTTCTGAAACAAAATTGTCGTATTAAAACCAAATGGAAAGTATAAAGATGTGTGTCTAAAAATAATTACTAAAGCCTAAAGTCATAATAAATATTATATATAACATATATAAATTATGTTTCCATCATAAAGGCCTCCATGGGTGGCGGTATAGGATAATTGAACCATCATCATCTAGCGAGGTGATAGTTAGTTAATATGTAAGAAGTATGATCCTCAACCATTATATAGATGTGTGTGTAAGTGTTGGTTGAAATACTAACATAACAATGTAAATAATATTTAGGAAATTTTTTTTGTCATATTATAATGCAATAAGAATATTTTATGGAGCAGAGAATTAAAATAAAAGAATGTAGTTTGAGTGAGTGTCATACCTCTTAATCGGGTAACCCCTTTTGCTTTGAACCAAAGGGTTTTCTTGGAAGGCATTATGACAAAAGGATGATTTAAGGAGTAAGTGATATACTATTTAGAGGTTCTTGATTTGTTTTCTGGTTGATCCAAAGTGTCTTGAGAGGTGTGGGGAAGTGGGAGGGGAGGAGGCCTTTTATAATAGAGTGGGATAGAATCTCATAACATTATTCTAAAGGAAAGAAAAAACACCCATGTTTTTTATTGATAATTGTTCAATAATGGTATAATGTTGATAAAATGGAGAATATGTTTGAAATATGGCAACAAAATGAATTTATCAAAACTTTATAGGTCGTTTTGTGTCATAAATTTATGGTTTTGTCTTTAGTTAATCTTAATTTAACCTTAATCAATGTAAATAATTTTTATTATTTCACTAATATTTTTGGTCAAAAACCATGTTTAACATATTATGATTATAAGTTATTTTGATTCAAAATATGGAAGTAATTTTAACAAATTCCAATCTTTGGAGTTTCAGAAGTCAATTTAAATATAATCCACAGTGGGGTTGACAATGTAGCTTTTAAAGTAAAAAACATTCTAAAGTATGCTATGTTTTTATAGTCAATTTCAAAATGAAATTGAATAAAACAACATAAATTATATTTATTTATAAATATATTATATAATTAAACTTTGAAACCGATTTAAAATATAAAATATCTTTAAAAATATATTGGATGAAGAAGCAGTTTTCTGTTAAAATTTAGTATTTTAAAAAAATCTTAAAAACTCAGAGAAAAATAGAAAAAAATCATCCTAACCTGATTTTTATTTTTTTACATTCAAATATGAATTTTACTTTCACATATAAAATATTTAAAATTTCAAAAAATTGGATTTTATCTGGGCTCTTCATTCAATGTTTGTAAAATTTCCTTAATAAACTTTTTGGATTTTATGTGTTAAATTCGGTTTTTTCCTCTCTTTTTCGTATAGAATATATTGGATGAATATAAAAAATATTTACATAAATATATAAAATATATATTACATTAAAATTACATTCTAATTATAATTAATTTAATTTATTCAGATTAAAACAAATTTGTTTTTATAATAATTTTTATCTATAAGGATACTCCATTTATATTTAATTAGTTCTCATATTATTTTCAAAATAATCATAATGAATTAATTGATTTTATATTTTTTGAGAGCCGTATATTTACATAATCTTGTTAATAATATAGTTAATGTCTAATTTAATAGAAAATTTATTTATAATATCATATTTTTTAAATAATATATTATGGTTTGGTAACACTCGGTCTAGCATGTTACGCAAGACGCCAATGAAATTCATTTTTTCTTGTAACAAAATATGACCTCGGTTTTCCATTTCATGACAACTAAAATTTATGTTCCACGTAGTGCACATAAGCCAACCATAATATATTAATATAAAACAAACTATTTTTCTTGTTTTTTGATATCCAAAATATCCAAAAGAATAAATTAATTAAAAAAAATAAATGACAAAATATGGGGATGAAAAAATATTTTTATTATCCGATATTATTATACTTGAAAAATTTGTTTCTTGAGAATTAGTTTTTCAAGATGATCTGCATGTTTATTTTTAAATTAAAATCATTCACTTATATAAATTGAGTTTATTAAAATTGATTCCATTTTTTATTCAGAATAATTAATATTTTGTAATATGATGAACATAATTTTATTCTTAACGATTATTAATGACAATATAAATTACCTTTAACAGTTTTGGTTGAAACATGGTTTGTATATTGCATGCTATTGTATTAAAATTAATTTCCCACCCACATAGATTTTTTTTTATAATTTAGATTATATATTTAAAATAAATGGGTCTAAATTATCTTCTAAGGCTCAATTTACTTAAGGTTTAATGGAAAAATTACATAGGTTAATAAACCAAGTGAAAATAGAGAAGACTAAAATGGTAAAACCGAGTACCCTTGTAAGTATAAGAAATAAAATGTATTGAAAATGTATGTTTTTGTGGTAGAGGTGTTTAAAAACAATATTATCTATCCACCCAATTATTAATCAATATTTTAGGCAATTTGGTTGAGGGTGACTTCCAATTAATGGATAGTTTTAGGTATTTAATGGAATTCCACTCCACCTAAATTATAAAAGGCGACCCATCACTTCAATATCTGACACATCTAAATCCTTTTATCTTAACAAAACTAGAATAAATTAATTATCAAAAATCCTTATCCAAATTTTAGAGATTTTGTTATTCCTAATACAAAAATTATAATTTCCTCAATATCAGATCCAAGTGTGGTTTTTACCATCAAAGTTAATTGTTGTAACATCTTGAAATTTCGTGAAATAAATTTTTAAAATTAAATTTGAATTATTGGATATATTATGTTTCACACAATTTATAGTTTGTACGGACTCATAGAAAACAATAATATTATCTTTCATTTAATGCCACATTGAGTTCCTTGGATGACTTATGTTACACAGAATCCCAAGACTTACCAGACAACAATATAATATTAATATTATTTATTTTATAAAATAGTTATGACATATATATTGTAATGGAGGGAATAAATATAATTGACTATATTATTAATATATGGTTTAATTTTTTTTTAAAAATTGATTATTTGGTTACTAATTAATTATAAATGATTATAAAGACTAATTGTTTTTAAAGGATGTGTTTTTGGGAAAAAATTATTTTTATAAAAAGAATGATATTTTAAATTAATAAATTTAATTAATCACAATTAGTGAATTTTTTTAATGAAATATAAATGTTATAAATTTTTTAAAAATGTTTTTATTATCATCTAATAATTTTCATTGACTTATGATAAGAAAAAAAATCAAATTCTATACACTAGGGAAATGTTGGTTTTTTCACACACCTCAATCATTGGAGAAATCTATATGTTTTCATAATATCAATTTGTATATATAGGTAAAATAGTTAAACTCTTCAAAATATCTACTTCATGAAACTATATCACAATGAAGATTCCCTAGATTATTTTTGACATATATTTCCTGAGTGAATGTGCTAGTTTCCATTTTATAGATGCGATTGACCCATCACACACCTTCCTTTCGTGACTTTGATAGTGTGAAAAAATTTCCATGAGCAATGAGCATTACAATTTGATTTCTCCTTCAATGTGAATCTCATTACCATCATGAAAAATCATCTTTATTTCATTGTAATGCGGAACACCTCTTATTTCACACAACTCTGAGTTTCATGATGTTTCAGAACCAATGTAGAACACTATACTTTTTCTTATTTTAATGTGATGGTCCTAACTCTTCCCTTTCATGATATAGTATAATTATCCATTAATCTTCCATGATACAATTTTCATACATGAAAATATTATCTTATTCAAAATCAACATTCTCTATCCTCAAAATATTTTATCCAAAAAAAATTAAAAACCCTCAGAAATGACAGAACCTTCAACACTAAATCCATGTGCACTGTATGATCACATTTCTTGACAAATCCTTGATCAACCCATTTTGTATTGAAAAAATAAAATAAAATACAATTTCAACAATGAAAACCCTTGGTTACAATAGTCTTCTCTTTTACATTTATTGGAAATCTATAGATAAATTAAAAAAAAAGAATTTCTCCTTATCAAAAACCTGGAAGTCATGAAATAGAATTTCCATCAATCTAAGTATACATGAGAAAATCTCAGTGTAGAAATAAATAGTGTCAGGAGATAATTTCATACCTCGATATACTGCCAATATATCTCATGAGCCTCTACAATACTATATATTATTTAATTTTTCCATTCTTCCCCTTTGTTCAAAAACCCAATGAAACTATATTTGTCCCTTAGTGCTAAAAAACACCCCCTTCATTATATCTCCCCTTAGGACCAATATAAAATACAGAAATAGATTAAAAAAGTTAAAAAAATGGGGAGGTGTTTAAAACCATAACATCCTCATGAAATATGAGGTTGATGAACACTATGGTTCTCCTTATGTTTCTAAAACAATGTTGCTTCAAAAGAATTATTCAATATGTGTTCCACATGATCATTTTTCCTAGATTCTAAAATTTAAGAATTCCTTGTATGAGAGTGTTGAACCGGATTTTATTAAGATCGATCGTTCTCTTGTTATCAAAGTAATTCACCATAAACTATTTCACCTCATCACCAATATCATTATATTGTTTTATCATAAAAAATAGTTGGGTTCATTCTTTTTTCAAAGAGTTATTGTCTTCTTCAGTTGTACTAAATAAATTGATTTCATGTTTCTTGCTCAAACATCCAACACATTTGTATCCAATGAATAATTCACCCCCACATGTAGAAATTCTATCCGCCACACCTCCATCACTACCGGTATCTAAAAATGATGAAATCTATTTATTCATTCCTTCTATAATGTATAATCCAAAATTGAGCATACCTTGAATATAACACATGATTCCAAAAAATAATGTTAAATGATATTCAATATAATTACATTGGAATCATGATTCTAAACATATTTGAAGAAAATATATACTTGTGTTACTGTAAAATACAATATGATTCCAAGGATACTACTATACACAGTGGGATATATAGATCTCCTATCCTTTTTTTCTATGTTGTGTCCCAACCACAATCTGAGTTGACATTGGTTTGGATTCATGCTTGTTAAATTTCATTAAAATCCATCTTTTTTTACTTTTCATAAGAAATGAATTTTTAGTCATTCATTTAAATAACTTAGAGTCCCAAAAATTATGTGATTTCACCGATCATTGACATATACAATCCTGATTTCATGTGATTATAAAATTATTTCACTAATCCATACTTGCTTCAATAATATATAATATTATCCACATATATAAGAATCATAAATTAATCTCAATATGAATTATTCACATAGATATTATTTTTTTCACATTCTATTTTAAATTGTTTCCTCTTCAGATAAGTAACTAGTAGAGAGTTTCATTCTTATGGTTCCTTCTTTAGACTATATAGTTTCTTATTTTATCTATTGAGAAATGTTTCATCATAAACAATTAGAAATCCCTATGTCTATTCAATGTAGACTTAATCATCAAGAACATCATGAAATATTTTCATTTTGATATCCATTTAATAATCTTTGTACCCTCTTTGAATTGTTAGGGCTTGGATAAACCTAATCGACTCAATTAAAGCTAATGGGGAAAATTAATCTTCAATAAAAATTCCTTCAATCTGTGCACCACATTTACACAGCAAGCATTCCTTGTTTCCAATAACATTTCCAAGATTTTTTTTTAAATATCCACTTTTTTCAATAACATTGTGAATTTATGGTCTCTAAACAAGATCCCAAAAGATGTTTATTTAAATATGGTCATGTTCTTCATTCATGGCCTTAATCCGTGATTCATCCACCACTATTTATTTAAATTAGGATTGTTCCACAATTGTTAGGAGTGCATGGTTGTATTCACTCTTTATTCTCTTTGTCTCTATAGGTGCGGTTGAATCCCCAATAATGTCGAATTGATCAACTTATTATAATCTATTTATCCAATGAGGTTATGTT
The DNA here is from genome assembly GCA_963277665.1 of Viscum album. NCBI lineage: Eukaryota > Viridiplantae > Streptophyta > Magnoliopsida > Santalales > Viscaceae > Viscum > Viscum album. The sequence goes on along the minus strand of OY728132.1, from coordinate 1,261,552,678 downwards.
ATAGATTCATCATCAATGGTTTGTTCTTCTAATTCAATTTATGAGTCAGAATTATTTAGAGAGTCTTGAATGTTGGGAAGCCTTAAACAATTTTTGTATTTGAATTTTTCCCTTTTCCACTTTCTTATTCGTGTTCAATCAGAACAACATGTGAGATCCTCGAGTTATTCATAGTTTTCTTTTCAAGGATCATGAAATAATTATGCTCCATTATCATAATAACATGATTATTTATACATTCCTTGGCTCTACTATTCATTGAGCATCAAATAAACATTCTATCATCTAAAACATCTCTATCCATCCTTTGAAATCCTTCTTTGTTCTAGAGGAATAATTTAAATCCAAAAACATGAAAATTGTTTAGTGAGGGATTCATTTCATCATATATATCATATTGAATCATGTACAATCCTATAAATATCCAAGTTCAATGTTGAGTGAACACTACAAAACGAATAGACTCCTTCCAATAATGATGAGAAACACAACACTCAATAAAAATAGTTCAATCCATATTAGTCACATGTCAATGTTTATGTTCAGTGAACCCATTTTGGTGATGTTATATCACTGATGACATATCATTTTTCTTCCCATGTTTTTTATGGTAATTATCATATTCTTTATATGTTTATTCTATTACACATTCTGATCATAATATATTGATTATACATACATTATCATTCTCAACACTTTTGAGATATCTCATAATGCATTCAATCAGTTCACGATTACTCTTTCTAAAATTGACACATGATACTATACTATAATTATAAAAAAATATAATTAAGTACCACTCTTTATATTCACTTTCTATATTCATTAGGCCCTACAAATTTGTGTGGACTAGATGATGGATATTAAACTCCCTTTTATTATTCAGTCGACAAGAATTTTAGACCATCTTTCCTCATATACAAGAATAAAATTTCTTTTACCAATCACACTCCAAATTAGGGATCTTAAAAAAATCCTTTATCTTGAATATTTTTTCAATTCTATGTTGGTAAATGGGACCCAACCTCAAGTTCCATATGTTTTTTTCATCTTCAATTGTTATGAAACAAGTCTTTTTTACTATGTTTCTGGCATTAATTATCATATGTATTCTACCCATTCTTGTGGGAATTACCTATCTTGATTGGTTCACCATTTTGATTAAATGTAACTACCATTACTGATTCACAATGTTGACTCACACTGAATATATTACGATATAATCCATCCATATAGATCACTTCATTTTTCACTAATTCATCTTTTCCTAATTATAAATTTCTACTAATTTTTATTATTATGAAACCATTATTTATAAATATCACTGTTCCATCAACCATTTTCTTAATTTTTTATAAAACTTTTCATTTCCCCTCATGTGGTATGAGAATCAACTATTACGAATCCAGGTATTACTATTCTTTGTAGTTGTGAGAGTGATCACTACCATGTTTCCTTTATTTAAATTCTTCTTTTCCAACCATAAGAATCCTTACATAGTTAAGGAATAATATATACTCTCTAATATCATTTCAATATGCATGGTTTAATCATATTCATATTCCTCATCCATAATATAAAAAATATTTTCAAGTGTAATTCTACTTAGTTGACCAGTATGGAAATGTCTTGGAGTCTTGTTGTTTTTATTTCCACCTTTAATATTCATTTACTAAACAAAATTAAAACCAAATATAGAAAATTAGAAACAATATCCATAGAAATTATTTGTTCAGTATGATGAAGGATGTGGTCTAATTCTCTTTTATTGGATTCCAGCTTCTTCTACATTCAACTAGCTAATTTCCTCATCACAGTAACCCATTGTATGGCACAAGAAGCTACATAATTGAAAATTAATAAGAGGAAATATATTATCTCCTCAATTCCTCAACATATCCCCTCATTTTTATAGGTATTTTTGGCAATCCCCATTGGATAATTGATGATAATTTTTATCTCTCTTCTCAATTTATTTTGACGTTATCTCTATTAGGACATCAGGAACCTTTGTTACACATTGAAATGTCTAGTTACCTTTTTTTGGCTCGTCTCATTTCCATCCTTTGAGGTTTCTAAATCAAAACAAATTCAACTTGTTCACATCTATTTAGATATTTGATCGTACAAGACATTATCTAATCTTTCAGAACAATTTTTGACACCATCCAAAATTTTCGAATTTGAAAACCATCTAAACTATAATTTATTCTTAATTTTCATAAACATCGATTCGGTTTCAAGTTACCTCCATAACGAAATAACATCGTATTCATGTCCTGCAACTACCTTCTTCTTTTTCACCATTCTCAATGTATGGAAATTTGTAACATTTTCATGCTTTTTAATCCATAGTTTAAACTCCACATCATCTTTTGATCTTTCTAGATTATTCAATTTCACTTTTCTCTCTCCTTGTAGTGGATAAATATCTCTTTCAAGCTGATCAATACACTTTTTTGAATCTTTTAAAAATCATCCATACATTCTAATATAATTTATTTGAATTTCAAGCTCAGAAAGAGAAACCTCATGTTCAACTATGAGATCCCCAAATCCATATGACTGTTTGTCTTCCTCCTTCATATTTTCTACGTTTTCAACTATAACCATCATGGAATATACAAAATCAGATTTATGATCCATATCTACATCCTCCAAAAAAGTATTTACCATCTTATTGCAGGTTCCGGGCACAGCGGAAGCATGGTTGGGATGACACCCAACATTAATTTTTTCCAAGATCAATGTTTATTCTGGGTTCAATACGATGATGAATTCTAGTCTCCACAGAATCGAATCAGAGATTTAGATACAGAAGGAAGTGGCCCAAAACTTTTAAAGATGAAATTGAATATCATGTTAATAATTAATTTTATTAATTTTATAAATAAATGAATACCTGGATATTCAGTATTTTATTCTCTGATGATGTTGATCATTCAGAATGATCAATCCAGATTATATCACTGTGTTTGCAAGGATTCAAACTAGAATCTGTCTAGCGGTGATCCACACGTGCTCTGATGGCCTTTGATCAACATTGCTTGTTCTTCTTGTGCTAGTGAAACAAAGTGAGGGTCTTGTGTCAGTCTTCCTTGATCACTTATTCTTCAGTCTTGAAGAACGTATCTCGTTATTGAGAGTGGAGAGAAGTGGATTCAATAGAGAGATTGTTTGGGTTAACAATTCTCAATTCACCATGTATCTGGTTTGGTGTATTGCACAATAGGCATACTTTTCTATTTATATACATGGAATTTTATTTACAATATTTAATTTCATAGCAAAAATTAAATACATTCATGAACATAAATAAAACCCATGATTTTAATAATAATACTGTTCCATTATTTATGGTACACTAACTTGCACAAAACATAATTATAATTAATATTCCATGTCACAAAATAATATCAGTGTTATTTTAATTTTTTCCAACTAGATAAATAATTATTTATTGTATTGAAAATAATTATTTTACTACCATAAAGGCCTTGGTCCGCTCGAACTCCAGTTCCATTTATTAAACATCTGAATAAATAAATAAATAAATTATTCTCTTAAATAAATATTTTATTTAAAAACTAGTAAATAAGTATTTATTAAATGTTCAATAAATTCAATAAATATTTTACCCACAATCCGGTGAATAAATATTTATTTAATTTATTCAATCATTTTGACATGAATAAAATTATTCCCTTCTCTTGAGAAAAATATTTATTAATTAAATTCAATTATAATTTAACGGATACCACCAATGACACTTATTGTTTGACCCTCTAGGATTCTTTCTCATTGTCATTAGTCGAGTTTACATAATGTCCAAGAGAAATTCCTAGAAACAGGTCAAGGAACCCAAAAGAAAGAACATAAAGTCACAACAATGACATCCACATACGAATGATCACTTTGTAATATAATCTCTTTGTCTCAATATCTCATCAAGAAAGTTTCATGATAGTTTCATCAAATTTTATACTTGATATTTCATTCTTTGACTAACTGAATTAAACTCGTAGTTACACCATGTCTAGGGAATTTCATGTGACAGGTCTATTTCAATCAATGGGACTAGATACCAACTTCCATAAATGGAAGGGAAAAATCCTTCTTTGACTTATCCATTAATATCATGTCACCCATGATGTACCCAATATACCCTAATTCCCGCCAACTCTCTGCGTGACGATTTTCATCAGTAAATCAAAGTGTGTGGGTCGTGACACATATTAAGGATAATCTTAATGTCTAAGGATCATTACATAAGATTTTAGAAATATATATCCAATGACACCAAAACATGCGGAATTCTTACTAGAGGGTCTGTTCTCATAATCTATTATCTTGGAGATTACCAAGTGCGAACATCATGAGAGGAAGTCTCATCCGCTTACGAGTACTCCCACCTGAAGGTCTACATGCTATGTGTCCCATCATAGTATGTCATCCAACCATAGAACTATATTTAAGAATATCATTATAGCATTTCAAGGTTCTCATCATAGCAGGGAACAACCATTACCTTATCAATGAAAAAATACTCAAGTCCATTATTACATCATAATCATAGAGAACAATAAAGGATATGTAACAATTAATTAAATATCTATGTAATCAAAGAAAAACTAGTAGCTTTTAGGGAACCACTCTTACAATCTTCCACTTGGACTAGATCCAACTGCCTGCAACATTTAGTCCGCAAGACCTCACATCATGATAGTGTTTATGTGGAGTCAAAGATTTAGTCAAGGGGTCCGCTACATTGTTGCTAGTGGAAATAATTCTCACTGAAACATCACCTATATGAGAAACATACCTCAAAATATGATACTTCTGAAGTATGTGATTTGTCAGCTGATGTGACCTTGGATCTTTTGCGAGAGCAGTTGCAATAGTATTATCACAGAATAGTGTGATCGGATATTTACTAATAGTTATCACATCCATCTACTGGATTAAGATTCGCATCTGAACTACTTCTTTAGCTACCTCAGAAGCTGTGATATGCTCAGTCTCTACTGTAAAATCTATGACCACACTCTGCTCTGAGCTCCTCATGCTCACTACACCTCCTTTCAAAGAGAACTTGTATCCCGTTTGTGACATCATTTCATCTTGATTAGTATTGAAAATATAATCTTCATATGCTCGGATAACTAGTCCCTCATCTTATCCATAAACGAGGAACATATCCTTAGTACACCTCAGATACATTAAGATTGTATTGACTGCCATCCAATGGTAGTCACCAGGGTCAGCTTGATATTTTCCTACTGCACAGAATTTATAGGCGACATCCAACCTATTACATAGAATGTCATACATGACTGTCCCAATTTCTAATGCGTATGGAGTCATTACCATTATAATTCTTTTTTCATGTGTCTGAGGAAATGATTTCATGCAAAAATTAATACCATGTGACGCTTGAAACAATCCCCTGTTGGATTGTTCCATACTGAATCTATTCAGTATCTTATCAATGTATGGACATTGACATAGGCCCCACAATATCATGGATTTATCACTATGGATCTTGATCTAAATAATATATGATGCCTCGCCCAAGTCCATCATTGAGAAGAATTAATTCAACCATGCCACAATAGATTGTAAGACTGGTATCTCATTTCCAATAAGTAATATTTCATCAACGTATATTATTAGAAAAATGACTGCACACCCACTAAACCTTTTGTAGACACAAGGCTCACATTAATTCTTGATAAAACCCAATTTTCTTATGGATTCATCAAAATTAATGCTCCAAGGCCTAGATTCTTCTTTTAATCTATAAATGGATTTCTATAACTTGAATACCTTATTGGCATCCTTTTGGAGCCACAAACTCTTCAGGTTGTGTCACGTAGACATCTTCCAGAAGGTTCATATTAAGGAAGGATGTTACTACATCCATTTTCCAAATCTCATAGTCCTGATAAGCCGTAATTTCAAGTAGAATTATGATGTATTTTAGCATTGCAACTAGTGAAAAGGATTCATCGTAGTCAATTTCTTGACGTTGTTTGAACCCTTTTGCAACCAGTAGTTCCTTATAGGTACTGGCTTTTCCTTCCATGTCTAGATTCTTCTTGAATTCCCATTTTCAACCAACATTCATTGCATCAACTGGAGGATCTACAAAAATATAGACTTGATTTTTATAGATGGAATTCATTTAATAATTCATGGCTTCTTGCCACTTATAAAAATATGTTCCACTTACTACTTCCATGTAGGTTAAGGGATCATTATTATCAACAAATAATGAGTCACCATCCTCAGTAACTATTAAACCATACCATTATAGTTATCTAACTTCTCTTGTACTCCTATTCAATACTTGTGTCTCTTAATACATTCTTCTTCCACGGGGCTTTGAAGAATCTGTTCCTTTACCAACTCTTGTGTAACTTGAGCCTCGACTTCCTCGATGTCTATCTCTCTCCCACTACCTCTTGTTGAGTTTTTCTCCCTCTCAAGGAATATGGAATGTCTTTCCACTATATCCTTCATTTTATGAGAGGTTTTATAGGTAATATCTCTTTGCTTCCTTGGGGTATCCTATGAAGGTACACTATGCCTCGAGGTGCGAGTTTGTTACCTGAAGAGACCTTAACAAACCCTTCGCCACCGCACACATGTAAATTCAATAACATGGATTTTCTTCCACTCCAGAACACAGATTGAATTCCATTTATTGATTTAGTAGGTACTCGGTTTAGTATGTAGAGACCCAAATCTTGAAGTACATAGAAAATACATTACTTTTACAGAATATCTAATACATAACAAAAACAAACAGCAAAGGACTGTAATAGTTTAGTGTCTTTGGAAACTTGGAACCTAATCTTCTAATCTTGGTGAAAGATCTTCAACATCTCCCATAAAGATCATACCTTTCTTTTACCTAAAACCTTTATTTATATCGTGGGGAAAATAAAACATATAAAGGGTGAGATCAAATGCTCATAAGTTTAAGCAAGGAAAAAATAAAACAAACCATATACATTTGAACTTAAAAACATGAACATAAAGTTTAAACATCAAAATCTTGAGTTGTGAAATAAATCTTGGTAGTATGTAAGGAATAGATCATAAAGGAACATAAATCATGATAAAATAGCATGGGAATAAAACATTTAATTATTGAAAACCATTAAGCACATGATATGATTTCCATAGTAGCCAATGCATTACTGCCATGACCATCTTAGGGGACAAAGACCCTTTTTGAATCGAGTTCACTCCTTGTTCCAGTCATGTAACACTGAACCGGATTAACTTACCATTCCAGCCATGTATATCTCATGAGATATCAATATTTACCCAATTCATTGGAGGTAGATATAGGTCCCACCCATCTCTTAATGAAATCATTCTTACTTGTGCCACAACATGAATATAAATCATTCATCATTACCCAAAGAATAAAATCGGTTTCATAAACATGTTCCCATCATAACATAATCCATATAAAAAATGGAAATAATTTCATCATAAGAAAAGTGAAACCATGTAAATCATAGAGACATTATACTTGAAACATACACATATGAAATAATGCCATCTTGTATGGAAAATGGTTTTGATAAAAACTTGAAATGAATTCTTGATGAAAATCTCCTTTCTTCTTCAAAATCATTTTCTTTTCAAGAAATTCAATGCAATTATAAAAGAAAAGGATTCTATTAAAAATAGTAATTAAATCTTGTAGAGTAATCTTCATGAAAATAAGGCGTTATGAAACCGTAAAAAAATTTTCATGCTGTATAAGTTAAAAAAACATTCCTCTCGTAGTTTTTTCGGAAAAGTCAAAAAGTATCTTGTGATGTAAAAAAAGAAAGATTCCTTACATACCATGTAGTAAAAGTAAAAATGGGTAAAAAGGACTTTAAACATACATGAAACCATTTTTAGAAAACATGGACATGGATGATAAATACAACCCCAGTAAATACTTACGAATAAACAATCTCGGATAAAAACGAGATTGGAAAAGTTATCCCTTACCTTTGGTATGATATGCTTCGTACATATCTGAACCTCCTGTATAATGAATTAAATAATTTAATTGACTTATTACATAATCATATTCATTGTTATGATATCATATATGGTTCAATTATTACTTTATATTACCTGTTCATTTGTAAATTTCATGTTAAAGCAGCATTTTTGGTAAAATTGATTTATTTATCGTACATGTTTGGACTTGCAGTTCATGATATTATTATTACTTATATTATAATTTAATTACTTCAAAAATGTAAATAATGATTTATATATCATATATTTTCAGTATATATATATATAATAGATAGATAAATGAAATGAAATACACCGTTCATGGAGACGGTAGGCCGTATGTACGCATGAACACTGTTTTCCTCTCCTTATTGACTTGAATGGAAGTAAGTAGATGACATATATATATAAATAAAGCAGATTTATCATGTCATATATTTCATTATTATTCATTTTATATGCTTTATAAACATTCTTGAGTGGTTAACATGGAGAATGAATCTCATCGCGTCGTGGAGACGTTAATCTGTACGTACGCACGAGCGATGCTATCATTCCCATAATTATTGAATTGAATTGGGTTGGATGATATAATAACTCAGAATTAGTATGATGTTATAATAACTATATATAGTTATTATTTACACCATTATACCCATCCAAGTAAGGTGGTGGTGGAAAAACAGATTAAACCACGGTGTGGAGACGGTATTCCGTACGTACGCACGCGCGGTGATTTCATTTTTCGTAGGATGGATAGAAGGTGAAATGGGGTTGTTTCATATTTATAATAACATATCAGAATATTAGTTATAATTATGTTATTACTTTATAATTAAACAACAAAATAAGAAGAAGTTGAAGAAGAAAGAAAACTTGAATGAATCGGTATAAGAGATTACCTCTTCTTCGATGCACCTCTTTTAAGCTTCCTCTTAAGGAACTAGAGTTGGTCTTTTGAGGAGACCAGAACCTCTATAATGTTTCTAGGGAAGTTGAGAAGGGAAATGTTCAGGGGTTTTCCGAGCATGAAAGCTCAAAATTGTGTAATGAGAAGAGTGATGAGGTTCCCTTTTATAAGGGATGATAGGGACACTTTAGGAAAAACTTAAAGTATTATTTTATAATAAAGTCATATTCAGTTTATAATAGCTCAAAATAGATTTATTTAGAAGCTAAAGTGGGGATGGGTCTCAATCCTTTCAACAAATATGTTTTAGACAATTTTAGGTTACTATTTTAACCTTATCATTTAGATTTAACTCTAAGTTAAATAATTTAACTTTTACCGTGTCTTCTTGTTTTCTTACACTATATGGTTAATAAACATACTATAACAAGCCAAAAGAACCCCAAGTTGTTAATTATTAATATATATAACATTATCTAAGTCATTTTTCCGAACCATAGATTTTTAGGAACAGAATACCAATTAATAATATAATATTTGTTTTAAGAACTATTTTATGTCAATTTTGACTCTATTTGGTAATGGATTTTTTTTGAAAATCATAACAGCATGATTAGTTAGAAAAAAGTTAATTTAATGAATACAAACATTTCATATTATCCTATAAAATTATTGGAATTCATAAAAAGTCTCAAAATACTTTTATTTGGGTATTTTTAATATCAATTATGTTAATATTTCATTATTAAGGTAATTATTGCATCATCACTATGTCATTAATAAATTAAATTATTTAATGTCTAAAAATTATAAATAAAATACCATTATTTAGGAAATATTTTTATATTTCTAATGAATATTTATAGTCGAATTTATCTTATGTATAACCCTATATTTGAAATGTTTTAGTTATTAAACATATATTTTAACTATTTTAACTCTTCTTTAAATAAAATAATAATGAATGTACTGATCTATTCCAAGTGGACCTAAAGGGTAATATTTTATTCCTAAAGTTGTTTTTGGTCAAATTACACTTATACAATAGAATTATTACATGTTTTAGGGTAATAATAATATCATTTTTACCCTTAATTACCCTATCTACTTTTAACCACGGAAAATAAAAGAAAAAAGTTACTATTCATAAAAAATTATTTTTATCTTATTGAACCAAATTTTACTCCTTGATATTAACTGTGTCTCTGGGATTTTCAAAATTCCTCTCACAAAAGTGGTAAAATTATGTTTTATATATATTTTCAAATTCTTTTAGAAGGTGGGTGAAAGACGGTGAAAAATTCAATAAAAATTTATATATCTAAAATTATTATAAAATGGATCCAATGAATTAAATTGAACTTATATAGGTATTATGTATCAATTTTTACCTAAAATAAATTTAAATATAAAAAATAATTATTTAAATAAAAAGTCCGTTTTAAGTAGTAACCTAGTGTTTTCACTATTCATTAAAAATTGAAAGTTTTCAAAAAAATACCAAAAATTCACCTTAGGCTAATTTTGATATTCCGAATCCAAAAATGAAGTCCATTTTGAAATATAAAATTTATAAATTTTCAAAAAGTGGGTATTACTATTCATAATGGCTAGTTCATAATAATATTATAATAATATCTCTTTTAGTGAAACTCGATATTGCGTACTACACAGGCTATCGAAGAAAGTCCTGATTGCGTGTAATGCAAACCAAGTCAGGGATGTGTGTAGTGAAAGCTTTGATTGGTGTTTCATATGACCTAATCAAAACACATTTCATTCATACATTAAACAAAATCTATAATTAATGTTGCGTAGAATAATTTCCTCAAAACGAACTTGAAATTGTGTGTAACACGGACAAAGAATAGTGTGGCGTATACTGCAAGATAATATGGTGTTGCATATAGTACAAGCTAATCTTGGTGTAGTGTATAATATAAGACATCAAAGAAATTAAAAAGAATAATTCTCGTAAAATCTCAGGTTGTTACATTCTACCCCCCTTAAAATGAATTTCGCCCTCAAAATTCGTCGGGGTTATAAATGGTTTACTACTTGAATGTTTCTTTCAAAGAAACCCACATCATAAAAAGTAATTCTAAAACTTGGTTTTACAAAGTGAAGTATGAAACATAAAGGTTACCAAAATGTACTCGTAACTGGGTTTCTACATAGAAGAACATAGGTGAAAATATAGATATAGAAGAGAAATCTAACCATCAAGTTATGATGGAGAGTGGTAGAGGACATGGCTATGAAATATCCAACAATCACAAAACCATAAATTTGTGATGATTTAAGGTACCATCTGATTCATCGAATATAATGACGTTAGGACAACATTTTTTTTTTCAAGATCGTTGCCCTAAAGTTGAATAATTGTTGAATTAAAAGAAATACTTACATGATTTTGGTACAATATCACTATTTTTTGTGCCTTGAACAATTTCCACTTCATCTCTTAAAGAAAAGAAGTTGAATTTGACTTCTGTGAAGTGTTAGCAGATCATGTGATAGAATGATAGGTCATTGCATCTGTCTCAAACATAAGGTTAGAAAAAGTTATAAGTCCATATTATGGAGAGATTAATCATATATGGTTCCAAAAATGGACTTATACTTCATATATCATAGATCTTAATAAAATAAAACTAGTTTCTACTAACCAGGGACTTCCTGTAGGCCAGTTGTATGAGATAAAGGCCTGTCACACTTCGGTTGTGGGTTCGATTCCCGCAACCTTGTCCGACGCGATGGGTTGTCACTCATCCTGAAGGTTGTCCTTTTTCCTAAAACTACATTATTATAGCATCCCATAAATAATATAAAAAAAAATTTTCTATCCTTAAACAATACTAACTTATGTCTAACATAATCCATTCCAATATTTAGGCTTATCTAAAATACTTTTTTCCAAGCTCATAGTATAAAGAAAACAATTACTAGAAATGTCATCTACCGAGCATGTGAATACCATCATTTATTCCCCATATATCATATGATATATCTTATTGGTCCCATTACAAACATGTGAATACCTTAATCATGTATTCTATTGAAAAAATGAATACCCATTGAACCTTAGTGAAAACATGAATGATGTCAAAAGTTAACTCTGTCCACATACCAAAATCCCAAAATTTCTATATACTCAAACCATGATATCTCATTGTCCTTATACCAGCCGTGATCTCATTAATACTATCAAACATCTCATTGTATTCTTATCCTTTCATTATGCACATATCATCTAACCTCCCAAAATATTTGAACAAACTTTCATGGTTACCGACACCATTAAACATAAACTTTCAAATAATTTAGGAAAAAAAATAGTGTAACAATCCTTAAATGTTTCTTTATTCCATAGTACCATTAAATTACCTAGACAACATATCTCTTGATAAGCATACAATCATTCCACTGCCTTCTTAAACCATTGAAAAATCTTCAACACTTCTTTAATATCATATATCATTTGTAGTCTCTTCATCATCATCAACATAAATACCACCCGTACGACCATGCTGATTCTCTTCATGAAATTTTCCCTCAGAGCATTGGTTTGCATAATGCCCATACATTCCACATTTAAAACATTTAACAATTTTTGATGTATTAGCAATACCATTATCCTAGTCCATGGTGTTAACTGAACCTTTTACTTTGAAATTACTAGCTTTGTGTCCTTCTTTTCCACACCAAAATCATCTCCCAGTTCCTTTGAAAAATTCTCTCTGATGCCTCTTACCACATGATTTACATGATGGAAATTGAACTTTCTTTCCACTATGATAATCATGAAACTCCTTCTTTCTCTTACTAGATGAGTCAGGAAACTTACCAAAGTTGAGATTATTGATCATATTATGAGATTTCTGATTAGGAATTATAAAGATATGTGGACTTCCAGATCCAATTTCATTTGGTTGCTCATGAAGAATATCATTCCACTATCCATCACATCCTTCATTATTGTGAATCTTCCTATTTCCAGCCATTTTCTAAAACCAAAAAAGAATAGTGTGAGATGAAAAAATCATAACCAAGGGGGATTACCTTCAATATATAACATCTTAGGTTTAATTCTAATATTGTTTCTGTAATTCTAGGACTATAACCTATACTTATACTTAACCTTAGGGACATCCCTAGACATACCTTAGAAATATCTCTAGGGATCTCACTAAAGTTTTTTTGGTTCCTAATTTACAAAGGTAAACTAAACCTTTCCTATGATACCAACTGTAGAGACCCCAAGATTGAGGTACATACAAATTACATTACTTTTTCAGAATATCTAATACATAACAAAAATAGACACCAAAGGACCGTAATAGTTTAGTGTATTTGGAAACTTGGAACATAATCTTCTGATCTTGGTGAAAGATCTTCAACACCTTCCATAAAGATCTTCCCTTTTTTTACCTAAAACCTTTCTTTATATCCTAGGGAAAATAAAACATATAAAGGGTGTTCTCAAATTCTCAGTTAGGGAAATCATGGAAAAAATAAAACAAACCATATACGTTTGAACTTAAAAACATGAACATAATGTTTAAACATCAAAATCTTGAGTTGTGAAATAAATCTTGGCAGTATGTAAGGCATAGATCATAAAGGAACATCAATCATGATAATATAGCATGGGAATACAACATTTAATTGTGGAAGACAATTAAGCATTTGATATGATTTCCATAGTAGCCAAGGCATTGCTGCCAAGACCATCTTAGTGGAAAAAGTCCCTTTCTGAATCGAGTTCACTCCTTGTTCTAGTCCTTTAACACAGAACTAGATTAACTTACCATTCCAGACATGTCTATCTCATGAGATATAAATCTTTATCCAATGAATTGGAGGGAGATATAGGTCCCACCCATATCTTAATGAAATCTTTCTTACTTGTGCCACAACATGAAGATAAATCATTCATCATTACCCAAAGAATAAAATGGTTTTCATAAACATCATCCCATCATAACATAATCCATATAAAAAAATGTATATCATTTCTTCATTAGAAAAGTGAAACCATGTAAATCATAGAGACATTATACTTGAAACATATACATATGAAATAATTCCATCTTATATGGAAAATGGTTTTTATAAAACACTTCAAATGAATTCTTGTGTAAAATATCCTTTCTTCTTCAAAATCATTTTCTTTTCAAAAAATGCCAGGAAATTTTAAAAGAAAAGGATTTTGTTGAAAATAGTCATTAAATATTGTAGGATGGTTTTGAAGAAGATTTTGAAGAAGATTTTGTCATATATCTCTTCACCTTCCCTTTCTGCTTATTCACCATAAGGATGGAAGGCTTTTCACACTTCATATTCTTGTCCTCTTCGCTAATGAGGACTAGAAGATCTGATAGAGACTTCTCAATTTTGTTCATATTGAAATTTAAAACAATGTTATAGAATCTATAAGGGAGTGATGTGAGAATGATATCAGTGCCTAGTTCATCAGGGAGTTTAAACCCTAGAACCTCCTGGCTCTCAATGTAGCCAATGATCTTAACTACATAAGGCCCAGGTGGGGAACCTTCTCCAATCATACTCTGAAAGTGTGCCTTAGAGATCTCAAACCTTTCCTATCATTCTCTCTCCTAGTAAAGACCACAGAGGTTCTCGGGCATTCTATAAGAATCCATGCTTTCATGAGACTTCATGAGATAACTGGACATTGATGATAGCATAAAAAATTGAACATCGACCATGTCCTTCAAATGTTTCTCATAGACCATTAAATCCTCACCACTCACCTCTTTTCCAGGAGGATTAGGTAATGTTCACTCCATCACGTAAGACTTCTATACATGGAGTATGATAACCCGAAGGCATCTAAACTATTCGTGGAAATTACTTCTAGTGAGAATGTTGTCTTTATCCATAATTGATTGTAATTATAGTGTGGTTGATGAGCTTGTCATTTTTATTCTATAATTACAAGATGACATCATTAGTTCTTTCTTGATTGCATTTTTTGAGAAATAATAAATTTTTATAAATTCTTCCACAATTTTATCATGTCCCTATGGATCTCCCCATTGTACTAAGAATTTTCAGTTTACATGATATTCTAATGGAAAAGATCCATATTCCCCTTTGCATAACCCCAAAAAGGTTTGGTCAAGCTATTAGAAGGTATTTATGAATGAAGGCCTTTGATAACTGTGGGGTTGCATCCCCTTGATCTATTGAGTGGACTCCCCAATCCTAAAATCATGAATTTTGAATATCCTCAAACCTTGCCTCCAATATCAGACCATGTCTAGCAAGGGATAATCCCCTTGATGTAATATGGTTAATTTAACCCGAAACCTTTCATAAGTGATTTCTGTATAAATGTAAGTGTCCCAACCCGGGTTTTTCAAACCCATAGTTTTATTATGTTTTCCCCTTATTCAAGTAAAGGAAGACTCGTAATGACTTATTATTTTATTTGACGGATTTTTGTCTCTTATGCGTGAATTTCATATTATCATTATCACATGATTGTTAATATTAAGTGGAAATTACATATGTGATTAACCATGTCTTGATATTATTTATGCATAAGTCTGGTTTATTTTATTACAATCTTTCATGCTGGTTAATTCATTAATTATGTGATCATGACAACACATCCATAATGATAAACCATTCAACTGATAGAAATAAAATAAATAGAATGATCATTATCATTTATAATGGTTATTTGGTCTAGCGGTTGATAAACGAACCCAACCTAGGGAAAAAACATCTTGAACCTTTTGGGTTCCTATTTACAGATATCCACCTGTCCAACTATATATCTCCTGGGATTGGTTTCTTATCATCTCCAGCATGAACTGGATCCACTAGCTTAGGAGTTCCATCCATTACATATGCATTCTTTAACTCACATGTTGGTGAGGGGTAAAAACGGGTTTTACAAAAAATAATCGTTGGGCACACATTCCCTACATATTAACAATAAGAAGGCTTGCGGTCCAACAAATTTAACATAAATAAATAAATTAAAATAGACCATCCACATACAATGGTCTTGGTCTAGCTCATGATCATCGATACATGCAATGATATTTACGCATAAATAAATCTAGAAATCAATTATTAAATCATTCTCGTTTAAGATAAATCATGCTCGAATCAATTATATTATTTAATTAATAAATTATTTTATCTTAAACACTTTTCTGAATTTCCTTGAGATTCTAATCCATTATGATTTTAAACAAATAAATTCATTTAAAATTATCTTTTTATGTAACTTGTACCTTGGAGGTAACCTGGTGAATTCCTATTCATAACTACCCAATGAGTAGAAATGAACATTACACATATGTTAAATTAAAAACCTATATATAAAACACATATCACGTGTTATGCCTCATCTTTACGCCTACACCATGTTACATGTCTCAAGGGTTTTTATAATATAATAATAAATTTTAATAAATATGCATAATTTGGAAGACTACATGGCATGCACTATTATTCACCATCCATCTGAACTATATGACTAGGGGAACGACGTGTGTGTGTGTACTTTAGAAATAATCAGAGTACACAGTGTGGCTAGTAGGGCACACACCGTGTAGTTCCTCATTACACACTCTCTGGCCAGGCAAGCCATGTGTGGGGTACACAGTCCAACCCTAACCTGAAGGGACTACACGTCCTGTCTAGTGGGACATATTGCATGTAATCTGGAAACCATGTGCCACCTGTTCTTGGTCAACACACGGAATTATTAAGACTTAGACAACCTCCAATGACATGGATTGGTTTGGAGGACCAGACCTGGTGCATTGAACCTTGTCTACAATGTGTGTACTGTCGAATACACATCATTTGTTCTGGTTTTGTATGTCTCAAAAACATTGGCACCTCCGGATGAGATCCTCTGTTTTATTTTAATCTAAATTAATTGAAATGATCATATTTTTAAGGTGAATGAGAATTAGAAGAGGAGAAATAGATCTCGAGATTCAGATTTGCAGAACGATTAACATGAATTGAAAAAACTAAATTATTAATTGCAGAAATCATCGAAGAAATATTTATGTTATTATAAACTATAATGTAACTGCTCTAATACAACATGAAGGTTCTCGGCGTCGTGGATGCATGGTTGGGATGACACCCAACTTTAATTTTTACCATGATCAATGATTATTCCATGATCAATATGATGATGAATGCTAGACTCCATGGAATTGAATCATTGATTTAGATAAAGGAAGAAGAGGCCCAAAATATTTACAGATGATATTTCTCCTCATATTATAATTTATTTAAATAATTTCTAAAATTAAAGAATACTTGGATATTTGGTATTTTCTTCCATGATGACATTGATCATTCAGAATGAAACTTCTGGATTGTCTCTTTGTGCTTACGAGGATTCAAACTAGAATCCCTCTAGTAATGATCCATACATGCTCTGATGGCCTCTGATCGACACCGCTAAATCTCCAGGTGCTAGTGCATTGAAGTAAGTGTCTTCTGTTGGACGTTATTGATCGCTTGTTCTTCAGTCCCGAATAACCTCTCTCATTATTGAGAGGGGAGTGAGAGGGATTCGAGAGAGACATTGTTTGGATCAACAATTATCAATTCACATGGCGTCTAGTGTGGTGTATGGAATAAAAGGCATATTTTCTTATTTATATACATGGAATTTCCGTTATAATATTTAATATCACAGTACCAATTAAATTCATTCATGGACATAGAGAAAACCCATGCTTTTAATAAAATACCGGGTCATTATTTATGGTGTGCCAACATGTGAAAAATGGAATTATAAATAAAATTCTACGTAAAAAAATAATATAAGAATTATTTTAATTTCTTCCAACTAGTTAAATAATAATTTATCATCTTGAAAATAATTATTTTACTACCGGACCAGCCTTGGTCAACTCAAACTCCACTTCCTTTTATTGAACACCGTAATAAATAAATAAATAAATATTTCTATTAAAAAAATTATTTTATTTACAAACTAGTAAATAAATATTTATTAAATGTTCAATAAAATCAATAAATATATTACCCACAATCCGGTGAATAAATATTATTTTAATTTATTCAATCATTTTAAAACGAATAAAATTATTCCACTATCTTGGGAATAATATTTATTAATTAAATTCAAATAGAATTTAACTGAGACCACCACAGACACTTAGTGTGTGACCCTCTAGGTTCATTCTCATTGACATTAGGCGGATTTACCTAAAGTTCAAGAGTACTGCCTAGCAATGGGTCATGGAACCTAAGAGAAAGATCATATATTCCAAAAAATGACATCCACATAAGAAAACTCACTGTTTTATACAATCTCTTTGTCTCAATATATCATCAAGAAGATTTATAGATAGTGTCATCAAACTTTATACTTGATACATCGTTCTTTGACTACCTGAAATAATCTTTTTGTTACACCATGGCCAAAAAATTTCATGTGATAGTTCTATTTCCACCATTGGGCCGAGATATCAACTTCCATAAATGGAATTGAAAAATAATTCCTCAAAATTTCCATTAATATCATGTCACTCGTGACGGGCCCAACATACACTACTTCCCACCAACTATCTGCATGACATATTTTATCAGTAAATCAAAGTGTGCAAGTCATTACACATATTAATGATAATATTAATGTCTAAGGATCATTACTCACACTCATATATATAAATATCTAATGACACCAAAAACATGTGAAATTCCAACTAGCTGGTCCGTTCTCATAATCTCATATCTTGGTGATTACGAAGGGAGAACATCCTGAGTGATAGTTTCATCTAGTTACGAGTACTCGTACCTGCCAATCTGCATGCCATGTGTCCCATAATAGCATGAAATCCAACCACATAACTATATTTAAGAATATTGTTATAGCATTTCAAGGTTCTCATCATAGTGGGGAACTGCCATGTCCTTATCATTGCAACAAATACTCTAAGACATTATTACATCAAATTCATGCAGAATAATGAAAAATTTGTAATAATACATTAAATATACATGTAATCAAAGTAAAACCTTTTGGTTTTAGGACACCAATTCTTACACTTATTCCTCATTGAAAATGAATCTATTCCTTGGTAATTTATTTCATAATAAGAATTATCACTTTTTACTTAAACCCCTATAAGGCTTATCCATCATTTAAGGTTAAATTTTTACATTATCAAATTTCATTGTGCACTGAGCGTCAATGGTCCCCACATTACCCCCCATAAAAAAAATCCATATTAATCTTTCCTTCAAATATCTTTTTTCAAATCTTTAATTTCTGAGACAAAACAAGAAATTATTTAATCATCCACATTGTCTCATTTATGACTAAATTTAGAAATTTCATGTTTTCCAAAGGATTTGAATGTCATTTCATTTCTTACTATAATTTATATATATTCTAGTTTGAATCTAATATCATAAGGCATTCACTACATAGCATATCATCAAGAGAAAGTTTATACATATCCATTTCTTCAAGACCTAAAACATTTTGATTTAGAAGAGGTGGATGAATTATTGGGATTTTCATTAAAATTATTAAATCCATAATTTATCCATTAAGACTTCAAACTAGAAAAACATCAGTAATGAAATTAAATAAACTATCTAAATTTTCCTCTAGGTTCATTTTCTTATCATTGAACAGGTTGGGTAGTACATGATGTATGGGCTCAATCATGTTGTATACTCATTAACATATTTTTTAATGGTTTCACCAACATGGACATGGCTATATTGAACCACATTAAATTCAATTACATATAATTATTTAGTTTTTTAGTAAGATAATTGTGATCTTTAGAAATAGTATTAAGCAATTTCCCATCTATTTTAATCATACAAAGATGTTTCAAATCATTGGATTAAATCTTGTGAATTAAAGAAAAGATAAATTCTATCCTAGTAGATAACATATGAGATCTCATTTTATTCTTTCAAAACTAGAATTTTCTTTTATAAAAAATTTTAAATCCCAAAACATTCAATAAATTCATCATAAAAACCAAAATAGAGGATTGATTTAACTCAGACAACATGTACCCTTTGATACAACTTATAAAACACTGAAACACCTGGAGAGGGGAGGGGTGAAATAGGGTCTCAACTTTTTTCTTGAATGCGATGAAGCTTAAAAAAAGTTGTTAAAAGAATATTTTCAACCTATGTGATGGAATCATGAAATCATCTAACACCCGTATGCAGAAATAGAAACACAAAAAAAATTTACATGATTCCCCACTAAGGGATAATCCAAAGAGAATACATTTATATTGTGTCAGTTGTAATTGAATCTAGTATGATTCAACAGATATTGTGGAATAGAACTGATTAAGCATGATCACTTTATGATAGTAACTCCACCTTTATAAAAATTTTATTTACCACATGTTGTCTCTCTCAAATCACATCAATCAAATCCCTATTTCAAATTTACTTGGGTGAATCCACTCTCATTTTATTAACATGAATTTCATATCAATTGATAGAATAGATAAGTCTTTGTCCCTAATAATCATGGGACTCTAATATCATAATATTCATTAATCAATGCCCTTAAATTCACTATTAACTCAAAATAGATGTTCAACCCGTATTTTCATGAAACTCTTTCACATTAAGGAAAATTTGTTCTTTCAGACAACACCTTAACTTTCATGAAATTTTGGTTTGGTTGAAGTGCTCTAATATTTATGAAAACCATTAGTTTTGACACAACTTTTACTTTTTCATACAATTCAAAATTTCCTGAAAATTGACTCTTTCAGGAATCTGACTTGGTCTATGTAGAAAAGAATTAATTTGTTTTCAAAACAATACCTTATAAAACTATTTCACAATAAGGAGGACTTAGATATCTATTGAGATATGTCACGAACCAACCCGGGTTGACCCTGAACCGGTCACCCGAGCCGGCCCGCAACATGGCCCGAAGGACGTTACCGATACCCACGGGCTGACAACTAGTGCCGGGCATCAAAAGTAAACAGGTGGGAACAATTTAGCCCAAAATAAAAATAAATTAATCAGCAGAAACAAATGGTACAGAAGCAAATAAAGAAATAGCATCCAACAACGCCACTAACCTAACCACGACTAAAACTCCACGTGACCCCTTGGGTCACCTTCTAATACCACAACCAACATCTCTCAAGGCGAACAACAGAATCTGGAACCTGCAACAGAACTAAAAACAAGAAAACACTATAGGCGTGAGTATTAAAACTCAGTAGGTAGGCCCGACTAAATCTATTCCCAATGCACATACCAATAAATAAAAAATTTATCAATTCCAGGTTTGAACTAAATTATATAAAATATGGTTTCCACACACTTTCATTTCCAAAACAAGTAAAATTCCATTGCCCTTTTTAATTTAGAACAAGTTTATTGTTGAAAGAAACAGGTGCATTGCATTTTTAAAACATTTTGCGAACAATTTAGAAATCCAAACTTTAGTTGTTAGTCAAAAGGAGAATCACACACAACACACACTAAGGGCAATGGTAAAAGTGGCACACATGGGTCAGAAACCGAACTCGACATATCAATCATCCGCCACACACAAATAAACACTAAAAGAAACACGAGTCGAACCTAGGAGATCGTGAACAATCTAGAACGTACTATACATGTGACTCATCCTGAAGGCATGCCCTAACTCGATGACGTCATAACGCCCATACTACTACCCGACATAGCCCTGCATGGCCTAACCGAGGGGCCCAATCCCCATAGCAGCAATAACTCAGTATTCCCCCGCTATGGGGCCACTAGCCAGTGCGTGGTCTAAACTAGTGCAGCAATCATTCTTAGAATATTCACTCAATATGTCAGGTTCCCATGTCAACACAAGCAATACAAGAGGGGTGCGTCCACAATGTAAATCAAGCAGTCACAATGTACTAACATCACATACAGCTCATGCAATCAACGCACACAAAAGATTACCCTGAATAGGTTTTCCAAAATAATTTATTCTATTAAAGTGCCAAACGGGCCTTCACAAATTTTTAAACAAAACCTCATTTCTCGAGAAAACCCAAAACGCTTGTTCAGAAGAAATCACTTATCTTTAAAAATAGAAGTACGTTTGAAATTCTGTGAATTATGTTTAAAGGCCAAACACGCATTCTTTTAAAATTTGGTGTCCGCCCGTCAAGAAAATGTTCCAAGTGTTCGGTATAAAATAAACAGCTCTTTTCACACTAAATAATCATTTAAAATTTTATTATCTAATTATTATTTATCATTCATTAAAATTAACAAAACATCAAGAAATTAATAAATTCTAAATTTAAAGGTGAGTGCAATGGGGGACCTACCTCGGCTCGATGTCCAAACACAAGGGCGCGTCACGCCTCGCACAGACGCACCAGCACGTGCAAGCCGATGATCGCGGTAACGCGTGGTTACCCCGCCAACGCACTGCAACTGAAAAGATAAATAAAATACATGATCACGGACTTAAAATAATCCAAACGAACAAACAACGCAAAAGAACCACCCCGACACATTTTCAAAACACAACTTGCATTATCTGTACCATTTAATAAACCACTTTATATTTTATAACACAAATTCCAAATAGTAACCCACAACTTACGCACCCCATACCCTATTCAAAACCCTATTTTAAATCTAAAATTACACAACGCTGCATAAAAAAAAACACAATTTACCCCACTTGCACAAACTAATAAACTATCTACACAACTAGGTAAACCATTTCCACAACTGACCAAACAACAAAGAAAATTTATTAAACAAATTCAAAATGTGCCGGATGACTCAAAATATCATGAAATCACTCAAAACTTCTAAACGCACCATGACGTCACACCAAAACACAACTGCAACCCTTAAATATTTTAATAAACCAATGAAACAGTTTTTAAAACACTATAAATGGCTCAAAATGGGTTTCCAAAGAACTAAACACTCGCATCACATAAACACATTACTAAACACTTCAAAAACATAATTAAACATAAATAAAAACCATATTTTCACAAAGCAGATTAATCACCTAACATACTGAATTGACTAAACAATAAAAATAAAACTCCAGATAAAGATTATGCACCAAGCCCATACCTTGGGTGTTGAAACCCCAAATTTTAGTGAGAAACTTCAACTGTTCGCCAATCGCACAATAAAAAATTCAACTAAATGCTACGGCAAGGGTATGGGAAGCTGGATGAGCAAGATGGATTGGTGTCGGGAGTGTGCCACACCAGAAATTCCAGCCAAGAAAGATATGTGGCAACCGGCTAAGGGGAGTGGCGCGAAAGGGAGGGTGCAGGGCGGCGTGTGCTTCTTGCTGGACAGGAAGGTGCGCCGACTTGGTTCGTTGAAGGAGAAGTAGGAAGGGGGGTGAGGGTATCCGGCCGGGAAGAAAGGGGACATCGCGGTTGTCCGGTGCGGAGTGTGGTGCGGCTAGGTAAAGGTGCGGCGCGACTTGGTTACGCAAGCAGGAGGTCCATTGCGGTTGGGGATGGCGGTGTGAGGTTTCAAGGAGAACGGGGGTCTGGTTCAAGGCAGAACAAAAGGAGCGTAGAGGAGAAGTCAGGGCTGGGGCATTGTGCAGGGGCATTTTCCGGTGGTGCTGAGTAGGGAGAGCCAACGAGGGGGCGAGTGCGGAGGTGGTACAAGCGGGAGCCGGCGGAGGAGGGTTGCTGCGTTGCACTGCTAGGAGGGGGCAGCTCGCACGGTGCGGTGAGGAGGCAATGGGGAGTGCGCAGCAGGGGCATGATGCGGGGAGAATAGGGGGGAAATGAAGGGATAAGTGGGGTGTGGTCCGCAGCGCACAACAGGAAATGGGGGGGGGGGGCTGGTCTGTAGGGTCGTGGCGCGGGGCGGCGACGGTGACCGACAGGGTGGTGGCGCGGGGCTGGTAGCAGCGGGAGGTGGAAGCTGGCGTGGCCGGGAGGAGGGGAGGCCAAAGGAGGAGGCGGGGCACACGGGAGAAAAGAGAGGGATAGAGATGGGGGTGGCGGCACAGCAGACCAAAAAAACGCAAAAGGGGCGGTTTGGGGTTAAGGTAAAATAAATAAATAAAATAAATAAGTAAATAATAATTATAATAATGATAAAAAATAATAATATTAATAATAAAACTAATAAATATGAATAAAACAAATAATAAAGATTGATATTATTTCGTATCCATTTCATTTTAAATAATAATAACATCAACAATAGAGTTAGAAAAGAAAAAGATTCTTTCTCTATGACAATACTGTTATTATTGTTGGTAAAAAAAAAGAGAGACAATAATATTAATAATATTAACAACAACAAAATATTACTAATATTAACTAAATGTTAACCAAAAGAAAACTTTATCCCATTCCATTTTTTTGAATGATTATAATACTTGGTCAACCGTGCAGTCTCCAGGACCGAACGCACGATCGCTGCTAGCAGTGCGGGGACCGCGCACCAGCCCGAGACCCGCCAAAAACATCAACCTTCGAAAAATTTAAAACCATGGCCCAACTAACCTCGTCAAAATGACGTTGGACCAAGTAATTAATAAAAATAAAACAAAATGATTTGGTGTCTGCCGTCCGGGTGTGACAATTCTCCCCACCACAGGCACTTTCTGCCCCCAGAAAGTCACCAAGCCAACAGTTTACACAAGTAGAGTCCATGCCCAGACAAAACCAAAGGAAAACGTGATCCTTAGAGTAGCTGTTCCCAACATACGTCACACTTGACCAATTCAAGGAAAATCACTACCCGAAATTGAGGGGAGAACATGAGAGGGTTCTCCCCACCATAAGAATTCACTAATACCGAAACCCTTGAAACTCGAACAACCCCCCCCCCCCCCCTAGGGGGGTAACACGGGAACTCCCAAACCAAACTCATCCCACCTTCTCAACACTAACAGAACAACTCCACCAAGACTTAAACGAGAAACCTAATACAAAGCAACCCGACAAACCCGGGTCCCAAAACCCATCTTAACATCTCTACATTATCCAAACAACACCCTCGTCACAACTAGGAACCAGGAAACCCCCAACATGAACCTACAACTCCTCCACCTAAGTTGAGCAGGAGCACTGAGATTTAAACAAAACACCACCACAAGGCCACCCGGCATATCGGGGCACCAGGACAATGAACACCCTATAACAACACTATTGGAACTAAGAATTCCGCAAAACAATTTAAAACTCCCATCACATCCAACTCCCTTAGTGCGAGCGAGACAACGCTTCCACTATAACTCGTAACTCTGAGCACTGAGGAAAAACCCCCAACACTCACATCTCCAACTGATAACTAATTAAGTTAGGACCAACCCACACAAGGAAAAAAACCCTATTTAAGAAAAACAAACAATTATAGATGTCACACTCAGAAGAACGCAACTACTATGATCACAAAAGTATGATTTCATCCCACTATTACCACACAAAAAAAAAACTTACAATAGCGGGAGAACAAGGACAAGGAAACCCTGAATGTCTCTATTCCAAGACAAAAGATAAAGAACCAAGAAAAGGTGTCACATGCCACTGGCGCCCTGACTGTGCGCGAGCTTCACCCCGAGACCTGGGGCTGGGGATCTGATGGCAGAAGCATCTTATGCCTCACAGTCAGGCACAAGCATCCCCCAAACAAGACTCCTTATTCGAACTACACTAATTTCAGAACCTTTCCCATTGACCCGAACGGTCACACAATAGCAGGACTTCACAGGAATGAGACGAAATGGATTAGGATGCTTGAAACGACCACACTGATGGAACATTATAGAATAGTATGAAAAACCATAAGTCGACACCGAAAAAAGGGATTTCTTTAGAGGTAGGTTCCTCTCGTACACCTCGCTTGCGAAATGGGGAACCGCTACGGATGAAGAAAGGTGCTGGATTTTCCAAGCACTTGCGCTCCAGATGTCGACTACTTGAAGCAGCCAACACAAGCCTTCAAATTCTCAGATATGATCGATTGGATGAATGTGGACTTCAACACCTACCACATCAACCCAAAATCCAACCATGATGAGACATCAAACCTTCACCGGTCCAAAACTAGACCCTCAAACAGACCTGAGGCAGCACGGACTTGAAAAACCTTGAGAGTTCCCAACAACCCGAAGTCACACTCTAATTTCCCAAACCACACAACTGCCTATAACGGACATCAATCACCTCGATGAACATGCAACACATTATAGGAACCAGAATTAGGCATGACTCATTAACAACGTTCAGAGACTTTTCTGGGTGGCATATTCGGAACAACACATAGGGCACAAAACCAAAACCCGAAATCAAGCCAAAACACAATCGAGATAAACACCCCAAGCCGAGACAACCGGCCCGGAAGTTAAACGAATATAAATACAATCAAAATCCTCCTTTTCAAAATCACCATTTTCATTTAAAACTTCAAAACTTCTTTATTCCCAAGACCATTTTTTTTTCAAAAACAAAAGCCATTTTTCACTGGTCATAAATCCATTTGTCAGAGAAAAATCAATTTTCAATACCTTTATATTTCCAAAACTCACCCATGGCATCCCATGAATCATCACATGTGTGTCCATCCATTTCTATCCACATCATCCACGAACAAGTACCCCCATGCACTTTTCATTCATACCCACACACATGCGATCCTCCATAAAGAATACCAAGGGTCACACCAAGCCACCCTTTACCAACTCCAAACAAACATTAACTTTCAAATCAAAGATCCTTCAATTTAAAAAAAATCCACTTTACCAATTTAAAAACATTTTAGATAAAGCACTTTCATTTCAAGATCCACGTTCTTTTCAAAAAGGACACTTACACCAACCCGATCTAAACAAAACACAATCCACAACGAAGCACCAAAATGAGGAACTAGCAGTCGCAGTCAACCTGGCGACATGGTAGTGAGCCACACCCAGATAAGCAGCAACAACTAGGAGGAACTCAAACAGTGCACTTGGACTACACATGGGTCACTACTCCATGTGAGGTCATGACGTGACACTGGATCCCCTCCATTGTCATTCCTCAATCCAAAACAAAAGCAGAAGACTCAAATCCCAGACTACCCTGGTAACTCGAGAATCAGTGCGAGCAAGAGTTCGCGATGCTCTTCCCAAACTTACCACCTGAATCCCAAAAGTCCTAAGCTCCATCTATCAGACACCCCAAATAACAAGGACCTTGCTCTGATACCATTTTGTCACGAACAAACCCGGGTTGACCCTGAACCGGTCACCCGAGCCGGCCCGCAACATGGCCCGAAGGGCGTTCCCGATCCCCACGGGCTGGAAACTAGTGCCGGGCATCAAAAGTAAATAGGTGGGAACGATTTAGCCCAAAATAAAAATAAATTAAGCAGCAGAAACAAATGGTACAAAAGCAAATAAAGAAAGATCATCCAACAACGCCACTAACCTGACCACGACTAAAACTCCACGTGACCCCTTGGGTCACCTTCCAATACCACAACCAACATCGCTCAAGGCAAACAATAGAATCTGGAACCTGCAACAGAACTAAAAACAAGAAAACACTATAGGAGTGAGTATTAAAACTCAGTAGGTAGGCCCGACTAAATCTATTCCCAATGCACATACCAATAAATAAAGAATTTATCAATTACAGGTTTGAACTAAATTATATAAAATATGGTTTCCACACACTTTCATTTCTAAAACAAGTAACAGTCCATTGCCCTTTTTAATTTAGAACAAGTTTATTGTTGAAATAAATAGGTGCATTGCATTTTTAAAACATTTTGTGAACAATTTAGAAATCCAAACTTTAGTAGTTAGTCAAAAGTAGAATCACACACAACACACACTAAGGGAAATGGTAAAAGTGGCACACATGGGTCAGCAACCGAACTCGACCTATCAATCGTCCGCCAAACACAAATAAACACTAAAAGAAACACGGGTTGAACCTAGGAGATCGTGAACAATCCAGAACGTACTATACATGTGACTCATCCTGAAGGCATGCCCTAACTCGATGAAGTCATAACGCCCATACTACTACCCGGTATAGCCCTGCATGGCCTAACCGAGGGGCCCAATCCCCATAGCAGCAATAACTCAGTATTCCCCTACTATGGGGCCACTAGCCAGTGCGTGGTCTAAACTAGTGCAGCAATCGTTCTTAGAATATTCACTCAATATGCCAGGTTCCCATGTCAACACAAGCAATACAAGAGGGGTGCGTCCACAATGTAAATCAAGAAGTCACAATGCACTAACATCACATACAACTCATGCAATCAACGCACACAAAAGATCACCCCTGAAAAGGTTTTCCAAAATAATTTATTCTATTAAAGTGCCAAACGGGCCTTCACAAATTTTAAAACAAAACCTCATTTGTCGAGAAAACCCAAAACGCTTGTTCAGAAGAAATCACTTATCTTTAAAAATAGAAGTACGTTTGAAATTCCATGAATTTTGTTTAAAGGCCAAACGAGCATTCTTTCAAAATTGGGTGTCCGCCCGTCAAGAAAATGTTCCAAGTGTTCGATATAAAATAAACGGCTCTTTTCACACTAAATAATCATTTAAAATTTTATTATCTAATTATTATTTATCATTCATTAAAATTAACAAAACATCAAGAAATTAATAAATTCTAAATTTAAAGGTGAGTGCAATGGGGGACCTACCTCGGATCGATGTCCAAACACAAGGGCGCGTCACGCCTCGCACAGACGCACCAGCACGCGAAAGCCGATGATCGCGGTAACGCGGGGTTACCCCGCCAACGCGCTGCAACCGAAAAGATAAATAAAATACGTGATCACGGACATAAAATAATCCAAACAAACAAACAACACAAAAGAACCACCCCGACACATTTTCAAAACACAACTTGCATTATCTTTACCGTTTAATAAACCACTTTAGATTTTATAACACAAATTCCAAATAGTAACCCACAACTTACGCACCCCATACCCTATTCAAAACCCTATTTTACGTCTAAAATTACACAATGCTGCATAAAAAAAACACAATTTACCCCACTTGCACAGACTAATAAACTATCTATACAACTAGGTAAACCATTTCCACAACTGACCAAACAACTAAGAAAATTTATTAAACAAATTCAAAATGTGCCAGATGACTCAAAATATCATGAAATCACTCAAAACTTCTAAACACACTGTGACGTCACACCAAAACACAACTGCAACCCTTAAATATTTTAATAAACCAACGACACAATTTTTAAAACACTATAAATGGCTCAACATGGGTTTCCAAAGAACTAAACACTCGCATCACATAAACACATTACTAAACACTTCAAAAACATAATTACACATCAATAAAAACCATATTTTCACAAAGCAGATTAATCACCTAACATACTGAATTGACTAAACAATAAAAATAAAACTCCAGATAAAGATTATGCGCCAAGCCCATACCTTGGGTGTTGAAACCCCAAATTTTAGTGCGAAACGTAAACTGTTCTCCAATCGCACAATAACAAATTCAACTAAATGCTACGGCAAGGGTGCGGGAAGCTGGATGAGCAAGATGGATTGGTGTCGGGATTGTGCCACACCAGAAATTCCATCCAAGAAAGATATGTGGCAACCGGCTAAGGGGAGTGGCGCGAAAGGGAGGGTGTAGGGTGGTGTGCACTGCTTGCTGGACAGGAAGGTGCGCCGACTTGGTTCGTTGAATAAAAAGTAGGAAAGGGGGTGAGGGTATCCGGCCGGGAAGAAATGGGGCATCGCGGTTGTCCGGTGCGGAGTGTGGTGCGGCTATGTAAAGGTGCGGCGTGACTTGGTTACGCAAGCAGGAGGGCCATTGCGGTTGGGGATGGCGGCGTGAGGTTGCAAGGAGAACGGGGGTTTGGTTCAAGGCATAAAAAAAGGAGCGCAAAGGATAAGTCAGGGCTGGGGCGTTGTGCAGGGGCATTTTCCGGGGGTGCTGAGCAGGGAGAGCCAACGAGGGGGCGAGTGCGGAGGTGGTACAAGCGGGAGCCAGCGGCGGAGGCTTGCTGCGTTGCACTTCTAGGAGGGGGAGGCTCGCACGGTGCGGTGAGGAGGCAACGGGGAGTGCGCAGCAGGGGCATGATGCGAGGAGAACAGGGGGGAAAGGAAGGGATAAGTGGGGTGAAGCCCGCGGCGCACAACAGGAAACGGGGGGGGGGGGGGGGGGCTGGTCTGCAGGGTGGTGGCGCGGGGCGGCGACGGTGACCGGCAGGGTGGTGGCGCGGGGTGGCGATGGTGACCGACTGGGTGGTGGCGCGGGGCTGGCAGCAGCGGGAGGTGGAAGCTGGCGTGGCCGGGAGGAGGGGAGGCCAAAGGAGGAGGCGGGGCACACGGGAGAAAAGAGAGCGATAGAGATGGGGGTGGCAGCGCAACATACCAAAAAAACGCAAAAGGGGCGGTTTAGGGTTAAGGTAAAATAAATAAATAAAATAAATAAATAAATAATGATAATAATAATGATAAAATATAATAATATTAATAATAAAACTAATAAATATGAATAAAACAAATAATAAAGATTGATATTATTTTGTATCCATTTCATTTTAAATAATAATAACATCAACAATAGAGTTAGAAAAGAAAAAGTTTCTTTCTCTATGACAATACTATTATTATTGTTGGTAAAAAAAAAGACAATAATATTAATGATATTAACAACAACAAAATAGTACTAATATTAACTAAATGTTAACCAAAATAAAACTTTGTCCCATTTCATTTTTTTGAATGATTATAATACTTGGTCAACCGCGCAGTCTCCAGGACCGAACGCACGATCGCCGCTAGCAGTGCGGGTACCGCGCACCAGCCCGAGACCCGCCAAAAACATCAACCTTCGAAAAATTTAAAACCAGGGCCCAACTAACCTCGTCAAAATGACATTGGACCAAGTAATTAATAAAAATAAAACAAAATGATTTGGTGTCTGCCGTCGGGGTGTGAAAATTCTCCCCACCACAGACACTTTCTGCCCCCAGAAAGTCACCAAGCCAACAGTTGACACAAGTAGAGTCCATGCCCAGACAAAACCAAAGGAAAACGTGATCCTTAGAGTAGCTGTTCCCAACATACGTCACACTCGACCAATTCAAGGAAAATCACTGCCCGAAATTGAGGGGAGAACATGAGAGGGTTCTCCCCACCACAAGAATTCACTAATACCGAAACCCTTGATACTTGAACAACCCCCCCCCCCCTAGGGGGGTAACACGGGAACTCCCAAACCAAACTCATCCCACCTTCTCAATGCTAACGGAACAACTCCACCAAGACATAAACGAGAAACCTAATAGAAAGCAACCCAGCAAACCCGGGTCCCAAAACCCATCTTAACATCTCTACATTATCCAAACAACACCCTCGTCACAACTAGGAACTAGGAAACCCCCAACATGAACCTACAACTCCTCCACCAAAGTTGAGCGGGACCACTGAGATTTAAACGAAACACCACCACAAGGCCACCCGACATATCGGGGCACCAAGACAATGAACACCCTATAACAACACTGTTGGAACTAAGAATTCCACAAAACGATTTAAAACTCCCATCACATCCAACTCCCTTAGTGCGAGCGAGACAACGCTTCCACTAAAACTCGGAACTCTCAGCACTGAGGAAAAACCCCCAACACTCACATCTCCAACTGATAACTAATGAAGTTAGGACCAACCCACACAAGGAAACAAAACCCTCTTTAAGAAAAACAAAAAATTATAGATGTCACACTCAGAAGAACGCAACTACTATGATCACAAAAGTATGATTTCATCGCACTATTACCACACAAAAAAAAACTTACAATAGCGGGAGAACAAGGACAAGGAAACCCTGAATGTCTCTATTCCAAGACAAAAGATAAAGAACCAAGAAAAGGTGTCACATGCCACTGATGCCCTGACTGTGCGCGAGCTTCACCCCGAGACCTGGGGCTGGGGCTCTGATGGTAGAAGCATCTTATGCCTCACAGTCAGGCACGAGCATCCCACATACATGACTCCTTATTCGAACTACACTAATTTCAAAACCTTTCCCATTGACCCGAACGGTCACACAATAGCAGGACTTCGCTGGAATGAGACGAAATGGATTAGTATGCTTGAAACGACCACACTGATGGAACATTAGAGAATAGTATGAAAAACCAGAAGTCGACACCGAAAAAAGGTATTTATTTAGAGGTAGGTTCCTCTCGTACACCTCGCTTGCGAAATGGGGAACCGCTACAAATGAAGAAAGGTGCTGGATTTTCCAAGCACTTGCGCTCCAGATGTCGACTACTTGAAGCAGCCAACACTGGCCTTCAAATTCTCAGATATGATCGATTGGATGAATGCGGACTTCAACACCTACCACGTCAACCCAAAATCCAACCATGATGAGACTTGAAACCTTCACCGGTCCAAAACTAGACCCTCAAACAGACCTGAGGCAGCACGGACTTGAAAAACCTTGAGAGTTCCCAACAACCCGAAGTCACTCTCTAATTTCCCAAACCACACAACTGCCTATAATGGACATCAATCACCTCGATGAACAGACAAAACATTATAGGAACCAGAATTAGGCATGACTCATTAACAACTTTCAGATACTTTTCTGGGTGGCATATTCGGAACAACACATAGGGCACAAAAACAAAACCCGGAATCAAGCCAAAACACAATCGAGATAAACACCCCAAGCCGAGACAACTGGCCCGAAAGTTAAACGAATATAAATACAATCAAAATCCTCCTTTTCAAAATCACCATTTTCATTTAAAACTTCAAAACTGCTTTATTCCCAAGACCATTTTTTTTTCAAAAACAAAATCCATTTTTCACTGGTCATAAATCCATTTGTCATAGAAAAATCAATTTCCAATACCTTTATATTTCAAAAACTCACCCATGGCATCCCATGAATCATCACATGTGTGTCCATCCATTTCTATCCACATCGTCCACGAACAAGTACCCCCCATGCACTTTTCGTTCATACCCACACACATGCGATCCTCCATAAAGAATACCAAGGGTCACACCAAGCCACCCTTTACCAACTCCAAACAAACATTAACTTTCAAACCAAAGATCCTTCAATTTAAAAAAAATCCACTTTACCAATTTAAAAACATTTTAGATAAAACACTTTCATTTCAAGATCCACGTTCATTTCAAAAAGGACACTTACACCAACCCGATCTAAACAAAACACAATCCACAACGAAGCACCGAAATGAGGAACTAGCAGTTGCAGTCAACCAGGCGACATGGTAGTGAGCCACGCCCATATAAGCAGCAACAACTAGGAGGAACTCAAACCGTGCACTTGGACTACACATGGGTCACTACTCCATGTGAGGTCATGACATGACACTGGATCCCCTCCATTGTCATTCCTCAATCCAAAACAAAAGCAGAAGACTCAAATCCCAGACTACCCTGGTAACTTGAGAATCAGTGCGAGCAAGAGTTCGCGACGCTCTTCCCACACTTACCACCTGAATCCCGAAAGTCCTAATCTCCATCTACCAGACACCCCAAATAACAGGAACCTTGCTCTGATACCATTTTTGTCACGAACCAACTCGGGTTGACCCTGAACCGGTCACCCGAGCCGGCCCGCAACATGGCCCGAAGGGCGTTCCCGATCCCCACGGGCTGGCAACTAGTGACAGGCATCAAAAGTAAATAGGTGGGAACGATTTAGCCCAAAATAAAAATAAATTAAGCAGCAGAAACAAATGGTACAAAAGCAAATAAAGAAAGAGCATCCAACAACGCCACTAACCTGACCATGACTAAAACTCCACGTGACCCCTTGGGTCACCTTCCAATACCACAACCAACATCGCTCAAGGCGAACAACAGAATCTGGACCCTGCAACAGAACTAAAAACAAGAAAAAACTATAGGCGTGAGTATTAAAACTCAATAGGTAGGCCCAACTAAATCTATTCCCAATGCACATACCAATAAATAAAGAATTTATCAATTACAGGATTGAACTAAATTATATAAAATATGGTTTCGACACACTTTCATTTCCAAAACAAGTAACAGTCCATTGCCCTTTTTAATCTAGAACAAGTTTATTGTTGAAAGAAACAGGTGCATTGCATTTTTAAAACATTTTGCGAACAATTTATAAATCCAAACTTTAGTTGTTAGTCAAAAGGATAATCACACACAACACACACTAAGGGCAATGGTAAAAGTGACACACATGGGTCAGCAACCGAACTCAACCTATCAATCATCCGCCACACACAAATAAACACTAAAAGAAACACGGGTCGAACCTAGGAGATCGTGAACAATCCAGAATATACTATACATGTGACTCATCCTAAAGGCATGCCCTAACTCGATGACATCATAATGCCCATACTACTACCCGGCATAGCCCTGCATGGCCTAACCGAGGGGCCCAATCCCCATAGCAGCAATAACTCTGTATTCCCCTGCTATGGGGCCACTAGCCAGTGCGTGGTCTAAACTAGTGCATCAATCATTCTTAGAATATTCACTCAATATGCCAGGTTCCCATGTCAACACAAGCAATACAAGAGGGGTGTGTCCACAATGTAAATGAAACAGTCACAATGCAATAACATCACATACAACTCATGCAATCAATGCACACAAAAGATCACCCCTGAATAGGTTTTCCAAAATAATTTATTCTATTAAAGTGCCAAACGGGCCTTCACAAATTTTAAAACAAAACCTCATTTCTCAAGAAAACCCAAAATGCTTGTTCAGAAGAAATCACTTATCATTAAAACTAGAAGTACGTTTGAAATTCCATGAATTATGTTTAAAGTCCAAATGGGAATTCTTTCAAAATTGGGTGTCCGCCCGTCAAGAAAATGTTCCAAGTGTTCGGTATAAAATAAACGGATCTTTTCACACTAAATAATCATTTAAAATTTTATTATCTAATTATTATTTATCATTCATTAAAATTAAAAAAACATCAAGCAATTAATAAATTATAAATTTAAAGGTGAGTGCAATGGGGGACCTACCTCGGCTCGATGTCAAAACACAAGGGCGCGTCATGGCTCGCACATACGCACCAGCACGCGCAAGCCGATGATCGCGGTAACACAGGGTTACCCCGCCAACGCTCTACAACTGAAAAGATAAATAAAATACGTGATCACGGACTTAAAATAATCCAAACGAACAAACAGTGGAAAAGAACCACCCGACACATTTTCAAAACACAACTTGCATTATCTGTACCGTTTAATAAACCCCTTTAGATTTTATAACACAAATTCCAAATAGTAACCCACGACTTACACACCGCATACCCTATTCAAAACCTTATTTTACTTCTAAAATTACACAACACTGCATAAAAAAAACACAATTTACCCCACTTGCACAGACTAATAAACTATCTACACAACTAGGTAAACCATTTCCACAACTGACCAAACAACTAAGAAAAATTATTAAACAAATTCAAAATGTGCCGGATGACTCAAAATATCATGAAATCACTCGAAACTTCTAAACGCATTGTGACGTCACACCAAAACACAACTGAAACCCTTAAATATT
Organism: Viscum album; assembly: GCA_963277665.1. NCBI lineage: Eukaryota > Viridiplantae > Streptophyta > Magnoliopsida > Santalales > Viscaceae > Viscum > Viscum album. Next base: position 1,261,517,142 of record OY728132.1, on the reverse strand, counting down.
TTAATAAACCAACGACACAGTTTTTAAAACAATATAAATGGCTCAACATGGGTTTCCAAAGAACTAAACACTCGCATCACATAAACACATTACTAAACACTTCAAAAACATAATTAAACATCAATAAAAACCATATTTTCACAAAGCAGATTAATCACCTAACATACTGAATTGACTAAACAATAAAAATAAAACTCCAGATAAAGATTATGCGCCAAGCCCATACCTAGGGTGTTGAAACCCCAAATTTTAGTGCGAAACTTCAACTGTTCGCCAATCGCACAATAACAAATTCAACTAAATGCTATGGAAAGGGTGCAGGAAGCTGGATGAGCAAGATGGATTGGTTTCGGGAGTGTGCCACACCAGAAATTCCAGCCAAGAAAGATATGTGGCAACCGGCTAAGGGGAGTGGCGCGAAAGGGAGGGTGCAGGGCGGCGTGCGCTGCTTGCTGGACAGGAAGGTACGCCGACTTGGTTTGTTGAAGGAGAAGTAGGAAAGGGGGTGAGGGTATCTAGCCGGGAAGAAAGGGGGCATCGCGGTTGTCCAGTGCGGAGTGTGGTGCAGCTAGGTAAAGGTGCGGCATGACTTGGTTACGCAAGCAGGAGGGCCATTGTGGTTGGGGATGGCGGCGTGAGGTTGCAAGGAGAACGGGGGTCTGGTTCAAGGCAGAAAAAAAAGAGCGCAGAGGAGAAGTCAGGGATGGGGCGTTGTGCAGGGGCATTTTCCGGTGGTGCTGAGTAGGGAGAGCCAACGAGGGGGCGAGTGCGGAGGTGGTACAAGCGGGTGCCGGCGGTGGAGGCTTGCTGCATTGCACTGCTAGGAGGGGGCGGCTCGCACAGTGCGGTGAGGAGGCAATGGGGAGTGTGCAGCAGGGGCATGATGCGGGGAGAACAGGGGGGAAAGGAAGGGATAAGTGGGGTGCAGCCCGCGGCGCACAGCAGGAAACGGGGGGGGGGGGGGGGGTCTAGTGTGCAGGGTGGTGGCGCGGGGCGGGGACGGTGACCGGCAGGGTGGTGGCGCGGGGCTGGCAGCAGCAGGAGGTGGAAGCTGGCGTGGCTGGGAGGAGGGGAGGCCAAAGGAGGAGGCGGGGCACACGGGATAAAAGAGAGGGATAGAGATGGGGGTGGCGGCGCAGCAGACCAAAAAAACGCAAAAGGGGCAGTTTAGGGTTAAGGTAAAATAAATAAAATAAATAAATAAATAAATAATAATAATAATAATAATAAAACATAATAATATTAATAATAAAAATAATAAATACGAATAAAACAAATAATAAAGATTGATATTATTTCGTATCCATTTCATTTTAAATAATAATAACATCAACAATAGAGTTAGAAAAGAAAAAGTTTCTTTCTCTATGACAATACTATTATTATTGTTGGTAAAAAAAGAGAGAGACAATAACATTAATAATATTAACAACAACAAAATATTACTAATATTAACTAAATGTTAACCAAAAGAAAACTTTGTCCCATTTCATTTTTTTGAATGATTATAATACTTGGTCAACCGCGAAGTCTCCAGGACTGAACGCACGATCGCCGCTAGCAGTGCGGGGACCGCGCACCAGCCCGAGACCCGCCAAAAACATCAACCTTCGAAAAATTTAAAACCAGGGCCCAACTAACCTCATCAAAATGACGTTGGAACAAGTAATTAATAAAAATAAAACAAAATGATTTGGTGTCTGCCGTCGGGGTGTGACAAGATATGTGACCTAAGTGATGTATATATCTTCCCATTTATAGAGAAAACTATACCTTTATAAAAATACCTTGAATGAAATTCTTATGAATTCAACATTTCATTTATGCTCATATTTATCGTTTTCCATATACTCAAATTCATAACTCACCAAATTCTTGAAACATCGGCTTTATTCCATTGGAAAACACAACACATCATGTGTCACACAACTATAATTTCATGATGTTTCAAACCTTGCATGAAACACTATCCTTTATCATATTTTAATTTGATGGCCCTCAATATTCCATTGTTCAAATCTATAAAAACCACTTTTACAATTTTTCAGAACTATTTTATTTATGTGACAATATTTCATTTCCATGGAAAATAATTTCTCCATCCTCCACATTTTTTGCACAAAATATATGGAAAACACATGGAAGCAGCAACACCTTAATAATTGATTCCACATGAACCATAATATCACTTGGCTCGTGAAATCCTTTGTCAAACTAGAGTCGATATAATAAAAGACACAAAATAAAATAAATTGGTAGATATTAAAACCCTTGTTACAGTCTAAAACATACTATGTAGACCTTTCACAAGAAAAATTATATTTTTTTGTCGAAACCCATTTAATTTGGCCAACTGATTATTCTCATTATAATATTCAATGAATTGAGGGGAAGTCTGTAACTTGGTTCCCACATCACATACTAAGATAAATGAATTCATAATAAGAAAGGGTTGAAAAATAATCAACATAAAAATTCATATAAAAAACTAAAATAGAAAATGTTAATACATACCCTAAACAAAATAACATAATCATAACCCAACAAAATTAATATGGTGAATAGTAATAATATTATATATATAGTCAAAATGAAAATTTACCATAAAAATATTTAATAAGCATGATATCTATTCAAATTATCCCCAATTTATCCTAAATTCAACAATGTGTTTTTGTTATTTATGAATGGAAATACCATAAATTTTAATTAAAAACATTTTATGGAAAATGAAAATTTCAATTTGAAAATATTTAATACAAAATGTTAAAAAAATATTGACGAAAATGTTATATGAAAATAAAAATTAAAAACATGTAAAATATGATTTAAATCCATTAGTGTTCATGATGGTGTAAAATTTGATTTATGTCATGCATGATAAAACAAAGATTACTTTAAATTATTTTAGTAATATCAATGTAACCCTTCTTTTCAAAATGACATGAGGATTCCTTATAAAAATAAAAAAATAAAAATGGGTGAACATTTACATGAAATATTATATTCAAATTACTAAAAACCTTATAGAAAACATTTCTTGAGTATATAGCTTTGATGAAAAATGGATTTCAATCAGTGAGGGAAATGATGTTGAATTTTCTAAAAAGGGATCTCAAACATTTTTTGTACTAATTTAGGTTTAAATAGTTCTATTACCTGAAAATTTCATTAATAATAAAATATAGATAAAAATATATTGATTTTAATATATAAATATCAAATAAATACCCTAAGGGATACTTAAACAAAAACAATCTCATATAATTATGACATAGTAAAATACACCCTCACCACTTTTATAACATCAAAATAATAATTCTCATAAAATAAATAATAATCTAATGAAACATTAAATAACCTTTTGATAAATATATTCTTGATATAAATTATAAAATTGTCAGTATATACATCGTTTAATGCAATGAGTGATGAATATGGTGTATATCCCACGTAAGTAAAAGTGGAATGAGAAACCCTTACCTTATGTTCAAATTCCATCACATGTATCTAAAAACCCTATATAATAAATATATATTTATTATAAATCTATTATATATTAATACTAATCTATATCATACCAAATATTATTTACATATAGACTTTTATCACTCGTTCATTAACAATTCCTTTTTATAATCACTATGTCGGTGATAATTTATGTGTTCTTCAAATTAGTTTTAGTTTCGTTGAATTGGTAAATTTAATTTTATTATTGTTAAATAATAATAAAATTTCTATAAATTATATTAAAATTATATATACTCATTACATATGTATTTATAGGCATCTATTAATTATATTGGAAGAAAATGGATTAAACTATTCATTAAGACAGTTGGTCGTAAGTATGCCTGAACGAAGCTTCCATTCTTCTCTATAGTTTGAATAAAAGAAAAATAAATATTTATAAATATTTCTAAAATAATTATTATTGAATATGTATCATTTATATTAATAAAATAATTTATTATTACCATCCATGTAAATATAAAATGAAAACATTTTTTATCGCTATGTGGAGGCTCAAGTCAACATGTACACCTGAGCGATATTAATGTTTACCAATGGATTAGAATGTAAGAAGTTAGATGTGATATTACATTAAAATATGTATGTTTAGGTCATAAATATAACAAATATTCATTAATTTTAAACACACTACATTCCATGTAAATCATAACTAAAAAACAAATCACATCGCTTCGCGAGGCAGTAGTACATCATACACATGATGGACGTTTTCATATCCACTGGATAATAGAAATTAAGAAGGTATACATGAAATAATAATTAAATCTATATAATAATTTTTTAAATATAAAATAAATATTTTAAATACATCATTATATCTATCCTTTCATGGTGTTAATGGAAGACAAATTAAATTGTTTTGTTGGGCGATAGTCCATTGTACACATGATCAATGATTTATTTCTCATTTGATAGATGCAAAGATAAATCAGGGATATTTAATTAACATAATAACATCTCTCTCTATATAATTTTATTGTTTTATTATATTAAAATTATTAATAATTTTTTATGTCAGTGGAATAAGCATCACAATAAATACACACATTAACAAATTTTACATAATCCTTGGATAACATCATTTGATTTATAAATAATCCCTTCTTACGAGTGATTCATAATAAGAATAAGGCCTCTAGGATATGGGGAGGGAATTATGTAATGGTTTTCTAGGGATTTTTGGAATTAGTGATTTCTGTAAGTGTGGAATGGGGATGAGTGGGGGTGGCCTTTTATAAGTGTGGAAGAGGACACACATAGAATATTTGAAAATATAATGTCATACCTATTTTTTTCTCATTTCATAGTCTAATAAAAATATTCATTCTCAAATATTTTAGTTGATAATGTAAAAATATATCCATAAAAGAAATTTTGGTTATATTTTGGTCATTCTAAATCATTCTCTTCTTAGTTTAATCCCCTTAGAAAACATGTCTTTACATTAACATTAGAACTTAGTATTTACAGTTTCACTATTAATTATGGAAAAGAAATTAATTTGACCTTAGTAGACATGATAAATTATGATAAATCTGAATAATACATCCTTTTTAAACTTCATTTCAAAAAATTGGAATATTTTAGTCTAAAATTAAACTACATACATGATAAAAGAGTGGATTTCCCATGAGAAAATTCTTATATGTATAGAATGTTTTATTATAAAAATTAAATATGAAATTAGTTCCATTGGTATAAATTAATTGTATTTTAATATAACTGAACTCATTTAATTTTGAAAACTCTTTAAGAAATATTTTAACTTTTTATATAATTTTAAAAAAATATGGTTTTCAATAAAATTTTACTTTTAACTATTCATCAGAAATTATTCCTTTCAGAGAATAATTTTTTTTTCAAAAATTTATTTTTGAATTTTAGATTTAAAAAATGAGGTTTTATTTTCCATATACAATTTCTATCATTCAAAAATATAATTTTAAGAAAATGTTTGCAATGTTAAACAATTCCTCCTTTTATTAAATTCTGTATTATCAAAAATCATTTATTTCTATTTCAATTTGTTCTTATTTTGTTTATAATCAACAGATGACCATTGAAATCATATTATACATGTTTAACAATTATATTTTCATAAATTAGTTATTAATATTCATACACACCATCTTAACCTCTAGTTTATAATGGTTATGATTATATAATAATATTTTAAGAGAGTAGCATGTTTCGTTTAAACACAGTGTTTCATGTATGACTATATATCTAAGATATTGAATTTAAAATAAATATAATGCAATTTATTAGTGTATTTATTCTCTTATAATATTGATGTTTCATTTCAAAAATTCTATTTAACTTGATCTTCCACTTTTAAAATCCTAGAGTGTTACAATAACCACATTTTATCAGCAAGAAAATTATTAGGGCTTTTAAATAAAAAAAGAGTGGCATTTTGTATTTTACATAATTTAAATTAATATATAAGCCATTATCTAATAAAAATGAAAAAAAATTCCATAACCTTAAATTTTGTATGTCTATGGTTGAACCCCACTCATATATTAGATTAATTATATATGTAATTGTTGTTTTAAATTATTATCACATAGTTTTAACATTGTTTAAATTATTTTACCCTTATAGACGTGATAAATATTTAAAATCATTACTATTCATAATGATGTAAAATTAATGTGCCCGATTCACCAAATATTAACCCCTAATTACAAATATGGAATCCAATTATTCGGGATTAAATATATAGAATTGGTATAAATTAATTTTAATATAAATTTGGAAAATTAAATGACCAAAAATTAGAAAAATGTGTTTTGAGAATAAAAATTAACATATATCAAAATGATTAATATTACCAATTCAAATGTAATGAATTACATTATTTTAAATAAAATGGATCTTATTTAAATTTGAGAATAGATATAAAATATAATAAAAAATTTATATATAATTTATTCAATGAAATGAAACGAAATTATTTGAAAATTTTCAATTTTTCATTATTCACTAAAAAATCAATCTTCTCAAAAAAAAAATCAAAAAAAATAACAATGAATTAATTATGAAATACTAATTAAAAAATGGTTTTAATTTTATATTATAAAATTTATTTAGTTATAATAATTTATTTATAATTTATACGCAAAAGGTTTAATAAAAAATCATTTTGGAAGAAAATGAAATTTTGAATCATAAATTGTCTTCACTAAATATTATGTGATTTTTTCCTAATATTTAACATTTTTCATTATGTAAGGACACTATAAATATATATAATAATATCTTTACTCATATTTATACCCTCTAGTTTAATAAAAGTTTTATAAATTACATATTTAAATAATATTATTTTTATGATATATCATAATTCTTTGAAACCTCAATGTTCTATGTAATAGAATCTATCAAGAATAATATTTATAATAATAAATTTTTAGGGTATTAAATTCACCCCTTAAAATAAATAAAATCCTTAAAATCATATCTCATTCATCAAAGGATCATTATTTCAAAATACCATTGTTGAAACATGCATCATATAAATGGATAATAAAACATCCATTAAAAGGGGATATGGGCAACATAAATGTGGCCTATAAAACACATAATTTGGCTCCTCGATGTTGATAAAAATGAAAGGAAGACAAAATAAATACAATGATGAGGAAAATCACTTCCAAGGACTAATATATTGTGATAGAGAATATGGTAATGAGAATGTAATTGAAAAAAACCATACATTCTTTAGTTTTCAAAAGACAATCGATTCATCAGAATTGAATGTAAAATAACTAATTTATTCATTGAAGATCCATTTACAAAAATTTATGTATTATTTTTTTATCAAATAATATAACATGTAAAATTAAATAACTTGATTTATATCCATTTCATAAGAAAAAATTCATCATTTAGTTATTCTTCAATCAATTTCCGCAATATATCTTACTACATGAAATAAATATTCCACCTGAATTTTTTCATCCTGAAAAACTATAATTAAAATTTTTAGGATCCTAATATCTATAAAATAATGAAAATTAATTCCTTCCTTCCATAAATGACTTCTAAAACAAAAACAGTTAGCACAAGTTATCTAATATTTATAAATATAATACATTAATTCCTAAAACCTCATAAATGACACAGTAAGATAAACATATTCCATTATAGAAATAGTTATGACTAAGACTCATAAAATATTTTTTTAACAAATTCACAACACAAAAATATAAATTATTTAATCACATTTTATTTTCATGATCAAATTTTACATTTATCATAATACTATATAAAGTATCTGAAAATTTCAAAAATATGAAAAATTTGTATACCTTGGTCATATATTCTCCTAAAACATACTAATAAGATGAAATACTATAAATCCTTTACAAAAACATATATTATTAAAATAAAATTATATTATACTTATTTATAATGCAAAATCATAGACTTCCAAATATATTCCATTAATATAAAATTGAAAAAAACATCATTATAAATTACTTTTTCATCAAATAAATATTCACATTCAAGGCCCTAAATATCATAAAATTAACTTTATGTTTCTAAAACTTTTGTTGAGGTGAAATCATGTCACAAACTCCCTATTTTGACTATCATTCCCAATATCCAATCGTGGGAACCTTTCATAAAAATAATCAATGATGGCTTCCCCATGATCAAAATGGGATGAGGCGTTGTCGGTTTATCTTATCATGGATTTCAGCTTTGAGATAATTTCCTAGTTTAGGTATCCCTTATATATTTAATTCATAGTCATGGAACACATTCACGGTGACATATTGGGGTGAAAACAAGTTAATTAAATTGCTTCTATCTTGATAAGGTGAACCACCTTTGTTTAGGGTGAGCTGTTACATTGGTTTCTTCTGGGCATGTTTGGAGGGAAACTATATAGCCTTACTCTTTTGGAGGTCATATCATGTGTGGGGAATCTCATTTTTCTAACCCAAATCATCCTGTGTAGATCATGCGGTATTTTACACTAATGAAATAATTATTCCAAGGAATTTACCTCAATAATCCCATGTTTATCTCTTTGGTATAGGTTTTGGATCTGGACATAAGTTTAACATTATGAATAGAAGGTGGGGGGAACTGGCTTAACCACCTGTGAGGAAAAGTTTGGCACTGGTTTAATAACTTTTTTGGAAATGATGGGTCCAGGATTAACATAAAGCAAGGAAAAGAAGAGTTCTTGTTTAAAATCATGTAGGTATAGGATGTGTTCTAGTTTAATGTCTTTCATGTAATAGATGAGTGAACATTTATCATATTGTAGTGATAATATTTGTGTAGTTTTAACATCTTGTAGGAAATATATGGGAATGGGTTTAATATCCTACATGTAAAATATGGGCAGGTCTTGTTAAGACAGACTGAGTAGGGTGTGTCCCTAAAAGGGAATATTCAACACTAGGAATGAATATTGTCTGGATTGAACCTCATGGGGTCATCCTTTGTAAATTTTTTTTTGCGATAGGGATGAAATACCAAAATGTGTGATGCTTCAGTTTAACGTCTTGGGATGGGATGGATCCATGCAATTGAAGATCATTATTTAAGGTTGCCTATGTTTTTAAATGATCATAGATGAGGGATGGTGCGTGGATTATGGATAGGATCTACTTGTAGTTAGGGTTTCATCCCATAGTGGGGACAGATGGTGTGTGACATACACAAGGACTATTCTTGTGGTTAGTGTCCCATAATATTATTATAGAGGAGAGTGTGGGGCTTTTCTGTGGGACCTTCCTAGGTGTGGATTATCATCGCACTATGTGGGATTATTTGGAAAACCATGATGATTTTACATGGGGACTCCTATATTTATTACACATGGAAAGATACATGGGTTAATCCCATGTGAGTTATACATGAGTCATAATCTGCTCATCACAAAGGGTAAGGATACTATTTTAAATCATATTCTTAGGATGTTATTAAAAAGTTTAACATCGTATGATTAGGATGTGGATATTGGTAGTTTTACATCATTCATTTCATGATGTGGATGAGAATCACTACCCAATGGGGCATGTTTCAAGGGGAGAGGATGATATAGAATAAGTACCATCAACCAATATAGGTTCAGAGTATCCATTGAAGATTCCATCTCAAGGGCTTATGTGACCCACCCACATAAACCTCTTTCCAGATCATGGTGTTCGAACATCCATATAGGATTAAAAATTTGGGGGAAAACATTGAGAATACTATTTATAAGAGAAAAAGGCATTATGGGAAATATTCCTAAGAGAAATTGGTTAGGTAATGGATACAATAGAAGCATCAAGAACATTGGGTGTGGGACCAAGAAGTTATTTTGTGAAAATTTATTATGTAACACACATGTATTGTGTGATCTAATGGTAATAACATAATCTCAAATTATGGAAATAAGAGGCATAGTGTCCTGAATGATTTTTAGTTGCACCCATGTCAAGGTTGAGTGAAGGAATATTCACTTGTACAAATCCTTCCCGTCTGAAGATGGGTTGTGCAATGATCACTCTATAACTGGCCAAGTCATGTTTCTCCCAACAAGAGGTCTATAACACATGTTCTCTACCTTTAAGGGTCCATTGTCCATTATAGAGAACAATTTCATGGATGAGATGTGGTTGTTCACTTGAGAGAGGTTTTTCATGATCCGAAGAGCCTTTGGTAGTGAGGGTGTAATTATATTAATAGAATAAATTGTCTTCTAGTTTTTTGACACATAATTGGGTGTGAAACCGGGTTGTTCACCTATTCTTCCTTTCCTATTGGGGATGAGATGCACAAAATCTATGATTAAACATAAACTTTTTTGTGAAAATATATGGTTTCATGATGTGTAGTGTTCAACACATTCCTTTTTCATGCACATGCTTAGGAGACATAAATATTCGAACATAGAAAATATGGGATTTGATATCACCTTTATCACCTAAATTTCAAGTAGTAATAAAATAATCATTCCTTGAACCCACTCCATTTTTTCAGATGGGTCTTGGGAATTTTTTCAGCCTGTTTTACATCCATAGAACTATGTATCATCTTTTGCAACAAATCCCTTTGTTCAAGGAGATTTATATTGGAATGCATCCTATGAATATTTCATGTAAATATATCCTTATACCGAAAATGATTCTTGGGGATGGGTCACATGTTTTGTTCTTCCAAAACAAGTTATTTTAGATCAAAGACAATTTATTGGTGAGAAAAAAACTCCAACATGGAATAAGAGCTATTAGGGGATAGGAAAGTCTAGTTCTTAGGGAAATGACAATGACAGTGTCTATTTTTCATGTGTTCACAAAAATTTTATCTTGGGTCATGAAACTACATTTCCTGCTCTAGGAAAATATATAGGAAGAGACTATAAATAGGGGACGATCACCTATTTTAGTTCCCTAACATTATAGTGGCCAAATAATTCTCTCGACTATGGAACTCCTCCTTCTCTTGAAATCTAGAGCCTCAACAATTGTCTTCATTAAACTCTTCCTCTCCCAAAACTACTCCGCACTCCAAAAAAAACTTCACAACTACCAAATGCTGTGATATGGGGGAATTTTTCACAACCAAATCCATCCTTTTTATGAAACATCCATGGAGCATAATTTTTTTCATCAAATTAACTTCTATAAAAAAAATTAGATCAATTTTTTACTGAAACCCTGAGGGTTAATATGTCATTAGTTCTAGAGATTCCATGATCAAGGATGTTAATTTATGAAAACAGTGTTCTTTTGGTCTTAATTTCTATATCCTAGAAAAATTATATTCAAAGAACTCATCTTCAATTATAAAAATTCATTCTTATGGATGTGTTGTCCATTGTGGACATCAAATTTGTCATTTCGTGATTCTGGTTCAGTATCCCCAATAAGCTCTCCAAATGGTATTTCACAATTCCTGGTCACCATACCTAGGAGAAAGATGAAACTATCATCTAGATTCCAAGTGGACATAAGATAATAGTTAATTGGGGGAAACCAAAGGAATGATAAATAAAATATCATTATTTCATAATATTTCATAGAAGAATCCAATAAAATAGAAAATTTTGTTCCAAGGGCTAGGATTTTTAACTCAAAGGTGACATCATGGATGGGTGGGACTGTGTATATTGGGTATGACTCACCTACCATGAGTATGGGGCCAAGTTTTACCATATCAGATTTTATGAGGTAGTATGGATGTACCAATTTTATGTATATAGTCTATAAGATTTCATTCCAGAGCACCTCAGTGGGTCATCTATAGACACCAATGCCTTCCACCTCCCTCAAGGGGAGGTGGGAATCAGTCTATGGGACTTTCACTGTAGTATAAACTTCCCACTAAGTGTGTTATAATATGATTAGTTCCTCCAAACACTGAACACTGAGGGAGATATGTATAATTTCCTCACCCTATCAAGAATATATCCTTAATAATTCATTGAAGAAGGTATTAAAGCATGATACACCCTTAAACAAGGAAATAACATTCAAGACATGGTTGTGGATGTTTTAAATGAAGGACCTTGTAATGAAAATTCCAGGGTGGTCGAAGGAGTATTTGATAACACAATAAAGGAGGAATTCATGATCATACAATATGATAATGGTATTGGTAAGATATAATAAGCGGGGATATAACATGGTAGCGGAAAAGAATATGGGAGTGTATTAAGGTATATTTATAGCCACCTACCTTATCAGCTAGATACATCCAATGAGGGATTCACATATTGTCATGTGTCTGAGGATGCTACTAATAGAGCCAATAATGGATTCTTGAAACTAGGTAATCTTGGGTTACCAATATTGGACATACTCTATATCCAATTAAGACATGAGGAAAATGCGAGAATTCTTAGTTTTATTTATTGTACATTACAATAACAACATGGCTTCCCTGTTTCTCATGTTGGAAGCTATGAGCTTTTTAATTCAATAAATACTCCAAATTATGGTTTATAACTGTTTTTTCTCAACATGCCCAAATTTCACCTAGTGGTGCTCAGTGAATTTGTGGTTATGGTTGGGATTGGTGACTATAAAATCATCAACATCCACTAGTTTTCAAATTTAGTTTGTGTGATTATGTAAAAAATGGGTTGGAGGATTTTGGTGTGATGGAAATACCTTCAGTCCAACGATGGTGATATTTTGGTGGAATTTATTGGAAAAAAACATATTTTGATCCATATAATCTATTCCAGTTTATCGGAATGATTGAATGTATACTATTGTTTAAAAATAGATCCTTTATGGTGGTCCATGAGGAATATAATCCATGTATCTTTTTTCATCTACGGTGTATTTTTTGGGTGAAGTCATATGGGAGTATTTCATGCTACTAGCCAGAAAAGTCAATATTAGACCCTCTTAGACATATGCCAGAAACTGGGTAGCAACATACATAGGTGAGATATTGAACCAAAACCTATGGGTAATCAAACCATAAAGTGAGGTGCTAGTGAGGTAGGGGGAAGGATGGATGATACTTAAGGTCCAATCCATGATTTGGGGGCTCCATCTAAGGCTGAAACCTGGGTTGTTGTAGTTGATGTCTCACTACCTCCCCCCACCTTCAGGGGAGGTCCTTCCACAATGGTTTTCAGGGGATAAGGTAGAGGGATATCATGAAAGAATCAGTTGACTGAGGGAGGCCCTAAAAATAAGTTGAATTATCTACTACAACCAACCCATGGTGATACAATTACCATGATTTGATAATTATAGAGAATAAAGAGGATGACCAAAATGGTGGAGTAGCTTTGGTTAAGGCTGACCTGGTATGGGATTGAACTTCAAGATCTGGGACTCACCATGATCACTATTAAATTTAACTTCCTTGACAGGTACTCATTCCTCAATTCCATATAACCATTATTACGCCAATGTGGGGAACTTGATCTTCCATTATCCTTTTGTTGGGGATTTTCAATGGAGAGCCTGACCATAATGACATGTCACTGACCAAAGAATCAGGTTATGAGGTATTATCTGGTGATGGTACATAGGGATACAGTAATAGAGAATCCTGGTCATCATCCTCTAATAAATCATATCCTTATATGAGTGGTGAAGTCAATCCTAAAACAATATTGATTTGTTCGATATTCTCAAGGAAATCTTGTTAACATAATTTTTTATTCATACCCTTCCCCTGTTTCTTCTCAGAGGCTCAGAATGGTATTCTCATTGTTCATGAGAATGTAAATATTGGAAAATGGGTCCCTAGAGGATGTAGTGATGGGAACCTATAATATAATTATGTGCATGTATCATAATTAGTGCTAGGTGCTACAAAAAATGGAGTACCTGGTGTGGAGGTTGAATGTGTGGTCATAGAGCCTTTAATCTTATTTTTCATCTAAGGGGGACTGTTCCCTAACATCCAAAAGGTGGAAACTACCACTGGTGACACATATTGCTTAGAAGTACTAATCATTGAGTTCCCCCTACCTCATGGTAAGACTGAATCTCAATCCACCTATCCCTTTTAAAAAAATCATGGAAATTTTGTGTCAATGTGTATGTTTATTCTCCTAAATCACTTTATCATCCGATTTTGGGGGTCTGGCACCAGATGTATAAGTTTTAATTGTGGTCAAGGGGAATCCTTTGGTGGAACTCCCTATCGATGTTCCCATAAAAATCCTAAACTAGACACTCACCCTTAGTAATTATTTAACTGTTACAAGAGATTTTATTTCATAGCTTATTGAAATTTATCAAATTGACCAACATTATTTTTCTTTTATGTAGAATTTGAGAGTGTTCTATCTTATCAAGTGGCTATGTAATGGGAATTTAGGGCACCAGACTCAGTGGTTGGGCCAAATCAAGGAGATCATTCTGTACAGGTTGGCAAGGCCCTTGTCTCGCTAGGGAATCATGTCAGAGTGATGGATGATTAAATAGAAGTGGTACATCCTGCTGCTGGTAGAGGTGGTAATTCCAATTATTGGTTATGTTAATAAAATTTCCCTCTCCACATGTAACCTATTCACATAGAGATGACCTAAAGGGGTACACAGATGCTTCTTTCTCTGCAGGCTTCCCATAAAATGAGCTTCTGCCAGTTGACGAGGTAGAATTATTTGGGAATGACATTGTTAAGGAGAAAAAAATCATCAAAAATAGTCTAAGAAGAGAATATGACGTTTCACAACCCATACTCTAGATCCATACCTGCTGATCTATATGGGGTCCCTTCATTAATGGTTACGAAACCTGGGTATAGGAAGGGTGGACACTCATGCATTCCATGTGATGGTTTGTAACCAACTCACTCAGTGGGTAAAGGTAGATATCCAACCATTCCACATCACTATAAATAATGTGAAATATGGTGATATTAGTAATTTCGTGGAGGTTGACCAATAAATTAAATTTCTATAGGAGAAAGAGAAAGAGCGATTTTCCTTAATCTATACTAGTATAGGGGTTATAAGTCAATTGAAGGCATAGATAGTGATGGTTAGGGCTCAAGAATGGGAAGTAGTATCTTAGTTAACTAAGTACCTGGTTGAGCAGGACTAGTTTTCTGTCTGGGTTGATGAGATAATTTCCAAAATAGAGGAGGTTTAATTAGATCTCTTTAGGATGTAGTAGGTACTTGAGGCTATGAACAATAGGCTCACTTGGTTTGATTTCTTATTTGAATAGTTAGAGTTGGAAGGAACATTTTTTTAATCAACATACATGAGGCAGTAGTATGTGGATGAACCAAAAAAACTAATGAAGTTTATTTATTTTTAACAACCCAATTTCGTATACATGTTTCTAACCTTTTTAGGAACTTCAATCACATTAACGAGAAATCAAATTTCCAATCCATAGTCAAACATTTATCATAATCAGTGTGAGATAAAAGGGACAAGAATATGATTGTTCATTTATATGAGATGGTTAGGCACATGCCAATCGCATCAGGTATTACTTTTATAGTTGACCATCTAGAGCATCTTGGATGAGAAGGGTTGTGAATGGAGGATTTTTCCTATAAATGTTTTAATTTATTTTCAAATTTACAATAGTGGATGAATGTGATAATTTCATGGGTATTTAATTCTACTCGAACAAAGGGAAATGGAGTGAGGGAATCGAGACACCCAAAATTTAGTGGCCAAATGGGGTGGTGTGATGATAGAGGATAACCACTTTCCATGTTTGAAACATATAATCCATTATTGTTTTGATAATAATGGGGAAAGTTGATGATGGTTTTCTAGTAACCATATTTTAAACAAGGGCCCTATCTAAAAAAATAATCAAAAGTCCATATGGGTTTGTTCTAGGAAAAGAATGTTAGAATTGTGGCATGGGACCATGCTGGCTACGGGGGCCCTTTAGACATAATGGATGATGTAGATACAAGTTTACGGACCCATGAATCATGGATAAGAAGTGATAAAATATTTTAATAGAATCATATATTACCTGAATTACAATGTCATGAATTTTAGCTCATTGGGATGGAATATCTTTCTTAAAAATGGTATAACTCACCTTACTAATGGTGTTACATCTCAGATGTTGAGATATCATTGATGAATATGAATGATGCATTAGGTATCCAACATTGATGGAAATGGATTCTTGGTAAAGGTACTAAGATGATATTTATTTTTACATCGTGCAATGAGGATGATAGACACATAGTAAAATATCATATGGTGATGATGTTATATCTCAGAGTTTAATGTCATGTGATTGGGATGTAGGATCAAAATGTTTAACATTTTATGATTGGGATTCCTGAACATTGTGTAAATAATATTTCCTAGTAGATGTGGTGGGTGTAAATGGTAACACAATTTGGGTACTCCCAAGAGGGGATTATGAGGAAATGAGATCATAGAATACCCTTCAATAAGAAAAATGATATGATGTGGTCATATATAGTTTAAGGATGAGATTCATAGACCATAAGTTGTAGTATTTGGTCCCATAGCTAATTCCGTAGGGTAAGAATTCCAAAAGGATATTCATATCATTTTTTAGTAACAACCCAAAGTGAATTGGGATAAAATGAGGCCTAAAACCTCACAACATATTCCCTAGGGTACAATCACACCGTTTAAGCTCACGATTCTTGGTCTTGGGAGCTTAATTTAATGATATAGAGTTTTGATTGAATGAGGGAAAATAACTTGAAGCTCATAATGCAGAAACAATGGGAACCTAGTTTAAGAATGTATTGTTTGGACTAATATTTTTTCTCGAAGGGAATATGTGTTTCACATAAAGATGATAACCTGCCATGAAAGTAGTATCCTAGGAGGCCCAGCCACATTGAATATCCGAGAATCATCTTGCACAAATTTTAGTATCATGATGATTGGACCATGGTCGTTAGTTTAATGTTGTAGAGCTTAGACCAATTTTTCCCTCGTACACGTCATCCTTACCTGAGGGGAACCTCCTCCCTACTCTTAATAACATATGATCCATGATCAATGTAGTAAACAAGGAGAGGTATAGAGTTCTCTATTTTTTCAAGGGAAATTAAATGAGGGGAAAATTGATTGGAAAATCGCACATAGAGAATTGTGAATTTCATGACCTCGATACTGAATAGATTGAGACAGAAAATAATGGAATTTTTTTACCATGTTCAGAATATAGGTTTTATACCTCTGTCATTTATAGATGAGGAAAATTAAGGATGGATAAATTTTTGACTAAGTTTGAAACATGGAACTTCTTTTTTTATACCAGAGATCCTTTATGACATTATCCAATGATAGTTGGTGAGCCAATGTTTCATAAGTACATTAATATTATTGAGATCATTCAGAATAGATGTATAATGATTATCCAAATCAGTGAAATCAGAAGATCATAAGTGCAAATGGGGAATTACCTAAATAAAATTTTGGGCTCATAATGATTATTTCTATCAAGATCCAATATATGTTATATGAATATGTATGTAAAAGATAATAAATAATTTATTAGGTAAAATAACACCCTGAAATGTTATAATGGTTTTTTTGACCTAGGATGAGACTCTAGGAATCACTATATATCCCATGATGATGGGAATGAAGACATACATTGTTTTGGAAGGCGTTTTGGTAGGAGACAAATGTTGGTGGCAACGATCTCATCTCTGGTGAGGATATAAAATATTCCCACATTTGGAGGCATTCCCATTTTATATGGGGTAATATTTAATAACTTTCCATACATCTCATATGATGCATCCCATTTTCATATGGTTTAATTTTTTATCATCATGACATATTTATCATATGAGGGATCTTTCATTCATTTTTTAGGGTTAAGTTGTAGTTCAATGTTACTCACCAAGGGTATTTGGAATTTTAGTTTAAATCCATATGACTTGGACTTTGGAGTCTACTAGTTTGAGGTCATGATTCTCAGATTATAGAGGATATTAATGGTTTATGGTCACGTATCATTGACCAATGAAGAGGAATGTGTGTCCTAAGGGGGATTGAATGGCACAAATGAGTGACAATACAACATGATGGGATAGAAGAAAGAACCCTTTCCACAAAAAAATCTCCAAATCATAACCTGAGTCAACCATATGTTGCTGTGAAAGATATGACCACATAATGAGTTGATGAAGAGGGTGGGGTCCATGATGAATTATCTAGGGATCACTACAAATCACATGAGGATGAGAATCAAGACATAAGTTATTCTAAGAGGGAGAACAATAGAATATTGGCCCTTGAAGTTACTACCCTTTTGAATAGGGACAATGAATCATATCATATGAGGATATGAGGCATCTTGATTTCATATTGGTTATGGCTAAAATTTAACATTTTGTTCTATGGATGTTTTCATATGTTCATATAATATTTTTCATATGCAGAATACTCATTTTATATGGGGTGAATCATATTATATTAAGATGAATATTGGTTTTATTTGGGGTAAGGATAATTTTTAACTTCGTGTGCTGAGGATGTGAGTTGGTATTGGGAAATGAGATCCCAATTCGTTCTTTCCTCAAGTCATGTCATGAGGTAACCTCAACCAGCTAAGGTTCAAGGAACATGATTGGGGATTAGACCTATATTAGAGCCACATGGGGATATTTTGTTCTAAAACCGCCATGGGTAAATTGTGATTTTTAGGTGATTTCATGGATGAGAATATAGACAGAGCGACTATGTGTAACTATGTGTCACATATGGATCTATATCAAGACACACATAATTATGGGAATTGGTGGGGGCACTGTATTGTTGAGAAGCCATGTATGGATTAAAATATGAAATTTATGGTTGAATGCACATTTATTGGTTTCATTATTCTTAGACCAGGTCTCCTAGTTTGAGGTCATAGAGCATGGACCAATAACAATAACATAAGTTCATAATTCCTCGACCATGGGTATGTTCTTTGAGGATGTTCTAGTGATGTCATAATGTTAAGCCCATCATTGAAGGAGATTATAAGGTTATATTCTACATTAAGTGACCCCGAATCTAGTTTCTTGTAGTTTATGTTTGAAGGGATTGGACTGTGGAAAATAATTTATTTTCATGATGCTTGGACTACTGGGAAAAAAATATTTTCATGATTCATAGACTGATAATACAGTTGTTTTGAGGGTACTTTTGTGGAATAAAATAGCTAGTAAATTTTGTTGAATGAGGTCTCATAGGTGAAAAAATAACATAAATACCATGAAATAAACATTACATATTTTTAGGTCATAATTCATGGAACAATGGAAATATGGTAGATAGTTTAAAGTCATGATTCTAAGACATGGAAGATGTTTGTCTTAGGGGAATCTATGTGTTATGGAAGAGGTTAAACCTGATGTGATATGATGGAAATCAAGTACGTATACCGCATAAGTAAATTGATATCTACTGCATATAGATTAAGGTCATAATTATTTAACTTTAAATAGGGACAAGTGGACTAAGGGATGATAAATTTATATAGGGGAATAAAGAAATGGGGTCTAAGAATCATTATGTACCCCTTGGGGATACGATCAAATCCAAAAGTAGTTCTGGAACATGTCTTGGTAGGAGAAAAATGTAGGATGTATGGGAAATTCTCTCTTATTATGCATTGTGTAATCCTTAGATTTTCACAGTTCATCCCATTATTAGAAAATTGTTTAAGGTTATAGTTTATCATCATGTTCAAAGGACATTGTTTTTGGTTCATCTCATATCATATGAGTCATTTTTATTTTATTCAGGGCATGGTTTGTGACCATCTAATTCATATTATATGTGGTATCGCACATCTATATAGTTTATTACTTTTTTAATCATCCCATACTTATCAAATGAATAATATTATTTTATAATTAGGTAAGACCGTAGTTTAACATCCCCCACTGGAGTCCTTAGGCTTTGTAGTATAAATTCATACAACTCATAATATGTATACTACTAGTTTCAGTTCGTAGATCTCAAACCCATTAGATAAAGCTTAATGTCATTCTACATACACCATGGGACTGATGTTGGTTTATAGTCATTGATCTTGGATTGATTTCCCATAGTTTATTGTTATTCTACCTAGACCAACTGAAAATAGTTTAAGGTATTACTTATTAAAAAAATTAAATGTATTTTATGTTCATACCAGTTTGACCCTGGGGAGCCTCATGAATAGTACTTATTAAGAATGTTTGAATTGTTGGTAGGATTGATATGATCTTCTTCTATGGTGATTGAATAGTATGTTCCACTACATTGTTCCTTATGGTTTATGTAAGGCACATACCATTTGGGATCCAACATTAGCGCATTTTTTAGTATCATAGATGTTCTATGATCTAGAACCATGTCACATCTGACCATGGTTAAGAGGCGAACCTACTTTTTGAATGATCTCACTCTATTGATATGGTTCCTCTCTAGGGTTTGAATGTCTTTGTGCTTGTTATCCTCATGGAATTCCAACTTAACTAGATGGTATTATACTATTCATTCAAGTTTTTACTAGTCCGAGATAGTTTTTTGAGGAAACAATAGATAAACCTTGATGGAAAAAACCTCCTTTGTCCCATTTATTATGGTTTATGGGGAACCTAGGTGGAACTATAAATTATAAACTGCTAGGCCCAAAGGGAACTGGGGATCTTGTGTGGAAATTTTTTTTTTCTAAACCGTCATTTCCTACTGAATATAAGAGATTTCCTTATTGAATGCCTCAATATATAAATCTATTTGTGCATGGTATCTGGAAGTATGGTTGGACAAAATATATAACATGAATAATATTTTATTCATCTCGAATGTAACACCCCTGAAAAAGTGAGACTTAAAAGGATAAATGTTACTACCCATGTCAACAAGGTGCACCTTCCTTTTCAGGAGCTTGTCTGATTAGAACTCCATAGTTAAGCGTGCTTGGCCTGGAGTAGTGATCAGGATGGGTGACCTTCTGGTAAGTTTCCAGGATGTGTGTGAGTGAGGACAAAACACACTGGAAAGGACATGTGTTGGCCTGTGGGGACAGTCATTAGTCTGATAAGCGACCCTAGTGAGTAATAGCCTATGGTGTGCTAAGAAGGAAACCAAGGTATTACAAGAGACCCATGGGGTCAGATGATAAGGTTCATGGCCCGGGAGGCAGGTCATGACAAATGGTATCAGAGCCAATACCCATCCGGAAGTGCTTAGGCACTGCCTGAGTTTGAGGCTTGGGGTCCACAATGAGGGTGTTGTGCTTTAAAGGGGTGGATAGTGTAACACCCCTGAAAGAGTGAGACTTAAAAGGCTAAATGTTACTACCCATGTCAACAAGGTGCACCTTCCTTTTCAGGAGCTTGTCTGATTAGAACTCCATAGTTAAGCGTGCTTGGCCTGGAGTAGTGTTCAGGATGGGTGACCTTCTGGGAAGTTTCCAGGATGTGTGTGAGTGAGGACAAAACACACTGTAAAGGACATGTGTTGGCATGTGGGGACAGTCATTAGTCTGATAAGCGACCCTAGTGATTAATAGCCTATGGTGTGCTAAGAAGGAAACCAAGGTATTACAAGAGACCCATGGGGTCAGATGATAAGGTTCATGGCCCGGGAGGTGGGTCATGACATCGAAAGGATGAATGTTGGTCTCATTTCTGATGAGAATATCATGCACAACTCCAATTATATAGATGAAGAACAGGCATGTGAACATGATCACGAACTGGGTTTTGACATATTTGATGAAAAAAAAATTCTTATTGAGAGAGTAATTTAGTCGTAAAAAATATGAAACTATAGTAGATATGCTTTTCATGATGGTATTTCACCACGACATCAATCCCCCATGATGAAAAGTGCAATGAATACATGGTTGCGTGGAGAAGCACAAGTGGTTGATGCACAAAATGACATGGATATGAAATGCATGATGTCTATTCGAGAACTCTATGTTGTCGTGTACCATAGTGGGTGAAAAGTAAATCAATCTCTAAATATGATGGGAGAGATTCAATTCCACCTTATGGGAATTATTTGACCTAACATCGTCCTCTTTTCATGAACTGAGTTACATTGCCTCATTGAATTCAATAGCAGAGAATCCCATGAAAACCATTCAAATAGAGGGTTATATATAGGATATACACAATTTGGAGGTTAAAAAATTATTCATGCTGATATATTTATTCACACTCAACTTGGATTGGTGGGGGAATTAGATACTTTATGTTCTGATTAAAGGGAGTGGTCCAATCATATGGTTCTTTGGTCATAGGGGCATTGGGGCCCAAAGTTAGAAGTACTGATAGGCATATGATATAACTTTTGGTTTAATTCATATTAAGTGGTGAAATATAGGACTCTAAAATGTTCCTCATGGATGATTATGTCATCCAGGATGTGTTCTATGAGAGATAAAAGAAAACATTCCCAGTTTATGGTTCAACCATTCTGTGACTGAGGGTCATGAGTCAATTCCAACTGGGAGGAGAACTGACCTAATAGTTGATGAGTGCATTGCAGTAGGCGAACTAAAACCTGTTTTTAGTTGATTTAGTAACTATTGATCTTCTTGATGAATAATATAGAGTCTCCCCTCACAAGTAAACTGGGGACACCAATACCAATGGATACGTTGAGACCAATTAAGTGAGAATGATACTCTTCCTCCTTGCTGGTGAACCCTTCTAAAAACCAAAAAGTGAATTGGAAGAAATATTGGGGTGGCATGATGTGGATGATTAACCAGAATACCCTATTGAGAGTTGGATCTATGAACCTTCTACTAGTCCAGATATGGGAGGTATAATAGAAACACATATTCCAATAAAGTACAACTTGATCCAATGTGAGGATAACCTCATCGAGGTAATCAATATCCAGAGAAAATTCTCAGGGTCCAGATGTGCAACAAGGAAGTCTACAAATTCATATACTTTGAAATTATTATATTGGACAACCCTGATTTCAAATTACTGTAAGATATCCAAAAAATATTAGAATAATATGATCATCATGGGGTGATTGGGGATATACATGAGCTGGTTTAATAGGGAAACCATCCATTTCTCAGGATGTTGTAGATAATGTTGAAAATTCTTCACTAAAAAGTCTATAATGAGGAAAATATTTCCTATAAGGGAGTATCAAGACTTTATATTTTGGGGAATGTGATAGGGATAGAATAGGTTTTATGAATTCTTTAATTTTTTTCTCTGTCTATAAGGCTGATGTGGGATTATTTCAGGGTGTTCAGATAGAATACGAAAGGATTCGCTGAGATAGATGGATTTAGAACTAGAGGTTGTAGTTGGAATTCCTTGATATCATCAAACATAGTATGTAACTATTCACTACATATGTATTTATTGATGTGGTTGGAGAGAAGGAATCCATACAATTTCTAAATAACATTGATATGGTAGTGAACCTGGAGTGATTTTTCCAATAAATTATCCACAAATCACTCCACTAGTATACTGAGAATCAGATTGAGGATGTGGTGTATGACCAATGGATAAGTGTCTCCAACATTTTTTTAAGGAAAATGACATCACTTGATAGAAAAAAATTCCCTTTAGTGTATTTGAATGTTGTTTAATTATCATCATCATGGGCCATATATATCTGATTGTACCCCTAATATCCATTTATAATGGACAGGGACATGAAACCTATTATAGCATTAAACAATATCTATACCACTTAATGGGAAAAGCAACCTTCACGGAATTACGATTGAGGTCCTGAATGTTGATGTAGACTATAATATGACCACTAGTCTTCCTTTCAAGGATGAATTTGGAAAGAACTATAGGGTAGATAACCTATATAGTGAATTTGGATATGATAATCTTGTTAACAATGGACTCCACTAAAGCATCGTGGTAGGGGAGAATCTTTTTGGGAGTCTATTTGAATCCACGATGATAGGCTGGGAGGCCAATATAATGAATGGTGACCTGAGGGTCTAGTCCTAGTGTCTCGTTATATCTCTAAGTGAATATATCTTCGTACTGCTTCAGGAAGTCCACATACAACTGATGCACTTCTAAAGACATCATTGCACTGACCAAAGTTGGCCTCAAATATTCCTCAGTACCAAAGTTCAATAGCTTAAACTCATCAATGGTGGTGGTGAAACAATGTTAAAATTTTATAGGGGAATATTCAAAATACTCACCTTCATATTAGATAATGGAATCAAAGGGAAGAGGAGACACTTATCGGACAACCAACTTAGTGGATTCACTTGTTTCTTCAAGGGAAGATAAAATGATCTTGATTAGGGGTTCCTTATCTACTAAAACTATGATGATAGAATATGTCAAGCCAATTTTATAAATAATGTGAATGTAAGGTAGGGTTATGATTTCAAATCAATGGCTATGAGTCAACATCCATTAATCACTACACTGGGTGATGTGAGGCATTTTTGTGAATTGGTGGACCTGGGGAAAGTATCTTGGAACTTCCCTGGATTAGGGGATTATGGTACTAGTTAAGATTTTATGATGTAAGAGTATGATAGAATATTTAGGTGACCCTTTAACTACGTTACATCAAAACCATTTTTTTAGAGACAATCAAAAAACCCACATGTCTAGGAATGATGGATCTTACTAATGAATTAGGGGAATAGATCATCCATTCATGTATGCCCATGGAATGGCTTTAGAAGCTATCAAATTAGTGGGATCAATAATGTGATCAAGCCCATCATCCTATAACTATTTTCCATCCCTATTTTCTTACTTGTAATCTAAATAATGGGTGTAATAGGAGTCTAAGGGAGATGAATCATCTTATAGTAGCCCTAAAAAACCATTTATGGAGTTCCCGAGGCACTAGTGATATGAAGAAGGGACCAAAACATAAAAATTAAGTTAGAAAATTCCCATCATTGCATTACAGGTTGTTTCATATGATACTACCATGAACTAAATATTTTATATCCAACCACCAAAAAGGGTATTCACCCGAAGCTTTCAACATGGGTTTTACTAACTGTTATCGTAACCTTGAAAAATTGCATTAGATGAATTCATATAAGCTTCTATCAATCCCAATTTATTTACTGTCTAGGTCTGGATGACATTAATCTCAGAACTACTATCCATGAGGAATTGGTGAATCTACCTACCATTAAACTGTATTATGATTCCTACTATGTTTATTTTCCCCTTCATAACAATATCCACATATTCGTTATAAAATGGAAAGATGGATCAAATGTTTTCTTTTCTAACGTATTCCTCATAGTAGGCGTTAGTGATATCTACTTTAGTATCAAATAAGAGATGTTTTTTAGTTAAAAATCAATTGAACCACACATTTTCTTTGATAAATAGAGATTCGTTGGGATCAAAATCCTCGTGGGATTCACAATTAGATTAATCAACATATCAACATTTTGTTTTGGGGGAATTTGTTTCCCACAGAGTCTCATTATGTGGATGGGGTTCAATAGATACTACCATATGAACTAATGTGGTTTGTTTAGTAATGGAAATATTCTTCTACTGATGAGCTACCCTACCCTAAAAAATATTGTTCTCCCTATCTTTCGATTGAGGTCCAAATCTAGAAGGATATGATTGATCATAACGCGATCACTACTTAACTGCATAATCAACTAACATTGTCTATTTTAGAGGTGGTACTAACTAGGTGGATTAGAAAGATATTGATTTCTATGCTCTATGAAAACCTATTTCCTTATCTTAGTAGTAAGAAAATTCTGGTGAGCTTAAGAATTATGACGACTCATATGCCCTCAACCTTTCCTTCGATGTTGTCAGCTTGAGGCACCCAGGGGGTATAGATTGTATTAATCATCACTATGAATTGTGATGATATCTACTAGATCTACATAATTGATGAAGTTGTACATTGGATCATCATTAGCAGTATATACTAGAATTTTGATGACCCTAGACACATATCCTAACTCAAGAAGCATGAGTTCAATGAGAACTCATGATAGCTTCAGCACTGATAGGGGATTCTAATTTCCCTCAGATTGTTTGTTCAATTTATTTCAAGTTGTGGATTGATGGAATATAGATGTAGAGGTAACTAATAATGGAGATGAAAAAACCAATATACATGCCATCTTATTCAAACAGGCATGGATAACACTCTGAGCATGAGTAATAGCATTTTTGGACAACTGATCATCATACTTCTTTTTCCCGCATGTAAAAGCATGTTTCCATTTTCTTGATTTGTCACTATCATTTTTGGAGTCTTTGGAGGAATTTATCACTAGAACTAGAACATCACCGAACATACTAGGACAAAATCCACTTGTCCCTTGAGCCATCATTTGATCATTAATACATCCTTCATGGTGTGATCAGGGATCTTGTTGCCTAAAAATGATTGAGACAGCCAGTGAGACCATCCACTATGTGTCTCATGCGATACGTAAATTTAAGAATTTTATTCTCAAGGGTAACAATGAAGTACCCTAGAACCTAAAATACTTGAATTAATAGGTCATGTTTCTTATATTTTGGAAAGTCTCCTTAGGAAATTGGCATTGATAGGGGTTCTATACAGAATCCCTCATTGAGGTAGCTATATTTGGTGAGGTGTTTCCAGGAGGGGATTTGCTGTGTGATTTTTCATCTTGCGGGGTTGTACCCAATTAGGTATTCTAGTAATGGGTCCAATATGTGTACCATCTCAAGAAAATTTTTATTCATGGAATTATAAGTATTTACTTTTATATGTATTCTCATGGGATACAAAAGGGTTAATCGGTTTGACAATTGTCTAGTCCACTACATAACCACTTCCATAAATTTTTCCTTTTTAGGGAACTGTAGAAATAAACCAAAATTTTTCAAGTATATGAGGGAAGAAACCAAATTATTATTACAATTATCCATGAACATCATGAGTTTTTATTCCTAGTACAATGATATGTTGATGGACTATATGAGACATTTAAACCTAGAGATTAAGTCTTTAACTCTCTCATCAGACCTCGGTTTTCAATTTCTGTGCTAAAAAATAATTGTCTTGTGCATGGTGTATAAAAAGGGTAGTGGAATCATCATCAAGTATCTTACCAACAAGAAATTTAAGGATTGGGTAGCTAGGTATACAAGAAAAATGAATGTCTTTCCATATTCTGAAAAGAAACATTTCAATATCATAGCCTCATTCTTTTCTATAGTCGCCAACAAAGGTCCCTAGCATCAAAAAAGTTGGAAACATGTTTTAGCTAGTTACCCATCCCATATAATGGGATGAAGATATGATTTCAAAACAATAGGGGAATTTGGACATTGTCCACCCATGACGTGTACAACTTTACATTAGGATGTATTTCATAATATAATATATACAGTTCCTCTAACTGAATTGTGAGAGAAGTTATCAATCAATATTGATGAGGTTCTCTGGAAAACGATACATTGATAAGATTTTTGACTCAGAGAGAATCACATCCGTAATCATAGGGTGGATAATCATACTGATCATGGGGAGTTGATGAATCTACCTTAGTAACTTTCTATATGACCTGACATCATCCATAAATATATTTGTAGGGCCACCTTGCTCAAACTGGGGTGTTTTGGAAGAAGGAATAGATTCCCCACTAGAAGGGAGATATGGTCCCTTAGATCATTTCAATAATCCAAATCATTCTCATAAATTAGGATGGATGTAAGCCTTTCATATTCCACAAGATGTTGGAGAAACAAAGCTACGATGGTCAAGTATCTCCATTCAGTGTAACCTCAGAAAGCACAAGAGGTTTGGTATATCTAGTTCTTTTTGTAGACATTCTAATAGATAGGAATAAACATCTTGTGGGGTGGAGTTATGAGCCCCAGTTTATGCCTCTACTTATGAGTAATGACTCATGTTGATGGGTCAACCAGGTTCTTTGTCGCCCCCTTAGGTAGGTTCCGCATGTTATTCCCTATTTCAGTACCCTTTTCATATTATCCTCTAAAGGGTTATTGATGACCATATTTACCATGTCTATATTTATAGGGGGAATTTAACTATCATTTAATATGTCAGACTACAGATCGTATAGTGGTCATTGGATTGGGTTGGGATTGAGGGAGGCATACTACCTCCAAACTCTAATTTGTATGTTCGTAGATGCCTCTTTTATAACTCGATTGAGCATAGTGAGACTCTAAATGATAATATTATGTAGATTCCAATGATAGCTTGGTGATTTAATAAAATTTGATATAAAAAGTTATGTGATGTCATTCTTTTTGCACTGCTGGTCAATTTAATTGAGGGAATCATTGATCCCTATGTAGGACAACTGCTTATAATGAAGGTCGTTATATGTTGCCCAGATAATCAGGTAGAATCACACTACTTGGTAATATATAATGGACTCTTTTATGGATTTTTATGAAGGGTAGGTAGTCAGAACACAATTTTTAGTAGCATAGTGGAAAAAACATTCCAAATGACCTCTTTATAAGTGGAAGGGTCTTGGTCTCAATCCCCCCAATCCCTGATTGGTGCAAGTGGAGATATCTGTGGGGGAAATGAATTATAAATATTCGATAGATTCTCTACTAGAGGGGGATAATTTCTTGGGAAAAATAGATGATGGATGATGGAATATATCTCAAATATGGGGCCACATTCAAGAAATTAAATATATAAGACGGTTGTTCACTATGACATCATGTGAGAGGAAATAGGCATCCATATATGGTTCAGTGGAGTGCTCACCATTGGATAGAATCTACCCTTACCCTGACATCTACCCTTATTTTTTCGAGGTGGTGTAAAGGAGTGAAGCTAGTGGTGTTGGAGAAGGATACACTAAAATCCACTATAAGGGGATAAAATATCATCCATATGTTGCTATCTATTGAGAGATATGGGGATTAAGTGGATCCAATCATACAAAATGGTATGCCTTAATTGATGGACATCCACCTCAGACTTTGGAAATTGGGTTTAAGTTCCCCCATTGAGTGTACTACTTCCTCGGACTCTGATATTTTAATCATGGATTGATGCTTCCCATAGATCCTTCATCGGTTTTGGGTGTTCTCCCTCCTACCCAGTGATGGTTCTTTGAGATAGGGTATATCCTCGACATGGGAGGCAACTCAATGCTACTGGATAGTAACACAAGGAGGACCATATTGTAGACTAGTATTTGTAGGAACTCTGTATATGTAGTTTATGTAGTCAGGAGGTCCTCCTATTGAGTTGGTATCAGCATATAGATGACCTATATACTAGATGATGATAGTATAGGGATGACCTCCACTTTGGTTATTGTTTTCATCATGAGAAAGTATATGATGTATGATGTTTGAAGGACCTCTATACAGGATATCTATAAAGTGGAGAGGGCCTCCAAACTAGATGGTAGAACAATAGGGATGACCTATGTGTTATATGATGATGGAGAAGGGTGGACCTCTTATTTGGTTGCTGACAGCACATTGAGGACCTATGTGCGGACTGGAGGTGGTGAAGGGACGTCCTCTAACTTGATTATCCTCATCAAGGGGTGGAATGTAACTATTGTTGGTGGTTCTGGGGACTGAGAGTTATCCCGGTCTACCTATGAGGTGGATGTCGTCTCGATCCTAGTAAGTAAAAGATAGATCCATGTTCACTCATTTCATGGATGTAGCAGGATACTACAGTGGTGGTTGGGGCCATAAGAGATATAAAAGATGCCCATTATCTAGCATTTGCTTAGTCTTTCCCTAATGTCAGCATTGGGGATCTAGATCAAGGTTGTTTGAGCAAGGATGAATTCATCATACTCTTTGGTCTATTGGACCAGTCAACGCAAGTGATGGTATAGCCTTGTGGGAGCCATCCGAGGAAGCTCATGGGCTATGGAGACTGTATTCACGACGTGAATGTTCCCACCTCCATGATGTATGAGAGTGTGTCGTTATATTTTTTTGGGGTAGAGAACACAAAATATTTTTTCCTTCATAATAAGGGGTGGAATCCCCCTTCACGTCCCTCGAGGGGGGTGATGAGGTGTTGAAGCCTCAAGGTCTCGATTGTCCATGTACATTCTCGAAATGATCACATCATGATAATACCAGCACACCATAGTGCCAACCAACATCCAATGAATGATCTTAGTTGGTGATAAATGGTGTGGGATCATGGTAGATGAAGGCATGGTGAATGTTGTGGAAGCAGTGTAGTTATGTGGGACTGACAGGCATAATTTTCTGCTACCCCTACATCTACTGGTTCAAGATTATTGGCTTCATATAGCAATATTCCAGTAATTCATATGGATTTTTTGTTACTATATGAATAGAGAAACTAAATCCAAATTCACTAACATCATCCAATATTATTGAACTTTTGAAGGATTCATATTGACTATGTCACACACTGAGGATTCCCAACATAAACCTTCGAAATCCGTAGGTTACATTCATGCTTGGACCACCATTTTATCGGTTGCACATGGCATATAATATCTCAATCTGGTGACATACTAATCTGTTGATATCCAAATATGTTACTAGTCCCCGTGTTTTAGAATAATATTTTCATATTAGGTTCACCCTTTTTATTTTTTACACTTTTTCTAGGGCCACAGTGCATCGTGTGCTTTCGATGTTTCCTTTTATTCCCACATTCCAAAGGACATTGACATTTAACACATTCATCTATGATTTATGCTCCTTGTTTAAAAGCAAATGATTGGATATTGGTTCACCCTTCCATGTATTTCTATATGAATCTCAATACCTAGTCTGAGACTCCTTTATTGATTTAATTCATGTTCATGGAACACATTCATTTTTCACTGTTACGGCACACACAAGATAATTATGATTCTTATATCTCGATAGGGAAGAAACCATGGACATGTGCAATCATACATGGTTTGAAATTTAGGGCATGTAAGGATAGTGGGTATATTGGGAACCTATATATTCTTCCCCTTTTGGATGGAATATCATGTGTGATTGATCTTAGGAATTGAACCCAAGGAATCCCATGGAAATCACAAGGTATTTAGTACCAAAGTATGTCATTATATGATTTTTACCTCAAGAATCCCATGTTTGGTGCATGGGGTAGGGGTTATTAATTTGGAATATAGTTTAACATCTTGAAGAGATTGTTATTGAACAACTTTGATGTTTTTTAGGTATAGGTGGAATAATGGTTTAACATCTTATATGGAAAAGATGAGCATAGGTTTGAAATCTTTCTGGGATAACATGGGTGTGTGTTTAACATATTGTTGGGAAAGGATGGATGTATGTTTAACACATGTCATTGATTTTATGGGTACAATTTCAAATTATTTCATGGACATGATGTGCATAGGTTTAAATTGATAACAGATCATGATGGGCATTGTTTTAACATCTTGCTGGGAAAAGATGAGAAATTATTGATGAGATGGGCTGAGTGGGATGACTGTAAGAGGTAACATTTCATAACATGAATGATATTTTATAGTATTGAACCACATAAAGGCATTATAGATATCAATTATTAGATATAGGTATCAAAACATATGTACTTAAATGCATCGTTTTCACGATGTTTGACATGAACGTTCTGTGCAATCTATCATCATGCAATGAGGACACTTGTGTCCTAAAAAGAGTTCCAGTGTGGGGTGGAATGAGCATTATGCATATAATCTTACCTGATTATAGGTTTTGACACGTGGTGGTTAGAGATGGTTTTGGGTAATACACATGGAATCTTCCTATTGTAAGTGTCTCATTTTATAATATGGGAGGATAGTGTGGGGGATTATGTATAAAAGCATCATAGTGGTGGAGTTTCAACACATGGTGGAGAAATTGTGGAATGGCATGATGATTGTACATATGGATTACTATTTATACCACATAGTTTAAATGTTGTGGGTCATACAATTTGAGTCTTTCAAGGGCATCCTATGTTCATCAGACAGGGTAACACTATAGTTTTACATCATGTGATTGTGGCATTATTGTGAATTCCAACACCACATGACAAGGATGTAGAGCTTTACAATTTCACACAAAGTAGTATAGATGTGGATAAGGATCACCCCTCAAGGGGGACCATGTTAATGGAATAGAATCATCCAAAATAATAACACTTGAACAAGAATGTTTCATATTTTCCCTCTATGATTCCACTTTTAGTGCTTATGTGACCCCCACTCATGCGCTGGAAGTTAGGGCATTGAATTGGACATTTTATTGATGTTTGGAAATCTAGAGTCCCACTATTAGGTAACATATTATTAAGTTTAATAAGAGTTAGGGTACATATGATTTGGATCTATAGTTTGTGTAGTTAATATACTAGAATCATAGGTATCTTCAAATTAGGGACCAGGAAGTTGTTCCATGCTATAGTTATGTGAGATAGGGCCTCTAAAATAATGTAAACACATAAATTTGAGACGCATAGGTAAACACAATACTTGGAGTTGTGAAAAATTCATGGTTTCATGAAGGAATGTGCACATACATGAATTCAACTATCCTAAAGTGGTGATCGTGATGATCACTCTAACACATTCCATTTCATGTTTGGGACCACAAAAGGTCTGTCATTCACATTCTCTACCATTGAGGGTACATTGTCTCTATTATTTATTTATATTATGGAAGATAACTGGTTTCACAAATGATATAATTGTTTTATATTCCATAGACATCCCTATTTGAGCGGGGTGGTATATTTCTATTTATAGCCAATAATCTCAACTAGTTTTGTACCACATAATTTGGCAGAGAACATTGATATAAACCACTTCTTCTATAGTAATTAGGGATAACCCATGAAATTTCCTTGATTGAACACCACCTATATTGTGAAACTAGATGGTTTCATGAGTACTTTTTCATAATACCATCTTTCTGTATTTACATTCCTTGGGGGCATGATGCATAAAATGAACAACATGTGAGGTCATCCTCCAACATTCACATACAATTTTATAATCATGCAAAAGTATTCATTTCATGCAACTATCCCTATTTGAATGCATGGGCCATGGAAATTCTATTTTCCTCATGGGAATATATGAAACACTATGCCTCCTTTGTCATTAATACCATTTTTTCATGGATCCATATCGTGGAATGCATCCCTTTATATTTTATCCAACATGCTCTTTGGTCCAATAATTATTCCTCTACTAGGTAGCACGTATGGTACTTCCAAAAATGGTTGTTTCATATCAAAAATATGTTTTTTCCACCTACAGTTTATCAATATCAAATATTAATTTATCCCAAAAAAATATTTTATCTCATCATTAAGAACATATTAGGAGTTATATATCATTCACTAATGTGTTCAAAAAATATCCACCTTCCACAAAATAACATTTATAGATTATCAGAACCACATAACATATTCTTGAAAATAGATAATAAAACCCATTATTGAACAATATTTAGAGGTTTTCTGATTCTTATCATTATAATATCACAGATAAAACTCTTCTACAATAAAATTATTGAACCAAAACACATAAACAAATCCATCAATCGACATTAAAAATTGGAATAAAATATGCCCTTCTAAGGTCTAGTAGTCATCATATATATTAGTTTTTTTTACTTGGATAATTCCCAAATTCACCAAAAATAACACATTGAACAATAAATTCCACCATACGATAAACATCATTTTCTCTTTCAATGTCTTCATATTTTCTCAAAAATAATTTGTTCTATTCCCTTATTTTATACACAAAGAATATCTTCTTGTTTATTTATGAAATTCCCGTGAGTTCTGCATTCCACATTTTCTATGTTTAAAATGCTTAATTTTTTCCCTTGATAGAATTAATAAATTAAACTCCCATGAAACTCCATTTTACTTTTATATGGTGTCTTAAGAAACTTACCCATGTTCATATTTTCGATAACGTAATGGGACAACTTAGTTTGCATAATCACAAGGTTTAAAATTATATCTCTAATTTCATTTTATTTCACATAAGTAAAAAAATTCAATTTTCCATTACATTTAGTGTTAACATGATTCCTCCTAGATCTGCCCATCAAAATGAACTAAAATTACTATTGTCGGAAACAATATTCATACTGAAATATCATACAATCATTAAAAAAATTTCATAGGATATATAAATATTGACCAATTATTTTGAATATATATTATTAACAACATGAATTTACCATATCTTCATCAAAAAATAAATTTTATTTTCTTCATAGTTTATAGAACACTCTATGCAGAGTTAGTTTTCAATGCACTCAACACCTTGTTTGAACAAAACACAGTTCATTCCATGTTTATCTTGGACATATAAATGTGAAAAAATTTATATTATTGATATACTAAATTTATATTTTATATATACAAAAACCAATTTTTACACACATACAATATATTTGATAGGCATGACATAAGAACAATCCCAATATTACACGTAAAAACTATATTTTTATAAAAGAAATTTAATAGCCTATTAATTGAGAAAAAAACATTAAATAATTGTTTTTAAATTCTTATAAATTTAATATAAAAAATACACTTTATTTTAAAATCTAAAAATCAAATTAACGATAGGTTGAATATTTTGTGAGGTTTCATTTTTATTGAATGTTGAAAAATACTGAATTTTAATTCAAAAATATTTTTTCATCTAATTTAATTTTAATATTAAATTATACTTTTAATAGGTTTTAATGTCTAATTATATAAATTTTAAATCAATTATTACTATTTATTTCTTTATAATCAATTTAAAATTGAAAATATATATAAACACATCTCAAACTTTTGATGATTTTTAGTTTAAAAAAAAGTTTGTCATCCCATCTATGGGATTAATTTTAAATTAATTTTTTACACTTTTGAGACCAGAATATAGTAAAATGTATTAATTATTTATAATCACAAAAATATATAATTTCTAATATTTTCAACATAGTTTTTTACCAAGATGATTAGTGACTCTAATTAAAAATAATTACAATGATTAAATGAAAAAATTAGCATACTAATCGACTAAACCATAATCTTGAGAGACAAAATAACCTAGAAACATTAACGAAATAAATTTTATAGAAATATGTAAATTATATCCTCCATTTTATATACATCGGACCATTATTTGATCCACCTTTGTTAGTATTAACATGAGAGTAATTCCCTTTCCAAAAATTTCAAGAATGTCACTCCACCAACACTATAAAAAGATACTCACCCCTACCACTTTATCACACATTTAAATACACTATTTCATGACCAACATCTACTAAAATAAATCCTAAAAATATATACCCTCATCATAGAATAATTTATATGGGAATAATTCCAACCAATGAATCCCTTTGTTGTATACTAAAAGAAGTTTCCTTAATAAGAAGATACATCCTTCCTCAAACTAATTAGATTAATTTCATTGTTAACTCCTTTAATTATCCTTATTAAAGTATTATATAAATATATTTCATAAGTATAATTAGATTTTAACGTTTATACTGACACTTATACGCACTTCCATCTAATGGGGAAGGAACATACCATTCCAGTGTACGGTGAACAACCGCCTCCCGAAATGAAGTAATTAATTTTTTATTTATGACTTTTCCTGGTTGGAAATAATGATTAAAAAGAGTTTTATATATTATATATATATATATTATATATATAATTTTTTTTATTCAAAAAATGTTATATATAATTTTTTTATAATTTCTATTTTTTTGGTGTATGATATAATTTTTTTCTGTAAGTGTGGACTACTGCCTCCGGAAATCGATGTGATCATGTCATCTGATACATGGAATATATAAATATGGTTTTAATTGAAAATATTTGGAATAATTGTCATATATATGTTATTATTGAAATAATTATATTTCTAGAAATATAATTTATCCTTTTATTTATCACCCTTTTCACACATTAAAAAGTGATATCTTCGGTCGTGTTTGTGTGGGCTTCCCCCTCCTTAACATGATGTGACTCCTTTTACATCATAAGCAGTATATATATATATATATGTATGTTTATATGATTACATAAAATTTTATTTATGATAAAATTTTATTTTTTTAATGATACAATGTTTCTTTCTTTCATTCCATAATTATTATTGAATAATGGGAACATTACCCATGCATATATATGGCCTACCATATCCTTGATTGTAATGTTGTTTCATTTTTCATAACCATCACTCATTATTAGTTTTAAAAGAATTATTTCTATATAAATATGATAATTAATTTAATATTATTATTATGTAGATGTTTATATAGTCACCATAAGAACCATAGTTGACCTACCTAATTCGTTTTAACACATGAACCGAATTTGGTCAAAACACCCACCATAATGTTAACTATTTCTGAAGTTGTATACAAAATTTTTATAACTGAAATATAAGTAATGATAATAGTGAAAATATTACTAAAGTAATTAAATAATTAAAATATGTTATTTATTTAGTAATATAATTACACATGTGATAATTCAGACTCATGTTAAGGGACTTTATATCAATTTACATTCCACTGAGACTTTTTTGTTATGTAGAAATTCACTTTTTTATAGTGTAGATACATCTCTTTGAAATTTCATATCATGAATATAATTATTCATATGACAATATATGTTTCTTTTAATTTTCAGGTAATTTTGATTCAAATTTTTCAATGTTGAATGGGACACTTTGGAGTGTTTAATGATTATTTTCCCAAAAGATAGTTTTAATGAACTTTCAAAATTAATTCCATTCAACAATATAAACAACCCTTGTTACTTATTAACCTAGTATGAAGAATTACACATAAATATATATAATTTAATCAATAGATTTAATTTATATGTAATATTTTTTAAGACTATTACTCGATATGATTAATGATTTAAAAATGAAATGATGGGTGGGGATTAAACTTTATATAGCCCCTCGGTGCATCGATAGGTTCTCATGAGAAAAATCAACTTGAAAAATCAAAATATTTTTTTATTTTAGGAGGATAGATCATGATAGTAGAGGTTTTCATTTGTTTAAGATGTGACATCCAATACCTAGTCATTACCTTCATTGTTAGTCATCATTCTATCCATGATATTATTATATGATAATATCTATGGATGCATTTCATTCTCAACATAATGATTAAATTTAATATGTTATCATCTATTTTCCTTTTTATATTGACTATTACTTATCCAATTATTTTTATGGAATGTGTTCCCAATTTCATAAATTTCCTTGTTATGTTATTCTAAATGATTTATTATTTATTCCACTTTACAATCTTTTAATGATAATTTTAGATCACCATTATTCTTGTTTTCTTTACCCAAGTTATGAAGTGTATTCCTTTGAATGAGTTTCAAGGATATAGTATATTTTTTATTATGTATTTTGTTTTATTACAAATGTTTAAATTTATTTGGGGTATAATGTATGTAATATTGAATTCCATAACTTCTAAACTGATTTATCCATCAGGATTTGATTATTTTTAATCATACACATTAAATTAAATAATATGTTAGATATGGGTCTCTGGGGTCGAGGCAGTAATGTCGGTATCAATCATATATTAGTGGAATCCTAGGAAACTATATTTTGAAAGCATATTTTAGTGAACATAAGCCTCAGATAGACATTGAGGATAAGTATAAAAGAACTTCATTGGATTTTAGTAAGGTGGATATAGATACCTTAGCCTTTTACACATATTTTTATGTGATTTTAATAATAATTAACCAACAAATAAAACCATTGATTGTATTGTCTAGTGTTTAAAAATGATTAGGTACATAATTGAACAACCTGAAACAAAAAAAATATATATTATATTTAATCTTTATAATGAGATAAAAAATCCCTTTGATCCCATTTATCTTCAACAAATTACATAAAGAATACCTGAACAAAATGGATGATCTAAAAGTCCCAGAATGGGAATAAGCATAAGAATAAACATTGAACACTGGTTAGAAGACATAAAATGATGTCATAAATGGAATGGAACATGAATAAACATAAGGAATAATCACATGTATAACATGAGACCATATAGTCTGGGAATCATAGGAATGTGGAAACAACATATAACCTGATATAAACATGAGTCAATGCTAACTTCTAATAAAAGTTCACATGGTGGACAAAGTCCCATAATGGAATTAGGTTCACTCCCTGTCCCAACATGTTGTCTCATGAGATTAAAAATTTACCACAAAATTATAGTGGTATCTAGTCACACCCATAATTACATGTTCATTCATATATATTCCACATAAAGAATCAATCATAGTGGTTACACATGGAATGATTTGTGTATCATAATCATGTCGTAAGTAATAACCAAATTGAATATCATAATCGTATCCATGAAAGAATGGATTTAAATCACATAGGAACATTCATAAGGGTATATAAGAATATATAATGATTTTTATGTAAAAATGAAGTGAATAAATTTAAAAATAGTGTTTAAGAGACATAAAAAATGAAACATTTTATTGTTGTTTAAGAAAAATATTAAATAGAATTTAATGAATAAAATGAATAATTGTTTAAAAAAAAATAAGAAATAAACCAAGATATATTTTCTTGATGAAATTATAGGTTTTGTAAAAGATATAGTTTCTTAAAATAGATTAGGGATTGCACATATAAATGTGTTAGAAAACAGGATGTTCCCTTTAATCGAGCTTGCTTTTCCGGAATAATTGAAAAAGAAACCCATATAAAACAAGTATTTCCCCCTCAAAAAAGGATTATATAATATTTATAATTGATTTCGGAAAATATAAATTTAATTTAGAATAATTAAACTAAAAAATAATTATTACAATGGTGTAAAGAGAGATAAAGAGTAACCTGATGAAAAATGGATGTTTAGGTATAATCCCTTACCTTATGTCTGAAACGGTTCCACACTAGTACATGATGTACTAAATAATAAATTTAGATTCATGAAATAGTAATTAAAGAACTAATTATACCAATACATGTTTTATTAAAGTTTATTAACTTCATTTATGTCCTTTTTTATGGGCTATAGTGTTAAATTTCATCATTTCAAAGTGTTCAGTTTTTTAGTTTTCATGATCGGTTCACTTGTATAAGAGTATTAATGTTCATTTAAAATGGGAATATATATCTATAATTGAAGTTATATGTTATTAATTAACATCAATAATATTAAAAGTTTATATAATTCATTTTGTGATTTTGGGTGAGGATGTATCATTAGATAAGATGTTATTGATGATCGTTTGGATTGTATTGGGTGGTTTTTGCCCCCAATATACATGTCTGATTTCGTTATTTAATAATATGTGTATATGAAAGTTCCAGAACATAAAATGAGTTATTAAATGAATAATTCAATTTATATCATACATTAAAATTGTTTTGATAAAATCATTTATGGTAATAAATGAAAATGAAAATATAGCATCCTAGAAGGTGATTAATTAACACC
Source organism: Viscum album (assembly GCA_963277665.1). Classification (NCBI taxonomy): domain Eukaryota; kingdom Viridiplantae; phylum Streptophyta; class Magnoliopsida; order Santalales; family Viscaceae; genus Viscum; species Viscum album. The sequence goes on along the minus strand of OY728132.1, from coordinate 1,261,477,743 downwards.
TTACGAATGACATTTTCATTTTTAGAAAAAAAAGAAGATGAGAAGAGGATTGATGATGTGTTTTCCATTAAAATAATATAATTCCAGTATATATTAGATAAATGAGTTATAATTCATGTTTTAACATAGGAGGATAGGTTATATTTAAAATATAAAGTAAATTCAAAAGAAATTAATGAAAATGAAAGAGGGTTTTACTTCTTCAATTTCTCATACTTAAGGACCTCATTATGGAAATTAGATTTTCTATTTTGTTGAGACCAATGGATTAGAGAAGTGTGGATAGTATTTTGATTATTATTGCGATGAATTTGAAAATGTCATAAATCATTAAACGTGTGAGGAGAATAGGTTGTGAGTGGTGATATTTATAGTGGAGGAGAGAGTTTTTTTCTCTTAATTTTACTCATTACTTTATAATTTTTTTGAAATGAATATGAATAGTTTGAGAATTATCATCATATATATTAATATAATTAAGTATTTTTTTTATATTATTGGCTTAAATCATCCATACATCATCTACGGTTCAATAATTCATGTATTTTGGTAATATAGTAAATTATCGTATTCCACTACTCACAAAAAATTCAACTATTTTAGAAAAAACCCAAAAATTAACCCTATAAATTTATCGATGTGGATAATTAAAAAATTAACTACATTTTATAAAAATAATTTTCTAAATATGATAAATTTATTTTTAAAGTAAAATTATCATTTTATAGGATAATACTAATTTTAAAATGATTACTGATTTTAACCCACATTGAAAAATTAATTTAAAATTCATTAAATTACCTTATAATAATAATAAAAAAATATTAAGTAATGAATATAAATTTTGAAAATAATTTTACATTTAAATAATTACATTATTCATAAATTTTTAATTAAAGTTTTTTGGATTTTGAAAATAACAACAACTATTTTTTCATTTTAAAAACATTTATTTAAATATTACATGAAATAAATACATCATATATTCATTCATAAGATACATAATTTTTTATACTTTCGTAGGATAATTTACTTTTCTATTGGTCGAATTACTATTCATAAGGGTCAGCTTACAATTGCAAAGTTCATGTTACTCTTTCATCAGTATAGGTTCTTTACCTTCTAGAAATTCCTCCTACTTAATTTATTTTTCATTTACAATGTTTGTATTGTGTTATTTATGTGATTTTGTGTGATTATATTATATTATATAAATATAATGAGGTAATTTCCATTTATAAAATTTTGGGTCATTATATTCATACCCCTTATGAGATTTCTCCGAAAAAATTTTGTTTTACATTTTAAGTTAAAAACAGATGAGGGTATTCTCCATCATCAGTTCCCATGTTTCACATGTTACTTCTTCGTACTTATGACTCCACCATAGTACATTGACTAGGTGAGTAGTCTTGTTGTGTAGAACATTATTATGACAATCCAAGACCTTCAATGGCTTCTCCTTATAAGAGAGATCATTTTCCCTCTACACAACCTCTAAATTCATTACATGTGATGGACATAGTATATACTTCCTCAAGATGAATACATGGAATACATCATGTACATGATACATGATAGGTGAAAGTGCTAGCCAATATGGCACCACTATGAAATGATCAAGGATCTTGAAGGGGTCGATGTACCTGGGACTCAACTTTTCTTCCTTCCCAAGTCTCATGATCCTCTTATATGTATATATGAAGAGTAATACCATATCTCCAACTATAAATTCTAGGTCCCACTGAAGATTTTCTACATAGTTCTTCTATCGATGTCAGGAGGCCTTGATTTTCTGCTAAATGGGTATCACATTTTCTATCATTTATTCGACCATTTCTGATCTAACCGGCTTATATTCACTGACTTCATCCTGACATGACAACGTTAGAATCATTTCACATAAAGGGATTTATATGGAACCATTTGGATGCTTGATTGAAAACTATTGTGGTGGGTGAACTCAACCTGAGCTAGATGTTGGTACATTCCTCATTTGAAGACCATAGATCATGATCTCAGCAAAACGTCCAGTGTATGAATTGTACATTCATATTGGCAATCAGATTGAATATGATAATCCATATTAAATTATATCTTAGTGTTTAGATCATGTTGGTGAATTTTCTACAACATGGTGGTGAATCAAGGATCTTGATCAAATATAATCGATTGTTTCACTATAGGCTTCCTTAGAACTTCTATGGTGGGTATTTGAGAATCTTGATCCACTAATAAGTTCCCTTGAATTGTGATAAATTGTGTTTTATTTTTGAGAAGATCCACAATAACCCATATAGCATTATTGCCTCGATATTTCTTTAGAAGTCCAAAAATAAATTCTATGGCGATTGTTTCCCATTACCATGTAGGTTCAGTTAACAATTTCATTAAACACTTATAATTTATCCTTATATCCTTCACTTATTTACATACTAGGAAAATTTTATACATTTAGGGACCCCCTTATTCATATTTCCCCCCCATAAGTGCTCTCTTAGATCTAGAAGATTCATTGTACTCAAAGGTATAATAGAGATGTATGAGCTATGTGTGTCATTCAAAATCTCTTTCTTTATCGCAATATTTTAAGTTACACATATCCATGGTCCAAATATCATGACTTATTCATCATCCATTTTGAACATTTATTATCTCCCTTTTCTCATGGATTATACCCCCTTATAAAATTCAACATTAATACTTTGAGTATTATTTATTTCCACCATGGGGGATAGTTGACCAATCATTTGAGAAACGATTTATGATCTTCCTTCTTTAATGATTCTAATTTCCATCATTTTCAAATATTTTAATATTTAATCCTTCTCAATTCAAAATTTTGATAATATTGCAGGATCCTTTCTATTTATAGAATCTTCCTCTTTAGTTTCCCTACCATGATGGTAGTGTATTGATCAGTCATAATCTTTAATGAGATCAAACTATATTTACCAGTGCATATTAATCTACATCTACAATAATATGTATTTTATTTTCTTATGGTCATAATTATGTAACACTACTCAACATAGATAATATTACACTAGATATTCAATGAAAATATCACATCTTTCAACTCCAAATAATGTGTTGGATAAATTTTCTCAATAATTTTCAACTTCCCTGAGGCACAGGATGTCACTTTATCATTTTTCATCGATGCAAAACCTATGGCCTTATTTAAATCATTTTTGTACATGAAAAATATTTCCCCACATATTTTAAGAGTAATTATTGGTTTAGTGTTAAGACTCTTTTTCAGCTCTTTGATGTAGGCTTCACATTCACTAATCCTTGAAAACATCACTAATTTCCAAATCAGCTTGGTTAGTGTGTTTGAAAATTGTGATAATGTTGTCACTTATTGTTTTTTATACATAAGTAGACCAAGAAAACTACATATATTTAGTATATATGTTGTTTTGGTAAACTAATTGATTACCTTTGTCTTAGAAGGTTCCACATATATTCCTCTACAATAGGTTACATTCCCAAATAATTATACTTCATTCATTCAGAATTCACCTTTATTTTACACTTAATATATTTTCTCCTTCAAAAAGTCTATATAAATTTTTTCAAATGATCCTCATGTTTCTCAATGCTATTTGAGTATATCAATATATCATTAATAAAGACTACCAAAAATTTGTCAAGGTAATATATAAACACCCTATATGTTAAGTCCATGAGTATAGTTGGACCATTACTGAGTATGAAGTTAATCAAAATGAACTCGTAGTGTCCATAACTCATTGGAATGTAAGTCTTGAGATTTCATTCCTTCCTTACCCTTAAATACTAATATCCAAACCAAAATTCCACCTTAGAGATATAATTTTCCCCATATAACTGATTGAAAAAATATTTTATCTATAGAAATTGACAATTCTTATTTATCATGATTTTTAGCACACGATAATCAATGAAGTGGTGAATTGATCCATCCTTCTTCATGATGAAGAGGATTGCCACCCTCCCCCCATGGAAAAGCACTTAGTCATATAAAACCCTTGTCCAGATTCTCCTATAGCTACTTCTTTAGTTATTCCATCTCAATGGGGACCATTATATAAGGTGTTTTTGATGTAGTTAGAGATACATGAATATATTCAATGGAATACATAATATCTCTATCAGGATGAGGAAAAGGAAATTAATTTGTAAATATAGTAGTTTAGTTCCTCAAGATGGGAATGTCTTTGAGCATGAATGTATCCTTTATCTCAATCATTTTTACAATATATATTATCTCAAAAGGAAATAATATCCACAACTAGGATGATGATGCATAAGTACATTGATCTTCATCCTTATACTTATAATGAATTGGAGGATCCCTTTGGATGTGTCAATTGATCCCCCTATCCCAACAATCATTGTTGTATTTGTATAAATATATCCAATACAAGCCCAATATATCATAGAACTACCCCAAAATATGTAAGACAATCCTTTATAGGAGGTTCCGTCCACAATCATTAATCGGTTATGAGTTATGTACTTTTGATGAAATAATTTCCCCATTATTTTTTTTATAGATCCAAAAACATCCATATTTTGAGGTGGTGTATGAATAGTTCTACTAAATTTTCATGATATGAAAGAATTCATTGAACTAGAATGAAATAGTCTATTCACAATTTTTGAATGAATAACCAGTGTACCTATCATCACATCATGTCATGTTCCACCTCAGTAGTAATAATATCACATTCCTTTCATTTTTTCCTTATAATTTGTTTTTTTGATTTCTTATAAATACCCTTGTATTAGGGAAATGGTTTCTATAATTCCCATGTTCCTTGTATTTGAAACACTGCAATATTGGCTAAGTGTTGATTTTCACCTTCCATTCATCTCTTGAATTAGTGGGATCCTTCATATCCCATTATATGTTATTATTCATATGGACATATCTTCTATATATTAAGCATCTCTTGGTTTCATTTATTGTGTTTGAATGATTCTTCTTGCAATACATTTGACAAGTGGAATTTTGGGCCTTCTTTCCATCATGGGATCTATCTTTTGTCCACCCATATTAAGCTCTATTTTCCTCTTTTTTTCACTAGGATGATTAGAACATTGAGAGTATATAATCTCTATTTAAAACATAAGGTAAAAAATTGACAATCTTCACTAAGCTATCCATGTCTCAAATCACCAATGATTTTTATAGAATCATATTCAGTCCACAAATGAAGTGATCCACCTGGAATTAGGCATTGATAAAAAATCCATAGGAGTATCTTAGAACCCTTGGGATTTTTTTTCTTATATAACTCCATACAATGGACATCCTTTTATATACATTCAAATAAATCTCTTTTCATCTTAAGTTGGTGGGTTTGGGGAAAATATTTTTGAAAACTATTTCCATAAAATTTTACCATTACATGGAATCAATTTACCCCTTAAAAAATGTGTTCTTGATCAGTATCCATAATTGATCAGCTTCCCCATCTAAATGATAGTCTTCCATCACAACATTTTCTTCTTCTAAGTACTAGATGATAAAAAATATCTTCACAATGGAGTTAATATATTGTTCCGTGATGATGGGTCGATAATATGTAGTAAATTTGGGAGGCCATTGAATCATGAAGGACTCCATGAAAAATTATCTTTATTTGAATAAAGCGAGTGTTCCACACGAGTCATGTAAATATTCCGAACATTACATAGCTGATCAAGTAATTTCATGAAGTTTTGAGCACATGTTATCATCGTATTTTTCATATCACTAGGGAAGAAATCACAGTTCATATCAGTTTGATGATTGGCATCAGATCTACTATTCCAATCTATTAACAATGAATATAAATATTGTACAATTAGCAGGGTAAAATACTAAGCTAATGCGAATATAAAAAGAACGAATTTATCATATAATAGAAAATTTGTAAATGAAAAGTATATCCTAAATATTGATACCATATGTTTTAATCTTGGTTATCCATGGTTGAAGAATTACCCCTAGTGTTCTTAACAAAATTATATTCTAAAGATGCTAACCCCATTAGCCCATAATCGGTGCTTATATTAAAACAATGGCATAGATACAAGACTAGAGTCCAAAAAGTCCAATCAATTTAGTAGTTTTTAAATTCATAATACATACATGAATTTTAAATTACATCTTAAAAGGAAAAAAAATTAAAAATGATTGGAAACACCCATAAACACCTTGATTATCCCTATAAGTAAATCATAATATATATGTTTGAATCCAAGGGAAAAGTAAAACATAAAAAAGGGTGAGATTTTATGGTCAGTAAGGGTGTGAAATATACTGGAAGATATCATAAATATAAACAATAAGACATGGTGTATAAATAAAAATATAGGTCAATATACCATAATATTGAGAATAAAATGTAAGGAATAAAAGATGATTACATAATTATTTAATAAGACATAACCATGTATATTTTAATAGTTAAAATAATCACATGGAATATCAATTACTGGTTTCATAATGAGTGAATTCATAATTTTAGGCATCATAAATATACAGTCATAGACTCAGCCTAGACCCCATACACAATGGGTAAAAACCCAGTCTAGTATGACTCATGAGACCTTGCCTTACATCGATGGTATATAGAAGTCCCCACCTATCACATACTAAGTCCAATTAATTCCTAATATGAATGAGGATGAACATAGGAAACATATACATATGAAATATAAATAACCTTCCCTAATCTATAGACATAATCACAAGATATTCTGAGTTGTATGGTGAATGATATCAAGATAACACATCCACAGAAAAACTAATCCTAAACCATTTAATAATTATGGCGGATGCTAAACGTAACCGATCAATATAAATAATTCATAAAATTCAATATATGTTTTGAAATTAATTAAAATAATCAAATAATATAAGTTATACATTCTTGAGAGATACCCCCATTTTACTTTTCATAGATGAGTTTTCTTGGAAAATTATTTTCATTTTTCATAACTATTTGAAAAAAAGAAAAAATGAAGAAATATGGTTTTTAATAAAAAATTACTGAATTAATAAAATTATTTGAGTCTTAAAGTATATTATGCATGGTACATGAAAATGGGTAAGAAACCTAGATATTCCATTTAATTAGGCTTTCGTATAAATAAGAATTGAGAATGAAACCTTATAAGACATGTATTATCCTATCAATGAAAGATGAAATGGTATGGATACATAAGTTTGTAACATATAAATAGAATTTATATGATTTATATAAAAATAATTAAAAATTAAATTGTTTTATAATGGGAGAAATAATATCCAAAATAAAAATAGTGGTTCAGGGAGAAAACACATACCTTATGACTGAATGTGTTCCTCACCTGAACATAATGTCATGGATAATAAGATAAAATACATTAATTAATCAAATCAGAACATTATATAAGATTATTTGATTCATTATAGTTTTATTCAGTTCATTTATGACCATATTGATGAGCTAAAGAGTTCAATTTCATCGTTTGGGAGAATTCATTTTCTTGTATTTCAAGATCAGTTTGCTTGTTTATATGTAATGAATTTTATCTTAAATGGGTGTAATTTTCCAGGCAACTAAATTTTTTGTTATTAATGAAAATATTGATGTTTTTTGGTTATTCATAATATTTTTTCCATATATATATACAAGTCAATAGATAATATGTTTATAGTAATTATTTTAGATTAATTTTAGCAGTTTTGGATCACAACGAACTCGTTTTGTTTCATCATAGAGTATTTTATTGATATTTTAAATACAAAAAAGAAATGGGGATTTAATAAATATTTAACAATATTTCTCAACATCTAAATCTATTTTATGTATATACATGAATACGGTGATGGAAAATGATAACATCTTGTCCTTGAAGGCGACAGAACAACATCTCACGGACGACTTTTCCATTTTTAAAATAAATTGAAGAGGAGAAGGGACATGACGAGGGATTATTACCATTAGAATAAAAAATTACATTATACTTAAGGTAATTTTGTTATCATTCTATTTGGATGAGGGTTTGTGAGGGAAGGATGATAAAATAAATGAAATTGAATGTAAAAATTGAAAGGAAAGAAGTTTTTTATAACTTAATTTATCCTCCTTGAGAACCTCATTAAGGGGACTGGTTTTTATATTTTGTTGAGACAATAGGCTCTTGGATGTGGGTTTGGGTTTAAAAGGTGTATTAGGTAGAAATCGGATATGTATCAAATCATAGAAGGAATGAGGTGAAGGGGTGGTGAGGGGTTGTATTTATAGTTGATGAGAGGGGTGTTTTTTGAACAATTTTTTCATTAGTTTATTATTTTAACCCAATACAATGAATAGTTTGTGAATTATTACAAAATTTATTATAATAAATAAGTACAGTTTGTTATTATGGGATTACATCAGCCATAAATTACACATGAATCAATAATTAATGTATTTATCATTTATTATAAAATATCATATTTTACTATTCCCCAAAAAATCAGGTATTTTTTAAAAATCCCAAAAAATCACCCTAACCATTTATAAATGTGTATAATTGAAAACTGAAATTAATTTTAATAAAATAAATTCATAAATAAGAGAAATTTATTTTTTAAATAAAATCGTCATTTACTTGATAAAAAAGATTTTAAAATCTAAACATATTTTATTACACTTTATCAAATTAACTAGGTTTTCATAAATTTAACCTAAAAAATAAGACAAAAAATATTAATTTTGGGTTACATTTTAGGAAAATAAATTTTATTTTAAATCATTTTATTAGTTATTAAATCGTAATTACATATTTTTGGCTTTCAAAAATACCAACACTTAAGTATTAATTTCAATAAATATTAATTAATTATACAATAATAAAATTATATCATACATTCATTTATAAGATTCCAAAATTTTATTTATATATTCATGGGTGAGGTTACTATTCCTTTGGATGATTTACTATTCATAACTATCATATTACTATTCTTAAGTCCATGTTACCATTTTATCGCAAAGGGTTCCTTAACTTATAGAAATACCTTTTATTTCATTCATTATTCACTAATAATGTTTTTATTGTGTTATATAAGTAATTTTAGATTATCTATACTATAAGAAATAAACATAAGAAGTTAAATCCCATTGATACAATTCTGGGACATTACATTCTCCCCTACAAACAATTATTCCATCAAATTTCACGATTGTTGCACCAAAAAAAGATTTGGGAAGTTCATTATCATAAGCTCCTAAAAAATCCCACGTCACCACTTAAATTTTATTAATTTTCCTCATTACCTTTACTAACCATGATGTATGACTCCTCAACGCTTATTCATTAGTGTGATGAATCTGGATAGGCACTTCACAATAAGATAAACCATGTACTAATTCTATTAATTATTCAGTGAGGACATGCATTGGGTCTAGGATGTACTTCATTAACAAAGAGATGTGTAACTCATTGTGTTCTTTAAAAAGTATAGGAAACATCTCCAAATGAAAATATACTGCTCTAACTCTCTCTAGAATTTCAAAATGTTCTATACACATGGGTATTATATTTTATTTTTTCCCAAATCATAAAAAACCATTCCATAGAGATACTTTCAAGAAATCCTGATCTCCAACATAAAATTACAAATCATTCATTCAATTAATGACATATCTATTTTTCCTACTTTGAGTTTAACTGATATGGGATTAAATAGTATTTACCTTTTCTTTTTTTCCTCCCTATGATTTAGGCCATCAAGCTTCCTTTCTCAAACATCATCCCATCATGTTGGTGTACAAAATCTCTTTCCATACAATGCTTCATGTTGTGCCATTGAATAATAAAATGGAATCTATTGTTTTAGGAAAACTATTCCAAAGGTAAATAATGATACCACATTCCACGAAATTCATGTGAAATTGACTTCAACATGTCTTATAATGTTTAGATCATCCTTTTTAACTACCCATCAATTTGAGGGTGATGATCACTACTCAAATGAAGATCAGTACCCAATTAGTTTTGAGGAATTTTTCAGAATGTCGATGTAAATCATAGATCATGATCACACCCATTTGAGAGTGTTTCTCCGTAAAATCCTAAAAAATCAATAATATATAGTTGTTCAAGGTGCTCTAGTGTAAATTCCTCCATTTTAGTAAGGAAATGTGCAGATTTGGTGTTTATATCAACAATTACCCTTTTTTCATTATTCTTTCTTAGATTTTTAGTTAATATGGTGAAAAAATACATGGTGTTGTCATCCCATCTCCATGTATGAAATCATAGAGGTTTTATGAAAACCCTATGATTTTGTCTTTCAGCCATCAATTACTGATAGACTAAATATTTTGATACTTAATAAAAAATTTCCCATTTTTTATTATAGCACAAAAATTATTTCTTCCAAAATTTAAATAAATTATTTCTACAAGGGTGTATTGAGAAATTCAAACTATTGGTATGATCCAATAAATCTATTTTTAGCTTTGGTATAAGGGGAACATAATGCCTCTTCCAAAATTTCATAATTCAATCCTCATACACAAAGTCTTCCATCTTCACATCATTCAACTTTATTTTGAAGACTCTAACCATCACTCTAGGAACTTTTAATCCTTTCCAATAAATATGTTTGGGAAAATTTTTGGAAAAGTTATGATGTTTCACCTTCCTTGATAATTACCATATCAATATTTTCTATATACATATACATAGTATCCTTATCCATGCACTTTTTTTCATAACTCTTGGATACTTCTTGCGTAATGCATCTTCTACCTTATTTTCTTACCCTGGGAGGTAGTTTATTGAACATTTATAATCCTTGAGTATTTAAAGACATCGCATTTGCATCATGTTGAGTTCATTATGTGAGATGATATATTTCAATATCTTATAATCTATATATATCGCTTATATTTCTCCATAGAGATACTACCTCAATATATTTAGAGAAAATATTATTGTTTATAAATAAATTTCATGAGTTGGAGTGTTCTATTAAAGAATTTTTAACTACTTTGATGTATATGAATTAACTAAATAATTCTTCATGAGGACACACTAGAGTCCTCTCATTGAGCCATAACTATAAATTATTAGTACTCTTTTTCCCTATGGTAGAGTCTTGATTGGAGAATTCAATACTATCCTCATCAATTCTTCAAAACATTTTTCACAATATTTTTCCCATACAAACTGAACCCATTTAGGAGTAATCTTGGATCACTTTCTAGCTAATTGGGTAAAATTCAAAATCAAATGCTGATAGTAACATGATAAAAAACTGAAACTATGTACCTCAATTATGTTCATAGGTGTAAGACATTCATATACCACCTTTTATCCCTATAAGATCATCTATTATTATATCCTTAGAGACAATATGGCCATGGAATGAAACTGGTTTAAACAATTCACACATTTTAAACATCCCATATAATTCATTTCTTCAAAGAGACTCTAGAACAATCCATAAGTGATTCTCATGGTCTTTTAATAATTTTTAGTATACCAAGATACCATCAATAAATACCACAACAAATTCATCAAAATATTCCTTGAATGCTCTATTCATTGAATCCATAAAAACAAAGCGTGCATTAGTCATTCCAAATGGAATTACTGTAAACTCGTAATGTATATACCTATTTTGAAATGTAATATTAGTAATATCTTCCTTCCTATAACACAATTGATTATATCTAGATCCAAGGTACATCATTGAAAAATATATAGCTCCATGAAGTTGATCAAAAAAACATCAATTCGATGATGGGAATACTTGTTCTTTACTGTAATAGCATTTATTTCTCTATAGTCGATCTGAAACCTAATGGATCTATAATTATTCTTGATCAAGACAATAGGGTCTCCCCCTGAAGAAACACAAGAGAAAATAAATACATTATTACTCAATTCCACTAGTTGTTTCCTTATCTCAACTAATTCTATAGTGCCTATTCTATAAGGATTCTTTTATATTGTCCTTGAATAAGGGACTACGTTAATAATAAACTCAACTTCCCCCTTCTATGGATGAATAACAGCATCCTATAGAAATAAATCAATGTATTATTATAAAAAATGTAAGTATTATTTATGAATATTTCTCTCATCATCCCCAGATGGTTTTTTTTCCTTTCCATCCCAAGAATTTCATTTAGAAGAGATAGTAATGGTGGATTCAGATATGACTCAGATGATGTGGTATCTTATCTAAAGATAATGGATTCTACATCTTCCTTACCAATATTAATTTACTTCTTCTTGTAATATATTTTCACATTATATTTTGAAAGCCAATCCCTAAGAGGGATTATGTTAATGTTAATATTTGTTATGATGAAAATGTTAGGGACTAATAAAAATTTATTTGTCATAAAAGGGAAAGACTGACACATATTTTTTTGGAATAATACTATACTTAAAATTATGACTAAAAAATACATTATTAATTAAAATGGAAATATTTTATTTTCATGGAAAAATGAGAATATATAAATGAATGTGAAGATCCTGAATCAAATAAATCACTTGTTATGCTTTAAAAAATGATTAATTTACCTTCCACCACATCATTAGGAACTTCATCCACAATAGTTTTGAATGAAAATTATTGCCCTTTCTTCCTTGATCTTATTTGGGGAATATTTCCTTGATTCTTAGAATAATAATTTTTTATAGTCCCATATAATTGAAAGTTTAGCATTGAGCATTGGTAGATTTTCTATTTCCCTTTTAATCATGGGTTTGGTGTCCTTTTTCTCCACACATGTACCAAATACTGACACCCTTCAATCAATGTGTGGGGTGTTTCTTTCCACAATTATTTCAAGATGGAAAATAAAATCTTACCTTCTCCCCATTTCCTGATTTCCATTTCCATAATGGTTAGTATCCATCTTCTTCTCTTGGTTTGCATTAATTCATAAGACATAGACAATTCTTTCTCAATCTTGATTGAACATGATACTATATTTTCATATGATGAGAGATTTAAGAGACTTGTTCCCTTCAAAGTAATGGTTTTAAACCTCAAATAATTTATCAATCATTCTCCATGGATTATGTGTGTATTTCATGGCATGAATTTCTATACTTGTAAAGTTGGATTCATACATGAAAATGGTTTTGTCTTCTAATTTTAGATTCAATAATTCCCTCTCCATATCTACTCACTATTTTCATGGGAAATATTTTTCTAATAAAATTTCCTTAAAATCATTCCATTATATATTCTTTTTATTTCATTATCCTCTTTGGTGTTTTGAATTAATTTCCACCAATGATCTACATATTCCAATAGATGATAAATATTTATGATAACCTTCTCCCTTTCATTACATCCCAAAGAAAGATTTATATTCTCTATGGTATACATCCACTGCTCCACTACATATGGATTTATAGTCCCATTGAATGACTGGATATGTTTCCTCATAATGTTTTCTAACATTTTTCCTCCACATTATGGATCATGATGCTCTATATGGGTTACATTATTATTAATAACCTGATTCAAATTTCCCATAATAGTTATAAGTTAATACACACAAGTCACCACTCCAATACCATTATCATTATTATTCATAGGAGGAAATTCCCTACATGGGATACATGAATTGATAGGGTTTCCATTCCTTCCTCTAAGATCCATTTATAAATAATGGAATATAGTAGATAAGTTTTTAAATCATAATGTATAATCCCATTCTAGAAAAACACCTTTAATAAATTGAAATATTATGCATTTCCTATCTCATAATCATAATAGCAGTTTTATTTGGGGACATTTTTACTTTTAAATCCTTGATAATGGGTTGTAATGAAAATATGGCTTATCTGAAGTACATCCAACAAGTGTTCCAAACTAGGTGTGTAATATGGACCATTTTTGTATAACAGGTTACCCTTGGAAGACAAACTAGTCAATATATGATTATACCTCACATCCCAAGTTTTCATAACAAAACTCATCTAGTTTATAAGAATAATCATCGAAAATCATACAGGTAGTATGGTTTGGGTAGGTCTGGGGAATCCATCGATGTGGCCCTAGCTTGTTGAGAAATATGATGATTCAAAATATTTAGTAGAGGGGATTTAAATTCATGGTCACATATCATCTTCTATGACATTCCATGAAATCACAAGTAGATGCCTTTTTAATGGTTGGGTCCACTCTATATTAGCCTATATAGAGGTTGGTGGAATGACCTCGTCAGGAATATATGAAAATACTATAACTTTTTAATCATTTTCACACCCCATTGGCTTACTCTAACCTCTATAGGTTTCATATTAATGACGTTGGTTTCAAAAATCCATCTATTAATCTAGTCTAGAATGATGCACTTTTTTTGAATGGGGAAGGTCTCTGTGACATATAAAATTTCATAAAATACATATTGAATTATATCATATTCAAATATTCCATATATCTGGAATTCCTAGCAGGGGAATCCCAAATCCATATTGAAATATCCTCTAAAGATGATATCTCATCTTTATTCGAAACATAAGCACTAGTATAGTGTTTTTTTCTTTGTGATCAAAAAGTATTTGTCGAACACTAGCATTGGTATTCATATTACTTTCACCAAAGTAAAAATATTATGTCTTTGACGTAACCCTCTAAATGGGTAGCATCGTTGATGAAATAATCGACAGATGAAATATTATCATTGACCGATTCATGTTGGTGTTTTATCAATCAAATAGGTTGATTCCAAAATCATGATTTGGGGATGGTAACATTACTCAACAAACAAAACCCTTACCTAGGAATCCCCTATAATAAAAAATATCTTCTGAGACCCACTCTCGCGAGCTTCAATATAAATTTATAGTTCAATATAACATAGCTCCACTTGGTCTTAAGACACTCAATAATTTTATTTAGCCTCATAGTAATATCTCATTCATTATCATGTTATTCTTGAGCCATTTTTTATTATTAAGTAGACATAGTAAAATTTTAGAAGGACCAAGAAGAGTAAAACATTAAAATAATTATAATGATAAAATACTCACACATAAATTATGTAGCCTGTTTAAGCACTACAAAATATGAGGGGTCTAAAAAACATATTTTCATTGGTCCCTTGGATGTATGAAGAGACTCACTTAGGGGTTGTATTGTTTGAATATTTTTATAGGGTATGTTTTCCATCGGAATTAATAAACGTGAATTGGTTCTTAGGAACTCATACATGAAATCCGGTTCATGCACTATGGTATACAATGATTCATCCGTGAGAAAATTTCACAAATCATTTATGAAATGTGAAAGGGGAATAGGTTGAGTTATATTGGGGAACTACCTGGTATACACCACATGAATCCTACATAGTCCATCTTACTACCCTATAATCATATACATTTCTGACTAATCAAACTCTATTTCAATGGTGGAATTTGATAAGGCTTAAAAAATGTTAGATGATATCTGATGGGATATCGAATGGATAATATATCAAGAAAATTTTTCAATGAACAAATTTATTAGTTTATAGTGTTTCAAAATTGATCATGAATAACCCATATAGTTCTTGAAGAAATATGCCACCTATTAAAGTTCCCTATCTATAATAAAAGAGAGACGGTCTATATGTTGAAGTCATAGGGAACATTTAGGAGGAGATTTCCATTTGAAAATATAAAAACCTTACAAATTGAAGTAGTACATGGCATCATGGTATAGTCTCTACACAACCTTGTTTTCACTTCGTTGGATCTTGGAGTTCATGGTCATGAGTATGAATTTATACATAGTCTCATATTTTTATTTCTAATATCATATGTAGCAGCCTATATTTGGAATAAATTTCACATAAATACCCAGATTTCACTTTTCAAAGTGGGAAAATTTCCTAACTAGAAGAATTTTTACCAATTGAAACAATAACTTTACCAAATTTTTGAGAGTCCTTTACCATAGTAGAAATGATGTGAATGAATCATTGAAAAATGAATTTAAATCTAATTATGAGGACAAAGTTATAAGATGTAAATATTAAAATAATTTCAATATTTCATGACATTCTTGTGAAATTCCCCTTCATGAATACTCATATATGAGTTGCCTCTTTGATATTCCTTCATAAAGGTTCCTATATGATCCTTGTAGATGAGTATCTACTTGAAGTGATCCCTCATGAGCCTCATATTTGAGCTTCCTCCACAAATCTCATTCATTGGTTTTGGACGTATGGACTCATCCATGGCCCACATTTATGAGCCTCCTCAATGAATTACCTCAATTAGGGAATGTTCAAGTACATCATCTATGATCATACTCTAAGAACCACAACTAATATTTAATTTCCACCATCCTCTTATGAAAAGGATCCTACATGAACATTATTCAATATCCCTATTATGAGGTCCCAAACAAGAAGTCTATTAATAATTTCTCTTTTTATGTGTCCCTTATGCACATGCACATTATCCAATTACTATGTAATCTATAAAGATTTTTATATCACCGTTATCTTATGTGTAATTTAATCCTCCTCTGTTTATTCTCAGCCAATTATCAATGGTACTTATCCGTGATGCATTTGGTCAGCCTATTTCCCCATTATAAAGAAACACAACTATGTGAAACTATGATTCTTTATCACCCTTTATTCAACCTAGGATATCTATTTAGTTTGGAATTTTATGAATAAAATTCCGAACATGCATTGACTAAGGTCAAATTCATAAAAATACTACCCCAAAGATCCGACCTCAACGGAATCATAAGATACATGATTGGGCCTTGAAAATTATTGTTCATCCCATCCATCATATATTTCCTTCATAAAATGGATTCCTAGGGAATTTCGTCTAGGTTTTCAGGACAATCAACCAAATAATAATCATTTATATCATTGATAAAAAGGGATCCTGTTATGGGGATACCAAGAAAACCCTTTTCTGTATCATGTAGAACATATTGGTTGGAAGAAAAAGAATATATGGCCCCTCTATTTGGTGTGATCTCTAACATATCCCACTTGGACTCAGATTTTTTATAAACACTATCCTATATCAAAGGGCTTATTATCATGTGTAATCCCCTAAATCTTTCCCATCATTCCATATCCACCCCAGTTCCACTCATCCACTCTCATCTATTCATCAATAGAGATTATGTATATGCATATATAGTACACATATTTGGTATAATTGATAAACAATACCAATGGTCCTTTGATTTGGTATAATTCTCCACCTGTACAAAAGGCCCTATTTTTAGTTGTAAGGAACAATATCTTTTCCATGATGCAATATCCCCCCTGGTTCTAGTCATTTACCTTATCCAACTATCATTTAAGATTAAATAGATTAATTAATGGGCCTCCTAATAGGTATACACCCTAATCATTCCCCAATAAATGATATCTTCTCTATGATACACTAGTCTTCTATACATAGAATGGGATACCTATATATAAGTCTCATTGAATCCTTTATTTACATCCATTTCATAAAAAAAAATCTTTATCACCTGACATAATAATGCATAACCAAATCGTTACTGTATAGTGTTAAACTGTATGTTATTTTCTTGAAAATAGACCTTAATGGGTACAACACGAACTATATGGTCATTGATTCTTATTAATATGGATATTTGGAATGATTATTAAGGTTAAAACCCAACATGAAAAACTATACATTCACTTGGTCATGTCCCCTATGAATCTATATGCTCATCAATCAATACTCTCTATGAATGATAAGCCCATTATTAGTTCATACCACCAATGATCTCTATATTATATTCTTACTAAGACTATATTCCTTCTATGCCAATCATGTCCTCTCATATCCCATTACCAATAGATAAGATGAAATAAAAAGATCTTCTCATGCATATGTCCCACATAAATTATTTTTAGGCAGATTTAACATATTATTATATCCTGTATGACATTCAAACTTGTATGAGTCAAGGCATCACAATCAAAAAATACATCATTATAGTATTTTTAACAATATCCTAAAAGGTATAACATCTCCTGTTAAGTGTAATTGAACTATATGGGTATAGAATATCTTCATAGGGATAAATAGGGATCCCCACTTATGATGTAAATCTCATGTCAACGAGCATTAACCTAATCTATATAAATAAAAAAACTCTAGAGTGCCCAACTATATGGATTTAAACCATTGCATCGATAACTTATAAAATAACGGTTAAAAAAATTAGATATACAAAAAAGGTACCATATATAGGGAACATAATATATATAAATATGGAATGATCGACGAAAGCTTCAGATATATATAAAAATGATCACATTTGTGCACATCTTTGATCATATCACTATCATAGAGTACAATAGTCTAGAACTAAGATTTCACAAAAACTCCCGAACATGCACATAATATTTATCATATCCGCATAGTCTGAAATAATTATATCAAAAAGGGTGTGGTGAGTCAAACCACCCAACCTATCGACTAATGCACACATGATGATTCACTAGTAAAATAACCCAAGTAACCACATATCATTAGAATGTATAAGGATCATGGGTAAGGGAATGGGGATAATAATTTGTAGAAATATTTGGATGGTCATCCCTAAAATATTGGGATTACATGGTTATTCTATGTGTGGGGTTAATAAAAAAATTAACAAACAATTATTAAAAGAAAATATTAATATTAATATTAAAATATAAACTTGAAAAAAACATTGAAAATTGTCAAAAATATAATAATCCCTACATTTATCATATAAATAAACACAATTAACTAAAATTATAAATATATACTATCAAATTTTATGAAATATTATATTACATATAAAGAAAAATATATAAGTAACATTTTTTATTACTAAAACACAATTTGTAATATTTGATAATATATTTGACTTTATATTAACATGATATAAAAAATAATACATCTCAAAATTTTTAAAATTTGATAAATTAAATAGTATATAAATATTAAGTAAATGTATAATTAAGATGTCACTAAAAGATTTTTTCCCCAACTAATTTTTCATTATTTTTATATACAGTATAAACAATGTATGTGTCATGTTCATCAATATCTTCAAATAATATGTCTATAGATTTAGGGATCTCACATAATTCATTATCATTATCAACTTTTTCATCACCAATATATAGTTTTTCTATTGAAAAATGTAACACCACTAATTATTTAAGGGATCATGAGAATACAAAACAATTTCATGTGTTTCCCCAATAAAAGGGGCATATTTTTTTCCTAATCTATTTATATGTAATAGTTTTATTCTAATTTCATCATTTTTAACAATACTATTACCAAAAAACCATTTACTATTGACCATAAGAAAAATAAATTCAAGGTAATAAATATCATTTAAATTATCAAAAAATTTGTACTATAAACATTATACATAGATTGGGTTCTTTTCCTTTTTACTCAAAAAATAATTTCATCAGTGAACATAAATACATTTCTATTTCAAAATTAGCTTCTATTATCCCTTTATTTTAAAAAAAATTATCAATTACTTTTTTACCTGAACCATGTCATAATTTTTTAACTTGATCCATCCACTAATTTTGTTAATGTTTATTTTTCATTAGATATACTATTCATGGTTTCTTTAAACTATAGTAAAAATGATTTATTATTCTCATTTGGTAGCTTTATATATTTGTTATTGTAATTATATTATTTTAACTCATTAATATGTTATTTTATATATAATTTTTGTATCATATTTGTTATTAAATATGTATAAATTTTTTGGGAATATTTTCTCACATGTTAGTGATTATATTATCTATCAATGGATCCCATTTCTCCCAAATCTAACTTGTTTAATGAAATCTATAGGAAAACTGAAATATTCTATTATAAAAAAGTCTTCTATATTAAAATTTTCCTCCTCTAAAAATATAAACTTTATGAAAATTGATTCTTGTATTAGACGTGTATTCTTAATGTACACCTTCAATAACATCATATAACTTCCAAAAAAATACATCAAATATAAGTTAAAATGTACCCGTAGCTTTATTTCATAAAATAAATTAACCATAAAATATATTAGGATATAAAAATATTTGGTGGAATCTAAATTTCAAATTTGAAATTATATCAAATTATCCATTCTCTAAATTGTTCAATGAATTTATATCCATCACATTATACAAATAGAATTGAAAAAATAACACCTTGTTATTATAGTTGATCTAGAAAAGTAGGGTATAATTCCATGTAATTAGACTATTATTTTCAAATTAATCATAACATATGAATCTACCTAGATCCATAATTAGATATCTGTTATTCATTAAACACTATAATTGATACCATTTATGATTCACAAAATATATCTTTCCTTAAATATAAGATCTATATAAAATATTTAATCCCATTAAAAATCAAGGCCTTTTTTTTGTAGATTTTTAATGAACATTGAGAACAATTATATAAGAAAATACAAATGAAAATTGAAATTTTTTCTACTGAACCAACACATCAACGGATATACTTACTTCATTAATAGATAAAAAATCATATATAGATCACTGAATTAGTTTCTATCATATCCCAGCGAATTATCCACACATGATACCCTTCTAGACAAATCCTATATAATACTCTTATTTATTACATGGGGAATCAAAATAATATAAAGTGTAATCTCAAATAGTACATAAAGATAAAAAAATGTGGAAATAATAAAATATCACAAGTGAGCATAAGATAAGCATGTGGGTATGAGAGAATAATCAACATACATGAAAATTTCATAAATAATTAAAACCCAATATTCCATTGATCATTAAACATGAATCATGATACAGTTACTTGGAAAAACATTATAAATGAGTTTTATTATTGTATAAACATGGGTCAATAATTAGTATCCATTAATATGAAACATGTGTAAGTTTAATTGAATAATAATGTTGAATAATATTATATAATGAACACAATAATACAAAATCATTTCATTTTTCAAATCTTATTTACAATAAAATCATCAAATTGTGGATAGGGTCCCTTTTTTGTTGGTTTTATTCCCTATTCACATAAGCAGAATATATAGAATCTCATAGATGATAATGTTTACTCCATAATACGTTATGTGTTATATATAGAGATATAAATCTTTAGATTAGGCATTGGAATGATATATAAATAAATAAACCCCAATAAATTAATTAAAAAAATAAATATATGTGACAAAATAGCATAAAAAAATTAATAATTCCATCATAAATTAATTAACTTAAGGAAATAAATGGGTTTCAGGAACACTCAACAAAATATGATAATAATTCATATATTGAAATATGTAGGGTATTATCATTATATCGTATCTTAGTGAATAATAATAATCATTAATGGATATTGACATAGAATAAAAACACATTAATAAGAATTTTAGATTTTTTGGTTGAAATAAGAGGATGTTTCTTTTAATATTCATAACATTTAATTTGAAAGAAAATATTATATAACAAATTAGAAAAGAAATTTAATTGGTAAAATAATAAAACATTGATATGAAATTTTGGAATAATAATAAAATATACTGATAATAAAGTTATTCATATAAAAAATATTACAAAGAAAAATTGTTTAAAATTTTTTATGGAGTGTCAAAGTAAATAGAAAATGAGCATTGGTGACCAATTCCTATCTCTATTGGTTTTAAAGAGAAAAATGAAATGGTCAGAAGAAATTTAAACATCCTAAAATAACTATAGTAAAATAAGATAAATTGTGTTTTATATAGAAGTTTAAAATTACTTCTTCTAATGGAAATTTGACATAAACAACCTTGATTTTAATGAGAGATTGGAAAATGAACCCTTACAAGTTTTTTAATATTTGATTGAAAATTCATTTAAGTAAATAAAAATATGTGGAACATTAAATAATGTTAATAACAATATGTTAACAAAAATATATTTCAAATATGTTTTATATACACTATATAAATACAAATTTGTTCATAATACAAAACTTGTATCAAATAAAGGAGTTTGGTATGAAAATCCCTTACAAACTAGTAAGATATGAACTATAAATGAACAAGGAAACAAAAGGGAACAAATATTCATCATAAATGAAAATAAAATTGATTCTACCCATTCATAGAATTTAATTAGATCATTGTTTAGCAAATATAATGTATAAGAACAACACATTAAAAAAAATAGATACTTGGAATGTAAACCCATAACTGATACTTTCACATAGTAAATCATGTTCTAAATCCCAATATAATATATTTATGTTTATTATTATTCCATAGAGGAATAATTTTTTCTTTATTTTTATTTTTAAAATTTATTTGTATTTTTCTCTACCCATTCATTAATCATTCTTTGTTAAAATTAAAATCATCGTGTTAATTGTTCTATATTTCAAGAATGTTTCTGTTTTATTGTTCAAGTACTTACTCTTTGGAAACTATTTTAACACAGAAATAATTTTATCACTAATTTCATTGTCACGATCCGTCCTCGGGACCTGTACCGTGACTACCCAAAGCCCACCTCTCAGAGGCCAGGGGCTAGTGACTAGCACCAAAGGCATAAATCCCGATAAAAGGGAAGGTATTGGCTTTATAAAATAAACACACAAAACTAAGTAAAAAACTCAAGTAATCACTTTGTAAATTGATTACAAAAAGTAAGTGTTGAAAAGTAAATTGGCTTGTCTAAAAACCCAACTGAAAGTAGAGTACAACTGAAAATCTAATCCAACAATAGTAAAGTAAAGCAGCAACCACCGAGTCATCCTCTGAGAATCCTACCTGAAGGGTGGGTACAAATAGTCTCTCCCAGCACCACGGGTTCATCCATCCACTTCGTGTAGGTCACACCATGTTCTCCACCTCCGGGTACCGTCTAGCTCTACAAGCCTCTACCACGATTAGTGATGTTCGTCGTCTGCATCCAACACAACGTAATGCGGGCAAAACTCATGTAGGGGTGAGTATACAATACTCAGTAGGGACCCCGAGACCCTCGATGTTCTCCCAGAATCCACGAAGGATAAAACACAAGAAAAGACACAAACATGAAGTAACAACCAACCCTACTTAGATATATGCCCATAAATATACCTAATTCATCAATCCCAGTTCAGCTCCTACTCTCGAGCCCAAGCCCAACCTAGTCTACACAAGAAGGAAGTCAATCACACCATTGGTAATGATTGAAATTCAAGACTCCGCTCACACAGGTATACATCTTTCGTATAGTGGTAGAGATGATCAGATGTAGTCACAGATTCATCTAATCTGTCGGACCCACACATGATACAAGTCCATCTAAGCTGTCAGACACACACAGAATACAAGACCAGCTACTCTCCCAGACCCACACAAGATACAAGTGAAGAGGTCATAACTGCCAAACCCACACAGGATACAAGAACTGTAGTCATCGTCGTCGAACCCATATAGGATTCCAGTATGGTAGTCGTCACTGTCGAACCAATGGAGGATTCCAGTACAGTAGTCGATGCAGTCGCAGCCAGTTCTAGGGTTCCCGCACACAGCACGCTCGATTCCGGGAGGGTTCTGTCCTCGAGCAAGGGGGGTCGATACATCAACTGTCATGAAGTCCAGATTTCATGTATCCCAAAGTTCTGTATCATCAAAAGAAACCCAACGCGACAAGCGGAGCTTCAATTGGACGCCCGGTCTGGGAGTTATTGGCTTTTCTGTTCCAGTGGCCCGGTTGGTTTTTAAGATAAAACAAACCCGACCGTACACCATAAACATCCAAAAATCATGTGTATTATTTCAAAAAAACCTTCTCATAAAAAATAAGTCAACATAGTTGACGGCACGTCAATCGGATGTCTGGTCCTTATGTTATAAGCATTTCCACTCCAAGGGCCCGGTTGGTTTCGGGTTCGAACTAACCCAGTCATACCCAAAATTTGCTGAAACCTCGAGTGTAATATACCGAAACGACCTTCTCGATCCAAGGATTCATACGCAACTGAAAGTGCATCAATCAGAGGTCTGCAGCTCATGTTATGGGAAAAAGACCGAAAAACGGTCCGAAGTGGGGGGTTTGGGCCCGGTACGGCCTGGCCATACCCACCCTGGGTCAGCCCGCACCGGGTTGACCCGACCCGAGTCCGGGTCCGGCCCGGTACACATGACCCACCCTGGACCTAACGGGGAGGGGGGTGCTGGCTTGACCAGCTGGCCGAGCCGGGGGCGCAGCCACCGGTTCCACAAACGTGGCGCCAGGCTGGCCAAGCATGTCTCCCAGATCCCGCGCGGGCACGAGATCCCCTCCTCACCGCCATGGCCGGTGCCATGGCGGCCTCTTCCGGTGGCGTGCTGGGGCGCCGCTGCCTCCAAAAGGCAGGGCGGTGCCGGCCGCCACCTCTAGTCGCCAGTGGCACCGCGGTCTTCCACGGGCCCCCGGAGTCATTCCGGTGGTCCATTTTTTGCTTCCGCCTGCGCCTTCAGCCGTCTCCGGATCTGACCTCCATTGCGAAGTTTCCAAATCGCCGGTGCGCTCCCGTTTCGTCATCGCCAACATCCCGTGCATTAAGAATGATACAGTGATGGGTCCGGGCTAGTTCGTTAGTCCTTACCCACCGCGTTAGTGGTTCAAATCATCACCCAACAATTAAACGCCATTCTTGAGGGTATAAATCACATAAATGAAATATATAAATCCCCCTATCTCGTAGTTGAAATCGTTCGTCGTCTAGCCATGAAAGACGAGCGTCGCTGTAGTCGGAAATCATGGAAGAGAGGTGTTGTACCATCAAAAATGGAGGAAGATTCGTTGTCGTAGGCGACATAGGATCCTTGACGTCGAGGTGCGTCCGAGGAAGAATTCATTCATGTTCTTCGCCATGGATGTTCTTCATTGAATAATGGTGTTCTTCGTCGAAGAAGGATCACCTCCCATTTTAATTCTCCAGAGTATTTTCCCCAAAAGTGATTTTCCAATGCAAAATAAATTAGGAGGCTCACCAATTAATAGAATTCCATGCAATTCATATTAATTCAAAAGCAGTGCCAATAAATTAAAGCTAATATTAATTATACGAATTGGCACAATTTATGGGAGGAGGGAGGTGGGAAGGATCCAACATAATAAATATGTGGTGTTGTCAAAGAAATAAATAAGGGGTATTAACAGGGATTTGAGGGGTGGTGAAGGGTTTGGGTTCCTGTGGGCCCCACCCTTAAATTCTTCTTTTAAATAAAATAAAATAAAATAAAACTATGTACAATATTTTTTATTTAATTCATTCTAAATCACCAAAAATAAACTTTCAACCCAAAAAAAACACAACTACGGTAAAGGACCACTTAAGAGAATACAGGCGCTGTGAGTTCATCGGTGTCCTCAGATTTCAATTTCGAGCACCGGTTCAAATGATAGAAAAACTCGCTCATACGTTTACTGAACATACCCGAAAAAAACTTCAAAAATTGATTCCAAGCACACCGGGCCTCGGAATCAGGTTCCGTCAGAAGCTACAGACTTATAATATTTCAAAGTATTTAAGAAAAAATTTTCCTTGAAATTTAAAGGTCTTTACATTACTCCCACCTCAAGGATTTACGTCCCCGTAAAGGTACAACATAAACTAGGGAATCAAAAAGGGGTACCAGGCACGCATATGAGCATCCCGCTCCCAGGTTCTCTCTTGAAGTTTCCCGTGCTGCCAGTGAACGTGCACTAGTGTAATCAACCGTCCACGAAGGACCCACTCCTTTCGATCCTCGATCTCCACCAGAACCTCCGAGAATGTTTCCCCGTCGTCGATGTCCAGCTCCTCGTGATCGATGATGTGGGTCGGGTTGTGCACGTATCTCCTTAACTGAGATACATGGAAGACGTCATGCACCCGGTGCAACTGAGGTGGAAGGGCCAGGCAGTAAGCCACCTCACCTTCTCTCAAGATGACCTAGAAAGTTCCGATTAATGGTAGAGATAACTTGCCACCCCGGCCAAATCTCTGTAGACCTCGTTGAGGTGAGACCCGTAGGAAAACGTGGTTGTCATCCTCAAACTCCAGTGGTCTTCGTCTCCTATCAGTGTAGGACTTCTGTCTGCGCTGTGTAGTCTTCATTCGCTCCTGGATGATCTGCACTTTCTCCATCGTAGCCTGCACCATCTCTAGTCCTGCAAGTGCTGACTCCCCCGGGTCAGTCCAGCACAAAGGTGATCCACAAAGTCAGCCATACAACGCCTCGTACAGTGCCATTCCGATGGGGGAGTTGTAGCTTTTGTTGTACGCAAACTCCACCAAGGGTAAATGATCCTCCCATATGCGACCAAAGTCATGGACACATGCACAAAGTATGTCCTCGAGATCTGAATAGTCCTCTTAGTCTAACCGGCCGTCTGAGGATGGAAGGCGGTGCTCAGATGTAGCTGCATCCTAAAAGCCACCTGCAACCCCTTACAATGCTGGGAATTAAAGCGTACATCCTGATCAGAAACGATCGTCGATGACACCCCATGAAGTCGTACGATCTCTCGAACATAGAGGCATCCCAAGCTATCTACTGATCCCTTCTCTCTGATCAGTTGAAAGTGGGCCGACTTGGTGAGTTGGTCGACAATCACCCAGATAGAGTCATGACCCCTGGATGTATAGGGAAGCCCCGTCACAAAATCCATGGATATTCTGTCCCACTTCCACTCTGGGACCTCTAAGGGTTGTACCAAGCCTGCTGGTACATGGTGCTCTGGCTTCACTTGCTGACAAGTGAGGCATCGTGAAACAAACTTTTCTACATCCTTCTTCATACCTGGCCACCTGTGCTGTCGTCTTAGGTCCTGATACATCTTTTCCACTCCTGTATGTACTGCTAGAGGGGAAGTGTGGAAATCCCTTAGCACCTCCTCTTATAGTGTATTTGATACCATCATACGTCCCCTGAAGAGAATGACGTGCTCCCCTCCTTTAGAAAATCCATCGGGTGCCACCCCTGAGGACATCTGAGCATGTCGTGTCTCGCAGTCATCATCCCCATGCTGCGCCTCTCTAACTCGCTGAAGAAGTGGAGGAGTTACCATGAGAGACTGAAGAAAGACTTCTCCATCTATTTTCACAAAGGATATCTGCAACGTGTCTAGCTGCTCTATCACCTCACCTAGTAGATGAATGCCCGATCAACTGTTGAGAGCATCAGCTACAACGTTCCCCTTCCCAGGAGTATAGAATATCTAAAAGTCATAGTCCTAGAGGAACTCAATCCATTGCTGTTGTCTCAGGTTCATGTCCTTCTACAAGAAGATGTACCTGAGAATCTGGTGGTCAGAGTAGACTATAAAGCGCTCGCCCATCAGATAGTGTCGCCACATCTTTAAGGTGAAGACCACTGCTGCTCACTCCAGGTCAAGGGTAGCGTAGTTCTAATCATGATATCTCAACTACCGTGAACCATAAGCGATCACCACTCACTCCTGCATCAGGACATAACCGAGTCTGGTCCCCGATGCATCGCAGTAAACTACGTACCCAACGCCATCCTCCAGTAGCCTCAAGATGGGTGCACTGGTCAATCTCCACCTCTACTCCTGAAATCTCCGCTTACCTCTATCTAACCACACAAAGGGTTTCCCCTTCTTTTTCAAAGCTGTAAGTGGTGCTGCAACTCAGGAGAAGTCTGGTAAAAACCTCTGATAGTACTCAGCCAGACCTAGAAAACTCCGAAATTCTGTCACACTCCTGGGTGGCTCCCAAGAAAGCACCGCCTCGATCTTTGCTGGATCCACTGCAACTCCCACCTCCAAGATGACGTGTCCTAAGAAGTGAACTTCTCGAATCCATAACTAGCACTTCGAGAGCTTACCATAAAGCTGGTGCTCTCTAAGTGTAAATAGTACAACCTACAAGTGGTAGGCATGCTCCTCCTCAGTGGTCGAGTAAATCAGTATGTCGTCAATGAAGACTACGACAAACCGATCGAGGTAAGGCAGGAAGATCCCATTCATGAAACTCATGAACACTGTTGGAGAATTAGTCACACTGAAGAGAATAAACAAGAACTCATAGTGGTCATTCCGACACCTAAAGGACGTCTTCTTCACATCCTTGTCTCAAACTCTGAGCTGGTGATAGCCTGACCTGAGGTCTATCTTCGAGAACCATCATGCTCCCTTGAGCTGATCGAAGAGGTATTCAATCCTAGGAAGTGGGTACTTGTTCCTTACGGTCATCTGATTCACGCGACAGTATTCGACACACAGTCTCAATCTCACATCCGCCTTCTTGGCGAACAAAATTGGAGAAGCCCAGGGTGAAACACTGGGTCGAATGAATCCTTTTCCCTACAATTCCCCCAGATGTACCTGCATCTTACGAAGCTCAGTGGGAGCCATCCGATATGCTGGAGTAGATATCAGTGCTATCCTGGGGTACAGGTCCTTGTAGAAGTCTACCTCTCTCCAAGGCGGTAGTGTTGGAACGTCGTCAGGAAAAACGTCCGCATACTAATCCACCACAACGGGAAAACTCGGACTCCACACATCAACTGATCCGAGGATTCGACTAGCCAACTGATTTGTGATTGGCTTCCCTCTCCTCTTGATAAGTCCATCATGTGCTACAAAGGTTCCCTTCTCACCGGTGAAGGTGAACCTGGTCCCATCCGTGCGGATACACTGCACTTTGTGCCTAATACAGTCAATCTGAGCATGGACTGTAGATAACCAGTCCATGCCAAAGATGACATTGTAAGGCCTCTACGCCGCTACAAGAAGATCCCAGCCGAAGCTCTCACCTCCTATAGTAAGCTCACACTGCAGACACTAGTGCGTAATCGTTAAGTCTGCTTCCATAGGAGTCTCTAGCCATAAGGTTCCAGTCAATGAATCCGTCAGAATCTATGAGTTCCGAACAAGGGATGCATCAATAAAAGAATGACTCGCACCTATGTCTATAAGAATTGCAGAAAAGGTGGAGTAGACACATATAGTACCTCGAATCATATCAGGTGTGCCGTGGTCGTAAGCCTCTGCTACCTGGAGCTGAGGCTACCTCTGTCTGCCAGCTCCATGTGGTCGGGGTGGACCTCCTGGGGGTGGTGGTGGTAGAGCCTCGAAACGTTGTCCACCACCCGCTGCTCGAACAACTCCTCTGCCTCGTCCGCCTGCTCCCTGTGGACCGCCACGACCGAACCTATGCCTCTACCTAAGAGGTCCCTCCACTATCTACTATTCATCTTCATGGAGGGTCAGGCAGTCACGAGTCATGTGGCCCTTCCCACCGCATGCATAGCACTATCTGCTCCTCGTAAGGCTGGCTATGTTTCGTGTACCCCACAAAACTGAACCTATATCCTGATGTCATGCATCTGATGGCCTGGTCCGCTTGGACCCCTGTGACATATGTCTACTACCGGCTGTAGAAAACTCCACTACGTGTCTACCTGCGGTGGGTCTCACCGCTGGTGGCTGCTCAGTGAGAAAGATCTCCCATAAAAGGGCTCACTACAGCACCCCTTCCTGCGTTGGGATGCTGAGGGGAATCGTCAAAGCCCTGATCTTGTGCCTCAGCCCCTTCTCGAAGGTCCGAGACTTGAAGAACGGGTATCGTACCATATCCGTGGAGTAGCGTGAGAGGATAGTAAACCTCACCGAGTACTAAGCTACTGTCATGCTGCCATGCTCTAGATGTAATGACTCCTGAATCTGCACTGCACGAAGGGTGGCTGGAACAAATTCCGAGCGGAAGAGACTCTCGAAGTGTTTCCATAGTAGAGATGCATCATCGTGCACCTGGAGCATCATGTTCCACCATATACCTGTTTCTGCGTGCTGGAGACTTACAGAAAGGATCACCATAAGGTCGGCTGGTGTCTCTACCAATCTAAATACTCTGACAATAGCCTCCAGTCAATCCTCGACTACCTGAGGGTCCATCTCTCCGCAGAACCTGGGCGACCTCTGTCGCTAAAACTCGTGCAATGCACTCAGGCGACGTGCACTTTCTGCTGCTGGGGCTAGTAGTATCGGTGGATCAGCGGGTAGTGGTACCGCTGGTGCCTCCGCTATGATTGGTCCTTGCACCGAGGCCTTGTCGCTCGGTGGGCTGTCATCTCCCATGTAACTCGGAACCCTAGCTGGCTGCATTCGTGGGGCCATCCTGAAAAGAAACAGGTGCACCATGGTCAAACAGTATACCTGGTGAGATAAAACAAAGTAATCACAAAGAAACTTTTTCCAGGGAAACACACACGCAATCAGTATTTTCATGTACTGAGTCAGAAATCAGAGGTCAGGGTCCTGGTGTATGGATACGTCGGCCACCGCACCAACACTGGACTCCCTGGACTGAAAGTCACACTCAATACTCTTAACACTATTGCTTCACCAAAAAGAAAGACCAGATTCCTGAGTTCTGCGGTAAAACCGACTCCTCTAATACCAATTTGTCATCACCCATCCTCGGGACCTGTGTCGTGACTACCCCAAGCCCCCCTCCCATTGTCCAGGGGCTAGCGACTAGCACCAAAGGCGTAAATCCCGATAAAAGGGAAGTCATTGCCTTTATAAAAGTAAACAAACAAAACAGAGTACGCAACGCAAGTAAGCACTAAGTAAACTGAGTACAAAAAGTAAGTGTTGAAAAGTAAATGGTCCAGTATACAAACCCAACTGAAATTACAGTTAACTGAAAATCTAGTCCAACAACAGTAAAGTAAAGCAGCAACTATCGAGTCATCCTCCTGGAATCCCACCTGAAGGTGGGGGGGTATGAATAGTATATCCTAGCCCCATGAGTCTGTCCATCTGCTCTGCGTACGTCACACCAAGTGATCCACCTCCGGGTACCGTCTAGCTCTACAAGCCTCTACCACGATCAGCGTTGTCTGTCGTCTGCATCCAACACAACATAGTGCGGGCATAACCCGTGCAGGGGTGAGTATAAGATACTCATTAGGGACCCCGAGACCCCCAATGGTCTCCGAAAATCCATGAAGGATAAACCATAAGAAAAGACACAAACATGAAGTAACAACCAACCCTACATAGGTATATGCGCATAAATATACCTAACTCATCAATCCTAGTTCGACTCCTACTCTCGAGCCCAAGCACAACCGAGTCCACACAGGAAGGAAGTCAATCACACCATTGGTAATGATTGAAAGTCAAGACTTAGATCACACATGTATATATCTTTTGTATAGAGGTAGAGATGTTCATATTTAGTCACTGATTCATCTAAGCAGTTATACCCACACAGGATACAAGTCCAGCTAAGCTGTCGGACCCACACAGGATACAAGACCAGCTACTCTACCGGACCCACACATGATACAAGTCCAGCTACTCTGCTAGACCCACATAGGATACAAGTATAGAGGTCAAAACTGTTGGACCCACACAGGATACAAGAAGAGTAGTCATCACTGTCGAACCGACATAGGATTCCAGTATGGTAGTCGTCACTGTCAAACCCACAGAAGATTCTAGTACAGTAGTCGATGCAGTCGCAAGCACCTCTAGGGTTCCCGCACAGAGTACGCTGGATTCTGGGAGGGTCTGCTCCTCGAGCAAGGGGGGTTGATACATCAACTGTCATGAAGTCTGGAGTTAATGTATCCAAAAGTTTTATCTCGTCAAAAAAACCCAACGCGACAGACGACGCGTCAATCAGACACCCGGTCTGAGAGTTATTGGCTTTTCAGTTCCAGGGGCCCGGTTGGGTTTTAGGATAAAACCAACCTGACCATACTCCAGATGCATCAAAAACTCGTGATTAGTATGAATAAATAACCATCTCATCAAAAAGAATTCAACATAGTTGACGACACGTCAATCGGACATCCAGTCCTTAAGTTATAAGCGTTTCCGCTCCAAGGGCCCGGTTGGTTTTAGGTTCGAACCAACCCATCCATACAAAAACTTCACCAAAACCTCATGTGTATTATACCTAAATTACCTTCTCAATCCAAGGATTCGTATGCAACTGACAGTGCATCCATCGGAGGTCCGTAGCTCATGTTATGGGAAAAAGACCGAAAAACGGTACGAAGTGGGGGGTTTGGGCCTGGTCCGGCCCGGCCCAACCCACCCTGGGTCATCCTGAACCGGGTCGACCCGACCTGGCCGACACGGACTGGTCCACGTGACCCACCCCGGCCCGGATGGGGGGGTGTGCTGGCTCGGCCATCTGGCCGAGCGGGGGGCGCGACCCCCGGTTCCGCGAACGCGGTGCCAGGCTGGAGCCGCTTGTCTCCTGGATCCCGCGCGGCCGCGGGATCCCCTCCTCACCGCCACGGCCAGGCCCGTGGTGGATTTTTCCGGCAGCGCGCTAGGGCACCACTGCCTGCAGGCAGCTGGCCAGTGCCAGCCACCACCTCCGGTCACCAGCGGCGCAGCCGCAGTCTTCCGCGGGCCACCAGGGTCATTCCGGTGGTCCGTTTTTTATTCCATTTGTGCCTGCGGTCATTCCGGGATCTGAACTCCACTATGAAGGCTCCAAATCGCTATTGCGGTCTTGTTCCATCGTCTCCAACATCCCGAGAATCAAGAACGATACTGAGATGGGTCCGGACTTGTTCGTTAGTCCGTACCCACCACGTTAGTTATTCAAATCATCACCCAACAATTAAACGCCATGCTCGAGGGTATAAATCACATAAATGAAATATAAAAATCCCCCTACCTCATATTTGACATCGTTCATTGTCAAGACACGGAAGACGAGCGTCACGTTATTCGGGCGTCGTGGAATAACGGTGTCGTCCCGTAAATGATGGATGAAGAGTTATTGTCGTAGGCGACTTAGGCACCTTCACATCGAGGTTTGTCCGAGGAAGAAGTCCTTCGCGTTCTTCGCCGGGGATGTTCTTCATTGAAGACCGGTGTTCTTCGTCGAAGAAGGATCACCTACCTTTTTAATTCTCTAGATCCTTTCCCACAAAATTGATTTGCCAACCCAAAAGAAATATGGAGGCTCACCAATTAATAGAATTTCCATGCAATTCATATTAATTCAAAACTAGTGCCAATAAATTAACGCTGATATTAATTACACGAATTGGAACAATTAATGGCAAGAGGGAGGTGGGAAGGTTCCACCATAATAAATATGTGGAGTTGTCAAAGTAATAAATAAGGGGTATTAATGGGGAGTTAAGGGGTCGTGAAGGGTTTGTGTTCGTGTGGGCCCCACCCTTAACTTCCTCTTGTAAATAAAATAAAATAAAATAAAATTTTGTACAACAATTTTTATTTAATTCATTCTAAATCCCCAAAAATAATCATTCAACCCACATAAAACGCAACTATGGTAATGTTCTGCTTAAGCGAATACCAGCGCTGCGAGTTCATCGGTGTCCTCAGATTTCAATTCTGAGCACCGGTTCAAAAGATATAAAAATACGCTCGTACGTTTACTAAACGTACCTGAAAAAAACTTCAAAAATTGATTCCAGGCACACTGGGCCTCGGAATCAGTTTCCGTCAGAATATACAAACTTGTAAAATTTCAATGTATTTAAGAAAAAAAATTCCTTGAAATTTCAGGGTCTTTACATTAATAATTTTTTCGAAATATTTTAGGAGTTATATGGTCATTTCATGGAACATATGGAGTCTATTTTAATAGAACACTTAAAATTTTTTATTTTAGTGATTATGAAAATAGAAAAGGAATATAATTAATTAGTCAATATACTTTGGATTATTACCATTATAGAATTATGGAAAACACTAAAATTAATCATTATTATATCATATTACCATTATTTAATTTTTCTTTTCCATTCACCATTTAAATATTTTACATCATTTGTATTGGTGGTAAAACCTACCCAAACAAGAATAAGTTATAATGACAGAATGAGTATGAACATTAAATTTTATGAAAATAAAATAAATTATATATAAAATGAAATAATTAAAAATTCAATTAAAGTTGGATATTGGATATAATAAGAGGTAGTATATGAATATCCATGTAAAATAATGTTAAAAAGTCATTGCATACAACGAAGATATCATATCACATCTAAGAATCTTTATTAGTTGTAAATTATAAAGTGCATCCTCTTGAGTCCATGGCCTAAAAATCTTGTGATATGATTATTAGAATATAAAAATTGTTACAGTATGGGGAGGAATTCTAATTTTACGTGTGTATTTGAATGGGTGGTGGAGGGATCATTTTTATAACTAATAAGGGGTGGCATTTTTGAAATTACTCATTTATTAAAACAAAAGTAATGTCATTTTCCTGGTGGATCCAAAATTATGAATATAGTGAATATAGGATTATCTGACATATATAAATACATTATCCACATTTTTAGAGATAATATTTTATGATATTTATGGGCCTTATACCTTGATTTATCATTTTTTTCTTATTTTACCCATTACCATGATAACTAACATTTACCGGGAAACTGATTTTTATGTCTAAAGATAAAATTAAAAATATAAAAAAAATTATAAATGGTGATTTAGAATTTTTAAAACATTCTAGTAGATTATATTTAGAGATAATAATAAATTTTAATATAATTTTTCATAATGAGTAAAAAAAATTTGACAAAATATTAGAATATAAATGAATTTAAAAATATTCCTTTCTTAATAATTGGAAAAAACCAATCTAGTATAACCTAAACTACTACCTAAGTTTTCCGTTAACATTGGCCAAAAGGCTTCCTTAATCGATGTAGGCTCGAAATTAGTATCGAGCTATAAAATATATACTGGTGGTAATGATTTATCCCATAGAATATAAATACAAATATAATAAAAAATTGTCAAGAAACTGAAATGGTACATCAATACTAAAACACCTTGAGATTTTTATGAAATAGATAGATTTTTAAAATATTTTATTTCTATAATATTTTGTACTGCACGCAACAAATAGTTTATACGAACCATGAAATATTATTAAAATATTAAATGTTTGTTATAAATAAGCCATTTAAATGTATGGAATGAAAAGGAACATATAATTTATGAAATAAATATAAATTTATGACTCAATATGAATGTATTGGTGTGTTATAATATATTGATACAATTTTTTGTAAATTCATTTTATTCGTCTAAAATAATTTTTCTAAAAAAACGAATTATTGTTGTTTTTATAAGTGATTGTTATTTTTTAGAAGTTAACAAAAATCACTGTAAAAAAATTAATTTAATATTTGAATTAATTATTACTTGATTATGAAAAAATTATTCTTCAATAATTTTCTGAAAACATTTCCTTTTTCTATGAATAGTGAAAATAATGAATTTGATTAAAAATTGTTTTTTAAAGGTTTTACAATGTCAAATTATATTTGAGAATTATTTTAAATTTTCGGTAGTTAATTTTCATTTTAAATAATACTATTATTTTTTTAAATTTGATATTATATGTAAATTTAATATATAATAAAATAAATTTTAAATGGGATGTTTGGGAAAAAACTATTTTTCGTTGTGGTTTCTTGTTTTATTTTGAGATAAATTTGAAAACCTATATGTTTCCTATTTTAAGAATCTATTACATATTATGAATCTGTGGGTACAAATATTTTAAATAGGTCACATTATTTTTGCCCAGTATGAATTATAAGCTTAATAAAATGTGTTACCATGATTAATAATATATTCTATAGTTATGGGTCAACATAATATGATAGAGATTGTAAAATTTCACTAAAACATGCATAATTTTCATTGGATGAATAATATTCAACCATGATAGTAGAAAATTATAAATTATGACCCTTTGGGGACATATTTATGAAAGTAGAACCATTATAATTTTTTTTTATAGAAAAGTCAAAGATGTTATATTCATATATTTATTAACTATATCAATTATAATACGGGGTTATTGAGAGGATATATTCTACTATAAATATTATTTTGAATTAAAATATATTTATCATCATCATGTAAATTCATGTATAATTTTTTAGAATTAAATAATTTCCATAAATTCATACACAACGTTGATGCAGTAATTACTCAATTATCATAAGTATTAAATAAATGATATTAAATATATTAAATGTAATATAATTTAAAACTTTTAAGGTATTCCATGAATTCTTTAGATGTTCTTGGTATGATAGTTATATAATAAAATATTTGGTTCTAATATTACTTATTTCCTTGATATTTTTAAAAGTCAAAGTAGTGAATAATGTCATAATTGAAAATAATAATATTTTCTGGAATTGATATTTTAATTAATTATTTATAAATCATAAAAAAACATTAAAAATATAAATTTACTTTGATATGGCATAAAATTTCATAAAAATTCTATTTATGGACCATTTTATAACATCTAAAGAAAAATTATAAAAAATTAACCTAAATATTTTTGTTACCATATATAAAAAAAATAGATTAACTAAGAATTAATCAAAATGATAAGGTTTATAATGACACCAAAAGATGTCTAAAATATAATGGTTGAGGTGATTACAACCTTTTATTATCTTAACATCAAATCCATAGCTATTTTATGTTATATGTATTTAAAATAAATTTATTATAAATTAATATTTTGAAGATTTTTAAAAGTGTTACTCACCACCATTAAAAAACGACACCTCCTCCCTCACTTATTAACACAACTATGATCCTTATATCTTGACTATACTAATACAATTTCCATCCTCAACTTCCCTATCCAAATTATTGTGGTTTTTTTATTCTCAAAATACCATCCTTAGATCCTTTTATAGGATATATAATGGAGATGTTTTGATGAAGAAGAGTTTTAAACGAGAACAGAGAAAGGAAAGACTAGAGGTAAAAGTTTATTTCACAATATAAATATTATTAGAAATTATATACGATGGTGAATATTTTCAATTCCATTTGCATTTTTTCAAAAAATGTTTGGATTTTTTTCTATAATCCAATGAATTTTTAAAGTCATTTTTACCCATGTTTTTATTTTAACAAAATAGTATGAAAGGAATATTTTTACCATTTTACAAATTATGTATTTTAAGACTATATAGAAAAAAATATAGAAGTGGTGTTTTTAACGTATAAGTAATGAGCTTATTTTCTAATTATAATGAACATTTAATGATTTGAAATTTATAACACAATCTTATGAGGTTGTTTGAAAATAAATATTTTCCATTTTAATTTCATAGATTTTGAAAAAAGTGTGTTTCCAAATTAGAAAGGTCATTTTTCAAGACTCAATTATAATGATATTTCAAAATAGTTTTCTATATAAGACCACATTATTTGATATTTATATTGTTTACTGTGGATTTAATCTATGGATACCATCTTTATTCTTTCTCTAGATTATTTATGTTTACGATGGAATGATGTTTACGAGTCTTCTTACATTTCCATGATTTATACTATGATGAATTTTTTTAAAATTATTTTCTTTTCCATGGGTTATATAATGATATAATTCTTTTGAAACCCATTTTTTCTAAAGTATTAATATTCTGAATGATTTATGATCATGTAGTATACATAAGTATTTTCTTTATTCTACGATGGTTCAGACCTATATCTCCCTCTAATGAATTTGGTAAAGCTTAATATATGATGATATAACAATGGGAAAAAAGTAAATGAACTTGATCCATAACAGGAAACAGGTGTGACCTTATCTACAATGGAAAACAAATGTGGACTAACCTACTATATTGAATTTATTACTATATAACAATTAAATATGTAATTGTTTTCTATATTTTTGTTGGTTCCAAAATTTTATGACATTATATTGTAGTTTGTGATTGATTTGTGAGGATTTATCACTCTAATGGTCCATGTATTTTGATAAGTTAAAGTTTATTCAATGATTATTGTTTAAGATCTATGATAGGTTGGGATTGATCTTTTAAATATTTTATCTGGACCACATAACAGTTTTCTTACCTTATTATTTAATTTGACCATGGATTAATTTCTCCTATATTTACCTTTACAGAGCATCAAAGATCACCCTTAATTATTTTTCCTTTTCCAAGTGATGGTGAGAGGTTTATATAGGGTATGTATAAGAGGAGTGTTATGTGAGATAATATTTATGGGATATGTTGAAGATCATTAATTAAATAATAATATATTATTTATATTCTCCAAAACACTAAACCTTTGTAGTTTTATCTAAGATAGTATTGTTGTGTTTTGAATATTCATCTAAATTGATGTACTATTTGCGTATGAAATGCTTAGGATATTATATTTTTATTAGAGAGTAATTTTAATAATATTTTGATATTAGGGATTTATTTTTTTAAATCTAGGGATATGAATATATATATAGGATAAAATAATAATGTATTTATAGTGTTCTTGAATGAATAAGGTGAAACCTAAGGATTTATAGAAGAATGTATCAATATATATGCGTTCTGAAATTTATTTGTATAATAACGTGGTTATCAAATATGTTTAGTATTAAACAATCTATTTTTTGTTTTTTTTCAATGACTGTAACCCAAAAGAATAATTTAAATATTTATTTCAACGGGAAATTAAATAATCCTTCT
Source organism: Viscum album (assembly GCA_963277665.1). NCBI lineage: Eukaryota > Viridiplantae > Streptophyta > Magnoliopsida > Santalales > Viscaceae > Viscum > Viscum album. The sequence continues at coordinate 1,261,439,273 of OY728132.1, read as the reverse complement.
GCAGAGAAACTGAATTTTATGGGAGCTCGAATATAGAATCTTCCATCTATAGTTACAAAACATTGTCATGATATGAATCGTGATGAGATTAAAAATGATATAAGGAGGGAATAATGTACTGTTGAATCTTTCATAAGAACAAAATATAATTTCTTTTTGAGGGTCTTTTGATCAACTAGTGGATTTTCAATTGATCAAAACCATTGAGAAAATATTTTCTATTCTTCATTTATCAGGACATGATAAAACATATGTAGTTGTTTATCATCTAGAAGGTGAATCATGTCAATTGTGTAATATTATCAAGCATAACATGAAAGTGAAAGATATTGAATTTATGAAATGGGATGAGTTTAAGGAGATATTATTTAATAATTACTTTCTTAGTATTCAACATAAACATATGAAGAAGTAATTTATTGAGCTGAAGAGAATATATGGTCAATCCATTGGTTCCTATGTGAAAAATTTTATATGATATAGAAGGTATGCCTCTAGTTTAATTATATACCCCAAAAGTAAAACAGGTCAATTCTTTAGTGTCAAAAAACCACGTCCTTTGATGGAGTTATCTATTAGATACATCAATATCTATGACGAAGTAGTTCGATGTGAACTCAATGTGTAATTTAAAATTGTAGATTATCACCATTCCTATGATTTTTATAAGAAAATAAATATTGATCCTCATGAAAACTAGAATGAATCACAAGTTGAAAAAAAAATCCATCCATCTTCATAATATATTTGTTTTCAGAAACAACAAAATAAGTGTTTTAGTGGAACATGGATTTTGTTTTTATGTATAAAGGAGGGAATTAAATCCCCTGAAATTCAAAATGTGATTAATGGGTTAGTAATTACAACATAAGCGAAGATGACTCCAACTAATGTTACACCCACATCCAATTGTTCAAGTTCAAGAATTTTGGGCATTATGCGAATCAATCTCCAGGTTAATTGGATGATGTGGATGATAAGATACATCTACCTCGATTGAAAAAGTAAAAAATGGGAAATTTATTCAATAAAAATGGATGAATTTTTGAACTCCAATGTAATGGAAAAAAGTTATAGAAATAAATTTTTTCGAACCTATGAAGGATAATGAGATGAAAATGAATTTTAGATTCATTCAACAACACTCAAGGAAAAATGAAACAAGGATGAAATTTTATGCTGAAAATAATTGATGAAATATAGAATTTGTTTTGGTGATAAGTTATTTCTACTAATTTCTTTGTGGAAGAAATAAGGTGAAACTAAATTGTAGGGATATCGGTCTCTTTGAAATAGTTGATCGTATTAGGATAATAGCTTATCATTTGGCACTTCCCCTGAATCTCTCTTAAGTTCCTGATGTATTCTATGTATCTCTTTTAAGGAAGTACATAAATAGCCATTAACAAGTAAAAAATATATTTTTCAAACCACTAGAGAAATATATTTCATGTAAAAATTAACTAGTATGGATTCTATATTATAGGGACAAATTTATACGAAATAAAACTGATCGTCTTGTTTTTTTGAAAAACCACCAAGTTTAGGATATTATGTAGGAACATGAGGATGTGATAATGTGGAGTGATCATTATCTACATATATCCAAGTGAGGTATTTTAAGGGAAAATTCATTTTATGGGAGGTAGAAGGTAACACCACCTGATTTTTATAAAATATATTTTTAAATAATTTTATTTCATTGTTAGTTTGTCTCACACAAAACAACAAGTTTAGAAGAACCACAAAATAATATTAAAATATTATATTTGAATTATAACACAACCTTTAAATTAGAAGGAATGAATATGAAAATAAATATATATAATAAATATAATGTTTAAAATAAATATGAATTTATTAGAATGTTATTATAAAATAAATAATTAATTTTTAGTAATGTCACTTTGATCGTTAAAAATATATATTCTTCAAAAATTCCCTTTTATTATTTTAATTAGTGTATAATAATTTATATAAGTTATTGAAAATTTAGTTTATTGAATGAATTTAATTTTTTATTTCACCATTTCAAAAATATATTAAATTTATTTTGAAGAAATTTTTTAAAACATTTATTTCTCAAAGAATAGTAAAAAATACTATCTTTTATTAAAAACTCTATTGTTTTGAAATATTAAACAATGTAAAATTATATTCATGATTTTTTACAAAACTAATTATGTTCATTTTTATTTAAAAAAATCCAATTATTTATTTGATTCAATTTTTTTTCTTAATTTTAATATAATTACATTTTATATTTTAAAAGAACATTTAAAAAAACATTATTCTTAATTGCGTTTTTTCGGTTTTTTTTTGAATTAAATTATAAAAATTATATGTTTGGTATTTTCTCAAATTAATTCATTATTTGGAATTAGTGGATCCAAATTTAGAGAAGTGTTCACTTTTATTTTTGGTAAATATAAATAGTCACCTTAGTAAATTTTGTTACCACTATAAAAGGTAAATCATATAATTATGTGTAAACATAATATGACAAGGACTATAAAATTACACTAACATATTCCTCGATTTTATTGGTTGAATAATTTTTTTCCATAATAAAAAAGGAATAATTAATATACAATTGGGGCCACTTTTATGAGATAATGGCCTTTATAAAATTTTCATAAAGAAATGTCAAAGATGTGAGATTAATGTTTTTAGTAAATATAAAAATTTCTAATTTGGGGTTATCCAGAGGTTATTGTTTACTATAAATATTATCTTTAAATATAATATATAAATCTTAATCTTGGAAATTAATTTGTAATTATTATCAAATAAATAATTACCCAAAATTACAACACAACACTAATACAGTAATTATTTACATAATAGATAAATCAAATAAATGATATTAAAAATATTAAAAGTAATATTATTTGAGATATTTAATGTGATCCTATAATTATATTGATGTCCATGACAAGTTAAGGATATGATATAATATTTTTTTCTAATTTTTCATTAATCATTATATTTTTAAATGATGAAGTAGTAAATATTATCAAAATTGACAGTAATTATATTTGATTGAATTAAAATTTATAAAATTATTTTAAAATCATAAAAGTCTTAAAAAATAAAACGTTATTATAATATGTTCTGTAATTTCATTAATTGTCCATTTATGGTCTAATTTAATATATATAAGTATAAATTTCAACCTTTTAATAAGGAAATATTTGTGTCAAAGTTAATTTTAAAATAGGTTAACTAAGGTTCAATCAATATTATAAGGTTTGAAAGAAACCAAAACATTTATAAAATATATTGGTTGATAAGACTACAACCTTATATTATCTTATCTTTTAATTCAAGTCTATTTGGATGTATTTTTATATAAGAATAATTTATTATAAATTAATTTTTTTGATAATTTATGATAGTACCGCTCACCTCAATATTAAATGGGAACCACCTCCTTCACTGCTTTACATGACAATGGGCCATCTAACTCGATTATCCTCTATCAATTTCTCTACTTATATTCCATATTTACATTCTAAATATATAATTAATCTCAAAATCCAATGCCAATAGAACTTTATATTAGATCCAAAATAAATGTTTCTAAGTAGAGAAAGTTTTAATGTGAATGAAAAAAAGGTAATACTTCAAGTAAGTGTTTATTTCACAATATCAACATAATTTGAGATTATATACCTTGTGGAATATTTCACTTCCATGTAAATTTTTTCTAAAAATGTTTCAAAAAAGTGTTTTAATATTATCCAAATAATATTAAAAGTATTGTTTAATCATGTTTGATTTTTCATAAAATTGTTTGGAATGAAAAATTTTATCATTTTCAAAGCAAGTTACTTCGTGACATTTATGTCAACAATGAAGAAGAAATTATTTTGAACTTCTAAGTACTGAGTGAATTTTCAAACCATTATGACGGAATAATTCATTGAATATTAGTATATAATATTTTTAGGTTCTGTTTAGAGAAAATGTTTTTCCTTTGTAACTGTGCACCTCTTCAGAAAATAAATTCAAAATTGAATGGTTATATTCCTCAAGATTTATTCAAGTGATTTTTGGAAATTATTTTCTATCTAAGAAAAAAATATTAGGTGTTCTTTTTTTACTGGGGATATAATCCAAGGATAGAACCCTTATTCATTAAATTGATAGATTATGTTTATGATGGAAATGTATTTATGAATCCCTTTACTTTTCAATAAGATTTTTTATGATGAAATCCTTCTGAAACACATTTATTTTACATGGGTTAGGAAATGAGGATATGTTTATTATACCCATCTCCATTCATGGATTATTATATTATTAATTATTTATTATCATGTGGAACACATAATTATTGTTTTTATTTTGTGATGGGTTGGGCCTATATCTCTCTGCAAAGCATTGGGTAAAGGTTTATAACTTTGGAGATAACTTTGGGAAACAAGTCAATGGGGTTGATCCATTTTACAAAACATGTGTGTCTTGATCTAGAATGGGATATTTGTTTATCCTTATAAGCTATTTTGAAGTTCTTGGTAGTTATCCTTGACATATGAAATTGTATTCTATATTTATGATTGTTCAACACTATTATTACATGAGATTATGGTTCAAAATTTATTTATGTTGATCTCTAACTCTTATGAACCATGCTTTTGGAAATGATAGTGTTTATTCCATGAATCTTGTTTATGATCTATGACACATTGGTATGGACATTGTATATTATGTTCATGATACCATAACCCTATTCTAATCTTATGATTTCATATGACCGGGGATTGAAAAATCTTATGTTTACCCTTTCTAGCATCAGAGTTCACCCTTTCTTATTTTTTCATCAAAAGGTGATGAATAATGGTTTATATAGGGCATATCTATGAGGGGTACTATGTGAGATGTTCATTGTGGAAGATTATGAAGATCTTACATAAAATATGAAGATTTTATATCTAATACTAAGAGACTTTAATTCTTTACGACTATATAATTGATAGTATTATTATGTATTGAGTATTGATCTATAAAGATGTAATATTTGTGTAGAGACCCATATCTTAACATACATGGACATTACATTACTTTTTTCAAAATACTTAATATATAACAAAAACCAACACTCAAGGACCATAATAGTATAGTGTCTTTGTAAAATTGGAACATAATATTCTAATCATGGTGATAGATCTTCAATATCTCCCATAAAGATCTTCCCCTTTTGATGTCTTACCTAAAACCATGCTTTATATCCTGGGGAAAAGAAAACATACAAAGGGTGATCTCAAATTCTCAGTAATGGTAATAATGGAGAAAATAAAACTAACCATATAAATTTGAACATAAAAACATGAACATAATGTTTAAACATCAAAATCTTGAGCAATGAAATAAAACATGGTAGTACGTAAGGTATAGATCATAATGGAAAATTAATCATAATAATATTGCATGGGAATAAAACATGTCATTATGGAAAACCATTAAGCGCATGATATTTTTTCCATAGTAGCCAAGGCATTGCTGCCAAGACCATCTTAGTGGACAAAGTCCCATTCTGAATTGAGTTCACTCCTCGTTCTAGTCGTGTAACATTGAACTGGAATAACTTACCATTCCAGCCATGTCTATATCATGAGATATAAATATTTACCCAATGCATTGGAGGAAGATATAGGTCCGACCCATCTCATAATGAAATCATTCTTATGTGTGCCACTACATAAACATAAATCACTCATCATAACCCAAAGAATAAAATGGGTTTCATAAACATCATCCCATCATAACATAATCCATATAAAATAAATGGATATTATTTCATCATAAGAAAAGTGAAACCATTTAAATCATAGAGACATTATACTTGAAAAATACACATATGAAATAATGTCATCTTATATGGAAAATGGTTTTGATAAAACTCTTGAAATGAATTCTTGAGGAAAATATCCTTTCTTCTTAAAAATTATTTTCTTTTCACCAAATGACATGCAATTTTAAAAGAAAAGGATTTTGTTGAAAACAATCATGAAATCTTTTAGAGTAAGCTTCATGAAAATAAGGCGTTATAAAACCGCAAAAATCCGTTCTTGTCGTATAAGTTAAAAAAATATTCTCCTCGTGCTTTTAACAGAAAAGTCAAAAACTACCACATATGGTAATCAAAAGAAAGATTCCTTCCATAAGACAAAGTAAAATTAAAATAGGGGTAAAAATGACTTTAAAAATACATGGAAGAATATTAAACACCTTATTAAAAACATTTTTATGGACAACGATGAAAAATAAAACCCCAGTAAATTCTTACGAATAAACAACTAGGATAAGAACAAGATTGGAATAATTATCCCTTACCTTAGGACCGATATGCTTCGTACATATCTGAACCTCCTATATAATGATTTAAATAATTTCATTGAATTATTATAGAATCATATTCATTGTTATGATATCATATATGGTTCACTTATGACTTTATATTACCCTTTATTTTGTAAATTCCATGTTAAAGCAGCGTTTTGGGTAAAATCGTTTTATTTATCGTACCTATTTGGACTTATTGTTCGTGATATTATTATTGATTATATCATGATTTAATTACTTCCAGAATGTAAATCATGAATTATATATCATATATATTCAGTATAAATATATATATAATATAGATAAATGAAATGAAATACACCGTTCATGGAGAGGGTAGGCCGTACGTACGCATGAACGTTGTTTTCCTTTCCTTATTGACTTGAATGGAAGTAAGTAGATGACATATATATATATATATATATATACAGTAACTTTATCATGTCATATATTTCATTATTATTCATTATATATACTTTATAATAATTTTGGAGTGGTTAACATGGAGAATGAATCTCATCGTGTCGTGGAGACAGTAATCCATACGTACGCACGAGTGATGATATCGTTCCCATAATTATTGAATTGAATTTGAGTGGATGATAAAATATCTCAGAATAAGTATGATGTTATATTAACTATATATATTTATTCTTTACACAATTTTACTCATCCAAGTAAGGTGGTGGTGGAAAAATAGATTACACCACGGCGTGGAGGCGGTATCCCGTACGTACGCACTCGCGGTGATTTCATTTTTTGTAGGATGGATAGAAAGTGAAATGGGGTTGATTAATATTTATAATAACATATAAGTATATTAATGATACTGATTTTATTACTTTATAATGAAACAACTAAATAATAATAAGTTGAAGAAGAAAGAAAACTTGAAAGAATCGGTAGGAGATATTACCTCTTCTTCGACGCACCTATTTTAAGCTTCATTTTAAGGCACTAGAGTTGGACTTTTGAGAATACCAGAACCTCCAGAATTTATCTAGTGAAGTGGATAAGAAAAATGGTTAGGGGTTTTCTGATATTGAAGGCTCAATGTGTTTTGAAGAGGAGAGGGATGAGGTGCCCTTTTATAAGGGAGGAGAGGGGCACCTTTGGAAACCTCAAAAATATTAATTCATAATTAATCAAACCCCACATAAAAACCTCAAAAAATGACTCATATTAGAAGATTATAAGAGATAGGTTCTTAATCTCATAAAAAAATAAAATCTAGACATGTTGGAAATTTATTTAAAACCTTATCAACTTGATTTATCTGTATTTAATTTATTTAATCTTATTTATGGGAATAAGATTCAAAATTTTAAATTGTTATAAATAATTAAGTATGTGTTGTGAATTGTCCATAGTTGGATAATTTATGACATTTTTGACCATATAAATATTAACTTATAATTTTTATAAAAATTTATGATTTTTAATCAATTTTATATTATGTTATTTTTATAAATTAACAATAGTGTCAATTTTGTCACTATTCATTTATTTGATTTTAAATAAAATCCATAAAGAAGATATGTTCAAAATAAAATATTTAATAGATTAATAACATGTCATATTTATCTTGAAAATTCGTGGAGAATATTAAATAGTTCATACAATATTTATTTTAATATTTTTAAAACCATTTATTTGATATTTCAATCAATAATATTATTTCAACATCACTATTGTGTCACCTTTAATGATACATATTTAATGACTAAAAATTCTAAATAAATTCACATGATGTAGATAATTATATTATATTTTTGGATACTATTCATGTTTTATGTTTCATGAAGTTAATAACTAAATTAAAATTATTATACTTATATGATTTAAGATAGTGACATGTTGTCACTTTCGTTGGTTTTAATAATAATTAAATTATTTTCATTGTCAAAAGTCCATAAAAATGAATATATTCCAACCCTAAGGCGATATGGGTCGACTTTTAGTCATCCAATAGAATTTTGTCAGGTGTTAGGGTAATTTTATAATATTATTTTTACCCTTAATTACCCAATTTCCCTTTAACTGTAGTAAATAAATATTACCGTAGTTACTATTCATAATATCAAAAAAAAATAAAAGTAACATATTAACATAATTTGGACCACTGAATTCAAATATGGAATCCATTTTTCAAAATTAAAAACAAATAAGTAGCATTAATTAATTTAAAATTAATCCCGTTGTTAAGAAAACAGGTTTTAAAAGTTAAAATATTGCAAAAGATTGAAATGTTTTTATTTATGAATTACATGTAAAATTAATGGTAATGACATAAATTATATTAAATCATAGAAATATATTCTATTTATACTTTAAAACCATTCTATATTATAATTTAACCATATAAATTATTGCAATGAAAAAAGTTGTTTTTAATTAAAATATAAGGTGTTTTTACTATTCATTAAAATATGAAAGTTATCAGAATAATATGAAAAATTTATCCAAAGTAAATTTTTATATCCTGATTCCAAATAAGGATTTTATTTTGTCAAAATAAACTTATAAACATTTCAAAAATTAGATTTAATGTCGGTGCACCATCAAAAGGCGGGAAAACTGTATTTTTTGAAAAATACTTATTTTACCCGAAAAATTTATTTTGTTCTCATAACATGTTATAGAAAATTTTTAAGATGAATTATAATGTTATAAAATTAAAAATTTAGTTAATACTATTCATAACGGCTAGTCCATAATAATATTATAACAATATATCGTTGTTTAGTGAAAACCGGTCTTGCGTACTACACACACTATCGAAGAAGGTCTCGATTGCGCGTAATGAAAGCCTAGTCAGGGATGCATGTAGTGCAAGATCCTTTTGGTGTTGCATACAACATAAGACATTAATGAAATTAAAAATATTAATTCTCATAAAATCTCGGGTTGTTACAATTTTTTTATAAAAATCTCATGCCTTCAAATATACCTTAGACTTACATATGAAAAAAACAAACATTTTTTAAATAGGTCAACAACCAAACATGGCATAACACAAAATAAAAATCCATTAATCTTCATGGTAAGAATTGAAAAAAAGTAATCAATAAGCTAAAAAAATTTCTCAATAATAAAGGGGAAGCTAAAATAGAAAATATGTACTCAAAACATGATATGAAAAAAATATATTAATCCAATATTACTAAACTGAAATCCCCAATGAAACCAATGATCACAATCTCATATCCATTCTAAAATATAATTCATTAAAAAACTAATAGGATAATTCCATAATACTAAACATCTTTAGAACATGAACACGAACCAACAAAAGTAAATCAGTATACTAATACAAAAGAGTATAAGTAGGGTGTCATTATAATATCATATTAGGGTTTCACTATAGTCTATGCATTTCCTTTTTCAAAACTATCCATAAATACTGTTTTGATACAGGAAATGTAAAATTAATAGTTAAAAACCACTAAAAAACAACTCAATTTCCCTTCATAATTTTTTTAAAAGATGAATAAATAAATTAATCGACTATTTTTGGATTTTAAATTAATTTTTTTGAATCAATACATTCAAAATACCCCATTGAAAAATACTTATATAATTTTCATATGAAATAACCTAGAAATAAATATGATGGGGAATTTAAATGGAAGTAAATATAAGTGAAAAGGTATGTTGATAAGAAACTAAAAATAAAAATTAATACATGATAAAAAAATTACACTAAAATAGATGAAATTAATTTTAACTAGACCATAAAAAAAGAACATGTGGAACAAACCATAATAAAATGATAAAGAAAATTTAAGTATAATCATTATCAAAAATAAAAATAAGGATGTTGAATTAAAGTATCTGTAATCATGAAAACTCATAAATATCCATTGAGACCATCATAGAAGTACTCAGGTGGAACCATATTCTAACCCAATCAATGAATATCCTAGATAATAACTATTCAAAAATATATACATATCCACACCAGTGGAACACTCTTTTAAGGGATTATAACACACAATTGAATGATGCTCATCAGAGTGAAAACATAATTATAAATGAGACACCTCTAAATCACTCAGTATAATGCACAGAGTCACCATTAAGATAGTGATATGAGGTCGGTAAACCATTTTATTTATAAATCACAATGAAACATATCATAATCACATCTTATCATCCAATCACTATACACCCTTCTCTTCAGAACCACCATAAGTAAAAATTAAAAAACATTCAAAGGATTCAAAAATTCATGTAAGAAATTATTTTTTTGGTCATAGTCCATGGGTGTGTCATATTAATGAGAAACCATTATACTAGGTTACAATAAATAATTTTATTTATTCTAATAAATATATGTATAATTTTTTTTCTGAAACCCATTTTACTACCCAAAATTAATTTAGAATCATATTTTACGATAAAGAGTGTGCAAAATATTAATCCAAAAGGTCCAATATTTCACACATACATATCAAATAATATAAATAGACAATTTATAAAACCACGTAAAGAAATTATTTACAAGAAACCAAAGAACATGTCAACGAAACTCAACAAGTTCCATAAATAATGAAATTCCAATTAAAATCTCCATTATGATTCATTAAGCTGCCCATGTAAACCAATTTACAAGTTTGAAACCCCCTATTAAATACCAATACCTTTTATAAAACCATTTAAGATTATTTACAAACATAGTACATGAATAATTTCAATTATAATGGATCTTTAAAACTCACGCATAACCAATATTGGTTGAAAAATGGAATCGCATGGGAACACATACCTTGGTCAAGTGTGAATAGTGTGAAACCTACAAACATAGAGAAAGTAAGGACAAATGAAAAATATACATTCCGTATACATGAAAACACACAATTACTTGTTTAAAATTCCCAATGGTTCCTACCAGTATGGCCTCCATGAGAATGAAAAATGAGAGAAATAAGAATAAAGGAAGAGAATAAGATAATACAGTATAAAATCAATACCTAGAGTTAAAAAATGATGGTTGAAGAAGAAATAGTGCTTTAAGTATAAGGAAAGAATGTTCTATGAACTCCCCTAATGATAATTCAAATTAGATATCGAAAAACCTCCAAAGGTCCTTTAAAAGCATATGGGTTATAGAGTAATTTCATAATTCTTAATAACTCGAGTAATAATCATGGTTTGGGTATATAAATTTCTAAACTATGAACTAACTTTATAGATCACACTAGATAAACAAAGAGGATATTTATGGTTTAGATGAATTTTTTATTCTAACTCGGAACACACTATGCATTAGACACCTGCACCTGAATAACTTTACATGGTTCCCCCTATGAACCACATGATTCACCCAAAAAGTCACCAATTGTATTAGAGGTGCTGAAATTCATAGGGGCAATAGAATATTTTTTATGTATAGTTCACCAAAAAAAATTTGAGTGATGTTTTGTAAAAAATAGTTCAAAATTTAAAACTAAGGCTACCATAAATCTATTAAACTCAACAATTAATCGAAGATTAACAAAATTGCGATATCATTAGGTAAACATTCTCTCCACCATACCACTTTAAGTTGTAATAAATTCATCAAATATTCATGTAAAGATACTATAATTATAGACTGAATACAGGAGAGATATCCAAATAAAACGAATAGGTTGATTAGAAATTAAATTTCTAAAAACATTTAGAACTAAAGGACGAGAAAACTAAAAAATGAATCACAAACTATGAAAATTACCATGACCCACACCAAAAATCATAACAAAAAAACAAGAAATAAATTCAGGGGTGGAATGATCAGACACATAATGTGTCTCCTAATGACATAAGGATTACATTCGCATGGTGGTTTAAAAAAATGATAACATTGGGATATCACAACTGGGTACTAAAAATCATAGTGTTAATTAATAACCACATAATAACATTGAAACCAACACTAGAACTAGAAAATATCATTGGCATCAAACAATTCAATGACGAGGGATAAGAAAAACATACAAGAAGAATCAAAGAAACAATAAAAACAATATAGGGTCTCCAAAAAAATCTTGGTTGAACTACTACTTATATCCATGAAGATAATTATATACCTTTAATCATTAGTTTACCAATATATTGAGCATAATAAGGTGACCTAATTTACCACATATATAGAATTCCTTCGGAACTGTTTGATAGTACAACTTAGAATTTTCATAATTTTTTTTCAATGACAACACACAAGGGATAACTTATTCATGAGAGTAATAAAAAAAGAGAATACTCTACCATATAATCCTAATTTTCTAACATGGTTTTTCTCTTATAACACCATTTATTTTAGAATAATATAATGTTGTGTTCTTTAGAGAATGTGACATGCAACACTATATTCAAAAGAACCTTAGTATACAATTGATATTATTATTTAAACATTACTCTTATAAACTTTTCATTAATTTTATTTAATATAAATAGGAATAATTAATTCATAATATTTAATTATGATGTATAAAGAAAATATATTGATAAATAATCACATGATTTTATATAAAGTCTTTATCTCCTTCGAGAAAAAAATTTCTCACAAAAAATGTTATTCATTTTTTTGAAATATTAATAAAACTAATTATTTCCATTTTTAGAATATTTACTTTAAAAAATTAAATTCATTTATGGAATCTTAATTAAATAACTATCTTAGGATAAATTTTTTTATTTATTCTGAAATATTTATTATTAAATGATTAGTGATAAATACTGATTTTTATTGAATAATGTGTTTATGTTTAAATCATTTAAAAAGTAATATTTTATTATAATATCATTTTAAATTAATATTGTTTATATTATTTTACAATTTATAAAATTTATTTAATTTTACACAATTTTATGTTTATTTTTTGTATAAAAATGTTTTATATTTATGAAAAAAATATCTTTAGAAAAATGTTTTTCGCTGTGTCTGCAGGTATGATTTTGAATTAAATTATGAATATTATTAATAAAAAATTTGAAAAAATGGGTTCCATATTTAGAATGTAAATAATTATCATTATCTAATATTTTTAACATAATATATATTCATAATTATTAGTAAAAAATTAAAAATTAAATTCTTTGGATGAGGTTAAAAGGGGTTTTTTTAGTGGTTAAACTAAAAGGATAGTGGTTTGAATGAATAAAATAACTCTCCAAAACACTATTATATAGCAATATATCAATCTCATATAATATAATTTTCTATAATGATGTATTTTTATTCTTTTGGAATGAGTTAAATGTGGGTAAAACATTCTTTTTTGAAAAGTCCAAGTGCGCCCCTCCCTGAATTATTAAAGGGTACGCATCTCATATCCTTTTAACACTTAAAAATATGATTGATTCAGCTACTAACTAAAAAAATTCTCTACTTATTTCCATACCCATGTCTTGGAGTTCGTATTGGGATCATAAACCCAATCTAGGGAGATTTTTGGTATAAGCATAATGAGGTGGTCCAAAGAAGAGGTATTGTACTTACTCAAGAATCTTTGTTTCATTTATTCTTACACATCATTCATATATTAAAAAATAATGGTTATATAACAGTATAAATATATTCCAATTACTAATATGTGTTTATGATAGGGTAATAAATTCAATTCATCTTTATTTTCCGTAAAATTTTAAATGCAACCATTGTTCATGTGTATGGGAGACTACTGCAGCGCGAAGCGAGGTAATTCATTATCAATCATCATGTATCATGTATATATATGACATTTTATTTAATTTTTATATTTTATATTCATGATATATTAATAATTATGGGAAATTAATATATCATTAAAAATTTACCTTACCATCCATTGAAGAATGGTAACATCATTCATGTGTACAACAGACTACCGACTCACAAGGGATGTGATTCATTTTTTATAACGGAATCTCATGGTTAGTATATGTAACCATACTAAAACATATAATATTAAATTTATAATATAATTACCTAAGTGTAATGTTAAAATAATAGTCATCTTATCTTCATTATGATAATTGAAAAATTGAATCATTTCACATGAGTATGTATGACCAACCGTCTCCATGATTGTATCGTAGTTCAATTTTCATGACCATAATGAATTATTAATTTTAAAGAAATTATTTATTTATTCAAATTATAATTATTTTAATATAATTATTTATTATATTATGGATAAATGATCTATTTGACCATGCCCAAAACACAAATTCTACTTTTAAATTATGAATTGAGCGCCTCAAAACACCTCATATGGACATAGTTGATTAATTAATTAAATAAATTATTAAAATAAATGAATAAATTTCTTAAATTAGAAGTTATTAAACCTGGATATTTTTTGTTATAATTTAATTGATTTATTTATTTTCATTTTATATGAAATAAAATAAATACATGAAAAAGTATAGTGTATAGTTAAGGGTTTCATATCAAAACATTCTTCTATGAGACATGTATTCTTTACTACAAAAAATATTTTTAAAATGGTGTATATAAATAAATATTTAATATTATACCATTAATACACCATAATTTATGTTATTTAATGTAAAAATTCATCTACCTCATTAATAGAATTTATGATTCAAACGTTTTCAATGCATTAAGGGTCTTTTATTCAATATCATTTTAACAAAGAATATTTATTTTTGAATTCCAGTTATAGGAAATTATTTTATTCGAATATAATAAAAAAATTAATTTTATTCTCATATCATTATTCTTAAAAATTTCAAGTAACAATATCATTTTCTTATCGTTGGTACTTTAAAGATTATGGAATAGTTTTTAAGAAATTATTACTTAATTACCCTCTTTGGTTGAAAATCATTTTTCTTAATTCTCCGTGTTTTATAAAAATTAATTCCAGAATATATTTAAAACTCTAAAAAGGATTTATAAAGACATTTTTACCCATGTTTTACTTTTTGTAAAATAATTTTAATGTATTTATGTTTTCATTTTCTGAATAAGATACATTTTAAATTTTTTTACTATACTGTGAATGGGTTTTTTTAAAAAAATATGGAATGTACATAATTACTCATCTCCCTGATTACTAAATTATTGTATGATTCAATTATAATAAATATAATATCTATATTTTAAAGAATTTTTTTTGTGTTTTATTGTCCATATTTTAATAATTTTATGAAGTTATTTCAAATCTAAATGGGTATTTTTATTAAGAAATATTCCATATAATATATTAAATAAATTTCATTAATGATGTTAACATTTGATAATATTTATTCCATAAAAATTATGTGTATATTTTCTCATAGGTATAACAATCACACTCTCCCTTCCTTTTATAGGGTGATAAATACTTTATGATCATTTCTCAAATTCCTTCATTAAGAAATCTCTTTTTATAATTATATGAGGACATATTATGAAATAATTCTCAATTGATGGGTAAATATTATGTTTATTCCTTATTATTTATTTCATTCTTTGTATCTAATATGAATATAGATGATATTATTGTGTTGGGAAGGCCAGTAATTATATATCCATCTAAAGAATATGGTATAGTTTTAATCTCTTGAGAAGTCATGTACGGGCTTATGGGTGAACGTAATCCATTATGAGACTATTTCAATAAAGTTATATTAGCTGGATGTTTAGCCTTAACTAATGTTTTGGACATTCATTAAGGTAAATCCTAATTTAATATTATTTCATTATCATATTATATAATTTTGTTTACCCCACTTGATTACCCTTGACCCTTCCCTTTTATGATATCATGTTATACCTTTAACTGACACATTGAATTTCCTTTTAATGTTAATTATATTACTATCATTTTTATATATCCCATTTTTTCATCATATTACTTATGTTATCCCATGTAGTTATAGGATATCATAAGGATTTAAGATATCATTTTAGAGAATAAAATAAAGTTTTTTAATTTTATCCTCACTTTTATGTATTATGAACCATTTATTACAAATAAAAGTGGCCAAATGATCTTTGGGTTGTAATTAATAAATTTTTATGTGAAAAATCATGTAATAATATGTGTACATGTTTAGAGTCACTATAGTAAATATTAGAAAAATGTCTAGTTATTTTCAGATACTGAGACTATAATAATGTAGAAAAAATAATCTTGATATTTCTAAATATAGGATGATATAATGGAATTTTGTTAAGGTATAGAGTGTGTGGGATTTAATAAAATATATCATTATTTGGATACCACAAGTGGATGTTCCTCTAACAAAGTTATACCTAGTGCTAACAACCCAAAAAATGGAACAATGAACTGGACTCGATCATCGCATGGTTAATGATAATGGTCATTATTTACACATGTTTTTGCACTGTTGATGGATTTGATTTGAATATTCACAAACACATTATGAACCATTATAAAGGACTCATACTAAATACTATGTTATAAAACCAAATAAGAAATTATACCATGAAAATCCAATATTGAAACTAAGAGACACATATGTGAGGTTATAGTTATGATTTATAATTTATTTCTTATAGGTTTATAATTTTCCCATTTTTTATGTTAATGAATTATCATATTATTTATTTTATTATTTTTGTTAATGATGTATGAGAAAGCATTCCAACCACTAATATCATTGTCAATGTAATCATTTCACTATCTATATGATAAACCAAATAGTGATGGAAGTTAGATATTTGGTGATAATGGAAAATTAACTATCTATAATTATGATAAACAATTGGAATATAATTTAATTTATGAACACATAAAATATGATAAGCCTGACATTTTATAGGTTCTCATGTGTTAAAGGGGTTAATGAAAAAAAGATGCAATTTCCCAGATATTCAAAATGTTAAAATAGGAACCACATGAAATGTATTAAGGAAATTAGAATATTCATTATATGATGGTAAAGATGTTATAAGGTAGCTAATTACCAAATAAAAATGAAGAGTTTGATTAATATAAAGCATGGAAATAAAGATTAACCTAAGTAACCATTAATAGTTCAATGTAGATATTGGGAACATGGTCATTATTTGACTCAATTATCATGTCTATTGATTAATTACTAAGGTTCAATGGTATATCAATAATTAATATTGAATAATTGAATTTTTATGTTTTTTAACTCAATAATCATGTTTTTTATGTATTTTTATCAACGGTATTATAATTACAAGAATACCTAAACTTCTATGTATTGTTATAATGTATTTTCATTAAATATCTATATGTATTTTTTGAATGGAACTAGTGACCTATAGTGGTGATTTAATGGTAAGGTGATGTTTTAAGTAAAAACACAAGTGTTAGAAAATGATAATCATTGGGATGTTCATGCCTATTTGGTAATTATAGTCAATTAAAAATATTTGAAAATGTGGAAAATGATGGGTCAGATAGAAAGCTATAGAGGATAAAAAAATTATTTGATGAAAAGGGTTATTTTTAAGATGTTCTTTACATACACGAGAATGATATAAGATAACGTTTAATTATTAATATGATTATCACATTTTATTTTCCATAGTTTTAGAAAAAGGGAATCTGTAAGTTGGCTAGAAACCCATCTCATCCAGAAAGGTTATTGGGATTAAACCCACAACCGAAGGGTGAAAAAGGATTAGAGACTACAACTAGCTTATATGATGTACTATTTACCACAAAATTTTTTATATGATGTATTTTAGGGATAAATAATAGGTTTATATTTGGAAACATATTTTAGAGGTTCAAATATTTTTTAATTTATTGTGTTTGAGGCCATTAATGACATATTAGGAAATAAATTATTGGGTTGACTTATGTATAACCTTTAGGTTTAATATAAATGATTATATATGTAAGAAACCGGTTCTTATTTTGAGGTACGGGTCTCTTCTTTTTCCTTTTCCTTAAGTGTTTTAGAGAAAATAAGGAAAATGGGGGAGAAATCCAATATTTTGTGACTAAACGTCGTGTACTTTTCCACACACTGTGTACTTTGGCCGTGTGGAATGAGTACATAGGGCATGTAGTCCTGTCCATGATGATGGGTGTAAAAATCCACTACACGCCGTGTATAGGTTATTTACACACCGTGTATTCAATCGGTAGGTGAATAGTAAGGCGGTGAAGGCAGCCACTATCTGAACAATAGTACATGCTGTATACTCAACTATTATACGCCGTGTACTCAGGTCGACAGATGAACAGTGTCGTGGTGGAAAGAAGCCGCTATATGAACAGTTAAAAAAATGGAAATTACACGTCGTGTACTCAATAATACATGCCGCGTAGTCTATTTTTTCACTTAAAATATGCAGTAGTCTCCTTTGTTCATAGAGAAGGCTTAGAACCGGAGGAGAGATTGGGAGACACGGCCGGATCTTAGAGGACCTCCCGACCGCACATCAGAACCCGTTTTCTGCACCGTCGATCTCCTTGGAACCGCACAGGTGCGTTCTTCCTCCTCCTTGCATAGTTCTGGCTAATTATTCCTCTAAGGGATGTTATTTGAGTTTTAATGAGGTCATGTTCACCTCATATCTACGTCGTTCTTGGGAGATTCGAGGAGCATCATTCGCGTATACCGATCAGGGGTGATCGAGGTAGGTGTTCTGGTGTTTAAATTTCCAACTGTTGTGCATTTGTGTGTACCATTGTGCTACGAACGCATGTTGGGGTGTTGTGTGGCTGAGGCCTTGGCTGTTCTGAATACCTAGAATTGTATGGGTGATTAAATATAATAATAAAATGTTGTTTGGGATCACTTCTTGGATCTAGGACCACCCCAGGGGTGCGTTCCTATGTTTAGCCATTTGGCCAGGTTACCCGTGGGTATACCGAAAAATTTAGCTTTCTTTAAATTACCTTGAGAGGAATTTTATATAATTTCTTTCTTATCTATTGGGCTCATCCCGATTACTTGTGCCTGAGGGTTGTGTTCTATTTAACCTGAGGGCAGTGTTCTATTTAGCATGAGGGAAGTGTTCTATTTCGCCTTAGGGAAACACTTCTTATGCCTGAGGGCAGTGACTTATATTCCTGAGGACAATATTTGATAGCCTGAGGTCAAGCCTAAGGGTGTAGTTTTATTATATTTTCCTGAGGGAAAGGTTCTAATTTTCCTGAGGTCTTGGTCTGATGAGCATATAATGTTATTAAATTTAATGGTTAAAAGAACATTAAAATGGAAATATAACTGGTGAAGTTATTTACATTTAAGTACTCCTTAGTTTGTTGAATTTTACTACTTCACACTGATGTTGCACATTTACACTGACAGTTAGGCACGGGCCTTTGGTGGGTGCCTACTGGGATTTATTTCTCACACCCTTTTGGGGTCATGTCTTCGGCCCAAACAGACTATGTTGCTGCAGGTGTGGATAAGGGCAAGAGTTCCTATACAGGTACTTGATTGTTGCTGAGGTGTATGGGAGCATGAGACCGAGCTTAGGCTTGTGATGCTGCCGGTTTTTCTGTTTTGTTCTGTTGCACCTGTACTTTCTATTGTATTGTATTGTACTGATATGTAACATGTTATGGCTGTTTTCTTAGAACTAGAGACATGTTGCATCACTATCTATATAACTGTTTGTTATCTTTTACTGCAGTTGTTCATTTTAAATGTGTATGGTTTATTGCTTCTGCTGTGGTTGTATGCTATTTATCTTTTCCATTGTGCTACAGTTTGACAAATGAAGTAATTGTTTCCCCACTATCAGACTCGGGCCCTCGCTACTAGTCGGCATCCTCTGGCGTTTGGGGAAAAGCACTTGAGGTCGTGTGACCAACTGGGTCTGAGGCACCCGTTGAGTGGCACCCAGATCCAGGACGTTACAAAGTTGTATCAGAGGGGTTTCTTTTCTTTGACTTATGGTTTGGAGCCTTAGTCAGGGATAAGACGAAAATGGTAGTTGGTAATAAATTGTGATTGGGATTAGCTAACCTGTGTACAGGGAAAATCCAATCTACATTGAGTGTTGAAATTTTACTTCTTTTGAAAATTTGATAGTTGATTTGATTTTCATCTGCAAGTGACACACTTGTGATTGTTCTATTTATATTTTATCCATGGATTATATTTAGTTTCAACCCAATGAGATGAGGGTATTCCATCTCATGCATCATTTAGGAACATGCTAGAAATCACATTCCATGCATAGTTCCATGTCATGAAGGTGCATTGGAACTTGTATGTTGTTGTGATAGCTGTTGTACTAGAAAAATAATGATGTTGTGATAGCTGATTTGATAAATAACTGCTATTTGATAGGGTATTTTTGTGATACTATTGATAGGATGGATTCCAAACATTGGTTTTTGGGGATTATAGTCCCTCAATGACTAGAATTTGGTTGATCATTGACTTGTTTACATGTGTATAACATGTATAAGAATCCAAACATTGGTTCGCGGGGAGTATGGGCCTTCACAGATCAGAATTTAGCACTTAGGTGTTGTTTTTCAGTATTTTCTGGGTTCCAGAGTAGTTTGAGAGGCTTACTATCCGGGAAACCTAGGTTACACGCCATGTAGTTCCTCGGACACACGTTGTGTGTTATTTTGTTCGGGAAGAAATGAAAACCTATTTAGTACATGCAGTGTACCCTCAGTACACATCGTGTAGTCTCTTCCCATGAATAGACCATATGGGCGAGGAAACGGGGAAGGGAAATGCATGGAAAAAATGTGTCGTGTACCGGATGTACATGTCGTGTAGTGTTGAACCGGAGTCCGCCCGTGTAACTAACAACATGGTTAGAGAAGTCGCTGAGACATACACGTCGTGTCAACCTTGGAACACACTGTGTAGTCTGACATGGGGACACGATCGTGTAGCTAACAAACACGGTTTTGTGTTACCTCTTCTTGAACACTCCATATAGCCGAGGGGCACGCCGTGTAGTCCATACCAGTGTGAGATCGTGTGGACTTAGCCATGTGTCTGGGGAGACGGGGTGGTGTACATGCCGTGTGTGGGTGTAACACACCGTGTGGTGTCAGTCGAGTAGTCTTCCATGTCACTAAGGAAACAGGGAGTTGGAAATTAAACCCTACACCCCGTGTATATGACATACATGCCGTGTAGTCTTATTAAAAGTGAGTTGTGTGGCTTAGCCGTGTAGAAGGACCCAGACAGGGGTAGAAAAGTCAGGTACACGCCGTGTAGTTAATATACATGTCGTGTAATCTTGTTTTGAAAAATCTAGAAATGCCTTCTTCCACCTGTTCCCTTTTTGGTCCCCTTGTTTTCAGTCTTTGATAAAATTAAATCTAAAGCATGGTTTTGATCTTGTAGGGTCATGCCACCGAGACAACCACGCGTTGTTCTCCAAGAGAGTAGCAACGATTATACTCCATAGATGGTAGGTCATGGGATACAAGTGGATCCTCCAGCATATCCCGATGCGGAGACAACTGTTATACTAGACACAGGTGCGGATGCACAGTTCCGTGAAGGCTTCATGCAGTTCATGAAGACCATTCAGGGAGCACCGCCGACTGCCACATCAATGGAAGAGATGACTCGTATCTTCCATCAGCAGCATCCGCCTACATTTTCAGGGGATGGAGGACCACAAGCTGTAGAGTCTTGGATGAATTAATTGCATACTATTTTTGAGCATCTTGAGACGCCTCCTGGGTGGAGGGTCAAGCTCACAACTTATATGCTGCGTGATTCTGCCAAGAGGTGCTGGGATGTTACCACTCAGACAGAGCATCACAGAGACATGGCATGGGAAGATTTTCAGATAGCCTTCTATGACTTCTTCTTTCCAGACACACTGATGGAAGATTGAGGTTGATAGTTCATGAATCTACAATAGGACTCTATGTCAGTGATGGATTATTCTTCTTATTTCACTGATCTTCAGCGTTTTTCACCCGTTCTAGTGGGTGATGAGACGTTGAGGGCTAGACGCTTTGAGGATGGTCTTCGATATGACATCTGAGTTCTGGTGAATGTTTTCAGGTTACCTATTGTACATGCTATTGTGAACCCAACACTGACTACAGAGAGGAACCTGTGGGAAGCTAGTGGTGTGGGATAGGGCAGTTTAGCACCAGTTTCTGGTACTATTTCTACCAGGAAGAGGATGCGACAGATGTGGTTCTCTCACAGTGGCAGTACTAGCAAGGCGATTACTTCAAGTGGCCCGGTCATGTGCCACCAGGGTGGTAGAGTGGGAAACAAGAGACCTCAGTGTCCACGTGACCTAGTGGAGTGTCGAGCTTGCTGTAAGATGGGTCATCTGTAGCACTTTTGCAGGGCGTTTCCACCAGTGTCTACTGAGAGGGGTTCTGTGCAAACTCCGCGTGCGAGATCAGGACCAGCATTTTCTTACCAATCAGAAAATTGGGATATTTCAGGATGTACATGTAGAGGTGGTGGTCGTGGTCGTGGTAGCCAGACACCAGGATCTCAGAGGTAGTAGGGTGGGACAACTCAGGGTAGCCAGGCTGTGTCGTAGGGCCGTGGAATTGGGCAAGCATTTGCAATGCAACAGACCCAACAACAGAAGGATCCCAGACCTTCTACTGTCAGATGTACTATTCCAGTAGCTTCTGTCTTATCTTCAGTACTTTTCGATTCTGGTGCTACACATAGTTTCATATTTGTGGCCATTGTGGAGAACCTTGGGCTCTGTGTTTCTTCTTATTCTGATTTTATTATGCTAGACACTCCATTGAGAACTAAAACGACATGTGTGCGTCAGAGCAAGGAGTTCTCCCTTGATGTTGGTGGGTGTCACTTTATATGGGACCTCTATTTCTTAAAGATGACAGCTTGTTATGTCATTCTCAGGATGGACCGGTTGGTTCACATTCGAGCCTTTATAGACTGCTATCGTCTCAGGGTGCGTTTCATGTCACCAGAGGGTGGAGAGTTTCTATACAAAGGAGAGTGGGATGTTCAGGCGAGTTGAGATGGACCATAGCATCCTGGGAGAGGTGGAGTCACAACCCAGATTGAGAGTTTATATCTAGATGATCAGGGGACTTGTTAGAAGGACTTCCCTCCAGTGGTTGATCGTTTCAGGCATGTATTCCCTGACGAATTTTTAGGTCTAACTCTAGAGTGTGAGGTGGATTTCTCTATTGAGTTTGTGCCAAGAGCGGCACCAGTGTCCATTCCTCCTTATTGGATGGCTAAACTAGAGTTACAGGAGCTCAAGAGATAGTTATAGGAATTACCGTCAAAGGGTTTTATCTGACCCAGTACTTATCCTTGGGGTTCTCCGGTCCTTTTTGCGATGAAGGAGGACGGTACCCTCAGACTGTGTGTGGATTATCGGAAGCTGAACTAGTTAACGGTCAAGAATCGATATCCCTTACCAAGGATGGATGATCTTTTTGATCAACTTCAAGGTTAACAAGTGTTATTGAAGATTGAATTGAGATTTGTATATCATCATTTGCACGTTAGACCATCTGATATACCTCTCATAGCCTTCATGAGTAGGTATGGTATGTACGAGTACTTGGTTATGCTGTTCAGACTCACGAACGCACCAGCAATTTTCATGGCTCTGATGAATCATGTGGTCCATCCTTATCTGGATTCTTTTGTGGTAGTATTCGTGGATGATATCTTGGTGTACTCTCACACTCGACATGACCATCCCACCCATCTTGAGATTGTGATGAGTACACTAAGAGAGAATCGACTATATGATAATCTCTCAAGGTGCCACTTTTGGATGGAATAGATTCACTTCTTGGGTAATATCATCTCAGAGGTAGGAGTTGCAGTAGACCCAAAGAAGGTGAGAGCAGTAGTTTCCTAGGAGCTGCCTAGAAATGTTTTTGAGATAAGGAGTTTCTTAGGGATGGTTGGTTACTATAGGCGCTTTATACAGGACTTCTCCCTCTTAGAAACACCATTGATAGGGCTGACTAAGAATGGTGTGAAGTTCATTTGGATGGAAGCTTGCGAGACAGCCTTCCAGGAGATGAAGGGAAGGTTGACATCAGCACCAATCCTGATTCTCCCAGAATAGAGAAAGAGCTATACCGTTTACTATGATGCATAAGGTATTGGGCTGGGAGCTGTGTTGATGCAAGGTGATCGAGTAGTTGCGTACGGGTCTCGGAAATTGAGGCCATGTGAGATGAATTACCCGACGCATGACCTTGAGTTGGATGTAGTTGTTCATGTGTTACGTTGTTCGAGACATTATCTATTGGGAGAGAATTTTGTGGTTTTCACTGACCACAAAAGTCTCAATTATATCTTTACTAAGAATGACTTGAATCGGAGGCAGCGAAGGTGGGTCAAATACCTTTAGTCCTTCTATTTTCTGCATGTCTATACAACGGGTAAAGGTAATGCAATTTCTGAGGCACTAAGCAGGAAGACTTAGATACAGGCAGTGTAGGAGGCCAGTGATGAGTGGCATCTTATGGCCTCGTTCTCTGAGATGCATTTAGAGGTGCATGACAGTCAGGGGAAAACCTATCTTTCATCTTTAGCTGTGACTTCTAGCCTCCTGGATAGAGTGAGGATGAGACATCTATCTGATTCAGAAGGCCTAGTTCTATAGGAGTTAGTGTCTAGTGAGGACCCTCCTCCTGGTTGGAAAATAGGCGATGATGAGGTACTTCATTTCCATAGACCAGTGTGGGTTCCAGGGGTTATACACAAGGAGTTGATGGGGGAGTTTCATGCTTCAGCTTGGGCAGTTCATCTCGGAGTTACCAAAATGTACCATGACTTGAGACGTCAGTACTGGTGGTCAGGTATGGGGAGGGAAGTAGCTGATTTTGTTACAAGATGTTCCACCTATCAGCAGGTGAAGGCGAAGAATCAAGGGTCAGCCTGTTTGTTACAGTAGTTACCAAAACCGGAGTGGAAATGGGATGATGTTGCAATAGACTTCGTGACTGGCTTACCAATGTCACCTCGATGCAATGCTGCCATGTGGGTTGTTGTGAAAAGACTCACAAAGGTAGCTCACTTTTTACTGATCAAGGAGACCTTTGGTGTTGACGGACTCGGGAAGTTGTAT
The DNA here is from genome assembly GCA_963277665.1 of Viscum album. Taxonomy (NCBI): domain Eukaryota; kingdom Viridiplantae; phylum Streptophyta; class Magnoliopsida; order Santalales; family Viscaceae; genus Viscum; species Viscum album. The sequence continues at coordinate 1,261,413,961 of OY728132.1, read as the reverse complement.
ATCCGATAGATCGTACATCATTATGGGGTCCCTCATTCTATAATTTCTGATAGGGAAGCCCATTTTACGTCTCTTTTATGGTAGTGTTTTCAGAGGGCACTAGGTACACATGTGCTTCTGAGCACAGCTTACCACCCTCATACCAATGGTCAGTCAGAGTATACGATACAGGTGCTAGAGGACATGTTGCGTGCATGCATCCTAGACTTTGGGGGATCATGGGAGAAGCATATACCCCTAGTCTAGTTTTCCTATAATAACAGTTTTCAAGAAACCATTGAGATGACACCTTTCGAGGCATTATATGGTAGGCTATGACGATCACCTGTGTGCTGGATGGAGGCAGGTGAGGCAGCTTTACAAGGACCATGTCTCGTGCGGGAGACTTCATAGAAGGTCTAGTTGATTCAGAAGCAGATGGATACTACAGAGTCTCATCAGAAATCTTATACGGATCTGCACAGAAGACCCTTGTAGTTCGTGGTCAGGGATCAGGTTTTTATGCATCTTTCACTGAGGTTGGGACATAGGTGGATCAGGAGACAGGGTAAAATTTCACCGAGTTATATGGGTCCATTTGAGATTCTGGAGAGAGTCGGGCTGGTTGCCTATCGGTTGCAGTTACCATAGAGGTACTGGTCCATGCACGACGTCCTCCATATATATCAGTTGCACCGTTATCATTTAGACTCATCTCACTTCTTTCAGCCTGAGGAGATTGAGCTTCAGAAAAATGCATCCTTTGAGGAGCATCTGATTCGTATCTTGGATAGGAGAATGAAGGTTCTCTGAGGCCGGTCAGTTCTTCTCGTACGGGTGCTATGGCAGCATGGCCGAGTGCAAGACGAATCCTGGGAGCGAGAGACCGACTTACGTGCTTAGTGTCCAGAGTTGTTCTGAGCTTTATCTTCACCACCCTTGATAGGGAAATTTGGGGATGAATTTATTTAAGGGGGGATGTTTTTTAGAACCCAATTCTTGTTTTGAGGTACATGTCTATTATTTTTTCCTTTTCCTTAAGTGTTTTAGAGAAAATAAGGAAAATGGGGAGAAATCCAAAAATTTGTGACTACACGCCATGTACTTTGGCCGTGTGGAATGAATACGTAGGGCGTCTAGGCCTGTCAATGATGATGGGTGTAAAAACCAACTATACGCCGTGTATAGGGTATTTACACGCCGTGTATTCTGTCGGCAGGTGAATAGTAGGGCGGTGAAGGTAGCCACTAGCTGAAAAATAGTACATGCTATGTAATCATCTATTACATGCCGTGTACTTAGGTCGACAGATGAACAATGCCGTGGTGGAAAGAAGTTGTCATAAGAATAGTTAAAAAAATGGAAAGTACACACCGTGTATCAATAGTAAATGCCGTGTAGTCTGTTTTTTTCACTTAAAATGGGAACTAGCCTCCTCTATTCATATATAAGGCTTAGAACCTGAGGATAGCTTAGGAGAGATGGCCGGAGCTTGGAGGACCTCCCGACCACACACCGAGAACCCGTTTTCGGCACCGTCGATCTCCTTGGAACTACACGGGTGCGTTCATCCTCCTCCTTGAGTAGTTATTGCCAATTATTCCTCTAAGGGAAGTTATTTGAGTTTTAACGAGGTCATTTTCACCTCAGATCTACGTTGTTCTTGGGAAATTTGAGGAGCATCGTTCCCGTATACCGATTAGGGGTGATCGAGGTAGGTGGTCTGGTGTTTAAATTTCCAACAGTTGTGCATTTTTGTGTACCATTGTGCTACGAACACATGATGGGGTGGTGTGTGTCTGAGTATTTGGCCGTTCTGAATACCTAGAATTGTATGGGTGATTAATTATAATAATAAACTGTTGTTTGGGATCACTTCTTGGATCTAGGACCACCCCGGGGGTGCATTCCTCTATTTAGAAGTTTGTCCAGGTTACCTGTGGGTATACCGAAAAATTTAGCTTGATTGAAATTACCTTGAGAGGAATTTTATATAATTTCTTGCTTATCTTTTGGGATCATCCCAATTACTTGCACCTGAGGGCAGTGTTCTATTTAGCCTGGGGACTATGTTCTATTTAGGCTGAGGGCAATGTTCTATTTCGCCTGAGGGAAACACTTCTTATTCCTGAGGGCAGTGACTTATGTTCCTGAGGGAAATATCTCGTACGCCTGAGGGAAATATTAGATAGCTTGAGGGAGAGCCTGAGGGAATGGTTTTATTATATTAGCCTGAGGGCAAGGTTCTGATTGGCCTGAGGGCTTGGTTCTGATGAGCACAAAATGTTATTAAATTGAATGTTTAAAATAATATTAAAATGGAAATAAAACTGTTAAAGTTAGTTACTTTTGAGTACTACTTTGTTTATTGCATTTTACTACTTGACACTACTATTTCACATTTACACTACTAGTTAGGCATGAGCCTTTGGTGGGTGCCTACTGGGATCTATTTCTCACACCTTGTTTGGGTCATGAATTCGGCCCAAATAGACTATGTCGCTGTAGGTGTGGATAAGGGAAAGGGTCCCCATACAGGTACTTGATTGTTGCTGAGGAGTAGGGGTGAATGGGACCGAGCTTAGGCTCGCGATGCTGCCGGCTATTCTGTTTTGTTTGGATGTACCTGTACTTTCTATTGTATTGTATTGTACTATTTTGTAACATGTTCTGGCTATTTTCTTAGAACTAGAGACATGTTGCATCATTATCTATATAACTGTAGGTTATCTTTTGCTGTAGTTGTTCATTTTAAATGTGTATGGTTTATTGCTTCCGCTGTTGTTCTATGATATTTATCTTTTCCACTACGCTACACTTTGACAAATGAGGGCCAAGTTTTCCCACTATCAAACCTGGTCCCTCATTGCTAGTCGGTAGCCTCTGGCATTTCAGAAAATGCGCTTGAGGTCATGTGACCATCTAGGTTTGGGGCACCCGTTGAGTGGCACCCGGATCAGAGACATTTCAATTTGGAAATAATGTTGTTATGATTTTTGATATTTAAGATTAAGGGTATAGGATAATCGTCAATGTTAAAACATTATTTCATATTGACGTTATTGAAGATATTTTAGATATGTAGTTATTTATTTAAGTAATGATATATGTTAATCCTTTGGTTTTATAATTGAATTTGGGATATTAATATATTCATATTAATTTTTATAATCTAACTTTTGGATAACAATTTTTAATAATGATTAGAGGAATATTAAGGTAGTATGGTACAGGTCTTCAAAATGTTAATTTTAATTCTTCAAGGATTAAAAAATAATATAGGATATATATTCCTTAGAGTATGTGGTGAGGTGGAAAGCCACATAATAATGGGAAAATATTTAATTTTTGTTAATAAAACAAAAAACTATCAATTATGAATTTTTCTTTGTTTTATTTATTAATGATAAAATCAACCCTAAAATTTTGGAAAGAGATCATGAAATATAAATGTTATTCTGTTTTAATAAAGTGATGATCTCTTATATTGTAAAATGGTATAAAAGTATCTCTAAAATTGATCTTCTTTCCAAATATATTTTTTCACTTCTTTCCAATGTTCACTATATACGGAAAACATAGTTTTTTTATTTAAAAAACTATTTTACTTACCATAAAATCTTATAAGAATTAATTTTACTAACACCTTTTATCATGTTGGTTTTCCAAAATAGAGTTTTTGAATATCAAGTCCTTGAGTACTGATCACAAGGTGAAATTTAGAGATTGTATTTTTATTTTTGCTAGAATTTAATCACATATTTCTTTTTAAAAATAATTTTTTATTTGATAGCATATGTGAAACACAACATAATGTTTTATCAAACATCAATATACTAGTAATATTATCATTTATACATGGTTATAATAACTTATCCAAAATAATTACTCGAATTAATAGGTCCTAAAAGTTCATAAAAATAATTTTTTAAGGATGAATAAAATATATTGATAAATATGAACTTAATTTTTTATAAGGTCTTAATAGGCTTCAAAAATTGTTTTTTACTGAAAACATTAATTTAATTTCTCTTTGTAAAAAATTTAAAAAAATACAACTAGGATATAATTTATTTGGAAAAAATATAATCATTTTTAAAATTACCATGTCACAATGAGCATAGATTGAATATTTTATATTTTTATAAAAATTTTAATTTTTTAGTGATTTTTTAAAAATACTAGTGAATATTAAATAAATTAATTTCCATTTATATTATATTCAAAGCTTATTTTTTTAAAAAAAATTGATTAAAAATAAAATTATTAAAATTATTTTATTAATACATTAATTTATGTCCATAGAATAAATTTGATTATGAATTTCCATATAAATATTATTTATACTTATCGTAATGTTTTATTTGGAATTATTTTCTTGTCACATCTATAGGTTTAATTATAAATTAAATTCATCCAGTTCTATGAATTATATTTGAAAAAATAGATTGAACATATTTAATTATCATAAGTAACATTATATTACAACCTCTATATAATTGTTTCACCAAATGAACAGTGGAAATTGAAAAATAAAATTATCATGATTAATGTTAAAATGGGTTCACCAGGGGATTAAACTAAAATTATAAAGGTTTAATTGATATAAATACTTGTTTAAATCTTATTGGATGTAAATATTTCAATCTTTTATCATATAATGTTTTAGAGATAGTAATTTTTTATTTTTTTTCATTTTCAAAATGTGTGTATAACAATTTCTTTTCAAAAAATCCTAGTGTGCCATATCTGAAATGTATAAAGGGGAACATCAATTCCTCTTCTCTTTAAACTCCAAGAACCCTTTGGTTTCCTAATTACCTACACATGTGTTGGATGATGGATTGATGCATGTTCTTTTTGGTGGCGTTTTTGTTAATTTTCAGTTATTTTAGAGCGTAGAGGTGGTTACTATTTTCCCATTCTTATGGGATTTTGTGGTGGTAGTTTGGGTATGATTGTTAAATTTTGGTAGTTTATTTCATGAATTTGGGGTTGTGAGGTAGTTATATAATGGATATGTTAAGCTATGTATGATGTGTTCTTTATTTTTTCTAGTTTCCCATGTTGTGACTGAATAAATAATTCATTAATAATGATTAAAATGGTCGGGTTTTGGTTTGGTTAACAACATGAAAATGATAAAATAACATATAAATTATGGGATGTTTGGTTAAATTTATTTGATTCCTAAAAATGAATTGACTTGGTTGGAAAATGGAATTGGTTTCTGTTATGATGTGGAAGGTAGTTATTCCTGTGTTATCCATTTAGAGACAGTGGTAAAAGTGGTGATATATTGATCTTGTTAGTGTTTGTTTGTAAATAAATAAGTTTTTTGTGTGTGTGGATATGTTTTTATAATTTTATATTCTTTTTTATTTGTTTATTAGGACCAACCATGTCGATCATTATGTGCTGACACCCACATAGATATATGGGTGGTTGTTTTTAGAGAAATCCAATTAGGAGGTTAGATGGTTTTATATGAACTCTTTCCTTCTATATCGTCTCAGTGAGATGGGTATTTTACAAGTTGTGATGGTCGATGGTATGTTAGTGCACTATATAGTGTTTTTGAAAGACCATGTGTCTTCAAGAGAGATGGGACAAAGCCCATGTATTTGAGGGTATGATGATATGGGATTATATGGATTATGGTGGGGGTTATACATTACAGAAAGGGATAAAAAAATTTATTTCCTTCATGGTAATAATACACTAAGTCTCTAGATATTGTTATTATTGTGTTCTAGATGATGTTTCTTTGGGTGAGGTTTGATGTGGATGTGTTTATGGGATGTCAATCTCAGGTGTTTGTGGGCATTATGGTATATAACAGTGATTGATGGGTGGTGTGTTATGCAGAATAAATGGGGGTTCTAGTTTTGGTGGTTATAGGATTTTGGGGGAGGTTTTGGGAGTTTCAGTGGAATATGGTGGTGGATAAGATCTACTATAGGGAATACATCCCATGTATTTATAACATGATGTAAAATGTTGGGTCACAATTTTTCTATTTGGCTAGTTGAAGACTTCAAAATTAGTTAAGGGGTTACCCATGTGATGATTACATATTATGTAAGTGGGATTAATGATGTGTACTAAATTAAGGCTGGGGAAATGTGATTTTCATAGAAAGTCATAATGTTTCATAAACTCAAGGACTATGTTCCCTGTAACAGTTACATAATATGCATCCTCATGGATTATAGAATTTATGTACTATTTTTTAGACAATTAAAATTTATTAATTTTTAGATTATTCTTCCATTCAATTTAAACATACCCTAGGAACCCTAAAGAAGCTTTCCATCCCATTTATCCCCTCTTTGTTTCGTTGGTTCTTGTGGTTGTTCATTGGAGATCTGTAGTTGATCCATGGGTGTTATGTGAGGTTTTGGTTTGTAGTATTTCTTCTTCCCCCAATGGTGTGCACAAAGTGAACAAGGATTCTTTGTGGTAGGTAATTCCACATTTCTCTTTAACGTGTGTCATTCGGTATGGGTTTTCTCATGTGTATCTATGGGAGTTGGTTTTTTTACCTTAATAAGAGATAAATAATTTCTTAAATTTAATTAGAAGGGTAAATGGGTTTGATTTTCTTGTTTTTTAGCATTATTATTAATTTTTATTCGATGTATTGTACGAGATTGATTATCCACTACAAATTTTGTCATTTAAGGTATTTTTTTAACTAGATGATTGTTTCTATGGCTGTTAATTTTGTTTTGATTGTTATGATATTACCCTAAAATTGAATTTATCTAAGTTATATTTGGTTAATAAAATGGTTCCACCATGAGTATGTATTTTTTTGGTAAGGTCCCCAAAATAATTTGGAATTTGATAAAACACCCATAGTAAATAAATAAAATGGTATTTATGTATGGTTGATTTGTGGTTGGGGCATATGAGGGATGAAGACTTGATGGTCGTGCTTTTAGGGTGGTGATTTTTTTTTCATGCTTTTAGGGTGATGATTTTTTTGTTGTTTGGAAATATTTTTGGGGTAGAGAGGTCGTTATTTAGAATTTCTTTTGGGGTAGTGAGGTGGTTGTTTTTTTCCCTTGTTCTTGGGAGGTGAGGTTATGGTATGATGGGGATGTTGAACTTTGTGTGATTTTTTGTTTCTTTGTTATAGATTCCCGAGTAGTGATAGAATAAAAAATTATATAATTATTATTAAAATTAATAGGTTTTGGTTTGGTTAATGGGATTGAAATTGTAAATGAATAATTAAATGGTCGGATGTGTGGTTAAAAGTGGATGATTCTTCGTATCTAAATGAATGGGTTGGATAATGGAATTAGTTGGTGGTGTGATGTTGCTTGTGGGTTTTTTGGTGTTATGCATTTAGAGGTGGAAGTGAAAGTGGATGTGTTGTGAGGGATTTATGAGTTAATGGTATGTGACTTTATGATATGTTACTTTTCTAGTTTTGATAGACATAGGTGTTCAGAGGATACTGAGATTGTTTTTTTTGTGGAGGCTAGAGGTGGAGTAGAGCAGCTGTAGAGAACAAATTTACCGAATTTTTTCACGGTGTGAAATAGTTGTTCATAAATTGTGTAACTAGTTACTTCCTGGTATTTAAATCATCTAAGTGGTATCATATGATATGTGTACACATTATTAATGTGGGATTCATAAAATTATTAATTAGTGTTTTAGGTGATGTTTTTTCAAGGAACATTGATTTTTTTGGAAACACAAAGATTACACATCATGTAAAGGTTACAGGACAAGAAACCTACAGGATTATCACTTTTTTGTTCAATTTATCATCTTTTTCTAATTCACACAACCATGTATTATTCATTATCTCATTTTGGGTGAACCCTAGTTGCCTTGAGTTTACCTTCCTACTCTATACTGCCCTCTTTTTCCACTATTTTTAGTAATTTTTCATTTGTGATATGAGGTTGGTTTTTTCCCTTCTTGGTTGTTTTCTTTATTTTTTATCCAATGGATTAACTACATTGAAGTTGGTTTTGGTTTCAGACTTGTTTTGGGATGTATGATTATGATATTTTTGTAAAGTGTAGGTTGATCAGTGGGTTTTGAACACAGTTTTATTTTTGGGGGTTCTTTTTCACTCTATTGTGAATAGTCAGTCAACAATTACACCATGATTTAAGGATTTACTCGTTCCTCCTTATTTTTTATCTATAGGGAGTGTTTTTATAATTTTTATTAATAATAATTAATTTTACTATCTTATTCGAAGATAAAGGATTGTTTAAATTTAAATTTAATGGTAAATGGTTTTTATTTTCTTATTTTTACATCATTATTATAATTTATGAAGTAATTGATTGTATGGGATTGTTGTACCACTAGAAATATTGGTTGCTTGTGGTTTTTTAATACTGATTGATTTGTTTAGGCACTGCTATTTTTTTTGTTATTTTTCTGATATCACCCAAAAATGGGAATTGGTATACCACCTGTATTTGGTTATAAAACCGGTTCCCCAAGATTATGGATTATGCGATAACATCCCTAAACTATATTGGAATGGGATAAAATACTATTTGTAAATTTTGAAATGGATTCTATGTGAGGATTTTGTGTGGTTGGGGAATATGGGGGATAATGGTTTTATGGATATTATTTTTGGGCTGTGAGTTTATTATATAGATGTTCTTTTGAGCAAGCTATGGGTTCCTTGTTTGGTCATGATTTTAGGAAAGCGAGGTGGTTTTTTTACAGTTATTTTTGGTAGAGAGTTTGTTTTTTCATGTTTTCTTAGAGACATGGTGGACGTATGAGGGGTATGTTGAGGTATTTGGGATGTTTGGTTTCTTTTTTTCTAGATTTATGGGTAGTGATGGAATTAGTATTTATTTAATAATGATAGAAATGGATGGGGGTTATTTTGGTTAATTTGATGGAAATGATAAAATAATAAATAAATAAAATTTTTTTGGTTAAATCTGGATGATGCTTAATGATTAAATTAAAGGATTATATAATAACATTTGTTGGTTGTGTGATTTTTATTGTGGTTTGGTTGGCCTTATCCATTTAGAGGAGTTAGAAAAAATGCCAATGTAGTGAGTTGGTTAGTGTTTGGTTATGAACCCATAGGTTAGGTTTGTGTGTGTTTCTACGTGTATATACATGTATATTCTATTTGATTTATATATTCACCCCACCCACATTGAGAACTACATACAAACACCCACAAAGTATTGAAGGGGAGATTTTTTGGACATCTAGTGAAGAGGATAGATGGATGGGTACCCAGACTTTCACATCTTCTCTTCCATTAAAGGTTGGTATTGCACAAGCTTTTATGGATGATGCATTTTTAGTGAACTAGATGATGGTTTTGATCAACCAGGTTTCTTCACCTATGATGTTTCATAGAACATGTGTTTATAGAAAAGATGATATGTGATCAGTAGTCTTATGGTGGGTTCATGAATGGAAGGAGGAGGGAACAAGATTGAGGTCCATTGTGTTCATGATACCATACTTATATGGTTATGTTTGTGAATGTATTGGGGACTAGGTTTCATTGTGTGAGATGTGATGTGTTCGTTCTTATGAGGCAGAAATCATAGGTATCTATGGGCATGATGTAATGCTACAGTGCTTTTGGGTTAGTAAGGTACATGAATGGTATGTGAGTATTAGGACTTACAACATTGGGGTGTGAGATAGCCAATCTAGTGGGAACTTCGTGCAAGGTACCCTTTTATCAATGTGATTCATGTTATATTATATTACATGTCTTCTCTTATATATTAAGAATTCCTTGGTGATATTGGGATGAGATGTTGGAAATTTTATGTGTTGTATGTTATTACATTTTCTCACGGTAATATTAGTATATCTTTTTCACATGTGAATGGGAGAAATTGGATTTCCTATTGAGTATACTTGTATTCTCACCCTATGTATATAATCCTTTTTAAAGTTCCTAAGAGGATTCAATTAACCATGTTGAACATTAATATATCGGGCAATGGATTGATGTTGTGCCATTTCATTAACTTTTATTTGGGTTATTACTTTGGAGACATTTATTGGTATCAATTTTTTTTATACGTACATTTTTTATTGTTTTTTGTTGCTTTTATATTATGTCCTAGAGTTTTTTGTTTTATTATTCTGGTCTCCAATTATGTTTTTTGTCTCAAAACTTCCTCGTATGAGTAATATGTTCTTTTATGCACCAAATATTTTTACATGGTGTATATTTTTACCAGATATATATATTACATCATCAATCCCTCATACCAAATTATATATTAACATAAAATCAATTTTCTTTATTCCTAGGTGTTCTGATTCAAAACATACCAAAGATGGATGGGTTTATGTTTTAATCTTCTATTAATTTGTGTTATTCATGCATGTATTTATTTTGTAATAAATTATTATGTCATTATCTAATAAAATAATTTAATTTTTTATACATTATATTTTCACGAAATTTTTATGTAATATTAACATTTTAAATTCATTATTACTTAAAATGATAAATAAAGTATTTTTAAGAAAATATTACTTCAATTTTATCTTCGGTCAAAAATCATTTTTCCCACAAGTAGATGTCTTCTAAAAAATAAATAATATTGTTAAAATTCTCCAAATGATTTATAAAATAAATTTTTACACACTTTTAACTTTTATAAAATCATTCTAATGTAATATTCTATTATTTTTTAGAATAGGGTACTTTGTAACATTTTAACAATAGTGTTAATTGGTTTTTTTTTAATTTATCTAGAATTTATGGAATTAACCTTTTCCAAGAACAATCAATTCATTAAATAATATTTTTAAAGAATTCCATTGGTATATATTTTAAACAAAAAAGTTTAATATAACATTTTTGGAAATTTTTATACTTTGGAGAAGTGTTTTCAATTTAAAAACTGATATTTTCCTCATAAAATATTCCTTGGAAAATTTTAAATGAATATTTTTCAAACAATAACAACCTTGTATGATATGGATTTATTGTAAAATATGTATATATTTATCTATAATTTATTCTTAGATCACTCTCCCTTACATTTATTTTGTAATACATACTTCATAATTATTTTTGATATTCATTCTTTAATATATCTATTTAGATTATGTAATGAGGAAATATTTTTCAAATCATTTTCTTTCAATGGGTAATTCTTATGTTTATCCCTTTTGATGGATTTTACTATGTGTCGTACATATGAATGTACATGATATGAATTTTATTTATCTTTTCATAATTATATATCCCTATAATTCATTGGGTAATTATTTAGTCTCATGATATGTAATATATGGTATTAGGGAGTGAACATAATCCATTTTGTCATCTATCCACCATGTGATGTAATCTCACCAATTAAACTTGAGTTTTGATTATTTCATGTTTTATGTTGTTTCCAAAATACCTATGATTCCATGATCTTATTATTCAATGTTATTTTTGTTATGATACTATGTGATTATACTTGAGAATTTTATTTTATGATATCATGTTATACCATTTACTCACATATAACAGTTCCTTATCATGTTTTTCCCTTATTGATATTCTTAACTCAACCCTTTCATCTATGTATTCCCTATGTTATCCCATGCAGTTTTAGGGGCTCAAAAGAAATTATGTTCTCATAATGAATAATAAAATAAATAATTTTTATTTTATTCTCAATTTGATGTGTTAAGAACCTCGTACTCTAATGAAACTAGGCCTCATTATATTGGGGTTGTAATTAATATATATTATTTTTTAAAAGAATGTAAAATTTGTGTAAAATGTTTGGGTTATAATATATTTAATTTTAATTTTTTTTCTTATAAGAATTGGAACATAGAATGATACCATAAGATATAAGGTAACCACCCCAATTGGGTTGACCCAAAGAGATAAAACCCACCATCATGGTCTTATAGACCATATGATTGAAAAATCACTACAAAAAAGCCCTCTGAATAGAGATATTGATATAGTAACTTTATATAAATATTAACATTTAATGAATCCTTGACCTCTAACTCATCATAGAGATAGTAAATTACTCAATAAAATGTGTGGCATGCATCTTCATCGATCGCTCACCGAGATAGAGATACCGATGCTTCGTCACATTGTACACCATCACCATTTCATGAAAATTACACCGAATAGATGTGGTCATAAAGAATTCAAAATACATATTACCATATAGCTGATGTATAATTTTGGTCTCCCAATATGGTGGACTCGATCCTTCAAAAAATCATGATGTTGTCTTCGCTTATGGATCATCAAAAGTTATCATATAATTAAAATTGCATAGAATTTTTCTATCCACTCTTTATGGGTTTAAGTTCCTTGATCAGAATATAATTTAATTAAATATTTCATAGTTTTTGGTTCCACCACATTACTAGATAACTTTTTAGAGATGATGGCTATATAAATTGTATCAAATCCATGGGAGACACGAGGCTGATGAACATCCCATGATATAGAATTATAAAATGTTCATGTTTTGGGGTGTGGAAAAATAATTATTTCCAATGTTAAAATGTAGTAAAGTGGGTAATCTATTCTATATCTAGATAAGTGAAAACAAAAGTCCTGATTTTTACGTGAAATACGAGAATTAAGTGGATGTTGTTTTGGAAATTATTGGATTTTAAAAATAATGAAGGAAATAAAATAATGGACGAACTTAAATTGATAAAGATAGTGATGGGTTTAGGGTAATATCAAATTTTTATGTGACATAGTTGTCATAGAAATCATTCCCAGTCTCTTCTTATTCAATGACATATGAATGACATTATGATCGACTTATCAATAACCCTTCCGTGATGAAATTAATAGAAACAAATCATATGTTCGGGAAAATAAGTAAATCATACCCAGACAACAAAGTAAATAACATATCATGTATTTTTTTCCTTAATAGTCCTGAAACAATTTACGTATTCCAGAAATGTTACAATGATCTATATATACTTACCATCTAATGCAATCTCCTCAATCAAGAAAAAATGCACTAAGTAGAGGGAGACTAAATAACATCAATTAATTATGAAAACAACAAATGATAAAAAAAACCTTAAATATTATCACATTAATATAATTGCGAACCACTAAAAACGTAATTTATTGAATATAAATAGATATTTTTTCATTAAAGAATAAAACACCAACATTACAAAAGGAAAACTCTCCCATCCCCATTCACTCAAAATGTTTACTCCTCCATGTGATGGGTAATATAATCAAACGGGGATGAAGATATAATTATGAAACTAATAAAAGATAAAAAAAGAAAACCCAAATCATCCAAGATTCCAATACTACAACACAACCCATATTTCTCCCTCATCATCCCTTTTAATGGAATTTGATAGACATATTTATCGGGTTTAGGAATGGAAAATTTCACACGAGTATCAGTATACCGACAGTTTGAGCTTATTTCTCATTGTAAATTTCTTATTCTCTAGAAGGTGACATTATAAAGCTTCTTACACTGTCTCTAATTGACATGAACCCTAAAAATTTCCTCTTCTTTGAAAATGTGTAAAAAAAATACTCAAGGATTACTCAAGAACACTTTTTATAGATGAATCGGCTCTGCAACATCCTTCAATTTGGTGCCATAATAGGATTACTTAATGAGTGGAATTATCTAGGGAATTTTTATTCAACATTTATCATTAATTTCTATTTAGAATATAGATTGAGTAACCTAATTTTATAGTATGTAGGATGAGATATACCTCATTTAATGATGTGGTTCCATTATATCAGCCAAAAATCATTTTCAAATTGATTGATATTTTTAGGCCAAGTGACATTCAAAAGAGAAATGGTTCCAATATAAGAAGTTGAATCCCACATAATATAAAAGCCTAAAATTAATAATCACTCCAATTTTATCATTAATTTAATTTTTATTCTCAACATATATATGTTGTATCAAAATGATAAAATTCAATAATTATGAAATTTTCACATTTTGGCCAAAATTTCTAGAAAAATCCTTAAATGTTTCAATATATAGAAACATGTTAATTTATAATGGTTAAATAATTGAGATATATATATAATATGATGAAAATATTGTCTCAATGAATTATCCCACACATATAAGTTAGAATACTATAAAAGTAGGACTCAAAATAAAATCATAGAAAATTTAAAACACATGTTCATGAGATCCACCAATTGAACAACAAGAAATACATATATCAAAAATCATAAAAAATTATTATTTCAATTTATCTATTTAGATAATTCAATAAATTTCTACCTCATTTCTCCTCCCATTCACATAATATGCATACCACACATGAATTTTCTCTCATCTCACAAATGATAATTTTCAACAGCACTTTTCTCATCTATTCCCATGCAAGAGTCACGAAAGATTCAATGAATTCATACAATAATACCCAATTTGTGTTAAAATAAATTTCTTAATAGGGATGTATTTTAAGTGTTTTTATATGGATTTTGGTTGGTAGGATTTAGATGTCAAAAATTATTACTCGAAAAAGGAGGGCTTGTAACTTTTTAAAGGAAAAATGCGTGATTCTAATTTTTACCCAACTATTGTTTCCTCATCAATACACTTATAAGAATATCATCTCTAAGAACCATTGAAAATATAATTTAAGTCACAAATATTATTAAATTATAAATCTCTATCATAGAAACTACTTCCGTAAATTTTAGTTTTTTTCTCTTTAAATATGAAGAAAAGAACAACCTTTTTATCTTTTGGAAGCTCTATAAAGGCATAATTTATTTAATCATGGTAGCTCTAGAAGGGCACAAATTTAATGAAAATTTTTTTTTCTGAAAAAATAAATAATTTATTTAACATTTTATTTTCCTCTCAAAATATAACCAAATAATATATCCCAACACAATACATCTTACCAACACATAAGTTCAGCTATATCAGGAAATTTCACATCAATAGTAGATTATATTGGGAAAAAATAATTTTTATTTTGATTAACTAATATAATATTCAAGGATTATATGGTATAAATGGACTTAATCTATAATTAATCAATGAATGAAAAGTATTCTTTTGAAAAGGAGGGATTTAAAACCAATGAAATGCCTTAATTATTCAAAAAACAAGTACCTCAAACCCTTGTGTTTTTATAGCAATAAATCACGTTTTTTTAAGAAAACAGTCTTGTGGTTCTTTCAAAAAATTATATGAATGTAAATAATATGATAAAAATGGTTTATATGACTTATTTTGAAAATTATTTTTAAGAAATAATCATTGATATGTGGTATGGGATTCCAAAATTTGAGTATTATTCATGAAATTATAAAATATTTGAACTATAAACAATGTCATTCATGTATTTTTTTAAAGTGTAGTTTTATGGGATAAATTTTTTCACTCATTGAAATGTGTTTTAAAAATGAAAAATATAATAATTTAAAATCACAAGCTTCAAAAGAAGACAAAATTATAAAACCACTATATTTGAAAAAAATGATTTTTATAAACAAAAAATTGAATTCCTAAACAACAAAGGTTCACTCACAAGCACTTAAATGATGTAGTTTACATAGTGCATTAAAATATATTTTACATGTAATGATATTTAAAATTGAATTAGGTAAATAAATAATTTATAAAATAGAGGTATGTACTGATGGATTTTATTCATAAATATGTTGGAGGAGGGTGATCTCCTCCACTAGCTCAATGGAATAGTCCCATGGAATTTCATCATCTTATACCTATTAATAGTGAATGGATCCTTCTATTCATTGTTCATAATATGTACAACATGATATGGATACACATGAGTAACTATAAATTGGAATTCTCATTTTTAATGAAGTTTACATGGAATTATATTGTTTCTATAATTGAATAAAAATATTGGTTCTCTACGATGGTAGTATTTTGGTTGGATCAGCTTTTCATGAGCCACCCTTGTTATCCCTTTGAATATACTAGAATTTTCCAAATCTTCCCTTATAATATTATACATCTCTTTCTATAACTACCTTCTCTATTTCTGTGAGCATTAAATAAGTAAATTCCTCTTCCACATATCCTAATACACCCTTTTCTCCAATTCCCCCATACATATGATAACATTTCTCATAAGTCAACCTATATGAACTCATTCATATCCTATTTTTTTAGGTTTCCTTTTGGTCCTATAATATGTCTTTATGGAATTTTCCCAAATCCATTTTTTATTTTTTTCTAACATTCGTTTCAAAAATTACTTTTACTTCCCAGTTAGACACTTCGTCATTACCGCTAGTCTCTAAATGATAAGGATTTGATGATTAATTATGCACCCCATGATTAATCAGAAAATCCATTATTATCCAATTAAATTGTGATTCCCATGATCCTTGATGATGGATTTGGTCAGTCTCAACCAACAAAATATCTTATCCTTAAAAAATAAAATTTAACATTAGCATCATTTGTCTATTTGGGTTTTTCTTCTACACATTTAGAAACATAATCAACTAAAGAAAGATAAACTAATGTAAAAAATGACATTAGAAAGGTGACAAAAAAATCTATGCACCAGACATAAAATATTCCAATAAAATGAAGTGTAATTTAGGGAATTTCTAGTATCTTTGAAATGATTCTTGAAATCTGACATTTGAACCCCCTTTTACAATATTCATGAGCATATTTAAAAAGGGTTAATGAATAATTTTTTTAATCCAAAAAATTTATTTTTTCCATTGTGGTCTATGGTGTCCTTCACAAGATAAATTGTGAATAAATACAATGAAAAAAATTAATTTCATTTTTATGAAGACATCCTCTTATCTCTTGATCATTATAAATATTCCAACGAAATGTATCATCCCCAATGTAATATTATGATTTATATTTCTCTTTTTGAATTTGGTGGGAAATTTAATGAAGAGAGAGCATGATATGTTTCCATATAATTAACCATGTCAACATACTAAGGAACTTCCCATTAAATCAGGTAGACTTTCCCTTCAGGACTGTAATAATATTTTTCTTATTTTTTTAGAATTTCATCTTCAGTAATGTTGGGCGGTCTAATTAAGTGATAGGCCACTTGGTTATCATATCCATTATTATATTTTATTTATATATTTTACTTATTAATAAGTATATTCCATATCACTAGAATCAATTTTTCTCCAACCGTGTTCTTCATGTACATAAGAGCTATATGATTGGAAAACACAGTGACTTTAGTTCTTAGAAGACATGATCTAAATAATTCAAAATCAATGAAAACTGCAAAAACACTATATGAGGTTGTAAAATTGAAATAATATGTATTTATGGTTCTTGAGGAATAGAAAATGACATTTCTATTTTTATCAATTAACAGATAAAGGAATACTCAAACTTCTTGGTTTGAAGCATCATAAAGTATCTCAAATAGTTCTTCCCAATTACGGGGTTGTATCATTGGTGGTGTAATCAATCTCCACTTTAACTCATCAAATGCTTCCATACACACACCATTGAAAATAATTCATCATATTTGGAAATTAATCTATGTATATGGATATCAATCTTACTAAAATATTTTTTATACCCCTTATATAATAATGATTGTCCAAAAAATGATCAATTTTTTTTTCCACAAAAGTTATGAAAGGAAATAAACTTATCACTTCAATTTTTGATTAATCGATATCAATGTAATCTTGTGAAATGATATTCTCAGGGAATGTTACCTCCTATACCATAATGTTACGCTTTTTAAAATTTGAACCAACATTGTTTTCAATGTAGGTTTTCAAAAAAACAATATTTTCCAAAAAAAGGTCAAAATAATTTCAAACAACATTGAAGTCATCCACGGAAAAATCCAAGAAATATTAAATTTTAACAAAATTAAAACATACCATTCACCTATAAAATTTTCCTATATTATTAAATAATCCCAATGTAATCCTTTTATATGATAAATTTCCAAAGGGACAAGTTAACGTAGTATTTTTTTGATCCTCAGGAGCAATAGGTACCTAAAAATAACATAAAAATTTATCCCTAAATAAATAATGATTTATCCCTAAAACTATCTATAAAATATAGTTAATAAAGGGGATAAAAAATGATATTTTTGAGTGACCCTATTTAACTTCATAAAATATATACACAATCTTTATCTATTATGGATTCTCATAGTGATTAATTAATTATTTTCAATCCTAGTAGTGCTTGGGAATGTTTTTTTGGAACTACATGAATTTTTCTAAAGTATTCTGAATGTGAAATATGAAATATGATCCCATATTAACCTATATTATTAATCTAATTCATTAAAAACTCTATCATTGTGGGATTTATCATCCTTTGGGGTCGTTTGATCGGTTTTGAATCTCCCTTAAGAATATTTCAATGTGAGCATATTTTTAGGTTTATTCTTGGGATATAACCTATACTCTACCCTATTTCATATACATTCTCTCTAAAAATACCAATAAAATATTTTTCATTCATTTTAAATATTTAATTAGAAATTATAAATAGTAATGTATCACCCTACATGAGGTATACATATTTTTAATCAGTGGAGGGTGGAATTAATTCCATATTTGGGGGTTGCTTAAGTTATGAAATTAAATTGAAGATCCCACTTCCCATGATTGGACCTCCTAAACATATGAAATCATATCTTCACATTTAATATTTACAAAATCATCAATGAAATCATATTTTAACTCTTCTTCTCATGTTAAATTAGATTCTCCGATATTTTGAAAATTCACATCTAATGGGTGCCTCATGGATTCAAAAACATTTAATTTGATGGTGTTATCTCCAATTTTCATGGTAACTATCTCTCCGTGGATATAGAAAATGATTTTCCCATTTTAGGAAATTTATCCATAAAATTATTTGTAAGTGTGAATGGATCCTATATTCTTCCATATTCATCTCATAAAGGTTTAGCTGGGAATAAGAGATCTTTGACTTTCATAAGGAAATCCACCAGAACTCATTTTGGAAAAACTATATAAATATTTTCAAGAAGGACCACCACTCATGTTGGAGTCACCGTTACCATTTTTAATGAAGTATATACTTAGTTAAATAAGAAATTAATTTAATCACCTAGATCACTTAAATCATTGGCGAAATTTGTAGAACAAATATAGCATGTAATGGAAAACATATTTATATCTTTGAATTTGGTTAGAAAATGTAGTCTGATATGTCTTGATACATTTATTTCCAATTTCATTCTATCATTCCCTTGATGTATCATATTATAGTGATTTATGATGATAAATATTAATGTTCACTTTTTGGAAGGTGTCCATAATTTCTTTTTAAATTAATTCTTACTAAAGGGTATTTAATTAAATCATCCTTGATGGTAATGTTGGGGAAATTATTTATTATCCCAATTTTTGATTTTAAATAGATTTTATTGTCTCTTCTCCATTTTCATATCCTTCATCTCCTCTTTTTCTCTTCTTGGTTCATTTTTATAAAATTTTCAGAATTCCATGATTTATTCACTCTCTTCATAGGCGCCCTTTTTTAGGTATATGGGTGGTTGAGGGTATGAGTGCATTTAAATTTCTTTTTTATATAATTAAAAAATTATCCTTTGAGTTTTAGATCATATATGAATGGGTTTTCCCTATATTTCTGTTCATTAAGTCCATAATACTATCAAACTTGTTGGATAAATGTTTTAAAGTGTATTTTAGCCCCTAAAACTCAGATTACTGCTATTGATTTTAAATAGGATGTTTTGAACTATTGTATTTTTTTCATAGGGAATATAGAAAGTGGTTTTTTGGTGGTTGTTAGTATGTTTTTATGATTTATATTACTGAAATGGTGGAGGGTTTTGGAATTTTTGAGGGAATGTAGGTTGTTTTTTAAATTGGGTTTGGTACGGGGGCCTTACTTGATTATGATAATTTTGAAATCTAAAATGGTTTTGGTTAGTCAATATCCATAATTTATATAATTTAAAATAACTTCATTTAAAGTATTCTTTATAGTATTCTATTCTCAATACTTCGACACATTGGTCAGTGAAATGATCAGGTGACGAGTATAAACCACATAACTTAACTGGTGATTGTTGTTCAATCACTTATTGTAGGGACATATGTCTCACTAAACATATTATCTCATCAACCTTATTTTCTAATAAAAGTGATGGATAATACATTATTACTTCATGAATTCCTATTTTAAATTGTTTCTTTTACAATAAAATTATAATTTTTCTAAAACCTTCTCGATAAATCCGTTGGATTCTTTTGGGGATTAATCAATCAATGAACCTCAAAATGAAGCATATAGATTAATTATATCATTTTCCAGTAATACTTTTATAAATAATACAATAATGAGATTCTCCATAATTTTTTGTTGTGGGCGGCTGGCACGTAGTGTCTTAAATATCGACCATTATTTTTAATGGGTTTCTGCCTATAACTATCTAGTGGCATTGAAATCCATTTTGATGGTTTTAATATTGAAAGTGGGTAAGAATATTTTCATTACTAATATCAATATGTTATTATATTCTTTGTCATATCCTATTTATAGTCCATATGAACATTCTTTAGAACTCCTTCTAGTGAGAATGGGAATGCCTTCCACATTACGTGCTCCGTAACTGCTTTTTAAGGTATGAATGTAGAGAAGACATATGTGAACTCTTCAATATGTTTGTTTGGTACATCTCCAACCATGAAATGTTTAGAAAACCAAACATTTTCTACACTAACATTAAATCACTATTGTGGAATACTTAATATTTTATACAAACAGACACCCACAGAATGTAGTAGTTTAGTGCCTGTGGAAACACGGAAACATAAAAACTAGTATATAATTGATCATGTTTATCTCCCCTAGTTTCATCATGACTATACTCATTATTAGAAAAATCATACATAATACATATATTCATAACCTAGTGAATGAAAACATAAAAAGGGTTGACCTTAGTTGCTCAGTAAATGTAGAAAGAAAGATATGTTTTCATGAACATGAGCTTAAGGGTATGAAAATATAATCGTGACATCATAAGATCATAAAATGCTTGCCAAAGATCATAAAAATGAATCATGGAATAGAGTTTAGAAATTTTTAAGACATTAATCATAATTTAATCAGTGGAATAAACCCTGAAATCATAACATTGGAACATGAAATTGAATTGTGGAAGACACATAAATATGTATTATTATTCCATTTATGTCAAGGCTTATTTAGAAACCCTCATAGGGCACTTCATGTGGACTCCACCTACTTGGTGGTAACCACCACCATTCCCAATCATAGTCATTTACTTTTAATATTTTGAGTTTCCCCATCTTCTCATAGTGAATTTGGTTTCCCCATTTTTCGATAGTGAATTAGGTTACCTCATTTACCATAATGGATAATGTATCCTAATTTTCCCATAGTGGATTAGGTTTCTCAATCTTTCTATTGCCGACTAACCCCATAGACATCCTTCAAACCCTTATCCCATGAGATATAAATCTTTACCCATTTTATTGGAGTGATATATAATCCCCAACCATATAATAATGAATTAATACATACATTCACCACAAAATCATTAACAGTAATATCATTAAACATAAAATAAAATGGGTGTCACACACATGTAATAATATCATTATCTATGGAAAAGATATAGGCTCATAATGTTTTCATCAAATCCTAACCCATGAAAAAAAGTAGGTGTAAAAAGATTTAATTTCATTGGAGATGAACGGGTTTCATAAACATATAACCTATAAAAGATAAATGGGTTTCATAAAAATAATTTCATCACTAGGTAAACCATTAATAGAACAAATATGAATGTAACATTTGGATCATTTCCTAGAAAGGCAATAGTAACACTAATGTATTTCATTATATAGGGTTTTTTTTGGAAATATCCTTTTATAATCATTCATTGAGGTAAAATTTCCATTATTATTTAAAAAACAAATTTAAAAAATAAATCCTAATTAAAAAAATCATTGGAATCATAAAATGGTATCTTAATAACATTTTGAATATAATTTCTTTTAAAATGAAGCTTAATTTTTTTTTGAAAACCATTTCACTGAAAAGGACACCTGAAAACATTTTTTAAATACATTTATTAGAAAATTAAGCTTGAAAACATTTTTAAAACCCATTTATCTGAAATATAATCTTGAAAAAGAATGAAAAACTTTTCTTTGAAAAGGAATAAGGAAAACATTTTTGAAAACAATTTCGATGAAGATACTTTGAAAACATATAAAGGAAGCTTCAAAACCATAAAATTTTAAAAATAATTCTTCCTTGGAAAATTGATTTAAACATCATATTAAAAAACATTTTTTAAAAACATTTTAATAAAATTGTTTTTGAAATTCAAGGCATGTGTGACAATGAGGGAAAATTGAGAGAAAATTGATTTACTAATTTGGTAACTATTGAAACATAAACCTCATGAAATATAGATCATAAATAAATATTTAAATACATATAAATTTACATAAACCAATACTATACTATTTTGTTGGTTAATATATACACAATGACAAAAAATGATGAATAAGGCGTAAATCTCCCAAAAATAGAAGTGAGAATAGAAATAACCTTACCTTACGTATTGTCTCTTTCCATACTCATTCAAACTCAATTTATAATAAATATATGTTTATTATAAATCTAACATATACCTATATTCTATTATTTAATACTATATATGGATTTATATTACCCACTAAGTAGGACTTCAATGTTATGGTTACGTTTCGGGTAATACCATCTTTGATTTTTGTATGTGTCTTAATTTGTAATATTTTTTTCTTCATACTTATATCATGATTTACGTAATGTAATACACGATATAACTATCATTTATATTCATTATCTATTTATTTATAAGAATATAATAAAAATAGAAATATGAAATTGAATAGTTCGTTCATGGACATGGTAGGTTGAACATACGCATAAACATTGTTTCTCTTTAATTATTATATTTAAAGAAAGAAAGTAAATTATATATTTATATATATATATATAATTACACAAGAATACTTATTTCATAAATATCATATATAAATACAAAACCCATATTTAATACATTCCATGTAGAGTGTCAATGAATCACATCACTTTTAGGGGGTTGGTAGTCCACACTTTTTCAAAAAAAATTATTGTATTAACACAAAGTGGAAATCATGAAGGTATGATAAACATAATAATTTAAGAACCATAAGTTAATAATAAATATCATATATATAATAGATATATATATTTTCCATCATAATTACCAACCATGATAGGTGGTAAAGGATAAAAACCAACAACATCGTTTTGTGAGGTGGTAGTTCAATGTACAAAAGAACGTTAAGTTCATTTCCCATTAGATGGTAGTGTGTCTAATTGTAGGTTGATATTGTTGAGTCAATAAGTTTTCCTTATCACTTTTTAATTATTTCATGTTTTGAAAATCACAAACACTTTATCTTAAGGAAAAATGTATTTTATCCTAATAAGGATCATTTTCCTTCCTTAATGAAATTTTCATTCCTTATGGAAATTTTCTTCTTAACCTATTTTGATTTCAAAATGGAAATTTTCATTCCCTAAATAAATTTTTAATCATCATGTTTTCATTGTTATTACACTCTGTATAAAATTTGGTTTCATATCCAAAACCCTTGAATCTTATAAATACTTAGACATAGAGAATTATGTTTTCAGGATCCGAATTCTGGTTCAGAATTCACTAAATTCATACTCCGATCTTTTTTAGTTTAGACTCTGAATTCACGGAATTCAGACTCTAAAAATTCTAAGATCAGACTCTAAATTCTCTAAATTCATACTCCAAACTTTCTGAGTTCATACTCTGAATTC
This sequence comes from Viscum album, assembly GCA_963277665.1. NCBI lineage: Eukaryota > Viridiplantae > Streptophyta > Magnoliopsida > Santalales > Viscaceae > Viscum > Viscum album. The sequence goes on along the minus strand of OY728132.1, from coordinate 1,261,390,127 downwards.
TATCAATCCACACTCTGAATTCTTATGAATTCAGACTCCGAATTTCCTTGAAATTCAGACTCCGAAATTCTATAGAATTCAGGTTCTGAATTCTATTAAAGAAAAAATCATAATATCCATGTATTATTGACACTGAAAGTTTTTTTGGTTAGACTCCAAACTTTTATTTTTCCTTACATTCCGAAAAATGGATTTGGTTAAGCAACCATATTTTTGCTTACTCTTATTTGAGTTATAAAATGATGTTAGGATTTCTGTTTATAAACAATCATTGTTTGAGTGACATTTGTATAGGTCCCTCCGAAATTCAAGGAAAAATTTGATTGTTGGAGGAGGGAGCACACCGTTTAAAATGTGCCTATAAATAAAATCACATTTTAATGAGCTAAACAATGTTCTACAACTCTAGATATTACATGCTGCTGAAGTGATTTCTAGAGAGAGACTTTCATGCATTGCGTGTACTGAACATCTTGTTCAGAATTGCTTCATGGGACTCCGAATGTTTCTGAGTACAGTGGAGGGCTTCTTGGTATAGGAATACATAGGTGCCTATTACCATTATGTTTGAGGGATTTCCGGGTTATAAAAAAATATTCTAATATTTGTATCGAGGGATTAACCTGGTGTGGGTAATGTAGAGGCCCGGATCTTGACGTACATGGACATTACATTACTTTTTCGGAATACTTAATACATAACAAAAATAGACACACAAGGACCGTAATAGTTTAGTGTCTTTGGAAACTCGGAATAAAATCTTCTAATCGTGGTGAAAGATCTTCAACATCTCCCAATAAAGATCTTCCCCTTTTTTCTTACCTAAAACATTTCTTTATATCATGGGGAAAAGAAAACATAAGAGGGGTTAGCTCAAATGCCCAGTAAGGGTAAACATAGAGAACATAAAACAATCCATAAACATTTGAATGAAAAAACTTGAACATAAAATCTAAACATCAAAATCTTGAGCAAAGACATGAATCATGGAAGTACGTAAGGCATATATCATAAGGGAACATCAATCATGATAAAATATCCTGGGAATAAAACATGTAATTGTGACAACTATTTAGCACATGATATGATTTCCATAGTATCCAAGTCATTGCTGCCAAGACCATCTTAGTGGACAAAGTCCCATTCTGAATCGAGTTCACTACTCGTTCCAGTCCTGTATTACTAAACCGGTTTAACTTGCCGTTCCAACCATGTCTATCTCATGAGATATAAATATTTACCCAATTCATTGGAGGGAGATATTGGTCCCACCCATCTCATAATGAAATCATTCTTACTTGTGCCACAAAATAAACATACATCATTCATAATAACCCAATAAATAAAATGGGTTTCATAAAAATCATCCCAAGAAATGGATATCATTTCATAATAAGAAAAGTTAAACCATGTAAATCATAAAGACATGATACTTGAAATATACACATATGAAATAATGTCATCTTAGATGGAAAATGGTTTTGATAAAGCACTTGAAATTAATTCTTGAGGAAAATATCCTTTCATCTTGAAAATCATTTTCTTTTCATAAAATGCCATTTAATTTTAAAAGAAAAGGATTTTGTTGAAAATATTCATGAAATGTTTTGGAGGAAGCTTCATGAAAATAAGGCTTTATAAAACCGTAAAAATCTTTTCATGTCGTATAAGTTAAAAAACATTCTTCTCATACTTTTGTTGGAAAAGTCAAAAAGTACCTTGTAGGGTAAATAAAAGAAAGATTCCTTCCATACCATGGGGTAAAAGTCAAAATGGGTAAAAAGGACATTAAACATATATGAATAAACTTTTATAAAACATGGACATGGATGATATCAATAACCCCAGTAAATACTTACGAATAAGCAATCTCGGATAAAAATGAGATTTGCACAATTATCCCTTACCTTAGGTCTGATATGCATCGTACATTTACGAACCTCCTGTATAATGATTTAAATAATGTCATTGACTTATTAAAGAACTATATTCATTGTTATGATATCATATATGGTTCACTTATGACTTTATATTACCCGTTCTTTTGTAAGTTCCATGTTAAAGCAGCGTTTTGGGTTAAATCATTTTATTTATCGTAAGTGTTTGAAATTGTTGTTCTTGATATTATTACTTATACCCTGATTTACTTAATTATAGAATGTAAAACATGATTTATATATAATATATATTCATCATATACATATATATTATAGATCGATAAAAGGAATGAAATACATTGTTCATGGAGACGGTAGACAGTACGTACGCATGAACGCTGTTTTCGTTTCCTTATTGAATTGAATGAAACTAAATAGATGACATAAATATATATATACATAAATCCAGTAGAATTATTATTTCATATATTTCATTATTATTCATTATATAATATTTATGATCATTCATGTATGGTTAATCATGGAGAATAAATCTAATCGCGTCGTGGAGACGGTAGTCCGTTACTTAGCACGAGCGATGATATCGTTCCCATAATTATAGAATTGGAGTGGATGGTATAACATATCATAATCATTATTATGTTATAATAACCATATATAGTTATTCTTTAGACCATCATACCCATCCATGTAAGGTGTTGGTGGAAAAACAGATTACACCACTGTGTGGAGACGGTATTCCGTACGTACGCACGCGTGGTGATTTTGTTTTCCGTAGGATGGATAGAAGTTGAAATAGGATTGTTTCATATTTATAATAACATATCGGTATATTAGGGATACTGATTTTATTAATTAATAATGAAACAACTAAATAAGAATAAGTTGAAGAAGAAAGAAAATTGAATGAATCGGTAACGGATATTACTTCTTCTTTGACACCCCTCTTTGAATCCTTCTCTTAGGGTACTAAAATTGGTCTTTGAAGAAGACCAGGACCTCTAGGATGTTTTTAGGGAAGTTTATAAGGTAAATGGGAAGGGTTTGTCCAAGCATAAAGTCTCAAATTTGTGTGAGGAAGAGAGGGAGGATGTGCCCTTTTATAAGGGTGGAGAGGGGAACCTTTGGAAATCTTAAAAATATTAATTTATAATAAATATAACCCCACTTAAAAACCTCAAAAAATGACTCATATTATAATATTAGATGAGATAGGGTTTTAATATCATCAAACAATAAAATTTAGACATGTTAGGAATTTATATTCAACATTATCAACTTGATTTATCCTTATTTAATAAATTTAATTTTTTTGTGGTAATAAAATTCTAAATTTTAAATTATAACAAATAATTACTTATTTGATGTGAATTGTCCATTATTGGATAATTTATAACATTTTATACCTTAAAATTTAAATTTATAATATGTAAATAATTTTGAGACTTTTAAACAAGTTTATAATATGTTATTTTTATAAAATAACAATAGTGTCAATTTTGACACTATTCATTTATTTGAATTTAAATAAAATATATACAGAAGATATGTTCTAAATAAAAGCTTTTATAGATTCATAAAAGGTCATATGTATCTTGAAAATTAGTGTATCACATTAAATAGTTCATATAATATTTATTTTATTATTTTTGAAACCATTTATTTGGTTTATCTCTTAATAAAATAATTACTACATCATTTTTGTATAATTATTTAATATAATTATTTGTTTCATAAAAATTAAAAATAAACTCCTATGATGAAGATAAATATATTACCTTTCACAATAATAATTTTAATCGAATTTATCATCTTAAAATCACAATATTTAAATTGTTATATTTATTAAATTATGAAGGTGACAACTTTGGCATCATTTAAAATAAAATAATATAAGTGTCATAATTGCTTTTATAAGGCTGAAAATGGTCATATATTTGACCATTGGATGATTATGGTTTATATTTACATGAAAAATAAGTTTTGGTCAGGGTTTTGTGCCTTTTATGGCCACTATTAGTTTAATAAAAACTATATTCTTGATTTTTCACTAGATAAACAATTTATGCATCACTATTGTGTCACAATTAATGATAATTATTTAATCCCTAAAAATTATAAATAATTTAATATGATGTAGATAATTTAATTAGATTTCTGGAGACTATTCATGTTCGAATTTTCATGATGTTTATCACTAAATTAAAATTAATATACTTATAAGATTTAAGAGAGTGACATCTTGTCACTTTCTTTGGTTTTAATAATAATTAAGTTATTTTCATGGAAAAAAGTCCCTTAAATGATTCTAATCTGACCTTTAGGTGATATGGGTCTAATTTTAGTCATCCAATAGGATTTTGGAAGGTGTTAGGGTAATTTTATAATCTTATATTTACCCTTAATTACCCGATTTACCTTTAACTATGGTAAATAAAATTTACCGTAGTTACTATTCATAATGCCCAAAAATAAAAAGTAGTCTATTAATATAATTTGTACACACTTATTAAAAATATGGAATCCATTTTTCCAAATTCAATACACATAAGTTTCAAAAATTAAATTAAAATTAATCCCGTTTTCGAAAGAAAACAGGTTTTTGATTAAAACATTGCAAAAGATTGAATTTATTTAACCTACGAATTCAATGTAAAATCAAGGCTAATGACACACATTATATTAAACGGTAAAAATATATTATATCTATAATTTTAAACCATTCAATATTATAATTTAATCACATAAGTTATTACGATGAAAAAATTTGTTTTTAATTAAAATATATCATGTTTTTACTATTCATTAAAATATGAAAGTTATCAGAATAATATGAAAAAAATTATCCAAGGTAAAATTTTATATCCTGATTCCAAATAATAATTTTATTTTGTAAAATTTAACTTATAAACATGTAAAAAACTATATTTAAAGTGGGTGCGCCATCAGAAGGCGACAAAACTACATTTTTTGAAAAATACTTATTTTACCCGAAAATTTATTTTATTCTTATACCATGTTCTAGAAAATGTGTAAGATGAATAATAATGTTATAAAATTCAGAATTTAGTTAATAATTTTCATAAAGGCTAGTTCATAATAATAATATTATAATATATAGTTGTTTAGTAATACCAGGTATTGCGTACAACATATATGCTATCGAGGAAGGTCGTGATTGCGTGTAATGCAAGCCAAGTCAGGGTTGCGTGTTGTGCAAGACTCTTCCATTGTTTCGTATAACAGAATCCAACCATATTTTATTTATACAGTGAATATATATATATATATACACACACTCAATGTTTCGTAGAATAACTACTATCAAAATTGTGTGTAACATGATCCAAGAATAGTGTTCTGTATACTGCAAGCTCATACGATGTTGTGTATAGAGCAAGGTAATCTTGTTGTAGCTTACAACACAAGACATCAATGAAACTAAAAGAATATTTTTTCATAAAATCTCGGGGTGTTACATTCTACTGTCCTTCAAATGAATTCTGCCCTCGAAATTCATCGGGGTTATAAATCTTTTACTATTTATAGAAACCCACATCGTAAAAAGGAATACTAAAAATTAATTTTAAAAACTAAAGTATGAAATGTAACAATTACCCCATGAAACTCATCACTAGGTTTCCATATAGAAGAACATAGGTGAAAATATGGATATGGAAGAAAAATCTAACCATCATGTTCTGATGGAGAGTGGTAGAGAACATTTCTATGAAAAAGCCATCAATCACAAAGCCATAGATTTGTGATGATCTAAGGTACCATCTGATTCATCGGATATAAGGGAACTAGGAAAACATTTTTGTTTTTCAATATCATTTCCCTAAAGTTGAAAATTTTGAATTAGAACAAATACTTGCTTGATTTTGGTACAATCTCACTGTTGTACGTGCTTTGAAAAATTTCCACTTCATTTCTTAAAGAAATGAATTTGAATTTGTTATTCGTGAAGTGTTAACAAGTCATGTGATAGAATGATGCGTCATTCCATATGTTTCAAACAAATGGTTAGAAAATGTTATCAAATATACATAAGTCCATCTATGGTGAGGTTAATCATATACGATTCCAAAAATGAACTTATACTTCATATATCATACTGCTTAATAAAATAAAACTAGTTTATACTAACGAGGGACTTCTTATAGGACAGTGGTAGGCGATAAAGGCCAGTCACACTTCGGTTGTGGGTTCGATTCCCACAGCCTTGTCCAACGCGATGGGTTGTCGCCCGTATTGCAGGTTTTCCTTTTTCTAAAACTACATTACTATAACATCCCATAAATAATATGGAAAAAATTTCTATCCTTAAACAATACTAACTTATGTCCAACATAATCCATTCCAATCTTTAGTCTTATCTAAAATACTTCGGTCCAAGATCATAGTATAAAGAAAATGATTACTTGAAATTTCACATAACAATCACGTGAATGCCATCATTTATCCCTAATATATCATAAGATATATCTTGTTGGTCAAATTACAATCATGTGGATACCTTAATCATGTATTCTCTTAAAGAATTAATACCCATTGAACCTTAGTGAAAACATGAATGCAGTTAAAAGTTAACACTTTCCACATACCAGAATCCTCAAAACTCTATATACTCAAACCATGATATCACATAGTCCTTATATCAGTCATGAGCTCATGAATACAATCAAACATCTCATTATCTTCTTATCCTTTCATTATGCGCATATCATCTACTTTCCAAAAATATCTGAATAACCTTTCATGGTTACTGGTACCATTCAACATATACTTTCAAATACTTTAGGGAAAATAATAGTGTGACAATACTTAGATGATTCTTTAATCCATAGTACCATACATTATTCTTTATAAACATACAATCATTCTACTAACTTCTTAAACCACTGATTGAGCTTCATCATTTCTTTCATCTCATATTTAATTTGTAGTCTCTTCATCATCATCCACATAAATACTACTCATATGACCATGCTAATTCTCTTCATGAGATTTTCCCTTAGGGCATTGGTTTGCATAATGCCCATAAATTCCAAATTTAAAACATCTAATCATTGTTGATGTCGTAGCAATACCATTATCCTTGTCCATGCTGTTAACTGAACCTTTTCTTTTGCACTTACTGGATTTGTGTCCTTCTTTTCCACACCCAAAGCATCTTCTAGTTCCTTTGAAACAATCTCCCCTATGCCTCTTCCCACATGATTTACATGAAGGAAATTGAACTTTCTTTCCTCTATGATCATCATGAAACTCTATATTTCTCTTATTATCTGAGTCTGGAAACTTACCAAAGTTGAGATTATTGATCATATTATGAGATTTATGATTAGGAATAATAACGATGTTTGGACTTCCAAATCCCTTTTCATTTGGTTTCTCATGAAAAATATCATTCCATTGTCTGTCATATCCTCCATTATTGTGAATCTTCTTGTTTCCATCCATTTTCTAAAACCCAAAAAGAATAGTGTGAGAGGAAAAAATCATGCTAGGGAAAACAACATAGTAAAGGGGAAGTACCCTCAATATCTAACATCTTAGGTTAAATTTTATGATCGTTAGCGCAATTCTAGGACTATAACCTATACGTATACTTAACCTTAGGAACATCCTTAGACATACCTTAGACATATCTCTAGGGATCTCACTAAAGTTCTCACATCCTAGTTTCCAAAGGTTGACTAAACCTTTCCTCTGATACCAACTGTAGAGGCCCGAAGCATGATGTACATGGAAATTACATTACTTTTGTGGAATACTTAATACATAACAAAAACAGACACACATGGACCATAATAGTTTAGTGTCTTTGGAAACTCGGAATAAAATCTTCTAATCGTGGTGAAAGATCTTCAACATCTATCAATAAAGATCTTCCACTTTTTTTCTTACCTAAAACCATTCTTTATATCCTGGGGAAAAGAAAACATAAAAGGGATGAGCTCAAATGCCCAGTAAGGGTAAACATAGAGAACATAAAACAATCCATAAACATTTGAATGCAAAAACTTGAACATAAAATCTAAACATCAAAATCTTGAGCAAAGACATGAATCTTGGATGTACGTAAGGAATATATCATAATGGAACATAAATCATGATAAAATATCATGGGAATAAAACATGTAATTGTGAAAACCATTAAGCACATGATATGATTTCCATAGTAGCCAAGGCATTGCTGCCAAGACCATCTTAGCGGACAAAGTCCCTTTCTGAATCGAGTTCACTTCTCGTTCCAGTCCTGTATTACTGAACCTGTTTAACTTGCCATTCTAGCCATGTCTATCTCATGAGATATAAATCTTTACCCAATGCATTGGAGGTAGATATAGGTCCCACCCATCTCATAATGAAAGCATTCTTAATAAAATGAACATACATTATTCATAATAACCCAATAAATAAAATGGGTTTCATAAACATCATCCCATCACCACATAATCCATATAAAAGAAATGGATATAATTTCATAATAAGAAAAGTGAGACCATGTAAATCATAGAGACATGATACTTGAAACATACACATATGAATTAATTCCATCTTAGATGGAAAATGGTTTTGATAAAGCACTTAAAATGATTTTTTGAGGAAAATATCCTTTCATCTTGAAAATCATTTTCTTTTCACAAAATTCCAATTAATTTTAAAATAATAGGATTTTGTTGAAAATAGTCATGAAATGTTTTGGAGGAAGCTTCATGAAAATATGGATTTATAAAACCGTAAAAATCCTTTCATGCCGTATAAGTTAAAAAAACATTCTTCTTGTACTTTTGTCAGAAAAGTCAAAAAGTACCTTGTAGGGTAAATAAAAGAAAGATTCCTTCCATACCATGGGGTAAAAGTAAAAATGGGTAAAAAGGACATTAATAATACATTAATACACTTTTATAAAACATGGACATGTATGATAGCAATAACCCCAGTAAATACTACGAATAAGAAATCTCGGATAAAAATGAGATTTCCACAATTATCTCTTACCTTAGGTCGGACATCCATCGTACATTTCCGAACCTCCTGTATAATGATTTAAATAATGTCATTTACTTATTACAGAATCATATTCATTGTTATGATATCATATATGGTTCACTTATGACTTTATATTACCCGTTCTTTTGTAAGTTCCATGTTAAAGCAATGTTTTGGGTTAAATCATTTTATTTATCGTAAGTGTTTAAACTTGTTGTTCTTGATATTATTACTTATACCCTGATTTAATTAATTACAGAATTTAAAACATGATTTATATATAATATATATTCATTATATACATATATATTATAGATCGATAAAAGGAATGAAATACACCGTTCATGGAGACGGTAGGTCGTGCGTACGCATGAACGCTGTTTTCGTTTCCTTATTGAATTGAATGAAACTAAATAGATGACATACATATATATATACATAAATCCAGTAGAATTATTATTTCATATATTTCATTATTATTCATTATATAAACTTTATGATCATTCATGTATGGTTAATCATGGAGAATGAATCACATCGCGTCGTGGAGACGGTAGTCCGTACGTATGCACGAGCGATGATATCGTTCCCATAATTATAGAATTGGAGTGGATGGTATAATATATCAGAATTAGTATGATGTTATAATAACCATATATAGTTATTCTTTACACCATCATACCCATCCATGTAAGGTGTTGGTGAAAAAATAGATTAAACCACGGCGTGGATACTGTATTCCGTACGTACACACGCGCGGTGATTTTGTTTTCCGTAGGATGGATAGAAGGTGAAATAGGGTTGTTTCATATTTATAATAACATATCGGTATATGAGGGACACTGATGTTATTTCTTCATAATGAAACAACCAAATAAGAAGAAGTTGAAGAAGAAATAAAATTGAAAGAATCGGTAACGGATATTACCTCTTCTTTGACAGGCCTCTTCGAATCCCCCTCTTAGGGTACTAAAATTGGTCTTTGAAGAAGACCAGGACATCTAGGATGTTTCTAGGGACGTTTAGAAGGGAAATTTTCAGTGTTTGTCTGAGATTAAAGGCTCAAATTGGTGTGAGGAAGAGAGGGAGGATGTTCCCTTTTATAAGGGAGGAGAGGGGCACCTTTGGAAATCTTAAAAATATTAATTTATAATAAATGTAACCCCACTTAAAAACCTCCAAAAATGACTCATATTCGAATATTAGAAGATATATGGTTTTAATATCATCAACCAATAAAATTTATACATGTTAGGAATTTATATTCAACATTATCAACTTGATTTATCCTTATTTAATCAATTTAATTTTATTTGTGGTAGTAACATTCTAAATTTTAAATTATAACAAATAATTACTTATTTGTTGTGAGTTATCCATAATTGGATACTTTATAACATTTTATACCATATAAATTTAAATTTATAATTTTTAAATATTTTTGTGATTTTTAAACAATTTTATAATATGTTATTCTTATAAAATAACAGTAGTTTCAATTCCGACACTATTCATTTATTTGAATTTAAATAAAATATATACAGAAGATATGTTCTAACTAAAAGCTTTAATAGATTCATAAAAGGTCATACGTTTCTAGAAAATTAGTGTATCACATTAAATAGTTCATATAATATTTATTTTATTATTTTTGAAACCATTTATTTGCTTTATCTCTTAATAATATAATTAGTACATCATTTTTGTAAAATTATTTAATATACTTATCTATTTCATAAATATTAAAAATAAAATCCTATGATGAAGATAAATCTATTAAATTTCACAATAATACTTTTACTGGAATTTATCATCTTAAAATCACAATATTTAAATTGTTATATTTATTAAATTATGAAGGTCACAACTTGGCATCATTTAAAATAAAATAATATAAGTGTCATAATTACTTTTATAATGCTTAAAATGGTAAAATATTAGACGATTGTATGATTATGGTTTACATTTACATGACCAATAAGTTTTGGTCAGGTTTTTGTGCCCTTTATGGTCACTATTAGTTTAATAAAAACTATATTCTTGATTTTTCACTAGATAAACAATTTATGCATCACTATTGTGTCACAATTAATGATAATTATTTAATCCCTAAAAATTATAAATAAATTAATATGATGTAGATAATTTCAATAGATTTCTGGACAATATTCATGTTCTAAGTTTCATGAAGTTTATCACTAAATTAAAATTAATATACTTATAAGATTTAAGAGAGTGACATCTTGTCACTTTCTTTGGTTTTAATAATAATTAAGTTATTTTCATGGAAAAAAGTCCATTAAATGATTCTAATCCAACTCTTAGGTGATATGGGTCGACGTTTAGTCATCCAAAAGAATTTCTTCTGGTGTTAGGGTTGTTTTATAATCTTATATTTACCCTTAATTACCCGATTTACCTTTAACTATGGTAAATAAAATTTACCGTAGTTACTATTCATAATGCCCAAAAATAAAAATTAGTCTATTGATATAATTTGTACCCACTAATTCCAAATATGGAATCCATTTTTCCAAATTCAATACACATAAGTTGCAGAAATTAAATTAAAATTAATCCCGTTGTCAAAAGAAAACGGGTTTTTGATTAAAACTTTGCAAAAGATTGAATTTATTTAACCTACGAATTCAATGTAAAATCAAGGCTAATGACATACATTATATTAAATGGTAAAAATATATTATATTTATAATTTTAAACCATTAAATATTATAATTTAATCACATAAGTTATTACGATGAAAAAAGTTGTTTTTAATTAAAATATAGCGTGTTTTTACTATTCATTAAAATATGAAATTTATCAGAATAATATGAAAAAATTTATCCAAGGTAAAATTTCATATCCTGATTCCAAATACTAATTTTATTTTGTAAAATTTAACTTATAAACATGTCAAAAACTATATTTTAAAGTGGGTGCGCCATCAAAAGGCTGTAAGACTACATTTTTTGCGAAATACTTATTTTACCCGAAAAATTTATTTTGTTCTTATACCATGTTCTAAAAAATGTGTAAGATGAATAATAATGTTATAAAATTAAAAATTTAGTTAATACTATTCATAACGGCTAGTTCATAATAATATTATTATAATATATCATTGTATAGTAAGACCCGGTATTGCGTACAACACATGCTATCGAGGAAGGTCGTGATTGCCTGTAATGCAAGCCAAGTCAGGGTTGCGTGGTGTGCAAGACTCTTCCGTTGTTTTGTATAACAGAATCCAAAAATATTTCATTTATACAGTGAATATATATATATATATATACACACTCAATGTTTCGTAGAATAATTACTATCAAAATTGTGTGTAACATGATCCAAGAATAGTGTTGTGTATACTACAAGTGTAACACCCCGAGATTTTATGAAAAATATTATTTTTAATTTCATTAATGTATTGTGTTGTACGCTACACCAAAAGGAGCTTGAACAACACGCATCCTTGACTTGCCTTGCATTACACACAATCGCGACCTTCCTCGATAGCCTGTGTAGTACGCAATACCGAGTTTCACTAAACAACGATATGCTATTAAAATATTATTAAAACTAGCTGTTATGAATAGTAATAAACACTTTTTGAAATTTTTTAAATTTTATTTTTCAAAATGGACATCATTTTTGGATTCGTAATATCGAAATTAGCTTAGGGTGAAATTTTGGTACTTTTCGGATAACATTCATTTTCTGATGAATAGTGAAAATTACTAAATTTTAATTAAAAACAACCTTTTTAATCAAAATAATTAATAGTGATAAATTATTAATTTGAGTGGTTTTAAAGTATATTTAGAATATATTATTAAAATTTAATACAATTTTGGTCATTGGATGTAATTTCACATTTAAACCAGACATAAACAAGTGTCAATCTTTTGACAGTTATTATCTCTTAAGAACACGCTATTTGTTTTGACGACGGGAATTAATTTTTAAATTAAGTAATGCAACTGATATGTTTTGAATTTGGTAAAATAGATATCATTTTTGAATTCATAATATCAAATATAACTTAGGCCTAATTTTTGGTATTTTTCTCGAAACTTTCATTTTTTGATGAATAGTGAAACCACTAAGTGGTAGTTAAAAAAAATGAATTTTTCATAAAACATAATTTTACCTCTTCTATGAGTGGAATTTCAAAAATCCAAGAGACACGGTTGATGTCAGTAAGTAAAATGTGGTTCAATGAGATGAAAATAATTTTTGGTGAATAGTAACTTTTTACTTTTTTTTACCACGGTTAAAATTAAATAGGGTAATTAAGGATAAAAATGATATTATTATTACCCTAACACATGTCCTAATTCTATTGGATAAGTGTAATTTGACCAAAAAAAACCTTAGGAATAAAATATGACCATTTAGGCCCACTTGGATGACATTAGGACATTTATTATTAATTTATTTAAAGAAGGGTTAAAATAGTAAAAATAAAAGTTTAATAAGTAAATCATTTTTAATATAGGGTTATACATAAGATAAATTCCACTATAAATATTCATTAGAAATCTAAAAAGATTTCCTACATAATGATATTTAATTTGTTATTTTTAAACATTAAATAATTTAATTTATTTATGACACAATGATGATGCAGAAATTATTTTATTAATGAAATACTGACATAATTTATGTTATAAATACCCAAATAAATGTAATTTGATACTTTTTATTAATTACACTAATTTTATAGGTTAATATGACATGTTAGTATTGATTTAATTAATTTTGTTCGAACTAATCATTCTGTTATGATTTTCACAAAAATCAATTACTAAATAGTGTGAAAATTGACATAAAATAGTTTTTAAAACAAATATTATATTATTAATTGTTATTTTATTCCTAAAAATCTATGGTTCGGCCAAATGACTTAGATAAGGTTATATATATTAATAATAAATAACTTGGGGTTTGTTTGTCTTGTTATAGTAAGTTTATTAACCTTATAGTGTAAGAACACAAAAAGACATAGTAAAAGTAAAATTATCTAACTTAAAGTTAAATATAAATGATAAGGTTAAAATAGGAACCTAAACTTGTCTAAATTATATTGGATGAGAGGATTTAGACACATACCCACCTTATATTAGAAATAAATCAATTTGGAACTATTTAAAACCGAATATTACTTTATAATAAAATAATATTTTTTGTTATTCCAAAGGTGCCCCTCTCCTCCCTTATAAAAGGGCACCTCCTCCCTCTCTTCCTCACACCACTTTGAGTCTTCATGCTCGGCCAAACCCTGACAAATTCTCTTCTCCACTTCCCTAGAAACATCCTAGAGGTCCTGGTCTTATTCAAAGACCAAGTTTAGTGCCCTACGAGGAGGACTCAAAGAGGCGCTTCAAAGAAGAGGTAATGTCCGTTACCGATTCTTTCAACATTATTTTTTCTTCCACTTATTCTTATTAGTTTTATTAATTATGAAGTAATAACATCAGTATCACTCATATAATGATATGTTATTATAAGTATTAAAAAACCCTATTTCACCATCTATCCATCCTACGAAAAACGAAATTACCGCGCGTGCGTACGTACGGAATACCGTTTCCACGCCGTGGTGTAATCTATTTTCCACCACCACCTTATTTGGATGGGTATAATGGTGTAAATAATAACTATATATTATTATTGTAAAGTGAAATTGTTTCTTAAATAGTATACATACACTCTAATACAAATCCCCGATCATGAGAACGATATCATCGCGCGTGTGTACGTACGGACTACCGTCTCCACGATGCGATGAGATTCATTCTCCACGTTAACCATTCATGAATGATTATAAAGTATATATAATAAGTAATCATGAAATATATGACATAATAATGATACTGGATTTATGTTTATATATATGTATGTCATCTATCTAATTCCATTCAACTCAATAAGGAAACGAAAACAACGTTCATGCGTACGTACGGCGTACCGTGTCCATTAACGGTGTATTTCTTTCCATTTACTGATATATTATATATATGTATATTCTGAATATATATTATATTTAAATCATGTTTTATATTCTAGAATTAATTAATCATGATCTAGGTAATCATATGAATAATTACAAGTCAAAACACGGATGACAAATGAAACGATTTTACCCAAAACGGTCTTTAACATGGAATTTACAAAAGAACGGGTAATATAAAGTCATAAGTGAACCATATATGATATCATAACAATGAGTATGATTCTGGAATAAGTCAATGACATTATTTAAATCATTATACAGGAGGTTCGGACACTTACGAAGAAAATCGGACCTAAGGTAAGGGAAAATATCACAATCTCATTTTATCCGAGATTGTTTATACTTTGGTATTTAATGGGGTGTATTTTATCATCCAAATACATGTTTCCTCAATATTTAATATTATTTCCATCCACCTACAATTTTTTAAATCCTATTTTACCCTTCGGTGAGTTTTTATTAAAATATATGAAAGGAATATTTTGTCATTTTTCGTTCGAGGTACTTTTTGACTTTTCTGACAAAAGTACAAGAAGAATGTTTTTTTTAACTTATATGACATGAATGGATTTTTAAAACATTATTTCCAAGAATCTTCTTTTACAAGTTTTCAAGTTTATTTTTAATCAACTTCTTTTAGGTTATAATTTTATGACATGTTAAGAAAGGAAAAGTGTTTTTGAAGTAGAAAGGATATTTTCCTCAAGAATGGAGTTCAAGTGTTTTATCAAAATTATTTTCCATATAAGATAATAAAGGGTTATGTTTCTATCCCTATTATTACATTTATTTGACTATATTGTGATGGAATTATTTTTATGAATTACTTTATCTTATATGAATTGTTTTATGATGTCACAATGTTTAAGATTCCCATTTTTAATACATGGGTTATGCTATGATGTATGGTTTATGATTCTGTGGAACACATAAGAATGGTATCATTATGAGATGGGTGGGAACTATATCTCTCTCCAATGCATTGGGTAAAGATTTTATATCTCATGACATAGACATGGCTGGAATGGCAGGTTAAACCGGTTCAGTGAAACAGCACTGAAACGAGGAAAGAACTCGGTTCACAAATGGACATTGTCCACTAAGATAGTCTTGGCAATGAGTCTTGAATAATAAGAAATTATTCTCTATGATTATGTGTGTATGCCACAAAGTGTCATGTTTTAAGTTATGATTATTGGGATTACATTTCACTACTATGATTTATCCCATGTTATGATATTATGATCTCTTTTGCAGGTTAAGATTTCCAAAATGTTATATTCTTATGAATATGATGTGATTGATATTTCTTTTGTTTACCCTTACTGAGCATTTGAGCTCACCCTTTTATGTTTTCTTTTCCCCAAGATATAAAGAAAGGTTTTAGGTAGAAAAAAAGACGATCTTTATGGGAGATGTTGAAGATCTTTCACCACGATTAGAAGATTATATTCCGAGTTTCCAAAGACACTAAACTATTACGGTCCTTGTGTGTGTGTTTTTGTTATGTAATAAGTATTCCGCAAAAGTATTGTAATGTTCATGTACGTTAAGCTTCGGGTCTCTACAGTTGGTATCAGAGGAAAGGTTTAGTCAACCTTTGGAAACTAGGATGCCAGAACTTAAGTGAGATCCCTAGAGATATTTCTAAGGTATGTCTAGGTATGTCCCTAAGGTTAAGTATAAGTATAGGTTATAGTCCTAGAATTACGGTAATGATATTATAATTGAACCTAGGATGTTAGATGTTGAAGGTACTCCCCCTTGATTATGTTATTTTCCTTGTATGATTTTTGCCTCTCACAGAATTCTTTTTGTTTTTTAGTCAATGGAGGGAACCAGAAAGAATTCGGTTAGCATTGAATCCAATGGACAAATTGGTGACTATGAGCAAAAAAATTGCATAATTACTAGAGAGAAAGATATTTTGATTATTCCAAATCAGTCATCGCGATATATGATTAACAAGGTGAAATTTAGTGGTATGCCTAATTCATCATATAAGAGGAAGATAGACTTTTATTCATGTTCGCATGTTGAGGAGCATAAAGAAAGGAAGATTGAGATTTATAAAGAAGGGAAGAAGAACCTTGTGGAATACCTCAAATCAAGGGACATATGTCATCTGTGTGGAGAAAAGGGACATAGAGTGAATGACTGTTATGGAGTTCAATGTCTTATTTGTGGAGAACATGGGCATTACCCAACTCAATGCCCTGACCTAAAAAGTTACTTCTAAATTAAGGAAGGACTTATTCCAGGACAATCATTGAAGATGATGGTTTGAAGTGTTTATTTATTGCTATTCAAGAATAATGTTATTGAGGTACTTTTATGGTATATTGGAATATATATGTATTGGTCTATTGTGGTTTTCAATAATTTTATGGTACCAGTAACCATGGAAAGTGATTGAGATATTTTTGAAAAAAAAGATGATATGCACATAATGAAGGGAAAATTAGAAAATGAAATGTTTGACAGTATTCATGAGCTCATGATTTATATAAGGACTAAGTGATATCATGGTTTGAGTATATAGAATTTTGAGGATTTTGGTATGTGGAAAGTGTTAACTTTTAACTGCATTCATGTTTTCACTATGGTTCAATGGGTATTCATTTTTCAAGAGAATACATGATTGAGGCCTTCGAATGTTTGGAATGTGACCAACAAGACATATCTCATGATATATGTGGATCAACGATGGTATTAACATTCTAGTTGTATGGACCCTTTGGTAATTGTTTTCACTATAATATGAGATTGAACAGTAGTATTTTAGATAAGCCTAAAACTTGGAATGGATTATGTTGGACATAAGTTAGTATTGTTTAAGGATAGAACTTTTTTTTTGATATTATTGATGGGATGTTATAGTAATGTAGTTTTAGAAAAAGGACAACCTGCAGGATGGGCGACAACCCACCGCATCGGACAAGGCTGTGGGAATCGAACCCACAACCGAAGTGCGACTGGCCTTTATCGCCTACCACTGGCCTACAGGAAGTCCCTGTTTAGTAGAAATTAGTTTTATTATATTAATTAGTATGGTATATGAAGTATAAGTCCATTTTAGGAACCATATATGATTAATCTCACTATAGACGGACTTATGTATTTTTTGATAACTTTTCTAACCTTTTGTTTGAGATAGATGGAATGACCCATCATTCTATCACATGATCTGCTAACACATCACAAATGACAAATTAAACTTCATTTCACTAAGAGATGAAGTGGAAATTGTCCAAATAATGACCAATGGTGAGACTATACCAAAATCACGAAAGTATTTCTTCTAATTCCAATTTCATCAACTTTAGGGAAATGATCTTGAAAACCAAAAATGTTGTCCTAGTGCTTTTATATCTGATGAATCAGATGGTGCCTTAGATCGTCACAAATTTATGGCTTTGTGATTGCTGGATTTTCCATATCCATGTTCTCATCCACTCTTCATTAGAACATGATGCTTAGATTTCTCTTCTATATCCATATTTTCACCTATGTGGAAACCCAGTGATTAGTTTATTTGGGTAACGGTTACGTTTCATTATTTTGTTTTTAAAGATTGGTTTGTTATTCCTTTTTACGATGTAGGTTTCTATTAAAGAAACTTTCGAGTAGTAAATCATTTATAGCCCCGACGAATTTTGAGGGCGAAATTCATTTTAAGGGGGGTAGAATGTAACACCCCGAGATTTTATGAAAAATATTCTTTTTAATTTTATTAATGTATTATGTTGTACGCTACACCAAAAGGAGATTTCACAACACGCATCCTTGACTTGCCTTGCATTACACGCAATCATGACCTTCCTTGATAGCGTGTGTAGTACGCAATACCGAGTTTCACTAAACAACGATATGCTATTAAAATATTATTAAAACTAGCTGTTATGAATAGTAATAACAACTTTTTGAAATTTTTTTAAATTTTATTTTTCAAAATGGACTTCGTTTTTGGATTCGTAATATCGAAATTAGCTTAGGGTGAAATTTTGGTACTTTTCAGATAACTTTCATTTTCTGATGAATAGTGAAAATTACTAAATTTTAATTAAAAACAACGTTTTTAATCGAAATAATTAATAGTGATAAATTTTTAATTTGAGTGATTTTAAAGTATATTTAGAATATATTTTTACAATTTAATACAATGTTGGTCATTGGATGTAATTTTACATTTAAACCAGACATAAACAATTGTCAATCTTTTGACAGTTATTATCTCTTAAGAACACGCTATTTGTTTTGACGACGAGAATTAATTTTTATATTAAGTAATACAAATGATATGTTTTGAATTTGGTAAAATAGACATCATTTTTGAGTTCATAATATCAAATATAACTTAGGCCAAATTTTTGGTATTTTTCTGGAAACTTTCATTTTTTGATGAATAGTGAAACCACTAAGTGGTAGTTAAAAAATGATTTTTTCATAAAACATAATTCTACCGCTTCTGTGAGTGGAATTTCAAAAATCCTAGAGACACGGTTAATGTCCGTAAGTAAAATGTGGTTCAATGAGATGAAAATAATTTTTGGTGAATAGTAACGGTTTACTTTTTTTTTACCACGGTTAAAAGTAAATAGGGTAATTAAGGGTAAAAATGATATTATTATTACCCTAACACATGTCCTAATTCTATTGGATAAGTGTAATTCGACCAGAAACAACCATAGGAATAAAATATAACCATTTAGGCCCACTTGGATTAGATTAGGACATTTATTATTAATTTATTTAAAGAAGGGTTAAAATAGTTAAAATCAACGTTTAATAAGTAAATCATTTTTAATATAGGGTTATACATAAGATAAATTCGACTATAAATATTAATTAGAAATCTAAGAATATTTCCTACATAATTATATTTAATTTGTAATTTTTAGACATTAAATAATTTAATTTATTTATGACACAATGATGATGGAGTAATTATTTTATTAATAAAATATTGACATAATTGATGTTATAAATACCCAAATAAATGTAATTTGAGACTTTTTATGAATTACAATTTTTTTAGGTTAATATGACATGTTATTATTGATTTAATTAACTTTTTTTTAACTAATCATTCTGTTATGATTTTCACAAAAATCAATTACTAAATAGTGTCAAAATTGACATAAAATAGTTTTTAAAACAAATATTATATTATTAATTGTTATTTTATTACTAAAAATCTAAGGTTCTTCCAAATGACTTATATAACGTTATATTTATTAATAATAAACAACTTGGGGTTCGTTTGGCTTGTTATAGTAATTTTATTAACCTTATAGTGTAAGAACACAAAAAGACACGGTAAAAGTAAAATTATCTAACTTAAAGTTAAATATAAATGATAAGGTTAAAATAGGAACCTAACCTTGTCTAAATTCTATTGGATGAGATTATTTCGACCCATCCCCACCTTAGCTTCGAAATAAATCAATTTTGAGCTATTTAAAACCGAATATGACTTTATAATAAAATAATATTTTTAGTTATTCCAAAGGTGCCCCTCTCCTCCCTTATAAAAGGGCACCTCCTCCCTCTCTTCCTCACACAAATTTGAGCCTTCAAGCTCGGCCAAACCCTGCCAAATTATCTTCTCCACTTCCCTAGAAACATCCTAGAGTTCCTGGTCTTCTTCAAAGACCAA
Organism: Viscum album; assembly: GCA_963277665.1. Classification (NCBI taxonomy): domain Eukaryota; kingdom Viridiplantae; phylum Streptophyta; class Magnoliopsida; order Santalales; family Viscaceae; genus Viscum; species Viscum album. The sequence goes on along the minus strand of OY728132.1, from coordinate 1,261,369,552 downwards.
GTTTAGTGCCCTAAGAGGAGGACTCAAAGAGGCGCTTCAAAGAAGAGGTAATGTCCGTTACCGATTCTTTAAACTTTATTTCTTCTTCCACTTCTTCTTCTTAGTTTGTTTCATTATGAAGTAAAAACATCAGTATCACTCATATAATGATATGTTATTATAAGTATGAAACAACCCTATTTCACCGTCTATCAATCCTACGAAAAATGAAATCACCGCGCGTGCGTATGTACGGAATACCGTCTCCACGCCGTGGTGTAATCTATTTTCCACCACCACCTTATTTGGATGAGTATAATGGTGTAAATAATAACTATATATGATTATTGTAAAGTGATATTGATTCTGAAATAGTATACATACACTCCAATACAATTCTACGATCATGAGAACAATATCATCGCGCATGCGTACGTATGGACTACCATCTCCACGACGCGATGAGATTCATTCTCCACGTTAACCATTCATGAATGATTATAATGTATATATAATAAGTAATCATGAAATATATGACATAATAATGATACTGGATTTATGTGTATTTATATTTATGTCATCTACTTAATTCCATTCAACTCAATAAGGAAACGAAAACAGTGTTCATGCGTACGTACGAACTACCGTCTCCATGAATGGTGTATTTCTTTCCATTTACTGTTCTATTATATATATGTATATTCTGAATATATATTATATATAAATCATTTTTTATATTCTGGAATTATGTAATCATGATCTAAGTAATCATATGAATAATTACAAGTCAAAACACGGACGACAAATGAAACGATTTTACCCAAAACACTCTTTAACATGGAATTTACAAAAGAACGGGTAATATAAAGTCATAAGTGAACCATATATGATATCATAACAATGTGTATGATTCTGGAATAAGTCAATGATGTTATTTAAATCATTATACAGGAGGTTCGGACACTTACGAAGCAAATCAGACCTAAGGTAATAGAAAATATCAGAATCTCATTTTATCCGAGATTGTTTATATTTTGGTATTTACTGGGATTTATTTTATCATCTACATCCATGTTTCCTCAATATGTAATATTATTTCCATCCACCTACAATTTTTTAAATCCTATTTTACCCTTAGGTGAGTTTTTATTAAAATATATGAAAGGAATCTTTTGTCATTTTTCGTACGAGGTACTTTTTGACTTTTCTGACAAAAGTACGAGAAGAATGTTTTTTTAACATATACGGCATGAATGGATTTTTAAAACATTATTTCCAAGAAGCTTACTTTACAAGTTTTCAAGTTTATTTTTAATCAACTTCTTTTAGGTTTTAATTTTATGACATTTTAAGAAAGGAAAAGTGTTTTTGAAGTAGAAAGGATATTTTCCTCAAGAATGGAGTTCAAGTATTTTATCAAAATTATTTTCCATCTAAGATAACAAAGGGTTCTGTTTCTATCCCTATTATTACATTGATTTGACTATGTTGTGATGGAATTATTTTTATGAATTACTTCATATTATATGAATTGTTTTATGATGTCACGATGTTTAAGATTCCCATTTTTATTACATGGGTTATGCTATGATGTATGGTTTATGATTTTGTGGAACACATAAGAATGGTATCATTATGAGATGGGTGGGACCTATATCTCCCTCCAATGCATTGGGTAAAGATTTTATATCTCATGAGATAGACATGGCTGGAATGGCAGGTTAAACCGGTTCAGTGAAACAGGACTGAAACGAGGAAAGAACTCGGTTCACAAATGGACTTTGTCCACTAAGATAGTCTTGGCAATGAGTCTTGACTAATAAGAAATGATTCTCTATGATTATGTGTGTATGACACAAAGTTTCATGTTTTAAGTTATGATTATTGGGATTACATTTCACTACTATGATTTATCCCATGTTATGATATTATGATCTCTTTTGCAGGTTATGATTTCCAAAATGTTATGTTCTTATGAATATGATGTGATTGATATTTCTTTTGTTTACCCTTACTGAGCATTTGAGCTCACCCTTTTATGTTTTCTTTTCCCCAGGATATAAAGAAAGGTTTTAGGTTGAAAAAAAAGACGATCTTTTTGGGAGATGTTGAAGATCTTTCACCACGATTAGAATATTATATTCCGAGTTTCCAAAGACACTAAACTATTACGATCCTTTTGTTTGTGTTTTTGTTATGTACTAAGTATCCCGCAAAAGTAATGTAATGTCGATGTACGTTAAGCTTCGGGTCTCTACAGCAATCTCATACGGTGTTGCGTATAGAGCAAGGTAATCTTGTTGTAGCTTACAACACAAGACTTCAATGAAATTAATAGAATATTTTTTCATAAAATCTGAGGGTGTTACATTCTACCCCCCTTAAAATGAATTTCACCCTCGAAATTCGTCGGGGTTATAAATCATTTACAATTTATAGTAACCCACATCGTAAAAAGGAATACTAAAACATAATTTTAAAAACTAAAGTATGAAATGTAACAATTACCCCATGAAACTCATCACTGGGATTCCATATAGGAGAACATATGTGAAAATATGGATATGGAAGAAAAATATAACCATCATGTTCTGATGGAGAGTGGTAGAGAACATGGCTATGAAAAAGCCATCAATCACAAATCCATAGATTTGTGATGATCTAAGGTACCATCTGATTCATCATATATAAGGGAACTAGGACAACATTTTTGGTTTTCAATATCATTTCCCTAAAGTTGAAAATTTTGAATTAGAAGAAATACTTGCTTGATTTTGGTACAATCTCACAGTTGTTTGTGCTTTGAACAATTTCCACTTAATTTCTTAAAGAATTGAAGTTGAATTTGTTATTCGTGAAGTTTTAACAAGTCATCTGATAGAATGATGGGTCATTCCATCTGTTTCAAACAAAAGGTTATAAATAGTTATCAAATATACATAAGTCCATCTATGCTGAGGTTAATCATATACGATTCCAAAAATGAACTTATACTTCATATATCATACCGCTTAATAAAATAAAACTAGTTTCTACTAACCAGGGACTTCCTGTAGGACAGTGGTAGGCGATAAAGGCCAGTCGCACTTCGGTTGTGGGTTCGATTCCCAAAGCCTTGTCTGACGTGATGGGCTGTCGCCCATCCTGCAGGTTGTCTTTTTTCTAAAACTACATTACTATAACATCCCATCAACAATATTGAAAAAAGTTCTATCCATAAACAATACTAACTTATGTTGAACATAATCCATTCTAATCTTTAGGCTTATCTAAAATACTTCGGTCCAAGCTCATAGTATAAAGAAAATGATTACTTGAAATTTCACACAACAATCACGTGAATTACATCATTTATCCCCAATATATCATAAGATATATCTTGTTGGTCAAATTAAAAACATGTGAATACCTTAATCTTTATTCTCTTGAAGAATGAATACCCATTGAACCTTAGTGAAAACATGAATGCCGTTAAAAGTTAACACTTTCCACATACCAAAATCCTCAAAACTCTATATACTCAAACCATGATATCACTTAGTCCTTATATCAGTCATGAGCTCATGAATAAAATCAAACATCTCATTATATTCTTATCCTTTCATTATGCGCTTACCATCTACTTTCCAAAAATATCTGAATAACCTTTCATGGTTACTGGTACCATTCAACATATTCTTTCAAATACTTTAGAAAAAACAATAGTGTAAAAATACTTAGATGATTATTTAATCCATAGTACCATACATTATTCTTTATAAACATACAATCATTCCCCTAACTTCTTAAACCACTGATTGAGCTTCATCATTTCTTTCATCTCATATTTCATTTGTAGTATCTTCATCATCATCCACATAAATACTACTCATATGACCATGCTGATTCTCATCATGAGATCTTCCCTTAGGGAATTGGTTTGCAAAATGCCCATACATTCCACATTTAAAACATCTAATCTTTGTTGATGTCGTAGAAATACCATTATCCTTGTCCATGCTATTAACTGAACCTTTTCCTTTGGACTTACTGGCTTTGTATCCTTCTTTTCCACACCCAAAGCATCTTCCAGTCCCTTTGAAACAATCTCCCCGATGCCTCTTCCCACATGATTTACATGAAGGAAATTGAACTTTCCTTCCTCTATGATCATCATGAAACTCCATCTTTCTCTTCTTATCTGAGTCGGGAAACTTACCAAAGTTGAGATTATTGGTCATATTATGAGATTTCTGATTAGGCATAATAACGATGTTTGGACTTCCAAATCCCTTTTAATTTGGTTTCTCATGAAGAATATCATTCTATTGTCCGTCATATCCTCCATTATCGTGAATCTTCTTGTTTCCAACCATTTTCTAAAACCCAAAAAGAATAGTGTGAGAGGCAAAAATCATGCTAGGGAAAACAACATAGTAAAGTATAAGTACCCTCAATATCTAACATCTTAGGTTAAATTCTATGATCATTAGAACAATTCTAGGACTATATCCTATACGTATACTTATCCTTAGGGACATCCTTATACATACCTTAGACATATCTCTAGGGATCTCACTAAAGTTCTGGCATCCTAGTTTCCAAAGGTTGACTAAACCTTTCCTCTGATACCAACTGTAGAGGCACGAAGCTTGACATACATGGAAATTACATTACTTTTGAGGAATAATTAATACATAACAAAAATAGACACACGAGGACCGTAATAGTTTAGTGTCTTTGGAAACGCGGAATAAAATCTTCTAATCGTGGTGAAAGATCTTCAACATCTCCCAATAAAGATCTTCCCCTTTTTTCTTACCTAAAACCATTCTTTATATCCTAGGGAAAAGAAAACTTAAAAGGGGTGAGCTCAAATTCACAGTAAGGGTAAACATAGAGAACATAAAACAATCCATAAATATTTGAATGCAAAAACTTGAACATAAAATCTAAACATCAAAATCTTGAGCAAAGACATGAATCTTGGAAGTACGTAAGGTATATATCATAAGGGAACATCAATCATGATAAAATAGGATGTGAATTAAACATGTAATTGTGAAAACCATTAAGAACATGATATGATTTCCATAGTATCCAAGGCATTGCTGCCAAAACCATCTTAGTCGACAAAGTCCCTTTCTGAATCAAGTTCACTCCTCGTTCCAGTTTTGTATTACTGAACCGGTTTAACTTGTTGTTCCAGCCATGTCTATCTCATGAGATAGAAATCTTTACCCAATGCATTGGAGGGAGATATAGGTCCCACACATCACATAATGAAATCATTCTTACTTGCTCCACAAAATAAACATACATCATTCATAATAACCCAATAAATAAAATGGGTTTCATAAACATCATCCCATCACCACATAATCCATATAAAAGAAATGGATATCATTTAATAATAAGAAAATTGAAACCATGTAAATCATAGAGACATGATACTTGAAACATAGACATATGAAATAATGTCATCTTAGATGGAAAATGGTTTTGATAAAGCACTTGAAATGAATTCTTGAGGAAAATATCCTTTCATCTTGAAAATCATTTTATTTTCACAAAATGCCATTTAAATTTAAAAGAAATGTATTTTGATGAAAATAGTCATGAAATCATTTGGAGGAAGCTTCATGAAAATAAGGCTTTATAAAACCGTAAAAATCCTTTCGTGCCATATAAGTTAAAAAAACATTCCTCTCGTACTTTCGTTGGAAAAGTCAAAAAGTACCTTGTAGGGTAAATAAAAGAAATATTCCTTCCATACCATGGGGTAAAAGTCAAAATGGGTAAAGAGGAAATTAAAAATACATGAATACACTTTTATAAAACATGGACATGGATGATAGCAATAACCCCAGTAAATACTTACGAATAAACAATCTCGGATAAAAATCAGATTTGCACAATTATCCCTTACCTTAGGTCCGATATGCTTCGTACGTTTCCGATCCTACTGTATAATGATTTAAATAATGTCATTTAATTATTAAAGAATCATATTGATTTATATGATATCATATATGGTTCACTTATGACTTTATATTACCCGTTCTTTTGTAAGTTCCATGTTAAAGCAGCGTTTTGGGTTAAATCATTTTATTTATCGTAAGTGTTTGGACTTGTTGTTCTTGATATTATTACTTATAACCTGATTTACTTAATTCCATAATGTAAAAAATTATTTATATATAATATATATTCATCATATACATATATATTACAGATCGATAAAAGGAATGAAATACACCGTTCATGGAGACGGTAGGCCGTACGTACGCATGAACACTGTTTTCATTTCCTTATTGAATTGAATGAAACTAAATAGATGACATACATATATATATATATATACATAAATACAGTAGCATTATTATTTCATATATTTCATTATTATTCATTATATAAACTTTATGATCATTCATGTATTGTTAATCATGGAGAATGAATCTCATCGCATCGTGGAGACGGTAGTCCGTACGTACGCATGAGCGATGATATCATTCCCATAATTATAGAATTGGAGTGGATGGTATAATATATCAGAATTATTATGATGTTATAATAACCATATATAGTTATTATTTACACCATCATACCCATCCATGTAAGGTATAGGTGGAAAAACAGATTACACCACGACGTGGAGACGGTATTCCGTACGTACGCACGCGCAGTGATTTTGTTTTCCGTAGGATGGATAGATGGTGAAATAGGGTTGTTTCATATTTAGAATAACATATAGGTATATAAGGGATACTGATGTTATTAATTCATAATGAAACAACTAAATAAGAAGAAGTTTAAGGAGAAAGAAAATTGAAAGAATCAGTAACGGATATTACCTCTTATTTGACACGCCTCTTTGAATCCTCCTCTTAGGTACTAAAATTGGCCTTTGAAGAAAACCAGGACCACTAGGATGTTTCTAGGGAAGTTGAGAAGGGAAATGGGATGGGTTTTTCCAAGCTTAATGGCTCAAATTGGTGTGAGGAAGAGAGGGAAGATGTGCCCTTCTATAAGGAAGGAGAGGGTCACCTTTGGAAATCTTAAAAATATTAATTTATAATAAATCTATACCAACTTAAAAACCTCCAAAAATGAATCATATTCAAATATTAGATGCGAAATGGTTGTAATCTCATCATCCAATAAAATTTAGACATGTTAGGAATTTATTTTCATCATTATCAACTTGATTTATCCTTATTTAATAAATTTAATTTTATTTATGGTAATAATATTCTAAATTTTAAATTATAACAAATAATTACTTATTTGTTGTGAATTGTCCATAATTAGATACTTTATAACATTTTATACCATATAAATTTAAATTTATAATTTTTAAATATTTTTGTTATTTTTAAAAAATTTTATAATATGTTTTTTTATAAAATAACAATAGTGTCAATTTTGACACTATTAATTTATTTGAATTTAAATAAAATATATATAGAAGATATGTTCGAAATAAAAGATTTAATATATTCATATAATGTCATATGTATCTAGAAAATTAGTTTAGAACATTAAATAGTTCATATAATATTTATTTTATTATTTTTAAAACCATTTATTTGGTTTATCTCTTAATAAAATAATTACTACATAATTTTTGTATAATTATTTAATATTCTTATTTGTTGCATAAAAATTAAAAATAAAATCCTATGATGAATATAAATCTATTAAAATTCACAATAATACTTTTACTGGAATTTATCATCTTAAAATCACAATATTTGAATTGTTATATTTATCAAATTATGAAGGTGACAACTTTGGAATCATTTAAAATAAAATAATATAAGTGTCATAATTGCTTTTATAAGGATCCAAATGGTCACATATTCAACCATTGGATGGTTATGGTTTACATTTACATGACTAATAAGTTTTGGTCTGGGTTTTGTGCCTTTTATGGTCACTATTAGTTTAATAAAAACTATATTCTTGATTTTTCACTAGATAAACAATTTATGCATCACTATTGTGTCACAATTAATGATAATTATTTAATCCCTAAAAATTATAAATAAATTCATATGATGTAGATAATTTCATTAGATTTTGGGAGACTATTCATTTTTGAAGTTTCATGAAGTTTATCACTAAATTAAAATTAATATACTTATAAGATTTAAGAGAGTGACATGTTGTCACTTTCTTTGGTTTTAATAATAATTAAGTTATTTTTATGGAAAAAAGTCCATTAAATGATTCTAATCCGACCCTTAGGTGATATGAGTCGAATTTTAGTCATCCAATAGGATTTTTTTTCAGGTGTTAGGGTAATTTTATAATCTTATATTTACCCTTAATTACCCGATTTACCTTTAACTATGGTAAATAAAATTTACCGTAGTTACTATTCATAATGCCAAAAAATAAAAAGTAGTATATTAATATAATTTGGACCCACTGATTCTAAATATGGAATCCATTTGTTCAAATTCAATACACATAAGTTGCATAAATTAAATTAAAATTTATCCCGTTGTCGAAAGAAAACAGTTTTTTGATTAAAACATTGCAAAAGATTGAATTTATTTAACCTATGAATTCAATGTAAAATCAAGGCTAATGACATACATTATATTAAATGGTAAAAATATATTCTATTTATAATTTTAAACCATTCAATATTATAATTTAATCACATAAGTTATTATGATGAAAAAAGTTGTTTTTAATTAAAATATAGCCTGTTTTTACTATTCTTTAAAATATGAAAGTTATCAGAATAATATGAAAAAAATTATCCAAGGTAAAATTTAATATCTTGATTCCAAATAATAATTTTATTTTGAAAAATTTAACTTATAAACATGTCAAAAACTAGATTTAAAGTGGGTGCGCCATCAAAAGGTGGAAAAACTACATTTTTTTTTAAAAATACTTATTTTACCCGAAAAATTGATTTTGTTTTATACCATGTTCTAGAAAATGTGTAAGATGAATAATAATGTTTTAAAATTCAAAATTTAGTTAATACTATTCATAATGGCTTGTTCATAATAATATTATTATAATATATCGTTGTTTAGTAAAACCCGGTATTGCGTACAACACACGCTATCGAGGAAGGTCGCGATTGCATGTAATGCAAGCCAAGTCAGGGTTGTGTGTTGTGCAAGACTCTTCCGTTGTTTCGTATAACATAATCCAACCATATTTCATTTATACAGTGAATATATATATATATACACACAATAAATGTTTCGTAGAATAACTACTATCAAAATTGTGTGTAACATGATCCAAGAATAATGTTGTGTATACTGCAAGCTCATACGATGTTGCGTATAGAGTAAGGTAATCTTGTTGTAGCTTACAACACAAGACATCAATGAAATTAAAAGAATATTTTTTTCATAAAATCTCTGAGTTTTACAGGTAAGACATACTTTTTGAAATTATTAATCAATGTACTTTTATCCAAGGTTGTTGGATACCCTTCTTTTTGGGTTAAAATATTAAATACTTGTTACATGTATTGTTTCAAGTTTTACACTGCATTTGGATGTTGAGTAAAGTGTAACTATTTTATACTTTCTTTTACTTGTACTCTAATTTGTATGATTCTACACGCTTTAAGGTAAAAACTTTATCTTTTTAAACTTTTCTTAAGATTCATTTCTGGAACCACATTTCTAGAATCAAGCTTGTTTGTAGAACTAAGAGGATTAGTGAATATACATTGTTTAAATTTTTTTAAACATTACCATATTTAAAAGTTCCAGAGGAATTTTTTAAAGTATACATTTCACCCCCCTCTTGTATATTGAGCATCTATTTCATCATTTTGATCCTACAATTGGTATCAGAGCAGGTCTCTGAAAAAACATATATTCACATATAAGTTTTCTTGCTCATGTTTTCATTGTTCATAATATTTACCTTTATTAGGAAATTTTTCCTTGTTCACTAAATTTTATTACTATTAACATGTTTGTGTAGAAAGATTTTTTTTCTTAAGATGGTAGGAATGAATGTTGGTTCAATTGAAAACTTAAATCCAACTAGACCACCTATTTTTTATGGTAATGATTAAGAATATTGGAGAGATCTAATGAATTTTTTTTATCAACAGTAGAGTAAATTACTTTTTCATGCTTATTGGAGGTTATAAAATCCTTGACAAGGAAGTTAGTACTTTTAGCAACCAAGAAAAGCATGAATATAAATGGAATTACAAGGTATGAAATACTCTGAATTGATCTATGAATAGAAATATATATAGCCAGATTTCAACTTGTGAAGCGACAAATTGTATTTGGAAGAATCTTGAAGTTACACATGTTGGTTCTTCCAACGTTATTGAAACTAGAAGTTCTATGCTTAGAGATGAGTACCATGGTTTTTTGGATTCCTTATGGAGAACCTATATGTAAGGTACAATAGAGATTTATGAATATCGTCAATACCTTATAATCCATGGGTGAAAAAGGATTGGATGTTGAGGCACATGTAGACCGGATCATAGACATCATGCTTAATGAGTGGGAATCCAATAAGAATACAATAGATGAGAATAGAAAAGTTACACAGATTTCTCTTGATGAACTTTCTGGAACTCTTGTTCAACATGAGATTAGAATGAAGAGAGATGCTGACAATTTGAAGAATAAGAATGGTAATGGAAGTGTTCCTTTTACAACCACTTTTAATCATATGAAATCCAAGACTCCTAACAGAGTTACAAGAACTATGTCTAAGAAGGTTGTTATACAATCTGATTCAAGTGAAAGTTAACATTCTAAAATTTCATTAGCTGATCTTGATCGAAGGATGAACAAGATACTTGGGAAGAAAGACTTTTAGTATAGACATAATAAGAAAGAAATAACATATAAGAAATACTCTGAAGTAACTTGTAATGAATGAAAGAGTGTTGGACATATACGACCAGTTTGTCCCATGCTTAAGAGAAAAGATAGAAAGGAAACACATTCTAAAATAAATAAAAAGAATTATTACAAATCTAATGCTAAGAATGATTTGAAAGCTAATGAATCCTAGAGTTCCAGTGGTGGAGACCCTTCTGAAAAATCATCAGATATCAAATCTTCTGGATAGAAGAATCTTGGACTAATATCCAGACTACCTATTGAAAATCATTTCTTAATGGCCAATGTACACAATGCTAAATCCAACACCAATGTATCAATGAATGATAATTATAGTGATAGTAAATATTATTAATCCTCATATGAAGAATCTTTTTCTGATGAAGATAATACTTTACCTACCTATGAAAAAGTTTCTAGGTTTGCTATGATTCTTGAGAAAGAAAATTCTAAAGTCCAGAAAAAACTGGAAAAGGAAAATTCTAGGATTTCTATTCCAACTAAGGAGATATCAGATCTTTCTAAAGATATTGATAAGAAAACCCTTGATTTTTAATGTATTTCAAAAAAACCTTGAGGAAGTTAATTCTAAGAAGGATAAACTTTATAAGGATTTAGAAAAAGTAATTTATGTGAAATATTTTTTTGATCCTAACTCTAGTGCTAAAACTGATGATTTTGAGGACAAGAACTTAGTTATTATACTAAAGTAAAAAAGTTTTTCCTTGAGGATGTGTCTGTCAAAATTTACGTTAGGTAAGAAATTTTTTGATAAGATATATTCCCAAATTCGACCTCTAAGGAATAATTCAGGATTTGTTTATACTATTTCAAAAATGATTTTTAAAAATAATTATTTTGTTCTTCAAAGTGCTCCATTCTGCACTAAGTGTCATTATGGTGGGAATTAGGCAAAAAATTGTCCCTTAAACAAAACTCAGTCTTTAGAATTTCATAAAGCTTATTTTTCAAAAAAAAAAACTAGATACCTAAAATTTTTCTATCTAAAATTTCTAGATCCATGAAATTTTAGATTCCGAAAGTCTAACTCTCTTATTTTCAGAAAAACAAATAAAGTACCAACATAAATACTTGGTACATAGATAGTGGATATACCTGACATATGACTGGTAACAAAAAATTCTTTGAAATGATTATCAAGATGAAAGGAGGAAAAGTAAGTTTCGGAGATAACGCTTAGGGAGAAATTATTGGTATATATGACATCATTCTTCTTGGAAAAAAATTTATTGAAAATGTTTTATTTGTTAAGGGTCTTAAGCACAACCTAGTTAGCATAAGTCAATTATGTGATGAAGGTTACTTGTGAATTTTAGGAATGAAAAGTTCATAGTACACAATTCCAAGGAAGAGTTTATTCTTTCTTCCCATAGGAAAGATAATGTTTACACATTAAACATAGAAGACCTTAGGATCCAAGATCATCCTTGTCTTAGTGAAATGGAAGATCATTCTTGGTTTTTTCATAGAAGGTTGGGACATTGTAACCTTAGTAACCTATGAAAACTCTCTAAGAAAAGACTAGTTAAGTATATACTGGAGCTTACATTTGATTCTACAAGAGTTTGTGATCCTTGTCAATATGGCATGAAACAGAAATCAAGTTTTAAATTAGTTGGTGAAATATCAACCACTGATGCATTATAGTTAGTGCATATGGATCTTTTTGGTCCAACATAAACTAGAAGCATTGGAGGAAAATATTATGTATTTGTCTCAGTTTATGATTACACTAGATTTACATGGGTCTATTTTCTAGCAAAAAATTTGAAGATTTTTTTTTATTTAAAAACATTTAGATCCCATGTAAAAAATGAGAAGAAAAACCTTCCTTTGATAACGATTCATAGTGATCATGGAGGAGAATATCAAAATTCTGATTTTGAAACCTTTTGTAGTAGAAAAGGAATTACTCATAACTTCTCAGCACCAAGAACACCTCAACAAAATATTGTTTTTGAAAGAAGAAATTGAATTCTTCAAGAGATAACAAGAACCATGAAAAGTGAATATTCTATAGCCCATCATTTTTGGGCTGAAGCTATATCTACTTCTTGTTATATTATAAATCGTGTTTTGATTAGACCATTACATAATAAAACTCCTTATTAATTTTGGAATGGTAAAAAAACTAGAATTTCCTACTTCAAGGTTTTTGGTTGAAAGGTATTCATTTTGAATACTAAATATAATCTACAAATGTTTGCACAAAAATTTGATGAAGGAATTTTCTTAGTCTACTCCACAACTTCTAAGGATTATAGAGTTTTTAATAAACATACTTGTACTATTGAAGAAATAGTACATGCCAAATTTGATGAAACTGGTCCTTTTGTTTTTAAACAACCTCAAACTACATAGTCAGATGTGTTTTCAAAAACTGATTATCAACCTTTTTTAGAAGATCTTTCTGATAAGGAAAATCTTCAAGAAAATTTTTCTGAAGCATTTATCCTAGAAGAATTTCTACCCTATGTCGATGAACATGTTTTACAAAACCCAAATAAGTTGTTTCTAAAGAATCATCCCAGTGATAGTATCACTGGTGATGTAAATCAACCTGTGAGGACTGGAAGTTACTTATGAAATGAAGTAGAACATCTAGCATTACTTTCCCAATTAGAACAAAAAACCACTGATGAAGCTTTAGTAGATAATGATTGTGTATAAGCTATGAAAGATGATCTAAATGAATTTGAAAGGAATAATGTTTAGACCTCGATTGAAATACCTAAGGAAACTTCTGTTATTAGAGTAAAATGGGTCTTTAGAAATAAGTGTGATGAAAATGGAGTAATTGTAAGAAATAAAGCTTAATTGGTTGCTAAATGTTGTAGTCAACAAGAAGGAATAGATTATTAAGAAACCAATCCTCAAGTATCTTGACTTGAATCTATTCTTATTCTACATTCATTTGCAACATTGTTTAATTTCAAACATTTTCAAATGGATGTTAAATATGCTTTCCATAATGGTTTTGTACAAGTGGATATTTTTTTAAACAACCTCTTGGTTATGAAGATTCAAAACATCCTGAACATGTTTACAAACTTACCAAAGCTTTGTATGGACTCAAACAAGCCCCTCGAGCTTGGTATGATAGACTTATAGGATTTTTACTTCAATATAATAATGTTAAGGGAAATGATGATCCATCCCTTTTTATACATAAATATAAGAAAAATATTTTGATTTCAAATTTATGTTTATGACATTATATTTTCATTAACTCATCAATCTTTAACTGATTCCATTGCAGATCTATGAAATCTGAGTTTGAAATGAGTATGATGGGTGAGTTAAAAATTTTCATTGGTTTTCAAATTTCTCAAAAACCAGAATGAATATATGTATCCCAAAATAAGTATATTAAATATCTTCTTAAAATGTATGGATATGATAGCACTAAGAGTGTAAGTACTCCCATTGGTACCTCAAATTCACTTGATCTAGATTATTTTGGGACACCATTAGATCAAACATCATATAGAGGTATGATAGGATTTATAAAATACATGATAACTAGTCGTCTAGACTTAATGTTTTCAGTATGCTTATGTGCAATATATCAATAAAATCCTATGGAATCTCATTTAAAGGAAGTGAAAATGATTTTTCGCTACATAAAGGGAACCATGGATCTAGGAATATTTTATACTTCTGGAAATGATTTTGTTTTATAATGTTTTTCAGATGCAGAATTTAGTGGATGTAGAATAGATATGAAAAGTATATATGGAACATGTGATTTCTTTGGAGATTCATTAGTTTCTTGGTCATGAAAAAAATAACACTCAGTAGCACTTTCCACTGCTGAAGCTTAATATGTAGTAGGTGGAAGTTGTTGTGCTCAAGTTTTGTGGATGAAATAGACTCTCGCAGATTATGGCATGAGTTTTACTAAAACACAAATTTTGTGTGATAATACTAGTTCCATTTCTCTAAGTAAAAACCATGGACATTACTATCGTGTAAAAAACATAGATAATGGGAATCAATTTTTTAGGGATCACACACAAAAAGGAGATATCATTCTTCAATTTATCAAAACACAAGATCAACATGCTGATATTTTCAAAAAATATTTACCATCTGAAAGATTTGAATACATTAAACAGAAGTTAGGAATGATAAAAGTAAGGTAATATTCCTTGTTAACTTCATGTTGAAACCAATCTATTTATAGTAAGGAACTCCTTTTCATAGGTGATGTATATTTTTTTGTTAGATTTAAAAAACAAAATTTGTAGTCAAATGTTTTTTTCGTAGTTTAAATTTTTCGTAGTCTAAATATTGTTTTTGGAGTCAATTTTTTTTATTTCTCTTCTGTACTTAAATTTTTTATAATGAATATTTTCTTATTTAAAATTGTTGTAATGAATATTTTCGTACTGAATTTTTTTTTAATGAAGATATTTGTATTTCAAATTTTCTTAATGAAGATATTCGTACTTAAAATTTTCATAATGAAGATTTTCGTACTTAAAATTTTTGTAATGAAGATTTTTGTAATCAAAATTTTCGGAATGAAGATTTTCGCACTTAAAATTTTCGTAATGAATATTTTCTTACTTAAAAATTTCATAATGAATATTTTCGTACTTAAAATTTTTGTAATGAAGATTTTCATACTTAAAATTTTCGTAATGAAGATTGTCATACTTAATGTTTTTGTAATGGAGATTTTTGTATTTGAAATTTTCATAATGAAGATTTTCGTATTTGAAATATTCGTAATAAAAATTTATGGAATCTAAAGTTCTTCAAGAAAATTTTCCTCAATACGAATAATCATCCTTTCAATTTAAAAGGTATTTTTTCTTTTCTTAAATTTTTGTAATCATATTTTAGTTGTTCGTATTTTCATTCGTTTTTAAATTTTCTTATTCACTTTTTCTTAAATCAGAATGTTTTTATTGAAAACCTCAAAAGATCAGATCCTATCAAAATATCTGTTCATCTATCATCACAACCGTAATATTTGATAAGAATATTTTTTCAACTATTTGATTCAGTATGGAAGCGGAACTATTGCCCCAAATTCCTATATAAAGGACCTCTATTGGTTGTCTCACATCGAAACTCAAGCTCATGCATGCTGAAGCTCTGCCCTCTAACTTAATCCGATTCTGAACTTCTCAGATCTTTCTTCCTTTCGAATGTCTGTTGAAGTCTCCCTTCAAAACGATATGTGAACTGTCAAACCAATTTCTGAATGGAAGATATATATAGAAAGGTTCATTGATCCGAAGATTTTCTCATGGTATGATTCTATTATCTCTAAGAATATTAAGTTGAATGGGTGAGAGAGTGTTTGCCTCTCAAAACCAAAAGCTTAGGATTTGGTATAAATGGAATTATTAATAGAATTCCATGAGTTAGTAAATTTCTTCAAGGAAGAAGGAAGGGAAAATTTTTCTTTTATGTGCAATGGGAAGACATATTCACTTTTATATACCGTGGCTGCCAGTTTGATTGGAATCCCATATAAAGGATAAGATGAGTTTTGTTCTAATAAACTGCCTGGTGTTCAAGAAAGTTTTGTTAAGGTGAAGGCCATGGATTTCCATGGTCTCTAAAAGGTAAATACTCTGAAGATTATTCATCTAACTACAAATTATCATATTCTTTAATTGTGTTTTCAAGGATTTATCATACCGAGAAAAGGAGACAAGGATACTTTGAAGAAAAGTGATATGTAAATTTAGGATTTCTTGGTAAATCTATGGAAGATAAACTCGGTTAAGAATATTTTGATTACAATTTAGAACATAATGAATAGAAATATAAAGGCTCATATTCTTATGTATCCAGACATTCTATCTAACATAATTTTTCGCTGTCTAGATTCCTTTAAAATACCTTACAAATATCATTCAATGAATTGCAAAGTTATGTTGTTAAGTGATGACACCTTGAGAATGATTAAAGTAGGTTTTTCTATAGAATCTGAAGAATTATATGATTTTTCTTTAGGAGGAAGTTGAATCTATTTCAAAGAAATAGGAGTTGTATGAGACCTTTAAGAAGGGTGGAAGGAAGAAGAAGCTGAAGGAAGTAGAAAAAAAAGTGAAAACACTAGTAGCTAAGGAAAATTAAATTGTACCCCCAAAGCCAAACAAGCAAAAATCCTATCCTCCTGAAGTTACAGTAAAGTGGAGAGAAGACAAGAAAAATATGAAAGAAGGGGAGCCTTTTTTTGGCTTGGACACCAATGAAGAAAATATTTTAGGGAGAAGATAGGTGACGAACATGAGAAGCAAGAGTAAGAAAAGAAGCAAAGGAAGAAGTTATCTGAGCCTGAGATAGTGCAATCACTTTTGAAGGCTGCTGAGAAAGAATTCAAGAATATTCTGGTACCAGAATCATTCCTGATAGAACCATTACCAGAGACTCTGGGAAAGAAGTTTGTGACTTCGGAAAAAGTTCAGGAAAAAGAAGTAGAAGAAAAAGAAGTAGAAGAAGAAGAAGAATGCAGTGGTGATACAGAATGTCTAATAAAGAAAGTTGAGGACTTTCATGAGAAGGAATTCCCTTTTGAAAAAGTATCATTCGAAACCTCTCAAGCTGAAACATAAAAACATGATACCCCTTGTAAGGATGAAGGGAAGGATAAAGATGAAGTACACAAACCATCTGAAAAAGAAATAATCAATAAAAATTTCATTCACCCAGAGGATACTGAGGCAGGAGCTGAAAAGGAAGAGGTAGATCAAGATAAAAATGTTTAGCTATCTAATATTGAACATGAATCCCCTGATGAAGAATTCATTATAATGGATAATAAGAGAAAACATGTAGTTGTTGATACACCAACCAATGTTGTGGTATAGAAGAAAGATGTTGGTGGTTCTTCAAATATTAAAGCAGCTGAGTTAGAAAAAGAAACCTCGCCAAGAAAAATCTCAGTTTCAAAATCATCATCTCTCGGCCATGATTTTTTAGTCCAGTATTTGAAGAAGATTGTTGGGACTATTCCAATATCTTCAGGCATAGAATCGAGAAGCCAGATGATTCAACACACTCTAAATCAAAAATCATATTTAGTATCTATGGTGATGGATATGTGTGTCAATCTTGAGGTAGATTTCAAAATAAAATTTATAAACTATTAAGCCCACAAAATATCTTACAAGAATATGACCAGCTGGTAAAAGAAAAACTATAGAAGACATGAGAAATATTTAGGAGTTCCATGAAAGTTTTAAGGAGGCATTTGACACCGAAGATGTTAAGATCAAGGTTCTCAAAAATATATTTTTGGAAAAGCTAACTCTGGAAAAAATTCTCAAAATCAAGAAGTGAAAGATCTGAATGGAAAGTTTTATTGAGTTGGTCAGAGTTATAAAACAGAAAGGGGTCTCAGTATTGAGATTTAAGAGAAGATATTTAATCAAGAATATGTTTTGAAGGTACACTCATAATCTCTTAAGGCTTAGGAAGGAAAAATCAAAGCCTTAGAGAAGAAAATAGAAGTACAAGATAAGATTCTCAAATGACCAGAGGAAGATCACAAGGAGCTCAAGAATCTAAAAACCATAGTAAAGAATTTGATGCCAATGGAAAAGGATGGATAATCTTTCTCAATTCAGATATTTTCTTGTATTCCTTCTTTGTGAAAATTTTTCCAATCATAACGAAATTTTGAGTTACTCTTTATTCTTTTGGTTTTTTATTACTAATATTTCAGGTACCATATTTTACATTTCCATTCTCTCTATTCCTTTTTAAAAATCACAATAGGGGATAAAAGTGTGTCAAAAATAATTAAAAGTCAAGAAGAAATAACCTTAAGTAAGGGGGGGGGGGGGGTTATCTAAGGTGTATTTCTTATCCAAGAAGATTTTCGTATAAGATAAAATACTAACTCTCAATCCAGAATTCAAGAATACAATACTTAGTGTTTCCAAAACCTAAGGGGGAGTTATTTTTATTAATAAATGCCCATTTGTTAAAGAAGATATTTTTTTATAAAGTCCAGAAAATTTCTAAGTCCATATATTCTTTTTCATAAGGGTGTTTGTGCTTTCCAAAAAGGAAGAGATTTTTGAGTCAATAAGGTTTCTTTATAAATTTTCCATTACATCATGTTTTTAAAATCACAAACACTCTATCATAAGAAAAAATGTATTTTATCCTAATAAGGAAAATTTTCCTTCCTGAAAGAAATTTTCTTCTTAACCTCTTTTTCTGTCATAAGGGAGATTTTCCTTCCCCCTGGAAATTTATCCTTATCAGGTTTTCATCATTCTTACTCTAAGTATAAAATTCCATTTCGTATCCAAAACCTCGGAATCTTAAAAATACTTAGATATAAGTCATTCAGTTTTGAGGATACGAATTATCTGAATGCAGACTCTGAACTTTATGAGTTCAGACTCTGAATTCACTAAATTCAGACTCCGAATTCTATGAATTCAGACTCCTAATTTCCTTGAAATTCTGACTCCAAAATTCTTTAGAATTCAGGATCTAAATTTTATTGAATACAGAATCTTAATATACATGTATTATAGACACCGAATGGTTTTTTTGTTAGACTCCAAACTTTTATTTTTCCTTATATTCTGAAAAAATGGATTTGGTTAAGAACCCATATTTTTTCTTACTCTTGTTTGAGTTATAAAATAATGTCATGCTTTCTATTTATAACCAACCGTAGTTTGAGGGACACATGAATAGGTCCCTCCAGAATTCATGTAAAAATATGACTATTGGAGGAGGGAGTCAACTGTTAAAGATGTGCCTATAAATAGAAGCTCATTTGAATGAGTTCAATAATGTTCTATGACTCTAGAGATTACATGCTGCTGAAGTAATTTCTAGAGAGAGACATTAATTCTTTTTGCGTACTAAACATCTTGTTCATAATTTCTTTGTGCAACTCCAAATGTTGCTGAGTACATTCGAGGGCTTATTGTGATAGGAAGATAGAGGTGCTGACTACCTTGAAGTTCAAGGGCTTATGAGGATAGGAAGACAGATTCTGATATTCTTATCGAGGGCTTATCCTGGTATGGGCAAGAAAGAATTTATTAAAAGTATAAATCAATGGACCATTATCCAAGGTTTTTAGATACCCTTCTCTTTGGGTTAAAATATTTACAACTTGTGACTAGTATTTTTTCTTGTTTTCCACTACATTTTTATTATTGAGGAAAGTATAACTATCTTATACATTCCATTACCTGTACTCTAATTTGTAAGATTATATACTCTATAATGTAGAATCTTTATCTTTGTAAACTCTTCTTAAGTTTCATTTACAGAACCAAATTTCCAGAATCAAGAAAGTTTTTAGAACAAACAGGTTTAGTGAATATACATTGTTTAACTTCGTTAAACATTACCATCTTTAAAAGTTCTAGAAGAATTTTTTAAAGTATAAAATTCACCCCCCTCTTTTATATTCAACATCTATATCATCATTTTGATCCTACAGAAACCTGATAATAAAATATATAAAAATATATTTATAATTATAATATATCTATATAATCATTATTAAGAAAAATTGAGGTGGTGGATAATAAAAATAAAATATGGGATCTTGAAGAAGGATGTTACCTCTTCTTTGCATAACTATTTTTGGTTTTCACCAAAGGTCTTCCTTGGTAGGATTTGAACCAAAAGGGATGATTGAAATAAGAATTTAAGGATTATTTGAACATAAATTGGTAGATTTTTTATGAATATAAGTGTTTTTAGAGATGTGAATAATAGGAAGATATGGTATCCTTTTATAAGGGAAGTAGATGACACACATGGAATTTCTTAAAACAAGTTAAGACTTCCAATGTTTTTAATAAAACAAATTAATCAAAAACCATAGAGACTCCATAATAGAAGGTATATAGTTTAAATTTGAAGATATAAAGGGTTTTGGAAATGTTTATTGGTCATTTTGGCCCTTATGATTAATATTTGATTCCTTGAGAAGCTTAATTTTACAATAATCATTGTAATTAATTTCAATCACTTTCACTAATATTTTTTGTTAAAATTGAGTTGATATTATTCGAATATAAATATTATAATTATAAAATTGTGTTTTTTTCATTTTCCAAAATTCAATTCAAGGAGGAGGAAAAATTAATTTTATTGATATTCCCCCACACATGGCGATAAAGCAGGTTTTTAACGTGAGAATGCTCAAAGGTTCATTATGATTTTATATCTAAATTCAACATAAAAATGATTCCAATAACCAAACTCAGATTAATGTATGTATAATTGATCTATTTGGACTTTAAAACCATATTAAATTATAATTAATCTATATAAATATATTAGACGAAAGAAATTTAAATTAATATTTAGTATTAGTCACTAATCATGAAAAAATGATGTTCTCAAAATATCCCAAAAATTAACCCTAACATAGTTTTGATATTATGAATTAAAAAATGATTTTTATTTAATCAAATTAAATTTCTTTTTGTGTCTAATATGAATTTTATTATAATTCATAGAAGGACATAAAAAATCAGTTCCTTTAAGAATATAATATTTTGAATCATATAAAGACTTTATTAATATTATAGGTATTTTAATGAATATGTTTAATTTATATAAAATTATTATTAATAAAATTTAAAAATAGATTTTTATATTAATTTTATTAGGTTAAATGGAAATCTTATAGTTATCTCTTTAAAAAAATTATAAAAATTAGTTTGTATTTTTTAGAAACTCAGTGTTGTATGCAGTGAAAGCTTATCTTGGAATCATGTATTATAAAATATGACATAATGTAGCATGTAATTACTGAAATAAAATAAAATTAATTTACCCAAAAAATAGTTCTCCAAAAAACGGGGTGCTACACCATGAAATTATGGATGTAATGGTATCTTTTTTGGTTTCATTAAAAATAATTTTTTAACAATGGCATGGAATGTCTGTTGTTCTCATTAATGAATTATGGTGAAAATATATCTCTAGGTGTTTGGTTGTGATTTTCATCCATGATGACATCCTCGTATTTAACAATTGATGTTTTACTAGAGTGTGTAAGAGAAATTTCTTCAAATTTAGATTAATAATTAATCATTCTAAGTATATTCAATAATTTTATTTCAATTTCCATATCTAAATTGAAAGGGTAATTGTTTCGGGTTCTAGATAGTCAAATTTGAGAAAAAAAATACTATTAGCCCCACCTACCTA
Source organism: Viscum album (assembly GCA_963277665.1). Taxonomy (NCBI): domain Eukaryota; kingdom Viridiplantae; phylum Streptophyta; class Magnoliopsida; order Santalales; family Viscaceae; genus Viscum; species Viscum album. Next base: position 1,261,347,542 of record OY728132.1, on the reverse strand, counting down.
GTAAAAGAACCATGATTTTACACGTACCTATCATGGGTTGTGGAAAAAACAATTACTGTTTACGTTAAAATGTAGTAAAGTGGTAACTAACAGTTTTATCCACAATGGATCACAGAAAAATCATGTTTTTCTCTATAAATTATAGAAATTAGTGGTCATTATGTTTAATTTTTTTTATTATAAAAATAAATAATGAAATGAAATAAATGATGAATACAAATTGATTAAGAGAGTGATAGGGTGAGGGTAGGATTCCTTTTTCAATTTCATCATAGTTGTAAAAATAATCCCACCTATCTTCCTATGTAATGATAAATGAAGGACTCTATGATCGAGTTGTCAATCACCCTTAGATGTGGTATATAATGGAAACCCATTTGATGTGTATGAAAATAAGTAAATCATCCCCAAACCATTATCTAAGGTCCAAATTAGAAATTTTTTGTCCTTAAAAAAAATAAATCAATTCAATTATTCATTACACATTCCAATGATCTCTAGAAAATCTCTACCAAATACAATCTCCACCACATGAAAAATTACACTAGGCAGACGACGATTAAAGAACATCATATAAATATACAATAAATTAATAACACTCTAACCGTATATGCAATCACATTAATAGAATTGGTAACTACCGATAACATAAATCATTCAATATAAAACGAGGGTTTTAAATTATAGCACAAGACTCTGAAATTAAAAAATAAAACTACCTTATCCCCGATAAGTAAAAACTTTTACCCCTCAAAATGAAGGGTAATAGAGTTTAATTGGGAAAAATATATCAATGTAAAACTAATAAAACAAAAAATTAAAAATTAAAAACACTTCAAGGATGTAATACGCCGGCTTATTACCACTTTCTTTTCTATAAACCCTTTGAATATAAGTGGTTACACATATTTATAGGCATTATGTATAGAAACTTTTCCTTCCTATTTCTATATGCCAACATTTTGAGCATATTTATCAGTGTAAATAGATGATTATAAAGAATGTGTGTTCATAAAAGTTGTTCTCTTTTCCCCGATTCATGATCTCTAAAAATATAAATTTCAATGACAATTATCAAATATGTTACACATGAATTACTCGAACACTCTTTTTTTAGCTGAATAAAGTCTTTAAATTCTCACAAATTTGAACACTAAATGTATTCTTAATGAGATCGATTAGAGGAAACGTGGATGTAAGACCTCTATAAAATCCAGTTAGAATCACTTTATTTTAAGGTATGTAGGCCCCTATATACCTCATTTTCTGAGGTGAGTCCATTCTATCAACCATAAAAATGTATCAAATTGATATATTCTATTAGGCATATTGATGTTTGTATGTTCTATGAGTCTAGTTGAAGAATATTATACCCACAAACAAGGTAAAATTAAAAATAACCATTCCAATTGAAAAAATATTATAATTATTATGCTCAGAATACATAAATGGTAGAAAACTATTAAAATTTCCCCATTAATAAATTTTCACATTTTTTCAAAAAATACTCCAAAAATATAAAAATAAAGCAATTTTTCTAAAAATATTTAATTAGATGGGACTAAATAATTTAAAAAACTATTAAAAATAATTAAAATATTATCTCTAACAACTTCTTATAGTGAATTGATACATTTCTAAGTGGAAAACTCTAAATAACATAAAAAATCCCACAAGAATAAATTAGAGACACTTTAAGGTTCATCGCATGATAAAAAAGTTAACCCCAAGCCATATGTAATTCCATATAATATTTAAACATAAACAACACATAGATTATAATATTATTCAGATAAAATTTAAATTTATTTATTTAGGACTTTTCAAAATCATGACATTTTACATGAAGTATTATTTAAAATCTACACGTTCACTGCTAAAATCACATTGAATGCTTAATATATACCACAATATTCTAATTACTATGTAAATATTCTTTTATTAATATAAAAACATATATTTTCTATTTAGAAAACTATCATTTATAATGAAAACCAGAGAATCTACATTATCAAATAAACTAAAATTAACCCACTATCCTAAAAACATAATAAAAAATCATCTTAACCCAACATAAATAGATGATACGCATAACCAAAATCACAGAAAAAAAGGTTTTAGAAACAAAATAATGTGGGGGTACTTTTCAGACATAGTTTTTCATCATGTTTTGATAAAACATGCACCAACCATGTGACTACGATATATGGACTCTTAGAACCATATGAACGTGATCTCGAGTTTATCATACCATTGGAGAAAACTTTTTTACTTCACATTAAAATCCTATTTTCAGATGAGAAATTATATTATCTCTAAAAAACCCACATAATCCCAATATTATTTAAAATATCAATAATTTAAGTTATACTAGACAAATTTTTTTTTTATAGCTCATAAAACCTTGACTCTTACCATAAAACTCATGGAAACATAAGTTTATATATAATAAATATCTATGTTGACTCTCCGTACACATAAATATTGTATTTTGAAATTCACACCTCCAATATACCATTGATTTTTTAGTGGAAAAGGGTCTTTGATAACATTTTCTTATGAACAAACAAGGACTACCCTAACCCAGTACCAGTTTTGGCCCATGAAACGGGCCGAATGGTGTTCCCAATACCTATGGATTAGAATCAAGAATTTAAAAATCAAATAAAAACTTTTGGGATGGATTTCACCAATTAAACATAAATAAATATGTATCAAAAACTAATACTTAATTTGATGTCGTGTGCTTATCGACAAGACATATATTATAACTAAATAAATAGTTTCAAAATAAGACAACATGAAAACATGGAATTACACTAACTAATAATCCAATAATATTTATGAGATACTATAATATAGTGAGAAAATAAAATAGACCATGATCTCAATAATAAAGGGGAAGTAAAAATGGTTGATACATATTAATTTCAAGATAATAAAAAAAAGATAACCCAAAATACCAATCCAAAAATAGTCATGTCAACCGTGGTCACCATCTAGCATCAATTCCAAAACCTACTCTATGAATGGCCCTATATTATAACTACATGATTCAAATATTCTTGAGAACCTAAATGTGAACCTGTAAAGGATTCATGTTCTAATAACACCAAGATGAATAAGTAATGTGTGATAATTATTGGCTAGTATATTTTAAATAAAGTTTATATGCATTATATTTTCCTAAATAATCCATAAATACTAGATTTAAATATGATACATTAAAATATGGTTTAAAAGCATTGGGAAAACATAAGATCATCCCAAATAATTTTTAAAATATGAAAATATACATTAAACAAATCATTTATATTTTCAATTATAAAATCTATTAGAAAACAAACATTCCAAAAAACCCCATTTCAACTAATATCTTATTGTTTCTAAATAAAATAACTCATAAATAAAGTTTATAGGAAATATAATGATTCATAAATATAATTTGACAAGTATGAAATTGTATTTCTAATAAATGCAAGACATCATCAAAAATGATTACACTAAAACTAAAGAAATGAATTTGAACCATACCATACAAATTATAATAATAAGAGGAACACACTACAGTAAAAGAATAAATCAAAATTAATAGAAATTATAATTTAATATAATTATAATGAAGTCAAAGTAATGTATATATAATCATGGGAAACACCAAAAAATATAATGAGACAATCCTGGATATTTTAATATAGATGATTTTCATAGTCTATAACCACTCAACTTTCATTATGAAACATCATTAGAGTCACACTATTAGTAGGGATTGTAACACACAACTAAGGGATGCTAGTCATTATTTGAACTCAACTAAAATAATAACCTCCACTCAATGTCACTTCATAATTCATATGATCTCCAAGAATATTGGGACAATATGTGGGTAAAAAGTTTGTTACATATTAATCACTAATAAAACATATCATAATTATATAAACTCATCCCACCCCCAAACACCCTTCTAATCAAAATAAAACATTATAGTTTACATGAAAGAAAAAAATATTTTCAAAAAAAATCATAGTATTCCATAATTTATTTAAAACATAGCTTCATTTAGGGATTATATAATGGATATAGATCATTTATGAAATAAAAATTTACACTGTGCTAAATAAGTCTATGGATTTATTATAAGAACCATAGACATAAAATATTCTTTGAAATTAATTTTTGAAACCTAGTGTAACATGAAACATTATTTAAGGTAAAAAGTATCTGAAATTTTAATCGAAAAAGATCAAAAAATCACCCATACATACAAACAAAACCTTAATAAACAATACTATAAACATCATAAGTATAAATTATCTATAAGAAACACAATAATATATGAAATAAACATTAAAAGGACACTAAATTATGAAATATTAATCAATAACCCCTTATGATCCCTGAAAATCCCAATATAAATCCATTTAAAATTTCCAAAATCATTTTTAAATACAAATACATTAAAAAATGTACATGAAAAAATAATAACATGCATAATTTTTGGAGAAATTGATTTATAAAACTAATTTATAGAATGATTTTTTAATGGTAAGAACATGGAAATAATTAACTTGGTCAAGCATGAATGGTAAAAAATAATTGAACAAGGAAGATGATGACCAAAGGAACAACATACCGACCATAAATAATTAAAATCAAAAATATTGGACAAAAAAATAACTCTACATTTTATAAAATATGTTTTTTAGGATGAATATGCTTTTGAGAAACAAGAAAAGAAGAATATAATAAGAAAAAATAGAATAATATAAAGAAATATCCTTATAAACAATGGCTAAAGAATAATGGTATCATGATGGAGAAGGGATGGAGGTTCCAAGTGCTCCACAAGATCTTAATCAAAAGAGAGAGGGTGTAAAGAACCCATAAAGGTCCTTTAAATGATAGGGTAAATATGAATGCTTTATAATTTTTAAGAACAAGGTTAATATGAATGATTTTCTCATATGGGATGACAAAATGTGTTCAGACTAGGAATATTTAACTTCTTTCACTACGAGGAGACACAGTTTCTTCTAATAGTGTACCAAATGTGCATCACAGTCCCACGACTGTATGAACTTACATAGATTCCAATTAGATCCACATGATCACTTAAATCTACGAAACACAGTGATTAAACAAAAATAAAAACAATAATTATATTTTTCTGTGAAAATAATAATTATTAAATGATTGGTATTTCTAAAAAAATAATTTCATTAGACATCATACATTAAATGTGATTATTTTTTCCTTTTATGTAAAAAACATGTATACTATATAATTAAAAAAATTAAATCAGAACGTTTTTTATCCATGAATAATTGATTTAGTATTCATTATCTACAACTAATTAATTTTGGGATTTTATTAACATATTTTAATAATCATTCCTTGAATTTTATCAATCCTTTTTATTGATTCCATTATTTTAAAATATGTATTTCATGAAAATAGTTTCTTTGCAATAAAAGTTATTTTCACATGTGATTTAATACTTTTAATTATATTAAAAAATCTTTCATTTTTTAATTATGTTTCATTAATATATCTTGTAATGTTTTTGGAGTTTTGTTTTAATGTTTTATCATAAGAATGTGTTGTTCAATTTATTTTTGTGTTATGTTTACCACAAGCTATCAACCATGTAATAATTTTTTAAAATGAAATATAAAATATAATCCTAGTGTGTTACCTTTTCCACTCATTAAATAAATTGTTCCTTAATAATTTTAATTTCACTCACTGATGACAGTATATGGGGGTATTCATAACAAAATCATGACCTAAGATATAATTTATAATGATCCATGTTCCATACAATAATGGGTAATACTATGAAACTGATATTTTATCCTATAATAGGTATATATATGTGTTTTCCTTTACCACAACTATTTGGTTCAAATATTCCTTCTTAGATGGTAATAATAGTTTTTATAGAAATAAAAATCACAACATCATTTTCAAGATCATGGTCGAAACCAAATACAAAAAACAAAATGAGTATGATTATAATCAATAAATATTATAATATAAAAAATAAATCGTAAGTGCCTTATCCTATGAAAACATAATTTAATCCAAAGATACATTTGATTGTAATGGTTCAAACTATTCCACTTAGAGTTTAACAAAATATTTCCATTAGTTTTATTAATAAACTCATGCCTAAAAACAATATTATTTATGGCATAAATACTGCACCTTTAAAATATTTTACCATTGTAATATTTTTATTATTGATATTTTAAATTACAATTCATGTTCAATCCTTAAATTTCTATTGACACAAAGGGTACCAAAGCTATAATGATTTCTTTTTCAATCTCTCTTTATAACCAAGGCAGTTAATATTAAATTTCCAATGGATGAAAATTTTCTATTTCTCGTTACAACACTATCTATTTTTATATAAATGGGTTATTCTATAAGGTTCATAAAACATATTATCATTTCACCTCCCATTGGTTTACAATTTAACCAAAATGATTCATTTAAGTGAATCCAACCTTATCTCTTTTATTTGGTCTATAATCTTTCTACTCCATGTCTATATTTATTATAATGTTATATTAAAGTCCTTATCTATACTTTAGTGAATTATTAAAATAATTTTATTTTATATTTAACATTATTTTACTATTTTGAAATAAATCCTTTCATTTTTTATAATGGCTATTTTCTATTGACTTTATCTCCACTGAAAAAAGTGTTAAAAAATATTACTCATTTTAAAAAATTGCATGGATGTCTTTTCCCTCAAACATCACCATTTTTTCATTAAGAATATTCTTCTCTATATTTTCATTATTTTACAATGTTTTATCTATTCTATTTTTTAAAAAATTAATATATTTTAAAATAAAATTTATCGTAATTAATTGATATTTATTATTGTTTTTAAAGGTAAATTTTTAATAATGTTATACAAGTATTTTTCATCTATGTAAACATACGTTGAATTTTCTTACTATTAAATTTTTATATTATCTAATGGTACCACTCACCATATTTCTCTAGATATATTATGATCATATGTTATGAAAATTCAATGAAACCCATTTATTTCCCTGGGAAAATTAAAATATGATAGAATTGGAAATTTGTTATATTCATATGTCACACACTTGTATGGTTTTGATTATGTTATACGTGGGACCAAAAATATTTAGATATCCAATTCATTGGGAAAATATTTATATCTCATGAAATGACATGTAAAATTTGGAGGAGTGGACCATATCCACTATAGGACACTCTCCACTATGACTAAGAACAAGGAGTGAACCAAATCCACTAAGGGATACTATCCAAGTTGTTTTAATATCCTTGACTATGATCCTTGGAACATGAATCTATTTACTATTCTTTTGATTGTTTCATAAACTTATATAAAGTCATTATGTTATACAAGATACCTGTGTTTTTTTTCATGGATCATGATTATTGAATCATGTTTTCTATACTCTTAATACACATTTCTTTTCTTATATCAATGAATTATGTCATGATTCATGTTTATGATCTATGTTATGTTTGTTTGTTTTTATTTATATTATTTTCATGTATACTTATTATGCTCTCATAACCATATGTTCATATAATTCTCACCTACGATCTTTGATTAATACATCTTATGTTTACCCATGCAGAGTGTCTAATATCATCCTTTATTATGTTTTCATTCCCCAGGTAATAAAGAAGAGTGTTATGTATGATTTGTTTAAAATGGTATCCGGAGTTTATAATTTTTTTTGAGATGTTAAAAACAAAATCAATTTTCTATATATGATTTTTTAGATTCTAATGATCAAACATTTCACTCGATGTGTTCTGTTTGGTTGAAAAATATCTGTTTTGGTATGAGTTTTGTTATGTATGGGTTTTCCTGATTCTATAAAAATCTAAACATATAAGTATTTTAATATATATGTGATGAAATATTGTAACAACTCAAGTTTCCACAGTACGCTTCACTTTGTATAATATAATAGCTTGGGTTGTTCACAACTTCGAGTTCTAACACACCACGACCAATCAAAATAGAAGTTTTGAATAGTAATTCCCACATTTTGAAATTTTGAAATTTTATTTTTCAAAATGGACTTCATTTTTTTATTTTGAATACAAAAAATAGCTTATGCTGAATTTTTGGTATTTTTCTGAAAACATTCAAATTTTGATGAATAGTGAAAAACACTACATTATTGCTTAAAACTGAATTTTATTTAAATAATTATTAGTATTATTTTTATTTATTTTAACGTCAAAATAGATATATAATACCTATTTTATTTAAATTTAATTCACTGGAGTCATTTTATAATAAGATTATTTATATGAAATTTTATTGAACTATTTAACGCATTTTACCCACCTTCTAGTGCATTTGAAAATTTTCATAAAATGTAATTTTACAACTTATGTGAATTGAATTTCAAATATATGAGAGACATGGTTGGAATCATTATGAAAAATGTGGTTCAATAGGATGAAAATAATTTTTGGTTGATATTATCTTTTGAATTTTATTTACCACGATTAATAGTAAATAAGGTAATTAAAAGTAAAAATGATATTATAATTACCCTAACACATATTATAATTCTATTGGATAAGGTTATTTCGACTGAAATCAACCTTAGTAATAAAATATTGTCTTTTTGGTCCACTTGGATTAGATGAGGACATTTATTATTATTTTATTTAAAGAAGAGATACAAGTGTTAAATTCAATGTGTAATAACTAAACCATTTTTAATATAAAGTTATACATAATATAAATTAGACTATAAATATTCATTATAAATATAAAAATATTTCCTAAATAATGGTATTTTATTTATAAATTTTAGACATGAAATAAATAAAATTATTTATGACAGAATGATGATGCATTAATTTCCTTATTATTGAAATATTAAAATAATTGATATTATTAATCTTAATATAATTTTAAATTGAGGATTTTGATGAATTACAATAATTTTATAGTTTAATATTACATGTTAGGGTTTATTAAAAAAAATTCAATGTGATAATGTTTTTATGACTTTCACAAAAACTAAATACCGAATAGTATCAAAATTGACATTTTAGAACGAATATTATATTATTAATTGATATAATATTCCTAAAATATGAGGATCATAAAGAGGACTAATATAAGGTTATATATATTAATAATTAACCAATTGGGGTTAAATTGAATTTTTATAGTATGTTAGTTAACCATTTATTATAATAATACAAGAATACATGGTAAAAGTTTAACTATTTAACTAAGAGTTAAATCTAAAAGATAAGGTTAATATGGCAACCTAAACCTATCTAAAACCTAATGGTTGAGAAATTTTTTATTCATACCCACCATATCATAGAAATTAATTCTTTTTGGAGCCATTATAAACCTAATAAGATTTTATAATTAAATAATATTTTAAGCATTTCCTAAAGTTACCGTCACCTCTCTTATAAAAAGGTACTTCCCCATCTCTCAAAATCACACCTCAAAGTCCATTTTTTTGGACAAAACTTGATCAAATATCCCCCCAACTACCTAACATAGACCTAGAGTCATTACATTAATAATAAAGAAAACCTTATGAGCCCATTTTGGTCAAATCAAAAGGAAGCACCCGAAGAAGAGGTAATAATTTCATCCGCTCTTTCAAAGTAATTTTCTTCTTCCACTTCATATTTTTTGTTGTTTACATACAAAAATAATAAACCTAGTACCTTATAAATATTTTTATGTTATTATAAACATATTACTACCATATTCATTATTCTATATGTCCTATGAATGACAAACTCACCACACGTGTATACGTACATCTTAATATCTCCACGTCGTGGTGTAGTTTGTTATTCAACACTTCATTATTTGGATAAGTATAATAATGATTATAATTGATTTAAATAATAAATATAAAATTTCAATGATTCATTATATATGATATAACATCTAATTACAAATGATATTACCATCAATATAATGATATTGTCGCTCGTGCATATGTAAGGATTACCGTCTCCACGAATGTGATGAGATTCATTCCCCATCAAAACCAATCAAGAGTAATTTTCTTTTTATGATTAAAAATAATTTTTAAGAACTTAATAGTCATTTTATAAATGAATCAAATATATCATATCCATATTAAACATGACATACATAACAATACCTATAAAGTAAAACTAATCAGTTAACACCCGATACAATGATACTACTTAAATATTATTAACAATGCAATATTAGAAGATCATATATGATATCATATTTATGTATATGTTTCATGTATAATTTAATAAAAATTATTTAACTATTATAGAGGAGGTTAATGTACCCTTGATCAAGGAAAAGTACAAGGTAAAGTTTAATTTTAAAATATCTTTATTATCTGAGGTTGCTTATATGTGAGTATCTACTGGGACTTATTTATCATTCACATCTGTGTTTCTTAAAAATTTATTTCAAAAAAATTTTAATATTTCCAATAATATAGGTTAAATTCATGTATAACCTTGTTTTACTTTAAATAAAATGTTTATAAATAATCTTCTTATTGTTTTACAAACAAGGTACATTATGACATTTTCGACGAATTAAGGTAAGAATGTTCTTTTAACTTATACAGATGGTACATCTATTTTCCACTGTTATAAAACATTCAAATATTCCTATGAAATATTATGAGAATATTTTCAAAATAAACATTTTCTTTTATAATTATGTGACTTTTAATATATTTCAAAATTTAATTGAATATTTATCTCAAATAGTTTTGATTTTATCTGTGTCAATGAATTTTGATTGATTTTAAACTTGTTTGATGTTGATATATTATAATACAGTCTTCCATTTTATATTAAAGGTTTTGTGATATGTTTGACCGTGGATGTGTTATTTTTATACCATTCGTGTTTTACGGTTAAGGCATTAACATTTCATATGCTAGTTTTAATACAAATATTTATGATATCTTTCGACATTTTCATATGAGAAATTCAATAGACTTAGTATGTGATAGGTGGAGCCCGCTATAGCTCCTTGATGCATCTATAGGTCTCATGATTCAAACTAGTATCTTGGAAGAAGGCCCTGACAAAATCTTATTTATAGTCTTGGCACGAGGCCTTGACATTGTGGTTATGATGTCCGACATTATGTATTCGTTGATTATGAAATTGGATATTGATATTGCATTTGATTGTTCGACTAGTAGAATATCCATGTGAATAAGTAAATGATTTATTTGATTTATATTTTCCATATTATGATGTTGTTTTAGTTTAAAAGGCTTTTGTTTTAGTATTATACTATTCTTTAAATGTTTATGCTTATATTTTGGATGTTTCCACTGAGTTTTTATCCTTACTCAGCATCTGATCTCACCCCTTTCTTATGTTTTATTTTTCCCAGGATGTGAAGAAATATATTTTGATTGACCTAAAGGTATAGGCTAAGGAGATATTAGTGTGTTCAAAGGGGACACAATGTTGTTGTTTTTCAATTTCAAAATTTAATGTAAAACATATGTAAGTATGTAGTACTTCTGAGGCTACTAAAATGTTTGGTATTTCGGGACATGATTCCCCATATCATTACAATGTTATGTAATAATGCACCGACTCTGGGTAACTAAGGTCTAAGTGTTATAGTTGGTATCATAGGAAGTTTAGCATAAACCATGGAAGCTATATCTAGATAAACTCTAATTTGAGATCATTACCCTAACATAGACTTTGAGGATTATAATATAAGAACTTCCTAGAATATTGTTAATGTAGAGATGTTGTATATTTTTCATGAAATACATCCATGTCTAGATACGCACAGGTAGAGGTGGATCTAGCACAGACGTAACTAGTAGTAAAAACACTAACAAGGAGTTTTGGGCTTGACTCGTGCTATCCTGGTACACGACAATAGGCCTTTCTACACTATTTGTTAAAAAAATCATGGGGGATATTCTTCGGATAATTAAAATTTTCTTTAAAAACCTTTATGAAGGATTTATGAGTATATACCTTCTCAAATAAATCATTTTTAGGATTATGTAGTATATCCATAAACTGTTCAATTTATGTTAACTATTTTATATGTTTTGAATTATGTATTATGATTCATAATCTAATATAGTGTATTTAATTGTTTAGAAATGGTACCTAGTGGAAGGAATGGAAACTGTATAAACCCATGTAATCCATGTAGGTATTTCCCTCCAACTAAAGATAATTATAGTGGAGGCGATGATACAACTGGTGCTTATTATCTTATCACCATACTAGGACAAATCACTCAGGTTACGAAAAATAACCTTACCTGTTTGGAGAACCCGGATCCACAACATAGATGATCAATGTTAGACCACTTCATGAGGAAAAAAAACCAACATTCAATGAGACTAAAAATCCATTTGTTGCTTAGAAATGGATATGTTCCTTAGAGAAAATATTTCATGCTTTAGAGAGTAGCGAAATGGAAAAAGACTTCATGGTAGTTTATCGTCTCATAGGAGAAGAAAATAAATGGTGGTCATTAATTGAAAACGAAAAATAAGATGATGAAGTATCCAATATGCAATGGAAGGAGTTTGAGGAGATTTTATTAGAAAAATACTTTCCTCATGAACATCGAGTAGATATGGAAAGACAATTTCTAAGTCTGAGGCAAAAGAATGATGAGAATGTCCCAAAGTATGATGCTAATGATATAAGGTTAGCAAGGCATGAAAAAGATTATATATGTAACCCAATGAGTAAGATTTATAGATTATTTTATAGGTTAAAACCATTTTTTCATTGATAATTAATCTCATAATCCTTCTCATTATACGAAGATATTGTCTCATGTCCTATCAAGACAAAAAAGGAATTATCTATATCTTTCCACATTAAAGAAAATCAAGATAAGAAGAGATCTACTAAACACTCTAGAAATGGCAATAAGTGGAAGAAGGGAATAGTGTAATTTCCATCTAGTAGTAAATGTGGGAAGAAACACCCCTATACATGCCTGAAGGGAATGAGAGTCTATTATATGTGTGGTAAAAAAGGCCACCAATCTCATTATTGCAAGGGAAAGAAAGGAGATGTCAATGTGGAATGCTATAATTGAAGATAAATGGGGAATTATGAAAATTAATTTCCTAACCCCCAAGGAAACATACCTAAGAGAAGGAAAAGGGAGCAAGGCCAAGATTATGTAGCCACTACTATTGAGGTTAAAGCCTTGAATGATGTGGTGGCAGGTAATTTCATGGTTTCCTCAAATTTAGCCAATGATTTATTTGATTCTAGATCATCACATTGTTTCATAACTTCCTATTTTTCAATGAAAATTATATATTTCCCATTTTATTTAACAATGATGTTGTCAGTAAAAACTCTTAAGGGATGTATAATTGCAACAATGTTTTGTGAATCAGTTGCCATTCGGGAATATAATAGTTCTTTATATGTTGATCTCATCGTCATAACTATGATTGAATTTGATATAATCCTCTATATGGATTGGTTTTCATACCATGATGTCAAAATTTATTTTAAGAAGAAGGAGGCTACAATTTTTGATGATGATAAAGAGTACCTTATATTTTGAGCTGAAACGTCACCGCGTGATTCTTTTCTAGATCCACCCTCATTATCTCTACTAAATTAAATTATTGGGATGGAAGAGAAAGAAATAACTATAGTTGAGGAAAGGAATGTTCAAATAGATGATTTACCTATTGTGCAAGAATATGTTGTTGCGTTTATAGTGGATTTACCTAAACATTATCCAAAATGATAAATTGAGTTTTCCATTGTCTAAATTCATGGTTTAAGGCCCATATCGAAGACCCCTTATAGAATGGCCATTGTGGAATTAATGGAACTAATGAAACAACTAGAGGAATTGAGTAATAAAAGATTTATTCACCGTAGTTTTTCTCCATGGCGAGCCCCTTTTCTTTTTCTAAGAAGAAAGATGAATCTATGGGGTTGTTCATTGACTACATGGAGATCAATGTTATAACAATAAAAAACAATAATCCCATACCTCGTATTGATGATTTATTCGACCAAATTCATGTAGCTCAATATTTATGAATGATTGACCTTCGATCTGGATGTCATCAGTTGTGTGTGAAGAAGGAAGAAATTCCAAAAACCACATTTTGAACGAGGTATGAGCATTACAAGTTTACAGTAATGTCTATTGGACTGACTAATAAACCTTATGTTTTCATATATCTAAGGAATAGAGTTTTAAGGAATATTTTGAGGACTTTTTAGTGGTATTTATTGATGATATATTGGTATACTAAAAAAGATATGAAGAGCACAAAAATCACTTGAACACTATTCTAAAAACACTTAGAAGAAATGAATTATAAGGTATGTTTAGAAATTGAGAATTATGGCCTTTTGAGATTTATTTCCTTAACCATATTTTCTCAAAGGATGTAATCTCTATTGATCCTTCAATGACCAAGGCCATCCAGGAATGTCCAACACCTACGAGTATAAATAAGGTACATAATTATATTGGTTTAGAAGATTATTATCTGTGTTTCATCCAGAATTTTTCCCGATTAGCTAACCCATTAACTAATCTCACAATTAAAGGGGTTAAATTTGTTTCGTCAAAAGAGCGTGAAGAATTATTTGAATAACTGGAGATAATATTAGTCAATGATTCTATATGGAATCTACCATCTAGGAATGATGGGTTTTTTAATTACAGATATGCTTCAAAGAAAGGACTAGTTTGTCTCCATATGTACAATGATATAGTTATTGCCTATAAATCATGATAGATAATAATTCATGAACAAAACAATCCCACTCATGATCTTTATTTAGATGCTTTAATCATTTATTTGAGGATATGGAGACACAATCTTTATAGTAAAATATGTGAGATATATACTTCTCACAAGAGTTTGAAGTATATTTTGTCACAGAAATAACTCAACATGAGGAAAAAACAACTGCATGAACTACTAAAGGATTAGTATTTCACTATAAACTACCATTATGGGAGGGAAAATAAGGTGGAATATGATTTTAGCATAAATGATCATGGAGTTTTGAACAATATGACAATTTAAAGGTATCCTATATTCATGGATCTGGTATAGATGGATATTAGAATAATCATGGAAGGTGAAACATAAAAACTTTTTGAAATGGTTTCCAAACCATCTTTATTAGAAAGGATAAAACATTCTCAGCATGATGATGAGGAGTTTCAAAAGAAAATTATTGTTGTGAACAATGGGAGATTGAAAGACTTCGTATATGAAGCAGGGATTTTGAAATTTGGGAAGGGAATTTGTCGTCCTAGCATACCTGATCAAAAAAAGGAATTGTTGGATGATGCTCATAACTCCAATTTCTCAATACATCTTGGTAGAAC
This sequence comes from Viscum album, assembly GCA_963277665.1. Classification (NCBI taxonomy): domain Eukaryota; kingdom Viridiplantae; phylum Streptophyta; class Magnoliopsida; order Santalales; family Viscaceae; genus Viscum; species Viscum album. The sequence continues at coordinate 1,261,332,130 of OY728132.1, read as the reverse complement.
TAAGATGTATAGAGATTTGAAGGAACATTTTTTAAGGGACAACATGAAAAGAGAGATTGCAGATTATGTTTCATGATGTAAGGTTTCTCAACAAGTGAAGGCTAGAAGACTAAATCCTAGAGGGTTCATGCAACCTATTCCCATACATAATTTGAAATGGGATGATATTATGATTGACTTTGTCATGGGACAACCAAAGACTCCTAGAAGGAATGATGCAATATCATTCAGTGATGATCATATTACCAATTCAACACATTTTCTTGCTATAAGAGAAGGTTTACCACTTAAACATTTAGAAAGACTATATGTTAATGAAATTTTAAGAATTCAGGGTGTACCCATATCTATTATTTATGATCATGATCCCAGTTTTACTTCAATATTCTAGAAAATTCTTTAGAAGGCCCTATAAACTTAACTTCATTTGACCACTTCCGACAACCCTCAAACTGATGGACAATCAAAATACACTATTTAAACCATAGAAGTCATGTTGAGATCTTTCTCATATGACATTCAAGGTATGTGGGATCAATATTTACCTCCAGTAGAATGTTCCTATAAAAATAGCTTCCATTCAAGTATTCATATGGAACCATATGAAGTGTTATATGGAAATAGATGTCTCACACAAACTTGTTGGGATTTTTTGGGTGAAATTAAACTCATAGTCCCAGAACATTTTGAGGAAACAATGGAAAAGATGAATATTATCCAAAACCACATCAAATCATCTCAATGTAGGCAAAAGGGCTATGGTGATAACCGGTGGAATGATTTGGGATTTCAAGTAGGAGATCATGTTTTCTTGAAGGTATCTCCAAGGAAGTGTGTTATACGGTTTAGCATGAAGATAAAATTATGTCCCATGTATATATGACCTTTCAAAAATTTAGATTAAATTGGAGTTATATATTTTCATTGGGAAAATCCGCAAAGTATCTCCAAAGTTCATGAAGTGTTCCTTGTATCACTGTTGGGAAAATACATGGCTGACCAATTGCATAGAATCACCTAGGAAGAATTATATATTGAACCCGACTTATCTTATTGTGAGGAGCCTATCAGAATTACTGATATTAGAGTATATGTGTTGAGAATATGGACGTCTTGTCTGGTAAAAGTTCTATAGAGAAACCAAAATATGGAAGAGGCAACATGGGAACCCGAGTAACTTATGATGAAGAACTACATGAATCTTTTTATGAATTAATTTTTTAGAAATTTCTAAGACGGAATTATTTGAAGGAGAGAAGAATTTAACACCATAATCTTTCATCGTATTCTTCTCTTTCAATAATACAATAACTTGCTCTTTACCCAACTTCATGTTTTAACACACCACGACAAATCAAACCAGCCGTTATAAATAGTAATTCATACTTTTTGAAATTTTATAAATTTTGTTTTTAAAAATGTACTTCATTTTTGGATTTGGAATATCAATATTATCTTAGGGTGAATTTTTAGTATTTTTCTGAAAAATTTCAATTTTTGATGTACAGTGAAAACACTGCTTTATTGTTTAAAACGGAATTTTATTCAAATAAATATTTTTTTATTTAAATTTATTTTAAAGTCAAAATAAATATATTATACCAATATTTTTTTCAATTTAATTCATTGGAGTCCTTTTATAATAAGATTAGATATATAAAATTTTACTGAACTATTTAACGTCTTTTACCAACCTTCTAGGCGCATTTGCAAATATTTACAATACATAATTTTACAGCATCTTTTAATTGGATATAAAAAATCTGAGAGACATTTTTGACATCAGTAAGTAAAATTTGGTTTAATAAGATAAAAATAATTTTTTTGTGAACATTATCTTTTGAATTTAATTTACCACGATTAAAAATAAATAGGTTAATTAAAGGCAAAAATGATATTATAATTACCCTAACACATGTATTAATTATATTGGATAAGTGTTTTTCTACCAAAATCAACTTTAGGAATAAAATATGATCCTTTTGGTCCTCTTGGATTAGATTATGACATTCATTATTATTTTATTTAAAGAAGAGTTAAAAGTGTTAAATTCTATGTTTAATAACTAATTTATTTTAATATATTGTTATAGATAATATAAATTCAACTATAAATATTCATTATAAATTTAAAAATATTTCCTACACAATGGTATTTTATTTATAATTTTTAGACATAATATAATTAAATTTATTTATGACACAATGATGATGGAGTAATTACCTTACTATGGAAAGATTAACATAATTTATAATATAAATTTTAATATAATTATAAATTGTGGATTTTGAGGAATTCTACAAATTTTATATGTTAATATAAAATGTTATGGTTGATTCAATAAAATATTTTCGTAGTGATAATGTTTTTATGACTTTCACAAAAACTGAATACCAAATATTGTTAAAATTGACAAAAATGAGTTATTAAAAAAATGCTATATTATTAATTGATATGATATTTCTAAAAATCTATGGTTTGGACAAATTACATAGTTAAAGTTATATATATCAATAATTAACCACTTCAGGTTCACATGTATTTTTATAGTATTTTTATTAACCATTTGTTATAATAATAAAAGAATGCATGGTAAAAGTTAATCTATTTAACTAAGAGCTAAATCTAAAATATAAGATTAATATGGTGACCTAAACTAGAATAAAACCTATTGGTTGATATTTTTTCAACAAATACCTACCTTGGAATCTAAAAAAATCCTTTTGGAGCCATTATAAATAGAATATGATTTTATAATAACATAATATTTCATGTTTTTCCTACAGTGGCACTCACCTCTCTTATAAAAGGGTACCTCCACTTATCTCAAATAACACCTCCAAATCCATTTTTATTGGAAAAATCCTACTAAAATATCCTCAAAATTACCCTCACTTCGACATATATTCCTTACATTGATCAGAAATCCAACCTAATGATCCCTTTGGATCAAATCAAAAGGAATCACCCAAAGATAAGATAATAATTTCCTCAGGTCATTCAAAGTTATTTTCTTCTTCCATTTCCTCTTTCTTTGTTTTTTCCATACAAAAATAATAACTCTATTACCTTCTATATACTGTGATGTTATTAATGACATGGTAAAAACTTACTATTTATTCTATCCATCCCATTAATGGTAAAGTCACCATACATGCATACGTACGGATTATCGTCTCTAAGTCGTGGTGTAGTTAGTTATTCAACACTTCATTATTTGGATGGGTATAATATTGAGTATAATTGATGTAAATAATAAATATAACATATTAATTATTATTTATATATGATATAACATCCAATTACATGTGATTTTTCCATTAATATAATGATATTGTCGCTTGTGGGTATTTATGGATTACCGTCTCCACGAACGCGATGAGATTCATTCCCCACCATAACCATTCAAGAATAATTTTCATTATATCATTAAAAATAATTTTTATAAACTTCATATAATTTTGGATATAAATCAAATACATCGAATCCTTAATAAACATGACTTACATAACAAAACATATAAAGGAAAATGAATCTGTTAACACCCAAAACAATGATACTATTGAAATATTATTAACAAATCAATAATATAAGATCATATAAGATATCATATTTATGAATGTGGTTCATGTATAATTTAATAACAATGATTAAACTATTATAAAAGAGGTTAAATTACCCTTGATCATGGAAAAGTACAAGGTAAGAGTAAATATTATTATCCGTGGTTTCTTATACATGAGTATCTATTTAGACTTCTTTATCATCAAAATCCGTGTTTCTTAAAAATTTATTTCAAAACAATAATACAATTTCCAAGAATATATGTTAAATTCATTTATACCCTTGTTTGACTTTATATAATTTTTTTTAAAGTAATCATTCATTGTTTTCCAAACAAGGTACTTTATGACCTTTTCGACTAATTAATGTAAGAATGTTTTATTAACTAATATGGTGGGTACATATATTATTTGTCCTTATAACACCTTTGAAGATTCCCTTACATTATTATAATAATGTTTTCAATATAAATGTTTTCTTTTCTAATTATTTGACTTTTAATGGATTTTAAAAAATAAATAGATATTTCTCTGAAATAGTTTTGATTTCATCTATGTCAACATCCTTTGAGGGATTTTACACTTGTTTTAAGTTGATTTACTATGATACAATCATTCATCTTGTATTGAAGGTTTTGTGATATGTTTGACTATGGATGTGTTAATTTTATATCATTTATGGTTTATGGTTAAGTATTAACATTTCATATCCTAGTTTTAATATGAATGTTTATGTTATGGTTCATCCTTTTTCACATGAGAAATCCATTGGACTTAGTAAGTGATGGGTTGAGCCAGCTATAGCTCCTCGAAGCATCAGTAGGTATCATGAGACAAACTATTGTCTTGGCACAAGGCCTTGAAAAACACTTATTTATAGTCTTGCAACAAGGCCTTGACTATGTGGTTATGATGTCCGACATTAAACATTCCACCATAATGAAATTAGCTATTGATATTTCATGTGATTATTAGACTAGTAGAATGACCTTTTGAATAACTAAATTGCATTATTTGATTTATCTATTACATATTATTCTGACGTTTTAGTTTAAAAGTCTTGTATTTTAGTCTTATACAATTCCTAAATTGATTATTCATATTTTGGAAATATTATGCAACATTGTTATCCTTACTGAGCATCTTAGCTCACCCCTTTCTTATATTTTTTTCCCTGAATGTGAAGAAGTATATTATGACTGACCTGTTGGAATAGGATAAAAGGATATGAGTGTGTCCAAAGGGGAAACAATGTTTTTTTTAATTTTATAATGTAATGTTAAACTTATATATGTATCTAGTGCTTCCAAGTCTACTAAACTGTTCGGTCTTTCAGGACATGATTCATTATATCATGACAATGTTATGTAATAATGCATCGACTCTGGGTATCTAGGGTTGGGGAATTACAAATATTTTCTATATATCTTATAAATATATATGAAAAATTTCAGGTTATTGTAGTTGGAATAAAACTTATTGTGTAAAGAACACTAGATCATAGAGTGTGGGTCTAGGTAATTTTGATTAGTACCAGTGTAGTGTTCAAGTTACCTTTTAGAATTGGATATTATCTTATGAAGAAAATTTGAGAGTAGTAGACTCGATTATTAGTTAATATATTTAAGGGTTATAATATAATAAATCTAAATGATACCCTTTTAAGGTCTTATTTGATTTAATTTTTTAGGTGATCAATTATATTTTGAGAGGTGTTTATTGGGTTTTAAGAAAAATTAATGATTGAGGTATATATAACCATTATGGTTAATATATAATTTTACATCAATGTAATTTGGTTATTTTGATTGAAAATATATTTTTTTGTGTAATGAGTATAGTTTTTATGATTTTATCTGTTTAATAATTTATATAATATTCTAGAGCAATTCTATGAGTTTTAATTGAGTTTGGATGGTAATGGATCCTCGGTATTGATATACTAATAATATTAAATATAATATTATCATGCATATGAACTATTTCAAAAATGATGTTTTCTCATAAATGGAATATTGTATGGGAAATATATGAGCTCAATTAGATCTATAATATCCAATAAATTATAGTGATTATGTAATTGTTTTTCGCATTGGGTCCCATTGCAATTATCCACTGTGGGTGGAATTGGTTGAATTCATTAAATTAATAAATTTATTTGTTTAATACTAATCCTAAATCTATCCTCTTATTTTTAATACCAAACATGGAAAATCACTTTTTTTTATTTTTATAACACATAGAGATTAGATATAGGTCATCATGGAGAGATATAGAGATCCAAAATCCAATAAAATCAAAGTTGGTCATTACTTGATTACAACAGCACTTAATAAAATCTACTATATCCCAAAGGACATAATAATATTATAGTCACGGTAAATTATATAAACAAATTAATATTAGATAAATATGAAGATCTAAAATTCAACCCTATATTTTCATTGATAACTCCATTATTCAACATTGAATTTCCATGTATATCAATCATAAATCTTTTCCTGGTATCCAAGGGAAAATAAAACATAAGAAATGGATGTGATCGAATTCTTAGTAAGGGTATGTTTGTAGTGAAATATATAACAAATAAAAAATTATAATAATTATATAATAGAAAATGACTAAAACATATACCATTTAAACAATAATTTTATTATAGCATGGCCTGAATAAATTTTAATAAAAATAAATCCATTTATATAAGCACATGAGCTTGAAAGTAATCTATGGATATTATAACTAGTTGAATAACCACATAAGAATAAATAATTGGTCTCATAATTAGGTATTTTGTAATAAAAACATTTGAAATATATTTTATAGACCATCTACAATACAGATGAAAGCTATGCACAAAACCCCATATAATTTTTCTAATCTATTTTTCTCATGAAACCTATTGATTCCTTGAGGGGATATCCCTAACTAGACCCCACCCATCACATGGTAATAGAAATTCATTTCTTATATAAAAGTGGTAAAACATAATCAACATTGATATCCATATTTTATTACTAACATTTAAATATTAATACTCCTCTAAATAAAAAAAAACATAACCACAAACCATCCAATGTAATAATCTGAATGGTTAAAAAAATTACAAACATAGTCAAATATATCATAAACCATCCAAATAAATAATGATTACTATATCAATAAAACATGTCCCAATTAATAATAATTAAAATAAATGGTTTAGGAAATTATTGAATAGAAATAAAATGAAAAGTTCATTAAAACATTATTGAGTAAAAGAACATTTACATTTTGAAAATAACAATTTAAAAAAAGAAGTTAAAACATTGAAAATAATTTTCATTGAAAATAACATTGAAAATTTTCAAAATAATGTTTAAAAATCTTATTGGTCTTGAATGTGGAAAGTCTCGTTCATTCTGTACATATTAAAAGAAATATTCCATTCACATTTTCAGTAAAAGAAAAATAAGACTTAATTTGAAAAGACATGAAGATACCATTAAAAAATTATCAAATAAAACATGAATAATATTTATTATAAATAATTTGAAATATTTTAAAATCATTTTTTCTAAAAAATTATAAAACATGGATATGGAAGATAAAGATTTTTTGACCGAAAAGAGAAATTATTGTTTCTTTTCATAAAAACGTTTTTTCAATAATTTTAAATATAAAAGACTGAAAAATATTTACATTACATAAAAATTAATGAATAGTCATTGGATAAGTAAATATATTGTTTTTATGATAGAAATGAAAAATATTTATCCAATGTGAGACTTAAACAAAAACACTCTAAATTAATGATGTGATTGTGAAGTAAACAACTACCACTTTGGTAACATCTGAATCATAATCCCGATGAAATAAATAACATCAATTTAAAATTTAAATACCATGCATATAAATAAATTAATTATAAAAAATATCAAAATATGAAGAATATATACAACCTAAATTAAAAATTGGATAATATGTCATATGTCTCATTGGAGTAAAAGTGAGATGGGAAAACTATTATCTCATGTTTGAAACCATTCATATGTGTCTAAACCTTTTGTATAGTAAATATAGTATTTTTAAGTATATTATATTACAGATCCATAATGATATATATCATACCAAATACTATCTTCTCATTACATTTTACTACATATTTGTAAGTAATATTTCATTATTTTCATTGTTCTGGGTGTTAATTGCCTTGTTTTCTAATCCATTTTATATCATGAAAGTTTTAGTTATTGTATATAAGATACGGTTCCATAGTATCGAAATTGATATTTATTTTATAAAAATAATTTTTTTCCTTAGATATGCCCTTATAACCAATCTTGAATTATGGAGGTAGAAAATGAAGTCCATCAATTCATGGAGACAGTAGGATGTACATACCCATAGAGGATGATATCATTTACTTAAAGGGTAAAAGGTTAATTTAGTCTTTGATATATTAACTTTATATAATTAATATCATTCCATATATATATTAAATATATTCTATAAATTTATTATTATTAATTTTCAAGTTAATCATAAGTTAGAAATGAATCACATCACTTCTCAATGCGGTAGTCCATTGTACACACAAGTTATGTTACATTATTTTAAATGAAATGGAATTTAGAAAGTATTTATGAAATAAAAACTCCATAATCATAATTATATCATTAATGTTTTTTATATTTTTTAAATCCATAATTATATCCAAACATCAAAAGTGTTGATGGAAAAAGAGTTACATCAGTTCATGAGACAGATGTTCGTCTTACACATGATTGAGGATTTTATTTCCCATTTAATATGTGTGTAAATAGATAAATGTTGTTACAGAAACCAATAACATCTAATTATATGTAATATTTTGTTATTAATATATTTTTAGCATTAAAAAATAATTTTTTTGTTGCAGATGAATGAAAAATAACGTGTTTAGTGAATAAAATTACCATCTCTTAGAGAATCCTTCATTATATCTCATTATAATGACCCTTAGATAAGTATTTTGGGAATGGAATTAGATATAGAATGTGGATAGGTATTTTGGTAAGGACTTTGATAAGTTTTGGTCGATATAAATGACTTTAATGCAGTGAATAAGTGGGGAGAGTGAGTGCTCATTTATAATTAAGAAGGCGTGGAATTAAAGTAAATACCAAAACTATTCAATAATGGGAAGTAAATATCACTCAAAGTACCTAAAAAATTGATTACTAATTTATTAAAAGGATAATAAGGTCACTCCATACTTCCACCACAAACAAAAACACATATTTTTACATGTTATTTTTTATCCATTATGTTTACTTAATTTTACGAATTCATTTTTCAGTACATAAGATTGTATCTTTTAATTTACCATGGTAATTAATACATTAATAAAAATATAAAAATGAGACATATTATATAATTTGTAACAAATTATAATAAATATTAAATCCAATTTATAAAATAAAAATGGTATATGTGTTGAAAATTAATTTTATCATAAGTGCATGTAACCCACAGAGCTTCTTTTAACCACAACCACATTCATAAATCATTATTTTTTATGATTATTGGGAGAAAAAATTATATTGAAAAAATTATATAATATAAATTCTTATAATTCTTATTTTGAATCCTTTTTTCCAAAATAAATTAACAGATTTGGAAAACTTCCATTTAAAATTAAACATATAGACGTGTCAATGAATAGGTTTTTCATGGGAAAAAATTAAATATTTAAAAAAACATTTACATCAATATTTTAAAATAAATTTATTAAAATGACCTAAAATAGTTAAGTTGTTAAATAATTTAAATATATTTTACTTTAACACTAATTTGAAATATAGTTTATCGTTGTAAATAATTTAAACAAAAAATGTTGTTTTCAATAGATATCTGTATTTTTAACTCTTCATCAATGAAAATAATATGTTCATAAAACTCTCTAAAAAACTACCAAAGATAATTTTTACACATATATTTCATATAAAAATTTTATTTTTATAAATAAATTTTCTATAATTGGAAAAATTATTATAAAATTATGTGAAGAAAGCTTGACAAATCCACCATTCAAAAAAATTCAGTTCTTCATAAAACATTTGATTCTCTTTCAAATGATGATTATTTTATTTATAATGAATAAATATAAAATAAATTTATTTAATAAATGTTTCAACCATATAATTACAATATTTTAGTTATTAATATTCATACTTATTAACTTAACTACTATGTTATAATGGTCATGTTTAAATAATAATATTTTTATAGAGTATTTTGTTTCCTTTAAACCCAATATTACGTGAATTGAATGTTATCGATGTGATTTAATTTATTTTAAAATAAATATATTCTATCATTTTATATTTTTACATTATATTCTAATATTTATGTTTTTATTTTTTTATATTTCTGAATATGATGTTCCTATTATAAAATCTAGGGGTCTTACATTATACCCCCTAAATAAATTTTTTCCTCAAAATTAATTCTTGATCTGAGTGGTAATGGGTATAACATTTGACAATATCATTTTTGAAACCATACATTATAAAAATGGTTAATAAAACATCACCTTGTTATAAGATTAAGGTAATTTCGATGTTTATTTGTAATAATACATATTATATTTCAATATTAAAGAATATTGGGGAATTCAGATGATATAGACATACTAGAAAATACTACACCTAGGGATTAATAAATAGGGATATAGATCATTTATTAAATGAAATTTAATGATCTATAAAATTTAAGAACCCTAAATTAATAAATCTATCATGAGTTAAAATTCCATTAGATTCATCAAAAATTAATGTACTTGAATAAATATTTTATTTCAAGATCCATTTATTAGATTTCCATAATTCCATTACAATATATACATAGATCATAAGAAAATATATTTACTTGAATTATTTCAATTTAATTGGAGAAATTTTAACCTTTGGATGTTATATAATTAATTTCTACTTAATCTCTTATTGTATGAAATTAATATTCAATAGTAATTGTTTATGATCGAATCAGTAAAATTAGCATTTTTTAATATCATTAGATCAATAAAAGAATGGAAAGTCATTTCTCCAATATATAGATATCCTCCTAGATAAATTGTTATCACATGTTATTCAATAATTCCCAAAGTTCAAATTAATCCATTTTATAAATATTTAACAATTTGACTCATCAAAAGCATGTTTGACCAAATTCAATGTCCATTAATTTAGAAAGTCCCTAAATCAACATTATATTCTGCAGAAAAATGAACTAGCCCATAATTTCACATTAAAAATCTATGAATAACTGGATCACCACAAAACTGTAATGAAAATATTTATAACTAAAAAAATAAAATCATATCTTATCAAATATATTTCATAAATCAAATAATTAAATAAACTCCAAAAATGATAATGTAAACCCTTAAATCACTATCCAATTTCATGGACACCAATATTACACCATAAAAACACTTTATCATTATTATATATAAATATATCATATATTTATTTATATCTTCCATCAGTCTTGTGTTTTTAAAAATTTCAACATTCCACTGCATCGCTTTTCTTGGACATTAGTACCATTTAATATATGCTCTCAAATACATTAAAAAAGTACTACAGTATAGTCCTTATATATTTCATAATTCATATAATCATAATATAAATTATAAAAAACTCCTATAACATAATTATTGAATCCAAATACCCAAAAACATTAATAATTCCACATTATCTATATTAATAACATAAGATTGAACTGAATCCCTTATCTTCTTCTAAGGTAAATCCCTTTGATTCTTGGTGCATTAATTTGTGTATTTACATATATCATTATCGATGAAACACTAAATACAATGAATTCCTTCTCAAAATTTTGTTCACATTATTGATGGCCATTCTATCCACACTTTAAGGAAACTCTCATTCCCTTCAAGCATGTACCTGGGTGATTTTTTTTACAATTATCACATTTGGGAAACCCATTCCTTCCCTTGTTCCCCTTATTCATTTTTTTCCTTTTCATCATATTATTTAATTTCTTCCCCTATAAGATATAATTCTTTGAGAATTATTTCACTTTCTTGATAGCACATGATATTATGTCATCATATGATGAAAATATTTGGGAGACCAGTTTCCTTTGGAGTATTGGCTTAATCCTGTCAAATAAATAGTCATTCTAACTCTTTATTATTTGTATAGATAATATTCTCAATACTAATGATATAAATCATTTATAAATAGTGTAATACACTTTATTAGATCATAATAATATGAATCATTTATTATAATCAAAAAAATACTGAAACAATTAGCATAAATGGAAAAAGATTTGCATGTATAATCTCATTATTATAAACATTATTTCATTGGAAATGTTTTCTAATCATTAAATCATTTTAATATCCTTCATAATTTTTTTAAATAAAAATTAAATTAATAAAATTATATCACCTATGATTATCAAACGAGGTTTACAATGTGGCCCATTATCATATACCAGGTAAAGCTTCAGTCAAGCCCGATGTGACACTTTCAGAATTCTATTATTCCTATTTGAATATACATGCATATACAACATAAAACATTTCTTGGAACCCTATAAAAAATAAAACATAGAAAACGGGTGGTATCATATGATCAGTAAGGGTATTCTTATAGTGGTGGCTATTATGAAAAAATAAGCATAATCAATATGGGAAGGTGAAGAAAAGGAACACATTCTATTTAAACAATAACTTGAGTATAATATGTAAGAAATAAACAGCGAAGAAATAAATCCATGTACATAATCACATGATCTTGAAACTTATCCATGGATATAATAATTATTTTAATAATCACAAGGGCATCCGTTACAAATATCACAACATGCGAATTCAAAATTTAAGACATTTGAAACATATTTTTAAGACCTTTTCAAACTGAATGTTAAAACTATGGGGAAAACCAATATGATTTAGAAGAATGATTTGTCTCATGATACATGTTAATTCTTTACAGGTTATCTATAATTAGGCCCCACATGTCATTTTATATGTCCAATTCTTTTCTCATATGAAATGTGTGTAATATAATAAACATAAACATTTGTGTTGAAAAACTATCATATGAAATTGTAATACATGCCACAATCAAATAAACAAAATCATCAACCATGTAGAGTAATATGGTGAATGGTTATTAAATTTTACACCCATAGAAAAAATGACCATAAAACTTATAAATAATTACTGGGGATGATATATATAAAACATATTCCCATTGGATAACAAATATAATAAATGGTTGGTATCATTGATGAATGTAAATTTCATGAAAATAACATTAAAAAAATTAGTAAAATAACCTTTGTCTTTTGGAAATCAACATTTTTACAAAAGTCACAAAACATTTTCAAAATATTTGTCATTGAAAATAACCTTAGTAATGTTGGCATGATGTAAGAAAGGACTTAGAGGTATCTAATGGTGGACCTAAGGGACATGTAATGGGCTTCATGTCCACTGGGTCTTCAGGAAACAATTACATATTTTAAGAAAACATATTTATGGGCGGGTTATCCTTTGGGGGTGCTACAACCTCCCTCTCTGGAAATTTTATCTGTGATTTTTTTGTTTGAGTTTGAGAGTAATTATTACCCATGATCCTAATATAATTATGAAATTGTAAAATAAACCCATCCCACTTTGGTAAATTTTCAATCATAATCCAAAAAAATAACCAAATTTAAATGGAACATTAAATACCATGAAGATAAATTAATTCATGATATAATATATCAGAATCGATAGTATATACAACACACAGATGAAGAATTTTTTAATACGACATATGTCACACACATGTAAAAGCGATAGGAGAAAACACATACCTTAGGTTTGAATCCATTCATATGTTTTTGAACATCTTGTATAAGAAATATCTATTAATTATGTTATATTATAGAAACATTATCATATATATCATACTATACATGGTCCTCTTATATAATTTTACCAGCTTTGGTTAAAAATGTTTCATTATATTCATTGTTCCGAGTGTTTATTTTCTTGTTTTATCATGCATATTATTTCATGATTATTCTAGTTCTTGTATATAGAACTTCATTTTATCATAACTATAATTATATTAATGTTATAAATAATAATATTATTTATTATATACATCCTTATAACCATTCTGGAAAATTGAACATAGAAAATCAATTGCATCGCTTCGTGGTGATGGTAGGTTGTACCTATGCATGAGCTACGATAGCATTCACTTAAAAGGATGTAGGAAAATTAAATTTGTGATATATTAATTTTACATAATTTAAATAATTTCATAAATATCATATATGTTCAATTAATTTATACTTGTTACTTTTTATTTTAATCGTATGTAAAAAATAAATCTCATTACTTCGTGATACGGTACACTATTGTACACACGTGTGATGTTATCACATTTTAAGCATAATTGAATGTAATAAGATGTATGTGATATTATAACTAAATAAGTATGATTATGTAATAAATAATATATATATATTAATATATATTAAATCCTTCATTATAACCGACTGTGATAATTATTGATGGAAAATGAGTTACATAAGTTCGTGAGGCGTTAGTATGTCGTACAAACAATTGACCATTTAATTTCCCATTGAATCGAGGTAAAGATGGATAAATTTTATTCCAAAAAAATATTGAAAAATAATTAAATTTTATATAATATTTTTATTTTTTTGTATGGTTTAATACATAATTAAATGTTATAAGGGGTTAAATAAAGAAGTATGATTTTAGTGAAGACAATTACCTTCTCTTAGAGAAACAAAATATGGATCTCTTATTAAATACCCTTTGTTTGGTCATCTGGGAATACCTATAGCTATATAATATTTACTATGATTTTTGGGAGTTATTTTTGAAGGTTTTCATTAAGAATTTTTTTCCAGTTTTTAATAAGTTAGTGTAGTGAGTACCCTTTTATAATTGAAGAGGAGTGAAATTTTTTAAAAGACAAAGATGTATTTGATAATGGGAATTCATAGTAACTAAAAGTGCCTAAAATTATAAATAATGGATTGTATGGATTATATAGTTGACTCAATCCAACACTAGAAAAACACATGTTTTTCACATATTATTCTAAGCCTTAACGTTTACTTAATTTTACCATTTTATTTTTCATCATGGTAACTTGTATCTTTTTATTTACCAACATAATTTATCATTTAAGGACAATATTAAAATTATATTTATTAGATAATTTTTAATCAATTTTTATATATATTAAATCCAATTTATCAAATAAAAAATCTATATGTATGTAAAAATATTTTTATCACAAGCGCATATAACGTGAAAACCATCATTTTATCCATAACTAAATTAATTATTATATTTATTTCATAGATAATAATTAGAAAAAAAACTGATATAAACTTATTATATATTATAAATATCTATTAATCCAAATTTTTATTACATTTTTTCAAATTCAATTTAAAATTAAACTCACAATCATGTCGAAAAAAATATTTTTCCAAAGAAAAATTTTCAAAATATTAAATGTTTTAAATATGAATTCATTATGAAATTGATTATATTGTTATAAATTAGATGAAATATAATATAATTTAACTAATTTTACTTTAAATCCAATTTATAATATATGTTGTCTTTGAAAAAAAACTTCAAAAATGGAATTGTAAATAAAAAATAGTATTTTCAACTATTCATAAATACATTAATGTTTTAAATAATTTCTCAAAAATCCACACAAAGTTAATTTTTACTTGTAGATTTAATAAATTATGTTTATTTTGAAAATTAAATTTTCTAGAAGAGAAATAAAATTATTTTTTATTTTTTATAAAAAGCACCGCTAATTCCCCTTTCAAGATTTTTTTTAAGAAATCATTTATTTTCCTTTCAAATGGGTATTAATTTTTTCTAATCAATTGATATGAATTTAATTTATTTATACATGTGTAAAACATAAAAATTTATTAATTTATTTATTAATATTCTTACTCAACAACATAATTTCTAGTTTATAATCATCATCTTTAAATAATAATATTTTATTAGAGTTTCAATTTTTTTTTCAAACATGGTGTTGCGTGCATTACAATATTTCAAAGAGATTGAATTTATTTAAATTGAAATGTTTCATAATGTATTGGGGTGTTAAATTCTATCATAATCTTGTTGTTTTGTGTCATATATGCTATCGAATATGATGCTCCTCTTTTAAAATCTTAGGGTGTTATAGGAGTGGCTTTCAAAAATGATTGAGGATAATTCTGGAATCGATTAATAGATAAGAATAAGCAATGAATTAATTGTAGATTCATTTTTACCTGGGGATTAATACACTAAAGAGATATATATTTTATATTAGTGGATTATTTCTATATTATTTGTTATTTAAATCTTGTGTTATTTACCTTCTTAAAAAAATTCATTTCTTACCATTTCATGACCCAATATAATTTATTTTTTATATTAGCCCTAATATTATTTATTGTTATATTTGATCATCTAATTTTTTTTTAAATTTTTTAATCCATTTACTTTTTATTTAAATAGCCATCGATGATTCTCACTTATTTGTCTAGATTTCATTCCTCTTTATTTTCCCATTCTTCATGTTCTTGTAGTGGTATATAAATTTGAAAACAAATCTTCATTGAATCTTGATAAATATATAGTACTATTCTTGAGATTTTCTATATTAATTGAATGTGATGAAATAATAGTTTAATTTTGATGAGTAAAAATCAAAGACAACTATTTGTATTGATCATTGATCAAATCAAAATTCAAGAGTGATTGGGATATGAAGAATTATTTGTATTTAAATGACTTATGGATAGAGATTAATTATAATAAATATTCTCTTCAATATTGGGATCTTAAATGAAGATTCTGATTCAATCAGTTGAAATATTGGTGTAATAGGAGAAAATATGTATAATAAATAGATTCTAGATTGAAAAAATGGACTACATGTCTTGTAGTTAAAAGTAACACTTGTCATACATCTTGGGTGATATGGTAGTTAGGTTTTTGGGTGGAGGAAAATATCCCACGATGTACAGCATAAACCACACTCCATGTCTCCATCACCGACCAGATCAGATTTTGGGAGTATTCACCAAGGAAGACGAGAGGCCATACACATTGTATGTATCATGACCACATACCACGAGTGTTTGGTGGAACATGACATATAAATAATTGAATATATGATATTAATTAATTAGTCCTAAAAGTGATGTAAATCAACCCATATAATGTGTATATAGATCCTCAGGTGATAAATTAGAAAAGTACATGGACAAGGCTTTGACATGGGGTAACACATCTTTTACCCCTAAAGAAATGAAATTTAAGGTTCTCAGAACTATCCACCAACCATATCTCCTTCCGTAGACATGGACTAGGACCATTGAGTAGGTATTTTTCAGTATAATTCCTTGTGGGATGTTATGGTGACCTTTGTTTTGATATCAGAGATGCGGCATGAAATAGTGTGATAGGTTTTCACCCTTCAAAAAATGAATAGGATAACAATTTGTGGTATCATTATTTAATGGAATGGGTCCCCTCACATCTTTGGTATAGATAGTTTTATTATCCCCAAATACTCACTTTGGGTGTGGATCCTCCACTAGGATCTATATCCCTTCAGTTCATACATTCCATCATTGAGGTGTGGGTTCCCTATTATTATTCTAGAGATATACTATTGGGTTATTGTCATGGAATATCACTAATTTATAGAGTTGTGGGGAAATTATCATCTATATCTAGTTGTAAACATTTAGTTAATTTTCATTGAATCAAACTAATCTATGATCATATGTAAGATGTTTGGTCTATTTCATTCCTATTTATTTAGGGTTGAGTTAAATATTATTTTATTATTTCTGTTATTATTTTCAGGGCATCCTATAAGGCATGTATATACTAACACATGAATGAGAATCATGATCACATTTATCCTATCTTATAAAGATGACATATAGTTAAAAAATTATCTTTGAGACATCCAGGGCCTTCTCATTGTCTTTTGAATGTGGGAGTAAATTTCCAGGACATAGTTAACATTCCAAAGACACCCAAGGATGGAAATAAATGTCATGGTCTTCATAAACATTTGAGGGTGATATTACATTTGAAAGATTAAACAACCATGACAAGAATTCCCCAAAAAACAACCACTTTATGATGAATGAGTACAATGAAATAAAACTAAATGAAATACAAAAAAATAACAATACCAACCAAAAACCATGAAATATATCATAGTATAATAATGAAACTAAAACCAACCACCCAAAATCACCAAGACATCTAGCTGTAGATCCCAAAAACCCCCAACCTCCATCTCAACAATACAATACCAATGTATGATGATGCATCACTAAAGAACTGGGATACCTTGACTTTATATTTGTCATTATATAAAAAAATTTCAAATGTTAAAAAATTCCCATGTAGGTGGTGGGTATAAAATTAATATAATTTCTTCACTGACTTCCCTTTTCATGCCACTATGATATAACATGTTAGAAAATTCATATAAACATGTTTAAAACTAAATTTAATACATTTTATATCAATGAATAATTTTTTTTAAAACCACATCCATTTCCATAGAAATAAACGAATCATCTCTTTAAACCTTTTCGCATTTCCATTTGGCATACCAATTCAATGATTCAAACACACCCACACATGAATGATCCAATAAAATGTTCATAATCATCAGTGGTTTCTCATTCATCCACCAAGTCTTCAATAAGTGTATAGTATATGAATTCCAATATGGAATGCACCCCTTATATAGGGTCACATCCCTAGTACCCTAATGGTACATAACCCATCTTCAAGTCATGTTGAAAGCACGAACTCACACCAACCCATGTATGCCAAAACCATTACTCTCCAATTCATCCAATCAATTTAAATTATAAAATCCTCTTATTTAAATAATTCCAATAAAAAATATCATAATTCAAAACTATAAAACGTTTTTAAAATCATAATTTCAATACCATTTAATTGAATCCACTTTCTACAAACAACCAAATTCCATCATTTCACAGCCATCACAAAAGAGGGTTTTTATCAAACATTGAACATCTGTTTCAAAATTAAAATAAAAAAATTAAATAAATTTTATATCAATCCATCATGTTCTAATAGTAGGAGTTGAGATTGAATCCATATACCATGAAACAAATGGGAAAATGAAGAATTTTAGAAACAAACACCAAAAAAATATCTTATATCTTCTAAAACATACTATATATCCTATTTTATATCATATAAACAACCAAATATCACCATGATTAGAATGAAAAAACATGATTCTATCACCAAAAAATTACTCATGAATCTGAGAAAGGGAAAAAGGAGAAATATAATTTAAATTAACGAGAATGAGAAATTTCTAAGGAATTAGGCCTCCAATGCCCAAACATTAACCAATTCACTCCAAAATCTATGGGAAATGTCTCTACAATCTTTGGTATGAAAGGAAATAATTTTATGGTATATCTAGGGAAAAAAGAGCTTAAGGTGTAATTCATATTTGATCCACAAGTTATGGAGGTCCCTCCGTACACCACATTTCTAAGACACATGGTTTTCTAAACTGTGTGACAACCATGCCAATGCTATTGACATAAGATAGCCCATACATGTTTGGATTACATTTTTAGACAAACTATTATCCAACCATGGTTGTGGTAATATTGTAATAATAATAGGATTAATGTATTCCTCAGGTAATCTACAATATTTGTCCAACCATTCACTAAAGGTGTGCTTTCCCAGTAAATATTATTTTACTTTTCACAGTTTCCAAGAAGTGTTGCATGAATTTTAAAAAACGTTATCAAACCATAAACCTCAATAAAATATCCAAAATCATTCCACAACTCCTCTAAACCTCCTAAAACATTACCCATTAACATTATATACATTAATAAAGGGTTAATTTTCTAAAACCACATGGTTCTAAATTCTACCCAAATTTGGTCTTTGTATCCCAGGAAATTTGAAAACCACAATTGGCCTAAAAGACTTTGTGCCATTCCCCAACCATTTCCTTCTCATATTCCCAAATTTATTCCTAAATCTAACCACATTTCATTAAACCTAATTATAGACATATGATTTCCCTTAAAATAATTCCTCTTATTTTTCCACAATCAGAACTAGTAGATGACCCAATGTAGCGTATAGGTCTAGGACAACGTGATCGAATAGACTCCCATTATCAAGATCAGGTTAATACATTTTCAACTGAAAAACAAGAAACACATTATCCAATTAACTGATCCTCAATGGAAAATCCAAATAATATGCCCCCTCAATAACCCATTATAGTATCTCAAACGTTCTTATTCATCCACGAGATGAATTTTCCTACTTCCCAAAATGAAATTTACTAAGTCTTGGAGAAATTCTCAAGAACACATGATCAATCACCTAAAACCTCAATGATCATTGATGATGATCTACATATGATTTTTGACGAATCTATTCCATCTCTATATTCTCCATAATCAAATTTTTCTTATATATTGTCTCATGTACCAGTCTGTTACGACCCGTCCTCGGAGCCCGTGTCGTGACTACCCCAAGCCCGCCTTCCATAGGCCAGGGGTTGGCGAATAGCACCAAAGGCGTAAATCATGATAATTGGGAAGGCATTGCCTTTATTAAGTAAAAAAACACCACAGAGTATGCAAAATTAAGTAAACACTAAGTAAGAAGTAAAGAAAACATACTGAAAGTACAAGGGGCCAAAAATACAAGCCCGAAAAAAAGGTACAACTACAACTGAAAGTAAAATACAACTCAAATGACAACAACTGAAAGGTGAAATGTCGCTCCTGGATCGACCTCCGGCTTCCTACCTGAAGGGTAGGTACAAATCTCCTCCTCAGCACTCAACGTCCGTCTGTCTCCTCCGGGTACCAGATCATCATGATATCCACATCCAGGCATCGACTCATCATGATATCCACCACCAGGAACCGACTCGTCGTGAGATCCTCCTCCGGGTACTGTCTAGCTCTACAAGCCTCAACCACGATCAGTGATGTCCGTCATCTGTAACCAACACAACGTAGTGCGGGCGAAGCCCGTGCAGGGGTGAGTATACGATACTCAGTAGGGACGCCGAGACCCCCGAAGCTCTCCCTGAATCCATAAAGGATAAACCACAATGAAAAGATACAATCACGAAGTATCATCCAACACTACTTAGGTATATGCCCGTACATATACCTAAGTCATCAAATCCAGTTTAGCTCCAACTCACGAGCTCAAGTATAACCCAGTCCACTCAGGAAATTCTAACGTAATCCACACAGGAAAGTACGACCCGATCCACACATGAAAGCATAATCCAATCCACACAGGATATCAAGTAAATCACATCAAAGATAATGATTAAAAGTCAATACTCATCTCACATAGGTATGCATTTATGAAGAGGGGTGGAGATGATTAGTTGTAGCCTCTGAATCATCTCCTCTGCCGAATCCACGTAGGATCCAAGTTTAGTAGTCGATGCTGCCGAACCCACGGAGGATCCATGTATAGTAGTCATCGTTGTCGAACCCACGGAGGATCCCAGCATGGTAGTCAAACCCACGGAGGATCCCAGCATGGTAGTCGAACCCACGGAGGATCCCAATACAATAGTCGTCCTCTTCGAACCCACAGAGGATCCCAGTATGGTAGTCGTCCTCGTTGCAGCCAGCTCTAGGGTTCCCCACACACAGCATGCTCAATTCCGGGAGGGTCCGCTCCATGAGCCAAGGGGTTCGATACATCAATTGACATTAAGTCCAGAGTTGATGTATCCCAAAGTTCTGTCTCGTCGAAAGGAACACAACGCGACAGACGGCGCGTCAATCGGACGCCCGGTCTGAGAGTTATTGGCTTTTTTGTCCTAGGGGCCTGGTTGGTTTTTAAGTAAAATCCAACCTGACCATACTCAAATTGTGTCCAAACCTCAATTAGAGTAATCCAAAAGAACCTTCTCACTAAGAGGAATCCAGCAAAGTTGACGGCACGTCAATCGGATGTCCGAAGCTCAAGTTATAAGCGTTTCCGCTCCGAGGGCCCGGTTGGTTTTGTGTCGAACCAACCCGGTCATACCCAAAGTTCTTAAAAACATTGAGTGTAATAAACCAAAACTACCGTCTCGATCTAAGGATCGCTACGCAACGGACGGTGCATCAATCAGAGGTCCGTAGAGAATGTTATGGGCGTTTGAACGGTTCTCTCCTGAAAACAGGGGGTTCGGGCCCGGTCCGACCCGACCCGATACCCCTGGGTCGGCCCGAACCGGGTCGACCAGACCTGGGTCCGGGTCCAGCCTTGTGGGGCGTGGCCCAGTCCGGTGCAAGGGTCTGGCCCCGCGCGGGCGGCCCGACCCTGCGTGGGCGGTTCGGCCTGATTGGGCACCCTCGCGCTGACTGGAAGCGAAAGGGGGGAGGGAGCTGCCCCCTTCAAACCGAAAAGCGGACTCCATGGGGTTCGCCCTATCCGTTGATAGGGGGTTTCAACCCCCGGTTTTCTAGGGTAGCTGCCGGTCTTTATGGCCGGCCGTTCAGTTCATGCGGGACCCGCAGGGGTCCTGCCTCCAGAGTGTGCCGGCGGCCGGCTCAGCCGGTCGCCTCCCAAAACCACCGTGGCTCTTGGCCGTCCGATGCGGCGCGATGACGACGTGCCCCTTCGCCACGGTCCGCTCTTAGCGGCGGAATTTTTTGGCTTCTCCACCATGGCACGATGGCGCCGTGCTCCTTCGCCGTGGCCTGCTCCGGCAGTGGTTCCCTCGTTTCCGCGCGGTGTCATTGCACCGTTCCGCCTCCGTTCTAAGCCACGAAAATACAACAACAATGGGGAGGAGGGTTGGCTATGTTTGTGAGGTCCGACCTCCTCATGTTATACCGATAAAAAGTTTCCAAGAACGAGTAATCACAACCACAAATAAAGCGCGAATTTAATTGATTAAATTTGAACTTAACCCCTACCTAGAAGAAGTTGCTGAACGATGATCATCGCGGGAAGACTGCGTCGCGAGGATGAAGCTCTGTATACGTCGATGGAGAACATCCAAGGAGGAAGCGGCGTCTCCCTTTCTTTGACATGGAGAGAAGATGGAACGGAGGAAGGCAAATCGTTGTCCTTCGGGAAAAGCATCACACACCGGCCTCTAAGAGGAGAAGAGACAGCACGTCGATCTCTCCTTACGGAGACGACGTTCTTCGTCGAAGTCTTGGCGTTCTTCTCATTCTCCAACGAAGAAGATGAATATCCTCAAGGCTTTGAGTATCCTCTCCCAAAATCCCCAAAAAACTAAACAACCCCAAATCAAATAAAGAAGGCTTATTTTTTTAACACATTCCATGCGTTTTCAAAACATCAAAAACTCAAACTCAAAATTAAATTCATTGAATAGATTTAATCAATCAATTTAATTTGAGGGTTGACATGAAATAAAGAGGGGTAGTGGGTGAGTTACATAATAAAGGGGGTTGCCAAAATTAAGAGGGAGTTTATGGAAATTGAAGGGGTGAGGCTCGTGTGGGCCCTACCTCACTAATATCTTACGAAGTGGAATTAGGATGTAGTGGGTCCCACCACAACTTCCACACACAAGTTATAATTACTTAGAATAGAAATAAAATTGTAGCGCAAATTTTATTTCACTCTTCAGTTAACCCATTTATTTAACAACACCTCCAGAGCAAACACAACTCCAGAAAAGGTCTTCTTAAGCAATTACTAGCACTGCGGTTTCATCAGTGCCCTCAGATTTCGATTCCGAGCATCAGATCAAAATTTAGGAAAACACGCTCGTTCATTCACTGAACGTACCCGAGCTCAACTTCGGAAATTGATTTTGGGAAAACCGGGCCTCGGAATTAGGTGCTGTCAGAAACTACGGACTCGTAAAATTCCAAAAAAATTAAGAAAAAAATTTCCTTTAAATTTCCAGGTCTTTTAATTACTCCCACCTCAGGGCTTTACGTCCCCGTAAAGCTTCAACACACACTAAGGAAAAAAAAGTGGTAATGAGCATGCATCTGAGCCTTCTTCTCCCATGTGCTCTTCTAGAGGTTCTCGAGCTACTAGTGAAAGTGGACCAGAGGAATCGACTGTCCATGTTGGAACCACTCCTGCCGATCCTCGATCTCCACTGGAGCCACCACAAAAGTCTCCCAATCATCGATGTCTAGCTCCCCATGGTCAATTATATGCATCGAGTCATGCACGTATCTTATCAGCTGAGATACGTTGAGGACGTCATGCACCCAGTGAAACTGAGGTGGTAATTGCAGGCGATAATCCACCTCACCTATCCTGCTGAGAACTTGGAATGGTCCGCTGAAGTGCAGAGATAACTTGCCGCCTCAGCCAAATCTCTGTAAACCACGTCGAGGTGAGACCCGTAAGAAAACGTGGTCTCCATCCTCGAACACTAGCGGTCTCCACCTCCTGTCAGCATAAGAATTTTGTCGGCTCTGAGCTGTCCTCATCCGCTCCTGGATGACCTGAACCATCTTTGGTCCTACAAGAGCTGCTAAGATTTCTTCTTTGCCGATAAGAGAAATCCGGTCTCATCTCCTGTATGAACTACGTTCTTTGCCTAATACAGTCAATCCCGAAATGGATGATACTAATCCATACCATGGATGATGTCGTAAGGCCTCGACGCTACTACCAAGAGATCTATCCGTTACTCTCACCTCCAAGGGTTGAGTCACACTGTCGGCGTCCGTGTGTGGTCAATGGGTCTCCTCCAGTAGGTATATCAAAAGTGAGGGTCAAGACAATAGTTTTAAACTGAAACCTCTTAGTAACAACTACATAAAAAGGAGAGGGAACAAAACGTCACAAGAAAAAGTGTCCTTTATTAATGCAGTTAAAGGTACAAAGACACAAAACATCAACAAATCTAGAAGCAACATGAAAAAAATTCCCCACGTCTGGAGCTAGTCCTGCTCCTGTCCATATGCTCCCACAGCTCCATGGTCGTAAGCCTCAGCTGCCTGAATCTGAGCTCTCCAATTTCCACCCATTCCCTGTGGTCTGGGTGGTCTTCCTAGTGGTGGTGGTGGTGGTGGTAGGGCCTAAAAGTTTCACCCACCACCCACTGCTCGGTCAACTCCCCTACCTCATCCGCCTGCTTCCTGCAGACTACCATGGTCGAACCTCTGCCTAGGAGGTCCCTCTACCACCTGCTGATCATCTGCAGGACGGGTCGGGCAGTCTCGAGCAATGTGACCCTGCCCGCCACATGCATAGCACTGCATGCTCCTCGTGTGGATGGATCTCTTTCATGTGCCCAGCACAATAGAATCTGTATCCTGAGATTTCTCATCTGATGTCCTGGCCCGCTTGGATCTCTGCATCAACTATCTACTGCCAGCTGAAGAAGACTCCGCTACGGGTCGTCATGTAGAGGGTCTCGCTGCTGGTGTCTGCTCGGCGAGAAAACTCTCCACTAGAAGGGCTCTCTCCACCCCCCCCCCCCCGCCTGTGAAGAGATGTTGAGGGAGATCATCAAATCCCTGATATCATGCCTCAGTCTCTGCTCAATGGTCTGGGCCCTGAAGAATGGGTCCCGTACCATATCTGTGGAGTAGCGCAAGAGATCAGTAAACCTCACCGAGTACTGGGCCACAGTCATGCTGCCCTGCCGTAGCTGTAATAACTTCTGAATGCGCACCGCATAGAGGGTGGCTGGAATGAACATTGAGCGGAAGAGGCTCTCGAAGTCTATCTAAAGAAGTGATGCCCCGTCCTGCACCTGGAGCATTAGGCTCCACCATCTACCTGTGGCCACGTGCAGGATACTCACTGCAAGGATCACCATGAGGTTGGTTGGTGTCCCTACTAACCTGAACACTCGAACAACAACCTCCAGCCAATCCTCAGCTGCCTGAGGGTCCATCTCCCCGCGGAACCTGTGTGGTGTTTAATTCTGAAACTCGTGCAGTGCACTAAGGTGACGTGCACTCTCAGTGGCTGGGGCTGGTGGCATCGGTGGCTCGATGGGTAGTGGTACCGCCGGTTCCTTCGCTGTAATAGGGCCCTTCACCGAGGCATCGTCGCTCGGTGGGTTGTCGTCTCGGACAAAGCTCTGAACCCTAGCTGGCTACCATCGTGGGGAAATCCTGAAAAGAGACAGGTGCGCCACGGTCAATACAGTATACCTGGTGAGCTGACACAAAGTAATCACAAAGAAAACTTTCGAAACACACATGCAATCAATGTTTTCGTGTAATGTGTCAGAAATCAGAAGTCATGGTCCTGGTATATGGATACGTCGGCCGCCACACCAACACTGGACTCCCTCGACTGATAACCACACTCAATACCCTTAACACTATTGCTTCACATAGAAGAAAGATCAGAGTCCTGAGTTCTACGGTAGAACCAAACTCCTTTGATACGAATTTGTCACGACCCATCCTCAGGGCCCGTGCCGTGACTACCCCAAGCCCGCCTTCCATAGGCCATGGGCTGGCGACTAGCTCCAAAGGCGTAAATCTCGATAATAGGGAAGGAATTGCCTTTATTAAGTAAACAAACACCACAAAGTACGAAAGATGAAGTAAACACTAAGTAAGCAGTAAATCAAACGTGCTGAAAGTTCAAGGGGACAGAAATACAATCCCAAAAGAAAGGTACAACTACAACTGAAAGTAATGTACAACTCAAAGGAAAATAGATGAAAGGTGAAAAGCTGCTCATGGATCGTCTTCCGGCTTCCTACCTGAAGGGTAGGTACGGATCTCCTCCTCAGAACTCCACGTTCGTCTGTCCCCTCTGGGTACCGGCTCGTCGTGATATCCACCTCCGGGAACCATCTCATCATGGTATCCACCTCTGGGCACCGACTCATCATGAGATCCTCCTCCGGGTACCGTCCAGCTCTACAAGCCTCAACCATGATCAGTGATGTCCGTCATCTACAACCAACACAACGTAGTGTGGGCGAAGCCCGTGCAGGGGTGAGTATACGATACTCAGTAGGGAACCCAAGACCCCCGAAGGTATCTCTGAATCCACAAAGGATAAACCACAAAGAAAAGATACAATCACGAAGTATCATCCAACACTACTTAGGTATATGCCCATACATATACCTAAGTCATCAAATCCAGTTCAGCTCCAACTCACGAGCTCAAGTACAACCTAGTCCACATAGGAAAGTATAACTTAATCCACACAGGAAAGTATGACCCAATCAACATATAAAAGCATAATCCAATCCACACATGATATCAAGTCAATCAAATCTAAGATAATGATTGAAAGTCAAGACTCATCTCACACAGGTATCCATTTACGAAGAGGGGTGGAGATGATTAGATGTAGCCTCTGAATCATCTTCTCTGCCGAACCCACGTAGGATCCATGTTTAGTAGTCATCACTGCCGAACCCACAGAGGATCGAAGTATAGTAGTCATCATCGTCGAACCCACGGAGGATCCCAGCACGGTAGTCGAAGCCACAGAGGATCCCAGCACGGTAGTCGATCCCACGGAGGATCCCAGTACAATAGTCGTCCTCGTCGGACCCACAGAGGATCCCAATATGGTAGTCGTCCTCATCGAACCCACGGAGGATCCTAGTATTGCAGTCGTCCTCGTCGAACCCATGGAGGATCCCAGTACGGTAGACTTCCTCGTCGCAGCCAACTCTAGGGATTCCCACTCACATCATGCTCGATTCCAGGAGGGTCTGCTCCACGAACCAAGGGGGTCGATACATCAACTGACATGGAGTCCGAAGTTGATGTATCACCAAGTTCCATCTTGTCAAAAGGAACACAACGCGACAGACGTCGCGTCAATCTGACGCCCGGTCTGAGAGTTATTGGCCTTTTTCTCCCAGGGGCCCGATTGGTTTTTAAATCAAAACCAACCTGACCATACTCCAACTGTGTCCAAACCTTGAGCAGAGTAAGCCAAAAGAACCGTCTCACTAAGAGTAATCCAACAAAGTCGACGGAACGTCAATCAGGCGTCCAGAGCTTATGTTATAACTGTTTCCGCTCGGAGGGCCCGGTTGGTTTCGTGTTCGAACAAACCCGGCCCTACACAAAGTTCTTAGAAACCTTGAGTGTAATAAACCGAAATGACCGTGTAGATCCAAGGATCTTTACGCAACTAACAGTGCGTCGATTGGAGGTCTGTAGCCCATGTTATGGGCGTTTGAACGGTTTTGTCCTGAAAACAAGGAGTTCGGGCCCGGTCTAACCCGGCCCGATAACCCTGGGTCGACCTGAACCGGGTTGGCCCGACCCGGTTCCGGGTCTGGCCCAGTTGGGCGCAGCCCGACCCGGTTGGCGCAGCCCGGCCCGGCCCGGCGCGGGGGTCCGGCCCGGCGCGTGGGGCCCGGCCCAGCGCGGGCGGTTCGGCCCGGTTGGGCGCCCGCACACTGAGCGGACACAAAAGGGGGGAGGGTGTTGCCCCCTTCGAACCGAATGGTGGACCCCACGAGGTCTTCCCTATCCATTGACCGGGAGCTTCAACCCCCTGTTTTCCAGGGTAGTGGATGACCTTTATGGCCGAACGTTCGGTTCCTGTGGGACCCGCGGGGGTCACGCCTCTAGGGTGTGCCGGCGGGCGGCTTAGCCGGCCGCCTCCCAGAACCGCCACAGCCATGGGCCACGGCTCTTGGCCATCCGGCGTGATGCGATGGCGTCATTCTCCTTCGCCGCGGCCTGCCCCGGCCACGGGACTCCTTAGTGCTCCAGCGCGGCGCGACGACACCGCGCCCCTTCGCCATTTCCCGCTCTTGGCTGCCGCCTCTTTCGACTTCTCTAGGGCGGTGCAACGGCACCGCGCTCCTTCGCCGTGACCTGCTCCAGCCGCGGTTCCCTCGTTTCCATGCAGTGTCGTTGCACCGTGTCGCCTCCGTTCCAAGCCACGAAAATACAACAACAATGGGGAGGAGGGTCGACCGTGTTTGTGCGGTACGATCTCCTACCGTAATACCGATAACAAGCGGCCAAGAACGAGTAATCACAACGAAAAATAAAGCGCAAATTTAATTGATTAAATTTGAACTTAACCCCTACCTCGAAGAAGTTGTCGAACTTTGATCGTCACGGGAAAACGACGTTGCGAGGATGAAGCTCCATATACGTCAATGGAGAACGTCTGAGGAGGAAGCGGCGTCTCCCTTTCTTTGACGTGGAGAGAATATGGAATGGAGGAAGGAGCGTCGTCGTCCTTCGGGAAAAGCGTCACACACCGGCCGCGAAGATAAGAAGAGATGGCACGTCGATCTCTCCTTGCGGTGATGGCGTTCTTCGTCGAAGTCTTGGCGTTCATTGCATTCTCCAATGAAGAAGATGAAGATCCTCAAGGCTTTGAGTATCCTCTCCCAAAATCCCCACACAACTAAACAACCCCAAATAAAATAAGAAATGGTTATTTTATTAACACATGCCATGCGTTTTCAAAACATCAAAAAATCAAACTCAAAATTAAATTCATTGAATAGATTTAATCAATCAATTTAATTTGAGGGTTGACATGCAATAAAGAGGGGGAGTGGGTGAGTTGCATAATAAAGGGGGTTGCCAAAATTAATAGGGGGTTTAGGGAAATTTAAGGGGTGGGGATCGTGTGGGCCCTACCTCACTAATATCCTTTAAAGTGGAGTTAGGATGTAGTGGGTCCCACCCCAACTTCCACACATAGGTTATAATTACTTAGAATAGAAATAAAATTGTAGCGCAAATTTTATTTCACTCTTCAGTTAACCCATTTATTTAACAACACCTCTCAAGCAAACACAACTCCAGAAAAGGTCTTCTAAAGCAATTAATGGCGCTGCGGTTTCATCGGTGCCCTCAGATTTTGATTCCGAGCACCGGTTCAAATGTTTGGAAAACCCGCTCGTTCGTTCACTGAACATACCCGAGCACAACTTCAAGAATTGATTCTGGGCAAACCAGGCCTCGAAATCAGGTGGCATCAGAAACTGTGGACTCATAAAATTCCAATGAAATTAAGAAAAAAATTTCCTTGAAATTTCCCGGTCTTCACATAGTCTCGGTTCAACCAGTGAAGTATCAGTAGTTCCCACCCAACAAAGTTGAGAACAACAGGGATGCACCTAAAATGATTCAAAATGAGCCATATTTATCCAGTCCTACTATCTATTTTTATATGATATCTCAACTAATGGTCTGTGATCCTCCCATGGGCCACCAAAAACAATTACACAAGCCTAAAGCATGCCTTCTAACTTTTGAAGCATCCTTTGTTATTATTCATCCATCTAAGGATGATATTTCATTCTCATAGTCGACTAATTATGAAGACATGGTGTAAGGATATAAAAAAATGATAGATAAAACTTATATTTCAATATGATACTATTGAAAGTGGTATGTCATGCATGTTTACCATTTCTCATATATAGATTTTGGACATGTTCTCCTCTGTATGAGATACCTGAGTAGGGATGAAATTGGAACACTTTGTATGTTGATCCACTATCACCCACATAAAATTGTGTTTTGAACCATATTTTGGATAAATAAAAAAATTCATATACATATTATCTAATTATAAAATTGTAATACATATATTCTACAACATAGTTATTAGCCATTGGTGCTCCGTCTTAAAGTTCTGATAGGTGGGGTATTTCAATATTGACTCAACTAGCTTTATTATCATACCAACCCTTAAAAAAATTCTTTCAACACCTTATAAATATTTTTTATTCTCGTATTTACATCCATTTATGAGTAGTTGTAGGAATGGAGATGTTTTTTTTGAAAAGCCATTTGTATGACCATTCTATCATTAAAAAAACATTTAACTCCCATAAAGATTTCATTCCTCAATGGTATCTCCACCATCGGGTTTTGACATCATAAAAACACATTCAGAATTAGTTGTTTTTGTTTATTTAACCATATAGTCTAAATTTATAAAAAAAAACAGAAAAGAAAACAAAAAAATACATAGTTATTTACAATTCAAGTTCATGTCAATTATCACCGACATCAAGTACTTTTTTTATAATCCTTTTTTCCCACTGACTAAACGATTACATGTTTTATGCATCTTTAACCAAAATGCATATACCTGGTGTATACAGTGAGTCAATGGTGAACATTTTAGTATACATTATCCATATTATTTATCTCATATTAAAATATATTTGTGAAATATTTTTTTCAGATACTTTTTATCCATAAACATTGTATATTTTTCACTAAATAGGTAATGACAACAAGTCTTCAAATAATGTGAAACACAAGAAACATCAGTCTCATATATTGGGTATTTATTCTCATGAACCCATACCAACCATTATCTAAAAGAAACAACATGATCTATCTACATGAGGAAACATCCCAACTAATATCTCATATAATCCCAATGCACCACATAACCATTTCTTGATTCTGATAATATCAATATCGGTGATGATGTATAAATTTTACCTCTTGAGATGACTTCTAAAATTCCACATTCCAATTAAATGGAACATTTTTCCTCATCAAAGATGTCATTGGTGACACTAGTTGTTAAATTTCACAAAGAATAAAAAATAACTAAATAATCCAAGGACATTATGTATCTCAAAGTCATTATTTGGTGGTTTCCAAGAGAACACAACATATATCATTTCTATATCCATAGAAACACATATTTCAAAGATAATATGTCCAAGTAAAAGTACCTATTGTATCCAATAATCAAAAATTGAATGTTTGGTATACAAATAATGATCAAAAAATATACTCAACACTTTCTCCAATAATTTCTCATGATTATCCCTTTTTTATGAATACACCAGAATAACATCCCCAAAACCCCAAAAAAAGAATCCAGATACCTTTAAAATGTCTTATTTATCAATTCTATAATGACAACTAGTACATTTGTAAGACTGAAAGGAATAAACACATTCTCTTAATGGACATATCTTCTCATGAATATTGTCTTTGGAATATTCTCCATCTAAACCTAATTTTTTTTGATATCCCAATGCATTTTAAATTTTAGGAATAAGTTTGCCCAGTTAAATTGATCAAATAGATAATAAAATTCATGGTAAAGGATACTAATTTTTTTCCTTAACTTCGATATGCATAGAATAATCAACATATGGTTGAAGAGTTTCATCTTACTTTTTTAAAAACAAAACAGTTCTTTCCCACAAAGACAAACTTGGTTGAATGAACCCTTTACATTATAGCTCTTTAAACTATAGCTTAAATTAGCATAATTTTTTTTAATTCTGGCCAATAAGACCGAAGTGATCTAGTTTTATTCCCTGGTAAGTGGACATTCATAATCTTGTAATTTTTTATGGGTGGAAACCCTATGAAATTATTTGGAAAACTATAGTTAATTGATCATCAATTGCTGGAAAAACACTGTCCCTGATATCATCCTTCTATGATAATGAAACATCTACCAATAGGTACAAGACCGTTTCAAATTCTAGTTCCATAAATCTCATTTCAATATCCTTTAAATTTATATCTATTCTAAAGATACTCTCTACACCATCATGAGATTTAAAACTAATCCTTTGGGTATAATATTTGATCTGTGATTTGAACATTGTCAACCAATCCACACACAAGATTATTTCATAGACATACTTCTTAAGAAGAAATTAATACCATATCAATTCATCTCCCTAAATAGATAAGGAATGTTATTTTTACATACAGAACTGATATTGACTTTGATTAGGAGGATTTTAAAGTTTCAAAATAGAATGCGTCACATGAACATGAAAACATAGAATATCATTAGATCGAGAAGAAATAAATGAATCAGATTCACCCATACCAAATAATAATTTCATTAAGGTAAAATTCCAAATAATCATACCTATCACCATCTATGGTTCATATTGATCATCCACCAAAATTTTCTTGGCCCCAAATAATTTCTTACTCGCGGAACATTGGTGTTTGTTACCATGTAGAGACTTAAATGCTTGATGAGTAATGGTATTCCTAGAATCACCATGGTTCCTCGATCCAGGTGATGATAATGATTTTGTTTCACTCACCTTATTGAAGCATACAATGTTTTTGAAACATTAAATGTGTCCCTAGGACTCAACATTGGAGAACTATCATAATTTATCTTAATATTCTTTATCCAATAGATATTATGACTTGATCTTGGAGGCGTTGGACAATCATTCTACATGTGATCAAAAAAAATGCATTGAAAAAATCATGGCATACTATTGGTATTAGGAGGAAGATTCACTAATATGGTTCTCTGATTTAGAGTCATTCAACTACCTTGTAAATAGTGGTCCCTCTTATCCTTATTCCCAATATTAACATTCCCACCATTTCCCACTAGTATCAACATTCATCCTCTAACCATAGTTTCTAAAATGTGTCTTTTTACCACCATCTCTCTATTGACCATCTCTATATAATATATTATATAGATCATGAAAATTCATGACAAAATATCTATCTTTAACCACAATTAAAAAAAATTTCCTTTAAGGACACACTTGTAGCAACTTCAAGTGAAAACATATTTACTTAATAAATCTAACTATATATTTTATCACAGTGAGGTTATCTGATTTCATGGAAAAAATTTAATTTTATCTGGATATTCTAAACATGTGATGATAGAATTTTTTGCGGAACATTTCTTAAAATACTCACATACAAAACCGTGGTCTAATTTATCCTGAATTACTAAATCCAACCATTGGAATTATTCCATGCTCTTTGAAAATAAAGCAATTTCTTAAAATTCTTCCATGCTATTTCAAAATCAAACCATTTTAAATCTTTTAAAAAAAATTCTCTAAATCATAAATCATTATAAAAAATTAAGTATTCGCACCTGGTGAGAATTCATTTCTATATATGCATTACATGCTCTTCTCACCATCATAACCTATGAATATGAGGTTACAATTCATAGATGTGTCTCAACATATTCATTCACCCAACTCCTTAGTAACATTAATTTTAACATAATTAGTTTAGATAGACATAAATAATCTCTACATTTGAAGATTATAGGATCCTAATCCTTGCTACCAATCAGAATGAAGGACTACAAATGAATTATTGTCCAACTTCAAGACCAACTAACCAATACAATTTCTCCTCAAAAATATCTGGACGACAAAATATTGATACCAGTTGAATTATCTTTCCTCTACACATTGGCATGAGAAGGTAGTAGTAAATTAATAGACCTTAGGTGACAACTGTAATACAATAACAGTTGGGAAATAAATGACAATGGATTTATACACAGTTGGGGTATGATTTTTCCTTTTAAAAATAAAACTACCAATCCTATAATACCATATCCAAACAAACACTATATGATGGGTTAGTACAATGAAATACCACTCAATGAAATACCAATTGACAATAATACCATACTAAAACCATGAACAATATCAGTTTAAAAATAAAAAACTAAAACAAACAGTCCAATACAACCAATATATCCAACAAAAACTCCCAAAAAGCTTTAAAATCCAACTCAATAATCCATTCCCATGTCATCGTGATTCATCACTAATGAACTATGATACATTTTCTTTACCTATTTCATAATATAAAACATCTTTAAATTCACAAATGTTCTCATATAAATGTTGAGTTATAAACTCAGTAGGATTTCCTCAATGGATTTACAACTCACACTACTAAGATAGAACATGTTAAAAGATTTATATAAAATTCATTAAAAATAATTTTAAAATAGACTATATCAAATCATTAAATAGTTTTTGAAATGGAAACCATTTCCATGGAATGAAACCAAACAACACTTTAAAAAATATCACATTTCAATTTGTCATACCCATTACATGATTCAAACACACCCATACCATTATGATCCCGTGACAGATTGATATTAATGTGTGGGTTTTCATCCATACATTAGTTTTTCACTATGTGGCCAATCTCCTTGTGCCATAATGGAACATTACCCTCATCTGGGGTCATTATTCTTGTACGATAATGTCACATTCCCCTCATTCATGGTCACATTGAAAGTATAAACTCACACAGATCCATGTAAAGCAAAACCATGACAAAATGATTATTCCAAAACATTTAAATAAAACAATATTTTTAAGGAAAACATTTTTATATACAATATTCATAAATCAACACCCAAAAACCATTTTCAAATCATAATTTTTAAACAATGTAACCAATTTCAATTTCCACAAAAAAACAAAATTTATTCAATTAACTACCAACACTAAAGAGGATTTCAATAAAAAATTTAGAATTAATATCAAAATTAAATTAAAAAAACTAAAAAAATTTGTAATTAATCCTTCATGTTCTAATATTATTAGTCATGTTTGAAGCCACTTAATGCGTATCATAAGCCAATATGAATAAGGACACATAAACTTTAGAAAAATTTCTCAGATATTCCAAAACCTGCCATAGATATTTTTCATTGTCATCTAAACAATCAAATCCCAACATGGTTGGAGTCAGACAAAATGAATCTATCTTCAATATATTAGATCCTTGAATCCAAGAGAGGTGATATGAATAAAGATATAGAAGTCCGCCAAAAACTTCCATTACTAATGACTCTGGCCTCCAACGCACAAAGATTCACCAACAGATCACCCAGGATTTAAGGGAAATGTCTTTCCATCCTTTATGAGGAATGTAAATACTGTTAAGAACTATCTATTGGATGAATGAAAGGTTAAGGGTTTGATTCATATTAGATCCAAAATTTAAGGAGGTCCATATACACACTGCATACTTAGGATGCATTTTATGGAAAAATATGTGCCAACTAGGTAAGTGTTATTTCATTGATCCACACCTCACACGGTTGGATCACAATACAAGACTAACCATTCTCCAAACATGCACGAGAAACTATCTCAATGATAGTAGGATTTTACAATTTTACCTAGGAATCTATATGATTTGGCCAAACAATGCACCAACTGTACACCTACCTAGTGAACTCTATTATCATTTGCACAGTTTCTTGGAGGTGTTTAACAATTTATAATAAGAATTCTAAAATCATGAACCTCCATAAAAGGCCTAAAAAACAATCCAAAACTCATCTAAACCTCCTGAAACATAAACCAATGACATTATATCCATAAAATACATAAATAAACTATTAATAACCAGAAAAGGGGGTTCTGAATATTTGGTGGGATTTGTGTTCAAGGACTATAGTGGTATGAAGTGGTAATGATAATAGGTAGTGGTCATTTTAGACATCATGATTAGGGTACCCTCTTACCCAATAGATGTTAGGATTAATTTTTTTTATTTATGGTAATGTTCTTCCCCCTATTTTACATGGATATGTATTATTTTACATTGTTTGATCATTTATGTTTCTACCTATATTTTTACTATCTGGTTGAATTTTTTTTTATTCTATTACATTATTGTAATAAGACTATAGGTGTGTGTTTTGTATAGTTAAATTAGGCTATTAAATCCCATTTTATTCAAATGCTAACATAAAACTAGTCACAATCCCCAATACAATTGGAAGAAGCCCAGGGGTGGCACACTAGATTTACTTCTACTCTTGGAGGGACCCTAGTTCGCTGGGTCATATTAGAGTGTTTTTATAGTCAAGTTGTCCAAGGGAGAGAGTTAGATGTTAAATGTCATGTGAGGTTGGTTTAGGATTTAATGAAATAGTGATAAGGCATATCATGTTCAGCTCTATGGATAGTGAAACTAGTGGTGGTTCAGTGTCAAACGTATCCATACATGATCACTCTAATAACCTTCTTATAAACATGATATTCATAGACACCGGTTGTAAGGAAACAATGAAACATTCATCATATAGAAGTGGGTTATTATTTATAAGTCTTTCATTAGTCGTTTTTCAATTATCCTCCATCAAACATTATTCATATTATTCTATTATAGACTATATAGAAGAAGATATCCATCTTGGATCCCTATACAAGTTTATGATAATGTCATGTTGATGGATGATGCTTCAATAAATGTGAATGTTCACATGGTTTTCCTCTATCTAGGTAATGACTAGTTCCCCTACAAGATGAAAATTTTGTAGAAACACATCATGAAGTGTATGCTAATGTATCCCTTTTTGTTGAGTAGATGATTATTATAGTAGAAAATGTTGATGATGTGTGAAGTCTAATCATTTTTTATGAGTTTTAGTATAAGAGACTACCTAAGATATAATTTGACATGAACGACAAAGAGGCTAATTATTTTCTACTTTTAATGGTTTGAGTATTCTTAATTGTTTTTACCACATCTAATCAGATGGTTATGTGTATGTATATCCTCATTTATATTTTGATTGGAAACTGTTGGGGTCTAGTCATCTAGACTCATGATGAGACAAAAACCCAATAGATAATGTTTTAGTGATTATAAAAAAAGGAATATTACCTGATGAACTTGTGTTTTGTGCAAATTAAGGAGAATTTATAGATATAATAAGGTGACCTAACTATTATAGATTATGAAATAAAGTTCACTAACCTCTATATAGATTTAATAATTATGTTATGGGATGGATTATTTTGAGTATGAATGTTTTAGTGAGGCATTCATATGGAAATTTTAGATACTCTATTCCCTCTCTACCTTATAAGTTATTTTGGGGTGAAATTTTGGGATTTGTTGGTGGAGATTCTAAAAGATGAGGATCTATAGGTATCATGTGATGTTGATGGAAATTGTATTGTATAATCATCTACTACATCTGGTAGGAATCAATCATCAAGCTACATGAAAGGGTGGTCTTTATTTAAATAGATTAGACTAAAGTATCTCTAATGTGATGGTTATGTTGGAGATCCATCAATCCATTAGATAGAATATTTTATGCCTTCGGGGGTCCGGGTCACCTGGAAAAAGATTTACTGACATGAAAAGATTTAAATGGTGGGAATATAGCAGATGTATTTCAATGTCAAAGGAAACAATGTGAATATAGATCTCATGGGTGTAGTCATGGAGTCCCCTAGGGAGATGGTGCCAACAAAGGGGATGGAAGATCCTTAGGATATGTAGTTAAAGGTTGAGGATAATTTTATGACTTGTTACCACCACCACCCTTAGGTAAACCATTCAAAGCTCAAAGAGTTGGTAGTTGGGGACATGGTTAGTTGTATTACACATATGGATATGATCAGGCCTCAAATGAGTTGATTCAATGTATAATATAGGAATTTTATACTTTAAAACTTGTACTTTTAGAAGTATGACTAAACCATTAACTCATGACCTTATCTTGTTTTTACATAATTAGATTATATTAGATACTTAGACTAGTATATACAACTGTTGACCCCTACTATGAGTGATCCCACTTATTTTCACATCTATTGAAAGTGAGTTTTCCATTAGTAGAGAGATTTTAAGGTATGATCTCTTCATGGATATATTGAAATTTCATGATGTCATATTTTTTATAGAATTTAAATTACATCCAAGATACATTATTACCATAGAAGAGTGATGATTATATGGGTGGATGTAATGAGATTATCCTTTATTAAAAATTCAGTTTTTATAATGGAGCATGCTAAGTTTTTTTATAGGAAACTGCATTCTTTTCTTCCAAATTGATAATTTTATCCCTTCATATTGTAGTCTCATAGGACATTTAACATCTAGTGGTAATAGGGTATTACATGGATATCATCCCTATGTATTTTTTTAGGATTACCTCATTATTGGGATATCAATTTTGTATTGAATTCCATCCAAATACTACCCGAATATCTTCTACGAAATATCAAATGGCTCTTAGGAAGATTTTTTATCAAAGGGTTAAACTAGTGGGACTTAAAGAGAATGAATTTATCAAATATAGCATCTACCCATGTGAATAGTTTGGGGTTTTTACTAAACATATGGGTGTTCATTTGGGTTATATGTTGATTATTGTCTCTTGAATCAAGTGAAAATCAAGAATAATTACCCAATGGTCAATGAATCATTACATATTTTAATAGTTTGATATTTTTTTGAGCATTGGACTCAGTTATGGTTATCAACAATTATGAGTACATGAGGAGAATATTTTGAATATGGAATTTTTTTCCATTACAAATATTTTGAGTTCCTAATGATTCCCTTTACTGTGAGAATGGCCTACTATGTATATGGTATTTTGAAACCATATATTTCATTCCTTCCTAAACTAGTTTCTGGCCACATTAATTTTTGACATACCCATGTATTTTTTATCTTGGGAGGTTCATGATAATCATATGAGGATTGTCTTAGGCATACTTCAAAATCACTAGTTATACAATAATCTCTCAATGTGTTAGTTTTGGATTAAAAATATCAGTTTCTTAGGACATGTTATCTTAGTGGTTAGAGTATAACTTGACCCAACGATGATTGAGGTGATTCTATATTGGAAACCACCCAAGAGTGTATTTATGGTGATAAATTTTATTAGAAAATCAAGGTACTATAAGAGGTTTCTATCATAATTCTTCCATAACTCTACTCATTTAATTGCACTAACTCTGAATGAAATGTATTTTGTGTAGGCCGAGTGGTGTAGAAGATCCATTGAGGATATTATATAGATGTTGAACAATACTACCATTTTGAGAATACCAGAGGTTGGAGTAGAGTATGTGATATTCTATGATTTATCTAGTGTTGGGAATTTTGGGTGTTGATATAGAGGTACAAAATTATATATTTTGGGTATAGGTAGTTCAAGCACAATGAGTAAAACTAAATCAACCACAAAATGGAACCAAAATTGATGGATTTTTATTTTACTATATAAAGTGTGGTTAACAGTTTACTAAAAACTGTATAGTACTATGTATATCTTTTCAAATATATATTTTAACCAGAGATATAGAAATGGTCTGAAGATCGTATCTGATTAGAAATTATAGATAGAAAATACTATGGTAAAGGGAAATGTAATAGGACATTCCTTTAGAATTAATTATTATTCTCATTTTATATAAGAGGCATTTCTTCAATTAACCTTTCTAAAACCTACCTTGATGGATGAAATATAAATGGATAATATCTAATTTATGGCGGTGAATCTACCACTTCCTTAGGGTGTGAGAGATGATCAATTGAAAGACATTAAATGTGAGGTTATTCATAACCATATATCCTTATGACCCATATCTAGAATATTTTATGAAGGTAGTGAGTATATCATCCACTTAGAAGGATGAAAAATAGTACCAACTGCATTACATAAGAACATTATTATGGAGTTACATACTATTCTTTTATAGGTACATTTTAAAGTGGTAAATTTGTAATGAGAACATTAATGGTATTTTTGGTGGTCTATCTTGACATTGAGTGTTGCCAATTTTGTTTCTTGATTCCTCACTTTTTAATGGGTTAAGGAGTATCATCAAGACCCAGTTAGTTCAATATAACCTATTTATGTAACTTAGAAAAAAGGGATACAATATCAATGGATTTTGTGACAGTGATTTAATATACAATAGGAGGCCATGATTTCATCTAAGTGATTATTAATCATCTTACAATGTTTATTCACTCTCCTACCATTTACATGTTGATTGTGGTAGAATTTTCTAGATTCTTGTATATGCATAAAATCATTTAACATCACGGGGGTGACCATGATCATCATTTTCAAACATGATACTCAATTTACATCTTGGTTATGAAAATATATATGTCACACTTTCAAAGACTATTTATTGTTCAACACAGTTTTTTATCCTCAAAGAGATGTCCAGAAGGAACAAACCATTTAGGTCCTAAAGGATATATTTAGAGATTGAATATGGGATTTTAGACAATGCTATTTGGATCAACATTAATTTGTGAAATTATATAATAATAATAATAAATCACTCATCTATTTATACATAAACATTTGAATACATTTATGGCCACCCATATAGGTCACCCATGGGTTGGATGAAGATAATAATGTCATCACCCATGGCTCTAGAACAAGTTCATGTGATAATAGAGAAAGATTAGGTTAGTGGAAATTAAATAAAAACAACCTAGAGAAAATGGAAATCATACACATATATATATTTAAAACCATTATAGTTTTTTCAGTGGGATCATGTATTCCTGAGGGTATCTCAATAATGGGGTTCATAAAAAATTAGGTCATGGTAGAAATATTTCCTTGAGATTCACTGAGACATTCAATATTTTTGCGGGGTTGGTAATGTTTCATATCATTTTTATTTACCCTCATAGTGGTATCATGTGACAATATCTTTAATGTGTCATGTTTTAGGGGGTTTGGGGTGACCCATCACATATTATTTAATTGGATGATCTCGGCATTGAGGACAGATCCACCATTCCAAATCACTTAATTTTTAAAGAGAATCAATTTTAGAATATCCTCAAGGGTGAATTTCACCCCTTTATGAGTAATTTATCAATATACAAACTTTTTGGAGAGCTCGTGGGAGTGGGAGATCCAAATATGAGATTATTATCCTCAACATTTTGAGTATGATGAAAATTTCATAGTGAAAATACATAATGTTTGTGAGGGTTTAATGACTTTGATATTTTTGATTACATCATTTTAGTATTTTAGATAATATTTTTAAATCGTTTCTCAGAGTTAGTGTAGGGTCTCATGGGTTGTAAATCCCAGATAATTATATAATAAAAATATTAAATACATTATTTATTTAAAAGTGAAATGTTTTTGAAAATAATTTTTTTTTATTTTCATTGGAATTACGGATGGGGAAAATGAGATTCTCATTGGATCTAAAACATGGGGTAAACTGTACGAGCAATGTAATATCTATTTACATCAAGTCCTACATTAGTTCTCCATCACAGGCCTAATTGGGTGATTTTATTAATTTATTAATTAAATCTTCTCAACGATAATCTTGACATAGTCATCCCTTATTTAATCCCCCTTTTAGAAAAAATATAGGGTTAGTAACACAACCTTGTGATATTATAGAGACATTACAATAGGGAAAAGTATCAACCAATGTTCAATAAGAATTAATATATAGTTGAAAATAATCAATGGGAAACACCAATGACTTTTTTTAAATTCCTCCTTCTGTAGTGATCATTTTGACTAAGGAATCATGGATTTGTTATTGGTGGATTATCCCCATATTATTTGTGATTTTTATAATTGATTATTTATATTCTTAGATCCATTATTTCCCCCCCCCAATTTCATGACCATGTTAAATTAAAATTATTTATGGGATCTAGAATTATTCATTATATTTGTTGTTCATATAATTTTAGATTTTAGAATTTTTTATTGATGTTATGTTTCTAAATGGATATAAATTATTCTCAAATCTGCTGATTAATTGACCATCACTTCTAATTCACCATGTTTTCCCCTTTATAGTTAAATAGTCCCGAAATTCAATAATAGGTGGAGTTCCAATCACAGTAAATCATTGGAAATTCACATGGGTTTTGTTTCCAATATTACAGGTGATAATAAACATGATTACTTTAGAGAGTCATAATTAATGGAAATTCATTGCTAGGGGTCAATACAAATATCACCACACACAGGAAATTGTACTATGACAATGAATTATAATTTTGGTGATGAGTGGCTATAAATCAATGATTATTGGAGTTTTATTTGGGATCAATACAATAGATGAATATTTAGATGGGTTAAGTTGAAATATTAGAGGAAATAGTGAGAATAAAATTGTAGAGAATATTATTTTCTAGAGAACCTGACTACACCGTGTATAGTTCAAAATAATAAAGGTATTATAAATCATTTTTTGGTGGTGACTAGGGTTTTCTTTGGAGAAAAAATATCACACATTGTGTATCCCAAACTATATTCTATTTTAACTTTCTGTACAGATTGTCATTAAAGGTTTTAAAAACCCAAAAACTGATAGGCCTCACCCACCATGTGTATCAAGAACACATGTAATGTTTCTTTGGTGCAGAAAAACTAGGGATCTGAGGTGCATTCCATGTGGAACATATAGTTTATAGTTAATGTACTAAAACCTCCATTTCATGTAAATGAATCCTTACATTCCAGGTATAATGGAAGTTCATAGTTAGTTCTTCAACATAGGGTGACACAATATGTACCCCTAATGACACATCATGTAATTTTCCTTAAATATTCTACTGATCATATTTCTTTTCTCATGCTTGAATTAGGACCAATGAGTATCCCTTTATGGTTATAATTCCTCTTGGTATGTGATGGGGAATAATATTTTTTGAGTGGGTTTATCCAATTAACAATGTATTTACGTGTGAAGAGGTTTGGGTTTGATATCTAGAAGAACATTATGCCTGGTATCCCCCCGGAAGGATTTGTTATGCCATGGTATTGGTTCTAGTAATTCATTGGTACTATCAAGGTTGGTATCCCCCATACTCACCCAGAATATTAATCCACTATCTATGGATTCAATGTCTCCTAATCCAAGATCTCTAGTTGGGTGTCGGTCCTCCAATATGGTGGGTATCGCCTCACCAAATACTTTTCACTAGTCAGGTGTAGGTCTCCCATTATTGATTTGAATAGGTCATATTTATGACAACCCATATCATTAATACACGTTAATTCTGGATTTATTACATAAAGATACACATAATATAAGCCTCAATGATAAACTTTCTAAGTGAATTTGGGTAATTATATACATAAAATAGTGTCATTAAATTGGGATACAACAATATAATTTAAAAACTCAAAAACATTCCCATAAATTCTATTGATCATCAAATACTACACATGATAACCTAAGGAAGTATATAATAAAGGGTGATATATAAATCTCATTAAGAGAATAATCAAAGAATATAAAATGCTATCCCAGTATAAGTGTGCCAAGAGGCCAGAAATGATTATATGGAAATGTCATAATCAAAATTTTGAACATTTAAGCATGGTATAAAAATATAAAAAGGGAGCATAAGGAATGAGGAAACAATATAAAACATAACATCATATGCATAAGTCAAGGCTAACCATTCAGATATAAAAATATAGTGTTCTTGGATAAAATCACAATCACTCTAAATATAATATCATGAGATAAAAACAATACCCAATGAATTTTAGGTCTATTTAATTTAGGTCCCACCGATTACATTTATATATTTTCCATGAAAATTTTCTCCATAATGATCATATTTCATAAGAACATATTTCCTCTCCTTTAATAAATTGATAAAGAAGTTTGGGTTTCAGAAATGGAATTCCCTAATAAATGAAGGATTGTTCCATCTTAGTAAATACCCTTATGTGTAAAAGGTGATGGGTATTCACAATACATAATTTTATCATGGAAAATTGGAAGATAATTTTTACTGCATGATGGGTGTACATAATGGTTCAGGGAAGGGATTAATGAGAGAGTAAGGTGTTATTTCATTACATAGGAATTATAAGGATAGTAAAATGGATGTTTAAAAACAAATTGAAACATGAAACATTAGAAATCAAAAGTATTAGTACAAAGATATTACATGGAATAATAATAAATAGGTGATGATCTAATTTTTTATAGGGTACTTCTAAATGGTTTTTGAGTCTTATCAAGAGAATAATAACACCTTAGGAGTCATTTATAGAGTTATCACGTGATTAAAATCATGATCAATTGGTTTTTTTCTATAGTATTTGGAGGATTGATTTGTATATATAGTAAAAGAGAGGGTAACACTTTATTAATTTCTAATCATGCATTTTTTACTTGATAAGATAAAAAAATAAACACTAAAATGTATCTCATGTTTTTCCCACGTATTCATATAGAAATGATTAGTTTTTAGAATTTTATAAGTAAAATAATATAACATTTTAGAAT
Source organism: Viscum album (assembly GCA_963277665.1). NCBI lineage: Eukaryota > Viridiplantae > Streptophyta > Magnoliopsida > Santalales > Viscaceae > Viscum > Viscum album. The sequence continues at coordinate 1,261,287,687 of OY728132.1, read as the reverse complement.
AATACCCTTGGTGAGGTGAATGTGATTCAAGTTCATAAAGAATTAATTTTAAAACCTTAAAGTATAATATATGTTTTTGTGGATTCATTACCAAATAATAAAATTATCAAAAAAATTCAAAACATAATATTTTAAATGTAAAATATAACTTTCATCATGGATACTCTATAAAAAATGTATTACATCACTTTTTGCCTATTATGATGTTATAATACAAACTATTTATTTATAACGTATTTAATTTTTACTCAAAAAATAAAATTTATTTGAAATTATAAAAATATCACCATTTGATAATTTTAATGTTGTTATTTAAAAAAAATATTTATTTAATCAAAATTATTTCCTAAATATGTTAATTTTCTCTTTCAAATTAAAATACATTTTTATTGAAAATTACGTTTTGATGACACTAACAACATTCCGAAACTAAGAAAAATCACAACACACTTTATTAAATTATATTATCACTTATATTTTATTAAATATTCATTTATTATATTATTTTTTTAAAATAATTTTTTCTTACAATAATTATAAAATTATTAAAAGAGTTTTTATATTTTCCAGAACTACATTTTTGATTTCTTGGATCAAAATAATTTTTTTATCAAACTCAATATATAGTAATTTATAATGTAACAATAAAAAGGGATAAATATGGTCATTATTTCATTAAAAAAATTTAAATATGTATATTACTATGTTCCTAATACATTAACCCTAATTACACCAACATACACCCTAATGCCATGGTGTGTGATAGTTGTTCATTATTATGGTGGGCTATATAACACCCCAAACAATACATACCATGATATATCTTCAAAGATAAAGAATATTAATCACAATATATAACAAAGACATGACAAGTTTGTATAGGTGTAATGTCTTTAGAAACTAGAAAACATAAAAAATAGTTCATAAAACATCTTCATTGTCTCTCACTTATTTCATAATAATTTGACCCCTTCATGAAATATCTTAATTAATACCCTTGGTAAAGACTTAGGTAAAAGAATCTTTTTAAAGGGTGGTCTCTGATGCTCGGTAAAGGTACCAAAGAGAGATATCAATCATAATATAATCATAAGACTTATTAACATAACATTTGAAAATCATATCCAGTATATGAATGATCATGATATAATGCCATGGGATAAATCATGAAAGTTTATAAAAATCAATGAACATCATCCCAAAAGTCATAAAATATGACATAATGTTTTTTGGCATCCAGATAAGCATAAAAAATAATGTTATATTAGTCAAGGATCATTTCTAAGACAATCATAACAGTCAATGTTCATTATTGAACCAAGTTTACTCTTTATTACACCCTTTTATTAGAGAACCAAAATCATTTCCTATTCCATCCATGTATATCTCATGAGATATAAATATTTACCCAATTAATTTGAGAGAGTTATCAGTCTCAGCCATCTCATAATTAAATCATTTTTTTGTGTGCAATAATAACGTAAATCATACATCCTAACTCAATGAATAAAATGGGGTTCTTTAAAAATCATTCAACCTTAACATTATCAATGTTAAACAAATAGATTTCATAAATACCATTCTATAATTAAAACAAAAAAATAATAGGAACAATAAGGATAATATACATAAAAAATAACCGAATTAATTATTTCCATCTTAGATGGAAAATAATTTTTATTGAGAACTAGAAATTAAATCGTGAGTAAAATAACTTTTCTTCATCAGAAATATTTTCTCAAAATAACATGCAGTTTTAAAAGAATAATATTTTATTTGAAAATAAACATGAAATAATGTAGAGTAATATTCATGGAAATAAGGTGATATGAAGATTTATAAATCCTTTCATGCAATATAAGTTACGAAACATCCTCCTCAAACTTATTATGGAAAACACCAAGTACCTCGTATTACATTACGACAAAATATTACTTTCATACCATTTAATAAAAATTCACTAATGGGTAAAATTGAATTTAAAAAATTCTAGGGGAATAAAAATAATATTACATATTTAGTAAATATAGACATGTATGATAAATATATCCTAGTAATTACTTACATATAAACAGTATTGGATTGTAATGAGATTGTGAAATTATCTAATACCTTAGATATGATATACTTCATATATATCTGAACTGTCTGTAAAATGATTTAAATAATGAAATTGACTTATTCAAGAATCATATTCATTTTTATGATATTATATATGTTCATATTATCATCTGTTTATTAGTAACATTTCATTGTTACTCGTTATTCAGATATTAACTACTTTATGATCTTTTTTATGTTTGGTCAGATTAGTTCTGGTTCTCATTATTATTTCATATTTCTATCATTAAAAAATTATATTAACATTATATATACCATATTTATTAATTATTCACTATTATATAACAAATATTTAATGAATATCATGTAGATTGAATCTCATTGCATCGTGCATATGGTAGGCCATAAGTACGTATGAGCAACGATATCATTTACATAATTATTGAATTGTATTCAATTGGATGGTTTATAATAATTCCAAATTAATATATTCTTATAATAATTATATATAGTAATTATTTACATGATTATAACTATCCAATTAAGGTGGTTGTGAAAATAGATTACATGACAGCATGGAGATGATAAGTTGCACATCTCCACACATAGTGATTTCGTTTTTCGTAGGATGGATAGAAGGTAGAATATGGCTGTTTCATAGTTATTATAACATTACATTATATAATCTCTACTTTATCTACTACATTATAATTAAACATAAAATTAATATTATGTATAATTAGAAATATGTTTGAAAGAATCGGTAGAGGAGATTACCTTCTTTTCAACGTTATTCCTCTAAATCACCCCATAGAGCACTTCAGTTGGTCTTGGAAGAAGACCAAAACATCTAAAATGTCACTAGGGAAGTTGAGAAGGAAAAAATGGTATGGTATTGATGATCATTAAGTCTCAATGATATGTGAATATTTGAGGGTTAAGATTCTCTTTTATAATTGAGGTGTGGGGATCTTTTGGAAACTGCATAAATAAAAATTTATATTAAAATTAAAACCTATATATAAACCACGAAAATGTCCCGAATTAAAATATGAGATTATATTATGATAAAATATAATCATCCAATAGTTTTTTTACAAGAATTTATGTCAATTTGAACTTTTTCTTTTAAATTAACTGTTATTTATTCGTTTTTTAACTAGGGTAACAAATAAATGAAAATTAAAAGGGTGAAATATTTACTTATTTGATGTCAATGAGACCATAAATAAATTAAATATTACCATTTAGAATTTATAATAATTATTATTTTTTGAAATTATTTATTCTTTTCAAAAATTTAAAAAACATTATTCTCATAAATAATCAATGGTGTAAATTTTGACACTATTCAATTAATTGATTTTTAAAAATATTTGGATAATAATTAAACTTCAAAGATACTATTTTAAAATATTATTAAGTGGACAAGGTCATACATAAAATTAATTATTCGTATTAATTATCCATAATTTTATTTATTTGAATATTTTTATAAACATTAATTTGTCATCTCTTTTGATAAAGTAATCCTTTCATCAATACTTGTATATGTTTTTAATATCCATATTTCATGAATAAAAAATAAAAATAAAACAATATTATGAAAATAAATATTATATATTTAATAAGAATATATTTAGCATAATTTAACTTCTGTAAAATGTAATATTTAAATTTTAATACTTATTAAATTATGAATGTCACAAATTTAACAACACTTTAATTAAAATAATATAAGTGTAACATTATCATCTATAATTCTCTAAATGGTATCTAAATAGACCCTTGTATGGATATAGTTGAGATATATGCAACTAATAATATTTTTTCAAATGTTTTGGTCTTTTAATGGTCATTAGTATTTTAATAAAAATTGTTTTATTGATCTCTCATCAATTAATTAGTTTTTAAATAATCAAAGTCTATGTATTTAAGGGAATTTTTCATTTCTTAAAAATTAAAAATAAATTATCATGATAAATAAAAACATTTTAGCTTTCAAATGAGTATTTATAATTGATTTATCTTCCCTATAAACTTATATAAAAAATTATATACTTCTTAAAATCTGAGTAGGACATATTAAATTTTTCTTTGAATAAAATAAATTAAATGTCCTGATATCATCCAAGTGGCTTCCAAAGGGAACCATTTTTAACCAAAGATAATTTAGCTAAAAACTTATCCAATAATATTAATACAATTTTTAAGGAAAATTTTCAATAGTATTTTACGCTTAATTACCCAAATATACTCTTTAATCTTAATAATAAAAATTATTGAAGTTACTATTCATAATGTAGAAAGATAAAATAAGTTATTTATATATCTTGGACCAAGTGATTAAAAATACAGAATCCATTTTGCAAAATAAAAAAAACTAAATTTTAATAAATTAATTTATAATTAATCTTTTTACCGGAAAGAGATAATGAGTTTTAAAACTTAAAAAATTGCAAAAGATTGAATTTTTTTACATCTGAATTCAATGTAAAATTAATGATAATGAAATAAATTATATTGAATAAAAAATATATATATTATATTTATACATCAAAACCATTCGATATTATTATCTATGCATATAAAATACTTTGATGAAAATTTTGTGCTTAATTAAAATTTACTGCATTTTTAATTTTTAAAAAAATTTGAAAGTTATCATAAAACTTTTAAAAATTAGTTTATAGTAATTTTTAAACCATGATTTCGGAAAACTCATATAAAAATTATTAAGGTGTCAAAATATTAATTTAAAATGGGTTCCCTATTTAAAGGTGAAAATTACCATTTTTTATAATATTGGTTTTTATACATCAAATTTGGTTTATTCATACCATGTGACAAAAATAATTATTGGATTAATATCATATAATATTTTATTAAATATATAACATATTTATTTCATTAATTTAATTTACTAATATTAATCCACTAAATTAAATTGTACAAAAAAATATAATTGATTTATATTTTTTATAAATAAATAGTAGCAAATGACTTCACTGTATATTTTCATAATTTAGTTACATATATTCCAAAAAACCTAATAGCTGGGTTAAAGTGGTTATTTTATACTAAGGGTATATCGCGGTTCGTTTATACTCATGATTTTCTACAATGTACATTCTTGAACAATCAAAATTATTTAGAGAAAATATTTCATAAAAACATTTGGGAGTTACATTCTACGATCTACATACTAAATTTCTCCCTAAAAATTTATCACATGGATACAAATAGATGATTATATCTCTACCTCTTCATATCCTCAAGTTCCTACATAGCTTATTCAAATTTGTATTTCTACTACAAAATATTAACTAAATTAGTGGTCTTTATAAGAAAATCTCTCGTCATTTTATATTTAAACATGAATTATTAAATAAAAATTCACTTAATAAAACTCATGAGACTAATAGGTATAGTGTCTTTGGGGATTAGTAACATTACATAACAACTTAAAATAATAAATACAAATCATTTTTGAAAAAATCTATTTCATGACCACAACATTCCTACATACATGGCACTCTATGGGATAACCTGAGGACATGCAAAAGAAAAGGTTGTAATATAAATCCTAGTAAAGGAATTAACCTAGAATAACATGAGAAAGACAATAAATGTTAGTCAATAGGCATGTCAATGGATCGTAAAAGACACATGAACATAAAGGCAAGTTATAACATGATTTTTATAACATGGAAATATGGAAACAATATACAACCTGATATGAGCATGAGACAAGGCTCATTGCACATGGATTAACACTGGTAAACCATCATTACACATGAATTAGAATGATTTAAAACTCATTGCACATGAATTAATACGAGTAAACACTTATTTCACTTGTCATATCATGATACTAAATATTACCTAATGCATTGGAGTGCTATCAGGGTTTACCCTTCATAATCATTTCATTTTCATGTATAATTGTGCCACATGTATTATAAAATATGGATTAAAACATCATAATTTATTCCATGAACAAGGAATGAGGAATACATACATTTAATTCCTTAATAAATAAATACATGAGCATAAAGGTGAATACCCTTGATACATAAATGGGTATGGTATTTCACTACACAATGATTTTTGGCATTGAGTTGTCCTATTTTCCCATCTTCAATCCCTGATCTACATATCTGTCCCAACACAAACAACCCCATCTGGACTGGGTGTTGACGCACACATGTTGTAGGGTGTGGATAAATTTTTTTTAATTCCATTTGCGTAGTCTAGTTATTAACCCTAGTAAGTATCTAAAAGAGGAGTGCTCACAAAATAGTTTTTCACTTTTAAATTTGGGTACCTATGGTATGTTTTTAGAATAATTTTAAAATAAAATGATTGAAAGGAAATTTGAAATTAAAATTATTGAAAAATATGATATAAGAAGTGTGATCAGGTTGGGGTTAGTTTCCCAATTGTAATGTTATACTTTTTCAATTTAATTCCAAACTATTCTTCTGAGTTGATTAATTTGAGTTTCTACAATCATTTACTCTTAATTACATGGTAAAATTATAATTGTGAGAGAAAACCTTACCAAAATATCAGTTTGGTCAACTATCCTTCCATGTGAAAATGAGTTTTATTGAATATCCTAAATTTACTTGGGCAATACCCGACCAGGTTTTGTTTATCCCAAAAAATCAAGAGCATCCACTACCCCTTTTACACATACTAACGATCGTCGATTACTTCACCACAAATCCCTGGTATATTCCATTTTATATAAACCATAAATCAGTGGAGGTGATAATGATTATTTAGTAAGGAAAAAATCATTAACGGAATTAAAAATCATGAAAGATCACACTTGATAATAAAATCTGCAATATGAAATTGAAAACAACTATAAAGAACGAAATTTTATTCAATTATGTCCTAGAACTGAAGCTTTAAAAAATGGAAAACCAACCATTCAACTATCACACAGAATGATTACCCCGCCATGGATAGGGTAATCAAGATGAATGTGAAGAAGAAATAATTACAAGTTTATGAAAATGAAAAAGAAATAAAAAAGGGAAAGATGAAAAGTTCTCCTTCTTAGTGTCCCTGAAATAATGTGATGAAATGAGATGCTTTGAGAGGGTAGAGCTCCCCTCCTTTTATAGGAATAATTTCTCCCCTAGAAGATGACACGTTGTAACCTTATTTATTGTCCTTTTCATGCATTTCATCCTTCTTGAATTTTGTTTATAACTATCATGGCCGTCTCTCCTTAAAATTTCAGCATATTTGAACTATTATTCTGAGAGTTAAGCTTATTTTACTCTGCCAATTTATTATCTCCCGTTAGACTCTTCAAATCGAAAAAATACATGTTATAACGATTTAATGACCACTAACAAGGTTAGTTATCATATACTTTTCATTAGGAAAGATATTCCAAAACATTATTTTCATCCACCCACCAAATTTCATAATAATTGAGAACACCATGAACGAGTTACAGACCCCACACCAAAAATAGACGCATCTGTAAATAGTTTACATGGTCCAACCTATTAGCTTATTTTCAGCTTCCATATTGTTGAATTGGATTTTGGTCAAAAATTATTCAATGAATCCCTGGATGTGAAAATTTTGGAAAAAATAATTTTTCAATTTGGATTACTTTAGAAAATGTTATGGAGAAAATATAGAAATAATTTAAAACTGTTAAAATTCCAAAATGGGACATTTTTACTATTAAGCCCAAAATATCACAAATATCATAAAATTCAGAAATTTCTCATAAATTAAAACTTGGTTGTTATTTAAAATAATGAAATTAAATGTTAATTTATTGAAAATATTTTCTCTATAAATTCCCCCATGCATAGAACATGGACTCCTACACAAGTAAACATGAAAATTACATCAAATCAAATCTGAAACACATACCCATGAGATCAACCAAATCCAAAATGAGAATCAAAACGATATCATAACTCATAAAAAACATTTATTTCAAGTTCTCTATTTAGATTATTAAATATATTTCTACTTAATTTCTTATCCCATGCACACAAAACACCTACCTCACATAAATTTTCTCTCATCTCACAAATGTAAATGTTCAACAAGGATTTTCAAATCCAAACTCACGCAAGATTCATCATGGGATTGATAAATTGCTACATCTCCACCCGATGAGAGTCAAAGAAATTTTTTTATCATGAATATTTTCTAGGGTTTTTCTATGGCATCTGGTTGGTAGGATTTATATGAGAAAAAATTCTAAGGCCAAAAAAGGAGATCGTGGCTCTTTTGGAAGCAAAGTGGCATGATTCTAATTTTCACTCAATTATATTCTCCTTCATTTGACCTTTGTAGAAAATTGGCAAAACATCATCATGATAACATAGGGAAATTTCACACCATTTTTCATTTTACCAACAATAATTTCTTCTTTAACATAGTTTATTTTTAAATCTCCAGATAGAAACCACTTCCTTTTATCATTGAGGGATTTAGAAAAGGCACAACTTCATTTATCAAGAAAGCTCCAGAAAAGCCATAGATTTAAACAAAATGAAATCTTGAGTAGAAACATCTGGTCTTCAAACTTATATTTTCCACCCAAAGTATCACCAAATGAGTTAGTACCCCACAAGACATCATCCCCCAAACATAAATTGAACCAAATCAGGAAATTTCACATCAAGAGCAGGTTGGATAGGGAAAATTGGCATGTAATGTTTCTAACCTAATAGGTTTTTCATGGATTCTAAGGGATACATGTATTAATGAATAAGGTATGCCATAATAAAAAAGTATTATTTTGAAAATAGGGATTAAAACCAAATAAATTCCTCAGTCATTTAAAACACAAGTACCACAAACCCTCAGGTTTTGATAGGAATAAACCAAATTCTATTTAGAGAAAACATGGTCTGGTTCTCTTAAGAAGTGAGGTGAATATAAAGAATATGAAAAAAAGTAATGAATCATCACAAAAATGTGAATTCAACAATAATGTTAGTGATTTGTAGCATGGCATTTAAGAATCCCGGTACTATTCGTTAAATTCTAAAAGTTTTGAAGAAGAAACAAAGTCATTTAAACATTAATTTATGCTCAGTTTCATGGAATAGATTGGTTCACTCATTGACATGGGTTTCAAAAATAGAAATGAAAACCATTTCAGCTGAATTTTTTTGACAACACTCTGTATTTTATAAATAATCACAAAAATATATGATTTTTTTTAAATAAAAACAGTAATCCAAACAAAAAACAAAAATCTTAAACTAAAAAGGTTCCCTCCCCAATAGATAAATGATGAAGTGTCGTCAATGCATTCAAATGGATTTAACTTTTAAGAATATTTGAAAATAAATCAAAAAAAAAATTAAAGGATAGGAATGACCTCATGGATTTTACGGATAAATATGTTGGTGGAGTGTGATCTCCTCCACTGGCTCTGATGGTACTGTTTGAAATAATTTCTTCGACTTATTCCCGTTAATAGTGAATGGACCCTACTTTCCATCCATCGTAATCTACATTTCACCAAAAGGATATACATGAGTTACTATAAATGGAAATTCCCATATGGAACAAAGTTTACCTGGAATCAGCTCGAGTCTTAATTTTAATAACAAAACATTGTCTCCAGGATAGAAGTCTTTCAGTTGGATCAGATTGTCATGGGTCACTCGTGTTAATTAATTTTAAATTATGTAATTTTTAAATTATTCCCTTCTAGTTTCCTCTATCTCTTGAAACATCCATCTTTTTTTTCCTTCCCAGCACTTTCAAGGTCCAAATTCACTTTCCTCACATCCCAATAAGCCTTATGCCCCAATTCCCAAGGTTGGTGGAAGATTTTCCCATAAATCAGCCTATATGGACTCATTACTATAGGGTTTTTGTAGACCATCATGTAATCCCATGAGGTATATTCCAACCTATAGATCCAATCTTTCTTGTTTGGATTAACAGTCTTTCCCAAAATTCCTTTGATTTCCCTATTGGAAACTTCAGAGTTCCAATTAGGCTATGGATGATAAGGAGTTGTTGTTTATTGATGCACCCCATAATTCTTCAACCAAGTATCCATTGTGCAATTGAAAAAGTATGTCCCCTGATCACTGATGATGGCTCTAGGAAATCCAAACCCACAAAATATGATATCTATGACCAAATCACAAACAAATTTAGCATCTTTATTCCTAGAGGATTTTTCTTCCACCCATTTGGAAACATAGTCAACTGAAAGACAAATATAAGAATTTCCAAATGAAATAATGAATGGTCCTATAAAATATTTCCCCCATACCTCAAAATTTCACAACAATTCAGCGGATTTTGAGGCATTTTTTGTCTCATGGAAATATTTCTTGAAAACTCTCATTTTTCACACATTTTTCAAAACTCATGAGAATAATTAAAAATGGGGGGCCAATAAATCCATATTTTAAGACCTTTCTTATGGTCCATTAAGGAACAAATTGGGCTCTACAAGCTAATCTGTGACAAAACCCAAAGAAATATTGAACATCAATTTCAGGTAAACATCTTTTTATTACTTGATCATTACAAATCTTTCAAAGGAATGGTTAATCCCAAATGTAATACCTATATTTGTCTTTTAGTTTTTGAATTTGGTCAGAAGTGAAATGAGATGGGACCTGATATTTTACCATATAATTGACAATGTTGGAATACCAAGGAAATTCTTCTTCAATAAAGTATAACTTCACTCCTAGAATTTGATCATTTAGTGGGTCTTTTTGTTGAATTTCAATTTCACTAATGTTTGGCAGTCTAATTATGTGATTGGGCACTTTTTTCTCAAATCCCTTCATGTAATTTATTTCTATATTGAACACAAGAAATAGTTTCATCCATCTCCCTTTCCTCAGTTGACCACAATGTTTCTTCATCAAGTACCTCAGAGCAGCATGGTTAGAAAACATAGTTATTTTATTTCCATGAAGATGTGATCTAAATCTTTCTAAAGCAAAAAAATGCTAAGAACTCTATTTTCGTTGTTGTGTAACTGAATTGGGTGGAATATAAGGTGCTATAGGCATATTAAATGACTTATTTTATTCCCTCAACTTGTTGATAAAGGACTTTTATAACTACTTGGTTAGAAGCCTCAGAAAAGTTTTCAAATGGTTTGTCCCAATTTGGCAGTTGCATCACATGTGGTGAAATCAATCTCTTCATCAACCAATTAATGGATTCCTTACATGCACCATTGAAATCCAAGATAGCATATTTCAAAATTAATCTAGAGATAGGGAGATAAATCTTACTAAAATATTTGATAAACTTCTTGTAGAATCTTTCACATCTTAAAAATGATCTAACATGTTTCACACAAGTTGGTCAAGGCAATGAATTTATCACTTAAATTTTTGATTTATCGACATCATTTACATTTTGGGAAATGACATGAACAAGTAAAATTCCTCATTTAAATATGAAATGACACTTTTCAATATTTAATACATTATTTTTTTCAATGTTGGGTTTCAAAACTTTTTCCTGATTTTTTAAATAATGATCAAAAGAATCTCCCAAAACAGCGAAATCATATAAGAAAACATCCACGAAATTTTCAATGTCATCAGTTAATATACTTACCATGAACCTATAAAATTTACATAGAGCATTACATAAACCAAATGGAAGATTTTTATATGAAAATGTTCCAACGGCACAAGTAAATGTCATCTTATCTTAATCATTGGGAGAAATGGGTACCTGTAAGTAACCTAAATATCCATAAAAAAAGCATTAATTAGTTCTGGTTATTGAAGGGGGTGGGTAAATGATCTTTCTGAGTGACCTGGTTCAATTTCCTAAAATCAATGCATACTCTCCAGCTAATTTTAATTCTCATCGGGATTAACTCATTCTTCTCCCTTTGTTTCCTTTGCATTGGAGTTTTATGTCTCTTATTATGTGGCATATCATTCTCCACTTCTCCCCTTTCTCATTATTGGTGTATTTTGACATGATTCTATGAATTTTAAACATAATTCTCCATCATAACAAGTGGTATTTTTTCAGTTCCATGGTTGGATAGAGGTGGTCTTTTTCTCCACTTCTTTTTATGATTTAATTGACATTCTCATTTGGATTTGGCACTGTTTGGCATGGAATATTTTGTGGATTCATGGATAGAATTTCCCAAACATTTGTTAACTATTATGATAATCTTTTCACATTTTTATTAATCCCCTCAACATATGACAATACTTTTTGGTTCTTAATTGATGGTTCTAAACTATTGAATGATTGCTCATATTTCTTACTTTGGAATAATGGTTGCATAAAGGGTCGTTGTTGCTGAAATGGTTGTTTATAGGACTATTGGAATGGAGGGGTTTATAGTATTTTTTTTGAAACCGAGGTCTATCCTATGTATATTGGAATCCATCTCCTGGCTGGTTTTGGGGATAATGTAGTGGATTTGGCTGGAATTTCCTTTTTAGATAGGTATAAGCATGAAATTCGGTTTCGTGCACTTCTGGAAACTATTTTGAGTAATGATTTTTAAGGCCATAAACCTTATACCTAATTTGGTTCTTGTTTTTCTTTCACTTTTTTTACACTTATATGTTTCACTATCCTCGTGAGTTCTCCCATGTCACTTCTAATTAACTTTGTTTAATCAGAAGTTCTCACCTTATGGATTCGTCTTCTTCTCAACCCTCTTACTCCAAATTGTTGTGACTTTTGAGCAATCTTCTCAATTAGTAATCGGATATCTATAGGTGACATGTCAATTAGGGATCCCCCATATGAGTCATCTCAAGGATTTCGATCATTTCCAATAAGTCCTTGGTATAAGAACACAAGGAATTAGTGTTATTTTATTTCTTGATGTGGGAATCTAGAATATAACAACTTGAAATGCTCCCAGTACTCATAGAGGGATTCTCTAGTTGATTTTCATATGATGAAAATCTCCTACTTGATGGAAATTCACATAGAGGAAGGAAATAATATTTGAATAAAACATCATTTTAGGTCTTCCCAATAACTTATCTCCCCTAGTTTTAAATTTTAAAACCATTCTTTAGCCTCTTCCTCAAGTGAGAAGGGTAATTCCCTCCAATGAAATTGGTTTTCTGGAAAATATATTTTTATGTTTTAATGCCTCCCTAGAAACAGTGCGAAGTTTGGCTCACGCCTATCATAGGGTGTGGAAAAACAATTTGTTTAAATTTCCTATGTCTAGTCTAGTGAATAACTTTAGGATGTCTTCCGAAAATGAGTGCACACAAAAAAGATTTTCAATTTTAAATGAGGGTAATTATGGCGTGTTTTTATATTAATTTAATTAGAAAATTATTGAATCGAAATTTGAAATTCAAATGATTTACAAGCCATGAAATATGAATGTTGATTAGGTCAGGGTTAGATTCACAATTTTGCTGATATCATTATCCAATTTAATTCAGACCTCTTCTTCTGAGTTAATTAAAGTGAGTTTCCACAATTTTTTCCTCTCACTTATTTGGTGAAATTATGATGGTGAGAGAAAACCTTACCAAGTTCTCAGTTAGGACAACTCTCCTTACATTTTCAAAACAACTGTATTGAATATTTTCAATTTACTTGTTCAAAAGTTGATTGGGTCTTTCTATCCCATACAATCAAGAACATCCACCACCCCTTTTACACGTACTATCGAGCATCGAGTACTTCGCCACTAATCCCTTGTCTATTCCATCGTATATAAACTAGAAATATATGGTGGTTTAAAATTATTATTTACTAAGGAAAAAATATATAATGTAATTAAAAATAAATAACGAATGCACTTGATAATAAAATCCTCTATATAAAAATTAAAACAACTATAAAGAAGAAAGAAATTGCTTTCAATTATGTCCAATAACTAAAGGATTACAAAATAGAAAACCATCCTTTCCCCAATCGCTCAAAATTATTACCCCACCAAAGTTAGGGAAATCGAGATGAATGGGGAAGAAGAAATCATTACAAGTATATAGAAAAGAAAATAAATAAGACAGTAAAGATGAAAGGTTCTCCTTCTTGGTGTCCTAGAAGGAATGGGATGGAATGAGATGCTTCAAGAGGGAGGAGCTCCCCTCCTTTTAAAGGATTAATTTTTCCCCAAAGGTTTATGTGTTTTATCCCAATTAAATTACCTATTCATGTATTGATAAATTCATTAATGTTATTCATAATTATCTTTTCTATCTCTCTTCAAATGATAATTGTATTTGGACAAGTATTCTGATAGTTATGTCCATTTTACTCTGGCACATTATTCTGTCCAGTTAGACTCTCCAAATTGAAAACCTTCATATTATAATGCATTAATGACCTTTAAAACGGACAATTCATCCACACTTTCCTTCATGAAATATGTTAAAAAACGTCTTTTACGTCCACCCACAAAATATCATAGAAATGGGACCTGACATAAACGAGTTATGGACCCCACAACAAAAAACCATAGATTTGTAAACAGTTTTCATGGTCCAACTTGTGATCTTCTTTTGAGATTACATAATGTTAATTAATATTTTGGTCATGAAGGATGAAATGAGTCCCTAGATGTATATAATCTAGAAAAAAATAAATTTAGAATAGTTCAGAATATTTTATGGCCAAAATACATAAATAATTTAAAATTGTTAAAAATGTGAAATGGGCCATTTTTTTAATTTAGCACAAAATATCACCAATATCATAAAATAGGGAAATTTATATTAAAGTAACAATTCGGTGTTATTTAAATCAATTAAATTAAATGTAAATTTATTGAAAATATTTTCTATATCAAGATTGTGGTTTTTTCAGTTGGGTTTGGGACTGTGGTTATGAAGGTAAGGGCCATGTGGGTTTCTCCATTTCAATGAATTATTCCCATGGATTCTATTGATTTGTATAGAGTTTCTCATTATGGTATTACTCTCAGTTTCACATTAGTTTTTCAATATCGGTTCCTACTTATTCATTCATGTTTCTTTCGAGTATGGATTTCTTTCTTTGTTTTCTATTAGGGTTTCCATCCCTGTGTTTCTATATTTCATTCCATGGTGGTTTATGTTCATCCTTTCCCTTTATCTGCCGCTCCTTTCTACACTGGATTCCTTTTCACTTTCTCCCATCAACTTCAGTTGGGTGCATCAGATTATAAGGGAGTTTTGGGATGTGTGTGAGGTGCAGTAATAGTTCATGGGCGACACGACATGTGGTGGATTTATCTCATTACTTTGATCTTTTAGATTTTTCCTTTGATGATTTATCTTGTTCTCCATGGAGGTTTTCAGTGTTCATGATGTCATTTTAGTACTTATTTATGTTTTTTGGTTATGATAGATGCACACATGGATCTACATTTAGCAATGGTTATGTGGACTGTGATGTTCCCTGGTGGGTAGGTATGGTGTTTGGACGATGATGATGATGATAATGATGGAAATGGATTAGTTACAATGATAACAAATATGATAACGTATAATTATGTGACATGAAATTTAAGATGATCAAATATGGGGGATTTTGGTGGGCCTTGATGTAATTTTGATAATGGGGAGGCAAAAGGTCAAGTCGTTTGAAGCAATGCGTGCGGGACTTGATGCAGGCGCATGACACGAAATGTCTTGCGAATCGAGATGGCTGGTGATAAATCTTAATTTTGAATTTCGAATGTTGGTGATAATTTTTTTTTGGTATACCCTTTTGAAATAAATGTTCATGATAATCCTTAAATTTGATTTTATAAAATGGAAAAATATGGATTTGGTGTATTTTGACATGGATAATCATGGTACGATTTCGGCAGCATAACGATGTCAAAAAGAAATTCATAAAATGGGTTCATGAGTGGGAAAAGGGTCTCTCATTGTTAATACATGACATGGAAATTAAAGAGACCGTGTAAAATTATATCCCAACATATTAAGTTGAAATTACATGTATAATATAAAAGAAATACTTGAATGGAAATGAGATGAGATAAATACCATGCAGAATTTCATCATGGTAAGAGGTGAATATAAAGGACCTTGGATGGATTAATGAGAGTGGAAGGATGCTCTCATTATTTAGATATATAATGTAAATTATGGTGATTATGTATTAACATATCTCAGTATATGAAAATTGAAATCAAAAGGCACGTCACAAAAGAGTTTATTGATAAAATAGGGGAGTGAAAGATTTCTTACAGGATTTCGGCATATTTACATGTGTATATAAAAGATCATAAGGGTATTGATGAGAGTGAAAGGAAGGATTCCAAATTTATTAAAAAAATTGAATATAAGTGGATAATGGAATATAATATCCCATCATATAAAATGGAATCTATGATTCATAATATAAAATAAGTTCTTGAATGGAAATGATAAGAGAGAAATACCATATGGAATTTAGGCATAGTAACAGATTAGGTGAGGGTTAAAATGAAGGGAGATAAACGATCCCTAATTCCCATAACATCAAATGGAAATTAGGTAATTGATAATAAATGGATGAAAAAAATAACCAATTGATATTAAAAAGACTAATTTCAAATAGGGTTCTTGAATTGAAAGGAATTGAGAAAGGTGGGGATCACTTACCTAGATGTTGACTCCAATGGATTTGAGGAGGCTTCTATATAACTTGGGGACACATTGGGAGGCCTCTAGGGATAAGGGTGAAGACGTTTTTTTATCTCAAAATAGATTGAGTGAAGAGAAAGGGGAGGATGGTTGGGTTCATATAAGAAATGAGGGGGATTTCTTTATTATTTTGGTTATGGACACTACACAATAAAATATTAAAAAAAAACTAGAACATGGGTTTCCCACTAGTTTCTAGAACTGGGGAGTGGTATAAATTATTTTATAGGGCCATTGTCTGATCATAATAAAATATTTCCCTTTATTATGTGGAGATGAGACACACTCTCAAGGAAATTACTTTTAATTTCTTAAAATATTGTTTAAGTCTTGAAGGATCCACTGAGGCTTTAAAAATTAAATCATTCCAATCTAAAAGAAAATTATTTTAAATTTTAAACATATATTTGGCATCATATCCATTTTATATTATTTTATTATATCAAAATTAGTTTTTTATGATGTCATAAAACACATTATATATTTATATGGTATATAATTGTTTCCCAAAAAATTGATAGTCTTAGAAAATTATGAAGAATTCACCATTGGATAACCGATTCCAAAAATAATATTCATTTTATGTAAATAATTTTATAAATACTTGAACTTTCACATTTAAAATAAAAATCTTCATTTATTTAAAATTGACAGGTTTAGACAGAATTTTTTTTCAAACCTTAATAAATACTACATTTTACGTCATAAAAATTATAAGATCATTTAAATTTAATAAAAATTATTTGATAATAATATTTTTTAGAAATATTATTCCTTTAAAAAAAATCCTTAATTTATCAAAATAATTTTTTTAATTGAAATTCTAATTACAATATCTATTTTATCATATAAGAATATAATTATAATCCATTTGATTACTTAATCATTTAATGAATAAAGAATAAGGAACAAATATAATCATTATTTATAGTTAAAAGGAGTGTTATTATAAAACTACTTAATTGTAACAAAAATATTAATAAAACCTTATCTAAATATAATAATTTATTTGTTTCTATAAAGTACCACTTATCCAAAAAATCAATTAATGAAATTCATCATATTTTTAATGATTAATACTCTAAGAATGGAATTTATGGAATAATAATTTTATTTATAAAAAGGGATTACATAGTAAGAAACAAATATCATGTTACATAACCCCTAATAACACACTTATATAACCTATGGGTAAGATTTTCCCTGATGATTGATGTTTGTGGTGGCTCAGATAACATCACCCAAATGGTAATATCTACTGACTTGAACTTCTCCCATAAGTGATTTCATTCAAGATTAACATTTTCAAGATCATCTTGGGTATGGTCGAGAGCAAACACCAGTGATGCAACCTATTTTTTGAGATTTGACAAATGGGATTTGTATGGAACAATTCCATTAGTAGAGGCCCTAAACTATTCTTTTTGAATTAATTTTCCATTGTAATTTTAATTTATAAATAATACTTATAACTTGGAATTTATAATTGTTAAAAATGGCCATATTGATCATCAGTCATAATTGACCAATGGTCACATAATGGTCGAAAAATGATAGTTACACTTCAATTTATACATGTTTAGTTCTAATGAATGTAACATGCTAAAACATAAAATTTCAGGAAAAAAATATTATTCAAAACATCATGTCGTTTCATTTTTCCCCCCTTAAAAAAATTCATCCCAAGAATTTTGTTTTTCATACTAAGGTGAAAACAGGTGAGGGAACTTCTCCTTTATCTTTTGAACAAGATCTTCAATCTTTAAAATTATCATTTATTTATGTTGAAAGGGTTCATGCATCACTGTAGTACCTCTATATATTTTTAAAATAATGTACTTCCATTCCCTAAAAACACCTCAATATTTTTAGATTATATCGATTGAATCACCGATAAGTTATTAAAATTTTATTTCTTATATATAATTTTGAAATATCTTCTAAAACATGTTTTTTTCATATAAAATTCTTATTGTTTCATCTATAAATATTCAAAAATAGGGTTTTGGTATATCAGTTTTAGTATTTCTCAAGAGACATAAATATTTGATTTGATACATATATGTTACCTGCAGGTCTCTCTATTTTGCAGCATCTAAAAAATCATTTAATTCTTGATCATTTTAAAATAAATAGAATAATTTCAAAAGTCCTTGATGGTAGTTTCAACACATAGAATGGTAATAAAGTTGAGAGTGTAAGATTATCTAATAGACGATACATGATCATGGAATGAATCACACAATACTAAAGGTATTTGATGCCTCATAATGTTATTTTCATGTAACATGGATATTTGAAAAGTTTCAACGTCATCTGAGCATGAGTTCCGAACCATCATTCCATGTTGTTCTTTTGGAAGAGATAAAATATGTGTTCATGAACTTCCTCCTTCCATATTATATCTAAGAAAAAGAAAATAAAATTAGGGGGTTTCAATACAAATCTAATAAAAAATTAAAAAAGAAAACATTAAACACAAAAGGATTAACATGTTTATAAATAGTATATCATAAATTTTGATACCCTAAGATTCAATCTTGGTTATCTATGATCTATTTCATTACGTATATTCTTATGGGATTTTATTTGTTCCATTAAAATGGTTCATACTAAGAATTTAAATTTACCAAACCATATCCTCTAAGAGTGTTAAAACAAGAGTGAATAAAGTCCTATTGTCATGAACTAGTTATCATTCAAGTCTTTCTTAAAGTGGTTTTTTTTTGTTTGTACTCCTAGATACATCTATGCCAGAGTCATGTCTACTTGTTCGTATCTATATATGGAAGTATTTTATTGATAAACCACTTAATCTATACTCACCAAAATTTAGGGATTATTTACATATTCTAAGTCGTACCCATAAGGCAATCACAACTGTTGTCAAATCATAATCCCAAAATTAACTAATCATATCCTCTGATAGCAACAATAATAACCCTATTCTTTATTTCATATTTAAAAATAATTTATAATTTATAATTTCACTTAATAGAACTCTGAAGATCGATAGTTCTAGAGTACTTAGGGATTAAGAACATTAAATAACAACTTAAAACATGAAATACACATCTTTATTGAAATCATATTTTATATGAACACGATATTCCTTCGTACTTAGCACAACATTGGATAACCTGAAGACATACATAAGAAAATGGTAAGCTATAAATCCCAATAAAGGAATAAACATGGAATAACATGAGGAATACCAAACATGTTAGTCAATATGATTATAAATAGAGTAAAAAATAAACATTAACATAAATTCATGATATAAAATGATATTTATAACATGGAAATGTGGAAACAACATACAACATGATATTTGCATGATCCAAGGCTCATTGCACATAGATTTGCATGATTAAACCCTAATTGCCCATGAATTAGCTTGATTAAACCCTAATTGAACAATAATTATCTTGAGTAAACCCTCATTTCAGATGGTGTATCATGATACTGGACATTATGAAATACATTGGAGTGTTATCGGGGAACACCCTTCATAATTATTTTGTTTTCATGTATATGTGTGCCACATAGATCATATAAAATGGATTCACTAAACATGTTAATTTACTACATGAAAAATTATTGTGGAATGAATACATATATGTCCCCAAACAATAAGTTCATGATCCTAATGGTGAATTCCCATGATAGATAAATGGGAATTGTCTTCACTACATGATTGTAACACCCCAAGATTTTATGAAAAATATTCTTTTTAATTTCATTAATTTCTTGTGTTGTACGATACACTAAAAAGAGCTTGCACAACATGCATCCTTGACATGCCTTGCATTACACGCAATCACGACCTTCCTCGATAGCGTGTGTAGTACGCAATAACGAGTTTCACTAAACAACAATATACTATTAAAATATTATTAAAACTAGCCATTATGAATAGTAATAACCACTTTTTAAAATTTTGTAAATTTTATTTTTCAAAATGGACTTCATTTTTGGATTCGGAA
The DNA here is from genome assembly GCA_963277665.1 of Viscum album. Classification (NCBI taxonomy): domain Eukaryota; kingdom Viridiplantae; phylum Streptophyta; class Magnoliopsida; order Santalales; family Viscaceae; genus Viscum; species Viscum album. Next base: position 1,261,267,025 of record OY728132.1, on the reverse strand, counting down.
TATCAAAATTAGCTTAGGGTGAAATTTTGGTACTTTTAGGATAACTTTCATTTTCTGATGAATAGTGAAAATTACTAAATTTTAATTAAAAACAACATTTTTAATCGAAATAATTAATAGTGATAAATTATTAATTTTAGTGGTTTTAAAGTATATTTAGAATATATTTTTACAATTTAATACAATGTTGGTCATTGGATGTAATTTCACATTTAAACCAGACATAAACAAGTGTCAATCTTTTGACAGTTATTATCTCTTAAGAACATGCTATTTGTTTTGACGACGAGAATTAATTTTTAAATTAAGTAATGCAACTAATATGTTTTTAATTTGGTAAAATAGACATAATTTTTGAGTTCATAATATCAAATATAACTTAGGCCTAATTTTTGGTATTTTTCTGGAAACATTCATTTTTTTGATGAATAGTGAAACCACTAAGTGGCTGTTAAAAAAATGAATTTTTCATAAAACTTAATTTTACCGCTTTTGTGAGTGGATTTTCAAAAATCCGTGAGACACGGTTGATGTGAGTAAGTAAAATGTGGTTCAAAGAGATGAATATAATTTTTGGTGAATAGTAACTTTTTACTTTTTTTTACCACGGTTAAAAGTAAATAGGGTAATTAAGGGTAAAAATGATATTATTATTACCCTAAAACATGTCCTAATTCTATTTTATCAGTGTAATTCGACCAAAAACAACCTTAGGAGTAAAATATGATCATTTAGTCCCACTTGGATGAGATTAGGACATTTATTATTAATTTATTTAAAGAAGGGTTAAAATAGTTAAAATCAAAGTTTAATAAGTATATCATTTTTAATATTGGGTTATACATAAGATAAATTAGACTATAAATATTCATTAGAAATATAAATAAAATTTCATACATAATGATATTTTATTTGTAATTTTTAGACTTTAAATAAGTTAATTTATTTATGACACAAAGATGATGCAATGATTATCTTATTAATGAAATATTGACATAATTGATGCTATAAATACCCAAATAAATGTAAGTTGAGACTTTTTATGAATTCCACTAATTTTATAGGTCAATATGACATGTTAGTATTGATTTAATTAAATTTTTTAGAACTAATCATTGAGTTATGATTTTCACAAAAATCAATTACTAAATAGTGTCAAAATTGACATAAAATAGTTTTTAAAACAAATATTATATTATTGATTGTTATTTTGTTCCTAAAAATCTAATGTTAGGCAAATATATTTATATCATGATATTTTTATCATTAATGGACCCCTTGGGGTCGCTTGGATGTATATGGTAAGTTTATAAACTATATAATATAAAAATACAAAGTGACATGGTAATGTCAATCTAATTAACTAAGAGTTAAAACTAAAAGATAAGGTTAATATAATGACCTAAACTTGTATAAATTCTATTGGATGAGCCCAACTTAGCTTCGAAATATATCAATTTTGAGCTATTAAAAACCGAATTTGACTTTATAATAAAATAATAGTTTTAGATATCTGAAAGGTGCCCCTCCCCTCCCTTATAAAAGGGCACCTCATCCCTCTCTTCCTCACACCACTTTGAACCTTCAAGATCGGCCAACCCCTGCCATATTCTCTTCTCCACTTACCTAGAAACATTCTAGAGGTCCCGGGCTTCTTCAAAGACCAATTTTAGTGCCCTAAGAGGAGGACTCAAAGAGGCGTTTCAAAGAAGAGGTAATGTCCGTTACCGATTCTTTCAACTTTATTTCTTCTTCCACTTCTTCTTCTTAGGTTGTTTCATTATGAAGTAATAACATCAGTATCACTAATATACTCATATGTTATTATAAGTATGAAACAACCCTATTTCACCATCTATCCATCCTACGGAAAACGAAATCACCGCGCGTGCGTACGTACGGAATACCGTCTCCACGCCGTGGTGTAATCTATTTTCCACCACCACCTTACTTTGATGGGTATAATGGTGTACATAATAACTATATATGATTATTGTAAAGTGATATTGATTCTGAAATAGTATACATACACTCCAATACAATTCCACGATCATGAGAACGATATCATCGCGTGTGCGTACGTACGGACTACCGTCTCCATGACGCGATGAGATTCATTCTCCACGTTAACCATTCATGAATGATTATAAAGTATATATAATAAGTAATCATGAAATATATGACATAATAATGATAATGGATTTATGTGTATATATATGTATGTCATCTAATTAATTCCATTCAACTCAATAAGGAAACGAAAATAGCGTTCATGCGTACGTACGACCTACCGTCACCATGAACGGTGTATTTCTTTTCATTTACTGATCTATTATATATATGTATATTATGAATATATATTATATATAAATCATGTTTTATATTCTGGAATTAAGTAATCATGATCTAAGTAATCATATGAATATTTACAAGTCAAAACATGGATGACAAATGAAACAATTTTACCTAGAATGCTCTTTAACATGGAATTTACAAAAGAACGGGTAATATAAAGTCATAAGTGAACCATATATAATATCATAACAATTATTATGATTCTGGAATAAGTCAATGACATTATTTAAATCATTATATAGGAGGTTCGGACACTTACGAAGCAAATCAGACCTAAGGTAAGGGAAAATATCACAATCTAATTTTTATCCGAGATTGTTTATACTTTGGTATTTAGTGGGGTGTATTTTATCATCCACATCCATGTTACCTTAATATGTAATATTATTTCCATCCACCTACAATTGTTTAAATCCAATTTTACCCTTCGGTGAGTTTTTAGTAAAAGATATGAAAGGAATCTTTTGTCATTTTTCGTACGAGGTACTTTTTGACTTTTCCGACAAAAGTACGAGAAGAATGTTTTTTTAACTTATACGGCATGAATGGATTTTTAAAACATTATTTCCAAGAAGCTTCCTTTACATGTTTTCAAGTTTATTTTTAATCAACTTCTTTTAGGTTATAATTTTATGACATGTTAAGAAAGGAAAAGTGTTTTTGAATTAGAAAGCATATTTTCCTCAATAATGGAGTTCAAGTGTTTTATCAAAATTATTTTCCATATAAGATAATAAAGGGTTCTGTTTCTATCCCTATTATTAAATTGATTTGACTATGTTGTGATGGAATTATTTTTATGAATTAATTTATCTTATATGAATTATTTTATGATGTCACGATGTTTAAGATTCCCATTTTTATTACATGGGTTATGCTATGATGTATGGTTTATGATTTTGTGGCACACATAAGAATGGTATCATTATGAGATGGGTGGGACCTATATCTCCCTCCAATTCATTGGGTAAAGATTTTATATCTCATGAGATAGACATGGCTGGAACGGCAGGTTAAACCAGTTCAGTGAAACAGGACTAAAACGAGGAATGAACTCGGTTCAGAAATGGACTTTGTCCACTAAGATAGTCTTGGCAATGAGTCTTGACTAATAAGTAATGATTCTATATGATTATGTATGTATGCCACAATGTTTCATGTTTTTAGTTATGATTATTAGGATTACATTTCACTACTATGATTTATCCCATGTTATGATATTATGATCTCTTTTGCAGGTTAAGATTTCCAAAATGTTATGTTCTTATGAATATGATGTGATTGATATTTCTTTTATTTACACTTACTGAGCATTTTAGCTCACACTTTTATGTTTTATTTTCCCCAGGATATAAATAAAGGTTTTAGGTTTAAAAAAGGAAGATCTTTATGGGAGATGTTGAAGATATTTCACCACGATTAGAAGATTATATTCCGAGTTTCCAAAGACACTAAACTATTACGGTCCTTGTGTGTGTGTTTTTATTATGTACTAAGTATTCCGCAAAAGTAATGTAATGTACATGTAAATTAAGATTCGGGTCTCTACAGTTGGTATCAGAGGAAAGGTTTAGTCAACCTTTGGAAACTAGGATGCGAGAACTTTAGTGAGATCCCTAGAGATATTTATAAGGTATGTCTAGGGATGTCCCTAAGGTTATGTATAAGTATAGGTTATAGTACTAGAATTACGGTAACCCAATATGTTAGATATTAAAGGTACTCCCCCTTTATTATATTGTTTTCCCTAGCATGATTTTTTCCTCTCACACTATTCTTTTTGGGTTTTAGAAGATGGATGGAACCCGAAAGAACCATGTTGATCAATGTAATGGAAAATGCAATGATTGTCCTCTTAAACAAACAAATGTTATGGGAGATGGAGTGCAAAACCTTATTGCTATACTTACACAAGCTATGAATCATTCTGGACTTCCAAATGAGAAGAGAAGGGAACAATATTCTATTGAGTCCTTCATGAGGCAACATCCACGTTCTTTCAGTGGGTCTTCTGATCCACTTGTTGCTGAAAAATGGATCAGTACTACTGAAAAGATATTTTCAGCTCTTCAATGTTCTGAACATGATAAATTCATCTTAGTAGTGTATCATTTGGAAGGTGATGCTGATCAATGGTGGAATCTTATCAAGAATACGAGTCCAAGAGATGAAATTGAGTCCAGGGAATGGAATGAGTTCAAGAACTTATTTTTCAATAAGTACTTCCCTCATATTCTTCGAACAAAGATGGAGAAGGAGTTTCTTGAACTAAAGCAAAAGGATGCTGATTCTGTTGGTATATACGAAGCGAAATTTACAAGGCTTGAAAGGTATGCATATGAATTTATCATCCAACCTGAATGTAAAGTTGATCGATTCTTCAGTGGCTTAAAATCAAATCTTCGAAGGGCATTAGCTATAAGAGACTTCAGTAGCTATGAAGAAATTGTGCGTTGTGCTATCAAGGTAGAAATGGAAGTTGGTGTTACTTATCCATCTCATATTTTTGACAAGAAATGAAAGTTGGAGTTCAAGGAGAAATCTTAGAATAATGGTGAAAAGAAGATGAATGTTTCCTTATGCTCAAAGTGTGGAAAGAAGCATGGTAGAGATTGTCTTAAAGGGAATAGAAAATGTTTTAAGTGTGGAAAAGAAGGTCATCGAGCAGCTGAGTGTCTAAGTAATGGAAAAAGGGTTTCTAATGATGTGAATAAAGAAAAGACTGTAGAGAATTCACCACCAACACTTCAATGCTTCAAGTGCAAGGAAATGGGGCATTATGCTAATAAATACCCTAATCCAAGGGTTAGTGATGATCGACATGAGCAACCACTTAAGGCAAAGGACAAAGGGAAGTAACATGTGATCACTATTGGAGATGTTGAATATGACAATGATGTGGTGGAATGATTAAGTGTTTATGTAATGGGATTCCAAAATAATGTTGTATATAGTATCGTGGAATATTGGAAAATTTATGTATTGGTCTATTGTGGTTTTCAATAATTTTATGGTACCAGTAACCATGGAAAGTGATTGAGATATTTTTGAAAAAAAAGATGATATGCGCATAATGAAGGGAAAAAGAGAAAATGAAATGTTTGACAGTATTCATGAGCTCATGATTGATATAAGGACTAAGTGATATCATGGTTTGAGTATATAGAATTTTGAGGATTTTGGTATGCGGAAAGTGTTAACTTTTAACTGCATTCATTTTTACTAAGGTTCAATGGGTATTGATTTTTCAAGAGAATACATGATTGAGGCCTTAAAATGTTTGGAATGTGACCAACAAGACATATCTCATGATATATGGTGATCAACGATGGTATTAACATGCTAGTTGTATGAACCCTTTGGTAATTGTTTTCACTATAATATGAGATTGGACAGGAGTATTTTGGATAAGCCTAAAGATTGGAATGGATTATGTTGGACATAAGTTAGTATTGTTTAAGGATAGAAGTTTTTTCGATATTATTTATGGGATGTTATAGTAATATAGCTTTAGAAAAAGGACAACCTGCAGGACGGGCGGCAACCCATCGCATCGGACAAGGATGTGGGAATCGAACCCACAACCGAAGTGCGACTGGCCTTTATCGTCTACCACTGGCCTACAGGAAGTCCCTGTTTAGTAGAAACTAGTTTTATTATATTAAAGCAGTATAATATAAGACGTATAGGTCCATTTTAGGAACCATATATGATTAATCTCACTATAGATGGACTTATGTATTTTTTTGATAACTTTTCTAACCTTTTGTTTGAGACAGATGGAATGACCCATAATTCTATCACATGATATGCTAACACATCACAAATGAAAAATTAAACTTCATTTCATTAAGAGAAGAAGTGTAAATTGTCCAAAGAACGACCAACGGTGAGACTGTACCAAAATCACGAAAGTATTTCTTCTAATTCCAATTTCATCAACTTTACGGAAATGATCTTGAAAACAAAAAATGTTGTCCTAGTGCTCTTATATCTGATGAATAAAAGGGTCCTTAGATAGTCACAAATTTACGGCTTTGTGATTGCTGGATTTTCCATAGCCATGTTCTCTACCACTCTCCACCAGAACATGATGGTTAGATTTCTCTTCCATATCCATATTTTCACCTATGTGGAAACCCAGTTATTAGTTTATTTGGGTAACCTTTACGTTTCATACTTTTGTTTTTAAATATTGTTTTTGGTATTCCTTTTTACGTTGTGGGTATCTATTAAAGAAACTTTTGAGTAGTAAACCATTTATAACCCCAACAAATTTCGAGGGCAAAATTCCTTTTAAGGGGGGTAGAATGTAACACCCCGAGATTTTATAAAAAATATTCTTTTTAATTTCATTAATGTCTTGTGTTGTACGCTACACCAAAAAGAGCTTGCACAACATGCATCCTTGACTTGCCTTGCATTACATGCAATCACGACATTCCTCGACAGCGTGTGTAGTACGCAATAACGAGTTTCACTAAACAACAATATGCTATTAAAATATTATTAAAACTAGCCGTTATGAATAGTAATAACCACTTTTTAAAATTTTGTAAATTTTATTTTTCAAAATGGACTTCATTTTTGGATTCGGAATATCGAAATTAGCTTACGGTGAAATTTTGGTACTTTTCGGATAACTTTCATTTTCTGATGAATAGTGAAAATTACTAAATTTTAATTAAAAACAACCTTTTTAATCGAAATAATTAATAGTGATAAATTATTAATTTTAGAGGTTTTAAAGTATATTTAGAATATATTTTTACAATTTAATACAATGTTGGTCATTGGATGTAATTTCACATTTAAACCAGACATAAACAAGTGTCAATCTTTTGACACTTATTATCTCTTAAGAACAGGCTATTTGTTTCGGCGACGGGAATTAATTTTTAAATTAAGTAACACAAATGATATGTTTTGAATTTGGTAAAATAGACATAATTTTTGAGTTCATAATATTAAATATAACTTAGGCCCAATTTTTGGTATTTTTCTGGAAACATTCATTTTTTGATGAATAGTGAAACCACTAACTGGTAGTTAAAAAAAATGAATTTTTCATAAAACTTAATTTTACCGCTTCTGTGAGTGGAATTTCAAAAATCCGAGAGACACGGTTGATGTCAGTATGTAAAATGTGGTTCAATGAGATGAAAATATTTTTTGGTGAATAATAACTTTTTACTTTTTTTTACCACGGTTAAAAGTAAATAGGGTAATTAAGGGTAAAAATGATATTATTATTACCCTAACACATGTCCTAATTCTATTGGATAAGTTTAGTTCGACCAAAAACAACCTTAGGAATAAAATATGACCATTTAGGCCCACTTGGATTAGGTTAGGACATTTATTATTAATTTATTTAAAGAAGGGTTAAAATAGTTAAAATCAAAGTTTAATAAGTATATCGTTTTTGATATTGAGTTATACATAAGATAAATTAGACTATAAATATTCATTAGAAATATAAAAATCTTTCCTATATAATGATATTTTATTTGTACTTTTTAGACTTTAAATAAGTTAATTTATTTATGACACAAAGATGATGCAATAATTATCTTATTAATGAAATATTGACATAATTGATGATAGAAATACCCGAATAAATGTAATTTGAGACTTTTGATGAATTAAACTAATTTTCTCGGTTAATATGACATGTTAATATTTATTTAATTAAATTTTTTCAAACTAATAATTATTTTATGATTTTCACAAAAATCAATTACTGAATAGTGTCAAAATTGACATAAAATAGTTTTTAAAACAAATATTATATTATTGATTGTTATTTTATTTCTATAAATATAAGGTTAGTCCAATATATTTATATCATTATAGGTGTATCATTAATGGACCACTTGGGGTCGCTTGGATGTATATGGTAAGTTTATTAACTATATAATATAAAAATACAAAGTGACATGGTAAATGTCAATCTAATTAACTAAGAGTTAAAACTAAAAGATAAGGTTAATATAATGACCTAAACTTGTCTAAATTATATTGGATGAGAGGTTTTAGACCAATCCCCACCTTAGATTCGAAATATATCAATTTAGAGCTATTAAAAACAGAATTTTACTTTATAATAAAATAATAGTTTTAGTTATTCCAAAGGTGCCCCTCCCCTCCCTTATAAAAGGGCACGTCCTCCCTCTCTTCCTCACACCACTTTGAGCCTTCAATCTCGGACAACCCCTGCCAAATTCTCTTCTCCAATTCCCTAGAAACATACTAGAGGTCCTGGTCTTCTTCAAAGACCAATTTTAGTGCCCTAAGAGGAGGACTCAAAGAGGCGCTTCAAAGAAGAGGTAATGTCCGTTACCGATTCTTTCAACTTTATTTCTTCTTCCACTTCTTCTTATTAGGTTGTTTCATTATGAAGTAATAACATAAGTATCAATAATATACAGATATGTTATTATATGTATTAAACAACCCTATTTCACCATCTATCCATCCTACAGAAAACGAAATCACCGCGCGTGCGTACGTACAGAATACCGTCTCCACGCCGTGCTGTAATCTATTTTCCACCACCACCTTACTTGGATGGGTATAATGGTGTACATAATAACTATATATGATTATTTTAAAGTAATATTGATTCTGAAATAGTATAAATACACTCCAATACAATTCCACGATCATGAGAATGATATCTTCGCATGTGCCTGCGTACGGACTACCGTCTCCACGACGCGATGAGATTCATTCTCCACGTTAACCATTCATGAATGATTATAAAGTATATATAATAAGTAAACAAGAAATATATGACATAATAATGATACTGGATTTATGTGTATATATATGTATGTCATCCACTTAATTCCATTCAACTCAATAAGGAAACGAAAACAGCATTCATGCGTACGTACAGCCTACCGTCTCCATGAACGGTGTATTTCTTTCCATTTACTGATCTGTTATATATATGTATATTATGAATATATATTATATATAAATCATATTTTATATTCCTGAATTAAGTAATCATGATCTAAGTAATCATATGAATAATTACAAGTCAAAACACAGACGACAAATGAAACGATTTTACCCAAAACGCTCTTTAACATGGAATTTACAAAAGAACGGGTAATATAAAGTCATAAGTGAACCATATATAATATCATAACAATGAGTATGATTTTGTAATAAGCCAATTAAATTATTTAAATCATTATACAGGAGGTTAGGACACTTATGAAGCAAATTAGACCTAAGGTAAGGGAAAATATCACAATCTCATTTTTATCTAAGATTGTTTATACTTTGGTATTTACTGGGGTGTATTTTATCATCGAAATCCATGTTCCCTCAATATGTAATATTATTTCCATCCACCTAAAATTTTTTAAATCCAATTTTACCCTTCAGTGAGTTTTTAGTAAAAGATATGAAATGAATCTTTTGTCGTTTTTCGTACGAGGTACTTTTTGACTTTTACGACAAAAGTACAAGAAGAGTGTTTTTTTAACTTATACGGCATGAATTAATTTTGAAAACATTATTTCCAAGAAGCTTCCTTTACAAGTTTTCAAGTTTATTTTTAATCAACTTCTTTTAGGTTATAATTTTATGACATGTTACGAAAGGAAAAGTGTTTTTGAAGTAGAAAGGATATTTTCCTCAATAATGGAGTTCAAGTGTTTTATTAAAATTATTTTCCATCTAAGATAATAAAGGGTTCTGTTTCTATTCCTATTATTACATTGATTTGACTATGTTGTGAAGGAATTATTTTTATGAATTACTTTATATTATATGAATTGTTTTATGATTTCACGATGTTTAAGATTCCTATTTTTATTACATGGGTTATGCTATGATGTATGGTTTATGATTTTATGGCACACATAATAATTGTATAATTATGAGATGGGTGGGACCTATATCTACCTCTAATTCATTGGGTAATGATTTTATATCTCATGATATAGACATGGCTGGAACAGTAGGTTAAACCGGTTCAGTGAAACAGGACTGAAACGAGGAATGAACTCGGTTCGGAAATGGACTTTGTCCACTAAGATAGTCTTGGCAATGAGTCTTGACTAATAAGAAATGATTATCTATGATTATGTGTGTATTCCACAAAGTTTCATGTTTTCAGTTATGATTATTGGGATTACATTTCACTACTATGATTTATCCCATGTTATGATATTATGATCTCTTTTGCAGGTTAATATTTCCAAAATGTTATGTTCTTATGAATATGATGTGATTGATATTTCTTTTGTTTACCCTTACTGAACATTTGAGCTCACCCTTTTATGTTTTCTTTTCCCCAGGATATAAAGAATGGTTTTAGGTAAAAAAGGAAGATCTTTATGGGAGATGTTGAAGATCTTTCACCACGATTAGAAGATTATATTCCGAGTTTCCAAAGACACTAAACTATTACGGTCCTTGTGTGTGTGTTTTTGTTATGTAATAAGTATTCCGCAAAATTAATGTATTGTCCATGTACGTTAATCTTCAGGTCTCTACAATGATGATTTTGGAATAGAGAAACGTGGTGTAATTTTGGCAACATAACGATGTCAAATAGAAATTTTTAAAATGGGTTGATGAGAGGAAAAGTGGTATATCATTATTTATACATAAAATGGACATTAAAGGGACCATGTAAAATAAAATTCTGACATATTAAATTGAATTTATATGTATAATATAAAATAAATTCTTTAATGGAAATGTGAATAGAGAAATCCTTTTACAGAATTTCATTGTGGTAAAGGGTGTATATAAAGGATAATGGATCTATTAATGATATTATAAGGAAGATATAATTATTTAAAAATAAAATGGATAGTGAAGAGGGTATTTATGATCATATCCCAACATATGAAAATTTATATAAAAAGTCATATCACAAAAGGAGTGCTAGATAAAAGAGGGGAGTAGAAAATTCCTTACAGGATTTCGGCATTGTGACAGGTGTACTTAAGTGATCTAAGGGGAAATTAATGAGAGAGAAAATAATGTCACAAAATTTATACAACAATTTTACAGTAAGGGGATCTTGGAACATAATATCCCTTCATATGAAATGGAATATTTGATACATAATATAAATGAAGTGCTTGAATAGAAATGAGAAGAGAGAAATCCCTTATAGAATTTTGTCCTAGTAACGTCTTAGGTAAGGGTCCAAATGAGGGGGAATAAATGATCCCTCATTCAGATAACATAAAATATGCGTTAAAAATTGATTATAAAATGATGAAAAAAACAAGTTGAAATAAAAAAAATACTATTGTGAAACAAGGATTTTGAATTTGAAGGAAAAGAGAAAGGTGATGATCCCTTATTTGGATGTGTGGCCCCAAAGGCTTGGGGGGACTTCTTGGGAGATTGAGGAAATCATGTGATTACTCTATGGAGTAGGGGTAATAGGTTGGTCAAACTAAAAAGTGAATGGGTTAAATGAAATGGGAGCATTGGTGGGTTTATATAGGAAATGAGGGGGCTTTCATTATTATTTTGGTTTTGAACACTACACAATGAAATACTCAAAACCACAAACCAACCCATGGTTTTTCCATGGTTTATGGAAAATTAAAGTTTTAAACATTATTTTATAATTTCATGGGAGGATATTAATAATATATTTCCTTTTCTTATGTGGAGGTGAGTCGCAATCTCAAGGAAATTATTTTTAAAATCCAAAAATATTGTATAAGTAATTGAGGATTCACTATGGCTTTAAAAAACAAATAAAATAAATATTAAATCACATTATATTAATTTTAAAAAGTATATTTGTCTGAATATTCTTTTTATACTATTTTATTACATCACATTTGGGTTATTATGATTTCTTAAACACATTATATATTTATATGGTATTTAATTTTTACCCAGAAATTCAACTGTCTCAGAAAAACATAAAAAATTCACTATTAGATAATTTTTATGTTATGATTCTAAAAAATAATATTCATTTTACGTAAACTATTTTCTAAATATTTTAATTTTTACTTTAAAATTAAAAACCAGCATTTATTGAAAATTAATGGGTTTTAAAAAAATAGTTTTCAAACCATAATAAAAAACTACATTTGAAATCATAAAAAATAAATGGTCTTTTATATTTAATAAAATTTATTTGATAATAATATTTTACTAAAATATTAGTCATTCAAAAAATTATTAAATTCATCAAAATAAATTCATTCATTGAAATTAGAAATACAATTTCTGCTTTATCATATAAAAATTCAATTCTTATCCAACTGATTACTAAATCATTTATAGAGTAAAAACAATAATGAATAGATATAATAATCATTTATAATTCACAAGAGTTTTTTTATAAAACTATTTAATTATAATAACATTACTAATAAAACCTTATTTTAATATAATAATTTATATATTTATGAAATGTACAATTTTACCCGAAAAATAAATTTATCAACTTCACCATATTTTTAATAAAGACTATTCACATAATAGAATTGATGCGACAAGACATTTATGTATAGAAAATTATTTAAAATTAAGTAACTAATACCTTATTAAATAACCCCTTATAACACCAACATATGACCTAAGGGTTAGGTGGGAGATGATGATAGTATCTCGAGGTGGCACAAATAACATTTCCCAAGTGGTAATCTCTACAAACATGAACTTATCCTGTATGTGATTTCATTAAAGCTACATATGTTAAAGCTCAACTTGGTCTTGGTCTGGAGTGAATCCTAAGGACGTTGCCTCATTCTCGAGATCTGAAAAATGCACTTCATTTGAAAAAATTATACTCGTCGAGGCCATCAAATCTTATTTCTAAATTAATTTTCATTTTTCATTTCTCTTTATAAACAATCATTATAAAATTTAATTTATTTTTGATTCTAGTGCTCATATTGATCATCGGTCATAATTGACCAAAAATCACATAATGGTAAAAAACTAAGAGTTACATTTAAATTTATACTTGTATGGTTTTATGAAATTTGACAGAGTAAAACAAACATTTTCAGGTAATAAAATATTATTCAAAAGTTTGGGTCATTATAGATTTGTTTTTGAGAACATTTTCACAATGATCCAAAATCTCTATCGGTTGTTCTTTATGAAAAATATCTTCCTCTAGTAATAAAAATATTGAGTTTAGTATATGTTTAGGATCATGTATTTACCTTCTCATGAGTGATACATGGAACACATCATGAACTTGAGAGATATTCGTTGGAAGTGAAAATCTGTAAGTTATCTTCACAACATGATCCATAATTTCAAAGGAAAAAATATACCTAGGGATTATCTTTACCTTATTTAGAAATATCATTACTCTCTTCCAACAAGATATACATAAAAACATCATGTCACCCAATTCAAAATCTAGGTCATTTGTTTGGTTGTTAAAATTATTTTTTATCTACTTTATGCCACTCTTATGTTTTGTTAAATTGAACAAAACTTTTCTTCCATTTCGTCAACAAGATTAGGTCATAATATCTTTCTTTCCCCAACTTCATCCCAGTAAGATGGAGTTCATCACTTCTTTCCATAAAGGTATTTTTAAGGAGCCATATGAATACAACAGTGAAAGAAATTTTTCTAAGAAAATTCCACCAAAGGGAGGTGTAGATCCTACTCATCTTTTAAATCCCTAGAGCTCTCATCATTTCTTCTTGAGTTGGAATTGTCCTCTCAGACTGAATTTTTGTCTAATGATGATAAGAAACGATAAAACTTAACTCTATATCCAAAGCCTACTGATGAATTTTCTAGAACATTGAGGTAATCGTCATATCCCAATCAGATATAATGGAAATTCGTACTCCAGAAAATATTAACAATCCTTTTACATGAAAATTGGAACGCAAATCAAGAGAGAAATCCTCTCCAATAGCAATGATGTGAGCTAACATTTTATGTCGATCAACTATGACCCATATAGCATTATGGACTTTCAATGATTTGGGAAGTCTAATGAAAAATTCCATATTTATTTTATCTCTTTTCCATTCTAGTATGGGTAATGCATGTAACATCCCCATAGATTTATATCTCATAGCTTTAACTTTCTATGAAACCAAGCACTGAGAGACATATTTGACAACATCTCTTTTTATGAAATCCCTCAAGAAATAATCTTTCCGTTCCTTGTTCATTATTGTTCTTCCAAGATGAATAGAAAATGAAAAAATATGTTCCTCATCAATGGATCATTTGATTCTAGTAAGGGTGGATTACAGACCTCATTCATGACCATTGTTATTCCATCACAATCATGGTTGAATTCAAGAACATTTATCACCTTCTTTTTCAACTATACATATTCTTTTTTGTTCCTCCTTAATCATAACTTGTATTGATAGTTAATAATTCATTTGAGAAAGATAATATTTCTCCCCTTTCATTAAAATTTAAAGATCCATCCATTGAGAATTCACAAATAATGGATCTTTTCTGATCCTCATCATGGATAGGGTATCATGGTCCTTTCGACTCAATGAATATGCCTCCTTGTTCGCTTTCCAAAGGTGAATATGTATTGAGAATTCATAATCATTAATCCAATCCAACCATATTATATGGTTCATATTCAACTCCTTTTGTTTGAAAATACTCTCATATTTTATTATCTGAATAAATGTCACACCTTTCTCCTTGATGATATGACTCCATATCTTTAATATAATGATAACCGTAGATTACTCTAAATCATGACATGAGAAATTTTTCTCATGTTTTTTCAATTTTCGTGAGGCATATGCTATCCTAATATCATTTTGTAGTAGAACACATCCAATCCCTTTTTGGAATGAATCATTGTAGATCACAATCCTTTCTCCACAAAAAGTAAGTGTGAGAAAAGGTGCACTATCTAACCTTATTTTCAACCCTTTTAAATTCTCTTCACATTACTCTGTTTTCACAAAAAAAATATTCTTTATGAGTCAACTTGGTGAGAGGATTAGACAATCCTGAAAAATCATTAAAAAAACAATAATATCAAGACAAACCAAGAAAACTTAGGATCTTAGTTACCATTTTGGGTCTCGGCAAAATTTCATCAAATTCTATATTTTATGGATCCAAAAACAACCCCACTTATGAGATTGTGTGACCAAAAAATGAAACTTTCTAAAGACATAATTCACACATGGAAATTTTTCATAAATATTCTCCCTTATCATGGTATTTTTAACAATTTTCAAGTGATCATCATATTCATAATTTCTCATAGAACATACATGAATACCATCTATAAAGATTACCACAAACTGAGGAAGATAGTATCTAAAGGCTCTATTAATTGGATCCATGAAGATATAAGAGAAATTAGTAAGACCAAAAGGAATCACTATAAATTCATAGTTTCTATGAATTGTATGAATGTCATATTTGGTATATCCTTCTGCTGGACCCTTAATTAATGATATCCTAAAATAACATCAATATTGGAAAAGTATTGAGCCTCGTGTAGTTGGTCAAATAAGTTATCAATGCGGGGAAGCTGATATTTTTTTCTTGATAGTGATCTTGTTAAGTTCTTGATAATCAATATAGACTCTCATTGATTCGAAATTACTCTTATCAATCAAAAGTGGTGCACCCTAAGTTGACGCACTAGAGCATAATAATCGCTTTCCAATATTCTCTTGGTGTTTACTATTTATTTCCTACGAGTCAATTGGGGCCATTCTATAAGTTTTATTTGAAATAGGCATCACCTGGAATGAGTTATACTAAAAACTAAACCTATGGATTCAGTGGAAGACCAAGAAATTATTTTAGAAAGGAATTATCAGAATCTTATACAATGGGTGGATTCTTAATTGTGATTTTCTCCCACACCATTTGATATGTTTTAGCTTTATTTATAGGAATCAATACCCATAATATGGATGAAATTTCTACTAGAAGTTTATTTTCACCATTATTTTGATAGATAATCATAGATTGATCCTGAATATGAAATGTAAATTCCCTTACTTGACAATTGATATGATCTCTATATAGAGAAATCCAATCCATGCTAATAATAACATAGAATTCCAACATTGGAAGGATCATTAGATTTGTAGGAATTAAATTCCCACAAAATTTAACTGAAGAGGAATTATAAACTTTTTATGAAATCGATTATCCATTAGGTGTTTTAACTGGTAACTCAACATCTAATTGTTGAGGTAATACGTCAATACCCTTAGATAATTCTTCAAAAATAAAAGATTAATTGGATCCTGAATAAAATAAAACATTTTCTACTTTAGTTTGGATGGTATGTGTAACTTTAACCACTTAATTATCAAACTCCACATCATTGATATTTATCGAATGTGACTTTCCTTTGCCTTTGGCATTAAGTGTTTACTGAGGTTGATCATCATCAATAAACTATAGAGTATATAATTGATTGCAAATTTTTCCCATTTCCTTTCACTTGTAATAATGAAGTATATGAGGTGAATTCTATGTATCCTTTTCTCTATTCGCATCATTAGATATCTTTTTTCCCATACTTCACCATTCAACTACATGATAACCTTATTTTAAATAATTAAAACATTTATAAGTCCATTTAAGACAATTTCATCTATGTTTCTTTAAACACAATGTGCATAAGGGGAAACTCATCTTATTTAATGTGTGGCCTTTATATTTTACCTTGAATTCTATTATTCTCTTGTAATGAAACCCATAGGACTAATGGGTTACTCAAATATCCATCTCATCCATCAGAGAACATCGAATGATTTCCATGTAGCTGTTGAAGTCCCTTATCTCTAATTCCCTTTAGGGATTTGGTTTTATCCACTAAATAATCGATCAATTTTATTCTTTGGATGGATAATAATTCCAGAAGCATAACTTGAAAGTCTTGTAAAAAATTTATCGCATTTACCAAAAAATTCATCTTCGTTTTTCTTATGTTCAAGGAACTATTTCTCCATCATTGTTTGAATAATACGAGGAATGTACTTATAGAACAATTTGTCCACAAACTCATCCCATTCCATGGATTCAATTTAATCTCATTGCCTCATATTATTGATAAGTTTCCTCCATTGATAAGATTACCCTTCCAAATGATAGAATACTAAGATGAATGTTTCATGTTCTGAACATTGGATTAATGAAAATAACTTTTCAATGGTATTGATCAATTATTTGTCCACTAATAGATCAAAAAATCCACTAAAAAGGTGGATACTGCCTCATGAAGGATCAATAGAATATTCCTCCATCCTTTGACAGTTTTTATGTCCTACATGAATCATTTCTTGAGGATGTTTTGGGAGCATATCTATAATATTATTCATTCTAGATATTATTGAATTTGGTTTCCATGATGACAAATCATTGAATTTCCCATCACATTTATAAATAACGTGGTTCTTTCAAGATCCATCCATTGAGTACAACTAAGAAGTGTAGTTTAAGAAACACTAATCATAATGGGAGAACCACATAATCAAGAATACATGTTCAATTTAAGAAACTTTGGGTTTTATCTTGGGTAATTAATGATCATTTATAAAACACTAGTATTGTAACCTATACGTTGACATATCCTTATGGTTCTTCCTAAGGGTTCTCATCCTATTTTCCAATGGTTTACTATAACTTTCCTGAGATACCAACTATAATGCCCCATAAATTACATAAATAGATATTAGTTAAAGGTTTAATAATATTCATTAAAAAATATGAAAAATATATGACATGAATATATAGGTATATTATCATTAGAAATAGGAAAACATAAACAACTGCTTGATAAAAAATATATTGTTCTCCCGCTTATTTTATCACAATTAGAAACCTTTTTTGACATATATTACTTAATACCCTTCATCATGACCTAGGGAAAAGAAACATATGTAATGGTGATATAATATGATCATTAAGGCTAATTAAGGGAGATATCAATCATATCATAATCACAGGACATAGAAACATTACATTTGAAAACTCAATCCTGTATATGAAAGATCAAGATATCATCCCATGGGATAAATATTGGATGTTCATAAAAATCAATGAAAATAATTCGAAAATTCAAACCATAATACATAATATTTTGTGGCATACACATATGCATTGAAAATAATTTCATATTAGTCTAGGAAAATTTGAAAGACCATCATAGTGGATATAGTCTATTATTGAATCGAGTTCACTCCTCGTTCCAAACTTTTATTACTGAACCAAGATCATTTCTTATTCCACCCATGTCCACCTTATGAGAAATAAATATTTACCCAAGGTATTAGAGGGAAATATAGGTCTCACCCATCTCATAATGAAATAATTCTTGTGTGTTCCTTAAAAACCCAAATCATACATCATAACCTAAGGAATAAAATTGGTTTCTTTAAACATCATTCAACATTAACATAATCCATGTAAAACAAATGGATTTCATAACTAAAATTACATCATAAACAAAATAAATAATTGGAAAAGTAAGGATATTATACATGAAACATATTTCAATTAAATAATTCCATCTTAGATTGGAAATAATTTTTATTAAACTCTTGAAAATAATTTTTGAATAAAAGATAATTTCTTCTTCAAAAACAGTTTCTTTTCTCAAAATGCTGAGAAATTTTAGAAGAAAATATTTTAGTTGAAAATATAATGGAAATCTTGTAGATGAATCTTCATGTAAATAAGGCTCTACAAATACTAATATATCCATTTATTCTATACAAATTTAAAAAATATTATCCTCATACATTTTCCTAAAAAGTCAAAAAAGTACCTCATATAAATTAATGAAAAAAGAATCCTTTCATACTGATTAATAATAATTCACCAATAGGTATAATTGATATTAAAAAATTTTAGAATAATAAAAATAATATTAAATATTTAGGAAACATGGATGTGGATGATAAATATACCCCATTAAATACTTACATATAAACAATATCAGATAATGATGAGATTGTAAAATTATCCCCTATCTTAGATCTAATATCATTATTCTTTATGTCAACCTCATGTATAATGATTTAAATAATGAAATTAACTTATTACATAATCATAGAAATTTTTATTATATCGTATATGGTCATATAATCATCTTTTTTTAATAACATTTCATTGTTACTTTTTATTCGGATATCAACTACTCTATGTTATTATGCATGTTTTTTCTGAATAAGACCCGATTCTCTTTAATGGGTAATAATTGTATCATTATAAATTTATATTAAAATAATATCTCCCAAATTTATTCAATTTTTACATTTATATAACCCTTATTTATTGAAGATCATGTAGAATGAATCACATCGCATCGTGGAGACTGTAGGTCATACGTACACACGAGTGTTGATATAATTTCCATAATTATTAAATTGTATTGAATTGGATAGTGTATAATATTTCATAATTAATATCATATTATAATAATCATATATAGTTATTATTTCCATCTTTATACTCATAATTGAAATGTGGTGGATAAAAACATATTACACCGCGACGTGGAGATGTTTAGCCATACGTATGCATGCATGGTGATTTCTTTTTTCATATGATGGATAGTAGGTGGAGTGTGGTTGTTTAATAAATATAATAACATCATAGTATATAAGAAATACTAGATCTTTTACTTTATAATGAACCAACTCATGAATAGAATGTTGATAAAGAATGAAGTTTGAAATATTCGGTAGAGGAGATTACATCTTCTTCAGTGTGATTCCTATAAATCTCCCCATAGAGCACTAGATTTGGTCTTGTAAGATGAAAATAACCTATATAATTCAAAAATGGGAGTTGATAAAGAAAAATTGTAGGCGGTTTCTTAGTTTTAAGGCTCAACATGAAGTGAAAAGGTGATGGAGTAGGTGACCTTTTATAATCATAGTGAGGGGAACTTTTCGAAACTATAAAATTAATAATTTATAATAAAATCAACCCCTAACCAAAAACAACCAAAATATCCCAAATTAGAATATTAAATTAGATAAGGATAAAATATCATAAACAAGTAAATTTTTTACAAACATTTATGTCAATTTAAACTTTATCATTTTAATTAACACTTAGTTATTCATTTATCTCTTTAACTAGGGTAACAAATAATTCAATATTAAAAAGGTGAAATATTAACTTATTTGATGCCCATGAGACCATAAATAAATAACATAGATATTTTTAGACCTTATATTAATTATTAAATATTTATAAATATTTTTTTATTTTATATATATTAATAAAATATTATTTTTATAAATAATCTATAAAGTAAATTTTGACACTATTCAATTCCTTGATTTTTAAATATATTAATATTAAAAGTAAACTTAGAACCAAATATTTAATTATATTACTAATAGGTCATGGTATTTTAGAAAATTAATTATACATATTAATTATCACAAAATATATGTCTTTGAATATTTTTAATTAAATTTATTTGTTATCTCAATTAATAAAATAATAACTTCATTAATTTTGTGTAATTATTTAATACACATGTATTTGGAATAAAAATTAAAAATAAAACTATATAATGAATATAAATATACTATATTTAATTAGTGTGCATGTAGTCAAATTTTTCTTCTAGTAAATCTAATATTTAAATTTTTATAATTATTAAATTATTAATGTGAAAAATTTAACATCCTTTTAAATAAAATAATATAAGTGTCACAATATCTTCTATAAGGATCAAAATTTTTAATAACTAGACCCTTGGATGGTTATAGTCTAGTTATATTTGACTAATAATATTTTTTAAATTGTTTTTGTGTTTTTATGGTTATTAGTATTTTAAAAAAAATAGTTTTATTGATATCTCACTAATTAATTAATGTTTACATCATCAAAGTATAAGTCTTTAAGTTAATTATTTATTTCTGAAAAATTTAAAATAAATTACCATGATAAATAAAAACATATTATGTTTGAAATGTGTGTTTATAATTGAATTTATATTCTATATATCATAATATATAAAATGATTTAAATATTTAAATTTCAGTAATACATATTTATATTTTTCTTTAAATAAAATAAGTTTCCTAATATTAACCAAGTGAATTCAAAAGGACTTAATTTCATCCCAAGGATGCTTTAGGTAGAAAAAAACTCATCCAATTATATTAATACATTTTTAGGGTAATTTTATAATAGTATTTATACCCTTAATTACAATATTTACCCTTTTAATGTATTAATAAAAAATATAGAAGATTTTATTCATAATGAACAAAAACAAAATAAATCTATTTGAATAATTTTGACCCACTAAATAAAAATATGGAATAAATTTTTCAAAATTCATATAACATATGTTTCATTACTTTATTTAACATTAATCTGATTGTCAGAAAGAGAGAAAATTGTTTAAAAGTTAAAACATTACCAAATATTGAAATGTATTGATATCTAAATTCAATATAAAATTAATGCTAATGACATAAATAATATTTAATGATAAAAATTAAATATATTTATACTTTTAAACCAGTAAATATTATAATCTAACAATATAAATTATTTTGATGAAAAAAGTTGTTTTCAACTAAAATTTACTGGCATTTTATTATTCATCAGAGTTTTAAAGTTATCATAAAAATAATAAAAATTAATCCAAAGAAAATTTTTATACACTAATTGCAAATATAATATTTACGTTGTAATAAAAAAATCAATGTGTCAAAATCTTATTTTAAAAGGGGTTCACCATTAACAGTTTGGAAATTACCCATTTGAGAAATATAGATTTTTATATATAAAATAGGATTTATTAATACCCTATTAATAAAATATCTTTTTGATTAAAATAAAAAATATTTCATTATGTATATAACATATATATATCATTAATTTCATTTAATAATAGTTATTCACTAAACTTATTGATACAAAAATACAATAATATAATAAATTTATATTTTTCATAATTAATTTGTGGTGAATGACTTCATCATTCATTTTTGTAATTAAGTTATATTTATTAACGCTAACCTAATGGATGGGTTAAAATGGTAAATTTATACTAAGGGAATCTCATGGTTAATATAAACTCATTTTTTTGGGCAATGAAAGCTATTGAATAATTAAAATTATTTTGAAACAAGATTTCATAAAAACATTTGGGTGCTACTGGAGAACATTATTAGGGCTGTGATCTCAATAATTTTGAACTTCTAACGTAAATATATTATCTAAATTTTTAATTATTTTATATCATCTTAGGGTAGGTTAATGAAAAATAGCAGTTCTATCATCTCCCTTGAAATCTTTAATAAATGGTCTTAATAGGGAATGATTCTACAGGTTGAGGTAATTTCTTCTTTCATCTTTGTCAATTGGATTATATTATAATCCTTAATATACAATAATCCATATAGTCACTACAGAACAACAATGTTACCTATTGTCAACATTATTAATAGAATTTTATACCTAAGAAGATATATTATATGACAATTTAATGAAAAATGGTAGTACATGTGTTATCTATAATTACATTACTTAATAATGAATGTTTCATTTGAAATATAGAATCATTTATAATAGTTCAATTAAAATAATAGGTTATTAGTTTAGGTAACACTAATTCATGTATTTGTGGAAAACATGTCATATTTATTTGTATGAAATGGTCATTATCTTTATAACTAATCAAAATAGTTACTTTTGAATAGCTATGTTATCAATTTTTATGATTCTTAATAGTCTTCTAGATCAGAGAATCCAAATTATATAACAATCTAAAAATCCATAATAGAACATGTGTTATCTATGACCATATTACTTAATAATTAATTTATTAATTTAAATGAAAATTTAATTTATAAATGATTGTTTATAATATTGGGTTACTAGCATCGGATAACACTTAATCATGGAGTTTTGAAAAACTTATCATCTTTAGTTGGATGAAAAGATCAAGATCCTTCTTTTTGACTTAAATTAATCATTGAGAATATTTGTATTGTTCGATTTCAATATTAATTTCATCTTATAGGTTCATATGGATACTTTTTTATAATTAGTCATGAGTTTTTAAGGATTTCCTAATGGGTATGTATATATTCACTCCTCCATAGTAATCTTTCCTAAACATGTATTTTCTATAAATACAATAGACTCTTAGATAATGACCTTGGTGGGCCTGATGTTAGTGGAGTGCAGCATTCCTTAGTTATAGTTATCTTAGATGGTAGTGAAATTGTATATTATGACTGGTGTGCCCTATTCCTTAATAATTGTTACATTCAATATCCTTTATATTGTTGGTAATGTGGTTTTTCCCTCTTGTACATGGTTATGTATTATCTCAATTTATTGGATCTTAGATGTTTTTCCATCCATTATTACTCTCCAGTCAGATCTTCTATTATTCAATTCATTATTCTCATTAGCCTAGAAGTGTTTGTTATGTAAACTTACATTAATATATTTCCTCCCATTTTAGCGATATATCAACTAGATTCTTATCACTAATATTTATCCTCATAGAGGCATGCTTTGGGTGTCGTGACCAATATACAGTTAATCTATACAGGGCATTGATGGGTTGGGTATGTCAAAATGAGACCATTAAATCATGAAAAAATGTAATGAAAATATTATTTAAACTAATATGAAATTTAATTTTCTTCTTAAAAGAGATAATATGATGTATAATAACAATACATGAAAATAATGGATACTTAGATATAAAACCAATACCTCGTAATTTTTCTTCATGATATGCAATCTAAATCCCTATATATTAATTTTTTTTTATTCATTCATATAAAAATTGAATTTTTTTTCTCAATATCATCAATTTATAATTTTTATTGATTTATCATTCATCATAATTTGTTAAAATTAATTTTCAGGGGCCAAAAATTATATTTATCAAATATATTTTCTTTTATTGATTCCATTCCTTACTATTTAGTCATTATTTCACCACTTATAAAAATTTATTTCTGATTTGATATATATTAAGGAGATATTTTTGGAGTCCTTTAGTAAATTTTCTAACTTAATTTGATGGTTCTCATAGAATTCTTAAAAATATCATTTGGTGTGATTATTGAATTAACTGCATACCAGAATTGACTAGTGAATGTAATTTGAAATATTACCAACCCAAAAATATTAAAAAATATTAAATTAATATTTTTTACATTATTTTATAATTATTAAAGTATTATTATTAAACCGTTATTTAAATTAAATAACACTTTTCATGCATGTGGAAAAATAGACCTAAATAATAACATGTAATGATGACTCAAAGAGTAATAACATCTTATTTTCAAGTAGAATTTACCATTTTTATAGAAGATTAATGATTTCAAAAACATATAATTTAGTTGATAAAATTTATCATAAAATTTTTAGAGGATGAAGGTTTATGAAATTTAATGATTATAGTTCATTGAATACATAGAAAAAAATCATATTTCTCTTTTTAAATCCTTCTTAGTTCTCGATGATTTAGGGTATACTATAGAGGATCGATGCTAAGAAAAATATCATATAATTATAAAGATTAAAAATATGGAATGTTATTGGTTGGAGTTATAATTTTATGTTTTTCTTTAAAATTGTGATGTAGGGGTTCTTTTATAAGTGAGAGGGGGTGTCCTTTTTATAAATATACACTTTTTAATATAAAGGGAATTACATATTCAAGGAATTTATATTCTAAATTTACAATAAATGAATATAAGATCGTTGTATGTTTATTAACCATTATCCACACATTTATATATAATTTTTTTTGATACCTTTTACCTTATAATTTAATTTAACAACTTTAACATTTTTTAGTCTTTATCATTCTGACTAAATTATACATTGGTAACATTTTTTATGTATTAATGTGAAATTGAAATTCATAAAAAAGTATTCTGATTCTAAATTTAACAACCATTCAACATGATTCAATTTCTTAAGTTAATAAATATTTATTTTCATATAATTATGTATAATGCATAAAAAAATTAAAAAAATGTATTTTAAATCACAAAAATGAATTCATAACTATTCATTAAAAAAATAACAATAATTAAAATTTTACTTATATTTTAAATAAATCATTTCATTAATATTTATAATGAAAATATGATTAATTTATCTTTTAAAATAAATCATCTTTATTATATAATAAAAAATTCACAAAAAACAATTTTTTTATCCATGAATAATTAAATTACTAGTAATTACAATTAAACAATTATTTCATGAGTTTTATTCATTCATTTTACTAATATTTCATTTAATTTTATCAAGATATATTATTTATATATTTATTCAAAAAAATTAGTTCATAATAAAATTCTTTAGAATCACTTTTATTTTACCATGATAATTAGTATCTTTTATTTCTATTAAAAAATAATTTTTATTTAATTTTTTTTCATTTCCTATTTCTTAATGTTTTTCAATTTATATTATTATATTCTACTATAATAAATAAGTTTTTACTTTATTTTAGAATTTTTTGTAACATAATCTATCAAATACAGGTTATTTTTTAAAACGAAAATACATACTTAAATCATAAGGTGTTACAACATGACATTCATAAGATTCCATACCTATTAACATCCAATATTTTATTAACACGAAATGTATTACATTTGAAGAACAGCCTAAAGTCTCCTTGATACCATATAGGCACTTAAAAAAGATGATTTTTCTTTTATTGGATAATGTATGTTAAGTTTGAGTCTAGTGTGTTTATTTTATAATAGTAGTGAGAATTAACACTAAGTATATTCCAATTGATATTGGGTCTAATATTTTATTCAAAAATTCTGTAGTCTTTCCTTTAATATATAATTATGTTCTAATAAAACAATCATATTTTTCCTCTCAACATATATCACATAAATGTTATGTTTGACCACATGATATCTCCAATATGGAAACTAAAAAAATGTTGATATTTTATTCCATATATATCCTTCACTAAAATTTATTGTTATATTTAAAAATGTCACATAAATTTTTTTCATCCTCTAAAAATGTCAATCAGTTTAAAAATTATATACATAAATATAAAATTATTTAGGTTAATTTATTTTGTTTTCTAATATTTTTTAATATATATCAATAAAAAACATCAATTACACATGTATATTATTTTTCTCTCATACTATAGTTGATAACATGATTTCCATTCTTTTCAAGTTGGAAATGATTTATTCCCCTTTACAGTGTATTAATAAATATTTCCACATACTGGTAATTATTTTTCTATCATAATAATCATTTAATGTAATTGAAAATATTTTTTCTTATAATAATCATACACTCAAATATAATTAACCTATAATAGTTTAAAATTATTAATTTATAGTGACATGTGAACATGTATATTATTTCTATGATGTTTTATTCCAAAAATCATTAAACACCACATAATATATTATCACATTATGAAAAATTATCGATATAAATTAAAAAATAACTACAAAATTGGCAATGAACTATTTCTTCTAACAATGATCTGATGTTGATAAATTCCATCTATGAAAAATTCAAGAATGACATTTCAAACATCCTTTATATATATGTGTGATTATTAATCAATTTTTACACATTGTGGAAAATCATGTTTAATATGTTGTTTTTCATTTTATGTTCACTCATATGAATTTCATATTAACCTTTATTCGTTATTTTAATTTAAAAATAATCATATTAAAAGATAAATTTTAGAAAGATATTATATTTCCTTAAAAAGGGTGTTGTTACATTGTGTAATAGATTAATTGACCTATGATGTTTTTTCTAGATTATAATATGATGTCCCAAATTGAAGAAACTGTAGAAACCATTCAATGTCATTTTGTTTAATGTGTAGTTTTTGGGGAATGCATGTATCTTCTTTTATCCAAATAAAATGTTGTATTGTATTTTTTTCCAATACAATTTAAACTAGATATATTTTTATTTTAAGAATTATGCCTCTCAATGACTAAAATTTCAATAAAACAAATATCCCATCATCCATTTTTGGATTTCTAAGGAACCAATATTAATTTTTTTTATAAATCCATAAATTTCATACAACCGGGATATAGTGTATTTCTGGGATCTCTAAATAAGATAGCAATTTTTTCTTTTTTCTCAATTAATTATACTTCAATATCATGATTCATTTCTATAATTTTATCATAATTATCAGCATAAAAATTTTCATCATCAATATATCGTGGATTTTATCCAATTTCACATTTCCAAATCCAGTGAATATGAATATAATTAACACCATTGGAAATTAAATGTTATTTAATTTCTCATCTTCAAAGCATTGTTATATTTAAAAACATCATAAATGTATATAAAAAATATTTCTATGGAATATTTCATTTTGAAAATTTTAAAATGGCATTAACCCCTTCAAAATATTAATAACATATTCATTGTGTAAAATAAAACAATGATTCATTATCAGATATATAAAATTTTAGGTATTTAATATAATTCACTGCATTTCCAAATTGTAAATCTGAATTTATTATTATTAATAATAATGAAAACTTCTATATTAAAATAAATTACTTACAATAATGATAAAAATAACTATAAAAACCATTATGAATAAAATATACTAAATATTTAAAAATAAAAAATATGTATTATTTATATCCCTAGGCATTATTTCTAAAATATTTTAAACAAATGTAAATGTTATGATGTTGAAATATACATTCTATTTAGATCCATATAAAAATATTCAACCAAAAAAAATTGTTTCTCAAAAATTATTTCATTAATAATTCATCTCATGAATGTTTTGTAAAAATATCTGGCGGTTTATTCAAAAAAACATCTTCATATTATTAAATAGGTATGCTAATCTTATTATAAAACACTATAAAAAAGATTAGAATCACATAAAAAATACAAAAAATTATGTTCTAAATTTTTAAAATGCATTAAATTAAAATTATATTATTATTTAAATCTTGAAAAATGTGCTCATAAAATATTATAGTACATTGTCACTATGCGTTCAAAATAACAAATAAAATTTTTCTATATTAAAAAATTTATTACATTAAATTTATTTTTTTATAATAAATCTATAAATAAGCAAACAAATTATATATTATTAATATAAGAAAATCTATTTTGAATCCATAGAAAACTTGTGTTCTTTATTATAAATTAATCTTTTTTATTAATATATATATATCATTTAAAAATAAAATGATTTAATATTATAAAATACTATTTTTCAAGTACAAAAAAATAATTATATAAATAATTATCACATATAATAAATTTTAATTATAAAAAATAACAAAAAAAAAATTATCAAAAAAATGGTAAACAAATATACCACATACTATGAATATAATATTAACTAATTTATAAAAATAAAAATTTTATTTTATTTTATTTTAAAGGATATATAAAATGTATAAACAAAGAAATTATATAATAAAATTAAAATTTAATAAATGATTTAGAATATTTTTTTGAAAATGGTAGCTATATTTCACGCATATATTTTAGGGTATATTAATGTATTTATTTCTGTATTTATGTTAATATTGTTGCCAATTTTTGAACAGTTTGAATTTTTTTCGCTTTATGGATGGAGAAAGATATTTTTGAAAATTTTATTAAAAGAGTTCAATTTTAGATCTAAATGAATCTGAGTGCCATGAGATTCGCTCACGGTGCAACAAGAGCTTTTTTAGAGAATTGTAAAGCTAGAAAACATGAAGCCCAAATATTAAACATCCTGTATGTAAATTACAAGACCTGAAATTCATCCAAAAATACATACACCAAAATTTGTGACACCTTCTCCCAGAGTGAAAATCCTGAAATCACACAATGTATAAAAAATTACATGGGATGATGGCGTTAAGAAATATAAAAATAAATGTTACATAGCACATGGATTTACATGATTTATTTTAAAAAGGGAACATGAGCCATACAATATGTTGTCCATGATCAAGAGAAGGAAAACCGACACCATATCGATGAGACACGCACACAGATTGACAATCCATGGCCCTACCTCATAGTCGTTCCCCACCACCATTCTTCCTCGAGTATCCATGATACTCATTCTCATAATTCGTAGCATGATGGAGTACTTCCCACTATGTCGGGTGACATGATAGTTGTGGGGGTTCTTATTAGGGATTATTTTTAATTTCTACTCCTGTTTTGGATTGCTACAACATTTTTTATCAATTCATAACCTCTTTATTTTTGTATTACATGACCATTGTAGCATTCTAAGGATTATTGTTTCATTACATAAATTAATTGACATATATTGTGTATGAACAATATGAAATATATGTAAGTTATGTTTAGATAGGTTTTTTATTTTCCTAGTTTTCTGATTATGTTTAGTATATGACCATTCCAATTTTTAAATCATAGGATTATTACAAGGTACCAAACTGAGGACCCTGTTGACCCAATTCGGACACAAAACCTGAATAAATCCAATATAAATCGAATCCCTAAAACATAAACATGAAATCACTAAATTTGGCATACCTCTTATCTTGAAATCAAACACAATCCTTTCCACACTCTCTTACCATTCCCCCATTAATATGTTAATTGAAATTTCAATTTTTTTATAATTAATTTAGAACATATGAATCATCCCTATGGGTTTGGCAGTCAAAATTTCGGAATACTACTTCTTTAGTTAGGTTATATATGTTTTATAACTTATTAATTTTTTTATCCCTATGGAAAATTAACGACACCTTGTAAGATTAAAAAAACTACATCAATTTTTAATTATTAAAAAACCTATATGATAAAAATTTATGTAATTAGTAATAAAAATATTTATGTTGTCTAAAAAATATATAGATTAAATAATACATTAAATGAATTAAGAAGATAAATAATTTTACTAATTTTTAATAAAATATTATTCAAAATTATATATTTTATTGCTATATACATTATGGTTCAAATATAGTAGAAAAATTGGTGGACATCAATAGTAAGGAGGGAAGATTGATATTGGTGGATGATAGATGAGGATGTCTGTAGATGGAAAAAAGAAATTGAGAATTATTGATTGATATAGATGATACAAGTTGAAGTGGTGTGATTTTAGAGAGGGTTGAAAATAGAGAGGGATAATATTGTGATATAGTTAAAGGGAGAGAGAATTTATATGGGTTTAGTGAATGGGTGGAATTCAAATGTGTGCAAGATATTTTAGTTTTTTAAATTGGATTTCAACTTTGGTTATAAGATTAAACGATGTTAAAATAATTTTTATTAATGTTGGTAATCCAATAATGTGTAATGGAATCATGTTTTTTCATCAAATATTGAATGAATGAAGTAAAAAAACAGAATAATGTTTTCTACATCAGTTATAATATAACTGATATTATAAAAGTCGCTATTTTTTATATGTTCTTCACTAGTGATATATATGATTAGAATCCAATTTAATATGTAGTTATATTATTAATTAATCATTCATATTCAATATTTATAAATACTAATTTATATCAATCAATGATATATATATTATTATATTTGACCAAAATAATATTAATCATTGAAAATGAAACATGCTTTTCCACAATGTTTCAAATCATTCAAAAGGCATACCATATACTAGAGAAATATATGTCACTAAATGTAGTTCTTTTTAGCATTGGTTTAATTGATCATTAAATCATTTCATGATGATTTCCATAAACTGACAAGAAATATATTTATAGGGGATATTTTGTTATAATTATTGTAACATTGTAGTAGTTTCCCAAAAAGTTATGAAAATGAATATTTCAGGATGATTATTTCATATTTTTATATAGTTCCTCGGTTTAGTTTTAGCATGGAAATGGTAGGTGATTTTAGCTCCTTCTCAATGAATACATTATTTAGTGATAGTTTAAAACACATCAAATTAATTACCAACCATTGATAAATATAAAAATGGTTTAAACTTCCACTAAACACTAATGTTCTAAAAACACCAGTTTATATGGAAGCTTCCAAACACAAATAGAAGAAAAATATATAGACCGTATAATTTATATATTTTTATGAATTAAGAATATACATATTAAAATTAAATTTACATTAATAGGTTCATATACATACAATTATAAATAATCTATTACATTATAAGAATAATTGAAAAAATACATATAATAAAAACCAAATAGTAATGAAAATACACAATCATAATTTTCCCAAATTTATATTCTAAAAAAACTCTCACACACCCAAAAAATATATTTTGACTCCCTAAAATCCTATCACATCAAAAAAATTAGAATAGGAACCAAGACTATCACTGCGATACCCATATTAAATAGTTCACATTCACATAAAAAGGATACCACTGATATCCTAATATAGTATTTTTATCCTTCAAATATAAAAGTATTACTCATTAAAAACTATCACCTTCTAGTAATAACCATCATATTTACCATAAATAACATTATATTATGCTTTAAATAATGACCCCATAATAAAAAATACATTTTTCTAATCAAGAACTATATTTTAAATATTTTAAGAGTGAAAATTTTATTTTGATAAAAATATCATTATACACATGAAATAAAAATTTAAAATTATGTTTATGTATAAAAAAAAGAATAATTGGCATGGAAATACAAGTGGTGATAATGTAAGAATATGCCACATCATAAAATAATGATAATAATGAATATAAATGTTTCTAAAAAAAATACATAATTTATTAGTAAATTGTTTGGTTATCCATCAATATCATAAAAGAATACATTAAAGTTAGTCATCATATAGACTAACTCCATCTTATTGTCAGTAGACATGTTCAAGAACACTTGAGTGGGGTGGGGTGGGGGGTTAATTTGGTGTAACAAAATTTTAACTAAATATTGAATAAGTTATTTAACACTTTTCCCCTTTGGTATTTTAACCTCTAATTATGGTTCATAAAAATATATCATTTTTCTATTGGACCTAGAATACACTAAAATGTAATGATACATTAAAAATGAAGTGTTGCACATGTGTCTGTACATGGTTTGGTCCAACATAATAACCCTACTCTTTATTATGATTGGTAAGTCTATGTCATATATTCTCTATAACACCCTAATGTTTTATGAAATATTTTTGTTAAAACTATCGTAATTTCTCTAATATCATGCACTACATGTAACTCTGTGATCTAATAAACATGGCATACAACTAAAATATTTTTATTTAATATGATAATTGTCACTAATAAATTATAATAGTGGGTATGAATTGGATTATGTATGTTATGAATATATTTGGTTTCCACATTTATAGATAATGTTATTTTTGGTCACCAATTAATTATAAATTAAACTAATAAACACTTGAAAAATAAAGAAAATCTTATTGAAAAGTTCTAGTTTTCTATAGACAAACATGTTTTAATTTAAAAAATTAATACATTCACTTTTTTCTAATTTATATCATCGAAATTAATATATTATATATTAATAAAAAAATTTAAAATTAATCTTATGTTTTTTAACATATATATGAAGAAATTCAATTTTAAGCTAAAAATATTATTTTTCTAAAATTTAGTTTTGTCGCATTTTTTGAATTTATTTTAAAATTAGAATTTCACACCCATAGAAAATTAAATAGAAAATATAAACATTATTTTTTAAATCATAATCGCTTAATTATCAGGGTGGGAAGTTCTGATAATTTTAGAAACACATAATTTTTTTTGTGAAAAGTGTAAAAAATTATTTTTTATTTTAAACTGCATTTTCATTAAAGGAATTAAAATAATTAATTTTACGTTTATATATATTTTAAATAAAACTAAGTTAAATTAAATACATAATAATACCATTTAGATCATTTAAATAAATATAATATTGATTTTTAATATAATTTATTTTAGTCTTTTGAATATTTTCACTATGGAAAACCACTTTCTAGTCACGTATGCAATTTTAATTTTAAATCAAATTATACCACATATATGATTAAAATTTAGATAAAGAGATTAAATATTTTTAATAAATATAATTTATATTATAAAATAATTTCCCCTCAATTTTTTAATCAAACTATTTATTAAAAACTACAAAACCTAATTATCATGGTTAAGCATAATATGGGATTATCAGGGGTCAAACTAGAAATATTAGTGGTAAAATGAACTAGAAACTTATAAAACGCACATTTAAATGATATATTTTAACATTTAATCTTATAAGGTTAAATAATGTTCTATTTTGGATTATTTTTCATGTGTCAAACATGGTTATAATTTATCCTTATAAAAATTCCATGTGTGTCCTCTCCGTACTTATAAAAGGTCACCCCCTCTCCTCTCATCTTAAAAAATCCTGAACACCTTAGTCATTCCAATAACTACCAAAATTAAATCCTTATTTAACATTCCATGTCCAATAATTCGTATTTTTTTAGTAATTCTTCATAATAAGGCTTCATTGGTAATTCAAAAGTGTTTCTCAGAAGAAGAGGTATAATCCATAAACTTGTGTTTTGATTTTATTTGTTCCTCTAACTCCTAAACAATATTATTCAACTATTATGATATAATAACAACAGTATTTCACATATAATAATATTTTATTATTTTAATTTAATAGCCTATATCTGTATCCTTTTCCATCAAATGAGAAACAAAATCATCGATCATGAGTAAGGAAAACTACCACCTCGTGAACCGATGTTTTTCATTTTCCATCACCACATATCAATGAATGGGGTAATGATGAAGTTAATATTTATATATTTTATTTATGATATAATTATACTTCAATAATAATAATATCACACCTACCTTCTTACCTTCAAACCTATTGGAAAATAATAATGTTGCTCGTGTGTCTAACAAACTACTGCATTAAAAATAGACGTGACGTGTTTTTAATATATATTTTACTTAAATGGTAATAAATATGTATTAAAGTTATATATAAGATTTTTAAAAAATTTATACTTAATTATTTATAATTTTACATATACCTTCATTTATTCAATTCTTTTACGGATACAATAATGTCACTCGTGTGTACCATAAAATATCTCCTTACGAAGCATTCTGATTAATTTTTCAACAATGATATTCATGAAAGGTAATGAAAATAATGTTTATAATTATATGTGATATATATTAAACCATATTTATTCTATAATTTTTATTTATTATTTACATTTTTTTGTTCTATCATTTAAAAAATGGAAACAATGTTCTTGCATACCTACGGTTTATTATCTCCAAGAGTGATGTGTTTCATTTTACATCCCAAAATTTTATGGATTAATATAAATTAATATATACTGAATATTTAATATATATATATATATATATCACATTTTTAAAATTATTTATAGGATGTAACCATGATTAAAACATACATGAAAAAGAAAATAGTTATTACATGAAACATGATATTAATCAAGAACTATTAATAAAAAAGTAATAAAAGATCATAAGTAAATAATCTATGAAATGATGTATATAATTATTTTTAGATAAAATACTTATAAAATTATATATTTATAAAAAAATTATTTTTATATTTGTATGAGGTAATTCAAGTCTTATGGTTAGTAATTTCTAGCCTCTATTTTATTTTTGGGAGATGTATGTTATATTCACCACTCATTTCTTTTGATTGGTGTGTATACTTACCCTCTTGAAATTTTTTATCATAAATAGAATTATTTAAATGATATTTAAATTTTAATTTAATTATATTATTTAATGGGTATTATTATTAAAAAAAATTCAATGTGGAAGGGGATTTATTGATAATTTTTTTTTCTTTGGGACATACGTTTGTTATAAACCCGTCTTCATTTTTTAGGTGACTATGCAGACCCTTTATCATGAAATATAATTAATTTATTTATTATCATGATATTATAAGTATAATTTAATGTTATTTATTCCTATGTATTATGATTAAAAGTTACCAATGTTGTTTGGGTTTTATGTTATAATCTGATCATTTATCAATATTGTTCATGATTAGGCATCCAATGATGAATTTCAATGAAACATCTCTCAAGAAGCTCATGTATTTTATTATCCTAGTGGTTTTCTAAAAAATGAAAAATTTCAATTCATTTTACTATATTTTAGGACTAATGATTCTAAAAAAATGTTTTTATAAAAAATAGCCTTAATTTCATTATTTAGTTGAGAACCCTTTTTCTTATATATCCATGTTCTCTAAACATGTTTCAAAAAATGTTATAACATTATCTAATGGATTTATTAAATACATATTTTCCCATTTCATACTTTTTAAAAAATATTTACAATCAATATTCAAGATATTTTCCAAATAATTCCCATTTTTATTTTACCAAAAATGTAAAAGGAATCATTTCTTAATGTGTGCGGAAGGATAAGATTTTTCCACCATAATGACCAGACATTATTTTAAAGATTCATCGATAAGTTAAGAAAGTTATTTTTGAATAATATTATTTTTAAAAAATATTATATTTTAAAAAATTCCAATGTGGATAGTAAATTTGCTTCTCAAATGGTTTTAAAGGATATTTATATCATAATTTATATATTTTCATGGTAATTTAAAAGACAAGTATTTTGATATTTTTATGTTTTAAAAAGTTTTTTTTCAATTTGGAAATTATATTTTCATCAAGAAATGTTCCTAGTGATCATTAAATATAATTTTCTATCTAAGATTATATCTTTTTAGGTAAC
This sequence comes from Viscum album, assembly GCA_963277665.1. NCBI lineage: Eukaryota > Viridiplantae > Streptophyta > Magnoliopsida > Santalales > Viscaceae > Viscum > Viscum album. The sequence goes on along the minus strand of OY728132.1, from coordinate 1,261,230,970 downwards.
TGAAGCATTAGTTGGGATATTATTCAATGATACCATCATTAATATTTCTATGGATATATTATATTTCAGATGAAAAATGTTTGTGAAACTCATTTTATTTCCATAGGTTATTATATGATGAAATTATTTTTGAAACAAATTTATTTTCTTGGGTTCTAATATTTTTAATGTTTTATGCAACCCATTTTTTCTAGGGTTCAGATACAATGAATCTTTTTTTGATCTTATGAAACAATATATATGATTTTAATAATGTGATGGGTGACAATTATATCTCCCTCTAATGAATTAAGTAAAAATTGATATCTCAAAAGATAAATAGGAATGGAATTGGTGGATCATAGTTTACTAAGGGATAATGTATTGTATAATGGACTTTATATTTTACCTAGACTACTATGATGGTTTGTAAAATGAACCATTCAACTATTATAGCCTTGTAAATGATCCCAGACTACTATCGAAAGAAATTTTTATTATTATTTGTACACAAAAATTACATTCATTATGTCAAATCTATTGTAACATCCCAGGTAAATAAAGAATAATAAATTTTCATATTTATTAATATTTACGAATTAAATATTAATTTTACTTTAAAGGGGTTTTTATGTTCGATAGCGTACCCGATACGCAATAAAGAGTTTCATTGAAATCTTACGTTGCACACTAGTAATAAAATATTATTATTTTAAATGGTAGTTAACACATAGTTGTTTTATTGGTGGGAATGGATACAAATAACTAAAATATGATTATATATGTTTTTTAAATGTTTTTTACATTTATCTAATAAAATATAAAGGCTTAAAATATGGAAATAATTCAATTTTAGGCATATATACCCTAATCTTCACTAAAGGTTCACTTATCGCCTTTTGATGGTGAAACGTCATTAAATATAGTTTTGTTTACTCTTATACATTATATTGGACCAAATAAAACTCTTCTTTAGAATCAGGACATCAAAATTTACTTTGTGTAAATTTTGCGTATTTTTCTGATAAAGTTCATTTTTTTAATAAATAGTATAAAATGTTGTATTTTAATTCAAAACCTCTTTTTAATATAATTTATTTATATTATTAGATTATATTTTTAATTGGTCTTAAAGTGAAATTAGAATATATTTTTACCATTAAATCCAATAGTGGTCATTGGAATTTATTTCACTTAGAAATCGGACTTAAACTAGTGTCAGTCTTTTGATACTTATTGTTTCATAAAAACACGCCATTTGCTCTGACAGTGGGAATTAATTATTAAATTAATTAATGAAACTTATATGTTTTGAATTTTGTAAAATGGACTTCATTTTTGAATTTGTAATATCAAATATATCTTAGGGTGAAGTTTTGGTATTTTTCTGAAAAACTTCAATTTTTGATGAATAGTGAAAACACTAAGTGGTACTTATAAAAACTGATTTTTCGTTTAAATGAAATTTTACCACTTCTGTGATTTGATTTTCAAAAATCAGACATACATGGTATTCATTAAGAAGTAAAATGTTGTTCAATGGGATTAAAATATTTTTTTTGTGAATAGTAACTTTTAAGTTTTTAATCGCGATTAGAGGTAATTAGTGTAGGTTAAGGTAAAAATAATGTTTTAATAATATGCGATGAGCATGAAACATGTCCCACCCTTATTGGATGTGTCATGTCTGACCAAGAAAATCCATGGGTCAACTTGGGGACCCCATGGAGGCACTTTGGAAGGAAAATAACATTAATATTTTTTTATTTAATGTTAATGTAAAAATTCCACAAACATGAGTTGTTTTACTAAAACAATTTTTAAATGGGGTTATACAAGTTAGATGTTTGACTCTAAATATTCATTAGAAATATAAAAATATTTCCAACATCATGATATTTTTTTTATAATTTTTAGACCTTAAATAAATTAAATTATTTATGGCACCATGATGATGGAGCGATTACCTCATTATTTAACGATTTAAATAAAATGAAAAGATAATGTAAAATCTAAGACCAACACTTGTCAAAACCCTATTGGTTGGGTATATTTAGAACCCTTATCACCTTATACTCTAATTATATCAATGTGGGACCTTTTAAATCCGAAAATCATATTAAAATAAAGTAACATTTCTTTACTTTCCAAGTGTGTCCCGCCTCTCCTCTTATAAAAGGCCCCCACCTCTACCACCTTACCCACACTTCCAAAGACTTTGGCTCAGACAAACCCTTCCTATTTTGTCTCTCCACATCCCTCTATAATTTTTAGAAGCCTCACTTCTGGCAGAAGTCTTCCCAAGGAAGCCTTTGAGCTCAAATATAAGAGAGTTACCCGATTTTAAGGTAATGTCTTCACTTGTGTCCTTTTGTTTTATTTTGCTTCCCCAACCCCCTAAACTCTTTTTATTCATTTATTTTGTAACAAATCCAGTATATTAAATATACTAGGATGTTGTTATAAGAATATTTTGAGACACACTTACACACACCTACATTTAATGGTTAAATAACATACTGTTTCCATGGATGGTGAATTTCTGCCTCACTAAACGATGATTGTTCAATATTCTTCCAACACCTTCAAAGGTGGCCATTAAGATGTCACTATATTTATATATGATATATAATATGTTTATGTCTTCCTTAAGCTTCTGTATTTTTCATTTATGGCACACCTTCATGGCTTCCATTATGGGTATACGCGATATCTTCGTTTTAGGAAGTGCGGACTACCGCCCCCTCAAAGTGATTTGATTCGTTAATGCCATATGTGGGACGTATAAAGGATGAATTTAAAGTTATTATATATGATTTATGTTACATATAAATGATTAATATAATTCTGTAATTAAAATATACATACCTATCATTTAGTTTTAATTCCATTAATATGACAAAGAAATGAAAGTAGCATTCATGCGTACGTACGGCTTACCGTCTCCATGAACGGTGCATTTCATTTCTTACCACTAAATGATTATGTAATATTATAAATACATGTATATTCTATATATATATATGATATATATGATATCCAAATCATGAATTTCATTCTGGATATAATGATCCTTTGACCACACGAACAACATGTAATTGTAAGAAGTTCACTTTTGACTCAAGTACCAAATATCGACAAACGACCGTTATCAACATAAATGACTAAATAATGTTCATAACATGGTAATAAGTGATATATAAGGAATAATGAACTTGAAAAAGGTTCTTAATCATGTAGAAATTAACTCAAGTTTATCATTCAGGATGTTAAAGAACGATCGAGTCAAGTCGGACCCGTGGTAAGGGACTTCGTCTCAATCTCCTTTCATTGAGGCATATTTTTGTTTTATACACCACTTTATTTAATACGGTGTATATACCCCTTTGACTTTTACGTTTATTCAAAAGGAATCTTTTTATACGAAGCGTTTTACTAAACGCCAAAAAAGAATGTTTCTTTTTGACGTACGCGGTGACAATGACCTTTTCCGCCACCGCGAGTATTATTTGGTCTTTGGATTTCTCAATAAGCCATAATGTTTTTAAAATGAAATAAATACCATATACTATATTATATATTTTGGTATTGAAAATGGTTTTTATAATGGATTTGTTATGTCAATATATTTATGTGATATATTGTGATCAAAGTGTGGAAATGTTTTCTTTCCATTATGTAGAGACCCGAATCCTGACGTACATAGACTTTACATTACTTTTGCGGAATACTTAGTACATAACAAAAACACACACACACAAGGATCGTAATAGTTTAGTGTCTTTGGAAACTCGGAACGTAATCTTCTAATCGTGGTGAAAGATCTTCAAAATCTCCCATAAAGTTCTTCCTTTTTTTTACCTAAAACCTTTCTTTATATCCTGGGGAAAAGAAAACATAAAAGGGTGAGCTCAAATGCTCAGTAAGGGTAAACAAAAGAAATATCAATCACATCATATACATAAGCACATAACTTTTGGAAATCTTAACCTGCAAAAGAGATCATAATTTCATAACATGGGGTAAATCATGGTAGTGAAATGTAATCACAATAATCATAACTTAAAACATGAAACTTTGTGGAATTCACACATAATCATATAGAATCATTTCTTCTTAGTCAAGACTCCTTGCCAAGACTATCTTAGTGGACAAAGTCCCTTTCTGAATCGAGTAACCCTCGTTTCAGTCCTGTTTCACTGAACCGGTATAACCTACCGTTCCAGCCCTGTCTATCTCATGAGATATAAAATCTTTACCCAATGCATTGGAGGGAGATATAGGTCCCACCCATCTTATAATGAATCCCTTCTTATGTGTGCCACAAAATCTTAAATCATACATCATTGCATAACCCATGTAATAAAAATGGGAATCTTAAACATCGTGACATCATAAAACAATTCATATAAGATAAAGGAATTCATAAAAATATTTCCATCACAACATAATCAAATCCATGTAATAATAGGGATAAAAACAAAACCCTTTTATTATCTTAGATGGAAAATAATTTTGATAAAATACTTGAACTCTATTCTTGAGGAAAATATCCTTTCTACTTCAAAAACATTTTTCCTTTCATAACATGTCATACGACTTTAAAATAAAAGAAGATAACTAAAAATAAACATGAAAAATTGTAAAGGAAGATTCTTGGAAATATTGTTTTAAAAATCCATTCATGCTGTATAAGTTAAAAAAACATTCTTCGTACTTTTGTCGGAAAAGTCAAAAATTACCTAGTATGAAAAACAAAAAAAGATTCCTTTCATATCTTTTACTAAAAACTCACCGAAGGGTAAAATTGGATTTAAACAATTGTAGGTTGATGTAAATAACATTGCATATTGAGTAAACATGGATGTGGATGATAAAATATACCCCATTAAATTTCAAATTACAAACAATCTCGGATAAGAATGAGATTGTGATATTTCCCTTACCTTAGGTCCGATTTGCTTCGTATGTGTCCGAACCTCCTCTTCTTTGAAGCGCCTCTTTGAGACCTCCTCTTAGGGCACTAAAATTGGTCTTTGAGGAAGACCAGAACCTATAGGATGTTTCTAGGGAAGTGGAGAAGAGATTTTGGCAGGGGTTGGCCGAGCTTGAGTGCTCAAATTGGTGTGAGGAGGGGGGGGGGGGGAGGAGGTGCCCTTTTATAAGGGAGGAGAGGGGCACCTTAGGAATATCTCAAAATATTATTTTATATTAAAGTCAAAATCGGTTTATAATGGCTCCAAAGGGTCTTATTTCGAAGATAAGGTGGGGATGGGTCGAAATCCTATCAACCAATAAGATTTAGACAAGTTTAGGGTATTATTTTAACCTTATCAATTAGATTTAACTCTAAGTTAAATAATTTAACTTTTACCATGTCTTTTTGTTTTCTTTCACTATATGGTTAATAAACTTACTATAACATGCCAAACGAACCCCAAATTGTTTATTATTAATATATATATCCTTATCTAAGTCATTTGGACGAACCTTAGATTTTTAGGAATAAAATAACAATTAATAATATAATATTTGATTTAAAAACTATTTTGTGTCAATTTTGACACTATTTGATATATGATTTTTGTGAAAGTCATAACAGAATTATATGTTCGAACCAAGTTGATTAAATCAACATTAATATATCATAGTAACCTAGAAAATTAGTGGAATTCATAAAAAGTCTTAAATTACATTTATTTTGGTATTTATATTATCAATTATGTCAATATTTCATTAATAATATAATTACTGCATCATCTGAGTGTCATAAATAAATTAAATTATTTGATGTCTAAAAATTACAAATAAAATACCATCATGTAGGAAATATTTTTAGATTTCTAATGAATATTTAAAATCGAATTTATCTTATGTATAACCCCATATTATAAATGATTTACTTATTAAACATTGATTTTAACTATTTTAACCCTTCTTTAAATAAATTAATAATAAATGTCCTAATCTAATCCAAGTGGACCTAAATGGTCATATTTTATTCCTAAGTTTGCATTTGGTCGAATTACACTTGTCCAATAGAATTAGGACATGTGTTAGGGTAATATTAATATCATATTTACCCTTAGTTACCCAATTTACTATTAACCGCGGTAAAAAAAGTAAAAAGTTACTATTCACCAAAAAATTATTTTCATCTCATTGAACCACATTTTAGTCCTTGATATTAACCGTGTCTCTCGGATATTCGAAATTCCATTCACAGAAGCGGTAAAATTAAGTTTTATGCAAAATTCAGTTTTTAACCTACCACTTAGTGGTTTCACTATTCATCAAAAATTGAAAGTTTTCAGAAAAATACCAAAACTTCACCCTAGGCTAATTTCGATATTCTGAGTCCAAAAATGAAGTCCATTTTGAAAAATAAAATTTATAAAATTTCAAAAAGTGATTATTACTATTCATAACGGCTAGTTTTAAATGCATATCATTGTTTAGTGAAACTCGGTATTGCGTATTACACACGCTATCGAGGAAGGTCGTGATTGCGTGTAATGCAAGGAAAGTCAAGGATGCGTGTTGTGCAAGCTCCTTTTGGTGTAGCGTACAACACAAGAATTTAATAAAATTAAAAAGAATATTTTTTTATAAAATCTTGGGTTGTTACATTCTACCCCCCTTAAAATGAATTTCGCCCTCGAAATTCGTCGGGGTTATAAATGGTTTACTATTCGAAGGTTTCTTTAATAGAAACCCACATCGTAAAAAGGAATATCAAAACCAATATTTAAAAACAAAAGTATGAAACGTAACGGTTACCCAAATAAACTAATCATTGGGTTTCCACATAGGTGAAAATATGGATATGGAAGAGAAATCTAACCATCATGTTCTGATGGAGAGTGGTAGAGAACATGGCTATGGAAAAGCCAGTAATCACAAAGCCATAAATTTGTGACGATCTAGGGTACCATCTGATTCATCAGATATAAGGGCACTAGGACAACATTTTTGGTTTTCAAGATCATTTCCCTAAAGTTGAAGAATTTGAATTAGAATAAATACTTACTTTATTTTGGTACAATCTCACTATTGTTCGTGCCTTGAACAATTTCCACTTCATCTCTTATATAAATGAAGTTGAATTTGTTATTCGTGAAGTGTTAGCAGATCATGTGATAGAATGACGGGTCATTCCATCTGTCTCGAACAAAAGGTTAGAAAAAATTATATACATAAGTCGATCTATAGTGAGATTAATCATATATGGTTCCTAAAATGGACTTATACTTCATATATCATACTGCTTAATATAATAAAACTAGTTTCTTCTAAACAGGGACTTCCTGTAGGTCAGTGGTAGGCGATAAAGGCCAGTCGCACTTCGGTTGTGGGTTCGATTCCCACAGCCTTGTCCGAAGCGATGGGCTATCGCCCGTCCTTCAGGTTGTCCTTTTTCCAAAACTATATAACATCCCATCAATAATATCGAAAAAACAAACAATACTAACTTATGTCCAACATAATCCATTCCAATCTTTTAGGCTTATCCATAATACTGCAGTCGACTCTCATAATATAGTGAAAATGATTACCAGATATTTAACACCATCATCGATCCCCATATATCATAAGATATGTTTTGTTGGTCACATTCCAAACATTCAAAGTCCTTAATCGTGTATTCTCTTGAATACCTTAGTGAAAACATGAATGCAGTTAAAAGTTAACACTTTTCACATACCGAAATCCTCAAAATTCTATATACTCAAACCATGATATCACTTAGTCCTTATATCAATCATGAGCTCATGAATACTATCAAACATTTAATTTTCTCCTTATCCCTTCATTATGCGCATATCATCTACATTCCAAAAATATCTGAATAACCTTTCATGGATACTGGTAACATTAATCATACACTTTCAAAACACAAGGAAAGACAACAGTGTAACAATCCATAGATGTCTCTTTATTCAATAGTATCATGAGATTACTTATACAAAATTACACATGATAAACATGTAATCATTCCACTACATTCTCAAACCATTGACCGAGCTTCAAAAAAAAAATTCATCTCACATATCATTTGTAGTCTCTTCATCATCATCCACATAAATACTACCCATATGACCATACTAATTCTCTTCATGAGTCTTTCCCTTAGGTCATTTGTTTGCATAATGCCCATACATTCCACATTTAAAACACTTAACCATTTTTGATGTCGTAGCAATACCATTATCCTCATCCATGGTGTTAACCGACCCTGTTCCTTTGCACTTACTTGCTTTGTGTCCTTCTTTTCCACACCCAAAGAATCGTCCAGTTCCCTTGAAACATTCTCCTTGATGCCTCTTCCCACATGATTTACATGAGGGAAATTGAACTTTCTTTCCTCTATGGTCATCATGAAACTCCATCTTTCTCTTATTAGCTGAGTCAGGAAACTTACCAAATTTTACTTTATTGATCATATTATGAGATTGCTGATTCGGCATAATAATGATTTTTGGACTTCCAAATCCCATTTCATTTGGTTTCTCATGAAGAATATCATTCCATTGTCCATCATATCTTCCATTATCATGAATCATCTTGTTTCCAGCCATTTTCTAAAACCCAAAAAGAATAGTGTCAGAGGCAAAATAATGCTAGGGAAAACAACATAGTAAAGGGGGAGTACCCTTAATATCTAACATCTTAGGTTAAATTCTAAGATCGGTATCGTAGTTCTAGGATTATATCCTATACGTATATGTATCCTTAGGGACATCCCTAGACATACCTTAGAAATATCTCTAGGGATCTCACTAATGTTTTCGCATCCTAGTTTCCAAAGGTTGACTAAACCTTTCCTCTGATACCAACTGTAGAGACCCGAATCCCGACGTACATAGACTTTACATTACTTTTGCGGAATACTTAGTACATAACAAAAACACACACACACAAGGATCATAATAGTTTAGTGTCCTTGGAAACTCGGAACGTAATCTTCTAATCGTGGTGAAAGATCTTCAAAATATCCCATAAAGATCTTCCTTTTTTTTACCTAAAACCTTTCTTTATATCCTGGGGAAAAGAAAACATAAAAGGGTGAGCTCAAATTCTCAGTAAGGGTAAACAAAAGAAATATCAATCACATCATATACATAAGCACATAACTTTTGGAAATCTTAACCTGCAAAAGAGATCATAATTTCATAACATGGGGTAAATCATGGTAGTGAAATGTAATCACAATAATCATAACTTAAAACATGAAACTTTGTGGCATTCACACATAATCATAGAGAATCATTTCTTCTTAGTCAAGACTCCTTGCCAAGACTATCTTAGTGGACAAAGTCCCTTTCTAAATCGAGTAACCCTCGTTTCAGTCCTGTTTCACTGAACCGGTATAACCTACCGTTCCAACCCTGTCTATCTCATGAGATATAAAATCTTTACCCAATGCATTAGAGGGAGATATAGGTCCCACCCATCTTATAATGAATCCTTTCTTATGTGTGCCACAAAATCTTAAATCATACATCATTGCATAACCCATGTAATAAAAATGGGAATCTTAAACATCGTGACATCATAAAGCAATTCATATAAGATAAAGGAATTCATAAAAATATTTCCATCACAACATAATAAAATCCATGTAATAATAGGGATAAAAATAGAACCCTTTTATTATCTTAGATGGAAAATAATTTTGATAAAATACTTGAACTCTATTCTTGAGGAAAATATCCTTTCTACTTCAAAAACATTTTTCCTTTCATAACATGTCATACGACTTTAAAATAAAAGAAGATAACTAAAAATAAACTTGAAAACTTGTAAAGGAAGCTTCTTGGAAATAATGTTTTAAAAATCCATTCATGCCGTATAAGTTAAAAAAACATTCTTCGTACTTTTGTCGGAAAAGTCAAAAATTACCTCGTATGAAAAACAAAAAAAGATTCCTTTCATATCTTTTACTAAAAACTCACCGAAGGGTAAAATTGGATTTAAACAATTGTAGGTTGATGTAAATAACATTGCATATTGAGTAAACATGTATGTGGATGATAAAATATACCCCATTAAATTTCAAAGTACAAACAATCTCGGATAAGAATGAGATTGTGATATTTCCCTTACCTTAGGTCCGATTTGCTTCGTATGTGTCCGAACCTCCTCTTCTTTGAAGCGCCTCTTTGAGACCTCCTCTTAGGGCACTAAAATTGGTCTTTGAGGAATACCAGAACCTCTAGGATGTTTCTATGGAAGTGGAGAAGAGATTTTGGAAGGGGTTGTCCGAGCTTGAGTGCTCAAATTGGTGTGAGGAGGAGGGGGAGGAGGTGCCCTTTTATAAGGGAGGAGAGGGCACCTTAGGAATATCTCAAAATATTATTTTATATTAAAGTCAAAATCGGTTTATAATGGCTCCAAAGGGTCTTATTTCAAAGATAAGGTGGGGATGGGTCGAAATCCTATCAACCAATAAGATTTAGACAAGTTTAGGGTATTATTTTAACCTTATCAATTAGATTTAACTCTAAGTTAAATAATTTAACTTTTACCATGTCTTTTTGTTTTCTTTCACTATATGGTTAATAAACTTACTATAACATGCCAAAAGAACCCCAAATTGTTTATTATTAATATATATATCCTTATCTAAGTCATTTGGACGAACCTTAGATTTTTAGGAATAAAATAACAATTAATAATATAATATTTGATTTAAAAACTATTTTGTGTCAATTTTGACACTATTTGATATATGATTTTTGTGAAAGTCATAAAAGAATTATATGTTCGAACCCAGTTGATTAAATCAACATTAATATATCATAGTAACCTAGAAAATTAGTGGAATTCATAAAAAGTCTTAAATTACATTTATTTTGGTATTTATATTATCAATTATGTCAATATTTCATTAATAAGATAATTACTGCATCATCTGTGTGTCATAAATAAATTAAATTATTTGATGTCTAAAAATTACAAATAAAATACCATCATGTAGGAAATCTTTTTAGATTTCTAATGAATATTTACAATCGAATTTATCTTATGTATAACCCCATATTATAAATGATTTACTTATTAAACTTTGATTTTAACTATTTTAACCCTTCTTTAAATAAATTAATAATAAATGTCCTAATCTAATCCAAGTGGACCTAAATGGTCATATTTTATTCCTAAGTTTGTTTTTGGTCGAATTACACTTGTCCAATAGAATTAGGACATGTGTTAGGGTAATATTAATATCATATTTACCCTTAGTTACCCAATTTACTATTAACCGCGGTAAAAAAAGTAAAAAGTTACTATTCACCAAAAAATTATTTTCATCTCATTGAACCACATTTTAGTCCTTGATATTAACCGTGTCTCTCGGATTTTCGAAATTCCATTCACAGAAGCGGTAAAATTAAGTTTTATGCAAAATTCAGTTTTTAACCTACCACTTAGTGGTTTCACTATTCATCAAAAATTGAAAGTTTTCAGAAAAATACCAAAATTTCACCCTAGGCTAATTTCGATATTCTGAGTCCAAAAATGAAGTCCATTTTGAAAAATAAAATTTATAAAATTTCAAAAAGTGATTATTACTATTCATAACGGCTAGTTTTAATAGCATATCATTGTTTAGTGAAACTCGGTATTGCGTATTACACACGCTATCGAGGAAGGTCGTGATTGCGTGTAATGCAAGGCAAGTCAAGGATGCGTGTTGTGCAAGCTCCTTTTGGTGTAGCGTACAACACAAGACTTTAATAAAATTAAAAAGAATATTTTTTTATAAAATCTTGGGCTGTTACACATTATATTTGTTTTATGTCTTATGATTTTATAACGGTACTTGGACATTTGACGGGTGGTTACGTGATAAACCATATGATGGGTGGTTTCGTGAATACCAGGACAGGTGGTTACATTTTAACTTCCAATGCATTGGGTATGGAAGTCGGCCGTATGGCTATTCCATTAAGTGATATGTGTGGAAGTCGACCGTATGGTTATTCCATTTAAGTATGTTTATGTCCCAAGTTACCTTTATATGTTATGTGATATTTATATGGGTTTTATGGTAATATTTTGGTTACAAAAGGGTAAGTAATGATCTTTTATTCATTGAAGAGTTTTTACTACTTCATAAAGGTGAAAAGTATTAGTTTGATAAAGTATACATGGATTACATGTTGTTCTAATAAACTAATAGTTTTCATTCATTGTGTATCCCTTACTGAGCTTTTTATGCTCACCCCAAGTTTTTTTGAAATGTTTTTCACAGGAATTAATGTGGAATAGGGTCAAGGATGTGATCAAGGGAAAGTCATGCTATATAAAACATGGAACTAGATATATTTCTTTTTAAGAGTTTTTTATTCTATGGAAACTTAGTAGAAGTGTCTACTTTGTAATCTTTTGAGATGTAATAGTGATGTTCTAATTCTCTAAAACTCTAAACCGTTAAAAGATCCTCAATGTGAATTATTCATTTAATTCAATATTAAGTAAGGTTTAAGGTCAGGGCCTTATAGTTGGTATCATAGGTCGGTTTAGACAACTTTAGGAGTTAGAAAATTGTTAAATTATAAGTTAATTTATGGTATGACTGAAATGATATAGCATTTAGAGATTACCATGTTGCTTCACCTAAGAAATTTCTGTGTTCAGAATGGTTTTCTGTAGAGGAAACAAAGCAGCTATATTGGGACGACATCAGGAGGAAGACAACCTTCCAAATCACCAACCTGAGATGGTCGGAATCGGAACTGAACAATTTGTTGCAGTGATGGCATAATTGACTCAGGCTATAAATGGTGGTGGTATCCATGCACGAGATCAGCCAGATCAACCGCAGAGGAACATGTCAGTGGTGGAACATTTCATGAGGAAACATCCCCCATCATTTAGAGGACCATTTGACCCTGTGCAAGATGAAGGGTGGATTAAAGCACTGGAGAAGATTTTTGATGTCATGGGGTGTTCATAACATCAAAAGGTTAGTCTTGTTGTTTACCGTTTTGAAGGTGAAGCTGATCAGTGGTGGTCGATGGTGAAAAATACCAGGGATAGTGATGATATTGATGATCTTCACTGGGACGAATTCAAAGGTATGTTTCTTGAGAAATATTTTCCTAAGGCGGTTCATCTTAGGATGGAAAAACAGTTCCTAGAATTGAGGCAGGAGGATGACTCAGTGGCTTCTTATGAAGCAAAGTTCACTCGATTGGAAAGGTATGCTCCAAACTTCATACAAGATCTTGATAGTAAAAGAAACCGTTTTTACTCAGGGTTAAATCCAAAGTATCGAAGGGCTTTAGATTCTCGTGAGTTCCAAAGTTATGAAAAACATGTTCGATGTGTGGAGAAGGTGGAAATGGAATTTGCCGACGATCAGGTGTTCTTTGACAAATGATAGAATAAGAGGTCCAGTTGGCAGGAAAAGGGGAAGAATTCATCAAAGAAGCAAGGAGGTAAGAAAACCAAATATCCATCCTGTGAGAAGTGTGGTAAAATGCATCCTGGATAATGTTTATCCAAGTCTGGAAAGTGCTTTCGGTGTGGTAAGTCAGGTCATATTTCTCGTAACTGTAAGGAAGATGATCAAGAAGGCAATGAAAAGTCAGCGGTAAGATGTTTTCAGTGTAATGAAATGGGTCATTATGCAAATAAGTGTCTAATGAAGAACTCAACTGTGGGAAAGAAGCCATACTACAAGTAGAAAGGGGTGGTGAAATTATTTGCAACTACTTCTGCAGATGTTGGGCCATCAAATGAAGTAGTATCAGGTACACTGTTTGTTTGTTTAGATTATGCCAATGTGTTGTTTGATTCAGGGTCTACACATTCTTTCATTTCTGAGAAGTTTTATAGTAAATTGAAAATTCCATCTCAATATATGAATCCTGAACTTATGGTAAAAACACCCGGAGGGAACATTGAGACAAAAAGGAATTATAAGAACCTTCCTATCCATGTGTGCGGAAAGAATCTAACAGGAAACATTATTTTTTTTCCTCTAGTAGAGTTTGATGTTATTTTGGGAATGGATTGGCTTTCTTTTTATCATGCTAAGATTGACTGTAGAGATAAAATGGTTTCTTTTTAGAAAGATTTTCAGTTTGTGTACAAGAATGAACCCTTGATTTTGATAACATATCAAGAAGTTGAGAAACTAGTAAAAGATGGAAATGAATGTTACCTTGCACATATTGTTGAAAATAAAGGAACTGTTCAGATTAATGACGTGCCAGTGGTAAATGAGTATCTTGATGTTTTTACTGATGAGTTTCCTGGTATTATTCATGGTCGGGATGTTGAATTTACTGTCGACTTAGTTCATGATCTAAGCCAATTTGAAAACCCCCTTATCAAATGGCTCAAGTTGAACTTTTAGAGTTAGAGAAGCAATTGCGGGAGTTATTAGATAAAGGTTTCATTCGACGTAGCACATCACCATGGGGTGCTCCTATCTTGTTTTTTAAAAAGAAATATGGCTCAATGAGACTTTGCATTAATTATAGAGCCTTAAATAACATTACTGTTATGAAAAAACATCCTTTGCCTCATATTGATGATTTGTTTGATCAGCTCCAGGGAGCTCAGTATTATTCGAAGATTGACTTGAGGTCGGGGTACCATCAGTTGAAAGTAAAATAAGATGACATTCCGAAGACTGTGTTCTATACTACATATGGCCATTATGAATTTGTATTTATGCCTTTTGGGTTAACCAATGCACCTTCTATATTCATGGACCTTATGAATAGAATTTTCCATGAGTTCTTGGATAAGTTTGTGGTTTTTTTCATTGATGATATTTTGGTGTTTTCTAAAACTAAAGAGGAGAATGAAAGTCATTTAAGAGTTATCTTACAAACCTTAAAAAAAAATAAACTGTATGGAAAATTTAGCAAGTGTGAGTTTTGGTTACAACAAATTTCTTTCCTGGGTCACATTGTTTCAAAAAATGGCATAACTGTTGATCCTGCTAAAACAAAATTTGTTGAAGAATGGCCAAGACCCACAAATGTAACCAAGATCTATAGTTTCCTTGGTTTGACAGGTTACTACTGAAGGTTTGTTGAAATTTTTTCACAGTTATCTAGTCCAATGACTAAGCTAACTCAGAAGGGTGTTCAGTTTATCTGGACAAAATAATGTGATGATTGTTTTCAGGAGTTGAAAAGAAGATTGGTGAATGCTCCAGTTTTGGAACTTCCTTCCAGGAATGGCGAGTTTGTTATCTACAGTGATGCTTTTTTGAAGGGACTTGGTTGTGTCCTTATGCAGAATGATCAGGTAATTTCATATGCTTCACGTCAGTTGAAAACTCATGAGGTAAATTACCCTACACATGACTTGGAATTATCTGCTGTTGTTTTTTCTCTAAAAATTTGGAGGCATCATTTGTATGGAGTAAAGTGTGAAATATATACTGATCACAAAATTTTAAAGTATATATTCACTCAGAAAGAATTGAACATGAGACAGAGGAGATGGCTGGAATTAATCATGGATTATGATTGTACAATTCATTACCATCCGGGAAATGCAAATAAAGTGGCCGATGCTTTGAGTCGAAAAAGTAATGCTTCATTAACAATGCTACGTTTGGAACGAGATCCTGTGGTTTTTGATTTGATGAAATTTGGAATAGAAGTTTCTGGTGAATGAAGTTCTTATATTCTGTTTCAGGTATCAGTGAGATCATCCCTATCAGACAGGATTAAGCAAGCACAGAGGGAAGACAGTGAGTTGCAGAAAAAGGTAGAGATGGTTCAGAAGGGTAAGTTTCCTGAATTCAACATTGATAATGATTGTGTTTTGAGGTTTGGGAAGAGATTATGTGTCCCTGGTGATTCACAGTTAAAGAATGGGTTGTTATGTGAGGCTCATAGTTCCCCGTTTTCAGTTCATCCTGGTGGTACTAAGATGTATAGGGATCTGCGGGAGTTTTACTGGTGGGATGGAATGAAAAGAGATATTGTTGATTTTACTATGAAGTTTTTGACATGTCAACAGGTTAAAGCAGAGCGGCAGTTACCTAAAGGGATGCTTCAGCCTTTACCAGTGCCAGAGTGGAAATGGGAGAATATATCCATGGACTTCGTTGTGGGATTTCCGAAGACACCTCGAGGTAATAATGCAATCTGGGTTATTATTGATCGCTTGACTAAATCTGCTCATTTCCTTTCCATACGAGATAAGTTTTCCCTAGATCAACTTTACCGTTTTTATATTAAAGAGATAGTCAGGTTACATGGATTTCCTCTCTCCATTGTATCTGACCGTGATCTCAGGTTTACTTCTAACTTTTGGAAAGGCCTTCAGAAGTCATTGGGTACTGAATTAAATTTTAGTACAACTTTTCATCCTCAATCAGATGGGCAGTCAGAACGAACGATCCAGACTTTGGAGGATATGCTATGAGCTTGCTCTATGGATTATTAGGGAAGTTGGGACCAACATCATTCTTTGGTTGAATTTTCTTATAATAACATTTTCATTCCAGTATACAGATGGCACCATTTGAGGCATTATATGGGAAGCAGTATCAAACTCCAGCTTTTTGGGACGAAGTGGGTGAAAGGAAGCTAATGGGACCAGAATTGGTAGAAGAGATGGCAGAAAAAGTTCAGTTGATTCAGAAACACATGAGAACAGCTTAGAGAAGACAGAAATGTTATGCGGATAACTGGAGGAAGGATCTATCTTTCGAGGTAGGTGATCATGTTTTTCTCAAGGTTTCTCCATGGAAAAGTGTGATGCGATTTGGTAAGAAAGGAAATCTGAGTCCAAGGTTCATTGGACCAAATGAAATTCTGGAGAGAGTTGGATCAGTTTCATACAGAGTGGCATTACCTTCGAGTTTATCTTAGGTACACAATGTTTTTCACGTTTGGATGTTGAGAAAGTATATGCCAGATCAATCTCATGTTTTGAGTCCAGAGGTAGTTTAGCTGGAAGAGAACCTATCTTATGAAGAACAGCCGGTCCAGATTCTTGACCATAGGGAGCAAGTGTTATGGAATAAGGTAATTCACCAGGTAAAGGTTTTGTGGAAAAACCATATGGTTGAAGAGGCAACGTGAGAATCTGAAAATGCTATGAGGGATAAATACCCCCACTTCTTTTGATAAGTGAATAAAATTGCGAGAATGCAATTCCCAAAAGGGAGGAAGGATGTAACATCCCAAGTAAATAAAGAATAATAAATTTTCATATTTATTAATATTTACGAATTAAATATTAATTTTACTTTAAAGGGGTTACTATGTTCGATAGCGTACCCGATACGCAACAAAGAGTTTCATTGAAATCTTACGTTGTACACTAGTAATAAAATAATATTATTTTAAATGGTAGTTAACACATAGCCGTTTTATTAGCGGGAATAGATTGAAATAACTAAAATATAATTATATATGTTTTTAAAATGTTTTTACATTTATCTAATAAAAGATAAAGGCTTAAAATACGGAAAGAATTCAATTTTAGGCATATATACCCTAATCTTCACTAAAGGTTCACTTATCGCCTTTTGATGGAGAACCATCATTAAATATAGTTTTGTTCACTCTTATACATTCTATTGGAGCAAATAAAACTTTTCTTTAGAATCGGGACATCAAAATTTACTTTGTGTAAATTTTTGGTATTTTTCCGATAAAGTTCATTTTTTAATGAATAGTGTAAAATGTTGTATTTTAATTCAAAAACTATTTTTAATATAATTTATTTATATGATTATATTATCTTTTGAATTGGTTTTAAAGTGAAATTAGAATATATTTTTACCATTAAATCCAATATTGGTCGTTGGAATTTATTTCACTTTGAAATCGGACTTAAACTAGTGCCAATATTTTGATACTTATTATTTCATCAAAACACGCTATTTCCTCTGACAGTGGGAATTAATTATTAAATTAATTAGTGAAACTTATATGTTTTTAATTTTGTAAAATGGAATTCATTTTTGAATTCGGAATATCAAGTATATCTTAGGGTGAAGTTTTGGTATTTTTCTGAAAAACATCAATTTTTGATGAATAGTGAAACCACTAAGTGGTACTTATAAAAACTGATTTTTCATTTAAATGAAAATTTACCACTTATGTGATTTGATTTTCAAAAATTCGACATACATGGTTGTCATTAAGAAGTAAAATGTGGTTCAATGGGATTAAAATAATTTTTTGGTGAATAGTAACTTTTAAGTTTTTAATCGCGATTAGAGGTAATTGGTGTAGGTTAAGGTAAAAATAATATTTTAATAATATGAGATGAGTATGAAACATGTCCTACCCTTATTGGATATTTCATGTCCGACCAAGACAATCCATGGGTCAACTTGGGGACCCCATGGAGCCACATTGGAAGGAAAATAACATTAATATCTTTTTATTTAATGTTAAAGTAAAAATGTCACAAAATGAGTTGTTTTACTAAAACAATTTTTAAATGGGGTTATACAAGTCAGATGTTTTACTATAAATATTAATTAGAAATCAAAAAATATTTCATACATCATGATATTTATTATATAATTTTTATACATTAAATAAATTAAATTATTTATGGTACCATGATGATGCAGTGATTACCTCATTATTTAACGATTTAAATAAAAAGAAAAGATAATGTAAAATATAAGACCTAAACTTGTCAAAAACCTATTGGTTGGGTATATTTAGAACCCTTATCACCTTATACTTGAATTATATCAATGTGGGACCTTTTAAATCCGAAACTCATTTTAAAATAAAGTAACATTTCATTACTTTCCAAGAGTGCCCCTCCTCTCCTCTTATAAAAGGCTCCCACCTCTACCACCTTACCCACACATCCAAAGCCTTTGGCTCGGCCAAACCCTGACCATTTTATCTCTACACATACCTCTCTAACTATTAGAAGCCTCAATTTGGGCAGAAGTCTTCCCAAGGAATCTTTTGAGCTCAAATCTAAGAGAGTTACCCGATTTTAAGGTAATGTCTTCACATGTGTACTTTTGTTTTATTTTGCTTCTCCAACCCCCTAACCTCTTTTTATTTATTTATTTTGTAAAAACTCCAGTATCTTCAATATAGTAGGATTTTTTTATAATAATCTTTCGAGCTACAATTACACACACCTACATCTAATGGTTAAAGAACATACTGTTTACGTGGATGACGAATTTCTGGCTCACGAAACGATGATTGTTCAATATTCTTCCAACACCTTCAAAGGTGACCATTAAGATGTCACTATGTTTATATATGATATATAATATGTTTATGTCTTCCTTAAGCTTTTGTATTTTTCATTTATGGCACACCTTCATGGCTTCTATTATGGGTATACGCGATATCTTCATTTTAGGAAGTGCAGAATACAACCCCCTCAAAGTGATTTGATTCATTAATTCCATATGTGGGACGTATAAAGGATGGATTTAAAGTTATTATATATGATGTATGTTACATATAAATTATTAATATAATTCTGGAATTAAAATATACATACCTATCATTTAGTTTTAATTCCATTAATATGAAAAAGAAATGAAAGTAGCGTTCATGCGTACGTACGAACAACATGTAATTGTAAGAAGTTCACTTTTGACTCAAGTACCAAATATCGACAAACGACCGTTATCAACATAAATGACTACATAATGTTCATAAAATGGAAATAAGTAATATTAAAGGAATAATAAACTTGAAAAAGGTTCTTAATCAAGTATAAATTAGCTCAAGTTTATTATTCAGGACGTTAAAGAACGATCGAGTCAAGTCAGACCCGAGGTAAGGGACTTCGTCTCAATCTCCTTTCATTGAGGCATTATTTTTGTTTTATACACCACTTTATTTAATATGGTGTATAAACCCCTTTGAAATTTACGTTTATTCAAAAGGAATCTTTTTATACAAAGCGTTTTACTAAACGACAAAAAGGAATGGTTCTTTTAACGTACGCGGTGAGAATGACATCTTCCACCACCGCGAGTATTATTTGGTCTTTGGCTTCCTCAACAAGCCATAATGTTTTTAAAATGAAATAAATACCATATACTGTTTTATGTATTTTCGTATTGAAAATGGTTTTAATAATGGATTTTTTATGTCAATATATTTATTTGATATATTGTGATCAAAGTGTGGAAATGTTTTCATTCCATTATATTTGTTTTATGTCTTGTGATTTTATAATGGTACTTGGAAATTTGACGGGTGGTTATGTGATAAACCATATGACGGGTGGTTCCGTGAATACCAGGATGGGTGGTTACGTTATAACCTCTAATTCATTGGGTATAGAAGTCAGCCGTATGGCTATTCCATTAAGTGATATGTGTGGAAGTCAACCGTATGGTTATTCCATTTAAGTATGTTTATGTCCCAAGTTACCTTTATATGTTATGTGATATTTATATGGGTTTTATGGTAATCTTTTGGTTACAAAAAGGTATGTAATGATCTTTTATTCAGTGAAGAGTTTTTACTACTTCATAAAGGTGAAAAGTATTAATTTGATAAAGTATACATGGTTTACTTGTTGTTTTGATAAATTAATAGTTTTCATTCTTTGTGTATCCCTTACTGAGCTTTTTATGCTCACCCCAAGTTTTTTTGAAATGTTTTTCACAGGACATAATGTGGAATTGGGTCAAGGATGTGATCAAGGGAAAGTCATGCTATGTAAAACATGGAACTAGACATGTTTATTTTTAAGAGTTTTTTATTCTATGGAAACTTAGTAGAAGTGTCTACTTTGTAATATTTTGAGATGTAATAGTTATGTTTTAATTCTCTAAAACTCTAAACCGTGAAAATATCCCCAATGTAAATTATTCATTTAATTCAATATTAAGTAAGGTTTAAGGCTGGGGACATATATCTATACTATCATGGATCATGTTATTTTATTTACATTTGATTAATTTATTATGAATTTCCAATCATCATTGACATAATATTTTTATCTTTGATATGGTTATGCTTAGGTTTTCATACCCTTATGATCACATTATGTTCATGTATTTCAATTTTCTACCCTTACCGAGTATATGAGCTCACTCATTCTTATGTTACTTATCCCCATGTTACGATTCCATGTATTACTTGTGATAGGATTAATAAGGGTTCCTGTTATGGAAAAATAAGTGGGAGATGATGTAGAGATCATATGGACTATTCATGTAGGTTTCTATGTTTCCAATGGCACTAAACCATTACATTCATCTGGAATGTGTTTTTGTAATGTCATTAATATTCATCTTGATAGATGTATCATATATTTATGACATGTTTATGTATTTATAGTTGGTATCAGTGGAATGCTTTAGTTAATCTATGGAAACTAGGATGAGAATATATTATTGACATCCTTAGTCGTAAATCTGAGGAAATATATAGTGATATTTATAGGTATAAATTTAAGGATGAGTCAATGTATATAAATATATCTTGTAATCTTGGAAAAGGATAGAGTGAGTTGTATCCAATACATTACCTCTCTGTATGGATACTAAAAGACTATGTGGCTCTAGAGTAGAGGTATCTAGGGAAAATAACTCTAAAATGGGGGCATTAAGATGGAATCAACTATCACATGGTTCATAACAATGGGCCTTCTTATACAACTGGTTAGATACTCTAATGGTATATGATTTTGAAATTCATAAAATCTTTAAAAAATTCATGAAGGATTTGATTAATGACAATTGATAACCAGGTTAAACCTACGGTTTTATAGATTCAAAATAATGTATCACGATTTAATAATAATATAAGTGAATTTTCATGATTATGTGGTTTTTCAATATAATTATTATTTATTACAATATCATTTTTTTTAATTTGTTCGAACTGTATAGAACTCAGTGAATGTTGAATGTGATAGATAATGTGTTTATGAGAAACGAAATTGGATGACAGCTGAAGTAAAGGATATTTTGAATATTCATAATTATGTATCATGGTATATGATTAACAATATTAACCTACAATAACACTCAATATCACCAAGGAATGCAATACTACTATTCTCTTAGAGCTTAGGTGGTGGAGAATATTAAGGAAAGAATATTCAGTTTCATATATGTTGAGAATGCAAGAAAAAATAACTCTAATTAATATATCAAATGAATGAGAAGATATTTTATATGTGGAGAATGAGAGAAACAAATAAATCAATTTCCAAGTAAAAATTAAAAGTTTAGTTAAATTAATAGATGAAAACAATGGCCTCTCTATGTTATTATCAATGGATAAATGTTTTAAATCAGTAAAGTATGGAAATTTTGAAAATCAATTTCCTAGAAAGAAATCATTAGAGAAGTACCAGAATGGTGGTATATGTAATTTTTTTGTTATTAATGATAATTATACTACAAATGAAAAATGAAATGAATAAGTTATTATAGAATAAGATAATTAATCCTGGTTAATGGTTTAAGAATGATGTTCAATGGGTGTTGTTTTTTATGTATTTTTATTTAAAAATTATATGAATAATGATATATATATATATAGATTGTTTAGTCTAAGTTCTTAAATCATGATTTTAAAGAATATATTTAACTACACTAATGAACTAAAAACATAATTTAATAGTAATATGATATTATATAGAAAAAAAATGTATTAATGGAAGTTAACAATTAAAAGAGTTCAATTTTAGACTAAACAAATCTGAGTGCCATGAGATTCGCTCGCGGTCCGACAAGAGCTTGTTTAGGGTAATGAAAAGATAGAAAACATGATGCCCAAAAATTAAACATCTTGTATATAAATTACATGACACATAATTCATCGAAAAATACATACACCAAAATTTGTGATAGCTTCTCCAAGAGTGAAAATCTAGAAATCAGACAATGTATAAAAAATTACATGTCATTATGGCGTTAAGAAATATAAAAAAAATGTTACGTAGCACATGGATTGACATGATTTATTTTAAAAGGGGAACATATGCCATACAATATGCGGTCCATAATCAATAGAAGGAAAACCGACACCATATCGCTCAGACACACACATAGATTGATGATGTATGGACCTACCTCATCGTCATTCCTCCCCACCATTCTTCCTCGAGTATCCATGCTACTCATTCTCATAATTCTTAGCATGGGGGAGTACTTCCCACTATTTTGGGTGACATGATAGTAGTGGGGGTTCTTATTTGGAATTATTTTTATTTTCTACTCCAGTTTTGGATTGCTGCAACATTTTTTATCAATTTATAACCTCTGTCTTTTTGTATTGCATGACCATTGTAGCAATCTAAGGATTATCGTTTCAATACATAAATTAATTGAAATATATTGTGTATTAAAAATATGAAAAATATGTAAGTTATCTTTAAATAGGTTTTTTATTTTCCTAGTTTTCTGATTATGTTTACTATATGACCATTCCAATTTTGAAATCATAGGATTATTACAAGGTACCAAAATGAAGACCATGTTGACCCAATCCAGACACCAAACCTGAATAAATCCAATATAAATTGAATCCCTAAAATATAAACTTGAAATCACTAAATTTGGCATACCTCTCATCTTGAAATCAAACACAATCCTTTCCACATTCTCTTATAATTCCCCATTTAATATGTTAATTGAAATTTCAATTTTTTTTAAAATTAATTTACAACATATGAATCATCCCTATGGGTTTTGCACTCTAAATTTCTGAATACTACTTTTTTAGTTATGTTCTATATGTTTTATAATTGATTAAATTTTTTTATCCCTATTTAAAATTAACAACACCTTGTAATATTACAAAAAATTAAATCAATTTTTTTTATTTTTTAAAAAACCTATATGATAAAAATTTATGTAATTAGTAATAAAAAAATTTATGTTGTCTAAAAAATGAATAGATTAAATAGTCCATACAATGTAATAAGAAGATAAAAAAATTTACTAATTTTTAATAAAATATTAATCAAAATTATATATTTTATTGATATATAAATTATGGTTCAAAAATAGTAGAAAAATTTGTGGACATCAATAGTAAGGAGAGAAGATCGATATTAGTGGATGATAGATGAGGATAGAGGTGGAAGGAAAAAAGAAATAGAGAATTGCCAATTAAAATATATTATACAAGAAGAAGTAATGTGATTATATGGAGGGTTGAAAATAGAGAGTGATAATATTTTTCTATGGTTAAAGGGAGAGATAATTTGTATTGGTTGAGTGAATAGATGGAATTCAAATGTGTGCATGATATTTTAGTTTTTTAAATTGGATTTCAACTTTGGTTATAAGAATAAATGATGTTAAAATAAATTATTTAATGCTGGTAATTCAATAATGGGTTATGAAATAATGTTTCTTCATCAAATATTGAATGAATGATGTAAAAAATAGAACAATGTTTTCTACATCAGTTATAATATAATAGATATTATAAAAGTCGTCATTTATAACATGTTCTTCACTAGTGATATATAGGATTACAATCCAATTTAATATGTAGTTATATTATTAATTAATCATTCATATACAGTATTTATAAATAATAATTTATAAAAATTAATGATAGATAGATTATAATACTTGACCAAAATAATGTTAATAATTGAAAATGAAACATGCTTTTCCACAATGTTTCAATTCATTCAAAAGGAATATCATATACTAAAGAAAAATATGTCACTAGACATATTTCTTTTTAGCAATGTTTTAAATGATCATTAAATCATTTCATTATGATTTCCATAAACTGCCAACAAATATATTTATAGGGGATATTTTTTTTATAATTATTGTAAATATGTAGTAGTTTCCCAAAAATTTATGAAAATGAATATTTCAGGAGGATTATTTCATATTTTTATATAGTTCCTCAGTTTAATTTTATCATGGAAATGGGAGGTGATTTTATCTCCTTCTCAATGAATAAATTATTTATTGATAGTTTAAAACACTTCAAATTAATTACCAACCAATAATAAATATAACAATTGTTTAAACTTACACTAAACACTAATGTTCTAAAATCACCAATTTATATGGAAGCTTCCAAACACAAATAGAAGAAAAATATATAGACCGTATAATTTATATATTTTTAGGAATTAACATATATATTTGAAAATTAAATTTATATTAATAGGTTCATATACATACAATTATAAATAATCTATTACATTATAAGTATCATTGGAAAAATACATATAATAACAACCAAATAGTAATGAAAATATACAATCATAATTTTTCCAAATTTATATTTTAAAAAAACTCTCACACACCCAAAAAATATATTTCAACTCCTTAAAATCCTATCACGTAAAAAAAATTAGAATAAGAACCCAGACTATCACTGCAATCCCCATATTAAATAGTTCACATTTATACAAAAAGGATACCACTGATATTCTAATATAATATTTTCTTCCTATAAAGCTAAAAGTTTTACTCATTAAACGCTATCACCTTTGAGTACTAACCATCATATTTACCATAAATAACATCATATTATGCTTTAAATAATGTTCCCATAATCAAAAATACAATGTTCCAATCAAAAACCATATTTTAAATCTTTTAAGAGTGAAAATAGTATTTTGATAAAAATATCATTATACACATGAAATAAAAATTTAAAATTATGTTTATTCACAAAAACCTGAAAAATTGGCATGGAAATACAAGTGGTGATCTTGTAAGAATATACCACATCATAAAATAATGATAATAAATAATATATATTTTTTTAAAAAAAAGAGATAATTTATATGTAAATTTTTTAGTTATCCATCAACATCATAAAAGAATACATTAAAGTCAGTCCTCATCTTGAATAACTCCATCTTATTGTCAGTAGACTAGTTCAAGAACACCTGAGGGGGGTGGGGGTTAATTAGGTGTAATTTTTTTAAAATATATATTGAATAATTTATTTAACACTTTTCACCATTGGTATTTGAACCTCTAATTATGGTTCATAAAAATATATCATTTTGTATTGGACCTAGAATACACTAAAATGTAAAGATGCATTAAAAATAAAGTATTTCATGTGTGTCTATTCATGGTTTGCTCCATCATAGGAACCGTAATCCTTATTAGGATTGGTAAGTCTATGTCATATATTCTCTATAACACCCTAATGTTTTATGAAATAATTTTGTTAAAACTATTTTAATTTCTCTAATATCATGCACTACATATAACTCTTTGTTTTAATAAAACAAGGCATACAACTAAAATATTTTTATTTAATATGATAATTATCACCAAGACATTATAATATTGGGTATGAATTGGATTATTTATGTTTTGCATATATTTGGTTTCCACATGTATTGATAATGATGTTTTTGGTCACTAATTAATTATAAATTATTCTAATAACCACTTGAAAATAAAAAAAATCTTATTGACAAAAAATAGTTTTCTATATACAAACATGTTTTAGTTAAAAAAAATTAAAACATTCACATTTTATAATTTATATAATTGAAATTAATATATTATATATTAAAAAAAAATTAAAATTAATCTTATGTTTTTTATAACATATATATGAAGAAATTAAACTTTAAGCTAAAAAATTTATTTTTCTAAAAAGAAGTTGTGTCATATTTTTTTAATTTATTTTAAAATTAGAATTTGACACCCATATAAAATTAAATAGAAAAAATAAAAATTATTTCTTAAATCATAATCGCATAATTATCAGGGTGTGAAGTTCTGATAATTGTAGAAAAAGATAATTTTTTTTGTGAATAGTGATAAAAATCATTTCTTATTTTTAACTCCACATTCATTAAAAGAATTAAAATTATTTATTTTACAATTATATATATTTTAAAGAAAACTAAGTTAAATTAAATACATAATAATACCATTTAGATCATTTTAATAAATATAATATTTAATTTTAATATTATTCATTTTATTCTTTTGAATATTTTCACTATTAAAAACCACTTTTTGGTCAAGTCTACAATTTTAATTTTAAATTAAATTATACAAAACGTATGAATAAAATTTAGATAAAGGGATTTAATATTTTTAATAAAGATAATTTATATTATAAAATAATTTCCCCTCAATTTTTTTATCAACCTATTTATTAAAAACTAAAAAAACTACTTATCATTGTTAAGCATAATATGTTATTATCAAGGGTAAAACTAGAAATATTAGTGGTAAGATGAACTAGAAACATATAAAACACACATTTAAATGATATATTTTATCCTTCTATCTTATATTGTAAAATAATGTTCTATTTTGTATTTTTTCATGTGTAAAACATGGTTACAATTTATCCTTACAAAAATTCCACGTGTGTCCTCTCCATACTTATAAAAGGTCACCCCATCCCCTATCATCTTAAAACATCCTAAACACCTTATTACTTCCAATAACTACCCAAATTACTTCCTTAATTAACTTTCCATATCCAATAATTCGTATTTTGTTAGTAACCCCTCATAATAAGGCTTCATTGGTAATTCAAAAGATTTTCTCAGAAGAAGAGGTATAATCCTTAAACTTGTGTTTTGATTTTATTTATTCCTCTAACTCCAAAAAAATATTCTTCAACTATTATGATATAATAACACTAGTATTTCACATATAATAATATTTTATTATTTTTATTCAATAGCCTATATCCATATCTTTTTCCATTAAATGAGAAACAAAATTGTCGATCATGAGTAATGAGAACTACCACCTCATGAACCAATGTTTTTCATTTTTCATCACCACATATCAATGCATGGGGTAATTATGAATTTAATATTTATATAAGATATTTATGATATAATTATACTTCAATAATAATAATATCACACCTACCTTCTTACCTTCAAACCTGTTGGAGAATAATAATGTCGCTCGTGTGTGTGACAAATTACTGCATAACAAATAGATGTGATGTGTTTTTAATTTCTATTTTACTTAAATGGTAATAAATATTTATTAAAGTAATATATATGATTTTTAACAAAATTATACTTAATTATTTATATTTTTACATATTCCTTCATTCATTCCATTCTTTTAGGGATACGATACTGTCACTCGTGTGTACCGTAAACTATCGCCTTACGAATCGTTGTGATTAATTTTTCAATAATAATATTCATGAAAGGTAATGACGATAATTTTAAGAATTATATGTGATACATATCAAACCATATTTATTCTATAATTTTTAATTATTCTTTACATTTTTTTGTTCCATCATTTAAAAAATGGAAACAGTGTTAATGCATACCTACGGTTTACTATCTCCATGAATGATGTATTTCATTTTATATATCAAAATTTTATTGATTAATATAAATTAATATATACTGAATAATTATTATATATATCACATTTTTAAAGTTATTTATAGGATGTAACCATGATGAAAGCATACATGAAAAAGAAAATAGTTATTACATGAAACATGATATTAATTAATAACTATTAATAAAAATGTAATAAAAGGTCATAAGTAAATAATATATGAAATGATATATATAATTATTGTTAGATAAAATATTTATAAAATTCTATATTTATAATAAATTATTTTTAAATTTTTATGAAGTAATTCAAGTATTATGGTCAGTGATTTCTAGACTCTCTTTTATTTTTGGGAGATGTATGTTATATTCACCACTCGTTTCTTTTTATTGGTGTGTATACTTACCCTCTTGAAATTTTTTATCAAAAATATAATTAGTTAAATGATATTTAAATTTTTGTTTAATTATATTCTTTAATGGGGATTATTATTAAAAAAATTTCAAAGTGGCAGGGGATTTATGCCTAACTTTTTTTTCTTTGGGATATACATTTTTTATGAACCTATCTTCATTTTTTAGGTGAATATGAAGACCCTTTATCATATAATATCACTAATTTATTTATTATCATGATATTATAAGTACAATTTAATGTTATTTATTCATTTGTATTATGATTAAATGTTTCCAATGTTGTCTGGGTTTTATGTTACAATCTCATCATTTATCAATATTGTTCATGATTATGCTTCTAATGATGAATTTTGATGAAACATATCTCAAGAAGATCATTTATTTTATTATCCTAGTGGTTTTTTAAAAAATGAAAATTTTCAATTCATTTTACTATATTTTTGAACTAATGATTCTTAAAAAATGTTTTTATAAAAAAATCGCCTTAATATCATTGTTTAGTCGAGAAACATTTTTCTTATATATCCATGTACTCTAGAAATGTTTTAAAAAATATTATAACATTATCTAAAGTATTTATTAAATACATATTTTCCCATTTAATATTTTTTAAAAAATCTTTACAATGAATATTCATGACATTTTCCAAATAATTCCCATTTTTATTTTACAAAAAATGTAAAAGGAATCATTTTTTATGTGTGCGTAAAGAGTAGAATTTTACACCATAATGATCACACATTATTTTAAATATTATTCAATAAGTTAAGAAAGTTATTTTCAAATAATATTATTTTTAAAATAATTTATATTTAAAAAAATTTCTAATGTGGATAGTACATTTTCTTCTCAAATGTTTTTAAATGATATTTATATCTTAATTTAAATGTTTTCATGGTAATTTCAAAGACAAGTATTTTGATAATTTGATGTTTTAAAAAGTTTGTTTTTAAATTGGAAATTTTATTTTCATCAAGAAATGTTCCTCGTTATCATTAAATATAATTTTCTATCTAAGATGATATCTTTTTATGTAACTAAAGCATTAGTTGGGATATGATTCAATGATACCATCATTATTATTTCTATGGATATATTATATTTCCGATGAAAAATGTTTTTGAAACTCATTTTCCTTCCATAGGATATTATATGATGAAATTAGTTTTGAAACACATTTATTTTCAAGGGTTCTACTATTTTTAATTTTTTATGCAACTCATTTTTTCAGGTGTTATGATACAATTAATCTTTTATGATCTTATGAAACAATATATATGATTTTAATAATGTGATAGGTGATAATTATATCTCCCTCAAATGAATTAAGTAAAAATTGATATCTCAAAAGATAAATAGGAATGGAATTGGTGGATCATAGTTTATTAAGGGATATTGTCCAGTATAATGGACTTCAGAGTTAACCTAGACTACTATGATGGTTTGAAAAATGAACCCATTCAACTATTATAGCCTTGGAAAAGATCCCAGACTACAATCGAAAGAAATTTCTATTATTATTTTTACGCAACAATTACATGCATTATGTCAATGTTATACTATCATGGATCATGTTATTTTATTTACATTTGATTCATTTATTATGAATTTCCAATCATCATTGACAAAAAATTTTTTCTTTGATATGGTTATGATTAGGTTTTCATACCTGTAGGATCATGTCATGTTCATGTATTTCAATTTTATACCATTACCGAGCATCTAAGCTCACTCATTATTATGTTACTTCTCCCCATGTTACGATTCCATGTATTACTTGTGATAGGATTAAGAAGGGTTCCAGTTATGGAAAACTAAGTGGGAGATGATGTAGAGAACATATGGACAATTTGTGTAGGTTTCTATGATTCCAATGGCACTAAACCATTACAATCCTCCAGAATATGTTTTTTTAATGTAATTAATATTCATCTTGATAGATGTATCATATATTTATGACATGTTTAGGTATTTATAGTTAGTATCAGTGGACTTCATTAGTTAACCTATGGAAACTAGGATGAGAATATATTAGTGACACCCTTGCTCATAAATATGAGGAAATTTATAGTGATATTTATAGGGATAAATTTAAGGATGATTCAATGTATATAAATATATCTTGTAATCTTGGAAATGGATAGAGTGATTTTTATCCAATACATTACCTCTCATTATGTATACTAAAAGTTTATGTGGCTCTAGAGTAGAGGTATCTAGGGAAAATAACTCTAAAACGAGGGCATTAAGATGGAATAAATTATCACATGGTTCATGATAATGGGCCTTTATATATACCTGGTTAGACACTCTTATGATATATGATTTTGAAATTCATAAATTCTTTAAAAATTTCATGAAGGATTTGATTAATGACAAATGATAACGTGGTTAAACCTATGGTTTTATAGATTCAAAAGAATGTATCACGATTTAATAATTATATTAGTGAATTTTCATGATTATTTCTTTTTTCAATATAATTACTATTTATTACAATATTATTTTCTATTTTGTCAAATGGTGCGGACTGTATAGAACTCAGTGAATGTTGAATGTGATAGATAATGTGTTTATGAGAAACAAAATGGGTTTATGGCTGAAGTGGAGGATTTTTTGAATATTCATAATCAGGTATAATGGTATATGATTCACAATATTATCCTAAAATAACACTCAGGACCACCAAGGAATGCAAGAATACTATTCTCTTAGAGCTTAGGTGGTGGAGAATATCAAGGAAAGAATATTCAGTTTCATATATGTTGAGAACGCAAGAAAAAATCACTCTAATTAATATATGAAAGGAATGAGAAGATTTTTTATATTTGTAGAATGAGAGAAACAAATAAATCAATTTCCAAGTAAAAATGAAAAGTTTAGTTAACACAATAGATGATAATAATGGCCTCTCTATGTTATTATCAATGAATAAATGTTTTAAATCAGTAAAGTATGGGTATTTTGAAAATCGACTTCCTAGGGAGAAATCCTTAGAGAAGTACCAGAATGGTGGTATATTTAAAGGTTTTGTTATTGATTATGATGATACTACAAATGACACATGAAATGAATAAGTTATTATTGAATAAGATAATTAATCTTGGATAATGGTTTAAGAATGAAGTTGAATGATTGTTGTTTTTTATCTATTTTAATTAAAAAATTATATGAATCCTGAAATTTATATATGGATTGTTTTGTCAAAGTTCTTCAATAAGGATTTTAAAGAATATATTGAACTACACTGATGACCTCAAAACCTAATTTAATTTGAATATGATATTATATAGAAAAAAATTTATTAAGGGAAGTTAACAATTAATATTTTCTTGATGTTGATAAAATGGTTATCTATTTGGACAATTAGATAACTGAAATAGATAAACTAAATTGAATAGTATATATGACCTCATAATTCTATGAGTGGTCATGTTTCATAAAAGATTATCTCTATGGTCAAAAATATCCACATATTGTTACTCATAAGAATTATATTTCTTTATTTATATAAATTATATGTACAATATATGTGGAGAGTGAGGTATCCAATTTCAAATGATAGATACATTGAACACATCATGGACCTGAGAGAGGTTTGGTGGATAAACTAGGGGACAAGATGTGGTCTCTATATGATATGTAATTTAAACGGGTCTATATATCTAGGGCTAAAAATTAATGTATGCATTGATCATAATTTCATCCTTTTGTTTTTCATTGTTCAATTTCAACTTCAAATCTTACTCTATGAAATGAAAATTCATGATGATAATTCCATGCCTAATGCACTGACATTAAATTTCAATCAATCAAACGATACACAAGAGAGTAAAATTAATTCTTTTAATCGTCAAGTCCAAAATGGTTGGCACATGTTATCTATTATATATAAATCTTAAAATGATTAAAAAATAAATTAATCTCTAAAACATAATCCAAAGGAAAATTTATCCATTACATAAATGGTTAACAATAATACAAATACAAAATTCAAAAACATATAAATAATTCCCCTACATTATTTTAATCAATATAACATTAATCCTTAAAAAATCGTTTTCGGAAAAATAGTTTTTCTCAACACAAACGTGGTTTACCTTAATAAGTTAAAAAAATTGGTGAAATATTTTACTGAAATTTATATGTTATATTTTAAATAAAATTTTAAACTTTCACAATATTTTTTTTAGAAAATAGAGAAGAATAAATACAATTTTATTATAAAAGAATGTATTTTTTCTAAAAAAGAACTTTTGTCTCATTTTGTGAACTTATATTATAATTAGATTTTAAAAATTATTTAAAATTTATTTCAAAAAATAAAATAAAATTTTCAAATTATAATTTCCTAATTTTCATGGAGTTAATTTTTGTGAATTTTCTAAAATGTTAATTTTTTATTGAATAATGAAAATACTGGTTTTTATTAAAAAATTCCTTTTCATTAAAAATATTTTGCAATAAATTTTTTATTTTTATACGATTATAAAAGTAAAATTTGTTAGATTATATATTAATTAATCCAATTTAGGTCATGTTAGTAAATATTATATTTAATTTTTAAGAAATAATACTTTTTAGTCATTTGAAATGTTCTAATTTGGAAGACTAATTTTTGTAATGTATAAGGGATTAATATTATGTTAAATTCATCATCTTATATAACTAGAATTTAGAGAAATGGATACCATATTTATAATAATAAAAATTTAACTTATATAAAAAATTAAAATTAATTTTTTTCAAAAAAATATTCAACATATTAATAAATTAATTATTCTGGATAAAGATAAAATAGGTTTTGTGAAGGTTAAAATAAAAAGATAAGGGGAAAAAATAACATATAAACTATTATAAAACCCAATGGATTTTGATATATAAGTATAATAAAAAATAAGGTTTGATAATTTTGTTTTCTTATCATTGTGGCATGTGAAAAATGTGGGTACACTTTAACCTTTTCAATAATTTCATGTGTATCCTCTCTCCCACTTAAAAAAGGCCACTCATTCTATTCTTCTCTTCACACTTCCAAAACCATTTGGTTTTTAAAATCCCCAAAAATATATATATTTTTAACTCTATCTCCTATTACTAGAATAATTATTTTTATTAGGAATCCATCGTAAGAATTCTTTTTCTATAAATCAAAAGTGGTTCTTTAATGAAGAGTCATGTTCCTTAAACATGTGTTTTTACTATATTTATTCATGTAACTCCTTCAAATATTCATCATATATGCTAATATAATAACAGAATTATATCACAAATAATGGTATTTTATTTTATTAATGTAATAACATATATCCATCTCTAATTCCATAAAATTGGTAGCAAAATTATCGATAATGTGTATAATAGACTATGGTCTCACGAACCAATAATTTTCATTTTCCATCACTATCTCTCAAGGATAAATATAAGTAATAATTTAATTATTATATAATAAATATATGATATTATTATAATTATTTAATTATAATAACACCCCTACCTTTTTAACTTACAACACTTTGGAAGACAATATTGTTGCTCATGTGTACAATGAGCTACTACCTCATGAAGCAATGTGGTGTGTTTCTCATTTCTTTTTTTTATGGATGATAATAGGGTTATATTAAATGAATATTTAACATAATTATAATTCTATATTTAGCATGACACATAGACCTTCATACTTTATATTCTGTGGGAGATAATATAATGTCGATAATGTGTAGAATGGAAAACTGGCTCACAAAGTGATGTGATTCATTTATCACTAATGAATTACACTTAAAGTAATAAGGTTAATGTTAATAAATTTAAGTGCTATAAATTAAATATTAATAATTTTAAAATTTTAATTATTAGTTACCATTTTTTATTCACCCATTAATGTATAGAATACGTTTTTATGGGTGTGTATGACATATCGTATCAATAAATCAAGTATTTCATTTTATAACTCAATTTTTTTTGGATTCACATAAATAAAAATATAATGAATATAGATGATATTTATATCATTTGAAAGATTATGTATATTTTATAACTATGATCAGTGTAAAATGATGGAAAATACGAAATCAAAATTGAATGAAAAACAATCTCGTTATTAAATGAAACATTATTTTAAAATGGTATTTTTAATAAATGGGTAACAAAAAGCCATTAGTAAATAATATGTGGTATAATATAGATAATTAAGGGTATAAATAATAATTATAATAAAAATATATTTTTTATACATGAGTTTCAAATGTGGAAGATGGAATTCAGTACTTAAGGAAAGGGATTTCTAGTCTCTCTTTTATCTTTGGGATCCATATGACATATTCACCACAAATTTTATTTTTGTTGTGAATATAATGAACCTTTCGAAAAGTTATATCATTTAACTTTTTTATTATATGATATTTAAACTCTAAATTGGTGTTATTATTTTATGGGGATTATAATCCAAAATATTCTAAATAGTTAAGGTGTTTTTCCATAATTGGTCTTCTTTGAGACATATGTAATGTTAGGCACTGATCTTCTTTTTAATGTAAATATACAAAAAAATTATATATTATCATGAAATAATTTATTCTCATGATTTTTTATTCATTTAGTATTATTCATTCATGCAGATTACAACTAAATGTTACCAATGCGGTAAGGGGTTTATGTTTCAATCTTATCATTTATCTAGATGGTTCATGATTATGCATCCCATGATGAAATATTATAATATTTCTATCAAGAAATTCGAAATCCTTTTTTTCCATATCCATGTTTTCTAGAAATTCCTTCAATGTTTTTTTGAACCTCCCTAAAATATATATTAAATATATATTTACTAATTTTAAAATGTTTTACAATTTGTTTTAAAAATTAATAAATATATCATTAGGTTAATATTGATATCTGATGAGAAAAATTGGACTAGAATGGATAGTGAACCTATTTTAGTAAGGCACCATGTGCCCTGTAATGGTATTGGGAGTAGACCTTGACTACATGATTATTTAGGTACTGAACCCATTCCACTATAATATCCTTTTCAAGGATACATGCCTACTGTAGATTAAACATTATACACTTATATGTATACCACAATTCCATGAATTATATATACGGTATTCTCTCAGAACCCATGTTCTTTGATTTATATAGTATTATTTTCTTATTAACTGCTAATATTAACACCATGGCTCAATATTTCTATCTTTTATTTTCAAGGTCTAGTTTTAATATTTTATTCTTATGTTGTATACCCTTATTCACATGTTATGGGTATTTATTTCCCCTACTTACCCTTATTGAGAATCTGAACTCACCCATACTTATGTTTCTTTTTCCCAATTTATGATGATATGTATTACAAGTGATATGTTTATGAATGGTGCTATTTGAAAATAACTGTTTAGGATATAAGAAATAA
Source organism: Viscum album (assembly GCA_963277665.1). Taxonomy (NCBI): domain Eukaryota; kingdom Viridiplantae; phylum Streptophyta; class Magnoliopsida; order Santalales; family Viscaceae; genus Viscum; species Viscum album. Next base: position 1,261,194,927 of record OY728132.1, on the reverse strand, counting down.
ATCTAATGAAAATAATTCCCATGGTTCCAAAGGCACTATACCCTTAAAATTTGTAGTTGTGTGTTTTCTTAATATAATAAATATTAATATAAAATGATTTAATATCTAAGTATGAGAAGTGTGGGTAGTAAAGCTATCTGTTAGAATGGTTTTCATTAATACAAGGGATTACGTATAAGTATCATACTTACACCAATACACATTATATTACACAGTTGTGAGTTTTCAAAATATTACCCAGGTGAACAAATTCGACATCCTGCAACATCCCTTCAAACATCATTCCCACCAACTGGTCTTAACATCCTTCTTCCTCTTAACCACATTCTAAAGAGTTCCCATTAATTTAACTATATAAAAAAATTATTATGAATCCTCATACACATAGAGACATCAACTTTATTAGACTATCTATGACTCTTCTCATGAAATTTGGTCGGTGTTTCTTCATAGATTCTAGATGTTCCTAAAGATCTTCTCAGTAGTCTCTCCACTCAAATTAGTTAAGAACATTTCTCAAGAACAAAACATACATTGTGTGTATAAAATGATATTCCTAACTATATAATATTTATTATGGATATAATACTAATACTCTGGTATGTTCTCACTAACTTCTAATAGACACTCAGAGGTTTTCTACTCCTCTCATTTATTTAACCAAATTTATTCACTAGGTTCATTTATTCATCATATTATTCACTTATTATTATCTATATATAGTGTAATACCTTTTTAAAATTGTATTAGGCCTCCTATTTTCCATGATATTTCAATTTCTATCTCCTATATCTTTCGTTCCCCAAAAGTGGTTCTCTTATATTCTTTGGTTCTTCTTCATCGGTAGATATGTTCTTCGCCCAAAACACTCAACACGTCATTACCCAGTTTATTGGTTTTTTATACTTCACTTCTTGATTACACCATATATGGGTATACCTTTTATTTCATGTAATTTATATATAATATAAATTTAAATACTTATGATATAATGTGACATTTAAAATAATATAGTCACATATTGACACCCAATCTCTTCACGATCTCTATACATATAAGATCTTACAAGTCAATTAAATCACATTAGAATAGCCCCAATATCAATTTTATTTTTCATTTCATTTTTTAAACTTGGTTGAATATAAATTATATACTTATCTTGTATTATAGGGCTTCATATTCTGAATATTATTCCACAACGATCCATTTTTAAATCAGTTTTTAATGGTTGTATCAAATGTGTAATAGAAACAGTAATGGTGTAGAGAAACTCATATTATCTAGAGTGAATTTTTTTAAAATATTTCTTTCTTCCTAGAAAAAATTGATCTCAATTGAATCTATCTTGAATATAAACTTCTAACTAACTCATTCAATTTAGGTTGTGATGATTGAAACTCGGATGATAATCTCAATCATCGACATCACTTCATATTCATTATTCTTGAAACCTCATTATGATTCTTGTTATTTCATTTGGTGTCTTAGGGTGAGATATACCTTGATAGGTGAGGGTCATTATGAAGTGAATTATTTAACCAATTTGAACACATTATACTTTTATTATTATCTATCCTGATAGATCCTAACCTCTCATCCTTGAGTGTAAATTTATATCCTCTTTTCATTAGATGTGGATATGATATAAATCACTTGCATTTCACTTTTTTTCAATATATTCCTTATGTTTCCTGAGCCCTTTTATTGTGAAAGAATAATGTAAATGTACAGTGGATTTTTTATTTGTTCCACTACTATGGGTTAGTCCAAGAATCATATGATTTATAATTTGTTGACTCAACAAACAACTAATCCTAAACCACTCTTCAATGGGGCTTTTCTTGTGTCACTCCTCACTAAATTTCATTACCTTGTAATTATTAAATTTGACTCACTATCGCACCCTGATTAATAGAAGATAAATTACCTTTTTCTCCTTATCTCTATAATCTAGTAATGACACCAATCAATTTATAGACATGTATGGTCATTCACCATCATCACTTTCGTAGTTAATCTAACTTTAGATAGGTTTCCTTGATGTCCACTTACATCTCTCTACAATCCTTCTGTGTTTTCCTTTAAAAATATCCTTTATCTTTTACATTCCATACATTATTGTTAATTCACTAAATCCTTTTATATGGATCAAATTAAACTTATTTTAAAACAAATGATTATTCACCTTCTCATTTTCATTTGTTAGAGTTATCAATGGGAGTTACTTCTTTCTAATTCTTCTTTACAACCCCTTTCAATAAACTCCTCCTTCTCCTTCAAAAATAGAAATTCAATATCCTCTAGATTTCTTACATAATTGAAATGTAAATAATCTATATTTTTATAAATCTATTATATTCAAAAAACGTTTCTAACTATCATTCAATAATGTGTCTTCAAAAACATCCCATTAACACCCTTGATTTCCACCAATTATAGTAAACTATAATTTTTGATGATATTATCTCTCTTTTTTAGTGTAGTATTATTTTCATTTAATCCACTAAATGAATTATGAGAACATCCATAAATATTCTAAAAAATTATTAACTAAATTCCAGGAATATTATTATAAAATTATTAATGAACTATTTGAAGATCTTCTAATTCAGTATCGCCTGATTTTGCATATTTGTAGCCAAAATGACTCATTTCATGGCACTATGTCATGGCCTATTGAATCTCCAAGAAACCCCCCATCCAAATGACCTGATCCATGAAATTTTTTATATTTTTATGTTTTCTATATAACAAATATTTTCACTTCATATGCTCATAACATAAACCTCCACCACAGGCACCACTGCCACTATTTTCCATTCATTATTACTCATAGGTGAAACTCTAACTTAAAACCCCATTTTTTGGTATTGGAAAAAACCGACTGAAATGTTGAATGATTAAAGCCACTTCTATGAATGGTTTTCCATGATAAGATGGTTTTTCTATCAAAAACATCATGTCTTCCAAGTAGGGCATCCCTGCTACCATGTCCACTAAAACACCCATTATTGGGATTGACTATTTATCTATGGTGAACTATATCTCCACCAAGGGGTCAACTAAAACATAGTCCTTTGTAGATATCCAATTTTATATAAGTTGTTTTTTGAAATAATTTATAAAGTACACCATAGTACATTTATTTTTATTTTTCCTGTTTTGGTAATCCTCATAGAAATATTCCGAATATAATTTAATGGCCTTCAAGATCCAATCTCCAACATGAATTTGACAGTTCTTTGGTATATCACTTAAAAATGTAGGATCCCTGTATAATTAATTACCACTACTATTGTTTCTATATATGTCCTTATTCATGTCCATATTTCACATTATCAAAAAATACAACATGAATAACATTCAAGATATCTACCAATATTTCTCTATTCATCACCTTGGTAATCCTCTTTGGAGACTTCTACCAACCCTTATAGTCAACAAATACAACACATATACATTATAGGTATAAAAATTATTCTTCTTTCCTTTGAAGCTTGTTCAATTTTTATTATTAAAACATAGTCATAAATCATGGATACTCATAGTATCGTGATGTTTTTAGCCTGAATGAATATATCTTTCCTTATACCAAATGATTTTCCACTTTAGAATTTATATTTTGTAAAATAATTTGTTATTATTTTGAAATAATATAATTTTACTACGTGTGGACTCATAAAAAAACCTACATATGTCTAATTTATAGGTCTATATGGTTCTTGTATATCTTTAAATGAATATTATATAGATCATATGACTCATATATAGGTTGATATTACTCATACATAGATCCTAGTGACTAGTATATAGATCATTAAATTAGTGACTGGCTCATAAAAAAAATACCAATCAAACAATTTTAGCCTACCATAACTCATAAAAATAGCTTTCACACATAATATAACTTCCATATAAAGTTATAAGAAACTCATATGAATACTCATTTTAATCAAAAAAAAACTCACACATGATTCCTTACCATTTAAATTTTGTAAATCCATCCCCATAAAGTTATAGATTTATTTAAATAGATTTATATCTACTTAAAACCATCGTATACAATCTCATTCTCTTAAAACACATTATAATAGCCCAAAATAATTCCAAAAATTTTATAATACTTCTAAAATATTTTAGAATATTAAAAATGAATAGGATAACTATAAGTACTCAACATTGATTATTAAAATATAAGTCACTACCTAAATGTTGTAGCCTTGATTTTAATCTTCAAAAATCCTTCATTCAAGTGTGTGATCACAATAGATTATATAACAAAATTTTTTATTACAATATAATGTATTCTATAGACTATATAGCATCAACCTCTTCATCACTTATATTTTAGATTTTCATAGAACTAAATAGAAATCCATTTGTAAATGAAAATATACAAGCTATCCAATAATAGATTTAGTAACCATATCTATTAACCACATGTCATCTATTATGAAAAATATTTATATTGTGATCCTTGAGAAATATCATCACTTCTCATATCCATTAAAACAGTCTAAAAATCATCATGTTTGAAGGTATTTTTTGGTCAGAATGGCCCGAAGGCCTTTATTTTTTTTATTATTTTGGTTAATCCACCTTTCAAGGGATGAGGTGGAACCCTTAAAAGGTCTTAAGGCTCAAAGACAATTACATGACCCGTAGGTATTAGAGGGAATCACCAAGAAAAGACAACTTGGAACTGCTCCTCCACACCATGTTTCATGATATCCGCACTCCACCTTTGTATGGTTGGTCGACTAGCTGGTCTATGCAAAGCTGCACAGGCCCAATACCTATGGAAAAGCCATACCTACTTCCTGAATGGACTGAAGGCCTTAATTTTTATTGATTTTTGATAACCCCCTTTCAAAGGGATAAGGGGAACCCCTTACAAGGACCGTAGGCTCAGAGATTACATGGTTCGTAGGCTTAGGAGATTACATGACCCAATGGTCTTAGGGAATTCAACCAGACTATCTATACGGAACTACCCCTCCCCAGAATCTGCATCCTCATAGTATCTCTCCACCTTTGCATGACCTTCTGGCTAGGCTTCCCATGCCAGCATAGGCTGGTACTGATGGCATAACCATACCATCTCATTTTCAAAATCCATTTGGCTCTGCTCTGGTGAGTACACCTCCTCTCAATCCTCTTCTGGGGATGCTCCTTTTTTGTAGTGTGTCTGGGGCCTCCATTCATGTGGCTTGAAGGCCTTGGGGTGGCCCTAAGGCCTTATGGTGGCTTGAAGGCCTTGGGAATCAACTGGCTCGAAGGCCTTGGGTGGCCCGAAGGCCTTGCTGGACCCAAAGACGAAACCGGTGGCCCGAAGGCCCAAATGGATGAATAGTTATGGCTGCTAGAGTACTGAATAGTGTATGCTACAATACATCTATAGTACTACTATAGTACCCTGGAAATATGCCTCCACCCAGATTTGATCTTGGGTCTCTTGGATGCACCTAGCGAGTCCTCACTAACTGGGCTGGGGCTCATGTGAAAATCCATACCCACTCATTCTTTCAATTCTGGTTAGCTCTGCTCTAGTGAATGTGTCTGCCCTGAATCCTCCTCGGAATCTGTTTCCTTTGTAGTCTAACTGGTAAATCTACATTCATGTGGCCCAAAGGCCTTGGGGTGGCCCGAAGTCCTTGAGAATCAACTGGCCCGAAGACAATGGGTGGTCCTAAAGCCTTGTAGGACCCGAGGAAAAAACCAGTGGCCCAAAGGCCCAGATGGATGAATTGTTTCGGCTATTACAGTACTGAACCGTATCTGCTACAGTACCCGCTACAGTACTTATATAGTACCTAGAAATAAGCCTCCACCTGGATTTGATCTCAAGTCTCTTGGATGCACCTACCAAGTCCTCACAAACCGGGCTGAGGCTCCTGTGCTTTTGGTATCTTCATTCACTTCTATTATCAATGAATGCATGGTAAACTCTTCCAATTAGGAAGTGGGTTTATACTCAATCAGTAAACCATATTAAAATATCCATAATTACATTCACATTCATATGGATAATAAATACTACATCAAATCATTGATCACTTTAGTCTCCCACTATTTAATTCTTTTTTGTTTCCAATAACCATAATTCACTCTGAATGGTAATGTAACTCCTCTCCACCAAATGGATAATTAATGAAAAGGGGGTGATTTATTTCCCAATATTAACAATATTTGTTTAAGGGGGATTTTATTCTTCTCCAACTAACCCTTCTAATTATATGAAACTCACATTATCAACATTTTTTTCTTCTCTACCTCGGGGAGATTCATTCAAAATCAATTTAACTGATGGGTGGAACCACATGTTCTCTTATAAAATATCCTTAAACTAATCAAATCTAAGTCTACATAGAATAAATGTTTATAGAAAACAATACTGGATAATTTAAATAAAAAATATTTCAATTAAAAAACCCACAATGAATTACCACCACTAAAATTCAATTATTTTGGGAAACTCAAATATAATTTCAAGAAATATTTAAACCATAACCCACTTAAGAAAAAAATAACGAAACATTTCAAGTGAAAGTAGGTTCATTCAAACATTTGATTAGATAATCACTCTTCTTTGATGAAAATAATCTATAAAAGTTTAAATAATTTGAGGAGAATGAGAATTATATTTCAAAATCATTTTTAATTAACATTTTCATGATTTATTGATTTAATAACAATGAATAAGTCTCTTTAAAATTTTCCATTCTGATATATTCAAATCAAGGGATACTCTCCATATCTAACCATTTTTAATTCCAAACACATATGATATCATTTGATATATATGATACAAGTAGTAAAATTAATTCTAATTTTTATATTCTCTGATATATCTCATTTTATATTTTTATATACAACAAAACATTCATAGATTATCCCTTTTTCGTGCATCACCTTAAATTACAAATTCCATGATGCATATCCAATATAATAAGGGAATAAGGTGTTTCTACAGGATCTCCTTAATTTTATCATTATGTTTGAGACTTGTTTCTTAACTCAAACATATTTTCTATATATCTCTACTTATGTGAAAAATATTGACGCTTGTCTCACCCTTTATTTTCGATGTATGTTTAGCATTGGGTAGCATGGACATATTTATGATTTCACATTTCCTATTATTTTAACTAGGATTCTCTATTTTATAGTGTAGATCATTTATAAATTTTCATCTTACTCTATATTATTATACATTTATAATTGGGGTTTATATATTTCTAAGCACCCTTTCATCACATACTCACCTTTCTTTTTACACGAAGACTCGTTATTTATTTTATGTTCAACATCCTTCTTGGTACATGGTGTCATTTGTTATTTTCCTTTGTTCCTCAATAGATATTATTGATAAGGTATCCATTTCATACATTTGATATAACCTTGGATAACTTATTTCCAACATCCATAAACACCTTCATCTATTTTTATATTTCCTTATGTGGGAAAAATATTATCTTCTTCACAAGGAATGTCATCAACTAAGACAATTCTATTATCCTTCTCTTGAATTGAGTCTTTTCTTTTATAATCTAGGTTAAATATTCACTACATAAATTTCAGGGTGATATTGTAATAGTTCATGATGTGGTACAATATACCATTCTATGAGCATTATACTTTAGTGTTTTAATACTTTTTTGATTTCTTTTAAAAATTATTGATAGTTAAAGACTCAACAATCTTACTCACTAGATTCCTTCAATTAGTAAAATTGTAATTTTTACTATTATTCTTCGAAAATTATTATGGACTACTTATTTCATGAGAATGTGAGTATTGTTGGACTGGTACATGACAAAAATCATAAAAACATTGATCTAATTGGTTCAAAACACACAATTATTTTCAAAATATTAAAATATATTCATGATTGATAGGTTTACACTTTTTAATGAAGTCTTATTTTTCACAAAATGTTTCAACATACCTTCAGTTACATTCCTCCTTTCATTAAACGTTCCACAATATCCAAATACTAACATATTATTCCAATATTCATTAAATATATTCCCTATCATCCAACAGTTCTAGTAACTAAAAATAAAACAATTCTTTTCACTTTCAATGATTTCATTCTATGTTTTCTAGATTTAATTCTTTGTTGTTTTTTGGAAGGTGTGCTATAGTTTTTGTTATGTTTTGTGGATCTGGTTGGGTCAGAAATGCCTACATTAACCCTTCAGTATTTGGTGAATTTATCAGTATTTTTCTCCATACAAATTTTTATGTTTTTTAATTATTTTACAAAACATTTCAACAGAATAAATTTTTTGAAACCAAAATTAATTGATAATGGATTTTATTTTTCTATATGGTGGTATGGTATGTCCATGAGATGATTATCAATAATTATTGCTACAATTTTGAGCCTTATTTCAAGTAATAATTATATCATATAAGCTAATGATAACATTAATTATTCCATATGATTTTTAGATTCTATCTTTGGTTTTATTCCATATTATAAAATTTCATATCCAAATATAGAAAATACATATAGAACATATATTTCTAGTATTCAATTTATTTCACTCATTCAGTACAATCTTTCATTAGATTCTTCAAATAGTCATAATAATTTTAACATGTATATAGTATATAATTATCAATATCACTTCGTAACACCCTAATATTTTATGATATTTATCATTTTTAATTTAATTTCTTCGATTAAAAAGGTTTCAGACATAACCAGGCTAAATAAATAATGATATACAATTAAATAACATTATTTTAAAATGAATGTTATAAATTAGATGTTAAATTTGAATAAATTAATAGAATTAATTAAATTTATATATTTTATATTTTATCAAATGTTTTTACATTCATACAATTGATTTTATAAGAATAATATAACAATGAGTTCAATTTTACGCATTAAAGGGCTATATTTTTCTCAAGGCATTTTTAAAACATTTTAATGGATAAATTGTTATAAAACTAAATATTGACACTTTGAAAAATTATTTTGAACAAAAATAAAATCATTTATAAAATCACAATGTCAAAATTATCTTATTGTGAAATTTTTATATTTTTCTAAAAAATATTTGTATTCCGATGAATTAGTAAAAAATCGCAATTTTAACAAAAAAAACCTTTTCTTTATATTAATAGTATATTAATGGTTTTTATAGTAACCTCCCCTATAAAAGTATAAATAAAATTTATGCTTATTATAAATTTTAATATGTTGCAATTTTATCACAGTATAAGTAAATAAATGTTTTAGAAATTTTTAATTATGTTTAGGTATTTTAAAAAAACATGAATATTTATTTTCAATTTTATAATTAATATATATATTTAAAAGAAAATATACTTTCATAAAATGTATAAACAAATAATATTTTGTTATCTTATGATTATAATATAATTTTATGATACATTAAGTATTTTTTTCAGTTCATTATAAAATCAGTTACAGTTATAAAATTGGAATTTTCAATGTAAATGATGGTTTTAATTTAAAAATAAATTTATCACATGTATAAAATTATTTTAATAAAATGGATTTCAATTTTTAGTTATACACGTCCAAAAATTCATTGGATTTGTTTTTTGATTTTTATAAAATCATTTAATTTTTGGTGATAAGTGAAATACAGTAATTTTTGTATATATACATTAAGAGATAAATACACTATGTCATGAATGATGGGACCAACATAATATTGAAAATACCTTAAATATTTTATATATTTAGAGATAATTATCAAAATATTCATATTCATGATAAATAAATAATAGTCTAATGATTAAAATTTTCAAAAAACACCATTCTTTTCCACTATAAATACCACCTCTCAAAACCTCTTCTTGTCACACAACCAAATGCTTGAAGCTTATCTAATTTTTACCCAGTACCACTCCCAAACCTCTCTCCACGATTTTGGTCCTATTGGTCTCACTAAAAATAAAATTTTTCAAGTTACTTAATGAGGCTCAAAAGGAGAATAATTTAAGAGGACATTAAGATCAAATGCAGAACACAATCAGAAATTAGTTTAGGGTTTTCTCATATCTTCTTTATTTCAATGAGATATGCCTTATTCACCAATATTTCTTGATTGTTGTGTATTTATACTTCCCCTTGATGTATAATATCTTTAATATCTTTATATTATAGGTATAAAATGTTTCAATTGATGATAATTAATTTTATGGGGCATACAGTTCGACTGTTTTCACAGTGGTATGGGATACCCCACAAACCACCATTTTTCCTTCACCTGACTCTTTCTATATCTTCACCACCATGTAATTAATCTTTATTTGTTTGTAAATATTCTAAATTATGTATATATATGATACTAAATCATTTATCTAGATCATACTAGCCTTATTTTATGGGGACATATTTAATTCCCTGGCCCTAGTTACCCGGAGTCGGTGCATTATTACATATCATTGGCATGGTACAAGGAATCATGTACCAAAAGACTAATCAGTTTAGTAGCCTTTGAAGTTATAGATACATTCATAAGTTTTAATTTACATCATTAAATAAAAACATCAACAAAATTTTTCCCATTTTTAACATACTTATATCTTTATCCTACAGGTCAACTATAAAATACTTCTTCACATCCCAGGAAAAATAAAACATAGAAAGGGGTGAGCTCAGATGCTTAATAAGGATAACAATATAGTGTAATATTTCATAAATAAACATCAAAAATTTAAGGAAATGTATTAGACTAAAACAAAAGCCTTTTAATCTTAAACTACAGTATAATATGGAAAAGATAAAATAAAAAAATTCCATTTACTTATTCACATAGATATTCTACTAGATGAATAATCACATGCAATATCAATAGCCACTATAATAATGATGGAATGCATAATTCTAGCCTTTATAACCACAGAGACAAGGCCTTGTGCCAGGACTACAAATAAGATTTTTTCAAGGCCTTCTACCAAGACTCTAGTCTGTCTCAAGAGACCTACTAATGCATTGAGGATCTATAGTGGGATCCACCCATCACTTACTAAGCCCAATGCATTCCTCATATGAAAAGGTTTAAACATAACATAAACATTAATATTAAAACTAGAATATGAAATTTCAATATATTATCCATAAAACATGAATGGTATAATAATAAAACATCTGATGTCAAACATATCACAAAATATTCAGTACAATATGGAAGATTTGTATCATAATAAATCAACATTAAACAAACTTAAAATCCATCAAAAGGATGCTGGAAAAGATGAATTCAAAACTTTTTTTACAGAAATATCTCTTTCTATTTGGAAATCATTTATATTTAATATAATTATAAAAGAAAACATATATTTTGAAAATATTATTATAATCTTCTAAGGGAATATTTGACGGTATTATAATGGTATAAAATATCTGCGCTCGTCATATAAGTTAAAAAACATTCTTACATTAATTTTGTCGAAATGGTCATAAAGTGCCTTGTTTGGAAAATGATGGAAGGATTCCTTTCTAAACATATCTAGTGAAATAAGGACATTAAATACTTTAACCCTCTTTCTAGTAAATATTAAAAATGTTTTTAATTACATTTTTAAGAAAACATGGATGTGGATGATAAAGAGGTCTAAGTAGATACTTACATAAATAGTTTGACATTTACCATGTATCTTTGTATTTTTATATTATATGGTTAATAAACATACTATAAAAAGACAAGAGAACCAAATGTGGTTATTTATTAATATATATAACCTTATATAAGTCCTTCAGACGAACCATATATTTTTAGGAATATTATTTCAATTAATAATATAGTATTTGTTTTAAAAATTCAATTATGCACATTTTGGCATTATTTAGCATTTGATTTATTTGAAAGCCATAAATACTTTATCACTTTGAATAAAATTTAGGTAAACAATCTGAACATGTCATATTACCCTTGATTTTTTTTGGAATTAATCAAAAGTCTTAATTTACTTTTATTTTGATATTTATAATTTTAATTATTTTAATATTTAATTAATATGGTAATTACTACATAATCATTGTGTCACAAATAAATGATATTATTTATTGTCTAAAAATTATAAATAAAATACCATTATGTAGGAAATTTTTTTATATTTCTAATTATTATTTATAGTTTAATTTATATTATTTTTAACTTTATATTAAAAATGGTTTAGATATTAACCTTTGAATTTAACTCTTTTAACTCTTCTTTAAATAAAATAATAATAAACGTCCTAATCTAATCAAGCAGACCAAAGAGGATAATATTTTATTCACAAGGTTGTTTTTGGTATAATTATACTTATCTAATATAATTAGGACATGTGTAAGGTTAATTATGATATCATTTTACCCTTAATTACCTATTTACTTTTAACCGTGGTAAATAAAAGTCAAAAGTTATTATTCACCAGAAATTATTGTCATCTTATTGAACCACATTTTACATAATGATATTAACTTTTTGTCATGGATTTTTGAAATTCAACTCAATGAAGCCATAAAATTATGTTTTATTCAAATTTGCAAATGCTTCTAGGAGGTGCGTAAAAGATGGTAAAAAGTTCAATAATATTTTTATATATCTAAACTTATTATAAAATGACTGCAATGAATTACATTAAAATTATATAGAAATTATGTATCTATTTTGACCTAAAATAAATTTAAATAAAATAAATATTATTTAAATAAAATTTTGGTTTTAAACAATATCGCAGTGTTTTTCACTATTCATCAAAAATTGAAAGTGTTCACAAAAATACAAAAAATTCACCCTATTTTAATTTTGATATTCTGAATTCAAAAATGAAATCCATTTTGAAAAATAAATTTTATAAAATTTAAAAAAGTGTGTATTAATATTCATAACGGTGAGTTTGATTGGTCGTGGTGTGTTAGAATCTCGAAGTTGCCTACAATGAAAGCTACTGTATTATTCAAAGGGAAACATACCATTGAAGCTTGGGGTGTTACATTATTCCCTCATTCAAATAATTTCATCCTCGAAATTTCTATAATACTACCACACAAAAAGATTCAGATGGTTCTTCATCATTAGTTTCTCTGGTTCCCACATTGCATCTTCCATATTATGGTTTCCCCATATTACTTTTACTATCTGAGTTGTCCAGTTTCTCATCACTTGTTCTCTTGTATTAAGAATTTTGACAGGCTCTTTACAATAAGACAGATCAGGTTCTAGTTCAATTTCCTCATAGGTGAGTATATGCCTTATGTCAAGCATGAATTTTCTCAACAATGATATGTGGAACACATCATGAACTTTGGAGATACGTGGAGGCATTTCCAAATGATAAGATACGACTGCAATTCATTCCAGAATTTCAAAATGTCTGATGTACCTGGGACTCAATTTACCCATCTTATCGAAATGTATAACACCCTTCCATGGAGATACCTTCAAGTAAATGAGATCTCCTACTTGAAATTCAAAATCTTTCCTTCAGTTATCAGCATAGATCTTTATCCAACTTTGAGTTGATTTGATCTGGGTTTGGATAACCTTCACCTTTTCCATCGTTTCCTCAACATGTTCTGAGCTATGAGTTTTCTTTCACCAACATCATCCCAACAAGTTGGTGTGTGACATCTCATTCCATATAACGCTTCATATGGTGCCATCTGAATACTTGATTGGAAGTTATTGTTATTGCAAAATTCTACTAGAGGTAAATATTGATCCCACATAACTTGAAAGTCAAGTGAGAAAGATCTCAACATGTCTTATAAGGTTTGAATAGTCTGTTATGATTCTCCATCTATTTAAGGGTTGTAGGAAGTTCTCAAATGAAGTTCAGTATCTAGGGCCTTCTAAAGACTTTTTCAAGATCTTGATATAAAATGAGGATCTTGATCAGAAACAACCAATAAGAGTACACCATAGAGTCTTAAAACATCATTAATATATATTTTTTCAAGATGTTGAAGTGGTAAATATTCTCTTATATAATGAAAATGTTCTGACACGGTAAGACGATCATCAATGACTCATATTGAATAATTCCTTTTAAGAGTCTTTGGTAGCCCCATGACAAAAACCATCGCAATATTATCCCATTTTCACTCAGGTATGGGAAGAGGTTGCATGAATATTCCAGGCTATTTCCTTCTAGCTTTCAGTAGTTGACAAACCATACATCTTGACATAAAAATCAGAAATCACCCTCTTCATGTTGTCCCGCCAAAAATGTTCTTTCAAATCTCTATACATATTAGTGCTACAAGGGTGTATAGAGAAATTTGAGATATGAGCATCATCCAACAATTCCCTTTTTCGATTAGGTATATAGGGAACACAATGTCTCTTCCGAAATTTCAAAATTCCATCTTTATATACCAAGTCGATCAATCTCCCTTCGTTGACAGGTTTAACTTTCTTTTTAAATTCCCCATCATTAGTCTGAGAACTTTTATCCTTTCTAGTAATGATGGATTATAAACCATTTTAAAAATTATTGATCTTTCACCTTCCATGGTTATTCCCATAACCATCTTTAATAGATCCATGAAAATAGTATCTCTTTCAACTCGAATCTTGTTCAAAACTCCATGATACGTTTTTCTCCAAGCACCTACCACATTATTTTCCTTCCCCAGGTGGTAGTGTATTGTGCAATAATAATCCTTGAGTATTTGAAGACATCTCTTTTGCCTCATGTTTTGTTATTTTTGTGAGAAAATATACATAAAACTCGTTTGATCAGTATAAATCTCACATTTTTCAACATAGTGATAGTGTCTCTCTATTTTCAGAGAAAATATTATAGCTGCTAACTCTATATCATTAGTCAGATAGTTTTTCTCATGAAATTTTATCTGTCGTGATGCATAAGAAATAACTCTATCATTTTTCATAAGGACACAACCAAGTCCTTTCTTTGAAGCATCACAATAAAAATCAAACCAATCATTTCCTGATGGTAGATTCATGATATGATCATTAACTAATCTTCTCTTCAGTTCTTCAAAACATTATTCATACTCTATTGTCCAAAAAAATTTAACCCATTTTCGAGTGAGCTTGGATAATGAGTTACCCAATCGGGCAAAATTCTGGACAAAACACTGATAATCACCTACTAAACCAATAAACCCTCGTACCATAGTTATACTAGTCGGTGCTTCCCTTTCATGGAATGGCTTGGTCTTTGAAGGATCAACAGATATTTTAGCCTTTCAGACAATATGGCCAAGAAATGAAATCTCTTGAAGCCAAAATTCATACTTGATAAACTTACCATATAATTTATTTCTTCTAAGAGTATTTAGAGTAATGTGCAAGTGATTTTCACGATCTTCATAGATTTTGGAGTATACCAAGATATCGTCAATAAATAACACTAAAAATTCATCAAGATATTCCTTGAAAACTCTATTCATTAGATCCATGAAGACAGAGGTTGCATTAGTCAATCCAAAAGGCATTACTGTAAATTCATAATGCCTGTACCTTGTTCGAAATGCTGTTTTCAGAATTTCTTCCTTCTTTACACACAATTGATGATATCTAGATCGAAGGTCAATCTTTGAAAAATATTGAGCTCCATGAAGTTGGTTGAATAAATAATCAATGCAAGGTAGGGGATACTTTTTCTTTATTGTTATATCATTGGTCTCCCTATAGTAAATGCACAACTGCATATATCCATCTTTCTTCTTAACAAAAAGGACAGGGGCTCCCCATGGAGAAACACTAGGGAAAATAAATCCCTTATTACTCAATTCCTCTAGCTGTCTCTTTAGTTCCACTACTTCTATAGTGGCCATTCAATATGGGGTCTTCAATATGGGCCTTGAACCAGAAATTAAATCAATGGAAAACTCAATTTCTCATTCTAGTGGATGTCCAAGTAAATCCTCTAGAAACAAATCAACATATTCTTGTACAATTGTTATGTACTCTATTCAATCATTATTTTCCTCACCCATAATTATTACATTCTCATCCTCCCCAATAATTAAATTTAGTAGAGCTACTGGGGGTGGATATAGATAAGAATCAGATAGTGATGTTTCTTTTCTAAAGATAAGGTACTCCTTATCATCATTTAGAATTGTAACCTCTTTCTTATTACAATAAATTTTGGTATCATGGTCCAAAATCCAATCCATAATAAGGATTATATCAAATTCAGTCATGGGTATGACGATGAGATCAATAGATAAAGAACATTTATATGCCCTAATGGGAACTGATTCACAAAAAATTATTTCAATGATACTTCCATTAGGATTTCTGATTGACAACTTCCTTGTTAAATGAAATTGGAAATATCTAATTTTCATAGAAAATTGGGAAGATATGAAACAATTAGATGATCCAGAATCAAATAATGCATTAGATAAACTTGAGGATACCATTAAATTACCTGCCACTACATCTTTTGGTGCTTCAACCTCAGCAGTAGTGATCTCATAAGCTTGGCCTGGCTCCCTTATCATTTTCTTTGGTATGTTCCCTTGGTGCTGAAGAAATTCATTTGCATAATGCCCCTTTTCTCTAAAATTGTAGCATTCAACATTAACATCCTCTTTCATTCCCTTGCAATCACGAGCTTGGTTGGATTTTTCACCACACTTGAAACAAACACCCATTCCCTTAAATCAAGTACGGTGGGGTTTCTTCCCACATTTACCAATGGAGGGATATTAAAATTTTCCCTTATTCTCCTTATTTCCAGTTCCAGAGTGTTCAGTAGATATCTTCTTCTCCTGTAACTCTTTAAAGTCGTAAGACTAAGAGAATTTTTTTCTGTCTTGATAGCACATTAGAAAATATATTCGTATGATAAAGATTGTGAGACTAATGCTAACTGAAAAAATGGTTTTAACCCATCAAATAATTGATCAATCTTACTCCTTGGGTTATGTATATAATTGGTATTATTCCTTGCTAACCTTGTAAAGTTACCCTCATACGTTGTGACATTCTCATCATCCTTTGGCCTCAAACTCAGAAATTGTCTTTCCATATCCGCTTAATGGTCAAGAGGAAATTATTTTTCTACGAAAATATCGTTAAATTCCCTCCATTGCATTTTTTATACTTATTCATCTTCCTTTGTGTTTTTATTAAATGACCACCATTGATCTGCATCTCCCGTAAGGAGATAAACATCCATGAAAACTTTTTC
Organism: Viscum album; assembly: GCA_963277665.1. NCBI lineage: Eukaryota > Viridiplantae > Streptophyta > Magnoliopsida > Santalales > Viscaceae > Viscum > Viscum album. Next base: position 1,261,177,773 of record OY728132.1, on the reverse strand, counting down.
CCATTATCTACTCCCCAAATCATGATATATTTTCTCTAAAGAGCTTATCCATTGTTCAGATACTAAGGGATTTGTACTCCCACTTAATTTTAGTGTTTTTTGCCTCATGAAGTGGTCTAACATTGATCCTTCATGTTGTGGATCACGGTGCTCCAAACGGGTAAGGTTATTATTCTTAACCTGAGTGAGTTGTCCCAGTACGGTGATAAGATGATAAGCACAAGTTGAATCACCAGCTCCACTATAAATATCTTTAGTATGAGGGAAATCCCTACATGGATAACATGCATTGATACAGTTTCCATTCCTTCCACTAGGGCCATTTCTAAACAATGGCATACAATAGATTAGTATATGAATCACAATACATAATTACAAACATTTAAAGCACTTAATATATATTGAATAGTATATGGATATAATCTATAATCATAAAAATATTTTCTTTAAGAAGGTATATAATCATAAACCATTCCTAATGGTTTTTAAAGAAAATGAAAATTTTCCTATGCGTATCCCTTGGGAGTGTTGTAACCAAGAGTGTAGCCAGGACTATTGTCGTGCACCAGTTCCCATTTAAGTTTACCTCAAAGAAGTGTTTTCATGTTTTACCCCTAGGTACATCTGTTCCTGAGCTGCCTCTACCTGTTTGTTTCCAGATAGGGATATATTTCTTGGAAAACTCTCAATATCACTATAATAACAAAATTCTAGGAAGTTCTTCTATACTAATCATCAAAGTCTATCTTAGTGTAGTGTTCTCTAATCATAGTTTTTCTAAATCCAGTTCCCAATTTTGTAATAAAATTTTTCTAATACTAAATGTAACACCATGACCCCAGTTACCTAGAATCCGTGCATTATTACATAACATTTTCAAGATACAAGGAATCATGTCCCGAAAGACCGATCAGTTCAGTAGCCTTGGAAGTACTGGATACATTCATATGTTTTACACGACATCATAAAATAAAAACATCAACAACATTTTGTACCCTTTTGAACACACTTATATCCTTATCCAATCCATGTTGGTCAACGATGAAATACTTCTTCACATCCTGGGAAAAATAAAACAGAGAAAAGTGTGTGTTCATTTGCTCATCAAGGATGAAAATATAGCCGAAACTTTCATAAATTTGTATAAACATTTGAGGCAATGTATTAGACTAAAAAATCAATTTAAACATAAACTTAAACAAAATATTCAAAATATAAAATCAAATATTTCCATTTATTTATTCACATGGATATTCTTCTAGTAGAATAATCACATGGGATATCAATATCCACTTTCAAAAAGATAAAATGCATAATGCCAGACGTCATAACCTCATAGTCAAGGCCTTGTGACAAGACTACAAATAAAATTTTGCCAAGGCCTTTCTACAAGACACTTGTTTGTCTCATGAGGCCTATCGATGCATCAAGGAGCTATAGTAGGCTCTACTCGTCACTTACTAAGTCCAATGCATTCCTCATATAAAAAGGTTTAAACATAACATAAACATTCGTATTAAAACTAACATATGAAATGTCAATACTTTCTCCATAAACCATGACTGGTATAAAAATAACACATCCATAGTCAAACATATCACAAAACCTTTAATACAATATGGATGATTTGTATCATAATTAATCAACTTCAAACAAGCTTAAAATCCATAAAAAGAAAGTTGACAAAGATGAAATCAAAACTTTTTTTAGAGAAATAACTATTCCTATATTGAAAACATTTAAAAATAATATAATTATAAAAGAATACATTTATTTTGAAAATATCATTATAAGCTTGTAAGGAATGTTTTGATGATGATATAATGGCAGAAAATAGGCGCACTGGCTGTATAAGTCAAAAAAACATTCTTACCATAATTTTGTTGAAAAGGTCACAAAGTATCTTGTTTGGAAAATGACGGAAAGAATCATTTCAAAACATAAAAGGTAAAATAAGGGTATAAATGACTTTATCCCATTGTCTAGTAAATAGTCAAAATTTATTGAAATACATTTTTAAGAAAACACGGATGTGGTTGATAAAGAGGTCTTAGTAGATACTTACATAAAAATAAAATTTGATAATAATGAGATTGTGGAATTAACCCTTATCTTGTAATTTTCCTTGGTCAAAGGTAAGTTAAACTCTTGTATAATAGTTAAATAATTGTTATTAAATTATAAAAGAACTATATAAATATATATTATATCATATATGATCCTTTAATATTGCTTTGTTAATAATATTTTAGTAGTATCATCGGTTCGGGTGTTAACTGAACCGTTTTCCTTTATATTCTCGGTTATTTAAGCCATGTTTTTTATGGATAGGATGTATTTTATTAATTTCACGAAATATATTACGTTTTTATACATTATTTTTAATAAAAATTTAAAAATTAATCTTGAATGATTACAATGGGGAATGAATCTCATCACGTTCGTGGAGACATTAATCCGTACGTACGCACGAGAAAAATTATCATTATATTTATGGTGAAATATTATGTAATTGGTTGTTATATCATATATACCGAATCATAAACATGTTATATTTATTATTTAAATCATTTATACTCATTATTATACCCATACAAAAAAATTATGTGTTTGAATAACAAACTACACCACGACGTGGAGATGGTAAGCCATACATATGCATGTATGGTGACTTTTTCATTTATATGATGGATAGAATAATGAATATGGTTGTACCATTTTAATAACATTACAGTATATAGAAGTTAAATGTGTTTTTCTTTTATAATGGAAATGACAAAGAAAGAGGAATTGGAGGAAGAAAAGAACTTGAAAGAGGTGATGAAATATTTACCTCTTCTTCGAATTCTTTCAATTGATATGATCAAAAGGGATCCTTAGGTTTGATTCATGATCAAAGTAAGGCCAATAGGTTGAAGAGATGATATTTTAGAGGATATTTGGAAAGGTTTTGGCCGATACAAAAGTATTTGGGGGTTTGATATCAAGAGAAGGGGAAGTGTCCTTTTATAATAGAGGTGAGGGTCACTTTAGGAAAAGCTTGAAATATTATTTTATAATAAAATCATTTTCGGGTTTTAATTGCTCCAAAATAATTTATTTCATGGATAAGGTATGGATGGGTTAAAAAACTCTCAAAAAAATAGGTTTTATATAGGTTTAGTTTATCATATTAATCTTATCTTTTAGATTTAACTCTTAGTTAAATATTTTGACATTTACCATGTATCTTTTATTTTTATAATATATGGTTAATAATCATACCATAACAAGCCAAGAGAACCCCATGTGGTTCATTATTAATATATAAAACATTATCTAAGTCTTTTTTCATATCCTAAGATTTTTTTTCAATATTAAATCAACTTATAATATAGTATTTGTTTTAAAAACTCAATAATGTCAATTTGGACACTATTTATCATTTGGTTTTTTTGAAAGCCATAAAAACTATATCACATAGAATAAAATTTATTTAACCAATAATAACATGTAATATTAACCTAGAAAATTAGTTGAATTCATCATAAGTCTCAATTTACATTCTATATATATATATAATATAATTTTTTTTAATATTTTATTAAGGTAATTATTGCATCATCATTGTGTCATAAATAAACTAAATTATTTAATCTCTAAAAATTATAAATAAAATAGGATTATGTAGGAAATCTTTTTATCTTCATAATTAATATTTATAGTTTTATTTATATTGTGTGTAACCCTATATTAAAAATTTATTAGTTATTAAACATTGAATTTAACTCTTTTAACTCTTCTTTTAATAAAATAATAATAAATCTCCTCATCTAATCTGAGGGGACCAAAGAGGATCATATTTTATTCCTAAGGTTGTTTTTGGTCGAATTATACTTATCCAATAGAATTATGACATGTTTAAGGGTAATTATGATATCATTTTTACCCTTAATTACCCAATTTACTTTTAATTGTTGTGAATAAATGTCAAAAGTTACTATTCACCAAATATTATTTTCATCTTATTTAAACACATTTTACTTACTAATAGTAATTGTGCCTATTTTGATTTTTGAAATTCAACTCACAGAAGTGGTAAAATTATGTTTTATGCAAATTTACAAGTTCTCCTAGGAGGTGGGTAAAAGACGGTAAAAAGATCAATAAAATTTTTATATATCTAAACTTTTTATAAAATGACTCTAATGAATTAGATTGAACTTATATAGGTATTATGTATCTATTTTGACCTAAAATATCTTTAAATAAAATAAATAATAATTTAAATAAAAAAGTTGGTTTTAACCAACAACGTAGTGTTTTTCACTATTCATCAAAAATTGAATTTTTTTCGAAAAATAAAAACAATTCCCCCAAAGCTAATTTTGATATTCCAAATTCAAAAATGAAGTCCATTTTGAAAAATAAAATTTATAAATTTTCAAAAAGTTGGTATTATTTTTCATAATGTCTAGTTTGATTGGTGGCGGTGTGTTAGAATCTCAAAGTTGCATACAATGCAAGCTATTGCGTTATTCAAAGGGAAACATACCGTGGAAGCTTGGAGTGTCACAAAATATATGTTTTAAAAAGTATTTCTTCTCAATTCTTCCAAAATAGTAAGGCTGATTAAAGGGAACTTCCCATTTTCTTACCAATTTTCAAGTGCCACCAATAATATGTTTTAAGTCCCTGTTATTTTTCTAAAATCACTACTGTTGTCATGAAAAGAAATATTTCTTCATTTTGGGTATTATAAAAACAATTATGAAAAATAAAAATATTTTTTCCAAAATAACTTTCATTGTGTGAATTAAAAAAGTGTATTTCTCTCAATATTTCTTTATTTAACTTATTATAGTATGTTCATCTACTTAAAATGATATGATTAATATTATGAATTATAAAAATTGACCTATTATGATAAAATATACCATATTTTATTGAATGTCTTACAATCAGTTTGATTTTGGATGTGATATCTTGGATACCATTCACCATACTACACAGAATAATTAGTGATAATTTTTACTGATTGGGGAATATTATTAAAACTTTGTATATATATATTGTTTATGATTTACCCCATTCATATAAGGAATTAATTTTACTTTATAATTTATTTGTGGGGCCCTATATATCCTTTTGAGGCATTGGTTGGTCTCCTAAGGAAAACTGGACCAGGATTTATCCAAGTCCTTACCCATATATGTAGAATTCATGGATGAGGCCTTGATGGGATGATTATAATGTTTGGAATTATGAATTCCCTCATTATGATATTAATAATTAATATTCCATGAGATTTTTAGACTATTAGAATATCCATGGTTTATATTCATTCACAAGGGATTATTTATATGGAATTACATATTAATCTTTTATTACTTCTATACTATGCTCATGATTATGTTTAATTATCAGGTGATTTTAGTTATTCACCATGACATGTTGTTTATATTTATTTTTTATAATTTTTGTGATATTTCTTACCCTTACTAAGAATTTGAGATCACCACTTTGTTATATTATACTTTATCCCAGGATGTAAAGATGTATATTATGAATGAATTTCAAGAATAATATAGGAGGTTGGGGATATTTCCATGGTAGTTTTGATGTTACTTTTCCTTTCATTTTTCAATTTAAAAATTTTGTTTGTATCTGGTTTTCCAAAGTAATAAAACTATTTGTTCCCCTAGTATATGAATTCCTTGTTTATTATACCAATGAAATTATGTAAATAACTAGTTCTGGGATACTTGGTTGGGGTTCCTTAATGTTCGTATCATAGGAGGTTAGTTAGATACCTTTGAAAAAATATTTAGTAAACATAGATTATGGAACACAACCCTAAGATATACTTTGATGATAATAATGGAATAAAATCCTAGAATTTTGGTAATCTAGAGATTATATGGGTCTTCTTATAAATACATCCCTTTATAGATACTACAAGTGGTTGTGGTTCTGGAATATATGTACATAGATGTAACAACTCAGAAATGGTGCATTGGGCATGGCTCAACGTGACCATGTACATGAAAACATTCCTTACTTTGGACCTAGTTTCACACTCCTAGTGGATATATTTAGTATAATTCACATTTTCCATACAATCCATTATAAAGGATTTAATAGAAAATATGTCCCTAGAGGAACCATGTGTGTGATTATTAGATTAGCTACACATAATTTTTTTCAATTTATGTTAAGTATTTCACAAGTTTTGGGATTATACATTATGTTTCAAAATATTATGATCTAATCTAATGTATTACATTGTTTAGAAATTGAACCTCATATAAGGAATGGGAACCTCAAAAATGAAGATGATATATAGTGTATGAATAAGGATACACTTTATGGTCTTATACCAATTTTTCTAAAAAAACATGTCTAACAAACATTGTCATTATATGAGGATACAATATCATGTGCTATCAAGAAAAAGAAAGAATTAAAATATTTTATTCATTTGAAAGAAATCCAAGGAATAAAATTATGGTAGAGTAAATGATTGATAAAGGTAATTTTTCAAGTAATTATTTTCCCACATGTGATAATTTTTGAAGGAAACACATTAGTATATGAAAAGGATGAAAATGAGTTTTCTTTTTCTATGGAGAAAAATTCCTCCATGATCATGATTGTAAATAATGGAAATAATTTTACATTATTTAGTTCTTCAACTAAAAAGAGAGAAGACACTATGTAAATCAATGTCTCAAGAGTCAATGGAATACATATAAAATGAGGATAATGAGTCACGATACAACTTATGCTACTACTGTAGATGACGAGTAATGATTAATATACTTGTTTGTGGATTCAAGAATTATTTTTTTGGATTATTTAAATAATAATTATTTGTTTATAAGAATTATGTGATATAAAATTATTGTTCTGTAGTTCTCATAATTTAAGGAATTTGAAGCATGTGATGAATATAACTCATAGTCTAGAGAAGTGATTTGGTTGTAAGTGTTTATTTTTTAAAACACATGAATTAGAAAAGATAACCATAAATATGTTCTTTATGGGGAGATAATATTAAAAATATAAATATGGGATAGTATTGGTGATAATAAAGGGGTTAGTGATATTATGGTTTTTGTTTTTCTTGAATTATTAGATGTTTTGATTTGAGTTCAACCTGAAATGTTACTTTTGGATGCACACATGTTTCATAATGGTTTAAAGAGATTAAGGTATTCAGATATTTGGAATGTGGAGTAAGAGAAAAATTATTTTTGGAATCTTATGTTATGTTTATTTAAAAATTTAGTGACCTTCCTGCTCAATTTGTCATTGAATGTGGTAAGATGTATTTTATATGATTCTAATGACTTTCTACTTGTGAAATGGATTAAGCTAAACATTGAAAATTATAATGTATTGATAACATATGCTAGACTTTTTCGATTCAGTAAACATTTAAAACATGAAATAATGACTTAAGAACTATATGATTCCTTTAAAGTTCATTAGGCTTTAGAAATTCCTCATAGACATTAATTTCATAGTATAAGGGATTAATTCATAATAGATTAATGTACAACCGAAGGATGAGATTAGGCTTATGAATTATAAATTAATAAAGTTTGATTGTTTTCTCAAACTAGTTTTTGGATAACAGAAATAATTCATCATATCTACGAAAAATATTTTAGAAAAAATAATTTATCTGTTTATTTTTCCTTCTGGTTAATCTATTTCTATTTATATGATCATAGTATTTATGGTTTTGTGATGGTTAACTAACTAATTACCATGTTCATTATCACTCTCCACAAAAATTTTATAGTTATATTTATTTTCCATGTTCATGTTAACACATTCTAATAATGATTTCATACAATAAATCTTAGTTTTGTGGTGTCATTCACATTTACATTCCCCTGTTATTATAAGAATATTTTATACCCATTTCGGATTTTGGTTTTTTAAAAAAGAATTTTGATTTATCAACCATTTTTTGAACTATAATTTTACATTGTGAGGATATAATTTTTTTAAATTTTAGGAGAATGTAACACCCCAAAATATTCTGATATGTATCTTATTGTATTTAATTTCTTTGACAGCGTAAGTTTCCCACAACACCAAACACAAACGAATATGGATGTATAGTTGAATATCATTATTTTAGAATAATTGTTATAACCTAAATGTTAAATTGGAAATAATGAATAGTATTAATAAAATTTATATATTATATATTTCATCACCTATTTTTACGTTCATCCAAATGATTTTATCGGCACAAGATAACAATAAATTCAATTTAACACAATAAAAGTATATATTTTTCTAAAGTCAGTTTCAAACCAGTTTAATGGCTCACTTGTATTTGAACTAAACTTTAAAATATTTAATAATTATTTTGAATAAAATAAAAATTATTTTTAAACTAAAAATTTAAAAGTTATCTTAGTGTGAAATTTTTTTATTCTTCTAAAAATATTTATTTCCCAATAAATATGTAAAAAATACCAATTTTTATAAAAGTATTATCTTCATTATATTAATAGTCTATTTTTTATTTTAATAGTTTCCTCACTTATTAAAGTATAAATAATATTTTTTAATCTTAAAAATATTAATATGATATAATTATATCATAGCATATGTAAATAAATATTTTAGAAGTTGTTAATTAAGTGTTGATATTTGTATGAAACAAAAATGTTTATTTTAAATTTTCTAAATAATATTTAGCTTTAAAATAAAAACAATTCATCATTTTTTTTCAAAAATATAAATTTTTTGGTCTTATTATGAAATGATACCATTATGATACCTTAATTACTTTTTTTAAGTGTTATAAAGTTAGTTATAATTTTAAAATTCTTATTTACCAATTAAATGATTGTTTTAAATAAAAATAAAATTTCTCATATTTAGTAAATTATTCTAAAAAAATGTATTTAGTTTTTGAATTATATAGAATGAGAAATGTTTATGATGAGGTTTTTGGATTTTTCTAAAATAGTTGAATTTTTGTGAATAGTGAAATACTATAATTTAAGGTATATATGCATTCTAAGATAAATACACTATTCCTTGATTCGTGAATGATGTAAGAATAATAACCTCAAACCCCCTTAATTATTTAATATAATTAGCGATAATTCTCAAACTATTCATTTTGTTATCCATAATAATAAAAAATTGATTAAAATTTTAAAAATACACCCCTTTCATCAACTTTATATACCACCTCTCAATGGCTCTTCTCCTCACACAACCAAAATCCTTAAATCATGTCTATTTTAGCCCAATATCTATCCCAAACCACTCCCCCATGTTCAAGGCTTGCTGTTCTATCCCAAAAAGGCCATTTCAAAGCTCATTACAGGGGTTCTCATATATAAGAATTCAAGAGGACCTTAAGATCAAGTGTATAACACATTCATACATAAGGTAAGGGTTTTCACATCTCACCTTTATTTCTATGATATATGCCTTATTCACACCTATTTCATGTGTGTTGTGTATTTATACTTCCATTTGATGTATAATTTGATGAATATCATTATCTTCATGTTATTAAATGTTTTAATTGATGATCATTAATTTTATGGGGAATATGCTTGACTATTTTCATTGTGGTAAGGGATTCCACCTAAACCTCTTTTTTCCCCTTCAGGTAACTCTTTATCCCTATTTACCCCAATGTAATTATTCTTTATTTTTTTTACTTATTCTAAATTATTTTTACATGTTTAATACTAATGTATTTATATTAGATCATCCTTATTTGATGGGGATATACCTGTTTTAAAAATGTTAGCTTCTAAGTTCATCCCAAAAATCAAGACCGATTAAAGGGAAATTCATATTTTCTTACACATTTTATGTACCATCCATATTATATTTTAACACATAAATATTTCTCTAAAATCAGTATTTTTTCATAAAAAACTATACTTTTTCATTTATTATTTTATAAAAACAATTGTGGAAAATATAAATGAATTTTCCAAAAGAACACTTCTATGCAAAGACAAAGGTGAATTTCTCTCACAAATTCCTAAATGATTTTATTAAACAATTTTAAACTATTTAAAAACAAATATATAATCTTAGACATTATTGATATTGATCTCTTGGGATTATCATCTATAATATTTTATAAAATGGTTCCGGATTAGTTTGACTATGGATGTGATATCTTGATACCATTCACCATACTACTCAAAATTATATGTTATTATGTTTACATGTTGGGGAATGTTATTGACATATCACATGTATATGTTGTTTATGTTTAACCCCATTCATTTTATGAATGCAATGGAGTTAGTATGTGATGGGAGGGGCCTGTTATAGCCCCTCGATGCATCTGTAGGTCTCATATGACAAACTAGATCAGGTTTTGGTCGAGACCTTACCCATTTATGTATACATCATGCATGGGGCCTAGATGGTACGTTTATGATGTTTGTAATTATTTATTCCCTCATTATGATATTAGTAATTGATATCCCATTATATTATTCGACAAATAGAATATCCATTATTATGTTTAAATCTCATGTGATTATTTATAAGGCATTATTTACTTGGTGTTTATTCCTACCATTTTATAGTCAAGATTAAATTATAATGGTATTAGTTTGTATTTATATATTGTGACTTATAATTTTTGTTTATTTTATATATTTTTTTTGTATTTTTTTCTATTAGTGATAAACAGATCTTAGGCCTTTACCATGTTTTATTTTTCTTAGGATGTAAAGATGTATATTATTAATGTCCTATAGGAGTAATCTAAGTGTTTATGGATGTTTATAATGGAGTTTATATGTTGTTTTTTAATTTCAAGATGTAATTTAAAACTTATGTACATATCTATTTTTCCAAATCTATTAAACTATTTGGTCCATTGATATGTGAATTCCTTGTTTATTATACCAGAGTATTTTAGTAAAGCACCGACTCTAGGCTACTAGGGTTGGTGTCTTTACACGCTTACCATATTTATTTTTTTCTATATTTGATCATATTTAACATTCATGGAGACTTTATATGACATCTCCAAAGAATGGTTCACTTCTGTGATTTTTTTACAAAAACGTCAACCTTATAAACTATCCTTTTGAATTCTTAAACAATCAAGAGTAATTTTTCACTAAAGAGTATAAGGAATTTCTCTTTTTAATTAAATATATATTTGAGGGTGTTTCATTTACACACCTTCATTTCTAATTAATCTTCCATTAAATTGTTTTATACTTTTAGATATGAATTCTAATAACATATTACCTTGACATGTGGAAATGTTTATATGAAAACTTCCATGGGGATCTTATAATAATAATCATTCACATTCATATAAAAAAACTAATACATTCATTGAATTTATCTTCATTACATATTGAATGTGATTCACTATAAAAATCATACTAAAAATGTTTATCCGGATATTTATCACTCTAGATACCATTATCCAATGTTTATTATCCATTTCTCTATTAAATTTATCCCTAATTTTTAGCATAATTATTCTTCATAATTTTTAAAGTTTGGGTTAAAACATCTAAATTAATACCAAAAGATACAGAAATATATTATCCCATTTGAGGATCTTCCACTTCAAATATAACTTTTATAGTTTTAGGAAAAAATAACCCTTCAAAATTGATCTAATCATATGAAATATATGTTGCAATACCAATTGTTGGTGTTATTGTTCTAGTATAGAAATACCACAGAGGGTGGAGAATCATGTGTTCATGTATTTTTGAATAATTAAAAATATCTGTTTTATTTTTTACCCCTTTGGATTTTGAAACTGTGACTTTAGTTAAAATAGATGAATTATTTTATTTTTTAACAAAACATGCACTTATATGTAATGTATAACTGAAAAAAATTTGTCATATAATTTTCTAAATGGTTCCACCCCTTCTGTGAATCCAAATTGTTGAGATTGGGAATCCCATGTCATAGGTTATCAATGATAATTCATGTCAACAATGCAAGTAGTTTTTTACTATGAATTATCCTAAAACTATGAAATTATGCATTACATAGGACTGAGTATTCCTAATAATTCACATTTTAACATAAGTATCATCTCATGGATCCTCTTAAAACTAGAATCCCACTTTTAATTCTTTTTTCAATCCTAATTTCTAAATGATCACAAGTATTTCATTAATATATCACTGCATCAAAAATTGATCCCCTTCATTAAATATAGAGTCTTATAGAAACTACTCAATAAACTCATACTTTGTTTTTGAATAGCTTCTGTATCATCACTAGAATCTATGTGTTGGCCTCTAAACACAAACTCCTAAATAACACAACCACAAAATAGAAATTACCTAGTGAGTATAATATGAAATTAATAGTTATGGATTCTTTTCTCATGTATAACAATGAAACTTAGGTAAGTTATTTCTCACTTCTAGCAGACACTGACTGGTATGTTTGATATATATTTTCTTTAATTTAATCTATTTAGTGGGATCAATTTAACATATTCATATTCTCTTCTTATTCGATACATATATATTATTCTATTTATATAACTATATGAGGACTCTTCAATTTTTATGAGACCCCTCTTTATCCTGGGCCTCTCTTCTTCTACCTCGATAGGTGATCTCAACTTATTTTATTCTTATTCAACAATATCTATAGTTTTCTATTGATGTAAAAAATCATCTCTTTCAAATTAATAATTTTTAAATTGTTCTCTTATTTATTCCACTTTGAATGTGAATCCATTTTCTTTCCAATAATTTTTGAAATCCATATGTGGAAGTTTTAGAAATAATGTGCAACTTAAAATAATATATCTGCATGTGAACATCCAACATTCTCTTAATCCCAATATCCATTAGATAACCCAAGTAAAATGAATCATGTGGGATTATTTACAATATATCCTTTCTTTTTTATACACATTTTTATACTTGGTAGACTATATTATCAATTTTTATGAAGTTAAATCGAGTGTATTAATCCCAAAATGACTCCATAGACACACACAAATAAATCACTTTTTAAAGGCTACATAAAAAATGTAGTAGTAGTAGATGAGGTTTGGAGTATCTCATTTCAACATCAGTTCATTTCAAAAAAAAATATAGACTCTACTTGAGTATATTAATATTAGTAAGAAAATAAATCATTCACTTTCTTATCCAAGATTAATCAAAACAAATTTCTAATATATAAAGAACTAAAGATCGGAATCAAAAACATGTTACATGATTTACAGACATTACAAAATATAATATTTATCATATCAATAATGATTAAATTATTATCCACCCATATTTGTTCTATTTTATCTTTATTTAAATAATCCTCAAAATCATGTTCTATCTCGATCGTTCTTCTTCGATTATATTGATTTAAATTATATTAAGTAACTTAAGAATTTACTCACCTAAATATGAGTTGTTTTTGGATACCCATGATGTTTCATCTAAATTATATAGATGATAATCCCCTTGATCTCCTTCAAACATAGGATTTAATAATAGATAAAAATATCATCATGATTATTTAACATGAATGAAAAACACTTCCATGATCCTAAATGATTTTCCATGTAGGTCTTTAATCAATGGGAAGTCATACGTTTATATGTAGAAATATTATAATTTTTCTATGTGTTAACACATATAGAGACTACATATGGAATGTATGTATGTTTATATGATTCATTCATGGATTCGAATAAAACATTTACAGGTCAGATGACTTATATCCAGGTTGATATTAAACATATGTAGATCCCAGTGACTCATACACATATCATTGCATAAGATAATGACTTGCATATGAACATGAATTCAATCATATGTAGTTTTCAATGACTCATATGTAGAGTGTTGACATATTATATAAATCATACATATTGATAAATATGGATCATACACAATTTTCATTACCTCTGAAATGACTCATACATGATTCTGAGACATTGTCATTTTTCTTATTCACCATTAAAAATTCTATATTTATTCTAATTGATTTAAAACCACCTCAAAACCATATCAATTTATCTTAGTATCTTAAAATCAGTTTATAAAAAAATATTCAAGAAATTTTTATAATAATATAAAATATATTTCATTAAATTCTAAATGTCATGGAGCATATAATTACTAATCTTTTTGTATTAATATATATCTTACTACCTCAAGATTACATACTTAATTTTAGTCTTCTAAATAAATTCATCCAAGAGTGTGTTCATAAATGATTCCATAAGAAAACACTTTTTGTTAATCTATGATGAAATATCAAAACTATAACGTCTAAATATATTTATCACCTATATTTCTTGTCTTTATTAAACCTAACTGAAAAAAATTAAATAAATCAATTCAAGATATAGAAAAAAATATTCAACAGTAAGATAAATTAACATAAACTACTCCATCTATAACATGTTATAGACTACGAGCCTTTGAATATGGTATCCCTTGTTAAATCTATTCAGAAACACTCAACAATCATCATGTTTTTAGGGTTCCACATGTTGTATACATATCATTCATTACCCATGAATTTAGGGGATGATCCTCCATATCTGTTGTTGGGGGATACCCACTCCATCATCGATATTCACATTTACATAATTATATTGAAAATATTCTGAAAAAACCAAATTTCAACCCATATGAAACATCACTACATGGGAGGGAATATAAAACCCGACCCCTATTCATGTTATGAAATTTGGGTGGGGGTAATTTTTGAGGTTAGTGGGTGGGAAATTTTTAAAATTGAGTATTTTAACAAGAATCAAAGAGTCATAACATCATAAAGGGGTGTTTTTCTATTTTTTGATGGATCCCTATAGGTTCCTAAAGTTCTTGCATAAGACTTTATAATTCATGTTCAATTTTTGGGGTTTTGGGAGCCCTTTATCAATGATAAAAAGTTTGGTGTGCATGAATTAGGAGGAACCAAAATTCACCCAGAGTTTGGTGTGATTTTCAATTAAAATTATATAGAGGACTGTTGAGTTTTATTTTTATAATTTGGTTTATGATAAATCATTAAATCTTTAGAGTAAACCATTTGAGGTGTCTTAAATCGACATCTCGGTGCATGGTTATAGATAAACCGTGTGAATTATTATATAGGGTTTTAAAAAAAATGTAGACTGACTATGTGAGGAGTGGTGTTATGGGGAAGTGATAAATATATGGTTAGCACATAGTGTGGAAACCCATATTGAAAAACCATGAACCTCTTTAAAATTTAAACAATTATAAGAATTCTTCTGCGAACCATACATCCTTAAACCTTATTTTTCATCCCTTTCTCATCCAAAACCCCTATGTGTGACACACCATTCCCGCTGTACTATTCTAGAGTATTTCTTCCTTATTCCTTATATTTTTTTTTTCAATTTGGTGCAATGAGATCATAATTTTTATCTATGAGTCCTCTTGTACCCTTTCTTTGATTTTTTCAGTTTCTTGTTGTATCTCCCTATTTTATTATAATATTACATAATTCCAAGGTGTTTGCCTAAATCTTAGTTATATTTAAATTTAAAACAAACCAACTGATAATATTTGATGTTTTGGATTCAGTAAACCCCATGATTTCAAGTAATTTTCCATTTTAGATTGTATTTTGATGTTATATAATAACAAAGTTATGCTTATAGAGTTTTTGGATGGTTTTGGTGTGTTTTGGATGATTTTCTAAAGGAGATAAATTTGATTTTGATTTGAGGATATCATGAAACATCTCCCTGAAAACGTGTGTGAGATTCTAAGAGTAACATGGTATGATACTATTAGTAGAATGATTTTTTGAAACTGTATGGCTAGGAAAAAAAATTGATGTGGAGAAAGAGAGAAAAGAATGATTTTCACATGGTTTGGGAAACTATGTGAACCAACCATGTGAGATACGATATAGAGATAGTTCTGATTCCTACATTCAGTAGAATGATTCCTAAACTAGTCATTCTAACCATGCTACATTCATTAAATTCTATGAAAATTGGTGTTTAACTTGGTTTTATACCCCGAAACTATAACACCCCACAATTTTATTTATATTTCCTTAGAAATAAAACGTATTTATATGATATAATTATTTACACATAACCAAAAGTCAAAATTAACTAGTGACATAATATACCATTATAACCATTCCAATGTATTGGAAGGTCTGAATAAGATTAATGACATTATGAAATATATATTGAAATTGCTTTCTAAATTTAAATGCATTCATTAATGCCTAATAAATAGTCAATAGATTTTTATTGAAATCATTTAATGATTAAAATTTGTACTTTTCAAAAACTTTTCTATTCTACATGTAATTTATTTTCATCTAAAACTAGTATATTGATATCTATTGAAATAAAATTTCAAATAAATATAATGATATTGATAATGAATAAATGAATAATTATTCAAAAAACTGTTATATAATGATTGGTATTGAAGATAAAATCTTTTAAATGTAAAAATAGTAATTTTTATGAAAATTGGTGCCCCTCTGAACTATATATTAGACTTTGAATCCACTGGACCTTTTGTTCATGTAATTGGTTCCCCCTCAAAACTATTATAAAAAGAAGTGTTTCCTTTTTTTAATAAAAGGTGTTGGACCCCCAATCATCTGAAAATAGTAATAAAATAAATAAATCATTATTAACTAATATTTTTAATGAAATTTATAGATTTTATAGTAACCCAAAATATTTTAACATACATTTAATTATTTTTTGTATGGTAAGGAATGATTGTAAATATAGATTTATTCTAAAAAGTGCACTTTTATAAAAATGGGGATTTGTTGTGTTTTTTACACTTGTTTTGTAATTAATTTTTTGATATTATAGAAATTTTATTTCATAAAATGTATTATATATATTTAATCAACATTTTTAAATTGGGTATTGATGCCCCTTTCATTTGTGTCCATGATAAATACCGAAAATAGTACAAATTTATTTTCATTGTAAAGACTAAAATGGTTTTTCCGAGGGGGTTAAGATAATAAAAAGGGTTGGATTTACACATAAACAATTCAAATTATCATTGGATTACCATATTTTTACCATATCTAATATAATCTTCTAATATGAGTCATCTTGGATCCATTTTTATTAAATAAAATACTGATATATTTTAATCTTTTCAGAAAGTCCTTGTGTGTCCTCTCCCCAAATTATAAAAGGACATCCCATATTCTCCTTTAATAACACTTCAATATAATATTATATCATCCATTAAATACAAAAATCTTTTAATAAAAACCCTCCCTATTTTTTATAGGTCTTGGTCTGATCATAAAACCACCTTTTAAGGATTAAGGTGTAAGAAGAATGAGGTTTATTAATGAAGAGAAACAATTCTCAACGAAGCTCTTCCAATTTTATTTCTTCTTACAACTTATCTAAACATATTTTATAAATTATAAATTTTTTAATTAAGTTTCATAAATATACTGATATATTATTGTGATGAAAAGAAAACCATTTCCACTTGTTTTCCTTCAAATGTTAAATGAAGATATCGCTTGTACAGGTGGACTACCACCTTCATATAGAAATATGAATCATTTTCCATCACACTGTCACATATTGGATCATAATAATATATTTACTAAATATTTAAGATATTTGTTATGTAACATTAAAAAATAACAAAAAAATATTATTTAAATTTTCATCAATCATTTCATTGAAAAATGAAAAAATGTTCATGTATGCATACAGATGAATATATCCATGAATGGTTTAATTAATTTATCTATGTATTCCATTTATGGATGATTATAAATATATATATAGTGAATATATGTGATATTTATGTCCTGAATTACATTTTATATATTATAGAACCATGATCAAAGTAAAAGTATCATAACATTCTACTAAAAATTTTGAACAACAAAATTGGTAACCCCAATAAGAAGTGTAACATCGTATTAATCTTTTAAGGTACTCATTAGCCCTAATTTTTGTTCAAAATTTGGTTATGATTTGTCTCAGGTTTATTCAGGTGAGATTTTAATTTTTTAAAATTTATGGGTTATGCATTGTTGGCACATGATTTTCAAAAACATTGCATCCACCTAGTGGAAACAATAAAAACCCAAATAGTGGTTGTTTTCATGGTTTGCACAAAATTTTTAAAACATTGATCCCAACAAGTAGATATTGTTCACCCCATTAGAATGTTTCATGTTTAGTGTTCATGCTTTGAAAAAACATGAAGCCCTACCCAACTAGATGTAACTGCTATTTTTTTATTCTAAAAATTATTTTTTGAATTCAAAACCTTTATTTCTCCACTTTCTCAACCCTAACTCAATATTACATGAAATATTAGGTCATGGAGGCTCTAAAGAACCATTTTTTTATCCTTGAATGAAATTTCATGGAATATCAAATCTCGGTGAACCTCATTTTGATTCCTCTCAAGTAAGTGATCTTCTCTTGTTCCTTCTATCCCACTCACTCCTTCATTCCTCCATATGTTTTACTATATCATATTGTTGTTGATGAATATAAAATCATCTGTTTTGGATATTGAATCTTGGTTTGATTATTCAATCTACATTGTTCTCATTCTTTATTTCAAATTCTCATTGTGAGCGTGGTGTATCGTGTTTCCAAAATTATGATATGTTTTTATGTTGAGATTTAACATTCCATAAAACCCTGATTTTATTGATTGATTTAGATTGATTTCAAATAAATTATTAAAATTCAATTCAGTGTGAATTGAAATTTGAAATTTTTTTGGCATTAATTTGGAAGAAAACTCCCAATTCACGTGGAACTGGAATTTGGGGTGTGATTTCAATTTGACAGGAATTGTGAAATTGATTTATGTGACTGTGTTTTGAGAAAAATTACATAAATTGATTTGATAAGAACCTATAAATGTATTTATCTTGTAAAATTCATCAATTGATTAAAACTCTATATTTTGAGTTTTAATGTGAAATTGGAATATTCAAACAAGAAATGGTACTATTATAGTTTAAATGTTTTTTAATTAATTTTCCCATTATTGATTGATTGTTTGGGAACATGAGACCATGGGTATTTACTGTAATTTTTTTGAAAAACATGTTTGTATTTTAATTCCCTAGAAATGGATTTATTTTTATTAATCTAAAACAAACCTTGTTCAGAATATCTCATCACCAGTGGAATGTTGATGGATCCTATTGGGCCAGTGCCTGAGGGATTTTTGTGCACATTATAATGATCACTGATATGATATCTGTGATGATCCTGTAACTATGAACTATCATACCATAGGACAGATGACCATGAATCTTTTTGTAAATTTTTATAAATATTCCATTGATTGGGAAACTAATATACACATTCCTATTGATTTATATGAAATATTTTATATAAAATGTTTACATAAGAATTTTTTTTCAAATGTTTCCTTCATTTGAAATGAAAAGATTATTTAGTTAAAAATATGAAAATATACTGCCATGCCTGTTTTCAAAATAATTTAATTCCAGATATTGTTTATTATTATTATGGAGTCTTATTTTGGAACACTTAGTGAGACCCTACTGTGATTTAATAGCACATCATACCTTTTCGTTCGGGCATTTCTAGATACTTTTCTACCATGTTTGAGTAAAGGGAAGGTGTATATGGTTGGAGGTGGATGTTATTTATCATTTATGAATGATGTGTTGAGACTGTCAAGATTTTTTAATTTTATCTCTCTTGTTTTTATTACTTGATGATGTACTGTTTGGGTTTTGATATACCTACATTTTCATCTTATACTGTCTCATTTGGCTGTTTTAGTAGAGCATAATAACTCGTTTCTACTTATTCCTCTATTTTTGTTGAATATTTATTCCTATATTAATCATTTATGATTAAAGGATCTAGTCACCTTCCCATGTGGATCGGGAATGAGATTCAGTATTTGTTAAGATTGGCTTGGTGTTAGGGTACATGTTTATTCAGCCTAGTTTGTGAAAACATTTTGTCAAAGTTTCTAGTTATGCATCATTTCATGATTTCATTATGTATTTTATAGTTTTTTGGGGACATGGGTTGTAATTGTTAGTGATTATCATACCCACTATAATAATAATTATCTATAAGTCGACATGGGTGGGTTGGGAAAGGGGTCTTGATGATTAGTTCTAGTTATTTCCCTAATTTTGATTTATATTGATTGAAATCTAATTCTTGTTTATCTATATGACATGATTAATTTCCCTTGTTTATCTTATTTGAGTGTTCAACTGAGTAATATTATGAAATATTCTATGTTTTTAATAATTTTTTGTAGAATCATGTCTCTAAGAATACGTGTGAACAAGATCCATGGGGAAGATGTTGAAGAATAAAAATAATAAAATCCTCTCATGGACTAGAATATGGTTGATGCGATTGTGCAGGATTTCCATACTCTAGGACATATGCTTATACGAATTCTCATTTAGGATCAAATTGTGTAACCTCAAAGGGATGAATTTTGGAGTCATGATCAATATTTCCTTCTCTAGAAGCCACCGTCATTCTAAGGCTCTAATAATCCTCAATAGGTTTAGGATTGTTTTAGAAGGATAGAGATTTTTTTGAGTAATTAGAGATGCCTAATATGATCAAAATGTAGTGTTCCACATTTAACCTAGAGGTACCTAGAAGTAGATGGTGGGACTTAATGGTAACAAAGAAGTATCGTGAAATCTTATAGTGGAAGGAATTTAAAGTAATTTTCACTGATTATTTCTATCCAAAGAATATGGTGTTAGCTATTTCTATGGAGTTTTTCTAACTTGAGCAGGCTGATATAATCATTATTTCGTATTAAAATTACATACCAGTGATAATGTGGTTTCCGAAAAATATTTTTTCGAATAAAAGGATTATGAATTGATAGTTCAAGAGGAGAATTTTATTTGATATTTGTTCTTGAGTGTTTTTATTGAAGCTCCCTTCTAATGATGATGTGTTCGATATAGAATTAATGGTTGAGCTACAGCTTGCAGGTAACTAGAGGTTGATAGGAGTTCTATTTTCTCCCAATGGAAGTTCTCTGAATTCATTAAAAGGAAAGAGAAATAATGATTAGTCACATTGTGGTTCTAAATAGAACAGATCTTCTATACCGCATATAGTGCTTGGAATATAAATTTTTATTTGCTGTCATTGTGAAAATACCGGGAACTCAAAATTGCTTTTCAATAAGGCTCCCATGATATATGGTTACTACGGATGCTCCGGTAACTATTAGTTGTTTTTCACGTCTATTCTTCTCTAAATAGTGGGAAAATATCATCAGAGTCCAAAATGTGTAGTAGTGCAATCTGATGCTTCACAAACTAAGGGGTTCTAGCCATAACAATCAAGAATAAATCATTTTCATGTTGTGTATGGGTCTCTATAGATTCGAGGTATATATATTTTGACCATGAGATGTACCATCACTAAATATTCATCTTTAGTGACTTCTTTTTTTGATATAGTTGTATCTCAATCATTTATTTCAAGTCATATTTCGAATCTTCTAAATCATTCAATGAAATATTTATCATATATGATGGATATTACTACACCCATCCGAATAAATAGAATGTAATTTCATTGTTGTCCTACATATTTTTTCATTATAAAAGATTTCTCTTATGTGGGATTTTCTTTTTCTTGACATGAAACCTCAAGATTTTATTATCAGGATGGATTGAAACATTTATAACAAATCATTAACTGATTTTTATGTTTTGGGGGTCTTATTTACTACGATTGATGTGGTGTATTTTATCTTTCAAGGTGGATGGTACCCTTGTTCATGTAGATTCTGGACTTTTTTTCGAGAGTGTGCAATGTAGTATCATTGTCTTTTTTTAATTGTAGTGAGAATGTTTGAGAGATGATATTCCTCTAGTTTTATTTGGGTTACCTATGTTTTTTCCATTTGAATTCTCCATTTTTCCACTAGTAAGGGTGGTATATTTTTCTGTTGATTAAATACATGGTACATAACTAGTGTATACACATTCTGACCATATTTCCCCAAAAAATTAAATATTTGAAGAATCAGTTGTATGAACTTTTACTGAAAGGATTTATACACATGAACATGTCACCTTTAGCGAAACCTGTTATATTTAAAAAGAAATTTGTTGGAAAAAATCACCTATGTGTTGAAAACCAAAAAGTTAACTATGTTATGGTAGAGAAAAAATATTTTTATACATGGATTGATGATATTTTTGACTAGTTAAATGGGGTAAAGTGGTTCGTGAAGATTTATCATTGATATGGTTATCACCATTTGAGAATAAAAGAATCTAGAATTTAGAAAATCACCATTCAGATTAGTTATGGTCATTATGTGTATCTTGCTATTTCATTTGGAATAACCAATTCTCTTGATGTATTTATGGTTTTGATGAATAGGTTCTTCCTTTAGTATAATGGTAGTTTCATGGTGGTCTTGGTGTATGAAATTCTAGTTTACTCTTTGTCATAAAAGGGTCAGGTGATTCATCTGAGAGAAGTTATAAAATTATTGAGAAATCACTGATTGTATACCAATATTTCGTTATGTGATTTCTAGATATGTCAATTGATGTTATTTGGAGACATCATTTTAGGACATTGTATTTTATTATATTCTGAAATGGAGAATTCTGTTATGACATGGGAGAAACGATATCATGTTTTTGATATTCAGAGAATCTTGGGATTATCTAGGTATTATCGTCGGTTCATAAAGGATTTCTTATTGTCAGATTCTCTGATGACCACACTAACGCGAAAGGGGGTAATGTTCACTTGGTATGAGATATTTCAGAATTATATTATTGAGATGAAACATATTTTTTCTTTTTCATTACTGTTAACTCTTCCAGAGACTGATCAAGGAAATTTAGTCTTCTGTGATACATCAGGTTTGAGCTTTGGTTGTGTTCTTATGAAGGGTGATAATTTCATTGCATACGGATCTCGACATCTGAAGACACATGAGAAAATTTTCCTAACCCAAGAACATGAACTCTCATTTTTTATGATTGCACATAAGAGTTGGGGAAATTAACACTATAGAAAACACATACAATGTATTCAAACTATATGATCTTGAGTTATATCTCCTCCCAAAAATATTTGAATCTATAACAGAATATTGAGATGGAGTACCAAAAATATTTTGATTTTGATGTCACATATACCCTAGGGAAATGAAATTTCATTTCAATTGATTTCAGAAAGAAAATTTACACCCATACTATGAAAGAATCCCCAACAGAGTGGCGCTTGATAGATCATTTTACACAATTTTATATT
The DNA here is from genome assembly GCA_963277665.1 of Viscum album. Lineage (NCBI taxonomy): Eukaryota > Viridiplantae > Streptophyta > Magnoliopsida > Santalales > Viscaceae > Viscum > Viscum album. The sequence goes on along the minus strand of OY728132.1, from coordinate 1,261,154,492 downwards.
GGTGTTTGGGAAATGGGGGTCACTATTGTCTTGTCGAGTGATTTGTTGACTTATTCTCTTCTTGAGATGATTCTTTAGTAAAAACTACTTAATAATGAATTATGTGGCATTATTAACTCCATTTATGGTGGGAAGATTATTGATGAGTTTTCATTCTCCACAAACGGTGTCCTATGTTTCTAGGACCAGTATGTTTTACCTTTTCCCGTAAGAAAAGATTTAATGGGGGATTTACATAATTCCTAGTTGATGTGCACCCATGAACTAGAAATATGTTCTGTGATATGTTTCTATAATTTTTTGGGTTGGTTATGAGATGTGAAATTACTAATTTTGTTCTTATTATACATTCCAATAGGTCAAGTCTGAGCATCATAGGCCTTAATGTTTTATTCAACCACATCTACTGCTAACTTGGATGAGGGATAGTATCTCAGTGAACATTAGGGTTGGGATTTCACATATCTATAAAAATATTAAAGTTATTTTTTTGATCAATTGTCTCACTAAATTGGATCACTTTAAATTCATTTATTATATAACCATAGTTAAGGACCTGGGAAATCACTATGTGAACGGGATTGATAATTTTCATAGATTTTCATCTTCAATATTATATGAATGGGATCCCCATTTTATTTCTCACATTTGGAGATGCATTCTGGAGGTATTGGGATATCATGCTTGTTTGATTAAGACATACCATCTACAGAAGAATGGATATATATATGTATATATATATATATATGTATGTATGTATTCTTGGGGATATGTTTCATGTTTATGCCCTCGATTTTGGTGGATCTTGTGATGACCATTTGGGTCTGGTAAATTTAGTTACCAATGAACTATCATAATGTCTATTTTTGAGACCCTGAATGGTAATACGTATAAATATATATTCTTTTGGTTGAATAATGGTGAATGTTCCTTATTGGGGTGAAGAATTTTTATAGGGAAGATGAAAAATATGTGGTTTATTCCTTATAAATCACTATTGTGTTAGTTGCATATTGGTGAAATTTAATTGTTTCATCTGAAAATGTTTAAATATATAATAAAAAAGATTCATTTTATCTATTAGAGTATGTTGATAGCATAGATCTAGTATAATTCTTATGGGGTTCATCATCCTAATCTGTTGGATTTTTTAGTTGGTGACCTGGTGTTCTTGAATGTTTCACCTAATTTGGGTCACCAATCGATTTGGGGGGAAAATCAAAGATTAATCCTCATTTTGTAGGACCTCTAGAGGTTATTTAGAATGTGGGAAAAGTATATTATTGATTATAAATTCTACTATAGTTGAAATTGATACATAACTGTGTTTATGTATCGCAACTATAGAAGTATCTTTGTGATCCGTTTCTTGTTCTAAGCTAGAGTGATCTTGAAGAAGTGCTTGATTTATCCATCACTATGAATCCAATCCGGATAGTTAATTCTAAAACCATTGTACTTCATGGGAGGAAAATAACTTTGGTTCTTGTGCTATGGAATCACACTTTAGATACTCATGAAATGTGGGATTGAGAGGCACAAATAAGAGAGAATGGGCCTCATTTTTTTATATAGAGACCACATGACACGATTTATATAGAAATAGTATTTCTATGGTGAGGATATTGTAACAAACTATTACAATTTTTAGGTACTCATCAACCCTCATTTTTTCATTCTTTGGATGGGGTTCATCTCATGTTGTATTAGTTGAAATTTTAAAAAATTTCGAATATTTTGGGATCTGCATGGTTGGCACATGGTTCACCCAAACCGTGCACCCAACAAATGTAATCCTTGAAAATGTAGGCTATGGGGGTTTTCATGGTTGGAATATAGTTTTAAAAATTGTGTGCATGCAATATAGAATCAATGAACCCTATTATAGGGATACATGGTTAGGCTGCATAGTTTGAAAACCCATGTGGACCTCCACAGCTAACTATGCGTGCGTGTTTTTAATATTAAAAAAATTATTTTATGAAATCTTGAACCACTATTTCATCACCTGGTCAACCCCAAAATATTATTACTCAAAATACTAGGTATTAGAGGATCTCAAGAACCATTTTTGGATTATCCAAACCCCTTTCGAAGAATATTGAAACTTGTTAAACCTTGTTCGATTCCTCAATGGAAAATTATCTTCTCACATTCCTTCTCTCCCCCGCACTCATTATATCCTCCATAGGTACTATTATATTATCTTTTTTGTTGATGTATATAAACTCCATTGTTTTGGTTCTTGAACCAATGTTTGATTGTATGTTCTTTTTTAAATTAATTCTTCGTTTTGAAATCACATTGGGGGGGGGGTGTATCTTGTTTCCATGATAAAGGAAGGTGATTCCCTTGAGATTTTCAATTTCATAAACTATATGATTTTTTGATTGATTTATATTTAAAAAAAATTAAAAACAATATAGTGTGAATTTTAATTTGAAATTTGATTGGCATGGATTTAGTGGAAAACCCCCAATTTCAATGGAATTGGAATCTGGGGTTTGATTTGAATTTCATGAAAATTGTTCAATTGATTTCTATAATCATATTTTAGGAATATTTAGTTAAATTTATTTGATAAGATCATATTATTGGATTTATCTTGAAAGAGTCATGAATTTAATAAAAATATTTGTTTTCTCTTAAGTGAAATTGGAATACTGAAACTGAAATGGGGTGATATTAATTTAAACTATTTGGAAATAGTTTTCTCATTATTTATTGATTGATTGAGCACATTCGTGACTGGATAATTAGTGGATTGTTTAGGGAAGACATGCTAGGATGTAATTCCTTATAAATTTATGGATTATTAAAAACTATAAAACAAACTTGGTTTTGTAGATCTCATCCCTAGTGGAATGTTGATGGGGCCTCATTGGCTAGTTACTGGGGGATGTGTGTCCAAATTATAGTTATCATCAATAAGAGTTGTTTAAGGATCCCATAAAAAAGGAACTATCATACCTCAAGGAAGATCCCAATGTATATTGTCATGATTTTTTTGATATATATTACATTTATTTTGAAATTTTTGTACGCATGCCTAATTATTATTATAAACTATTTTATATAAAATGTTTACTTAAGCCTTTGTTTGAAAAGTTTCCATCATTTTAAATGAAAAAAACAAGTTTTTTAATATGAAAATGTATTTCCATGCAAATTTTGAGTGACATTAAAAAAAATATTTGGTTTATTATTATCATGGAAACTTATAGTGGAACACTTTCTGAGACCATGCTATTATTTTTTCTCACACCCTACTTTTAGCTTTATACATTTGTATATTATCTTCTACCAGGTTTGAGTAAAGGGGAGATGCCTCTAGGAGGATGTTGATGTTATTAATCCTTTTTCCATAGAGTGTTGAGGCAATATTGATGTTTTAATTTTATCTCCCTTTCTTTTGGTACATGATGATTTACTATTTGGGTTTTTATATACCTGCTTCTTCTTTTGGTACTATCTCAGTTTGGAGTTTTCATTGGGAAAATATACTTATTTCTATTTATGTCACAGTGTTTGTAGTAACATTATTCTCACATTTTTCTTTTTTAATCATAGGATCTAGTCTCAAACCCCGGGGATAAGGATTTCCCTTTGGCTATGTCCAGACTGACATTGGGATTAGGTTAATTGGGTATCTAGGCTATTTTGTTAAAAAATAGATTTTAATGAAGAATTATTAATAAATCGGTGGTGTAATGTTCTATGTGGATTATATGTTATATTATATCTATGTAAATGGATTTTTTATTGAATTATAATAAGTTTTAATTTTTTATAGAGGATATTAGAGAACATATGTATCAAGTAAAACCTATAGAAAGGATTATATGTTATATTTATCTTTTTACGGGGGAAATTTATGTTTTGTGAAATTATATGATCGATACCACACAGATAATATGTACTTTTTTTCTTATATAGATTACATTTTTTTCTTCCACTTCTCTCTATTTTAATAATCAGTAGACCAGAAGAAAGTTTTCATTAAAACTGATATTATTTGTCTCTTCGGTCAGGAATCATTTTTGTTTATGTCTTTATTTTCTTTGGAATGTTTGAAATAATATTATTAATGTTTTATAATGATTTATTATAGTAATTTTTTCCATTTTATAATTTTAAAAAAACCAAAAGAAATATTCTTATCTATTTCTGAATTAGGTATGTTTTATCAAATGGGTGAATATAATAATTATTTTAATTCACACTGTATGAATGGAATTTTCATCCATCCAGACCACTTAATTCTTTGAAGATTTTATTAAAATTTTCATTGGATCATTTAAAATAAAAATATTTCCATAATATTTTGGAAATTATTATATTTTATATAACTGATTTCAAAATGAAAATTTTATTTCCCTCAAGAAATATTTTTGTCATATTTTAAAATAATTTTCATTTATGATAACAATATTTTATGTTCCTCATGATTCACTAGGGATATAAAACAGTGATACCTTCTATATTCCTTATCTAGATGATTTATGATTATTAAGATGAAACATTTATGAAAACCATTTTCTTTCCCTTGGTTAAGTTATGATGAATTATTAATGATTTTCATCCCTCAAGGAATACATATTAATGGATTCTTATTATATGATGGGTGGATCTGTTATATCCCCCCAAATATTTCGGCTAAGATTACTATTTTTTAGACAAAAGGTTTCCTGGGAGGTTATCTAGAACCCAAAAGAGGGTATAATGGTGGTTATCCCAAGCCCAAAAAGGGTATATGGGATGTTATCTTAAACTTAATGCAAGTAAATAGTTGATCAACATAAGAAAAACTTGCAACGAATGTCTTTTTTGGTATCCATAAAATGATATTTTTACAAGTATGATTTTTCTATAAATTAGGACACTCTCTTATGACATGATATTTTTCTAATGTTACCCTATCATGGGCCATGTTATTTGATTTCATTATAATTTTTGTCTTATGATCTAAAACTATTTATTCCATGAATCATTATTTTTCTCTATGAATTTTTTTGAATGAATTTTAAATTTTAATATATTGTTCTTATACCCTTATGCTCATTTTATACGTATATAATAATTTATATCTCCCTTTATACCCCCCAATGAAAATCTATGCTCACCCTTTATTATGGTTTCCTTCCCCATGATATGAAGAATTTTTTTAGGTTTGATAAGTCTACAAATAGTGCTAGTTGTAATGGACCTAATGGGAGATACTGTAGATTCTATATAGACTAGTTATTTATATATCCATGTATTCAAATACACTAAATATTTAAAAAAAATTCATGGATAATAATGATATAAATTAAATATTAATCAAATAAAATTTAATATTTTTGTATATAATTCTTGGGTTTCATTAGAAACCCTCAATTTTCACCACTCCACTTATGATCTTCAACTCCAATTCTCTAATAAGTATTTTTGGTAATACCCTTTTTTAAAAAAATTGGTTTTTATGGATGTAAGTTAATTGGTTATCCATAATCAATGGTATGTATCCATTTTCCCTCTATATATTTATATCATCTCATCTCATCTCACATATATTGTTGGATCTAATATATTATAGAGTGATATATGATATATGAGGTTTTTTGAGGAGATATTGATTAGATCTATTGATGGAACTATGTTTAGATCCTTGAATAATATATTTCATAGGATTGTTCAGTTTTTTCATCCCACATTTAGAGGCAGGTGCATAATTTGTAACTCCACTTTATTTTTATTTGGAAGGATTTATTATCTAAACACTCTTTCTATGATATTCAAATTCAACACCTAATACTTATCATTTTCATAATAATATATTATTTGGATTAATGAAATTCATACTTCTAGTTTGATTAATGGATGTGACTCAAATAAATTGATGTAAACCTTGTGGAAGGATTATTTTAATGGTTAGAGAATAAAACTAGTTATTCAAAGCTATTGAGAAAAATTAAACTTTTTTTATTGATTATATTAATTATGTAATGTGGTCTTGGAGTATATGGTTTCATGTGTTTATTTTACATAACATGTGGTTATGTTAGAACAGACACAGTTCTTAGTGATAGAAACAAAATGTGTGTTAGATTAACACCTTATAATGACCATATTAATGATGGACCACTGCTTATAAGTATAGTGGTATTCATTCAATAACTGTGTGTGCGTGTGAACTATGAAATGGTTATGGTAATTGGAAAGAAAGAACGAACATATTAATTTAGTTCAATTTTTTATAGTTAAACTATATTATTTAGGAAAACTATTTTGATACTATCACACTATGTTTTTTATAAACTATTAGATAACTTGTTTCTAGTATTATCAGAATGTATTGGGAAGTCTCTGTGGGAAATCCTACTGGGGATCGATACTCAACCCCTCAATATGAACTTTTGTGGGCATCTAGACATTTTTTTATTATGAAAAGGTAAAGTAAATTCCTCTTTCATAACTAATAGTTCATAAGGATGAGAGCTATATAGGATAGAGATGGTGCATGGAGTTACACTTATAGATTCATTAGACTGATTACATATTGGTATTATTGGATTAATGATCATTTTGGTTCCCTTGAGTCTATTTTCTAAAATTTTCCCCATTAATCTAATATTGTTATTTTATTTATTTATTGATTTTTCACTTAAGTTATATTAAATATACTCTTGTATCTTATAGTTGACTTATTTTTTTTTATTTTATATTGTCAGGTTATGTATGTTCATCAGGTAAAATTTTCCACAATTTTTTACTAATCTATTTACATTAATTTCTATAATTAGATATCTTGGGGATATCACCAATGGTTATTAGAACCTTTTAACTAATTCAAGATAATGGATTGGGTGTGAATGTTAAAATTGGTGACAATTTCATGTGAGTAAAGACTATGTGAGTTTTTCTTCTATATATAGAAAAATGTATTTCCTTATATGAATTATAAACCCAAATTAAGAGTTAATATCTTGTTTGGATAATTTTTTAATATTTTTATGCTATTGATAAGTTAGAATCGAAATGAAAACCCATGAAAAGTATATCATTGTGGAAAATTTTAGAAACACAATACATCAATATATTTGGGGGATATAGAATATTAATTGGAAGAGGAGATGATTAAGAGATTGAATTTAATCTTTAATTTCTTTGTAACATCAACTCGTCAAAGAGTAATGTTATCAGTCTACACATAGGTTGATTATGTAAATAAATGGTGGAATTTAGTTGTCTAAGATATTTTTGACAAATGCCTTTTGTGGAAGGACTTTGGTGAATATTTTAGAAAATATTTCTACCCCTTAACCATCAATATATCTATAATTATTTGATCATTCATTATTAACAGTATAATCTATCAACAATGAAGAATTTAGGTAATTTTATGAACTTATTACATTTTTCTCTACAAGTGGCTACCACTGAACCTCTAAAGGCATGAATATTTAAGTATATACTATGATAATAAAATTTTTCTTAGATAGTTCTTCTATTTATTAATGATTATATAGTGATAGGGAATAGAGTGATAGTGGTTGAAATGGATATAACTATTAATCCATCAAGAGGAATTAAATTTCTCTCTATATGAATAGGTGGGAACTATAATGCAAGGAATGTATGAATATGGATAGATACTTCCATGTTTTTTGTGCGCCTCCAAATCGAACCACTAAATTAGTAAACATTATTCCAAAACCCAATATCAAGATAGTCTCTTTCCATTGTGTTTTATTAGAGAATATAAAGCCAAATTTTAAATAATCGCCTTTAAATTTTCACAACTATATCAAGATGAGATATATCAAATTTTATTTTCATAGAAATCCAAATTTAATTTCTGGAAATATATATCATGTCTCTCAGGTATGTTATACATCAAGGACCGAATAACCCGAAGGCATTCATTTTTATTGATTTATGATAACACACCTTTCATGGGATAAGGGGGAACCCTTACAAGGCTCGTAGGCTTAGAGATTACAAGGCTTATAGGCTTAGGAGATTACATGACCCGAAGGTCTTAGGGAATTCAACCAAACTATCTACAAGGAACTTCCCCTCCCCAGCTTCTGCATTATGATTGTAGCTCTACACATTTTCATAGCCTCCTGGCTAGGCATCCCGTGCAAGCATAGGCTGGTACCGATGGCATAGCCATACCCTCTGATTCTGACAATCCATTTGGCTCTACTCTGGTGAGTGCACCTACTCTGAATCATCTTCTGGGACAGCTCCTTTTTTTTGTAGTGTGTCTGGGGAAACTGCATGTGGCCCAAAGGCCTTAAAGGTGGCTCGAAAGCCCTACTGACCTGAAGGCCTGGGTGGCCCGAAAGCCTTAAGGACTCCAAGCCCAAACCGGTGGCCAAAGGTGAATAATTCCAGCTGCTATAGTACCGAACAGTACCTGTTATAGTACCCGCACAGTGTACAATTCTTCTACAGTACCCGCACTACTACAGTACTCCTACAGTACCCACACTGCTACAGTACTGCTACAGTACCTACTACAATACCCAGAAATATGCCTTTACCTGGTTTTGAACCTGGGTCTTGTGGATGAATTTAAGGATACCTCACCAACTGGGCTGAGTCTCATGTGCATGTTATACATCAAAGAGATGATAACATTAACACATATATCTTCCATGAAACATACTAAACCATGTTTATTCCTGGAAAAATCCGACTCCATAGACAATGCAGTCATTGTACGCAAGAAGGGAAAAAGGGCGAGTGGGTAAGAATTTGTTCAATGTGGAGTAGATGATCATGGAACACCAATCAGGTGCTTCTACTATATTATGTACCATTATTCTTCACTAAAAACTTAGTCATGTTTTTGTTAATACTATTGCATCCCAATCTTTTTATTTTTCACATGTCTTTGAAAAAATTGGGTTGCATATTGAGTTGATAGCTTCAACGCCCCAACCCTAGAAGCCTGGATCTAATCCATTATATTTTTACATTTTCAAAATTATAGAGAATCAAAAACATAAGGGTTGATCATTTGAAAAGTTTTGTGAAACCGTTTTAAATACATGATACCCATATTACATTAAGAAATTACAAATAAAACATTATATATAATAAAATGAAATGAACTGCATCCTTGAAATCTCATTAAAATATTTCTTATTTATATCCTTGGGAATGGAAAATAAGAAATGTGATCTCAAATTCTCAGTAATGGTATGTAAAATGGAAGAAATAAATATTAAATGAATATAATCATCATGGAATGGTAAATATATAAACACATATTTCATATAAATATATTGATATAGCATAATCAATATGAAAATATAGATAACTAAAACACATTCCATTTAGTCAAAAAATTGAGAATTAAATTTATAAATAGTTATGTAAAAGAAAAAATATCATGGATAATAATAATAACATAATTATATATAATGTAAATTCTTAATTATTGGACATTATGTTTCCCAAGAACTTAATACCTTTAACATTAAGATTTATTCACAACACATTTTAAAATACTCTGATTTTTTCAACTGATTCATCTCTTAAGATAACTGATTCATCAAGGGGATATATTGAATAGTCCCCAAAAAATATAGTGCATTTCCAAAGAATCCCTCATATATAGAAAAATGGTTTTAATTAATGACCAACATGCCTTATCATCAAATATATGTATTGACTAAACGATATAGATTTATTAGAACATTAAATAATTATCAAAGTGAACACCGTATGTAAAAATGGAATATGGTTCTAGAAATAATGATATACACTGGATGAGAATGTGGATATTTAAAATTTATACTGTAAAAAAACTCCACATAATGAATTTATTGTTTTAATATAAAGTTAACAATCACAAAAGAATGTGATATTGAAAAGATAATTGTTACCGCATTGTGATTTTTAATTAAAACCCCCTTGTATCATATCGTTCAATGTGAAACATAAAATACCATAAATCATTATTGAATCATGATATTAAATAAAAAATGGGATTTGTATACACCACATGAACGTGAATTGGTTTATAATAACAAATATGTTTCAATGGAGTGTAAATTGAGATGAAATCCCTTACCTTGAGTTTACTTTTGGGTTAATGTCTTTTAAAATCATGTATTAGGGTTTAAATATGTTACTAAATTATACCATAATCATACTCATATTCATTCTATCTTATATTATCTTCTTATAATATCTTTTTATTCATTTTAACCATCTTTCATTATTTTTACTATTTCAGGTGTTAATTGCCTAGTTTTTTGAATGTTTTTTTGACTTTTTTCAATATTGTTATGTAGTTCATGATTTTATAATTCCTGTAATCCAAACCATTATTTAATTATCATATATATTTATTATATACATATTTATAATAATTCAAAATATTTGGATATATGAAATTAAATGCTTCATTCATGGAGACGGTTGGTCGTACGTATGAATGAAAGATACTTATTCATATTAAAAAAATTAAATGATATATATATATGTCTGTATATTATCATTAAATTATAATATTTATATAACATATTTTTTATTTTTTATTAAAATCACCCCTTAATACATTCCATGTATAGCATGAATTAATTACATCACATTGAGGAGGCGGTAGTCCACACATCAACAAACGAAGTTTTCATATTTCCACAAAATGGAAAGAATGAAGTTATGTATTACATAAAGATAAATAATCATAAATAAATAATAAATAATATATATATATATATATAATATAAAAATTACTAATCCATCATTATTTCCAACTATGATAGGTGGTAAATGGAAGAACGAATGACATCGGTTCACGGGGCAGTAGTATTCCATATACATGAAGGATGATTGTGTATCCCACATTGATGGATGCATGTGAATGTGTAGGTTGGAATATTATAATAACATAATATCAGTATATTTAATCTACTAAGTTTATTATTTAATCATCATATAAAAATAATTGTTTTGGTGGAGAAGCAAATGAAACAAAAGTGATTGTTGAAGTATGTTACCCAATTTTTGGGTAAATCCTTTTGCTTTAAACCAAAAAACTGACATGGATTTCCTTATACCTAAATTATGGATTATAAGATAAGGGGGGGTATTTTTTATCTTATTTTTTCTGGTTTTGATGATAAAAATAGATTTAGAGGTTGGTGAACATGGAGTGGTCAGTTTCTTTTTCTAGTGGAGGGAGAGGACACACAAGGAATTTTTGAAAAGAATTGTGTTCTCCCTATATTTTTACCTAACATGAAGCTTCCATAACGAACCCAATTCTATACATGAAAGTTTTAATTCTATATATGGAAAAAATGTATGTTGGAAAAGTCAAATTCAATTTTTATAACATAATATTAATGTTTAATCACTAAGTAATCATTTTTATTTGTTTATCACTCTAATTAATCTTAATCATAGCCACTAATATTTTTGGTCAAAAATTAAGTTTACCTTAATATATATTATTGTTTCCTCTCGAATTGGGGATCACCTTGTTGATTTAAGGATCAAACATTCCAAGCGGTTTCTAACTGGTTTGTTCGTAGAACCGGAAACATCCAATGATTCCATATCCATTTGGACCTACTTTCAAAAGGTAGGTGCTCATTAGTTGTGAAATGATGAGGCTTAAGAGTTTGCATTGGTTGAGAGGATGGGAGGTCAGACTCATCACACCCTTTCGGGGGAAACTATTTTCTACTCCAGAACTCTCTTTATAGATTTAAATTATGTTCGTGAATCCTTATTACATTACCAAGTATAAAATGAACTCTCCTTTAGATCTGACAAACAATGATTAGATATGTAGGAAATCTATAGAATCTTTTATATGTATTTGAGGTTCTTCATCGATAGAGAATCATCTGTATTTGTTAGAGATCCTTAGTCAATGGTATCCTTTAATACATAAAATTCTCTTGGTCATTATAATGACCATACTTGTTTTAAATCCACTCAGTGGGGCACTTGAAGTTTATTGTCATTCAGAAGGACGTGGATTATTTCAGAGTTGGGATCGTACCCGCAGATGGGCTACCTACGTATCCTTTTTTTAGAAAAGTAATCATAACCCACGTAGTTCTAGTAAGGTAGTATGATGTCTATATATGATTGATCGCTCAAAGGATGATTTCATAATTACTTTTACACTCTAAAATCACGTGAGTCATGCTCGGTGTGAGAAACAAGAGGTATTCATAAAACTAGACAATTGTGCAATTAAATATTTAATAATAGAAAATGATGTGGGGATTATGTATTTATGACTGCCCAAATAGATGAGGACTGGGATTTACATCAGAGAAGAAACCTGGGAACAATGTCCATAATGGTATATGTACTTTCTGGAGATTTGAATACTCTAACGTGGGGCTTACTCCTGAGGAAGATTCCCAAATTAGGAGGGGACTTATCATTAGGTTTTACTCCTAAAAAGGAATCCTAGATAAAAAAGTAGATTAAGACTAGTTAAGAGAAATTAATAATGGGGCTTACTCCTAAAGAGGAGGCCCAGGTTAAAGGGATTTGAAGAATTAAGGGTCCTGGGGCTTACTCCAAAGGAGGATTCCCATATTTGAGACTGGGGCTTACTCCTAAAAAGGAAGCCCAGATTTGAGAAATTATGTTTGGGGATTACTCCCGAGAAGGATACCTAGATTAGGGAACTTAGGGCCTACTCCTAAGGAGGATGCCCAAATTAATGAGGACTTGTGGATTACTCCTAAGGAGGATGCCCAATATTAATGAGAATTTGGACTGGGTGTTAATCCTAAAAAGGAGGCCCAGGTTTAGGATTATCTTATATTAAAGGATAAGGTTGATTGAATGAACTCTCTAACTTTAGTGATGTAAAGATGTGTAAATCACTGGGTTTTGACAGATGTTCCACAGAATTCCTTTCAGATAAAGAAACCAATAAGGAAATCATGCCATGAATGGATTTGGAGAGAATTATGAAGTCTTATTCTTAAAGAGGATAGGTGGATAGGTGTAGGAGGGGTGAAATTGGCAGGAGGACACCCAGAAAGAGAGGGTCACACAAGTCTGGCCTGGTCGCGCTAGTCTTGGTCACGCAGGTGTACCTACACGACACATGGGTACTTGCGCGCCGCTTATCCCTTAAGGTAGAACTTGGGCGAGGATTGGCTCAAGCCTTTAGTACTATCCCTGAAGGCTTTCAGAAGAGGGGCGTGCAAGTTCTGTTGAAGGGGTAAGGTGGCGTGCAAGTGTGGCCATTTCCCTTAAGGGAGGGCCACTCAGGTGCGTAAGTGTTGATGAGTTTCAACACTTAGGACTTACTCCCTCTATTTAGATCTTCCGTTCTAGGTAAGAAACTACCTTAGAAGTGTTCGGAAGCTTTGAGAAGAGACTATGGTGCCAGGAGCTCAAATTTGAATTTTTTGAAATTCTTCTTCTCCAAATGGGGGCCCCACAGGGGTATTTATAGGCTGGAGAGAACCTGGGAGAAATTTCAAAGAGGGTGCGCAAGTCACCGGCACGACCACTGGGAGGCTCGCAAGTATACTTGCGCGAGCTTGGTGGAACTTGCGCGACCCGAGTGCATTTGAATCTTGGTTTATTCCTTTGTCAATTTTTGATGTTTCTTCAAAGGATGAATCACTTTGGGTTCAAGGTATTTCCCTTTTCATTCCTTTAGACTCTGTGATGGAAAGGAGCATCAAGAAAAGTCCCCCCCACCTCAGAGTTGGATCCGAAAGAAATGAGAATGTGACTCTGAGGAAAAGAAGAAAACTAAGGAACATGTGGCACACAAGTGTTGAGCACGCAGAGGACGTCACACAAGTGTTGAGCCGTGTAGGTTTTGGCACGCAAGGGTGCGGCCTGACCTATATATACGAGGTCATTCCTTTCTCAAAGCACCGAATTTCAATATTTTCATCTCTCGTCGCAAAAGTTGCTTCGGTCACGCAAGTTACCCTGTTTTCCGCTATTTCTTCACTGTCGCGCTGCTGTCAAGGTATTTGGACTTGCACAGTGATACTTGCATGCCAAAATCTTGCGTGACACATCCATACTTGCGCGCCAAAATTATACTTGCGCTCCTTAATGCCTTTGTAATTTTTTGAAAATTTCTTCACAAATTTTATGAAAAATCAATCAATTTAAGATTTAGTTTATTCAACTCTTGTGCAGATTCAATGGCTCCCAAGATAATCGGAACGGCTGATGAACTGGCTAGAAAGAAAATTGATGATATGATGAGCATCATTGGCCATGATTACTATATCGTCTGCGACAACACTCTCCCGTATTTGGCTATGTACTTGAAGAAATATCATCTAAATTTCGCACAGAGCATTTATCTGCCTTTGTATGGTCATGGTCATCTGCAAGGAGTCAATGTTCCATATGCAAAGAACAATATTCCTGAGATGCAGCTGCACTGCTACTCCTCTATTTCGGTTATGTTGTGAATTAAGAGCAACAACAATGTTTTGAAGTTTCAATTTTTTTCTTCATGCCATTTCCTTGTAGATACAAAAATGGAAAACCCATGGGCTGAAATGTTTTCCGTTGTCGGTTGGTGGAGAGAAGACAAACATGGAGTTAGAAAAATATCTGAAAAGAGTACTCCTTACAAATGGATCTTTACTTCCAATGCTTCATTATCAAATCCATGTATCCATCTTCCAAGTCTCTTGGACAGAAATAGAGTCACTGTTTGATCAGCAGAAAGTTTTCTCAAACCGCACTCAAGAACATTCTTTTACAATTGTTCCAAGAAGAGATGGTATCACTGCATCTCTTATTGTATTCAGTTGAATGAATGAAATTCCAGGTGGCTGCTGATGAATCTCGGGATTCCGTAAATCAAATGAAGTGTTCTGTTGAAAGCCTTTTGTAATTTCTGAAAAAGAGAAGAGACTCCTGTCTGTGGATGTCCTTTTAACTCTTGTGCATCAATGAAAAACACATTCATCTTCAATCATTTGTGCACACATTTTCCTCCTACCTGCTTTATGTTTTTACCTAATCCAATGGGCCTAGTAAGCCTAGTTTGATTTTTTATAGGTTTATTATAAATAACCCTACAAACTTTTGAAACTTTTTATTGCTCAATTTTACCTAAAATCATAAAAAATGTATCTTTAGTGAGCTGGAACTTGACTTTTGTTCAGAGTTCCTTTGCCTTTTGTGGGAAGTTTAAAGTCATACACGTCGGACATAAAAGGTATAACGTTTAAGGTCAAAATAGCTTTGACCGAATGAATAAATATTGACTCAATTCCCTGACAATTTTTCTGAAAACATATTACCACACTCAAGTATGAGGGAAAAAATGTGAACGATGACTTAATAAATTTTAATCTGAGGAATGATATGAAAAAGGGCTAAAAAGCATTAAAAGAAGTAGTTCCCAAGAATGATGTTACCATTATTTAACAAACCCATTAGGGGGTTGAATTATGCAGGGCAACCTAAGGGCATTGGCTGCATAGTCAAATAATAGTATCTTTTGGATTAAAGTTTGTTATGTGGATTGTTTATGCAAGGCCGCCTAAGGACACATACTACATAGTCAGGCAAAAGAACTCTTAGAAATTTACTTTATTACTGATAAAAATCCTGTGAATGTTTATGGGGATTCAAATTTTTCAAAGCATAGATTTTGTTATATGGAGAGAGGTACTTGAATATAGAGAAGATATTTCCAAACAATATTGTCTAAGAACTGGATGAATTTCACTCCTACGAAGGTCTGATCCAAGCGTAGGGAAGAGAAATATAATCCATAGACATGAATACTTTCAGATCATGAAAAAGAACATGAGACAAATATTTTAAGGATGGCTATTTTTTTCCGATCATTACACATTGTTGATAAGACCAATAAGGACAAAAGAGGGTTTCTTCCCAAGAATGATGTTACCATTATCTGAAAAACCTGTTAGGGGGATGAATTTTGCAGGGCTTCCTAAGGGAATTGTCTACATAGTCAAATAATAGTATCTTTTGGCTGACAATTCTGTTTTGTGGACTGTTTATGCAAGGTCGCCTAAGGGAACGTGCTGCATAGTCAGGGAAAAGAACTCTCAGAAATTTGACATTTGTGTGAATAGAAGTCAAGAAAATGGTTATGAAGATCTGAAAATATTTATGGTTTGGATTATGACACATAAATATGGGTATTGTCCAATGTATGAAGAGATACACAGATCAATGCTAACCATAATCATGTTATGGATGGGTCCTGAATTGAAATGTTGGACTTCACTATGTATACCATAAGGATGGGAATCAAGCCATACATAGTTCTTGAAATACAATTTAACGTCATGTGGAATGAAAGTGTATGAGATCTTAGTTTAGGGTCATAGAACTTCCGACCATTATAAGAAATACACAGTGTGTGTCTTCACAGGGACTTTTCAGCTAGGGGACTGAAAGTGGAATTTTTGGTTAGACCCAAAAGACTTGGGGCTGGATTCAGGGAACACTTAAACGTTCCTACGTATCTTATAAGGATGGGAATCAATCCCACATAGTTCTAGAAATACCCTCTTTATAGATTTGGTTCGTACATGTGAAGGGTTAAAGGGGAATTTAGTGCAATGATGGTTTGACCCAAGATAAAAGGTTCGGGCATTGCCATGTATGCACATAGTCTTTGGAATGTAACATGATTGGAAATCAATGTAAATAATGATTCCCTCTTAGGTTAGGGAATCAAATAATGTTGTAGTTTATTGTCATACATGACAAAAGTGATGTACAATTTAACGCCGTATAGCAAGGACGTAGGTGAACCAATGTAAAGATAATGATTCTAGGGGCGGTTTCATGAATCAAAATCGTATGAGATGGATATGAACCGATGTAAAGAGATTGGTTTGGGTCTTGAACCTCAGGACATTGCCTACGTACCTAGCCTAAAAGGAATGGATCAAAGTCCGCATAGTTTAATTAAAAAAATGAATTAGTGATAAAGTTGTTGTTGGGGACAACGACCTAAAAAATGGTGTTGGGACATATGCATGGTTAGCGAACCAGAGAGGGTATTATATTTGAAGTATGATATAAGCTCATGTGAGTCATACTCGGTGTGAGAAACAAGAGGTAGCAACAATCTTAATGATACACAGTTTAATTTCATGTAGGACATATGAAGGGACTATACAATTTAAAATCTTGTAGTGAGGACTATTGGTGTTGCACAGTTTAGTGTCATGTAACAGGGACAAAATACATTTTAATGTCATGTAGGACATATTAAGGGATTTATATACAGTTTAGCATCATGTAGTTAGGATGATGGGGACAATACAGTTTAATGGCATGTTGAAAAAAAGGGGACTGTGCAGTTTTAATGTCATGCAGTATGGACAAAAGAGGACATAGTTTAACGTCATGTTGGACATATTAGGTACTTTTTCACAGTTTAACATCATGTTGGATGATGGTGCGAAGAGTTTAAGGTCATATGCATGGACCGCAACTGATGGTGCATTTTAACGTCTTGTTGTACATTGACACAGATTAACGCCATATTATATGAAAAGGGACAATGTAGTTTAGCGTCATGTAGGACGATGGTGAGAATAGTTTAAGGTCATATACATAGACCTTAATGGTTCATTTTAACGTCTTGCTGGACATAAGGCATGCAAATAGTTTAAGGTCATATGCATGGACCATGAGGGGGACACAGTTTAACGTCATGTTGGACGAAAGTGCAAATAGTTTAAGGTCGTATGCATGGACCGTAGATAGTGCAGTTTAACGTCTTGCTGGACATGAGAGAAATGAAAATAGAATAAGGTCATATTCATGGACCGTTAATGATGTATTTTATGTCTATACAAAATAATTCTTCAGAAATATGACATTGGTTGGATTAGTGATGAGTTCTCTATCCATTGAGATTAAAGAATAAGCTCCATTAGAATAGTTCTTATGTATTGAGTAAGGTCCTTTCCATTTTGGTTCAAGATTGGGAGTTTTATTTCCTGGTATCATTGGAGTTCTAATAACCAATACAAATTCTACCTGAATGAATGAATGAAGATGAACTTTTTTGTTGAAAGCTCGTGCTATTCGATTATGGTAGACTTCTAAGTGGTGTAGGGTGCACAATATTTTCTCATACAAATATTCCAATTCATTCAATCGCTTTTGAGATTGTTCATCTGTAGATGACTGATCACAAATGGATACTCTGAGCGAAGGTAATTGAACTTCAATGGGAAAGACTTCTTCCATTCCATATACTAGTGAATATGGAGTTGACCGCGTTGCAGTGTGGGTGGTGGTCTGATAAGCCCATAAAGCATGAAAGAGTTTATCAGGCCATGACCTCTTATCTTTATCCACCATATTTTTTAGTATGTTCGAAAGAGTCTTGTTGAAGGCTCTTATCTGGCCATTGTCCACTGTATGATACCGAGATGAATGGTTGGATTTGATGTTGTATTCTTGATACAACATCCTCACCTCTGATGAACAGAAGTTGGTGCCACTGTCCGTCAATATGGTATGAGGGACACCAAATCTGGTAATGATGTTAGACTTGATGAAGCTAAGAATGCATTCAGAACTAACTTAATTGAGAGGTATTGCCTCTGCCCATTTGTAAGATAAGTCATTAGCAGTAAGATTATACTTAAACTGCTTGGCTGTAGCTGAAGGATAAGGTCCCACCACATCCATTCCCCATGTGGAAAATGGCCATGAGTATTTAGCTATATGAAGAAACTCTGGGGGATGATGAATGAAGTTGGCATATACTTGGCATGAATGACACTTCTTTGTGAAATCAAAACAATCTTGTATCATTTAAGGCCAAAAGTATCAAAGCCTTTGAATTTGATCAGACAGTCTATGTCCAGACTGGTGGGAACCACAGACTTCTACATGCACTTCTTTCATGACAACCATTGTCTCTTCACCATAAATGCACTTGAAAAGAACTCCATCAAAACCACGCTTTTAGAGAACTTTTTCTAGGTAATCTGGGCTATCATAAACAGTAAAATAGACCACATGTCGCTAGATTTTTTCTTTCCTAGCTCTATTAGGTGGAAGTGTTCCATTTTAAAGATTTCCCTGATAGGTGTTATCCATCCTGTAGTATGACCATATGATTTAGGAATGGGAATAATTTCATTGATTTAATCTGTTTTGATTTTAACATAAGGTGAAATTGTACGACGGTGTGAAATACTAATAGTTGTCTTGTCCCGATTTGGATATGCCAGAGCTGTGGCTATATTGTCCTGTCACGAACCAGCCCGAGTCGACCCTGAACTGGTCACCTAGGACAGCCCACGACAAGTCCCGAGAGGCATTCCCGATCCTCCTAGGATGGGGAGAAACACCAAGGGCATCAATAGAGTACAGAAGGGAACGATTTCGACCATACATAAACAATTAAACAAACAGCGGAAATAAACAGACAGCCCAAAATGAATTTATATAAAAATTGAACTAAATAATATTCCTACAAGAAACTAAGAGTAGAAACCAACAAAAAACTCAACTGAACAATCCCGATGACCAACTAACTCCATGTGACACTTCTATTCACTCTCCAATAAAATAATAAAACGTTTCCCAAGGTGATCAAACTCAAGATGAAACCTGCACAAGGGATAAAAAAGAAGAAGACTATAGGCGTGAGTATTAAAACTCTGTAGGTTAGTCCTATATTCTATTCCCAATGAAAATTCCTTTGAAATAAAAGAAACATCAATTTATAGTTTTAAATTCAAGATATGAAGGTATGGGTTTCAAATGAGCTTCCATGTTATGTTAATTATCATACAAAAACATGCATGTTTAATAAACAAAAATGCAAGTAACAATTTTTTTCAAAGAGGTGAAACTTCAAAATGAACATAGTTTTCAAGAGGGCTGCTTTAAAGAATTTTAAATTTTAAATAAATAATACATACTATTGAATTTACCAACAAAACACACAGTATGCCGACGGTGAGTACAAAATAACCAATGAGCACTAGTCACGAGAACACCCTTATATACTAGTTAGTTGTGAGCCCCAGGTACCTCGTATCTCGGTGAAAGTAACCATAATAAATATCTTTTCTCGTGCAAATGAGCCAATAGTAGGGAGCATACCAATAACCTATTGGTCCCCCAACAACAACATCATCATATTTTAGTTAGTGTTGTCATCTTCAAACTTGCTACGTGAAACAGGGGTCAAACCCCATAGAATCACTAGCATACTAGTACACATCTGCCCACCTATATACTCGGGATTCCCTTTAGTTCTCAATCAAGTAAAAAACATTATAAAATACACATTTCACATCCAAATTCCATTCCCAAACCATAAAAACACAAACATCCCACAAACATTCTTCACATTTCTTTCACGAATCAATAAACCACTAACAAGTTTCGTAAAACAATCTCAAGGAGTATAACGAGGCCTTGCACATTAAATCCATTCAAAAATGATATTTGACAACACAAACCCATCAATAACATATCAAAACAGATTTGGAAGCCCCCAAACCAATTAATAAATCAATTTCATGGACTAAAAAATGGCCCCAAAAGATATAACATAAAATACACAAGGAAACCATTTTTTTTGGAAAAAATTCCAAATGAGCCATTAAAGCTTTCTCAAAATTAACATTTGACAAAGGTATGCATTTTAATTTTATTAAGGATTTGTATAAACACCATTTACAGCAGAAAGAAACATTCATAAATCTCTTATAATAATCAGTTTACATATTCAAAACACACCCATTTTCATAAAGATGTGAAATGGTCCATTTTTGGGCAACTCTAGCCAAAATATGTTGTAAACCAAAACCCACTTGTTTGTAAAACCAAATACATATTGGAAATCCATATAAGGACCCAAAAATACCATTTATCATTCTTCCAATTCATTTATAAATCGAAAAAAATAACTTTTAAATCACACACACACATAAAAGCCAACCGTGCAATTTACTGAACACATGACATGGCCGTTTTAAACAAAAATATTTATTTTAAGTACGTGAAAAGGAATAAAACACCATCTGAATTCCATATTATAATTCTATATACTGTAACATGTTCAAAATACCATAAAATCGATTATAAACCTCACAAAATATTTTCAAAAGATAACGGAACATTTAAACAAACACATGATGAGCACTTTCATTACAAAACAACACTACCTTTCAGAAAACAATGATTAAACAACAACTTTACATACCAAGAAAATTATCCAAAGCCATAAAAACAATAATAAACATTTATATCAGTTGAGTAAAATATTAAAATGATGAAACTTGAATGATAAAGGCTTGTGCATGGGATATCCTACCTCAAATCCTTGGCGTAATTGAAACGCAAACCCGAAATCACCCACCGTGGGTTTATAAACCCTAAAACTATAAATACCAGACCTAAACAAACATAAAACACATAAAAAAAGGTATAACAAAACCCTAGGTCGATCAATACTAGGTGAAAATACAAATCCAAGAAATAATGAAAGGAAGTGGAAGAGGAAGGAGAAAGGAGAAGGAATCTCACCTTTCACCCTTGAAAACTCTTTGTCATACATTAGATCTGCAACCCTAGAGAGAAGGGAATAGATTGAAACTTTTTTAAGAGACTCTTATGGTCTGTAAGAACTAGGGAAAGAATATTTTTGGCCAAAATAGTGCGAATTGATTGATTTATGAATGATACAATTTACCTTGTCAATTTTGGACGAGTTGAGGTATCCTGAGAATTATTGCCCCAATCCGCAACCCACATGAGCTCCAAAAGGGTAAATCAACTATGAGGGTGAGGATAGAGTTATTCGATTTTAAGGGCAGGTGGAATCACCAGAAAAGATTAAATAATGAAAACGATATAAAATAAACGAATTATTTTTTTTAAAACAGGAAATGGGCCCATGGGATGGCCCAATACATAAATAAGTAACCAAAATTCACCATGCTTATGAATTTATGTGGGGTCCAAAAGGATAAATAAGTTTTAATATGTCTGTATAGGACATGTGGGAAGTTTAATGGGTGAAAAATTATGAAAAAAAAGTGTTATAAAAGAAAAAAAATCGGTTTTTAAAACTGGAAATTGGCTCACGGTTGGCCCAAATAATGAGGTAACCACATTTTCTTCAAAAACTCCTAAACAAGAAACGGGGATCCCAAATTAGGGTGGTTATAAATATATGAAACATCAAAACTCACGATTCGTCTCACAAAATACCCATGAAAAGGATCGGTATTTCCAATGGATCAGATCAATTCAAAGACAAAAAAACCGGGTGTGACAATTTTCCCCACCATTAAAGCTTTCCGCCCCCGGAAAGCCATAACACTTTTTGACGTAAAAAACAAAACCTAAGAATTACTTAACCACATAATCCAGCCTCTAAAGATAATTAAATATCAATTACCAACAATGAAACTAAATACTCTTGCCCACACAAAACACAACTCACAACCACGTTTGGAGAATCAACGGAAAGATGAAGCCACCACCTCCACAACAAAGACAAGAACCCGATTGTTGGGCCTTCTCCCAATGAACTCAACCATCACCCAAACAAGAGAGAACATACAAAAACCAAATATTAAAAGGGAGTATAGAATGGAATCTCGAACATTAAAAAACAACTAGAACTTGGAAAGTTCTTAGGATGAAAATCCAAGAGACTCATGTTGGGTCTCCCCACCATTAGAAACCAACTAGTAATGAACATATAAGAATTAAACATGAGCTAGAATTGGGCCTCACTCACACAAGCCCAAAAAAATCTCCTATAGAAACCTAAAATACCATGTTAATAGAGTTACAACATGTACATCCATACCACCCACTTCCGAATAGAGGGCACAAGAACTGGTCCAAGACTTTCAGTACTGATCAGGACCCCCACCACTCAGGGAGGGAAGGAAAGGGGACCCAATAACATGGCCACTGAAACCAAAAAAAAAACTACCCTAAACTCTCCACCTACGAATAGAGAACACCAACGCCACACCCTATTTTCACAGGAGGTCCACATAGGGACATTGATCGAAAACCCACGTCCATGAAGGCATAACCCTAGACACTGTGTGAGGGGTTAAGTCCACCATGCTTATTGCGACAAAGGGAAATTCACAAAAATGAGGAACCAAAACATTGACATATAAACTAACATACCAAAACAGAGGAGGAAGGATTGTAATCGATCACTCCACACCTTTGTTGATTTCCTGACTGCGTGAAAAGCTTCACTCCGAGGCCTATGGCTGGAGCCCTAATTCTTGAAGCATTTGATGCACCGCAGTCAGGTGATAAGGATCACACCACTCAAAAAAACCTCACTTGATCATCAAAAAAACTTTTATCTAAATAGAAACTCATATATAAATATAAAAATTATTTCTCACTCCAAACAAGGGGCATAATGGACAAGGAATACGACAAAACACATCAACATCACCGAACACAACTGCTCTGTCCAAAAGAATTATCACGACCTAGAAGCACTTTTAATAGATCCCAAACAGCTCTCTATTCAAACAAACAGGTTGAGGCATCATCAAAAGAGGAGGATTTAACATTTGAAATGAATCCTTAGGTTGATCAGCAGGAAATATTTCCAACAGATAACTATCCATGGCCACATCACAACATCAAACACATATTTAGAAACCCAATTAAAATTACTCCAAAACTGAGACACCAACAAGATCTCATCTCAAGACACAACAAGAGTACGAATTCCAGATCAAAAGGAATCTAACCAAATAAACAAATCTTATAATACATAGAAAACTCAAGAAACATAACCATTGGTTTTAAAAAAGGGCCACAATTTTTCAGCTCAAAACAATTTTGAAAAAACAAACTAACTTGGTGGGTTACCACATTCCCCAATGGTGTTTTATCAAGTCTCACCCACATGCACATTTACATGCAACCCCAGGAACCCAACCACCATACCATATAGGCCATCCTTCCAGATATAAATAAAACCATGCATGTGATCACCCATGAAAACACCAAAGGCTAAATCAAAACACCATCATTCCAAAAAAAATTACCTTCAAAAGGAACACCAACCACCAAGTCAATAAAACCTTTTCATATTTCACAAAAAAAATCACAATTCATTAAGAACCATTTTCTTAAAAACCTACCACTTTTCATTTTTAAAAACTTTTTAAAAAACCAAGCCACTCCAAAAAACCCCTTCCCATTTTTTTTAAAAACAATACAGCAAGGTATATTTTCATAATCTGAGGTCCATTGAGACCAATACCCTTTCTATTAAAATACCAACTGATCAAAACCAATTTCCAAAACTAATTTATCCTATTCAAAAACTTTTTTAACATCCAAAAATACCCCATTTAAAACAAAGATCCAGAATCACCTTAAAATGATTCACAATTTCAAAACATTTTATTTCAACAATCCACAAGTTTAGATAATGGATAATCCAATCCTTTTAAATCATTTCCACTTCCATCCATTTTTTTCACAAAAACACAACCTTCCAAAACCATTCTTATATTTAATTCTTGAAAACCCCCCTTTTCACTTTTCAAAATCTAATCCTTACTTTAAAACCTATTTCCAAAATTCTCACACAAGGATTTTCAAAAAAAATAGAATTCAAGAAAGGTTCAAGAGACCAAAAAAAGGGAACTAGTGTCGGTGGGTGACTTGACCATATGGTTGGCGGCCATATGTCAAACACAACACCAACACAGAGAGACTTATTAGGACCATTACCTAGCTCCACATGGATTTCCAGGCCCTGCAAGCTCTAGGGGGCCATTAGTTAGAATCCCCATGTCATATCCCAACACCAAACAATCAACAAGAACAAATGACATTAATAAAACCGGATGTCCCATGGAAACCTAAGGATTAGAATGAGAAAGAGTCTATAACGATATTCTTGTACTTACCCCTCAAGTAAAAACAATCATACTCCATCTACCTTGACATCCCCAAAATAACAAGGGCTCTCTAAAAATAAAGGTCTGCAAAGAGCCGACCTCCTCTGATACCATTTTTTCACGAACCAGCCCGAGTCGACCCTGAACCGGTCACCCAGGCCAGCCCACGACAAGTCCCGAGAGGCGTTCCCGATCCTCCTGGGATGGGTACAAGCACCAAGGGAATCAATAGAGTACAAAAGGGAACTATTTAACCCATATATAAACAATCAAACAAACAGCATAAATAAATGGACAACCCAAAATGAATTTATATAAAAATTGAACTAAATATTATTTCTACAAGAAAATAAAAGTAGAACCAAACCAACAACTCAACTGAACAATCTTGATGACCAACTAAATCCATGTGACACTTATGTTCAACCTCCAACAAAATAATCAAATGTTTCCCAAGGTGATCAAACTCAAGATGAAACCTGCACAAGGGCTACAATAAGAAGAAGACTATAGGCGTGAGTATTAAAACTCAGTAGGTTTGCCTGATATTCTATTCCTAATGAACATTCGTTTAAAATAAAAGAAACATAAATTTATTGTTTTAAATTAAAGATATTAATGTATGGTTTTCAAATGAGGTTCCATGCTATATTAATTATCATACAAAAATATGCATGTTTAATAAACAAAAATGCAAGTAACAATTGTTTTCAAAGAGGTGAAACTTCAAAATGAAAATAGTATTCAAGAGGGATGCTTTAAAGAATTTTAACTTTTAAATAAATAACACATACTATAGAATTCACCAACCTAACACATTGTATGTCTACGGTGAGTAAAAAATATCCAATGAGCACTAGTCACGGGAACACCCCTAGGTACTAGTTAGTTGTGAGCCCCAGGTACCTCGTATCTCGGTGAAAGTAACCACAATAAATATCTATTCTCGTGCACACAAGCCACTAGTAGGGATAATACCCATAACCTATTGGTCCCCTAACAACATCATCATCATAGTTTAGTTAGTGTTGTCATCGTCAATCTTGCTACGTGAAATAGGGGCCAAACCCCACAGAATCACTAGCATACTAGTACACGTCTGCCCATCTATATACTCGGGAATCCCTTCAGTGATCAATCAAGTTACACACATTATCAAATACAAATTTCACATCCAAATTACATTCCCAGTCCATAAAAACACAAACATCCCACAAACTTTCTTCACATTTCTTTCATGAATCAATAAACCACTACAAAGTTTCGTAAAACAATCTCAAGGAGTATAATGAGCCTTGCACATAAAATCCATTCCAAAATGCTTTTTATGGACCCAAACCCATCAATAACATATCAAACTAGATTTGGAAGCCCCAAAACCAATTAATAAATCAATTTCATGGACCGTAAAATGGCCCCAAAAGATAGAACATAAAATACAAAAGGAAACCTTTTTTTGAAAAAAATGCCCAACAGACCATTAAAGATTTCTCAAAACTAACATCTGACAAAGGTATGAATTTTAATTTTATTAAGGATGTGTATAAACACCATTTAAAGTAGAAAACCACATTCATAAATCTCTTATAATACTCAGGTTACATATTCAAAACACAACCATTGTCATAAAGATGTGGAACGATCCATTTTTGGGCAACTCGGGAAAAAATATGTTGTAAACCAGAACCCACGTGTTTGTAAAACCAAATCCAAATTGAAAATAAATATAAGGAACCAAAAATAACAATTATCATTCTTCCAATTCATTTATAAATCTAAACAAATAACTTTTAAATCACACCCACACATAAAATCCAACTGGGCAATTTACTGAACACATGGCATGCCCTTTTTAAACAAAACAATTTTTATTTAAGTACATGAAAAGGAATAAAGCACCAATTGAATGCCATATTTTCATCCAAGATACTGTAACCTGTTAGAAATACCATAAAATAGATTATAAACCTCAAAAAATATTTTCAAAAGATAACGGAACATTTAAACAAACACATGATGAGCACTTTCATGAAAAAACAACACTACCTTTCACAAAACAATGATTAAACAACCACTTTGCACACCAAAAAAATTAACCAAAGGCATAAAAAAAATAATAAACATTTATATAAGTTGAGGAAAATATTCAAATGATGAAACTTGAATGATAAAAGCAATTTCAAGGGATATCCTACCTCAAATCCTTAGCGTAATTGAAACGCACACCCGAAATCACCCGTCGTGGGTTTATAAACCCTAAAAATATAAATACCAGACCTGAACAAACAGAAAACCCATCAAAAAAAAAGTTACAACAAAACCCTAGGTTGATCAATACTAGGTGACAATATAAATCCAAGAAATAATGAAAGGAGGTGGAAGAGGAAGGAGAAAAGAGAAGGAATCTCACCTTTCACCCTAGAAAACTCTTCGTCTTCCATTAGATCTGAAACACTTGAGAGAAGGGAATGGATTAAAACTTCTTGGAGAGACTCCTAATGTCTGTAAGAACTAGGGAAAGAATATTGGAGGCCAAAAGAGTACTAATTTATTGATTTATGGATGATACAATTTACCTTGTCAATTACGGACGAGTTGAGGTATGCTGAGAATTATCGCCCCAATCTACTCCCCACATGAGCTCCAAAGAGGATAAATCGATTATTAGGGTGAGGATAGGGTTATTGGATTCTAAGGGGAGGTTGAAGCACTGAAAAATATTAAAAAATAAAAATTATATAAAAGAAACAAATTATTTTTTTTAAACAGGAAATGAGACCATGGGCTGGCCCAATTCCTAAATAAGTAACCCAAATTCACCATGATTATGAATTTATATGGGGTCCAAAAGGATAAATAAGTTTTAATATTTCAGTATAGGACAAGTGGGAAGATTAATGGGTGAAAAAGTATAAAAATAATAATTATAAAAGAAACAAATTCGGTTTTTAAAACTAGAAATGGGCTCACGGTTGGCCCAAATCATGAGGTAACAACCTTTTCTTCAAAAAACTCCAAAACATGAAATGGGGATCCCAAATTAGGGTGGTTATACATATATGAAACTTAAAAACTCACAATTAACCTCACCAAATACCCATGAAAAGGATCAGTATTTCCAATGGACCAGATCAATTCAAAGACAAAAAAAACGGGTGTGACATGGCCAGTGCATCAGCTTGGGCATTTTGTGACCGTGAGACATAAAAACATGTTGGTTCCAAAGGGAATTCCATGATTAATTCTATAATGTAATCATAAAAAGGGATTAGTTCTTCTTTTATGTAGGCATAATCCCCGTTGGCTTGTTTGATTATGAGGTTTGAATCACCTTTCACCTTTAAGTGATTCACTTGTGCTTGAAGCGCCAACTCAAAGCCTGCGATGAGAGCTTGGTATTCCACTTCATTATTTGTACCACCTCCCAAGAATGAGAAGGAATAGGGTAACACTACCTTTTCTGGAGAAATGAGCACAACTCCTAACCCAACTTTGTTGAATTTAGGATTTTCCATTTTCCTCCCTGTTGGACTTCTGGAAGCACCATCAAAGTATATTTCCCATGTTTGAAGAGTATCTTGAATAAAGAAGACTTATTCATCAAGAAGTTCAATATATGAAGATGTATCTTCTACTGAAGGGTGTTCAGCAAGGAAATCAGGTAGGTCTTGGACCTTTATTTCATTTTGAGACACATATTGGATGTCGAATTGCTGCTAAATTACTGCCCCCCTTTCCAGACGTCCTGTAAGCATTGGACGACTAAGGATGAATTTGAGCGGATTATTATGAGATACCAATTGGACCTCGTGATGTTGCAGGTAGTGTCTCAACTTTTGAACTGTGAAGATTAATGCCAGGCATAATTTCTCAATACTTGAGTATCGGGTTTCTGCTTCAATCATAGTCCGAATGAGATAGTAGATGTTGTTTTCATTCCCAACATCATTCTTTTGAGAAAGAAAGGCACCCAATGATCGCTCTAAAGCTGTCACATAGAGGACAAGTGGTCTTCCTTCAATAGGTGGCATTAATACCGGTGGTCTCAAGAGATACTTCTTGAGAATATCGAATTCTTCTTGACATTCTTCATTCCACTGGTATGTGACTCCCTTCTTCATCAATTTGGTGAAGGGTAAACTTTTGCCTGCCAAATTGGCGATGAAACGCCGAATATAGGATAAGTTTCCTTGAAGTCCTTTAAATTCTTTCAAATTTCGAGGATTTGACATACCAAGTATTCAATTTCTCTTCTCAGGATCGACTTCAATACCACAATGGCATACAACAAAGACGAGAAATTTTCCTGAGGTTACCCAAAAGCACATTTTGAGGGGTTCATCTTCAAATTATGTTGTCGAAGTTTGTGGAATATGATTTCCAAATCATCCAAGTTATTAGAACATTGTTTGGATTTAACCACCAAATCATCCATGTAACATTCAATGAACTTCCTTAAAAAGGTTTTGAAGATACGATGCATGGCACACTGATATGTTGCGCCTGCATGCATTTAGGCTAAAGGGCATTACCCGATGGTAGAACACACCATGAGGGGCTCTAAAGGCTGTAGATTCTTCATTTTCTAGAGAAATTTGGATTTTATTATACTCGAAATATCCATGCATGATGGAAAGTGATTCATATCCAGTTGTTGCATCAATTAAGAGTTCTGTGATTGGAATTGAAAAATCATCCATAGAACAATGCCAATTAAGATCTCAGAAATCAATGCAAACTCTAATTTGTCCGTTATTATTTTTCACAAGGAAAATATTAGCCAACCATTTGGGATATTGAACTTCTCTGATGAAGTTAGCTTTGATAATCTTATCCACTTTAGCTTCAATTTTGGAAGCATATGTTGGGTGTGTTCTTCTGGCAGCTTGCTTGAATCCTCGATGTTCTTCTGGAAACCCCAAATGATGAGTAGAGACATCAGGATCAAGGCCTAACATATATGTATTGTTCCAAGAAAATATATCTTGATGTTTCTTAAAAAATGAAATATACATTTCTTGTTCTTCAAGAGTCATGGCCACACAAATTAAAGTGGGATGTGGATATTCTTTTGTACCCAGATTTATTTCTCTGAGTTCATCCACGGTAGTAGAGATACCCTCTTCAAATTCTGGAGGAGCTTCCCTAAGATCTTCCTCTTCTTCTTCAACATGTGTTATTTCTTCTATTTCTACTTGCATATTAGATGATGAAGTAGAATTTTCATGATTAGAAGAGATGTTAAAATTTGAACATCATGAAGAAGAAGCTTCCATTTCCGACCCGATTGATGATGAAGGGTCTTTCTTGGGTATTAAAGAGGAGATTATGGATTGAGAATCGACACCATCCTTCACCTCTGACGTTGATAAAACTTTTTCTGGCCTAGTTGGTGAAGCATGGAATTGATGGATTTTAGTAGATGAAATGAAGACATCCCCATTTGATCTTTCATCATTTCTTGGTGAATCACCAATTTCTCCCATGTTGTCTGGCTTAATTTTCGTAATTGACATTATGGAGGTTTCCAGAAGAGTATTTGGATTTGATTCTATCCTGTCAATTTGACTGATAGGAAACACATAATATGTACTCACATGTATAAATGGATTTACTGGAATCTTTTCCAAACCATATGGATCATGTAACAGCCCGAGATTTTATGAAAAATATTCTTTTTAATTTTATTAATGTCTTGTGTTGTACGCTACACCAAAAGGAGCTTGCACAACACACATCCTTGACTTGCCTTGCATTACACGCAATCGCAACCTTCCTCGATAGCGTGTGTAGTACGCAATACTGAGTTTCACGAAACAACGATATGCTATTAAAATATTATTAAAACTAGCCGTTATGAATAGTAATAATCTCTTTTTGAAATTTTATAAATTTTATTTTTCAAAATGGACTTCATTTTTGGACTCAGAATATCGAAATTAGCCTAGGGTGAAATTTTGGTATTTTTCTGAAAACTTTCAATTTCTGATGAATAGTGAAACCACTAAGTGGTAGGTTAAAAACTGAATTTTGCATAAAAATTAATTTTACCGCTTCTGTGAATGGAATTTAGAAAATCCGAGAGACACGGTTAATATCAAGGACGAAAATGTGGTTCAATGAGATGAAAATAATTTTTTGGTGAATAGTAACTTTTTACTTTTTTTACCGCGGTTAATAGTAAATTGGGTAACTAAGGGTAAATATGATATTAATATTACCCTAACACATGTCCTAATTCTATTGGAAAAGTGTAATTCGACCAAAAAAAAACTTAGGAATAAAATATGACCATTTAGGTCCACTTGGATTAGATTAGGACATTTATTATTAATTTATTTAAAGAAGGGTTAAAATAGTTAAAATCAAAGTTTAATAAGTAAATCATTTATAATATGGGGTTATACATAAGATAAATTCGATTGTAAATATTCATTAGAAATCTAAAAAGATTTCCTACATGATGGTATTTTATTTGTAATTTTTAGACATCAAATAATTTAATTTATTTATGACACAAAGATGATGCAGTAATTATCTTATTAATGAAATATTGACATAATTGATAATATAAATACCAAAATGAATGTAATTTAAGACTTTTTATGAATTCCACTAATTTTCTAGGTTACTATGATATATTAATGTTGATTTAATCAACTTGGTTCGAACATATAATTCTGTTATGACTTTCACAAAAATCATATATCAAATAGTGTCAAAATTGACACAAAATAGTTTTTAAATCAAATATTATTTTATTCCTAAAAATCTAAGGTTCGGCCAAATGACTTAGATAAGGATATATATATTAATAATAAACAATTTGGGGTTCTTTTGGCATGTTATAGTAAGTTTATTAACCATATAGTGAAAGAAAACAAAAAGACATGGTAAAAGTTAAATTATTTAACTTAGAGTTAAATCTAATTGATAAGGTTACAATAATACCCTAAACTTGTCTAAATCTTATTGGTTGATAGGATTTCGACCCATCCCCACCTTATCTTCGAAATAAGACCCTTTGGAGCCATTATAAACCGATTTTGACTTTAATATAAAATAATATTTTGAGATATTCCTAAGGTGCCCCTCTCCTCCCTTATAAAAGGGCACCTCCTCCCCCTCCTCCTCACACCAATTTGAGCACTCAAGCTCGGCCAAACCCTATCAAAATCTCTTCTCCACTTCCCTAGAAACATCCTAGAGGTTCTGGTCTTCCTCAAAGACCAATTTTAGTGCCCTAAGAGGAGGTCTCAAAGAGGCGCTTCAAAGAAGAGGTAATTACCGTTACCAATTCTTTCATCTTTATTTCTTCTTCCACTTCTTCTTCTTAGGTTGTTTCATTATGAAGTAATAACATCAGTATCACTCATATACTGATATGTTATTATAAGTATGAAACAACCCTATTTCACCATCTATCCATCCTACGGAAAAAGAAATCACCGCGCGTGCGTACGTACGGAATACTGTCTCCACGCCGTGGTGTAATCTATTTTCCACCACCACCTTACATGGATGGGTATAATGGTGTAAAGAATAACTATACATAGTTATTACAACATCATATTGATTCTGATATATTGTATAATCCACTCCAATTCAATTCAATAATTATGGAAATGATATCATCGCTCGTGCGTACGTACGGAATACCGTCTCCACGACGCGATGAGATTCATTCTTAATGATTAACCATTCATGAATGATTATAAAGTATATATAATAAGTACTAATGAAATATATGACATAATAATGATACTGGATTTATGTATATATATATATGTATGTCATCTACTTACTTCCATTCAAGACAATAAAGAAAGAAAAATAGCGTTCATGCGTACGTACGGACTACCGTCTCCATGAACGGTGTTTTTCATTTCATTTATCTATCTATTATATATATATATATACGGAATATATATGATATATAAATCAAATTTTATATTCTGTAATTAAGTAAATCATGATATAAGTAATAATAATGTCAAGAACAACAAGTCAAAACACCTACGATAAATGAAACGATTTTACCCAAAACGCTTCTTTAACATGGAATTTACAAACGAACGGGTAATATAATGTCATAAGTGAACCATATATGATATCATAACAATTAATATGATTCTGTAATAAGTCAATAACATGATTTAAATCATTATACAGGAGGTTCGGACACTTACGTAGCAAATCAGACCTAAGGTAAGGGAAAATACCACAATCTCATTTTTATCCGAGATTGTTTATTCGTAAGTATGTACTGGGGTGTATTTTATCATCCACATCCATGTTCCCTCAATATGTAATATTGTTTCCATCCACTTACAATATTTTAAATCCAATTTTACCCTTAGGTGAGTTTTTAGTAAAGAATATGAAAGGAATCTTTTGTTTTTTTTCGTACGAGGTACTTTTTGACTTTTCCGACAAAAGTACAAAGAATGTTTTTTTTAACTTATACGACATGAATGGATTTTTAAAACATTATTTCAAAGAAACTTCCTTTACAAGTTTTCAAGTTTATTTTTAATCAACTTCTTTTATTTTAAAGTTGTATGACATGTTATGAAAGGAAAAAATGTTTTTGAAGAAGAAAGGATATTTTCCTCAAGAATGAAGTTCAAGTATTTTATCAAAATTATTTTCCATATAAGATAATAAAAGGGTTCTGTTTTTATCCCTATTATTACATTGAGTTGATCATGTTGTGATGGAATTATTTTTATGAATTACTTTATCTTATATGAATTGATTTATGATGTCATGATGTTTCAAGAATCCCATTTCTGTTACATGTGTTATGCGATGATGTATGATTTATGATTATGTGGCACACATAAGAAAGGATTCATTATAAGATGGGTGGGACCTATATCTCCCTCCAATGCATTGGGTAAAGATTTTATATCTCATGAGATAGACATGGCTGAAATGGTAGGTTATACCGGTTCAGTGAAACAGGACTGAAACGAGGGTTACTCGATTCAGAAAGGGACTTTGTCCACTAAGATAGTCTTGGCAATGAGTCTTGACTAACAAGAAATGATTCTCTATGATTATGTGTGTATGCCACAATGTTTCATGTTTTAATGTTATGATTATTGGGATTTCATTTCACTACTATGATTTATCCCATGTTATGAAATTATGCTCTCTTTTGCAGGTTAAAATTTCCAAAAGTTATGTTCTTATGAATATGATGTGATTGATTTCTCTTTTGTTTACCCTTACTGAGCATTTGAGCTCACCCTTTTATGTTTTCATTTCCCCAGGATATAAAGAAAGGTTTTAGGTTAAAAAAAGGGGATGATCTTTATGGTAGATATTGAAGATCTTTCACCACGATTAGAAGATTACGTTCCGAGTTTCCAAAGACACTAAACTATTACGATCCTTGTGTGTGTGTTTTTGTTATGTACTAAGTATTCCGCAAATGTAATGTAAAGTTCATGTACGTCATGCTACGGGTCTCTACAGTTGGTATCAGAGGAAAGGTTTAGTCAACCTTTGGAAACTAGGATGCGAAAACATTAGTGAGATCCCTAGAGATATTTATAAGGTATGTCTAGGGATGTCCCTAAGGATAAGTATACGTATAGGATACAGTCCTAGAACTATGGTAACGATCATAGAATTTAACCTAAGATGTTAGATATCAAGGATACTCCACCTTTACTATGTTGTTTTCCCTAGCATTATTTTGCCTCTCACACTATTCTGTTTGGGTTTTAGAAAATGGCTGGAAACAAGATGATTCACAACAATGGAGGATATGATGGACAATGGAATGATATTCTTCATGAGCAACCAAATGAAATGGGATTTGGATATCCAAACATCATTATTATGCCGAATCAGAAATCTCATAATATGATCAATAAAGTAAAATTTGGTAAGTTTCCTGACTCGACTAATAAGAGAAAGATGGAGTTCCATGATGATCATAGAGGAAAGAAAGTTCAATTTCCCCTATGTAAATCATGTGGGAAGAGGCATCAAGGAGAATGTTTCAAGGGAACTGGAAGATGCTTTGGGTGTGGAAAAGAAGGACACAAAGCAAGTAAGTGCAAAGGAAAAGGGTCGATTAACACCATGGATGAGGATAATGGTATTGCTACGACATCAAAAATGGTTAAGTGTTTTAAATGTGGAATGTATGGGCATTATGCAAACAAATGCCTTAAGGGAAAGACTC
This sequence comes from Viscum album, assembly GCA_963277665.1. Taxonomy (NCBI): domain Eukaryota; kingdom Viridiplantae; phylum Streptophyta; class Magnoliopsida; order Santalales; family Viscaceae; genus Viscum; species Viscum album. Next base: position 1,261,119,389 of record OY728132.1, on the reverse strand, counting down.
ATGAAGAGAATCAGTATGGTCATATGGGTAGTATTTATGTGGATGATGATGAAGAGACTACAAATGATATGTGAGATGAAAGAATTTTTGAAGCTCGGTCAATGGTTTAAGAATGTAGTGGAATGATTACATGTTTATCATGTGTAATGTTGTATAAGAAATCTCATGGTACTATGGAATAAAGAGACGTCTAAGGATTGTTACACTGTTGTCTTTCCTTGAGTTATGAAAGTGTATGATTAATGGTACCACTATCCACGAAAGGTTATTCAGATATTTTTTTTAGAATTTAGATGATATGCGCACAATGAAGGAATAATAAGATAATGGGGTGTTTGATTATATTCATGAGCTCATGATTGATATAAGGACTAAGTGATATCATGGTTTGAGTATATAGAATTTTGAGGATTTTGGTATGTGGAAAGTGTTACCGTTTAACTGCATTCATGTTTTCAATAAGGTTCAATGGGTATTCAAGGGAATACATGATTAAGGCCTTTGAATGATTAGAATGTGACCAAAGAGATATATCTTATGATATATGGGGATCAACGATGGTATTAAATCTCTGGAAATCGTTTTCACTATGTTATGAGAGTGGACTGCAGTATTATGGATAAGCCTAAAGATTGGAATGGATTATGTTAGACACAAGTTAGTATTGTTTAAGGATAGATGTTTTCTCGATATTATTGATGGGATGTTATAGTAATATAGTTTTAGAAAAAGGACAACCTGCAGGACGGGCGACAGCCCATCGCGTCGGACAAGGCTGTGGGAATCGAATCCACAACCGAAGTGCGACTGGCCTTTATCGCCTACCACTGGCCTACAGGAAGTCCCTGTTTAGTAGAAACTAGTTTTATTATATTAAGCAGTATGATATATGAAGTATAAGTCCATTTTAGAAACCATATATGATTAATCTCACTATAGATCGACTTATGTATTTGCTAACCTTTTGTTTGAGACAGATGGAATGACTCGTCATTCTATCACATGATCTGCTAACACTTCACGAATAACAAATTCAACTTCATTTATTTAAGAGATGAAGTGTAAATTGTTCAAGGCATGAACAACAGTGAGATTGTACCAAAATAAAGAAAGTATTTATTCTAATTCAATTTTCAACTTTAGGGAAATGATCTTGAAAACCAAAAATGTTGTCCTAGTGATCTTATACCTGATGAATCAGATGGTACCTTAGATCATCACAAATTTATGGATTTGTGATTACTGGATTTTACATAGCCATGTTCTCTACCACTCTCCATCAGAACATGATGGTTAGATTTCTCTTTCATATCCATATTTTCACCTATGTGGAAACCCAGTGATTAGTTTATTTGGGTAACCATTACGTTTCATAATTTTGTTTTTAAAGATTGGTTTTGATATTCCTTTTTACGATGTGGGTTTCTATTAAATAAACTTTCAAATAGTAAACCATTTATAACCCCGACGAATTTCGAGGGCGAAATTCATTTTTAGGGGGGTAGAATGTAACAGCCCGAGATTTTATGAAAAATATTCTTTTTAATTTTATTAATGTCTTGTGTTGTACGCTACACCAAAAGGAGCTTGCACAACACGCATCCTTGACTTGCCTTGCATTACACGCAATCGCAACCTTCCTCGATAGCGTGTGTAGTACGCAATACTGAGTTTCACGAAACAACGATATGCTATTAAAATATTATTAAAACTAGCCGTTATGAATAGTAATAACCACTTTTTGAAATTTTATAAATTTTATTTTTCAAAATGGACTTCATTTTTGGACTCAGAATATCGAAATTAGCCTAGGGTGAAATTTTGGTATTTTTCTGAAAACTTTCAATTTCTGATGAATAGTGAAATCACTAAGTGGTAGGTTAAAAACTGAATTTTGCATAAAACTTAATTTTACCGCTTCTGTGAATGGAATTTCGAAAATTCGAGAGACACGGTTAATATCAAGGACGAAAATGTGGTTCAATGAGATGAAAATAATTTTTTGGTGAATAGTAACTTTTTACTTTTTTTACCGCGGTTAATAGTAAATTGGGTAACTAAGGGTAAATATGATATTAATATTACCCTAACACATGTCCTAATTCTATTGGAAAAGTGTAATTCGACCAAAAAACAACATAGGAATATAATATGACTATTTAGGTCCACTTGGATTAGATTAGGACATTTATTATTAATTTATTTAAAGAAGGGTTAAAATAGTTAAAATCAAAGTTTAATAAGTAAATCATTTATAATATGGGGTTATACATAAGATAAATTCGATTGTAAATATTCATTATAAATCTAAAAAGATTTCCTACATGATGGTATTTTATTTGTAATTTTTAGACATCAAATAATTTAATTTATTTATGACACAAAGATGATGCAGTAATTATCTTATTAATGAAATATTGACATAATTGATAATATAAATACCAAAATGAATGTAATTTAAGACTTTTTATGAATTCCACTAATTTTCTAGGTTACTATGATATATTAATGTTGATTTAATCAACTTGGTTCGAACATATAATTCTGTTATGACTTTCACAAAAATCATATATCAAATAGTGTCAAAATTGACACAAAATAGTTTTTAAATCAAATATTATTTTATTCCTAAAAATCTAAGGTTCGGCCAAATGACTTAGATAAGGATATATATATTAATAATAAACAATTTGGGGTTCTTTTGGCATGTTATAGTAAGTTTATTAACCATATAGTGAAAGAAAACAAAAAGACATGGTAAAAGTTAAATTATTTAACTTAGAGTTAAATCTAATTGATAAGGTTAAAATAATACCCTAAACTTGTCTAAATCTTATTGGTTTATAGGATTTCGACCCATACCCACCTTATCTTCGAAATAAGACCCTTTGGAGCCATTATAAACCGATTTTGACTTTAATATAAAATAATATTTTGAGATATTCCTAAGGTGCCCCTCTCCTCCCTTATAAAAGGGCACCTCCTCCCCCTCCTCCTCACACCAATTTGAGCACTCAAGCTCGGCCAACCTCTGCCAAAATCTCTTCTCCACTTCCCTAGAAACATCCTAGAGGTTCTGGTCTTCCTCAAAGACCAATTTTAGTGCCCTAAGAGGAGGTCTCAAAGAGGCGGTTCAAAGAAGAGGTAATTACCGTTACCAATTCTTTCATCTTTATTTCTTCTTCCACTTCTTCTTCTTAGGTTGTTTCATTATGAAGTAATAACATCAGTATCACTCATATACTGATATGTTATTATAAGTATGAAACAACCCTATTTCACCATCTATCCATCCTACGGAAAAAGAAATCACCGCGCGTGCGTACGTACGGAATACCGTCTCCACGCCGTGGTGTAATCTATTTTCCACCACCACCTTACATGGATGGGTATAATGGTGTAAAGAATAACTATACATAGTTATTACAACATCATATTGATTCTGATATATTGTATAATCCACTCCAATTCAATTCAATAATTATGGAAATGATATCATCGCTTGTGCGTACGTACGGAATACCGTCTCCACGACGCGATGAGATTCATTCTTAATGATAAACCATTCATGAATGATTATAAAGTATATATAATAAGTACTAATGAAATATATGACATAATAATGATACTGGATTTATGTATATATATATATGTATGTCATCTACTTACTTCCATTCAAGACAATAAAGAAAGAAAAACAGTGTTCATGCGTACGTACGGACTACCGTCTCCATGAACGGTGTTTTTCATTTCATTTATCTATCTATTATATATATATATATACTGAATATATATGATATATAAATCAAATTTTATATTCTTGAAGTATGTAAATCATGATATAAGTAATAATAATGTCAAGAACAACAAGTCAAAACACCTACGATAAATGAAACGATTTTACCCAAAATGCTTCTTTAACATGGAATTTACAAAAGAACGGGTAATATAATGTCATAAGTGAACAATATATGATATCATAACAATGAATATGATTCTATAATAAGTCAATAACATGATTTAAATCATTATACAGGAGGTTCGGACACTTACGAAGCAAATCGGACCTAAGGTAAGGGAAAATACCACAATCTCATTTTTATCCGAGATTGTTTATTCGTAAGTATGTACTGGGGTGTATTTTATCATCCACATCCATGTTCCCTCAATATTTAATATTGTTTCCATCCACTTACAATAGTTTAAATCCAATTTTACCCTTAGGTGAGTTTTTAGTAAAGAATATGAAAGGAATCTTTTGTTTTTTTCGTACGAGGTACTTTTTGACTTTTCCGACAAAAGTACAAAGAATGTTTTTTTTTACTTATACGGCATGAATGGATTTTTAAAACATTATTTCCAAGAAACTTCCTTTACAAGTTTTCAAGTTTATTTTTAATCAACTTCTTTTATTTTAAAGTTGTATGACATGTTATGAAAGGAAAAAATGTTTTTGAAGAAGAAAGGATATTTTCCTCAAGAATGAAGTTCAAGTATTTTATCAAAATTATTTTCCATCTAAGATAATAAAAGGGTTCTGTTTTTATCCCTATTATTACATTGAGTTGATCATGTTGTGATGGAATTATTTTTATCAATTCCTTTATCTTATATGAATTGATTTATGATGTCATGATGTTTCAAGAATCCCATTTCTGTTACATGTGTTATGCGATGATGTATGATTTATGATTATGTGGCACACATAAGAAAGGATTAATTATAAGATGGGTGGGACCTATATCTCCCTCCAATGCATTGGGTAAAGATTTTATATCTCATGAGATAGACATGGCTGAAATGGTAGGTTATACCGGTTCAGTGAAACAGGACTGAAACGAGGGTTACTCGATTCAGAAAGGGACTTTGTCCACTAAGATAGTCTTGGCAATGAGTCTTGACTAACAAGAAATGATTCTCTATGATTATGTGTGTATGCCACAAAGTTTCATGTTTTAATGTTATGATTATTGGGATTTCATTTCACTACTATGATTTATCCCATGTTATGAAATTATGCTCTCTTTTGTAGGTTAAAATTTCCAAAAGTTATGTTCTTATGAATATGATGTGATTGATTTCTCTTTTGTTTACCCTTACTGAGCATTTGAGCTCACCCGTTTATGTTTTCTTTTCCCCAGGATATAAAGAAAGGTTTTAGGTTAAAAAAAGGGGAAGATCTTTATGGTAGATATTGAAGATCTTTCACCACGATTAGAAGATTACGTTCCGAGTTTCCAAAGACACTAAACTATTACGATCCTTGTGTGTGTGTTTTTGTTATGTACTAAGTATTCCGCAAATGTAATGTAAAGTTCATGTACGTCAGGATACGGGTCTCTAAAGATCATTAACTTTTTTAATCTCCCTTGTTGGGGATTTCTTCTTTCCCTTCATGTGATAGAAATTTGCCTCAATGTATTGTGACTCACATGTCTTGAATGGGGCCTTATCACCATAAAATGTCCCAACATGACCATCGAAACAATATTTGAGAAATTTATGGTATGATGAAGGGATAACCGCATGTTGATGTAGCCAGGGTCTTCCAAGAAAGATGTTGAAGGCTAAGTCTTGATCAACAACCATGAAATCTGAATTGGATACAAGATCTCCAAACTGAGTTCTGAGTGTAATCTCGCCCAGTGGTTCTTGTTTATTTTTATCATATCCTTGTTACATCATAGTATAATGAGATAAATCATATTCCGTGAGGCCCAATCGGCGAAGTGTACAAATGGGCATGAGGTTGACTCCTGAACCATTATTAATGAAAGATCTTCGGAATTCTAAACCATTGACCTTGATAGATAAATACAAAGTTCTAATATGTTCATGCATAATAGCATCTTCTTCTTCATCTATGAAAGATATCAGTGCATGGAATTCTACAAGATTATTCTCTACATGGTAGGCTTCAGCTGCAGCAATTTCAGTTTCAAACTCCCAAGGACTTGACAAAGCCTCAATAAGTTCCTCTCGTAGATCCTTTAATACATTCATGACATCCATAATTTATAACTTGTTTGGTATTTGGTCTAGGTGTTTCAATACATCATACTTTAGATCCAAAGTTCTGTGATTCCCAACAGGAACGTGTGGTTTAGCAGGTGCCTTGGAAGTTGATTCTTTTGAAGTTGATGCATCTTGTATCGGGGTAGGAGTTAGTAATACCCCTAGCATTGAAAGATTAGACCAAATAGGTCTATTTACTTGCTAATAGGAAGAAGGTGTAACTTCCAACCGATCTTCCAGAATAACTATGCTGGGACTGAATCTGCCTTGTGTGGAAGAACTTGCTTATTCATGTTGAGCCCGTTGAAGGGCTCTGCCACAAGTTTCTGCCACATACATAGTTCTAACAGGGGTAGAATTAGAATAGTGGCCTCTAAAATATCCATGTCTTCCTCTGTATCCTGATCCTCTGTAACTTCCTATGATTCCTCTATTTGATACATGGAACCTATGATCATCGAGATCAAAAATTTGATTGGTATAATGATCTGTTAAGTGAATCATGTTAACAGAATAGAATATCAACTCTTCATCTGATGAAGACTATATCGGACTAGCCAATTTAGGTTGTGCCATTTGGTGGGACGATACCCATGGCGTCGAAGTAGATGGCATAAAATCTTCCAGAGTCAAATACAACTTGGGCTTTGTCATATACTCATCTTCTTTTGATTCATCTTATTTCATTGAATCATGACTTTTCTTTGAGGATTTTCCCTCTGATGAAGAGGGTTTTGCTGTGGCAATCATGGAAGATAACGAAATTGGTTTCTTGAATTGTGTTCTCAAAATAGCATTAGTTCGGTTTATCATTTTACTGACCATCCAATCATCATATTTTTGTGCATTTTGGTTCTTGACTTCTTTCCACTCTCCTTCCTCCTCTGGATCTATACCAATAACACATGCTACCTGAGTTGAAGAACCTTTCATTTTGACTTTTCCAGAGTCGATCATTTATTGCAGGAGGTCCTTAAAGACAAAACACTCCTGAATGGGATGCCCCAATACCTGATGAAAGGTGAAATAGTTGGGATTGTCTTCATCTCCTTCCTTGTTCGGCCTTTTGGGCCTTGTAAATTGAACCAAATTATTTTCCAGAGCTAAAATTAAGAAGACAAGAAACTTGTTCATTTTGGAAAGATTAAAATTTTCTTTTCATATCCTCAAATTGTTTCCATATATGATCTCTTTGATCATCTTGATGGAACAACCTTTGTTGCTGAAGCTTAAGAGGTGGAGCCCTTTGGGAAGATGAAGGTTTTGAAGTAGAAGCAGGTACATGTGCTTGTTTAAGCATGACTATAGTAGTCTCTTCTCTACCCATTCTATATCCTAGAGCTGATGGAATTACACGAGTTTTTTCCTTAGACTTCATAAGAGAATCTTCAATCTGTTGAGTGATCGAAGTAAGGTCTCGAAACCCTTCTGTGTATTTCACAGGGATCAACGACATGCATAGTTCATCACGCAGATTTGCCACACAGATTGAAAACAATTCTTCCTGAGGGAGTGCTAAGCTTAGGGAATGTGTTAATCCCTTCTAGTGAGCAATGAAATATGAAACCCTTTCATTCTCCCATTGCTTACAGTTTTTAAGATAAATAACTATTGTCTTTGGAAACGTTGAGCTGAACTAAAGTAGTAATTTTTGGCGAAGATCCCCCCATCCGGTAATTGACCCGGATTGCAAAATTGTGTACCAAACAAAGGCATGCCCTTGTAATGACTGTACAAAACACCTAAGCTTAACTACTTATTGTTCCTGAAGGGTTCCCATCCTAGGATCACAACAAGAAACAAAATGTGTTAAATGTTTCTACGGGTCTCCTGAACCATAAAAGATTGGGAATGTGGTACTTGAAAAATTTTATGGGGGAGGAATTTCATCAAAACATTCAGGGTAAGCTCTCTTTTCTGGTTGAATTTGAGCTTTTTTTCCATCCATATCTTCCAACTGAGCTATTAATGACTCAATAGTAGTTATTAACGTTTGTGAAACATCTAGTTGAGCTTGGACCTAAACAGGTGAAATGAATGGAGCATGGAAAGATGTGGAAACTGGTACTGCAATTGATGGCAGCACTGCCAATTGTTATTGCACATGACCCGTAGGATTAGACCTTTGAGGGTGTACTGATAAAGGAAGATATTATTGATCCATTTTAGTAGCCAAAACAAATTACTTTGGTTGAATGACTCTAGAAAACATAGGATGAATACTACCCTGATGTAATTCTGCATTCATCCTCCTCAATTCCTTCATTTCTTCCACTTGTTGTGAAAATCTTTGCTCTAGTGAGAGTGATTGGACTTATCCAAAGGAAGGGTATGTAAACTGATTCTTTTCTTTCCCCTAGTTGGACCCCTTTTGGAGAGGGGGATGTGAGTTACGTGAAGGTATACCCAGATTCTGGGTAAGACTTTTATTTCGTGTACGCACACCTTCTTCATTTGTGTATATGTGTACAACTTCTTGAGAAGGAACCTATTCATATGATCCCTCTGAGTGAACCTCATCTGGTGGATCAACAACAACTGAATTCATGACATTAATTGATGCATAATGCATTTCATCCCTTCTATCGACATTTATGTGATATTATCTTCTTCCATGTCTCTGATTAGACATTTCCTTTTGTCAATTTGATCCCTCGAGAACTTCTTGGTGAACCGTAATTTGGAGGGAATCTCCTGATAATTTGGCTCTTTGTTCCACTTGAGTCTTCTTCCCTAATCGAGAGAAGACTGAATTTATCTGAGGAAGAGATTGAGGATTTGAAAAATTCCCTAGTCTGGTGGATAGGGTGTGTAACTGTTGTTCCTACTCAACTCCTCGAATCATATTTGTTGATTCTGAGGGTTGGGTAAAAAGGGTCCCCGGTCTGGAAAGCTGAGGTGGTTCTTGGCATGATATATCTGAGACCTTCTTTTAATATCTCCTGATCTTGCGGACTTTAGTCCGAAAATTGACTGGATGCATCAACCTACATCCACTTTTATCACCCGACTCAAAAGACTGTTGGATTTTTTCTGACACTTCTATAACTTGATGATGTGCTTGCTCCAATCGAGAGGTCTATTCAATATTCTCGTTCGCTTCATGTAGAAGTAATTCATCAACATGTTCTCTGTATTCTCGATTTTGAGAAGAACTATTTGAGGCATGTTCTTGGTCAAGCCTTTGATTACAAACAAAGCCAATTGACTGTGGTTGGCCAAGGGAAATAACATTGCCTGAGACCATTTTCGGCGGGCATTGCTGACTAGAGAGTAAAATGAAATGTAGTGCTCCATGAACACCCCATCCCTTGATATGAATACTAGATGGGGTATTGGAAATTAACTGGTGCAATCTTCTTAGTGCGCCAAGGCATGAACGATGAAGGGCTCTCTCCTGCTTTTCAGCCTTCGGATATCGATAAACTGAGAGAAAAGCCAAGTCAATTTGGCGTTGTAACCCTTCTATTATCATGATATGATTTTCATATTCATCATAAGATAATATTTTATTTTTCCACTGACAAATAGTTTTCTATATGTTGATACTAATATCATGAATTCCATCTTCCGTCAGCATCTTGTGAATGTCATACTAAGAGTTAGCCGAAGGCAAAAACATGACTGGCACTTCACCTTTCGCCAATTGTTTTCTCATATTCATTAATTCCTCTTTATCATTCAATGGAGATTCTTCTAAATGATTGGACCAGAGTTAGTTCTTATTTGTTGCTTCATCAGATTCAACACGATCGGTAAGGAGTTCACTGATCAAACTAGAAGATGAACGACCCATGGGTGGTTCGAAGAATGACCTACACCCTGGGTTATCTTCTGACTAAGAAATTATTTCACAAGCTAGCGGTAAAGCATCAGACATGACTGGATTCGCATTCTCAAGTGCCTCAAGATAAGAGGACTTTCTTATCACTACATCATCCTCTGGATAATTTTCTAGGCAATGTGCATTATAACTACAGAGAGGACTTTGGCAGATAAATTAATCATCATGCGGAGGACCACCATGGCGGGTTAAAGAAAAAGATGAAACATTTTTCTCCTTGGTCTTCTGGCCACACAGAGGGTTCCTGTGGCTATCATATGAAGACGAAACTTCGAGATCGACTGAACTGTCATGAAGTAAGCCTTCATGAGGAATTTTCTGATGAAGACCTTCAGAATTAATGTTCTCACTATTGGGAAATGAGGGAGTAGAATTTTTAATTCCAATAGATAATTGTCTGAGGGCTTCAAGAACTCCAGCGTCGAGAAAGACCTTATTACCAATTGGCTCTTGATTTCTTGACTGTTCTAGGCAGGTCTTTTTTTTGATGCCTTCTTACTCAATTTAGGAACCACTTGTTGAAGAAAGTGGTCATTATGGGCTGGTGTATGTGCTTGCTCAGAATAAATGATAAGGTTAGGTTGATTATCTCCGCTCAAATCAGGTGTATGTGCTTGACTTGGTTCTCCGTATGATATGGGGGAGTATGCCCCACAACCCTCTTGGACTAGAATAGAGGTGTGTGTCTGTTCTGGAGTGAAATGTTGATTTTTCACTCCACTGGTAGGGATAGATTTATGTGTCTTTCCCTAAGATACTGGTGAAGATGTTATAATATCCTGGTAGGCATCCAGAATATGAGAATGGATTTTATTTTTCTCTTTCACCATTGATATAATATTCTTGGTGACTTCAGCTGCCAGAATGGGGATATACGTCCATTCCGTGCTTGGAGTATGTGTGTGTACTTGCTCCTCTCCTCCTTTTCCTGTCAGTGAATCCTGACAGTACTCAAGTGTGGGTGCAGAGAGTTGAGTCTGCCTCCTGTTTTTCGCCGGATATTTCCGACTAACTTCTCCGAATGCTACCAAACGAGACTATTGGTAGGATTGATCAATAATAGAAGGTGTATGTGCCTAATTATTGCACTCTGCTGAACGTTGTGGATGAAATTCCTTCAATACTAACAGACGAGGCTACTGGAAGGATTGATGAGTGTAAGCAGGCGTATGTGCCTGTTTACCAGTTGCCAACACTTTGGGTTGGCGGGATCCATCGTATGTAGTCATACGAGCCTGCTAACTAGCTGATGATTTATAAACAGGTGAATGTTCCTGTCTATAGTAATTCACCGGAATTTCTAGGAGGGATTGGTCTGGTCCAACCATACGAGTCTGCTGGACAGTAGAATTAAAACGGACGGGTGTGTGTGCTCGCTCATTGCTTTCCACCAATTTAGGTTGGTGGACTTCTCCAGAGATGGCAGAGATGAGAACCTGCTCACGGTTGACCATATTTCATCTCTGGCGGTTTGTATTGCCTCCTCGGGTTCAAGGAACATGAGCCGAATGTCTCAAGATGATACCCTCATCATGTTGATGGCACACTGCCACATGATTCTGGCGGCGATTGTTGATGGGAACTCTCGGGAAGGACTCATGTCTCCTTGAATTATGGCCCTGAGGGACCTGCTCATTCACCTCCCCAGAATATGGGAGTGAATGGTGATTGTATTCTAGGGATAAGGACCCGAAACGGTTGGAGACAGTGGTTGGCACCACCTACTTCTTGATCACTGGTTGTCGCTGTCCGGACGACCAGAGTGAATTATTAACTTAGAGGGCTTGTCAAGCAGCCTCCAGAGTCGTAATTGTACCAGTTTTACGGTACTACTTAACCAATGCATTTGATACCCAGCGTTGAAGATGCTGAGTAGGTGATATCGTCCTCAGAGCGAACGATGACCCAGCAGGAGTAGCATTAGAGGCCTTCCTAGCAGAATTATTCACAACAGAAGTATTCGCGTGTGTGAACTTAAGAGAATCCATTTCTGTAATGCAAATTATCTTAGAAAAGAGTGAATATTTGATATAACAGACGTAATCAAGATAAGTCCGACCACTACATCTTTTGGATAATCACATATGTTATTGATTGTCTTGTTGGCCCTCTCATTGAGTTTAAATAGGGCCCTAACAAATAGGTAAAATATCACTTTATCTTGGTTAAGGATTCACGTCGGGTTCACCAATTTTTTTCCTCTCGAATTGGGGATGACCTTGTTCATTTAAGGTTCAAAAATTACAAGTGGTTTCTAACAGTTTTGTTCGTAGAACCGGAAACATCCAATGATTCCATATCCATTTGGACCTACTTTCCAAAGGTAGGTGCTCATTAGTTGTGAACTGATTAGGCTTAAGAGTTTGCATTGGTCGAGAGGATGGGAGGTCGGACTCATCACACCCTTTTGGGGGGAACTATTGTCTACTCTAAGACTCTCTTTATAGATTTAAGTTATGTTCGTGAATCCTTCTTACATTACCAAGTATAAAATGAACTCTTCTTTAGATCTGACAATCAATGATTAGATATGTAGGAAATTTAGAAAATCTTTTATATGTATTTGAGGTTCTTCATCGATAGAGAATCATTTTTATTTGTTAGAGATCCTTAATCAGTGGTATCCTTTAATACATAAAAGTCTCTTGGTCATTATGATAACCATACTGGTTATAAAGCCACTCAGTGGGGAATTTGATGTTTATTGTCATTCAGAAGGACATGGATTATTTCAGAGTTGGGATCGTACCCGTAGATGGGCTACCAACGTATCCTTTGTTTAGAAAAGGAATTATAACCCACGTAGTTCAAGTAAGGGAGTATGATGTTTATGTATGATTGATGGCTCAAAGTAAGATTTCATAATTACTTTTACAATCTAAGCTCACATGAGTAATGCTCGGTGTGAGAAACAAGAGGTATTGGTAAAACCAGAACATTGTGCCATGAAAGATTTAATCATGTAAAATGATGTGGGGCTTATGTATTTATGACTGCCCAAATAGAAGAGGATTGGGATTTACTTTAGAGAAGAAACCTGGGAATAAGGTCCATAAAGGTATATTTACTTTATAGAGATTTGAATACACTAACATGGGGATTACTCTTGAGGAAGATGACCAAATTAGGAGGGGACTTATGATTGGGTTTTACTTCTGAGAAGGAAGCCCAGATCAAAAAGTAGATTAAGACTGGTTAAGAAAAATTAAAACTGGGGCATACTCATAAAGAGGCCCAGGTTAAAGGGATTTGAAGAATTATGGGACCTGGGGTTACCCCTAAAGAGGATGCCCATATTTGAGACTGGGGATTACTCTATAAAAGGAATCCCAGATTTGAGAAATTATGGTTGGGGATTACTCATGAGGAGGATGCCCAAATTTTGGGAACTTTGAGATTGGGGCTTACTCTTGAGGAGGTTTCCCAAATTAGGGAACTTAGGGCTTACTCCTAAGGAGGATGCCCAAATTAATGAGGAATTGGGCATTAATCTTAATGAGGCTGCCCAATATTAATGAGAATTTGGACTGGGGCTTACTCTTGAAAAGGAGACCTAGGTTGAGGATTCTCTCATCTTAAAGGACGAGGTTGAATGAATGAAATCTATAACTTTAGTGATGTAAAGATGTGTAAATCACTATGTTTTGAGAGATGTTCCACTGAATTCCTTTGAGATAAGGAATCCAACAAGGAAATCATGCCATGAATGTCTTTGGAATGAATTTTGATGGCTTAATCTTGAATAGGATAGGTGGATAGGTGTAGGAGGGGTGAAATGGGCAGGAAGGGCACCCAAATAGAGAGGGGTGCACAAGTCATGCATGAGCGCCCAAGTCTTGGTCACGCAGGTGTACCTGCGCGGCACATGGGTACTTGCGCGCCGCTCATCCCATAAGATAGAACTTGGGAGAGGCTTGGATCAAGCCTTTAGTACTATCCCTAAAGGCTTTCAGAAGAGGGTCGCACAAGTTCTGTTGAAGGGGTAAGGCGGCGAGCAAGTGTATCCATTTCCGTTAAGGGCTGGCCACTCAGGCGTGCAACTGATGATGAGTTTCAAAACATAGGACTTACTCCCTCTCTTTAGAACTTCCGTTCTAGGTAAGAAACTACCTTATAAGTGTTCTGAAACTCTAAGAAGAGACTACGGTGACGGGAGATCAAATCTGAATTTCTTGAAATTCTTCTTCTCCAAATGGGGGCCCACAGGGGTATTTATAGGCTAGAGAGAACCTGGGTGAAATTTCAAAGAGGGTGCGCAAGTCACCTGCACAACCACTGGGAGGTGCGAAAGTATACTTGCATGACCTTGGTGGAACTTGCGCGACCCAAGTGCATTTGAATCTTGGTTCTTGCCTTTGTCCATTTTTGATGTTTCTTCAAAGGATGAATCACTTTGGGTTCAAGTTATTTCGCTTTTCATTCCTTTAGAATTTGTGACGGAAATGAGAGTTAAAAATTATAAATTTTTATTATTCTAGAAATTAAATTCATTTTTATATATTCAAATCATATAAGTGGTAGAAAATCATTTAAAATTAATCCAGCGGACGGGAAAACCAAGCAGGTTTTTATTGAAAGATTGTTCAATGGTCTGAAACCTTTTTACATATATTTTTAATCCCATCATTATTAAAATGTTATAAATTAGATTAATTGACTTATATATCAACTAATGTACCTTTAAAAAAATTAAATTAGAATTTTAATATATAAATAAATCAAAGGACAAATATATTTTCAATTGAAAATTAGTATTTTTCACTATTAATCAAAAAATGATACTTCATTGAAAAATACCAAAAATTCACACTAAGATAATTTTAAGGTTATAATTTCACAAATTAAGTTAATTTTGATATATAATATTTATATATTTTTGAAAATTTTGTTTTAAAATAGGTGCACCATTAAAAGGCTATAAAATTACCTTTAGAAAAATATGGACTTTTATGCGTAATATTGCGATTTCATTTATCTTAAGACTATAAAATATATGAGACTAATTTTAAAAATATATTATTGAAAATAAAATGAATATAGTTTATTAATATCATTCTATACTATAAATTAATTTAATTATTTAAGACAAAATTTCTTTCGAAGCAAGAAAATAGTTCATTAGAAAACCAATTACTATATATTCAATTGGTTTTGATATTCACTTATATTTAATTGTAAGCCAATGAATTTGAAAATATATGTCTATAAGATAGTTAATACTATTCATAAAACCCAATTTAACAATTATGTTATATCTTATTATATTAAATAAAAGTATTTTAATAACATATTATTGTTCGGAAAAACTCAGTCTTCTATGTATGAAAAACTATAATACAAAGTCATTATTTCCTGTAATGAATGATAACTCAGTATTGCATGAATTAAAAGATATAGAATATATAAAATTTATTTAAAATATTAAATATACCATATAGTCTCAATAGTTTATCCTTCTTTATATGTTTTGTGTTGTGTTCCATAGAGGATATTAATTAAAAGTTAATATTCTAGAATTTTTTGGGGATTACATTCTCCCCACATTAAATAAACTGTATCCTCTCAATTTAAAATTTATTGCATTAATAGAGGGTTTTATATTTAAAATTTTATAGTTTAAAATAAAGAAACATAAATAGGGATAATAAAACATGTTTTTAATAAGAGAGATAGGGAAGTATGTATGTCTTGTAACCTGGATTCCATGTAAGAGAACATAGGTGGAAATGAAGACATTGAAATGGAAGATGAGCGTAAATAAATATAGTCATTGGTCATAATAAATTAAGTTATTAATGAAATTTTATGGGCCTTAGAACCATAAATAATTATTTATCTAAAGGTCCACTTTAGTCATCAGACATGAACATTATAGGACAACATTTATATTTGAATATCATTTTCCTCGAGTTGAATAACTATTTCACCCTCTACGATTATGTATAAAAATACATACTTGATATTTTTATATTTTATAATCACAATATTATACTTTGGTTGTTCCTTGAACTATTTATACTTTATCTCATAGCATAATATCCATCATAGGTTGATATAATACATTAAACTCTAAAACCCAATCCAATGATCAACTTAAAGAATTTAAAAAATAGTTAGACTTTTGAAAATTTTATGTGTCAAAAAATTATAATCATATATAATATATTTAATAGATCCTAATTTAAATCATCTATATGAATCATCTATTTGTCTAAATGTCATTCCATAAACATTTGGAAGAAACTAAGGATTATCTTTCCCTTAAACATGTGATCTCCAAAAAAATTGAACTTACTACTGAATCACATTTCTTAGTTATTGGTACTAATAAACATAATATTTTAAATCCTTTATGAAAATGTTTTGAAATAAAATACTTATACAATCCATATTACTTACAACCAGGATATCAATAATAACATACATTTCCCTAATTATTTAACTCTCTAAATACTAAATGAAATTTATCTTTCCACTTAATCTATTTAAATATCCAAATCTTGATCTTGATTACTTATCTTATTATGAGGTGTATTCCCTTGAGTCTTGGGGTATTCATTTACATATTTTCCCATCTCTATGTAGTTATAATACTAAAAAATAGTGTTTTCATTCTTTACTTTATATTCTTTTTCTTGGTGACAGTTTTCACTATACTTATAATAAACTCCCAATACATTCAATTTTTTCCTTGGGAGATTATTTCAATATTTATCACATGTCATAAAATCTTCATTTTACCTTCTATTTC
This sequence comes from Viscum album, assembly GCA_963277665.1. NCBI lineage: Eukaryota > Viridiplantae > Streptophyta > Magnoliopsida > Santalales > Viscaceae > Viscum > Viscum album. Next base: position 1,261,102,779 of record OY728132.1, on the reverse strand, counting down.
ATTGAATCATTTTATTTGTTAGGGTCTTAGAAGACCTATTTTTTCCTGGTTTCCCTTTGATTCCATACAAATTGGATAATTTTTTCTCTATCTTGATAGCACAAAAACTACATCATCATTTGAAGAAAATGATTAAGACACCAACACCATTTGAATACTAGTATTAGTCCCCTAAAATGATAAATATATCATGTAGTGGTACATATAAAATATATTACATAACTTAAAAACCATATAAATGTAGTTTCACACTCTGTAAAACTTTCATGCTCTTTTTGATTTTAACTAAGGAACTTTTTCTTTATCTCAGTTTGTTGATCATGAGGAATAAATTAATCAAATAATGTCTCCATAAATGTTTTTTATTCCATGAGTTAATTTTTTAATCCTCCCTAGTATTCTGGAAGAATGACCAACATTAGTCATCATCGTCATTGAGACAATTCACTGTATATGTAACATTTTCCTTTTCACCACATCTCGATACTATGAATATATTCTCCAAAGACTCAATCCATATCTCTAACTCCATTGGATCTATAGTCCCACTAAATGATGGAGACCTCTGTTGCTTAATGAGATCCAACATATAAGATTCTCTTTGAGGTTTAGGTTCCACCATTTTGGTAGGGATATTTTTTGTAACCTCATTATGCTTCCCTAGTATATTCACAACTTGATTAGTTCTAATACAATATATATTATCTTTCTCAGTTGGTAAAACACTACATTTTATATGAATATTGATACCATTATTCCTTCCATGGACTATTTATAAATAATGTAATATACTTGATTATATCATAACATTATATAACATAATATTTATTCTCAAAACTAGAGAAATATATAACATAAATTGAAAATTTTATGTATATCTTATATCATAATGATAAACATGATTTCTTAGGGTATATCGTTAAATTAAAAATCTGTATAATGTTTTGTAATGAAATTGTGAATTATCCTAAGAATATCCCCCAAGAGTTTCAATCCAAGTGTATAGTAAGGCTAGTTTTAATATACTAGGTTACACTCGAGTTATTCCTGATGCACTTTTTCGGAGTTGTTACCCATATGTACATATGTTCAAAAACAATATCCACTTATAGTATCAAAATATTGATGTATTTCTAGGAATACCCACATAATGTAAATCCTATTAATATTATAGGATGTAATCATTTATAATTCCTCAAGTAAATATTAGTTTTATTCTCTCTAATATAAATTTTATAAAACTTGTTTCTTAATTTAAAACTAAACATCCTTTGATACCAATAGTAGCGCCCTAAACCCAGATGCTCGGAGCTAGTGTATTACTTTATTACTTTGAAATGATTACGATGAATAAAATTTCAAAGGACTAATTAGTTTATTAGTTTTGGATAAATAGATTACATACATGATACCCACATAATATTGGGAAATATAAAATAAAACATGATACATTATAAAATTAAATTAACCACATCCTTGAAAGAATTGTCAAATATTTATTCTTTATATCTTAGGAAAAGGAAAAAAATAAGGGTTTGCACAAATTATTAGTAAGGTTATGTAAAATGGAACGAATAATAGATAAATGAGAATAATAATCATGGAAAGATAAATAACTAATAACACATTCCATATAATGGTCTTGATATGTCATAATTAAAATGGCATGGTAGATAATTGAGATACATGCCATTTCATCAATAAACTTAGAATGCAATGAATCTATAGATATGTTAAGAAAATATCATTGATACTAATAATAAATTAATTTTTAAAAAATGAAATTCTTAATTATTGGATGTTATGTTTCCCAGGAACATGATACTTTTACCATTAGGATTTATACTCATGACAGATTAAACTACCATAATTTGGCCAAATAATTTGTCTCCTAAGACTACCTCTGTGTCTAAGGGCATCCATTATCTAATACCCAGACCATATAGTTCATTTCACAATCATTAATATCATATAAAATAATCTATTTAATTAATGAAAATCATGCCATATCATTAAATATCATTATTAATAAAAAGATACATATTTATCAATATATCAAATTATTGTCAAACTGAACATCATATATAATAATTGAATATGGTTTAGGATAAATGGATATCCAATTCATGATAATATGGATATTAAAAAAGTAATTTTTGATAAAAATTATCATAATAAAGTTATTATTTCAAGTGAAATTCGATAATCACAAAATAAAGTGATATTGAAAATTAAACATTTACCACATTGTAATTTTCTTGTCAAAATGATTGGATGAGATAATTCAAAGTGAAACATAAAATACTGTAAATAATTATTTAAACATTATATTAAATGAAAAAATTTAATTATATACACCACATGTAATTTAATTTCATTATAATATTAAATAATTCCCAATGGAGGGTAAATTGAGACGAAATCCCTTACCTTGAGTTTCCATTTGGATGGACGTCCTTTAACCACCATTATAAGCATTATAAATTTTTCAAGATCTTATAAATGAACCAAAATCATATTAATTATATCACATATTATCTTATCATAATATATTATTACCTAGTTTTAAAAATCATTCATTATTTTTACTATTTCAGGTGGTAATTGTATAGTTTTTCGACTGTGTTTTCACTTGTTATTTTATCATATTATGTAGATCATGATATCATCATCAATAGAGTGAAAACCATGATATAATTATAATTAATATTAAAATTATATGTATTTATAATAATACATACTATTTTTGAGATAGAAAATGAAATTCACTATTCACAGAGATAGTGGGTTGTACGAATGCATGAATGCTACTTCCATTTGTTGTTTCATAAATAGAAAGTATGTGATATATATATCTGTGTGTTTGTGTGTGTTTGAGTTTGTTTTTGAGTGTATTATCATTAAATTATAATATATAATTTAGATCAAATTTATTTATTAAAACCATAGTATAATACATTCCACGTGTAGCGTGAATAAATCCCATTGCATTGATGAGCTGGTAGTCTACACGTCCATAAACGATGTTATCACATTTCTACAAAATGGAAATCACAATGTAACACCCCAACCCCAGAAGCCCATATTCAGTGAATTATTTTAATACATTGACATGATTACAAGGAATCAAGTCCTGAAAGACCGATCAGTTTAGCAGTTTTGGAAAATAGATTACATACATGAACGTTACATTACACATTAGAAAATAAAAAACAACATAAATTATCCATTGATAACACCATTAATCCCATAGCTTATCCCTGCTTATCAATCATAATACACTTCTTGGAATCATAGGAAAATTAAAACATAGAATGGGGTGAGCTCAGATGCTCAGTATGGATAACAATATAGCAGAAACATTCATAATTTAGCATAAACCTTTAAGGAATTGTATATGTCTAAAACAAAATCCTTTTAAACATAAAGTTCGTCATAATATGGAAAATATAAAATAAAATAATTCCATTTACTTATTCACATTGATATTCTACTAGTCGAATAATCACAGGCAATATCAATAGCCACTTTCATAATGATGGAATGCATAATTCCAAACTTCATAACCACATCGTCAAGGCCTTGTGCCAAGATTACAAATATGATTTTTTCAAGGACTTGTGTCAAGAAAGTAGTTCGTCTCATGAGACCTACCGATTCATCTAGGTGCTATAGTGGGCTCCACCTATTACTTAATAAGTCCAATGCGTTCCTCGTATGAAAAGGTTTAAACATAACATAAACATTCGTATTAAAACTAGCATATGAAATGTCAATACTTTATACATAAACCATGAATGGTATAAAAATAACACATCCATAATCAAACATAACACAAAACCTTAATACAATATGGAATATTTTTATCGTAATAAATCCACTTTAAACATGTTTAAAATCCATCAAGGGTTGTTGATATAGATGAAAATGATATTTCAAAATCATTGAGAGAAATATCATTTTTTCATAAAAACATTTAAAAGTCACACAATTTAGAAAGGAAGATATTGAAATAAATTTGTGAATCAAAGTGTCAAATACCAATTTGAATCTTTTTAAAGGAATTAACATTTTAAAAACATTCATGTCCATATAAATAAATCCTTAAAATTTATTTTGAAAACATGGATACTATTGAGAATGAATTAGAAGAATAAATATTTAAAACATTTAAAATTCTGTTTTAGTAAAAATTAACTTAAAAGAATACCTTTGAAAACTATATAATTAAACCTGGACATGGATAATAAATATGTCCCAGTAGATACTTACGTAAAAACAACCTCGAATAATAAAGAGATTGTGAAATTAACCCTTAACTTGTACACCATTTATTCAAGGGTATGTTTAACCTCTTGTATAAAGACCATATTATGTTATTAAATTATATAAGAACCATATTAATATTTATGATATCATACATGATTCATTTATGACTTTATAATACCCATTTAATAATATTTTCCATGTTAAATTAACATTTCAGGTAATAATCGCTTTCTTTATCGTACGTGTTTTAACTTGTTACTCTTGATTGTATCACTTAGATCATGATTTAAATACTTTCTGAATATAAAAAATTATTTATATATAATATATATTTTGAATTTAAATATGCACCATAGACATATATATGAAATGGAAAATACCGTTTATGGAGATGGTATGCCGTACGTACACATAAATGTTGTTTCCGTTTTCATGTCTTATTGAACGGAACTAAGTAAATAAGATATATGTAACTAAATAAATATATATATATATATATATACATTAAAATAATTATGCCATATATTACATACTAATTAATGATATATTTTTTTTAACCATCATTGAATGGGGAACGTGGAAATGAATCTCATCGCGTCATGGAGACAGTAATCCGTACATACGCACGAGCGACAATATGATAATATTGATGATGAAATCATATGTAATTGTGTGTTATATCATATATAAATAATCATTAACATGTTATATTTATTATTTACATTAGTTATACTCATTATTATACCCATCCAAATAATGAAATGTTAAAATAACAAACTACACCACAACGTGGAGCCGGTAATCCGTACGTATGGACGTATGGTGACATTGTCATTTATAGGATGGATAAAATAATGAATATGGTTGTAAAATTTTTATATTAACATCACATTATATATAATATACTGGATTTATTGTTTTATAATGGAAACAACAAAGAAAGAGGAAGTGAAAGAAGAAAAGAACTTGAAAGAGGTGATGAAATATTTACCTCTTCTTGAGGTTCTTGCTTTTGATTTGATCAAAAGGGCTACTTAAGTTGGATTTATAACTAAAGTAAGTCTTCTATGATTATGGTAGGATAGTTGGGAGGATATTTGGGCAGGTTTTGGGCAAGCCAATTGGATTTGGAGGTGTGAAATTAAGAGAAAGGGAAGTACACTTTTATAAGTGAGGTGAGGGTCACATTAGGAAATGTTTGAAAATATTATTTTATAAAATAATAATTTAAAGTTTATAATGGGTAAAAAATGAATTATTTAAAGGATAAGGTGAGTATGGGTCTATAACTTCTCAACCAATAGGTTTTAGACAAGTTTAGGTTACCATTTTAACCATATCTTTTATATTCAACTCTTAGTTAAATAGTTTAACTTTTACCGTGTCTTCGGGTATTCTTACACTATATGGTTAACAAACTTACTCAAAAATTCCAATAGAACCTCATGTGGTTCATTACTGACATATATAATATTATTTAAGACCTTTGGCCGGACCTTAGATTTTTAGGAATATTATATCATCCAATAATATAGTATTATTTTTAAAAACTATTTTATGTCAATTTTGACATTATTTGGTATTTGTTTTTCGTTAAAATCATAACAGCATGATTACTACGAAAATAATTTATTAAATCAACATTGAAATGTCATATTAACCTATAAAATTATTTTAATTCATCAGAAGGCTCAAATTACATTTACTTGGGTATTTATAATATCAATTATATTAATCTTATATTAGTAAGGCAATTAGTGCATCATAATTGTGTCATAATTAAATTTAATAATTTAAAGTCTAAAAATTAAAAATAAAATACCATTATTTAGGAAATAATTTTATATTTCCAATGAATATTTAGATTCAAATTTATCTTAGGTATAACTTAATGTTAAAAATGTTTTAGTTATGAAAACATAAATTTAAACTTTTAACTCCTCTTCAAATTAAATAATCATAAATGACCTAATATAATACAAGTAGACCTAAATGATCTTATTTTATTACTAAATTTGTTTTTGGTCAAATTAAACTTATCCAATAGAATTAATACATGTGTTATAGTAATTATAATATCATTTCTACCCTTAATTATCCTATTTATTTTTAACCGTGGTAAATAAAATTCAAAAGTTACTATTCACCAAAAATAATTTTTGTCCTATTGAAATACATTTTAATTAATGTGGTTAACCATGCATCTATTATTTTTGAAATTCAGCTCACATAAGCTGTAAAATTAAGTTTTATTCAAATTTGAAAATGCCCCTCAGAGATGGGTAAAACACGGTAAAATGTACGATAAAATTTTGTATAATTAAACTTATTATAAAATGACTCAAATGAATTACGTTGAAAATATATAGGTATTATGTATCTATTTTTACCTAAAATAAATTAAAATAAAATAACAAATTATTTAAATAAAAATTTAGTTTTAACCAATAACGTACTGTTTTTTCACTATTCATCAAAAATTGAAATTTTTCAGAAAAATACAATAAAGTTAACCTAAACTAATTTTGATATTCTGAATCCAAAAATTAATTCTATTTTGCCAAATTAAAAACATCGAAGTTTCATTTATTAATTTAAAATTTATTCCCGTTGTCAAAACCAAAAGGCGGGTTTTTTAAAAAGTAAAAAACTACCAAAAGATTAACATGTGTTTATATCAAATTTAAATGTGAAATTACTTATAATGATCAAAATTGTATTAAATGTTCAAAATATAATCTACTTATATTTCCAAACCATTAAAAGTCATAATTTATCACTATAAATTATTTCGATTAAAGTTTTTTTAATTAAAACATAGTATTTTTCAATATTCATCAAAATATGAAAGTTATCATAAAAGTACCACAAATTTATCCAAAATAAATAATTATGTAACAATTATAAAAAAGAATTTAATTTCATTAAATTGAATATAGAAAAGTGTCAAATATTGGTTTTAAAATGGGTTCACCATTAAAAGGTGGTAAAATTTCATTTTTTTGAAAAATAGTTATTTTATCCGAAAAAAATGAATTTGTTCAAATATTATGTATCTGAAACACATAATATGGATGTTAAAATTACATAGAGTTCATAAGATTCAAAATAAATATAATACTGTTTATAACCTCTTTTTGAACGGTTAGTTTAATAAGTTGTGGTGCTCTAAAACTTGTTGTTGCGTTTTGCGCAAGCAATTGAATTACTTTAATGAGATAATGTAACACGAAATCTTGGGGTGTTGCATTCTCCCCTCTTTAAATAAATTTATTCCTCACAATTTGAATTTTTTTTTTCAAAACTAAATGGTTAAAAATATAAAAATACCTTTGTATAAAACCCACTTCGGAAATTGGTTTAATAAAATTTACTCTTAATAAGAGGGAAAGGGAAAATAAAAAGTCACCAACAAATTATGATCTTGATTAGGAGAACATTTTTGGCCATTAGAGACACATAATTGGAGAAAAAACGTAAATATTTATAGTGAGAAATTGAGGTCATCAATCACAAACAAGTGTAAAATTGAGGGCCTCAAAACCATCAATCTAAGATGATGTAAAATATCATCGGTTTAAAAAAACAGAAGGTGTTAGGATGCGACATTTTTTGTTTTAAGATCCATTACCTAATGTTTAAGAATTAATTTATTCATTGATTAAGAAGAAATAAATGCATACATGACAAATAGAGTTTCATCCTTCAACTAATTCCTACCACAAACTCATCTTTCACACCAAAATATAACATAATTCAAATGCTTTCTATATATCATAATAGTATAGGGTTCTAAAAATAAAGAATTTATAATTAATTTTCCGGACTATTTAAAAAAACTTTATTATAAAAACTAGGACTTCACGTAGGCTAGTGGTAGGTGATGCACCCTTGTCGCTCTTGGATTGTGGGTTCAAGTCTCGCGGCTTTTCCGGACACGAAGAGTTGTCACCCGACCTCCGGGTTGTCCTTTTTATGTCAATCCAAAAATAATATCTATAAATGATTTAACCTTAATAATAGTACCCAATGTCAAACTTAATTGATTCCAACCTTTAGACTTATCGGAAATACTTCTTTCCAAACTCACAGTCCAAAATTTATAAGGCATGTTAACAAAATGAAGATCCATTTTTCCATGAATTCACATGTGAATAAATTCCTTATTTGTTCTTTTAAAACACTATAACACCTTGAATTACCATAAAACCTTATTAATTACATTCATTATCTCTTATTCCTTATATAATACTTTATATAATCCTTATATCTAAAAATTTTATAAACTCCAACATTGATGGAATATACAAATCATTAATTAGTTTCAAGGTAGTCAAGAATATCCAATATAATTTATCTAAATTAATCATCTCTTATTCCAAAATTAGTACCTTGGTATCAGGACCATATTAATGTTTTGTCATTCCTTTATCCATGTATTTTCCAAAATAATTAAATTTCCATTGAGTCACTTTTCTTGGTTTCACACAATCTCACGTTCTTAATGAAATAGTACTACAGTACAATCCTTATATACACTATAATTATTATAAAATGTACATCATTAAAAAAAAATACTCAAATGGCACAATACTTAAATAACAACATAAAAACCCTTAATAATTCCTCTTCATCTTCGGTCGTATCATAACATGATTATTATCCAATAGCAGCATTTGGGGTATACTCTGATGATTTGGACATTGATTCGCGTAGTGTCCCAACTCCATACTGATGAAGCATTGTACATTTGAAACCTTTTTCATACCCTTGAAATCTCGTACTTGGTGTCCTTTTTCTCAAAACATATAACAAACTCCCCATTCCCTTTAAATGTTTACCAAGGTAATTCTTTCCAAAATTATCACATATGGGAAAATGCTTCATTCATTTCTTCCCTTTATCCATCTTTCAATCTACCATCCATTTATTCTCTAGCTTCCCTTCAAACCCATAGGACTTAGAGAATTCTTTACATATCTTATTAACACCTGATAATATTTCTTCATATGATGATAATATGTCGGAGAATATTTCCTTTATAAATTTTTTCTTAATACCATGAATGATATTATCCTTCTTACTCTTTGGATCATACATATTTCTAGAGTTCTCATTCCTTCTACTGGGCGCCATTTCTAATCAATGGAATATAGTAGGTAGTTTATGAATCACAATTCATAATTCCAGACTTGAAAAATACCAAACTTAAATTCAAAATATTATGCATATAATCTATATTAAAAAATTCATTCTTAGAGAAATTATTTAGTTCATAAATCCATCATAATGGCTTGTAAAGAAAATGTGAATTATCCTAAGCATATTACCTGGGAGTGTCGTAAACATGAGTGCAGAAAGGCCCGTTGTCAGGCAATATTTTCCATTTGAGTCTAGCTCAAAGTGGTGTTTTTGAGTTTTACCCCTAGGTACATCTGTTCCAGAGCCGCCTCTACCTGCTCGTATCCAGACAGTGATGTATTTCTTGGAAAACTCACAAAATTTCTATAGTACCATAATTCTAGGAAGCTCTTATATAATAATCCAAGAAGACTATATTAGGGTAGTGTTCTGTAATCAGAGTTCTTCTAAATCTAGTTTCCAATGGTATTGGTAAACTTCCTATGATACCAACTGTAATTCCACGACCGTAGAAGCCCAGATTCGGTGCATTATTTTAATACATTGGCATAATTACAAGGAATCATATCCCAACAGACCGATCAGTTTAGCAGTCTTGGAAAACAGATTACATACATGAACATTACATTACTCATTATAAAATAAAAAAAAACATAAATGACGCTTTTAGAACACCATTAATCCTCTAGCTTAACCCTACTTATCAATCATTATACACTTATTGGAATTCGGGAAAAATTAAAACATAAAAATGGGTGAGCTCAGATGCTTAGTAAGGATAACAATACAGCAGAAAAATTCATAAATAAGCATAAACATTTAAGTCAACGTATAAGACTAAAATAAAAGCCTTTTAACCTTAAAATTTAGCATAATACGTCAATGATACAATAAAATAATTCCCTTTACTTATTCACATTAATATTCTACTAGTTGAATAATCACATGCAATATCAATAGAAACTTTCATAATGATGGAATGCATAATTCCAAACTTCATAACCACATAATCAATGCCTTATGACTTGAATACAAATAAGATTTCTTCAAGGACATGTTCCAAGAAACTAGTTTTTCTCATGAGACCTACTGATGCATCAAGGAGCTATAGAGGGCTCCACCAGTCACTTACAAAGTCCAATGCATTCCTCATATGAAAAGGTTTAAACATAACATAAACATTCATATTCAAACTAGCATATGAAATTTCAATAATTTATCCATAAACCATTAGTGGTATAAAAATAACACATCCACAGTCAAAAATATCACAAATCCTTCAAGAAAATACGGAAGATTTTTATCATAATAAATTAACTTCAAACAAGTTTAAAATCCATCAAGGGACATTGATATAGATGAAAATGATTTGTAAAAATATTTAAGAGAAATATCCCTTTTTCATAAAAACATATAAAAGTCACACAATTTAAAAAGGATAACATTTAAAGACATTTTTTGAATCAATGTGTCCCAGACCACTTTGAAACTTTTGAAAGGAATTAACATTTTAAAAACATTCATGTCTATATAAATAAATCCTTAAAACCCATTTTGAAAACATGGACACTAATGAGAATGATTTAGAAGATTAAATATTTAAAACATTAAAATGATGTTTTAGTAAAAATTCACATAAATGAATCCATTTTAAAAATATTTCATAAAACATTGACATGGATAATAAATATGTCCCAGTAGATACTTATGTAAAAACTACCTCGGATAATAAAGAGATTGTGAAATTAACCCTTACCTTGTACATCCTTTAGTTGAGGGTAAATTTAACCACCTGTATAAAGACCATTATATGTTATTAAATTATAACTGTACCATTTTAATATTTACGATATCATACATGATTCATTTATGACTTTATACTGCCTATTTAATAATAATTTTCATGTTAAACTAACATTTCGGGTAAAAATCGCTTTCTTTATCGTATGTGTTTTAACTTGTTACTCTTGATTGTATCACTTAGATCATGATTTAAATATTTCCAGAATATATACCATGATTTATATATAATATATATTTATAATATAAATATGTATAATTGACATATATATGAAATGGAAAACACTGTTTATGGAGACGGTAAGTCGTACGTAAGCATAAATGTTGTTTCCGTTTTCATATCGCATAGAACAGAACTAAGTGAATAAGATATATGTAAGTAGATATATATATATATATATCTACAGTATAATTATTATGTCATATATTACATAATTATTAATGATATATATATTTTTATAATCATTATTGAACGGTGAACGTGGAATTGAATCTCGTCGTGTCGTTGAGACGGTAATTCGTACGCACGCACGAGCGACAAAATCATTATCTTAATGGAGAAATATAATATAATTTGATGTTATATCATATATAAAGAATAATTAAAATGTTATATTTATTATTTAAATCTGTTATAATCATTATTATACCCATCCAAATAATGAAATGTTGTAATAACAAACTACACCACGACATGGAGCCGGTAATTCGTACGCACGCACGTATGGTGACTTTGTCATTTATAGGATGGATATAATAATGAATATGGTTTTATAATTTTTATCATAAAATTAAATTATATAGAATATACTGGAGTTACTATTTTAGAATGGAAACAATAATGAATGAGGAAGTGGAAGAAGAAATGAACATGAAAGAAGTGATAAAATATCCACCTCTTCTTTGGGATCTTCATTTTGATTTTATCAAAAGGGATCCTTTAGATTGAATTATGACCAAATAAAGGCCTCTAGGATGAAGGGAGGAAATTTGGGAGGATACTTGGGTAGGTTTTGGCCGAGCCAAATGGATTTGGAGGTGTAAAATTAAGAGAAGGGGAAGTGCCCTTTTATAAGAGAGGTGAGGGTCACTTTAATAAAAGTTTGAAAATATTATTTTATAATTAATTAATTTTTGGTTTCTAATGGAAAAAAATGAATTATTTAAAGTATAGGGTAGGTATGGGTCTAAAAACTCTCAACCAATAGGTTTTATACATGTTTAGGTTACCATTTTAACCATATATTTTATATTTTCCTCTTAGTTAAATAGTTTAACTTTTACCGTGTCTTCTGGTATCCTTAAACTATATGTTTAATAAACATACTCTAAACTACCAAAAGAACCTCAATTAGTTCATTAATGACCTATATAATATTATTTAATCCCTCTGGATGAACCTAGTTTTTTTGTAAATATTATATCAACCAATAATATAGTTTTTGTTTAAAAAATTATTTTATGTCAATGTTAACAATATTTGGTATTTGTTTTTTGTTAAAATAATAACAGCATGATTACTTCGAAAAAATTCATTTAATAAACCCTAACATGTCATATTATCCTATAAAAATAGTTAAATTCATCCAAAGCTTCAAATTACATTTATTTGGGTATTTATAATATCAATTATTTTATTATTTTATTAATAGGACAATTAATGCATCATCCCTGTTTCATAAATAAATTTAATTTTTTAATGTATAAAAATTATAAATAAAATAAAATTATGTATTAAATCCTTTTATATTTCTAATGAATATTTATTGTTTAATTTATATTACGTATAACCCTTTATTAAAAGTGTTTTAGTTATGAAAACTTGAATTTAACAATTTTAACTCTTCTTTAAAAAAATAATAAATGTCCTTATCTAATCCAAGTTGACCTAAAGGATCATATTTTATTCATAAGTTTGTTTTTGGTCAAATTAAACTTATCCAATAGAATTACTACATGTGTTAGGCTAATTATGATATCATTTTACCCCTAATTACCCTATTTACTTTTAACAGTGGTAAATAAAAGGCAAAAGATACTATTCACCAAAAAATATTTTCATCTTATTGAACCAAATTTTACTTATTGGGGTTAATTTTGTCTCTAATATTTTTGAAATTCAACTCACTGAAGCTGTAAAATTAAGTTTTATTCATATTTGCAAATGCTCTTACGAGGTGGGTAAAAGACGAAAAAATGTTCGATAAAATTTTATATATCTAAAATTATTATGAAATGGATCCAATGAATTAAGATAAAAATATATTGATATTATTTATCTATTTTAACCTAAAAATTAAAATAAAATAAAAAACTATTTAAATAAAAATTCATTTTTAACCAATAACGCAGTGTTTTTTTATTATTCATCAAAAATTGAAAGTTTTTAGAAAAATACCAAATATTTACCCTAATCTAATTTTTATATTCCAAATTCAAAAATTAATTCTACATTAAAAAATTAAGAACATTGATGTTTAAATTATTAATTTAAAATTAATTCCCGTTTTCAAAACCAAATAGCGGATTTTTTAAAAAGTAAAAACTATCAAAATATTGACATATGCTTATGTAAAATTTAAAAGTGAAATTACTTATAATGACCAAAATTGTATTAAATAATAAAATAATAATCTAATTACACTTCCTAACCATTCAAATTCATAATTTATCACAATAAATTGTTTTGATTAAACAAGTTTCTTTTAACTAAAACATAGTATTTTTCACTATTCATCGAAATATGAAAGTTATCAAAAAAGTACCAAAAATAAATCCAAGATAAATTTTTATGTCCCGATTCAAAAGAAGAATTTAATTTCATTTTATTTATTATATAAAAGTTTCAAATATTGGTTTTAAAAAGGGTTATCTATTAAAAGGTTGTAAAATTGCATTTTTTTTGAAAAATATTTATTTTATCCAAAAAATGAATTTGTTCTTATATTATGCCTTTGAAAGACATAATATGGATGTTAAAATTATATAGAGTAAATAATATTCTAAATGTAGTTAATACTATTCATAACCTCTTTTTGAACGGTTAGTTTAATAAGTTGTGGTGCGTTCGAACTCGGTGTTGCGTGTTGTGCAAGCTATTGAATTACTTTAATGAGATAACATACTTTGAAATATTGGGGTGTTACACATGATGTTATATATTATATGAAAATTAAAGAAGCATAAATACAGAATAAATATCATAAATATAATTTATAAACTATCAATAAATCATTATTTCTATTATTGAAAGGTAGTAAATGGAAGAACAAACGATATAAGTTTGCAAGGCGGTAGTCTACCGTCCACACAAATGAAGATTGTGTATCCCATTTTGATGGATGCGTGTTAAAGTGTTGGTAAAAATCATATAATAAAAACATATTAGTATATTTAATATTATTAGGTTATTATATGATCATGATATAAAAATAAATTAATGGGTGGAGAAGTTATTGAATCAAAAGTGATTATTGAAGAATCTTTCCCATTATTCATTTCAGTCCTATTCGTTTATAGAAAAAGATATACTTGGATTTCTTTATTCCAAATGTTAGGATTATAGAATGAGTTCATGTATGTTTGTAGATTATTTTATAAGGTTTTTATGATACAAATGGATTTATATTTATGAATAAGTGTTAGGGGTGAGTTCTTTTTTATAGTGGAGGGAGAGGACACGCATGGCATTTTTTTAAATGAATTATGTTCCCCCCAAATTTTCACCTATATAGATGCTTACATAACATAAAAAAATTAATAAATGAATGTATTATGTCTAAATATGGACATCCAATGGTTTCTGGAAAACTTTTGATCTATTTTTATACATTATTTTTAATGTTTTTCCACTAAGTAATCATGTTTTTACCCAAATCAGTCTAATAAATTTTAATCACAATCACTAATATTTTAGGTCCAAAAATAATTTTATCTTATTAGGAATTATAAATTATACATATTTAAAAAATGGAATCCATTTTTTCAAATTCCAATCATATAATAGCATGAAATCAATTTAAAATTTATATCACAGACGGGACGACAAAGCGGGGTTTAAAGTAAAAACGTTCAAAAAAATTAAATGTTTGTATATCCAATTTCAATGTGAAGTAGATTATAATGACCCAAATTAAATTAATTTATGTTTAATTCATATATTTTTTTTAAAAAAAATTATAATAATTTAAATAGAAAAACTATTTTGACAAAAAGTAGTTTTCAATTAAAATTTGTTATTTTTTAACTATTAATTAAAAAAATGAAACTTTAATGATATATAAAAAAACTAAACCAAAGTATAAAATCCCATTACCATTTTTAGTTATTCCCTAAACATCATTGGTTATTATCCTTCTTTAAGATTGGTAGGATACATATAATGGTATATTAAGAGATTATTTCAAGCTTTAGAAATAACCATCAGTTTCTATGGGCTGGAGAGTTGTTAAAAACTAAGTATTGTTTGGTGGATCTATGTTTTGAAAGAAAAATTCATGCTGTGAAATATTACATGTCATAAATGGTGGTTTCACATCATGAATTTTTTTTAATAATACATTTTTAAACTTTTATGACATATTTTTTGGCATATTTTTATACTGTGGATTTCACAGCATGAAACTATATTACACATCCTGAAACAGATCTCATTATGTTTTATAAATGTTTGAGAATTTTTTTCAATGAATCCATCTACAAACCACTTGTCTCTATAATAAAAACTCATCACAAATGATTTTGAGAGACTCCTATCCACCTAGATTGATATTTTTGACACTCGACCACCATTGTAATTGAAGTTTGTCTGTCAGCGTGAGTCACCTTTCTATTCCTTCATTTCCTTTGATCACAGCATCTCCAATGGGTGGAGTATTTAGATCTGTTGGTCAATTTTTATTGATTCATCTTGGTTTCTTCCTAGATCCTTTATGATATCTCATTTCCTAGGCCTTTTCATTCATTGGTCATGGTGAGACATACATTTTTCTTTGAGGTATGTGGGTTTCCTTTCTTTTGTCGACCCCTTGTCTACTAAACAGAATCAATCTTGATGTTGATTTTATAATAAGGCCTTAATTTATGTTGTTGAGTTTCATTGTTTTAGGAATCCGTTGTGGGCATGTGTGACCCATTTTTTGAGGTAGAGGATTCCATCTCTAGCCTACGTTGATGGGAATTATTGGTTTTCTTTATAATTGTTTTTTTATATTAAAATTGACTTAATTATTTTGTGTGTGTTGACAATGGTTTTAATGAAAAAAAGTTCCCTTGTAATTATTAAATGGATAGAAAATTGGTATTTTTGAAGCATTGAAATGAAATTTGGGAAATTTTTTGGAAATAGTTTTAAAATCATTTTAATGAATTGTGGAAAAAAGCATATAGGTTACCTTGGGTACTTAGGTGGAAGGTTTTGGTTAGAGACATCGTCCATTTTCATTTTCATTATAATGGAGGTTTGTTATAGGGATTTCTTATGTTTCCTAGGAATAATGTTCTCGGGGATCGATATTGAAATTTTTGGGAGTTTACACTTGGATATTTCTCTACTTCCACAACATGTGTTTTAGGATCAGATTTGTGTACATGATTATTATGGTATGTGTAATATGCGGTAGAGACCTATAGTATTCCTTGGTGTTATGATTGTTGTGCTTTTGTTTCATATCTCATGGATGTCTGAGTATTCCTTGATATGCATGATTATGATTGTGAAAAATTATATAGAAATGTGCTTTGAAATTGATTTACCTTCTTTTTTAGAACCGTGGAAAAAGGGAAATGTTTACTATGTTTTCTATAAAAATTCTTTACTGATTATCATGACATATTTTTACATAATATGAGCATAAATAAATTTTTACACAGAGTCTTGTTACGGAACACCTAGGTGGGATACAACTGAGTTTGTCAGCTTACACTTTTCACACTGCTTTGGTGGTGTGTAGACCATTATTTATCTTCTAGTGCAACAAAAGGCAATGTGCTGCAGTGAGGTGGCAAGGTTTATGTTAGCTGGTTGGGTAGCTATTAGTGAGATGGTAGGAGTCTGTCAATACCATCATTTGGAGTGGCTATTTGGTTTTTAGTCCTCTTCTTTTAGACTTGTCTAGGATATTTTAGAGACTTTTTCAGTTGTCTATTTCCACTATTTTCTTCTAGTTATTTCTTATCTATGTTTTTCATCATTCACAGTTGCTCATTATTTTTCATATATATATTTTCATTTTGGTTGCCTATGTTGCATAAAGTTTTACCATCTATTTCATATTTTTATGTCCTAGTGGTTATTTCTAGCTCGTGGGGATCGAGAATGCCCTTTGGTCATCTAATGGATCGGGATGGGTTCTAGGTTTTAGGGTAACCCTGTTCAATTAATTAAAATTTGGAATCAAAGGAGGGTTTTTCCTCAAGAGTCATTGTTTTAGGATATCTGTTAGAAAATATATAGTATTTTCAAGAATTGAGTGGAATGTTTCAATATGTGACTGGTCAAATATTGTCTTGATGAGACTCAAGTTACCATAGGGTGTTGGGATATGTGTCTCTTGTGATGGTTTTTGTTTTAAAAATCGTAGTTTTTTATTATGGGTTTTCTATTTTGAGCTGAGATTCATTCTATTTTCAGATCATTCTTATGTTTTGATTTACAATAGTATGCCTCTGAGATGTCTTCCATGAGTTCCTTAGTAAGGTAATGATAATTCTACTCATGGGAGCCCACCAATATATCAAAATATTATTAAGACTATTTTGGAGGATGTCTGTGATGTTAGCAATATGTACCACAAGTTCAAAACACTGATGTTGAGGTAAAACCAAGAGCTAGAGGAGATCAAGATCGATCATGGTAGTTCTTGTGTGAAAAAACCACCTTCATTTAATTGGATGACAGAAAATCAACAGGTGGATGAATGTCTGGACCTAATCAATAAAATCTTTTTCTTTTTGGATAAACCAGAGAACATCAGGGTAAAGTGTGCAGCGTTTAGACTCGAGGGTCCCAACAAGCGATGGTGGGAATTTATGGTCACGGAATATAGGCATATAGACTTGAATTTAAATGGTTTTAAAACCCTATTCTTTTAGTATATTTTTTCAGAGTCATTTATTATAGAGATGCCTCTAGAGTTCCTTTCTTTACAACATGTTGAGTGTTTGGTTTCGGCATACACTAGTCATTTTTCATATCTTGTACATTTTTTCACAGATGTGGTGAAGAATTACCTGTTGGAGGCTTAGAAGTACCTAAAGGTTTTTCAATCAGATATCATATATCAGGTCTTTATGATATATAATTATACCTAGGAAATGATAGTGGATAGAGCTATGCTTTCATAAATGAATATGACATGCAAGGATGGATTTTCCACGTCTTCTCCTTCATCGGGTGGCAGCTTCAGGGGTTCCTAGGGGAAGAAGAGGAAGTGACAAGTTAATCATAGGAATAGTGGAGGTGGATACAAGCAGTGAGCATCCTCTATACCATCTTTTATAGATGGTAATGTTCCTTTGACATGTTTTTAGTGTGTAAAGTAAGGAGATACTAGAAATTCTTGTCCTATTCAAATGATGATGTGAAATAGATGTGGATGAATTTTTCACATAAAAAACTTTTATTAGGATATTACTAGGACTCATTATTGAAAGGGTTTTTTGGATAAAAAGGCTACTATGGTTGATTTATAAGCTTTAGGGACTACAGAGCTCTAGACACAAGCCGCAGGAGTGATGCATTTTCACGAATTAGATAAGTGCCCAACAGAAGTCGATGCATGTCCGTAAATAGTGAGAGGTATTGTCCTCATTAAATCTTCAGTTGAAATTACAATAATTGATATTGGTTCTTCCTATTCATTTATATATTCATGTTTTTTTATGTTGTTAAACGTACAACAGAACTTATTCCCTTTAAAATGGAGTTAGCAACACAACTTGGTATGAGGAATTAGAAGGTGTTCTGGTTTCCTTCTTCTTCTTTACTGATTGATGATGTGGAATTGGTCATGGATTTTCATATTCATGATGTGGATATGGTTAATGTCAATAGAAATATGGATTTTCCTATCACTCATTGAGTTGATTTTTCTTTTTATTGTTGGTGAATTTCATTTCTTACTACCAATGGGTGCACTCGTGTGTTTCAGGGGGAGTGGGACCTAGGGTCAAGTAGTGAAAGACCATCCCACCTAGTGCTCTGTATTTTTTAGTCAATTTTGCATTTGATCCTAATGAAGTTTCTTATTTTTCTTATCTTCCTATTGTTTCTCAATACATTATTGATGTTTTCTCAAATGATTTCTCTCATATTCCTATAGAGAGGGGGAGAGTTTATGATTGATCTGGTGCTTGGTAAGTTTCCAATGTTGATACCTTCTTATCGTATGGAACCAATATAGAAGAAAAAAAAACAATATACAGTAAAATGACCTATTACAAAAAGGATACGTTCACCCTATAATTTCTCTATGGATAAACATTACGCTATTTTCTAAGAAAAAATATGGTTCACTTTGTTTATTCGTGGACTAGCTGATGTTGAATTAGATAATGGTTAATAGAAAATATACAATGCCTTGCGTGAATGATCTTTTTCATCAGTTAAAGGGGAAAAGTGGTTTTCAAATATCGATCTTTGGTCGTGTTATCATCATCTCAGAGTTAAGGAGTCTGATATACCAAAAAATGGATTTCATGAGTAGATATGTCCATAAGGAATATCTTGTAATATTTTTTGGTCCAACCAATGATACTGTAATGTTTATGGATTTTATTAATAGGATATTCTATCAATATATTGACACTTTTGTGGTAGTGTTCATAGAATATATTACAGATTATTCTAAATATAAGAGTGAGCAAGAGCACCATCTGAGTTTGGTTCTGGAAATTTTAAGAAGTCGCTATTTGGATGGAAGGCATTCGAAATTTAGTTTGTAGATTCCATAAGTGAAGTTCATAGGTCACATAATTTCTGAGAAAGGCTTATCAGTTGATCTAGAGAAGGTAAATGCTCTTTATTCATGGAATAAACCAATGATTGTCATTTAGATATGGTGATTCCTTGGTCTTAATGGATACTACCGATGGTTTTTAATGACTTCACTAAGCTATTATCGCCTTTGATTACTCTTACTATGAATGTTGTTAAATTCACATAGGATGATAAGTTTCAGACGTCTTTCAATGAACTGGAAATGATTCTCACATTATCTCCTATTCTGATCTTACTTGAGCCTGGTATGGGGTATGTGTTGTTTTGCAATGCTTTGGTTTCTAGTTTGGGATGCGTGCTTATACAAGATGACTATGTGTTAGATTAAGACTCTCATTAGATTTTTCCGCATGAGAAGAATTACCCCACTCATTATTTTGATCAAGATTGAGTCATCAATGCACTTAAGTGATGGAGTCACTATCTTTTTGGGGAAAGGTCCACGGTCTTCTCTAATCATAAGTGTCTGTGTTATATCATTTCTCAAAAGGACATAAATCATAGATAGATACAATGGGAATAATATCATTAGTCATTTGACTCGATATCCCCTGCACCCTATGATTGGTGAATTTTGTTGCATGGGCTCTTAAATTGAATATACCATAACAGGATGTTCAAAAATTGAATGAAGAGTGGATCCACATGGGTATTTTCACTATGTTTCATCTCAATGCTAGTTTGGATGTTTCAGGTATGGTTCTGACTAGTGTTCAGTTATCATCATCTCTTCTAGATACTTTTTTATAAAATCATCATTAGGATGGTGTGTTTCAAAAAAACCCAGGAAATCCTTTATGGTGTGCGGACCGTTTTGGTTTGGTCTCATTCTTCAGATGGTATGCTTCACATTGGGAAAAGGATATTCATCTCAGCATATGTGAGGAGTTTAGTACAATTTTATTTTCATAGATCATCATGGGTCGTTCATTCATCCACTATGATGATTTATTATGACAAGAGGTGGCAATCCTGGTGGCCGAGTATGAAGCGTGACATCACGGAGTTTGTGTCTCGTTGTTACAGTAGAAAACGGATAAATGTAGAGTAGTTGAAAACTTATGGGCTTCTTTATCCTCTTATGGTTTTGATATGGAAATTGGATGAGGTATCCATATATTTTTTTGTTGTATTTCCATAGAATCCCCAAGGGAAGAATTCTATCTACATGATCATTGATTGGTTATAGAAGACTGGACATTTCATTATAATCAAAGACACCACTACAATTAAAAATATGGGTAAGATGTATGTTCCAGTGATTTTGAGTTTTCATGGGAGTCTTTCTTCCATTTTTTTAGATTGGGATCCTATTTTTACCTTAGGGTTCTTGGGGAGCCTTCAAGAGTCTATGGGAACAAAGTTCAATTTGAGCACAGCTTACCATCCACAAACAGATGGTCAAACAATGCGAGTAATTCAGATTCTAGAGGATATTCTCTATGTCTATGTCTTGGATTTCAGAGGATAATGGGATAGTCATCCTAGACATGTTGAGTTTTATTATAACCTCATTTATTTTTTTCAATCAGAATGAATCCCGTTGAGGTTTTCTATGGTCGCCCATGTATATCACCTCATTGATGGGATGAGGTGGGCGATGTATCTTTAGTTGGACCAAGTTTGGTTCATGAAACGTCTATGAAGATTTAGGATATACATTGACATCTTGTTAAATCATAGAGTCGACTGAAATCATATACATATTGGCGGTGTTGACCTTTTGAGTATTCATTTGTGTCTGGATTTTTTGAAAGTTTCTCATCGGTTCGGTCACCGTCGATTTGGATAGTATAGAATGTTAGATCCAAGATTTGTTGGACCATTTGAGGTCACTGAGTAGATCATATAGAATTCTTATTGGTTATAATATCTAGTTTATTTGATATGTATTAAGGATGTTTTCTTCATATCCCAACTCATTAAATATCACTGTAATCCCACGAAAATTCAGTGTTGGGAATAAATTGAGATTGATCCAGATGCTTCTATTCTGGAGAAACTGATTGAGATCATTGAATCTCAAGTGATGTTCATTCATGGGAAGTTATTTCCATTTGTTTGACTTCTATGGAAAAAATGATCAAATACTAATGAAACTTGGGAACACGAATCATTCATGGAAAGTTATTTTCATTTGTTTGAGTTCTATGGAAAAAATGATCAAATACTAATGAGACTTGGGAACATGAATTGATGATTGGGGAGTAGTGGACTCATCATTTTTCGAGTATTTCATCTTCCACATGACTTCTGTGACAACTGGGTCCCACTCACCAGTTGCCCCGCAGATAGGTGGTCCCCACCCTTGGTCCCGCCCACATGCCTGAACGGGTTATCTGAATAATGACAGTCCCTGCAGGCCAACACATGTCCTTTCCAGTGAGCTTTGTCCTCACTCACACACACCTTGGGAAACTTCCCAGAAGGTCACCCATTCTGATCACTACACCAGGCTAAGCATGCTTCACTGTGGAGTTCTAATCAGATAGGATCCCAAAAATGAATGTTCACCTTGTTGACATGAGTCATATCATTTAGTAATTTAACCATTTTATCATTTAGGGGTCTTAAAATCACCCCCCTTTAGAGCACATGTCCCCGTTGTGGGCCCTACAACTCAACCCAGGCAGTGCATCACCCTAGGTCTCACCCACGTGCCTGAACGGGTTATCTATCTAAGGGCAGTCCCCAAAGGCCAACACATGTGCTTTCCAGGGTTCTTTGTCCTCACTCAGGCACACCCCTAGGAAACTTCCCAGAAGGTCACCAATCCTGATCACTACTCTAGGCTAAGCACGCTTAACTGTGGAGTTCTAATCAGACATGATCCCGAAAAGGAAGATTCACCTTGTTGACATGAGTCATATCATTTAGTCATTTAACCCTTTTATCATTTGGGGGTGTTACAACTTCCTAGGGATGGAATGTCTTTGTGGTGGAGAGTTTGTAACATCTTGTTACTATTTTATTAGATAAACCCTTTACCGCATCATGGTTTTCACCACCATTGGGATTGGGAGGATACCTATAATGGTGAAGTCAAGGATTTGTTGAAAATTCACTAATAACTATTTGTTTATATAGTCTGTAGAGCAGTTACACGTAGTGTAATGGTTGTTGGATATAATTCATGAGAGAAGACTTCATGATGTGAAATACTACATGTCATGAATGGTAGTTTCACATCATGAATTTTTTAAATAAGTAATTTTTAATCTGATGCAATAGAGTTTTTGGCGTATTTGTACACCGTGGATTTCACATCATGTAACTTAATTATAAGTCATGAAACGACCCTTGTCCAGTTTTCAAAAAGGTCAAGTGGCTATTTATTTTATGAATCCTTCTCCAAACATCTTGTCACTTGAACCAAAATACATCCTAGTTGATTTTGGGAGACTCTGATCCACCCAGATAGATCCTTTTGATACCTGATATCTGTTGAGGATGCGGTGTCTCTCTCTAAGTGAGTAACCATTCCATTCCTTCATTGCCTTTGATCACAGTATCAATTTTTTATGTAATGTTTGGATTCATTGGTATAAGGATGGTGAATTTTCATGGTTTCTTCCTAGATCCATTGTACTATCTTATTCTAAAGGGATTTTCATCTATTGGTTGTGGTTCAGTGAGTGTTCGTCTTTGAGGTATGTGGGATTCCATTCTTCTGTCGACCCCTTGTACTCTAAGTTTAATAATTTGTGAAGTGTATTTGATTCTAGGTCCTTAGTTAACATTGTTGTGTTTCACTGATTATGGTTTTTGTTGAGGACATGTGCAACCCATGTTTTGAGGTAGGGGGTGCTGGCTCTAGCCTATGTTGATAAACCAGATTGGTTTACTTTATAAATTGTTTTGTATATTGAAATTGACATGATTGTTTTGTGTGCATTGAAAATGGTTTCTAATGAATAATTTTTCTCCCTAGTTATTGATAAATTAAGTGAAAATGATAATTTTTGAAGCATTGAAATGGAATTTGTGAAATGGTATTCAAAGTATTGAAATGATTTATGAAAAAAGAGCTCATGGATTACCCTAGGTACTTAGGTGGATGGTTTATCATAGAGAAATTATCTATTTTCTTTATGATTATCATAAATGTTTTTTGTATTTTCTATTCTTGTTAGGCCCATTGTTCAAGGGGACCTATATTGACATTTTTAGGGGTTTACAAATGGGTAATTTCCCTATTTCCTTGGCTTCTGTTCTAAGATCAGATTCGTGAACTTGATTATTGTGGTATGAGTAGTTTGTGGTCGGTACCTATAGTATTCCTTGTTGTTTCCATACATGTGCTAATGTTTTATATTGCATAGATTTTTGAGTTAGCCTTTATATGGATGTTTATTCTTGTGAAAATGATATAGAAAATGTGCTTTGAAATTGTTATACCTGCTTTTGTTTGCAACTATAGAAAAAGGGATAATTTTACCATGTTTTCAATAAAACGAATTTACTATTTATCATTCCATGTTTTAACTTAAAATGGGCATAGAATAATTATAACCCAACAGCATGTTATGAAACACCTGAGTGTGATCCTATTTAGCCTGTTATCACACATCATATGCACCTATTTAGTGGTGTGTAGACCTTTATTTATCATTGAGTGCATGTAAATGAAAGGCACCACAGTGAGGTGGAAAGGTTCATATCAACTAGTTGGGTAGCCAAGGGTGAGATGGTGGGAGTCCATTCTTACCATCATTTGGAGTAGCTGTTTGGTTTTTAGTCTTCTGATTTTGGACATGTCTTGGAGTCTTAGTGACTTTCTCAGTTATCTATTTCTATTATATTCTTACAAATATGGAATATCTATCCGGTTCTTCTTCCATGGTTTATTTTTTTTCATATATATATATATATATAGACCATGTGGTTATTACGGTTGGTTGAAATCATTCCCACTATTACATTTTTTATGCTAGGGTGCTTGTTTCTCATCCGTGGGGATCAGGAACACCCTTCGTTTATGTGTCTATAGTGTTTATTTTGTATTTAAAAATCTCCATTTTTTACTTAAGGCTTTTCTAGTTTGAGTATATATTCCTTCATTTTTCTGGTCATTATTTTTCTCGGTGTGTATAATTATGCCTTCGAGACATATTATACAAGTTCCTTGGGAAGGTGCGGCTAATGATCCTCCAGGGAACCCACCAATAGATTCAAATCTCATCGATACTATTGTACATGAAGGTTGTGTTGTTGATCAAGATGTACCATCATTTCAGAACGTTGATTTTGAGGTACACCCATGAGCTGTATGAGGGAGAGAGAGATCATGGTAGTTCTGGCCTGTGAAATTACTACACTTTAAACGGATGATTGAACCTCAAGAGGTGGAGGACTTACTGGATAAGATCGATCAAATCTTCGACTTCCTAGATACATTTGAAAAAATTAGGGTGAATTGTGCAGCATTCAGACCTGATCTGTCCGGTAATTTATGATGGTATTCTATGGTATACAAATATAGTCATATAAAATTGGATCTAAAGGGTTTTAAAATCATGTTATTTCAGTAGTCTTGTATAGATTCTTTGATGCTGGAAAAGCCTCTGGAGTTCCTGTCTTTACAATATAGAGAGCATTTGTTGTCGGCATACACCAATCATTTTGCTGATCTGGTCCATTTTTTCTGTATGGGGTGAAAAATGATCATCTGATAGTTAATAAGTACCTACAAGGTCTTCATCCAGATAAGATATCGCAGGTTTCTATAGTAAAGCATTCTACCTATGTAGATATAGTTAACCAAGATATGATGTAATAAATTAATATGGAATGAAAGGTTGTATTTTTCACCTCTTCTCTTCCATCAGGTGGAATCTTCTGTATCATAGAGGGGAAGAAGAGGAAGTGGAAAGATCATCGCAGGAGTAGTAGAGGTGGGTCTCAGAAGAAAGCCTCCTCTACACCATCCATTACAGCAAGTAATGTGCATTTGACTTTCTATCGATGTGCCAAAGGTGGATACAGTAGACATTTTTATCCTATGCCTTCAAAGATGTTCAAAAACTGTGGATGTGTTGGTAACATAAATCAGTTAGATCAGTCTATTACTAGGCCTCATTATAGTCACGGTCCGTTGGATACAAAGGATACTATGGTGAAAACAGAAGATTCAAGGACTATAGGGCTCCAGTCACATGCCTCAATAGTGAAGCATTTTCACACATTCGATGAGTGTCCAACAGATGTTGATGAAGGTCCAGCAACAATGAGATATTCTATCCTTATTGCATCTTCCGTATCAATTTCCATATTTAATACTTGTTCCTCCCACTCATTTATATCTTCGTGTTTAATAATTCTAATAAACATACACCTAAATAGATTTCCTTTAAAATGGAGTTAGCATCACCTCTTGGTATGAGAAAAGAGAAAGGGTTTAGGCATCCCTCTTTTTTGTCAGAAATATGTGAAACGTTGTTGGTTTGGGATTTTCTCATTCTTGATGTGGATCTGTCTGATGTCATCATCGGTATAGATAGGTTTGTCACTCATCGAGATGAGGTTAATTTTTATCATCTTTGTGTTTAATTTCTTTCTACCGATGGGAGATCTCATGTGTTTCGGGGGGAGTGGGACATGAGGTTAGTTCATGTAGTACCTTCCTTCCTAGATCTCTGGAGTTTCTTTATTATTGTTTCATTTGATCGCTATGATTTTGCGTCTATTTATTATCTTCTCTTTGTTGTATAATGATTTCTTGATGTTGTCCCGGATGATTTCTCCAGTATTATAGTAGAGATAGAGGGGGAATTTACGATTGATCTAGTTCCAGGTAGGCAACCAATATTAATACATTCTCAACATATAAAACCATGAAAGATATAAGAGCACAAGATTCTGTTGGATGACCTATTGGAAAAAGTTTTACTTCACCCTAACATTTATCCTTGGGCTGACACTATGCACTTTACAATAAAATTAGATGGTTCAATTCATTTACATGTGGACTATCAGAGGTTGAACTGGGTAACGGTTAAAAACAAATAACCATTTCCTCATTTGGATGATCTGTTAGTTCAGTAAAAGGGGGGAAAGTGGTTTTCAAATATCATTTTTTTGTTGGTTTATCATCATCTCAGTGTTCAAGAGTTTGATATACCAAAAACGGATGTTTAGAGAAGGTTATGCCACTATGAAAATCTTGTAATTCAATTTCATCTAACTAAAATCCTGATGTTTTATGGATTTGATAAATCAGATATTCTATCAATATCCTGATAGTTTTTTGGTAGTGTTCTTGGATGAAATTCTGGTTAATTTGAAATATGTGAGTGAGCATGACCAGCATCTAAGTTTGGTTCTAAAATTTTTGACAAGTCAACATTTGAATGGAAATATATCAAAATGTAGTTTCTAGATTCATGAATTAAAGTTATTAGGGAATATAATTTATAAACATAGATTATCATTTGATCCAAATAATGTAAATTTTGTTTCGTCATTAAAGGAACAACAAAATGCCTTTGGGATAAGAAGATTACTTGGTCTTGCTGGATAATACTAACTATTTGTCAAGGAAGTCTCTATGTTGTATTCACCTTTGATTTATATTACCAAGAAGGTGGTGAAATTCACCTTGGATGAAAAGTGTCAGTCATCGATCGATGGACATAAAATACATCCCACATCGGCACCTATCCTGATCATATATAATCCTAGTAAGGGGTAAAAAATATTTTTCAATGCTTCAGGTTCTGGTTTAGGATATGTGCTTATACAGGATTACCATGTGGTATCTAATAACTCTCATCAGTTTCAAACGCATGAAAATAATTACCCCACTCATGATTTAGAGAATCCGGATGTCATGCATGTGCTTAAGTGTTTGAGGCACTATCTTTTTAAGAAATGGTTCACTGTCTTAAATAATTATAAGAGTCTTGGTTTTTTCCCCCAAATGACATAAATTTTAGAAATATATGAAGGGTAGAATACCTTTATATTTTTAACATTGATATCACCTACAAGCTAGTAAATTGGAATGGTGTTGCAGGTGCTCTTATTGGGAATTTACCATCATAGGCTATCCAGGAATCGAAGGATGAGTGGATCCTTATGGGTATTTTTCCTCAGTTTCATCTGGATTCTTCGTAGGATGTTTCGGGTATGGTTTTGACTAGTTTTTAGTTATCATTATCTCTCCCAGAGTATATTTTGCAGAGTCAAAAATAGGCTGATGAGTTTTAGAAGAATCGATAAAGCATTTATTATAGAAAGACCGTACTGGTTTGTCTCTTTCTTCAGATGGTATGCTTCACTTTAGGGAAAAAAATTTATTCCTAATATCTATGATAAGTTCAGTCTTGTTTAATTTTGAAAGCTCTTCATGGGTCATTCATCCAGGCACTACGAATATGTATTGTCACATGAGGTGGTGATTCTGGTGGTCAGGTATAAATCATGACATCATCAAGATTGTGTCTCAATATTAAACCTGCCAATGGATAAAGGCAAAGTAGTAGAAATTTTTTGGGTATCTTCAGCATCTTCTAGTGCTGATTTTAAAATGGGACAAGGTATACATGGATATTTTTTATGGATTACTACAGACTCCTCAATGGAAGAATTCTATCTGGGTGGTTTCTGATCATTTAACGATGTCTTCTCATTTCACTCCAATCTATGACACCACTAAATTAGAAAATATGGGTAATCTGTATGTGTAAGAGATTATGAGATGACATGGAGTTATTTCTTCCCTTGTCTCACATTGGGAACCTAGGTTTACCGCAGGGTTCTAGAAGAGTCTTCAAGAAGAAATGGGAAATTATTTAAAGTAGAGAACATCATACCATCCAAAGATTGATGGTCAAACAGAGTGATTAACTCAGATTCTAGAGGATATACTTTGTGAATATGTCTTGGATTTTAGTGGATCATGGGATAGTCGTCTGGGATGTGTTGAGTTTGTTTATAACAATAGTTATCTTTTATCTA
Source organism: Viscum album (assembly GCA_963277665.1). Classification (NCBI taxonomy): domain Eukaryota; kingdom Viridiplantae; phylum Streptophyta; class Magnoliopsida; order Santalales; family Viscaceae; genus Viscum; species Viscum album. Next base: position 1,261,073,612 of record OY728132.1, on the reverse strand, counting down.
ACTGAATGGATTTCTTTGAGGTTTTTTATGGTCTCTCATGTAGATAAACACTTTTTTAGGATGAGATGGGAAAAGTATCTTTAGTTTGACAATGATTGATTCAAGAAGCATCTATGAAAATTCAGGATGTAGATCGAAATCTGGTTACAACCTACTGTTAACAGAAATCTTATGTAGATCAGTGGCGTCGCCCTTTGGAGTTTTACATATGTTACTAAGTTTTCATCAAAGTTTCTCCTCGGTTGGGTCACCATTTAATTGGACAGTAGGGAAAGTTGGATCCGAAATATGTTTGACCATTTGAGGTCACTGAGTATCTCAATCACGATGCTTATCGGTTATCATTTCTAATTCAATTGATATGTATTCATTGTGTATTCAATATATCTCAACTTGGGAAATATAACCCTTACCCCAGACTAATATTGAGTTGGGAAGAAATTGAGTTAGATCAAGATGATTTTATTCTGGATAAACCCATTAAGATCATTGAATTTAAATTGAATGTCTTGTGTGGGAAGTCAATTTAGTTGGTCACAGTTCAATAGAAATAAAGATTATATTCTCATGATACTTGGGAACATCAATCGTTGATGAGTGGCTAATGGCTTCATCTCATTCTAGGTCTTTAATCTTCTACATGACTTCTTGGGGATAGAGCGTTATTATAGTGGAGATTTTGTAACATCTGCTTACCATTTAATTTGTTACACCATTAAACTCAACAGGGTTTTCTCATCCTATGAGATTGGGAGGATACCTATAATGGTGATGTTTGATATCTGTTGGAATTTCACTAATAACTATTCTTTTATATTGGATATAGAGTAGTTACATTATTTTTAATGGTTACTGGAAGTAATTTATGAAATATAGCTTCATGGTGTGGAATATTACATGTCGTGAATGGTGGTTTCACATCGTGAATATTTTAATTAATGAATTTTTAATCTGAGGCCATCGATTTTTCAGGGTATTTGAACACCGTCGATTTCCCTGTGTGTAAATATATTATGTGGCATGAAGTGTCACATTTCTAATTTCAAAAATGGTCAAGAAACTATTTTTTCATGAATCCTTCTCTAACCCTCTTGTCTCTCAAACCAAAACTCTTCCCATGTGATTTTGGGAGACTCTGCTTACCTTAAATTGATTTGTTCAACATTCAACCTCTATTGCAGTTGTGGTGCGTCTCTCTGGGTGAGTAACCTTTCTATTCCTTTATTTCGATTGATCATCGTATAATTGTTGGATGTCGTATTTGGATTCTTTTGTCAAAGGTTGGTTATTGTTCGTGTTTTCTTCCAATATCTATGTGATGTCTCATTCTGTATACCTTTTCTTTTGTTGGCCTTGGTGTAGTGGTTGTTCGCCTTTGAGGTATGTGGGTTTCCTCTCTTCCTCCGACCCATTGTCTTATAAATTGAATCAATCCTAATGTGGATTTGTTTCTAGGGACATCATTATCCACTACGAGAAAACCGCCGTTTAGCGGCGGTTTTAAAAACCGCCGCGAATAAACCGCCGCTAAACGACAAAAAAAATTATTTTATTTTATTTTTTTTAATTTTTTTTTAATTTTATTCAATGATTAGCGGCAGTTTTTTTAAAAACCGCCACGAAATAGCGGCGGTTTTAGTAAAACTGCCGCGAAATGAAATGAAAAAATAAAAAAACACGAGAAACCCCGAAATCACTAAAACGTCCATAACATTTGATCCGGGCGTCCGTTGAAGCGCCACGACTAGTCAAATCGAAGCTCATGAAGAGATCTAGAGGCACATATAATCAAAACCGTGAGACGGTCTAAGGTGCGGAAGATATTAGAGTTATAAGAAAGTTGAAAAAAGTTCTCCAACTTCAAATGGCCATAACTTTCGCTCTGGGTGTCCGTTTGGGCTCTACCACATATCAAATCAAAGCCAGTGAAGAGAGATACGCACCAAATCGACACAAGATAGCTTTTACCATGTTTTTCGACCCCAAAAACCCCTCCGAATGCCTCTAAAACCCCGTTTCCGTCACCGATGTCCCGTCGAACTTGTCTTCAAACAGACCTAACTTTTGATCCGCGTGTCAGTTCAGCCTCCTCCACCTGCCAGATCATAGCTCGTTCCATGAGCTTCAGTTTGACTGGTCGTGACGCCCACATACACTCCTAGATCATATGTTATGGCCTTTTTAGTGGGTATCGGGTTTTTTATGTTTTTTAATGCCTCGTTTCAAGCACCCGTTCCCCATCATCTTTTTTTAAAATGGTTGTAACTTCCGATCCGCCGGTCCATTCGGACTCTTTCACCTTTCAGGTTGAAGATTGTTTCAGGATCTTTGATTTGACAGGTCGCGGATCTAAAACGGACTCTCGGATCATAAGTTTTCTCCGTTAATGTGAGTCCAATGTTTTTGTCTCTTTATGACCGTTTTGACGGGTTTTAACGGTAGCTCCATTTATTACTGTTTATTTGGGTTTCCATGACTTGTTATCTTTATCAATGGTTTTTTGTGGTTTATTATGATGATTATGTTGAATTATTAAGGAGTTTTCTAGAGTTCTCACGAGATTTCATGCGTTCTCATTCTTTCTAATGCCTCATTCTTCATATGCTTCTCCATCCTTTTTCATGCATTTTCATGATTTTTCATCCCTTATCACGTCTTTTCATACTTCTTCATGTGTTTCCTTTATTATATATTATTTATTATTTATAATATACTTTAATTTATTTATTATCTATTATTTGTAACTGGTTATTTATTATTTATTCTTTATTCTTTATTCTTTATTCTTTATATTTATTAATTATTTATGTTTATTAATTATTAATTATTAATTATTTATTATTTATATTTATTTATTATTTATATTTATTATTTATTATTTATTATTTATTATTTATTATTTATTTATTATGTATTATGTATTATGTATTATTTTTTATTTTTTATTTTTTATTAATTATTTATATTTATTTATCATTTATATTTATTTATTATTTATATTTATTTATTATTTATTATTTATATTTATTTATTATTTGTTATTTATATTTATTTATTATTTATTATTTATTATTTATTATTTATTATTTATTATTTACTATTTATTATTTATATTTATATTTATATTTATTTATTATTTATTATTTATTATTTATTATTTATTATTTATTATTTATTATTTATTATTTGTTATTTATTTTTTATTTTTTATTATTTATTATTTATCTTCATTTTTTATTTTTTATTTATTATTTATTATTTATTATTTATTATTTATTATTGATTATTGATTATTGATTATTGATTATTTATTATTGATTATTTATTATTTATTATTTATTATTTATTATTTATTATTTATTATTTATTATTTACCTTTATTTATTATTTATTATTTATTATTTATTATTGATTATTTATATTTATTTATTATTTATTATTTATTATTTATTATTTATTATTTATTATTAATTATTTATTATTTATATTTATTTATTATTTATTATTTAGTATTTAGTATTTATTATTTATTATTTATTATTTATTATTTATTATTTATTATTTATCTTTATTTATTATTTATTATTTATTATTTATTATTTATTATTTATTATTTATTATTTATCTTTATTTATTATTTATTATTTATTATTTATTATTTATTATTTATATTTATTTATTAATTATTAATTATTATTTATATTTATTTTTTATTTATTGTTTGTTATTTATTTTTATTTATTATTTATATTTATTTATTATTTATTATTTATTATTTATTATTTATCTTTATTTATTATTTATTATTTATTATTTATTATTTATTATTTATATGTATTTATTATTTATTATGTATTATTTATATTTATTATTTATTTATATTTATTTATTATTTATTATTTATTATTTATTATTTATTATTTATTATTTATATTTATTTATTATTTATTATTTATATTTATTTATTATTTATTATTTATTATTTATTATTCCTTATTTATTATTTATTATTTATTATTTATTATTATCGAGTTTATATCTATTATTTATGTATTAGTTGTTTTTTCAATTAATATATATAAGTATATTAAATTCTGTTTATTAACCACATGGCGAGCTTGAAGGAGTGGTAGTCTTTGGAAAATATGCAAGAGGTTAGGGGTTCAAATCTCACCAAACGCAGAATTTCTTTATATTACATGGGCATGCATGGGCATGCATGTGCATGTGCATGGGATGTGCATGCATGGATAAATAAAGTAAATAAAAATAATACGAAATAAATAAATAAATAAATAAATACGAAATAAAATAAATAAATAAAATAAATACGAAAAAAAATAAATAATAAATACGAAATTAAATAAATAAAATAAATAAATAAAATAAATAAATAAAATAAATATGAAATAAAATAAATACGAAATAAAATAAATAAATACGAAAAACAAATAAATAAATAAAATAAATAAATAAATAAATACGAAAAATAAATAAATAAAATAAAATAAATAAATAAATAAATAAAATAAAATAAATACGAAATAAATAAATAAATAAATAAATAAATACGAAATAAAATAAATAAATAAATAAATAAATGAATAAATAAATAAATAAATAAATAAATAAATAAATATGAAATAAAATAAATAAATAAAATAAATACGAAATAAAAATAAATAAAATAAATACGAAAAAAATAAAAAATAAATACAAAATTAAATAAATAATAAATACGAAATTAAATAAATAAAATTAATACGAAATAAAATAAATAAAATAAATAAATACGAAAAACAAATAAATAAACAAAATAAATAAATAAATAAATACGAAAAATAAATAAATAAATAAAATAAAATAAATAAATAAATAAATAAAATAAATACAAAATAAAATGAATACGAAATAAAATAAATAAAATAAATAAATACGAAAAACAAATAAATAAATAAGTAAATAAATACGAAAAATAAATAAATAAATAAATAAATTAAATAAAATAAGTAAATAAATAAATAAATAAATAAATAAAATACGAAATAAATAAATAAATAAATAAATAAATAAATAAAAAAAAAAATAAAAAAAAAATAAAAATAAAAAAATAAATAAAAAATAAATAAAAACTAAATAAAAAATAAATAAAAAAATAAATAAAAAAATAAATAAATAAAGCCTATGTTGTTGAACATGATTGTTTTTCTTTAAAAATTGTTTTTCAAATTGAAGTTGGAATGATTGTTTTTTGTGTGTTGAAAAGGGTTTTTAATGAAAATGGTTTTCCCTAATTATTGATAAATGTAGAAAAATGGGTATTTTTAAATGAATTGAAATGGAATTTGTGAAATTGTTCTGAAATGGGTTTCAAAGCATTTAAATGAATTGTGAAAAAGATCCCATCGGTTACCTTCTGTACTTAGGTAGAAGGTTTATCTAGGGGTTGTCTTCCTTTTTATTTTTAATTATCAATGAGTTTTATTTTGGGGCTTTCCTTGTTTTCTTAATCCCATTGTTCTAAGGGACCGATGTTGACATTTTTGGGGGAGTACTCATTGGGTATTCCTCTTCTTTCAAGACCGGTGTTCTAGGATCATATTTTTCCACTTTATTATTATCATATGACTAGTGTTTGGCAGGTACCTATAGTTTTCATTGGTGTTGTGATACTTGTGATTCTATTTTTTATTGCATGGATTTCTGAGTTAACCGTGGTATGAATGTTTATTCTTGAGAAAAATGATATGGAAAATGTTCATTGAATTGATATACCTACATTAATTTAGAACTATAGAAAAGGGAAATGGTTACCATGTTTTCAACAAAACTGATTTACTTCATATTGTGCGATGTTTTTAATTAAAATGAGCATACCGTAATTGTTACACAGAGGATTGTTATGGAACTCCTATGTGGGATCCTACTGAGCCTATTAGCTCACACCCTTTTCCCCTCTTATGTGGTATATAGACCTTTTTTATCTTCTAGTGCAGGGAAAGATAGGGAGCCAGAGTAAGATGGTGAGGCTCATGTCAGCTAGTTGGGTAGTTGATTGTGATATGGTGGGAGTCTATTGCTACCATCATTTGGAGTAACTTTTTTGTATTTAGTCCTCTACATTTGGACTTGTCTTGGAGATTTTAAAGACTTTTGTAGTTGTCTCTTTCCATTGTTTTCTTACAATTATTGAATATCTATCTTGTTTATATTTTGTTGTTTCTTCATGTCATATATATATATATATTGCATGAGGTTTTTCGAGATGTGATAAATCATTCCATCTATTGAGTTTTTTATACCCATGTTATTTTCACTAGCCTGTAGGGATCGGGAATTCCCTTAGGGTGTGTGATGGATCAGTTCAGGTTCCAGGTTTGATGGTAACCTGGGTCGGTTCATTACACTAATCTAATATTTTTAATTTTTATTTCTAAAATAAAGTTAATTTTGACATATAAAATTTATAAACATATATTAACCTAGTCTTGAAATACATTAACATTATATATCTTCTGTGGAATACTTTGAACATTATACAATTATACACCCAACGACCACATTCGAATGGTTCCTTTGGAAATATAGAAACATAAACACTGGTGCATAAGTGAGATTCCTCGTCTCCCACTAGGTTCTTCTTGACTAGAACTCTTCTTAGACACATTAAACATAATACATATCTTCATAACTTGGAGGAAGGAAACATAAAAAGGGGTGAGTTGAGATGCTCAATAAGGGTAAAAAAGGGAGATAAATAAGCATAATCATGAGAATAAGGGTATGAGAACATGATCTTGAATATAGAAGATCATACCCTACATATCATTTTTCATAAACACGAATCACAGAGTTAATCATGGAAGTTCAAAAGACATTAATCATAAGGAAATAAAGAACATAATCCATGAAATAATAACATAGGATTAAAACATGGATTTTTGGATGTCACATAATCATATATAATATGATTAATATAGTAGCCAATTAATCCTTTCCAATACCATCTTAGTAGTACGGTTTCACTCCTTGTTTCGTCTTGGTCGCCATGGTTCACTCTCAAGGCCATCTTAGTTGAATGAGTTCACTCCACTTACCATCTTGGTTGTTGTGGTTCACTCTCATGTCCATCTTAGTAGTCATTTTTCACTACCAAAACCATCTTTGTCTATCTCATGAGATATACATCTTTACCTAATGCATTGTAGGGATATATAGGTCTCATCCATCTCATAATAAAATCATACATACATGCTCCTCAAAATCATAAAAAATCAAATCTTAAAATTTGAAAAAGGATAGGTTTCATAATCATTTTATAAAATAAAAACCTATAAAATGTGTTGGGTTTCATAAGCATATACCCTGTGAAATAGAAAAAGATTTCGTAAACATTATGCCATAAAAGTTAAACCATTCAGATAAATAATATGAATTGAATGATTCAATAATTTCCCCATAAAGGAGTTATTAACACCAAAATATGTTATCATAGAATGTATTTAATTTTTAAATATCATTTAAAAACATTACTTGAGGAAAATAAGTTTTTTTCATTGAAAAATTATTGTTAAAACATAAAGCCTTTTGAAGGCATTTTATTTAAACAGCTTTGAAAACATATAAAGGAACATTTGAATACAATAAAACATTTTTGAAATATTTTTTCCTATAAAATGATCTTCATTTATCATTTTAAAACATTTTTGAATACATGGTTTTGGAAATAAACTAGATTTCTTAGAGAAGAGAGAAATAAGCTCATATTTTATTTAAAACATTTTCTTCATTATATTAAGTGCTATAGAGTGTAATAGTGGTACTAATATATGGATATATCTTGAATAAAAAAAGGGTAATGAAACTTATTATTTTTCTTAATATATGGATCATAAGATTTCATCAAAAGAAGCATACTCATTACCAATCTTGAAAAGCGATGAGATTGTTTCAATAAATTCATATAACTTGGTAACATAGAATCAGACTCTCCAAGTAAGAAAATGAAATGAAATTAACCATAAAATATCATGAAAATAATTATATTCATGTTATAAAATCTAAAATGGAAGTATATAAACCTTGAAAAAGGACTCAGGTGCATAAAAACATCAGTCTCATAGAAGACAATTTGAGACAATTTTTTTTACCAATTTCATAACTTTTAAGACATGAACCCAATGATAGAGATATCATAAAATGGATATATAAATACCAAAAAATATAATTATAAGAATCATTTAATACATCCATGGTCAGTATAAAAACCACACAAAAATTAATGGGTGGTGAATACAACATGTATCTCATGGAAATAAAAAGTGGGATGAAATCCCATTACCATGTGTCCTAACACTCTTTGTAATCATAAAAACATCCTATATAATAAATAAAATTTTGTTATAAATATATTACAGAACCATATTATATCTTATAATACCATATATAGTTTGATTATGTCTTTATATTTCACTATTGTAAACAATTCAATGATATGGTTTACCTTTTTGGTCAATATCTTCTTTGTTTTTCGCATGTTTCTAAATTTTTCATATCTTTGGTCCTTATACTAATATCATGATTTACAGAATATAAAACATGATTTAAATATAATTTATATTCATTATATGTGTATTATAATAATCTATATAATATATAAGTATTAAATGGAATACATCGATCATTGAGATGGTAGGTCGTACAAACGCATAAATGTTATTTTTGTCTAATTGTTGTGTTGAAAGAAAGAATGTAAAAGATATATATGTATATATATATATATCATTATATAAATAGATATATTATATCATATATATCATATATATATTCACTAAAACTATTCATAATACATTCAATGTATTGTATGAATGAATCACATCGCGTTGATGGGTTGGTAGTCCACACTTCCTCAAACAAAATTACCATATTAACAAAATCTATAATGAATAATGATATATGTTGTAAAATAATTAAAAAAGATTTAAGACATATTAATTATAATATATAACATAAATAAACATTTTTTCCATAATAATTTCCACCACGAGAGGTAGTAAATGAAAAATAAACAATCATCATTTAGTGATGTGGTAGTTCATTATACATGTAAATAGTATGTTCATTACCCATTTGATGGAAGTGTGGGTAAGTGAAAGTTTAAACAATAGAATAAAAAATAATAACATATTTAATATTATTTTTTAGAAAAAATAACATAATGGGATTATTTGAGGGAGTGGAGAATTAAAATAAAAAAAGAGTTTGAGGGAGGGTGTCACCTCTTAATCTGGTAACTCCATTTGGTTTTAAACCAAATGAATTCCTTTGAAGGATTTATGACCAAGGGATACATCACTTAGGATGGGAGGATTATTAGAAAGTTATTTTATTAGATATTGTAGGAACTTAAGTGTATTTAGATTTTTATATAAGTGTAGGAGAAGAGTCTGTTTTAAAGTGGAGGATAAGAGGACCTCTTTGATATTTTGAAAAAGAAAATCCATACACGTTTTCCTAATGTTAAGTGGATACAATATTAGAGAAAATTCTGTAAAAGGGATGATATGCTCGAAATATGGCCATAAAATGGATCTTTTAATATTTTATAGGTTGTCCGGTGTCTTAAATTCAATGATTAGTCCTTAGTTATGCTTATTTTACCGTAATTTATGTAATTAATTTTAATTACAATCACTAATAATTTCGGTAAAAAAAGATAGTTGAACTTTTTATACTATATAAATTGTTTTTATTCTAAATATGGAATCCATTTTTCCACATTTCAGTCACATAATTAGAAGATTTTAATATAAAATAAATTTCATGGCCTCGTTGATAATGCAGTTTTAAAAAAGTATAATCATTCAAAAAATTTCTATTTTTTATACCCAACCTCAAAGTGAAATTGATCTAAATGAATTAAATTTTATTAATTGATAAAAGTATTATAAAATGAAAATTTTAAATAAATTTAAAATAAAATTTACCCTTATAAATAAAATATATTAAAAAACAGTTTTGAATTAAAATTTAGTATTTGTCCCTATTCACCCAAAAATGAAGTTTCTCTGAATAAAACCATAGATTCACCAAAAGATAATTTCGACATTATAAATTCAAAAATAATGTTTATTTTATAAAATTATGTTTCTTAATGTTTAAATAATTGATTTTAATTGTTTTCATTGAAGGAAATAAAAAAGAAAATTATTTCAGAAATTAGTATTTTTAAACATATAAGGACTTTACCAAAAACTATATATTTTTTTATCAACATGTTTTATTTATATAAAAAAGTATAATAAATATTTTAAAATTAGTTATTAAAATTCATATTTCTATGTTTAATAGCTAGGTTTTAATTCTCTAGTTCAAATAATTATAAGAACAAAATAATGTTTCTTAGAACTATTGGATTGCATGTCATGTATGGCAAGTCAGTGTTCTGTGTAATATATTCCAAGTAGGTGTTGCATTTTTCAATTTGATGATGTGTGAAATAAAGGTTTTTCTTAGTGCATCGCAAGATATAAATTAAAATTTAATTTATTTTAGTGAGAGAAAAAATTGTTCCATAATAACTTGGGGTGATACATTCTACCCCCCTAAAAATGAATTTCACCCTTGAAATTCATTAGTCGGGTAAAGAAAAGAGGATAATTATACTTCATCATATCATAAAGATACCACATAGCTCCCTCTATCTGGTGATTTCTCTATAAAACTTTGACTAGGTTAGTGGTCTTTTTTCAAAGATCTTACGTTGAATAATTAATAATTTCAATAAGTTGTTCTTCATAAAAAATATCATACTTCAGCGGTATGACCTATGATTGTAGTACATGTCAAGGATCCCGTATGTACATAATCGTGAGAGATACATGGAACACATCATAGACCTGATAGATATTTGGACGAAGTTCCATGAAATGGGATACTGTCCCGATATGATCAAGAATCTCAAAGTGATTGATATACCTAGGGATTAGTTTCCCTTTCTTCCTGAATCTCCTAATTTTACTCCACGAAGTGATTTATAGAAACACATTTTCTACATCTTCAAACTCTAGATCATGATGAATTTTATCAACATAACTTTTTTATTTTTCTTTAGATTACTTGATATTTAATGGAATGTCACTAACATTCTCTATCCTTTCATCAACAATCTCAGGTCCCAATAGCTTTTATTCTCCACATTCATTCTAGCATGATGAAGCTAAAAATTTCTTCTTATATTGGGATTCATAAGGTGCCATCTTAATTATGGAGTGAAATCTATTATTGTATTAAAAATATACTAGAGGAAGGTGTTAATCCAACCACCTTTAAAATATAATGAAAAAGATCTCAACATATCCTCTAGGGTCTAAATTGTTATTTTAGATTGACCATTTATATGATGATTATATGGAGTTATGAAAATAAATCCAATGTAATATGATTATTGAAGACTTCACCATAATATTTAGGTAAACCATTGATTCCAATCTGATAAAATGGAATTTGGTACTACATGTAGACTTAAAAAATCCTTAATGTATATCATGGAAGTCTGATATCAAGAGAAAAATTCTCTGATATCAATGATTTGTTCTAACGTAGTATTATGATTGATTACAATACATATATATTTAAACCCATTATTGGTTTTGGGTAGTCCAATGATAAAATACATAGAGATGTTCTTCCATTTCCATTCTAGTATGTGCAATGGAAGAAAATCCCTCTAGACATTTATATTTTAGCATTAACTTGATGTCATATAAAGAAACGAGGTAAAAAAATTGTGATATCTATCTTCATTCCATCCCATAATAAATATTCTTTGAAATCTCTATATGTATTCATACTTCTAGGATAAATATAGAATGAAGAACTATGAGCATCCTCTCATATCTCCTTCTTCAAATCTGGTATGGAAGGAACAAATACACAATTCTTGAACCTTATCATTCCATCATGATTAAGGTTAAACTCAAGAATAATTCAAACAATGTTTTTTATCTCGACATCTTCATTCTAAACCTCTTTAATCTAGAATGAGATAGAGGTTTGGACATTCATTTTAGAAAGATAGGATTTTCCCTTCCTTTAATATTTCCAGTTCCATTCTTTGAAAATATAGAAGTATTAGATATGTTGTGGTCTTCATTATGGATAAGCTAGAATTATCCTTTATACTTAATGGATAAACCACATAGTAATCTTTCTAAGGGTGGTAATGTATTGGGTGTTCATAATCTATTATCAGCTACAACCATCTCCTCTGACTCATGATCAACACATTCTGTTTGAATATATATTTAAGACTTTTTATGATCTGTATATATATCCACCTTTTCTCTATAAAGAGAATTACCCCATTTCATTAACAAAAAAAATAATGATGCTAACTCCATATCATGATTTGGGTAATTTTTCTCATGAATCTTCAACATTCATGAGGTATTGGCTATAACCATGTTATTCTACATCAGAATGCATCCTAATCACTTCATTAATACATAACAATACAATGAAAACCCTTCTCAACTATTGGGTAATGTAAGAATAGGTTCACTGACTATCCTTAACATCAATTCCTTGAAATTTTCATAACATTCATTTTTTCATAGAAACTTGACACCCTTTCAAGTTAACTTTGTCATTTTTTTAGATATTCATAAAAAATTCTCCACAAACCGTTGATAATATCAAGTAAAACTATGGAATCTATAGATCATATTCACTATGGAAGGTCTCATCCAGCATTCAAGAGCATCTATCTTTGATGGATCTACTTCTATACCATCTCTTTATATTTGTGACCCAAAAATGAAACCATTTTCAGAAAATATTTTAAATATAGAATTTTTTCATAAAATTTTTAAATCCTTAGGGACTTTAGTACAATTCTTAAGTGATCTTCATGCACATACAAGAACTTGGAATAGATACTAATATCATTTATAAAGAATACCAAAAACTAGTCGAGGTAAAATCTTAAGACTCTATTAATGAAATATATGATGATATCAGGGGGTATTAGTAAGACCAAAAGGAATTACAATATATCCAAAGTGTACATAACTCCTACGGAATTCTATCTTGGGTATATCCTCATTCTTGACCCCCAATTGATGATATCTGAAAGAAGTTCATTCTTTGAATAGTAGTTAGTGCCACATAGTTGATCAAAAATTCATCAATATGGGGAATATTATACATTTTCCTGATTGTAATCTTGTTTAACTCCTGATAATAAATGTAGAGTCTCATCAACCCATCGTTCTTTTTCATATAAAAAATGGGTGTACCCCAAGGTGACACACTTGCATGAATGAATCCCTTATCAAGGATTTCTTGGAGTTTCCTTTTTTATTTCAATAAAATCAATCAGGGATATACTATAAGTAGTCTTTTAAATTGATTTAGAACTAGGTATGAGTTATATTGAGATATTAGCTTCATGTTTTGGTGTATTTCTAGGAAACTATTCTGGAAAGCCATCCACAAATTATCAAAAAAGGGTCATATCATCGATACTAATTTTCTCCCAAACCATTTGGGATAAACAACCTTTCTGAGTGGGAATTAAGAGACATATACTACATTTAATCTCCATAGGAAGATCATATTTATCACCACAAGTATGGATGATCATATGATGTCTTGAAATATTTAACGTAATGTACCTTCCTCGACAATTGATATAAGCTTTCTACATAGAATGGAAATTCATGCCAAAGAGGAAATAAAATTCAACAAAATGAAGAATGAAATGATTTCCAGGAAACACATTCCTTCAAATTTCATCTAGAGAGTAATCATTGACTTTGGATGCAATCGTCATGCTATTAGGGGTTTGCACTGTTAATTCATCATCTTGTTGTTTTGGTGGAATCTAAACACCCTTATCAGATTTTTTCGATATGAATGAGTGGGTAGATCCAAAATTAAATATGAAATTAGAAGTTATAGATTGGATGGTATGTGTACCCTTCATAATTTCATTATTGGACCCCTTGTTAGAAATAATTATTTCCTGACATTTACCCTTATCCCTCATCTTAAGGGGTTACTGATGTAGATCATCATCACCAACACTTGGGTTTCGCCACTGGTTAGCATAATTCTCATTCATCTTACACTTGTAGCATTGAATCACGGGAACTGAATTTTGTAAAAATTTCTCTATGTTATCACCATTAGCTAAATTCTTCCCATCACACTTACAATCAATTGCCCAATGACCTTCCTTTTTTAATTAAATCATTTTTAGACCCCTTAGTACAATATCCTCCATGATTCATCCCACAATTAGAGAATAAATAAAGTCACAACTTATTCTCTTCCTAGTTTTTAGATTTTCCATTAAACCACGTCTTCTTTTTCTTCTCAAAACCATGATATTGATATGGGACCCCAACTTTTATTTCAACCTTGATTGCAAAATGTGAAATATCCTCGTAGTTAATAAAGTTTTATATTGAAAATTCATTTATGAGACTCATATTTAATCCACTGAACAACCTATCAACTATAATTTTGGATTGTATGATAATTTTTGAAGTCCACCTTATAAGACTCATGAAATTAGACTCAAAGGTACGAACATAATGATCATCCATTTTCTTAAAATTGAGGAACTCATTATCTATCTTGTTATGAAGAATCTGAGGAAATAACTTATTGAAAAATAAACCCTTTAAATCATCCAGTTCCACTGATTCAATTTCATCATACTGTATTGTTCATTAGAGTACACCACTTTTCCACTTCACCTTCTAATTGATAAATTTACAAAATGAACTTCTCATGCTCTGTATAGTGGAGAATTGTGAATATATTTTCAGTTGTATTGATTCATTTTTCTGGAAACAATGGATTAGAAGAGCCACTAAAATAAGGTGGAAATTTTCTTATTAAAAACTCAATAAAATATTGTTCCACCTTTTCTCAATTGGAAGTCCACCAAAATTCATAGCCAGATAAATCTGTGTGACCATAGAAAAAATATTTTTCAGTGTAACTCCCCTTGAATTTGGTTACTCGAGAGTAAAAGTTTTCCATTTTCCATCACAATAACCATTAATACTATTCTTTTGTGTTTTATCAATTTACTAAAACCAAAAGCATATTATAAGAAATAGTTATCAAAATTAGGAACCACATAATCATGAAAAGTCACTTATATTATGTATAAGTTATTTAACACTCCTTAATCATTGAAATATTAGGTTTATTATGGGTTATTCATAGGAAAATTATTTTTTGAATCATTTATTATTTTTCATGAAGAGTTTTTGAATTCAAAAAGCATACCCCCCAATAATATCAAGTACAGTGTGCAGCAAAAAACATTGTCTTGTACCATATTACCCCGACACAAGCCTAGAACATTTGGATAGAGTTTTTACCCCTAGGTAAATATATTCCATTTTCACATCCACCTATAGTATCCAGACATGGATTTATTTCTAGGAATCCACTCACTATATCCTTTAAAAACATTTACGACATTTTCCTATACTTCTTTTTATCCTTAGACTTATACTTAGTCATGTCATTAGGTTTCTCAGTGAGTTTTTATCATACTATATTCCAAAGGTTAGCTATACCATTTATATGGTACCAACTATAGAAACCATCCATGGTATACATTAAAATTTAAAATTTTTTTGAAATTCTTAAAACATTATAAAAATAGACACCCAAAGACCATATTAGTCTTATGCCTTTAGAAACATGGAAACATTAACACTGATACATAAGTGAGCTACATCATATCCCACTAAGTTCATTGTGACTATCACTCTTCTTATACACATCAAAAATAATACATGTCTTATTAACATGGTGGAAGGAAGCATAAAAATTTGTGGCCTCATATGCTCATTCAGGGTAAACAAGGGAGAAATATAATAATAATCATGATCACATGGGTATTAGAACATGGTAATGAAAATTTAAAATTTTACCCACCAAATCAAAGTTCATAAACAAGAAGCATGGAATAACGATTGGTAGTTCATAAGACCTGAATCCTAAGGAAATAAATAAAATATGCCATAAAATTAGAGCATAGGAATAAAATATGGAATTTTGGGAGACACATAAGAAAATATATTATGATTTCCATATTATGCAATGAATTAATGCCAATACCATCTTAGTAGTATGGGTTTACTCCCCATAGAAACTTGGTAGTCATTTTTTAGTCCCATAGCCATCTTGGTATCATGAGTTCCCTGCTCATACCATCTTGTATGTCATGGTTCACTCCCATAACTATAATAGTAGTCAAGTTTCACTCCCAAGACCATCATAGTCTATCTCATGTGATATAAATTCTTACCTAATTCATTGGTGGGATATATTGGTCCAAACCATATCATAATGAAACCATACATACATGTTCAACAAAATCATTAACAATCATATCATAACCCAGAAAATTAAATGATTTTCATGAACATGTAATCATATCGTAACCAATAGAAAAAAAGCTGTTTCATAACAATTTAATCAAATCATAACACAATAAATGAATCTAGTTACATACTTATATAACCTATGGAAGATAAATGGAATTCATAAACATCACGCCATAAAAGGTCAACCATTCATAGAAAGAATATGAATGTAACAATAATATCATTTTCTTATAAAGGAATGACTTAGACTAATAGATTTTATCTTATACGCTAAAAAAATATGAAATATCTTTCAAAAACATTTCATGAAGAAAATATCCTTTCTTAGATGAGAAAACACTTTTTAAAAAATAAAGCCTTTTGAAATCATTTTTCATTGAATTTTTTTAAAAAAATATAAAAAAATCTCTGAAAAAAATAAAACATTTTTAAAATTCATTTTTTAAAAAATTAACTTTAATGATCCTTTAAAAACATTTTTGAAAACATTGGTTTTTAAAAAAAATAGATTTCTGACAGAAGAGAGAAATATGGTCAAATTTTCGTAAAAATATTTTATTAATTATCTTTAGTAATAAAGAGTAGAAAACTGTATTAATACATGGTTATATAATGAATAATAAGGGGATAAGAAAACTTATTATTTTTCTTGATATATGGATCATAATATTTCATCAAAAGAATAATAATCATTAATAATCTCTAAAAGTGATGAGATTGTTCCAATAAACACTTATCACATGGTAACTTGGGAACATACTATCCATGTAAGAAAAAAATTACATGAAGCTTAAAATATCATTAAAATATGCATATTAAGGTTTGAAATATTAAAATGGAAGAATATACACCTCATAAAATAATTTATGTGCATAGAAAGACATGAGTCTCAATGAATGAAATTTGATACAACATTATTTTATTGATTTAGAAACTTTTGAGACATAAACCCCCATTACAGGAAATATCATAAAATGGATGTGTAAATACCAATAAATTTAATTATAATAATCATTTAATACCTCCTTGCTATGTATATTGATGACACAAAAGGAACATGTGATGAATAAACAATGTGTCACATGAAAATAAAATGTGAGATGAAATCCTTTTACCTTATGTCTTGACCCTCTTAATACTCATACAAAACTACAAAATAATAAATGTAAAATTATTATAAATCTATCACAAAAAAATATTATTACTTTTAATTCCTAATAATTTTTTTATGGCTTTACATTACCCACTGGAAAACAATTCTATGTTAAGGTTTCACTTCGGGTAATATCCTCTTTCTTTGTAGCATGTGTCTTAATTTGTAATATATTTAGTCCTTATACTGATACCATTATTTGAATAATGTAAAATATGATATAAATATAATTTATATTAATTATATTTGTTTTATAATAATCCATATAATATTTATGTATGAAACATAATACACTATTAATAGAGACGGTAGGTTGTACATACAAATGAACGCTATTTCTCTTTAGTTGTCATGTTGAATGAAATAAAATAATATATATATGTATTTATGTATGTATATATATTTATAATTATTAAAATAGCACTATTATTTAATATATATCATATATATTCCCTAAAAAAATCGTTAACACATTCCACATGGTATATGAACAAATCACATCGCTTTGATGGGGTGGTAGTCCACACTTCCTCAAACAAAATTATCGTACTAATAAAAAATGAAAAGTAAAAAATATATATTATGTAAAATAATTACATAAGATAAAATATATAATTAATATAATATATAAAATATATAAATACAGTTTCTATCATAATTTACAACATTATAGAGGGTAAATAAAAAATTAACAATCAATGTTTAGTGAGACAGTAGTTCACTGCTAACATTAATAGTGTCTCCATTTCTAATTAGATGGATGTGTGAGTAACTATAGGTATAAAAATATCATAAAAACATCCTAGAATGTTTAGGATACTTTATTGTTCTAAAATAATTTAATGAGATGATTTTTGGGAGTGGATAAGGAAAATAAAATAAAGGTGTTTGGGAGAGGTTGTTACCTCTTAATTGGTAACACCTTTTGGTTTGCATGAAATTGATTCCTTTGAAGGACATATGAGAAAGGGAAGCCTCAAAGTTGTGGGGGTTTTTTTATATGATATTATATCATATCTTGGCCATACCTATGTGATATTAGAGTTGTAAATATGTGGATGAGATGAGGCCTTTTATAGTGGAGGAGGAGAGACACTCTTGTAATATTTTGAAAAAGGAATCCCATACACGTTTTTCAAATGTCAGGTGGATCCAATAATGGACCAAATTTATCCATGGGAGGATAGGGTTTAGATAAGTCCATTAAATTGGTCTTGGATAACTTTCTAGGTCATTATGGATCTTAAAATTAAGGATTAGTCCTTAGTTATTCTTAATTTTACGTTAATCAATGTAATTATTTTTAATTACAATCACCAATAATTTCGGTAAAAATCTAATTTGACAATATTAGAACATAAAAATTATGGAAATTCCAATTATAAAATCTATTTTTCCAATTTCCAATCACATAAGGGGAAAAAATTAATTTAAAACTAATTTGGCTGTTAGGTCGACAATGCATGTTTTTAATAAAAAAACATTATAAAAATTACATGATTCTATGTTAACATGGTCAAAGTGTAATATAGCCATGAAAAATACTCCAAAAACCATCTATAATATCTATCTAAACCAATAAATATATGGATCTATGTCACCATGGTATATCTTGGAAAACATTCATTAGCCTTTGTCATTCTTGAATATACTATTATACCATCTCATAAGATTTTGTGACCCAAAAATGAAACCATTTGCTACCAAAATTCACTATTTGGAATTTTTTTCATATAGTTTCAACATTCTTAGGCTCTTTAGTACAGTTCTCAAGTTATATTAATTCTCTTCATTTCCCATTTAATATATAGAAATTTAATCTATAAAGACTATCAAAAACTGGTCATGGTAATCTCTAGACTCTATCCATGTTATCCACAAAGATATAAGGGTAATTAGTAAGACCAGAAGGCATCACTATATATTCATAGTGTCCAAAACTTATACGAAATGACCTCTTGGGTATATCCTCCTTCTTGATCATCATTTGATGATACCCAGAATGATTTCAAATCATGGAAAAGTATTGATCTACATGAATTTTATCAAAAAATTCATCAATACAAGGAAGAGGATACATGTTATTGATTGTGATATTCTTCAAATCCTGATAATAAATGAAGAGTTGTATAAATATATATTTATTTTTCAAAAAAAGCATGGGTGCATCCCCAGGTGACACACTTTTCCAAATGAATACATTATGAATTCTTTCTCGGAGTTATAAATTTATTTCTTGAAACTCAATCAGGGCCATTATATAGGGAGTTTTAAAATTGTTGTGGAACCAAGAATGAGTTATATTTAGAACTCAACATAATTTCTTTGTGGAGGTCATGGAAACTCTTCTAGAAATAAATCCAAAAAATTTCAAACTATGTTCATATCATTGATATTGATTTTCTCCCCAACTATTTGAGATGAAAAAAACTTCTAAATATGAATTAAGACCCATACACTATATATAATCTCTTTAAAAAGTTAATACATATTATCACATGGATGGATGATCATATGAGGGTTGAAAATATCAAATGTAAAATCTCTTCCTTGATAATTGATATTAAAGTTTTGGAACGAAATCTAATACATGCCTAAGATGACATCAAATTAAACCCAAGGAAGAATGACAATATTTTCTGAAAGCACATTCCCTAAAACTTCACTTGTATAGGAATCATATACAAGGGATGAAATCTCCATTCCATTAGGGGTTTCCACTACTAATTCTACATCTAATTGTTTTGGTGTAATCCTAAAACCCTTATAAAATTCTTTAGATATGAAATAATGGGTAGATCAAGAATCGAATATGACATTAGCAGTTCTATATTGGATGATAGGTGTACCTTTCATCACGTTATTATCTCACCCCTAATCAGAAATAGAAATTTCAAGATATTTCCCCTTTTCCCTAAGTTTAGGAGGTTTCTGATGTCAGTCAACATCCCCAACCCTCAGGTTTGGTCACTGGTTACCATAATTCCCATTATTTTTACACATGTACCATTAAAGCACGTGAAGTGAATTATATATAGATTTCTCTCGATTTTACCCATTAGATAACTTATTCCCATCAATTTAAACAATGATTTCCTAATGAACTTTCATTCCACGCTTCATACATTTTTTAGACCCCTTAATAAAATTTCCATCATGCTTCATTCCACACTAAGAGAATAAAGAAACTATCATATTCTTAACCATTTTGTTTTTAGATTTTCTTTTAAACTCCATATTCCATTTCTTATTAAAAATATTGAAATTGATATGTGACTGAAACATCTATTTCAACCATGATGTCACAAAATACAATCTCTTCATAGATATGGAAGTATATTATGGCCAAATCCCTTCTAATAAAGGTATTTAATCCATTGAATCACCTATCAACATTAATTTCAGGTTCTATTATTATTCCTAAATCTTACCTCAAAAGTCTCATGAAATTATCCTCATAGGTACCAGTGGACTCATCACCCCTTTTCGTCAACTCGTGGAAATATTCCTCTATATTGGTAAAATGAATATGAGGAAATTAGATATTGAAAAATATGACATTGAAATCATCACATTCCATGAATTAAATTTCACCTTGATTCCTCCTATTCTTAATTAGAGTCTACCTATAGTATGATTCCCTTTTTTACCGACATATAGCTAGAATGTCCATAGCATGCTCTGTAAACTAGAGAGTGGAGAACATATTTTCAGATGTTCTGATCCATTGCTTAGAAATTAGTGGGTCAGAATAGCCGTTGAATGTTGGTGGATATTTTGTTACGATTGACTCAATAGAATATTGTCCCCTTCATTGCTAATTTGGAAGTCAACTATGATTCATAACTTAAGAATGTTGTATGAGCATACAAATAAAATATTTCATTCCAAATATTATATAATTTAGTTTCTCATAAGTAAAATCATTTCATTCTCTATTAATATTACCATTAACATGGTTCCTTTGGATTCTGAACACTAATTAAAAGAAATATCATATAGTAAGAAATAGTTATCATAATGAGGAACCACATAATAATGATAAGTCACTTGTTGGATTTCTAGGTTATGAAACTTTCATTAATCCATGACTCCTTAGGTTTATCCTATGTTATTCATAGAAAATATATTTTTAAATCTTTTACGATGGTTCATTGATATTTTTATAATTCTAAAAGTATATCCCCTAGTAGTTTCGAACCTAGTGTGCATCAAGTCTGGTTGTGATGTACTATATTACCCTAGGTCTGGCCCAAAAAATCTTGTTAGAGTCTTTACCCCTAGGTACATGTGTTCCAATCCACATCCACTTATAGATTCCATACATGGATTTATTACGAGAAAACCACTCACTCTATTATTTACCAAATATCCAAGAAATCTTTCTATACTTTTCTTTATCCATATAATTATCCTTAGACATGTCCTTAGGGTTATAACTATAGTTTTATCATCATATATTTCCAAGGCTACATAATCCTTTTCTTGGATACCAACTATAGAAACCCATTCTTGACATATATTCACATTACATAACTTTTTTGGAATACTTAAAACATTGTTCAATCATGCACCCAAATACCATATTATTCTAGTTCTTTTGGAAACATGGAATCATAAAAAATGGCACATAAGTGATCTAAATGATCTCTCACTAGGTTGATCATGACTTGAACCATTCTTATGAACATCAATGATAATACATATATTCATAACCTGGGTGAAGTAAACATAAAAACCGGTGAGCTTAGATGATCAGTAAGGGTAAACAAGGGTGATACATAAGTCGAATCGTCACAATAAGGGTATGATAACACGATCATGAAAAATATAATATCATACCCTATATACCAAAGTTCATAAATTTGAATCATGTAATAAAACATGGAAGTTCATAAGACATGAATCATAAGGAGATAAAGATAATAAGACATGAAATGATAACATAAGATTAAAACATGGAATTTTGGAAGACACATAAAAAAATATAATATGATTTCCACAGTAGGAAAGGAATATCTTCCAAGACCATCTTAATATAATAGGTTTACTACTCGTACAATATTTGTAGTCATAGTTAACTCCCATGGACATCTTTATAAGGCCCTGACCTTAAACCTTACTTAATATTGAATTAAATGAATAATTCACATTGAGGATCTTTTCAGGTTTATATTTTTAGAGAATTAGGACATAACTATTACATCTCAAAAGATTACAAAGTATACACTTCGACTATGTTTCCATAAAATAAAAACTCATAAAAAGAAACATGTCTAGTTCCATGTTTTAGATAGAATGACTATTCATTGATCCCATCCTTGACCTTATTCCACATTAAGTCCTGTGAACAACATTTCAAAAACTTGGGGTGAGCATAAAAATCTCAGTAAGGGATACACAAAGAAGGAAAAACTGTTAGTTTTTCAAAACAACTAGTAAACCAAGAATACTTTATCAAAGTAATAATTTTCACCTTTATGAAGATGAAAATACTCTTCATTGAATAAATGATCATTACTTACCCTTTTGTAACCAAAATATTACCATAAAACCCATATAAAGAACACATAACATATAAAAGTAACTTGGGACATAAACATACATAAGTGGAATAACCATACGGTCGACTTCCACACCTATCACTTAAGGGAATAGCCATGCTGCCAACTTCCATACCCAATGCATTGGAGGTTATAATGTAACCACTCATCCTGGTATTCACGGAACCACCCGTCATATGGTTTATCACGTAACCACCCGTCAAATGTCCAAGTACCATTATAAAATCATAACAATTATAAATAAAATACAATATTTCCACATTTCAATCACAATATATCACTTAAATATATTTACATAAAAAAATACAAAATAAAAAACCTTTCCAATACCAAAATACATAAAAGATTATATTGTATTTATTTCATTTTAAAAACATTATGGCTTTTTGAGGAAGCCAAAGACCAAATAATACTCACGGCGGCGGAAAAGGTCGTTTTCACCGCGTACGTTAGAAGAAACATTCCTTTTTGTCGTTTAGTAAAACACTTCGTATAAAAAGATTCTTTTTGAATAAAATTAAAAGTGAAAGTGGTTTATACACCGTATAAAAGAAAGTTGTGTATAAAACAAAATATGCCTCAATGAAAGGAGATTGAGACGAAGTCCCTTACCTCGTGTCCAACATGACTCGATTGCTCTTTAATATACTAAATAATAAACTAAAGTTAATTTCTACAATCTTAAGAACCTTTTTCAAGTTTATTATTCCTTTTATATAACTTATTTCCATGTTATAAACATTATGTAATCATTTAATTTTATAAAGTTCATTTTGTCGATATTTGGTACTTAAGTCAAAAATGGAATTCTTACAATTACATGTTGTTTATGTGGTCAAAGGTTCATTATATACCGAATGATATTCATGATTTGGATATCATATATATCATATATATCCATCATATACATGTATTTATAATAGTACATAACATTTAGAGGTAAGAAATGAAATGCACCGTTCATGGAGACAGTAAGCTGTACGTACGCATGAACACTACTTTCATTTCAATTATGTATTTAATGGGGTGAAATCATAATGATATTAGGGTATATTATAATTCCAATATAGCATCATATATAATAACTTTATCGCCATCCTTTATACATCCCACACATGGCATTAACGAATCAAATCACTTTGAGGGGGCAGTAGTCCGCACTTCCAAAAATGAAATTATCGTGTTTACCCACAATGGAAACCATAAAGGTATGCCAAAAATGAAAAATACAGAAGCATAAGAAAAACATAAACATAATATATATCATATATAAATCCTGTGACATCTTAATGTCCATCATGAAAGGTGTTAAAATAATATTGAACAATCATCATTTCGTGAGGCAGAAAATCGCCAACCACAGAAACAGTATGTTATTTTACCATTAGATGAAGGTGTGTGTAGGTTTAGCTCTAATAATTCTCATAAAAACATCCTAGTATATTGAAGATACTGGTGTTGTTACAAAATAATGGAATAAAAAGAGTTTAGGGGGTTTTAGAAGCAAAATAAAACATAAGAACATAAGAGAAGACACTACCATTAAATCGGGAAACGCTTTTTGATTTGAGCTCAAAGGCTTCCTTGTAAATAATTCTTCCCAAATTGATGCTTCTAGGAGTAAGAGAGAGATGTGTTATAAGGCCCCAGCCTTAAACCTTACTTAATCTTGAGTTATTACAAGATTACACATTGAGGATCATTTCAGGTTTAGAGTTTTAGAGAATTAGATCATAAAACTTGCATTACATTCCACATTTAAACAAAGTGGTTACATAAAAGATAGTATTAATTTTTCCCATCAATGGAATCATATTTAAAATAAAACATGGATTATTTCTTGACACTTCCTTGACACTATCATCATATCATGTACCATTCCATTGACTTGTGAAAAACATTTCAAAAACATGGGATGAGCATAAAAATCTCAGTAAGGGATATAAAAATGTGGAAAGGAAACATGAGTACATGTATACACAAGAATCAATGAAATCATACTCTACTCATAAATCCTAAGCACTTTAACATACCTCATCGAATCATGAATAAATCATAGAAATGATAAGACATAAAGGTAACTTGAGGCGTTCATAACATTCTTATGTAGGGAGTAACCCTCTTGGTTACGTTTGGAATACCCATCACAGTATATTCCCTAAATCTCTTCGGAGAAACCTTAAAGTTTAACTCCTTCGTATTACCCAATGCATTGTAGAGCTATATCGGGCTCACCCGCCCTTAGTTTATCATATAACCACCCGTCTTCATAACAATGCCCAAGAACCATAACATAATCGTACCACATAATACATGCATAAAGGAAACATAACATTTCCACATTTCAATCACAAGATATCAATACAACACATTGATATAAAAAAACATTATGAAAACCATTTTCAGTACCAAAATAAAAGAAAAGTAAAACATGGTATTTATTTTTCATTTAAAAAAACGTATGGCTTGTAGAGGAAGCCGAAACTCAAATAATAGTCACGACGGCGGAGAAGTCGTTTTCGCCGCATACATATGACAAAAAAACAAAAAATAATTCCTTTTTCCTTTTAGTGAAACGATTCGTATAAAAAAATATTCCTTTTGAATAAGCATAAAAGTCAAATTGGTTTATACACTGTATAAATGAAAGTTGTGTATAAAACAAAATATGCCTCAATGAATGGAGATTGAGACGAAGTCCCATACCTCATATCCGACTTGACTCGATCATTATTTAACCTCCGGAATAATAGAATTGAGTTAATTTCAACTTTATTAAGAACCTTTTTCAAGTTCATTATTCCTTTTATATCACTTATTGCCATGTTATGAACACTATGTAATTATTTAAGTTAATAACGGTCGTTTTAACGATCATTGGTACTTGAGTCAAAAATAAACCCTTTTTAATTACAAGTTGTTCATGTATCCATTATATCCAGAGTTATACTCATGATGTAGATTTCATATATATCATATATATCCTGTATATACATGCATTTTTAATATTACATAATGTTTAGAGGTAAGAAATGAAATGCACCGTTCATGGAGACGGTAAGCCGTACGTACGCAGGAACGCTACTTTCATTTCTATTTCGTATTTTATGGAATGGAATTTTAATGATATAAAGGTATATTATAATTCCAGTATAATATAATATATAATACCATTAATTACATCCTTTATACGTCCCACATATGGAATTAATGAATCAAATCACTTTGAGGGGGCGGTAGTCCGCACATCCTAAAATGAAGATATCGTGTTTACACATAATGTAAAACATAAAGGTATGACATAAATGAAAAATAAAGAAGCCTACGTAAAACATAAATATATTATATATCATATATAAATATAGTGACATCTTAATGTCCACCTTTGAAGGTGTTATATGAGTGTTGAACAATCATTGTTTCGTGAGGCAGAAATTCGCCATCCACGGAAATAGTATGTTCTTTAACCATTAGATGTAGGTGTGTGTAAGTGTAGCTCGAATACTTATTATAAAAACATCCTAGTATATGTAAGATACTGGTGTTGTTATAAAATAAATGAATAAAAAGAGTTTAGGGGGTTGGAGAAGCAAAATAAAACATAAGATCACAAGAGAAGACAATACCTTTAAATCGGGTAACTCTTTTTTATTTGAGCTCAAAGGCTTCCTCGGGAAGACTTCTGCCCATAGTGAGGTATCTAAGAGTTATCGAGGGATGTGGGGAGACAAAATTAGTAGGGTTTCTCCGAGACAAAGGATTTGGAAGTGTGGGTAAGGAGGTAGAGGTGGGGGCCTTTTATAAGAGGAGAGGAGGGGCACTCTTGGAAAGGTATAAAAGGTTACTTTATTTTCAAATGAGTTTCGGATTTTAAAGGTCCCACATTGAATTATATCGAGGATAAGGTGACAAGGGTTCAAAATATACTCATACAATAAGTCTATGTCAAGTGTAAGTTATATTTTTAACATTATCTTTTCATTTTATTTAAATCCTTTATTAATGAGGTAATCACTGCATCATCATGATGTCATAAATAATTTATTTTATATAATGTCTAAAAATTATAAAAAAAATACTATGATGTAGGAAACATTTTTAGATTTCCAATGAATATTTATAGTAAAACATCTAACTTGTATAACGCCATCTAAAACTTGTTTTAGTAAAACAACTCATGTTTGTGTCATTTTTACTTTTACATCAAATAAAAAGAATTAATGTCTTTATCTTACCCAAGTGGCTCCATGGGGTCCCAAAAATCGACCCATGGGTTGTCTTGGTCGGCCATGACACTTTCAATAAGGGTAGGACATGTGTATAGGTATTTTTATTTTATTATAATATCATTTTTTCCTTAAATTGCACTAATTACCTGTAATCGCGATTAAAAACATAAAAGTTAATATTCACAAAAAAATTATTTTAATCCCATTGAACAACATTTTACATATTAATGACAACGATGTATGTTGGATTTTTGAAATTCAAAATACAGAGGTGGTAAAGTTTCATTTAAACAAAAAATCAGTTTTTTAAGTTCCACTTAGTGGTTTCACTATTCATCGAAAATTGAAGTTTTTCAGAAAAATACCAAAACATCACCCTAAGCAATATTTGATATTCCGAATTCAAAAATGATTTCTATTTTAAAAAAATTCAAAACATATAAGTTACATTAATTAATTTAATAATTAATTCCCGCTGTCAGAGCAAATAGCGTGTTTTTATGAAACAATAAGTATCAAAAGATTGACACTAGTTTAAGTCCAATTTCAAAGTGAAATTAATTCCAATGACCACTATTGGATTAAATGGTAAAAATATATTCTAATTTAACATTAAATCAAATTAAAGAGATAATATAATCATATAAATAAATTATATTAAAAAGAGGTTTGAATTAAAATACAACATTTTTCACTATTCATTAAAAAAATGAACTTTATCGGAAAAATACCAAAAATTTACCCAAAGTAAATTTCAATGTCCCAATCATAAATAATAAGATTATTTTGACAAATAGAGCTTATAAAATTGTGAAAATGTTGATTTAAAAAAAGTTTTGCCACCAAAAGGCAGTAAAACAATCTTTTAAAAAATATTAGTGTATTCCATGTTTAAGATTGGATTTACTCTCGTTTTAAGCCTCTAAAACACTATCTAATTCATAAATAGACATAGATAACTATTTCTATTATTCATTGCTTACTTGGGATGTTACATCCTTCCCCCCTTTAGAAAATTGCGTCTCCGCAATTTATTTACTTATCGAATAAGTGGGGGTATTTAACCCTCATTGCATTTTCATATTCCCATGTTGCCTCTTTAACCATGTGGGTTTTCCACAAAACCTTTACCTGATGAATCACCTTATTCCATAACACTTGCACCCTGTGTTCAAGAATCTAGACCGGTTGTTCCTCATAAGATAGGTTCTCTTCCAGCTGAACTACCTCTGGACTCAAAACATGAGATGGATCTGGCATATACTTTCTCAACATCGAAACATGAAAAACATTGTATACATGAGATAAACTCGGAGGTAAAGCCAATCGGTAAGCAACTGATCCAACTCTCTCCAGAATTTCTTATGGTCCAATGAACCATGGACTCATCTTTCCTTTCCTACCAAATCGCATCACAATTTTCCATGGTGAGACTTTGAGAAAAACATGATCACCTACCTCAAAAGAGAGATCCTTCCCCCTGTTGTCCGCATAACACTTCTGCCTGCTCTGAGCTATTATCATGTGTTTCTATATCAGATGAACATTTTCTGCCAACTCTTCTACCAATTCCGGTCCCATCAGCTTCCTTTCACCCACTTCATCCCAAAAAGCTGGAGTTCAACACCGTTTACCATATAATGCTTCAAATGGAGGCATCTGTATACTGGAATGAAAACTGTTATCATAAGAAAACTCAACCAAAGAATGATGTTGGTCCCAACTTCCTTGATAATCCATCGAACAAGCACATAGCATATCTTCCAAAGTCTGAATTGTTCTTTCTGACTTCCCATCTGATTGAGGATGAAAAGCTGTAATAAAATTTAATTCAGTACCCAACGACTTCTAAAGGCCTTTCCAAAAGTTATAAGTAAACCTGGGATCACGATCAGATACAATGGAGAGAGGAACACTATGTAACCTGACTATCTCTTTAAGATACAAACGAGAAAGTTGATCTAGGGAAAAAGTATCTCGTATAGCAAGAAAAATGAGCAGATTTAGTCAAGCAATCAACAATAACCCAGATTGCATTATTACCTCGAGGTGTATTCGGCAATCCCACAACAAAGTCTAGGGTCATATTTTCCCATTTCCACTCTAGCACTAGTAAAGGATGAATCATCCCTTTCCGTAACTTCCGCTCTACTTTAACCTGTTGACAAGTCAAACACTTCACTGTAAAATCAGCAATATCTCTTTTCATTCCATCCCACCAGTAATACTCCCGCAGATCTCTATACATCTTAGTACTTCCAGGATGAACTAAAAATGGAGAACTATGAGCTTCACATAACAAATCTCTATTCAACTGTGAATCACAAGGCACACACAATCTCTTCCCAAATCTCAAAACAAAATCATTATCAATGTTAAATTTAGGCAACTTACCTTTCTGAACCAGCTCTACCTTTTTCTGCAACTCACTATCTTGCTTCTGTGCTTTCTTGATTCTGTCTGATAGAGAATATTTCAATGATACCTGAAACAAAATAGAAGGAAATACAGCACCAAAAACTTCTATGCCAAGTTTCATTAAATCCTTAACCAAAGGATCACGTTCCAAACACAACATTGTTAATAAAGCATTACTTTTTCGACTCAAAGCATCAGCCACTTTATTTACTTTTCCTAGATGGTAATTAATTGTACAATCATAATCCTTGATTAATTCTATCCATCTCCTCTATCTCATGTTCAATTATTTCTGAGTGAATATATACTTTAAAATTTTTTGATCGGTATATATTTCACACTTTACTCCATACAAATGATGCCTCCAAATTTTTAAAGCAAAAAACAACAACAACTAATTCCAAATCATGTGTAGGGTAATTTACCTAATGAGTTTTCAACTGTCGTGAATCATAAGAAATTACCCGATCATTCTGCATTAAGACACAACCAAGTCCTTTCAATGAAGCATCACTGTAGAGAATAAACTCACCATTCCTGGTAGGTAGTGCCAAAACTGGAGCATTCACCAATCTTCTTTTCAATTCCTGAAAAAAATCATCACATTCTTTTGTCCAGATAAACTTAACACCCTTCCGAGTTAGCTTAGTCATTGGACTAGATAACCAGGAAAAATTTCTAACAAACCTTCGGTAATATCCTGCCAAACCAAGGAAACTACGAATCTCAATTACATTTGTGGGTCTTGTCCATTCTTCAACAACCTTTTTTTTGTAGGATCAATAGTTATCCCATATTTAGAAACAGTGTGACCAAAGAAAGAAATTTTTTGCAACCAAAACTCTCACTTGCTGAATTTACCATACAATTTATTTTCTTTCGAGGTTCAAAAAATAACCCTTAAATGTCTTTCATACTCCTATTTACTTTTAGAAAACACCGAAATATCATCAATGAAAACCACCACAAACTTATCCAAGAACTCATGGAAAATTCTATTCATTATTTCCATGAATACAGCAGGTGCATTGGTTAGCCCAAAAGGCCTTACTACAAATTCATAATGGCCATATCTTGTACGAAACGCAGTCTTCGGAACATCTTCTTCCTTTACCTTCAGCTGATGGTACCCCGATCTTAGGTCAATCTTTGAAAAATACTGAGCTCCCTGGATCTAATCAAAAAAATCATTGATATGAGGCAATTGATATTTGTTCTTAATAGTGATGTTATTCAAGGCTCTATAATCAATGCAATGTCTCATTGAACCATCTTTCTTTTTAACAAATAAAACAACAGCACCCCATGGTGATGTTCTAGGACGAATGAAACCTTTCTCTAATAAATATTGAAATTGATCCTTCAACTCTAAAAGTTCAATTTGAGAAATTCGATAAGGGGGTTTTGAAATTGTCTTAGCATCAGGAACTAATTCAGAATTAAACTCAACTTCCCGATCTGGTATTATTCTAGAAAACTCATCAAGAAAAACATCAGGATACTCATTTACCATTGGCACATCATTAATCTGAACAGTTCCTTCATTTTCAACGATATGTGCAAGGTAACATTCATTTCCATCTTTTACAAGTTTCTCAGCCTCTTGATATGTTATCAGTATTAAGGGTTCATTCTTGTACAAAAACTGAAAGTCTTTCTGAAAAGAAACTTCTTTAGCTCTACCGTCAATCTTAGCATGGTAAATAGAGATCCAACCCATACCCAGGATAACATCAAACTCTACTAGAGGTAAAACAACAAGGTTTGCAAGTAGGTTCTTTCGACAGATAAGGACAGGAATATTCTTATAAATTCTTTTTTCCTCAACATTTCCCCCGGGTATTTTTACCACAAGTTCAGGAGTCATTTCTTGAGATGGTATTCCCATTTTACTAGAAAAGGTTTCAGAGATGAAAGAATGTGTAGACCGAGAATCAAACAACACACTGGAATAATCTGAAAAACAAACAAAGTACCTGATACAACTTCATTTGATGGCCCAACATCTGCTGAAGTAGTTACAAAGGATTTCACCCCCCCCCCCCTTCTGCTTGTAGTCTAACTGCTTCCCATCACTCGAGCTCTTTGTCGGACACTCGTTTTCATAGTGACCCATCTCAATGCACTTAAAACATTTAACTAACTGCAAATCAAATTTGGACTTACCATCACCTTGATCTTTTTCAGTGCAATCACGAGCCTTATGTCCCATCTTACCACATCGGTAGAACTTTCCATAATTCAGAAGACATTCCCCAGGATGCCTTTTCCCACATTTATCACAAACTAGAAACTTAGTTTTCTTACCATCAGACCTTTTTGAAGAATTCTTTCCTTTCTCCTGCCACCTCAGTCTCTTCTTCTGTTGGTTGTTATAGAACACTTGATCATCGGAAAACTCCATTTCCACCTTCTCAGCACATAGAACAACCTTTTCATAACTTTTGAACTCATGATAATCTAATGCCCTTCGATATTTTGTCTTTAATACTGAGTAAAAACGATTGATTTTATTATCAAGGTCTTGGATAAAATTTGGAGCATACCTTGCAAATTGAGTGAACCTTTCTTCATAGGCAGCTACTGAGTCTTCCTCTTGCCTCAATTCCAGGAATTGTTTTTCCTTCCTAATTCGAACAGCCTTAGGAAAATACTTCTCAAGAAACATACCTTTGAATCCATCCCAGTCGAGAGCATCAATCACATCAGTGTCCCTGATATTTTCAACCATCGACCACCACTGATCTGCCTCACCCTCCAAACGGTAAATAGCATGACTAACCTTTTTATTGTCTGAACATCCCATGACATCGAAAATCTTCTCTAGTACTTTAATCCACCCTTCAGCTAGCACAGGGTCAGATGAGCCTCTGAATGATGGGGGATGTCTCCTCATGAAATGTTCCACCACTGACATGTTCCTCTGCAGTTGATCTGGCTGATCTCGTGCATGGATACCACCACCATTTATCGCTTGAGTCAACTGCGCCATTACTGCAAAAAACTGTTTAGTTCTAATTCTGACCATCTCAGGATGCTGATTCGGAAGGTTATTTCCTTCTGTATTATTTTCCTAGCACTGCATCCATGTTTCCTCTGTAGAAAACCATTCTGAACAAACTTGTCTTAGATGAAGCAACATGGTAATATTCAAATGCTATATCATTTCAATTTTACCATAAAAAAAATATTTTTGGATAATCATTTAATAGAATTATAACTCCTAAAGTTATCTAAATCGGCCTCTGATAACAACTATAAGGCCCCAGCCTTAACCCTTACTTAATCATGAGTTATTACAAGATTACACATTGAAGATATTTTTAGGTTTAGAGTTTTAGAGAATTAGATCATAAAACTTGCATTACATTCCACATTTAAACAAATTGGTTACATAAAAGATAGTATACATTTTCCCATCAACGGAAACATATTTAAAATAAAACATGGATTCTTTCTTGACACATCCTTGACACTATCATCATATCATGTACCCTTCCCTTGACCTATGAAAAATATTTCAAAAACTTGGGATGAGCATAAAAATCTCATTAAGGGATATAAAAATGTGGAAAGGAAACATGAGTACATGTATACACAAGAATCAATGAAATCATACTCTACTCATAAAACATAATCACTTTAATATACCTCATAAAATCATGAATAAATCATAGAAATCATATGACATAAAGGTAACTTGAGGCATTCATAACATTCTTACGTAGGGAGTAACCCTCTTGGTTATGTTTGGAATACCCATCACAGTATATTCCCTAAATATATTCAGAGAAAACATAACGTTTAACTCCTTCATGTTACCCAATGCATTGGAGAGCTATATCAGGCTCACCCACCCTTAGTTTATCACGGAACCACCCATCTTCATAACAATGCCCAAGAACCATAACATAATCGTACCTCATAATACATGCATAATGGAAACATAACATTTCCACATTTCAATAACAAGATATTAATACAAAACATTGATATAAAAAACATTATGAAAACCATTTTCAATACCAAAATAAATGAAAAGTAAAATATGGTATTTATTTTTCATTTAAAAAAAAGGTATGGATTGTAGAGGAAGCCGAAACTCAAATAATGGTCATGGTGGCGGAGAAGTCGTTGTCGCCACATACGTACGACAAAAAAACAAAAAAACATTCCTTTTGTCATTTAGTCAAACACTTAGTATAAAAAAGATTCCTTTTGAATAAGCATAAAATTCAAAGGGTTTTATACACCGTATAAAGGAAAGTTGTGTATAAAACAAAATATGCCTCAATGAATGGAGATTAGGACGAAGTCCCATACCTCGTATCCGACTTGACTCGATCGTTCTTTAACCTCCTGAATAATAAACTTGAGTTAATTTCTACTTGATTAAGAACCTTTTTCAAGTTCATTATTCCTTTTATATCACTTATTTCCATGTCATGAACACTATGTAATTATTTAAGTTAATAAAGGTCGTTTTAACGATCATTGGTACTTGAGTCAAAAATAAACCATTTATAATTACAAGTTGTTCATGTATCCATTAAATACAGAGTTATACTCATGATGTAGATATCATATATATCATATATATCCAGTATATAAATGCATTTATAATATTACATAACGTTTAGAGGTAAGAAATGAAATGCACCGTTCATGGAGACGGTAAGCCGTACGTACGCATGAATGCTACTTTCATTTCTATTTTGTATTTTATGGAATGGAATCATAATGATATAAAGGTATATTATAATTCCAGTATAATATCATATATAATACCATTAATTACATCCTTTATACGTCCCACATATGGCATTAATGAATCAAATCACTTTAAGGGGGCGGTAGTCTGCACTTCCTAAAATGAAGATATCGCGTTTACCCATAATGGAAACCATAAAGGTATGAGATAAATAAAAAATACAGAAGATTAAGTAAAACATAAACATATTATATATCATATATAAATATAGTTACATCTTAATGGCCACCTTTGAATGTGTTATATGAGTGTTGAACAATCATCGTTTCGTGAGGTAGAAATTCACCATCCACGGAAACCGTATGTTCTTTAACCATTAGATGTAGGTGTGTGTAAGTGTAGCTCGAATACTTCTTATAACAACATCCTAGTATATGGAATATATTGGTGTTGTTATAAATGAAATGAATAAAAATATTTTAGGGGGTTAGAGAAGCAAAATAAAACATAAGATCACAAGAGAAGACACTACCTTTAAATCGGGTAACTCTTTTTGATTTGAGCTCAATAGCTTCCTTGGGAAGACTTCTGCCCAAAGTGAGTCTTCTAAGAGTAAGAAAGGGATGTGGAGAGACAAAATGTGTAGGGTGTGGCCGAGCCAAAGGCTTTGGAAGTGTGGGTAAGTAGGTAGAGGTGGGGGACTTTTATAAGAGGAGGGGAGGGGAACCCTTGGAATGGTATAAAATGTTACTTTATTTTCAAATGAGTTTCGGATTTTAAAGGTCCCACATTGATGTATTTAGAGGATAAGGTGACAAGTGTTAGAAATATACTAATCCAATAGTTCTATGACAAGTGTAAGTTATAGTTTTAACATTATCCTTTCATTTTATTTAAATCCTTTATTAATGAGGTAATCGCTGCATCATCATGATGTCATATATAATTTTATTTATTTAATGTCTAAAAATTATAAAAAAGATACTATGATGTCTGAAATCTCTTTATCTTTCCAATGACTATTTATAGTCAAAAATCTGACTTGTATAACCCCATGTAAAAATTGTTTTAGTAAAACAACTCATGTTTGTGTTATTTTTACTTTTACATTAAATAAAAAGCATTAATGTCTTTATCATAACCAGGTGTCTCCATTAGGTCACCAAAATCGACCCATGGGTTGTCTTGGTCGGACATGAGACATCCAATAAGGGTAGGACATGTGTCTAGTTATTTTCATTTTATAATAATATCATTTTTGCCTTAAATTGCACTAATTACCTCTAATCGCAATTAAAAACTTAAAAGTTACTATTCACCAAAAAATTATTTTAATCCCATTGAACCAAATTTTAGTTCTTAATGAAAACCATACATGTTTGATTTTTGAAATTCAAAACACAGTGGTGGTAAATATTCATTTAAACGAAAAATCAGTTTTTTTAAGTACCACTTAGTGGTTTCACTATTTATCAAAAATTGAAGTTTTTTCATAAAAATACCAAAAATTCACCCTAATCTATATTTGATATTCCAAATTCCAAAATGATGTCTATTTTAAAAAATTAAAAACATATAAGTAACATTAATTAATTTAATAATTAATTCCCGCTGTCAGAGCAAATAGCGTGTTTTTGTGGAACAATAAATATCAAAAGATTGACACTAGTTTAAGTCCAATTTCAAAGTGAAGTTAATTCCAACGACCAATATTGGATTAAATGGTAAACATATATTCTAATTTAACTTTAAAACCAATTCAAGAGATAATATAATCATATAAATAAATTAGATTAAAAAGTGGTTTGAATTAAAATACAACATTTTTCACTATTCATTAAAAAAATGAACTTTATCAGAAAAATACCAAAAATTTACCCAACGTAAATGTCAATGTCCCAATCACAAAGAATAAGTTTATTTTTAGAAATAGATCTTATAAAATTGTAAAAAGTTGGATTTAAAAAAAATTCCACCAAAAGGCAGAAAACAATCTTTTAAAAAATATTAGTGTATTCCATGCTTAAGATTGGATTTATTCTCATTTTAAGCCTCTAAAACACTATCTAATTCATAAATAGACATAGATAACTATATCTATTATTCATTACTTACTTGGGATGTTACATCCTTCCCCCCTTTAGAAAATTGTGTCCCCGCAATTTATTTACTTATGGAATAAGTGGGGGTATTTAGCCCTCATTGCATTTTCAGATTCCCATGTTGCCTCTTCAACCACGTTGTTTTTCCACAAAACCGTTACCTAATGAACCACATTATTCCGTAACACATGCTCCCTATGGTCACGAATCTGGACCGGTTGTTCCTCATAAGATAGGTTCTCTTCCAGCTAAACTACCTCTGGACTCAAAACATGAGATGGATCTGGGATATATTTTCTCAACATCAAAACATGAAAAACATTGTGTACCTGAGATAAACTCGGAGGTAAAGCCACCCGGTAAATAACTGATCCAACTCTCTCCAGAATTTCATATGGTCCAATGAACCATGGACTCAGCTTTCCTTTCTTACCAAATCGCATCACACTTTTCCATGGTGAGACTTTGAGAAAAACATGATCACCTACCTCAAAAGAGAGATCCTTCCTCCTGTTGTCCGCATAACTCTTTTGCCTGCTCTAAGCTGTTCTCATGTGTTTCTGTATCAGTTGAACTTTTTCTGCCAACTCTTCTACCAATTCTGGTCCCATCATCTTCCTTTCACCCACTTCATCCCAAAAAGCTGGAGTTCTACACCGTTTACCATATAATGCCTAAAATGGAGCTATCTGCATACTAGAATGAAAACTGTTATTATAAGAAAACTCAACCAAGAAAATATGTTGGTCCCAACATCCCTAATAATCCATCGAACAAGCACGTAGCATATCTTCCAAAGTATGAATTGTTCTTTCTGACTGCCCATCTGATTGAGGATGAAAAGCTGTACTAAAATTTAATTCAGTAACCACCGACTTCTGAAGGCCTTTCCGAAAGTTAGAATTAAACCTGGGATCACGATCAGATATAATGGAGAGAGGAACTCCATGTAACCTGACTATCTCTTTACGATACAAATGGGAAAGTTGATCTAGGGAAAAAGTATCTCGTATAGCAAGGAAATGAGCAGATTTAGTCAAGCGATCAACAATAACCCAGATTGCATTATTACCTCAAGGTGTCTTCGGCAATCCCACAACAAATTCCATGGATATATTTTCGCATTTCCACTCTAGAACTAGTAAAGGCTGAATCATCCCTTTCAATAAATGCCGCTCTGCTTTAATCTGGTGACAAGTCAAACACTTCACTGTAAAATCAGCAGTATCTCTTTTCATTCCATCCCACCAGTAATACTCCCGCAGATCTCTGTACATCTTAGTACTTCCAAGATGAACTGAAAATGGAGAACTATGAGCTTCACATAACTAATATATCTTCAACTGTGAATCACAAGGAACACAGAATCTTTACCCAAATCTCAAAACACAATCATTATCAATGTTGATTTCAGGCAACTTGCCTTTCTGAACCAGCTCTACCTTTTTCTGCAACTCACTGTCTTGCTTCTATGCTTGCTTGATTCTGTCTGATAGAGAATATTTCACTGATACCTGAAACAAAACAAAAGGTCATCCTCCACTAAAAACTTCTATGCCTAGGTTCATCAAATCCTTAACCAAAGGATCACGTTCCAAACGCAACATTGTTAATGAAGCATTACTTTTTCGACTCGAAGCATCATCTACTTTATTTGCTTTTCCCGGATGGTAATGAATTGTACAATCAGAATCCTTGAATAATTCTAACAATATCCTCTGTCTCATGTTCAATTCTTTCTATGTGAATATATACTTTAAACTTTTGTGATCGGTATATATTTCACACTTTACTCCATAGAAATGATGCCTCCAAATTTTTAAAGTGAAAATAACAACAGCTAATTCCAAATCATGTGTAGGTTAATTTACCTCATTAGTTTTCAACTGTCGTGAAGCATAAGTAATTACCTGATCATTCTGCATTAGGACACAACCAAGTCCTTTCAATGAAGCATCAATGTAGAGAATAAACTCATCATTCCTGGTAGGTAGTGCCAAAACTGGAGCATTCACCAATCTTCTTTTCAATTCCTGAAAATAATAATCACATTCGTTTTTCCAGATAAACTTAACACCCTTCCGAGTTAGCTTAGTCATTAGACTAGATAACCGGAAAAAATTTCTAACAAACCTTCAGTAATATCCTGCCAAACCAAGGAAACTACGAATCTCAGTTACATTTGTGGGTCTTGGCCATTCTTCAACAACCTTTGTTTTTTCAGGATCAACAATTATCCCATATTTAGAAACAATGTGACCAAGGAAAGAAATTTGTTGCAACCAAAAATCACACTTTCTGAATTTCCCATACAATTTCTTTTCTTTCAAGGTTTGAAAAATAACCCTTAAATGTCTTTCATGCTCCTCTTTACTTTTATAAAACACCAAAATATCATCAATGAAAACCACCACAAACTTATCCAAGAATTCATGGATAATTCTATTCATTAAGTCCATGAATACATCAGGTGCATTGGTTAGCCCAAAAGGCATTACTAAAAATTCATAATGGCCATATCTTGTATGAAACGCTGTCTTTGGAACATCTGCTTCCTTTACCTTCAGCTGATGGTACCCCGATCTCAGGTAAATCTTTGAAAAATACTGAGCTCCCGGGAGCTGATAAAAAAAATCATCGATATGAGGCAAAGGATATTTGTTCTTAACAGTGATGTTATTCAAGGCTCTATAATCAATGAAAAGTCTCATTGAACCATATTTATTTTTAACAAATAAAATAGGGGCACCCCATGGTGATGTGCTAGGTCGAATGAAACCTTTCTCTTATAAATCTTGCAATTTCTCCTTCAACTCTAAAAGTGTCATGACCCGTCCTCGGGGCCCGTGCCATGACTACCCCAAGCCCGCCTTCCTTAGGCCAGGGGATGGAGACTAGCACCAAAGGCGTAAATCCCGATAACTGGGAAGGCATTGCCTTTATGAAAGAAAACAAGCACCACAGAGTAAGCAAGAGAAAAAAGTAAACACTAAGTACAAGAGAAGTGCTGAAAAGTAAATGGGCCAGAATACAAACCCAAAAGAAAGTACAACTAAAACTGAACAAGTACAATAGAAAAGATAACCACTGGAAGGACAGAAGCGGCTCCTGGGTCGTCCTCCTCGGATCCTACCTGAAGGGTAGGTATAGATGGCGCAGCTCCTGGTCGTCAATCACGGATCCTACCTGAAGGGTAGGTACAGATAGCCTCCTCCATGCTCTCGTCCATCAACCTCCTCTGTGAGTCATCATGTCGTGTAGTACACCTCCGGGTACTGACTCGTCGTGTAGTCCACCTCCGGGTACCGTCTAGTCCTCGAACACTCGGCCTCCGTCAGCACTGCCCGTCGTATACAACCAACACAACGAGGTGCGGGCATAGCCCGTGAAGGGGTGAGTATAACGATACTCAGTAGGGACCCCGATACCCTCATGGTCTCACTAAACCAACAAGGATAACCACAAGAAGACCTCAACAGATAAACTCTACTTAGATATATGCCCATACATATACCTAAGTTATCAAGTAACCCATATCAATCATGAGAAAACACAAGGAGTGTGAAATCAACGGATAACCACTACCCAAGTATATTCCCATACATATACCTATGTTATCAAGTGACCCATCTCAATCATGAGGTAAACAAAAAGATCAAAAAGTCTCACCTCAAACCAGGATTTTCATTATCGAAACCGTAACTGCTGAAGAGCTCCGTCTCTGGAGTGTACAGTGGTCCTGTCACGACTCCGAGGTACTTCTCACTAACCTAAGACTGCTGAGGTGCTCCTCCTGTCGAGTACCGCGGGTCTGCGGCCAACTACCGGGCGCTCCGTCCACTGTGGGTCTGTCGCCAAATACCGGGCGCTCCCCCCCAATAGCCTACAGAGGTACTCCTCCTGTCGAGTACCGCGGGTCTGTGTCCAACTACCGGGCGCTCCGTCCACCATGGGTCTATCGCCAAATACCGGGTGCTCCATCCACTGGGCTAGTCGACTCACTCCAAGTCGAGTCGGTCAAGCAGTCGTCAGGTCTCAGCCGGCTACACGGTCTCCGTACTCCGCACGCTCGTCTCCGGGAGGGTCCGCTCCACGAGCTATTGGTCGATACTCCAAGTATCACAAAGTCCCTCAAAGAAGTATCTCAAAGGACCACCTCGTCATAGGGGTCTCAACGCAACAGACGGCGCGTCAATCGGACGCCCGGTCTGTGAGTTATTAGCCTTTTCGTCCCAGGGACCCGGTTGGTTTCGGGTGCGAACCAATCCGTCCGTAACTCAACTATACCCCGAACACTCATAGGGTATACTCATAGGGACCGTTTCTCAACGAGATCACCAACGCCGCTGACGGTTCGTCAAACGGACGTTCTGTGAGAAAGGTATCAGCTTTTCCGTACCAGGGGACCGGTTGGATTTCAGTGCGATCCAACCGGGACACTATCCAACTGCATCCAAAACTCGGGAGGAGGATGCCAAAAGTTCCGTCTCAACAAGAGGAAAACAACGAGACAGACGGTGCGTCAATCGGACGCCCGGTCTGTGAGTTATTGGCTTTTTCATCCCAGGGGCCCGGTTGGTTTCGTGAGCGAACCAACCCGACCGCACTCCGACGACATCCAAACCTCGAGCGGAGTAAGCCAAAAGATCCATCTCACTTAGAGGAAAACAACAAAGACGACGGAACGTCATTCGGACGTCCGGAACTCGAGTTACGAGCGTTTCTGCTCCGAGGGCCCGGTTGGTTTCGTATCCGAACCAACCCGGCCGAACCCAAAGTAATCCGAAACCTTGAGTGCGATATATCAAAACGACCGTCTCGATCCAAGGATCGCGTTTCCACTGAAAGCGACTCGTTTGGAGGTCCTTAGCTCACGTTATAGGCATTTTACCGAAAGTGGCCTGAAAACGGGGGTCTGGGCCCGGGCCGACCCGGCCCGACCCCCCCATTCGCCGACCCGACCTGGGTCCGACCCGGATGGGCCCGTCCCAGCTGGGCCCGGTCTGGCGCGGTCCGGTTTGGTCCGGCCTGACCGGCCGGCCGCGGCTCGGCCAGCGTGGCCGAGCCGACACGCGGGCGGGGCGCGCGGATCCCCCGCCCTTCGCCGCTGATTGAGGCCGGCGGTTCGCCGACCGCCCCTTTTTCCGACGGCGTGCCGCCGCCGCCTTCTGCGGACCACCAGACGCGCTTCGGTGGTTCGTTCTTCTTGCCGTCTTCGCCTATGGTCCCCCTGGGACCCCATCTTCACTGCAAAGGGATTCAAACGCCCAAACGTCCTGCTTCTTCGTCGCCCGTCAATCCGCACGTCAAAAATGAAATGCGTCGTCTTCGTGGTTCTCCGGCGCGGCGTGTTGGCGTCGTGCCCCTTCTCCGCGGCCCGACTCCATCTGCGGATGTTTTCAGTTTTCTTCGACGCGGCGCGACGACGTCGCGTCCTTGAATTCCTTTCCACGGCGCGGCGCGACGCCGCCGCGCATATCTACTGCATGAAACCGCGTGGTGCGATAGCACCACGCTTCCTCGTACCAACCACAAAGAAAAAAAGAAGGAGGGTCGGCCGTGTTCGTGCGGTCCGGCCCCCCTCACGTTATTCGTTATCATTTGGTTTCAAACCACAAAGTTCAAATTTGATAACAAATGGTTTTTAACCACGAAGATCATCAAGTCGGAAATCTCGAACAAATATAAATAATTGAATACAAACCCCTACTTTGGGTATAATCCGATCGGAAAGAGGCGTCGTCGTTCGAGGTTCGTCGCGGTATGGCGTCGCGAGGATGACGACGTCGAAGGGGGACGTCGGCATTCGTCCGACTCGAGGGAAGGAGAAGCCGTCGTCGCTTGCTACCCGATTCCGCTTCCGAGCTTGTTCGTCGAACTCCAACAGATTATTGAAGGTTTCGTTGCGGAGGAAGGAACGTCGTAGAAGAGGAAACGTCGGCGTCGTGGCACACGACGTTGCATCATCAATTTCCGCGGTTTCGGCATTCTTCGTCGGAGGCCGGCGTTCTTCGCGTTCTTCACGTTCTTCGCGTTCTTCGCGTTCTTCGCGAAGGAGGATGAAGAATTCTCAGAATTTCTTCAAGGTTTAACACAACATTACAAAAAAAGGAGGGTGTGTTGGCCTTATTTTATTACTACGCCAACGGATTTCAAACCGGTTAAGAAACGAATAAAGAGATAAATAACGACCCATTAATTCGTAGAATTAATTCAATGAAATAAACCGC
This sequence comes from Viscum album, assembly GCA_963277665.1. NCBI lineage: Eukaryota > Viridiplantae > Streptophyta > Magnoliopsida > Santalales > Viscaceae > Viscum > Viscum album. Next base: position 1,261,030,787 of record OY728132.1, on the reverse strand, counting down.
CCAATTAATTGGTGCGTTAAGAAAATAAGAAAACGCGTCAGTTGACTTTCATAATGACGGGTTTTCGCGGGTGCGTTACTTAGCAGAAAAGAAACGGTGGGGCTCGTACGGGTCCCACCTCACAAATATCCTACCAAGAGCGTAGGATATTTTTGGATAGCACCCTATCCGCAACAACTTAGCTTAAGCTGCTTTAAGTGGCTTCAAGTGGCTTCCAAGCGGCTTAAATGAAATAAAATAAAGTTTGTCGCACTATTTATTTTATTTCTTAACTTTAAGCCCAAAAAATTAAAAACCATACCCGAGAAAACGCAACTTCGGAAGAGGCATTTCTAAGAAATTACTGGTGCTGTGATTCCATCGGCGCCCTCAGAATTTGATTCCGAGCACCGGTTCAAATGTTAGAAAAACTCGCTCGTCTGTTCACGGAACGTACCCGAGCCAAACTTCGAAAATTGATTCCGGGCACACCGGGCCTCGGAATCAGGCGCCGTCAGAAACTGCGTTCTTGTAAAATTCCAAAGAAAATTAAGAAAAAAAATTTCCTTGGAATTTATGGGTCTTTACATTACTCCCACCACAGGGCTTTACGTCCCCATAAAGTTTCACCAAAAACTTAGGGAAACAAAGGCGGTACTGAGCACGCATCTAAGCCTTCTGCTCTCATGTGCTCACCTGGAGGTTCCCGTGCTGCCAAAGAAAGTGCACAAGAGGAATAGACCATCCTCCTAGGATCCGCTCCTTTCGATCCTCGATCCCCACAGGAACCTCCGTAGAAGTTACCTCATCGCCACCGTCCAGCTCATCAAGGTCGATGATATGCGGAGGGTCGAGCACGTATCTCCTCAGTTGAGATACGTGGAAAACGTCGTGCACCTAGTGCAACTGAAGTGGATGGGTCAAGCGGTAAACCACCTCGCCTACCCAGCTGAGGACCTAGAATGGTCCGTTGAACCTCGGAGATAACTTGCCTTCCTAGCCACATCTCCGCAAACCTCGTCGAGGTGAGACCCATAAGAAGACGTGGTCATCATCCTCGAACTCCAGAGGTCTCCATTTTCTGTTAGAACTGAAACTCAAAATGACTGCTGCTACGAGGGTAAGGTTGACCGACTCCAGAGTGATCGGACGCACCCTCCTGTGCAAGAGTTACCTTGTGAAGCCTGGGGTTTCCTTTTTCGCCGACCAAGGAAAACCCATCCCGACGTCGTAGTTAAACTACAACCTTTTTGCCTAATACCATCAATTTGTGTATGAACCGTGATTGCCCAGTCCATACTCAAACCAACGTCATAAGGCCTCGACGCTGCCACCAAGAGATTCCAACCGAAACTCTCTCCTTGAGGATCTGACCACACCGTCAGCGTAAGTGTGATTATTGAGTCTCCTCCCAAGGTATCTCCAGACGTGAGGGTGAAGTCCACGGCTTACCAGAAACTCTAGGCCTGGAACAAGATTTGTGAAAGCAAGGAATGATTCATATCGACGTCCGTTACTACAGCAGCTAGTAGTGGACACATTGTGTCCCTTGAATCATTTCTAGAGCCATTGGGTCACACTCCTTGACCACAATCATCCAAACTATTCCACCTACCTCCAGCTCCCTAATCCTGGCGGGGATAACTAAGGCGGGTGGTTGTAGCATGTTAAGATGTACACCACCTCATACTTCTCTCCTAGCTCTGCCTACACGTCTGCTGCTTCGTAGACTCATATATCCTTAAAGCTTCCACTTCTTGAAACATTTAACATGCCCGAGTCTCTAAGACTGGCACCGGTTTCCTGTTTCTTACTGCACTGTGCAGTCTTCATCCGCTCTTGAATGACCTGGACCTTCTTTAGTCTCACAAGAGCTACTACGATTTCTTATTTTCCGATAAGAGAAATCCGGTCTCATCCCCTGGATGAACCACATTCGTTGCCTAATACAGTCAATCCTGACATGAATGATGCATTCATTCCATGGATGACGTCTTAAGGTCTCGACGTAACTACCAAGAGATCCAACTGTCACTCTCGCCTCTAAGGGTCGAGTCACACTGTCGGCATCAGTGTAAGGTCACTGGGTCTCCTCCAGTAGAAATCTCGAAAGTGAGGGTCAAGTCCACAGTTTAACAGGGACCACTCAGTATCAACCAAACAAAAAGGACCGGAAAGCAAACAAAGATAAGTGTCTTTTTATTATTGCAGCTCATAGTACAAAGACACGAATACAAAAGCAACATGGAACTGGAAGTACAAAGGACGTATCCACTAGTTCCTCTCCTGTCCACCTGCTCTCGGAGCTGCATGACCATAGGCCTCAGCTGCCTGAAGCTGAGCTCTCCCATGTCCTCCTATCCCTTGCGGTCGGGGTGGGCCTCCTGGTGGTGGTGGAAACATCCCGAAGCGTCGTCCACCTCCAGCTGCATGGCCAGCTCCTCTACCATGGCCGCCTTCTCCTTGCGGTCCGCCCTGATCGAACCTCTGCCTTTGCCTCGGAGGTTCTTCATTTAACTGCTGGTCATCTGCATGGCGGGTCGGACAATCACGTGCCATGTGACCAATTCCGCCGCAGGAGTAACACTATCCACTCTCGGCACGTCTGGCTCTGACTCCACCCCAGTTTCCCCGCACAACTGAACCTGAGTCATGTAGTCGGCCACTGGTAGGTCTGGTCCTCTTGGACCTCTGCATCATCTGTTTACTACCTGCTGCAGAAGACTCTGCCACAAGCCGGCTAGTGGTGGGTCCTGCTGCTGGAGACTGCTCAGCAAGGAAACTCTCCACTAAGAGGGCTCTCTCCAACACCCCTGTCTACGTCGGAAAGCTGTGAGAAACAACAGAAGCTCTAATCTATCGCCTGAGACCCTTCTCGAAGGTTTGGGCCCTGAAGAACGGGTCACGTACCATATCTTTGGAGTAGCGCGAGAGGTCTGTGAATCTCGCTGAGTTATGCGCCACTGACATGCTGCCCTGCCGCAGCTGAAGTAGCTCCTGTATACGCACCGCTCGAAGGGTGGCTAGTACAAACTCTGCCCGGAACAGGCTCTCGAAGTCTGCCCATAGAAGTGTCGCCTAGTCATGCATCTGAAGCATTAGGCTCCACCATCTGCCTGCTGCTGCCTGAAGAAGGCTGGCATCTATGATCACCATGAAATCTGTCGGCGTCCCCACTAGCCTGAAGACTCTCACCACAGCCTCCAGCCAATCCTCAGCCGCATGCGGGTCCGTCCCTCCCTGGAAACCGGGTGGCCTCTGGCGCTGGAACTCATGCAGTGCGCTCAAGTGACGTGCATCCTCTGCTGCTGGGGCTGGTGGCATCGGTGGCCCAACGGGTAGTAGTACCGCTGGTGCCTCAACTAGGATAGGAACCTGTACTGAGGCCTCGTCGCTCGGCGGGCTGTCAGTACGTACCACACTCGGGGATCTAGCTGGTCGTTCACGGGGAGGCATCCTGAAAGAAACAACGTGACATGGTCAAAAGATTATACCTGGTGAGCTGACCTGGTTTGAGCTGAGATTTAAATAAAACTTCTGGAAAACACACACGCAATCAGTTTTTTCGTGCACAAAGTTGGAAATCTGTTGTTAGGGTCCTGGTGTATGGATACGTCGGCCGCCCGCACCAACACTGGACTCCCTGAACTAAAAACCACACTTGTTACTCTTAACACTATTGCTTCACAGAAGGAAACATCAGAGTAATAAGTTCGGCGGTAGAACCAAACTCCTCTGATACCAATTTGTCACGACCCGTCCTCGGGGCCCATGCCGTGACTACCCCAAGCCCGCCTTCCTTAGGCCAGGGGCTGGCGACTACCACTAAAGGCGTAAATCCCAATAACTGGGAAGGAATTGCCTTTATGAAAGAAAACAAGCACCACAGAGTAAGCAAGCGGAAAAAGTAAACACTAAGTACAAGAGAAGTGCTGAAAAGTAAATGGGCCAGAATAAAACCCAAAAGAAAGTACAACTACAACTGAACAAGTACAACAGAAAAGATAACAGCTGGAAGGACGGAAGCGGCTCCTGGGTCATCCTCCTCGGATCCTACCTGAAGGGTAGGTACAGATGGCGCAGCTCTTGGTCGTCAACCACGGATCCTACCTGAAGGGTAGGTACAGATAGCCTCCTCCATGCTCTCGTCCGTCATCCTCCTCTGTGAGTCGTCACGTCGTGTAGTCCACCTCCGGGTACTGACTCGTCGTGTAGTCCACCTCTGGGTACCGTCTAGTCCTCGAACACTCGGCCTCCGTCATCACTGCCCGTCATCTGCAACCAACACAACGAGGTGCGGGCATAGCCCGTGCAGGGGTGAGTATAACGATACTCAGCAGGGACCCCGAGACCCTCCAGGTCTCACTAAACCAACAAGGATAACCACAAGAAGACCTCAACAGATAACCTCTACTAAGATATATGCCCATACATATACCTAAGTTATCAAGTAACCCATCTCAATCATGAGGAAACACGAGGAGTGTGAAATCAACGGATAACCACTACCTAGGTATATGCCCATACATATACCTATGTTATCAAGTGACCCATCTCAATCATGAGGTAAACACAAAGATCAAAAAGTCTCAGCTCAAACCAGGATTTTCATTATCGAAACCGTAACTGCTGAAGAGCTCCGTCTCTGGAGTGTAAAGTGGTCTTGTCACGACTCCGAGGTACTGCTCACTAACCTAAGACTGCTGAGGTGATCCTCCTGTCGAGTACCGCGGGTCTGCGGCCAACTACCGGGTGCTCCGTCCGCTCTGGGTCTGTCACCAAATATCGGGCGCTCCCCCCAATAGCCGACAGAGGTACTCCTCCTGTCGAGTATCGCGGGTCTGCGGACAACTATCGGGCGCTCCGTCCGTCGTGGGTCTGTCGCCAAATACCGGGCGCTCCGTCCACTGGGCTAGTCCACTCACTCCAAGTCGAGTCGGTCAAACAATCGTCAGGTCTCAGCCGGCTACACGGTCTCCGTACTCCGCACGCTCGTCTCCGGGAGGGTCCACTCCACGAGCTACTGGTCGATACTCCAAGTATCACAAAGTCCCACAAAAAAGTATCTCAAAGGACCACCTCGTCATAGGGGTCTCAACGCAATAGACGGCGCGTCAATCGGACGCCCGGTCTGTGAGTTATTAGCCTTTTCGTCCTAGGGGCCCAGTTGGTTTCGTGTGCGAACCAATCCGGCCGTAACTCAAATATACCCCGAACACTCATAGGGTATACACATAGGGACCGTTTCTCAACGAGATCACCAACGCCACTGACAGTTCGTCAAACGGACGTTCTGTCAGAAAGGTATTAGCTTTTCCGTTATTTGGGCCCGGTTAGATTTCAGTGCGATCCAACCCAGCCACTATCCAACTGCATCCAAAACTCGGGCGGAGGATGCCAAAAGTTCCGTCTCAACAAGAGGAAAACAACGAGACAGATGGTGCGTCAATCGGACGCCCGGTCTGTGAGTTATTGGCTTTTTCGTCCCAGGGGCCCGGTTGGTTTCGTGAGCGAACCAACCCGACCGCACTCCGACAGCATCCAAACCTCGAGCGGTGTAAGCCAAACGATCCGTCTCACTTAGATGAAAACAACAAAGTCGACGGCACGTCATTCGGACGTCCGGAACTCGAGTTACGAGCGTTTCCGCTCCGAGGGCCCGGTTGGTTTCGTGTCCGAACCAACCCGGACGAACCCAAAGTAATCCGAAACCTTGAGTGCAATATACCGAAACGACCATCTCGATCCAAGGATCGCGTTGCCAGTGACAGCAATTCGTTTGGAGGCCCGTAGCTCATGTTACTGGCATTTGACCGAAAGTGGCCCGAAAATGGGGGCCTGGGCCCGGGCCGACCAGAACCGGGTCGGCCCGAACCGGATCGATGAGAACCGGGTTGACCCGACCCGAGCCCGACCCGACGGGGCCCGGCCCGGCCTAGCCCGGTCCGGCGCGGTCCGGTTCGGTCCGGCCCGACCGGCCGGCCGCGGCTCGGCCAGCGTGGCCGAGCCGACACGCGGGCGGGGCGCGCGGATCCCCCGCCCTTTGCCGCTGATTGAGGCCGGCGGTTCGCCGACCGCCCCTTTTTCCGGTGGCACGCCGCCGCCGCCTTCCGCGGACCACCGGACACGCTTCGGTGGTCCGTTCTTCCTTCCGTCTTCGCCTATGGTCCCCCCAGGACCCCATCTTTACTGCGAAGGAATTCAAACGCCCAAACGGCCTGCTTCGTCATCGCCCATCAATCCGCATGTCAAAAACGAAATGCTCCGTCTTTGTGGTTCTCCGGCGCGGCGTGTTGGCGCTGCGCCCCTTCTCCGTAGCCCGACTCCGTCCGCGGATGTCTTCGGTTTTCTTCGACGCGGCGCGACGACGTCGCGTCCTTAAATTCATTTCCACGGCGCGGCGCGGCGGCGCCGCGCATATCTACCGCATGAAACTGCATGGTGCGATGGCACCACGCTTCCTCGTACCAACCACAAAGAAAAAAAAGGAGGGTCGGCCGTGTTCGTGCTGTCCGGCCCCCCTCACGTTATTCGTTATCATTTGGTTTCAAACCACAAAGTTCAAATTTGATAACAAATGGTTTTTAACCACGAAGATCATCAAGTCGGAAATCTCGAACAAATATAAATAATTGAATACAAACCCCTACTTTGGGTATAAGCCGATCGGAAGGAGGCACCGTCGTTCAAGGTTCGTCGCGGTAAGGCGTCGCGAGGATGACGACATCGAAGGGGGACGTCGGCGTTCGCCCGAATCGAGGGAAGGCGAAGCCGTCGTCACTTGCTACTCGATTTCGCTTCCGAGCTTGTTCGTCGAACTCCAACAGATGATTGAAGGTTTCATTGCGGAGGAAGGAACGTCGCAGAAGAGGAAACGTCGGCGTCGTGACACACGGCGTTGCGTCGTCGATTTCCGCGGTTTCGGCATTCTTCGTCGGAGGCCGGTGTTCTTCGCGTTCTTCGCGAAGGAGGATGAAGAATTCTCAGAGGTTCTTCAAGGTTTAACACAACATTACAAAAAAAGGAGGGTGTGTTGGCATTATTTTATTACTACGCCAATGGATTTTAAACCGGTTAAGAAATGAATAAAGAGATAAATAACGACCCATTAATTCGTAGAATTAATTCAACGAAATAAACCGCCCAATTAATTGGTGCGTTAAGAAAATAAGAAAACGCGTTAGTTGACTTTCATAATGACGGGTTTTCGCGGGTGCGTTACTTAGCAGAAAAGAAACGGTGGGGCTCGTGCGGGTCCCACCTCACAAATATCCTACCAAGAAGGTAGGATATTTTTGGATAGCACCCTATCCGCAACAACTCAGCTTAAGCTGATTTAAGTGGCTTCAAGTGGCTTCCAAGCGGCTTAAGTGAAATAAAATAAAGTTTGTCGCACTATTTATTTTATTTCTTAACATTAAGCCAAAAAAATTAAAAACCACACCCGAGCAAATGCAACTCCGGAAGAGGCGTTTCTAAGCAATTACTGACGCGGCGATTCCATCGGTGCCCTCAGAATTTGATTCCGAGCACCGGTTAAAAAGTTAGAAAAACCCGCTCGTCCGTTCATTGAACGTACCCGAGCCAAACATCGGAAATTGATTCCGGGCACACCGGGCCTCGGAATCAGGCGCCGTCAGAAACTGCGTTCTTGTAAAATTCAAAGCAAATTAAGAAAAAACTATTTCCTTGGAATTTACAGGTCTTTACAAAAAGTTCAATTTGAGCCATTCGATAAGGGGGTTTTTAAATTGGCTTAGCATCAGGAACTAAGTCAACAGTAAACTCAACTTCCCGATCTAGTATTATTCCAGGCAACTCATCAGGAAAAACATCAGGATACGCATTTACCACTGGCACATCATTAATCTGAACAATTCCTTTATTTTCAACGATGTGTCCAAGGTAACATTCATTTCCATCTTTTACAAGTTTCTCAGCCTCTTGATATGTTATCAATAGTAAGGGTTCATTCTTGTACAAAAACTGAAAGAATTTCTGAAAAGAAACTTCTTTAGCTCTATAGTCAATCTTAGCATGGTAAATAGAGATCCAACCCATACCCAGGATAACATCAAACTCTACTAGAGGTAAAACAACAAGGTTTTCAAGTAGGTTCTTTCCACAGATAAGGATAAGAAGATTCTTATAAATTCTTTTCACCTCAACATTTCCCCCAGGTGTTTTTACCACAAGTTCAGGAGTCATTTATTGAGATGGTATTCCCATTTTACTTGAATAGGTTTCAGAGATGAAAGAATGTGTAGACCCCGAATCAAACAACACACTTGCATAATCTGAAAAAACAAACAATGTACCTGATACAACTTCATTTGATGGCCCGACATCTGCAGAAGTAGTTGAAAAGGATTTCACCACCCCTTTATGCTTGTAGTCTAACTTCTTCCCATCACTCGAGCTCTTTTTCGGACACTCGTTTACATAGTGACCCATCTCATTGCACTTAAAACATTTCACTAACTGCAAATCAAATTTGGGCTTACCATCACCTTGATCTTTTTTAGTGAAATCACGAGCCTTATGTCCCATCTTACCACATCGGTAGCACTTTCCAGAATTCAGAAGACATTCCCCAAGATGCCTTTTCCCACATTTATCACAAATTGGAAACTTAGTTTTCTTACCATCATACCTTTTTGAAGAATTCTTTCCTTTCTCCTGCCACCTAGGTCTCTTCTTCTGTTGGTTGTTATAGAACACTTGATCATTGGAAAACTCCATTTCCACCTTCTCAACACATCGAACAAGCTTTTCATAACTTTTGAACCCACGAGAAGCTAATTCCCTGTGATATTTTGGCTTTAATCCCGAGTAAAAATGATTGATTTTACTATCGAGGTCTTGGATAATATTTGGAGCATACCTTGCCAATCAAGTGAACCTTTTTTCATAGGCAGCCACTGAGTCTTCCTCTTGCCTCAATTCCAGGAATTGTTTTTCCATCCTAAGTCGAACAAACGTAGGAAAATACTTCTCAAGAAACATACCTTTGAATTCATCCCAGTCGAGAGCATCGGTCTCATCAGCATCCCTGATATTTTTAACCATCAACCACCACTGATCTGCCTCACCCTCCAAACGGTAAATAACAAGACAAACCTTTTGATTGTATGAACATTCCATGACATCTAAAATCTTATCCAGTGCTATAATCAACCATTTAGCTAGAACAGGGTCAGATGATCCTCTGAATGATGGGGGATGTTTCCTCATGAAATGTTCCACCACTGAAATGTTCCTCTGCGGTTGATCTGGCTAATCTCGTGCATGGATACCACCACCATTTATCGCTTGAGTCAACTGCACCATTACTGCAACAAACTGTTCAGTTCCAATTCCAACCATCTCAGGACGCTGATTCGGAAGGTCATTTCCTTCTGTAAGCCTTTCCTAAAAACTGCTTCCCTATTTCCTCTGTGGAAAACCATTCTGAACAAACATGTCTTAGATGAAGCAACATGGTAATCTTCAAATGGGATATCATTTCAATTTGACCATAAAAAAATAATTTTGGATAATCATTTAATAGAATTATAACTCCTAAAGTTATCTAAACCGACCTCTGATACCAACTATAAGGCCCCAGCCTTAAACCTTACTTAATCTTGAGTTATTACAAGATTACACATTGAGGATCTTTTCAAGTTTAGAGTTTTAGATAATTAGATTAAAAAACTTACATTACATTCCACATTTAAACAATGTGGTTACATAAAAGATATTATTCATTTTTCCCATCAAAAGAAACATATTTAAAATAAAACATGGATTCTTTCCTGAAACTTCCTTGACACTATCATCATATCATGTACCCTTCCCTTGACCTGTGAAAAACATTTTAAAAACTTGGGATGAGCATAAAAAGCTCAGTAAGGGATATAAAAATGTGGAAAGGAAACATGAGTACATGTATACAAAAAAATCAATGAAATCATAATCTACTAATAAAACATAAGTACTTTAACATACCTCATCAAATCATGAATAAATCATAGAAATCATAAGACATAAAGGTAACTTGTGGCATTCATAACATTCTTACGTAGGGAGTAACCCTCTTGGTTATGTCTGGAATACCCATCATAGTATATTCCCTAAATCTCTTCGGAGAAACCTTAACGTTTAACTCCTTCGCGTTACCCAATGCATTGGCGAGCTCTATCGGGCTCACCCGCCCTTAGTTTATCACGAAACCAACCGTCTTCATAACAATGCCCAAGAACCATAACATAATCGTACCACATAATACATGCATAAAGGAAACATAACATTTCCACATTTCAATCACAAGATATAAATACAACATATTGATATAAAAAACATTATAAAAACCATTTTCAATACCAAAATAGAATAAAAGTAAAACATGGTATTTATTTTTCATTTAAAAAAAAAGGTATGGCTTGTAGAGGAATCCAAAACTCAAATAATGGTCACGGCGGCAGAGAAGTCGTTGTCGCTGCTTACATACGACAAAAAAACAAAAAAACATTCGTTTTGTCGTTTAATCAAACGCTTCGTATAAAAAAATATTTTTTTTGAATTTTCATAATAGTCAAAGGGGTTTATACACCGTATAAAAGAATGTTGTGTATAAAACAAAATATGCCTCAATGAATGGAGATTGAGATGAAGTCCCATACCTCGTATCTGACTTGACTCGATCATTCTTTAACCTCTTGAATAATAAGCTTGAGTTAATTTATACTTTCTTAAGAACCTTTTTCAAGTTCATTATTCCTTTTATATCACTTATTTCTATGTCATTAACACTATGTAATTATTTAAGTTAATAACGGTCATTTTAACGATCATTGGTACTTGAGTCAAAAATAAACCCTTTATAATTACAAGTTGTTCATGTATCCATTATATCCAGAGTTATACTCATGATATATATATTATATATATAATATATATCCAGTATATATATTCATTTATAATATTACATAACATTTAGAGGTAAGAAATGAAATGCACCGTTCATGGAGACGGTAAGCCGTACGTACGCATGAACGCTACTTTCATTTCTATTTCGTATTTTATGGAATGGAATCATAATGATATAAAGGTATATTATAATTCCAGTATAATATCATATATAATACCATTAATTACATCCTTTATATGTCCCACATATGGCATTAACGAATAAAATCACATTGAGGGGGCGGTAGTCCGCACTTCCTAAAATGAAGATATCGCGTTTACCCATAATGGAAACCATAAAGTTATGCCATAAATGAAAAATATAGAAGCTTAAGTAAAAGATAAAGATATTATATATCATATATAAATATAGTTACATATTAATGGCCACCTTTGAAGGTGTTATATGAGTGTTGAACTATCATCGTTTCGTAAGGCAGAAATTCTCCATCCACGGAAACAGTTTGTTCTTTAACCATTAGATGTAGGTGTGTGTAAGTGTAGATAGAATAATTCTTATAACAACATCCTAGTATATGGAATATACTGGTGTTGTTATAAAATAAATGAATAAATAGATTTTATGGGGTTGGAGAAGAAAAATAAAACATAAGATCACAAGAGAAGACACTACCATTAAATCGGGTAACACTTTTTGATTTGAGCTCAAAGGCATTCTTGGGAAGACTTCTACCCGAAGTGAGGATTCTAAGAGTTAGAAAGGGACGTGGAGAGACAAAATGAGCAGGGGTTGGCCGAGCCAAAGGCTTTGGAAGTGTGGGTAAGGAGGTAGAGGTGGGGGCCTTTGATAAGAGGAGAGGAGGGGCACTCTTGGAAAGGTATAAAAGGTTACATTATTTTCAAATGATTTTCGGATTTAAAAGGTCCCAAATTGATTTATTTTGAGTATAAGGTGACAAGTGTCCTAAATATAATCATCCAATTGGTCTATGACAAGTGTATGTTATAGTTTTAACATTATCTTTTCATTTTATTTAAATCCTTTATTAATAAGGTAATCGTTGCATCATCATGACGTCATAAATAATGTAATGTATTTAATGTATAAAAATTATAAAAAAAATACTATGATGTAGGAAATATTTGTATATTTCTAATGACTATTTATAGTCAAAAATCTGACTTGTATAACCCCATGTAAAAATTGTTTTAGTAAAACAACTCATGTTTGTGTCATTTTTACTTTTACATTAAATAAAAAGCATTAATGTCTTTATCTTACCCAAGTGGCTCAATGGGGTCCAAAAAATCAACCGATGGGTTTTATTGGCATTCCATGAGACATCCAATAAGGGTAGGACATGTGTCTAGGTATTTTCATTTTATTATAATATCATTTTTCCTTAAATTTTACTAATTACCTCTAATCGTGATTAAAAACTTAAAAATTACTATTCACTAAAAAATTATTTTAATCCCATTGAACCACATTTTAATTCTTAATGACAACCATGTATGTCGGATTTATGAAATTTAAAACACATAGGTGGTAAAGTTGCAATTAAACAAAAAATCAGTTTTTTAAGTACCACTTAGTGGTTTCACTATTCATCCTAAATTGAAGTTTTTCAGAAAAATACCAAAACTTCACCCTAAGCTATATTTAATATTCCGAATTCAAAAATGATGTCTATTTTAAAAAATTCAAAACATATAAGTTACATTAATTAATATAATAATTAATTCCCGCTTTCAGAGCAAATAGCGTGTTTTTATAAAACAATAACTATCAAAAGATTGACACTGGTTTAAGTCCAATTTCAAAGTGAAATTAATTCCAACGACCACTATTGGATTAAATGGTAAAAATATATTTTAATTTAACTTTAAAACCAATTCAAGAGATAATATAATCATATAAATAAATTATATTAAAAAGATGTTTGAATTAAAATACAACATTTTTCACTATTCATTAAAAAATGAACTTTATCAGAAAAATACCAAAAATTTACCCAAAGTAAATTTCAATGTCACAATCATAAAGAATAAGTTTATTTTGAAAAAATAGAGATTATAAAATTGTAAAAAGTTTTATTTAATAAAAGGTTTGCCTCCAAAAGGTAGTAAAACAATTTTTTTAAAAATATTATTGTATTCCATGCTTAAGATTGGATTTATTCTCGTTTTAAGCCACTAAAACACTATCTAATTCATAAATAGACACAGATAACAGTATATATTATTCATTAAATACATGGGTTGTTACATTTGTAGAGACAAAATGGGTAGGGTTTGGCCGAGCCAAATGTTTGAGAGGCGTGGGTAAGGTGGTAGAGGTGGGGGCCTTTTATAAGGGGAGAGGAGGGGCACTCTTGGAATGTTATAAAAGGTTACTTTATTATAAAATGAGTTTCGGTTTTTAAAGGTCAAAAAATTATATATTTCGAGGATAAGGTGATAAGAGTTAGAAATCCACCCATCAATATTTTTTTGACAAGTGTAGGTCTTAGATTTTACATTATCTTTTCATTTTATTTAAATCGTTAAATAATGAGGTAATCGCTGCATCATCATGGTGTCATAAATAATTTAATTTATTTAATGTCTAAAAATTATAAAAAAATATCATGATGTAGGAAATATTTTCATCTTTCTAATAAAAATTTATCGTCAAAAATATGACTTGTATAACCTCATTTAAAAATTGTTTTAGTAAAATAACACAAGTTTGTGACATTTTTATTTTAACTTTAAAATAAAAAGTTATTAATGTCATTTCCCTACCAAAGTGGATCCTTGGGGTCCCCAAGTTAACCCATGGATTTTCTTGGTCAGAAATGACATATCCAATAAGGGTAGGACGTGTGTCAAGGTCATTTCATATCATTAAAACATTAATTTTACCTTAAATTACACTAATTACCTCTAATCGCGATTAAAAACTTAAAAGTTACTATTCACAAAAAAAAATTATTTTAATCCCATTGAACCAAATTTTACTTACTAATGACAACCATGTATGTCAGATTTTTTGAAATTCAAAAAACAGAGGTGGTAAAATTTCATTTAAACGAAAAATCAGTTTTTTAAGTAACACTTAGTGGTTTCACTATTCATCAAAAATTGAAGTTTTTCAGAAAAATACCAAAACATCACCCTAAGATATATTTGATATTATGAATTCAAAAATGATGTATATTTTCCAAAATTCAAAACATATAAGTTACATTAATCAATTTAATAATTAATTCCCGCTGTTAGGACAAAGAGCATGTTTTTATAAAACAATATATATCAAAAGATTGACACTAGTTGAAGTCCAATTTCAAAGTGAAATTAATTCCAATGACCACAATTGGATTAAATGGTAAAAATATATTCTAATTTCACTTTAAAAACAATTAAAAATATAATCTAATCATATAAATAAATTAGATTAAAATAGGTTTTGAATTAAAATACAACATTTTTCACTATTCATTTTAAAAAATGAACTTTATCGGAAAAATACCAAAAATTTACACAAAGTAAATTTTGATGTCCTGATTCTAAAGAAGAATTTTATTTAGTCCAATATAATGTATAATAGTGAACCAAACTATATTTAATGACGATTCTCCATCAAAAGGCGATAAGTGGACCTTTAGTGAAAATTAGAGTATATATGCCTAAAATTGATTTTTTTTTGTATTTTAAGCCTTTATCTTTTATTAAATAAATGTAAAAACATTTAAAAACATATATAATCATATTTTAGTTATTTATATTCATTCCCGCCAATAAAACAGCTACGTGTTAACTACCATTTAAAGTAATATTATTTTACTACTAGTGTGCAACGTAAGATTTCAAAGAAACTCTTTGTTGCGTATCAGGTATGCTATCGAACATAGAAACCCCTTTAAAGTAAAATTAATATTTAATTCGTAAATATTAATAAATATGAAAATGTTTTATTCTTTATTTACCTGGGATGTTAAATCCTTCCCCCCTTTTGGGAATTGCGTCCTCACAATTTTATTCACTTATCAAAATAAGTGGGGGTATTTATCCCTCATAGAATTTTCAGATTCCCACATTTCCTCTACAACCATATTGTTTTTCCAAAAAACCTTTACCTAGTGAATTACCTTATTCCACAACACTTTCTCTCTATGGTCAAGAATCTGGACCGGTTGTTCTTCATAAGAGAGATTCTCTTCCAACTGAACTACCTCTGGGCTCAAAACATGAGATGGATCTGGCATATACTTTCTCAACATCAAAACATGAAAAACATTGTGTACCTGAGATAAACTCGGAGGTAATGCCACTCTTTAGGCAACTGATCCAACTTTATCTAGAATTTCATATGGTCCAATGATCCTTGGACTTAGCTTTCCTTTTTTACCTAATCGCATCACACTTTTCCATGATGAAACTTTGAGAAAAACATGATCACCTACCTCGAAAGATAGATCCTTCCTCTGGTTATCCGTATAACTCTTCTATCTGCTCTGAGCTGTTCTCATGTGTTTTTGAATCAACTGAACTTTTTCTATCATCTCTTCTACCAATTCTAGTCCCATCACCTTCTTTTCACCCACTTCATCCCAAAAAGATGGAGTTCGACACCGTTTACAATATAATGCCTCAAACAGAGCCATCTGTATACTGGAATGAAAACTGTTATTATATGAAAATTCAACCAAAGAAAGATGTTGGTCCAAACTTCCATGATAATCCATCGAACAAGGACGTAGCATATCCTCCAAAGTCTGAATTGTTCGTTCTGACTGCCCATCTGACTGAGGATGAAAAGATGTACTAAAATTTAATTCAGTACCCAACGACTTCTGAGGGCCCTTCCAAAAGTTTGAAGTAAACTTGGGATCACGATCAGATACAATGGAGAGAGGAACTCCTTGTAACCTGACTCTCTCTTTAGGATAAAAATGGGAAAGTTTATCTAGGGAAAAAGTATCTCGTATAGCAAGAAAATGAGCAGATTTAGTCAAGCGATCAACAATAACCCAGATTGCATTATTACGTCGAGGTGTCTTTGGAAATCCCACAACGAAGTCCATGGATATATTTTCCCATTTCCACTCTGGAACTGGTAAAGGCTGAAGCATCACTTTCGGTAACTGCCTCTCTGCTTTAACCTACTGACAAGTCAAACACTTCACAATAAAATCAGCAATATCTATTATCATTCCATCCAACCAGTAATAGTCCCACACATCTCGGTACATCTTAGTACTGCCAGGATGAACTTAAAACGGGGAACTATGAGCCTCACATAACAACTCATTCTTCAATTGTGAATCACTAGGCACACATAATATCTTCCCAAACCTCAAAACACAATCATTATCAATATTAAATTCAGGAAACTTACCCTTCTAAACCATCTCTAACATTTTCTGTAACCCACTGTCTTTCTTCTACGCTTTCTTAATTCTGTCTGATATAGATGATCTCACTGATACCTGAAACAAAACAGAATAACTTCCTGCACCAACAAATTCTATGCCAAAGTTCATCAAATCAAAAACCAAAGGATCTCATTCCAAACGTAGCATAGTTAATGAAGCATTACTTTTTTGACTCAAAGCATCAGCCACTTTATTTGCTTTTCCCAGATGGTAATGAATTGTACAATCATAATCCATGATTAATTCTAGCCATATCCTCTAACTCATGTTCAATTATTTCTGAGTGAATATATACTTTAAACATTTGTGATCAGTATATATTTCACACTTTACTCCATACAAATGATGCCTCCAATTTTTTAGAGCAAAAACAACAGCAGCTAAATCCAAGTCATGTGTAGGGTAATTTACCTCATGAGTTTTCAACGGACGTGAAGCATATGCAATTACCTGATCATTCTTCATAAGGACACAACCAAGTCCCTTCCACGAAGCATCACTGTATAGAACAAACTCACCATTCCTGGAAGGAAGTTCCAAAACTGGAGCATTCACCAATCTTCTTTTCAACTCCTGAAAACAATCATCACATTCTTTTGTCTAGATAAACTTAACACCCTTCTGAGTTAGATTAGTCATTGGACTAGATAACCATAAAAAATTTCACCAACCTTCAGTAGTAACCTTCCAAACAAAGAAAACTATGGATCTCAGTTACATTTGTGGGTCTTGGCCATTCTTCAACAACTTTTTTAGCAGGATCAACAGTTATGCCATTTTTTGAAACAATGTGACCAAGGAAAGAAATTTGTTGTAACCAAAACTCACACTTGCTGAATTTTCCATATAGTTTATTTTATTTTAAGGTTTTAAAGATAATACTTAAATGACTTTCATGATCCTATTTACTTTTAGAAAACACCAAAATATCATCAATAAACACAATAACCATTTATCACCTGAGTCAACTGAGCCATCACTGTAGTAAACTGCTCAATTCTGATTCTGACCATCTCAGGATGCTAATTTGAAAGGTCATTTCCTTCTGTATGCCTTCCCAATAAATTTGCTCTATTTCCTTTACGAAAAAGAATTCTTAACACAGACTTATCTTAGACGAAGCAACATGGTAATCTTTAAATTTTATATGATATCAATAATAACATAAATTAATTTATGGAGATTAATTTAACAATACCCGAACTCCTAAAGTAATCTAAACTGACCTCTGATACCAACTATAAGGCCCCGACCTTAAACCTTACTTAATATTGAATTAAATGAATAATTCACATTGAGGATCTTTTCAGGTTTAGAGTTTTAGAGAATTTGGACATAACTATTACATCTCAAAAGATCACAAAGTATACACTTCTACTAAGTTTCCATAAAATAAAAACTTGTAAAAAGAAACATGTCTAGTTCCATGTTTTAGATAGCATGCCTATTACTTGATCCCATCCCTGACCTTATTCCACATTAAGTCTTGTGAAAAACATTTCAAAAACTTGGGGTGAGCATAAAAAACTCCGTAAGGGATAGACAAAGAAGGAAAACTGTTAGTTTCTCAAAACAACCAATAAACTAAGAATAATTTATCAAAGTAATAATTTTCATATTTATGAAGATTAAAATACTCTTCATTGAATAAAAGATCATTACTTACCCTTTTGTAACCAAAATATTACCATAAAACCCATATAAAGAACACATAACATATAAAGGTAAGTTGGGACATAAACATACTTAAGTGGAATAACCATACGGTCGACTTCCACACATATCACTTAATGGAATAGCCATGCAGCCGACTTCCATACCCAATGCATTGGAGGTTATAACGTAACCACCCATCCTGGTATTCATGGCACCACCCTTCATATGGTTTATCACGTAACCACCCGTCAAAGGTCCAAGTACCATTATAAAATCATAACAATTATAAAGTAAATAAAACATTTCCACATTTCAATCAAAATATATCACTTAAATATATTGACATAAAAAAAATAAATTATAAAAACTCTTTCCAATACCAAAATACATAAAAGGGTATATGGTATTTATTTCATTTTAAAAACATTATGGCTTGTTGAGGAAGCCAATGACCAAATAATACTCACGGCGGCGGAAAATGTCATTGTCACCGCGTACGTTAAAAGAAACATTACTTTTTGTCGTTTAGTAAAACGCTTTTTATAAAAATATTATTTTTGAATAAAATTAAAGGTAAAAGGGGTTTATACACTGTATAAAAGAAAGTTGTGTATAAAACAAAATATGCCTCAATGAAAGGAGATTCAGACAAAGTCCCTTACCTCGTGTCCAACGTGACTCGATTGCTCTTTAATCTCCTGAATAATAAACTAAAGTTAATTTTTTCTTTCCTAAGAACCTTTTTCAAGTGTATTATTCCTTTTATATAACTTATTTCCATGTTATAAACGTTATTTAATCATTTAATTTCATAAAGTTCGTTTTGTCGATATTTGGTACTTACGTCAAAAATGGACTTCTTACAATTACATGTTGTTTATGTGGTCAAAGGTTCATTATATCCAGAATGATATTCATGATTTGGATATCATATATATCATATATATCTAGCATATACATGTATTTATAATAGTACATAACATTTAGAGGTAAGAAATGAAATGCACCGTTCATGGAGACGGTAAGCCGTACGTACACATGAACACTACTTTCATTTCTATTTCGTATTTAATGGAGTGAAATCATAATTATATAATGGTATATTATAATTACAGTATAACATCATATATAATAACTTTAACTCCTTCCTTTATACGTCCCACATATGGCATTAACGAATCAAATCACTTTGAGGGGGCGGTAGTCCGCACTTCCTAAAATGAAATTATCATGTTTACCCACAATGGAAACAATAAAGGTATGCCACAAATTAAAAATATAGAAGCATAAGGAAAACATAAACATAATATATATCATATATAAATAGTGTGACATCTTAATGGCCACCATGAAAGGTTTTAAAAGAACATTGAACAATCATTGTTTCGTGAGGCAGAAAATCGCCAACCACTGAAACAGTATGTTCTTTAACCTTTAGACGAAGGTGTGTGTATGTGTAGCTCTAATCCTTCTAATAAAAACATACTAGTATATTGAAGATACTGGTTTTGTTACAAAAGAAAGGAAAAAAAGAGTTTAGGGGGTTGGAGAAGCAAAATAAAACATAAGAACACAAGAGAAGACACTACCTTTAAATCGGGCAACTCTTTTTGATTTGAGCTCAAAGGCTTCATTGGAAAGACTTCTATCCAAAGTGATGCTTCTAGGAGTAATAGAGGGATGTGGAGATACAAAATGGGCAGGGTGTGTCTGATCCAAATGCTTGAGAGGTGTGGGTAAGGTGGTAGAGGTGGGGGCCTTTTATAAGGGGAGAAGAGGGGCACTCTTGGAAAGTTATAAAAGGTTACTTTATTATAAAATGAGTTCTGGTTTTTAAAGGTCCCAAAATTATATATTTCTAGGATAAGGTGATAAGAGTTCGAAATAAACCCATAAATAGGTTTTTGAAAAGTGTAGGTCTTAGATTTTACATTATATTTTCATTTTATTTAAATCGTTAAATAATGTGGTAATCGCTGCATCATCATGGTGTCATAAATAATTTAATTTATTTAATGTCTAAAAATTATAAAAAAATATCATGATGTATTAAATCGTTTTATCTTTCTAATGAATATTTATAATCAAAAATATGACTTGTATACCCTCATTTAATTTTTTTTAGTAAAACAACACAAGTTTGTGACATTTTTATTTTAACTTTAAATAAAAAGTTATTAATGTCATTTTCCTACCAAATTGGATCCATGGGGTCCCCAAGTTGACCAATGGATTTTCTTTGTCGGAAATGACACATATAATACGTTTAGGACCTGTTTCAAGGTCATTTCATATTATTGATACATTAATTTTACCTTAAATTACACTAATTACCTCTAATCGCGATTAAAAACATAAAAGTTACTATTCACAAAAAAAAAATTAATCCCATTGAACCACATTTTACTTTATAATGACACATATTTATGTCGGATTTTTTGAAATTCAAAACACAGAGGTGGTAAAATTTCATTTAAACGAAAAATCGGTTTTTTAAGTACCACTTAGAGTTTTCACTATTCATCAAAAATTGATGTTTTTCAGAAAAATAACAAAACTTCACCCTAGGCTATATTTGATATTACGAATTCAAAAATGATGTCTATTTTCTCAAATTCAAAACATATATGTTACGTTAATTAATTTAATAATTAATTCCCGCTGTCAGGCAAAAGATTGACACTAGTTTAAGTCCAATTTCAAAGTGAAATTAATTTCAATGACCACCATTGGATTAAATGGTAAAAATATATTCTAATTTCACTTTAAAACCAATTCAAAAGATAATCTAATCATATAAATAAATTTGATTAAAAAAGGTTTTGAATTAAAATACAACATTTTTCACTATTCATTAAAAAATGAACTTTATCGGAAAAATACCATAAATTTACACAAAGTAAATTTTGATGTCCCAATTCTAAAGAAGGATTTTATTTGGTCCAATATAATGTATAATAGTGACCAAAACTATATTTAATGACGGTTCTCCATCAAAAGGCAATAAGTGGACCTTTAGTGAAAATTAGTGTATATATGCCTAAAATTGAATTCTTTTCATATTTTAAGCCTTTATCATTTATTCGATAAATGTCAAAACATTTAAAAAACATATATAATAATATTTTAGTTATTTTTATTCATTCCCGCCAATACAATGGCTACGTGTTAACTACCATTTAGAGTAATATTATTTTACTACTAGTGTGAAACATAAGATTTCAAAGAAACTCTTTGTTGCATATCGGGTACGCTATCGAACATAGCAACCCCTTTAAAGTAAAATTAATATTTAATTCGTAAATATTAATTGATATGAATGTGTTTTATTCTTTATTTACCTGGTATGTTACAATCTTAGTATTCTAGGTTCACTTCAACAACCATCTTATGCAATCTCAGGAGATATGAATCTTTATCCATTGCATTGTAAGCAGATTTAGGTCCCACTCTTTTCATAATGAAATCATACATACATGTTCCAAAAAATCATAAACAATCAAACCATTAACCAAAAAACTAAATGGGTGTTAGAAAACTATGATCTTATCTTAACCTATTGAAAATATACATATTTCATAGTCATTTAATAAAATCATATCTCATGAAAGAATTAGGTTTCATAATAATTTAAACTGTGATGGAGAAATGGATTTTCTAAACATAATTCTATAAATGGTAAACCATTCAGGGAAATAATATGAGTGGAAATATTGTATCATTTCCTCATAAAAGAATGATTAAAACTAATGGATGTTATCTTAAATGTGAAATAGTTTGGAAAGTTCTTTTTATAACATTTCTTGAGGAAAATATATTTTCTTCTTTAAAAAAGTATTTCTAAAACAAGAAGCCATTTGAAACCCTCTTTCTTTATGAAAACATTCAAAAACATATAATGGAATACATTAAACCAATAAATCATTTTTAAAATCATTTTTAATTAAAAATTATATTAAATTATCATATTAAAACATTTTTAGAACATTTTTTAAATCAATTTGTTTGGAATAAAAATGATTTTCGATAGAAGATAGATATATGGTAATATTTTCTTAAAGTCATTTTATTAATTATATTATGTAACAAAGAGTATAAAAATCGTAATAATTCAGGTATATATCATGAATAATCAAATTTTTATGAAACATATGAGTTTTTTTGAAATATGGATAATAAGCTTTTATGAAAAGAATCTTAATCATTAACAACCTCAAAAGGTGATGGGATTGTTTCAATGAACTCTTATAACTTGGTAACATGGGAGTATATTATCCATGTAATAAAAGGTAATTAAATTAATATCAAAATATCATGAAATTAATTATATTCATGATATAACATTAAAATGGAAGTGTATAGACTTCTAAAAAGAATTTTGGTGAATAAAAATACATGATTCCCAAAGAAGGAAATTTTAGACAAAACTATTTTACAGCTTTGGTGACTTTTGAGACATAAATCCCCTGATAGAAATATCATAAAATTGATATTTAAATACCCATAAATTTATGTTTAAGAATCATTTAATACATCTATGGGAATTATAGACACCAAACCAAAGGAATGGGCGGTGAATAAATCATGTATCTCACAGAAAAAAAAAGTGAGATGAAATCCCCTTACTTTATGTATTGACTCTCTTTTTACACATACAAACCTTATGTATAATAAATATAAAATTATTATAAATATATTAAAGAAAAATATTCTTACTTTCAATACCATATATGTTTTTATTATGGTTTTATATTACCCACTTGATAACAATACTATGTTAAGGTCTCACTTTTTGTAATATCTTCTTGGTTTCTTGCATGGGTCTTAATTTTTCATATCACTGATCCTTATAATTATATCTTGATTTACAGAATATATAAAATGTTGTAAATATATTTTTTTCAGAATATTTTTATTAAAATATATTATAGTATATAGAATTTTTAAATTGAATACCCCATTGATAAAGACGGTATGTCGTACATACGCATGAACACGATTTTCATTTTATTGTCGTATTTAAAGAAAGTAAGTAAAATATATATATATATATATGTATATATATATATAATTATTATAGTATATTTATTATATTATATATATTATATATATTCACTAAACCCATCCTTAACACATTCCATGTTTTGTATGAATGAATCATATAGCTTTGAGGGAGATGTAGGTCACACTTCCTCAAAAGAAATTATCATATTAAAACAAAGTGGACTATATAAAGAGATATATTGTAACTGAATTATAGATGTTTAAATACATATAAAATATAATATAAAACATATATAAATGTATTTTTTATAATAATTTCTACCATGAGAGGTGGTATAGACAAATTGAACAATCATCATTTAGTGAGGTGTTAGTTCACCGTACATGTAAAGAGTATGTCCATAACACATTAGATGGAAGTGTGTGCAACTATAGGTTAAAACCATATCATATAAACATCCTAGTATATTTATTATACTATTTTAGTAGTAAAATTATGGAATAAAGAGATTTGTGGGAGTTGAGAAAGGAAATAAAAGAAAGGAGTTTGAGAGAGGGGTTATCTCTTAATTGGGTAAGTCCTTTTGGTTTTCAATAAAAGAATTTCTTCATAGGATTTCTACCCAAGAATGTTTAAAGGAGGAGGGGAGGATTTTTATGAGGATATTTTATTGGATCATGTCCTAACCTAAGTGGTTTTAGATTTGTAAGGAAATGGAGAAGAGGAGTCCTTTTAGTAGATGATGATGAGTGGCACTCTTGTTATATTTTTACCAAGGAATTCCATTGACATTATTTACATGTCAAGTGGATAAAATAATGGACCACAATCAAGTCAAGGGATGATAGGGTTGAAAATGGCCATAAAAAGTATATTTTATAAGTTTATAGGTTGTGTTTGGTTCTTAAATTTAAAGTTTAGTCCTTAGTTAAGCTTATTTTTACCTTAATCGATGTAATTAATTTTAATTATATTTATTAATCGTTTTTGTTGAAAAATATGTTGAACTTATTAGAAAATATAAATTATTCTGATTCAAAATACTCAATCCATTTTTTATAATTACAACCATAGTAGTTGTATAAATTAGTTTAATATTATTCTCATTGTCTCGTCAATAACACGAGTTTTTAACATAAAAACATCAAAAAGTTTCTTATGTTTTTTAACCATGTTCAATGTTAAATTGAACTCAATAACCTAAAATATATTAATTGATAAAAATATTATTTAATAAAACATTTAAAACTATTTAAAATATAATTTAACATTATAAATAAATCTTATGAGAAATCATCTTTGAACTATAATTCATTATGTTTCACTAATCATTAAAAATGATGTTTCTTAGAAAAATCCCATAAAATCACCCTAAGATAATATTGACATTATGAATTAAAATGTAAAGTTTATTGTGTAAAATTAAATTTATAAATGTTTTTTAAAATTTATTTTATTATTTTTCACATGACATAGAAAGAATTTTATTTGAGATATTATTATTTCTAACCATATAATGAAACTAATAAAGAAATATAATTTGTTATCAATAAATTTTATTTATATATAAACATTATAAAAGATATTTTATAAGAATTTATTTATATTCAAATTATAATGATTAATGTATAGGTTATAATTATCTCGTTTAAATAAACATAATAATAAAATGATGTTTTGTAGAAACAACGATGTTTCATATAATGTATTCCAAGTTAGTGTTTCTTCTAACATACACCAAGTCATTGTTTCTTGCAGAGAGTCAATGATGTGTCAAAGGAATTTTTGACTTTTTGAATTGAATGACTTAAATGAAAAATTTATTTATTCAAGTGAAAAAAGGTCCATAAAAACATGGGGTGTTTCAAAAAGTATCAACATTTAGTTATAGTTGTGCTATTAAAAGGTTGTAAAATTTCATTTACAAAAAAACATTTATGCACAATATTGAATTTTCTCTCATCTTATTAATAAAATATATGTGGGATGAGTGTTTAAAGTATTTTATTTAATATAATATATATATATATATATATATATTTCATTAATATCATTCAAAAATAGTAATCAATTTAATTTATTAAGATAAAATTCCATTGGAAGAATAAAAATATATCATTATAAATAATTTCCTATATATTTAATTGGTTTTCACGCTCATTTATATTTAATTTAAAACCAATGAATTAAATAATATATTTCAATAATTTACTTAATCCTACTAATTACCATCAATTTAATGATTATATTATATATTATTATATTAAATAATAATATATTAATAATATATTTTTGTTCGGTATAACTTAGTCTTGCGTCTAACGCAAACTATAAAAAAATGTAATTATTGCGTGTAATGAAAGCTAACTTAGTATTGAATCCATTTCAAGATATAGAATATATTAAATTTGTTTAAAATAATAAATATTCCAATAATTCTTGAGAGGTTATTTCTTTCATTGTATTATGTTACATGTCATATATACTATCGAATAAAAGTTCATCTTTTATAATTTTTGAGGTGTTACAAATATCATGCATGATGAGTATAAAAGGCCTATTGGGAAGTGATAGTATAGTGGATATAAATCAGTATCATATCCAAAAAAAACAATTGATGGAGCTCTTTGGATTGGGAATTTTCTATTTTGGGGATTGATATATTTGACTTCATCATGGGAATGGATTGGTTAGTTTCTTTTAAGTCCCATATTGATTATTATGTGTGAAAATTAAGGTTGACATCTCTTTATGGGATAGTGAATCTCATTAGAGGGGAATGAGGTTATAATCAAATAAAATCAGTTTCTTTAGCACCAGTTGTAGGGAAAATTTCTTATTAATTACTTCTAGTCACTTTGGGGCCAATGAAATATTTGATGCTAATTATTTTGGCCATAGTGAGATAATATACTGATTTGTTACCTAATACTTTTGTTGGTTCTCAACCTAAAAGGGATGTTTAATTTTTTGATGATATCCTAGTGGGGAAAACTATTTCACTTCAATCACATAGAATGGTAACAGACGAGATTAATTTGTTACAGATCCTATTAGAATAATTGTAAAGTGAAGGCTTCAAAAGAATGAGTACATAACCAAGGGTTAATAAATTTCTGTTTTTCAAGATGGACTACAGTTATTTATATATATTTATTATCATATATTCATCAATCACAATAAATAACATATATCCAATACCTAGGATTGATGACAATTTTAATCAATTGAATGGTTCTCAGTGGGTATCAAAAATTAATATACTCTCTATGTACCACTAACAATAAATTAGAAAATATTATATTCTAAAAAACATTTATGAGTCTTAATGGTCATTATGAATATATGTTTGTGCCCTTTGTTCTTTAAAATACAGTAGTAGTTTTCATGGAATTGATGAATTTTATGTTTGATTGATACTTAATCTCTTTAATTGTGGAATTTATAGATGACATTATAGTATATTCTTGAACTCATAATTAAGAATAAGAAAAATTAGAGATTTTTTTATCATTATTCAAGAGAACTTTCTATTTGAATGATTCTATAAATTTAATTTCTAGATATAATAAGTCTCCTTCCTTGGCTATCTAATTTTTTAAAAAGGCGTATCAGAAGACCCTAAATATATATAGGTTTTTGTCTATTGGAAACCTCCAAAGGTTATCATTGAGATAGCCATTATTTGTTTCATATAATGTTACTATCATATCATTGTTTAGTGGTTATCAAGATTCATATCTCGAATGAATTTTCTCATGAGAGAGAGAACTCCATTCCATTTGAGTAAGGATTATTATCAATAATATTTTTAGCTAAAATAAAGGGTAAAATATTTTCCAATTAATGTTTTTCTAGAGCCTTGGAAGGGTTATATGGTATTCTATTTTTTATATGGATCTATAATCTATGGTTCTCTCATAAATGAAGGTAATTTGGTATCATTGGCTCATTACAATTTAGATTTCATGAAATTAATTATACAACCCATGATTTGGAGATTTTAGTAGTTCATGATTTAAAAATGTTGATTCATTGTCTCTTTAGTGAGAAATTAACTATGTTCACCATCCTTAAAAGATTGTGAAAAATATTTTCACAAAGGGATTTAAGCATGAGTTAATGATGAAGGATGTAATATCTCTAGATGTTTAACTTTGACTTGGTTTATACACATAGAAAATGGGATTCCATGGAAGATTCTTTAAGCATGAAATCATATAGGAATGTCACAAAATAATATTGTGATTAATCTAAATTAATGGCTATGATACCATATATTCACTAGGACTATGTTGGAAATAATTAAAATTCAATTTTCTATATGTTTACTCATATTTATGACATGGTGGGACAAGTTAAGAAATAATGATGATCAGATCAATAATTCCATACCATTATGTCAAAACAAAATGATATAGAGACCATTGAGGTATGGAAACAATATTGGAACTCCTTCTTTATTTTTCAAGATAAAAAATTTCATCCATCATCTTGTTAAGAAAAAATTCATTTTTTATACCACCACTCAAAAATGGGATGTTCATCATATAATTGAGAAGATATATGTGGATTTGAAAACTAATTTATGGTTAGATGACATGAAAAGGAATGTGCTAGAGTATATATTGATATTCCTTAATAAGGAAATAGTAAATTCTCATCACCGATGCTCAACCAATATGTTTTATTCCATACCCATATCCCCCTAATGATGGTTTCACATAACTATAGATCTTATCACAAATACACCAAGGATTGTTTTGAAACAAGATACTCTATTGTTGATTGTACATCGTCTTACAAATTCATCTTAATTCATCCCTATTAATGAACCCAATGTGACAGAATACATTATAAAATCTATATTTGTAAGGTTATAATGTTTCAATGAATAAAAATTTTGATCATTTCTAAACATGATCCCCATTTTAGATATTATATTTAGAGATATTTTTTGTAATATTTTTAGTACCCAATTAAACATAAGTATATATTATCATTATCAAATCATTGGAAAATTATAAAAGATGGTACAAATGGTATAATACATGCTTCAATAATGTTTTATGATTTTTAGAGGCTCATAAAAAGACCATTTACCCTTATTTTAGTTGTCATAAAATAATATTTATTAAGAATTGATATATGTTTCTCCTTTTTAAGCATTATATGGCCTTCCTTGTCAATCTCAACATTTTTGGGTATAAACCAGAGAAACATTATAGTGGCGACCTATCATTGTACTTATGATTCTTGAGAAAATTCATATGATAGGGGAAAATGATATAGATTTCTCATATTCATCATAAATTTTATATTTATTTTCATTTTCAGTAGTTATTTTTTGTAGTTAGAGATCATGTGTTCTTGAATAATTCTCTAAAGTAAGGGAATTGATGTTTGGAAAGAGTGTAAAAATATCCCCTTGACACATTGTCCCATTGGAAATTATATAATGGATTTGTGATGTAGCTTAGTAGTTGGATTTACTATCATGATTTAGATCTATTAATATTGTATTTCATGTATCTCAAATAAAAAGGTACATGTCTGATCATGGCCATGTTATTTGATGGGAAGGTGTTGCTCTTACACCAGAGGCTAAATTGATATATATAGTGATACATAATTTTGATTGAAAACAGAGATAATTACATGGAAAGAGTATGTTTTTTTGTATAACATTTATGGGAACATAGTAAAATTCTGGAACAGACATGTAAATTAGAAGACTATATGATAGAACAATTTCATAAAAATATCCAAAGCACCCACAATGTATGGCCTTCCATGGAGGAAAATCCTAATAGTATAGGGAAATTAACACCCCTATATTCAGCTATAGTACCATACAGTTATGTATATTGAGGTTATATAATACTGGGGTTTGTTTTAAGAGTTTATGTACGATTGTGCATTTTTTTGGAAGAATAAAGGGATGTTCATGGTTTAAGAATGATTTGAGAAACCATAAAACAACTATAGGAAATTGTGTATGGGATTATATGAGTCGTAGGGTAGTCATACAGTTTTTGTATAGTTTTCCCAAACTATGTGGATGTCTATGATAAATTATGAAAATAGATTCATATGGAAAATCATGGTTGGAACATAGTTTTTTAAACTATGTGAAATGACCTTGATAGCGGGGGTTTAGATACAATATAATGCACACAATCATTTAATAGTTTCCCAAACCATGTTCCCTAACCATTTGAAGTTAATTTAATTCTCATAAATTTTATTTCATCAAGGTTTTACACCCCAAAACCATCATTTTCACCTCTCTATTTAGGCTTTCGAACCCCACATCTCTACTAATAATTCTTGGTAATCCGATTTGATCTTGAAGTTGGTTTCTATGAATCTATGTTTGATGGATCTCTAAGATCAATGTACATTCTTTGTTTTTTCACATTCTCATTAGATATTATCATCTCTACATAATAATAATGAAACATCTAATCCATTATGGATAGATCTATGATCAATGATGTGTTTTGAATAGATCGTGAGTAGATCTATTTATGGAAATAATGTTTGTGTTTAGATATAGATTTTTCATGTTTTTTTATAAAATCTTCATCACTCATTGAGAGGTAGGTTGATTATATATCCCTCTATTGTCTCTATAATAGGAAAGATTACATTTTAAAAAAAATTAGTTGTGTTTTTAAATTAAAGGCCTCTTCTATGTATCAGTTTTAAAATGTAGTTTTCATGGACTTCAAAAACTCATAATACTTGTCTGGTTAATGGAAGTGACACAATGAACTTGTTTTCAAAATTTTTTATGCTTGTTTTTAATGGTTTGAGAATGAAAATAATTTTCAATGTTTTTTATAAAAACATTAAATTTGGTATTGATAAAATGAATTATTGTATATTTTCTTGCTATATATGGGTTTTTGTGATTATTATGCATTGTATAATCCCTTACCGGATGATACGCGATGCTCGATGCCAGAATAGGAAGGTCCGTGGTGTTATCAAATTGTTAAATCCTAATGAAGGATATGTCACTTCTCTTAGGTATTTTGATTATCATCTTGAATTATTGCCTTTGTGAAACAGAATCAGGAAATTGGTATACCAAGGTGAAAGAATTAATGAAAAAATTTATTTATTTCAATTGTATTTTCTTAAACATTTCTGTTAAGATAAAACCTTTTTATAATCATACCCTCTATTTTATATAAACTATGAGAAAAAATGTTTCTGGTCCTATTGGTAAGTGTTGGGATGTACTTGTGGAATCCTATCAGTTATGACTACTCACCCCTTAGATATGAAAGTTTATCTGTATACATAAATTATTCTTTATAACATAAGTAAATTAAAGATCATGTTCTTCTCTATTGGATTGTTTTTATTCTAGTTCATCAGGTTAAATTTGGACCATATAGTTTCTAATTTGGATTCATTAGTGTGATTCCACAATAGTGTTGTTCTATTGATGAATCTTTTTTGTTTTCTTAATTCAAATTTCTATATCTGTGACTACTAAATTGATATTAATTTTTTATCCTATTATTTTTGTAGACATGGAGTTTTATTATTTACACTCATGCATTTTATATATTTTTTGGATGAATATATCTTATCTTTATAGGTTCTTTTTGTTCTTCATGGAAAATCATACCAATTTTTTTTACTAAGCCCTTGAAATTTATTTCAAACCATTGATGTCTTGGGGATTTCCCCTAAGATTTGTATCATCTTCTACATGGTCCAATCCAATGGTTTGGGTGCATATGTTATAGTTTTCTAAATCAAATGGTATGTTGTCCCTCATTTTAACCTATATATTGTCTTAGATTTTTATGAATGTGTTGTGAGAAATCATGGGTTTTCCATGCATTGATCTTGATTTTGACTATGGGTTTAAATTAAGGTTTTTATATGGAAAGACTTTCCATATTTTAGAAATTATCTTTGTTAAACATACCTTCTTGATTGGTTTACCCTTATAACTGTTGTTCCAATATTGTGTCATGTCTTAGAACTGATTATTATGAAATATAATTTCACAATCATATGTTAACGTGAAGTGAAATTTATAATTGAATTAGACATTTCAAATGGTAATGTAATTTTTAAATTTATGAACCTTATTTTGGATTGACATATAAGAAATGGACAATGTTTTTTCCAAATTTAGAAAATTACTTTTAAATATTTAAAAGGTTCTTTCTGTTGTGAAATTCAAATTATTGCCATAAAAATAATATAGGGCTTGGTAATGTTTTATGAAATATATATGTGGGGGTTTGAGATATTTTTTATAAATGTAATTTTTAATTTCTATTAAAATTAAATTTTTGTAGCTTTTTTAGTGGGAGAAATGTTTTCGAATTGAATAATCTTTATAAAATGAAAACACCCCTTTGTGGTTGGAATTATATGAGATGTGTAATGATAAATAAATCTTTGTGCTTTTAAACTGATTTTTCTATGTTATTAAAATATTGATAGGTATATGTTATTCATTTAAATTAAATTGAATCATATTTTTTGTGAACATTAAACCCAAGAAGAACATGATCCGTGGGTGGACTCAGTCATGCGAGATAAAACTAGGGTGAACACGACCCCCTATGGATTTGGTTATGCTCGATGGAACCAAGGAGCACTTGACCCTATGTGGACATATATTATTGATTTATTGTTTCGTATGAGGTGAATCTAGAACATGGGAGGATGCTGGGGCCCCGAGATAGGTATATTAACTCAGAGTTCCTTTTCTTTAGAATAGATATGGGTATATTACCATCGCTCGAGAGTAGATTTCTTTTTATAGGGTGTAAGTGACATACTCAGAGACACCCTAGAAATAGTTGAATCTGATATATAACCTTATGAGGGTCTGGTCCTAAATTTTTATTCTTGTTTCAAAATTTAAAATTTAAATATTTAAATGGTTAGATTTTTTATAATTGACTATTTATGGAGTGTCTTCATGTATATGTGTGTCAGACTATTAACATTAGAGAAGTCAATAGTGGTATCCTACCGAGTAATACTAAAACCCTCATAATACCATAATGTAACTTTAGTACCCAAGTATAAGACTATTTATTTTGAAGTTAAATGTTACGGAAAGGGTCCTGGAATTATACTATGCTTGGGATACTAGAGTGGAGTATGTGTGATGATACTGGTCATGACATAGGACTTTTTTGGGATTAGTTGTGGTTCAGTTGTTCCAATTTTTTTTCTTTTAATGGCTTATACATATGATCCACCCACATTGTATCCATTATTGTATGTATGGAATAATTTATTTTTTATAGCATTGTGACATTGGATTTATATATGCGATCTTTCCCATTCTTATTTTTTATGTTCATTTTTCTTGGTTATGTGTTTCTATTATTTTTATTTTTATTCAACTCTCACCAGAGGTAATAGTCACCCAACAATATTACCATTGAACCTCACCTCTAGATGGAATCCTTTGGTGTATGGGGTGGCTACCTGAGGTGGTCCAGTGTTAGACTAGTTCGGGCATCGGGTAGTGGTCCAAGTAGAAGAACACAATAAAGTAGTATAAGAGGTGTTTTATTTTGACCTAGTATTTAGGGATGTTATGCATGAGGTTAATAATGGATTTAGGATTCTAAATGAGGTATTTCCTTGGAGTGATCAAGCTACACATGGAAGAGAACCCATGTTTTCAGAAATGTCACTTGTTTCCTAGGGATTTCAGTAGTTTAAGTTATATTATATTTTCATATTTAGTGAGATACATGGTTTGTTATGTTACTATTTGATGGGATTTACACTCTTATCATGGTATTAAATGATATTAAGGGTTTATTAAATAATAATTTTAGATATGTATGGATACATGTGACATGAATCATGTGATGGACATGGGAATATATCTGATATATATCATCCTTTGAATATGACATCCTGTTGAAGAAAAGGGGTTTGTTTATTTAATGTGGTTGCATCATCATATATGTTTTATTCTTATAAAATTCTATGGTGTAATATTACATATCTAATTCTAGAGGTGGTCCGTTTCTAAAATTATAGATATAAATGGTTTTTAAAATGATGACACTGGTTAAATAAATATATAGTATAAAACATATAAAGTTTTTTTTCATAATAGATTGTGAATGACGGTTTATTTAACTAATACCAAGAGAATATTTCATTTCAATGAGTAATTAAATGTTATGAAATATGTATTTTATAAAATAGTATGGTGTAAAATGTGAATCCTATAGGATGGATAATTTAAATAGTGGAATTAATAAAAGTTTAAAAATAGGATATTTTATATTATAAATTGTTGTTTTCTTTTAAAAGACTATTAAAAATGTGAGGGTTTTCAAACATGGGGTTTTTATAGGGAATAAATTTGAATCTTATAACTGTTAATTCATTGGGAATAACTTGTAAATCAAGTGAATATATTGTTGGAATCCTTTCAAATAGGGATTAACCTTGTATGTTTCCAGTGATGCTTATGAAGATAGACTATTGGGGGATGTGGACCTTGGGTATATGTAGTGCTAGCCTATTCTAGAGAATAGTTCTAGGAAATTTAGAGATCCTAATTAATATATACTCCCAATATTTGTAGAGTGTTGCATAATGGATGATACACCTATTATTATTTTCTTAAGCTATAACCTCTTAGGATTCGATTAGAATTGGCGATCCTTAATGTTAATGTATAACCCAAGAGTGGGTAGTATCATTAGTCTCAAGTGTGTCTATGTGGATATTGGAGTGTGTATTTGCATCGTAGACACCATGTGATCCGGAGATGATTCTGATTGTCATCTTATGAGCATTGTATTTAGTGAGACCTTGGTTGAAGGTCTAGGTGAGAGGCTCTCGCAACCTTTTAGTGAGGATAAGGGTTTTAGTGAATCATTACCTATATATATATATATATGAGGGTAACACATGGGAGGTCTACCATGTTCTTCTGTATTCCACAGATATATAATTCTTGGGTAGATTTTTCATCTCATGTGATTGCAGTATGTTTGGTGAAGTATAGTGTTTATGTGGGTTCTATTTGAGCACCTTGAGTGCTAATTCCTTGAATTGAGGCTAGTTTTGAAGGGTCAGGATTGGGTAGATAACTAGAAATATCCTTTTCATGTGATTTTGGTTTGTTGTGGATGTGTTAGTTAGTTCATTATTTCTATGAAATGGAACCCATGATGACAGGTGGTCATTTGGTTAACCCTGGCATGTGTGGTGCTAATCATCCAGTGAGGGGGAATCTTGAGTGTAATTGGTAAAATAAGTTTGAAATTATAGATGGAACTCGCAGTTTTTTCAAGGATATGACCCTAGTTTCAATTATACTTCACCCATGTAATAGTCAGTTTTGTTCTATTGATTGGTCATAGTGGAATGTGAAACTCTTAATTTTTGATGAGATCACATGGTGAATGACTGAGAACCAATTATTTTTCAATATAATCAATTTTGATTGTTTTGATCCTTTTGGATTTGGATCAGTGTAATGGTCTTTTTTTAGTTCAATGGATGATTTTTTGGGTCTTAGAAATGCTCTATCAATGCTATAGTAGTAGATTCATGACTACGTGGAAGAGTGTTAGGGGACCATGTAAGGTTTTTATTTATTGTTTCTTTTGGGTTAAGGTGATATAAGATTGGTAGATTATTGTGGGGTTGATGAATCTATGTTTTCTCTTGTGTACTAGTTGAAATTTAGTTTAATGGGCGTGTGTTTCTATGAATTAGTGGCGCATATTCCTCGGAAATTGTACATATTCATGTCGTACTCAAGAATCGAGATAATATGAACCCATATGATGGGGAGGGAACCATTGGATGAGTGAGGGAATGACCATCATTATTAATTTAATCTAAATGGATGTTAGTGATGATGTTACTATGAGCTAATAATGGTCAATGAATCTATCATTATGTATGAATTGTCATACAGGAGGGATGGCCATGTATGACCATTTAGTTCGGTGATAAAAAGAACACGGTCCATTGACTTTGGGGTTTTAACCAAGCGGAATGAAAACAAGGAAAATCAATTGTTTAGAGTATAATGAAGATCATGGGAATATAACCCTTATGCTAGAAGGGTTGTTTGTATGTGCGGCTAGTCGTGGATGGTTATGATGGAAACATATTTATGAGAATGGGTAAATCCAATGAATTCTATATTTCCATGGGAATTTCAGAGGTTGTTTTCCCATGTATTTTTAGAGGGATTCTGAGTGTTCGTTTTAGGCTTGGTATGTAATGGTGTGATCAAAGAAGGGTTTAGTGTGGTGATACGCCAATGATTAGGTAAGGGAATAGTAATTCATGTGGGTGTTTAGAAGTTCAACAATATAATTTCATCAGAATATTGGTTCATAACCTTTGTGTGAACTTCAAATTACTATGAGATGCCTCAATATATAAGGTAACACGGTCATGAGTTTGGATTGGTTTCAGAGTGGTTGATGTATAGGTGTGTCAAGATAAGTCATCTGGTAGAGTTTTGATAGATATCCTTATGTGAAGATAGGTGTGGTGATCTATAAACCGTAATAGGTGAGTCATTTTTTATTTTTCATGTTATATTTATAATATTTTTCATGGATTTTCAAATAATATATGGGGGTTTTGGGTTACACATAGATAGCAGAGGCATGTTTGTAATAGCTTTAAAGATGGAAAATGAGACTTGGAATCGATACTGAATAGAGCCCTCATGTGTGTTGAGATATACTGTATTGAAAACCATGCTAAGTAGGTTTATGGACCACTGATAATATGAATACGTCAGAATATTCAATGGGAGATGAGCATTAATGTTTGAAATCAGCCTCTTGAGATAATTTCTATTGTGGGGAGAACTATAGGTTAATAAAATCAATTGAACACCAACAAATGGGTGTCTTGGGACAAAAGGAAGTTATGGAGCCTTTTCATGGAGTTACATAATAAAGGTGATCATTGAATTGGGCTTGGAAAATAGTGTATATTCTATTTGGGATATAATTTTATGAATGAGCTGGGAAATCAAGAATGGACCACAGACATTTTTCATTGATTTTATGGGATATATATATGTTGGGTGAAGCTATTGGATGAACTCTAATACTTATTCATGATGGGAATTCTTAAGGGGGTGTGGTTGTAAGACAAAATGGATTTTCAATCTATAAAAATCTATGGGTTTATTAATTTTTGATATTGATGTACGACATTTTTTTAATGAAATGGTTTATAGTGAGAAAGAGAATGTTTAAAATTCCTAAATGTGTGTGTTTTTGTGTGGTTTTATACCCAATAGGTCAATTAAGTGCCCAAATAATCCAAGAATATTTAGGTTTAATTTTATAGGTTTTTAAATGGTTTTCCCTAAGTCCCCATTTTAGTAGTAACCATAAATCACCCTATGTAGGGTGTGATTTATATTAAAATTATATACTATATATTTGATATTTAAATTTAGTTTATGGTTTAGGGTCAACATTACAATCATTAGAATAAAATATGTGAGATGGTTTGGATCTGGGGATTCATGCAAGGTTAGTGGACAGTTGTATGGAATCCATGTGAGTAATTATAAATGGTGTGAGAGATAAATCACATGGTTGGGAGAAAATTTTTAAATATTGTGGTCCAATTATGTAGAGAGTGGTGTTTTGTTATATTTTTAACAATATAGTTAGTGCATGGTTTTGAAAATCATGTGTCCAAACTAAACGCCTCTTAAAAAAGTGAAAATTAAAAAACATATTGAGACCACTACTCCCTTAAACTTGTGTTTCCTCCCTTTATTGGTCATAACCCATAAGTGTGACACCCCATTCCTCCTCTCCAATTCCAGGGTGGTTCTTCCTTATTCCTTGTTTTCTTCAGCTTCCATTAGTTGCGATCAAGATCATATGGTGTATCTATATTTCTTCTTGCACCTATCCTTTGATTTTTCTAACAACTAGTCGCCTCTCCCTCTTTTATTCAAATATTATGAATTTCTAAGGCATTATTTTTCTTTCTATTTATCTCTTTATTAAATATAAACTAATGGGTGATATTATATGAGTGGTTCTCCCTAAGAATAAGGTAGGTGGTGCCTCCTTTTATCCCAATGCCTTGCTTATAATTTAGTGCATGTGTTGTGATGCCTCACTTTTTTTCGTTTTTTGATATTGGTTTTGATTTGGGGTTTAAAAATGGGTTTTACCCTGGATAGATTTTCCCTTTTTAAAAATATGGTATTTTTTTCCTAGAACTTCATGATTGGTTCATCCTTATGAAAAATGTTCCCACATGGGGTTATGTCATGAAAATGATTACTGTGAAATGGAATTTCAAAAACTATATTTTATGTGAAATGTAATTTAAATTTAAATGGGGGTAATACAATGCACGCAGGAATAAAACAGGTTCGAGGACTCGACCTCGCGACCTCTGACACAAACCCCAAACCCCCCAAACACCACAGCTGAGTGTGTGGGGAAGGAATTTACAATTTAATGTGACTATAATGATCCTATTTAAGCATGTAAATATTTGGAACATTTTATTGAATCTTTTTGGATCCATACACTAAGGCAGTAAGATATTTCATTTCAAAGGGATTCTTGTTGTTTATATAATAAAAACATTAAATATATTATATCATGGACACATTGTTTTCCAGAAATAATTGAATAACTAGAAAATGAATTCTTATATGGGAAATATGATAGCTAAATTAAATTAATAATTTTTTATTACAATTGGAGAAACCTTATCTATGTGGATTATATGAATTTTGTTAATGTGATATTTATGGAATTAATTAATAAATAAGTTTATGTATTTATTTATTTTTCATTTATTTGGTGTAACCTAATATCCTTTTATAAAATAATAATTATATCCAAGCCCTAGGGTTATCCACATTACCATAGCATTCTGGAGAGGGTCCTTAAGGAGTGTTTGGTTAACAGAAATACTATAGAGGATGAAAGATCAGTTTTCTATGGAATTAAATTGTCCAAATTAGTTCTTCAATTTTTCCAATGACAATGATCTAGAATTGTTATTCATTTTATATCAACCCAAAATCTAGGTAAGGGGTTTTTATTTTTTTTTCTTCTAGTATTTTTTACACCATTAAAAACACACATCAATCTTCCTTAAAAATTATTTAGGAGTCAAATATTGATTTAATGTTATTGAATTTTATCCCTAGGATTATTGGTTATTTCTTCTTCATGCATCATTATCATATTAATGTATTAAGGATAACATGAACAACAGACAATAGTCATCACTCATTTTTCAATTTTTGGAATTATTTCCACCATTCTATTCATGTTCATTGTTGATATCAATTTTGGATTGTGGTTCCAAAAATACAAAGTAATCAATCATTTCCCAACTTTTCATTAGAAAAATAGATGAATACCAGGGTTTCATATTTAGAATTGATGGTGTGATCATGTTTCTTGATTATGGTGTAGATTTGGTATCATATTGGGAGATTTATATTCATTATTTTTTTGAGCTTTGATAATGCATAACAACGGTTGATGTTTCTTGAGAAAAAAGGTTTTTCAGAATCCTACCACAGGAAACAACTGGAATTCGGTCAAATCCAATCCATGTTTCTTGAATTATATTTATCGCATGATCAATGGAGGATTATAAATGAGAAGAACAATTTGAAAACCCAGGGGACTCTATAAAATATTGAAATACATTGTGGGTATTCCTAGGAAGACACTCCATGTGGAACCCATGCTGTTGTGCCAAGGGTTTCATAAAAATAAAATATCACACATCATGTGGGACTAACCACACTCTTTGGGACCCATGAATAGAGACTCAATCTGTACCCTAGCGGTATACATGCATGAAAATATTTAGTTATAGGGCCACAACTAGAGTACATCGGCACTTCCTGGTAGTTAAACACTACTATAGTCCATGGGCATGACAAGGTACATGGGTACATCTCGAGTACATGAACATGTCCAGGTACACAAGCACAACCAGAGTACATGGGAAAGACCTGAAGTACATGGGAATAGTCCATAGTTTACATGTTGACCCAGTGTAGTGATGTCTTGTAATTTTACTACCAGTAAACAACATGTATATCCTCCAAGGAAATTTGATCCACTCATTCTCTTCATTACATATATGTATCTCTAGGGTGTGCCCCCTCAGTCCATCCAAGTAAGGTTATAATGAGGCATTATGTCTTAAGAATAGGATGTGATCCCCTCTATAGGATTAGTCTTTTATAAAGATAAAAAATAAATCTTTCTGGTAATATGTGTGATCCTCTTTCGTTCACTTCTTCCCTAGTTGGGGTTATAGGAATCATCATTACCAATATACCCAAGAGTTTGTTCCCCTACTTAATAAGATATTTCAGATTGAATCCAGTACACCCCACAGGCTCTTTGATTGATCCTCTATCATTTCATAAATATCTTTTGAGTTCAAAGATATACTTATTCATGGATATATCAAAAAACCATTAACTCTCAGATAAACACTATCATTATTGTTAAACTCATGTAGGGATTTCTCCTAGAATAGCGTTACTTTGAATCCTAGAAAAGAATCCTAGGTTAAGAGTATGGTTAGGAAATTACCTTTAAACTTACTATCTAACATTAAAATATCGAGGTTATTAAAGATATATCTCATGTTCTTATTTATATTCCTTTCAGACGATGATATGAATACTCTATTGATGCCTTATGTTTGGTGATTTTGGTGTGTCCTATTGGTTATTGTTATAATCACCCCTACATGGGATCCTCCAAAATTTTTCATGTATTATAGTAATGATATAGATTTTAATGATATTCAAGGTGTACCAAGAGACTGTAAATTATAGTTTATGTAGACAACCCAAGGTTTTTACCAGGTGTTTCATTTGATAGTAGTCTCCTCCTTCATAAAGGTACTGACTCATTTAAATTTTTGGTTGGCATATATTTGACACTTATTCATTCCTTTATGTGTGTAATACTTTGACTAGGATATATATGTATACATGCATTATGATATTACTTAGTTTAATATTTTAAAAATACAATGGTATTTTGATATTTATGCGTGTACAGGTACTTAAGGATAAGGCCTCCCATGTTGAGATATGCCTACATAGAGTTTGTCTCCATGACCTGGCCTATTGATGGTGGGCTTTTGGTGTTACATTTAGTATTCCAATAGGTATATGGCCCCCATTGGGTCTGTTTATGTAAGAGTTATATCATTTTTTGTTCATCCTAGGACCATAGTTTAGAGGTCATCTTGGTGTTAGGTTAGGATGGGAACTAGGTAAATAGTGTTAATGGGCCTCAAGTTTGGCTCTCCGTATAAGGAATTCAGTGTCTATGTGGTGATAAATGTATCTATTCACTTGGTATTTGATAACCTACTTGTTCACTATGTATATTTCGGCATTGGTTTTAGGGAAACCATTGGTACATTAATTATATAGGAATGGGTTATGGTTTCCTTTTCCTTCTTGAGTCAGGTCCTCATATATACACTCATACCATGGTATGTATTTTTCTATTTAATGACACCTCCATGATTATAGAAATCCTGGATTCCATATAATAGATAGAAGGATAATCTTTCTTGTGATCTGTCATAGATATAATGTCTCTTATAGTAAGTGGAACCACTGGGTGGTTTTCTAGTCTTACCACCTCCTGTCAAACTGCAGGTTTCATCTGAATTACTAGATGTTGTAGTGCTTTGGATGAGCACACTTCTAGATTTTATGATGAATATAATAATTAGGATTCAAGGTGATCTAAACCCCTAGGTATCTAAGGAATTTATTGAGGTAGTTATATGAGTTTTTCCTCTTGATTGGACACCTCCATAATAGGTGGTGTTCCTAGAAGTTAGCCTTATTCAATTCTCTAGAGGGTGATAGTGGAGTTTTTTACTCTAGACTCTAACTAGGTGCCCTCTATTAGATACATTTTTAGTTTCTTTTCATACATTAGTTTTATCTAGATCAATCTTTAGTACTATTTATCTTGGAGCTTCTAGTGATTTTGTATGGCATCATGGATGTAGCAGAGTATTCATCGAGGTTCAATAACCATTCAATATAGTTAATGGATATGAATTTAGATGATATCATTTGACCATGAAACTTTTATCAGGGACACCATGTAGAGATTTAGGCTATTTTTATTCCTCTTTTCATTAATTCTTATATTAGAGTGCTTGAGTGAGCTTTTTTAGTGGATATATTCTTGGTGGAGAAGTCACTGATAGTTGGTGTAGCTAGTATGGACCCTGGAGATGAGACTTTAGTTGATGGTTTCCAATGTCTTCCATATGATTACTAATGATCTTGGGGTTTGAAAATACTATCTCCAGACTGAGGGTCTATATTTTAGGTATTTCTTGATAGTTCTAGTCAACCAACGAAGAGGCGATGCTACTCTGGTGATGGATGGTTACATCTCTCTTGGGATTTTCAGATAAATCATGTAGATGTCTTGGTGTTAGTAGGTGGAAGAATTTTTAAGAGATATTATCTACGGAAAAGAGGTCGTCAAGGTGGTAGACTTGGTTGAGGATCATGGAGAGAATCATGAGGTGGATGATGAATTGATCTGTTGCCAGCACTAACACCATGTGGTCCAACCCAGGATCTGGTAGTTAGTGGTTAGGGATGATGATATATATAGGGAGTGGAGGTCTATAACCCAAAGTCTCCATGGATGATTATAGGTATAATATATGTGTTTTATACCCTTTCTATAGTATTTATAGAATAGTCTTGAGTCATTCTTTTCTTTCCACATTTCTTATTTCAGAAGTAGAGATTCTAATAGAGGTTATTCCTTGACTCTTGCATTTAGAGACTCCAACTAGAGGTGATTCAGTGGTCACACACATCTACTAAAAGTTGGACATAACTCTTGGATAATATATCTTATTTTGGGATATCCTTATGGTGGAAATTATTCTTTGTAATTTTATTCTATGAATGGATGGGCTCTCTATATTTTGTGTAAAATTTGACTATTTTAGGTGCGGGATGTGATGTGTTTAAATTAATGGGATGAGTTTTTTCTTCATTGTTTAGAAACAAACCTAGTAGATGTGGGATGGGATCATATATAAGAGGATAAAATCAATTTCTTATCACATGGATAGTATTACCCTAAGAGAAGAATATGTTATGAGATTTAAACATCCTAAAGAGGTGGAGTAGTACGAGGATGTCTTTCATGAGGATGTATAATGCCTAACTCCCCACCAAGATACTAACATATATATAGAATTTATCTCAATAATTGATCTAATATTTGTGTTATAAAATCTAATGTCTCCCATAGAGATTTGTGAGATGAATGTACAATTGGTATGAGTTGCAGATAATGGGGTTTTTGAAAACTAATGTTTCCACCGAGGTAGCTCTAGTGTTCATTTATAAGAAAGTAGATGTAAGAATGAGTTTTTATTTGGTATATAATATTGTGATTTAGGTGAAAATCCATAATAATTCTCTTATACCAAGGATATATGAAATCTTTGACCTATTGAGAGTGGTTATATTGTTCTTGAAAAGGGAACTCAATTCAGGCGATCACAAGCTTTCAGTTTGTTATAATGATATACCAAGGATAAAATTTCAATTATACTAAGGTCACTATGAGTACTAAGTTATTCATTTCATCTAGAAAAACTCCCCTATAATGTTCATGGGACTCTTGAGCTAAATATTTTAGGCCTTTGTGGATCAGTTCATGGTTGTCTTCATAGATGACATCCTACTGTACTAAACATCCAAGGAGGATCATGCAAAGCACTATATGATGGACTTGTATATACTCTAAGGGAACTGGATAAATTGAATTATCATGACGTTTAATTTCTTGATTTCATATATCCACTACCTATGAAAAGTCTTCTTAAAAGATGGAGTTGCAGTGGACCTGGTGAAGGTGGAGGAAATTCTATTTTGGGAGTTATCCAAGAGTCTTACAAAGGAGAGGATATTTATTAGGATGGATAAAAAATGTCAATGATTATTGGAAACTTTATCCATGATATAAGAACCATTGAATTCATTGACCAAAAAGGTTCAAGATATTGTGTGGATAAAAAGGTTTATATATAATTTTTAGTTTTCCTGAAAAAGGTTGGAACGTGCCTCCATCTTGAGACATCCAGAGGAGGATATTGAGTATTTAGTGTTCTAAAATTCCCCTTGGAGTGTCTTTATATGTTTTCTAAAATATAGGTGGGAACTTAGTGTATATATTTTCCTTGTAATTGATATCCCATGAGATGAACTATACAACTCATGATTTAAAACTGGAAGCGGTGGTCTTTTCCCTAAAGATATGGGGACACTATCTTATGGGTGAGTGGTTAATAATATATTCCAACCAAATGATTCTAAAGAATATATTTTCATTGAAATATATTCACATGATTAAGAGGTATAGTTTTTAGTTACTATAGGATTATAACTTCATGATAGTCTATACTCCTGAAAATGGTAACATGGTGGAGGATTCTCTCAATAAGTAATCAGGTTTATAGTTATTGAATGAGGTGTCAGAGATGTTGGTCTCATTGTAGTTTTCTTTAGTAAAAAATGATTTTTTATCTTATCTCAAATTTATTTCTACTACGCCTCAACTTATATAGTATTTAGGGAAACTCAACTTAGAGATATTTAATATAATACTGCATGTGTCCATATATCCACTGGATATGCTTTTTATGGATTTTTTATTCTGGGAAGTACATCAATTTTTATAAATATTGACTATGTTACCAATGATATTATGGGATGTGGTTTTTAAGGTTTTTTCTATATCCCCTTTCATGGTAAATTCATGTGTGGTGAAGATGTACCAGGACCTTCACCATAAGTTTTGGTGTCAAGGGATGAAGAATTTTATAGCAGATTATTTCTCATGATGTATCACTCATTTGTAGGTGACGGTTGTGCACTAGGTTACAGTTGGTTTTTCTTAACCCCTTTAGGTTCAAGAGTGTAATTGGTATTGTATATATATGTGGAATTCATTACGGTACTTCCATATTTTTCTATATAACACATTTATGTCTGGGTTATCATATACTGACTAACCATGTATTCACTTTTCACAGTCATCGAAGAGTATATTTTTGTTGAGATATTGGGATATATTTATGTGTATAAGATATTACATATTCATATAGTTAACTAAAAAATAATTTTCGTTCATTATTCTCCTTTCACATCATTATTACGGTCAGGATTGTAGGAGTCCTTTAGGAATCATTTGCAGTTGAGCACTACATTTCATACCTAGATAGACAACTAGATTGATAAGGCCCTTCATATTTTGGTGTAAATAATTAATGATTGCATGTTGGACTTTATTCATAGTTATAAGGATCAAATACCCTTCTTAGAGTTCACATACAAAAATAGTTACCAATCCATCATCAGTATGGAACAATTCAAGGATTTTTATAGGAGACCTTGGAGGTCAACATTCTGTTGGACGTATCCATGGGAGTCTAGACTCATGGGAACAGATCTTGAGTGAGAAATAATTGAGA
This sequence comes from Viscum album, assembly GCA_963277665.1. NCBI lineage: Eukaryota > Viridiplantae > Streptophyta > Magnoliopsida > Santalales > Viscaceae > Viscum > Viscum album. Next base: position 1,260,986,252 of record OY728132.1, on the reverse strand, counting down.
AGTTTCAGTTAATGTATGAGTGGATGAATAATACCCAAATACATCATAATTCTTATATGGATTATTTATACAGGCCTTTGGAGGTGAATGTGGAAGACCACATGTTTCTAAAGGTCTCACCTTGGTGAGGATTGTGGAGATTTGTTCATTGTGGAAAGATACCTATGAGATTCATTAGTCCTTCCTATATACTATGTAGAGTTTTTGAAGTGAAATACCACATGTACCTACCACAAATTTTGAACTGGTTACAAGATGTATTCCATGTTTCATAGCTAACAAGGTATGTGCATTACCAATCACATCTTATTGACTATGGTGAGCTAGACATTGAAGATAAAGTTACATTAATAAAATACCTAATACATATAAAGGATTATGAAGAGAATATCCTTTTGGTTTAATGACTCCATGGGTTTTTTTCTGGTGGTAGCATGATAATATATATGAGATCACTCGGGAGTGGGATAAATAGATTTGATATTAGTACCCGCACATATTTGATTTCGTTAATATTTTTGGGAAAAAATACTAAGGTTTAAAGAAAGTAATGACTCATTTTTTTTCTAGAAAAACATTATAATATTTTTAAGAGTATTTTCAAAGACACATGCTATGATTGTTTTAGATTTTGGGGCCTAGGGAGTCTTTGTATTTACCTAATAAAAATATTTAATATATTAGCTCAAATTTTTTATTTTTTATTAAATAATTTCATTGTACACAAATAGAGTCTCATCAGGGAAATTTTAAAATAACAATAAATATGGAATTTCGGGTTTACCTTAGGTGTGACATACTCCATATCAATGTTGGGAGTTGTTTTTGAAGCGAATTATTTGGAAAATAATGAAAAAAATAAAAAAATAGTTTTTTTTATTTATTTTCAATGACATGATCTCCTTTAATAAAATATAAGTTATAGAAAAACCCTAGATTCATCCATATAACCCTATAATTTTTGAACATTTCGTGAATAAAATTTGGACAATCATCAATTGGATCAAGGATTAGAGATTGGTTGGTGAGGAGTCATATTTTCCAAAGGCGTTCATGATTCTTTCCAATGAAAATGACATAGAACCCTTCTTCATTAGTGATCAATCCAAATATAATTTAGGGTGTTTCTTATTTTGATTTTACATTGCATTAATTATCCCATGTGGAACATGAATCTATCCACAAAATAATTGATTCTTGGGAAAAATATTTTTTACAGTTGATGAATGTATCCCCAGAATTATTTATTTTTTCTTCTTCATTAATTATTCTCATGAAAATTGATCATGTCCAACCCGAACAATGGATGCTAATTGTTCTACATGTTTATACTTTTTCATTTATCCCACCACTCTTCACATGATCCTAACCTATATTTATTTAATCCGGTGGTTCGAATGATACCCTGTAATCGATCATTTCACAATCATTATTAGGTGAAAAAGATTGATTCCTTGGTTTTTGGTTTGGAAAAAAGGTACACTCATGGTTTATGTTTATAGTATAGATTTGGGATCTAATATGGAGATTCATTTTTGTTTATTTTGTGAACTCTAGTGATATAGACCAAAAATGTATGTTTACGAAGGGAAAGGGGTGGCTAGAATCTCACAACTGGTGTCTATCAGTGTTTAGTCAACTCATATATATGTCTCCAAGGTGAGATTTGTTGTGGGATCAATAGAGAATTTGGGGAGAGTCGAACCAAATTGAAAATAAGTTTTTTCTTTCAAATAATGATATACACAATGTGTATACTAATGAACACACATCATATGGGACCTTGGATATGGATAAAAAGGTTTTTGAAAAATAAAATATCACATTCCATGTAAGGAATAACATGTGTTTTTTGACCCTTGACTATTGACTCAATGTGTACCCATGTGGTACAAAATCATGGAAACATCCTGGTACATGGGCACAACCAAAGTACATGGGCATCGCTTGATACACAGGCATAGCCAGAGTACATAAGTGCGACCAAGTACCCAGGAATAGCTAGAGTACAAGGGCATGGCCTGGAACTCAAACATAGCTATAATATATGGAAAATCTTGGTGGATGGTTGAGGCCTATGAGCCCAAAATATCTAGGTATATAGGCAAAACCAGAGTACACGAGCATATCCCAAAGTAAAAAGGCATTAGATGAATTACACAAGAAAACTCATGGTTATAAATACATGTTGTATACTTTCTCCTGGGATGTCTGAGGCCCTTATTATCTTTTTCATAGACTAGTATCTCCTGGGTGTGTCATCTTAATCTATACCAATGAGGTTAATGTGAGACATCATTTCCTGATCATAATACGTGACCCCTTTTGCAAGATTACTCTTAGATATAGTTATGAAATACCTCTATGTGTCCTAGAGTGTGAACCTCTATCATTATCTCCTTCCATTGGTGGTGTTTTAGGAATCATCTTGACAATTATACATAATCATTTCATCCCCTACTTAGGTATCTATTCTATATTGTGTATAGTATACCCCATAGACCCTAGTCTAGATCCCCTATCTGTGTATCGATGTCTTTAGAGTTCCAATGTATTCTTATTTATAGTGAAACCTAATGAGAACAACCACTTAGATGAGAATCTTCAGAGTTATTGGACACATGGAGTGATTTCCTCTAGATGAGTGTTACATTGAAGCATCAAGAATCATCCTAGGTTAGTAGTATAGCTTTCATTTTAGCTTTAGACATAGTTTATAATGTTATTATATATAGGTTATTATTTTTATTCTTCATTTAATTATTAGTGTGACATTAAGATAGTGAACATAATACACTCTTGATTCTTTTTTATTTATTTCAAGATGTCCAAATTGGTATTTTTATACTCACCCATGCATAGGGTTTAACCGCACATGTCATGTCTTATGTAGATGACATGCCTTTCAATGGAGTCATAGTTGGAATATGATAAAGCATAGGATAGTTAATCCAAATATAATATGATTTACACCATGTGTGAAATTTGATTTTAGTCCCCCCATTCATATTAGGTTGGTTTAATTTTATAGTTTTTGTTGGACTGTATTTGTCCCTTATGCTTTCTACTACTAGTTTCTTACACTTGTGTGGGATATAAATGTTTTCGGGAATTATGGTATCAGTTTTATTTTATCTTTTATAATTTTTTTAGATTTTTGTGTTTGTATATATTCCATTGTGTAATTCCTCCCATGTGTTAGATATGCTAACTCATCAATAGTCTCCAGCGCTGGACCTATTAAAGGTGGCACTGGGGTGTCACAATCGGCTTGTAACTGACCATGTATCCCTCAGTTGGTTAGGACATGACACAGATCATTGAAATGGTAATAATATTTTTAAAATTATTATTTTTTTCATTGAATAATTGAAATGGGTGATGTTGTTTCAAAATTTATGAAATGATATTGAAACTATTAAAAGAGAGGTTTATTTTATGAATGATAAATGGTTTCCTTGAAATTTTTTGTAGGACTTAGTAATGTTTTATGAAATATAAGAGTGCAGTTTTGAGATGGGTTTTAGAAATGAAATTTTGACTATGTATTGGAATGGAATCTGGGAGGATATTTTGGTGATAAAGACGTTTTTGAATTAAATAAGACTTATGAAATGAAAAAACACCTTTTGGGATGGAATTGTTTTAGAGGTGAAATGTTTTTTGATATTTTATGATTTTGAATTACTTATTTTGTGTTATTGAAATGATGGTATGTGTATGTTCTTATTTTAAATTAAATGAAATTGGTTATGGTTATTCTTGTTAAACCCATCGTCAACACGACCACCAGGTGGACTTGGTTATTCGTGATGGGTTGGGGTGAACATGAAACTTAGGATGATTTGGTTGTCCTTAATGTACTCGAGGTGAACCCATCCCCCTAGTGGAAAATTATTCTTGATTAATGGTTAAATATATTGTAAAATTGTCCTCTAGTGGTTCTCGGGGCCCGAGAGATGCGTGTATATCCCATCAACTTCAGTTGGTTGGACCGTAGATGTGTATATTACCCTTAAAAGGGAGTGTTTTTGGGTTGGGGTTGTCCCCATGATATTCTTAGAGACACCCTAACACTATCCAATGATGGTATGTACCGTTACAAGGGTAAATTAATACATTCTGTTCTGTGTTTGTTTTATGTATATGATCATAAATACTTAGATTATTGTATTTTTTTAATTTTTTATTTATTAAACATTTTTATTCCATTATATATCAGATTATTTATTCTAGGTATATCATTAGAGGTATCCTAAAATATTACTCTCACAACCATCTCAATCCCCCATGGAACTTGGGTTCTTTAGAATAAGACTATCTATTTGTGGGTTATAGGTTTGGGATGTTGTTGGGAAATTATGTTATGATTTACATGCAACAGTGGATTGTGGGTGACAATAACAAATTAGACTCAAGAGTAGTTTGGGATGAAATATGTATTGGTTTTTTTATTTCATTCTTATGGTATCCTACACATATGATCCTTTAATGGGGTATCAATTGTTCTATGTATGGAATACTCCATTTTTTATAAAATTGTGATGTTGGATTTATTTATTTGTACTTTCCATGTTTTATCTATGATATTTATTCCACATGGTCATATGTTTCTATTTTTTATGATACTATTTCTTCACTAAAAATAATTTATAGTCTCCCCATAGTGACCTCATGGACCTTCACTACAAGTTAGAAACCTCTATCAATATATAGTAGCATGATTAAAGAAATTTTTTTGTTATATTTGTCTTGGAACTGATAATTATTATAGGGTGGTGGGCTGTTACCATGAAAGTGATTACCTTCATATCTACTCTTTTATTGTGATATCTATATTATATTTTATTTGATAATTAAAAATAGTTATAAATATATACTAAAATTAAAAAAAAGTGTTTAAAAAGATTATAAAATTGTGATATTTTCCTACTGACTCTATCCAACCATCATGTAAATCTCATTAGAGATATTTTCAATATGAGAGGCATCGTCTAGATAATTCCATGATATTGGATAGTGTTTAGAACATCTATCTTCAATCAGCTATTATTATTGAAACAGTTTATCCTAGGCATGCCAATCATTAAAACATTTAACGATATTATTAGAAAATACATTTTAAAATATTAATAATTATTAAATTATTAATATTTAATATTTAATTCATAAAATAAATAAATATGATAAAAATATTAATTTTCCTAAAAATATATTGTATGATACAAAAGATAGTTAACAAGTTAATGATTGAACACACATAAAATCATTTCCCCCTTCAATGGATATATCATTATCATGCACCATCTTTTCTCTTTCCACTTCATTTACATCATCATCCCTTATAATGCAAATATTTTAAATAGAATCATGGATAAAAAATAAATGTCTTTCTTATGATGGGATTCAATGTAAAATGTAAATTCTTCCACTTTTTCAATAATAATATATATGTCTCTTTATTTCATGTATATAACTACAATCCACCCTTCGTCTACAATATCTTATACATAATATACCATTTTTTTATTTTGATGTATAGTTATTTGGATCATGTTCTTCCCAGTCACCAATATCCATTAAGATATCTATGGTCATATAAGTAAATTGTAAGGTATCACTTTCAATACCCCATGTAATATTGACTTCACTACATTTGAATAAAAAACTAAATAATAATTATGGAAGTTTAATTCAAAATACGATCTAACATTCCATAATATCCCAATTTGGGGACTATAAATATACCATTATTCAATTATTTAAAACCTTATTTGTTATTGAATGTATAAAATCTAAATCCATTCACATTATAACTATTTCATTTTCTAGACTTCTTTAGCGGACCAAGAGCCAAAAACTTCAAATCATCGAAATATTTATCTCAAATATTTCTATTCATGATCTATGAAAATTAATATCAATTACTTAATTTATATAATATAATCAATAATTGGTTATATATATTATTTTCAGTATTTTTGATCTTTCATAATATAAAGACCATTTTACCATAATATTATCAACACCTTCTTCAATATCAATCACATTCCATATTTGACTTCTCATGGGTCTCTTAGTTTTTATCTTCAATGAGTGAATGAATGGGTCGCAAATTTAACTATTTAGTATAACATATCAATGTACCTATTAAAATTCATTTTTTTAGAGTAATATTATCATCCCTCCCAACTAGTTTGTTAATAGTCAGAAATATTATTTATTTCCAATTAGATCAATATTTTGTAATATTTTAGTCAATATGACCATCTTGATTAAATATTTTCTCAATATTATCCAAATTCCTGAAATAAAAGGACAGGAATTCCCCTTCCAAATAACCCATAAAAATAGATCCTTGTATTTAGGATTTATTTTTCACAAATTATTTTATTTTGGTCAATAAAACAATTAATGGAACATAATTAAATAAGCATGTGATTAATTTAAATAAGGTTTTCCCTAAGAAAATTAATATAATTTAAGTATATATTAATTGGATACATCAATCTTTAATGTACGAGACATCCTAATTTACATTTCTTGTCCAAATACTCTATAAAATGCATCATGTTAATATATAATAAAAGGGAAAAATTATCTCTATAATATAGTGTGTTAATGGAGTTATTTCATTAACCTTGTCAGTCTAAATTAATTTTAAAGTCTTCTCACAAATGTTTTTTAATAACATGAAAAACATCATTACAATTGCATTTACCTTTTATTGTAATAATGGGCCCAATTCCAAATTTAGTAAATGCTCTATAAAAATATGTGAATCATGAATCATCAGTACATGTATCCTTTGATTCTTTAATTCTATGTATAAAAAAATTTCACATGAATAGATATTAGTTACTTTAAAATTATTTAAAATTAAATGGAATATCTCTTTATTCTTCTTTTTCATTGTAAAAACTATTATATTATAATTTCTATTCTAAATATCCATATATCATGATTTATATCCATTACGTTCATGATGTTTCGATCATTAAGATGGTCCTTTAATTTTCCATTCTCATTAAGTAATTTTAAAATAAAGTTATTACATAATTTTTTCTCAATATTAATGAAATTTGGATTATTATGTATATAATTAAATTACCATATAGAATACTGAAAATAAAAATATCTTTTCATTCCATTATTATGTTCCAATTTAGATTAATTATATATATATCAAAATTGTTTCCTACTATCAATAAAACAATTGACCTTTAAAAAATCACCATCAATATTTACTAGTCTTTCTAATATTTCTAATCCTATAATAATATTTTATTGGGGTCTATGATCAATGGTTATGTTGAATTTTCACTTTTTTATGTAATTTCTATGAGATGCATTCAGATATATATGATATTATACGATGAAAAAAATTACTATAAGGTGGTTGCTCATGCAAAAAAATAAATTTTATCAAATGGATAATCTAAACTAGAATAATTGTTCCAACTAAATAAGATTCAAATTCAAGGTAATTAACTTTTTTTCTATATTATAGCATCATGAAATTTGAAATTTTTCATATTAGGTACGCAATTTCTTTCAACACAATCATTTTATGACTCCTTTAATTCTTTTAATTGGACAGTATACTTCAAAATAAATTTTAGTCTTTTTTAGGAATAATCATTGAAATTATAATGGAATTTTTTATTATATGCATCTAAAGAGGAAGATTTTAAGGTATTGGAGAAACTAGAAAAATGTTCTAACTAAAAATCAATGTCCTGAATAGGTTGAATCAATTGGGAGAAAAACACAATTTCTCATTCCTATGATCATATGGAAAACATGGATATAATGAATCATATGTTCTATATTCTTCTGAATCTCTTAGATATCATCTGAATACATCATTATTATTTCTTATTGCATGTAGATACATGTTATCAGTGGTTTTGGATGACATAAATAATCTTTGTGATCATTTTTTTAAGATATGTAATATAAAACCTTTATAAGAATATTCTTTTACCTATTTGTAGATACAATATATTGATCAATATTGTTAACTTTTAGTTTTTTACTTTCATCTAGAAGACAAACATCTATTTCACTCTTTTCTAATTAAATATTCTCCCCAATATTGAATATAATTACTAGGATAAAGATTTTTTTATATTATTCATCCCAATATTGTAAAAAATATTATTTTTGTTATTAAAATACTTTAAGATATTAACTTAAATAAATTCTTCATCTATAAAATCTTATACCTTGGACATTTCTTTATTTGTATTTCTATATATCCACTTAATATGATAAAGATTCAGTAAAAAAATAATGTTTTTTATAGTTGTGACATCCTCTATAAACATTTTTCTATCTCTAAATATTTCATGAAATACATTTTTATTCTTAGTATATTTTTCTCTACATTAGTTTCCTCCTCATGAGGGAGAGGATCCACTGATTTTTCATGATATTGATTTGGTTATCTTGTTGTTATATGAACATAATTTATCTAGTTAATATCTACATAATCCTAGACTAGTTTTACTAATATGTTTTGATGTTGATAATGTTTCCCTATAATTACAAAATCATCCATTATCATGTTATGAATTTCATTTTCCACATCCAGCAAGTATAATATATATTCAATTGATTGGAAGCAGTGATAAATTTTTATTTGGTTTTATTATCTATTCCAAATCCTACACTCATATTTATTATGATGTTTCTTCAATTTTATGTTTTTATATACTTCATGTCTATTCAATCATCTTCTCTTACTATAATTAGTTGATAGGAATTTTATTCTCCTATCCATTGATCAATTATAAATTAATAAAATCTGAAAACACTTATTATCACATAGAATACTAAGGAGTGTTCATGCGCAATGAGATACCAATTTAATCCATATTTTACCAAAATCATAAACATTCAAAAAAAATATTGTTATCTAATAATGTATAACTAAAATAAAATACTTAATTCAAAGTAATTGGAAACCAATATTAATTATTATATTCTCAATACTTGTTTCTATTTATTATCTCGTAGCTTAAGGATTAAAGATAAACTTAAAAAAATTCTATTACTATGAAAACAATTACTTTTAGGGAAATATTAGATTATCTAAAAATTTATAAATAGAAAAATTATTTTTATTTTTATATATAATATCATTCATTGAAAATATAAATCAATAATTCCATAAATGTTCGTACATTTTTTGTAACCTTTCATCAATGATAATTGTATTATTCTATTATAATCACAATTATATGATATTTCATCTTATTTTTGAGAGTGAAAGTATTAATAAAAATTAAACCCAAAACCTTAAATGTTTTGTTAGTACGTTACTAAATATATTTCACATGCACAACTTGTTTTTTTCTTTTTCATTGTATTATAAAAAAATATATCTTCTTATAACATATTATGATCAAAAAATAATTTTTTTTGGTTACATGTCATCCTTAAAAATCAAATTCAATTCACTAGGTATCGGTTACAAATTTTACATATGTGAAGTTGTATTTATAGAATTATATTATTGGAAAATATGGTATAAAAAATAAATGATTTTTAGTTCTTAATAACTATTAAAACTTTAAATTTTGTGATATATCCACACACATGACACAAATTCCATAGGAACCACAGAATAATATATGTAACATATGGAATGTGATTTTTATATCATATGACAACATTAAAATTTTACGATATATTTATTCTTGAAACATATAACCTTAGAGAGGGTATCATATTCATTATATAATAATGAGGGATAATTTATTCATTTTTAATCCCAAATTATAAATTAAGATCATTGTTGATAAGGATAATATATAGTGAAAATGGAAAATACCATTAACTGTGAGGGATCAGACATCACCGATAGGAATTATTGTTGATTGGATGGTTGATTACTATAGGGATTCCCACACTTTTATATAAAGAAATATATATCTTTGATCATCACTTGTAATGATCCCTTGATTGTTTAAATTTGTGTTTGATTTCAGTTATTTCACAGGGAATCGTGACTCATAGAAAAAAACATGTTTTTTATTTTTTTTCAATTTATTTAACGGTTCTTTAAGAAAAATATTGAAATAAAATATAGAGTTATTTTAAATTATTTCTTAGACCATCACTCAAAAAACTAACCTTTAATATAAGAATTTTATATTGATTTCACCATATCAAAATTATATACAGTAATGTTCAACGTAACTCTGTTCTATAATGATATGTGATATATGAAAGGATAAAAAAATTATGACATATTTTAATTCAGATTGGGTTGGAGATGATGTATATATAAAATCCACCATTGGAGGATAATTTTTCAATGGGATTAAAGTTGTGATATGGTTTATAAAATATCAAAAAACCAATTTCCATAGATTAAATGAAGCTTAATATGTTTTGAAAATGAAGGCTTGTACTGAGCTGATTGTTATGAAGAAATAGTTTAATACTCTTAGTGAAGTAGGGAAAATTCATATGGTGATAAATTATAATAGAAAAAAATATTATTGATATTTTAAATAATTGGTTAAAAGATTAATTTATGGATCATATTAAAATAAGATTCTACATTATGATGATATGGTAAATAAAATGTTGAAAATGTTGGTCACATTGGAAAAAATGAAAAAATGGTGGAAATATTCATGAACTCATTGGAAACAATGGAATTTTAGAAACACTATATGAATATCTATGTTCAACCACATTTTAATGATTTTTTGTTATATATATCCACTATCCCTATTTAAATTAATTAGTTACCATGGATTCTCATGTATTACAAGACTCTTACACTTTGGTATTATTGTCAAAGGTGAATAATGTAATCATGTGGGATAAATATTCTATTTATGGGAAGTGGTTTACTATTAGAACCATAGGGAGACACAATAAATGAGTGTGTTTATCAATGTAATGTTTATGATAGGGTATTTATTAAAATACAAGTTGTTGGTAGTGAAAACTTTTCATGGAAAGAATATAACTCTCTCTAAAACTCTTGTTTTATGCATTGAACATGGATCATAAAGAATATAGGTGATATTTGAGATTTTCTATTACTATTTTTATTTAATAAAGTATAAGGATTAATTAATTTAACATATTATTTACTAAAACCCCTAAATGGGATTATTTTTAATGTAGGTTATTATAGAGAATAATAGTAGAACCAAATATAATTAAAGGAATATTTTTTAAACATGATCAAAACTAGTTATCTTAATGTAAATTATAGATAAAAGATATAATATGACCTATTTTTTAAATTTAATGTGAACATAGATGATGTGGTGAAAATTGGATATATTCTTTATAATGACTTCTGTCATTATGGGTTTAAGATTTCATAGGAAATTTTAATTTCATGGATTTGGAGAAAGAGAATTTGGACAATTAAGATTTGAATCAGAATTTTGAGAGATTTTAAATCTCTAGGATATGTATTCATGTATTTCTGTGTGTTTTTATCAAATTTTTGGGTATAAAAAATGTTGTATGTTTTATGAGATCAACTACGTATGCAAATTATTTTAACAGGGTACTTAGTGTGGTTTTTCGGGAGTAGGGAAACCCCTGGGTGGTCAATGGGTACCTTATGTCAATCCGCTATGTACTATATGTATTTCAAGAATGTTTAAAAAAAAAATAATTTACTTAATTATGTTTTTTTATCCTAAACATTTCTCATCGGACATCATTTGACCATCATGACCAACCCCCAGACACCACATCCCCTTCTCACTCCCCCCCTCCCACCTTAATTTTGAGCTCATAAACACCCATCTTCTGATGGTTAACCATTACATAGATAAAAGGATATTTCTATTAGTTAGTCTAATATAATCCCTAGGTCATCTCTCACTATTTTATTATCTTGTTTTTTAGAATAAACCATGTTTGAGGGACTGTTTCTATGATTCCTCAATTTCATGTTACCAGATTTAGATTAAGGTGTAATGTCAGAAAAGGTAACATATAAAAGATTAAATAAGTGATACCATTCATATTTCATTCTATTTTATGTGTCTTTATGTCTATGTGACATTCATTCATTTTTCTTGGGGTCTATGTTCATGAATTCTAAAGAGGTTTTGAATGAGTTATTAAATGTGTCAAAGGATTGAATAAATATTCTTAAGAGAATAGAGGATGTATCACACATGGTTTGGTTATTTTAGATACTCATTCTAGAAATCACTCTATAGGTAACAACCCTAAGATAAATGTAATGGATCCTAAAGTTGTTTCAGATAAAGTATTAATTATGATTGGTCACGGGAGAGACTTAATGTATTGTTTTAGGATATTCCACGTGGTTAATTCATTATCTAAGAATTCCAATAAGTGTAAGGGATTTGGAATTGTATTGTTATGGCTATGGTCATAACCTATAGACCTTAAAACCACCTTAATAGGTGTAGAGTGATGGATTATAGCTTCTTTGGAATAAAACCTCACCCTAAGAGGGAATTTTGAAATTTCATCAAATTTCTCATAATGTGATACCTTTAATTATCTGTATAGAAACCCAAAAGCGTTTTTCCATGAGTAACTATTATTTTAGATAAGTCTTAACCATTATTTTTAGTTTTGATATGTCATTGATGGGGTTGTGGGTGTGTGATTCATATGTGTATATTAATGTGGGTTTCATTCACTGTGATTTTTTTCATCTATGTTGTGGGGAAAATTTGGGGAGAGGTTTCTTCATTCATTAAATCATAATTTATTCTTTTTTTAATGTTAGTGATGTTTGTGTGATGTATGTAATGGGTGATTCACATTATTAAAAACATATTGGTTAATTCATTATTGAGAGGGGTGTAGTGAACCAATATATCCAAGTGTAGTTTGAGTGATAATATTCTAAATTGGTTATGAACTAATGTATTTGAGCTCATCATGGTAATTTGGTATAGTTTCATATCATATTTCGATAGCTGAGTGTGGTGGGAATTGTGAGGGTATATTATGTTTGAGATGTAATGTTTTATCCTCTACCACAACAGTAATTATAGATGTATGGATTGTTTATAGTATGATAGAGTATATTTATATCATATATTTCTACCTATCCTAACAATTTTTATTAATCTATTAATTATATATAAGTCTATACACCTTGGACTTATTATGTAAATTTACACCACCCATGTGTTTATTCATCCTGATTTCGTGGAAGATCACCAAAGATTGATATGATTCCCAATTCTCTAGTAAATATTATTGGGTGTGTTTCACTATTCTAAAATGATTTTCCTATATGATTCTATAATGGTAATGATAAATCTTCGAACCAGGGATGTAATGGGTCCTTGGGAACAAGGTGTGGAATATATCAACTAGGTTTTTATTCAATGGGAGTATTAGGTGGATCACAAGTGTGTGAGAGGATTCCTAGTTTCTTTTTTACATGGGATTGGTTCCATATAAAATTTACTCAATTTTCCCCTATATATTACTCTGATTATGATTCAGCTATGATACATATAATACCATGTTTAGTTGACAACAGTGAATTTAGTTTTCTGGTGGCATGGTTATGAAAATATAACCTAATATGATTACATGTATGTTTATTTAATTTTTCATGTATTCTTTGTAAAAATATATAAATAAATAATAATTTCAAATATATTAGGGGCCCATTTGGGATTCCCTATGAATATTTATTCTATAACCTTTCATAGGAACCTTGGTTCGCAGAAAGACCCTTGTGCTTCTGATTTAGGTAACAAGTTGTTTAGGGGATCTGGCTACAGTATCAGGATGGGTTCTATTGGAAAATCCAAGGCAGGAATTATGGTTTGTGTTTATGTTTCTAGTTTTCCATTTTCATTTATTTATCTCATAATTGATCAAATATATAGTGACACTTTTGATGTATGTTTCTGTGATCTATATGGGATTTTTTTATATCATGTTGATATTTATCTATTTTGTATTCTCATTATTTATCTATAATTATCTACATTTGTGTAAATATTATTTTATGTTTCTACATTCAATTTTTTATTAAATATTATGGTATAGAGTGTATAGTTCCTCTTTGTAATTTCTAGACTATTTGTGCTAGTTATATACCTCTAATATATGGGGAGGCATGCATGAGTCCGTGTAGTGCCACTAGTTGGGCCATAATTTGGGATGGAGTAGGTTATGGAATTTAATTTTTGTTAAAAATATACAATCCAAATTTTATTATACCATAAAGTGTCATTGATTTTAATCATAAATCATGGTTTAAGGGAATTTTGGAGTTTATAGTCAGTGATATAGAATGACTGCTGAATATAAATAACTAACAATACTACAAGGATAAACTATATAGTGGTTATTAAAACCACACTACTATTTATAATCAACAACCATAGCGGTTATAATTCTTAGAGGAACATGTTTTATAAAATCCCTATATTACACACATTATCCAAATCACATCATAGTTTATATGACGTTTCAATTAGAAATAGGTATTTATGGTCATTTCAAGGAGTGTTGATCATGGGTTTTGTGGATGGTTATAAATAAAATAATATATATAACACTATAAAATGGTTTATATCATGGATAAACTATTTATTTTGAAGAAAAACTTTCTAAAATGTTATGTAAAAAATTTTATTTCTATTTTATTATACTATTTAATAGAAAAATTGGAAATATGATCATAATGGAGATTTTAGATTAAGAATAATTTTTGGGTAGATTTAATATAAAGAAATAGAATTGAAAAGGTAGAGACATGTCCTATTTTGAAAAACACCACATCATGGTGTGGTTAATATGTAAATATTGAAAAATAAAATATCTCTATTTTTAAGAGGATATAGATTTTTTTAGTCATATTTTGATGGGTGAAGACATTGACCATAAAACAATGTTTTGGTTTAATTTTCCATGCAATTTTTTTCACTGGTTTTGTAGATTTCAAAATTTTGGTTCAAATTTAAAATATTGAAATATATAATATTTTTAGAATCATTTTCATAAAAATGAAGGATTTAAGTATATTCAAGGAAGTGGGTACATATAGCATATTAAGGTAATAGAATTTGTAAAAAGATTATGGGAGATTAAATATAACAAATAGAATATTTTGGAATATTTAAAGTCCCAAAAAAATAGTTAAGGGAGAGCTATCATTGGTCAAAAATTGTTGTGATAAACTTTTTCAAGAACTAGTATATTTTTCAAATATTTGGATATAATCAAGAAGATAGAGTTGAAATAAAACACCCTTGCTGACATTGGGTATTGATTATCATTCATTCATATTCATAGTAAGAATCTTATGAGCCATATTCTTATTTCCTTACCATGAGGCATTGAGTTATATGATATGTTAAAGTATGAACCATAGGAATTGGAAATGAGATTATCCAAAAACATCATTATCATAATATTTATTTTGGGGTTTCCTAGTACATTAACAAATTATTAGTTTTTGCTTTTGGTATATATCACATCTTTGGGTGTACCAAGTAAAATATTCATGCCTCCTCACATTACATTTCTTATTTTATTGGTGTGTATATTTATTCTAAATAGATAGGATTAATTTATTCTCATTAACATGAGGTATATATCAATTTAATAAGAGAAATTAAACATTCAAATTCACCCCCCCATTAGGGTCTCAGGTCATATCATTGAAAAAATTATGAATCATAATCTCACCATTATTAAAATAGTCTTTTCTCATAGATGGTATCCTATTAGGGATGTTTAATAAGAGAATTTATAAAATTATCACATTGAGATGTGTGTATAATTACATAAATGTTATGAATTTAACAAAACACTAAAAATAGAACAAACATAAGGCCTCTTTGGTGGTATATCATATAGGATATTATTATAAAAAACATATGTATGGTTTTTTTAATAACATTAAATGTCTTTAGAAATATATATATATATATATAATGTTATATAAAAGGAATACTCTACTTTAATATTAATTCATTTTGGTCATGTATAATATTTCAATTGAGGTTGATTTATTATAATATAGTATTCCATATTGTATTGAATGAGTTATGTTTGACTGGGGATGTGTTTTTTTTTACCATTCAGGGTTTGTGGTTAAAATGTTTACATTAAATACACAAGTTTTAATAAAAAAATTAGGTTTTGTTTCTTCCTTTTCATATGAGGAATGAATTTGACTTAGTATGTGACAGTTGGATCCTGCTATAGCTGCTCGATGCATCGTTAGGTCTCATTATCCAAACTAGTCTCTAGGCACAAGGCCTTGAAAAACATCAAAATTGTAGTATTGGATTGAGGCCTGAGTATGTGGTTATGATGTTCTTCATTATGCATTCCATCATTATGAAATTGTATATTGATATTACATGTGATTATTCGACTAGTAGAACGTCAATGTGAATAAATAAATGGCATTATTTTATTTATCTTTTCCATATTATGTTGATTTTCATGTTTAAAAGTCTTATGTTTTAGACTTATACATTGCCATAAATGTTTATTCTTATTTATGATTGTTTTTTCTATATTGTAATCCTTACTGAGCATCTGATCTCTCCCCTTTATTATGTTTTATTTTTTTCAAGATTCAAAGAAGTATATTACGATTAACATACAGGAATATGATAAGGTATATAAGAGTGTTCAAAGGGGACCCAATGTTGTTTTTTTATTTAATGATGTAATGTAAAACTTATATATGTATCTAGTACTTCCAAGGATACTAAATTGATTGGTCTTTCGGGACATGATTCCTTGTATCATGCCAATGTTATTAATAATGAAGCAATTCTGGGGTCAGGGCGATACTATATATATATATATATATATATATATATAAAGACATGAATATATATATATACACACTTATATGTTATAAAAATATCTAAAAAATATTAATAAATATTTACAATTGTATATAAATATACAGAAGTATTCATTAATATATATATATATATATAATTGATAATAAATCAATAAAAGGGAAAACCATAATAATTAAAACACCATCAAATCAATAGGAATGTAAATCAATGGAATAAAATCATAAACGACATAAAAATAATATTAATACACTCTTAACAAAGATTAAATCACATCAAATGTGTATGACATATATATATATATATACATAAATTTCTGTAAATATATTATATATTAATATTTATTTACATATATTAGAAAATGATTATTAATATATATATATATATATGTTTATCAATATAGACACACACAAATATATACATTATTTATATATGCACATATATATATTCATATAGTTTTAATTTATATTCATTTATATACAATATTTAATGATAATGATATATTTATATAAAAAAATTATATATAATATATACACACAATATTATTGATACACACATACACACATATACACATATTTACACACATAAGTACACATTTATATTTCACAAATATGCACCAAAATATTTATAATACATATATTTATTTACATAAATTAGAATATACACATAAAAATATTTTTTATTGACATAAACTTGTTTATAAATATATATTACTTGTAAATGTATATATATTCAGATTGAAGTATTTCTATAAGGACAAAAAAATCGATAATTATTTATTTTAATATAAATGAATAATAAATATTTATTTACATATGGTTTATATGTTTAAAAATGAAATTCTATAAAAATATATATTTATACAATTGATTTATTATTAGTAAATATAATAAAATATTCATATATTTAATTATAAATAAAACTACATCATAAAAAAAGATAAAATTCGAATACCATAATATCTATATGAATATAATCGCTATGAATAAATTTATTCGCCTTACCAAATAGAAAATAATAACCCCTCAAATGATGAAAAAATTTAGTCAAGTGTTTAAATATTTGGATACCCCAAAAAAATTCTGTTTTTCGAGCCTTCTAGGTCCTTTTTGGCCTCTAAAAACATAACCACGAGTGAAAAAATTTCACTAAAGAATAGATATCTTCATTGAATTTGATTTGAAATGTGGTAGATCCCAAATGAACATCTGAGTCAAAAGTTGTTGAACATTAAATTTTATGTTTGATTTCGAAATTTTCATATAACTATAATAAATTTTATTCTATTAATTATTTCAAAATTATTACTTAATGTGGTTCTAGTTCATTTTATAAGCTTCTATTGTACTTGTTTTTGAGCTAAAATGGTATCCCGTATCAAAAGTTATGGTCATTCGATGACAACGTTTGTTTTTCAACTTATTGAAGAATTATTTTAGCATTTAAATTATTATTATCTAATTGTTATAAACATATATTAATTAAAATAATATAATTAATTAAAATTATAATTTATATATGGTAGTTAAAAAATTATAAATAATAAATCATATATTGATATTTTTTATTTTATTTTCCTTTTAAATTAGCTTTGTTTTTCTAAAAACACCAACTTTTTCATGATAGTGATTATAAATCCCACACTTAGAATTTATTTACAAAAAATTAAATAAAAAAAAATTAAAATCACATTTTGTGGCGGTATTGAAAACAACTAATAAAAACCCACATTGAAATTTGTTTTTCCCTATAGTGAGGACTGGAAACAAAAGGATTGTATTTTACAATACTTGTGAAAATTATCCTAAAATTTATCTATATTAAACTTCTTCTAGACTTCTTATTTGTTATAATCATCTTCATAACCAATGGTGTAAGGGACCTAATCCACATGGATCAACAATTTTCATGTTTTGGAAGATCAATGTGCTTAGAGGCCAGTCGGAAGAAGTTTGGAGGAATTCAGTAAAGTAAAAGATGGGAGGATTTGATTACATGTTGTGTAATAGAATTAAATGAAATGAACTCCTATTTCACAGGTTTTCCTATAGATCTTCCTAATGTGAAGATTTTTACATGGTGTGAAAGAGGGGTTCACGACATGAAATACTTCTAGATTTTAAAATAAAATAAAGCATTGAGTTGACACATTTTTCGGTAGACCTCTGCCTCGAGAAATTACACGATGTGAAAGGGGATTAAATGTTGTTTAATCCCCCAACTCAGTATATTTTATGTGTTTTCTAGCTCCTCAGGTTTTTTAAAAACCTACAGCTATAGTCGCTCTCCATCACCCTAGGAAACCCAAAAACCCTCTCATCAGCGTTTTGGGTATTCCTTCATCAAGGAACGATCTCTTTCTCCCTCCTTTGATCTATAGCGATCTTTCATCCATATAAAGTACGATATACATATATTCTTGTGGTTTCTTTGATCCATTTACTCTTGTTTTATCTTTTCCAGGTGATGGTGTGTGATCTCCATGTTTTTAATGGATTCTTCTTTGTGGTTGGTTGGTGCGGTTGTGTCATGACATCCCCGAGTTGATGTAGGTGTTGCGGGAGAGGTCAATGTGATATGTTGCTCTGATCTATTCTTGTGTGAATAATATCAAAGGCCTTTTAAGGTAGGAGATTCTATTCTTCTCTATTTACTTATTTGATATTTTAGATCTATCTTGATTTATCCAAATGGATTGTAATGAAATTGACATTATAATTATATGAATGGGATAAATGAAATTGGTATCGATCACGTAGCGATGTTGTTATTATATACTATGATAATGGTTTTCCAATTGTTTTTCTAGATATTTTGATATATATACCATTCTTGGTTGTCATGTTTCTCTTAATGGAATTTTGTTTTGAATGTAAAGCCAAAATTTATTTTTAACTAATTGGCTAAAAGTTAAATAGGCATGCTTAATGAATCTAGTCATTGTTGTTGTAATTTTATGATAATCAAATTGATGTAGATATTAATGTGTAATTTAATTGGTTGATGAACATGAATCATGTTGATTCTTGTTGAAAAAATATTTAAAGTCATAATAAATTAATTATTTAATTAATTTGGTGATAGCTTGTGACATCTTGTTTCTTAGGTTACACATAGTTGGAACCTATGAATAATGAATCTATTAATTCAAGATGGAATAATAATCAATTTTCTAATAATTTGAATGACTTTTAGGGCCTAAGTCTCCTTATTTCATATAAAGTCTGATTTCATGTGAATTGGAGCTATGATATCTCGTTGTGTGTGATGGTTAATTTCCTTTCTTTGGGTCCGAGTGTCCGATGTTATGTTGGTTCCTACTTCTTGTGGTGTGATTTGAATGTGAGACTTTTAATTGTGAGGGAATGGAGGCCTATATGTTACATGAACCTTGGATCTCTATTCCTTGAGGGCCAGTATGGTATGTGGGGGGATGCATCCCCATTATTTGTGGCAGCAGTTGATCCCTAGAGTGGTGAGATGTATCCGTTTATGCATGTGGGTGTTAGGGAGGACACTGGTGTTGATGGAACGAGTTGAAGTTGGGATTACTCATTGATGTAAAAGTGGTTATTGTTCAATCTATTATTTTTTTATCTACTTTACATTCCCCACATATTGAGGAAATTATTCTTTCTTAACCTCCTTAAAAAATAGGTGAATACACGCGGGGTGTGCCACATGCTTTCTATGTTTAGCTTCTCAAGGATGGATGGGTCTACACACCTACTATAGGTGGGAAAGTCTCGATGAGTAGCTCATCTACCCAGAGTGTTGAGACCCTTTCATTTGGTAGCATAGAATTATTTTCTATATTTCCAGGGATTATGGAAATTGGAAATGTTTTCAAATTATTAAGTAAATGATGTTTAACCATTGGGGTGAGATATTTCTTGGATGCAATGCTGAGGTCATTGTTTTTGAGGATCTGTGGACTTAGTTGGGTTATTCATGGAGGTCATGGAACATTGTTGTTATGCTAATGTATTGAAATTATGAAAATCATAATGGGTAATTAATGTTTAAAGAATAAATTAACAAAAATTTAAACCGATAAAAAGGGATAAAGTAATTTAATGTATCTCTTTAGATGGTTGGGTTTTTATAGGATATCTAGTCTTAGAAGTGGCAGTTGGGATTTTGAGAGACGTTAGTTTTAGTTGAATCTAATAAATGGTATTCCCCATAGTGTTTCTTTGATATATATTATATTCAATATGTTTTTGTGTTTCTATATGATACCCCCCAATCGGTTAGGGAAACTGATACCCCTGGGATTATAATCCCTAGGGGTGTTTTCCTTGACATCCTGGTCGGAGGATTGAAGGTTGACTACCCCCTTTTGCCATGATCTCTTATCTCTGTAGTTACTTGTTCTGATATTCATGGAGGTTAGTGTTACCCATATATGTGTTATGAGTGTTTTAATGTCTTGTGGTTTTTTCCCACACATATATTGTGAATATAGTTTCATATGGACTATTAAATGTGTAATTTGTATAGGTTGTGATGGCTTGAGGATCCATACTCAGTGTATGGGTTTTAATGGCTTGATATATAATACCCGATGTATCATATATGCTATGTGAGAGGTAGTGGCTCCCAGAAACGACATAGTAGCTTTTGGTTGTGTGGTTGTGGTGGTGAGTTTCATGGGGTGCATGTTTTCAAGCAATGCCTAGGTGTATTCAGGATATCCTTTTTGGAGAGTGATTCTTAGGACTTGCGATGTTGTGGAAAAGCTGAAAAGCAGTGGGGAAGTGGTAGCAGTGTACCCTTTATATTATCTATTAAATTATATAGTCATTTATATGATACTTGGTGATAGTATCCATTTTTAGGGTGAGAACATAGTATACTTGGTTAGGTGATGAGTTAGTTTCACTTGTTCTTCACTGTGATTTAGAATGATTTATTTAATTTTTCACGTGAGGATATGGGGAGGGTCCTATTGAGTATACGGTTATACCAAACCTATATTATATAAAATATATTTCAGTTTATTTGGATAAAGTTGGAGATCTGGATGGTTAGTACTATTTTGGTCGTTTTCAGGACTTATTTAGTCTTCATGGTTGCTACAATTTTAGTTTATTTTGGTACATAATGTTTTTCCACATTCTATTGTAGTATTCTTTCATGACATTACATATTTTGACATGGGATTTAAATTATATTGTTGTATGATAAAGATTTGGTTGGTGAAAATATTATCTCTATCTTTCTCATGTTTTCTCTTAGAGGGTAATGCCACTCATCTATGTGATTATTATACCCTCAATGCTAGTCTCCATCATGGGGCCTACTGGATTTAGGACTTGGGGAGTTATTATCTCCCTTCAGACATTGAAATCCAAGAAGGGGTACATTTTGTGGGAAGGGGGTCATGAAAAGGTGGTATTAGATGTTTGATTTGGGGGACATGATGATGTTTGGATTTTTCCATAGGTGTGGTTTCCTGGTTTTGTAGGGAAATGGTGTCATCTATGTTTAGAATGCACTGTATAAATGGAGGAACAACTAATACAAGGGTATTTTAGGATTGTTTTGATCTTATTCATAGTGGTTTAATCTTATAGTGGTTACTAAATGATGTGATACTAGTTTTAGAGTAGAGACATTGGAAAGGATCGTGCATCATTCTTCTTTTAACTTATTTTTGAATAGGTAGACCTTGGGATAGGATAACATAAAACGAATAAAAGAAAACAACTAATTAATGATAAATTCATATATATTCTAGGTTTAGGAGATCTAATTGTTTATTCTTTTTCATTTATGCATCCATGTTTGTGTCCTCATCAATTTCGCCTAGAAGATGTTCAGTTGGTTGTTCTAGTAGATCATCGCTGGATTAAGGTTGATGACTATGACACATGGAGGATGATACTCTAATAAGTTTAGTACTAGAGTCTAAAAAAGTAAGATGGATACATTTTGATATATTCATTGATGATTTGTTATATGAGGTTGATATAGCCTTAAATTTTATCTATACTTGGAAGGAGTTCTAGGAATCGTTGGTTGTGACGATGCTACATGGGGCAGTGAGGCAGTGGTGTATTTTTTAATTAGAGATCACAAGGAGTCATAATTCTCCAGGGCGGAGTTTTGAAACCAGTTCAAAGAGGAGTTTATTTCTAAGATAGTGAAGAAGGCCAGTCTCTAGGAACTACTTAACATTAGGTAGGGGATCTCTAGTGGGAAAGAGTTTGGGATCCATTTTAGGAACCTTCTGCGATATGATTCAGACCCATTACCAGATAAGGAGACCATGGTGAGGCATTTTTAAGAGGCTTTTAAGGCAGAGATCTAGTTATAGTTCACTCTACTAAAGATAATGACAGATATCATGGTGATGGAATGAGTAGTGTTCATCGAGATAACATTAGCTGGAGCTAGACCATCATGATAGGGGAGTCATCATGATTCCACACTAAGTAGATTTGTGGTCCGGGATTCCCGATTTTTAGGGAAGAAGAGCTTCTGATTAGTCAGAGATAGGTCCCAACCCAAAATTTCTAACATCTTCAGGGCCAGTAGATCCTAGTGCTATTCTAAGAGATTGATAACTTGATTTTCTTGTGAAGTATAAGGTCATCAGTAGTAAGAGGAAGGTGTTCTGCATCAGGTTCCTCTGTTAAGGCAGTTTCATCCGAGGTATTAGAAGCTGGTTTCTCTAGTTTTGGATCAATTGAGAGTAGATATGGTAGGCAGAGGACATCTCTGGGATGCTTCTCAACCTCATAGATCAAAGCACGTCTATGGAGGAAGTCGTCTTTAGGGTCAGTGTGGTCATGAAGCAGGTCCTGGTCAGCTTCGTGCACTACCGTATCCAGCACCAGGTGTGCAAGAAATCATTCGAGGTACCCTTTTCATATTTTCTACTTGGGTGAATGCCTTGTTTGATTCATGAGTGAAATAGTCCTCCACATCAACTACATTTTCCATGCTTTAGGAAGTAAGGTAGAGAGTCTTCCTATTTCCTTGGAGTTGATTGTGCCATTTAGAGGTCGAGCTGACTTTTTGA
Source organism: Viscum album (assembly GCA_963277665.1). Lineage (NCBI taxonomy): Eukaryota > Viridiplantae > Streptophyta > Magnoliopsida > Santalales > Viscaceae > Viscum > Viscum album. The sequence continues at coordinate 1,260,962,399 of OY728132.1, read as the reverse complement.
AATATGTTGATACAATGAGCTAGTGATGGTGTATCACTGGTCTTGGGTATATTTTCTATGTTTATTAATAAAATAATATAATGTCATCCTCATCATGGATTGGTTGTATTCTGTGCAGCCTATATTGTATTGCTTCGGGAGGCATCTGGTGTTCTTTGATGCTGATGAAGATCCAGCCTTGTTTGTTTGTTAACAAGACCCTTGGATGGGTTAGAGGCATGTTCTATCCATTTCATCCTTAATGGATGATATGATGTCGAGTTTATCAGAGGTTTATAAGTTTATATTTCTCAGGGTCATAGTAGATTACACCTATGTATTTCCAGAAGAGGTTGTAGCATTACCCCATCGACGAGAGATCGTGTTTGGGATCAAACTACGGTCATGTGTGTCTTATATCTCGATGTCTCCTTATTGTATGGTGCCTTCGTAGTTGTGGGAGTAGTGAATATAGATCAATTTTCTGTTGTAGTGTGGTTTCGATCAGCCAATCTTGTCATAGTGGGGTGCCCCAATTTTGTTTGTGATGAAGGATAGCAGTAGTATATTGTTGTGTATCTATTATCATCACATGAACTGGTTGATAGTGAAGAACCACTATCCTCTTCCATGGATTGATGATTTATTCGATAAAATTAAGGGTGAATGTTGGTTCATGAAGATTGATTTTTGGTCAGGAAATCATCAGATGTGTGTGAGGGATTAGGATATCCTGAAGACTTATTTCTATTATTGTCATGTGCATTACGATTGTGTTGTGATGTCATTCGGTGTGATGAATGTAAAATTTGTTTTCATGGAGTAAATGAATGTTGTGTTCCATGAGTTCTTGTATAAGTCCATGGTGGTCTTCATTGGTGACATCATTGGGTACTCTGTGTCTGATGACCAAAATGAAGAGAATATTCATGTCATTTTGGGAGTACTTCATTGAAAACTGTTGTTTGGAAGGTTGTTGAAGAGCGAGTTTTGGGATTGAGAATTACTCTTTATGGGGCATTTTTTATCCTACCAGGGAGTATTTATGGATCAATCGAAGGTAAAAGTATTTTTGTCTTGGAAATCCCCCTAGACTGTGGTAGAGGTGTAATGTTTCCTTGGCCTTGCAGGCTATTAAAGGATGTTCATGGCTGATTTACCTCAGGATGCAAATCCTCTAACAATGTTGACCTGAAAGGACAATGCCTTCATGTGGAATAATCAGTTTTAGAAATATTTTGAGAACATAAAGGACGAGATGGTCAGTGCTTTGGTTCTGTGTCTCCTAGCAGTAGGAGTTCAGTTTGAGGTTTTTTGTGAAGCTTGATGTCTAGGGTTAGGTTGTGTTCTGATGTTGCATAGATTGATTTCTTCTTATGGGTCTTGGAAGTTTACTCCCCATGAATGTAACTATGCCACCCATGATCTTAAGTTTGTGTTAGTGGTTTTTTCATTTAATTTGTGGAGACATTACCTCATCAGTGATAATTTTGTAGTCTCCACCGATCATAAGATCATGAGGTATGTTTTCTCCCAGTGTGACTTGAACTTGTGACATTGTCAGTGTGTGGAGTTCTAACAGGACTACAACTTTGAATTTTCATATGCACCTAGAAAGGGGAATATTGTGGCTGATGATTTGAATAGTAAGTTTCATAGTGATGTAGTATGAGAATCATGTTATTCACGGAGGGTGATTTGATAACACTCGCCATTACATCTGGATATGGGAGACGATGGGGGTAGAAGATGTATTTTTCAGATGAAGGTGCTGTAATCTTTTGTACATTATGTGGAATATTCCCTATTGGGGGATCTTGAGGTGGAGGTCTAGAGAGACTGAGTTATTTGAGGCAAGGCCCCTGATGGTTTGTCAAAGGATGAAAAACACCGTGTGTTATTTCATGGAAGGATTTTCATTAATTTTTTGATGCGTGAGTTAGTTCTCAGAGAGTTTTATAGTTCACCCTTAATGGTACATCCTGGTGTGACAAATATGTACCAATCCTTGAGAGGTCAGTTTTTGTGGAATGGGTCGATGTGTGTAGTTGTGGTGTTCATGTCTTGGTGTTTGTTCATCCAGAAGGTGAAGGCTGAGCACCATGTTCTTAGTGGTTTTCTCCAACCATTAGATGATCTTCAATGAAAGCAAGAGGACATATCGACGAATTTTTTAATGGTTTACCTCGAGATTGGGGAGGCTATGACTCTCTATAGGTAGTATTGGATTGTTTGATGTAATCATCCCAATTTATATAGATCAAGGAGTCAATCTCTGTAGTGTTTTTGTCGAGTAAATATGTAGAGGAGGTGGTTAGACTCCATGGAGTAGTGAGGATGATCATTTCTGATCGAGATCCCCATTTTACCTCCAATGTGTGGAGAGGTCTCCAGAATGATTATGGTTCTTTGCTATTCCTTAACTCTGATTTTCATCCATATAGGTACAGTCAGATAGAGAATACCATCTATACTCTCATAGACATCTTTCAATCATATGTACATGATTTTGGAGGATTGGGTATGAGTCACTTACCCTTGGAATAGTTCGCTTGATATAATATTTTTCACTATACCATCGGTATGGTGCAATTTGAAGCCTTGTATGGCCAACCATTAAATTCCCCATTATGCTGGATTGGGGTTCGAGTGTTAGCATTTTTCAGGCTGGAACTGGTACCGAATATAACATAGATGGTTTGGGCGATTTTTGATAGGATGAAGGCTTCCCATTAACTTAATGAGTCCAATTTTGATCCTAGGAGGATACCTATGGAGTTTTATTTTGATGATCACATGTTTCTGATGGTGAATCTCCATCACAGGCAGCGAAGGTTTAGTCATGGGAATGATCTATCTCCGTGGTTTTTTTTGGAATTTCGAGGTGTTTGTTAGTTTCTTGTAGTGGCATGGTGGCGTAAAGGAGAGTTCCTGGGAACATGAGTCACATATACATGCTTAATTCCCTAAGATACTTGATTTGTAGCTCTTCTATTATAATGTCTTCTGTTTGATGGTTATAGACCCTTTCTCTTTGTGATATGTCTGTCCCTCGGTTCTTGTTGTGTCTTTCTCTCCTTTGAGAAGTATCTATCCTAGGATATTGTTTAATAAATGGTTTTTATTGTTTCATGGTTGTGTTCTTATTCCTCTATTGTGCTCGTGAGATCCTGTGGTGGAGAAATATTTGAGAGGTATCATTTGGGGTTACTGTTTAGATGAACCCTTTCTATTTTCACTCTAGGTTGGTTTCGGATTCTTGAAGATCAAAATGTTTTAAGAGGTATCTTAATTAATGATCTGGATCCGGGTGGTTCATCCCTTTGTTTGTTTTTGAATATCGAAGTTCTTGTAATTGGCTCAATATATATTTTGAGTAGTTAGTTTATGTAAATGTTTCAAGGAGGTTATTACAAATCATCTAACAAAATTACATGATGTGAAATCCTATTTCATGGGTTGCCCTGTAAATCATCAGGATATGCATACTTTTACAAGGCTTGAAATAGGAGTTCACAAAGTGAAATACTTCGGGGTCTTAAAATTAAAATAAACCATTGAGGAAAAACAATTTTCAGCAGAACTCAACCTCGAGGAATTACATGATGTGAAATGTTATTAAACATTGTATAATACCCTAACACTATATGTTTTATGTGTTCTCTAGTCACTCAATGTTTTTCAAAATCCATGGCTATAACATCTCTCCCATGACCATAGGTGACCTAGCAACCCACTATTTAGCATTTTTGGGATTCCTTTCTCAATGAACGGTCTCTAGATCTCCTTTCAATCCCTAGTGATATGTCTTCCATATAAGGTTTTATATACCTCGTTTCTTGGGGTTCCTTCAATCTGTTTCCTCTCATTTCTCCTTTCCATGTGATGGCATGTGATCTCCATGATTCTAATGGAGTCTTATTGGTGGTTAGTTGGTGTGGTTGTGTCACGATACCCTCAAGTAGTGTAATTTTTTGCATGAGATGTGATAATAATCCATTCCATTGATTCATTCTTATGTAAATAACATCAAGGACCTTTTGAGGTTGGGGATTTGATGCTTCACAATTTATATAAATGAAATCATAGTGATAGCATGATTTATCCCTTACGATTTCATGTAAATTTACCAAATATTTATATGAACCAGATAAAATAAATCGATATCGGTCACATAGAGACGTTCTTATTTTATACCATGATAACTATTTTCCGCTTCATTTTCTTGATAATGTGATATCTATGTATTTCTTTATTATCATATTATTCAATTGTAAATTTGTAAGGAACATAAAGTTGGAATTAATTGATAATTAATTGGAAAAAAGATAAAGAGGTATTGTAAGAACCTGGATCTTATTTTCAGGTATTTTTTTCTTTTTCTGATAGTTTTTGAGAAAAAGAGGAAAATATTTAAATTTTCGGAGCACATGCTGTGTACTTTATGAGTACACGCCATGTACATCAATGCCATTGAATGCCGTGTGATGTACGTGTCATGGACACACACACGGCTGTGTAAGGGTGACTTGGAGGCCGCCTAAAGTGGAGTACGGAAAAGGAAAGTAAACTCTATGTACTCCAGAAGTACATGACGTCTACTTTATTTTTTTTTTCATTAAACGGACTAGGGTCACGTCAAATCCTTATTTCTATCTTATTTTTTTTTTAATTCCATCCAGAGCATTCGAGGAGGCCGAATATTCTCTGAGCCACCGATCCATCACCGATTATCTGGATGGAACGTTGTCGGTTGCAATAGAATCACAGCAGTGAGTTCTTGGTTCTTCTTTGGCTAGGTTTCCTGATTCATTCTCTTATGAGAGTTATCGTAGGTTGAAAATTTCAGACGTTTTTGTAGATATACTCCATTGTAGGACAATTCACAGGTCAAGGTTCAATTATATCAATCTCCTAGGATCAAGGTAGGTGGTTTGTTTCCTTATGCTGAATGTCTTTGAGTTCTTGTGAAAAAGTGCCAGATTCCCATGTTTCGGGTATTCCGGGTTAGGGATTTTTGTCATATTGTTTAATTTTATTAGATTTATTTCTATCTTAAGGTTAATTGATAATAATATATGATTTTTTTTCATGTTTTAGGATCACCCCATTGGTGTTCTCCTTTTTTGGCTGTTTATCATCATTTGGCACAGTTTTCCAGCTAGGCAAACCCAATTGCAATTGCTAGTTTTCTTGTTATAACTAATTTCATGTGTTGCCTACTGTTTTAATGCTTTTGATGCATTATATCTTTTATACAAGTAGTTGATAAACTTACTTAGGACTGTTGACAGTTGATTACGCATGACTGGACTGCTTAGGGCAGTGAGAACCTGGTGCAGGAGACCAAAGAGGGAATAGACGATTAAGTGCTTCCCTAGGGGGTCTGTTGGAATTAGTTTCATACACAGGACATACATGAATTGGACATTGTTCTTCCTAATCATGTCCTTATTATACGCATATATCGAGACCACGAGAGGAATTAGACGTAAGACCTTCCTCAGAGAGTCTGTAGCTATCATTGAAAGACCACATGGGAATCAACGTGAGATCTTCCCAGAGTGTATGTGCCTTTTTATGTATACTTGACTATATGGGTCTTCTAGTTTGATCAACCCAGAGAGTTATTTTGAATGTGTATTTTTTGGTTGGTTTAGAAAAGTCTACCAAGTCAAATCATAAGTTTTGATCTTTTGGCCTACTTGTTTGTTTAGGTAGTCTGTTGATGCCAGATGTGTTACCTGTTTACCGTGGAATAGAGTGCCTTGCTAGATTATTTGGTTGTTTAATTAAATGAATGCATTAAATATAAAATGAATGTTAATGGTAATTTTTAGAATTGTTTACTTGTGTACTTCAAGTTCATTACTACATATAACATCATTACTTCTGCTATATTACTCAATGACTGTAGGGCATAGATCTTGTGGTTGTTGCCTACTGGGATTATTCTCACACCCTGTTTGGGTCCTGCCTTTCGGCCCAAATAGGTTATATGGTTACAGGTGTGGATAGGGATTGTGGCCCTTCTACTTCAGGTACATTATTGTTGGTTGTAGATGGAGAGCATAGGACCGAGATTAGGCTTATGATGCTGCTGGAGTTGCTGTTTACTTTTCGTACTTTGTTTCTCAGTTATACATCAGCATGTTGTTGTGTTTGCTGCATGCCTCAGATACTTGTACCTGCTGAATCATTATCATCATTACTGTATATTCATTGCTTCTACTGTTTAGTTTCAGTTATTTTATGATGTTTACTGCTTCCGCTATTGACTATTATTTCCTTTCCCTTGTATACTTTACCAAATTAGGGCATAGTTTCCCCAATGACTCACCAAGGCCCTCACTACTAGTCAGAAGCCTCTGGAATTTTGGGAAATTAAATTGAGTTCATGTGGCGAACCGGGTATGGGGCACTAGTTTAGTGGCTCTAGATTCGGGTCGTAACAAAGTGCTATCAGAGGAGTTTCTTTTCTTTATCTATTGACTTACTGTTTAGCGACATTAGAAAGGGATGGGACAGAATAGGTAAATGGTAAATAGTTGTTCTCAGGATTTCTAGAACCCTTGTATAGGGAAATGGCTAGGTTACCTCGAATATTTCAATTTTTGAGTTTTTCAAATGTTACAGTTTAATTTACTTTACCTTTGGGTGGTGCACTTGTGTTGTGCTGTTACTGTTTATAAAATTGTTGTCCTATTTTGTTGCAACCTGATGAGATGAGGGTATTCCATCTCATTCATCATATAGGAACATTTTAGAAAATCACATGTCATGCATATTTACATTCCATATAAATTTCATTAGAAATTGCATGCTGTTGTGATTGAATTTGTGATTGACTATGCATGATGTTGTGATAGCTATTGTGATAGAATACATGCTATGTTGATAGGGTATCGTTTGTTTAGAGATTCTTTAACATGGACTCCAAACATTTTTCCTAGAGGTGTATGGGCCCTGGAGGATAGGAATTTGGTGGATCATGAGTTTGTTATACGGATTACTTCTTATATGCATTGTTATGATGCCATGATTTGATTCGCAGGGAGTATGGTCCCCCACAGATCGGAATTTGGAAAATAAGTGCTTGATTTAGTGTTTTTTCAGTGGTATTGGGGGTTATTGTATGTTTACGACCCATATACCCAGACAACAAGATGTGTGGTCTTATGAACACACGCCATGTGTTCTTCTGTTCTAGAAGAACTACTTTTCATGGTTACACGTCATGTACTTTCATCTACACGCAGTGTACATGCCTTCCGTGTGACCTAGACGTGTAGTTGAATACATGAGTTGAGAAATACTCAAGACAACACGCCATGTACCATGTTGATACGCCATGTAATAGTGGTCCATGTACCAGTCCGTGTGACTAAAAACACGGACAGAGGAAAATCCTAACAACACAACGTGTACCATGTTGACACGTCGTGTAGTAGTGGTCCGTGTACTAGTCCGTGTGACTAACGATACGGAAAGGGAAAAAATCTTAACAACACACCATTTACCATGTTGACATGCCATTTAGTAGTGGTTTGTGTACCATTCCGTATGACTAACGACACAGACAGGGGAAAAATCTTAAGGACGCACCAGGTAGTGGACAAACACGCCACGTAGTTTCCTGATGGGAAAGTCCGTGTTCCAAGCCATGTAGGAGTAAGCGGGAAGGGAGAAAAAGTGTTATTACATTCCGTGTAGTTTCAAAACATGACATGTAGTCGGATGGATTACACAGCCTTCTATGTCCAAGGTACATGCCCAGGGTAAAATTTCATGAAACATGCCGTGTAGTGGTACTACACACCGTGTAGTCATGTTTTCCCCAAATTTTAGAGTTTTTCTCCCATGTTCCATTTTACTATATTAAGTTGCAACCGTGTTCATCAATAATTAAGGTGTTCTTGTGACCTTGCAGACTCATTCTGCCAAGAAGTCCTCATGTTGCACGTCCGGAACCAGGCAGTGACCGTACGCCTGATACGGCAGATCAGGGACTACCAGTAGTTCTTCCTATCATTCCGGACATGGCACCTGCATTGATTCCAGATAATGGTGCCGATGATCATTTCAGAGAGGGTTTTATGAGATTCATGTAGACCTTCCAGGGATGTCATCATCCTGCCCCGTCTATGGCAGAGCTGACGTAGGTTTTTTTGCAGTAGTGTCCTCCCACGTTCACAGGGGATGGAGGACAACAGGCTACGGATTCATGGCTAGAATCCCTGCTATCCATTTTCAAGCACCTGGAGATTCCTCTGGAGAGTAGAGTGAAGTTTTTGACTTTTATTCTATGAGAATCCCCCAAGAGATTGTGGGATGTGGTTTCGCAGGCAGGGGACAACATGCTATGTCTTGGGACGATTTTCAGTGTATGTTCTACGACTACTTCTACCCGGTGATGTCGAGGTCTGGCAGAGCCAGAGAGTTCATGAACCTGTAGTAGGGTCCTCTCACAGTTATGGATTATTCCTATCAGTTCATAGAGTTACAACGTTTCAATCCCGTTCTGGGGAATGAAGAGCTGTTTTTAGCGAGGAAGTTTGAGGAAGGCCTCAGAAGGGATATCAGATCACAGGTGAACGTCTTTCAGTTGACAACTATTACTTTGATTTTCAACTAAACTCTTATCATAAAGAAAAATATGAGGGAGAATGGAGCTGTGGACCATGGTAGTTCAGCATCCAGGGTTGATTCATTTCAGATAGATAGCAGGAAGTTCCTTCGAGAATCTACACGAGCTGACCCGAAGAAGCGAGGTATTCCTTCTGGTAGACGGGATCTTTCTTCTGGAAACCAAGTGGTGTGCTATCAGTGTGTAAAAACTGTTAATAAGAAGCATTAGTGCCCGAGAGACCTAGTGGAGTGCCGATCTTGCGGCAATATGGGTCATCTTCAGTGTTTCTCCAAGGTTTTCCTTCCAGCAGCTAGTGAAGGAGGATCAGTTTCGACTCCGTTTACTGGAGCAGGATTACCAGTTCCACAGTAGACTGGGGGCTGGAGTTCTTTAGGTCGTTCAGGCCAGGGTGGAGGCCATGGACGTAGTGGTCAGGCTCAGGAGGGGGGGGGGGTCTGCTCAGGGATCTCAAGCTACTACTTAGGTTCAGGATGTAGGCCAGACTTTTGCGGTAGAGCATATTCATCAGGAGCAGGATCATGGACCTTCTACAGTTCAAGGTAGAATTTTAGTAGCCTCAGTTTTATCCTTTGCACTTTTAGATACAGGATCTTCTCATAGCTTTATTTCTGTGCATACTGTGGAAAGCCTTAGAATTACTATTTATACATCTGAGGATATGATGAGCCAAGACACTCCCTTGGGAATTAGAACTGCTAGCGTGTGTTAGTGCTTAGACTGCCCCCCTGAGGTTGGAGGGTGTTGTTTTTTGTGGAATATCTATGATTTGGAGATGAAAGTCTATGATTTCATTCTCAGGAGGGACTGGTTAGTTACCTTCTAGCACTTTTTCAATTTCTATAACTGTAGGGTGAGTTTCACATCACCATAGGGCGGATCTTTTCTTCACAAGGGAGAATGGGATGTCCAGGTGAGCAGAGCTGGACCAGAGCATCAGGTGTTGGGCAGTGTTATGGAACAGATTTCTATCTTATATCTACATGACCAAGGGACTTCTCAGATAGATTATCCACTAGTGTTTTATCACATTCACGATGTCTTTCCAGAATACATTTCAGTTTTGCCTCCGGAGTAAGAGGTACACTTCTCTATTGAGCTTGTTCCAGGAGTAGCACTGTTATCCATACCTCCTTATAGGATGGATACACCTGAGTTACAAGAGCTCAAGAAGAAGTTGGAGGAGTTGCAGAAAAAGGGTTTTATCTGACCTAGTGCTTCACCTTGGGGTTCGCCTGTTCTATTTGAAAAGAAGGCGGATGATACTTTACGGCTTTGTGTGGATTATCGGAAGATAAACCAGTTGACATTAAAGAACCGATATCCATTTACATGAATAGATTATCTCTTTGATCAGCTTCGAGGAGCCCGAGTGTTCTTGAAGATCGACTTGAGATCCGGTTATCATCAGTTGCGTGTCATACCATCTGATATACCTCTTACAGCCTTTCGGAGAAGGTATGTTCTGTATGAGTGTTTGGTTATGTCATTCGGTCTCACGAACCTGCCATCAGTTATCATGGTGCTGATGACCATAGTATTCCACCCTTACATGGATTCTTTCATGGTGGTTTTCGTGGAATATATCTTGGTTTTATTCTCACACTCGACACGACCAAACTACCCATCTTGAGATCGTTTTGAGTACACTGATGGAGCATTAGTTATATGTTAAGCTCTCAAAGTGCAAATCTTGGATGGATGAGATTCACTTCCTGGGTCATGTCATCTCAGAGACAGGAGTATCAGTAGACCCAGAGAAGGTGAGAGCAGTAGTTACCTGGGAGCATCCGAAGAATGTCTTCGAGGTATGAAGTTTCTTAGGGACGGTTGCTTACTACAAGTGGTTTGTAAAGGACTTATCATCCTTAGCAGTGCCATTGATAGGCTTGACTAAGAAGTGGGTGAATTATGTTTGGTCAGAAGCCTGCAATTCATCCTTTCAAGAGTTGAAGGGGAGATTTAATTAAGCATCAATTTTAGTTTTTCCAGAGCCGGGAAAGTGTTATACAGTTTTCTGTGATGCATCTGGCATTAGGATTGGAGTAGTGCTTATGCAGGAGGATCATGTTGCTGCATATGGATCTCATTAGTTGAGGAGACATGAGAGGAACTATCCTACACACGACATGGAGTGGGCAGCAGTTGTTCATGCTTTGCATTGTAGGAGACATTTTCTCTTGGGAGATAATTTTGTGGTATATACTGACCACAAGAGCCTCGAGTATATCTTCACGAAACGTGACTTGAAACTGTGATAGCGGACTAGTTGAGTACCTACAGTCCTTCGATTTTGATCTTGCTTATACACCTGGGAAAGGAAACGATGTGGCAGACGCACTGAGCAGGAGGACACATATACAAGCAGTTCAGGTGGCTAGTAGTGAGTGGTAGCTTATGGCTCTATTCTCTGAAATGCATTCGAAGGTGCATGACATATAGGGTCAGACTTTTCATTCTTATGTAGTTGTTACCTGTACCCTTCTTGACTGAGTTCAAATGAGGCGGCTATCAGATTATGAAGGCCTAGTACTACGGGAATGCGTGTCACGAGAGGACTCTCTTCCCGGATGGACCGTACGTGAGGGTGAGATCTTTCATTTCCAAGGACGTGTATGGGTGCTAGCAGATATTCGTGAGGAGCTGATGCGAGTCTTTCATTCCTTAGTTTGGTTAGTTTATCCTAGTGTCACCAAGATGTATCGCGATCTACACCTCCAGTATTGGTGGCCAGGTATGAAGAGATATTTTTCTAGTTTTGTCATGTGGTGTTCCACCTATCAGTAGGTGAAGGCAGAGCACCAGCGACCAGCAGGGATTTTACAGCAGCTACCCATTCCCGAGTGAAAGTGGAATGATGTCGTGATGGACTTCGTGACAGGGTTACCGAGATCACCTCAAGGGAATGACGTGGTATGGGTTGTCATTGACAGGAACATGAAGGTTGCTCACTTCTTTCCAATTAATAAGACCTTTAGTGTCAATGAGCTAGGACAGTTGTACATCCGTGAGATTGTACACTTGCATGGGGTTCCAATGATTATCATTTCAGATAGGGACGTCTTCTTCACATCTCATTTCTGGCAAGGTCTACAGAGGGATTTGGGTACATAGGTACTTATGGGTACAACTTTCCATCCACAGACAGATGGCCATTTAGAGAGCACGATTCAGGTGCTAGAGGACATTCTACAAGCATGCATCCTTGATTTGGAGGTTCTTGGGAGAGACATATACCTATTTTGGAGTTTTCCAACAATAATAACTTTAAATCAACTATACATATGGTACCTTATGAGGATTTTTATGGTAGGTCGTGCTGATCACCTATCTGTAGGCTGGAGGTAGGACAGGCAGCTATGTTGGGACCTCGTCCTGTTCAAGAGACCAAATAAATGGTGGAGTTGATTCAGAAAAGGATGGCTACTTCACAGTCTCGGCAGAAATCTTATGCTGATCAATGGAGATGACCTTTGGAGTTCAAGGTCAGAGATCAGGTTTTCCTATGTGTTATCCCGAGGTTGGAAGACAAGAGGACCAGGATACAGGGTAATATTTCACCGAGACATGTCGGGCCGTTTGAGGTTCTGTAGAGAGTTGGGCTGGTTGATTATTGGTTGCAGCTACCTTAGAGGTACCGGGCTATGCATGACGTCTTCCATGTTTCTCAGCTTCGATGCTATTTATCAGACTTGTCTCATTCTTTTCAACCCGAGGAGGTTGAGGTGGAGCAGGATGCATCATTCGAGGAGCATCCTATCAGGATTGTTGATTGTAGTGTAAAGATACTCCATGGTTGGTCTGTTCCTATGTTATGGGTGCTATGGTAGCACGACCGTGTATAGGATGAGACTTGGGAGAGGGGGGCCAATATGCGATCACAATGGTCATATTTTTTTGAGGTTTATTCTTCGCCACCATGTTAGGGAAATTCCATGAATAATTTCTTTAAAGTGGGAAGTTTGTAATAACCCAGATCTTCTTTTCAGGCATTTTTTTCCTTTTCTAGTAGTTTTTGAGAAAAAGAAGAAAATCTGGAAATTTTCAGAGTACACGCCATGTACATCGATGCCACTAGAAGCCATGTGATGGTCGTTTCATGGACACACACATGGCTGTGTAAGGGTGACTTGGAGGCCTCCTAAAGCGGAGTATGGAAAATTCTAGTACACACCATGTACTCCAGAAGTACATGTCGTGTACTTTATTTTTTTAGTTAAAGAGACTGGGGTCACATCTAATCCTTATTTCAATCCTCTTCTTTTCCTAATTCCATCTAGAGCGTCCAAGGTGGCCGAATCTTCTCCAAGCCTCTGATCCGTCATAGTTTATCTGAATCGAACGTCGTCGGTTGAAATAGAATTGCAGCGGTGAGTTCTTGGTTCTTCTTTGTCTACGTTTCCTGATTCTTTCTCTTATGATAGTTATCATTGGTTGAACGTTATATATGTTTTTGCAGTTCTACTCTGTTCTAGGACAATTCATGGGCTGAGGTTCTATATATCAATCTCCTAGGATCAAGGTATGTGGTCTGTTGCCTTACATTGAATTTCTTTGAGTTCTTGTGAAAAAGTGTTTGATTCCAATGTTTCGGATATCCCGGGTTAGGGATTTTGGTCCTATGGTTTAATTTCCATAGATTTATTTATATCTTAAGGTTAATTGATAATAATATATGCTTGTTTTCATGTTTTAGGATAACCCCATGGGTGTTATCCTTGTTTGGCTGTTTAAAGTCGTTTGGCACAGTTTTCTTGCAAGGCAAAGCCTATGGCAATTTCTAGTTTTCTTGTTATAACTGATTTCATGTGTTGCCTGCTGTTTTAATGCTTTTGATGCATTGTAACTTTTATCCAAGTAGTTTATAAACATACTTTGGGCTGATGATAGTTGATTACGCACGACTGGACTTCTCAGGGATGTGAGAACCTAGTGCGGGAGACCAAAAACAGAATAGATGAGTAAGTGAATCTTTAGGGGGTCTGTTGGAATTAGTTTTGTATGCAGGACCTATGAAAATTGGACTTTGTGCTTCCTAAGTGTGTCTTTAGTTTATGAATGTATTGACACCGTAGTATGAATTAGATGTAAGATCTTCCTCAGAGATTCTATAGCTATCATTGCAAGACCATATGGGAATCGACGTGAGAGCTTCCCAGAGTGTTTGAACCATTGTATGTTTACTTTACTATAGGGTTCTGCTAGTTTGAGCCACCCAGAGAGGGAGTGTGAATGTGGATTTTTTGGCTGGTTTAGATGAGTCTACCAAGACAAATCACATTCTTGGATCTATTGTCCTTCTTATTTGTTTAGGTAGTCTTTTGATTCTTGTTGTGTTACTTTTGTACCTTGGAATAGAGAGCCTTTCTATATTCCTTTTTTGTTTAATTAAGTGAATGCAATAATTGTGAAATGAATGTGAATGGTATTTGGTAGGATTGTTTACTTGTGTACTCCTAGTTCATTACTACATTTACCTTCATTACTTCTGCTATATTACTCAATGACAGTAGGGAACATATCTTGTGGTGGTTGCCTATTGGGATTAGTCTCGCACCTTGTTTGGGTCCTGATTTTTGGCCAAAACAAGTTATATGGTTGCAGGTGTGGATACAGATTGTGGACCTTCTATTTTAGGTACATGATTACTGGTTGGATCTGGAGTGCATAGGACCGAGCTTAGGCTTACAATGTTGATAGAGTTAGTGTTTACTTTTTGTACTTTGTTTCTCAGTTGTATTTCAGCACTTTATTGTGTTTGCTGCTTTCCTTAGATACTTGTACCTGCTTCATCATTATCATCATTACTATATATTCATTGCTTCCACTATTTAGTTTTAGTTATTGTATGTTGTTTACTACTTCCTCTATTGACTGTTATTTCCCTTCCCTTGTATACTTACCAAATGAGGGCATAGTTTTCCCAATGACTCACCAAGGCCATCACTGCTAGTCGGTAGCCACGGGCATTTAGGGAAATACGCTTGAGGTCATGTGGTGAACCGGGTATGGGGAACCAGTTGAGTGGCTCTAGATTCGGGTCGTTACAGGCATGTTTAATGAATCTGGTTGTTGTTGTTGTAATTTGATGATAATCAAATTGATGTAGATAAGCATTTATAATTGAATTGGATGACAAACCTGAAGCATGTTGATGATTTTTGATAAAAGAGTTAAAGGCATGAAAAATTTATTATTTAATTATGTTGGTCATAGGTTGTTACATATTGTTTCCTAGGTTTCTCATATTTGAAACCTATGAATAATGAATCAGTTAATTCAAGTTGGAATATGAACTGGTTGTGTGATAAATTAATTTCCTTTTAGGGCTTGGGTTGTATGATTTCTAATAAAGGATAAGTACCTATTCTTTGGATCTATGAGTGGTTATTGTTTATGAACGATAAATGAATTTATTTGGGACCGAGGTCCCACTACTATGTTTTTTCAGGATTATTGTGATGTGATTTGGATAAGAAACTTATGGTTCTGAGGGCATAGAGGCCCGGATGTGACTTAGGCATGGGATGGCTAATCCTAGAGGGTTGTTGTGGTATGTGGGGGTAGGGAGGCCTAGTGGTTATGGTAGCAGTTGAATCCTAAAGGGGTGATATGCATTGGTTTATACATGTGGGTGTTAAGGAGGACACCAGGGATGATGGAATGGGTTGATGTTGGGATTACCTATTGATGTGAATGTAGTTGATATTGAATCTATTGTTTGTTTATCATCATTAATGTCCCCACTACTTGAGGAATATGGTCGAGCTTACCATTCTTCCATAATATGTGAAGACTCATGGGGTATGACATGTAATTTACATGTTTAGATTCTCAAGGATGGATGGGTATATGCTATTTTTTAGGTGGAAAAGACTTGACATGTAGGTCATCTACACACTCTGTTTATCACCTTGTTTTTGGTAGCATATAATGATTTTATAGAATGTCAAAGTATATGTAAAATGTTAATTTTGTTAAATAAATGAATATATGATGTTTAACTGGTGGGTTTGGAGCTTTCTGGGATACAGAACAGAGGATATTATTTACTAGGATCCATGGACTCAGCTGGGTTATACCAGAATGGCCAGGAACATTATTGTGATTCTGATGTAATAAAATGTGGGAAATCATAATGGGTAATTAATGTCTATGAAATTAATTGACGTAAAGTGAAACTGATAAAAATTGATAAAGTAATTTTTTGCATCTCTTTATATGGTGTTGTGCCTATAGGATATCTAGTCTTATTAGTGGAAATCGGGAGACCGAGAAACGTTATATGCAGTCGAATGTAAGAATAGGTTTTCACCCTATTGTGTTTGTTAGCTATATTATATTATATAATTTTTTTATGTTTGTATTCTATTCCACCCTATTAGTTAGGGAAAATAATACCCCAAGGATTCTAAGTCCTATGGGGGGTTTTCCCCAACATCTCAATGGGAGGATTGATGACTGACTACCCCCTTTGGACTCACACTCTTTTCTTGGTAGTTACTTGTGCTGGTATGCACATCAATTAGTTTTCCCCAGATATGTTTGTAGAGTGCGTTAATATATTATGTTTGTTTCACACAAAAATATTCTCGATATTGTTTCCTATGGACTACAACAGGTATTACTTTTATTGGATGTGATTTATTATGGATCCTAACTTAGTGTATGGGCTGTAATGGATTGATGTATGATACCCAATTTATAATAAATGCTATGTGAGATGTGGTGGATCCAGGAAACTACCTGGTTACTTTTGGTTGTGTGGATGTGGTGGTTAGTTTCACAATGTTCATATTGTGGTGATACACACAGGTGTCTTTATTCTAGTCTTTTTATAGATAGATGTTTAGGAAATGCGACGTTGGGTAAAAGTTGATAACTATTGGGGAAATGGTATCAGGGTAACCATGATATTCTTTATTATATTATATACTCTTATAACCAATACATGGTGAGAGTATCCATGGAGAGGCTTAGAAATTTTTATACCTAGTTAGGTGACGAGTTAGTTTCAGTTGTTTTTTAATGTGATTTAGCATGTGTTCTTTATATTTTCATGAGAGTCTCTATAGAGGATCCTGCCGAGTATACTATTATACCAACCCTATGTTTTATAAAATGTTTTCAGGTCAGTGGGAGCATGTCTGAGACTGGGCTGGTAACTACTATCTTGGGGTTCTGCATGAGCTATTTGGGCTTCATGTTCATTTCAATTTTACTTTCTTTTGGTAATTATAGTTTTTCCCTTTTAGTTGAAGTAGTTTTTCATGACATTACATATGTATACTTGAGATTTCTTTTATATTATATTATAAACATGAGTCATTTGGTTTCTGTCTTATCTTTCTCTTTCCTAAGTGTTCTATTAAAGGTTAAGGCATACCATAGGCGTGTTTTCTATACCATCAGTTCAATTTTCCAACTCGAGGCCTAATGGAGGTCAGACTCTGGGGGTCATTATCTCTCTTCTTACATTTTCGACCCAGGAGGGGTACACTTTAGGGAGAAGTTTCTACGAAAAGTGGAATGGAAACATAATAAAGGGTTGCGCTCAAACAATTATTAATATAATAAATAGAGTGAAGAATGTTAGTGAGATAAAATATATAAGTTATCATGAAAAATATGATATCATAAAGAGATTAACTATAGGCATGAAAACATGTCTTAAGGAAAGGATGCCCTTAGTTCATCGAATCATAAAAATTTAAACCAATATAAAACATGAAATCTAAAGAATGAGTTAAGGATCACTTCTAATACCATCATATAATGGTGGATAAAGTCCAATGGTATATTGGGATCACTCCTCATCCCCATACACATATTTTATAGAGACACATAGTGAATTGGATTTAATCCCCATTCCATTTTGTACTATCTTCGAATAGGTACGAATTTACCCAATGAATTATAGGGATATTGAATTACATCCCTACCCATCCCAGGATACAACCTTTAATATGTACATGTATATGTGTGACATGTGAGAAAAAGAACCTGCATGAAAAGCATAACCATGTTAAAAACCTTGATAAAGAATCAGGTTTCATATTCATTCCCCAATGCATAATCGAAGGCTATATCATTGGGATTCCATAAATAAGAAGGAATTAAATCATTTTTGGAGTTCATATATTAATAAAAAAGAATATGTATTAAAAACTCAGGTCAGGTATCGAAAAAGTCTTGTGTAGGATCTAGGATAAGTAATAATAAAAATGAACAACGTAGCATATGCTTTTTAAATGATAAAACTATCTTATAATTAAGGAACATGCATATTATTTTAATATAAATTTTAATTGAACTAGTGGGGTTATATATAAAATAATGAGGTTTTTTACTATTTATTATTGGTTAAAAACATTTTATGGAGGTGGTGTTTTCCATGAAATAAGAAATCAAATTTTTTGCTTAAGACGGGTTTACATGCGAGTTTGAATTTTGAAGGCAATGTATATCATATACTATCTCCAAAAGAAAGGTAATGTGAAATATATAAATATGTAAAGAAAATATATACAAAATTTGTATTACATACATGAGAAAAAGATTTATCAAAATGTGTAACAACAATAAACACAAGTAACTCAAAAGATCTAAGGTTGGTTTGAACGATCAATTTTTTAGGTATGAAAATAATTTTTATGAAATCCCACATCATAAAGTGTGATAATAGAACATTCCTTCCAAAAAATGAGAATGGAAATATTAATTTCACATGAGATAAAACCTATTTAGGATTCCAAAAATAAATGAGAAAATTGGTGGGAATAAAAATTAAATATAAAGAGGGAAAATTACTTAAAGAGAAAGTTAAATAGTATACACAATGACACACTTTTTTAGGAAGATATTTGTAAAGGTAAGATCATTGAATTTCAAATTATATTTTCCCCATAGACGAACCAAAATTACCTTGAAATAAAATCGTAGGGTGAAATAATATATTCATTTATGTAAGAATTTAAATTTGAAACATATTAACACAATGAAAGGGGGTTTAAGATAAACAAATACCTTACAACATCCTGATATTTCTATTTGAAAATACATGGATGGTAGACCCTGGTATATATTTTTATATAACCAATATCTCATGAAATTTATTACAAAATGAAATACATCTTGAAAACATATGCTACAAAAAGATACATGTGGTGAATACAATTGACGTCTCAATAAAAAATTGAGATAAAAAACCCTTACCTTAGTTACTAATTAATTCTCTGTGTTCACAATAATTCCTAGATAACTAAAATTATTCTATTATAAATTTAAGAAATTTTTCTTCTACATTTCATTTTATATTATCTATTTATTATCATTTTTTATTCAATTGTGAAATTATTTTATCTTATGATGATTACTTGAGGTAGTTTAGGAAATTTATTTGTATCCCTCTTAGTATGTTGGCAATTTTTAAAGGTTTGAAAAATATCTTCACAATATCCATAATTTTAGATGTGTTTTACTTTATTATTCAGTTAGAAAAAATATAATGATTCATTGGTTTCAAAAATGGACTCGAATTAGGAATAGTTCATTGATATATACAATTAATAGATTTAAATATAATATAACAATTTATTATTAGTATTACATAAAATATTTCCCAAATTATCATTCTATAAAACTAAAAGTTTTATAAATATAATTTTTATAAATTATATAGAATTTTATAATCATTAATGTTGGGCAGTTAAGGAAAAACAGAATATTGTGTTCCATGAAGGAAGTAGTCTATATGTACAAGGATTATGCTATAATTTTTCATAGAATATAAGGGTGTATAAATTAATTACATACAATTTTATAGTTTTAATAATGTTTTTAATATGATATTTTTTCATTAAATATCTCATTTGGACAATCCAAGTAAAGTGTTTATAAAAAAAATAATTTTCTATTCATGGAGGTGGAAGTCCACACAAACATACAAATAAATCTTAAAATTTATAATTGTTTTTGAGGAATTTATAAATGTGACATTCCATTAGTATAATAAAAATGATCATATTAATAATACTAAATTTATCACACTTTAATCTATATAAAATGTTTTGAAATTGAATGTAAACATAAAATGTTAATGGTGTAAATTCTACTTTTGTAGAGAGCTTGATCTTTAAATTGAAAAAATTATTAGAAATGAAGTGAATTGGATAAAATCTAGAGACATGGTGAATATTAATCTTCGAGATACATATATTAGAGATTTTTTTTTATATTTTCATGAAATTTTTTAAGGGTAAATGCGCCATTGAAATTGTGGAATTGGTCTCCATTTATTAGGGGATAAAAATTGCTTTTTTTTAAACACCCATTACTTATCATTGATTCTGTGACACTATTCAAGGTTAATTGGCTCCAAAATTTGTAATTACATTATTTTAATGGGTTGTGTCTTGAGGTTTAATAAACCGTGTATTTTAATACTTGTTTTAATCATTTTTTGAGTCTTTGACCACTAGATTTTTTCACTTTACCGTTATAGTTTTTACCTTTGTAACTATTTCTTTACTAGCATATGTTTTACTAAAAATATAAAATATACCCTGTTTCCAAAAAATTTAAAACCTAAATTTTATTCCAATATAATATAATTCATTTTCAAAATACGAAAAAACAAAATTTTAAATTAAAATATTTAATATATAGAAAAGTTGATTGGTAAAATATATTTTATATTGTTATGTGTTTTTAATTTTATTTAGTTTTTATTATGAGTTGAATTAAAATTAATATATTTAGATGTATTATCAAAAATTATATTATATCCATTTTATAAAAGAAATAAATTTACTTTATTGGATATAAATTATATGGTTTTAATAAAATAATTCTATGAAAATACCAGTTTTATCATCATCATAGTAAATAAAATTAATACTAGTAATATTATTTTCATTCCAAAAAATGAAAAGGGGCTTATCAAAAAATGTAAAAATTTTGATTTAAAATAAAAAATAATTTTCATAGATTTAATTTTTATAAGTGATGAACAACAATTTCAAAGATAGGAACATAAAGATGTTTTTAATGTAAAATATTACTTAAATATCTAAAAATATAAAGACAGGTTATATAATTCAACATTGTTTTCTTTGATAATATATTTTAATTTATAAATATATATTTTCAAATAAAAAAAATTTCAAACATTTTTAGGTTATTCATGTATTACGATAAATTCATAAAAGTGATGATATTTCAAAAAATGATATGTTATCACTATTCACATAAAAATAAATTATTTTTATAAAATACCATAAAATCACAAAATTTTAATATACTTAAAATGAATTTAATTTGGTAAAATTAAAAATCAAAAAATAAACATTGAAATAAGAAACTAAAAAATAATTAAAATTTTGTTCATAGGAAAATTACATCAAAAAAAATTAACTATTCTTACTTTTATTTCTTATCAATTACAAATTAGATTAGTGTAAATAAATAATTCAAATCCATAATATATATTATCTATAAAATATTTTTTTTAAAATAAGTTATCTAAAAAACAATTTTTATAAAAATACAATTTTATGTGTAAATTGATCACGTTAATTTTATTAATTATTCTGTAAATAATAATTCTTTTTCAATGAAAAATTAAAAATGAAATTGGGGAATAATACTTGAGATAAATAACAAATTAAATTAATACTGACATTTTTATATCATCATGTTTTATAGTTATATACCCACCCAATATCTCCACATAATATCTCAATATATGGTACACTATGGTGGAAGTCATGGATGGTCATTCTATGAACATGGATATCAAGGTACTTTCCAAGATCTTTATCTTCTATCATATAGGAAATCTCTCATATGTTAATATTAGGAGTTAGGCTTTTTCATTGTATATTTAAAACCCTAGTGAAGCTACTACCATTCGAATATCGGAAAAATGTTCCATATAAGGGATACATCCACCTCCTGATTCCATTTCATTCCTTTGTATATTCCATAATACGGTTATATATTTTTGTACCCGCTAATCTTATTAATTAATAGTAATGATCAAATTTAATAATTTTATTTTGATGTTTCATGATTTATTTTCTTTTTCTTTTTCATGTCTATTATATTATTAATCATTCTCTTTATTTCAAAAAAATATATTAAATTCTCATGATGTCACATTCTCTACCCTCAATTAAGTAAATTGCATCGTAAAAATTTTAATTAGTAATTATTATTTATATATTAAAGGGTTAACATGTGATATAAATTACTTGATATATTATCTAAAGGGAGATATCAACCATATGAACTTCGGAAATATATTTTACCTCGGAGTAGTATTATCACTATTATAAAGATTTCCTCTAACCATTTCAGCAAGGATTCTACCATTATTTGGTATTGAGACCCACATAATATAATTTCATTCTAAATGGTGTTCATAATCATCCTTTTATTATCATTATATAATATGTTGATATGGAATTTTAGGTCCTTCTTCCAAATAATTTTTATTTCTTGGTGGATAGAACCAATCAATTCCAAATATCACATTAAATTTATGTAAAGTAATTATAATAATATTTTCATGAGGCCTATTCCCATAAAATTAAAAACATGACACAATAATTATACCACTGTATGTTATTATTAAAAATTATATAAATTTTCATCTAGTTGATGATTTTATATTCTAATAAAACGAACTAGCTGTAATGGAGTGAGATGAACAAGATATAAATAAAATACTAAAAATTCTTATGTAGATGATCAATGTTCATCACTCCACATCATTTTCATAAACAACATCAGTAGTTGGGGTTCCATTGGATTTTGCTTGTTCCCTTGCTCTGGGAAATTTCTATTGCCCATAATCCTTATAATACATTGGATTAAGTAATTGATTTGGTTAATACAAATGTTTTCCATATTTAAGAAATATAAATATTAGATATACCATTGAATGAAAACATTTTTTCTTTCATTTCATCCATTGAATTTTTTATTTTTCTTTACAAATTAGTTTTTACACTCCCTATTTTATAATAGATAAAACATATTGCAATTTCTTTAAGACATTCAACTAGGTACATCTTCCAAAATTATGACATGAAATAGATTGAATATCCCTTCCTTCATCATATTCATCACATAAACATCCATGATACATTGTCCTTCTCTTCTTCAATGTGTTTTGATACTCAACTATTTCCACATCTTTAATTATATTTCTGAATAACTGGTTTTGCATAATCACAAGATTTATCACTATATCTCTTATCCCATTAGATTGATTATGGGTAAAATCTCTACATTTCTCCTAGAATCCATAATTAACTTGTGTAACGCCCTGACCCTAGTTACCCAAAGTTAGTGCATTATTAAATAACATTGGCATGATACAAGGAACCATTTTATAAAAGACCGATCTGTTTAGTAGCCTTGGAAGTACTTGATTCAATCATAATATTTATATTACATCATGAAATAAAAAAACAACATTGTGTCCCCTTTAAACACTTTTATAACCCTTAGAATATTCCTATAGGTTAATAGTAATATACTTATTTTCATCCTGGGAAAAATAAAACATAAGAAAGTGGTGAGCTCAGATGCTCAGTATGAATAACAATTTAGCGGGAACTATCATAAATAAGCATAAACTTTTAAGGCAATGAATAAGACAAAAAACACAAGCCCTTTAAACTTAACCATCAACATAATATGGAAAATATTAATCAAATAATGAAATTTTCTTATTCAAAAAGATATTCTATTAGTCGAATAATCACCTGTAATGTCAATATATAATTTCAAAATTATGGAATGCATAATTCCAGAAAACATAACCATGTGGTCAAGGCCTCGTTCCAAGACTACAAATAAATTTTTTTCAAGGCCTTGTTCCAAGACACTAGTTTATATCATGAGACCTACTGATGCATTGAGGAGCTATAGTGGACTCCACCTCTCACTTACAATGTCCAATTCATTCCTCATATGAAAAGGTTGAAACATAGTATAAACATTTGTATTAGAACTAGCATATGAAATGTCAATATGTTAACCACAAACCAAGAATGGTATACAAATAGCACATCCATATTAAAAAATAACTCATTAAATAAAATATATAAGTTTTTATTATAATAAATCATCCTCAATAATGAATAAAATATAATGAAAGATATTGACATAGATGAAAATAGTCAGTAATACTTTTTGACAAAAATATAACATTTTTCTTAAAACATTTAAAAGTCTCACTATTTATCAAAGAAGATGTTTAAAAGTGATTTTTGAATCAAAGTGTCCCATACGTCTTTTAAAATTTCAAAATTAATTTTAATTTCAATACATTCATGTACATATATATAAATACATAAAACCATTTTTTAAACATGTACATTAATGAGAAGGATTTAGAAGAATAAATCCTTAAAACATTTAAAACGATATTTTAGAAAAACTGTTCTTCACTAAATGAGAGATTCTTGAATATAAGTAATTTTGGTAATAAAAAATATATAATATTATGATAATAATGGTATTCATGATATACTATGTCAAATTATAGTATATACACCATATAAAAGTGAATTGGTGCATAACAACAAAGAAGTCTCAATGGAATGTAAATTGAGATGAAATCCCTTATAAAGATTGTATCCTTAAGTAAAGGATAAATAAATGACATAATTATGTGTGAAAAATATTAATACACTAAACATGATTGGATATTCAGTGTAAATAAATCAGAGGACATTCACAAATATTCTTGAAAAAACAACACTAATGACATGGATGTTTAACTCAATGAATAGAAATTGAGTTAAGATTACTCTTGTCAAGTTAATATTGATGACTTGAGAATTTATCAATGGAGTGATTATGTGTATAAAATGTATATACACAAAATTGGGAGTGGATATTATACATAAATAAATAAATTCTGATTTCACAAATAATATTGGAGTAAAATAATCAATGAAGTATGCATAAAACCCAATGAGGAGAAATTGAAATTAGAAATTACATTACCGATTTGGTAACTTACAAAACATAAATCCCATGAAAGAAGGATCATAAAATGAGGATGTATATACCCATAAATTAAATTATATTACACAAAGAATAAAATCATCAGTAGTACATATAGCACACAAAAAGATATAGTGGAAAATATAGCATGAATCTCACGGGAATAAAAGTGAGATGAAAACCCCTTACCAGGTTGTAATCAATCTAGTCATATGTCAAAAAATTAATAACCAACAAATGAATCATATAATACCATGAATATAAATTGAATCATGATAATATATATCCAATGGCAGTATAAAATACACCACATTTAATTAATAAGTGGCGAATAATGGAAATCTTGCAGAATTAAAAGTGAGATAAGAAACCCCTTACCTTGTACATTACCATTGTTGAGGGAATGATAAACTCCTGTATAATAGTTAAATCATTATTATTAAATCACACAAAAACCACATACAGAAATATGATTTCATATATGATCTTCTGATATTGATTTGTTATTAATATTTTAGTAGTATCATTGTTTCAGGAGTTAACTGATTCGTTTACCTTTATATGTTTTGTTACGTAAGTCATGTTTGTTATGAATAGTATGTACATGATTCATGTCAATAATTATATTAAGTTCTTAAAAATTATTTATAATCATAAAATGAAATTTATTCTTGAATGGTTACGATGGGGAATGAATCTCATCATGTTTGTGGAGAAGGTAATCTGTACATATGCCGAGCGACATTATCATTCAATTGAAGGAGAAATCATATATAATTGGATGTTATATAATATATACCACATATTTAACATGTTGTATTTATTATTTACATCATTTATACATAATTATTATACCAATCCATATAATAAAGTGTAGAATAACAACTACACCACGACGTGGAGACGGTAAGCCGTACGTATGCACGTATGATGACTTTTTCATTCATAGGATGGATAGATTAATGAATATGGTTATACCATAACAACATCACAGAATGTAGAAGGTAATGGAATTATTATTTAGGTATATAAACAAAAAATAAAGAGGAAGTCAAAGAGGAAGAAAACATTGAAAGAGGTGATGAAATTATTACCTCTTCTTCGAGGGCTTTCTTTTTATTTGATCTAAAGGGCTACTTAGGTTGGATTTCTGATCAAAGGAAGGCCTCTAAGATGTATTTACTGTAGTATAGAGGATATTTGGGTAGAGTTTGTCCTAGAAAAATGGAATTGGAGGTGTGAAATTAAGATAAGGGTAAGTTCCCTTTTATTAGAGAGGTGAGGGTCACTTAAAGAAAATCTTGAAATATTATTTTATTTTAAATTAATTTTTGGATTATAATGGAACCAAATAGATTTATTTAAATGATAAGGTGGGTATGGGTATAAAAACTCTCAATAAATAGGTTTTAGACATTTTATTTTACCATATTAACCTTATCTCTTACGTCTAACTCTAAGTTAAATAGTTTGACATTTACCAGGTCTCCTTGTATTTTTATATTATATGGTTAATAAAATTACTATAAACCGCCAAGAGAACCCCAAGTAGTTCATTAATAACATATCTATCATTATATATGTCCTTTTTATGATCCATAGATTTTTAGGACTATTATATAATTTAATAAAATAGTATTTGTTTTAAAAACTCAATTATGTCAATTTTGACACTATTAAGTATACGATTTTTTAAGTCATATCAAGTTGATAACTTTGAAAAAATCATTAAATTAACCCTAACATGTCATAGTAACCTAAAAAATTATTGTAATGCATCAAAAGTATCAATTTACATTTAGTCCAATATTTATAATATCAATTATTTTAATCATTCATTAATTAGGTAATTACTACATCACCATTGTGTCATAAATAAATTTAATTTTTTAAGGTCTAAAAATTATAAATAAAATATCATGATGTAGGAAATCGTTCTATATTTCTAATTAATATTTATATTATAATTTATATTATGTTTAACCCTATTTTAAAAATAATTTAGTTATTAAACATTGAATTTTAAACTTATAACTCTTATTTAAATAAAATAATAATAAATGTCTTAATCTAATCCTAGTGGATCAAAAGGGTCATGTTTTATTTATAAGGTATATTTTGGACTAAATACACTTATCCAATAGAATTATGACATGTGTTAGGGGAATTATAATATCATTTTTACCATTAATTGCCATTTTTACTTTTAACCGTGGTAAATAAAATTCAAAAGTTACTATTCCCAAAAAATTATTTTCATCTTATTGAATCACAATTTACTTACATATATCAACCATGTCTCTCGACATTTTGAAATTCAATCCACCAGAGATGTAAAATTACATTTTATGTAAACTTGCTAATGTGCTTAGAAGTTGGGTAAAAGACGGTAAAATGTTCAATAAACTTTTATACATATAATCTTATTATAAAATGACTCCAATGAATTTAATTTAATTTATATAGTAGTGATGTATATATTTTGACATAAAATAAATTTAAATTAAAAAATTATAATTTATGTAAAAATTTGTTTTTAAACAATAACGTAGTGTTTTTCACTATTAATAAAAAATCGAAAGTTTTATGGAAAATTAGAAAAATTCACTCTATGATAATTATGATATTTAAAATTTAAAATTTTTACTCTCTCAAAAAATTAAATGCATAGAATTTGTATTCATTAATTTAATAAAAGATTCTCATTGTCATAACCAGAAACCGGTTTTATGAGAAGTAAAAATTATCAAAAGATTGATATGTGTTTATATCCAATTTTAATATAAAATTACTTCCAATGACTAACATTGGATTAAATTATAAAAATATAGCTAAATTATACCTAAAAACCATTCAAATATATAATGTAACACAATAAATTATTTTGATTAAAAAAGTTGTTTTTAATTAAAATTTAGTATTTTTCACTATTCATCAAAATATGAAAGTTATCAAAAAAGCACCGAAAATATATCCTAACTAAATTTTTATGCCCCTATTCTAAAGAAGAAGTTTTTTTCATCAAATTGAATATATTAAAGTGTCAAATATTTTAATTAAAAAAAATTCCATTAAAAGGTGGTAAAATTTCATTTTTTGAATAATAATTCTTTTATCTGAAAAATTGAATGTGTTCTTATATTATGTATAAGAAAGACATAATTTGGATGTAAAAATTATATGGAGTATATAAAATTCACAATTTAGTTAATACTATTCATAACCTCTTTTTGAATGGCTAGTTTGGTATGTCACGGTGCGCTCGAACTCGGTGTTTTGTGTAGTGCAAGCTATTGAATTACTTTAAATAAAATAATTTAATAAGAAATCTTGGGGTGATACATTCTTAAAAACTCTTGTAAATTTCTTCCAATAAATTTAAAAATTTTTATTGGGAACTACATTGAAAGTCCAACATTGGAAAAAGAGTCAATAAAACTATCACATTAAAAGAAATAAAGAGAAGTACAAAGGTCACCAATGATAACCCATAATATGATTCCATGAAGAAAAACATGGATATAGAAGATAAAATAAGTGACATATTTTGATGGAGAGTGATAGAAAACATGATCAGGATAAAGTTAACAACAAGAAAACCACAAACTTGTGATGGGTTAAATGGTCATTAGTTTCCCAGTAGGAAAAGTAAATGGACAATGTTTTTTGTTTTAAGTTCCATTTCATAACGTTGAGGAATCTATTTATGATATTGACTAAGAACATAAAGATATATACTTAATTTTTAGGTAGAGTTTCATCCTTTAATAAATTTCTACCACTAACTCATATTTTCTTCAAACGATGAGTATTCTAAATGTCTTGGTCACACCTAAAGCTCTAGAATCAACTTCTAGAGAATCACATAATCTACAAAGGATGAAATATATAATTCCCTTATCTATAGAGATTAACCAAAAAATGGTTATTTCAAGATAATATGATCCCCAAAATTGATAATCATTTATATAATGAAATAATAATCTTAATTTCCACAATTAAACAAATAATACTGAAATATCAATAAAGACCATTCCATAAACAATTGACCTTAAAATCCTTCAATATAATCCAAACTAAGATTGAAATCCAAAACTCATAAGAATTTAATAACATAGTATTTCATATTAAATATTAACATTTATCTCCAAATAACATCAACTACTCTTAAAGTCTCATACAAGAGTGAAATTAACCAAATCACAAATTCTCTATGATAGGTTAATCATTTAAAATAATAACCATAATCTCTATAAAAAACATTGATTCTTCCAAAATAAAAAAAATCCATCATTTCTCCTCAAATGAAATTCCATATTATTATATTTTTCTTAGGCATATAGTGTTCCCAATAGAGTATAAAGATTCCAAAATAACATTTATCACTTAATAACCAAATCATTTTACTATACTAAGGATATCTATTTGAAAAAACATAAGATCCAAAATCAACTTATTATAGACGAATAGAATCTTTTCACTAAAAGAATAAGTCACACTAACCAGAGACTTCATGTAATACAATGGTAGAAGATAAATCCCCGTCACACTCTGGTTGTGGGTTTGATTCCTGCATTATTTTCAGACGTGATGGGTTGTCACACGATATACATGTTTTCATTTTTCAAAAAAAATATATTTTATAACATTCCCAAAATGAGATAAATTCCTCAATATAACCATATCATAAGTTAACCACAAATGTTGTCTCATACCATGAATTTTCATCCCAAAAATTAATAACTTGTAATTGACTAAAATTAAAGGATTATATAAACCCAAATGGTTCTTTATAACTATATCCAAAAAAGAAAAGATAATTATTTATCAAATAGTATTTTCACATAACAAACTACAGGGTTACACATACAAGAGAATAGTTTTCCAATGTAATCCCATAAACAAATATCATTAATACTTTTAAACATTTCACTATCTATTTATTTCTACATAGGTTCATCCTTGACCTAGAGTTTATCCAATAGAATATGTCCTTGACTCAGGTAATGCAGAGGTCTCAAACATTTATAGAAAATCAATGTAATTTGATTCTTATGATCATTTTTATTTTCTTCCATAGTACTATTAATTTTTTCTGAGTAATTATATACTTTATGTCCTTTTTTCCACACATAAAGCATTTTTTCCTTTGATACACTTTCATTGGTGTCTCCTTCCACATTTCTGTCATGATGGAAATTGAGATTTCATTTCCCCATGGTTTCCACTCCTGGAGCTCTTATCATTCTCCGCCTTTCACTTATTTGTTGAGTTTGGGAGTTAGTTAATATATATATTTTTGATCATATTTTTTGGAAAACTGCTTTTTCATGAACATGATATCTTTTATTCCTATCAACATTCAATTTATTTTCTTATTTCCATCATTGTTCACACCTTTTACATAATGTTTAATATTACTATAACTTCATTAGAATCTAGACCTTGATTAACACAAGAAAGCATAGTGTCAGTCATAAAATTAATTAGAGAATATCATGACACCTTATTTTCAATATAAAACACCATAAGATTAACCAATGTTATTTATTCTCATATTATATTAAAATCTCTCAAATCAGTTTGTAAAGAAAATGTGAATTATCCTAAGAATATCCCCCGGGAGTGTCGTAAAAAAGAGTGAAGCAAAGCCTATTATCCTGTACCAGGATACCCTGGGCCAAGCCTAAAATTCCTTGTCATAGTTTTCACTCCAAGGTACATTTGTGCCAGAGCCTCCTCTATTTTCTCGTATCCTGACAGGGTTTCATTTCTTGGAAAACCCATATAATATTTACATTATCAAAAAAATGGATGATCTTCTAAATTAATCCTCAAAGTCTATCTTGGGGTAGTGTTTTCTAATCATGGTTTTCTAAATATAGCTTCCAAGGATTGTAAAAAACCTCCTTTGATACCAAGATTAATGCTTTGACCCCAGTTACCCAGATTTGGTGCATTATTAAATAACATTGGAATGATACAAGGAATCATGTCACGAAAGACCGATCTGTGTAGTAGCCTTGGAAGTACTAGATACATTCATATGTTTTATATTACATTATGTAAGAAAAAAATAGTGTGTCTCTATTGAACACTCTTATAAACCTTAGCCTATTCTTACAGGTTAATCGTAGTATACTTATTTACATTCTGGGAAAAATAAAACAGAAGAAATGGGTGATCTCAGATGCTCATTAAGGATAACAATATAGTAGAATCTATCATAAATAGGCACACACATTTAAACCAATGTATAAGACTAAATCACAATCCTTTTAAACTTAAACATCAACATAATATGGAAAATATAAATCATATAATGCAATTTACTTATTCACATGGATATTCTACTATTAGAATAATCTCTTGTAATATCAATATCTAATTTCATTATGATGGCTTGCATAATTCCAGACATCATAACCACATAGTCAATACCATGTGCCAAGGCTACAAATAAAATTTTGTCATGGCCTTGTGACAAGACACTAGTTTGTCTCATTAGACCTTCCGATGCATCGAGGAACTATAGCAGGCTCCACCCATCACTTACTATGTCCAATGCATTCCTCATTAGAAAACGTTTGATACATAATCTAATCATTCATATTATAACTAGAATACAAAATGTCAATATTTTAACCACAAACCATGAATGGTATAAAAATAACTCATCCAAAGTCAAAAATAACTCATTAAATACAATATGGAAGATTTTATTATAATAAATTAACCTCAATAAAGAATAAAAAATAATTAAGGATATATACATAGATGAAATAGTCAGTAAAACTACTTGAGAAAAATATTCCCTTTTTCTTGGAAACATTTAAAAGACACACTATTTATCAAAGAATTATTTTAAAAGAGATTTTTGAATCAAAGTGTCTCATACCACTTTGAAACTTTTGAATGGAATTTTAATTTCCAAACATTAATGTCAAGATAAATAAATACTTAAAACCATTTTTAAAACATGGACATTAATGATAATGATTTAGAAGAATAAATCACTAAAACATTTAAAATGATATTTTAGTTAAAGAGTTCCTTGACAAATGATAAACACTTTAATATAAATAATTGAGGTAATAACAAATTTATAATATCCTAAGAATAATGTTATTCATGATATTCTATGTCAAAATACAGTATATATACCATATAAAGGTGAATTGGCGCATAATAATAAAGAAGTCCAAATGGAAGGTAAAATGAGATGAAATACCATATAAAGACTATATCCTTAAGTTAAGGATTAATCAATGACATGATTATGTGTGAAAAATATAAATATATCCAATATGATTGGATATTCAATGTAAATCAATCAAATGACATTCACACATATTTTTGTAAAAACAACACCAATGACTTGGATGTTTAACTCAATGAACAAAAATTGAGTTAAGATTACTCTTATCAAGTTCATATTGATGACATGAGAATTTATAAATGGAGTTATCATGTTTATAAAATGTATATCCACACAAAGGGGAGTGGAAATTACTATATAAATAAATAAATAGTGATTTTCTACATAATCGTGGAGTAAAATAATCAATGATATTTGCGCAAAACCAAATGAGTGGAAATTGAAATTAGAAATTCCCTTACCTATTTTGTAACTTACGAAACATACATCTCATGAAATAAGGATCATACAATGAAGAATTAAACACGCATAAATTAAATTATATTACACAATTAATACAACCATGAGAAATACACACACCACACAGAAAAATAGTGGAAAATATAGCGTGAATCTCACATGAATAGAAGTGAGATAAAACCCCATACCACATTGTAGTCAATTGAGTCGTATGACCATAAGTTAATAACCACCAAATGAATCCCAGAGTACCATGAATATAAATAGAATCATGATAATATATATCAAATGGCAACACACAATACACCACATTACATAAATAAGTAGCGAACAATGGAAATCTCAAGGGAATTAAAAGTGAGATAAGAAACCCCTTACCTTGTACATTTCCTTATTCAAGTGTATTTTAACTTCCTGTATACTAGTTAAATCATTTTTATTAAATTATACAAGAACCACATACATAAATATGATATCATATGTGATCTTCTAATATTTCTTTGTTAACAATATTTTAGAAGAATCATTATTTCAGGTGTTAATTGAATCGTTTACCTTTATATATCTTGTAACATAAGTCATGTTTGTTAAATGATTAATATCCATAATTATGTTAAGTTATTAAACATTATTTTTAATCATAAAATGATAATTATTCTTGAATTTTTATGATTGGGAATGAATCTTATCGCGTTCGTGGAGACGGTAATCCGTACGTATGCTTGTGTAAAACCATCATTCAATTGAAGGTGAAATTGAATATAATTGGATGTTATATCATATATACAGAATACTTAACATGTTATATTTATTATTTAAACCAATTATATATCATTATTATACCCAACCAAATAATAAAGTTTTTAATAACAACTACACGACGATGTGGACACAGTAAGCCGTACGTACACACTAATGGTGGATTTTTCATTCATATGATGGATTGAATAATGAATATGGTTGTACTATAATAACATCATGGTATGTAGAAGTTACTGAATTTATTATTTTGGTATGGAAACAACAAATAAAGGGGAAGTGAAAGAATAAGATAACATTGAAAGTGGTGATTAAATTGTTACCTATTCTTCATGTTCTTCTTTTTGATTTGATCAAAAGGGATACTTAGGGTGGATATCTGATCA
The DNA here is from genome assembly GCA_963277665.1 of Viscum album. NCBI lineage: Eukaryota > Viridiplantae > Streptophyta > Magnoliopsida > Santalales > Viscaceae > Viscum > Viscum album. The sequence continues at coordinate 1,260,928,987 of OY728132.1, read as the reverse complement.
AATTAAGGCCTCTATGATGTTGTTACAGTGGTTGGGAGTATATTTGGGATGGGTTTGGATATACCAAATGGTTTTGGAGGTGTAATATTAAGAGAAGGGGAAGTTCCCTTTTATAAGAGTGGCGAGAGTCACTTTAGGAAAAGCTTGAAATATTGTTTTATTATAAATTTATTTTTGGTTTCTAATGGGTTCAAATGGATTTATTTAGAGTATAAGGTAGGTATTGGTCGAAAAAATCTCCACAAATAGGTTTTATATAGGTTTAGGTCACCATATTAACCTTATATTTTATATTTAACTCTTAGTTAAATAGTTTGACATTTACCATGTCTCCTTGTATTTTTATATTATATGGTTAATAAAATTACTAGAAACTGCCAAGAGAACCCAAAGTGGTTCATTAATAACATATATATCATTACATAAGTCTATTTTATGATTCTTAGATTTTAGGACTATTATATAATTTAATAAAAAGATATTTGTTTTAAAAACTAAACTTTGTCAATGTTGACACTATTTAGTATTTAGTTTTTCTAAAAGTAATATAAACATGATTAATTAAAAAAATTCATTAAATCAACCTTATAAAGTCATTTTATATTATAAAATTATTGTAATTCATCCAAAGTCTCAATTTACATTTATTCTAATATTTATAATATCAATTATTTTAATCTTTCATTAATTAGGTAATTACTGCATCATCATTGTGTCATAAATAAATTTTATTATTTAATGTCTAAAAATTATAAATAAAATATCATGATGTAGGAAATATTTTTCTCTCTCTAATTAATATTTATAGTATAATTTATCTATTGTATAACCCTATATTAAAAATCGTTTAGTTACTAAACATTGAATTTTACACTTTTTACTCTTCTTTAAATAAAATAATAATAAATTTCCTAATCTTATAAAAGCAGATAAAAAGGTTCATATTTTATTCCTAATGTTTATTTTGGTATAAAATAAACTTTTCAAATATAATTATGACACATTTTAGGGTAATTATAATTCCATTTTTACCATTAATTACCCTTTTTACTTTTAACCGTGGTAAATAAAATTCAAAAGTTTCTATTCACCGAAAATTATTTTCATCTTATTGAACCAAATTTTACATACTAATGTCAACCGTGTCTCTTGTATTTTTAAAATTCAATCCACAGAAGCGGTAAAATTACGTTTTATAGAAACTTACAAATGTGCCTAGAAGATGGGTAAAATGCGGTAAAAAGTTTTATAAAATTGTTTATATCTAATCTTAATATAAAATGAATCCAATGAACTACATTGAATTTATATTGGTATTGTTTATCTATTTTCACATAAAATAAATTTAAATAAATTAAATAATTATTTTTGTATAAATTCATTTTTAAACAATAACGCATTGTTTTTCACAATTAATCAAAAATTGAACGTTTTCAAAAAAATACCAAAAATTCACTTTAAGTTAATTTGGATATTTCAAATTAAAAAATGAGTTTCTTTCACAAAATTATAAATATATAATTTTTATTAATAATTTTTAAAAAATATTGCTGTTGTCAAAACTAGAAGGCCGGTTTTTGAGAAGTAAAAGCTATCCAAATATCGATATGTGTTTATGTCTAATTAAATGTAAAATTACTTCCATTGACCTACATTGGATTAAATGATAAAAATATAATCTAATTATACCTCAAAAAAATCGAATATATAATTTAACACTAAAAATTATTTTTATTAAATAAGTTGTTTTTAATTAAAATGTAGTGTTTCACTATTCATCAAAATATGAAAGTTATTAGAAAAGCATTGAAAATTTATCCAAACAAAATTTTTATGTCCATCTTCAAAGGAAGATTTTTATTTCATCAAATTAAACATATAAATGGGTCAAATATTGGATTTAAAAATCAGTCTCCATTTGAAGGCGATAAAACTTCATTTTTTGAAAAATACTTATTTTATATAAAAAAATGAAATTGTTTATATATTTTGTTTAAGAAACACATAATATAAATGTTAAAATTATATGGAGTATGTAATGTTCAAAATGCAGTTAATACTATTCATAACCTCTATTTGAATGGCAAGTTTGGTAAGTCGTGTTGTGCTCGAACTCGGTGTTTTGTGTAGTGCAAACAATTGAATTACTTTAAACAAAATAATTTAATTTGAAATTATGTGGTGTTATAACTTGGTTCCTTTAGGTTTTTGCCATTAATAATATTAAAAGGGGTTCTTGTGAGTGATGAATAATTAACAACTTACAAGTATTATAATAAATGTTCTTATGAATAACTCAACATTGAAATGTCTTACTCATTAAAACCACCATAATAGCTTTTATCTCTACTAAAATAATACGGTTTAATCAAGGTTTTTTATGTTGGGTTCTCCTGAACATTTTAACCAAATTCCTTGACATAATAAATCCTTAGTAATGGATTGTAAAAATAAAAATTTTATCAAATAATATCCCATCTTATTGTCTTAATGGTGTACAATCTTAGGATCACTCATCTTTTACTAACTAATGATCGGTCTAATACTCAACCAATCAATTTTAGGGTGAATACCTAAAGGTGAATTTTTGTCCACAACTGCATCCAATTTCTAATATCCTGATAGGGATGTAATTTATAACAAAACCACACACACACACACAAAAATAACTAATCTTTTTTGATATAATCCTAAACATATACATATACCATACACATATCCCTTGTGTTTTCGCTAATGTTATCTTATCCAATTCCCAAAGAAACAACTAAAGGAATCCTAAAAAATTACTATACTACTCTTCAAAAATAACTAAACCATTCATTGAAACAAAAGATCAAAACCTGAGATGGGAATATCTTTATTTTACATAATTTATATAAGATTAACATTACATCTCACAATAATCATACAATCCCATGAATGTCAGGTTTATGTTCATTGAGTACTGGTTACATAAGAAATATATTCTATAATACATTTAATTATTTTACCATAATTAAGTCACACTAGGATCCTTTTAGACTTATCATAAGTTATACTCATCTTCCTAGCCTAGTAAATGGAAAAAATAAATTGCTGAGATAAAACAATAGGTAATGGAATAATCATATTAGATCATGATGGTGTGAAATATATATAGGTTAAGAGGAATAAACAAATGTCTTTAAGAGAATGATCATAGGATTGGAAACACGGCATAATTAAACGACGTCATAAGATCCTAAAATAATTAATCTGATAAAGAGAATAAAACTTGAAATCATAATCATATTTCAAGTCTTACATCCAAGACCATTATATCATAGAATAAAGGGTCACTTTGTGGTTTTAGTTTACTCTTAATTCCCATAAACATAGTGGATAGAGTCCCATGGTGTATTGGTTTCACTCCCCATTTAGTTTCATATTATCTCATGATATATAAAGATTTTCCTATTGTATTGTTAAAATATATAATTTCATATCGACCTATGAAAAAATGAAAAAAAAAAATTAATATGTACTTGAAGATATATGCCACATTTTGTATAGAAACCATACATAAGACATAACCATGATAAAATCCACGATAAAGACATCGGTTTTATAATCTTGTCTTAAATAATAAATGAAGGATATATAACATGGATTTCAAAGAAAAAAAGAATTTAATAATTTTGGGTGTTCAAGTTTTAAAAATAAAACATATGTTTTTGACATTAAATTACAATATAGAATAGTTTATAATAAGTATTAAGGATAAGTAATAATAAAAAGGAACCATGTAAGTAATTATTTCCAGAATGATAAAAAGACGTTTTAATGAAATAAAGGGTGTGTTATTTTCATTTCAACCACAATTGAATCAGGATTTCACTCCAAACAATAATGTCTTTTTACAATTTATTTATAGTTAAAAATTTAAAGAGGTTACACTTTTAATGAAATAAGAAATCATAAAGTTGATTTATGTTAGGATTATATATAAGTATAAATTTTTAAGGGAAATATAAACATACCTTAACCAAAGATAAAGATAAATTAAAAAAGTTATATATTTAAGTAACATATATATAAATGAAAATAATTAATTAGAATTAGATTAAGGAAAAAATATAAAAATAAATATAACATTTAACTCAAAAGTAATAAGGGTGGATGTGAGGTTACATTTTTAGGTTTTAAAATACCATTATTGAAATAAAACATCCTAAAAATGATAAAAACATTATTTTTTTTAAATTTTAGAATGGAAATATGAAGTTCACATAATATAAATTGCAATTAGGATTATAAAAATTAAATGATAACATTGGATATAATTAGAATATATAGATAATGATGGGAAATAATCTTTAAAATAGATGGTAAATATTATCAATTGTGATAAAATAGTTGAGGAATAAATTCATCAAGTTGTGATATTTAAATTTGATTTAATTTTCCTCAAAGGAGAAGATAAATAACACTGAAATATTATATTATGGTATAAGTGACCAATCATTAAACAAAAAATTTCAAGATGAAACTTTATATCTAAAAGAAAGGGCCTTTGAGTTAAAAAAACCATTAAAACATCATAATCATTCTAATGAAAATTCATAAAAGGATTAAAATGAGGGGTGTTTTTAAATACTATAGATTTCATAAAATTTATGAGAAAAGTAAATCTTTGTCTAATATATATTATACAAAAGGATACCAGTAGAGAATACGATTCATATCACAATAAAAAAAAATTAAGATCCAAAAATCCATTACCTTAGGTATTGATTCATTATACACATTTGGTAAACATCTTGGATAATCAAATTAAGTTTATTAAAATATTTAATAATTTTTTTGTTAATATTTAATTTTAGAAGGACTTTTTATTTACATATTTTTTTTCAGTTATTAATTTTTTTTAGCTTTTGTCGGTTAGTTAAGGTGGTTCGATCAATTTATATAGAAATATCTTATTATGTTAATAATTTTTTTAAGGTGTTATAAAATAGAATAAATATGTCCATAGTTACAGATGTTTATTTCCATTATTATTCCCTTATAACAAAATATAAAATGTTCCATAGGATTCCCAATTAGACTCATGTTGAGAAATATTCCATGATATGTTCATTTAATGTTGTTAAAATTACGATAATAATTTATTAATAAAATTATTATTTTTTGTACAATATTGACATTAAAAAATATTTATAGTTTAATAAGTATAATTTATATAAATTATATATATTTTTAAAATCATCTATTATTGGAGGTAATGGAAAATGGAATAAGTAAAATTGTTGAGGTGGTAGTTTTCATATACATGGGGGATGCTCTCATTTTCCATTAATAGGGAGTGTGTATAAAAATAAAATTATTATAATTTCATAATCTGAATGATGTTATAATTGATATATTCTCTAATTCAAAAATTATTTCACACTATCCATGTAATGATTTTATGGTAAATAGAATCTATCATTCATAAATCGGTCATCTGCACAAATTCATGACAACGTCTTCATTTATGGAATGGTTTTGGAAAAAGTTAGAAAATTGATATTTCATTAGTATAATAACATTAATAATATTAACAAAACTAATTTTTTCATACTTCCTTGGATATAAAATGTTTTGGAGAGTGAGAATAAGAATAAAAGATTAAGGAGTTATTATTGCTCAAATGGATAAATTTAACTTTATCTTGGAATTATTCATGGAAATTAAAGGGTTATGATACGTTATAGAGACCAAGATATTATGGAAGTTAAGTATATTTCTTATAGAGGTAAATTGGGTAGATTTTAAAAAAATTAAAGGGGAATTGTATCATTGATGGAGTAGAACTAATCTCACTTTGTATATAGATGGAAATGGTATTTTTGAAAATAATCATTATATCTCAATGATTTAATGAAACTTATATAGGTTAAATGGATCTAAAAGTGGTGAATAATTGTGTTTAGATGGGTGTGGGTTAATAAATCCTCAAATATTAATTTAAAAACATGTTTCATACATTTTTTCAACATCCCGAGTTTTTTGAAACTATTTTTTTGAATAAATTAATTTTCATTGATGTTTGGAATTTAATGATACAGTAATTCCAACATTCATTATACACAACACCAAGACAAGAATGTTAAACAAGCAACACCTATATGTCTTGTGTTAAACAAAACATTAAGTATCTATGAATCATCATTTTAATGTTATAATTATTTAAATGATATTGTTATAACCTAGTCAATAACCTTATTAATATGAATGTAAATAATTAATTTTAAAATATTATTTATAATTATTTTTTATAAATAAAACATATTTATAATAAAACATATAATATTGGTAAAGTCTTATATATGTTTGAAAATACTATTTTCTTCAAAGAATTTCTTTTTATGTCCTTTTATAAAGAATAATAAAATTAATTTTTGAAACATTTATAAATTTAATTTGGTAAAATAAATTTAACACTCTAAGTTAGACTCTCAAAATTATATTATGGTTAATTTTTTTGGATTCTTATAAAAAAAATCATTTTTGGATGAATAGTGAAAATAAAGAAATTTAATTCCAAATATATTTTTCATCTAAATAATGTATATAGTTAAATTATACTTTACGTTTGTTTTAAAGTCACGATAGATGAATTATAAATATATTATTACAATTTAGATAATTGGGATCATTTTTATATTTAATTTAGTTATTAAATCTTCAATAACATTTGGACATTATCACTTTAAAAACTCACTTTCTCCCAACGTTTGTATGATTAGAATTAACCTTAATTTTTCATCTTCTATGAATTTAATTTAGAAAATTGAAATACATATCTGTAATTATTATATATATATATATATATTCTAACAATATCAGCATTATTTTTTACAGAAAATATGTGTGATAGTGATTAAAATTAATTATAATGATGAAATTAAAATTAAGCTTAATAAGGGACTAAACCTTAAACTTAATGGACCAAATGAACTATCCATTTGTCCAAAACCCATTGGATGCCCATATTTCATCCATAAAACTTATATTATTTATCTGTTTTTGTTTTTTATTATTATTTTAGATATAAACATGGGTACACCTAACTTTTTTTCAAAAGTGTCAAGTATTTACCCTCCCTCCCTTATAAAAGGCCACCACGTCTCCTCATTTATATATCCTCTCAAACCTTACTGATTTGACAAATTTCAAAACAATTCAATTAAAAAATCCATTACTTCCTCTTTTAAGACTACGTTTGGGATGGAATCCATCCAAGGAATCCTATTAGTGCAAACCAAAAGGAGTTGCCCAAAGAAGTGGTAACATCCTTCGTCAAGGTTTTTGTTCCTTTATTGTAATTATAAACAACCATAATTATTCTTATTCCATCATAAATAATAACCTCATTATCCTTAATATACTGAGATTTTGTTCTTATATTGGTTTTACCTACACATTCACACACATTCATCTGATTGGTAACAAACTTATCGTTCCTATGTACAGTGAACTACAGCCTCCCAAAACAATGTTGTTCTTTTTTCATTTACCACCTCACATTGTTGGGAATTATGATTGAAAATATATTTTTATATTATATATATTATATATATTAATTTTTTTCCTCTTTAATTATTATATAACACATACTTTTATACATTCACTTCTTTTAAAAAATATGATACATTGATTTGGTGAACTGTGGACTACTGCCTCCTCAAATTGATTGGATTCGTTCATACTCTACATGAATTATATTACAGATGGGTTCAGTAAATGTATATGATAAATTTGAAATAATAATTCTATTATAATAAGTATATATAAATATATACATATATTTAATTTACATACTTTCATTAATATGATAATTAAACGGAAACAACATTCATGCATACATACGACCTACCATATCCACGAACGGGATATTCCATATCATATTTTTATCATTAATTTATTGTTATAAATACATATATTCTGAATATATATTATATTAATATAATTTTTTACATTCTTGAAATCATGTCATAAGTATGAGGACAATAAATATTAAAAACTAAGACACTTGTGAAAAAAAAGTTGATATTACCTGATACATAACTTTGACATGGAAGTTTTAATAAGCATGTAATAAAAATCAAATTATGATATTAAATATAAGAATATGTCATTATGATATATTTATAATAGAAATATTTTTATAATACATGAGATTTTAATTAGTACTATCTCAATCAACACATAAGGTAAGGGTATTTCTAGTCGCACTTTTATTTCTATGAGATTTATGCCTTTTTCACCACTCCATTCATTTTTCTAGTGTATATATTTCCTAGGAATATATAATATTATTTTTATAATTCAGTTTATTGTTATTTATATATCTATTTTCTGGTATCTCTTTCATTTGGTTTAGGTTTGAATAGTTAGTAAATTGGTAAAGTATATTTGTCTCAATTTTCCTTCTTTGAGGCATGTTCCATTAATTTCAAAAATCATGTTTTCATGAAAAAATCCAAATTTTTTTTTTTAAATGAACTTTAAAAGTCATTTTCTATGAAAAAGGATTTCAAAAATTGTATATGGTTTTCAAATGATCCTGTATATGTTTTCAATTTATTTCAAAATAAATGGTTGTTCAAATTTTTTTTAATATTCCTTTTCAATGAAATGGTTTTAATAAATGATTTCAAGAATACTTTTCATAGAAATGGTTTTAAATTTTACTTTATTCTTCCTTACCAATGAAATATTTTTAAATGTTTTTTCAATCTTCCATTTTATGTTTTCAATAAAAAAGGATTTCGAAAGGAATTATTTCTTAAAAGAATTTTTTTTAAAATAAAAAAGGATATTATCCTCAATAATTTTTTTGAAGGATCATTCCCAATTATTTTCCATCAAAGATGACATCTGTTGGTGTAACTCAAGCATTTCTGGTAAATTATCCAAAATTTCTATTTGTATTATTTCTCAAAATCGTTTATGTTTTGATGTAATGGTGTTTATGAAACCCATTCCTTTTCCATGGTGTTCATTCTTTTGATACCTGCTTATTTTCTTGGTTTAGGCTTTGATTAAATGATTTTAAATCTTTTATATTTTTCATAGGTAATGATATTATTACATTTTTATGAAACAAATTTATTTCATGGGTTAAGATATGATTGTTTAGTATTTTTTGGAACATGTTTGTATGATATAATTATTAGATGGGTGGGACCTTTAACCCCCTCCAATGCATTGGGTAAAAGTTCATATCTCATGAGATAATTGTGGGAATAATATTGAAGGTCTTGATCCACTCTGGGGAGATGGGGAAACTAGATAAAATATGGTTTAATTGTGCAACCAGATCTAAAATGGGAAGATGGGGAAATGTGGTCATTAGGGGAAATGGAAGAACATGGTTCATTATAAGGAAATGATTGTGATTGGGGATAGTGGTGTTTCCTACCCAGTAGGTGTATTCCCCATGTAGTTTCGTGTTATTTTTTGGAAATACACCTTGACTTGTAGGGAATGTTATTACATGATTCAATTTCTTCCACAGTTCAATGTCTTATTTATAAATTATGCTACCATGGATTATGCTCTTTATTCCCAAAATGTTTTATATCTTATGGACTACTAATATTTATGTCATGTTTCATGTTTATGATCCTCGATATGCAGGTTATGATATTATATTATAATGATCACATTCACGTACCCTTTTATTATTGTTTAGGATTACATATCTCCATTTTTATGCTTACTGAACATCTGATTTAAATATTTTTGTGTTTTCATTCCACAGGTTATGAATATATGTTTTATTCAAAATGTGTTTTAGAAGGTGTATAGTCATTAAGAATCTAGTGTGGTATTATGTAGCTCACTTATGTATCATTATTTTTGTTTCCATGTTTCTAAATTAACTATACAAATAAAGTCTTTGGTATTATTTTTTTTCGAATTTATTCAGTATTCCTCAAAAGTGATGTAATGTTAATGTTTAAAAATGGTGGGTCTCAACATTTGGTATTAATGAAAATTATTAGTTAACCTTTTGAAACTCTGATGAAAAACCCTTAGTGATACCCCTAAAAAATTCCTAAGGATAATTCTAAGGTTGAGGGAAAGTATAGTAAAATGCCATGGAATATTGTTAAAGGATAGAGTGAGTTGTTTCATAGAAATAAATATTTGTCTAGATAATACAAATGAATGTTGTTCTGGAATAGATCTACATAGGGGTAACTACTCTATCAATATGTGTTATGCTTGAAATGAGCATAACACGGAACATGAAACAGGATTTACTATGCACAGAGTTTGTCACTACCAGGAGATTTACATGGGTAATTCACAAACTATTCTGGAACCGTAAAAAAATATTTAAAAATAACTTTACTATGAATAACCGAGGGTAAATCGATGGTGTCATAGATTAGTTAAGGGTTCCTTATTTAGACCAAGTCTTAGTGTTTTTTCAAGATTATGTGGTTCCCCACTATGGAAAATGTTTCTTACTCAACAATTTTTGGTTTCAGTTATTGGATGAAACCTACGGGAATTTTGTTAATGGTAATTCCAAAAGGAAATGAAAGGATATTTCTTCTGAGAACCGGAATGCAATGGGTATGAAAGGAAAAATATCTTTACTAGTCTCACCCAAAATTCTCAATCCATGAATCATGTAATGCTTCCAAATAAGAATATGAGGAAACAATGTCCTGTTGAGTACTTTATAAGAAACATCTAGCTTCTTTTATTGGGTATTTTAATCCACTTGTTACGTAACACTGGATCAGCAACACTAAAAATATATTCTTCATTATCTTATGTTTGGATCATGATAAATTAATTCGGGATATTTATTGGGTATAAGTTGAATCAGACGAGTTATGGTCCCCAATCAATAATACGAGGAAGCAATATGAAATTGAATCCATGGATTGGGATGTGTTCCAGAACATATTTTTAAATAAATACTTTCCTTAAGTTATTTTTTTGAAGGAGTAAGGTCATTTCCTTATGTTGATGAAAAATGATGGTGAATTGGTTGGTACCTATGAGGCTAATTTCACAAGACTTGACAGTTTCACTTCTGCAATTATTATCCAACCCAATTGTAAAGTTGGTCTATTATTCAGTGGCTTAAATACAATTTTCATAATGGAATTGGACATAAGAGACTTTAGTAGCTATGAAGGAATCGTGAGTTGTTCGATGCATGATGAAATAGAGGTTCAACTTACACATAAATCTCATGGATTTAATAAGAAATGGAATATGGAGTTCAAATGAATCTCTGAAAATCATGAATATAATAACATAAAATTTTCTTTATGCTTGTCTGTTGAAAGAAGAATTGATGAAATTGTCTTGTAGGGTATAATAAGTGTTTAACGTGTTGATGGAAAGTCAATCATGAAATTTATTTCTACTCTAAAAGGGATTTAATTATATGTTGAGGGAAATATACATATAATTCACTAACAACACATGGATGCCACAAGTGTAAGGAGGATGGGTATAATGCAAAACTGGTACCAAACCCAAGGTTTAGAGATGATGATCAGCCTCAGTAACCTCTTAAACTTAGGGATAAGGTTAAATCTCATGTCACCAATATTTCATATGAGGGGTGCGATAACAATGTATTGAATGGTACACGTACAACCCATTTTAGAACTATAAATGTATTATTTGATTCTGGATCTACCCACGCATTCATGTCTAAAGAAATTTATAGGGGTATTAATATTATAACTATATGAATAGTTATTGAATTATCAATACAAACCCCTAATCATATGATGATTTTATCTCAAGTATATGATTACTGTCTATTTGAGGATTGTGGGAATGTGCTTCCTATAAATCTCGTCATTCTTCATTGGGATAAATTTAATGTCACATTAGGTAGGGATTTGATTTATCTACATAAATATGACATCACTTTTTGTGGAATGGAAGTTAAATATGATATATTAAACCAACATTTTATTTTTTATCAATGTGAAAATAATTATGAAATTCTTATGGAGATTATATCTAGTGTATGGGTCTTAATTACCATTTAGAAGGCTTGTTTGTCTCAATTAGTTGGAGAGAAACTCGGCATTCATGATATTCCTATTGTTTGGGAATTTTTGGATGTGACCCTGGAAGAGTTACATAGTATTCAACAAAAATGTGATGTTGGGTTCGTGATAGAACTAATTCCTAGTTCCACACTAATTTCAAAGACTCCCTATAGAATGGCCCCAGTTGAGTTTCAGGAATTAAAGGGGAATCAACATGAAAACTATGATAAGGGATTCATTACACCAAGTGTTTCATCTTTTTTTGCACCTATTATCATTGTGAAAAGGAAAGATAGGTCAATTTTACTCTTTATTGATTATTTGGAGTTGAACATGATCATGATCAAAAACATGTATCCTCTTCCTCATATTCATGACTTTTTGATCAACTATGCAGAGCTCAATACTTTTCCAAGACTGACCACCTTTCATGATATCATCAATTGAGGGTTAAAAAAGATGATATACCCAATATGTAATTACATAAAATGTATAGACACTGTTAATATATAGTTATTACTTTTGGTCTTTCTAATTCCCCTTATTTCTTCATGGATTTGATGAATGTAGTCTTTAAAGATTACCTCGATCAGTTTTTGGAAGTCTTTATAGATGATATTATTATATATTCAAAGATAAAAAATAGAATAAATACCGCTTGAGAATTGAACACAAGTCCATGAAGAAGGATAAACTATATGAAAAACTTTCACAATGTAAATATTTGATATGAAAGCTTCTATTTTTACTTTACATAACTTAAAGAGATGGTATAAGAGTAGATCAATCAAAGACTGAGGCTATTGAATGTTGGCCTAGACCTACAAAATTTACTAATATCCATATATTTCATGGTTTAGTAGGAAATTATTGAAGGTTTGGGGAGAATTTATCAAGAATATCTAATCCTTTTATAAATTTAACTTGTAAGGGATCAATGTTCCCCCAGATATATTTATGTGTGGAAAATTTCAAGGAACTAAATAAAAGTTTATTTAGTACACAACTAAATAAATAACCTTATATTGAATAAGAGTATGTAATATATTATGGTGAATAAAATAATATATTGGGATGTGTTATTATATAGAATAACATTGTTGTTACTTGCGCCTCATGATAGTTTATGATCCATGAAAAAAATTAACGAACTCGTTATTTAGAGTTTGCAGTGGTAATTTTTTCATTAAATATTTGGAGGAATTTTCATTATCGAGAAGAGTATAATATATATAGTGATCATAAGTGTATAAAATATATGTTCACATAGAATAATTTGATCATGAAACAAAGAAGATGGATATACTTGATAAGTGAATATGATTCCTCAATACATTACCACCCTTGGAAAGCAAACAAGGTGGTCAATGTTTTTAGTTGAAAGTATCATACAATCCTATCAAGGTTGAGGATAAAAAAAGATCTAATATTTCTGGTTTTGAAAAGGATGGATCTAGAAATACTAAAGGAAGGGGGGAAATATTTTCTTGCTTAATTGAATGTTTATCCCTCTATCGAACTGGAGATTAAAGAGGTGCATAAGGAATATGTAGAGCTAAAAAAGAAAGAAATGTCCCATACTTTAACCATGATCATGATAAAATGATAAGTTTCGGGAACCGTGTATCTGTTCCTTACATACCGAATTTGAATAAGGATTTTTTAGAGGAATATAATATTTCCTACTTTTTTATTCGTCCTTCATGTATAAAGTTGAATATAGATTTGATGGAATACTTATTTTGGTATTCAACGAAGAGGGATATCACCATGTTTATATGTCGTTGATTGGTATAATTAAAGGATTTGGTAGAATGAAAAAAATTATATGGTTTTTTTTCATCCATTAACCGTACAAAAATTGAAATGGGAAAACATACTATGGATTTTTGCATTGGACATACCAGAATATTTAATGGATTTAATATTATATGGGTGGTAGTCGATAACCTTATTAAGTCAGTGCACTTCATTTTCATTATAGGAGACTTCTCTCTGGAATATCTCTCCTTAATAAACATTATGGAAGTGGTAAGGTTTCATGGAATACCCCATTCTATTGTATCAAATTAGGATTTGATATTTACCTAAATGTTTTGGTGAGGTATTTATCATGAACATGATACAAAATTTAGTTTCAACACTGCTTCTCATACTCATATGGATGGTCAGTTTCAAGGAAAAATTCAAACCCTACAGGATATATAGACATATTTTTCATGGTATTTCAAAGGGGGTTGGTATAAACACCTTACTCTTGTTGAGTTTTCCTTAAACAATATCCTTAGTAAATAATTCAGATTGATACTTTTGAATCTATGCATGGGTAGAAATTTAACAATCTAACTATCTGGGATGATGTTTGAGAAATGAATTTATCAGGACCTAAGGCAACTAAAAAATGGAATATAAGGTTAGAACCATTCAGAATCATATCAAACCATGTAATAGATGGTAGAATTGAAAAGTTTATAATCATTTGTGTTACCTATAATTTAATGTTTATGAGAAGGTGATTCTATTAATTTCATAGTGGATGAATATTATGAGGTTCAATGAGAAAGGTAAACTAATCCCTTGGTACATCGATCCATTTAAGATTCTTGATCATATCAAAATGGTATCCTATCGCTAAGAACATCCTATAAATCTATCTCAAGTATATGATGTGCTCCATGTATCTATCTTGAGGATGTACATACCTGACCCTTCACATGTACCGAACTCATAAGGCATACCACTGGAGAATGATATATCTTATGAGGAATGACCAATTGAAATTCTAAATCATACATAGAATATTATAAAGAAAAAGAACACCCACCTGGTTTAATTTTAATGGGGAAATCACTAATTAGAGGAATCAATGAAATAACTTCATTATATGATGCGAAAGAATTATTGACATTTGTTTGTATCATAATGATGAATTTCGAGTTAGAAATTCATTTTAAGGGGGGTAGAATTTAATACCCTGAGTTATTTGGAATCATTTTTTTGAATAAATTAAATTTCTTTTGTTTTTTGAATTTTATTTTACACTATGTAAAAAATTAACTATATGATACACCAATATAATCATTCTATACAAGAAACACTGCATTTCCTTTCATTACACAGAACACCGAGTTTCTATGAAACATCATTTTATTGTTATAATTATTCAAATGATATAGTTATATCCTAAAAAGTAAAATTAGTAATATTAATAAAAATAAATATTTTTTAATAATTATTTATAATATTTTTATATAAATATAATATATTGATAATAAAAAGGGTAATATTTTTATAGTCTTTATATGTTTTGAAATATTAGTTTCTTAAAAGAACTACTTTTTATGCCATTCTATGAGCAATAATAGAATTAATTTTAGACACTTATAATATTCAATTTCATAATATTAACATAATTTTTGAATTCATAGTGTCAAAATTTTCTTTAGGTTAATTTTTTGGGGTTTTTCTGAAATGCTTTATTTTGGAATGAATAGTGAGAAATACGGAATTTTAATTCAAATATGATTTTTCATCTAAATAATTTATGTATTTAAGTTAGATTTAATGTTGGTTTTAAAATCAAAATATATCAATTATAAATATATTAATCCAATTTAGGTAATTATAATCATTTTTATATTGAATATAGATAAAAAAATCTTAATTAACTATTGAACACTGTCAATTTAAAACCCTGCTTTCTCATCACATTTGTGGGATTAGCATTAAAAATAATTTTCCCCTCCTATAATTTTAATTTTGAAAAATGGAAATAATATGTATTAATATGTATAATATTTATATTCTAAAAATATAAAATTATTTTTTTACCAAAAATATTAGGGAAAGTGATTGAAATTAATTTCATCGGTTAAGTTAAAATTAAAAATAACAAGCGACAGAACATTAAAATTAATGTAAAAATATGCTATAAACTTTTCAATAACCCATTGTATCAATATATTTCATCCATAAACATTATATAATTGAGTTTTTCTGGTTTTTTATGATTTTTTATAAGTAAAGACATATATACATCTAACTAGTTTTCAAAAATACCAAGTGTGTCCCCTCCCTATCTTGTAAAATGAAACCACCTCTCCACCTTATTCCCACCCCTAAAACCACATATATTTGGAAAATAAATTCCCCATAAACATAAAAAAAATACATTAATTCTTCCATTAAGCCTCCCTTTTGGAATAAATCCAACCAAAGAATCCCTTTGGCACAATCCAAAAAGAGTTACACAAAAAAGAGGTGACATCTTTCTTCAAGATCCATTATTTTATTTTATTTCCCCACTACCTCATTATTCCTATTCCATGCATACATATTATAGTATGTATCATAAATATACTAATATATTTTTTTACATGGTTTTTACGTATGCTTACACACACTTCCATCAAATGTGTACCAAACATACCATCCTTGTGTATGGTGAACTATCGCCCCACGAAATGATGTTGTTTATGTTCCCTATACCACATATCATGGTTGGTAATTATAATTTAAAATATATTTTAATATGATATATTTGATGTATTTAGGTTCCATAAATTATTATTTAACACATACCTTCTCGATTTCAATTTTTTATAAACCCAATAATTTCGTTCGGGGAAGTGTGGACTACCACATACTCAATGTGATGTGATTCCTTCACAATATATATATAATATATTAAATATGGGTTAAGTAACCATATATGATATATATGAAATAATAGTTCTAATATTATTATTATATATATATATACATATATTTCATTGACTTTCATTCTTTCATTATGTTGATTAAACGGAAAAAGTGTGCATGTGAACATATGAATAGTCGTCTCCATAAACGATGTTTTCTATTTCATATTTATATGTTTCATAGATTATTATATATATATATATACTTAATATAAATTATATTTATATCATGTTTTACATTCTTAATATCTTCATATAAGTATAAGGACTAAAAATATAACAAATTAATACACATGATAAAAACAAACGGATATTACATGAATTGTTACCTTAATATGGAAGTGTTAATAAGAGGGTAATATAAAGCCATATATGGTAATTAATATAAGAATATGTTTCAATGGTAGACTTATAACAATATTATATTTATTATATATGAGTTTTTAATGAGTATGACGAGAGTGAAACCATAAGGTAAGAGTATTTCTAGTCTCACTTCTCTTTTAATGGGATTTACTCCATATTAAACACTAAATTATTTTGTGTGGTGTATATAATTCCCATAAATATGATATGTGATTGTTATCATTAAATTTATAGGTATTTTTATATCCATTTTATGATCTCTCTTTCATAGGTTTTATGTTTGAAAATCCATAAAATGAGTAAAGTATATTTGTCTCAATTTTCCTTCATTGAAACACATGCCTTTAATTTCAAAAACTAATATTTCTAAAATTATTATAAATTTTTTTTTCATAAATAAAAATTACTGATTATTTTCAAGTAAAAATTATATTAATTTGTTTTGGTTTTTTAAATATTAAAAAATATATTTTTAAAGTATTTTCAATGAAATTATATTAAAAAATGTATTCAATCATAATTTTCAACGAAAATGTTTTCAAAATTGTTCCCAAGATTCTATTTAAAATAAATGGTTTACAATAATGATTCCCAGTTTCATTTTCAATGAAATAGTTTTTAAAAAAAATTCATGATTTTTTTATCTTTTCATTGAAAAACAAATTTCAAAAGGAATTATTTTAAAATTATTTCATTAATAATAAAGGATATGTTCCTCAAGAAATGTTTTTAAAATGGTATTTATAAATTAGTTTCTACCTAATATGCAATCTGTTCATGTTACTCATGCCTTTATTGGAAAGGATATAAAGGTTCCATTCGTATTCTTTATCTAAATGGTTTATGTGTTGATGGAATCATTTTTATTAAACTTGTTCCACTTCCATAAGTTTTATTATTTTGTAACTTGCTTCTTTTTAGGGGATATACATTGATGAAATGATTATGAAACCAATATTATTTACATAGGTGATTATATGATTACATGTTTATGAAACCCATTTCATTACATGGTTTATGATAAAAAAAATTATGATTTTGGGTCACATGTGTGTATGATTTCATTATGAGATCGTTGGGACATATATCTCCCTCCAATGCATTGGGTAAAAATTTATATCTAGTGAGATAATTATGAGAATCATGTCAATGGGCTTGATCAAATATGGGAAGATGGGGAAACCTGGTCCACTATGGGATGATGGTAAAACTTGATCTATTATCAGATGATGGGAAAACTCGATCCTCTATGTGAAGAAGGGGAAACACGGTCCACTATGGGAAGATAGGAAAAAATGATTCCTTATCAGGAAAGGACTTTGGCTGGGGATGATGGTGTGTCTCTCCTAGTTGATGTAGTCCCCATGAAGTGCCCTATTAAGTTTTTGAAACTCAATTTGACTTATAGGGAATGATATGACATGTTTATGTGTCTTCCACAATTCAATGTCTTTTTCATATGTTATGATTTCATGACATACACTATTTATTCCCTTATAATTCATGTATTATAAAATGATAATCTTTATGACATGATCCATGTTCATGATCTTTGATATTTAGTGTATGATCTTCTAATATCATAATAATGTTCTCATACACTTATTATCCTTTTTATGCTTATATATCTCCATTATTACCCTTACTGAGGATCTGAGATCCCCACTTTTTATGTTTCCTTTCCCTAGGTTTTGATAATATGTATTATGTATGATGTTTTTAAGAAGGGTGAAATCTATTAAGAGCTGATTGGGAGATAATATAGCTCACTTATGTACCCGTGTTTGTGTTTCTGGGTTTCCAAAGTCCCTAGACTAATATTGTAGAGACCCAAGCTTAACATACATGGACATTACATTACTTTTGTAGAAAACATAATACATGACACAAACAGATGCCCAATGACCATATTAGTAAAGTGTCTTTGAAAACTCATGAAATAATCTTATAATCATAGTGAAATATCTTCAATCTCTCCCACAAATATCTTCACCTTTTGTTTTCTTACATAAAACATTTCTTTATATCATGGAAAAAAGAAAACATAAAAAGGGTGAGTTCAAATGCTCAGTAAGGGTAAGTATGGAGAAAATAAAAGAAACCATATACATTTGAACGTAAAAACATGAATATAAAGTTTTAACAACAAAATCTTGTGTTGTGAAATAAATTTTTTAAGTACGTAAGGAATAGATAATAAGGGAACATCAATCATGATAAAATATTATGGGAATAAAACATGTAATTGTGTAAAACCATTAAGCACATGATATGATTTCTGTAGTAGACAAGGAATTGTTGCCAAGACCATCATAGTGGACAAAGTCCATTACTGAACCAGGTTTACCTGCCATTCCAGCAATGTATTAATGAACCTGATTTACTTGTCGTTCCAGCCTTTTTTATGTCATGAGATATAATTCATTACCCAATGCATTGGTGGGAGATATAGGTCCCACCAATCTCATAATGAAATCATTCTTTCAGGTACAACAAAATAAACATAAATCATTCATCATAACCCAACGAATAAAATGGGTTTCATAAATATCATCCCATGATAACATAATCCATATAAAACCATGTAAATAATGGAGACATTATACTTGAAACCAAAATATTTTAAATAATGTCATCATAGATGGAAAATAATTTTGATAAAACAATTGAAATGAATTCTTGAGGAAAATATCATTTCTTCTTTCAAATCATTTTCATTTCCCAAAACGATGACCAATTTTAAAAAAATTGTTGAAAATAATCCGGAAATCTTGTAGAGGAAGATTTAAGTAAATAAGGTGTTATGAAATCTTAAAAATCCGATCATTCTGTATAAGTTAAAAAAACATTCTCCTCGTACTTTTTTAGGAAAAGTAATATAGTACCTCATATGGTAAACCAAAGAAAGATTCCTTCCACACCACATTGTAAAAGTCAAAAGGTGGGAAACTCGACTTTAAACACATAGGGAAGAATATTAAAAATATTATGAAAAATATTTTTTAAAAAACATGGACTCTTTTCATAAATATAACCACAGTAAATACTTACGAATAAACAATCTCGAATAAGAATGAGATTGGAATAATTATCCCTTACCTTAGGTTCAATTTCTTATGTACATTTCTGAAACCCTTGTATTGTTGGTCTAAAAATATTATAAACTTGTAACAGAACCACAATATTATTTATGAAATCATATATGATTCACTGTGACTTTATATTTCCCGTTCATTTGTCAATTCCATGTTAAAGTAGCGTTTTTGATTAATTATATCATCATTAACTACTTCCAGAATTTAAAACATGATTTATATATCATATATTTTCAATATATTAATATATATAATTGATCGATAAATGGAATGAAATACATCGTTGATGGAGACGGTATGTCGCACGTGCCCATGAATGCTGTTTTCATTTCCTTATTAAAGTAAATAACACACATATATATACACACATAAATACAGTAGCATTATTATTTCATATATCTCATTATTATTTATTAGATATAATTTATAATCATTCTTGAATGGTTTACATGGAGAAGGAATCTCATCGCGTCGTGGAGACGGTAAGCCGTACGTACGCACAGGTGAAAATATCATTCCCATGATTATGGAATTGTATTGAAGTGTATGTTATATAATATTTAATAATCAATATCACTTTACAATAATTATATATAGTTCTTTCTTATATCATTATATCCATCCAAGCATGTATGTGATGAAGAACATATGACAACACGGCGTGGAGACGGTAGGCCGTACGTACGCATGTGTGGTGACATCATTTTTCATAGGATGAATAGAAGAGGGAATATAGTTGTTTAATATTTATAATAACATATCATTATAAAAGTTATACTGGAGGTATTACCTAATAATTTAATAACACATATAGAGTAAGTAGAATAAGAAATAATTTTGATTAATTCTGTAAAGGATATTACCTCTTCTTCGACGTGCCTCTTCTAAACCTCCTCTTAGGGAACTAAAGGTGTACTTTGAAGAATATCATTACCTTTAGTATGTTGATAGAGAAGTTTATAAGTGAAATGGTCAGGTCTTGGCCGAGTTTGAAATCTCAAAATGGAGTGAAGATGAGAGGGAGTAGGTTCCCTTTTATAAGAGAGGAGAGGGGAACTTTTGGAAACCTCAAAAATATTAATTTATAATAAAAACCAACCCCACATAAAAACCTTGAAAATGACTCAACATAGAATATGAGATGATATAGAGTTGTAATTTCATCAACCAATAAAACTTATACATTTTTTTATTTTATTTTAAAACTTATTATTTTGATTTATCCTTTTTTAATCTATTTAATTTTAGTTGTGGTAATAATATTCAAAATTTTTAATGATTATAAATAATTACTGATTTGTTATTAATTTACCATAATTTGATCATTTATGACATTTTAGACCATATAAATTTTAATTTTTTATTTTTAAATATTTTTTTTTTATTTTTAAACAATTTAATAATATGTTATTTCTATAAAATATCAATGGTGTAAATTTTGACACTATTCATTTATTTGAATTTAAATAAAATCCACACAGAAGATATATTCACACCAAAATATTTAATAAATTCCTTAAATGTCTACTTCTTCTAAAAAATTCGTGGAGCACATTAATTAGTTCATTTATTAGTTATTTTAATATTTCTAAACCATTTATTTGATATTTCGCATTATAAAATAATTACTACATCATTTTTGTATAATTATTTAATATACTTATTTGTTGCATAAAAATTGAAATAAAATACTATGATAAATATAAATCTAATATCTTTGATAATAATACTTTTAGTCGAATTTATCTTCTAAAACACCCAAATTTTAAAATGTTATGTTTATTAAATTATGAAGGTGAAAACTTTGACATCATTTAAAATAATATAATATAAATGTCATAATCTATTTAATAAGGCTCCAAATGGTCCACAAGTCCACACATGGATTCTTGTGATGTAGATATACTCGACTAATATGTTTTGGTCAAGTGTTTGGGACTTTTGATGGGTATTATTATTTTAATAAAAATAATATTATTGATTTTTTCTATATAAATAATTTTTGCATCATTAATGTATATGCTATTAAGGTAGTTATATATTTCTTAAAAATTTAAAATAAATTACCATGATAAAGAAAAAACTTTATATATGAAATGATTATTTATAATCTAATTTATATTCAGAATAACCTTGTATTAAAAAAATTTAATTATTAATGTTTGAGTGAGACATATTTAACTTTATTTAAATAAAATAAATTAAATGTCTTAATCACATAAAAGTGGGTTAGACACAAGTATATTTTAGGAAGAAATATAATCTTCCAATTTTTTTAATATAAGTGTTAGGGTAATTTTATAATATTATTTTTACCCGTAATTACCTGATTTATCTTTAACTGTGGTAAATAAAATTAACCGTAGTTACTATTCAGAATGACTAAAAAATAAAATTTACCTATTTACACAATTTGGACATCCTGATTTAAAATATGTAATCCATTTATTCAAATTCAAAACACATAATATGCATCAATTAATTTAAAATTATTCTCGTTGTCAAAAAAACGGGTTTTTTTAAACATTGTATAAGATTGAAATGATTTTACCAATTAATTCAATATAAAATTAATGATAATTACATAAATTATATAAAATGGAAAAAATATATTCTATTTATACATTAAAACCATTCAATATTATAATTTAACCATATAAATTATCTCGATAAAAAAATTGTTTTTAATTAAAATTTAGCGTATATTTACGATTCATCAAAATATTAATATTATCCGAAAAATATCAAAAAAATTTCCAAATTAAAAATTTCAATCTTGATTCAAAATAAAAAGAATATTTTTTGAAATTGTACTTATAAATTTTTCAAAAAATATATTTAAAATGGGTGCGCCAACAAAAGGTGTAAAAATGCATTTTTTTGAAAAATAATTATTTTATCTGAAAAATTGATTTTGTTCCCATACCATGTTCTATAAAAAGTGTAAGATGAATTATAATGTTATAAAATTCAAAATTCGATTAATAATATTCCTAACGGCTAGTCCATAATAATAATATATTGTTGTTTAGTGAAACTCGGTATTGTGTACAATGCAAGCCATCAAGGACGGTCAATCTTGCGTGTAACACAAGCTAGGTCAGTGTTGTGTGTAGTGATATTTTCCTTTTGTTTTTTTATAACATAATTTAACATTTTTCATTTATATATTGAACAAAAATCTATACTCAGTGTCATGTGAAATGAATTCTATCAAAAGAACTTGAAATTGTGTGCTACACAATCCAAGAGTAGTGTTGTGTATACTGCAAACTAATATAGTGTTGTGTGTCGCGCAATATAATCATGGTGTAGCCTGAAAAACAAGAAATAAAAGAAATTAAAAATAATATTTCTCATAAAATCTTTGGTTGTTACATTCTACCCCCCTTAAAATGAGTTTCTCTCTCGAAATTCGTCAAGGTTATAAATGGTTTACTACTTGAATGTTTCTTTCATAGAAACCCACATCGTAAAAAATGAATACTAAAACATAATTTTAAAAAATAAAATATGAAATGTAATGCTAACCCAAATTAACTCATCCCAGGGTTTCCACATTGGCGAACATAGGTGAAAACATGGATAAGAGAAATCTAACCATCAAATTCTGATGGAGAGTGGTAGAGAACATGGATATGAAAAATCCAACAATCACAAAGCCATAAATTTTTGATGATCTAAGGTACATTCTGATTCATTAGATACGAGGGTAATAGGACACCATTTTTGGTTTTCAAGATCATTTCCCAAAAGTAGAAAATTTTGAATTAGAAGAAATTCTTATTTGATTTTGTTGCAATCTCACCATTGTTCGTTCCTTGAACAATTTCCACTTCATATATTAATGAAATGAAGTTTAATTTTCCATTCTTGAAGTGTTATTAGATCATGTGATAGAATGGTGGGTCATTCCATCTATCTCAAAAAAAAATTAGAAAAAGTTATTAAATATAAATTAGTCCATATATAGTGATATTAATCGTATATGGTTCCAAAAATGTACTTATACTTCATCTATAATACCACTTAATAAAAAAAACTAATTTCTACTAACAAGGGGATTCATGTAGGCTAGTGTTAGGTGATAAAGGCCTATCACACTTTGGTTTTGGGTTTCATTCTTGCTACCTTGTCAGACGCGATGGGTTGTCGCCCGTCCTGCAGGTTTTCCTTTTTGTAAAACTACACAATTATAACATTCCAGAAATAATATCAAAAAAATTTCTTGACTTAAACAATACTATCTGATGTCCAACTTAATCCATTCCAACCTTTAGGCTTATCCAAAATACTTCTTTCCAAACACACAATATAAAGAAAACACTTACTAGAAAGGTCATATAACAAGCATGTGAATACCATCATTTATCTCCCATATATCATAAGATATATCTTGCTGGTCACATTCGAATCATGTGTATACCTTAATCATATATTATTGAAACATAAATTACCATAGAAACTTAGTGAAAACATGAATTATTTCAAAAGTTTACTCTTTCCACATACCAAAATCCCAAAAAATTTATATACTCAAATCGTGAACCCACTTTTTCCTTATATCAGTCATGAGGTCATTAATAATATCCAAAATATTATTTTCTCCTTATTCATTCATTATGCATATATAATCTACTTTCCAAAAATATTTCAATAACTTTTTATGGTTACCGGTACCATATAATTATTTAAAACCATAATAAACCAATACATAGATATTCTAAAATTCCACAATACTATAAATGAGATTCCACAACACTATTTTCGAATCCCGTTACATAAACTCTAAATCATTCAACTACTTGGTTTTCATATTCAACATCACCAATAGTGATCTCATGTGACTTCCCTTTTCCCTTTTCTTTAAGTGGTTGTTTATGTCGATTATGATTAACCCTTGGATTAGGGCATTGGTTAGCATAATTCCCCATTTCCCTACACTTGTAGCATTGAAGTGTTGGTGGTGCGTTTTCTATAGTATTTTTCCTATTCACATAATTAGCTACCATTTTCCCATTACTTCATCACTCAGCTGCTTGATTACCTTATTTTCCACAATTAAAAACATTTTCTAGTCCCTCTAAGATAGTCTCCACAATGCTTCTTTCCACACTTTGAGCATAGCGAAACATTTGTCTTCTTTTCACCATAGTTTTGAGATTTTTCCATGAACTCCATATTTTGTTTCTTGTCAAAACCATGAGATGGATATCAAACACCAACTTCTAGTTCTACCTTGATATAAAAATTAACAATCTCTTCATAGCTACTGAAGTCTCTTATAGCTAATGCCTTTCAAAGACTTGGTTTTAAGCTACTGAAGGATCGATCAACTTTACTTTCAGGTTGGATGATAAATCTAGATGCATACCCTGAAAGCCCTGTAAAATTCTCTTCATATAAGCCAACAGATTCATCATCCTTTTTCTTAATCTCAAGGAACTTTTTTTCTATATTCGTTTGAATAATATGAGGAATGTATTAATTAAAAAATATGTTCTTGGGCTCATCCCATTCCATGGATTCAATTTCATCTTGGAAACATGTATTCTTAATTAGAGTCTGCCACTGGTCTGCTTCAGCTTCTAAACAGTAAATAACCAGAATGAATTTTTCATGTTCAAAACATTGAAGTATGGAAAATATCTTTTCAATGGTACTGATCCATTGTTCCGCAACTAGTGGATTAGAAGACCCATTAAAAGAAGGTTGACATTGCCTCGTAAAGAATGCAATAGAATATTGTTCCATTATATGCTCATTTGGAAGTCGTGAATTATTCATAGCTTGTGTAAGAATAGCAATAAGATTTTGCACTCCATTTCCCATTACATTTGGTTTTTTAGGAGGAAAATCATTCCATTGAATCATGCATTGATCAGTAACACGGTTCCTTTGGGTTCCAGCCATTATCTAAAACCCAAAAAGAATAGTTTGAGAGGAAAAAATCATACTAGAAAAACAACATAATAAAGGGGGTACATTTTATCTCTAACATATTAGGTTTAATCATAGGTTATTCATGATAGTTATCATAATTCTCGGATTGTAACCTATACTTTATATTTAACCTTACAGAAATCCATAGACATAAGTTAGAAATATTTCTATGAATCTCACTTAAGTTTTAGAATCCTACTTACCAAAGGATAACTAAACATTCCCTCTTATTCAAACTGTAGAGACCCAAGCTTGACAAACATGGACATTACATTACTTTTTCGGAAAACTTAATACATGACACAAACATACACCCAATGACCGTATTAGTTTATTTACTTTGGAAACTCGGGACATAATCTTATAATCATATTGAAAGATCTTCAACATCTCCCATAATTATCTTCCCCTTTTGTTTTCTTACCTAAAACATTTCTATATATCCTGGGGAAAACAAAACATAAAAAGAGAGATCTCAAATGCTCAGTTAGGGTAAGCATAGGGAAAATAAAAAAACTATATACATTTGAACTTAAAAACATGAACATATAGTTTAAACATCAAAATCTTGAGTTGTGAAATAAATATTGGCAGTACGTAAGGCATAGATCATAAAGGAGCACCAATCATGATAAAATAGAAAAGGAATAAAACTCGTAATTTTGGAAAACCAATAAGCACATGATATGATTTCCATAGTAGCCAAGGCATTTATGCCAAGACCATCATAGTGGACAAAGTCCCTTACTAAACTGGGTTTACCTGCCATTCAAGCCATGTATTAATAAAATGGATTTACTTGTCATTCCAGCCATGTCTATCTCATGAGGTATAAATCATTACCCAATGCATTTGAGGGAGATATAGGTCCCACCCATTTCATAATGAAATCATTCTTTCGTGTGCCACAAAATTCACATAAATCATTCATCATAACCCAATGAATAAAATAGGTTTCATAAAAATAATTCCATCATAACATAATCCATATAAAACCATGTAAATAATAGAGAAATTATACTTTAAACATAACCATATTAAATAATTTCATCATATATGGAAAATGGTTTTGATAAGACACTTGAAATGAAATCATGGGGAAAATATCCTTTCTTCTTTCAAATTATTTTCTTTTCTCAAAATGAAGAGCAATTTTAAAAAAAGATATTGAAAATAATAATGGAATCTTATAGAGGAAGATTTATGTAAATAAGTCATTTGGAAATAAAAAAACTTGTTCACACCGTATATGTTAAAAAAACATTCTCCTCATACATTTACCTGAAAAGTCAAAAAGTAAATCTTATGGTAAACAAAAGAATGATTCTTTCCATACCACATAGTAAAAGTAAAAAAAAGTTAAACACAACTTTAAACTTATAGGGAAGAATAGAAAAAAATTTATGAATTTTTATTTTATAAAACATGGACTTGGTTGATAAATATAACCATAGTAAATACTTATGAGTAAACAATCTCAGATAAGAATGAGATTGGAAAAATTATCCATTATCTTAGGTTCAATTTAATCCATATGTCTCAAAAACTCTTGTATAGTTGGTTTTAATATATTATAAACTTTTAACATAACCATGATAATATTTATGATATCATATATGACTCATTATGTCTTTGTATTTTCCATTCATTTGTCAATTCCATGTCAAAGCAGCATTTTTGGTAAAATCGTTTCATTTTTCGTATGTGTTTTGACTAGTAATTTTTTTCATAAGATTACTTAGATCATGATTAATTACTTCCAGAATGTAAAAAAAGATTTATATATCATATATATTAAATATATTAATATATAAAATCGATCGATAAATGGAATGAAATACATCGTTAAAGGAGACGGTAAGTCATACGTATGCATGAACGTTGTTTTTGTTTCCTTATAAATGTAAATGAAAAAAATATATACATAAATCCAGTATAATTATTATTTAATATATGTAATGATTATTTAATAGATATAATTTATAATCATTCTTAAATTGTTAACACGGATAATAAATCTCATCGCATCGTGGAGACGGTAAGCCGTACGTACGCACGGGCGACAATATCATTCCCATGATTGTGGAATTGTATTGAAGTGTATGGTGTATAATATTTCAGAATCAATATCACTTTATAACAATAATATATAGTTCTTTCTTCCATAATTATACATATCCATGCATGTTGGCGATGAAATACATATTACCCCACATCGTGGAGACGGTAGGACGTACGTTCGCACACGGGGTGACTTCATTTTTTATAGGATGGATAAAAGATATAATATGGTTGTTTCATATTCATAATAACATATAAGTATACAAGTGATACTATAGTTATTACTGAATAATGAAACAACTCATATATAGGAATTAGAAGAATAAATAAGTTTGAAATATTCGGTAAACGATATTACCTCTTCTTCGACGTGCCTCTTCTAGACCTCCTCTTAGGGCCCTAAAGTTGGTCATTGAAGAAGACCAAAACCTGTAGTATTTTTATAGGAAAGAATATAAGGGAATTTTTTAGGGTTTTTCTGAGTTTTAAATTTCAAAATGGAGTGAATAGAAGATAGAGGAAGTGCCCTTTTATAAGAGATGAGAGGGGTACTTTTAGAAAACTCAAAAATATTAATTTATAATAAAAACTAACCCCACATAAAAACCTCCCAAATAAATAAACATAGATAATGAGATGCCATAGGGTTTTAATCTCATCAACATATAAAATTTATACATATTTTGATTTTATTTTAAACCTTATCATTTTGATTTATCCCTTTTTAATCTATTTAATTTTATTTGTGGTAATAATAATCAAAATTTCAAATTCTTATAAATAATTACTTATATGTTGTGAATTTCCCATAATTGTATACTTTGTGACATTTTCGACCATATAAATTTTAATTTGTAATTATTAAATAATTTTTTTTATTTTTAAACAATTTAATAAGATGTCATTGTGATAAAATATCTATACTGTAAAATTTGAGAATATTCATTTATTTGAATTTAAATAACTTCCACAAAGAAGATATATTCGAAAAGAAATATTTATTATATTCCTAACATCTCTTAGTCATCTAGAAAATTCGTGGAGAAAATTAAATAGTTTATATAATATTTATTTTAATATTTTTAAAAACTTTTATTTAATATTTCTTTAAATAAATTAATTACTACAACATTTTTGTATATTTTTTATATACTTTTTTTGAATTAAAATTACAAAATAAAATACTATGATGAATATAAATCTAATATATTTCATAAGAATACTTTTAGTTGAATTTATCTTATAAGACACCCAACCTTTAATATGTTATGTTTATTAAATTATGAAGGTGACAACTATGACAGTATTTAAAATAAAATAATATAAATGTCATAATTTGTTTTATAAGTCTTAAAATGGTCCAAAAGTAGACACTTAGATGCATATGGTGTAGATATACTCGACCAATAAGTTTTGGTCAAGTGTTTGGTCCATTTGATGGGTATTATTATTTTAATTAAAACTATATTATGGATTTTTAAATAAATAAATAATTTTTGTATCATTAATGAATAACCTATTAAGGTAATTATATATTACCTAAAAATTAAAAATAAATTAACATGATAAATAAATAAAAATTTATCTTTCAAATGATTATTTATAGTTGAATTTATATTCAGTATAATCTTATATTAAAGAGAATTTAATAATTAAAGTTTCAGTGAGACATATTTAACATTATATAAAATAAAATAAATGTCTTAATCACATACAAGTGGGTTAAAATAGATACCATTTTTACCCAAGTATATTTTTGGATGAAATATAATCATCCAATTATATGAATGTAAGTGTTAGGGTAATTTTATAATATTATTTTTACCCTTAATTACCATATTTACCTTTAACTTTGGTAAATAAAATGGACCTTAGTTACAATTCATAATGTCTAAATAATAAAAGATACCAATTTAGACAATTTGGACCTCCTAATTCCAAATATGGAATCCACTTTTTGAAATTCGAAACAGAGAAGGTGAAGTAATTAATTTAAAATTAATCTCGTTGTCGAAAAAAATTGGTTTTTGTATAAAACATTGCTAAAGATTGAAATGATTTTACCTATGAATTAAATGTAAAATTAATGATAATTACTTAAATTTAATTAAATTGTAAAAATATAATCTATTTATACATTAAAACCATTCAATATTATAATTTTACCATATAAATTAGCTCAATAAAAAAAGTTGTTTTAATTACTTTTTAAATTATTTTAACTATTCATTAAATTATTAAAGTTATCTGAAAAATATCAAAAATTAATCCAATGTAAATTTTTATATCCTGATTCAAAAGAAAATGTTTATTTTGTCAAATTAGACTTATAAATTTTTCAATAATTATATTTAATATGGGTGCACCATGAAAAAGAGGAAAAACTGCATTTTTTTTGAAAAAAAAAATTCTTTTATCTGAAAAATAGATTTTTTGTCATACCATGTTCTAGAAAATGTTTAAGATGAATTATAATGTTATAAAATTCAAAATGCGGTTAATACTATTCATAACGGCTAGTTAATAATAATAATATATTGTTGTTTAGTGAAACTCGGTATTGCGTACAACACAAGCCAATGAGGAAGTTCAATGTTACGTGTAACACAAGCCATGTCAGTGTTGCCTGTAGTGAAAGTTTCCTTTGGTTTTGTGTATAACATAATCTAATATTAGTTCATTTATAAATTGAACAAAAATATATACTCAGTGTTGCGTGAAATGAATTCTATCAAAAGAACATGAAATTGTGTGCAGCACAATCCAAGAGTAGTGTTGGGTATACTGCAAGCTAATACCGTGTTATGTATAGCACAAGCTAATATTGGTGTAGCATACTGTCACGACCCGTCCTCGGGGCCCATGCCGTGACTACCCCAAGCCCGCCTTCCATAGGCCAGGGGCTGGCGACTAGCACCAAGGCGTAAATCCCGGTAAAGAGGGAAGGCATTGCCTTTGTAATGTAAACAAGCACCACAGAGTAAGCAAGCGGAAAAAGTAAACACTAAGTAAAAACAGAGTACAACTGTAAGTGCAGAAAGTAAGTGGGTCAGTATACAAACCCAAACTGAAAGTAAAGTATAACTCAGAAGGGAAAACAGCAACTGAAAAGTAAAACCCGCCACGCCAAGCTGTCCACTGGAAATCCCACCTGAAGGGTGGGTACAGATAGCTCCACTTATCCTCGGGTCCCGCCATCCGCTCCGAGTACGTCCCGCCCAGTGGTCCACCTCCAGGTACCGTCTTGCTCTGCAAGCCTCAACCATGATCAACGTTGTCTATCATCTGCAACCAACACAACGTAGTGCGGGCATAGCCCGTGCAGGGGTGAGTATAAGCTACTCAGTAGGGACCCTGACACCCCCGAAGGTCTCCCAAAATCCATAAAGGATAAACCACAAAGTAAAGATACAATCATGAAGTAACAAAAGACACTGCTTAGGTATACGCCCATACATATACCTAAGTCATCAATTCTCGCTCGGCTCTAACATCCGAGCTCAAGTACAACCCAGTCCACACAAGAAAGCAAAATGTAAATCCACACAGGATAGAACAACAAAATCCACAAAGGAAAGCAAAACGTAAATCCACACATGATAGCACAACACAATCCACAAAGGAAAGTAAAATGTAAATCCACACAGGATTGCACAACACAATCCACAGAGGAATGAAAAACGGGGTTTCAACTCACACAGGTATACTTCTTCGTAAAGTAAGAGAGATGATCAGATGTAATCACTGATTCATCTTCTGGGACCCACATAGGATACAAGCACTATAGTCATCGTCGTCGAACCCACAGAGGATTCTGGAACAAATATCTTCATCGTCAAACCCACATAGGATTCTAGTATGACAGTCTTCATCGTCGAACCCACATAGGATTCCAGTACGACAGTCTTCATCGTCGAACCCACATAGGATTCCAGTACGATAGTCTTCATCGTCGAACCCACATAGGATTTCAGTACGATAGTCTTCATCGTCGAACCCACATAGGATTCCAGTACGATAGTCTTAATCGTCGAACCCACATAGGATTCCAGTACGATAGTCTTCATCATTGAACCCACATAGGATTCCAGTACGATAGTCTTCATCGTCGAACCCACATAGGATTCCAGTACGATAGTCTTCATCATCGAACCCACATAGGATTCCAGTACGATAGTCTTCATTGTCGAACCCACATAGGATTCTAGTACGATAGTCTTAATTGTCGAACCCACATAGGATTCCAGTACGATAGTCTTCTTCGTCGAACCCACATAAGATTCCAGTGCGATAGTCTTCATCGCAGTAGCAGTTGCAGTCGCAGCCAGCACTAGGGTTCCCACACACGGCAAGCTCGTACGAGAGGGTCCGCCTCACGAGCAGAGAGGCTGATACATCAACTGAAACATAGTCCAGAGTTGATGTATCCAAATGTTCTGTATCGTCAACAGGAACTCAACGTCGCAGACGGCGCGTCAATCAGACGCCCGGTCTGAGAGTTATTGGCCTTTTCGTCCGAGGGGCCCTGTTGGTTTTTAAGGAAAAACCAACCCAACCGTACTCCACCTGCGTCCAAACCTCAGGCGGAGTAAGCCAAAAGATCTGTCTCACTAAGAGGAAACCAACAAAGTTTACGGCATGTCAATTGGACGTTTGTAGCCCATGATATGAGCGTTTCCACTCCGTGGGCCCGGTTGGTTTCGTGTACGAACCACCCGGTCGAACTCAAAGTATTATGAAACCTTAAGTGCGATATACCGAAACGACCGTCTCATTCTAAGGATCGTGTCGCCGCTGACGAGGCATCGATCGGAGGTCCGTAGCCCGATTTATGGGCAATTGAAACCAAAAGGTCCGAAAATGGGGGTTTCGGGCCCGGACCGACCCAGCCTGGGACCCCCTGGGTCAGCCCAAACCGGGTTGACCTGCCCCGAACCGGGTCTACCCGCCCCGGGTCCGGGTCGGCCCGGCCTAGCCCGGCGACCCGCACGCTGGCGTGCTGGTCGGTGCTCGGCCAAAACGGCTGAGCCGTTTTGTCGGCTTGCACGAGGGGGGGGGGCTGCCCCTCCCATTTCATGTAAACGTGGCCCCTTAATTGGGGCCGCTTTGAAGTCCGGCTGGGTGAATTAATTCCCCCGGCTCCTCCCTGTCCGGTCGGCCCGACCTGGCCGGCCGGTTCATCCTCGACGGGACCGGCGATGGCCGGTCCCCTTCCAGCTCCGATGCCAGCGGCCTGGTCCGGCCGCCGGTCACCTTGCTCCACCGCGGCCTGGAACCGGCCATGACCCTTGTCGTCCGGCGTGGCCCGACGACGCCGCGCCCCTCCGCCACGGCCCCGGAACCGGCCGCAGTATTTCCGGGTGTCTCCAACGCGGCGCGATGGCGTCTCGTCCTTGGATTAATTTGCGGCGCGGCGCGACAGCGTCGCATCCTTGGTCTTCTTTCCACGGTGTGGCGCGACGGTGCCGTGCATTTTCCTTTCGCTTGATTCCACGTGGTACGACGACACAACGCCTTCCCGTACCAAACCACAAAGGAAACAATCATGAAAAAGGAGGAGGGTCGGCCGTGTTTGTGCGGTCCGGCCCCCTCACGTTATTCGATAACAAATGGTTTTAATCCCTGAAGGTCATCAAGTTGGTATTCACGAACAAAATAAATAAATAAAACCCCTATCTCTGTTTCAAGAAAGGTGTACATCAACTAGTTGCGGAAAACGAGCATCGCGGAGGTCGGGCGTCGCGGAAAACGAACGTCGACGTCGCGAAGCGAGGATTCGAAGACGTTGACGGAGATTTCATCGCGGGAAACAGTCGCGGGAGAGACGACGCGGAAGAAGAACGTCGTGGAAGGAGACGTCGCGTCGCCGGTCGGTGTCGCGGAAGACGGTCTCCGAGGGCTCGACACTCCACGTCGGAGATCGTTCGTTCTTCGCGTTGTTCGTCAATGGGAAAGAAGAACTGAAGGATTCCTTAGATTTTTTCTCCAAAAGCTCTCAAACAACTAAACACCAACCCAAATAAAGTAAGTTCTAAACTTATTTTATTAACACAACAAAGCTTTTGAAATTCAGGAGTTTGAATTTCATAAACATACATTTAACTCACCACATTAAAACCATAAGTTTAATAAACTTATGTTATCAACATTTAAGTGGGAGTTGAGGGGGTTTATAGGATATGAAGGGGTGGGGTTCGTGTGGGCCCCACCACCCTCATAACCTCCCATGGGAGGTTGGGTGGTTACCCAACTTCCATCAAGAACTAAACACTTAGAGTAAAAATAATAAAAATTGTAGAGTAATTATAAAATAAACTTCCACAATTTTTATCATCAACACTCGTGAAAACGCAACTCCGGAACAAGAGTTCCTAAGAAATTACCGGTGCTGCGGTTCAATCGGTGTCCTCAGAATTCGATTCTGGGCACCGGTTAAAAAGTTAGGAATTCCCGCTCATTCGTTCACTGAACGTACCCGAGCTAAACTTCGGATAGAAATTCCGGGCACTCCTGGCCTCAGAATCAGGTTCCGTCTGAAACTGTGTTCTTGTAAAATTCCAAAGAAAAATAAGAAAAAATTTCCCTTGAATTTTACGGGTCTTTACATTACTCCCACCTCAAGGATTTACGTCCCCGTAAAGATACATCATAAGATAGGGAAAAAAATGAGGGTACTGAGCACGCATCTGAGCCTCCCGCTCCCAAGTGCTCTCCTGGAGGTTCCCGTGTTGCTATCTGATGCGCACTAGAGGAATCGACCGTCCATGTAGGACCCACTCCTGTTGATCGTCGATCTCCACCGGGACCTCCGCAAAAGTCGCCCCATCATCAACGTCTAGCTCCCCATGGTCAATGATGTGCATCGGGTCGTGCACGTATCTCCTCAGCTGAGATACATGGAAGACGTCATGCACCCGGTGCAACTGAGGTGGTAGAGCCAGGCGATAATCCACCTCGCCAAACGTGCTGAGGACCTGGAATGGTCCGATGAAGCGTGGAGACAACTTGCCGCCTCGGCCAAATCTCCGTAATCCACGTCGAGGTGATACACACAAGAAGACGTGGTCTCCATCCTCGAACTCTAGTGGCCTCCGCCTCCTGTCAGCATATGACTTTTGCCGGCTCTGAGCTGTCCTCATCCGCTCATGGATGACTTGGACCTTTCTGGTCCTACAAGAGCTGCTGATATTTTTTCTTTTCCGACAAGATAAATCTGGTCTCATCCCCTGGATAAACCATGTTCTCCGCCTAATACAGTCAATCCCGACATGGATGGTACTAATCCATACCAAGGATGACGTCGTAAGGCCTTGACGATACTACCAAGAGATACAACCATTACTCTCGCCTCCAAGGGTTGAGTTATAATGTCGGCATCAGTGTGTGGTAAATGGGTCTCCTCCAGTAGATGTCTCACAAGTGAGGGTCAAGTCAACAGTCTAAACTGGAATCTCTTAGTAACAACACAAAAGAGGACAGGAATGAAAACATCACAAAGGTATGCGTCTTTTATTAATGCAGATCATAATACAAAGATGCTACACAACAGAAAAAAGGAACTAGAAGTACAAAAGACGTATCCACTAGTTCCGCTCCTGTCCATCTGCTCCCAGAGCTCTATGATCGAAGGCCTCATCTGCCTGAAACTGAGGTCTCCCATGTCCACCTGTTCCCTGCGGTCGGGGTGGTCTCCCAGGTAGTGGTGGTGGTAAGGCCTCAAAGCGTCGTCCACCACCCGCTGCTCGGCCAGCTCCTCTGCCTCACCAGCCTGCTCCCTACGGACCTTCATGGTCGAACCTCTTCCTGGGAGGTCCCTCTACCGCATGATGTTCATCAGCAGGATGAGTCGGGCAGTGTCGAGCCATGTGACCTTGTCCGCCGCATGAGTAGCATTGCCTGATCCTCGAGTAGCTGGCTCTCCTTCGTGTGCCCCACACAACTGAACCATCACCCTGAGATTTCCCATCCGAAGGCCTGGCCCACTTGGACCTATGCGTCACCTGTCGACTGCCAGCTACAGAAGACTCTGCTACGGGTCGTCCTGCGGAGGGTCCTGCCGCTGGTGCCTGCTCGGCGAGGAAACTCTCCACTAAAAGGGATATCTCCAATAGCTCTGCCTACGATGGAATGTTGAGGGAGATCATCGAGGCCCTGATCTCATGCCTCTGTCCCTGCTCGAAGGTCCGGGCCCGAAAGAACGGATATCGTACCATATCGGTGGAGTAGCGCGAGAGATCAGTAAATCTCACCGAGTACTGGGCAACCGTCATGCTGCCATGCCGTAGTTGTAGTAGCTCCTTGATGCGCACCGCACGGAGGGTGGCTGGGACGAAATCTGGCGGAAGATGCTCTCAAAGTCCGTCCAGAGGAGATATTCCTCATCGTGCACCTGGAGCATCAAGCTCCACCATCTGCCTTTTGCCGCGTGCAGGAGACTCGCTGCGTGGATCACCATGAGGTATACTGGTGTCCTCACTAACCTGAAAACTCATACAACCGCTTCCAGCCAGTCCTCGGCTGCCTGGGGGTCCGTCTCCCCACGGAACCTGGGCGGTCGCTGGCGCTGGAACTCATGCAGTGCACTAAGGCGACGTGCATCATCAGTAGCTGGGGCTGGTAGCATCGGTGGCTCGGCGGGTATAGGTACCGTCGGTGCCTCAGCTGTCAAAGGGCCCTGTACCGAGTCCTTGTCGCTCGGTGGGCTCTCGCCACGCACAATGCTCGGAACCCTAGCTGGCTGCCGTCGTGGGGCCATCCTAAAAAGGAAACAGGTGCGCCACGGTCAGAACAGTATACCTGATGAGCTGATACAATGTAATCACAAAGAAAACTTGGAACACACATGCAATCAATGTTTTCGTGCATTAAGTCGGAGATCAGAAGTCAGGGTTCTGGTGTACGGATACGTCGGCCACCGCACCAACCCTAGACTCCCTAGACTGATAACCACACCCAATACTCTTAACAATATTGCTTCACATAGAAGAAAGATCCGAGTTTGCTGTAGAACCGAACTCCTCTGATACCAATTTGTCACGACCCGTCCTCGGGGCCCGTGCTGTGACTACCCCAAGCCTGCCTTCCATAGGCCAGGGGCTGGTGACTAGCACCAAGGAGTAAATCCTGGTAAAAAGGGAAGGCATTACTTTTGTAAAGTAAACAAGCACCACAGAGTAAGCAAGCAGAAAAAGTAAACACTAAGTAAAAATAGAGTACAACTGTAAGTGCGGAAAGTAAGTGGGACAGTATACAAACCCAAACTGAAAGTAAAGTACAAATCGTAAGGGAAAACTGAAACTGAAAAGTAAAAGCCGCCACGCCGAGCTGTCCACTGGAAATCCCACCTGAAGGGTGGGTACAGATAGCTCCACTGCTCCTCGGGTCCCACCGTCCGCTCCAAGTACGTCCCGCCCAGTGGCCCACCTCCAGGTACCGTCCTGCTCTGCAAGCCTCAACCATGATCAACGTTGTCTGTCATCTGCAACCAACACAACGTAGTGCGGGCATAGCCCGTGCAGGGGTTAGTATAATCTACTCAGTAGGGACCCCGAGACCCCCGAAGGTCTCACAAAATCTATAAAGGATAAACCACAAAGGAAAGATACAATCACGAAGTAACAACAGACACTGATTAGGTATATGCCCATACATATACCTAAGTCATCAATTCTAACTTGGCTCCAACATCCGAGCTCAAGTACAACCAAGTCCACCCAAGAAAGCAAAACGTAAATCCACACAGGATAGCACAACAGAATCCACAAAGGAAAGTAAAACGTAAATCCACACAGGATAGCACAACACAATCCACAAAGGAAAGAAAAACGTAAATCCACACAGGATAGCACAACACAATCCACAAAGGAAAGAAAAACGGGGTTTCAGCTCACACTGGTATACTTATTCGTAAATTAAGAGAGATGATCAGATGTAATAACTGATTCATCTTCTAGGACCCACGTAGGATACAAGCATTGTAGTCATCGTCGTCGAACCCACATAGGATTCCGGAACAAATATCTTCATCGTCGAACCCACATAGGATTCCAGTACGACAGTCTTCATCGTCGAACCCACATAGGATTCCAGTACGATGGTCTTCATCGTCGAACCCACATAGGATTCCAGTACGATGGTCTTCATCGTCGAACCCACATAGGATTCCAGTACGATAGTCTTCATCGTCCAACCCACATAGGATTCTAGTACGATAGTCTTCATCGTCGAACCCACATAGGATTCCAGTACGATAGTCTTCATTGTCGAACCCACATAGGATTCCAGTACGATAGTCTTCATCGTCGAACCCACAAAGGATTCCAATACGATAGTCTTCATCGTCGAACCCACATAGGATTCCAGTACAATAGTCTTCTTCGTCGAACCCACATAAGATTCCAGTACGATAGTCTTCATCGTCGAACCCACATAGGATTCCAGTATGATAGTCTTCATCGTCGAACCCACATAGGATTCCAGTACGATAGTCTTCATCGTAGTAGCAGTTGTAGTCGCAGCCAGCACTAGGGTTCCCGCACACGGCAAGCTCGTAAGGGAGGGTCCGCTCCACGAGCCGAGAGGCAGATACATCAGCTGACACATAGTCCAAATTTGATGTATCCAAAAGTTCTGTATCGTCAATAGGAACTCAACGTCGCAGATGGCACGTCAATCAGACGCCCGGTCTGAGAGTTATTGCGTTTTCATCCCAGGGGCCCGTTTGGTTTTAAGGCAAAACCAACCCGACCGTACTCCACCTACATCCAAACCCCGGGCAGAGTAAGCCAAAAGATCCGTCTCACTAAGAGGAAACCAACAAAGTCGACAGCATGTCAATCGGACGTCCGTAGCCCAAGATATGAGCGTTTCCGCTCCGTGGGCCCGGTTGGTTTCTTGTACGAACCAACCCGGCCGAACTCAATGTATTCTGAAACCTTGATTGCGATATACCGAAACGACCGTCTTGTTCTAAGGATCGTGTCACCGCTGACGGCGCGTCGATTGGAGGTCCGTAGCCCGAGTTATAGGCAATTGAACCCAAACGGTCCGAAAACGGGGGTTTCGGGCCCGGACCGACCCGGCCCGAGACCCCCTTGGTCAGCCCAAACCGGGTCGACCTGACCCGGGTCCTGGTCGGCCCAGCCCGGAGTGGCCCGGCCCGGTGACCTGCGTGCTGGCGTGCTGGTCGGTGCTCGGCCAAAACGGTCGAGCTGTTTTGTCAGATCGCACGGGGGGGCGCTGCCCCTCCCGTTTCATGTAACTGCGACCCCTTAATTGGGGCCACTTTGAAGTCCGGCCGGGGGGATTAATTCCCCCAGCTCCTCCCTGTCCGATCGGCCGAACCTGGTCGGCCGGTTCCTCCTCAACAGGACCGGCGATGGCCGGTCCCCTTCCAGCTCCGACGCCGGCGGCCCGGTCCGGCCGCCGGTCACCTTGCTCCGCCGGGGCCCAAAACCGGCCGCAACCCTTGTCGTCCGGCGTGGCCTGACAACGTCGCGCCCCTCCGCCGCGGCCCTGGAACCGGCCGCGGTATTTTCGAGTGTCTCCAACGCGGCACGATGGCGTCTCGTCCTTGGATTAATTCGCGGCGTGGCGCGACGGCGTCACGTCCTTGGTCTTCTTTCCACGGCGCGGCGCGACGGCGCCGCACATTTTCCTTTCGCTTGATTCTGCGTGGTGCGACGACACCACACCTTCCCGTACCAAACCACAAAGGAAACAATCATGAAAAAGGAGGAGGGTCAGCCGTGTTTGTGCAGTCCGTCCCCCTCACGTTATTAGATAACAAATGGTTTTAATCCACAAAGATTGTCAAGTTGGTATTCACAAACAAAATAAATAAATAAAACCCCTACCTCGGTTTCAAGAACAGTGTACGCCAACGAGTTGCAAAAAACGAGCTTCGCGGAGGTTTGGCGTCGCGGAAAATGAACGTCGATGTCGCGAAGCGAGGATTCGAAGATGTTGATAGAGATTTCATCACGGGAAACCATCGCGGAAGAGACGACGTGGAAGAAGAACGTTGTGGAAGGTGACGTCGCGTCGCGGGTCGGTGTCACGGAAGACGGTCTCCGAGGGCTCAGCACTCCACGTCGGAGATCGTTCGTTCTTCGCGTTCTTCGTCAAAGGGAAAGAAGAACTCAAGGATTCCTTAGCTTCTTTCTCCAAATGCTCTCAAACAACTAAACACCAACCCAATTAAAATAAGTTCTAAACTTATTTTATTAACACAACAAAGCTTTTGAAATTCAAGAGTTTGAATTTCATAAACATACATTTAACTCACCACATTAAAACCATAAGTTTAATAAACATAAGTAATCAACATTTAAGTGGGTGTTGAGGGGGTTTAGAGGATATAAAGAGGTGGGGTTCGTGTGGGCCCCACCACCCTCATAACCTCCCAAGGGAGGTTGGGTGGTTACCCAACTTCCATCAAGAACTAAACAGTTAGAGTAAAAATAATAAAAATTGTAGCGTAATTATAAAATAAACTTCCACAATTTTTATCATCAACACTCATGAAAAAGAAACTCCAGAACAGGAGTTCCTAAGCAATTACCGGCGCTGCGGTTCCATCGGTGTCCTCGGAATTCGATTCTGGGCACCAGTTCAAAAGTTAGAAATTTCCACTCGTTCGTTCACTGAACGTACCCGAGCTAAACTTCGGATAGAAATTCCGGGAACACCGGGCCTCAGAATCAGGTGCCGTCTGAAAATAAGTTCTTGTAAAATTCCAAAGAAAATTAAGAAAAAATTTCCCTTGAATTTTACGGGTCTTTACACATACAAAACAATAAATCAATGAAATTAAAAGGCATTTTTTTCATGAAATCTTGGGTTGTTACAAATATAGTTTTTAAGAATCTATCTATATAATGTATTAAGTATTCCAAAAACTTATTTAATGTAAATGTATGATAATAAAGGGTCTCTATATATATTTTAATCATTTACCTTTAGATCGTTACACTTTACCGTCTTGGTTTTCACCTTGGTAACTTGTTTTTTACCAACATTTGTATTTTTTAAATATATAAGATATCCAATCTTTATAAAATTTAACTCATGGTTATAAAATTATCATCAATATACTAAATTTAAATTTCTAAATAATTTAAAATTATCTTTTAAGTTACAATATTCAATATATAGAAAAACAATTTTTATAAAAATGTGTTTTTTACCATTAAGTGTTCATAATATTATTTCTTATTGATTAACAATTTGAACGAGTGTTAATATAATAATATATATGTTTAAAAATTTATTTTATCAAATTTTGATAGTTTATTAATTTATTTGTTCAGATATAAATTATACAATGTTAACAAAGCAATTCGTTAAAAAATATAATTTTACCATTATAATATTAATTAACTTAAACCCTATTTATATTAATTTTATGCCAAAACATGAATTAGTACTCAGTATATAATATGAAAATTTTTATTCAAGATATTAAATTAATTATTTAGATTTATTTTCTAAATGATAAGAAGACTAGTTTTTAGCATCGATGAATTAAATAGTTTATATAGTGAAATATTTATTCTATTTCCAAAAAGAAAAACATGGGTTTTATAATTTAAAATAATATTTTTAACTAATTTATTTTTATTTATAAATTTATAATTTTATATAAAAATATTAAAAAAAATTTATGTTATTCTTGTTTTATGATAATTTCATAAAATTTACGATATTAGAAAAATCTGTTTTTTCTCTTTTCACTCAAAATCAATTATTTTTTTAAAATCCAAATATCAACGTTAGAGGATAATATTTTTATACTAAATCCAAAAATTCTTTTTATTTTGTAAATTTATGATTCGAAAATATAAATTTTAAATAAAAATGAAAATTATATTGAAAATTGTTTTTCTATGAATATATCGTCTTAAAATATTAACTATTCTAAATTTTATTTCCCATCAATTACGAGTTGTATTTCTAATAATATATAACTAATATCAGTAGAATATCTTATCAATAAAATATTTAGTTTATTTAATTGAATCACATAAAAAACAATTCATTAGATTGTATTTTTAATAATAAAATGATCTTGTTAATTTTATCAATTCATTCATAAATAAATTTTAATTTTATTTAAAAATGAAAAATTATAATTTCATATATTAAATGGAATAAGAAAACATATTATATTAATATTTATTGGTTATATCATCCTAATTTTTAGATACATATCTCCTCAAGAACCCTTTATAATATCTAATCATAGAGTAATCTCTGGTGGCAATTGCGGGTGGTGATTCTGTAAGAATGGATCTCTATAAAATTTATAAAAATTGAACTTAACTCATATAATATTTTTCTCATACATTCATTTTTGGAGTTCATATTGGGACTGGTCAATTAAAACCCCTACTGAAGCGATCACCTTTATAGGATCAAAAAAATGAGCTTCATAAGTGAGACTTCTACTACCTGATGACATTTGTTTCCATTATAAATATCATAATGTTATCACTTCCCTATATACCAACTGATATAATGAATTTTTAGTAACATTTAAATTTAATAATTTTATTTTAAATAATCAAGAATTTATTTTAGTTCAAAATTGAATGTGAATCATTCTATAAATAAGAATATTTATTTTTTCAAAAAATAAATATAATATATTAGGTTTTTATATCAATTATGCATAAGAACATAATTTAAAAACAATACTTAATTCATCATGCCATAATGAACCCCTCAAAACATAACCTAGAAAATAATTTATGTAAGATAAATAATGAAATAAATAAAGGAAAAAACAACAACCCAAATATTTATACGTATTTTACAACAGTCCTAATACAAAAAGATAATGCTTCAATAAATATATTCAATAAACAATGATGAATAAATTTTGAAAAAGTCATGAACAAATGTTCACACCCTACTATTTAAAGTGGAGTTTAGCTGGTGCAACATGTAATGTTATCATTCGATCATTATAGAGAGTTCTCCCACACAACTCCTATCATCATGGGAATTGCATTACTTTTTCAAATATATCAATTACCCTAACTCCCCTTCTGACGAATAGAGCTTTCTATTAGAAACTATAAGATTTTACCACTATAGATCCACCATTAATTCCCTTACGTATTCTCATTGTGACCAAACTCCCTTCAAAATACTATTACATATCCATCATAAAAAATAGTACATAATTATTTTTTATCTACACCTTTTTTACTAGTCAATGAATAATTTTAAATTACCTATATCGGACTGTCATTATCTATGTAACACCCCAAAATTGTAAAGTAAGAACATTTTATTTGATAACATGTATAACAAGCAACACCAAGCTTGTAGGGGAATTTAATATCCTGATAAATTACAATATTAATAAATTAATTCTATGATATTGCTTGAAATTCACATGATACTGATTTAGTATGTGTTGCACACAATAATTAGTTTCATCAATGGCATGTGTTACACGGAAGACTGATTTTTACTAAACAACAATATATTATCTTATCATTATAATTTAAAATAATAAGATATAAACTCGACATTAAA
Source organism: Viscum album (assembly GCA_963277665.1). NCBI lineage: Eukaryota > Viridiplantae > Streptophyta > Magnoliopsida > Santalales > Viscaceae > Viscum > Viscum album. The sequence goes on along the minus strand of OY728132.1, from coordinate 1,260,885,229 downwards.
TTAGTGGTTATGAATATTATTATCATACCTATTAATATATATGGTTTACACAAATATAAAATTAATCTATTTGTTACCAATTAATTGGAAATGAATATAAGAACTAATTAAATATTAAGGGGATGTTTTTAAAAAATTAGTTATTATACGACAAAGGTGTATTATAAAAATAAATTAAATTAATAAATATTAATGAATGATATTAATGAAATAAATATATATTTTATATTAAATAAAATGTTTTTAAATTCATCCAATATATTTTATTATCAACAGATAAGAGAAAACCCAATATTTCACAAAAAACGTTATATTTTTATAGACAATTTTGCCACCTTTTATTGGAGAACCTAATTTAAATACAATTTTTTAAATTTTATAAAATAACTATGTAATAAAAGACCTTTTTTTCGAAATAAAAACATCAAAATTGGGTTATTTTTAAATTGTGGTATTTTTCGGTGAAGATTAATTTTTTTATGAATTGTGAAAAATACTAAATATTAATTCAATATTTCTTTTTAAAATAATTTATTTATAAAGTTAAATTATATTTTAAAATGTTTTTAATGTCAAATTAGATAAATAATACATATATTAACCTAATTTAGGGTATTTAAATCAATTTTACTTTGAAATAGAATATAAAAACATAGAAATTTTTTGAACGTTTTTACTTTAGAAACCCGCATCATCGTCCCATCTGCTAGATTATATTTAAATTAATTTCTACCACTTATTTGAATGGAATCTATAAAAATATATTTTATATCAAGAATCAGATTAATTTATTATTTATAATAAGGTCAACTTAGTTTTTGACCTAAAATATTAGTGAATGTGATTAAAATTAATTACAGTGATTAAGAAAACAAAATAGCTTACCAAAGGAATATACCATAATATTAAGAGCCAAGAATACCTATAAACATTTAAAAAAGAAATTATATGTCCGTATTTATACATTATTCTCTCTTTTAAATTTTTTTCATTATTGGATCCAATTTTTATAAAAAAAAACACAAGTGGAATTCATTTTTCAAAAAAATTAAATAATGCCACTCCTCCAACATTATAAAAAGGCACTCACCCCTCCCACTTATTCACACAACTCAAGAAATGTTTCTCTCCAAAACTATGACAAAATAATCTCCCAAACTCCATTTCCTATTAATATAAGCCTCAATTTTAGAATAATGAAAATCAAGGAAGTATTTCGGTATAAACTAAAATATATTACCCAAATAAGAGGTAATGTTATTCAATGATTACTTTAGTTCAATTTTATTATCTACTAATTTATTTCTTATTATTACATGATTAATTAATAAACTATGTATACTATGTATACTGATATGTTTTTATTCTTTTTTCTGACATAAACATACACATAGTTCCATCAAATTGGTAACAAACATATCGTTTACATGTACGATGAACTACCACATCAAAAAATGTTGTCATTAATTTTTCATTTACCACCTATCATGGTTGAGAATTATGACAGAAACATTATTTATTTATTATATATAATTTATTAATTGTTTTATTATTTATTTTAAAATTTAAATGAAATATTACTTCATTCTTTCCATTTTTTGGGAATACGATAACATCGTTAGTGGATATGTGGACTACCGCCTCCAAAAAGCGATGTGATTCGTTCATGATATAAATGGAATGTATCAAGGAATTATTTTAATAAAACTATGTATAATTTATAAAATATATATAATATTGGAATTATAATATAAAAATATCATTTAATTTTTACTCTTTTAAATATGACAATGAAATCAAAGTAGTGTTCATGTATATGTACGACCTATCACCTCCATGAACGGTGAATTTAATTTCCAATATCCAAATATTATGTATTATTATAAATACATATATAATGGTAATATATTATATTTACATCATGGTTAAAATTTTGGATAAAATTAAATCATGATGGACTTAAGAAGAATAAAAATTTCAAGTGAAAACATTTTACAAAAACTAGGCAATCAACACGTAAAATATTGAAAATAATGAATGTTTACTAAAAAAATGTAGTAAGATATTATCAGAAGATCATATATAATATCACAAATTTTAATATAAATATTCAATAATTTATTATCATCTTTAAAATCATTATACATTAGGATAAAATACGTTCTCCTAAAAGGAAATGTAGGTTAAGGGATTCATATATCACTTTTCATTCCATGAGGCTTAAACCATTATCACCACTTATTTCTTTTGTTTGGTGCATCCAAGGAAATTTATTATATATTATATCATGAATAATTTTATTTTAATTTTATTTTTAATTTCAATTTGAATTATTTCTTCCAAGGGGATTTTAGATAAAAGTTATCATGTGGTAAAAAATTAGTAGCTCGATTCTGTTTCATTAGGTTATATTACACTCTCATGGTCATTGATATTGTAATATTATGTGTGTCATAGCTTTTTTACTATATATTTTATTATTTTAAATTGTTTTTATGGGTTTTCATTTAACACATATAATCTATTTATTGATTGATTCTCAAATAAATGGTAAGTTCGTTTCAAGGGTTTATTTTGAAATCCCATTTTTTAATGATTGTTTTCACTTGAATTTCTATTAGAGGAAATTATGTGATCATTTTTAAATAATCCCTTTATTTTTATCTTCCAATGGTTATTCATGACCTTTTTAAAGTAATAATACTATTTTTCTACTCTTAGGTGCTCAACATTTTTTATAAAATGTTTTTAACCAAACCCAACTTCATTTCTCTCTTGGGATGGTGAACCTATTTTCCTCAAAAACCCTTATTTTATAAAAAAAAATTAATTTTTTTTCACCCCTTAAAATGATTTTTTTTTGTAAATTTTGATCTTTTTTATTTTTAAAAAATCTTTTAAAGTAATTTTCATGTCACTTTCCAAAAAAGGCACATTTCTATCTTTTTTACAATGAAAATAAAATATTATTTTTTCCTTATATAAAATGTATAGATTTTCCCACTGTCATTCTTTCAAAGATTCCTTTTCAAGGATAAAAGATAATTTTTTTAAATAAGTTATTTTTTAGTTATTTTCAATGAAACGATTTTCCAAAATAATTTCAAAATAAATGGATATTTACCTCTAGAATGATTTTACAATTATTATTATATATTATCAATGAAAACAACCCTTATTTTTACTCTAATGGGTATATGTTTTATTTATAAAATTCTTATTATTCCTCTAGATCGTTTTTTATTTATTTATCCAAAAATAGTATTGATATTCACTTCATTGATTACATTATTAATCCCCTTATAATATTCAATTTTTAGTTATCATTATGTTTCCCCTAAATATCCATTTAAGTTATCTTAGATATGATTATTTCTAAAACCATATAAAATTTGAATATAAATTACGTAATAGATAGTTATTTCATTATATATGGATATATTTATAAATATATATCTTCTAACCAATTTGGATATTTAATAAGTCACATCGTTAAATCGATTATTTGATATATAAGAGGAATGATTATGGAAATGTATGAAATTGGCGGTGCATGTTCTTATATATCCCCTTGATGCATATATAGTCTCATGGGATGCGAACAATTGTCTACCATAAGCTAAAGTTTTTTTACCAAGTAATTTATAATCTAGCTTTTGAATATTCATGATGGTGAAGGTACTATATACCTAGGTAACATGGCATTTAATAATTAAAAATTGCCTTAAATTTGATTTAGATGCTAATTATCAATGAAATTTTTCGTTGGCATATCTATGGATACATTTAATTTTCATTTTATTGATTTCATGGAATGTGTATTTAATTTTTACCTTCCCATATTGACTGTTCTCAATTATTCATTATTACTACTGATGTATTTACCTTCACTGAGCATTTTAGTGCACCCTTATTATGTTTCATTTCATTAGGATTCCCTGAAGTGTACTCAGAAATATATGTAAGGATATGCCAGATTTAATAACTTTACTATTATCAAAGGAAATAATTGTGTTGTGATTAGTGTATTAATTTTTAATATAAGACTCATATATGTATTTAGTTTACCAACTCTACAATAATCTTTGGTCCTTTGGAATTTGATTCCTTGTAATCATGCCAATATAATGGTGGTAGACTCCAACATAGGGGGTCTGGTAGCAGGTCTCTATAGTTTGTATCGGAGGAAGTTTAGTAGAAACAATGGGAACTAGATTTAAGAAAACATATATTTTAGAACATAAAACAAATGTATACTTAGAGGATAAGTATAGAATAACATTATATATTTTTGGCAGTGTATATATTATGTGGGTTTTCTTTGAAACTCGTCCATGTCTTGATAGAGTAAGTGGATATAGTTCTGGAATAGATGTACCAAGGGGTAACATATATGAAAATATGTGTTGGGCCTAACATGAAAATAACCTTGTACATGACAATGGGCCTTACTGCTCACTTGGTTTGACACTCCTGCGTGATATGATTAGGATAATTCACATTCTCCTTAAAAATCATTATGGAGTATTTGATTAGGTAATGGAAATAAATTACCTAGGTTAAACATTAGAAAAAGGAATGACATCTTGAAAAATAAAATTATTGAAGTATTTACTTGGATTCTATAATTAGATTGTAGAATTATCTTCACTACAATCATTTTCATTATAGTAATCATGAAACATCTGATGATTTCTTAAAATTTAAAAAGCACATATTTTTTCATTAACATAAGTGTGATGGACACCATCATAGGATTTTGAGATTATGGTAGACTATAATTCCTAGGTCTTAGATATATCTATAGGTTTTATGCGATTTAAAACATTTTTAATAAATTTATGGATGGATATGTTTTAGTTGAAATTTCATTTGATGAATAATGCCATTACATTGTATATTCATAATTTTATTGTAACAACCTGACTCGTTGGTATAGGTATGGATTGTTAGTTTTACTTTAAAATAATTCCCTAAATCTTTTTTAAGGTGTGTAACATTCTAAGGAAGGTCAGGGGAGTGTCTGGGGTCGGTTCAGAGCCCGAGATTTTGAGAAATGGGCTTACATGTAGTGGCGCACGACCTATGCATAGCCGGTGCACGGTTTGGGATAAACTGTGCAGCTGCATATAGGGGCACCTGCAGGGGTGCACGACCATGCTGACTAGGTTGCACAACCATGCAGCTTTTCTCTGGGAGGTAGGGAGGTGTGCAGGGTTTGCGCATGGTTTGGGTAAACCGTGCCCCTGAACTGTGCAACCCTTTTCTGGGTTGAATTAAAATTTTCCCTTAAATATCTGTTAAGGCCATAATCCTTTATTTTTCCTTCTTCCAGCAGACATTACCAGGGCAGTGCTCTTTTGAGCTCTAAAACCCTCCTGCCTCTAATTTCATGGTGGATTCTTCATCTGGAATCCGATCCTTGATCCGTCAAAGGCATTGGATCACCCAAGGTAAGGATAACCTCAGTCACTCTTCTTTCCTCTGTAAATCTTGGTATCTATTGTGTTATTTTACCACAGGCTCATATTCCCTATTTTCAAGGCTTTGGACTGGAACCCATTTCACTTCCAACCTACTGCGAATCTAAGGTCGATATCAGGTGAGCCTACACCAACAACTCTACGGTAGGTGGTAACGTGGTTTCCATTTTGGGTTTTCGCATTTTTGAGTTATTATCATCGTACTGTGGTTCGTCTTTCACCAAACCCAATATTTATAATGACTGATTCATATCTAAATGACCCTTATGGTATGACATTGATGATTCTACCCTGGATAGGGTGTTCGGATGAGGTATGGACAGGGTAAGGTCAACCATAGGTGTTATGCCTTATGATTTGGCCCCTTTTCACCTTTGTACCTTAATGATATGTCTTGAAAGGAATTTCCCATGTTAGGAAAATGAGATGACTTGGTTAGAGGTTGGCTAGGACGAGATACATTGACCCCCTTGAATGAATTTAAATGTATGTTTCCTTGAGATGTTATTTTGTGATGTCATAAGATGGAAATTTCATGCTTTATTTATCTGAAATGTTAAAAGATGGATTTCCTTATATATTGTGATGTGAATGGTTATGAACTACTATGTTGACATGCTTACGATGACCCATGTGTGGGCGGGAGACATTCTTACCATGTTCTTGATAAATCTATGTGTGTGGGAGGGAGGCATTCTTACCCTGTTCAAGATAAATCCCCATGTGTGGGCGGGAGGCATTCTTACCCCGTGCCAGATAAATCTCTGTGTCTGCGCTGGAGGCATTCTTACCGCATTCCAGATAAATCTCCATGTGTGGTCATGAGGCATTCTTGACCCGTGCCAGATAAATATCCATGTGTGGGAAGAGGAATTCTTACCCTGTTCCAGATAAATCTATGTGTGTGGGCGGGAGGAATTCTAACCTCGTGCCAAATAAATCTCTGTGTGTGGGAGGGAAGCATTCTTACCCTGTGCCAGTTACAGTGCTTGTGGACGAGAGGCATTCATACCTCGTGCCAGTGATGATTATATGTATGTGAGAAGCTTGGACGAGAGGCATTCTTACCTCGTTCCAGTGATAACCTATATCTATGTACTTATACTCTCGTGATTTGTGTAGATCACCAGCTATGAGCTAAAGAAGGTTGAACTACTAGGTGTCCTTTCAAAACCTGAGTGGGAGGGTTGGTTATTTACTTTGCATTACATACTTACAGTCTGTTACCCACTGTTACTTGAAAAACCCTATTTGGAATACATGTAGACACAGTTGGTGGTGGCCTATTGATACTTGTCTCACACCCTACCCGGGCGGCCTCCTTGGAACCTGTGTAGACTTTACTACTGCAAGCACTAGTATGGAAAAAGGATCAGATTTATGGTGTTGATACATATATGTTCTGGGTGGAGTTCCAGAGTAGAGGACCGAGCTTGGATAGAGATGCTCATGAAATAATTTTGTTCTTATTTCTTTTTGAATTACTGTATAGAATGCTTGTCTTATATTTTCATTGTAACAGCAATCCATGCATCCATTTTTCATCAGACACTGCCTATAAGGATTTTTATATTATTTAGGGTTTTCCTTACTTTTGCAGTTGGGCTGTATGTTTTCCCTTTTCCTCCTATTAATACTTTAGTTGTGCTTCCATTATTCTTGGTACTTTTCTGCTTTTAGCCGTGTATTATGAAAAAGGGGTAAAGTCTCCCCACTGACTTACCATTACGCCCCCGCTGCTAGTTGGCATCCCCTGGCATATGGGGAGATGAGCCAGGGGTTATGTGGCCAATCGGGCTCGTGGCTCTGGTTGAGGGGCAGCTAGGTCTGGGACATCACAAAGTGGTATCCGAGGAGTTTTTCTTTCATGCTTTACTATTTGGTGACGATAATCTTGGAGAATGGGAATGCTTAGGGACTAAGTTATAAGCCATGCATGGGCATCACAAACACATGTATGGTGAAAAGACCAAGTTGCCTAAATTATGGTGTTATTGATTTTTCTATTTGCTATTGATACTGTTTCACCGTTGGTTTCTTCACATGATATGTGATGTTATTGACATTTACGAGGATGAAATTTTTATTTCACGGTTCAACCTGATGAAATGAGAGTTATGCATTAGAACATGCATCACGATAGGCACAATATGATTAAGCCATGCATCTTGCCATGCCACATTTAAATTTTCAAAGAGCAATGTCAGTTGTTTATTTCCACGCCTTTTTAATTTGTGTGCTACTATTCTAACTCTTCTTACAGGTTGTGAATTGAAGAATGATGTGGTTTTGGTGGGTGTCACTCTTTAGTTCATAAGGTGTATGGGCCCTTATGGATCGTAAAATTACATTGTAACTAAACCAATAATTTTCTTAAAAGGAAATTCAAATACTTAATTAGAACAAGTAAATGAGAAATGAAATCCAATTATGTGTCATCTTTCAGTTCATGAAGAGTATGGGCCCTTATGGGCTGGGAAATTTTATATCACAAGATTAAGTTAAATTTGAATAGTTTCAGGTTTTACTAGGAATTCCTATAGGTGTGGATAGGTGATCATAGAGGTAGGAAGGCTTATTACCTGTACATGATTCTATAGTTCAACCTTTAATTAGTTGGTTTCTTCTTTTGAGACATCCGTTTGGAATATTAGCACTCTGCCTCCGAGACATCCTCGAGTCACACATGCTGAAGGTGGAAACGATCACGTTCCTGAGGTGGCGGGCCCTGAGCCGCCAGTTGATCTTCCTGTCGAGCCACCTGTGGCTCCTCTTGCTATTCCTGATATGGGTGCCTGTGCCATGTTCTGTGAGGGCTTCTTGTGTATGATACATAGTATGCGGGGTGGAGTGCGACCTCCCCGAGTATGGAAAAGTTGACCCCTGAGTTTCAGTCACAGCATCCTCCTACATTTACGGGAGATGGAGGACCACTAGCTGTGGAGTCCTAGTTGGAAGCTATTCTGACCATCTTCGAGCACCTTGAGACGCCTCCAGAGTAGTGGGTCCAGCTTGCCGCTTATATGCTACGTGGTTCAGCCAGGAGGTGGTGGGACATCATCACCCAGTCGGGACAACAGAGAGATATGACCTGGACTGATTTCCAGACCATCTTCTAAGATTATTTCTTTCCCCAGAATTTGAGGGCTAGAAGATCTAGAGAGTTTATGAATCTGCAGCAAGGGACTATGACAGTCATGCGATATTCAACCCATTTCACTGAGTTACAGTGTTTTTCCCCTACACTAGCGGATGATGATCTCATGGCCGCTAGGAGTTTTGAGGATGGGCTCTGTTACACTATCTGGTCACGGGTTAATGTGTTCAGGTTGACGACCATTTCAGATATTGTCAATCAGGCTTTGATTACAGAGAGAAATTTGAGAGAATCAGATAGTGTGAACCAGTGCGGTTCGACACCTAAGGGTTCTAGTGGATCTTCTTCTGGGAAGAAGCAGCGTTTTGATGACTCTCATGGTTTTAGTAGTGGTCAGATGTTTTTCTCAGGTGGTAGTCCTATCTGTCACCAATGTGGGGTTCCAGGTCATATGAAGAGGCAGTGTACGCAAAATCCAGTGGAGTGCAGTGGTTGTGGTAGGTTGGGTCATCTCCACCATTTCTGTATGGCTTTTCCCCCTAGGCCTAGTGAGCAGGGATCTGTACATACTCCACAATCTTGTGCTGGATCGACAGGATCATGTAAGTCAGGCAGCTGTAATACCGCCGGCCGATCAGGTCGTGGCAGCAGTCGAGGGAGAGGTAATCTGGTGTCGGACTCTCAACGCCAGTAGGGTGGGTCTTCTCGGGGTAGCCAGGCTGTGACATAGGGTCATGGTACCGACCAGTTGTATGCAGTCGAGCCTACACCACAAGAGTAGCACTCTAGACCATCTACTGTACGAGGTATGATTCTAGTTGCCTCTACGTTAGTATCTTGTTTGTTTGACAAATGTGCTTCTCAATATTTTATATCGAATGATATTATTGGATGTTTTAGCCACAATGTTGAGTCATATCATGGTATGATCACATTAGATACCCCATTAGGTATCTCTTCAGAGGGAATTCGTCGTTGTTAGGATTTTCCCTACGATGTGGGCGGTTACCTTTTCATGTGGAACGTGTATGTTCTAGATATGACATGTTTTCAGGTAATAATCAGGATGAACTGGTTAGTTACCTATAGGGCCCGGATTGACTGCTATCATTGTAGGGTGGCGTTTACGTCACTAGAGGGTGACATGCATATGCATAAGGGATAATGAGATCTTCGTGCGACACGAGCAGGTCTAGAACACTAGAGTTTAGGTGGTGTCATGGCACAAGTTTCCAGTCATTATCTTGATAACCAAGGGTTACAACCCTCTGTTTATCCTCCTGTGGTGGATCATTTCAGTGATGTATTTCCTGATGATTTCTCTGTTCCACCTCTAGTGCGAGAGGTGGAATTTACTATTGAGCTTATACGAGGATCATCACCAGTGACCATTCCTCCTTATAAGACGACGCCTAAAGAACTTCTAGAGCTCAAGAGTCAGCTAGAGGACCTATAATCAAAAGGCATTATACTTCCCAGTACTTCTCTTTGGGGATCACCAATTCTCTTTTCCAAGAAGGATGATGGTACCCTTCATCTTTGCATGGATTATCGTAAGTTAAATTAGATAACTATTAAGAATCGGTATCCTTTGCCTCGAATTAACAACCTCTTTGATAAGCTCTGAGGAGAAAAAGTGTTTTCAAATATATATTTGAGGTCTGGAAATCACCAGGTGTTTGTTAAGACTTCAGACATACCTTGCACGGTGTTCATGAGCATTTATGGTCTCTATGAGTACCAATTCATGCTGTTTGGGCTTACGAATGCACCTGTAGTGTTTATGGCTCTTATGAATTGGATTTTTCACCCTTACCTTGATTCTTTTCTGGTTGTATTTGTGGATTTTATCTTAGTATATTCACACTTGATACACGACCATGAAACCCATCTTGAGACCATGCTGGATACACTAAGAGAGCATCAACTTTATGATAAGAATAGTAAATGCCACTTTTGGAAAAATAAGTTTCACTTCCGTGGTCACATTATTTCTGAGTCTAGAGTTTCTGTTGACCCTGAGAAGGTGAGTGCTGTAATTTCTAGGGAGCAGCCCAAGAATATCATTGATATCAGGAGTTTCTTGGGGCTTGTTAGATATTATAGGCTGTTCATTTAAGACTTTTCATGCCTATAAGCACCTCTTACAGCTTTGACCAAAAAAAGGGTAAGCTTTTATTGGTAAGAACCTTGTGAGGTAGATTTTCCAGAGCTGAAGGGCAGACTAACTTCAGCACCGATACTGATCTTGTCGGAGCCAGGCAGATCATATATGGTCTATTGTGATGCATCAGGTATCGGGCTAGGATCTTTCTTGATGCAGGACAAGCGAGTCATTGCGTATGGTTCTTTTCAGTTAAAGCCTCATTAATAGAATTATCCGACGCACGACCTCGAGATCACAGCGGCTGTACATGCCTTATGTTGTTGGAGACGCTATTTGTTGGGAGAGCATTTCTTGGTATTCACTGACCACAAAGCCTCAAATATATCTTCACTCAGTGGGATCTAAATCTTAGGAAACGTATATGGGTCGAGTACCTACAATCCTTTGATTTTGAACTGGCCTACACTCATGGGAAAGGAAATTCATTAGCCAATGCACTGAGTTGGAAAACACAGTCACAAGTGGTTCGAGAATCTAATGAGGAGTGGGAGTTGATGGAACTATTTTCAGAGATGCACGTTGAGGTTCAGGAGGGTCAGTGTCAAACTGTTATCTCAGCCTTAGTGGTGACATCTACTCTTTTAGAACGGGTCAGGGTAATACAGTTATTAGATCCAGAGTGCCTTGTTCTACGAGAAAGAATCACTGACGATGCCTCTACAGATTGGACCGTGGATGAAGGTGATAATTTATTGTTCCGTGGGAGTGTATGGGTCCCATCAGACATCCGAAAAGATCTGATTAGGTATTTCCACGCCTCAACATGGGCAGTTCACCCAGGCATCACCTAAATGTATTGTGATTTGCAAAGATAGTTCTGGTGGCCTAACATGAAGTGGGAGATAGCGTGTTTTGTCACACGTTGTTCCACTTGTTAGCAGGTGAACGTGGAACATCAGCGTTCGGTCGGGCTTTTTCATCTGTTGTCCATTCCAGAGTAGAAATGGGACTATGTTTATATGGACTTTGTAACCAGTTTACCCAGGTCACCTCATGGAAATGATGCAGAATGGGTTATCGTCGACCGTCTGATAAAGGTCACACATTTCTTACCTATGTGGGAGACCTTCACGATTGATGACTAGATAAGACTGTATTTCAAGGAAATAGTGAAACTTCATGGAGAACCTCGTTCTGTTGTCTTGGAAAGATATCCTCGTTTTACATCTCGGTTCTAGCAGGGTTTACAGAAGGCCTTGGGTACGAAGGTACTTTTGAGCACGGCCTATCACCCGCAGACTGACGGACAGACCAAGCTGGCTATACCAGTACTATAGGATATGTTACATGCATGTGTTCCGGATTTTGGAGGTTAATGGGAGAAACACATTCCTCTTATAAAGTTCAGTTATAATAATATCTTCCATGCTACCATTGAGATGGCTCCCTATGAAGCCTTATATGGTAGGCCTTGTCACTCGCCTTTGTGTCAGTTTGAGGTAGGGGAGGCAGCTGTTCTAGGACCACATCTTGTGCAGGAGACTATATAGCAGATACAGCTTATTAGGAATCGTATGCAGACATCTTATTCTTAACAGCAGTCATTTTCTAACAAGTACCAGCGACCTCTTGAGTTCGAGGTTGAGAACTGGGTTTTCATGAAGGTCTCACCCATGTTGGGTAAAAGACGTATGTTCAAGAAGGGAAAGCTATCACCGTGGTTCGTATGACCCTTTGAGGTGATGAAGCGGTTTGGAACAGTAGATTACCATCTTGCACTTCAGTAGAGATATCAGGCCATGCATGATGTTTTTCATGTATCTCAGCTATGCTGGTACTTTTCAGACCCGACTCATGTTTTCATCCTGATAAGGTTGAACTGGATATAAATTCTTCCTTCGAGGAGTATCTTTTGTGAATTGTTGACCTGCTCATGAACACACTTTGTGGCAGGCCTGTTCCACTTGTACGGGTGAAATGGAAGCATGACCGGGTAAAGCACGAGACCTAGGAGAGGGAGTCTGATATACATTCTCAATGGAAAGAGATATTCATTGATGACACCTCTGTACCATTGGAAGGCCAACACCTGGACAAGTTTCTTTATGGAGGGGAGGTTGTAACAACCAGACATGTTTTTAAAGTTAGGGAACATTAGTTTTTCATTTAAATCATTCCTTAAATCTTTTGTAATGTGTGTAACATCCTAAAGAAGGTCTACGGAGTGTATGGGGTTGGTTCGAAGCCCAAGAGTTTGAGAAATGGGCTTACAGGTAGTGGCGCATGGCTTGCGCACGGTCGGTGCACGGTATGGGATAAACCGTGCTGCTGCAGACCGGGGCACCTATAGGGGCGCACGACCATGTGGACCAGGCTTTATGGCCATGCATCTTTTGTGTAGGAGATAGTGAGGTGCGCATGGTTTGCGCACGGTTTGGGTAAACCGTGAGGCAAAACCGTGCGACCCTGTTCTAGGTGGAATTACCATTTTTCCCTTAAATGTCTTTTAAGGCCTTAAGCCTTTCTTTTTCGATCTTCCAGTGGAAAGAACCAGGGGATCCCTCTTTTGAGCTCCAAAACCCTCCTGCCTCTAATTTCTTGGTGGTTTTTTCATCTAGAATCTGATCCTCGATCCGTCGAAGGTGTTGAATCACCCTTGGTAAGGATAACCTCACTTACCATTATTTACTTGGTAAATATTTGTATCTGTTGTGTTATTTTACTGTAGGCTCATAAGCCCTATTTTCAGGGCTTTGCACTGAAACTCAGATCTCTTCCAACCTACTACGAATCTGAGGTCGATATCAGGTAATCCTACACCTACAGCTCTAAGGTAGGAGTTCATGTGGTTTCTATTTTGGGTTTTCACCTTTTTGAGTTATTATTGTCATATCGTGGTTTTTATTTCACCAAACCCCATATTTATATTGACTTCTTCATATCTAAATGACCCGTGTGGTATCATATTGATGAATCTATCCTGGATTGGCTGTTTAGATGAGGTATGGATTGGGTAAGGTCAATCATTGGTGTTATGCCTTAAGATTTGGCCCTTTTCACCTTTGGACCTTAACAATATGTCTTGAAAGGAATTTTCCATGTTAGGCAAATGAGATGACTTGGTTAGAGGTTGGCTAGGATGAGACTGCTTAAACCCCTTGAATGGAATGATATGTATGTTTCCTTGAGAGAGGATTACGTGATATTGTAAGATAGAAATGCCATGCTTTATTAATGTGGAATGTTAAAAGATGGATTGCCTTATATATTGGGATGTGAATGTTTATTCCATACTATGTTGACATGCTTCAGATCACCAGTGTGTGGGCAGGATTTATTCTTACCTCGTGCCAGATCAATCTCCATGTGTGGGTGGGAGGCATTCTTACCCTGTGCCGGATAAATCTCCGTGTGTGGGCAGGAGTCATTCTTACCCCGTGCTAGATAAATCTCTATGTGTGGGTGGGAGGTATTATTACCCTGTGCTAGATAAATCTCCATGTGTGGGCAGGAGGCATTCTTGCCCCGTTCCAGATAAATCTCCGTGTGTGGGCGGGAGGCATTGTTACCCTGTGCCAGATAAATCTCCGTGTGTGGGTGGGAGGCATTCTTACCCCGTGCCAGATAAATCTCCGTGTGTGGGTGGGAGGCATTCTTACCCCATGCCAGTTACAGTGCTTATGAATGAGAGGCAATCTTACATCAATGTAGTGATGATTATACGTATGTGAGAAGCATGGACGAGAGGCATGCTTACCTCATGCTAGTGATAACCTATATCTATGTACTTATACTCTGGTGATTTGTGTAGACCACCAGCTATGAGATGAAGTAGGTAGACCTGGCAGGTGTCCTTCCGGAACATGAGCGGGAGGGTTGGTTATTTACTTTTTATTACGTACTTGTAGTCTCTTACCCAATGTAACTTGTGAACACCTATTTGGATTACACATAGAAACCGTTGGTGGTGGCCTACTGAGACTTGTCTCACACCCTACCCGGGCGGCCTCTTTGGCACCAATGTAGAATTTACTGTTGTAGGTACTAGAAGGGGTAAAGGCCTAGATTCAGGTTGATGATACATATATGTTCTAGCAGGAGTTCCTGAGAAGAGAACCGAGCTTGGCTAGAGATTCTTGTGGACTAATTTTGTTCTTGTTTCCTTTTGAATTACTGTATAGCATGCTTATCTTCTATTTCCATTGTAACAGCATTCCATGCATTCATTTTGTATCAGACATTGCCTGTGAGGATTTTTTATATCATTCAGGGTTTTCCTTACTTTTGCAGTTGAGTTGTATGTTTTCCCTTTTTCTCATGTTTATCCTTTAGTTGTGCTTCCACTATTCCTCCTACTTTACTCCTTTCTGTTGTATACCCTGAAAAGGGGGTAAAGTCTCCCCACTGACTTACCTTTGCACCCCCGATGCTAGTCGGCATCCCCTAGCATATGGGGAGACAAGCCAGGGGTCATGTGGCCAACCGGTCTTGGGGTTCGGGTTGAGGGGCAGCCTGGTCTGGGATGTCACATTTATTGTATTGATAAACATTAGGTTTCATATACAAATAAGGTTTTTAGACTCTATAAAAAATAGTCTGTATTAAAACCCCTAGTAAGGAGTTTATTTAATGATTAATTTAAATTTAGTTTATCCATTTTATTGAGTTAGGGATGAATTAGAATTTAATCGAGGCATAACACAAATGTGAATTTGTCCATATGAAATTGAAATGTATTAAGTTAATTTACTTATATTCTTTGTGAATATAATAATTCCTCAGTATTAGTAAAATCTTTATAAAAGAAAAATCTTATTCTAATACCTTAATTTTTGTTAAATAGATGGTTATTTTTCATCATAGATTTATGGTTTTGAATCCCAAAACATTCCATTCATCAATAACATGTTTTTTATTGATGTATTCAATATCTCACTATAAATATTTTCTCTTTTCACCCAATTCCATATTTCATTTTCCAATAATGTTCTCCTACTTAGATACTATCTAATTTGTTATTCTATACGACCTTTGTACTTATCATTCAATCTTATTAAGAGGATATTTTACTAACTCGTCTCGTGAAGTTGGATTTATGACAAGTAATTTTCATATATCAACCCCAATATTTCTAAGATAGAGTTAAAATTTTGAGGAAACAATTTATTTAGGGTGGGGATAATGTAATGCTCCCAAATTTGAAAATAAGAATATTGTATTTGATTTCTTATATGTAACACAATACCAAAAGAATAAGGGAATAAAATATTTTGACACATTAAAAAATAATTAAAATCAATCCATGATATAGAATGTAATGAACTCGATACTGATTGATTGTGTGTCACACACAATAAAGAGTTTCTTCAATGTCCTGTATTACACATAATATATGTTTTTATAAAAAAAAAATTTATTAAAAAAAATTATATAATATTATATGATATAACCTAGTCATTAAATTATTTGTTATGAATAATATTTACTATATAATGAAAATAGATGGTTTTTTAAAAATATAAATAAATTTATTCATTACAATTTAATTATAAATGAATATATTAGCCAATTTTATATAAAAGGGTTTTTTTATAAAAAAAATTATTATATGGAAATGGTGTTTTATCATAATAAATTAAATTAACAACTATTAGTTAATAATATTAATGATATATATATATATATATATTCAATATGAATTTTTTAAATTCATCAAAAATATTTTATAGTAAGAGGATAAGATAAAACCCAATATTACGCATAATTTCTTTATTTTTATAAAGGCACTTTTTTCAGATTTTAAGGGAGAACATATTTTAAATAGAATTTATATAAAATTTATAAGATTTATACTTTGGAATAAAATTTATTGTTGAAATAAAAACATAAAAATTATGTTAGGGTGAATATTTAGTATTTTTCTATGAAGTTTTATTTTCTAATGAATAATGGAAAATACTAAATTTAAATTGAAAACTACTTTTCTGGTAAATTTTTTATATAGTTATATTATATTTTAAATTTATTTTAGTGTTAAATTATTTCACTTCTAAATCAATTAATTCAATTTATATCATTGTAATTAATTTCACATTTGAGCATTTTTACTTCAAAAATATGCATTAGTGTTCCATATGTCAGATTATATTTAAATAAATATATTCCACTTCTGTGATTTGAATATAGATATTTTGATTACATATTTAAAATATTCATAATTTATAATGTCTGATGCGGTCCCATTTTTAAAAAAAATGATTAGTGAAAATGAATAAAATTAATTCAAGCGATTAAGAGAAAAAAATAGCTTAACAATGAACTAAACAATAATCTTAAGAGCCAAATAGACCTAGAAACTTGTCTAAAATCCAGATCATTTCCATATTTAGACCTAATAATCCATTTTATCTAGTTTTTTCCATTACTGGATTACGTTTCCATAGTAAAAACCAAGATGATATTTCATTTTCAAAAATTTACATGATTTAAACTCCTCCACTATTAAAAAGGCACTCACACCTCCCACTTATTTACACAACTCAATCCCATTGTATTTTCAAAAAAACACCCAAATATACTCTCAAAATCCCCCACCTCATTATATAAACCTCACTTTTGGATTAAATAAATACAAGGAAGTATTTTTTTATCAATGAAAAATGAGTTACCCAAATAAGAGGTAACATTCTTTAATGATCACTTTAATTATATTACTTTCGCTACATCCTAATTTCTTATTCATTAATTAATATACAATAAATTCAGTATAATAAATATACTTATTTGTTTTTATTTTACATTATGACCTATATATAGACAAAATTCCATCTAATTGGTAACAAACATACTGATTTTGTGTACGGTGAACTACCGCCTCGCAAAATGAAGTCATTTGTTTTTCTTTTACCACCTATCATGGTTAAAAATTATGAAGGATTTTTTATATAAGATATATATGATATTTGTTATGTCCTTATTATTCTATAAAATTTATATTAAATATACATTCATGGTTTCCATTTTTTGGTAACACGATAACATCATTTGTGGGTGTGTGTACTACTATCACCTCAAAGTGATGTGATTTGTTCACAGTATTCAAGGAATATATTAGGAAATAATTTTAATAAAACTATGTAATATGTATAAAATATATATATTATTGTTTAATTATAATATAAATAAATATTATTTGTTTTTAATTCTTTTAATCACTACAATGAAATGAAAGTATCATTTATGCGTATCGACAACCTACCATCTCAAAGAATGGTGCATTTTGGTTCCTATATCAAAATATGAGAGATTATTTTAAATACATTTATTCTCGATATATATTATAATTACATCATGGGTTTCCTTCTAAAGATGAGGTGGTCTTGATCTACTTACAAATTACAATAGACTAAAAGCAAAACCATACTCGAAAAACAAGTTAATTAAACCTAAAATAATGAAAATAATTTAAGTTTACTAACAAAAATGTACTAAGATATTATAAGATGATAATATATGATATCATGAATATAAATATAGTTCTTTAATATGGTATTAACATGTTTTTAATAATTATAAATGAGGTTAAAGGTTATTCACCTAAAATGAAATGCAAGATAAGGGATTCTTGTCTCACTTTTCTTTCCATGAGGCATACGCCATTATCACCACAAATTTCATTATTGTGTTGTATAAAATTCCCATTTAGATATATTATATCATGAATTTTTTTATCTTCATTTTTTTTGAGTTTGAATTTTAATTATTTCATCTAAGGTTTTTTGAGTTAATAGTTTATTAGAGGTAAATAGTTTTAAAACCTAATTCCTTTTCATCAGGTTATATTACATTCTCATTGTCATTATTGTTATAAGATTATGTGTGTAATTATTTATTAATATATTTTTTTTACAAATTTTTATGTGGATTTAAATTTGGCAAACATAATGTAATCATTGATTGATTCTCAAATCAAAGTTATGTACTTTTCAATGGATCACATCACAATATCATTTTTGCAGGATTTTCTATTATTGAATCTACATTAGATTAAATTAATTGAAAATTTTAAATTAACCCCATTAATTTTAATGTACTATGGTTATTAAGATATTTTTTAAGTAATGGTACCATTATTTCACTCCTTTTTACTCAAAATGTTTTAGAAAATGTATTCAAGAAAATACAACTTCATTTCATTCTTCGGCCAGAGTACTTATTTTCTCTGAAACCTCTATTCACTAAAAAGGACATAAAATGTTTTTAAACATTCCTAAATGATTCATTAAAGGAATTTTTACCCATTTTTTCATTTAAAAATTTATTCAATGAAATATTAATGTCACTTTCTAAAAAAGTAACTTCTCAAATTTTTTTACCATAACAAAGGAATGTTCATTTTACCTTGTACAACATGTCTGGATTTACCCACCATCATTCATTTTATGTTTCCATTGAAATATTAAAAGGTTAATTTTTATAAAAAAAAATTAAATGTGATTTTCAATAAAAAGTTTTTCGATAGGTTTTTCAAAACAAATGGATATTTACATCAAAATGATTTTAAATAACTTTTTCAATTTCATCAATACAAAACCCTTCTTCTTACACTAATGGGTATATTTTATATAAATACGAAATTTATTATTCATATAGATGGTATTTGTAATATTTGGATATGGATATTATTGAAATTCACTTATTTTATTTCATTTTGAGTCCCATTTAAATATTATATTTCCAATTATCATTAAAGAAAAAGTTTCCCCCAAATATCCATATCATTTATCATGGATTTGATTAGTGGCTAAACCATATAATATTTTTACATATGGTGTGTACCTAATTGTTATTTGACTAATTTCTGAAATATTGATAAATGCATATCTTTAACTATATATAGATATTTGATAAGGAACATTGTTAAATTAATTATTCTATATATGATTAATGCTTGGGAAAAGTATGAAATAGGTGGGGTCCTATTATATATATCCCTAGTGGCATTGGTAGTCTCATGGAAAAAATCAGTTGGATAGCCTAATCTAATGGGGTTTTTTACCAAGAATGTTATAAACCATCTTATGAAAGGTAATTATGGTAATGGTACCATATACATAGGAAACATGGTGTATAATAACTAATCATTATATTCATTTTGATTCAATTACTATTTATCCATGATATTTTTCTTTAAAATATCTATAGATGAATTTAATTTTCATTTTATTGATTATATGGTATGTTTATTTATTTATTACCTTTCCTTATTTACAATTCTCATTGATTCATTATTACTTCCATTTTACATACCCTTATTGAACATATGATCTCACCCTTATTATGTTTCCTTTCCCTAGGATTCCTTGAAGTGTAATAATAATGATATGAAAGGATATTCTAGACGGAACAAAGTTAATATCCTAAAATGTAAAAAAATGCTATAATTATTGTATAAATTTGTAATATAAGACTCATCTATGTATCTAGTTTTACAAGACTACTAAAATCTTTGTTCCTTTGTGATTTGATTCCAGGTAATGATGCCAATGTAATTGTAGTAGACATCGAATTCTGGTTTCTAGGGTTAGGTCTCTATAATCTAGTCCAAAAAAATCTATTATATCAAATATTATATCCTTTTCTCTTCCATCTCTATTAAATTAATGGAAATTATTCTTCTTGAATCTCCCCAAAAATTAGACGAAGTTTTTTCCCCAAAAGTGGGTTTTACACATGAGTAAAACATAAAAATCTAAATTGATAATAATTTTTGAGATTCACCAATAATTAATAAATTAGTATCCACAAAACTACTTCTACGTAAGCATACTTTAGATAAGTATGGTTCCCCCAAAATTATTTTGGTCATTCCATCTAGACAGACGCATACCACCACCACAAAGTATCTTAAACTACAACCATTATTAGTATATGCACCAGAATTAAATATCTTTTTATCTTATATAAATGAATTAATATTTCTCAAAATAATTCCATATAAAGTGATACGTCTCTGAAATATAATTTTTTATAGAATGAGACATGATATTTTTGGATAAGTAGATCACTCTTTATAAAAAAACAACATCCCAACATCATGCCTTTTTCTGATATGTTTCAACAACCACTTTATCTAAATCATATCCTTGAGATAATTCATTAAATAAATTTATTCCTTTTTCAATATATAATTTGAAAATACTTATTGAATCTTTGACATAAAACTCCCATTTTTTCCTCTGAAAGTGACCATATAACTCATAGTACTCATCTGTTTATCTGAATATTCCAAAAATTCTAAGTAAAAACATATAAAATGAATTATCTATTATGAATAATTAATAAGACCATTTAATTACATTGATGTAATATATGATCGAATTTATTTATAACACCCTGAGATTTTAAAAAAAACAACGACAGATATGTTCGATAGATTATGTGACACGCAACACTACGTTTTAACAAAAATCAATATACTATTTATATTATTATCTAAATATTACTATTATAACCTAGCCCTTAAATCTAGAGAAATTAATATAAACAAATTTTTTTTTTAAAATTAATTATGAATGATAAATAAAATATATTTATAAAGAAGTACATATTTTTTGTAAAACATTTATAAGCTTATAAAATAAATTTTTCTTAAAAAATGTTTATTATTTTTTCTTTTGACCAATTAATATAATTAATTGTTTAAAATTTTAGAAAATTTATTAGAAAAAATGAAATTATTTTTTGGAATTAAAATTTCAAAATTAGGTAATGGTGATTTTTTTGGATTTTTATAATAATTTCATTTTTTAATGAAAAATGGCAATCTTCTTTGTTTTATTTATTATTCCACCTCCTTAAAATAGTTTTTTGTTAATAATGATATTATAAAATAATTATAACCCAAATACTATTATTTTATTATTTTAATGTAATAACTTAAATTTATCTCCTCCTCCATCAAATGGGAATTGAATCAATCGTTCATTTGTGTGGCAGACTACCGCCTTGTGAACTGAGATAATTCATTTTCCATCATCAGCTATCATGAATATTTTGGATAACGGATTAATTGTTTTTATATTATATTTATGAAATATTTATCATCCTTTAAAATTTATATGTCATATAACTTCTTACCTTACCAACCATTGTAGAATGTTAACATCGTTCATATGTATGATGGATTGCCGCCTCACGGAGTGATGTGATTTGTATTTTATTACCACATCACATGGATGGTATGAGTAAGTGAATTGGAATAAATAATATTATATTTATTATTAATTGATAAAAATATAAATATAAAATAAATTTTACCTTTTTCCATATTGATTGTTGAAAAAATGGAAATGTTGCACAAGAGCATGTAAAGCCTACCATCTCCATGATTAAAATATAATTCATTTCCCTTAATCATATTTCATGGTTAATTTCACCATTATAATATATGTACGAAAATTATAATTTTAGCATTATTATCATTCTGTAGATGATGGTATAATGACACTTTTTTCCATGGTCAACATACTGATGACATATTTGAAAATATGAACAAAATGACCTTAAAGCACCTGATGTGGACATAAATGATTGAGTAATTAAATAAATCATTAAAATAAATGAATTAAATGGTTTATGTATATGAAATTAAACCTTTAATGGTTTATAAAGAAAACAAATGATTGATATTAGTTTATTATATACAAGATAAAATGTATACACTACAATTTCTGGATTTGAGGTAATGGTTTCATCTCAAAAATTTCTTCTTTGAGGAACATGTTCTTTTATGAAACTAATATTTTTTAATGGTGTATATACTGACTCTTTACATGTTATACAATGAATAAATCATAATTAATGATATTTTATATTAGAATTTATTTAC
The DNA here is from genome assembly GCA_963277665.1 of Viscum album. NCBI lineage: Eukaryota > Viridiplantae > Streptophyta > Magnoliopsida > Santalales > Viscaceae > Viscum > Viscum album. The sequence goes on along the minus strand of OY728132.1, from coordinate 1,260,862,652 downwards.
TTAATTCAAGGGGTAATGACACAAAAGGTACTAAAGATGTATGGGTTTATGTTTCAATATCATATTAATTGGGATTATTTATGCTTGAATATACATTGTATAAAATTATTGGATAAATATGTAATAAAACCCATTAATTTTAATCTCCACAGTTTTTCATGATATTTTCATGCAATATTACCATTTTTATCTATTTCTAATTTAAAACAATTAAGATTTTTTTTCAAAAAAACTTACTTAATTTCACAATTTGGTTAAAAAAATTTCTTCCATGTCCATGTTTTCTAAAAAAAATTTCAAAAATATTTTTTACATTAAAAAACAGATTTATTACAGAAATTTTCTGCAATGTTTTAATTTTTATAAAATGGTTTGAATGTAATTTTTTTTTCGTTTTCGGAATTATATACCTTTTAATGTTTATATAATAGTGTGAAATAAATTTCTATTCTTATCTTATAAAGAATATACAAAATTTCTCTCCCTCATAACCACTCAATTCATTGAGGAATACTTTATAGGTATTATTCAGTTTTAATTATAAAAATAATATCTTTTATATAATATTGCAAATTTTCTTTTATTTTTATTAACTAGTTTTAATGTGGAAAATGTATTTTCATAATGAAATATTAAATGAAATTTTTTAAATAAATTCTCCCCAATGTTGACAATATTTGATGTGGTGGACTATTTAAAAATTATTTATGTATTTCTATCACATGTATACCTAGATCATTGTCCCTTAATTTTATGGGGTAATACATACCTTATGATCATTTCTCAAATTATTTCTTTAAAAACATAACTTTTCATTATGGGATAAGGAAAGTTTATAAAATTAATTTTCATTTTATAGTTAATTATTATGTTTATGACTTATAAGAAATTTCTTTATATGGAAAATATTTTCATGTACATGATAGTAATATGATTGATAAGATTGAAATTATATATCCCTCTAATGAAATGATATATTTTTTAGTATAATGAAACATCATTTATGGGACTAAAGAGTGAACATTACCCATTATAGAACTATGTCCCCCCATGTGATGGTATCTCAACGTTATCCTATACTTAGGTTTATGTAAAATTTTACGTTGTTTCCACATTTCCTATGATTACATGATCTTATGATACCATGATCATTATGTTATTCTCCCATGTGATTATCCTTTATCCTTCTCTTTTATGATATACTATTATACCTTTTACTCACATGTTATGTTTCATTGTCACATTTATTCCATAACTGATTTTTTCGCTCACCCCATGTTTTACTGTACTTCTTAGGTTATCTCATGATTTTTTTGGAAATCAAAGGGATTTAGGATCTCATTATGGATATTAAGATAAATAATTTTTATTTTATTCTCACATTGATTTGTTACAAACCTAGTCATATAAATACACTATGCATCATGATCATTTTATTATAATTAATTGATTTGTTTGTTAAAAATAATTTAATAATATTCATAAAATTGTTAGATTTATACTATTGGTATCATATAAAGGACTACTTATTTTTTGAGATTATTTCTATAATACATTAGTAAGAAAAATATGTAAAATTATATGACTAGGTTTGTTAAAAATAATGTAACAATATACATAAAAGGATTGGATTTATACTATTAGTATCAGATAATGGAATACTTCTTTTTTGGAGATTATTTCTATAATACATTAGTAATAAAAACATGTATAATTATAATTGTAAGAAAATATACTTGAATTTTGGGGAAGTATAGAGTGAGTGGGTTTTAAGAATATACATCCATGTTTGGATACTATAAGTGTATTTGGATATGAGATAATTATACCTAAGGGTAATTACCCTGAAAAGGGAACACTGAACTAGACTCGATCATCACCGGCTTCATGAAAATGGGCCTTGTTTCACACCTAGTTTAATGCTCCCATGTTATATTTTGTAACCCCTAGAGATTTTTTGAAATATTTTATTTGAAGTAGCTTATATTTCTGATATCGTTCATTTCAAATGACACTAGAAAAAGTTATTATATATATATATATTAAAAACATTAAGTAAAATGATAGTTTACCATGGAACCAACTTGGCTTTTGTGACACTCAATACCAACTTGACGTGTGCTACATGCAATACTGACTTGGATTGTGCTACATGAAACACCAACTTTGGGTAAATTAAACGAAACATCGATGCTTCCTACGAAACAACATTTATTATTAAAATTTTTTAATCGAGATAATTATGACCAAGATAAAAAAATAGTTATATTAATTGTAATAACTAATTTTCAAATATTCATTATAATTTTTTTATATTGATAAAACATATTGATAATGAAGGATATGATTTTTGGTAAAGCCCTTCTATATTTAAAAATATCATTTTCTCGATTGAACCACTTTTAAAAAAATTATACTTTATAAATTTAAAATTTTTATATAAACAAATAGACTTCACTAATAAATTTATAATTCTAAAATTACATTAGTGTTAATTTTTAGGATTTTTCTAAGAAACTTCATTTTTGATGAATATTGTAAAATTCTATGTTATAGTTAAAAAACCAGTTTCTTTTAAATAATTATTAATGTAAAATTATAAGTTATATTAGTTTTAGGGTCACATTAGATCCATTATACATATACTAGTACAATATATGTAGTTTAAATCAATTTCACATTGAAATATAATTTAAAAACATAATAGACATTTGAACGTTTTACTTTAAGAACCTGCTTTCTCTCTATGTCTATTAGATTAGAATTAATCTTAATTTTCATAATTATCTGAATTTAATTTAAAAAAATTGACAAAAACTATATTAATAAATATAATATTTAATATAAAATAATATAAACTTAATTATTGACAAAAAAGTTTGGTAAAAGTGAATAAAATTAATCATAGTGATTAAGGTCAAATTAAGCTTAATTAGGGACTAAACTTTACAATTAAGGGACTAAATGACCTATCCACTTGTCCAAAACCCAAAATCGGTAGATATTTCAGCAATAAACCTTCCTTTATTTATTTAGGTTGGTTATATATGTATTTTGTTAGGTAAGAACATGGTTACAGCTAACTTGTTTTAAAAAATTCCAAGTGAGTCCTTTTAATTCCTTATAATAAGCCGCGAAAAATCTATCTTCCTCACAATTATCAACCACATTATCTCACAAAAACTATGATAAAATAATATCCAATCTTCCCTACCATTATACTTGAAGCCTCCCTTGGGAATAAATTCTTCCAATGAATCCTTTGGGCATGAACCAAAAGGAGTTACCCGATTAAGAGGTAATGTCTTCTCTCAGAATCTCTCGTTCCATTTCCATTATACACCATATAAAATATATTATTTCAATGATAATATAAAAACACTATTATTATCAATATAATAGGATTTATTATTTATATATTTCTACTTAAAGACACACACACCTCTAATTAATGGGTAATGAACATACTGTTTCTGTGTACGGTGAACAACAGCCTCCCGAAACAATGATTGTTCATTTCTTTCTTTACCACCAATCATGGTGGCCATTATGATGGAAATTATATTTTTATATATCTTATATTATATTTATTATGTCTTTAATATTCTCTATTAATTTTTACAATACATATTTTTCTACTCTCTATTTTTTGTAAATACGATAATTTTGTTTGAGGAAGTGTGGATTCATGCCCCGTCAATGAGATGTGATTCATTCACACACTACATATAATGTATTAAGAATGGGTTTTGTGAAATTATATGAAATATCTAAACCATAATAATATTAATTTAATAATAATATATACATATACACTTATATTTCATTTCCTTTCTTTTTTTCAATACGATAAAAAATAAAAACAACGTTCTTATATAGGTATGGCTTACCATCTCCTTGAACGATGTATTCCATTTCATAATGTTTTATTTTAAAAATTATTACAATATAAAATTAATGGTAATAAATTATATTTATTTTATTATTAATGTTCTTGAAATCAGTGTATAAATATAAGGACTAAATTATAACAAATTAAGATGCATGCGAAGAACATCGAAAATATTACCTGAAGTGAAACCATAATATAATATCATTAACAAGAAGGTAATATAAGTACATGATAAAAAAAATATGGAACTATATATAATAATATGACCCCTAAGAAAACTTATAATAAACATATATTTATTATACATTAATCCCGAATGAGTACAATGAGTTTCCGGACACAAGGTAAGAGAATCTCATCACAATTTTATTTTTGTGAGATACATGCCTTAATCAACACTCACCTTGTCGGTGTGGTGTATGTACTGAAAATTAATGATTTATTTTAATATTATAATTAAATTTATAGGTATTCAAATATCCATTTTATGATCTTTCCCTCACGGGGTTTAAGTTTTAAAAGTTTTCAAATTGGTAAAGTAATTTAGTCTCAGTTTTCCTTCTTTGAGACTCATGTTTTGTTATAAACCTAAATTCTCTTTTGGGGTGTATATATATCATTTTTTCTTGTTATATCATTAATATAATAATTTTCAAGATATTTTAAGTTTATTTTAATTTACTTTTCTTACTAGGAGATTATGATCTATGTCACTAATTTTTAAGAGTTTATTGAAACAATCTCATTGATTTTAGAGATTGTTTATGTTTATTCTTTATTTGATGAAATATTATTATCCATATCCCACGAAAATTCATGAATTTCATTATCCTCAGAATATTCATAATATAATAAAGTATTTATACTATTTTTCTACTCTGGGTTACATAATATAGGTAAGAATATTTTTTTTAGAAAATCATAACATTACCCTCTCTTCGGTCAGAAATCTACGTTCCTTCATTACCATGTTTTCAAAAAAAGGGTTTCCAAGATTGTTATTATAATCTCCTTTTATCAATAAAATACATTTTTACACTTTATTTAAAACCAACTATTAAATGAATCATCTTGTCACATTATGATCAAGGAATTTTTATAACTTTTTTAACTTGAAAATGGAATATTTGTTTTACCACATACGACATGTACGGTTATACCCACCGTCATTTCTACGAAGCTTTATTTTCATGTTTGAAAGGATAATTTTTATAAAAGTTATATTTTTAAATTATTCTCGATAAAAATGGGTTTTAAACTATTTTCATCTTTCTTTTATATGTTATCAATAAAAATGGTTTTCAAAATGTTTTCAAGCTCCTTTTATAATTTTTAAAGGAAACTGGTTTTAAAAATGTTTTAAAGATTTATTAATATATTTTCAATGTATTTTTAAAGATATGGTTTTCAAAAAATCAATATTTATTTATAATTTTTCAATATATTTTCAATGAAATTGTTTTTAAAACGTTTTCAATCTTAATTTATATGTTTTCAAATTATTTTAAAAGATACTGTTTTCAAAAACATATTAAATCATTTATTATAAGATTCAAAAAAAATTAAATAAAAAGGTATTAATTTTTTATTTAAGATTATTTTTTAATTTTTTAGTAAAATATATTTTTAAAATGATTTCAGGTTATATTTATAAATTTTCAAGGTATTTTCTATGAAAATTATTTTTAAATCATTTTAGGTATTAAAAATCTTTTTTTGAAGAAGAATGGTTATTTTCCTTAAGAAATTATTTTAAATGATATTTGAAAATTATTTTCCATCTAAGATGAAATAAATTGATTTTAATCATTCCATTCTAGGAATGATATAAATATTAAAATCATAGGCTTTCTATTAACAGTTAATGCATAATGTCATGGTCTTTATGAAACCTGTTTATTTTCAATGGGTTATTTGTTTATGAAGTATATTTTACTTCTAATGGTTATATGTTTAGGAAATTTATTTATTTTCCATGGGTTAAATACTTTTGAAACATGATTCTTTTCAAGGTTTATGAATCGATGAAATTATTATGAATCCTATCTCTTTTTTATAGGTTATGATGTGATAAAATATTAATGATAATGATTTCATTTTGTGGGTTATGATTTGTTGTTAAGAGAAAACATATATTTTCATGGGTCGTGGTATGATGAATGTTTTGTGTGACATGATTGTATGATTTCATTATGTGATGGGTGGGACCTATATCTCCCTCTAATTAATTAGGTAATGATAAATATTTTATGAACACAAAGGTTTCATAGGAGGACAACCCAAGCTCTAAATGAGAGGGTACATGAGATAACATCCCATGCCCAGAAACAAGAGGATATACAAGAGAACATCCCATTCCCAAAACTAGAGGGTATACATGAGGAAATCAAAAGTACAAAACAAGAGGGTAAATGGGAGGAAATCCCAATCCTGAAATAGGAGGGTAAACACGAGGACATCCCATGCCCGAAAAAAGAGGGTGCAAGGGGGGAATTCCAAGCCTAAAATAAGAGGGTATACAGGAAGTAATCTCAATCCCAAAGTAGTTACCCCGATGATTATCACATGTATGAAAAGTTACAAAGGCCTTGGAAGGCCTCCTTAACAAAGGTTTTTTATATGATTATTTTTACCACTATTCAATGTTTTATTCCTAAGTTATTCTTTCATGTCTTATGTTCTTTATTTCCTTATGGTTCATCTATTATCAACATAAAATCGTTATTATGGTATCTAATATATGGGGTATGATCTTAAATGTTAGATCATGTTCCATACCCTTTAGTTCATGTTATTCTTACACATTTTCTTTATTTACCCTTACTGAGGATCTAAACTCACCCATTTATTATATTTTCTTTCAACAAGTTATGAAGAATGTTTTTAGGTAGAAGTACTAATGGTGTAGATATTAATAGGGAATTTTGATGGACTTTTAGCAGGATCGAATATTTTGTTTCCAAGTTTCCAAGGACACAAATATATCATGGTATTCATGATTTTTTTTTTCAATGCACTAAATATTCATCTAAAATGATGTAATATCTATGTAAGTTAACCATTGATCTCTATAGTTGGTATCAATGGAATGGTTTTGTCAATATTTGGAAAATAAGATGCCTAAATATTAGTGATATCCCAAAGAATATTTCTAAGGATATTACTTGGGATGTCTCTAAGGATAATTATAAGGATGAGTTAACATTGATTAAAATGTCCTTGAATTTTGGTAAAGGATATAGTAACTGGTTTCTTAGAAATACATCAATGTCTGGATAATACAAGTGGATGTTGTTTTGGATCAAATATACATAGGGGTAATAACTCTGAAAATATGTTTTATGACTGAATCAGGGTAATCGGGTACATGCCACTGGGACTTTCTGCACACTTGGTTTGACACTCATGAGGGATATGCTTTGGGAATTCAAAAATTCTTCACAAACCATCATGAAGGATTTAACTAGAAGTTGGCTGTGAATAACCTAGCATAAACCTAAGGTGTTATAGATTAAGGAAGGTTTCATACTTCATATATCATATATGTCCCTTTTCACGATTTAGTGGTTCCTCATTATGACAACTTTTTCTTACTGTATACTTTTGGTATAGACAATGGCTAGAATTCGAAGGAACTACACTAATGGTGATTGTGAAAGACAATGCAACATATGTCCTCCTAAAGATCTAAATTATATAGGGGATGGAAGAAAAAACCATGTTGCTATACTCTCATATATTTCTCAAGATATAAATCCTGATGAGTTTAAAAATTAGCAAAGGAGGGAACAACATTCTATTGAGTCCTTCATGAGGCATCATCCACCATCTTTCATTGGGTCATCTCATCTACTAGTTTTTAAACATTGGATCAGTACCAATAAAATAATATTATTCATTCTCATGTGTCTGGATCATGAAAAGTTATTCAGGGTATTTATTAGTTACAAGGTGAATTAAACCAGTGATGGAATTAAATCACGAATATAAGTAAGCACTACGAGAATGAATTCATGGATTTTTATGAGTTTAAGAATTTATTCATCAATAATTACATCCCATGTGTTCTTTATATAAAGATGGAAAAGGATAAACTTGAGTTGAAGATAAAGGATGATTAATTTTTTGGTACCTATGAGGATAATTTTTCAAGACATGTAAGGTATGCTTCTAGTGTTATCATCTAACCGAAAAGAAAAGTTAATAGGTTCTTTTGTGTATTAAATAGAAATATCAAAAGGGCATTGTCCATAAGATACTTTGGTAGAAACGAAGAGATTATTCATTATGCAATAAATGTTCAAATTCATGTTGGAGTAACTTATCAATATATTGGTCGTAAAGAGAAAAGGAAGATTAAGTTCAAAGGAAATTATAACAACCATAGAGAAAAGAAAAATGAGCCTATCGTTATGCACAAATTGAGGGAAGAAACATGTAGGGAATTCTCTTAAGGGTAATACTACATATTTTATGTGTGTAAGGGAAGTCCATCAATAAATATCATTGTGAACTGATGGGGGAAGTTAGATAATGATTCAAATAACTATAAATCCCCACATAATACACCTCCCACACATCAGTGTTTCAATTGCATTGAGTTTTTTCATTATTCTAACAAGTGCCCCAATCCACAGAACAATGTGAATGACAAGCCCTAAAAACATATAAAGACAATTGATAAAGGGAAATCTTATGATATAATTATGGATAAAGTCCACCAGAGAAAATTAATAATTATCTATCCTTCACTCCTTGGTTGGTAATGTTGTGTTCTATTTTGTATGAATAATCCTCATGAATGTCTTATAGTTCATCATTTGGTGAGATTTTATTTGATTATATTTACATACATGGATTATAAAATAATAAAATCACATTTTAAATTATACAAATACAAATATAGACAGGAGTTTCTAATGAAAATGATTTTAGTTTCAGATAAGATCCTATTTAAGGAATAAAGGGTGAATTGGTTTTTAGATGGCTTACATGGTTAAGCATTTATCGAAATTTTTAGTAGAACATTTTTTGAAGTTAGAAAGATTAATGTGTTATATTTCCATATGAGGATTATTTTATATTAGATATCTTGTCCAAACTAATGTCTATTTATGATAACTGATGGTGTGGCATATCATGGGTATCATGATCTATTAGTACTTTAATAATTTAAAAAGGCACCTTAATTTTTAGAGAAATAGGTGAACATGATCGGTGAAATAAAAAGGGTGACATTTTTCTGAAATAATTATAGTATATATTTTCATGAAAATTAATTAACATTATGAAAAAGTACTTTCATGAAAAAAAATTCCTTTTACGTATGTTTTGGATGAATCAGAAGTTCCTTCATGTCATCGAAGATTTATGGAATTTTTATTATTACCTTTTTCATAACCTTGTTCTCTATCACTATCAGTCAGAACATAAAAGTATGATTTCCCTTCCTTGTCCAATTTTCACTTCCTACTTATGTTCACCTATGCGGGAACCCTGTTACGAGCTACTTTAGGTAAACTTAATGGTTTCAAATTCCCATTTCTAAGGCATGTTTTAGTATTCATTTTTACGATGTGGGTTTCTATGAATGAAAATTTCAATTATTAATCCTTTGATAACCCATTAAAATTTCGTGTGTCAAAATATTTTTAAGTGGGGTAGAATGTAACACCCTACGATTTTTATGAAATATTTTTTTGAATCAGTTTATATGTTTGATATATTTCATTTCATGTGACACTAGAAACAGTTCTTATATATATATATATATATATTAAAAACATTAAGTCAAACATTCCTTTCACATGAAACCAACATGGATTACAATATATTCAATTCTGATTGTCTTGTTCTATAGACAATAATGACTTGGCTTGTGCTATAGAAAATAATGACTTGTCTTGTGCTATATTCAACACCGACTTGGATTACGTTACATGCAACATCGATGTTTCCTAGAAAACATCATTTTATTGATAAAATTTATTAATAAAGATAATTATAACATGTATGTTAAAAATAGTTATATGAATAGTAAAAAATAATTTTAAAAAATAATTTATTATTATTTTTTGATGAAACATATTGATAATGAAAGATATGAATTGGTAAACACCTTCTTTGTTTAAAAATATAGTTTTCTCAAATGCATACATTTTAATAATAAAATTAATTCTAAAAACATTTAGAAATATAATTTAATGAAATAAACATAATTTTTGAATTTATTATGCCTCAATTAGGTTTGGGTGAATTTTTTGGATTTTTTTTTGAGAAACTTCGTTTTTTGATGAATAGTAAAAAATACTGTGTTTTAGTTAATAACTGTATTTTTATTTAAATAATTATTAAATTTAAATTATAAGATAAATTAATTTAGTGTAAAATTAGATAAATTTTACATTTACTAACATAATTTAGGTCATTATAAAAAATTTCACTTTGAAATTTAATATAAACACATAATAAAATTTTGAATGTTTTACTTTAAAACCCTGCTTTCTCGCTATGTCTGTGGGATTGGCATTAATCATAATTTTACTGCTTCTATGGATTGAAATTTAAAAAACTAAATTAAAAAATTATAATATTTATAATATTTTTACTCTAATTATATCAACTTATTTTTTGAGGGAAATGATTTGTAAATTAAAATTAATCACTATGATTAAGGTTAAATTAAGCTTAATTAGGGACTAAACCTTAAAATTAAGGGCCCAACTGATCTGTCCACTTTTTAGACACCCATTGGATGTCCATATATCCTCCAAAACCCTTAAATTATAGATTTATGTTGGTTTCCTAAGAATTTTGTTAGTTAAGGACATGGGTACACCTAAGTTATTTTCAAAAATTCCAAGTCACTCCTTTTCCTTCCCTATAAAAGGCCACCACCACACCCTCCTCCTAACACCTCTCAAGACTCTTGGATCGCCCATAAAAAACTGAAATAATCTCCCAACTTACCTCCCTTCCTCCTTGAATCCCCCATTGAGCATGAATTCTTCCAAAGAAGCCTTTTGGAACAAACAAAAATGAGTTACCCAATTAAAAGGTAACATCTTCTCTACAGATCTCCAGTTTAATTTCCATTCTCCACCCAATAATTTTTTATTATCCTTCATTATATAAAAAAATAATCCTAAATATAATAGTATGTTGTTATGTAAATATCTCAACCCAAAATTACACACACCACCATTTAATAGGTAATGAACATATTGTTTATATGTACGAAAAACAACTACCTCATGAAACGAGGATTGTTCAGTTTCTTCCATTACCACATGTCATGGTGGCCATTATGATGTAAAATATTTTTATATATGTAATAAATTATATATATTATTTATTTAAGAATAAATATTTCTTTTTAACACGTATATTTTTTCTTTCCATTTGGTTTAAATGTGATTATTTCGTTTGAGAAAGTGTTGACAATAACCCCTCAAAGCAATGTGATTCATTAAAAAACTAAATTGAATGTATTAAGTATAGATATAGTGAAATTATATGATATATATATATATAATTATAATTATACATTAATTATATTATATACATACACACGTATATGTCATTTTATTATTTTTTTCAATAAGACAATTAAAACTGAAACATCGTTCATGCGTACGTATGGTTTACTGCCTCAATATATAGTGTATACCATTTCATACTAATTTATTCTATAGAATATTATAATATAAAAATATTTTTTATAAATGAAATTTATATCATGATTCACATTTTTTTAAATCATTATATTAATATAAGTACCAAAGATATCACAAATTAAGACGCATGTGAAGAACTAAGAGAATATTACCCGAAGTGAAACATTAACAGAAGATCGTTAGTAGGAGGTCAATATAAGGTCATAATTAAACCATATATAGTATTATATATAAGAATATTATTATTTAAAAGAGTTATAATAAACTTATATTTATTATACAAAAAACTTGAATGAGTATGGTGAGATTCAAGACACAAGGTATGGGAATTTCATCTCACTTTTATTTTTGTTATATACATGCCTTAATCACCATGCACTTCTTTGTGCAGTGTATGTACTTCATATGAATGTATTATACTTATCTTATAACTATATTTATGAATATTCACATATCCATTTTATGATCCTTATTTCATGTAGTTTAACGTTCAAAATTTATCAAATTGGTGAAATACTTTTGTCTCATTTTCCTTCTTGGAGACTCATGTTTTGTTACAAACCTAAATTCTATATCTAGGTGTATATACTTAATATTTAATTGTTGTATCTTGAATATAATTAATTTAATTATAATTTATGATTAATTTAATTTACTTTTCTTACATGGAGTGTATCATCTAAATTTACCATCTTATATGAGTTTATTGAAACAATCACATCACTTTTCGAGATTGTTTATGTATATACTTTATTTAAGGAAATATTAGGATCCATATCTCAGTAAAGTTCAAAATTTTTATTATAATATTTATATTCATAATATAATCATTTATTATTACCATTTTTAAGTAATATTTATATGATATAGTTAATATTGGGTTTTTGGGAAATCCTCACTTTTCCCTCTCTTCGATCAGAAATATGTGTTCTTTAAAGACCATGTATTCTAAAAAGGGATTCCATGAATATTATAATAAAATATTATTATCATTAAGATAACAATTTTACATTTTTTCCTTTTAAAAATTAACAAATGATTTTTATTTTCTCTATCAAATAAATACATTTTTCTGGAATTTTTACCATGAAAAAGAAATATTTATTTTACCTCATATAACATGTACGGTTATATCTGCCATCATTTCTTTGAAGCCACCTTTGTTTTTTTAAAGGAATAATTTTTAATAATGTTTTTTTTAATTTATTCCCATGAAAAAATTTTCTCAATAATTTTTCTTGTTTTTTGTATATGTTTTCAAGAAAAATTATTCTCAAAATGTTTTCACGCTCCTTTTATATGTTTTCTAGGAAAATGGTATTCAAGACGTTTCCAATATTTATCTATATATTTTTTAAGTAATTTAATGAAATTGTTTTCAAAACTTTTTCCCGGTTTATTTATATGTTTTGAAAATATTTTCCATGAAATGGGTTTTAAAACGATTTCAATCATTATTTATAAGTGTTCAATGTATTTTAAAAGAAAACTCTTTTTAAATTTTTTTGAATCTTATATTATATTTTTTCAATAAAAAAGGTTTTCAAAATGATATCAAGATTTCTTTATAAATTTTATAGGTATTCTATTAGAAAATGATTTTTAAATGGCAATATTTATTAAAAATCCTTTTTCAAAGAAGAAAGGATATTTTCCTCATGAATGTTTTTTGAATGTTTTTTTAAAATTATATTCCTTCTAAGATGACATTTGTGGATGTTAATATTTCCCTTATAGGAAATTACCTAAATTTTTCATCCATAACCTTTCTATTAATGGGTTATGATTAATTTCATGGACATTATGAAACCTCTTTCTCTTCCACAAGTTATTTGTTTATGAAATCCATTCCTCTTCTAAGGGATATGTGTTTATGAAATCCTCTTCTTTTCCAAGGGTTATATAATTCAAAACCCACTTATTATTACAGTTTCTTCATTGATGAAATTATTAAGAAACCTATCACCTTTCTATAGTTTATGATAAGATAAAATGTTAGAGATTCCATTTCATTTCATGGGTTAGGATTTCATGTTTATAAATCCCATCACTTTTCATGGGTCATGATAGGATGAATGTTTTTTGGAACATGCTTGTATGATTTCATTATTTGATTGGTGGACCAATATCACCCTCCAATTCATTGAGTAATAATAAATGTTTTATGAGATAAAAGGGTACACGGGAGGACATCCCAAACCTAAAACAAGAGCATACATGGGAGAACATCCCAAGCCCGAAACAAGAGGGTACAAGGGAGAACATCCAAATCCTGAAACAAGAGGGTATAAAGGAGGAAATCGAAAGCCCAAAATAAGATGGTAAATGGGATGAAATATTATTCCTATAAAAAGAGGGTAAAAATGAGGAAATTCCAAGTTCGAATAAAGAGGGTACACTAGAGGACATCCCAAGCCCAAAACAAGAGGTTACATAGGAAGGTATCCCAATCCCAAATCAGGTATATGGGTGATTATCCCAAGAATAACAAGCTTCAAAGGACTTGTTAGTCCACCATCACATGGGGTTTTGATATGCTTGTGTGTTTTCCATAAATTCTTGTTTTATTCTTAAATTATTCTTTTAAGAATTATGTTCTTTATTTCCTTATGGTTTATGTATTATAAACTTACAATATTTATTATGATCTATAATATAAAGGGTATGATCTTCAAAATTTAATCTCATGTTCCATACCCTTTTGATCATGTTATGCATATGAATTTTAATTATTTACCATTACTGAATATCTAAGCTCACCCCTTTCTTATGTTTCCATTCTCTAGGTTATTAAGAAAGGTTTTATGTGAAAGTACTAAAGGTGTAGATATTTATGGGAGATATTTATGATCTTTCACTGGGATTGAAGATTGTTCCCCATGTTTTCAAAGACAATAAACTATTACTATCCCCAAGTATGTATTTTTTCAATGTACTAAATATTCATATAAAATGATGTATTATCCATGTATATTAATCTTGTATTGCTATAGTGAGTACCAATGGAAATATGTTTTCATACTTTGGAAACATGGATGATAAAAAGTTAGTGGGATACCTATTTATATTACTAAGAATATGTCTTGGAATATCTATAAGGATAAATATAAGGATGATTTATCATTTAATATAATGTCCTGGAATTTTGGTAAAGGATGGAGTAATTGGTTTCCTAGAAATACATCCATGTATGGATAATACAAGTGTATGTGGATCTAAAACAAATTTACCTCAGTGTAACAAATATGATAAGGTGTTCTAGGATTGACTCGGGGTAATCTGGTATATGAAAATGGGCCTTACATCACACTCAGCTTAACAATCATAGGTGATAAGATTTCGGAATTAAAAAACTACTTTCGAACCATCATGAAGGATTTAATTAAAAGTTAGTTATGAATAAACATGGATAAACCTAAGGAGTCGTAGATTAAGGAAGGTGTCATACTTTGGACATCCTATTTGTGACTTTTCATGATTATGTGGTTCCTCATTATGATAATTGTTTATTACTCTATTCTTTTGGTTTTAGAAAATGGCTGGAACCTAATGTAATTATGTTAATGGTGATTACAATATACAATGCAGCAAATTTCCTCTAGAAGATTTTAATGTTATGGGTCTGGAATACAAAACCTAATTGTTAAATCCTCAAAACATTCCCAAGATATGAATCATGATGTGTTTAAAATGATAAAAGGATAGAAAAACATTATGTTGACTCCTTCATGAGGCATTGTCCACCTTCTGCCAATAGTTCATCTTATCTACTTGATGCTAAACATAGATCAGTATAACTAAAAACATATTCTATATTCTCATGTGATGAGATCATGAGAAATAAATTCTGAATGTTTATTAGTTATAAGGTAAATAATACCAGTAGTGGACTCTAACCATGAATAAAATGAATCAAGATGATATTGAATCAATGAATTGGTATGCGTTTAAGAAATTATTATTCAATAAGTACGGTCCTCATGTTTTTTGTACGAAGATGTAAAATTAGTTCCATGATTTGAAGAAAAAGGATGATAAATTTTTCACTACCCATGAATATTATTTCACAAGATGTTTAGGAATGAATTTTGTGTCATAATCTAACCCTAAATTAATGTTGAAAGGTTCCTCAGTCGATTAATGAAAAATCTCAGAAAGGAATTTTTAATAAGAGAAAATAGTATATGTCAACAGATTGTGTGTTTGGAAATCAAAGTTGAAATGGAGTTTGGAGATACTTATAAATCATATGGGTTTGATAAGAAAATTAAGATAAAGTTCAATGGAAAATCAAACAAAAATGGAGAAAAAAAATAATCCTTCTGTTATGCAAAAATTTTTGGATTAAACATTGAGGGAATTGACTTAAGGGAACTACTAAATGTTTTATGTTTCGAAAAGAAGTTCATCGAGTATCTGAATGTCTAACTGAAAGGGGGAAGTAAGATAATGATGGAAATAATGAGAAATCCTCATAGAATGCACCTATCAGACTTTAGGGTTTCAATTGCATGGATTTTAGCCATTATGCTAACAAGTGCCCCCAATACAAGGATAATGTGAATAATAATCCAAAAAAACCTTTGAAGAAAAAGTAAATATTGATATATTATGTGATCATAATAGATGAAGTGGCCCAATTTATTTAACAATTACTTATCCAACCCTCCTTAGTTAGGAATATTGTGTTCTATTTTGTATGAATAATCCCTATGAATGTATTATTATTCATCATTTGGTGATATTTCATGTGATTATTTTTTATTGACTGGATTATGGAATAATAAAATCACATTTGATATTCTATCAGTGCAAGGATGGACCCATGTTTCTAAAAGAAATGTTTTTGGATTTTGATAAGAGGCTATTTATGGAATAATGGGTGAATTATATTTTTGATGGGTCACAAGGATACCCGTTTATGGAAAGATTTAGTTAATCTTCTGATGAAATTAGTAAGATTGAAGTTGTATATTTCTATTTGAGGATTTATTGAAATATGATAGCCTGTTCAAACTACCTTATGTTGATGATAACTGAGGGTATGGAATACCATGGGTCTCATGGTCTGTTAGTACTTTGGGAATTTTAAAAAAATCATCATCCTTTTTAGAGAAATAGGTGATGTAGATCGACAATATACAAAGGGTGACATTTTTATAAAATCTTGTATGTGTGTATTTTTTTGAAAATTATTCAAATTTATGAAAATGGATCTTTAAGCCAAAAATTATTTCATTGTACCTTCTTTTCTAATAAATCATAAGATCCCTAAGGCCATCACAGATATATGGTTGTGTGATTGTTAAATTTTTCTTTACAATGTACTTTATGACTATCCATTAGAACATGATAGTTTGATTTCTAGTCCATGTCTATACTTTTTCTCTCTACCTATGTTCTCCTATGTGGAAACCTCATTATGAATTACTTTTGGCGACTGTTAGGGTTCTGACTTCCCATTTCGAAGGGGAGTTTTATTATTAATTTTTACAATGTGGGTTTCAATGAATAAAACATTCACATATTAAACCGTTGAAACCCCATACAAATTTTGGGGAAAAATTCATTTTATAAGTGGTATAATATAACACCGCCATATTTTTGAAATATTTTTTATATAATGAGTTTATTTTTTTTACATATTTAATTTCACACGAAACTTGAAATAGTTTTTATATAATATATTTATATATATATAACATCAAGTAAAAAATTCCTTCCATAGAAAACCGAAATGGATTTCACTACACACAATACAAACGTTTCATGTGCTACACACAATACAGACTTGGTTTTCACTACACGCAACACCGACTTAACATACGTTACATGCAAAACCAATGTTTCCTAGGAAAAATCTTTTTATTATTAAAAATAGTTAATCGAGATAATTATAACCTAAAAATTAAAAATATTAATATTAATAGTAATAATTAATTTTCAAATATTACCTATACTTTTTTTATTAATATGAATCAAATTGATAATAAAAGATATGATTTTGGTAAAGCCCTACTATGTTTAAAAATACTATTTTCTCAAATTAACCACTTATAATAATAAAACTAATTTTAGACACATTTAGAAATTTGATGTGTTAATATAAACATCATTTTTGAATTTGGAGTTCTGAAATTATCGTAGGGTGATTTTTTATTATTTTTCTAAGAAACATCATTTTTTGATGAATAGTGAAAATTATTGTGTTTTCATAAATAACTGAATTTTCGTTTAAATAATTATTAATTTAAATTATATATTAAATTTATTTTAGGGTAAAATTAGATAAATTTTACATCTAATGATAAAGTGTAGGTCATTATAATCAATTTCTCATTGAAATTGAATACACAAACATAATAAACTTTTGAGTATTTTATATTAAAAACTCGCTTTCTCATCATGTCTATGAGGTTAGAAATATTCTTAATTTTCCAATTTCTATGAATTTAATTTTGAAGAACTTTATTAATAAATTTGACTAATTGTAAAATTTATAGTCTAATAATATCAACTAAATTTTTGACCAAATAGATTATTAAAACTAAATAAAATTAATCATAGTGATTAAGGTCCAATTAAGCTTATTTAAGGACTAAACCATAAACATAAGGGCTATAATGACCAAAAAACTTCTAAAACACCAATTTATTATCCATATTTCATCAAAAAACCTTCCATTCTAGATTTAGGTTGGCTTTTATGACTTTATTTACGTAATAAAATGTGTACCCATAACTTGTTTTCAAAAATTCCAAGTCAGTCCTTTTCCTTCCCAATAATAGTCCACCATCACTCTCTACTCCTCAAACATATCAATCCCCATGGATCGCCAAAACTCTAATAAAATAAGCTCCCAAGTTCCCTCACATTCTCCATGAATCCTCCCTTGGGTATAATGTATTCCAAGGAATCCTTTTGGTACAAACCAAAATAATATACCGAATTAGGAGGTAACATCTTCTCTCAAGATCACTTGATTCATTTCCATTATGAAACCCCTCAAATATTTCTTTTCCATGATTATTTAACAATACCAGTATACTAAATAAAATAGTATTTTTTTTCTAAATATTTTTACCAACACTTACACACACATCCATCTATTGGGTAATGAACATATTGTTCTTGTGTACGACAAACTACTGCCTCAAGAAATGATAATTGTTCATTTATTCCTTTAGTACCTATCATGGTGGAAATTTTGATGGAAAATATGATTATATATGTACTATATTTTATTTATTATGTATTTAACCGCATTTATTCTTTTTAAAACACATATCTATTTACTCTTTAGTGAAAATGTAATAATTTCGTTTGAGGTATTGTGCACTACCTCCCCCTCAAAGCGATGTAATTCATTCACAAACTACATGGAATGTATGAAGGATGGTATTAGAAAAATTATATGATATATATAAAATTATATTTATAATTTAATTTTATGATATACATAAAAGAATTTATTTCATTTGTTTCTTTTTTTCAAGACAACAATTAAAATGGAAACAACATTCAGGCGTACATATGACATACCGTCTCTGTCAATGGAGTATTACTTTTCATACTTCATTATGATATAGATTATTATAATATAAAAATACTAGTTATAAATTATATTTATATATTTATTTACATTATTTAAATCATTATATAAATATTAGGACCAGATATTTTATAAATTCAGATGCATGGAAAGATCAAAACAAATATTACCCGATGTAAAGCCTTATCATTGGATCTTTAACAAGAAGGTAATATAAGGTCATAATAAAACCATATCTAGTTTTATATATAATTATATGCTTCAATAAAATATGTATAATAAACATATATGTATTATATAGGAATATAGAACGATTACGATGAGATTGAAGACACATGGTAAGGGAATTTCATCTCACTTTGATTATCGTGAGATACATGACTTAATCACCACTAACTTCTTATGTGTGGTGTATGTTCTGCCAATGAATGTCTTATATTCCTCTTATATGTAAATTTATGGGTATTCAAATATCCATTTTAGGACCTTTCTTTCATGGGTTTCAGGTTTCAGATGTTTGATAATCTGTGAAATAGTATTTTCTAAATTTTCCTTCTCTAAGACTCATGTTTTGTTATGAACATAAATTATCATTAGACGTGTATAAACTTAGTTTTTACTTATTATATCATGAATATAAAAATTTTAATGTTTTTTGTATTATTGATTTATTTTTCTTTTCTTATATGGAGATTATGATCTAAACATTCCAATTTATAAGAGTTTATTGATACAATCTCATCGCTTTTCAAGATTTTTATGTTTTATGATTTCTTTGATGAAATATTATAACCCATATCTCAATAAAATTACTGAATTTTATTATTATCAGGATAATAATAACATAATAATTTATTGGGAATATTTTTCTACTATTTCATATATAATATATTTAAGAATGTGTTTTGAGGGAATCCTGACTTTACCCTCTCTTCGGTCACAAATCCGTGCTCTTTCAAAACCATGTTTTCAAAAATGGGGTTTCAAGAATATTATTTTAATATCCTATTATCATTAAAATAAAATTTTACCCCTTTTTCTTTTACCAGTTATAAAATAAATATTCTTGTTTCTTTCCAATCGAGGCATTTTTCTATCCATTTTACCGTAAAGAAGGAATATTCATTTTAACCCGTACAACATGTACGGTTTTATCCACCGTCATTTATATGGAGCATCTTGTTCATTTTTGAAGGGTTAATTCCGATGAAAGTGTTTTTTAATGTTTTCTCGTGAAAAATGGTTTCAAAATGTTTTCAATCATCTATCATATTTTTTTAAGAGAAATAGTTTTCAAAATGTTTTCAATATTATTTCATCTGTTTTCAAGGAAAATGGTTTTCAAAAACTTTAAAGGATTTATTTATATTTTCTAAAAGTATTTTCAAAGAAAAATTTTTCCATATGTTTTGGGAATTTTTTATGTTTTAATATTATTTTCAATGAAATGATTCTCAAAACATTTTCAGGTTTTATTTATATGTTTTCAATGTATTTTCAAATAAATGGTCTTCAAAACATCTTGAAGTATTTTTTATATGTTTTAAACTTATTTTTAATGAAATTGTTTTCAAAAGGTTTTTATAATTTTTTTATATGTTTTCAATGTATTTAAATTAAAGGGTTTACAAAACATTTTCACTCTTTCTTTATAAAATTTTTAACTACATTCAATGAAAAATCTTTCAAAAATGTTTTGACGATTTATTTATAACATTTCTAGAAAAAATATTATTTAAATGTTTTCAAGTCTTCTTTATATGTATTCAAGGTTTTTTCTAAGAAAATTATTCATAAATGGATTTATGTATTAATAATATTTTTTGAATAATAATGGATATCTTCCTCATGAATTGTTTTTCAGGATGTTTCAAAATTATTTTCCATATTAGATGACTTATATTGATGTTAATCATGCATTTCTAGGAAATGATCTAAAGGTTCCATTAATAACCTTTCTAGGAATGTGTTTTTCCTAATTTCATGGCATTATGAAACTAGTTTCTCTTCTATGAGATATATGTTTATGAAATCTATTTCACTTCCACGGGTTTTATGATTATAATGTCCATTTCTTTTCCAGGGGTTATATTCTTTTAAAACCCGCTTCTTTTCACGAGTTATGATTTGATGAAATGATTACGAAAGATATCTATTTTATATAGGTTATGATGGGATAAAATGATAATGATATCCATTTCATTTCATGGGTTACTATTTGATGTTTTTAGAAACCATCTCTTTTCATGGATCATGATATGATGAATTTTTTGAGGTACATGCATGGAGGTTTAATTATGTGATGGGTTGGACTTAAATCTCTCCCCAATGAATTGGGTAATGTTAAATGCTTTATCAGCTCAAAGGATAAAAAAGAGTATATCCCAATACCAAAAAAGAGGGTAAAAGGGAGAACATCCCAATCCTAAAACAAGAGGGTAAACAGAAGAACATCCCAATCCAGAAAAAAGTGGGCATACAGGAGGAAATCGCAAGCCCGAAACAAGAAGATAAACATGATGAAATGCCAATACATAAATAGAGGGTAAACAGGAGGACATCCAAATCCTGAAACCATAGGGTACATTGGAGGGCTTCCCAAGCACAAAATTAGAGGGTACACATGCTATAATCCCAATCCCGAAGCTAGAGCACAGGTTATTATCCCAATACTAACATGTTACAAAGGCCTTCGTAGGCCCCCTTGACATTGGGTTTTTATATTCTTATTTGTTTTCCACAATTCCATGTTATATTCCTATGTTATTATTTCAGGGCTTTTGTTATTTATTTTCTTATTTTTCATGTCCTATCAACTTATAATATTTATTATGAACTCTTATATGAAGGGTGTCATCTTAAAATGTTATTCCTATGTCCCATTATCTTTTGTTCATGTTTTTCTAATGTATTTTCATTATTTACCCTTACTAAGAATTTGAGCTCATGACTTTCTTATGTTTTATTTCTATGGGTTAGGAAGAAAGGTTTTTAGTAGAAGTAATAATGATGTAGGTATATTTGAGAGATGTTTACAATCTTTCTCTAGGATAGAAGATGTTGTTACTAGGCTTTTAAAGACACTAAACTATTATGGTCCTCAAGAATGTATTTCATTAAATGTACTAAATATTCATCTAAAATCATTTAATATCCATGTATGTTAATCCTAGGTCACTATATATTATTTGTATATTAAAAAACACTATACCAATTTTTTTGAAGGATATGAAAAAAATAGTTAATTTGTAAAACCTGATATGAAATGATACTATAAATAACTAAGATTTAAACATAGTGACTCAAAATTCATCATATAATTTTGAATTATAAGTTATTACTTCTTGTTTATAAGATTCTTCTTTTTAAATTTAATTCATTCTCATATTTATTCTTTCATTTATTTTTTGTTGATGATATGAAATAGGATAATCTATGCCAAAAACATATGTGATAGGAAATGTAATGATTTCCCAAACAATATAACCAACCTGATTGTAATGAATGAAAGTCTTATTTTTATATTCCCAAACGATAAATCATGAATTTTGATTAAAAACTGGATCAAAGTTGAATTTTTAAATATATTAAATAAGAGATGTATGTCGTCTCATGTAAGTTCATGTGTTAATTTTTTTAAAGAGAATAAGATTCAATTTCATACATGTTAAATATATAGGAACTAGAACCATAGAAAATGTATTGAAGGAATTGGAAGACAACTTATTTTTGGGAAATGAGGGAATATGGAAACTAATTTCCACAAAAAAGTTAATATTCCTATTAAAATGATGAGGGAAATTAAATTTCAACCTAAGGCGCCATTAAAAGTTCAATGTACAAAATGTGAGGAACTTGTTCGATATTCGAGTCACTAATATAATCTGATGATTAATTCTAAAGGTGAAATTTTATTACAATCAAAGAAGGAGAATGAATTAATTTTTAATGCTTTAGAACAAGATAATCATTTTTTTGATGTATTTTTATCAATGATATTATGGTTATAGTAATGTTGAAACTTCTACAGATTATTCTACAAAAACGTTTCTTTAAACATTCACAATAATATGTTTAATTATTCTAATAAAAAAGGAAGGGTAGTTTATTGGTAAGGTGATATTTTATGAAAAAACAAATGAGTTATAAATATATAATCTTGTGTATGTTCTTAATGTCAAGTTAATTACAGTCATTTAAAATTATTTGATCTTGTGGAAAAGGATGATCTGGATATAAAACAATAATCGTTAAAAAAGTGATTTTATGACTAAAATTATTTTGAATATGATCATAATATTCTTGGGAATGTTTTTGGATCAAGATAAATTGGGAATAAAATTATCATAACTTTTTTTAAAAGTATTCATAAAATGACTACCATGAGAGATGGGACCGCATCTCACATTCTTCAAGGATATGGGGCTTTAACTGACACCCATATGGTGATAAGGGTGTAGTTCCTAAAAATGGCCTATGTGATGTACTCGTTAGTATAGAATTTTTTTACATAATTTGGTTTAGGTAAAAAAATATGTGAATTTTTTGAAACATATTTTCAAGGATTAAATATTTTCATTTTTTTGGATTTTTAACTGAGTAATGGTACTTTGAGAAAAAAAAATTTAGCATAAGATATATATAACCATTAGGTTTAACCTAAATGATTATTTTGGAAGGATGAAATAATATTTTTATATATGTATGTTTAATGTCATGAGATATGGTTTGATATTAAATCCTTCTTTCATGTTGAGGTCATTGAAATTATTTAGGATATACGGTTATTAATTTATAGAATAATCTATGTTAAACCTTTGGATAATTTATTTAATTTGAGAGATTAATATATTAATATTAATTTTGTGTACTATCATACTTTGTGAAAGAAATTAATAAATATACAAGTAATATCATGTTACTCTTTTATGGAACATATAATTGTTAATTTTAGTACTTATAGGATTA
Source organism: Viscum album (assembly GCA_963277665.1). NCBI lineage: Eukaryota > Viridiplantae > Streptophyta > Magnoliopsida > Santalales > Viscaceae > Viscum > Viscum album. Next base: position 1,260,838,564 of record OY728132.1, on the reverse strand, counting down.
AAAAATTCATATTGGACATTAATTCATTAGAACAAGAGGAGAGGTGGATAGTGAATGATGAATGACCTAAGGATTAAATATTGTTTATGAAATAAAAATTTATTATGTAATTATATTTTATTGTGTTCACTATATCATGGTAATAGGATCCTTGAATTTTAGGAATGAAATCTTGAAATAAAAATGATATTTAATTTTTATACATTAATGTTATTTTCTCTCATAAGAAAAGGTATAATGTTCTCTCTTAAATGTATATTCATTCCAAACCATTTTTCACGACCCACAAATGTTCATTTTATGTGGAAAATTAGTTTTATATTATTTCATATGACCTTAATACTTCCCTTTTCCCTCTTTTAAGAGGAAATTTTACCAACACTTTTTATGATGTGGGTTTTCCAAAATGGAATTTTCATATTTCCAACACATGATTACATAGAAAAAGTTCAACTTGTGAGAAAATAATTTATATAAGGGGGTATAATTTAACACACTGAGTTTTTTTAATGGAAAACTATGTTCTCCAACATATACGTCCAACAACCCCGATTTTTAACTAACCTTAATATACTATTAGTATTATTATTTAAAAAATACTATTATAACATTGACTTAAAATTTATAGTGATGAATAATAATAAATAGTTTTTGAATATTAATTATTATGGATATATAAAATATATTGATATGTAATTAATTTATTTTTGGTAATGTCTTTATAGGATTCTATAATACTTTTTTTTCAAAAAAAAGTTTTCTATTCATTTTTGTCAATAAATAATACAGATATTTTTTTACAATTCTAGAAAATTTATTTAAAAACATTAAATTCATTTTTTGAGTCACCAAGTAAATAATTTCTTAGGGTGAATTTTTAGGATTTTTATATAATGTTCAATTTTTTATTGGATAAAGAAAAGTACTAGTTTAAATTGAAAAATACAATTTCATTAAAATGATTTATGAATTTTTTATTTTTAAAAATGGTTTAAAAACAAATTTAGTTCAATTATTTTCTTATTTTTTCCAATTTTGGTCATTTTAATCAAAATTATTTTTAATTTTTATTTAATAACGTATTAAACTTGTGAAAACATTTTCATTGGAAACTCATTTGTTCATCCAATTTGGAGGATTAATATTAAATTAAATTATACCAATTCGATGAATTGAATTTTTAAAAATGGATTTCATATTTTAAATAAGAATATTATTATTATATAATAATTCCAATTTAATTTTTTTCTATAATTCATAGTAAAAAATGTAATAACTAATTGACATCGTTAAAGTTAATATAGTTTTACTGTGGGTTAAAATAAAAAAATAAGGGGTAAAATGACATATAAACATGAACAATTAATATTGCATTTCCTAATTAAAACCTTATATCATCTAAAGTTCTACATTTATCCATTTGTGAGCCATTTGTTAATGGAAAAATCATGGGTATAACTTCTTCTTTTCCAAAATACCAAGTATATCCTCTCCTTAACTTATAAAAGTGAACCCCCTCTATTATCCTTTTTACACTTCCAAATCCTTGTTTTTTGGCCAAAAACTACTAAAACACCTTCCTTACTTCCTTGTATACTTCATAGAGTCTTTTTTATCAATATTCCAATCTATTGAGGCATTAATTGTAATCCTAATGAGGGGGTTTGAATAATATGTATCATCCTTTGCTGAGTAGGTTTGTTTTATCACATTTTACACATCCTTATATTATTACTCAATAATGATGATATAATAACATCAATACCTACCATTTAATAATATTTTATTTTGTTAATGGCATAAATTAAATCAATATTCTCTTCCATCAAATGGGAAATGATACCTACATTAGTGTGTACGATAGTCTACCGCCTTATGAACTTTTGTAATTTTTTTCCCACATCACCTATCATAGATATTTACAATGATAGGTTTAATGTTTATATATGATATTCATGAAATATTAGTCATTCTTGAAAATTATTATATTATATGACTTATTAAATTATAATCCATTAAATAAAGATAACACCATTCTTGTGTATGGATGACTACTACCTCGAAAAGTGATTTAATTTTTATATAAGAGTATTTAAAGAAATAAAATGATATTTATGATATAATTATAACTATTTTAATTTTAAATAAAACATACCTTATTTAAATTATGATCACTGAAAATAGAAATTTTACACATGTGTACATAAGGCTAACCATCTCCATGATTGTAATGTAACTCATTTCTCATATTCATAATTCAAGGTTAATTTTAAAAGTATAATTTATATATATAAATGTTCGTTATGTCATTATTATTATTCTGGTGATAAATGAATATTTTATCCTTTTACCATGTTCAATACAACAATGCAGTTTTTTAAATTTTGAGCTGAGTGTCTTTAAAACATCACAGTGGACCTAACTGATTAAGTAATTAATTACCCAATTGAAATAAAATAAGTAAATATTTTAATTATAATTTCTTGAATTTGTAAAAGGTTATTGAGGGAAAAAATTATATAATTTTATTATACATGAGACAAAAAACTTACATGAGAAATTACAGACTTAATATAAGGGTTTCATCTAAAAAACATCCTTCTTTTAGATACATGTTCTTTTACACACCAAATTTATTTTAAATGGCGTATTTAATACGCATTTAAATATTATATCTTGATTAATTCATAATTTCTTATATTTTACGATAAAAATTATTTATATAATTCTTAGGAGTGATGATTCAAAAGTCAATAAAAAGTTAAATGTTTATGATTCTATATAATTTTAATCGAGATTATTTTTGGTTGAATTTACATTATATGTAATTATTTTATCATTGTATAACTATATAATTTCATATTCTTCTTCTCTAGTTACACATGATGTTCTAAAATAACTTTACCATTTTCCTCTCCTTGGTACTCAAATAATTTGAGAAAATATTTTTATGAAAATATTCTATCATTTCTCTCATCGGTCAGAAATCATTTTTCTTTTATGCCCATGATTTCTAAAAATATTTTCAATAATATTTTTAACATTCACTAAAAAATTTATTATAGGTATTTTTTCTCATTTTTAATATTTTCTAATTTGTTTTTGAAAGGAATAGTCTTTTCATTTTATGAATAAGGTTTTTTTAACCTTGTAAAAAAGTGTTAAATTAATTTTCTTAACTTATACAGCTTGTCTAGAATTACCCCCCATCATAGCCGCTCAATTATTTGAAGCATCATTTTAATTATTTCATGGTTATATTTTTAAAGAGAAAAAATTTTGTATAAAATTTTGGAAATATATAGATTTTATATAAGTGATTAACAATTGAAAATGGATTTTTCCTCATGAAATTTCAATGTAGGTTTTAAAGAAATTTTTATTAATGACAAAAACCTTTAATAAAATGGACATCTTATAAATTATGTATATATTTCTATCACATGTGTACCTACCTCTCGCTCCCTTCCTTTGATGGTGTAATACATATTATATGATCATATCTCAAATTCTTTCTTTATGAAATCTATTTTTATTATGATATGAGGAAAGATTATACAACCAATTTTCTTTCTATGGGTAATTATTATGTTTGTAACTTTTTAATGATTTATATAAGTGAAATACATATGTGTGTACATGATATGAATGTCTCTAGTGATCCCGGAATCATATTCCCCTCCAATGAATTGGTTAATGGTTTAGTCTCATGTGACATCATGTATGATATTCGGGAATAAAGCTAATACATTATGGAACAATTTCCACCATGTGATGTTTTCTCACCAATTAGAATTGAATTAAGTTTATTAAATGTTTTATACTATTTTCACTTTTTCTATGATGCCATGATATTATGATACCATGTTCATTATGTTATGCACCGATGTGATTACCCTTTAGCCATATATTTTTTGACATCATGTTATACCTTTGACTCACAAAATATGTTTATTGGTCATATATATTCCCTTATATAGATTTTTAGATCACCCTTTTTGTCTACATATTCCAAAATTTATCTAATACAGGTTTAGGAGATCTAAAGGATTTATCATCACATTATGGATAATAGAATAAAGATGTTTTATTTTAGAGTAACTTTTAAATATTAGGTATGTAGTCTTAAAAAGACACATGGTCACATGATCATTGGGTTTAATTAAAAAAATTTAGGTTAATACAATGTAATAATATATGTAAAATGATCAGTTATCCATAATAATAATTCTCAATGTTCTCGTACTATACTTTCCATCAATCTTAAGATGATTCCCAATACATGGGTAATTCCAAATTTACTAGAAACCACATAATACACCTATATTTACCAAACTAATGAAAAAGGAACCATTGAAATGAACTCAACATCTATTTCCATTCATGATGACTTATCCTTACTCTATATGATATTTATATCTAGAGGTGTGGAAACTATCTTCACCTTTAAATTTCCAAAATATTCCACTATCTTTTCGATATATTTTGATTGAGTCAGAAACAGAATTATAGACTTTAAATACATTATAATCTATATCCCTGACATATATATAGCTTTACTACAATCATTTATCTTGAAAATTTTAAAAAAAAATCATCTTTTATCTTATCTATCCATTCATTTACAGGAGAAATTATTAGAATTTCATCAATATAAAGATGTAATATGGTATAACAGCCACCATTGACCTCCATAATCTAACAAAAATGAAAATTATTTCTCTAAAAAACTTTTATTCATCCATAAATGAATTTTAATTCCTATTACACTACCTTAGTACATTCTCTAGACGATAAATTATCCCCTTAAACATACCCATAATGTTTATTTATGTTCTATTTATCCATTGAACTATTTGGATACTATATGTAAATTTCATCATCTATGAATCCATGATGAAAAGTTTTCTTCACTTCTAGACTCTTCAAATATAAACCATCTATGAAAACAATACTGATTACCAACTAAATAGTCATGTCTATAACTACCAATTAAAATATTTTGGAATAATGTATTCCTTATGTTTGTTAAAACCATTTCATTAAAATAATTTCTATGTACCAAAAAATAATTTCCACTTATTCCTTCACCTGATACACTCATTTTTTTAAATGATCTCTTCCTAGTATATCATTTTGTTACCAACCATGTTTTGGACATATATATAGGACCACCTTTCACTAGGAAACTATGGATCTGAATCCTCCTTCCTTTTCTTTTATTGTGACTTTTCCATGCTATGGAATATCCTTTACCTTCTGTACTATCTGAATTTTTGGTTGATCATTATATCTCATACTAATGAATTTTTTAATTAAAAATTATATTCTTAGAATTATATAATACAATTTTCATATTACCACTTGAGTTACTCATTGTATTAACCATTTAATCAAAATATTCTAATAGTGATAAGAGTAACAACAATGCCTACTCTAGTTCTATTAAAGATCACCTTCACTAATTCTAACTAAATCGAAATTATGTCAATGTCAGCAATGCGATCAATGATTAAATTTTATTCCAAAATTATAATGAAAAATAAAATCCATAAAAGGAATAGCTTATTCATAATAGTTTTATATTATTACATAGTAAAAATTGTCCTCATAAGTTCAAAATCAGTGTTCACCTCTTGGATGTTATATAAAATTTTGTAGTCTGGTGAGATTTTCATTATCATGAATTTTTCCTAATCATTCCTTCCCCATTATTCCTTATTTATCAATTCTATATTTTTACATATCAATGGAAGAATGAGATCCTTCTATTTTAAAAATTCCACAATTTTTATCTTCTAAAATACACAATCCTTTCTATTAAACTTCTCCACCTAGACCATACCATCATCAAACACCATAGATTATAAAATAAGTGAACACCCACTAAATTCCAAAACATGGAAAAGTTATTAGGAATTTATTAAAACAATTTTCCAAAAAATATAAATGCATACTGACTCTACTAATCCTAAATATTAGTAAAATGATCTGAGGTCATTTTATTTGAATATATATAACAAGATCTATAATAAAAGCTTGTGGGTCTAGTGGAAAATCTAAAAACCCACTATTTACACCTTCAAAACTTATAATATGGAGACAATGTTCCTGAATTAACTCCCATCAATAATTAACTATAGCTATATTAATAATCTTTGCTTAATTATCCATGCTACAATACACACCTCAAAACCAAACCCACATGATAACTTCTACAAGACAATGGTTGAAAGAAATTAAGGTAAAATAATAGCAAAAATATATATGTTTTTCATATATTATCGATAATCCATGGGGGGATTTTATTTTCCTTATTTAAGAAACAAATAGCGATTACAATTCATAAAATTAATCAAAAAAATTTTCCCACCATACTTATTAATATATATTCCAATTAGTATTACCAAAAATGATATCTTATGATCTTCATGTAGGGTATTCCTAATATGAACCTATGTTCATGGGAATCCCTATGATCAATCAAATTCATCCACAAACTCAGATCCTATTTTTATTTAATAGTGCGAAATTATAGAATCTCTTAGAGTTAACCCTTATATAACCTCCCTGAATACCCTTATTTTTTCCCTTTCTACAAAAACTATTAGTGGAAGAATATTTTGTGTCATTATGAAGGAGGCTGACACAAGTCCTTTACATTTTTTGACTTCTCTTTTCAGATTTTAATTGGATTATTTCTAATTTCATTCTTCAAACTATCATCATCAAGTTATCCTACTTCTGGATTTCAGTACCTTGTAACTGCTTCTCTACAATATTTATCCGAGTTGTAGAAATTAGTATTTCAGAAACCCTCATTTAATTATATTATGTTTATTATCACTAAAATAGTTATCCCATGTGGATGAAACCTTAAAAATATACTTCTTTAGATTTACAAAAGGCTAATATTAATAAAAATTAACATTAGTGAGTGTAATCTTACATAACAAGAATTTTTATAATTTTATTTTAATTCCTTATCACTAACATACATGGGTATCCTATAACACAATATACTATCATCATTCCATGTCATATATTTTTCACATAACTATAAATCATAGGTATTACTATTTAATAAATATATTCTATTAATAATGGAACCTCTCATTACAATGGGTGAATCCGTAGAATTTTTTTGACTTTCAACCATTATCCTGAAGAAAACCAAATTTTCATTAAGGACTCCTATTGAAAATGGGTTTCTATTATGTTTAGGTACCCACCACACCTAATTAAAAGTCTTTGTAGTATAATCATGTAGTTCTAGTAAAACATATGAAATAAATATGTTTTTACAACAATAATGATTTCCTATTTTTAGATCTTTAAATTAATCTTTAATCAATTCAAATTAATATTATTTTTAGGAAAATTGTGAGATGAACATCTGAATATGGTACCCATTCTCCAACTATATACTATCAAGAAAGTAAATGAATTATTCACTTACATAACATTTTTTTCATAATAATTAAGAGACTAAACCTATATTATAATTACTAGTGGACATATGTTTCAGATAGTTCTTCATTATATTTATGGGTTTATTGCAATGGTAGAATTTAAGGACTCTATTTTTAGATTTTTATTGAATTCTTATTCCCTAACTATTATCCCCCATTTTTTTCTCAATTCACTTATATCTATATATTAAAAACATTATCCGTAAACATAAATTTTCTTTATATTTAATTTCACTAGAATGTAATGTGGATTTATCCTCTTTAAGGGCCATTGATTCATTATAATAAAACATAACTTCCTTCAATTATTTTATTAAATTATATAAAGTGATCAACCATATAATATTTTGGTCGTCATCTTCAATTTTAATATTAATATTAAAAATATATAAAATAATTTCATTAAACACATCTATGTGTGATTGAACTACAATTAAAGAATGAACTTTAAAATTTGGAAATTTGAATTTATTCTAAATTATAGAGATTTAATAATTATTCTTATGAATATATTTTAATTGTAAATATACTATAAAAATAGTTAATTTATACAAAACCACATAAAATAATTTATCTCTTATAGATTGTAAGACAACACTATAGGATTTCTATGATATATCATATGATGTATCAATGTATAATAAAAGTGATATTTTAATCACATATAAGATATGTGAATTTATTTTTTGGGACACTTAGAGCATCAAGTAGTTTTTTTACATGAAGATATTTTATTTTAAGAAACAAAATATTACGTAAATTCTATCCATAAAACATCCCTATCTAAAATTTTATGGATGCATCCCCATACTAATAATGGATAGGATACCAATTTTTGTATGAAATATTGGTGATCAAAACATGGTATTCACACTCAATGTTCTGTGAGTTCACTATGAATATTTTTGGTTATAGAACCAATGATGAGAATAGTTTAAAATAATTGTAATTGTTAAATTATTTCAATTTCAAGAGATCAAATGAAGAATAAAAAAATAAAACAGTGTGCTTGGTTGATAAATATAAATAATAAAGTATAAAATCATCAATTTTTTTATGTTTTTTGTTCCAATTTTAATCTATTTGAAAATCAAGTACACGATGTTTTTTATCTATTATTATAAAAGGGTAAATAAATTGAATAGTAAAAAATTGAGATTAGTAAATAAATAAGAGAAAATAGAAAATATTGAAGAAATTATAGTAAAAATAACTAAACCAACATTTAATATAAACAGAAGTAACCCAAGATTAACTTATTTATTTCATTATTTGAAATTAAACATCATTCCATATTTGAAATAGTCATATAAATTGAAGAACTGATGGTTTAGTATCTTTGATAGACTAGAGAAATAAGTAATTTTTTTTACAATATTTTTGAAAAAGTTACCATAATTGAGCCACACTATACTCCTTCTAGTCTTCATATAATTTATAACCAACTTCATAAGTTGGGGAAATATAAAAATAAGAAATGGGTGAGTTCAGTTGCTGAGTAAGGGTAAACATAAAGGATAACAACCAAGTATCATAAGTGAGAATAAGATGATCATATGGGTATAATCATGATACTTAAGAAACTTATTCCAAAAAATTATAGATCCTAAATAATTGAATAAGGATCAGTATAACATCATACATTAATCAAAAGAGTGTGAAATGATTATTTCATACACATGATCCATGAGAGAATAAGATTAACATGAGAATAATTATATAATTGTAAAACATCTTTCAACTATGTAAAAAACAATAGTATATGGATACATTATGTTCATGAGTCACACAATTGAACCCACAGTTATGAAACAATGTAATTATACCTATGTATGCATCACCTTCATAAGTCAAAAACTTCCACTCACACATAAGAAAAGAAAAATTATTCTACTTATACATATCCCATGATATTTTGACATTAACTAATGCATTGGAGTGTGATATTGGACCCAACTACTAATCATCCATATATATGCGTGACACCATAAAATCATTCACTTATCACATTATGAAAAACCCATGGAAATATAATGGGTTTTAAAAATGTTTAAATGAAAATGATTCACTTTTCATAGCATAAATAACCCATGTAGAGAAAAATTATTTCACATTATTTTTAAATGGAATCACATAATCCAATCATCAATAATCATAACAAGATAAACTAATGGAATAAAAGTAGGTATCCATAAACAGTTCTGGAATTTATAGGCAAATACATTACAATCAGTATAGTAATGCAAATAGTATTTACATAATAAAGGTTTAAGATATACGGTTAAGATAATAATTTAGGAAATAAATATATATATGTATTCTATGTGAACACTTCAATAAAAGAAATCACAATTAGGTTATTCACATAGAAAATGTATTGGAACATAATGTATGGTTATACATTTAATATGGTTAGGAAATAAAAAGGCATTGATGGATCATTCCTCTAAAAGAGAATGATATAACATAATCCATCCAAAGAGGGAAGGTGGATTGTATCTTTAAAATAATGTTCTGAATAATGTATAAGATATGTGAACAAATAATGAATTTTATTAAAAAAAATTTAGGATATTTATTGAAAAATCAAAATAGACATAAAAATATCCATGATTCATTGAAAAAAATAAAGAAATATTATATAAAATTAAGATAATAGTAATTTCATTTATAATACACAAAAAATTTATAGATTTTGTTTAATATAAGAATAAAAATCTAGGGTATTTACATCCTCACATAGAATAAATCAAAAATAGATATTTTCAAACTTTGATGAAATTGAACGATACAGAAAATGCTAAAATTTTATATAAAATATTTTGGTAATAAAAATTAGTTTTAATGTAATTATTAAATTAAAAATTAATAGATAATGATATTACCAGAATTATCTAATGAATATGAACATGAAAAAATGGAAGCTTCTAACTGAAAAGAAAGAATAGGGTCGGTTTCCTTACAATGGGTAAATATTTATCCATAAGGGTAAATAAAGTATAGTGAAAACAAGTAAAAACCCAACAACAAATATAAGAGAATTAAATAATAGGGGTTATAGAGATGAAATTATAAATATTCCTTAGACAAATTATCTTTGAAAACAAATCTATATTTTAAAATTAGATGGGCAGAAAAACCGTCATTGTATTAAAAATGTAAGAATCAAAGGTTATAGGGAGGAAAATAATGAATGATGCATTACAATATTATAAAATTTAAGATATTTATAAATAAAAAATATAAGTAAATAAACCATAAAACATAAATAATTGTTCACAATATCAAACTTTCCTCAAAAAATTAAAATTAAGACAAATAACTCCTTATAACCTTAGAAAATTTTTATCCAGAACTCTTAGAATGGTGGTTTTTCAAATTAAACATTTAATAACATGAATACTGAAATAATTTTGATAATAAATATTAATTCATAGGTAGGTACACCATTCCAAATAATACATTGTGTGAAATAAGAAATATATCTCAAAGAGTGAAAATTTAAAGCCGGAAACTCTTACCTTCATTCCCCAATTAGTTGAATGAACTATAAGATCATATATAACAAGCATAAATATATTTATAACTTATTACAACAAATTATCCATATATATTACCTTTTATAAACATAATTTATAATTATTACCTACATGTATATTATTTAGTTATTTCCTATTTCCAATATCGAGCATAAGAAATCATGATCATTTTAAACTAGTTTCATAATTACTTAACTTTTATTCATTTTTAACCAAACTTTCATCATTATTAGATCATGAAAATTACTATAATTTACTATTTTAATTTATTTATAATTTTTTAATTTCATTTCATTAGTATATTTTTATTATTCATGACATCAAAGTCAGGGACGAGCTTATTTTGATAATTTATAATGTACATATAGTGTTGAATAAATTAATGAGTTAAATATATATGTTGAAATTACAAAACTATAATTGATAATTATTTACTTATTTATATCCAATATTAATTATCCAATGCCATCCTTGAAATAAATTTATATAAATATTTATGTAGGTAGTTAAACTGACCCAATAAGAACATGTTATAATCTATGTGTGGGTATAGATATGGAATATAATATTGTGTTATAATATCATTATCATTAAATTATAATGAAATTATTTTTATGTTATTAGGGTGGCGAATCAAAATTAGGAATAGCTAGATTAAGGTAAATAAAAAACCAGCTTTCACTGATAAATCAATTTCTCTCTCAATTCATTTTAGGTGATTAATTTTACAATCTTCCCTAATTACTAATATTATTTTTAAAATAACTAATTTTTATTTATAGAATAAAAATAAACCAATATATAAAATATCTACACACTAAACCCATTTCTATGACTAATCTTGAAAGGTGGGGATGAAAAATAAAATGTGTTGTTCATGGAGGTGGTAATCCACACAAGTACATAAGAAACACTTTCATTTTTATCATTGAATGAGAGAGGAATAGATAATGGTTTAGGAACTTATCCAAGATCCAGGAACCAAAAGTGGTAAATATTTTAATAGTATAAATCTTCAACTTCATTCAACCATTGAATCGAAGAGTTATTTCCCATAGAGTTCAGGTTGGTTTATCCCTAATTTATGAACTAACCAGAAAAAAAAATCGCATGATCATGTTAAATGATATATTTATTTGTTAGTGAAGGGTTATTTATTTTTATATTTAATTCATGGTTTATTTGGATGATTTGATATTTGGAAATAATGTAAAAAATGAATAATAATGTTAATATAAAATAAAATAAAATAGTTATTGAGAAACTATTTTATCATAAATTGTTAAGTAATTATATAAAATACCCATAATATGAAAATATTATGAATTATAAAAATAATTTAATCAAAATCCCTCAATGAAATTATTAATTATATTACTATCTTACATCACTGGAGTTACAGTGCAAGCATATATAAAAGTGTTTATATGTCTCTCTTTGATATAATTTCATTTAATAGGTAGTTATAAAAAAATTATGATAGTTTAATTAACCAATTTATCATCTAGAATATATTCTCATACAATACATAGGGTAAATTTGAGGTGGAAATTGAGGAAGTATGAGATTAGGAGTTGGGGATTAGGGATTCCACTCAATATGTCAAGGAACTATGAGTTAATGCAATTATTGATAAATCACTACCAAAATACCTTTGAATAATTTTAAAAGGTCTCCATTATAGTAATTTGAAGGGATTTTGGGATCATTACCACAATAAAATCTATTATATAATATATTTCAAATCCAAGGGTGAGGGATTGTGGGATTTCATAAAATAATGGTAGAATAAAAAAATTCATTTATTATGTTATCATTAGTAATAAAATTAAATTAATAAAATATAATTTTATTTGTTGTAGAAAATGGAATTAAAATCAACCATGTCACTAACCCTATTATACATCGTGGATAATGATAATCCCCTGAATGGTAATAATTTCCAATTTCGGTATGAAAAATGGCACACATTATGACACATAAAATAGAAGTTTAATGTATTATAATCCCCAGTTATGGTTGATCCCCATAAATAACAATGATATGATGTAAAAATTTACTAATGGAAACATGTGGATTATGTATTGGATTTATAATTGATCATGTTTTCATCCACAACTAGTTATCTCCTAAATATTCCTGAAAAGATGGATCCTTACAGCATGTAATATATTCTCTATGAACATTATTATGATAATTTCAAATAATAGAAGTATAAAATATCCAAGTCACACTTTACACGCAATGTAGGAAAAGTATTTCCCTATAGACCTCATATAGTTAACATGATTGGGTGCATTGATCATTTTAAAATTCTAGTATTCAAAATGACAAAGAAATAATGCACAAACCTCATACTAACTTAATTCCATGAAGATTATTATTCTTTATTATGTATTTCAACATGAAAAATATAGGGAAGACACTCCCAAATCTCATGAGAATAGTATTACATGTAGATAAATACCTGAATAATGAACAATTTTTTTCCCTTGTGGTGAAAAATATGAAAGGAAATATGAAAAGGTATAATTCAAGTTTAAATTCCAAGGCACCTTCCCACTAACCTTCCAAATAGAGAAGAATATATAGATAGTCAGTGGGGTAGGATACAATGCGTCTTTTATGCTGTAAGAAACCCATTAGAAGTATAATTTTCCCATGTAAATAAGCTAGACGAAAATTAAATCTTCTTTATTATTGAGTGTAATATTTCCGTTTCTTCAAACTGGATATTATATATTCATCATGTTTCTGGAATTTTTATCCAAATATATAAACAATGTAAATTCTATAATATTTCTAGTGGTAAGGTGGATATTTGAGATACTGATGGATTGATACTAGTTTCATTGGATATTATAGACTGTCAAGTCTCATTGATGACTTGATTGGTTTTATTTTTATATAATTTTTATTTTATTCTCAATGTAACCAAGAGAATATATCTATGTCTAGTTTATAAATGGATGGTTTTATTTTACATAATAGATATAAAAAATTATACTTATTTAAATATAACATATGTTATAGGATAAAACATTTGAATATTGTTTAATATGTTCTAAAATATTAATATAATGTTTGGGAGTTAGATAGTGAATTATGTTTAGATGAATCATATCTTGCCTAGTTGTGGAATGTGTAGTGATCCCAAACTTAATATCCTCTATCTGGTGTTTACATTGTTACATTGGAACAATATACATGCAATTAAATCCTAAAGGACTAAATAGTTTAGTAGTCTTGGTAAACTAGATACGTACATGAGAAATTGAATGTATGAGAATAAGAAAACACTTCTTATGTTAGTAATAAAACAAGGAAATAAATTAAACACAATGTTTTAGTTTAAAACCAAAAATGTATACTTTGGTCATACAATGAACGTCATGTATTAGATTGAGTTGCGGTTGATTCTTGCACACCACACCATTTCTTATTCGTCTACGAGAATTGTATCTGAGAAAATTACCTAGATAATTATAAGATAAAAATGATGAGGAAATTGTTTAATTAATAGAAAATAAAATAATGAGAAAACAGTATGATCTTATTTTCTATGATTTGTAGACGTCATGAACATTTATACAAAAATGGAACTTATATATTGAAAACACACGCTTCGATTCTTAAAAACTAAATCATGTGTTGGATTGATGTGTAATAAATTTATATATGTTCTAAATTACTTAAGGTTAATTTTCTAAAATTATCAAAACAATCCGAATATGTTTTATCCATTGTGAGTATGTCACTTCTGTTTTTTAATAAAGTATCAATTTAAATCAAAAACACATAACTTGTGTTGAACCGATCACATTGTATGTCAGTTTTAGGTAAGACTGATTATTACATGTCCAAAATTACTTAAGAATAATTTTTATAAATTATCATGAAAATGTGGGTATGTTTTATAATATTTCAGTGAGTGGCACACTTTTTGAACAAAAATTTCAATTTTAAAATAATAACAGACACATTGAGTCATTCTGGTAATGTTGTGCAATGGATTGATGTCGGGATGATTCCTACATGTCAAAATTAACTTATGTATCATTTTCCTAATATAAAAAATTAATTTGGATATGTTTTATCATCTTTTGAGTATGGAACGTGTCTTTTTTTGTGACATTAATGTCAATTTTAAATAAAAAGACACACTTAAGGTCATATGAGTCACGCCAGACATCATATTGCATATTAGATGATTAATACACATCCTAAATAACTTATGGATAATTTTTTAATTGTATAAAGAAATCCAGATTCGTTCTCTCTGTTTTGAGTATGTTACCTCTCTTTTTTACTAAAATTACTGTCAACATTAAATAAAAAGACACACCTAGTTTCATATCGGTCACACTATTCATCAAATTAAGATGAATTTAACTACTAATCATAAGAAATTAAATATGTATCATTTCAATAATGTATAAAAATAATATGAATGTGTTTTTTGGTTTTGAGTATGCCAGTTGTCTTTTTTTTTAAATGTCATTTTAAACTGGAAAAACCTAGTGTGAGTCAAATCGATCTCATAATGTTTCATTTTTATGTGAAACAAGTTTATAATTCCCATAAATGAATTGGGAATAATTTTCCAAAAATATCAATACAATTCGAGTATGGTTTTTCAGTTTTCATTGAGTGAAACTCTTTTTGACCTAAAATATCAATTTTAAACACATATGAGACACTCTAAGTTATACAAGGAACATCATGTATTGGATTGAGGTGTGGATTTTTCCAAAATATCAAAATTGACTTATGGATCATTTTACTAAAGTATAAAATCAATATTGATGTGTTTTCTTATTTTTAATTATATCACATATCTTTTTTACTAAAATTAAAATCAATTTTAAATAAAATTACACACTTAGAGTCATACCGATAACCCCATGCATTGGATTGAGGTTTGGATAATTCCCACTTGTCAAAATGATATATGGATCATTCTTCTATTATTTCAAAACAATAAGATTTTGTTTTATTGGTTTCAAGTATTTCCTTTCTCTTTTAAACTAAAATTTCATTCTAAACTAGAAACACACACTTTGAGTCATACAATTATCATAATGTGTCGGTTGGACATGAGACTGATTTATACACATCAAAATTGATTTATGAATCAGTTTAATAAACTATAAAGACAATAAGATCACGTTTTATCGATTTTCATTATGTGACACACTTTTTGAACTAAAATGCCAATTTTAAATTGATAATGGATGCTTTGAGTTATATTGAGAACACAGTTTATTAAAATTATGTGTAACAAATTACTACATTTCAAAAATGATATATGGATGATTTTCATAATGTAACAAAATAATATGAATGTGTTTTCTTGGTTTTGAGTATTTCTCCTGACTTTTTACTAAAATTAATTTCAATTTTAAATAAAAAGAAACACTTGGAGTCATAACCGGCACACAATCTATCAGATTTTAGTTTTGACTAATTCTTATACATCACAAAAGACATGGATTTTTAAAAAAAAAATATAAAAATAATTATAATGTATTATCTTTATTTTTATTTTTTATTAAAATTAATGCTAATTTTAAATTAAAAAAACGCATGGAATCATACCTATAAAATTATATATTAGATTAAGATATTGTTTATTTAAACATGTCACCAATGACATGTGGATTGTTTTCATAAATTATGAAAATAATACAACTGTATTTTCTCATTTTTTAGTTTTTCACTATCCTTTTAAAAAAAATTAATGTCAATTCTAAATAAACAGAGGCAGTTGGAGTCATACTAGTAACATCATGAATCATATTGAGGTATTTCTGGCTCCTACACATAAAAATTATATATGTATCATTTTAATAAAGTATAAAACAATATGAATGTGTTTTATTAGTTTTGGATATATCATCTATCTTTTTTACTAAAATTTATTTTTAAATTAGAAACACAAAATTTGAGTTATACTAGCCATCGTCTATCAGGTTCATGTGAGACTGATCAATTACATAAAAAATGAGATATGAATCATTACCCTAGATTAAAAATACAATCTGGTTATAATTTCTCAATTTTCAGTGTGTGAAAAACATTTTGAACTAAAATGGAAATTTTAAATCGATAATGGACACTTTGAAATATTCTAGGAATATTGTGTATCATATTGAAATGTGTATGATTCTTACATGGAAAAAATGAATTATGGATCTATGTCCTAATGTATCAAAAAATATGAATGTGTTTTCATAGTTTTGCGTATGTCACTTTCTTTTTTTACAAAAATAATTTCAAATTTAATTAAAAATACACACTTTTAAGTCATACCGGTAACACTATTTTTCATATTGAGGTGAGGTTTTTTCCTACATTTCAAAAATATAACTCCCTAAAATCATAAAAGATGATCATCACAGTTGATATCATATATGATACACAAAACTAAGAATATAATGGAATTTAACATATTGAGATGTTAAGATATATTTAATATTTTAAATAAATTAAATATATGATATATCTTTCAATACAAACAACACTGAGTTAGCTTTCATTACATGAAACAAATACTTTCTTTGATAGCTTGCGATACATGAAAAACTATGTTTTATATAATACTATTAATAGTATTATTTAAAATTAAAACTACATCATATCTATTAAATTGGTGGTTATGAATTGGATTAACTAACTTATGAAAATATATTTTTTAATTCATGAGTTACCAATTAATTATAAAATAATATAAAAACTAATTTAATATAAAAAAAATGTATTTATAAAAAACTATTTTATATGCCTAGTTTTTTTATCCTGAAAAATAAATTAATTACTATAATTGAATGATATTAATTAAAAATATATACTATATATTCAATAAAAATTTTAACATTAACCCAATTGATTTGATAGTCAAAAGACAATAAAGAATCTCATTTTACACATAAAAGAAATGTATTTTTCTATTGTTAATTTATCATTCTATTAGTCGCACATTTATTTTAAAACTTAATTTTGACACTTTTATAAATTTTATTTTAAAAAATAAACATCATTTTTTAATTCTTTTTTCAAAATTAACATAGGTTTGGTATCTATTTGAGAAGATTCATATTTTGATGAATAATGAAATTAACTAAATGTCAATTAAAAATTAATTTTTATATAAATAATTTATAATGAAAAATTATATTTTAAATTGTATTTAAATTAAATTTAAATCAACATATATCTATTAATAAAATTTATTTAATTTAATTCATTTTTATATTGAATTTTAATATTAAAACATAGTAAACATTTGAACATTTTTACATTAAAACACAACTTTCTTGTCCCATCTCCAGGATTAATTTTTTACACTTTAGTGGTTTGAATTTGGAAAAATGGTTTCCATATTAGGAATCTGAATATTTTATTCTGTATAATATTTTCATCATAGTTTTCTTACAAAAATTATATTTGAGAGCAGTTATAATACATTACAGTAATCATGAGAAACCTGAGTTTACCAGTTGACAAAAAATTAAGCATAATGGGAGAAATGACCTATAAAATTTTCCAACACATATTTTATATAAATGTTTAGATATTAAACCTTATAATATTTAGTTTGGTGTATTATTTGAGTAAATGTAAATTAAAAAAACATGGGATCACTTAATACCTTCGAAAAATACCAATTGTGTCCTCTTCACCACTAATAAGTAGGCACCCCTCTCTTATCCACTTCACTTATCTCAAGAAATTTGTCTCAGATCAGATCTTACAATATCACTCCAATAATTCCATCGCCTAATCCAACAATCCTTTTTTGGTTCATAATGTAAACCTTTGAAGGTTTTAGTGCAGCCCTAAGGATGATTCTCGAAGAATATGTAATGTTATTTAAAAGCATTTTTATTTTATTTTATTTTATTATCCACATCCTCCAATTATTATTAATACTTTAAAATATAATAACCTATATATATTAAACATACTTATATATTCTTATGTTAAGTGTGTGACTTACAAATTCGTACACTTAGATAAAATGGCTTATGAAATCATTATTCTTTTGTACACAGGACTACCACCTCGCAAACCAATGTAGTTTGTTCTTCCATTACCACTTTTCAAGGTTCTTAAAAATGATCAAATATTAATTTATATATTATATTAATTGTATTAATAATTTTATTATTATTATATAATTATTATACCACACAAAACATCATGATTTCTATTTTGTGGGAATATCATATTTTCAGGTGTTTGTATGACAAACTGCCACCTCAAAAAGCGATGTGATTAGTTCATGATTTAATTGGAATGTATTAAGGATGGGTTTAATAAGAATATATTATATATATTAAATATAATTGGTTATCTAATGATAATATACATATATATTTATATCATTTAATATTCTTTCTCCCAATACGAAGAAACTATGGAATCAAAATTCATGTGTACGTCCATTCTTCTGTCTCCATGAACGGATTATTTCATTTCTTATAGTTAAATACTATGAATTACTATAAATAAATATATACTGACTATATATTATATTTATATCCTGATTTATATTATTTTTATGATTAAATAACTATCTGTGTAAGAGGAATAAACAATAACAAGTCAAAACATACTTGAGAAACAAGTCAATTAACACGTGAGACAATGAAAATAATGAAATATTTTTAACAAACATGAGATAAGATGTTATGAAATAAAAATACATGATATCATAAATACAAATATGGTTTTTATAATTTATAAAATACTTAGATCCATTATACCAAAGGTTAAATAAATTTTATCCAAACGGAAGCGTAATGTAATAGATTTTGTGTCAATTTCATATCATTGAGGAATATTGTAATGTATTGAACCAAATTACTTTAATGTGGTGTATATACTCCACCATGAAATATTATATCATGAATAATTAATTATTCATGTTATTTTATGTTTCTATTTTAATTTTTTCATCTAATTTTATTTGATATAAAATTTACTAAGTGGTATGTGATTTCATTACTAAATTTCCACTCATTGGGTTTTACTTCTGCTTCATTGATTATGTCCTTATAAGATTATGTGTGTAATGACTAATTATTATAATATATTTTATTTCCAATTGTTTTATTTAGATTTATAGTTTATACCCATAATTTATTCATTTATTAATTCTCACTTCAACATTGTGATCGTTTTATGGTTTTCTTTTACAATCACATTCTAATCGAGATTATTTATTACCAAAAACTGTTTGAAGTAAATTACTTAAGTATTTACTAATAAACCCATTTAATTAGTTATATTATGGTTAATAATAAAATATTTCAATTAATAAAACCATTTTCAACTCAATTTATGTAAAATATTTCAGAAAATTGTTTCCATAAAATCTGAAATTATCTATTTATTTTGTCAGAAATATGTTTCCTTCTAAAACCATATTTTCTAAAAATGTTTTCAAAATTGTTTCATTCTTTTCAAAATTATTTATTGAATTAATTTTTACATATTTTTAATCTTTAATTATTTTTAATAAAACCTTTATAATGTTCTCAAAATAACATTCATTAGGATTTTATCATAAATGTGAAAGGAAAGTTTTGTTTTAACTTATAAAACATAAAAAAAATATCAATCCATAATGTCCAATAAAGCGTTTTCAAGATTATTTTGTATGTTCCAAAAAAATCAAATAAAATTATTTTAATTTTTTAAATTATAGTTTTTAATTATTATTTTTCTGAAAAAAAGATTTTCAAAATTTACTTCAAAATAAAATTGATATTTTCCTGAAAAATGTTCTTAAAGCTATTTTTTTGTTATTTATGTTCAAAAAGAAAAAATAACTTTTATTGCTACTCTGATGGGTATTTATAACTTTTTTTAATATTCTTCTAGATGGTTTATGATTATTAAAAATAAATTCCACGAATCATTTTTTGTTGGTATTAACTCCCTTTTGAGTTATTCACTTTTTGGTGGCCAATAAACATTTAATTCACCCTATGTATCTACATTAATTATCTTGGATATGATTATTTGATAAACTATATAAAATTACAACATACTATGTTCACTTTGAATATAAATTAATAATCAGGGAAAATATTGATAAATATACATTACTAAGTCGATATGAAAATTTTATTGGGCCCATTGTTTCTCAATTAATTTGGTTATTCAATATATGAGGAATGCTTTGGATTGGTAAGGCATGTGTTGGGAAACATTTAAAGTATGCGACTTGATGAATCAATAGACTTATGGGATAAATTTTTTTTCCATAAACACTTCATGCTTATAACCAAGTATTTTGAAATTGTATTTTGAATAATCTTGATAGTAGTATGCTAAAACACATTTGGAATGGTCTTGATGGTTAAGGTTTCATGTTATTGGGAAACATGACGTCCAATAATTAAGAATTTACTTAATTTAGATTTAGTTATTATTATCTATGAGATTTTCACTATAAAAAAATATCTAGATTCATTTCATTCTCATTTATTGATTAAATGGTATGCTTTTGAGTTATTTACCTTTTCATATTGATTATGATTTATACATTAATGATAGTCATGTTATTGATTAAATTGAATGTGTTATTATTTATTTACTTTTCCATACTGTTTATGAATTTCCTTCTTAGATTATTAATTATATGGCATCTGTTTTTGGTTATTTACCCTTCCATATTGATTATTATCATTGGTTAATTATCTCTTTATATATACATAACCCTTACCAATAATTTGATCTCACCCTATTTTTCCACTTCACAAAATTCCAAGAAATTTACTATGGATGATATGTAGGGTTAAGATATATGCTATAATGTTATTCTTGAAAATAAAATAAATCAATTATGTTGTATGTTTTATATTCAAATTTATTGTGAGACTCATGTATATATCCAGTTTACCAAAATCATTAACCTGATCAGTCATTCCATGTATGTTTCATTGTATCTTATTCCAATGTAATAGTAGTAGTTACATTATTTGGGCTTCTAGGGTCATGATCATTTTTGTTAGTATCAGTTAATGTTTTTTGGAATCATTGGATACTAGATTTAGGAAAACAATGTTTAGGGAACATATCTCTAATGAAGAATTTGAGGATAATTATATAATAACATACTTTTGTGTTGTTAAGGTCGAAATTATATGGTTTTTCCGCCAAAAAATAATCCCAATCTAGATACTATATGTGGGCATGGTTTAAGAACATATGTTCCGAGGGAGAATTACATGGAAAAGGGTGCATTAGGCTTGAATTGTTTGTCACTTGGTGAATAAAAATGAGTCTTACTGTGAACCTTGTTTGATAATCATTGGGGATATTATTTTGAATTTTCACATTTTCTTTATAAACCATTATGACTGATTTAAATAGGTAATGAAAAATAATGAACTATTTTAATCCCATATACCATAGAATAGTCAAAGTGGAAATGAATTAGATAATTTAATTATGTATTATGATTAAATAAATAAATTGATGAAGTGTTTTACTAGTAGTATTTTGGTTACAGGAATCATGAATCAACTAAGGACTCTGTCAAATTTTATAAGAAATCGTATATTCATTAACTTATAATTTTTTGATACCAAAATGGGTTTATTATATTATGGCTAATCATATGTTCAATGTATTAAACAACTCTTTTCTAAGTGATGGGATTCAGCAAATATTAAGGATATTTTGGGAGAAATTTAAAAAATTAATATGTTTTAGAGGAAAATTATTGAAAGAATAATGTATTTTTATTTTGTAGACATGGTATTAAAGGTATGGATAACCATTAGGGTTAATATTACAGTTAATGACATTGTAACAATAGTCAAATTATATCATTTTACCAAAAACATTGTATGGAAAACCCAAGTAAACATGTTATTTCATGATTCACTATATTTTAGGGACGTCCATCATGTTTTGAAAAACATTATAGAAACTATATACATTATAAAAACTAAAAATTGTATTCCTTGTGAAAAATCAAAATATCTAGAAAGTTTGTAGGTCTTGAACCCACAACAAAAGAATAGTAAGGGTTTAACGTCAACAATTGTCCCATGAAATATCCTGGTTAATATGCCATTATTTTTTAAGTAAACTATTTGAAATATAAATTTTAATAAAGAACTAGTTGTATTATGTTTTAGGTTTAGATTTTAATGTATTAAAAATATTGGATTTGGAAAATATTTAGAAACAAATAGAAAGACTTATCATTCTTTTTTCGATCATACAGTCTGTTAAAAGTGAACTTGAATATTTTGGGGATAAAAATCATTCTTTTAGATATTTATTTTTCTTAAGAAGCGATGAATTAGAGATTAATCAATGAAAAATGAAAGGATTATATTTTTCTTATGAAATATAAAATTATCATGTAATTATGTTTCCTTATATTATTAGATACCAAAATAATTCATCAAATTTAGAAAAAGGATCTTAAAATAAAAAACAATTCCTATTACCATTATCTCTGATAATTTCAATGACATTTTTTCAACTATTAGATTTATAGATTTGGATATCTAAACATTGGATTGATCATTCACTTGATTATGATCAATGACCTCAATCAGTCTTTATAAGTATTTACAATTTTCCTCTAAATCCATATCTTCACTTTCCACAAACGTTTTTCTACAGAGAAACATGGACATATGTTATTCCATATGACCATGGTACCTCCCATTCTCTATTATTAAGAGAATGTTTTATTAATCCTCATACAATGTGGCTTTTTCAACAAATTAATTTTAAAATATCAAACCCTAGACTATTGATATCATGTTTAAATTTTAAAGACACAATTTATTTATGGTGGAAAGAATGTAACAGTTCAAAATTTTAGAATATGAAAATCATATTTGATAGCTTATATGAAATGAAACAACAAGTATAGAAAAAAATATTACATCATAAGACTTTAAAATATATATAAAATTTTATATAAATTAAAATTATGATATAGCATTCAATACATGCAACACATAGTTATTTTATGTTACACACTATAATGACTTTCTTTGATAACTTTTGTACACGCAAGACTAAGTTTTACCGAACAGTATTACTAATATTTTTTAAAATAAAAATTATAACTTATCCTTTAAATTAATGTTTATGAATAACATGAATGAAATTTTAAAAATATATGGTTGAATTCATTCGTTACAAATTAATTTGAAATGTATATAAAAACTAATTGAATATAATGGAAATGGTTTTATAGAAAATTATTTTTTGGTGCCAAAATAATTTTATCCCAATGAATTTAATTATTTAATATGATTGAAATATCATAATTAAAATTATATTTTATATATTTTATAAAAAAATCATTTTCTAATATATTTTAAATTTATAACATAATAAAAAATCTAATTTTTCTCTTAGAAATTTGTATTTTTTTAAGGTAGTTTTATCGCCATGTAAGGATGCACTTGTTTAAAAAAATTGAAGCATTTATATATATTATTTAACCAAATAGTGTTGATTTTTTAAATTTTTATGTACAAAATTATATTAGGGTTAATTTTTGGAATTGTTCTGAGAACTATCATTTTTGATGAATAATGAAAATACAATGTTTTAGTAGAAAACTGACTCTTCATGTAAATAATTCATAATATTATATTATATTTTAATTTGTTTTTATTGTAAAATTAGATAAATTATAATTATTTTAATCCAATTTATTTCATTGTAATCATTTTTATATTGAATTTAGATATAAAAACATTTACAACTTTTGAGTAGTTTCACATTAAACGCATGTTTTCTCATCCCATCTACAAGATTAATATTAATTTAATTTCTGCCACATAAGTGGTTTGAATTTATAAAAATGGAATAAATATTCGGAATCAGAATAATTTATAATTTTTAATGTGTTCAACTTAATTTCTGACCAAAATGATTATTGAAATCATTTTAATTTAATTACTGCGATTAAGAGGAAAACAAGTTTACTAAGAGACTAAGATTTAATCATAATAGTCTAAATGACTCTGAAACTTGTGAAAACCCAATATTTTGGACATATTTAGACCATATATATTATATTATATATTTTTGTACATTATTGTAAACAATTTACATGAAAAAATGTGTTATCAAAAAATATTTTTTAAAAATCCCATTTGGGTCATCTCCCCTAGTTATAAAAGAAAATCAACTCTCATCCCAACTTCACACCTCTCTAGAAATTTTTATCCGAATATTTATACCAAAATAACTACCCAACATACCCAACATATTAATTAAATCTTTTTTTTGTAGAAAAACAACTTTGAATGTTTTTTTGAAAACCTATAGAGCATACCAAAAGAAACAGAAATGTTCTTCTAAAATCATTTTTTTATTTCATTTTGCACACACTAAAATAATTCATATTCCATGATCATATAATAACATATATATAAAAAATATAATTATATTTTTTATGTCATGGGTACATCCTACAAACTTTCATCAAATGGGTTAGGAAATCATCATTTGTGTGTACAGTGTATTACCGCCTCGTGAACCAATGTAATTTATTCTCCCATTACCACCATTCATGCATGATAATAATGACATATTTATAGTTTACATATCATATTGATTATATATATTATGTCATTATGATTTGTTAATTATCATGTCACACATAAATTTATGCCTTCCATTCTGTTGAATATGATAATGCCACATGTGTGTACGGTGCACCACCACCTCACGATGCAATGTGATTCATTCACACATTACATGAAATTTATTAAAGAGAGATTCAATAAACATATGTTATATATATTAATTAAAAATCATAACAAAATTATAATATACATATATATCATTTACTTTTCTTTCTCTCAATATAATATGAAAATAGAAACATTGTTCATATGTAAGTACGACCTACTGACTCCGTGAATGGTGTATTTCATTTCCTACCACTAAATTATATATATTACCATTTATAAAGATATACTAAATATTTATGATATTTAAATAATGTTTTAAATTCAATATATTATTAAATCATTATCTAAGTAATAGGAAAAAAATAAAAAGTCAAAATATACTCAAAAGAACAAGGAAATTAATACATGAAACAATGAAAATAGAGAATGATTATTAACAAATGAATAAAAATATGTTTTAAAAGAATCATATATGATGTAATAAATATTAATATAGTTATTTTTTAATTTAATAACATAATTAAACTCATTATATAGGAGGCTAAACTGTATTCAACCAAAAAGAATCTTATATAGATAGATTTTGTCTCAATTTCATTTCATTGAGGTGTATCGTAATGTTACGCACCTAATTGATTTTATATGATGTATATACTGCCCATTGACATGTAATATCATGAATAATTATTTATTCATAGTATTTTGTATTCAAATATTAATTATTTCTTCTAATTGTATTATAATTAAAAGTTATCCAGTGGTAAGGGATTTCATAACTCGATTTCCACTAATGGGGTTCAACTTCTGCTTCGTTGATTATGACATACTAAGATTATGTGTGTGATGAATTATTATTATATTTTGTTTTATTTGAACGTTTTTATTTGTATTTACTTTTGATACACATAATTAATTCATTTATTAATTCTCATTTCAGATTTATGATTATTTTATGGGTTTTTTTGACAATCTCATTCTAATCGAGATTTTTTATTCTTGAATACCAGTTGATGGAAATTAAATGACCATTTCCAAATAAAACGTTACAATTTCTTATATTATTTTTATTTATTAACTCTTTCATATAATAATACAAATTTTTCCACTCTTTGGTACTGAAAGTGTCTTAGTAAATGTTTTTAAGAAAATCAGACTTCATTTCTCTCTTCGGTTAGTATATATTTTCTTCCAAACCCATATTTTATAAAGATATTTTTTAAAAATAATTGAATATTTAAAACGATTTATTACTCTTAAAGAAATGTTTTCCTATGTATCTTTATGTTTTCATTCAAAAAAAATCTTATTCTGATTTTACCGAAATAGAAAAAACAAAATGTTGTTTTAACTTGTTAGGCATGAACGAAATTTCTAATATTTATGACCAATAAATTTTATTCAATATCCTTTTGAATGTTTAAAAGGTTATTTTCAAATAAAATTATTTTCATAAAATTTTCTGAAATTTTAATTTTTAAATATGATTTTTAAAGAAAAATATTTTTAATTTATTTTTCAAGTTGAAAAGGATAATTTCCCCCAAGAATTTTTTTAAAGATCTTTTTATGATATTTCAATTAATAAATTATTAAAATACATTATTATTAATACAATGGGTATTTATTATATACTTATTCTTATTCTCAGTGGTTTATGAACACTTTGATAAAAAAAATTATTAACATTCGCTTCCTTGAATCATTTTTTGTAGTGATTAACTTCCCCGTTAGTTATTCAATTTCTAGTGACCATTGAACATTAAATTTTCCCTAAATATCCCCATTACAAATCATGGATATGATTATTACCAAACATATATTCCATTTTCATATATTTTTTTTACTTTTAAATATATTTGATTATCATGTGAAATATTGATAAATATGTACTTTTAAATCAATACAGATATTTGATAAGACATATTTTATATAAATTAAATTAATTATTTGATAAAGGGGGAATGTTTTGGACTTGTATGAAATGGGTTTGTGGCCATTTAATATAATCCCCCTAATTCATCAATAGTCTCATGTGATAGAATTAGTTGGTTATAAGCCCTTCAAATTTGTGTCCATGTGGTTTTAAATTTTCTTGTGAGAGGTCTTGAAAGTAGTTTGCTAAACCTTTTATGAAAGGTATTGACATTAAAGGTTTTATGTGCTTGGGAAACATGTCATCCAATAATAAAGTATTTACTTCCTTCAAATTCAGTTAGTATTATCCATGATATTTTCACTATGAAAAAATCTATGGATGTATTCTATTCTCAGATATTGATTAAATGGCATGGTTTTCAGTTATTTACCTTTCCATATGGATCGTGTCTCATCACATTAAAATTGTCATGTTATTGATTAAATATAACATGGTATTTTTTATTTACCATTCCATATTGTTTATTAATTTCCTTATAAGTTTATTTATTACATGGAATGGTTTTTCAGTTATTTACCTTTCCATAATGATTATTCTCATAGATTCAGTATTTCTTCTATTATACTTAACTGTTGCTGAGAATTTGAGATTATCCTTATTTTTTCCCCTTTCTCAAGATTCTATAAAGTATACTATGACTGATATGTAGGGTTAATCACGATAAAATAAAGTTATTCTCATAAAATAAATGAAATAAAAAGTTGTAATTTTTTTAATCAATTTTTTTATAATACTCGTATATGTATCTAATTTACCAAGACAACTAAAATAATAGGTCCTTAGGGATATGTTTCCTAGTTTATTATGCTAATTTAATGATATTAGAAAATTCCTATAAGATTATAGGGTATTTTTTAATATAAAAAATTACCTTTTTATTTTTTTCTTAAATAATGACACAATATGAATGTGTTTTCTTGGTTTTGAGTATGTCACATGTCTTCTTTACAAAACTTTATGTAAATTTTAAATAGAAAGCGACATATTGGGTCATACAAGTCACATTGTGCTTCATATTGAGGTGAATATGATTACAAATTGTTACAAATGACTCATGGATCATTTTCCTTATGTATCAAAACAATATTAATGTGTTTCCTCAGTTTTGAGTATATACCATCTATTTTTTACTAAAATTAATGTCAATTTTATATAAAAAAGACACAATTGGAGTACACTAGTAAATCCATATGTCTGTTTGAGGGCTAGTTGATTCCAACATGTTTCGAAAATAATATGTATCTTTTTTATAAAGTATCAAATCCATAAAAATGTGATTTATTAGTTTTGGGAATGTGTTGTGTGTTTTAATATAAAATGTAAATTATAAACTAGAGCCATATAGTTTGAGTCATATAGAGAACACTATGTATCATATTGTGGTGTGCCTGATTGAGTATGTGATGTTTATATTGCATTAAATTTTTTATAACAAGATAGAAAATAGAGAACATGCTCTATTTTAATGGAAGAGGAAACCATGTGATTCTTGAAATTCCTCATCTAAAAGAAACATACTCTCTATTTTTTGGATCTTTTTAATTAGTTGAAAAGAACAATGACTTCCCTTAATATTATTGAATAAAATACATTATTATTAGATAAAATGATAACTAAATTAACTTGAAATTAGTTGAATTAAATCTGAAAAAATAATTAAACAAGTAGTTGAAATTCACATTCTCATGATGTTTGTATACATTCATGTCCCATTTTCTTATTTTCATTATTCAATTTCAGACATTAAGTCCAATTTCTCACAGGCATGGGAAATTTCAATGAAACTAACCCAACTCAAGAAAAATAATCCATCTATATAAGAAAAAAAATATGTTATTTATACTATAATAAAGTAAATAAAACATAGACATGAAATAATAAATTAATAAAATTTCAATTTTAAAATGAAACCACACAATTTGAGTCATATGAGCTACACTTTATATCTTATTTACATATGATCCATTTATAAAAGTTACAAATTTGTGAGGAGTCTTTTTCAAAAGTATCAAAACAATCAAAAGGTGTTTTCTCGTTTTTTTATATGTCGTGTTACTTTTTTATTAAAATGGAACTTTTAAAATAAAACCACACAATTTGAGTAATACAGGTAACACCATACTTCATATTTATTTTTGGTCAATCCTTACACATGAATAAATAATTATTAATAATTTTCTTGAGCATTGAAAACAATTTGAGCTTTTTTTCTAGGTTTTTTCTATTTTTACATATGGTTTAAACTAAAATGGTGCTTTTCAATTGAAAACACTTACTTTGAGTCATATATACCCCATTTCGACTTGTATTTAGGTTAGTTCTATTCATAAAAGTGATAAATTAATTTTCAAACATTTTTATAAAGATTGAATAAAATATGAGCTCATATTCATTTTCTTATTTTGACTATTTTATATTTGCTTTAAACTAAAACGACACTTTTTTATTAAAAACATGTAATTTGAATAATAATGACCACATAATATATTAGATTGATGTGGGGTTAGTTAATACAAATAAAAAATTACTTATGGATCATTTTCATTAAGTTCGAAGCAAATCAATCTTGTTTTATCAGTTTTGAACAAGTGATGTGTATATTGAACTAATGTGTAAATTTTAAAAAATATGTATCAGATAAGAATGAAAAAGAAATTAACTAAAAAGTAGATAAAATGATGGAAAAATTAACTAAATAATTAGTATAAAGTCTTTTATTCATGATTTATACATACATTCTAACAGTATGTATTCTTCACATTCATTTCTAAAAAAATTGATTTCCTATATTATACTTTTCCTTTGAAATAGAAAAAATATAAATAAGCATTCTGATACCAATTATTCACACACCATATATATTTATAAGGTCATATCCCATAATAAATCATAAACAAGGTAGTTAATCACCTAAATTTGATTTTAGAAACCATTTTAACCCTATATATATTTCCCATTCATCACAAAAAAAATTACATCCTTTTTTCATTATTATGGTTGATGGAAATATTGGAAGTATCGAGGAAGTAAAAAAAAGAAATTATTAAAAAATATTTTCATCAAAATTGCAATTACATTAAAAATTTACCTCTTTTGGGATTCTGGTCTTTCCGTCATTTAAGATATATATCATAACTTTTCAAACACAATATTCACAAGTGTTGCAATTAACCTGCTTCATACACTTCAAAAACACTGTCCGAAATATGATTTTTTTTTGAAATATGTTTTTATTGTAAAATATTTCTATATATATGTTAAGTTGTTTTAATTGTAAGTATTCCATATGTTTCTTATATTCATTCTTTAACATCATACCATTATTTGACCTATATTTAGTGACCACCCTATCATAGAAAAATTATTGTTAATAAAAATAATGAAATAAATAATTCAAATTATATCTATAAAATACTAGTTTCAATGCATTAAAATTTTACAATACACAACATGTGTGGTTTTTATTATAGACACCCGTTTATTGAATCAAAAAATAAAAATTTGTTCTATCCTAATTAATTCAGATCAAAATACAATACTTCTTAAAAAACAAGTAATTGATGAAAAAATAAAAATATATTTTATATGATTATTTATTAGAGATTTAACCCTACACTGTAGGCAGCAAAAATATTCTATCATTTATTATTTTCATCTGGAACTCCTCATTTATCTTGTCTTTTTTATATCAATTTCTTTATTTTCAAATTTTTTTCCAATCAAAATGATACTGGGATTAATTAATCAATATCATTATTTAATGGTTTTTCCCTTTATGTAGTATAAATATAAAGTCTTATAGAGAATATAAATAGTTATTAACTTTATTGAAATTGTTTATCATTTTTTAGATATGAGTTTTTAAAAAATGTACCTTATATATGTGTTCACAACTGAGACTCACAACCATTAAAACTTTGGAATATCATTTATACTCTCAAGACCAACATCATATATAAGAAAAGTTCCAAATATTTTTTTTTCAAATTGAATTTAATACATATTTCCATATTTAAATGTGATCTATGGATGAATTTATAATGATAATAAATTTTTATGTGGAACTTGAAGGGAGAAGGTACTCCTAGAATGACTGCTTGATTTTTTTGTTTGATTTACTATATTTACTTGATCTAACCTTTTTTTTCACCATCACTTTTACTGGTTTTAATACCATACCTTACCTAAAACCTTATTTTCATAAACTATTATAGGTTTTTCACATAAAAAAATTGTTAAAGCCACACCTCATATATCTTTATAAGATTAGACAACCATGCCACAAAAGTTACAATAACAGCTTTGACTATTATAATATTTGGATTATCAATTGGAATAGGATACTCAATTCTTAGATCTTGATCAACCTAAATCTGAACAATCATGTGATCATTTTGGATTTTCATTTTATATAGCTTGTCTGCCAGTATATTATACACTATACCCCTCATAATAAGGTGGTGTGTGGGTATTAATATATAAAAATCACATAAAACTTTACTCTATATAAATTTAGTAATATAAAGTTATTAGAAGTTATTTTATTTTCATTTAGGAGGAAGAGTAATAACATAATTTATTAACTCAAGTATGGATTGTGGTTGAGGGGAATGAATATCCTCATTAATAGCTAGGTCATTTGGTTATTCATGTGAGGATATTTGTTCCACTTCCAGTTCTCTTTAATCCTATCACATATATTTTTCCACATTGATTCCATCCATCCTCAAATGGTATACCTTTACTTCATAACATGATAGTTTTAAACAATACTATGATTACACATCATTATTTTTTTCATGAACATGTTGTTGATTTCCTAATAATTCTTTAGTTTCAACATCAACTACATGTTCTTCCTCAGGATTGTAATTATCATCCTATTTAAAATAAATTGTCTCTTGAGTAGTTAAGAATTTAATTTAGATTAAATTAATATATTAGATAACACACAATATTATGAGGAAAATAATAATATATTAAATAAAATACTTTAACCTCCTCATCGAACCATATTTATTTTTTTGAAGTTGATGGGATTTAAATCCTCTATCAAGAGTCCAAATACCTCTTTATTGTCCCCTCTAATGTACAAGGCATTGTCTACATTGAGACCGCCATGAAAAAATTGTGATCTCCCAAAGAAAGGTTCATCCTCTATCAAATTTTCATTTTAACCTATAGATTTATTAGTCTCTAGTAAGACAATCGAACAATTCTTTTTAATATATTTGAGGCAAAAAATTATTGCATTTCTTGTGATTCATTATGAATGGATCATCCATTACCCCTTCCACATTGAAATTCACCTTCACGAATTCCAACTCATTATGTTTTACAACACTCCATTTCTGAACCCATTTACAATTGAAAATTGACACTTAAAATGTTGTATAATCTAACTCATATATTTGTTTAATAATGAAAAAAATATGACATATTCACATAAACTGGATTTCTATCCTTGGAACTAGTGCATCACATCCACTATAAACAAAACTCCATTGTTTTGTATCATATTGTAGTAATCATGTTCTTTTGTATATAATGTATAACCATTTATTAAAAAACCAATGAAAGATACAACATTTACATTTGGTCCCCTAGTTATCCATCGATGTCATTTGGAAATTGAATTCAAATTTCTAGAAAAATCCTTATAAGTATTATCTCAAATCCATTATATAAACTATTGATTATGTGAATTTGATATCCATCCTCCCTCCCTTGATGGATTCAAATTTATAATAATTTATTTGTGGATTCAAGATATAGAACTACATCATCACTATTATGTAAAATGTAAAGGTACGCTCACTACGACTCTGTGATGGTAATTATAACAAAATTTCTTTTCAAAATCCCTTCACCCCTAAAGTGTCAATTGTGGAAATAATTTAGGAGACTAATTCCATGAACTTATTATAGCTCATCAATATGGAATTAAATAACTTCTCTGTAATATATCATTCTACAATACAACCTTACAGATGACTTCAATTCTTGATATACCCTTTCATAATCATCACAAACTATTCAATGGGGTATATCCATCTTTAATGGAAAATTCCTCATAGTTGATTCTCTATAACCAATTGAACCATCAGGTGGGACATTATATCAATGGATGATAGTGGTTGGAAAATATCTAATACACATAATATGATTACAACCTCCTTATTCATGATTTAAAACATCCCCCGGTCTATAACATTACTACATATGACTTTTAAAAAGAAGAAGATTATGGATAATGTATTTTTTACATTTTAAGTTATAATGAAAGGTAAAGCTATAAGTATCAAATATTTCTACAAAACATTATACGAGTATTATTTTATCACTTGAAACATCAAATTAGTCATTTATTTGACATTATTGATATCTTATTAATACCCACTAGAACTTTGTCACCCTTAAGGAAAATAAAAAAATTGTGATTTTTTCAGTCTTGATAGAGTGTGAGTTGCTGGAGGATGAAAAGTATTATTTTTAACCATCATTGGTGAAAACACTTTCTTTATCCCTATTTCAATAATATCCAACCTATCCTTGATGACATGCTTTTTAGGAACATTTAGTAATGTGCCAATAACACTATCAAATACATTTTTTCTATAGACATGAAAGTAAAAAAATACCTGACATACAAAAAAATCCAGTAATATATTTCAAAATAAATTGATCAAATTTTCCAACCTTATTTCATAAGGGTTTTCATAAATGGTTTACCAAAAATAGTGTCAATATTATTTAATTTATTGAACATTCGGTCACCTGTTATTGGAGATGGTGTTGTAACTTTTTTGGTATTCCCATCGAATGATTTTATCTAAGATCTATATTTTTTTCATCGAGGTAAAAATAATTTATGTCTTAAAAACATAGTGTTCGAGAAATATTTCAACTGAACTGAGTGTGTGAATTTATCAAAAATGGGAAACTACAATATGAAAATAACTCTATAGTCCAAAAAATCCCATAACCAAGAAATTCATTTATCATATCATTTAACGTGGACCTCAATGTAAATTACTAACTTCTATGAGAATCATACATTGTAACACCTATATCCCAAATCAATTCTAGGACATCCATTAATGCAGCAAAATAGACATAAATATCATTACTATGTTGTTTTGGTCTAAATATAAGAAGACACAACATAATGTATTTTCACATAAGGCATATCCATGGTGGAAAGTTATAATTTACGAATGTGGCTAACCATGTACTTTGAGTACTACTATACACACAAAAACAACTTATTCTACCTATAGATAACACAAGATTAAAGTTTCTCAACTCATTCCTAAATTTAGGATACTCATAATAAATTTTCCTCCACTGAGGGGAGTTTTCTAGTTGATGTAGTTTCTCAAAATGAGTTCTTGTATCTTCATGCTATGAAAATTTTCTCATGGTTTCCTTAGAAACATATATTCTTCTAAACTGTGGAAAGACAGTAAAGTACTATACATATTTTGAAATACATAATTCAACATTCTTGTATCAATCTATGTGACACTTAGGGTATTTTATGAGTGATTATTTCGTCTTTTGAAACAATATTCATTCCTTTAGAAAATTATGTGTTTTTTATTGATAATTCCCATTAAAAATAGCATTATTTTAGTTTCATATGTTCAATATGAAATTTCATTTTCTTCTCATATAATACCATTCTGTAGACCAATTAGTTCTATAAAGTTGGTTTAGATTCATCATCCATGAGCTTTAAAATTATATAGCTTTAATAAAGCTGAAAATGTTTTGTATTTACTACAACTAGTATACAATGGTATCTTTGTACAACTATTTAACCTATAAAACAACTTTTCCAAATCATGAAGATCCTCTTAAATTTCCATTTTCATTTCTTCCATACAATCTCTATCATCATTTACACTGGTATTCATATCAAATGATCCATAAACCGTAGAATTATTTGAATTATTTTTGAACATTCAATTGTTTCACATGATTAGTGTAACATTTAAAACTATTATCTATTATATGAAAAATAAAATGTTAGTCAAACTCTTCTGGACTAATTTTTCTTGAATAGTGAAAAATTAAGCAGGGAAAAGTGATTTGAGAAGTGTTGTATGAATGCTCAACTGAAAACATGATGAAATAATTTATTCCATCATCACATATTTTTATCATATGATTAGTTTTTATCCATTATTGATTCATATCCAGAATATTAGGTTCATAAAATATTGATTTAATATAAAAAATTAATAAACACACATAACATATTCAAAATAAAATGTTAATGTTATATATAATTCTAATAAGTGGATCCCAACATTTTTAGGTTTTAATTTTTTTTATTCTTTAAGGGAAATGGGTAATTGAATTTAAGAAAATAATTAATCAAATGGTGGTAGTTTTTATCCTCATAATTCATCCAAAATGATCATTGGATCCCAATAGTGGATGACTACTAATTAGCGTAGTTAATGCAATATAGTTTCTTGTCCAGAAGAGATAGGGTGAGATTCAAGAAAAAATTTAAATAATAAATGTTCCTATTTAAAATAGAACACTAATCGAATTAATTAAATGGTTGATACTAAACTTCTTATAAATAGATCAGGTTTAAAACTAAACAACCCCATGAAACTATCAATATGAATAAACCTCCACACTCATTTTATCTCCCAAATAACCTTTAAACACCAATGGATAAGCACAATATCTCTCATCAAAATAAGTTCCCTAGTGAGTTTAAACTATAACACAAGGAGAATGAAATTTATATCAGATATAGAGGACTTCCCACCATATTAGAATTCATCTAAAACATAAATTCTTCATGAAATGGATAATCTATTCTAAAGAATATAAAAGGGTGAAAAACTAAATAAAAAAATTTAAAGAATCAAATAATATTTCACAAATTTATTTTCC
The DNA here is from genome assembly GCA_963277665.1 of Viscum album. NCBI lineage: Eukaryota > Viridiplantae > Streptophyta > Magnoliopsida > Santalales > Viscaceae > Viscum > Viscum album. Next base: position 1,260,802,006 of record OY728132.1, on the reverse strand, counting down.
TCATTTTCCATAAGAATATTCCTCAATTGCCTAATATTTTTTGAATGATGTCATTAATCACCCGAACACACCCCAAAGGTACTATATATGTGAGACCTTATACATAACACTATAACAAAATACTAAGAAGGGTTACAATATTAAAAAAACAACCAAGATAGATAGAGGAAGATAAAAATGGAAAAAATATTAGGAAGGGATCAAATAGAACCATGCCTCTATAAGAACTATATATTCTAGCCTTGGGTTATGTGAGACAACCCTAGGAAAACTTATTTTCATTTTCAAACAATCCATTTGGACTCATTTCAATCAAACATAATTTTTTTTATAAAAACCCATTTCATCACTTTCATAAAATAGTTTTTCACAATTTTCATGTAATCAAAACACACCACCAATCAATAGAACACCCAAAAAATCAGTAAACAATGGAATATCACAAACCTCAACCAAAATATTTTCCATCCATATAAACATTTTAAAATAAACCACATTATTTTAAAATCATTTTCAATGTCCCTTTATGAAATCACTCACTCATTTTTAACACTAAACCCATTTTTTTTAAACGTTTTCTAATTTACATATTGAAACCAACCGCATTAAAAACACTTCTCAAGAGACCATAACTTTTTAAATTACCAAATATTAATTTAAAATTCAAAATATCATCTAAAAACCACCATCAAAATTAAAAATGATTCTTTTTGAATTTTTAAAACCCCACTTTAAATCTGTTTATTTAATTACACAAGAAAATAAACCATTTTTTTCAAAACACTTAATGGGATACAAAACCCATTTTCTATATAAACCATTAGAATAAAGTCAAAAAAAATTAAAATCATATTCAAAGAAAATCCAAAATATACTAAATGTTTGAAACTATTTTCAAGTGAAGAAGTGCACTTTGAAATCATTAAAACATTACATGTTCAAATTGAAATTAATTCATGAGTTTCAATAAACTAAATCCATTTTATTTCATTTTAAGGTATAAAATCATTTTTTTCATTTTAATACTCACTTTTACATTTAAAGAAGACATTAGTTTTTCAAAACTCAAATTTGTAACAGGTATCAGTATAAAATTGAAAAGTTATCCACCACCCACATTTCCACAATCCAAACCTTTAACCAAAGATCCATTTTCAAGCTTGTTGGAATTTGAAAATTTTAAAATATGATTTTTATCTATTTTTTGAAAACATATATAAAATTTTTAAACCATTTTTATTAAAATATACCAATTAATATTATTTTAATAAATACGTGACATGAAGAACATTTCACTCATTCTAAAGAAATGCATGATTATTAAAAAATTCATAAACATTTTATAAATCTTGTATTAGTAAATCTTTTTCAGAAGACATGATTAAAGTAACAATTTAGATCCTAGCCCCATGTTGAATGATTATTGTGTTATGTTTTGTCAAGGATCATAGATCCTCACACTCTTTGTGATCATGTCTTCCTATGCACACATTACTCAATTGATACAATCCTATGGGGTAGGATTCTACCACTAGAAGTGTCTCCCTAACACACAAATGTTTAGATAGTATTGTTATTATAGATTTTATTTTTAGATATGGCTAAACATGCCTAGCATGATTGTCCTGGACTACCCACCTTAATACCTAGTTTCCCTTGCGGTTCTTTCAAAATTCAATCAAGGGACAATTCATTTATCAAAAAATGGCTTCATTGAATATCACACAAGAATCCAAAAATTCTATCTTTTAGATGCCATATAATTTATTTATGAATCAGCAACAAGATAGTTGTACAAAAATTCATGGCATTGAAAACTACTTTCAAAAAGATCACGAGTCATTTAAAAAAAATCAAAACATCATTTGACAACAAGAAAGCATACAATATTATCATAGAAATCCCTTTTAAGCATCACCCACAATACCAAATTAAAAAACATAATATTTTAAGAATAATTATTAACATCACCCACGAACTCAATTCCAAACATCTCGGCCACCCCAACCTCAACCTTTCCTACCATGTCTCCATGTTTTCTGATGCATCATTACATCATGCATATCCTTATCTACATCAATCATGCCTTTAAACATATTGCTGACATCATCATTATGTTCATCAAAATGTTTACCCTCTCTCTGTCTTATAAGATTTATGATCATAATCATTAAGTGACTTACGATGAAGGAAAGTGTAACAAATAAATTAATTTTTGAATATGTTGATAATTATTTATTTATAATTATAAATATATTTAAATCATTAAATATATTTATTATAATTTCATAATTATTTAAATATATTATTATTTATTTATAAATATATAAAAACTCTAAAAAATATATTAATATATTTATATCAATATGTATATATATAATTATATTTATTTGTTAAATAAATAAATAAAAATTAAAATATAATTATAAATATATTAAATATATTCATTATTGAAATATATTTATTATACTTTTATAATTATTTAAAAATGTAATTATTTATTTATAATTAAATTGACACTTTTAAAAAAATTATTTATTTATAATTATAAAAATATATTTCTATAAACATAGTAAATAAACATTTATAAAAATATTTAAAATAAATATATATTTTAATATATTTATAATTATTTATTTATAATTATAAATAAATTTTTACCATTAAACATATTTATTTCAATTTTAAATTTATTTAAATAAAAATTTATTTTTTTATAATTATATTAATATTGTTCTAGAAAAATAATATTTACATATTTATATCATTATAAATATTAATATAGTTATATTATATATATATATAGTATATATATTCTTTACTATAGTAGGATTGTTACATTACCGTAGCATCTAGGGTACTGTAACGGTGGTGGCTACTGTAATATTAACAGTTGCAGTGATGGTTCTATAAAGCGTATTATAGCAGCCTCGTTATTATAGCAGTTTTATTCACTAAAGGATCCTTTGGACCAATAAATTGGATTTTGAGCCCAGTATCTGGGATTCGTGCACCAGGTCCTTTGGGTCACTCATATTGGGTATACGGGTCATGGGCCTTTAGGGTATTTAATGGGTCCTCTCTTCCTAGAAAGAAAGAGGTTCCTTTGTTAAGTAATAAAAAGAAGTGTTGGCCCCAACTATTAATATATATATATATATATATTCACAAATATATATTTAATTTTATTAATTAATATATAATCTTACTTACTTGCATGTTAAAAATGAGTGAAATTGAATAATTAAAAATGTTTACATGTTAAAAATATTTAAAAATGGATAAGTTTTATTAATTAAATATATATTATTAAAACAATTTGGATATATATAAAAATAAATATGAATACTTTTTGAAAATATCAAAATAGAGTATATAAATATATATAAATAAATATTAGAAAATTATTAAATTACAATAAAATAAAAAATAAAAAAATATTAAAAATGAATAAATAATTCCAAAATGTAATAATTTTAAAAATAAGCAAATAAAATTTCATGACTAAAAACATATTATATTAAATGCATCACGTTACTAAATTAAATTCTAAAATGAATATTAAAATGTGGTTAAATTACATAAACATTTGTGATTTTTGTTTCACTATACATCTTGTAGTAGGTGCATCCTCCCTCAATTGACCAGCATCACCATAATATCCAATGACCTCACCTCTGTCTAGAAGGGCCTCCACTAAAGGAGGCTCAATTGAGAATTCCATTGAAATATATACTTCCCACGATGAGATCCATTTCAATAAATATTTATAAGAACCACTAAAAATTAATAATACATTAATATGATTTTAATAATTACATTTTTAATAATATATATATATATATATTAAATTAATTCATTATTATTAATAATTTTTTCAATTACAATTTTTTTAATAATTTGTTAATTTATTAAATTTTCATTTATTTAATTGTTACAATTTATTAATTTTATAAATCATTATTTAATATATATTATTTATTAGTGTTTATACATTATATATATCAATATTAAAGTGAATAAGTTTTAAAAAATAATTTTTCAATTATTAATTTTTTTTAAATGTAATCATTTTTAATTTTTTTGTGTCTAATTATTTAAATTTAATAATTTTATATATCTATATTTAATATATATTATTTATTAATATTTATAATATATATATATATTAAATATATTAAAAAATATTTTATTTATAAAATTAAAATATAACAAATAAAATTTATTTTGAATTTTTATTTGTTTTATTATTTTAGTATTTTCAATTTTTTAATATTTTTAAAATTTATGGTTTAAAAAGGTGGGTAATGGAGGTGGACAAGGTCATGTAGCATCTGTCCAGATGTATTAGGGTGGCTCAAGGCTCGAGGAAAGCCAAAAGTGAACCTCATCCCACAGATGCCCGGGAAGGAGCCCATATGGTAGTGTGTGTAAATTGAATATGGGAGCCCATTACCACAAGATGCTTTTGAGATTATAATGTAGAGGAATCATTTATAAATGAGTATCCTAACCTGAAAAATTTTGTTTTGGCACTAACACACATGATAAGGACCTTTATCAAGGCTAGAAAAAAGCCTTGATAATGGACAACAATTTATATAGTATGTTTTGTAGTAGTTTTAGTAAGGGTAAGCATACAACAAAAAGCTTGTATTAAATAAGACATAATCAATATGGTAAATTAAATAAATGAGACACATGAAATTTATTCAATAACATGATCATTATATGGAAGAAATAAATGATGATCAATTAATTTCATATAAAAAGGCACATGATCATTAAAATATTACTGTGGATATTATAATAAATCAAATAATCACATAGAATATCAATTTCTAAATTCGTAATGATGGAATAAATAATAATAAAAATCTAAAACATATTATCGATTCCTTGTCCCATGAAATATAATATTATTGTGTCCTTATTCCAATGCATCTACAAGATTAGGTATTGTCTCAACCAAAACCCAATATAGTTTGTCTCATGAGACCTAAAGATGTATATAGGGTCTATACCGTGAACCTCCCATCACATACTAATTCTAATGAATTCTTCATATGAAAGGTATGAAATATAATTCACATAAACATTCATATTTAAACTATCATTCAAAATATAAATAATTTTCATAATCAATAAACTTAATCATAAACCATCTAGGGTAAAGTGAATAGTATCAATAGAGTACAAACATAGTCAAACTATTCATAAACCATCTGAAGAAATAATAAGGAAGGTATCATTAGAGTATATCCTATTTAAAGATTATGTAACATAAAATTAGACTTTCTAGATGGAAAATTATTTTCAAATATTACTTGGAACATTCCGTGAAGAAAATTACATTTCATTGAAAATCACTTTTAAAAACAAAAAATCCCTAAAATATTTTTTAGATCTTTTTCACTGATAATAACCTTAAAACATACAAATTCAGATTTAAAAATTATTGAAGCATTTCTTGAGGAATAAATCCATTCTAATTTGAAAACCATTTTTAAAAATATAAAACATTTTCAAACCCATTGGCTTTGAAAATAACATTTGAAACATATAAAGGAATCTTTAAAACATTGACTGGTTATGAAATGTCTCAGAATTTCCATTTATTTTTTTAAAATTATATAGAATTATTTCAGGACTACACACTCGGACGACACATGATTCTGAGGCCCGATGAGCCCAGAATGGATTTTTGAGCTTTTTTAAGGTACGTTCAGTAAACGTGTGAGAGAGTTTTTCTATCTTTTGATGTGGTGATCAGATCAAAAATCTGGGGGCACCTTTCAACTCCGAATGTTGTGATTCTCCTAGAAATTAAATAACTTCAGCTAGGAAGGGTCGAATAGAAAAGTTAATTTTTAGGCCTTTAAAAATGAAATAAAATAACTTTAAAATGATATTTTATTTTTTCCCCTCAACTAACAAGAGAAGACATGGTGATGCTGAATTGTGATGATGATGCGCATTAATAGAACTCATTAATGTCTCGAAATCCCACCGCATAACGATGCATTAAATTATGCATAATATCTACACGATTTCATAAATGAAACAACATAACTAAAAAATTTTGGTGTGTTTAATTTTTATTTATTTTCTTGACACATTGGAGATATAGAAATTAATCCGCGAATGATTCCCTAATGAACCACCAAAAAATTTCCTCTCTAAAGAAGAATGATGAACGCCATCGATGAACGGCAAATAATTCTCATGGATTGAGGGCCAACGATGGCTTAGAGCTCCACCCCTAAATATTGAAAAATCCTCAATCCACGTAGGGGTTGTGTTTAAGTAAGTTTTTTCCCATTATTAAATTCAATGAAGAACACATATCATTCCATGAACAGGTTGATATGTGGATCATGCATTCATACCGGTGGGTGGATTTTTGGGATATCATTATCCATAATTAAACTATCGGTTGTTTGATTGAACTAGAATTCCCAGATATTCCCATGCATTAAACATCTATCACGGATGAAACAGGCCGACACAAACAAAACCAAGAACCTCCGCCTTGTGCAATTTTTATGAATGCACCTTCAAATTGGTGAAAACATTAATATATGGCCAACGATGGGATATAGGTGACCCAAGGGGCCCGAAGACACAGACAAATCGGACATCGGACCACCAGAGTGGACCCGGTGGCCTGCAGAAGGTGTTGTTGGTGCGGCGGTGCCTGGACCTCACCCGCCACATGGAGGAGGCGACACCACCTTGGGCACCGCATTCTGGATGGGAGTTCGTCCCTCGACAACCATGCTAGAGGAGGGGGCATACACTTATGCGCCGTAAGGGAGGAGTTCGCGGCCTATTGGCCTTGATAGAGGTGGTGCCAGCTTGGCGAAATGGGGAGGTGAAATCTTATGTCTGGGCTTCCCTGGAAAGCTGTGGTCGTTGGACCCCAGAAAACTGAGGCCCCGAGGACAGACTGTGAGGCAGGGAGCGGACACGTTGATGGTTACTACATCCAAGGTGCACACCATCGGTCCTCCCCTTGCTGAACAAGCCCCAGCTAGCCGGACACACCCCCAAATAGTGGGCCTGACCCAAACCCTTCAGCCTAGGCCGGATAAAACCAGGTCGAGGGGTGACCCGGCGGGCTAGACCCTCATCTAAACTAGGCTAGGTCCAGTGAGGCCCATTGGGCCTAACCCATGGGCCAAACCAGGCCAAACCGACCTAGAACTAAACTGGGTCAGTTTGGGTTAGTCTAATTAAGCTGAGGTATGTGGGACCCGTGGGCCGGGTTGGTTGGTTCGGTCTGACCGGGTCGGACCGGGCCCAGATTAAACTATCCCCTATTTACTAAAACACTAAATACATGAAAAATGGGTAGTTTATTGATGATATTTTGTGGCATTGGGACCCTCTCAATGAGGTTGATATTTTGGTATTCTCTAAGAAGGCATTCATGGAATTTGAGATTTGAAGAATGGCTTGAGGAGCAGTTCTCCCAAGCACGCTAGGTACAGAACCCTGCGGTTGGCTATGTCCCGAAGACTACTAACAAGTGAATTTGTGTGACTAAACTATGGCCCAATGGGAAGTACATCTATGTGAATTTGAAGAACCATGTTGTGAGCGAGACTTTGTGACTTAGCAAACCCACGATACGTGATGGGGGGAGTACCTCAGTTGGACATGATGGGAAGCACCTCTGTGTGACTTTGTAGGCCCACAATGGCAGTGATACTATGTGACTCGGCATACCCACGGTTCTCATCAGGGATGAGTTCTAGAGAAGTCCAAGGTTAGTGGGAAGTATCTTCTGTATGACATAGTGTTCCCATTATTCTCTTAGTGGAGGTGTTATCTAGCATCTGATGGGTTCGATGATGTGAGTAATTATTCTTCTATCACTACCCTAGAATATAAATAGTGTGAGTTGTCTTATGCTTCGTGCTTGTGATTTATGATTTTTATTCGTACTTATGCATCATGTTTTGTTTTAAGAATCTCCTTATGGTCTTTCCTTTCATTTTGGAGTCCCTTATAGAGTATTCTGTTACTCACCCCTACCCAGGCTTCACATGCACGTGTTGTGTCTGGTGTAAATGATCGGAGCTTTGATGAAGGACTTGGTAGCCTAGGAACTGGAAAGGCCAAGTAGGATTAGGTAGACAAGAAGTACTACTTCATATTCCAATAGCTACATTACTCTTCTATCATGTGGGGTTTTCAACCGATGGCTACCAGAGTACCTTTTTACATTTCTTTTTTCATTTCATTTTGTTGGATTTGTATTTTTTTCCACTTGATTTCAGTTGTACTTATACTCATCACCTATTTTATTATACTTGTTATCCCCATTTGGTTTATGGGATGTGGTTTGGTTTGTGTGGGCATACATGTACATAGGAAAATTCCCCACACTAGTAGATTTACACCTTTCGCGTTAGTCGCCAGCCCCTGGCCTTTAGAAGGTGGGCTTGGGGTAGTCCCGACACAGGCTCTGGGTGACGGGTCGTGACAAAGTGGTATCCGAGGTGGTTGTTTCTACCTCATAGATAGGGTGTTTATTATTTTTTTTGGGGGGAAATAGTGTTAAATGTTTCGAGTTTTATTTTTAGATTCAAGGATTCAAGTGTTGGTGCGGCGGCTGACATATCCATATACTAAGACCATGGATTCTATTTTTCGACTATATAAATGAAAACATCAGTTGAATAACTATCTCCTTATGTAGTTTTTGAATAAAATTCCTCCCAAAAGTTATAGAATTATGATTGTGGTACATCTTGATCTATCTCAAGATGCCTCCACGTGGACAACCAGCCAGGATCCCAATATGTGGGCACCCCGCCTAGCAATGAGGCATCGGTTCAGGGAAAAATTCTAGAGATTGTCCCTCTAGGTGGTGCACCGGTGTTTCCACCACCTGTAGATCAGTAGTTACAATCTGAGGTTTTGACATAGGATGCACGTAGGATCCAAACCTTGCATGAGTTCCAGAGATAGAGAACTCTCGAGTTCTAGGGAGAGACATATCCTCAAGATGCTGAGGACTAGCTGGAGGTAGTGATGTGGGTCATCTACTTAGTGAAGAAAATGCTTGACCAAATGGTGATATTAGCTACAAGCATTATTAAAGGCTTGGCAGGGATATGGTGGAGTCCGACAATTCAGACTCAGGATGAAGAGAAACTCAACTAGAAAGACTTTGAGATGATTTTCGAAGAGGATTTTTTCCTTAGGACCTTGCGCTCATTGCGCATACAGGAGCTGAATCTCTTTTAGTAGGGAAGCTTGACGATGGTTGAGTACTCAAAAAGGTTCACAAATATTTAAGGCTACTTCACAGACAAGTTTCAAGAAATTATCTTTAGGGAACGATCCTTTGAGCAGGGACCCAGGTAGGATATCAGGGCATCTATGGTGTCTATCGGCATCCCTACCCATGCCAGGTTGCTAGAGTGAGCCCTTCTTATGGAGAGCTTCTTGGCGGAGAAGGTGCCAAATGGTAGAGATGCCAGTAGACTACAGGTTGGGAAGTATTTAGTAGGTAGAAAACTGCTGACACAAGCACCCAAGCGGGCTAGGTCTTTCAGGGGTCGACCCCCGAACTCATGGTCTGCTGGGCGGGGATCCAAGAAAAAAGTGAGTTAGCTGGGATCCAGGCTTTGGTTCGCATGTAGTGGGAAGGGACACATGGCACATGACTACCCAACCTGCCAGGAAGATGACCAGAAAATAGTTGAGGTACTACTATGCCTGAGTAAATGGTTCTAATGTGGTGGTTAACATGTTAGTAGATGTGGAAAGGGAGAAAATCGAGCAGTAGGTGGTGGGTGACAGTTTGAGGTACAACCTCCACCACCCCTAGGTTGTCCACCCGACCTTAGGGAGTAGGCAGATAGGGGTGATCTCTACTTTAAGAAGTGGAGGCCTATGGTCACGACACTTCGGAGATGATTTTAGGTATGATCTGTTTATTTTCCACCCTAGCTTTATTTCTTATAGACATAGGTTCTAGTCACTCTTTACTTTCCATGACTCTCATTCGGATCTCAAGGATTCCAGTGGAGCTTTTAGCTCGATCCTTATGGTTTAACACTCATACGAGAGGGGATAAAATGATTACACACTAGTGTCGGTAGTGTGAGCTTACTCTAGGAGGTGAGGGATTCAGTTGGGATCTCCTAGTAGCAGTGCTAAGGCCTTACGATTTCATATTGGGTATAGAACGGTTATACACAGTCCATGCTCAGATCAAATATTTTAGGAATACAGTGCAGTGTGTATGTGGAGATGGGACTAGGTTTTCCATCACTGGTGTGAAGGAAACCCTTGCTATATAGGATGTACTTTCTCAGAGGAGGGTGCAACTGATCACTCACCAATTGGTTAGCCTCACCCTCGGTGTGGTGGATTGGAGGAGTCCAACATTTCCTGTAGTAGTGGAGAAGTATGAGTATGTTTTTACGGAGGATATACTGGGACTACCTCCTCTAAAAGAGGTAGAATCTTGCAATGACTTGTACCTAGGGACGAAACCGATATCCACACCGGCATATCAGATATCTCTCACGGAGCATCGTGAGCTGATGGTACAACTGGAGGACATACAAGAGAAGGGGTTCATATGGCCTAGTGTTTCAATATGGGTAGCACCAGTGCTTTTTTCCATGAAGGAATATTGGAGTTTCAGTTTGTGTGTGGACTTCTGGCTCCTGAACCAAGTGATTGTGAAGAACTTGTATCCACTACCGAGAATTGATGAACACTTCTATCAGCTAAATAGAGAGAGGTGGTTCTCAATGACAGTCCTCAGATCATGTTATCATCAGCTTCAAGAACATGATGAGGACATACCGAATTTAACATTAAAATGCTGATATGGCCACAATGAGTTCTTGGTGATTCCTTTCGGTGTGACCAATGCCCCAGCAGTGTTTATGGGACTCATATATAGGATTTTACAGGAATAACTTGACCGTTTTTTCATAGTATTCATTGACGGCATCTTGGTGTACTCAGCTTTAGAGGAGGAGCACTCTACACACCTGTGGATAGTCCTAGATATAGTCCGAGAGAACCATATTTATAGTAATCCATCAAAGTGCCATTTTTTTATACAGGAGTTCCAGTTTCTAGGTCATGTCATCTTGGAGGCTAGAGTTGCAGTGGATTCAGCCAAGATATAGGCAGTTATCGCTTGTGATCCAACCAGGAGCGTGACTGAGGTGCGGAGCTTCTTGTGGTTGGCTAGTTACTATCGGTGGTATGTTCCTAAATTTTCCAGAGTGCAATAACCCTTATCAGCTTTGACAATAAAGGGATTTCCCTTCATGTGGATAGATAAATACCAACTATTTTTTGAGGAGATGAGGTAGATATTTACTAGTTCCCCCATCACCAGACTACCGGTGTAGGTAATTGAGTACGTAAATTCCTAAGACTCATCATAGAAAAATCTAGTTTGTGTCCTAATGCAAGAGAGAGTGGTGATATCCTATTGCACATGAAATTTTATGCAGGATGAGAAGAACTACATGATCGATGACCTAGATTTAGCAGTCATGATTTTCTTCGTGAAGATCAAGAGGCACTTCATGATGGGTGAACATTTTATAGTTTACTCCATCCACAAGAGTCTCATATATATCTTATCCCAGAAGAAACTGAACATAAGTTATCGGCGATGTCTAGAGTTTCTCCTTGACTGTGACTTTGAGATAGTCTATACTCCCGGGAAGGGGAACTTGGTAGTAGACACCCTCAGCAAGGGGACCAGTTTGTAGTTGCTGAGTGAGGTGACATAGAAGCTAGCTGTGATGCATATATCCTTCATGGATGATGATGGAGAATATTACCTTCAATCGATGACTAATAATCTCCCACTCCTACAGCGAGTCATGGAGGCATAGCTGATGGATGTTAACATCGAGACCCGATCTGCTTAATTATCCTCAGGGCATTCTCTTGATGGATTTTTGATAGGTGTGGATCCTACCAACCCAGCTTAACGTACATGGACATTAAATTTATTTAGTGGAATACATAATACATTAATAAAATATATCCCAATTGAATGTATTAGTTTAGTGTATTTGGAAACTTGAAACATTATCTTCTAACTAGGTGACAGATCTTCAACATCTCCCATGAATTTTTCCCCTTTATTTTTTCCACTAAAAACCATTCTTTATATGAAGGGGAAAATAAAACATAAAAAGGATGAGATAAAATTATCAGTAAGGGTAAACATGGATAACATAACACAAACCATAATCATTTTACTGTAAAAACATGAACATAAATTTTAAACATCAAAATCTTGTGTTGTGTAATAAATCATGATAGTTCGTAAGGCATATATCATAAAAAAACATTAACCATGATAAAGTAGCGTTGGTATAAAACATGGAATTTGTGGAAAACAAATAATTACATAATATGATTTCCATATTATCCAATTCATTGTTTCCAAGACCATCGTAGTGAAAAACGTCCATTACTGAACCGAGTTTACATGGCATTCTAGCAATGTATTACTAAACTGAATTTAGATTCCTTTCTAGTCATGAATATCTCATGTGGTATAAATCATTACCCAATTAATGTTAGGTAGATGTAGGTCCCACCCATCACATAATTAAATCATTCTTACAAGTCCCACAAAAAATAAATCATTCATCAAAGCATAACCCAATAAATAAAATGGGTCTATTAATTATCATTTCATCACAAAATAATCTATATAAAAGATAATTCCTTCATTAATGCAATAAAATCCTTGTAATAATAGGGATAGAAACAAACTCCTATTTAAAAGTTTCATCTTAGATGGAAAATAATTTTGATAAAACACTTGAACTTTGTTCTGGAAGAAAATATCCTTTCATCTTCTGAAAAGTTTTCTTTTCTCCAAATGTTGTGAAATTTTAAAAAGAATTAATTGAAAATAAAATTCAAATAGTGTAGAGGATTCTTCCTGGAAAAAAGGTTTAATGAAACCATAAAAATTTATTCATGTTGTATAAGTTAAAAAATCACTATCCTCGTACTTTTGTCAGAAAAGTCAAAAAGTACCTCGTTGGGTAAAAAAAGAAAGATTCCTTCCATACCACGTTGTAAAAGTAAAAAATGTGTAATAAGGACTCCAAACATAAATAGAATAATAGTATACATTTTATGATAAAAATTTAGGAATCATGGAAGTGGATGATAAATATATCCCTAGTAAATACTTATGTATAAACAATCTCAGATAAAAATGAGATTGAAAAATTATCCCTTACCTTAGATCATATTTTTTCCATACATGTCTGAAATTCATATATAGTGGGTTTAAAAGTATTAGAAACTTCTAACAAAACCATTAAATTTTTTAGGATATCATATATGATTCACTAATGACTTTATATTACCGATTCATTTGTCAATTCAATGTTAAATCAATGTTTTGGGAAATAATAGTTTTATTTATCGTACGTGGTAAGAATTGTTATTCTTGGTATTACTACATATATCATGATTTACTTACTTATTTAATGTAAAACCTGATTTATATATCATAAATATTAATTATATTAATATATATATATATTAAATAGATAAATGAAATGGAATACATCATTCATGGAGACAGTAGGTTGTACGTATGTATGAAATTTGTTTTCATTTCCTTATTGAATTGAATGGAAGTAAGTAAATGAAATATATATATATCTATATATTCAGTAGCATTATTATGTCATATATTTGATTATTATTTCTTATATATAAATTATAAATATTCTTGAATGGTTAACATGGAGAATGAATCTCATCGTGTCGTGGAGATGATAAGCTGTATATACTTGTGGGCGATGATATCATTCTGATAATATTTGAATGTTATTGAAGTGGATGGTGTATAATAACGTATAATTAGTATAATTTTATTATAATATTATATATTTATTATTTCCACCATTATAACCCTCCAAGTAAGGTGGTGGTGAAAACAGATTACACCACATCATGGAGACGTTAACTTGTACGTCCACACACGTGATAATTTCATTTTTCCTAGGATGGATTGAAGGTTAAATAGTTTTGTTTCATATTTATAATAACATATCGGCTTATGAATAATACTGATTTTATTACATTATAATGAAACAACAAATGAAGAAGATGTAGAATAAGAAAGAAGTATTATACCATCGGTAAAAAAGATTACCTCTTCCACAATGTGCCACCTTTAAATTTCTCCTTAGGGAACTAGAGTTAGTCTTTTGAAAAGACCAGCACCTGTATAATGTTAATAGGGATGTTTAGAAGATAAATTAGTATCTTTTGGCCGAGAATGAAGGCTCGAAATGGAGTGAAGATGTAAGAAACCAGTTCATATTCTTGACGGGTTTCTTCTTTTCCTTCATTCCTTTAGTGTTTTTGATAAAATAAAGAAAATGGGGAAAATCACAAATTTTGTGGGTATAAGCCATGTACTTTTCAACACATTGTGTACTTTGGCCGTGTGGGAAGAGTATATAGGGTGTGTAGGACTACCGGCGATGAAGTGTGTAAAAAATGAATACACGCCGTGTACTTAGTATGTACACGACATGTAATCTGTCAGTAGGTGAACAGAAAGGTGGTGGAAGTAGCTGCCGGATGAGAGACAGTACAATCCCTATATTCAGAAATACACATTGTGTACTCATGTCAACATATGAATATTATGGTAGTGAAAATTAGCCGCTAGAGGAACAGTTAAAAAAATGAAAATACACACCGTGTAGTTTTTTTTTTCGCTTAAAACGGGCAGCAACCTCCTCTTTTGGAAGCGGAGGCAGAAATGGATGTTTGGATCTAGAGAGAGAGGCTAGATCTTGGGATAGATTCTGACTGCACATCGGGAATCATATTCTTTTTCCAACGATCACGTTGGAACAATGAGGGTGAGTTCTTCCCTCTTTGTGAGTCTTTCCTGCCTATTCTTCATCTAGGAGAAGTTATTTACATTTGAACGAGAAATATTTTATCCCAGATCTATGTCGTTCTGGGTCGTTTTAAGAGGTTTAATTCATGTATATTGATCGGAGGATATCAAGGTAGGTGGTTTGATGTTTAATTCCAACTATCGTGTTGTTTTTGTGAACTATTTTGTTACGCGACCATGTTTGGGGTGTCATATGGATGAGGTCTTGATTAATTAAATAACTAGAATTGCATATGTAATTTTATTAATATGTAAAACTATTATTTGGGATCATTTCTTGGATCCAGGGACACCCCCTTGGTGCGTTCCCTTGTTTATCCATTTGGCCAGGTTACCTAAGGGTATACAATGATTTTAGCATGCTTTGAATTACCTTGAGAGGAATTATATATAAATTTCTTGCTTATGTGTTGGGCTCAGCCTGATTACTTGCCTAGCATAGGGGTATTGTTTCTTTTTGCCTACATGCATCTTTTATAATGCCTGTGAGTAGTAATTGTTATTCCTGTGGGTGAAACCTCATACGCCATAGGGCAATATTCATTATGCTTGTGGGTAGTCACCTGCGAGTTTCGATTCTGTTTACCCGAGGATAACGATTTTCATGTTTGCGGACAATGTTTACTTTGTGTATTCACAATGTTGATTTATAATGTTTAACCTTCCATGCTAAAGCACAAGCCTGGGTTTAATAAATAATGAATAAAATGGCAATGTTACTGGTAGAGATAGTTACTTTTTAGTACTGCCTCATTTACTACATTTCATTACTGCACACTTCTGTTGCACAAACTCACTGATAGTTGGGCACATTCCTTTGGTGGTTTCCTACTGAAATTTATTTCTCACATCCTATATGGGTCATGTCTTGGGCCCAAAAAGATTATACTACTACAAGTGTTGATAAGGGAAAGAGTCCCTATATAGATACTTGATTACTGTAGAGGAGTAGGAGAGCATGGGACCGAGCTTAGGCTCGTGATGCTGTTGAGTTCTTGCTGCACGGTTTTGTTTTCCATTGTTGTACTCGTACTTTGCATTGTATTGTTTTTTTTGCATTGTATCCTATTTTGGCTGTTTTCATAGACATAGAGAGATATTACATCATTATATATGATTTTTGGTCTTTTATTATTATTTTTTTGTACTATTATCCATTTCAGTTGGGTATTGTTTACTGCTTTCACTTTTGTATTTTTACATCTGTTTCTGCAGCGCTACAATTGGACAAATGAGGGCATAGTTTCCTTAATATCATACCTAGGCTCTCACTTCTAGTCAGCAGCCTCTAGATTTTTGGGAAATTCACTTGAGGTCATGTGACCAACCGGGTTCGGGGCACCGGTTGAGTGGCACCCGATTCTGGGACGTTACAAAGTGGTATCAAATGATTTATTTTCTCTTGATTTACTATTTGGTGCCTATAGACAGGGATAGGATGGAATATGTACATGCTAAAAATATATTCTAGGGAGTAGCTAACCCATATATAGGGAAAATCCAATTTACCTTGAGTTGCAATTTTTTCTGATTTTGCAATTTTATAGTTGATTAGATTTTCCCTACTAGGTGATGCGCTTGGGGCGTGTTGTTTATATTTTCATACATTGGTTTTACTTAGTTGTAACCCAATGAGATGAGGTTATTCCATCACATGTATCGTTTAGGCACATGTAAGAATCACATTCCATGCATAGTTTCCATGCAATGTAGGTGCATTAGAAATTGCATGTTGTTGTGATAAATTTGGTTCTAGTAAAATCATGTTGTTGTGATAGATGCCTTGATTAAATACCTACTATTTGATAGGGTATTGTTATGTAAGTTTTTTTAGAATGAATACCATACATTGGTTCGTGAGGATTATGGGCCCTCATTGACCGGAATTTGGTGGATCATTGATTGTTTACCTTTTTTATAACATGTATAAGATGACCAAATTTGATTTGCGGGGAATATGGGTCCTCACGGATCAGAATTTGGTACTTACATGTTGTTTTCAGTGTTTTCTGGGCTCCGGAGTAGTTTCTAAGGCTTATTGTCCGAGAAAAACCCAGAAT
Source organism: Viscum album (assembly GCA_963277665.1). Classification (NCBI taxonomy): domain Eukaryota; kingdom Viridiplantae; phylum Streptophyta; class Magnoliopsida; order Santalales; family Viscaceae; genus Viscum; species Viscum album. The sequence goes on along the minus strand of OY728132.1, from coordinate 1,260,784,996 downwards.
AAACACTGTGTTGTTTTGAGTACACACCATGTATTCTTCTATTCGGGAAGAAATGATAAATATTTAAGTACACTCTGCATACCATATGTACATGATGTGTAGCTTCTACCCATGTCATAGGCTGTGTGGGTAGAAACACGGGACAGTGAATCCTTGAGGGTACATGTTGTGTACCAATTTTATATGTCGTGTTGTGTTGAACCTCTGTCCACCATGTAACTAACAACACGGGTGGAGGAATCTGAGAATATACATGTCGTGTCAATGAAGAACACACCTTGTAGTTTCACACGGGGATTCGGCCGTGTAACTAACAATAGGGGTCGGTGTTACCCTACCGTGTACATGTCATGTGCCTGTGGGAAATGACGTGTAGTATTTACCGGGGAGAGACCGCGTGGACATGGCCATGTGGCTGGGAAGAGGGAGTGGTGTACATGCCGTGTGCGGGTGTAACACACCTTGTAGTTTCAGCCGAGTAGCCGACCATGTCAATAACAACACAGGTAGTTGGAAATTAAGTCATACACATCGTGTCTATTTGGAACACGTTGTGAAGACTGAGTCGTGTACCCGACCGTGTAATGAACAACAATGGTCTGTCAAGCTCATGCATTACACGCCGTGTAGACCTTATAAATGCCATGTAGTTTCATTCAAAAGAGAGTCGTGTGGCTAAGCCGTGTAGAAGGACTCAGACAAGGGGAGAAAATTCAAGTACATGCCCTGTGTGTGGACAACACGCCATGTGTGTGGGAAACACGCCGTGTAATTATTATACACGCTGTGTAGTCTTGTTTTATCAAACATGAATGTTTTCTTTCTCTTGTTCCCTTCTTACACTCCATGTTTTCAGTACTTGATGATTATAATCTAAGGCGTGTGTTTGAATTTGTAGATTCATGCCGTCGAGATGACCTATAGTTGTTCGCCAAGAGAGAAGAAATGAGTATACTCCAGATATGGTAGGCCATGGGCTACCAATGGATCCTTCAGCAGAGCCATATGTGGCTCCCGCCGTTATACCTGGCATAGGTGCTGATGTGCAGTTCCGTGAAGGCTTCATGCAGTTTATGCAGACCTTCCAGGGAGCTCTGTCGGCTACTACATCTATGTCAGAGTTGATGCGTATATTCCAGCAGCTGCATCCGCCTACGTTTTCAGGGGATGGTAGACCACAGGAAGTGGATTCTTGGTTGGGTTCTATTCAGACTATTTTCAAGCATTTAGAGATACCACCTGGGCGGAGGGTGGAGCTCGCTACACACATGTTGCGTGATTCCACCAAGCGATGGTGGGATGTTACCTCCCAGACTGATAATCACAGAGACATGGCGTGGGAAGATTTTCAGGCATTCTTCTATGACTTTTTCATTCTGGATACACTAAGGGAAGATCGAGCTCGAGTGTTCATGAAGCCGCAGTAGGGCGTCATGTTAGTGATGGACTATTCTGCCGGCTTCGCTGAGCTACATTGTTTTGAACCTGTTCTTGTGGGTGATTTAACGCTGAGGGATAGACTCCTTGAGGATGGTATTTGACATGACATCTGAGCACTGGTGAATGTATTCAGGTTTCCCATAGTGCATGCTATTTTGAACTAGGCACTGATTACTAAGCGGAACCTAAGAAAAGCTAGTGGTGCAGCCCAGGTCCGTTCGGCACCAGTTTTGGGTACTATTTGTACATGTAAGAGGAAGATACGGATGTATTTATCTCACGGTGGAAGTACTAGCCAGAAGATTTCTTCAGGTGGCTAGGTCATGTGGTACCAGTGTGGTAGAGAGGGGCACAAGAGACCTCAGTGTCCACGTGACCTAGTAGAGTGTCGATCTTGCAGGAGGATGGGTCATCTCCAGCATTTTTGCAGGGCGTTCCCACTAGTGTCTAGTGAGAGGGGTTTTGTGTAGACTCCATGTGCGGGAGAAGGGCCGATAGCTTCTTACCAGTGAGGTCATTGGGATACATCAGGATGTACAGGAAAAGGTGGTGGTTGTGGCCGTGGTAGCCAGAAACTAGGTTCTGATAGACAATAGGGCGGGTCAGCTCAGGGTATCCAGGCGGTGTCGCATGGTCGTTACACTAGGCAGGCATTTGAAATGAAATAGACCCAACTAGAGAAGGATCCCGGACCTTCCACTATCAGATGTACTATTCTAGTTGCTTCTGTTTTTCCTTCTGTACATTTTGATATGGGTGCTACACATAGCTTTATATCTTTGCCCATTGTGAAGAGCCTTGGGCTCTGTGTTTCTTCTTCTTATGATATTATGATGCTAGACACTCCGTTGGGGACTAGAGAAGCAGGTGTGAATTAGTGCAGGGAGTTCCCCCTAGAGGTCAGTGGTTGTCACTTTATATGGGACCTCTATGTCTAAGAGATGATGAGCTATGATGTGATTCTCAGGATGGACTGATTGGTACCCTTTCGAGCCTTTGTGGATTGCTATCGTCGTAGGGTGAGTTTCACGTCACCTGAGGGCGGAGAGTTTCTATACGAGCACGAAACCCACTAAGTACTTGGCCTATACGAGTACTTAGCCATGCCATTCAGAATCACGAATGCACTAACAGTTTTCATGTCACTGATGAATCGTGTGTTCCACCCTATCTGGATTCTTTTGTGGTAGTCTTAGTGGATGATATCTTGGTGTACTCTCACACTCGACACGACCATGCCACACATCCTGAGATCATTTTTAGTACACTCATAGTGCATAACCTATATGTTAAGCTTCCAAAGTGGCACTTTTGGATGGACCAGATACACTTCCTGGGTCATATTATCTCAGACGCAGGAGCCGCGGTAGACCCAGAGAAAGTGAGAGTAGTAGTTTCTTGGGAGCGGCCTAAGTACATGTTTTAAATAAGAAGTTTCTTTTGGATGGCTGGTTACTACAGGTGATTTCTACAGGACTTCTCCCACTTAGCAGTGCCATTTATGGGTTTGACTAAGAAGGGTGTGAAGTTCGTTTGGTCAGAAGCTTGCGAGACAACCTTTTAGGATTTTAAGGGAATGTTGACATCAGCACTAGTCCTGATACTTCTAGATCAAGGGAAGACCTATACAGTTTACTATGATGCAAAAGGTATTGGGCTGGGAGGAGTGATGTTGCAGGGCGATCAAGTAGTTGCATATAGGTCTCGACAGTTGAGGCCACATGATAGGAATTACCCGATGCATGATCTAATATTGGTTGTAGTTGTTCATTCATTATGTTTTTGGACACATTATCTCTAAGGGGATCATTTTGTGGTGTTTACAGACCGCAAAAGTCTCAAGTATATCTTTTCCCAGCGTGACCGGAATTTGAGATAGCTAATGTGGGTGGAATACTTTCAATCCTTTGACTTTGAGCTTGCCTAAACACTTGGTAAGGGTAACACTGTTGCAGATGCACTGAGTAGGAGTCCTCAGTTACAGGTAGTGTAAGTGGTCAGTGGTGAGTTGTAGCTCATGGATTTTTTTCTCTGAGATGCATTTAGAGGTGCACGATAGTCAGGGGCGAGCCTATCTTTTATCTTTAACTGTGACTTCTACCGTCCTGGATAGATTGAGGATGAGATAACTATCTGATAAGGATGGGCAAGTTCTACGTGAGTCGGTGGCAAGTGAGGACCCTCATCTCAGTTGGACGATAGGCGATGATGAGGTACTGCGTGTCCATGGATGAGTATGGGTTCTAGGGGATATGCTCAAGGAGTTGATGTGGGAGTTTCATGCTTCATCTTGGGCAGTTCATCCCGGAGTCACCAATGTGTACCGTGACTTGAGACATCAGTATTGGTGGATGGGTAGGAAAAGAGAGGTAGCTGGTTTTGTTATGAGATGTTCCACTTGTCAGCAGGTGAAGGAAGAGCATCAGAGTCCAACTGACTGTTACAACAGTTACCCATTCCGGAGTGCAAATGGGATGATGTCGCGATGGACATCGTGACCGGGTTTCTGAGGTCACCTCGAGGCAATGATGTCGCGTGGGTTGTTGTAGAAAGACTTACGAAGGTAGCTCACTTTTTGCTGATCAAGGAGGCCATTGGTGTTGACGAGCTCAGGAATTTGTCTATCCGAGAGGTATTACACCTTCATGGGGTCCCTTGTGATATCATTTCAGATAGGGACGCATGTTTTACGTCACATTTCTGGAAAAGTTTTCAAAGGGCACCGGGTACAGATGTGCTTTTGAGCACAGCTTACCACCCTCATACTGATGGCCAGTCATAGCGTACAATATAGGTTCTTGAGGACATGATGCATGCTTGTGTCCTAGAAATTGGGGGATCTTGGGAGAAGCACATACCCATGGTCTAGTTTCCCTACAATAATAGTTTTCAGGAAACTATTGACATGGAAACTTAAGCGGATTTATATGGTAGGCCATGCCAATCACCCCTATGCTGGTTGGAAGCAGGTGAGGCAGCTTTATTAGGACCACGTCTCGTGCAGGAGACTTCAGAGTAGGTCTAGTTGATCTAGAAGTGGATGAAATTTGCACAGTCTCATCAGAAATCTTATGCTTATCACCGCAGACGACCACTGGAGTTCGTGGTCGGGGGTCATGTTTTCTTATGTGTTTCATTGTGGTTGGGACACATGTGAATCATGAGACATGGTAAACTTTCACCGAGTCATGTGGGGATGTTTGAAATTCGGGAGAGATTCGGGCCAGTTGCCTATTGGTTGCAGTTAACACAGAGGTATCTGGCCATGCACGACGTCTTCCATGTATCTTAGCTATGTCGTTATTACTCAGACCCATCTCACAATTTTCTCCCTAAGGAGTTTGAGCTTTAGGTTAATGCATCCTTTGTGGAGCATCCGATTTGTATTTTTAATAAAATCACGAAGGTTATCTGAGGCCAGTCAGTTCCTCTCGTACGAGTGTTATGGCAGCATAGCTGAGTGTAGGACGAAACCTGGGAGCGGGAGATAGACGTACATGCTCAGTGGCCAGAGTTGTTCTGATATTTATCTTCACCACCCTTTTAAGGGTAATTCAGGGACTAATTGCTTTAAGGGGGGAAGTTTGTAAGAACACTATTCTTATTCTTTAGGTACAGGTTTCTTATTTTCCTTTTTTCCTTTAGATTTTTATTAAATAAGTAAAATGGGAAAAAAATCCAAAATTTTGTGGGTACATGCCATGTAATTTTCCCTATGCTGTGTACTTTGGCCATGTGGGATGAGTACATAGGGTGTGTAGGACTACTGGTGATGATGGGTTTAAAAATTGACTACACACCATGTACTTATTATTTAATCGTCGTGTAATCAGTTGGTAGGTGAACAGTAAGGCGGTGAGATTAGCCACCAACTGAGCGATTGTACATGCCGTGTATTCAGAAATACACTCCATGTACTCATGTCGACAGATGAAGAGTGTGACAGTGAAAAGTAACCGCCAAAGGAATAGTTAAAAAATGAAAAGTACACAACGTGTACCTGAGAGTACACGACATGTAGTTTGTTTTTTGGCTTAAAATGGGCAGTAGCCTCCTCTTTTGGTAGAGGAGGAAGAAACGGTCATTTGGAGCTCAAGAGAGTGGCTAGATCTTGGGAAAGTATCCGACCTCACACCGGGAATCGGAATCTTCCGCCAAAGATCACGTTGGAACTACACGAGTGATTTCTTCCCTCTCTGTGAGTGTTTCCAGCCAATTGTTCCTCTAAGCGATGTTATTTACGTTCCAATATGAAATCTTTTATCCCTGATATATGCCATTATTAGTCATTTCATGAGGTTACGTTTGCATATATTGATCAGAGGAGATCAATGTAGGTGGTCTGATGTTTAATTACAACTATTGTGTTGTTTTTGTGTGACATTGTGTTACACGACCATGTTTGGGGTGTCATATGGCTGAGGTCTTGATTAATTAAATACCTAGAATTGCGTAGGTAGTTTGATGAATATGTATAACTGCTATTTGGGATCATTTCTTGGATCCAAGGCCACCCCATGGGTGTGTTCCCTTGTTTAGCTGTTTGGCCAGGTTACCCGAGGGAATGTCGTGATTTTAGAATGCTTTGAATTTCCTTAAGAGGAATTGTATATAAATTCCTTTCTTATGTGTTGGGATAGTCTTGGTTACTTCTTCATCCTGCGGGTAGTGATTCTTTTAGCCAGCGAGAAAATTTTCTCATGCCTGTGGGTAGTTGTTGTTGTGCCTGTGGAAGACACCTCGTACTCTTCAGGCAATAATCGTTATGCCTGTGGGCAGTCACCTGCGGGTTTCGATTCTATTTACCTGAGTGTAAGGATTTTCATGTCTTCAGACAATGTTTACTTTTTATATTCACTATGGTGATTTCTAATGTTGAACCTTCCAAGATAAAGCACAAGATTTGGTTTAATAAATAATGAATAAAATGGTAATGCGACTGGTATAGATAGTTACTTTTGAGTACTACCTAGTTTACTGCATTTCATTACTACACACTGTTGTTGCACAAACTCACTGATAGTTGGGCACGAGCCTTTGGTGGTGGCCTACTGGGATTTATTTCTCACACCCGGTTTGAGTCATGTATTGGTCCCAAACATATTATATTGTTGTAGATGTTGATAAGGGCAAGAGTCCCTATACAGGTACTTGATTGTTATAGTGGAGTATGAGAGCATGAGGCCGAGCTTAGGCTTGCGATGCTGCTGAGTTCCTACTGCACTATTTTCTTTTCCTTTGTTGTACTTGTAATTTTCATTGAATTGTTTTAGATTGCAGTGTATATTGTTTTGGGTGATTTCTTTGACTTTGGGACATATTGAATCATTATATATGATTGTTGGTCCTTTCTTGTTTTTTTGGTACTGTTATCCATTTCAGTTGGGTATTGTTTACTGCATCCAATTTTGTATGTTTACATCTATTTCCACTGGGCTACACTTTGACAAATGAGGGCATAATTTCCCCACAATCAGACCAAGGCCCTCGCTGCTAGTTGGCAGCCTCTCGCGTTTGATGAAATACGCTTGAGGTCATGTGACCAACCGGGTTCGGGGCACCCATTGAGTGGCACCCAGATCCGGGATGTTATAGATGAAGAGAGGGAATAAGTGGAATTTTGTAAGTGAGGAGAGCAGTATTTTAGGAAACTCTCAAAATATTAATTTATTTTAAAATTATTTACAGTTTCAAAAGGTCCAAAATTCATTTAATTCAAAGATAATTTTATTGTTTGGAATCCCCTAAATTGATAGGTTTAAACAAGTTTAGTTCTTAAATTTAACCTTATCTTTTATATTTAACCCTTAGTTAACTAATTTAACCCTTTTCATGTCTTCTTGTTTATTCAAACTATATGGTTAATATAGTTACTATAAAATGCCAATCTAACCTCATGTGGTTCATTAATTAAATTTTCAACATTATCTCAGTCATTGGGAAGAATATTATATTTTTAGTACTGTTAAATCATTTAATAAAATAGTAATTTTTTTTGGAAAACTCATTTATGTCAGTTTTTAAACTATTCATATCATGAATTTTTAAAAATTCATAAAAACAAGATTCCTTCAAAAAAACATCATTAATTAAAATATGAAAATTCATAATCATCCATAAAATTCATTTATGGCATAGAAAGTTTCAAAATAAATTTATTCCAATATTTATAATCTCATTTATTTAAATCATTCATTAACAAGGAAATCACTACATCATCATTGTGTCATAAATAAATTTATTTATTTAGTGTCTGAAAATATGAAATAAAACACTATTATGTAGGAAATATTTTTATCCATCAATGTAATATTTATAGTCTAATTTATCTTATCTATAACACCGTATTAAGATTGTTTTATTAAGAAGATACAAGTTTTTGTCATATTTCTCTTTACTTAAAATTAATTTTTATAAAATATCATTTTCACATCCAAGTGGTTCCATGGGGTCCCAAAATTGACTTGAGGATAGGCATGGTCAGAAATATCTAATCCAATAGAACTAGAAAATCTGTTAGGGTAGTTTAATATTATTATACTATTATTTTTTACCCTTAATTTACCAGATTTACCCTTTAACCATGGTAAATAAAATAATTAATGAAGTTACTATTCATAATGTCCAAAAATAAAAGCTGACTATTTAAAAAATTTGAATCTTATGATTCCAAATAGGTAACTCATTTTTTTAAATTAAAAACACATAAGTTGTAGTAATTGATTTATAATTAATTCATGTCGTCAAAACCAAAAAGTTGGTTTTTTAGAAGTAATAACTATCAAAATATTGACATGTTTTTATGCCAATTTAAAAGTGAATATACTTCAAATGACCAAAATTTTGTTAAATTATAAAAATTTAGTCAAATGAAATGTTAAAAGAAATTAAAAAGATAATCTAAATATATAAATAAATTATATGAAAAGGTAGTTTTGAATTAAAATGCATTATTTTTTACTATTCAATAAAATTTGAATTTTATTAGAAAAATACAAAAAAGTAATCAAAAGGAAATTTTTATGTCTTCATTTCAAAGGAGAAGCTTATTTTTTCAATTTTAACTTATAAAAGTTTTAAAATAATATTTAAAATGGGTGAACCATCAGAAGGTGGTAAGACTACATTTTTTAAAAATTCTCCTTTTATCTGAAAAATTGATTCTTTTTCTCCTACCATGTTCTATAAAATACGAATGATGAATGATAATTTTATAAAAGATTAAAAATCTGGTTAATAATATTCATAAATATTAGCCTATATCCCATTAAATAATAATATTTTAATAATATATCATTGTTTAGTAAAACTGGGTATCATATACAACGCAGGATATCTTGAAAGGTCTCTCTTGCATGTAACACAATCCAAGTTAGAGTTTCGTGTTGTGTAAGATTCCTTTAGTGTTGTGTATAACAGAATAAAAAGTTAGTTCATTTATACATTGAAAAAAATATATACTCGGTGTTGCATGAAATAAAGTCTATCAATTGAACTTGAAATTGTGTGCCACAAAAGCCAATTATATTTTTCTGTATGTTGTATGCTAATAAAGTGTTTCGTATAGCGCAAGATAATCTTGGTGTAGCGTACAAAATCAAAGAAATTAAAATAATATATATCATAAAGTCTCAGGGTGTTACATTCTACCCCCCTTAAAATGAATTTCTCCCTCAAAATTCATCAATGATATAAATGGTATTCTACTTGAATGTTTATTTCATGGAAACCCCCATCATAAAATGGGATACTAAAACATCAGTTTAAAAAAGTAAAGTCGGAAACACAACGGTTAATCAATGTTACTCATCATTGGGTTTCCATATCGGATAACAAAGGTGGTAAGTGAAAACCTGGATATGGAAGAGAAATCAAACCATCCAGTTCTGATGCATAGTGACAGAGTATAAGGTTTGGATAATGTTTACTCTAAGAAATCCCTAATGTGATAATTTAATGGACCATATGATTCATCATATTTGAAGGTACTTGGTTAACATTTTTGGTTTCAAGATCCTTTCCCAAAAGTTGATGAATATTTCCATTTGGAGAAATACATACCTGATTCTAGTATAATATCATCATTGGTAATTACCAAAACTATTTCCACTTAATCTTTTATTTAATAAAATGATGTTTAATTTTTCATTCCTGAAGTGTTAGTAGATAGTATGATTGAATGATAAGTCATTCCATCTGTCCCAACAAAAAGGTTAGAACAGGGCATCAAATATGCATAATCTTACAAAATAATACCGGAATATAAAATATAATGTACATAAATGGATAATATTACAATCCTTCAAAAAAATTAAATTTAAACCATTATAAGGTGGTGAACTAAATCGACTTAACAATTGTCTCCCATATCTCATTTGGAAGTTCTTGGTTGTCACATTCCAAACATGTTAATTCCTTAATCATGTATTGTATTGAAACATGATAATGACATTAATTACTATAGAACCTTGGTGTAAATAAGAATTCTATCAAAATTATCTCTTTTCACACACCGAAAATACCAAACATTCAATATACTCAAACCACGATATCACACTATTTTTATTTCAGACAGGATCTCTTTAATACTATCAAACATCTGATTATATCTTTACCCCTTCATTATTCACATACCATGTGGTTTCCAAAAATATTTCAATCAATTTTCATGGTTACTGGTACCATATAACTATGGAGAACAAAAATGGACTAATACGTAGATATTAAAATATTCCATAATACTATAAATGAGATTCCACAACACTATTTTGGAATCCCATTACATAAACACTTAATCATTCCACCACTTTGCTGTCATACTTAACATCACCAATAGTGGCCACAAGTGACATCCATTTGTCTTTTTTCATAAGTGGTTTCTAACTTCAATCATAATTAACCCTTGGATTAGGTCATTGGTTAGTATATTATCCCATTTCTTTGTACTTGTAGCATTGTCGTTTTTGTGTTGCATTATATGTAGTCTTTTCTCAATTCATGTCATTAAAATCCCTTTTCCCATTTATTCATCACTCAACTACTTGATGACCTTATTTTCCAAACATAAATCATTTCCTAGTCCCTTTAATACAATATCCACCATGATTCTTTCCACACATTTAGCATAAGGAAACATCCATATTCATTACACCATTATTTAGAGATTTTCCCTTGAACTCCATCATTTGTTTCTTACCAAAACAATGAGATGGATATGTAACACCAACTTCTAGTTCTACCTTGATAGCAGAACACACAATCTCATCATATATATTGAGATATTTTATATTTAATGCCCCTCGATGACTTTGTTTTAAGACATTGAAGAATCGCTCAACTTTACATTTCGGTTGGATGATAAATCTAGAAGAATACCTTGAAATTCTTGTAAAATTCACCTCGTATGTATTAAAATATTCATCATACTTTTACATAAGCTTGTGGAACTCCTTTTCCATATTTGTTCTAAGAATATGAGGGAACTACTTCTTGAAAAATAAGTCCTTTAACTCAACCCATTTCATGGATTCAATTTCATATGGTTTCCTTGTATTCTTAATTAGAGTCCATCACTGGTCTACTTCACCTTACAATTGATAGACATCCAAAATGACATTTTCATGTTCTGAAGAGAGAAGGATGGAAAATATATTTTCAATGGTACTGATCCATATTTCAACAACATGGGGATTAGAAGACCCCTTAAAAAGGGTGGATGTTTCCTCATAAAGGATTCAACAGAATGTTGTTCCCCTCTTTGCTCATTTGGAATTGCAGAATGATTCATAGCTTTTGTAAGTATAGCAATAATATTTTTCATTCCATCTACCATAAAATTTAATAGTTCATGGAAAAAATAATTGCATTTCAAAGTGCATTGACAAATTATACGGTTTATTTGGGTTCCATCAATAGTCTAAAACCCAAAAATAATAGTGTGAGAGGAAAAAATCATACAAGGAAGACAACATAATCAAGAGATATTGTTTTCATTATCTAACATATTAGGTTTAACCCTAGGATATTCATGATAGTTACCATAATTCTAGGACTCTAACCTACAGTTTTATTTAAACTTAGGGATATCCCTATATGTACCATAGAAATATCTCTACGGATATCACTAAAGTTTTCGCATACTAGTTTCCAAATTTTAAATAATCCTTCACTCTGATACCAACTATAAAGACCCATCTTGAAGTACATGGGCATTACATTTCTTTTGAGGAAAACTTAATACATTACATAAATAAATTCCCAAAGACTGTATTAGTTTAGTGTCTTTGAAAACTCAGAACATAATCTTTTAACATGGTGAAATATCTCCAATATCTCCCATAAAGTTTTTCCCCTTTATTTTTCAAACCTAAAACCATTATTTATATCCTAGGGGAAAGAAAACCTAAAATGGGTGAGATTAAACGCTCATTAAGGGTAAACATGGGGAACATAAAACAAACAATAAACACTTTAACGTAAAAATAATAACATAAAGTTTAAACATAAAAATCATGAATCGTGAAATAAATCATGGTAGTTCGTAAGGAATAGATCATAAAGGGAAATTAAACATGATAAAATATCATTGTTATAAAACATGGAATTGTGGAAAACAAATAATAACATAATATGACTTCTGTAGTAGCCATGTAATTCTTTTCAAGACCATTATAGTGGAAAAAAATCCATTATTGATCTAGGTTTACATGTCATTCGAGCCATGTATTACTGAATAATATTTACTTATCATTATAGTTCTGTCTATCTCATGAGATATAAATCATTACCCAATTTATTGGAGGAATATATAGGTCTCATCCATCTCTTAATAAAATCATTCTTTCTTGTTCTAAAAAACATATATAATTCAACATAGCATAACCCAAGAAATAAAATGGGTTACTTAAATATCATTTCATCATAACATAATCCATATAAAATATCATTCTATCATAAATGAAATCAAATCATAGTAACAATATGGATATAAACATAACCATATCTAATAGTGTCATCTTAGAGGAAAAATAATTTTGATAAAACACTTGAACTTATTTCTTGAGGAAAATATCCTTTCTTCTTCAAAATTTTTTTCCTTTATCCAAATACCACACAATTTTAAAATAAAATAATTTAGTTTAAGATAAAAATTAATTAGTTTAGACTAATAATAATGGAAATAAGGTGTCATACAAATATAAAAATCCACTGATTCCATATAATTTAAAAAACATTCTCCTTATACTTTTGTCAGAAAATTCAAAAAGTACCTCGTATGGTAAACAAAAGAAAGATTCCTTCCATAACATATAGTCAATATCCAAATGGGTAATAATGAATCTAAAAATACATAGAATATTAGTAATTTTTTAATGAAAACATTTTTATGGAACACTGACATGGATTATAAATATATCCCCAATAAATACTTACATATAAACAATCTCAGATAAAAAATAAGATTGCAAAATTATCCCTTACCTTAGATCTGATTTGATCTATATGTGTCTGAAACTCTTATATAGTGGGTTTAAATATATTATTACCTTGTTATAGAACCATAATAATATTTATGATATCATATATGATTCACTTATAACTTTATATTACCCGTTCATTTTCCAATTCCATGTTAATGCAAAATTTTGGGTAATAATAATTTTATATATCATACGTGTTTTGATTATTTATTCTTGATATTATTACTGATTTCATGATTTTAATACTTCCGTAATGTAGAAAATTATTTATATATCATATATATTCAGATATAAATATATGTATACTAGATAGATAAATGAAATTTAATACACCGTTCATAGAGATGGTCGACCGTACATACACAAGAACATAGTTTTCCTTTCTTTTTTTAATTGAATAGAAGTTTATAAATGACTTATATAAAAATAAATTAATATAGTAGCATTATTATGTAATATATTTTATGATTATTTCCTATATATATACTTTATCATCATTCTTGAATGGTTAACATGGATAATAGATCTCATCGCGTTGTGGAGACGATAAGCCGTATGTACGCCCGACCGACGATATCGTTACCAAAATTATTGAATGGTATTGAATTGGATGGTTTATAATATCTCAGAATTAGTATAATGTTATAATAATCATATATAGTTATCATTTATACTATTTTACCCATTCAATTATGGTGTTGGTGAAAACAGATTACACCACGGCGTGGAGATGGTAAGTCGTACGTACACATGCGTAGTGATTTCCTTTTTCGTAGGATGGATAGAAGGTGAAAAGGTTTGGTTTCATATTTATAATGAAATTTAATCATATGAGTGACAATAATATTATTACTTTATAATGAAACAAATAATTAATAAGAATTATATGAATAACGAAATTAGGAAGATTTGGTAGAGAAGATTACCTCTTCCTTGATGTGCCTCCTTTAAATTTCCTCCTAGGGCACTAGAGTTGGTCTTTTGAGAAGAAAAGAACCTATATAATGTATCTAGTAATGTTCAAAAGGGAAATTGGTAGGGTTTTTCCAAACATGAAGTCTCAAAATGGAGTGAAGATGAGTGGGATGAGGTACCCTTTTATAAGATAAGAGAGGGACAATTTATGAAACTCTCAAAATATTAATTTATTATAAAATTATTTTCGGTTTCATATGGTCCCAAACTCATTTAATTAAAATATAATATGAGTATGTTTCTAAATACTCTAAAAAATACCTTTTTGATAATTTTGGTCACATATTTGACCTTATTTTTAAGCTTTAATCCTTAGTTACCTAATTTAACCCTTATCATGTCTTCCTGTATATACGTACTATATTGTTAATATAGTTACTATAAAAAATCTATAGAACCTCAAGTGGTTCATTAATGACATTTTAAATATTTTCTAATTCATTTGGCCAAATCATAGATTATTAGGACTATTATATCATTTAATAAAATATTATTTGTTTGAAAAACTCATTTATGTCAATTTTTATACTATAGATATCACGACATTTTAAAAATCAATAAAACTTGATTATTTAAAAAACAAATTTCATTAATTCAAATATAGAAATTCATACGCATAAAAAATCATATAAGGAATAAAAATGTTAAAATAAATTTATTTTAATATTTATATTCTCATTTATTTAAATCATTAGTTAATATGGTAATCACTACATCCTCATTGTGTCATAAATAAATTTATTTATTCAGTGACTAAAAATTGAAAAAAAATACTATGATATAGGAAAGATTTTTATCCTTCCAATTACTATTTATAGATATATTTATCTTAAGTATATATCCCCATATTAAAATCTGTTTACTAAGAAGATACCTGTTTATGTCATATTTCACTTTACATTAAATTAATAATTATAAAATGTCATTGTCAATTCCAAGTGGTTCCATTTGGTCCAAAAAATCATCCTAAGGATGCATTGGTCGAAGATATATCATCCAATAGGTTTTGGACATGTGTCAGGCTAGTTTAATATTATTATAATTTTATTTTTTCTACCCTTATTTTCCAGATTTACCCTTTAACCATGGTAAATAAAACAATCACTGAAGTTACTATTCATAATGTCCAAAATTAAAAGATTCCAATTTACATAATTCGAACCTTTTGATTACAAATATGAAATCCACTTTTACACATTCCAGCCATATAAGTTTTAGTAAATAATTTAAAATTATTTCTTGTTGTCAAAACCAAAAAGCGGGGTTTTAAGAAGTAATAACTATCCAAAAATTGACATGTGTTTATGTCCAATTTAAAAATGAAATTAATTACAATGACCAATATTATATTAAATGATAAAAATATAATATAATTACACTTTATAACCAATTAACAAGATAATATAATTATATAAATAAATTAGATGAAAAGACAGTTTTGAATTAAAATTCAGTTTTTTAACTATCCATTAAAATTTGAATCTTATCAGAAAAATACCAAACAATAAAAAAAGAATACTTTTATGTCCCCATTCCAAATAAAAAGTTTATTTTATTAATTTTATCTTCTAAAACTTTCATGATTTATATTTAAATTGGGTGCGCCATCAAATGGTGGTAAGACTGCATTTTTTTTAAAAATATTTCTTTTATCCGAAAAATTTATTTTGTTCTCATACCATGTTCTAGAAAATGTATAAGATGAATTCTAATGTTATATAAAATTAAAAAGGTGGTTAATATTATTCATAATGGTTAGTTTACATTCCATTAAATAATAGTATTTTAATAATATATTACTGTTTAGTGATACTCGGTAATGGGTACAATGAAAGCTATTGAGGATGGTCACACTTGTGTGTAACGCAAGACATGTCAGTGTTTGGTGTAGTGAAATATTCCTTTGGTGTTGTGTATAAAATAATTCAAAGTTATTTTCGTTTATACATTGAACTAAATATATACTCAATGTTGCGTGAAATAAATTCTATCGAATGAATTTTAATTTGTGTGCAACAAAAGACAAGAATACGGTAGTGCATATACATTCAAATACAGTATTGTGTATAAAAAAATATAATTTTGTGTAGAATACCACATTAAAGAAATTAAAAGAATATATCTCATAAAATACCGGGGTGTTACACGGAGAACTTCATCATTTTTAGAGGGTTCACTACAGTACAAGTGGAATTGAGGGAGGAGGTGTTGAGAGAGTTCTATACATCCCCTTTGGAAGTACATCTGGGAGTGGAGAAGATGTAACAAGACCTCCAACACTTGTACTGGTGGTTAGTAATGAAGAAAGTAGTGGTTGAGTTCATCTCACGATTCCTCACTTTTCATCAAGTGTAGTCTGAGCATCAGGTTCCCATAGCCTTGGCTCAGCCACTTGAGGTTCCATAGTGGAAATGGGATGGTATCTTCATGGGAATCATGAATGTGTTACCACATACATCCAATGGCCATGATTATATCTCTATGATAATTGATTGAATCACCAAGTCGGGTCACATACTACCCATCTGGGAGTAGGGAACATTAAAGGTCATAGGATGTCGCTATGTCCAAGAGATAGCGCTGCTTCAGGGAGTGCATTGGAAGATCATCTCAGACCGCAATGCATGCTTTACATCCCAGTTGTGGAAGGTATTGCAGGAGGACTCCAAGATGCATATGTGATTGAGAACAACATTTCATCCCTAGATTGATGGTCAGACAGAGTAGACCATACATACCATTGAGGGAATGCTTCATATTTGTGTCATGTATTTTAGTCATAGTTAGGAGGACCACCTTCTACTGGTGGAGTCTTCAAACAAATGCAGTTATCACTCCACCATTGGCATGACACCATTTGAGGACCTTTACTGGTAGCTTTTTAGATCACCCATATTCTGGATAGACCCAAGGGAGTCGACACTCATGGGTCTAGATATTGTATGAGCTACCACGGAGAAGGTTCCAATAATCCAGGAGCATATGGGGACTACAGAGAGTAGGCATAAATAGTATTTTCATAGGAGGCGGAGACCCTTGGAGTTTTAGGAGCAAGATCATTTCTTCCTTCAGGTCTCACCCCAATAGGGATTATGAAGATTTGTCCTGGGTGGAAAGCTATCACCAAGGTTCATCGAACCTTTTTAAAACCTAAGTACCATTGGTGAGGTGGCATACCATTTAGCTCTTCCCCCATAGATGCACTAGTTGCATGATATATTCCACATTTCACAGCTGAGGAGATATGTGAATGATCCATCGCACATCATCAACTAGGGTGAGATGGATATTGACGATGGGTGATGTTTGTGGAATTCCCGATGGAGATAGATGATTAACAAGATTGTGTCCTACATGGGATGTCGATTCCTTTGGTGCATGTTCAGTTGCAACACCAGAATCTCCATGAGAGAACATGGGAGAGGGATACTCAAATTTATGCCAGTATCCCCATTGTTTTAATTGGCCATTGTTTTGGATTATGGGGACGTAAATCCCTATGGTGGGGAGAATTAAATGTCTCTGATTTTTGGTGGATTTTTTTATAAATTATATGGAATTATTTTGACACTACATGATCTAAAAGCATGTGATTCTAAGGCCCGGTGACCCCCTAATGTATTTTTTACCTTTTTTAATGGTATGTTCAGTAAACATGTGAGTATGTTATTCTAACATTTGAACCGGTTCTCAGATCAAAAATCTGAGGGAACTGTCGAATTCAGAATGTCAGGATTCACCTATAAAGGAATTAACATCGGCTTGAAGGGGATGAATGGAAAAGTTAATTTCATAAATTTTAGGAAAAAATAAAATAAATTTAAAAAGATATACTATTTAGTTTCCTAAACAAACGAGTTGCGACATGATGACGCTGTAAATTGATGACTTGGTTCATTAATAGAACTCATTAATGGCATGAAAAACTATAGTGTAATGATGCATTAAATAACGTATAAGAGCTACATTGTTTAATAAATGAAACAGCATAACGACACGACGTCCTGGCATAACTAAAATTTTCTGAAATGGTTTTTTATTATTTTTTTGACACATTGGAGAGATGAAAATTAATAGGAAGATGATTCTCTGATGAACCACTGGTGGATTTCCACTCTGATGAAGAACAGTGAATTCTATCGATAAACAGCGATGAACACTAACAGATCGAGGACCAACGACGGGTCAGAGCTCCGACCCTAGTGAACGAAATATTCTCAATCCTAATAGGGGTTGTGTTTAACTTTTTTTTCCTTATTAATAAACTCAACGATGAACATGAATCAACCCACAAACATGTTGATATGAGGATCATGAGTTCTTGGGGGATGGTGGATTTTTGGGATTTATTTATTTAGGTTTAAACTATCATTTTTTTAATTGAACTAAAATCCTCAGACCTTCACTAGCATTAAACCTATAATGTGTAGTGTGTGGGATGACATGAAAAAGATCCAAGAACCTCTACCTTGTGGGTTCTTTGTGGTCGCACAATAAAATTCATGGAAATATAAAATTGGGGCCAAGAAAGCGATGATTGTGAGCCAAGAGGCCTGAAGGCGCAGACAGAACATAGATCAGGCCACCAGAGCAGACTCACAGGCCCGTGAAAGGAACTGCTGGTGCCAACGACCAATGAGGGCAGCTGACCCTCGCTGGTCGTATAGAGGAAGGGGTGCCACCCTAGGTGTCGTGTGTTGGATAAGGCAGCATGAACTTGTGTGCCATAGTGGATGAGTCTACACCCCATCATCCATGACAGAGGTAATGCCAGCCTAGCAGAGTAGGGAAGAGGTGGTCCCCGTCCAAGCTGCCCTAGCGAGATGCGGCACCTCGACCATGGTAGACGGGGCCCCTGAAGACAAACCATGGTGTAAGGAGGGAATGCAGCGGAGGCTACCGCATCCCAAGTGCACACCAGTGGTCCGCCCCCTAAATGTTCGAACCTCTACTGGCATGTCACGCCCCCAGCAAGCGGGTCAGGCCAGAACCATTTCGACAGGCTGAACCCATGCTGGCAGGTTAGACTTGCACCCTTTGGTCTGCGCCGGACGAGATCACGTCATCGGTCGACCCTGCGGGCTGGACCATCTGTAAAACTGGGCTGGGTCCAGCAAGGCCCATTGGACCTTGCCCACTAGCCAAGCCCGACTGTACTGACCTAGACTCGAACCAAGTCTGGTCGAGTCTATTGAATTAAATAGGGGTATGTGGGACCCCTGAGCCGGGTTGGTCAGGTCGGTCTGACCAGGTCAGACTGGGCCCAGACACAACCAGACTGTGTTTACTAAAATACTAATAACTTGAAAATCAAGCATTTTATTGATGAGCCGTATGTGGATTTATAACCCTATCGATGAGGATGGTCATTTGGTATACTATAATGAGAATTTAAATGATGCTGAGATGCGATGAATCGCTTGAGGAACGGTTCTCCCAAGAACGCTACGTATGGAACCCTACGGTTTGGTGAGACCCAAAGACTAATGACAAGAGACTCTGGGTGACTCAACTATGGACCAGGGGGATCACCTCTATGTGACTTTTTAGGCCCATGATGGGGGTAAGACAGTGTGGCTTGGCATACCCACGGTACATGATGGGGAGGAGTACCTCCATTGGCCAAGGTGGGAAGCATCTCTGTGAGACTTTACAAGCCCATAGTGGGAGCAGTACTGTGTGACTCAACATACCCACGATACTCCTTAGGGATGAGTACCACAACTGTCCATGGTTAGTGGGAAGATACTTTTAAGTGTCCTAATAGACCCACTTTACTCACAGTGGTGGAGTTCTACAGCATCCTAGGTGTTTTATGATGTGACTGATGAATATTCTATCACAATCCTTTAATATACATATTATGAGATGTCTTATGCATTATTCTTGTGATCTGTTCTTATTCTTTGTGCTTGTGATTCGTTATTATGCACAGTTCTTTTTATTAAGTATTTCATTGTGGTTGTTGCTTTTGTTTTGGGGTCACCTACTAAGTATTTTGTTACTCACCCTTGCACGGGCTTCACTGGAATGTGTTGTGTCTAGTGTAGATGATCGACACTTCGACTAAGGACATGGTTGACTCAGACCATGTGGGGCCTAGTAGGATTAGGTGGAAAAGACGTACAACTTCAGCTTCTAGTAGCAACACTACTTTTCCTTCAGGTGGGGTTTTTAGCCGATGGCTACCCGAGTCCCTTTGTACTTTATTATTTTCAGTTCTTTTTGTTGGGTTTGTATTCCAGTACACTTTCTTTCAGTTGTACTTGTACTCAACACTTGTTTCAATATACTTATTTCCCCTTTCAGATTGTGGGATGTGGTAGGGCGTGTGTGTCTATACAAGTACTTTGGAAAATGTCTCCCACTTGTAGGTTGACGCCTTCAGAGCTAATCTCCATCCCCAGGCCTTCAAGAGGCGGGCTTGTGGTAGTCACGGAATGGGCCCTAGGGGACGGGTCGTGATAGGTCATGATGATGTAAAATAATGTTCATGTCATACCAGTTAAAACAAAGATTCATTTTACATTTTTTATAAAAGACAAATGGGATTTATTTTCCAAAGAGCTTGTACCTAAGTGGTACAGGCTCCTGCTTGGCATCAAAAAGACCCATGATCAAATCTGGACAGGGACATAATTCCAGGTAATGTAGAAGTATTGTAATAGAGAACTGTAGCAGGACAGTTGCAGTGGCAGGACTATAGCAGCGGTGGCACTATAGTGGCGAAGGCACTGTAGTAGGAACTGTAGCGGTGACGGTACTGTAGCAGTGCAGGTAATGTAGAAGTACTGTTCATTGAAGGGTCCTTTAGGACAAAAAATGTGATTTCAAGCCTTGTATTCATGGAACATGGCCTTGGGCCTTCGGGCTATGTTATTGTTCTCCCTCTACCTGCACAAAGGAGGTCATTGCTTTAAATAATAAATTGAGGCTTTGGCCCCAACATTTAAAAAAATGGATTTTTTTTATTATATATATATATATTAATTTTTAAAATGCTATGTAAAATTACAAACATGGTTAAAAATAACATTTTTAAATGATATTTTAATATTAAAACATTTTTGAATGCATTTTTAGAAAACATGTTTTGGGAAGAAAATGTATTTTTGACTACTGAGAGAAATAAAGAAAATTATTCTTAAAAACATCATTTCAAACTATTGAGATAATAAATGGTGTAAAATTAATGGAATTTATATATTATCTAGAAATATTCAAAGGATAATAAGATACAAGAGTTTATTAATAGATCATTCATAATATTTTTTTAGTATAAGCATAATCATGAGAAATCCTAATTTTGGATGAAATTGTAAAGTAAAACACTTCCCACTTTGGTAACATTGAATTGTAATCCCCATAAAATAATAATGTTAAATGAAACATTTAATATCATTAAACTAAGTATATTTATGATATAACATTTTATAGGGGTATAATTTACATCACATAAAAAAAATTTGTGGTGAATTTTCATATTTCTTCAAAAAATGAAAAGAGATACTTGATATCTCTTACCTTGAGTCTGACTCATCTCGTAATTTCCTTATCTTCATGAAAAATAAAATTATTTTAAATATTAACTGTCTCGAGATCCTTTTTTATTTTTATTATAACTTTTATTTAAATTATTACAATTTTATTTATGAAAACATAATAAACTGTGTTTACATCAGATGTTTTGATGATATTTTTCTTATGTGCCAATAATGATTTTGGTTGGTTTACTATGCTCAAAGAGTTCATTATTTAAAAATATATAATATAATAATCTTGAAATAATTATAATATTAATACATTAATTATAATTTCAATACCAATCATGAAATATGGTTTTGTAAATTAATTCACATTACAATCATGGAGACAGTAGGACGTATGTGCGCATGAGTAACGTTTTCATTTTTTAATGATCTTTATAGAAATAAGTTAAGTAATATTTCATCATCATAAAATTATAATAACATCATATATAAAATATAATTTCTTTAAATAAACATACACATATATATATATAATCCATGTGGTGTAGTGATAAAAACATATTCACATCGCCTCATGAAGGAAGCAGTCCGCAATTACATGATAATTATTATAATTTTTCTGTGTAAGAAAAAAAATGATAAATTTTATTTTAATAATGATAAATATTTAATTAATATAATAATTATGTTATCTTTATAAAATATATTAATCATAATTATCAGCATTATTAGTTAAACCAGAATCACAACACTTCGTGAGGAGGTAGTTTGTCGTACGCACGAGTGACGTTATTGTATCCTCTGTGGAATAGAAAGTTAAAAGTTTTATATTATCAAATTACTATAGAGTTATAATTATGTTATAAATATCATATATATATATATATAATTTATATCCGTCATCATACCCAATTTTGAGTTGTGATAATGGAAAACCGAATGATATCGGTATTTGAGGCGGTAGTCTGTTGTTCACATGAATAATGATTTTGTAACATATTTGATGGAAGTGATGATGGATGTAGGTAATTAGATGAACATAAAAAATATCATTTTATATAATATTATGAGCTTATTAAATCATCATGGTTTAAAATTAATTGAATAAGGTGGTGGAAGATATGAAATATAAACGCTCATTGAAGAATATTACCTCTTCTTGGGTTAAACTGCTTTATATTTTCTCTTAAGGGTCATATGGTTGTTCATTTGGTATGAACAGAACATATACACTGTGTATAATTATTTTTTAGGGATATTTGTAGGTTTTATTCTAGTTAAAGGTTTTGTGAGGTGTGACTAAGTGAGGTAATGGATTTCCATTTTAAAATTGAGGAGGAGTTGTATTTTTATAAATACCCAATAGTATTCAATAATAGGAGGTAATTCTCACTTATATGGATAAAAATTTATAAATAATTGATTCGAGGGATTTTATGGTTTATACATTCCACAAATATAAAAAAAATATTTTCACATGTCATTACTTAGCCATTATGTTTTACTAACGTTTACAATTTTAAATTTCATCAAGGTAACTAGTTTTTTTAACCTAGTAAATTTATAATTTAACACCAAAAATAAAATTTAAATTATAACATAATTTATCAATAAATATTATAAATATTAAATAAAATTTATTATATAATAACCTTATGTTCATGGAAAAGTAATTTCAACACAAGCGTATGTAACGTGCAAATTAATTTTTTAACTATAATTGCAGTAATTAATTTTAAATACTATTCACATATCATAATAGTATAAGATTAAGATGAACATATAAGATAATATATATAATTCTAATTACAAATATTTAATCCATTTTTTCAAATTCTTTTCACATAAGTTTAATAATTTAATTTAAAATTATTCCCACAGACACAACAAAAAGACTGATTTTCAATGAGAAAATGTTCAAAATTTTACAAGGATTAATATCAAAATTCAATATCAAAATTATTCCAGTGAACAAAATTTAATTAATATATATATAATTGAACTAATTTTATTTGAAAATAAATTTAAAATAATATTTTACTTTATAACTAATTTAAAAAAATGGTAGTTTTCAATTAAAAAACCATATTATTCACTATCTCTCGAAAATTGAAACATTTCAAACTACTATCAAAAAAACCCTAAGATATTTTTTATTATTTGATTCAAAAAATTAAGTTCAATTTGTCAATTAAATATTCTTAAATTTTTAAAAATTACTTATAAATTATGTGCTCAAATAATTAGTAAACCACGTTTTTGGAAAATAATATTTTTCAAAAAAAAAATTAATTTAAAATTGTTATAATATTCTCTTTAATCAATATATATTCATTTTATTTTATTTTTATAAAATTTTAAACCATATAATTTTCACAATTTAGTTATTAATATTAATACCCTCTAATTTAATGGCTAGGTTATAATGGTAATGTTTAAATAATAATATTATAATGTAGTATAATGCTTAATTAAAACCCAATGTTACATTCATTTCAAACTATAAAAATTATTGTATTTATTTAAGAAAATTAATATCATAAATTATATGTACGTTATATTCCATTCTACAATTTTTGTTGCATTTCATACATGCTATTGAATATGATGTTAATATTTTAAAATATCGGGGTGTTCCATTCTACACCACTTAAATAAATTGTGTCAATGGAATTTGATATTGATCTTGATAATCAAGGGTTATCAATTGAAAATAAATTTTTTGTATAAAACATCATAAAAAGTGTAAATAAAATATCCCATTGACAAGAGATAAATATATGTGTGAAATTCTTCTGAAATAACACAAACAAGGTCTCCAAATATGAGAAAATTAGTGGGAAGTGAAGATTTGGACATAGAAGAAAAGAAGAATGTCTAAATAATTATAGGGGGTGGAAAATATCATTAATAAAAATAAATTGAATGATGTTGTGAAAATAAAAAATCATGAAACCATAAACCAAATAGTGGTAAAAAAAGGTCATTAATGTCATTTCAAATAGTAGTAACAAGATAACATTTTATTTCATGATGTTTTTCCTAAAGTTGATGAGTCTTCATGAAATGATACACTTAAATGATTAAATTATTTTTCATATGCACAATATCATCCTTTTTTTGTAACATGATCAATATAAACTCCATCTCTTAATCTAGGATATAAATATTATTGTTTTTATTTAGGATGAAAATGAATTAACTTTTAACGGATCCTAGGATCCATAAAATAGTAACAAGTTAGTCCTCTTATCTTTACGAAAGCCAAATGGTTAGAAAAAGTTATCCAATAAAACAAAATGCTCAACATAATACATTCTATACATTATTAACCTTAAATCTATTCCAAAAATGTATCTATAATAATTTAGAAGTAATGTCACTAAATTAACATCATATTCAATTGACATTATATTGTGGCTCTTAATGATACATTCAAAAAATGTGATTACCTTGATAAATATAAAACTTTTCTTAAAACATGAATACTTCTAAAATGAAATCCAATGTTTTTTAATATATTACATAAATCAATACTTTTAGTAAACTGTGAAACATATAAAATAAACTATCAAACCTATAACCAATTTCAAGGTATGAAAAACTATCCAGTAAACATAAAATTTTTATCACAACATTTTGAAAATATTAATTGTTACCCTCCCTCAATAATGTGTATTCCAAGAGTCTCAACATGTTACTAAGTCACTTTCCATTCTCACTAATACCATTCATTATATGTTCTCAAATCCTTAATTAAATAGTTTTATAGTATAATCATTATACATTTTAATATTCTTATAAACTGAATATCATTAGTTAAAATAATTTTATAACATTTTTATTGAATCCAAATAGTCACATTAATTTTTCAACTTCATCTGTATTAATAGTATTATCTTGACCTTTATCCCTCTACTTATTTTGTGGTATATTTCCATGATGATTTGGGAATTCATTTGGTTAATTAACCATATCCTTAATTTTGAAGTGTTGAACACTTCCCCGTAGAATCACGAGCTTGGTGGTATTTCTATCTACACTTTTAGAAAAATATATTTCCCTTTAAAAAAGTACCCAGATGTTTCTTTCCACAATTATCACATGTTGAAAAATAACCCTGTCCTAAATTCCCTTTATCCTTCTTTTCCCCTATCATCCTCTTCTTCTCATTCTTCCCTTTAATATTATAATAATTAGATAATTAAATCTCTATATTGTTATCACATAATACTATGTCCTCATAAGATGAGAATATTTTGGAGACTCGCTCCCTTCTGAAATATTTTCTTAATACCATCAAAGTAACTACCATTATTTTTTTTGGATTATGTTCATTGATGTGGTTATAATTAAATATTTTAGGTACCATTTCTAAATAATGTAATAGACTATATTAGATCATATCATTATGAAATGTAATTTATAATCCAAAACTTTTGAAATAATTCACATAAATTGAGAAAATTATGAATAGAGAATATCATAATCCTAAACATGGTTTCATTTGGATATATATATATTTTTTTAAATCCTTCATAGAAATTTGTAATGAAAATGTGAATTATTCTAAGAATATATCTTAAGAGTCTAAACCTAGGTGCATAATAATACATTTTCTTGTTCACTTGGTGATGATCAGGATAAGAACAATTCATCCATTTTGGAGTTATTTCCCATATGTACCTTTTTCCATAACAACATCCACATGAAGTATCCACACTAGGATGTATTTCTACGTAAAACCACACAATCTATTTCTTACCAAAATTTTAGTATGTTATTTCGCTATTATATTCAAATTTTATCATATTTTTATGTTCCTTAATCTATTTTCCACTAAATCTAGTTCTCAAGGTTTTTGCAAAACTTCTTTTGATACCAATTGTAGTGGACTTGGCTCCAGTGGAAGAAAGTCGATGTTAACTATATTACATTGGCTTAAGATACAAGGAATCACATCTTGAATGACCAAATAATTTAGTATTCATAGTAAACTAGATAGATACATTATATTATTATTACAATTGGAAACATAAAATAAAAATTTTATTTACTTTGATAATTCCATTGTTTTCTGTTAGAATATCCATGCATATCAATCACTATATTCATCCTGGTATCTTGGGAAAAATAAAAAAATAAAGGGGTGAGCTAAAATGATTAGTAACGGTAAGCATATAACAGAATCCATTAAGAAATATTCCATAATGAATGTGTAAAGGTACATGACTAAAAATCATTCCATTTAATCAATTACTTGAGAATAATATGGATGGAATAAAGGATAATAAAATAATAGAATATAAATAATAAGATGATTTTGAAAACCTAACCATGGATATTCTAATTAAACAAATAATCACACGAAATATCAATAACTAAATTCATAATTATTTAATGTATAATGTAAGAAATATAAAATATATAGTTTATGAATTTTTTCTAGACATCTAATACCATTGAGGCATTGTGCCAAGAGATATATAAAAATTGATAAAGCCTAATCCAAAACCGATTCAATTTTGTCTCATTATAACAATAGATGTATTGAGGGGCTATTGAGGGCCCCTCCTTACAATTGATAAGTCTAATTCTTTCGTCATATAAAAGGGGTAAAATATAATCCACATATACATTCATATTTAAACTAGCGTATGAAAAGTAAAGACATTCCTCAATTAAAAAAAATATGAATAAACAATCTAGAGTAAAGTGAAAGATATAAACAAAGTATACCCCTTGTAAAACTCTTCATAAAGGATCCAAAAAATAATAGGTATAGTATCATTGGATTATATCCCTGTTAAGGGATAAGTAACATATAAGAATATCTTCATAAATGGAAAATGATTTTTGAAAGATCACATAGAAAATTCCTTGAATAAAATAACCATTACTTAAAAATTATTTTATATATTTAATTAATAAATTATTTTCAAAATCTTTTTCATTTAAAATTACATTGAAAACATATAAATGAATATTTAAAATAATTTAAAACTTCTAGGGAGAAAAATATACCTTCCACTTTAAAAATTATTTTTGAACACATAAATCATTTTCAAAATAATTTTCATTGAAAAGAACATTTTAACCTCTTAAAGGAATCATTAAAACATTAATTGGTTCTGATAGAATCAATTAGTGTTCTTTTATATGAGTTAAAACAATGATTCCTTCAACATTTTTAGTAAAATCCAAACATAAATGGTTTTTAAAAAATAAATGACTATTAATTTTTAAAATACTCAGAAAACAGTTAAAAATGGTAAAATACCTCTTTTAAAAATAATACGATTATATTAAATCCTTTTTGAAACGATTTTTATAAAAAAAATAGTTTTTGAAGAAAATAGATTTTCGACTATGGAGAGAAATATAGACAGTGATTCTTAAAAAAAACTGTTGATCTCTTTAGTACGTAAATAGTGGAAAATTAAGGGATAGAATGTTTTCTCAATACATAACCATATGAGAATGAATTTCCTGAGTTAATTTAGATATCAATCATATGATTTCATCATGGGAATCAGAACTATAAGAAATCTAGATTAAATATGAGATTGTAACATAAATACTATACCACATTAGTTACATTGTATCATAATCCCATGAAGGAATAAAATTTAATGAAACATACCATGTCATTTAAAAAATTAGTTTCATGATATAAAATTTCCAAGGGGTAGTATATACACCACACAAAACAAATGAGTGGTGAAAGTAAAAATCTCTCTGATAAATAAATGAATAAATAGAAATCCCAGATCTTGAGTCCTAATCATCAAGTTCATTCTTAATCTTCCTGAATAATAAAATTATATTAATAATTTTATTACATAATATAATATTAAAATTTTATTATTATTTTCATTACACTTAATACCTTTTTATATATGTTTCCATAATAACATAAGATTACATAAGATGTTACAAAGATATTTTTCTTGTGTCAAAATTGACTTTGGTAGGTTGACTATTTTTAAAGAGGGCATTATTTAAAAATATCAAGAATAATAATCCTAAAAAATTATAATATTTCTATATTGATTATACTTTTTAAAACAATAATTTAATATGTCTATGAAAAATGAACTACTTTACAATCATGGAGACTGATGGTCATACGTACACAAGACTAACGTTTCTATTTTCCAATGATCATTATAAAAGGAATTTATGTAATATTTTATATTTCCTTAATGATAATAGTATCATATATATAATATTATTTCATTAAATATACCTATATATATCATTCATGGGGTGTTTTGATGAAAATATATTCACATCTATTCATGAAGGCGGTAGTCCACGCATACATGGACAAAATTGTTATTTTTCAGTGTAAGAAAGAAAATGATATTTTATATTTTAATAATAATAAAAATGTCATTAATAATATAATTATTTCTATTATATAATATATTTTATATAAAATTTTCTTTAAAAACTTTCATGAAAAGTGTTAATGAAAGAAGAATCACATCGCTTCACAAGTCAGTCATCAGCCTTACACATGATTGATGTTATCATATCCCATAGTGAACGGAAATTTAATATGTATATATGATATAATAACTCCAGAGTTATAATTATGGTATAAATATAATATATTTAATTTATATCCATCATCAAAACCAACCATGGGAGGAGGTAATGAAAAAATTACTGACATCAGTTCAAGAGTTAGTAGTCCACTGAACACAGGAATGACAATTTCATAACCCATTTTATGGAAGTGAGGATAGTCATAGGTTATGAATTTAACATAAAAACATCTACATATATTTAATATAATTAGTATATTATATCATCATGGTTTAATAGTAATTTATGGATGTGGGTAAAGAAATAAAATAAAAGTCCTCATTGAATAATGTCATCTCTTTTCGGTTAAACTCCATTATGTTTCCTTTTAAGGGAGATTGGGTTGGTATTTTGGTATAAAAAGAACTAATAAAATGTTTATAAGGATTTTTCGATTTCTTTTCATGGGGTTTCTATCCAAACTTCTTTATATGTGTGAATAAGTGATGGGGGTGAGTTCCCTTTAATAATTTAGGAGCGGTATTTTTTTAAATACCTAATAGTAATTTTTAAGGAGAGTTCCCTATCACCTCATGTGGATAAAAACTTTATAAATAATTTATGTTAGGGATGGTATGGTTGAGCCACACCACCATAACAAAAAAACCCATTTTTTAAAATTTCATTCCTTATCCTTTATGTTTTACTAAGTTTTCCCATTTTAATTTTCACGAGAGTAATTAGTTTTTTAACCATGGAAATTTATCCATTAATCCTGAAATATAATTAGGCCTATAATATAATTAATACCTAATGATTCAAAATATAAAATATAATTTATTAAATATAAATCCTCTGTTTGTGTAAAATTAATTTTAGAACAGGCATATGTAATACTTAAATCCTCATTTTAACCTCAATCCTAGTAATAAATTTTCAATAGTTTTCAATAATTATTATTGAAAAAATAATGTTGAGATTATTATATAATATAAATTTTTATTATTCCAAATTAAATTAATAGATGTGGTATAATTTAATTTAAAATTAATCCAAAGTGAAAAATGGGATTTCAAAGAGAAAATGTTCAAAAGTTTAAACCATTTTTCTATCAAAATTAAATATTGAAATTTTTATAATTAGAAAAATTGGATATATTTATATATATAATTTTTCAAATTATAATTTCAAAAAAATTTAATATATAATTTATATTTATAAATAATCTAAACGAAAAATTAATTTTCAATTAAAATTTTGTATTTCTAACTATACACCAATAAAGGAAACATTTCAAGATAATTCAAAAAAAATACCATAAAATAATTTTTATATGATTATTTAAAAAATGAATATCATTTTATCAAATATATTTTATGAAATTTTTTAAAAAATATTTATAAATCGTCTTCTCAAAGCCAGATTAAACTGCCTTTTAGAAAAAAATAACGTTTTTCAGAAACCATTATTTTTTTCAAATGGGTTTAATTTTATTTATAAAAAATATATATCTATTTTATTTATTTTAAACATGATTAATCCATATAATTTTCCTAATTTATTTAATATTATTCAGTCACAAATTTAACGACTCGCTTATAATAGTAACGTTTAAATAATAATATTTTAATATATTATCGTTTTTCACTAAAACCCTGTGTTTTTTGCATTGAAGGATTTGAAACTGATTCAATTTATTCAAAAATAGATATATTTTAAATTTAGGTAATTTTAATTTTATTATACAATTGGTTTTCTGTGTCATATATGTTATTGAATATGATGTTTATATTTTAAAATCTCGGGTTGTTACAACATCACCATCTTGTTCATGTAAAGGAAGAGAATTTGAACACATTATATCAAGAAGGAAATTTAGAGTCTTATGATCTAATATAATTATATATATTTAATTTATATTTTCAAGACAAAATTTCCAAATCTACCTTTAGTGGGAATCGTTAAAAAGCTAGAGAGGTTTTATAATTACTTCATACAATGGTGGGTGGACCTTTTCTAGAAGAAGCTAGAGGTGGATACTTATACATCATAACATTTATTGACGATTATACTAAATATGGATATATAAATATAATTTGATTTAAATATTATTCCTTTTATGAATTTAAGGATTCAATAACGAAATATATAATCATATTTGTAAAAATCTTTAAAAACTCCACTCAGATCAAGGTGGGAATATATTCACCAAGAGTTCATCGATTATGTAACAATGTTTGGGAAATTGTCCCATCTCAATCCTACTTTTACTCTATAATGGATAGTGTAAATTAAATTAGCAATCAGACATTGGGGTATATAGTGAGATCAATGATGATTCATGTAAGTCTTCTATTATCCTTTTCAAGATATATATTACCAGTAACATCCTAACTATTTATAGAATAATATATTTTAATAAAAAATAAATTTTATGTATAATATGTTAATATTAAGTTAAAGGGGATACTTTTTCCGATAGAGTATTTGACATGCAACAACGTGTTTCTCTAAAATCATACATTACACACAACATTGAGTTATACCAAAAAATAATACAATAATATTTTTATTATTTTAAATGGTAGTTAACACCTGTCCATTATATTAGTAGGAATAAATATAAATAACTAAAATATTATTACACATGTTTCTAAAATGTTTTTACATTATCCTAAATTTTTTAGAGGCCTAAAATGAGAATGAATCCAATTTCAAACATAAAATACTCTAATATTTTTAAAATGTCATTTTACCACCTTTTGATAAAGAACCCTTTTTAAACAATAGTTTTTATCAATTTTATATTATCTATTTCAAAAAATAAAATTATTCTTTAGAATAGTTTAATAAAAATTTACCTTGGTTGAAAGTTATGTATTTTTCTGATAAAATCCACATTTTAATGAATAGTGAAAATATTACATTTTAATTCAAAATTGACTTTTCATATAATTTATTTATATTGTCAGATTGTCATTTAAATTGTGTTTAAAGTGTAATTGGAATAATTTTTTATCATTTTATCCAATTTTGGTCATTAGAAGTAATTTAACATTTAAATTGGACATAAACATAGGTTAATCTTTTGATAGTTTTTAAATCGTAAAAACCCACTTTTTAGTTTTTTCAGTGGGAATTAATTTTAAATAAATTTCTTCCAATCCTATGTTTTGAATTTGGTAAGGTGGATTCATTATTTGAAATTATAAGGTATAAATTATTTAAACAGTTACCTTTTATGATTGAACATGATAATCCTAGGGTCAAATTTAAAACCTCATGGATCCACTTGGTGGTGATAATGACCTTTTATAGTATTTAATTTAATGAAAAGAAAAATATAACATAAATATGTATCTCTTAACTAAAACAATTTTAATTTGGTTTATATAAATTATCTCTTATACTATAAATAGTAATTAGAAATATAAAAATATTTTCAACATCGTTGTATTTTATTTATAATTTTTAATTATTAAATATATATATATATATATATATGACACAACGATGACGTAGCAATTACCTTATCAATGAAATATTATGATAAATGATATTGTAAATATTAAAATAAATTTAATTTTAACATTTATATTCCATCCAATTTTTTTTATTAAATTGACATGTTAATTATGATTTAACCCCTTTTTTTAATTAATCAAGTTGTTATGGCATTAACAAAAATCAATTTCTAAATAGTATCTAAATTGTCACAAATAAATTTTTAAAACAAATATTATTTTATTAAATGATATAATAGTCCTAAAAAACCAAGATTAGTCCAAATTACTTATATAATATTATAAACTTCATTAATGATATACTTGTTGTTCTCTTGATATTTTATAGTAACTATAGTAACCATATATTATTAAAATGAAATAAGACATTGTAAGAGTTAATATTTTAAGCTAAGGGTTGAAACTAAAATATAAGGTTAATTTTGTGACCTAAACATATCTAAAACATATTGGTTGAGATTATTTCTACCCATACTCTTCATATCCTCTAAATATATTACTTTTGAACTATTATAATTCTAAAATAAATTTATAATAAAATAATATTTCAAGACATTCCAAAAGTTCCCATCCTCCCTCTTAAAAAATGACACCACCTCTACCCACTTACTCACACATGTCAAGCCCCATGACTCATGTATCTTATGATAAAATAAGATACCAACATCCCAAATGTACTCCTATAATCCTTAACATGTGCAGAAGGAAACTCAACAAATATTTTTGGCTAAAATCAAAAGGAGTTACCCGATTTAGAGGTAATGTCTTCTCTCAAGCTTCTTTCAGTTATTTTCCTTCTTCACCCCATACACACTTTTTATTTAATTATTTTGTAAAAAAATATTTATCCCATATATACTAGGATATTTGATGCCAACAGTTTGTCCTATAATTATACACACCTCCATCTAATGGATATAGAACATGTTGTTTCTATGTAGGGAAAACTACTACCTCGCGAAATGATGATTGTTCAATTTTCTCCTTCCACCTCTTGTGCTGGCCATTATGATGGAAATTTATTTATATATGATATATATTATATTTATATGGTCTCTATTCTTCTTTAATTTTTATTTACAACAAACCTTTCTTCTTTCTATAATATGTAAATACAATAATTTCATTTGAAGAAGTGTAGACTATTAACCCCTCAAAGTTATGTGACACGTTCATTCCATACATGGAATGTATAAAGGATGGAGTTAATGAACATAGCTAAAAAATGTAACATAGTTATTATATTGAAATTATAATATGCATATGTATCTTTTATTTCTTCTTCTGTTAATATTCTTTTAATATGACAAAGAAATGAAAGTAGTGTTCATGCGTACATATGGCCTACTGTGTCCATGAACGGTGCATTTACTTTATTATCTCCAAATGTTGTCCACTATTATAAATACATATATAATAGATATATATGATATTTAAATATATAATAATATTATGGAGATAATGTACTTATGACTATATGGATAATTTGGATGAAAACAAGTTCATTTTTGACTCAAATACCAAACATCGATAAAATGTATGATATTAACTGAAATAATTAACTAATTTATATAATAAGTAAATAAGTGATATAAAATTAATAATAAACCTTAAAAAGGTTCCATATAAAGTATAGATTTAACAATGTTTATTATTCAGGAAATTAAATAATAAACAAAAAAAATTTGGACTTAGGGTAAGGGACTCAATCTCAATCTACTTTCATTGAGGAATTTCTTGTTAATTTGCACCCTTATTTTTTTAATGGTTTATATATAGACACTATAACATTTCATATCAATATTTTATCTATTGGAATGATAATTATTAAATCTTGGAGATTAATATTTAAATCATCAAGTGGTATGGGACACCATGAACATTTAATGATTTAATTATAAAATATTTTTATTCCTGATATTAAATTACATATTTATTTATATGGGTATAAAAGATATATATAGTAAATTTTATGTAAATATTGAATTTTATTCAATGTTTTCCAAAATAGTTTTTTGATGAACGTGTTTTTAAAATGTTACATGAGCATTATATGAAACAGGTGAACCTGATATAGCTTATACAAAGGGATGAGCCCCATGATGGCTCACGGGTGATCCTGACATAGCTTATACGAAGGGTTGAGCCCCAATAAAGATCATGGGTGATCCTTATATAGCTTATACGAAGGGTGATCCCCATTTTAGATCTTCAATTTGGAATTCAACCATATGGTTATTCCAATTGGATGATGTTTGGATGTGATTTATATATATTATGATCTAATTCACCTAAAAAAATTTTAATTTATTTCTACTGGTTTTAGTGTTTTTCATTGAGAAAAAAATATGATTTTCATTCGTGCGAAAATGTTTTTTTTCATCTACTCAAAGATCATTGAATGAGTTATCAGGTTTTAACTAGACTAAGGGTTTTTCATTATTTTTATGTCTCTTACTAGTCGTCTTACTCTAATCTCAGGTTTTTAAATATTTTCTTGGGATTCAAGGGAGAATGGAGTCAAGGATGTAATCATGGAAAAGTTATGTTTATTAAACATGAAAATAAATAGTGTTTTGTTTTAAATGTTTTTATATTATTAAAGAAACATATACTGTTGGAAGTTCCCAGTCTGGATTTCTATGTTTTTGTTATGTAATAGTTATCGAAATATTCTCTAAAAATATAAACCTAAAAAGATTCTCCATGTGAATTATTTACATAACTGAAGTTTATGTAATGTCTATATCTATAGTCTTATAGACGGTATCATAGGATGGTTTAGACAACTTTCGAGATTAAGATGTTTTCTTAAGGGTTAGGGATATCATTATGGGTTTATAGTTTTAGGGTATATCATATTCTCAATGTCCTAGAAACCCCATTCGAGGTTTTAGGATCTAGAATATTAAAGTGACTAATGATATTTTTTAATACACTCACCTTTGATAAAATTATGGGTTATTAATTATTGGGATGCAAAATGCGAGGTATGTGATAACCTTTGAGGTTAAAATATTCTATGGTTATTTTTTTGGATTTTATCTCATTTCTCTGAATTTTATAAAATTATATAGTAATTTAAAAAGAAAAACACATAGACCGTGTGGAAACCCATCACATAAGACAAAGATAGATGAATCAAACCCACAACTGATGTAACACTGGGATTTGTCACCTACCACTAGACTACGTGAAGTCTCAAGTCAGTATGACTTGTTCTTTTTAGGTAAATGATTTTATGGATCAAGAATAAGTTTATTTTTGGAAATTTTGTTTTACCAAATGGATATCCTTAGTATAGGAAAATTATTTGGTGATTAAATAATAAATATTATTTTGTAAGATGTTCTCTATTTTGGGAACATTATATGCCTATGGAAAATTGAATACTATGGGATTTCATTTGGGGAGTAATGGTAGATTTTTATTTTGGAAGAATATATGTTTTTATTTAGGAAAAACGGTGATTCAGTTTATTTTTGTAAATGATTAATGTATCTTAGAGAATATGTGATTAAGTTAATTACTTTGAAGTATAACACGTTAAGCGTATTCTATGTAATTTGTAAATAAATGTTATGATTTATCATGGAAGACTATGTGATCAAATTTTTCTGAATTTTGGGTTTGAATCATAGTGGGGATTATTTTGAATAATTTTAAGGATAATTGTTTATTAAATGGTCTTTGTTGAACTTTGTATATTGTTTTTTGAATTTTGATAGATTAAGAGTATTATTTTTTTATAAAAGATTATTATTTTTGGGTGATTATATGATCTTGTACTAACCATTTCGGTTTTCGTTAATGAATAAAGACAAGGAAAATATATAGTACATAATTTTTGGACTATGTGGTTATCTAGTAATATATTCTTGGCTCTTCAAGTGTGACCTTTTCATTTTTAATACTCATCGTTTGGAGAAAATATGAGTTTATGGTATATATTTATTAAAAGATGAAACTCTACTTGAAAAGTAATTATGTTTCCTTATTTACTTAGTCAAGATCATAAATAAAATTCTCAAATTTATAAAAATGACATTTAAAAAAATCTTTTTTTTGTTTATAATTTCCATTGGGAAATCATATACTATTTAATACATCATAATTTAATGGTTTTATGGTTGTTAACATTCTTATAATCATGTTTTCTATCACTCTCCATTAGAACATGATGGTAAGTTACCGCTTCCAAATCCATGATTTTATACATAGAACCCTATTTTCATGTTATCTCAGGTGACCTTTGTACTTTAATTTTTATCTCTTAATGTTAATGTTTTATTAATATTTTTTTATGTGGTATTTTCAATGAATTTACTGAGCCCAATTTTAAAATTGCTAGGATACAATTTCCAAG
Organism: Viscum album; assembly: GCA_963277665.1. Taxonomy (NCBI): domain Eukaryota; kingdom Viridiplantae; phylum Streptophyta; class Magnoliopsida; order Santalales; family Viscaceae; genus Viscum; species Viscum album. Next base: position 1,260,748,188 of record OY728132.1, on the reverse strand, counting down.
AGGGAATGATATAACATCCTAGGAATTTATAGAATAATATATTTTCATATATAATAATATTTATGAATAAGATATTAATTTTACGTTAAAGGGTGGAATTTTTCCGATATCATACTCGACATGAAACAATGGGTTTCTCTGAAATCTTACGTTACAGAGAACGTTGAGTTATACTGAAAAATAATACAATAATATTATTATTATTTCAAATGGTAGTTAATGACTAACCATCATATTGGTGGGAATGAACATAACTAACAAAAATATGACTACACATTTTTGTTAAATGATTCTACATTAATACAATAAATATTAGAGGCTTAAAATGAGAATGAATCCAATTTTAAGCATAAAATACTCTAATATTTTTAAAAAGTCATTTCACCATCTTTTGATGGTGAACCCTTTTTTAATCTAGATTTTTGACACTTTTATATATTATATTTAAAAAAAATCCTTTATAATGAAGCCATCAAAATTTACCTTGGTTGAAATTTAGTTATTTTTCTGATAAAATCCATATTTTAATCAATAATGATAAATACTGCATGTTAATTCAAAACTATCTTTTCATCTAATTTATTTATACAGTTATATTATCCTTTTATTTGGTTTTAAAGTTTAATTGGATTAATTTTTTATCATTTAATCCAATTTTGTTCATTGGATGTAATATTACATTTAAATTAGACATAAACACATGTCAATCATTTGATAGTTTTTAGGTTTTAAAAACACGCTTTTTGGTTATGACAACAAGAAATAATTTAAAATTATTTTCTGTCAATTCTATGTTTTGAATTTGGAAAAATGAATTCAATATTTGTAATCATAAGTTCAAAATTATGTAAATTTGTAACTTTTATTTTTGGACATTCTGAAAAGTAACTTCAGTAATTATTTTTATTTACCATGTTTAAAGGGTAAATCAGGTAAATAAGGGTAAAAATATTATTATAATAATATATAACTACCCTAACACATGATATAATCATATTGGATAACATATTTCTGATCATGATCATCCTTCTATCAAATTTAGGACTCTTTGGAGCCACATGGGTGTGATAATGACATTTTATAATATTTAATTTATTGGAAAGGGAAATATAACAAAAACATGTATCTCCAAACTAAAAATATTTAATTTGGTTTATATAAATGATCACTTCAAATATAAATATTCATTATAAAGATAAAACAATTTTTTACATCATGGAATTTTATCTATAATTTTTGGACATTAAATAAGTAAATATATTTATGACACAATGATGTTGCAGTGATTATCTTATTAATGAAATACTCAATTAAATGACATTATAAATTTTAAAATAATAGAAATTTGGAAATTTTAATACTATACACGAATTTTTTGGAAGAAATTGACTTGTGATGGTTGAGTTACTATATATGGTTTGAAGGAATCAATTTTTTTATATTAAAAAATTCAATTTATAAATAGTGTCAAAATTGACATAAATGAGTATTAAAAACAAATTCTATTTTGTTAAATGATATAATAGTCATATAAATATAATATTCATAAAACAAAATTATATAATATTAAAAAAATTAATTATCCACTTTTGTTTCTCTTGGAATTTTATAGTAACTATTTTAACCATACATTATGAAAATACAAGAAGACATGGTAAGAGTTATTATTTTTAACTAAGGGTTACACCTAAAAGATATGGTTAATTTTGTGACATAAAATTGTCTAAAATGTATTTTTTGAGAGGTTTTATAAACATAATCATCTTATCCTCTAAATTTATCACTTTGTAACTATTATAATTTGAAAATAAATTTATAATAAAATAATATTTTAGGACTTTCCTAAAGTGCTCCTCCACCCTCTTATAAAAGCCAACCACCTCCACCAACATACTCAAACCTCTAGAGCCCCTTGTATCATCCATATTCTGATAAAAAAATCTCCCAAAATCCCTTCACTCCTCATATAATTCTGACCTTTTGAGGAAGTAAATTTAATAAATCCTTCTGGATAAAATCAAAAGGAGTTACCCGATTTAGAGGTAATATCTTCTCTCAAGATTCACTCATTTATTTTTCTTATACACCCCCTATGCTCTTTTTATTCAGTTATTTTATAAAAACATAGTATCCTAAATATAATAGGATGTTTTTATTCTATTATTTCGACCTACACTTACACACACCTCCATCTAATGGATATAGAACTTACTATTTTCGTGTATGATGAACTACTACCTCAGAAATGATGATTGTTCAATTTTATCTTACCACCTCTCATGGCGGCCATTATGATGGGACTATATTAATATATGATATATATTATATTTATATTTTATCTATTATTCTTTAATTTTAATTAAAAACACACATTTATTCTTTCCATAATGTGTAAATACTATAATTTCATTTGAGGAAGTGGGGACTATAGCCCTCTCAAAGTTATACAACTCATTCATTCCATACATGGAATGTATAAATTATGTCATTAATGAACATATTTAAAATATATAACATATATATTATACTGGAATTATAATATACCTATGTGCCTTTTATTGTTTATTCCTTTAATAGTCCTTTAATATGAAAAGGAAATGAATATAGTGTTCATGTGTTCGTACGACCTACCATATCCATGAAAAATGCATTTCATTTCATATATCCAAATGTTTTGGACTATTCTAAACACATATATACTAGATATATATGACATTTAAGTCATGAATAATATTATTGAGAAAATATAATTATGACCACATGGATAATTTTCATCAAAACATGTTTATTTTTGACTCAAATACCGAACATCGACAAAACGTCCGATATGAACTCAAAAAATTAACTAATTTCTATAAAATTGTAATAAGTTATATTAAATTAGAAATAAAATTTATAAATTTTCTAAATCAAGTATAAATTAACCTATGTGTATTTTTCAGGAAATTAAAAAATGAATGAGACAAGTCAGACTCAATATAAGGGACTTTATCTCAATCTCTTTTCATTGAGGCATTTATTCATAATATACCCCTTTATACTTTTATAAGGTGTATATAAAACCACTATGACATTTAATATCCATATTTTAACTATATGTATGTTATTTTTCAAATCATTGAGATTAATATTTAAATGATTAATTGGTATGGGACACCTTGAACATTTAAATTTTTAATTTTTAATTTTTTATCTTCTTGATATTAAATTACATATATATTTATATGGGTATAAAAGGAATATACCGGAAATTTTCTATTAGTATTTAATTTCATTAAATGTTTTTCAAAACGGTTTTGTGATCACTTTTTTTTTGAAATGGTACTTTAGAATTATATGAAACGTGTGAGCTCAATATCGATTATATGAAGGGTTGAGCCACATTATATATCACGGGTGAGCCCAAGCTAGCTTATAAAATGGTTTGACACCTAATATAGCTCACGGTTGAGCCTAATATAGCTTACATAAAGAGTGATCCCCATTAAAGAACTCGAATTTGGAAGTAAACCATATGGGTATTGAAATTGGATGATGTTTGGAAGGGTTTATGTGAATCATGCACAAAGTCACCTAAAATAGTTTTAATTCATTTTTATTGCTTTTATTTTTTTCATTGAGTAAAAATTATGATTGTTATTAATGTGATAATCTTTACTTTCATCAGCTCAAAGAACATTAAATGGGTTATCAGGATTTAACTAGATAAATGGTTTGTCTTTATTTTTGTGTCAATTACTATGATTTTTATACTCATCCCATTTTTTAAATTTTTTTTCAAGATTTAATAGAGAATAGATTCATGGATGGAATTATGTAAAACTTATAATGATTAAAAATGAAAGGAAACTATGTTTCTTAACCTTTTATTTTATTAATGAAACATATACTATTGTAAGTCTCTACTTTGGATTTCTTTGTTTTTTTATTTAATAGTTATGGCCTAATTCTCTAAAAATATATAACTGAAATGATCCTCAATGTGAATACCTAACTTAAACTCAAAATTATGTAATGCTTAAGGCTAGTTTCTTATATAAAATACAGAAAAAACATAGTAAATTGAGTCACAAATAAAGTGGTAAGAAAAATTATATGGGAGTAATAATTGAGAGAAATGTTTTATGTAATGTTTACATGTGTAGGGGTGTTAACCATTTTTTAATGATAATTATATCAACAAATAGGTATCTCGAGGAATAAAGATTTACCAAAAAATTGGGTTATTAATTATAGGATCCCACAAATAAAAAGTTTATTGTGGAAACAAACTCCATTTTACTATATTGGGAGAACACCTTAATAAGTGGTCATGGGAGAAATATCAAATTTGATGAAGTCTAGGATTAGAATACACAAGAGTAGGTATTGGATTAAATTCCATAAGAACTAGTCGAGTAAATTTTTCTAGAGACATGAGTACTGTGTGGGAGAACCAAAGTTGTTAGAGAACCATAAAGGTGTCATTTTCTAGTCATTGAGGATTGTTTAATATTATTGGTTATTAATAAGGAAAGAATTTCCCACAAGTAGTAAAAATATTGGAAGTGAAAAAGTGGAAAGAATCCATGAATTCTAAAATTTATTTCATATATAATAATTATGTCTTGGTTTGGGTATATCTTCCAATTGATATATATATATTTTTTTGTGAAAATGGGTATTCAAGTAGAAACTAAACATAGATGGCAAATTAAGTACTTGTAAATAATGATTGGTTTATAAATGTTTTCAAAAAAACAATGGAATGGATTATCAATTAAAATTATCACAAGTCTATATGTTGATATACAATATATTTTACTTTCCATAGAATCTTATAATGATTATCATATTAGAAAATGGATGTCAAGACCACATTTCTTAATAAAAATCTTGTGGAAGATGTCTATAAGACATAACTAGAAGAGTTTCTAGCACTAAAATATTCCAATAATTTGTTAAATTTTAAGATATCCATTTATGGGTTGAATCATGTATCAATATTATATAAATTTTATTTTTATGAATCTATAAGAAAATTTCCTTTCACAAAGAATGAATGTTAGCCTTGTGCCTATAATAATTTTTGTTTGAGTGGAGTACTTTTCTGAGTAGTGTATATTGATTACATATCACAACTGATAAATTAGATACCAGTCTTATAGTCAATTATGTTTGGGGAAAAAAATTATTCCATATGAATTAATTAGGTAAAGACACAAAAATTTAAGGGATCAAGATCTATCATGATAGACCTAAGAAGATTCTTGGAATTATTAATGATAAATACACTTACAATGTGTTAAAGATATTCAAAATGGTTAAATATAAGAGAATATTGTTACCAATTTCAAATGTTATACATCTCTCCAAGAATATATATCCTAAAATATAAGAGGATAGATAGATAAAAAGTATAATTACATAAAATTATAGGATTGGATCTACCATGTATGATATGTTAATTACCAGGATTAATGTATCTTATACATTGATCATGCTAAAAAGATATCAATATAACCCTGAAGTGCCATATTGTTAACCTATAAATAATTCCCTAAAGTATCTGAAGCATATGGAGGATATGTTCCATGTTTATATAGGAGATTAGGAATAGTATGTGAAGGGATAAAAATGTATGAGTTACCTAAAATATTTAAATGATTTGAAATCATATTCAAGATATGTTTTCTACTTTAATGGGGTATTTTTGAGTTGGAATTTTTCTATGTAACTAGTGGTCATAGATTCAATATAAGTGTCCAAGTATGTTGTGGATTTTGATGTAGATAAAAATAAGTGTATATATTAATTTTTTCTATAATCATGCTATCATACCTAGTAACAATGATATTACCCTAGAATATTATAATAATAATATTGTAGTGTCTCTATATAAGGATTGAAGGTCACATTAATAGATGAACTATGTATTTGATAAATATCATATATTGATGTATTTTTCTCAAAGGGGTTTGTAAATAATAAGTAGATTTTCCATAGAAGAGGATATGGAAGACCAGTTAACTAAATCTTTATCTTATAAAAAGAATGAATATCATTTGAGTATTATTTGAATAATTTTTTTTTTAGTTATATCTAGTTTATGTTGAATTTTTTTAGAGTTAGTTCCAAAAAGAAACTGAATTTCTTGTTTTTATTACCATTATATTAATAAATATAATTTTTCAAAATTATTTTTATTCTTTATAGTAATAATGTTTTATTTCTCTTAGAATAATTATCATGTCAGAAGTTTATAGAAATAACTGCTATAATGATAAACTAAAATTATATGAAAATATTAGTATACTTTTGTCACATGGTCATGATATCATTTTTCTAATGACACACAAATGTTGTTTGACTATCTGGTGTTGGAGGCAATAAGACAATGTGACTTCTTTATATGAATTTAACATTTGTTAATCTCTAATAAGGGAGGATATAAGTATATACCCACTAATAAAAATATAACATTTTATATATTTCATTTTATATTTCTATCTATAGATATATGCATTACTCTTTATAATTGAGATTATTATTAATATATATCGCAAATCACAAAACTTTTTTTATGGATGAAAGATATGATAATTTAAACCCATGGTGAGGTAGAATATGTTGGGTTCATCATATGTACTATAACACTAATTAAATATTTCTATAAACACTTTTCCCATTTGAGTTAATGGAATAAGATATCTCTAACCATTTGATTTAAATGAATCTTGTTTACTAAATCCATGCTCATGGTTATTCATCGATGAGTTCATTTTAGAGAGTAAAAGTAAATAAATAAATTATATATGATGATTAAATAATTGTGAATCCTAATTGATGAGATATTGAGACAAATTCATTATATTACATAGTACAATTATATAGAATATTTTTTTCATTGTGAACATAACTTCTTTCTCAATGAATTCATTGATGTTGGGCTTAACACTGAACCTTAAATTTAGGTAATTTCACAAAATGCCACTGTGAAAGAGGCTTACAGGATCCCATGCTTTAAATATCCATAATCTTAATAAAATTTATTGACATTTATATTCAAAATAAATTTTAGTCTTCCATATGGAATGATAATTATTCATTTTGTGTTTATCTAATAAATTCAATCACTAGATATTCAAGTTTATAATATGTTGATATAATATTTTTAAATTTATTTAATGAATGATATATTAATTTGGATAGATATTTTATTATTAAAGGTTATATAAATACTGAGGATAATTAGTGGGTTGAGTTAGGGGTCTGATATAGATGATTTATTTCATTTAATATCAATTAAATAAATATTTATTTTTTTTTACAAATGATATTTTAATATATCCATGTTAAGAGATATATTATTATTATTATTATTATTGACATGGGGAACAACTTAGATAAAATATTTTATAAATTTATATTATTAAATTATAAAATATTAACCCTGAGTATATATATTTTTGTTTATATCATTTTATGGATATATATTTTTTAAAAGATAAGACCATAGAGATTATCTAAATATATAGATATAAAATCATCCTCCCTCCCTCTCAAGAACATTAATGAACAATAAAATCCATTAATTACAATAAATGGAGAATAATATGATGCCTTAAGTTCCTCGATTCTAGAACACAAAATACCAATAGTTTTGTTCAAAGATATGTGGAGCATGTTTGGATATAACTAGATGAATCATCAGTTGGATTCTCCACCGCAACAACAACATGAAAAAGCAGCATTGAAATTGATTTTGGAAAATTATCATGTTTGAGGAAATTATTATTTTAAATTAATTGAAAATTAAATGTGAAAGATCCACTATATGATATTATTAGGTTTCTTATATCATTAATTTCATATATTATCTAATGAAAATTATAAAACCCCATTTTCGGGCCCAATAACTATGTTTGAAATGTCCCATAGAACCTTCAAGAGATACATACAGTATTACCCAATCACCAATTAAAAGATCCATGAGTATATATCTTTAGTATATATATGATTGTTTCTTGATCTGAGTGGTTACCAACAACATCCTAGTCAACTTAACCAACTCAGTAGTATCTTTCATATAGATCAGTCTAAACACCATTGACTCGCCCACTCTGAAAAAACACAATGGTGTGTGGTATATCCTATCGTATAAAGACACATAAGGATCCATCAAAATAAATTACTTGAAATAATTATCATATGAACACTCTATGTAATCTTTATGCTCATCCCACACTCAAATAAAATGGATCACATATACATGGATCGCATCCTTAAGTATCTAGATCATCCTCTCACATGTTCATCTATTTTCTATTGACAAGAAGTAATTAGATTTATCTGAGACCCTGGGGCCCTATAAAATCAATTCTTGAACCAATATGTTAAGCACAAAACCTAATATGATTATATTCTAATTAGTATACCATAAATTCATACTATCTCATACACATATAAAATTCACATTTCCTCTAATAATTGATTTTCATGAATTATAATGAAATGTGAAACCATCCTTATATGGCCCATTACAACCCATATCACATCATGAATCTTGGAGGTCCTAGGTGGTCCAATTATGGAGTATGTCATCACCTCATCCCATTTACACAATTTCTCTAGAAGGGGTTGAACTAATCCCGTATTCACTCATTCTTCACTTTAACCCTTTAGCATGTTTAGTAATGATAAAAAGAGTATGCAATGTATTTACTGATGACACGACACTGAAAATGGTTTCATATATTATGGTATATATTAGTTAGGATAGTGTGCATCAGGAAATTGATAAATGGTAGTTCTTTATCATGTAATTCCTTATATAAGTTGATAATACCACCATTTTATGGATATACTACACCAAATCCTCATCCTATGTCCATTATTGAACTGATTCATAACCCATGAGTTTTTATAAAATCACAAGACAATCTAAATTACACTCTTGACTAGACTTTACCTATAAATTTTTGAAGGAATTAATGACAAGGGGGGAAAAATTTGTAACCCACCCCCCATCATATCTAGATTCCACTTAGATAATAAACCCATAAACTTCCATATATTGGAAGAATCCACCTTCCTTTAAATCTTTTTAGAAAGAGTTTCTTCCATAATATTTTCCTTCCCTATGGTATAAAATATATGTAGATCAAATATCTATGCAGAAACCACCTAGAACCCCTCCAAATGGTTCATGTCCCACTATGGAAAAAATATATTATGTTATTGAATTTGGTATAGATAACACATATATCACCCAATAGAAAATTAAGCCAATAAATTACATCATAAATGATGGAATATATCTCTAAATAATGGGTGGGGTAATTTCCATCATTTGGTCATAGGTTATGAGATCCAAAACAAACTACGAAATGTCCTTTTATAGAAACATATCCAAGACCAACTATATATACCTCATCATATATGGTATTACCCTTATAAAGGTTTGGTAAAACAATACGCTATGAATAACTAAAATAATTTCACACCTAAAATGCAACTTCACACTAATAATTCTACTGATATTTGACCACCTTCATGATCATCCCAATTATACTCACTTTTAAGTGAGAGAAATATTGAATAAAACACCTGTAATACCCATCCATGATAACAAAACTCCAAATATCAAAAACATTTTAGGGTAGTTCCTAATACATCTCAATATCAACCTTCTTCGAGTTAACTAAAATCAGTACATATGATATCACATCCCCATGTAAATGTAACCTCTAAATAAAAATGTGAAACATGGAGTAATTTTCATAAATTCGGTGTGCTCTAATTTTTCTCAATACCATATCTATGTACTCTGCATGAAACACTAATATTTTCAAGTATACTAAAATATTGTCAAAAGACACTGTGACAATTGAGTATAGATAGTTGTACGAAATCTAGTTCTTTACATCAATTAACACCACAAATTCATTCATATGACCAAATATATTCATATAGTAAATGTACAACCCAATACTTATCCTATATATCATGTTTGATATATTTTATTCCCTGAACCAAAAATGATAACAGCCTGAATGCAAGATAATCATAGAGAACCATGAGTCTCCCCTCAACTAGTTAAATGGGCCATCAATTCAAGTCAATGGATAAAAAATATTTACTAAAACCTATTTTATCTTTCAATAATCTATAGATAATCTAAGTATACCATCTACATTCTTAGAGGACAAAATATTATCACCTCACAGAGAGGTACTTATGACAATAAAACCCTTTTCCCTAAGATCCTAAAGTTAAACCATTAACTCTTATAACTTGTTCAGTTTGACATGATAAGAAGGTATTCATATATAATATAAACTTTTTACTATGTTAATTTTCATCTCGATATCCCATATAAATAAAACCTTGTGAAATAATATATAAAATACAACATATGGTCCATGAGTAGGGGGAAAACTAGTCATAACTATCACCTAATCAACTAGAATAATTATACCCCCAACCTATGTTGTAATGGCCTCTATCTGACAAATATTAGGTCCTACCCTTCAAACCATTCTTTATAATCCACCCAACATAACATACCCCTTCCATATAAGGAAAGTGAAAGACACTCACATCTGGTAGCAATAAATGAATTTTTGGAAGTGCGTCAACCAGTCCATAATAAGATCACTATATATAAAATAATAAGTTATCACATGTGCTTGTAGCTACCAATAACTATAAAAATATTAAGAACTTATGAACATGATAAAAATTATTACTTATGTGTTTATCAAAATCCAAAATACTAGAATATAACTCAATTAATAATCTTAAAATATATACCAAATGAGTAAAGATAATGGAATGAGAAACTTCTATATTAAAAAAGGTAACCAGGTACATAGAAAATATCGAATGGAAAACGTTCCTATTTTATTTTTTTCAATGCCCTAACCCTATTTACTGGGTTTGGGATAGAGTGAATCATGGACTCATGTGTGAATCTCTATATATAAGATGTTACAACTGACAACAATTTCATGAGTCATATATTTAGGAGACTATTCCCTCCATATCTAATAACCATCATCCATATAAATAGAAGAATCAATAAAAATCATTATGTAAGTAAAATGTAATAATAGTGGTAGTACAATTATATAAACAATACCACATTCTATAAACTCAGTAAGAGACCTCCAACATATAGGGTGTGAGTTATAAACCTTGTAGGAAACCACTAACATGTCCTTACAATAAGTGTAGCATATATATGAGAGTTTATATATTGATTATAAATACATAACCAAGAAATAATATGTTAAAATCATGTCATAATTTGCTAATAATTCTTCCATGAACCCATATTATACCATATTCAACTCTATATTAGAATAATGTTATTCTTATTCATTTCTTATATCTTAAAAAATGTCCAGTACTATCTCACTCGAGGCATAGTCCGACATTGAATCCCAATCCAATAACCTCTCACTCAGGGGAGGTCATGAAACATCATCATGGTACCCTATCACTCAAGGTGTTGTTACATCAACATATCTCTAAAACCCTAATATTTTATGACATGTTTATATTTAAATAAGCTTGATTCCCTTGATATCTTGTTTACACGCAACATCAAGTTTAATCAAACCGTGGTATACTATAGAAATATTATTATTAAATATGATAGGGGTCACCATATAATGGATTGGTGGGCATGAATAAGGTCAAATAAATTTTTTAAAAAAATCCATTTACACATGTATAAAATTAATTCATTGGTTAACAATTGGTTAGAAATGAAAATAAATGTATTCGAATGTAAAAAGGATATGTTCTGTGAAAAACAATTTTTATGCATTTAATGTATTTTTATCTTAATATATCATATTAGTTTTTATTGATAAATTATTTTAATTAATTTTTTAGAAAAAATATTTGAAATTTCATTGAAGGGATATTATTAGTGAATTAATGACAAAAAATTGAATTCTATTTTTAAAAATGCATTTCTCTAAATACAATTTTCATTTTGTGATGAACTTATTTTAAAATGAGTTTCTTACACATATAGTGATCTAATTTGATTAAATTGTTTCTATAATTTATGTAATCCAAAAAAATTGTTAATTGGGATACATTAACTTTTTATCATAATGAATAGAAACCTATATAAAAATTTAGTACTAGAATAAACATTACAAGGGTTAGTAAGGGGTTAAACTAATGAGATAAGGGTTAAAATGGCCTGAAAATATATCTAAATACTATTTTATATATGAATATAGATCATATATCATCATATATTATATATTAGTCTGATTATGATCTACTTTAAATTGATAGTGACCTTATTATATATAAATATTCATAATAATTACAAGTGTGCGACTCGCCTCAATTACAAAAGGTTGTCTCCTCACCTCAATTATACACACCACAAGATCCATTTATATAATAAAATTTATTCCAAAAAAATCAACTAATATCCTTATACATTACCTTCATGAGTTTTTCTTCCCAAAATATACATTCGTGATTACTTGAAGTGCTTCGCAAAGCCGGATGCCCAAAGAATAGGTATATAGACTTACCACACTTCTTCGTGTTTCTTTTTTAAACCATCTCCAAATGATCTATAACCTTATTAAAATTGTTTATCTAGTATATATACTATATTGAGAAGTTTTTATTTTAATTTTATATCCATTTTTTATCTCTTTCACATTCGTTGGAAAATGATAATGTCGCTTGTACATATGTTTGGACTACCACCTCTAAAAAGTGTTGTGATTCAATTTTCAAAAGAATTTTACATGGATGGTAATAATGTTGAATTTAATAAATATATATGATATTTATATTATAATTATGATTCTATAAATGTAATTAGTTATATATCTTTCTTTTTTTCTATCCATCAAGAAGTGGACACATCCCTCATGTGTGGGTATGGACTATTATCTCCATAAAGTAATGTAATTCATTATTCATTACAAATTTGTAAAATTTGGTATAAAATTATTTATGATGAATAAATATGGAAATTATGAGATTATTATGATACTAAATATAAAAAACAGTGACTAAGGATCAATTATAAGAACCATCGAACCAAAACATGAATAGAAAATGAATAAGTCTTCCCCTGAATATTCATTTTAATGAAGAATTGTTAATGAAAGGATAATTGGAAATTATAAAGGTATGATACATGGTATATTTTTTATGCATATGGTTCTATAAAAGATTTATAATCATTATATGTTTTTTATACATGAGTTTTGATCACATGAAAACCAATACAATTGTAGAGATAAGGTTACATGTTACAATCTAATTTATTTTCTCCAGTCTTTATATTAAACATCCATTGATAAAAATTATATGATCTGTATCCTTTAAAACTGATATTTTTTATTATATTACTATTATTTTTAGGTTTTACATGTTATTATTTAATTTTATTATATTTTTTAACTAATATTATTCAGAAAATATTTTTATGAAAAGTCATCCTTGTTTTCTCTTAGGTCGATAAACTTTTTTTACCCTGTCCATGTTCTTAAAAAAATTTAAGAATGTTATATTATATTAAAAAATAAATATTTTAAGTAATTTTCAAATTTATTGTACATTATTTTCAAAAGAACCAAATGAATTATCTGGTGGTTTTTCAAAAGAGGTACTTTTTGAATTTTTACCAAAATTCTGAAATGAATCTTTATTTAAATTTAACACATAAAAATATTTTATAGTCATCATTAAAATTCATTGAATTGAATCATACATTAAAAAATTTCATGTTTATTTTTTAAATAAAATATTTTTCTAATAATTCATGAAATTTTTTGTTTTAAATATTCTAAAGAATAAATATCTTTTCTCCTAATTCAATGAAATGTTCAAATGCACTTTTAAAATTATTTTTCATCATTATTGACATCCATAGATGTTTCTACTACTTCAATGGGGATATAATCTAAAGATACCATCCATTGTATTTCTGGAAATGGATTATGACTATGTGTTGATAGAATTTTTATGAAAATCATTTATTTTACTTGGGTTGTTCTATGATGAATTGATGGATGTTTTATAATATTTTGGTAAAAATATGTATGGTTTTCATTATGTGATGCTTGGGTATATTAAATCCCTAAAATACATTAGTTAATAATTGATATCACACGAGATAATGTGTACTAGAATTTGGTGTGAGATTAGTTCAATATAGAATTCTCTCCACTATCAATGTATTAAGAGTAAACCATGAAAATGGAATATATGGAAGGGGGGGTGAACCAAATACACAAGGGGACTTGTTTAACTATGATAGTCTTAAAAGTAAACCGTAACTAATGAAATGGTTTTCTATTATTATTATTATTCCATAATTCCTATTATATTTATTAGGGACACTATATTCTCTATTGTGTCGTGATACATTAATGATGATTCTTCACTATTATAACTCATATATTTTGAAATGTTAAAGTTGTATACCATGAATCGTGTTATATGATCTATTTATAATTGTGTTTGAACTTCACAAGTTATAATCATTATCTCACTAACTAATTCATATATTATGATTTTATATAATCATCGATTGATATCTCTCGTATTTACCCTTACTGAGTATTTGAGATCATTGTTTTTTTTTTGTTTCTTTTTCCCTGGGTTATGAAGAAATGATTTAAATATGGGATTTCCAACAAGGGTAATATGGGAGAAGAAAATTTTGGGATATATTGAATATATTTTATGAAATAATTTGATTATGTATCAAGTATCAAAATACACTAAGCATTTATAGTCCTTGGGTGTGTACTAATGATAAATATATTGAAAATTCACCTAAATTTATTAAATATATTTTATGTTATGCTCTGGTGACCTCAATTTGTATTAGATAAAGATTTAGATATTTATATATATTAGGTTATAAATTTTATTATGAATGAAATTAATAAAATTTATGATGAATTGAATGTTATATAGGGTTATCCTAAAACTGTCATGGGTTGATAAGCATGTTTCATAATTTTGGACACTCTTGAATAACTTTCCTGATTATTTGATTGCTCACTCTGATTATTATATATTGATTCTCACAATATAGTTTTTGGTTTTTTAAAATTGTTTAAACTAATGGTATTCATGTTAATAATGAATTTGGGAAATAATGTAATGATTATACACATGAGAAACCAAGCAGAATCAGAGCTATAATGAAAAATATTGTTCTTATTACCACACAACAACCTCAACCCATGAATCATATTGGTATTCCAAATGATCAAAGGAGGGTCCGAAAAACTATTAATTCTATCATGAGGAAACATATACCTTATTTCAGTGGGTCCTCAGATCCTATGGTTTCAATGAAAAGGATTAGTATCGTATATAAGATATTTTTCATACTCCAATGCTCATAGCATGAAAATTTTTACCTTACATTGTATAATTTGGATGGTGAAGTAGAGAAATGGTGTAGTATTATTAAGAATACCAAGAAATAAGAAGAAATGTTATCTATAGATTGGGTTAATAATAAGAGAATATTTTTAACTATGTTATTTTCCCCAAAATCTCCACATAAAAATGGAAAGATAATTCCTTGATCTTAAGAATAATGATGGTGAATATATTTCTAACAATGAGTTAAATATAATAATAATTTCATGGTTTTATTGTGGTTTAATCATCAACCCTAACCAAATTGATCAGATCTTTAGTGGACTAAAAACAAATCTATGAAAAGAGGTATCTTTATGGTACCTTATTATCTATAAATAAAACATTTTATTTCTTCAAAAAATAACAATAGGGAGTAGAGATTCCCATCATTCTCAAAGTTTTTATAAGAGGAGAAAGATGAATTTTTTAGGAATTATGTAATAATAAAACCAACGAGGGAAATAAAATGAATCTTCATTTAGACTTACCAATGCCCCAAATTTATTCATCGATTAAATGAATATATTATTTCTATATTTAACTTATCATTTTTTTTGTATTCTTTATAGATGATATTGTTATATATTCTAAGTGAAAATAAGAGTGTGAAGATCATTTGATGGATTTTTTTAATACCTATTGGATTGATATATTGTATTCCAAATTGGGAATTTGTGAGTTATGTGAACATAACGATTCATTATACGGTCAAATAATCTCAAAATAGATATATCAGTGGATCATTTAAAGATTTAGGTTATTGAGAAATGTAAAAAACCAACCAAGATGATTGAGATCCATAGTTTTCTTTTGTTTTTTGGATACTACTGATTCATTATGAGACAATTCTAATGGATATGAAATCCAAAAAAACATATTTACATGGAATGGATCCAAATTCTTATGTATATATGAATGTAAAGATAATTTCATGTTACTAAATGGAATAGTGTCCCATAAACCTGTGCTCATATTACCCTATAGTGAAGAAGGTTTTCCAAATTATAGTAATGAGAACCCTTGTCTTTATTACACATTAATTAAAATTCATTACACTATAATACACTTAATAAAACCTTAATGATCAATAAGTATAGTTTATTTGGTAATTAGGTATATATCATATCATCTTGAACATGGGATATAAAAAAATTATTTAAAAATTCCTTAACATTTTCATAGAATGCATCAATCCTCTAAAATTGGATGGGATAATCAAGGGACATACATAAGAAATACGTGAGCTATAAAGACCAGTAAGGGAATATAATTGGGTAATAACATAAAAAAAGTATTACATGTCAGAGAATTTGAATTTAAATGGGACATAAAAGGGGTGGGAATCATAAACATGAATAGTGTGGCATGATATATCATGATAACAAAAAAGTCAACCAAGGAAATATAAGAGCCACTTTAAACATGACGTTGAAAAAATAGGTAAAGGTTAACCACCAATACATCATAACAGTATATTCCTAAGATAACCTATTGTATAAAAAACATTTAATATCAATAGACTAAAACATTACCCAATGCATTGGACCACTATCTAGGATCACATATCATAATCATATCACGTACACGCATAACTGTGTCTCATAGATCATATAACATAAGAACATATTTCATCGCATTTAATCCCATAATTTTTTATTTTGTGTTACATAAATGTAATTAAACAATAAAAGAAATAAAGTTATGTCTATGAAAATATTCATTAGTGGGAATAGAAATGGAATTCAACACAAAACGGTTTATCATGGAAAAAGCTCTGTGAAAATTTGACATCATAACAGCAGTACATAAAGGTTCCTCATATTGTTTAATAAGGGATATAAGGGACTCTAACAAGTTTTGAATAAAATTGTAAGTAATATATATGTCAAAAAATATCCCAACATTAGTAATTGTAATCAAAATGAATAAAGAGAATACGATTCTTGAATAATGGAGAGAATGAGAGGATTTCATCATATTGATGGCTTAGGTAAACACTATACTGGGAGGGGATAAATGATATCTCATTATTTAGAAAATATTTAGAAAGTAAAGAGAAATTTAAAATTTCATTAAAATATAACCAATTTAGATTCAAATGGATAAATATAAACAATGTTCTTTAATATAAAAGAAGAAGTAAAGGTCTCTCACTATTGTTATGGAAACTCATAGGATAGTTTTTGTAGCGTAACAGGTGTAAATAAATATTCACTAGAGGGATTAATTAGAGTGAAAGGGGTATCTAACCAAATGAAAATAAAAATGGCAGTAATATGGATGTAGAAAAATATAACAACAAAAAGACTAAATTGAAATTTTGAGTCATAACATAAAATAGGTTCTTGAATAAAAAAGAATAGAGGGAGATCCCTTATATTGAGAGGTTTATTCAAAAGCTGGGAACACGATTCTTGAAATACTAGGGGAATATTTGGAGGGATCTATACATGGAATGGTATAGTACAAATGTGATCCAAGGTCTTTTAGTTAAGGTTAATGTTATCTTGGGTTGTTTTATATAGGAAAAGTGTGCGGTTTTCATTATTATTTCCCAAACATTGGTTTTAAACTCTATACAATAAGTAAAAAATACGAGAGACATTCACATGGTTTTTACCACTGTTTTCTACAATGAGGAGTGGTTTTAATTATTTTATAATTTTGAGGTCCTAACTCATTAAAATATTATCCTAGGTTATTTGTAAGTGAGTCATGCTCATAAATAAATGATTTTAAACCTTTAAAATATAATATAGGTTTTGGAGGATACATAATGGATTTATAAAATTAATAATATTTCCTAAAACACATTATTTTGAGGTGTAATCATATATTTGGTATTTTATATCCTTTTAAGTATTTATTACATAACTTTTGGTCTTATACTATTCCATATGCATACTATATATTTATAAGGTAAATAATTTTTACCTGAAAATACCACTATCATAAAAAATTATAGAAAACATTGAATTGGATAAATTTGATGTGATGATTCCAAATATTTTATTTATTTTATCAAAATAATACTATAAATATGATAAATTACACTTTTAAATAAAAATTCCCATTTATTGAAAAATTCTAGGTATTTTGGTAGTAACAGTTTTCCATTACCTATAAAACCTATATTTTCACTTAATAAAATTATATTATCATTTTTATTAGATAAAATATTTTTAACAGTATTTTTTATGTAAAATATAATTTATTTTATAAATTATTAATTTTATTCAAAAACATTTCGTTGATTAAAACTACATATTTCCCAAACAAGATTTTATATTTTAACGTATCAAAGATCTAATTTTATCAAAATCATTATTTAATCCTTTATAAAGTAAAAAAAGTATATAATAATAATTATAATTAAATAAAAATATAAAAATTCAATCAATTAGGGTTATATTGTTTCTAATCATTGTTAAATTATTTTTACACTTAATTAACTAATTTTTCTTTTATTGTGGTAATAAATATTTACTACAGTTATTGTTCAAAATTTAAAAAAATTAGGTTGAGCATATTACAAAATAATTATTTTTATGATTCAAAATATTGGATATATTTTATTAAAATAAATTCACATATTTATTATTTTTTAATTTAACATAAAACATGCAAGCACGACTAAATTGTTTTTAGGAAAATGCATTTTTCAGGGAAACAATAGATTTATTTTAACTCTATAAATTATAATATTCATTATATAAATTTATGATTGTAATTATAGATATATAAAATATAATTTAACTTTAAATAGTTCCCCAATCTTTTTTATTTTAATTTATTACATTATATAGACATTATTCATTTTAGAACTATTTTTTAGAATAAAAAATTTTTAATCCTAGAAATATAATTAATCTATAAAAGGCCATAAATTTGTTTTAACTGCATTTAATTGGATACAATATTAATTAATAATAATTATGTTACATCAAAATTAAATTTATAGTATAATGGTAATTTTAAATTACTTAATTTATTAAAATAAATGACGGTTTTACCAAAAAAACAATTTTTATTTTTCATTATTCACTAAAAAAATTATATATTCTAAAAAACCCAAAAATATATCCCTAAATTAATCATGATATAATGAAATAAAAATTAATTTTATTTTTATCAAATAAATTTCCAAAATATTCTTTAAAATTACTCTAATATTTTTTTCACGAAAATAAAATTAAAATATTTTTTGAAAAATAAATATTTTGAAAAATAAAATTACATTACCAAAAAATGATTTATTATTTACTAATTATTTATCAATAAATTTTGTATAAAAACAAATATATATATATATATATATCATAAACAAGTTAGTATTGTTCATAGCTTAAAATTTAATGGCACAGTTATAATAGTTATATTTTAATAATAATCATTTGTTTGGGTTTGGCTTTGTGTATCGTATACTCTATAAAACATTGTTTTCCATTTTTTAAAAACTCAAGGCATTACATTATATCCCCATTTAATAAATTTCATCCTCAAAATTTGAACTTGATCTGGGTTATTCATGTTTGGACACTTGAAAATATATTTATTTTAAAACCCACAATGTAAAAAGGATTAATAGAACATCCACGTGAAATGAGAGAATGGTAAGTAAAACATGTGTTCATATAATGATAATTCCAAGTACGATAACTTTGGTGGGAAGAAAAATATAAAGATATGGTAGATAAAAATAACGACAAATAACTAATTGAGTGTAATAGATATCATGGTCAGGATAAAGTCAATGACTACAAAACCATAAATTTGTGATGGGTGAAAAGACCGTCAATTAATTGGAAATTATTATACTCTAAAAACATTTCTATTTTAAGTTTATTTTCAAAGGGTTAAGGTATTCCTTTAACATAAATATAGTGGACATAAATAAATATTCATTCATGAAAAGTACAATTTCACCCTTTAATCATTTTTTTACTACAATCATTTCTCTATAAAATGAATACCCAATATAAAAAACTATTCTTGAAGAACAATAACAATCTTATAATAAGTCAAATAATAAAAAAGAGAATAAAAATAAATTCTTAATGTATTTACTAAATAAAAAATTGAAAGACTATTGTAAGATAATAATTAATATTAATAACCATTAATACATTAATCACGAATATTATACAAAAAAATACCAAAGGTTTAACATAGGTCATTATATAATTATATACACCTATATCCCAAATAAAACCAACAACCACAACATAATTTAAAATTTTAACATCAAAAACATTATATAATTCTTGACCAATAATCATTTATATTAAACATAGTGGTTATACATACCCTAAACTAATAAAAAATCTCCCTAAATATCATTAATCACTTGAAATTCAAAAATATTTTATCCCATCATATGTTTACAAAAAAACGTTAATCATGATTAACTTCCAAGACATAAATCTCCAAAAACATATATCATTTATTTTAAACATAATATTAGAATTATACATATTATCTAAATACTCCTTAGGTTTATCATGAAATAAAACACATATTTAAGGTTATCAGTATCTAAATAATGGGTTTTCAAAAGTATCACCTCATCACTAAATCACTTTTATTGGTTAATAGTAATATTCAACATGCCTTTAAAATCCTTAAAGAAAGAATACTATAGAAAAATCCTTAGATGTTTCATGATTCTTATATCCATAGTGTCATTGATATACTAGTTCTAAAAATAATTCTCAAATACCAGAACATTAAAACATTCATCATCACACTTCAATTATTTCCATTTTATAGGTCCTTCCTTAGTCTATGATTTAACCATTTAATTAACGCATTGAATCAGATAATTTCCATATTCACCACACAGAATAAATTGAAAAACAATGGTTTTATGGGATATAATTTATTCCCTTACATCATATTCATTATTTTTTATGTCAACTCACTATATTATAACCTATTTTTCATCACATAAAACACTGTGTAGTTCCTTTTTGAAATTTCCCTTTGTTCCTCATTCCATAATTTTTACATGCATAAAATTGAGTCTTATTACTTTTATCTCCATTTTTAGTTGATCTTACATGATAATTTTCTATCCTATTTATTCATTCCTTTGTAAATTCTACTATATAATAGTTTTTAAATAGGATTTATGCTAGCTGGTTTGGAATAATCACACTATATCTTACTTGATCTCCCATAATGTTAAGCATATCATTTAGGAAGTCATCAAATTTCCCATAACATTGGTTATTGACTTATTTCTTCCTATTTCTTTCCAATGACTAGAATATGGGGAATTTTGGGATTTTTATTTTTAATTTATTATACACACAAACAAGATTAAAATAACATTAAAGGTATAACTTATAAATGACATGTATTTCCTTAGATATGAATTTCTAGGCTTTGACCCATGTTATCCATGATCTAATTCATAACATAGACTCTTATTTTTTTGTTCCCTTAATAATGGTTCTTAAAGAGCTTGTGAATTTACCAATTTATATCTCCTAGTATTTTAAAATCAGGTGTTCTCAAAGACCCATTTTCATGTAATAGTTATCGACTGAATCTAGCTAAATATAGTGTTTTTGGGGTTAACACCCAGGGGTATATCTGTGTTATAGCCACATACACTTGTATTATCTATAAAAAAATGTATTTTTTTAGAAAAAAATTACTCTATACATTAAAAAACATAATGATGTTTTCATATACTTAGTGTTATCCCAATGTATTTATCTAGAGTTTTCTAATCCTAATCCTAAAAAAACTATACTTTCATTTGATACCAACTATGACAACTCTTCTTTTTATTCTTCATTAATTCATGATAGTAATACAAATAATACAACCTTGAAGATTAATACGACTAATTTCATTGGTAATTACGTATAAAGAATATTATTATGAACATGGGACGCAATAAAATTATTAAAAACGTCCTTCACATGGTCTTAGAGATCACTTTCCCTCTCAGACTACATGGCATAACCTGGAGACATACATAAAAATGGGGTGGGTTAAAAATCCCAGTAAGGAAATATAAATGAATAATAACATGAAGAGATTATTACATGTTAGAAAATAGTCATTTAAATGTGACATAAAAGGGGTGATAATCATAAACATGAACAGTGAACCATGATATAGGATAATAACATAAAGGTAACATAGTAAATGTGGAGATAACTTTAAAGATGAAATTATAAACAATGATCATGGTTAACCATCAAAGCATGATAACAAAATTTTCTTATCATAACCTCTCATATACTAAAAATAGCATCCCATGAGAATAAAACAGTACCCAATGAATGGGAGTGCTATCTTGGTGCACCCATCAAAATCAAATCATATACATTAATAAGTGTACAACATTGATCATATAACATAAGAACATATTTCATTAAATTTAATGCCTAAAATAATGATTTTTGGGTTAGATCAAGGAATTAACCAATAAAATAATTATAGTTTTTTATATGTGGATACCCTTGAGTGTGAATAGAAATGTTATTTATAACAAGAAGGATTGCCATGAAAAATCGTAGTAAAATTTTGGCAGCATAACGGCAGTACATAAAGGTTCATAAAAATATCTAATAAGAGAGAAAGGTGTCTGAAATCATTTTTTTAATAAAATTTATATTAATATGGATTTGAATAAACAAATAAAAACATTATAAATTGCAAATAAAAGTTATAAAATGAATAATGTTCTAAAATAATAGAGACAATGAGAGGATTTCAAAATAGTAACAGCTTAGGTAAACACTATAATGAGAGGCGATACATGATATTTATTTATTAGAAATCAAATTGGATCATAGATGGATATTTATATGTTCATTAATATAAAATAATTCTATATTAAAAATTATATGTATAATGAAGGTTCTTGACTTTAAAAGAAGATGGAGAGGCCGCTCAATTTGGTTTCAGAAAATCACAGGATAATTTGGGAAGCATAAAGAGTGTATAAAACAGTTCATGGGATGGATTCATGAGACATAAAGGGATATATCATCACATGGAAATAAAAATGGAAGTAATATTGATGTAAAAAATTATACCCAAAAAATAATTAATGGAAACTAAGAGCTATAACATAAAAGAGGTTCTTGAATAAAAAAGAGATGGAGATCCCTTACTATGAGATGGTGTTTCAAAAAATGTCGGATGAGCTACTTGAGATCTTGGGGAATCTTTGGAAGACCCTATACAGGGGGAGGAAATAGTAAGCATGTGATAATTGTATTTTAAGTGAAGATAAATGGGATCATGGGTGGGTTTATATAAAAAAATAGGGGAGTTATTTATTATTTCCCAAACATAGTTATTGTTCTCTATACAATAAAATAATCAAAACCACAATCATTACCTTGGTTTAACCCATGTTTTATTACAAAAATGTGTTTATTTCAGTATTTTATAATTATAAGAGATGAAATAATTAGAATATTACCTTTGGTAATGTGTAAGAGAGTCATGCTCTTAAAGAAATTATTTTGAAACCTAAAAATATAATATAGGTTTTGAAGGATTCATAAAGGATTTCTAAGATTAGAAGAATATCATAAAAAAATTATTTTAAATTATAAACATATATTTTTTATTATATACCAATTATATTCTTTAATACATCAATTTTTGGCCTTTATGATTTCTTAATACATGCCATATATTTATACCATATTTAATTTTTACCTAAAAATTCGACTATCTCATAAAATTATGAAAAATTTATGATTAGATAATTTTGAAATTATGATTTCAAAAATGATATTTATTTTATCAAAATAAATAAATAAATTTGATAAATTATCCTTCCAAATAAAAATCACTATTTATTTAAAAAACCTATCTTTTATAATAACATTTTTATGTCCTTAAAAAAATAAATTTCACTTCACAAAATTATATTATAGTTTTTACTTAATAAGTAATATATAAAAATATTATTAAATTAGAATATCATCTATTTCATTAATTCATGACTTAATATAAATTATAGTTCTGATTAAAACAATATGTTACCAAAAATTCAATTTTTATTTTAACATATCGAAGATCTAATTTTATCAAAACCATTATTTAATCCTCTATAAAGTAAAAAACACATTCATTATTTTAATAAAATTAAAATAATAAAATTCATAAAATTATGTTCACTTTGTTACTAGTCCATGTTAAATTATATTTATACTAAATTAACCTATTTTTCTTTTATCATCGTAATAAATATTTACAATGGTTATTATTCAAACTGTAAAATATTTAGGTTAAAATTATTATAAAATAATATATACAATGATTCAAAATATAGGAATAATTTTATTAAAATAAATTCATAGATTAGGAAGAATTTAATTTAATATAACATCTATAAGCATGATGAAAACTTTCTTCTAACAAATGTATTTGTCAAGGAAATGATTCATTTACTTAAACTATATAAATTGTAATTTTTATTATAAGAATATAAATTCTTAATAATATGTATATAATATAAATTCTAAATTTAAATCATTACGTAATATGTTTTAATATAATTACTTATAATAGTAAGAAATTATGCATTATAAAATGGGTTTCCTGGAAAAATTCTCTTTTAACCATAAAAATAAATGTATTCTAAAATTTAATATAAAGATGATTTAAATGTAATTAATTAGATTAAATATAAATCAATAATATTTATTTTTATTTGAAATAAAATTAATATAATAATTTGAATCATAAATAATTTATTTTATCAAGAAAATGATGATTTTATGTTTTTTTTTATTTTTAAAATTCACAGAAAAATAAATATTTCCTAAAAATCATGAAAATATCACCATAACTTAATAATTATATAATGATATCAAAAAAATAATTTTATAAAATAATATCCAATGTGTTCTGTAAAATAAATATAATAGTTTTTTTACAGAAACAAATTAAAAATGATAATGAATATATATTTTGAAAACAAAAAGGCGTTACAAAAAATTTATTTATTATTTTATAAGAATTTATCTATATATTTAGGATACACACACACATAGATATGTGTATTTATATTTATATAAATATATTATTAAGTAGTTAATTATATTCATACCCACAAATGTAATGTCTAGTTTATAAAGGTTATATTTAAATAATCTTCATTTCTTCGGTTTTGGTGTGGTGTGTCACAAAGGCTATTGAATATTGTTTTTTCTTTTTTTAAACTAAGGAAATTACTATAGTGATTAATAAAATAAGGTACATGGATGAATCCTCATGTAGACTTATATATTTATTTCATATGTCTCACATAAATTGAAAATTCATAAGAAAAATTACCTGACTCATGATATGGAGTTGGGATAGTTACATTTTTCATTAATAATATGGAGGCATTATCATTATAGTGAAAAATCTGATATATATATATATATATATATATATACTGATCATATAATATTTATG
This sequence comes from Viscum album, assembly GCA_963277665.1. Taxonomy (NCBI): domain Eukaryota; kingdom Viridiplantae; phylum Streptophyta; class Magnoliopsida; order Santalales; family Viscaceae; genus Viscum; species Viscum album. Next base: position 1,260,722,328 of record OY728132.1, on the reverse strand, counting down.
TATATATTCAAATATAAATTGTTAAATATGGGATATAGGATATAGTTAGAGAAAATTATATATTATGATTTCTCAATACATTATCACCTTGAAATGAAAAATAATGTGGTTGATGCCCTAGGATAGAAGGACCACGCTAGTTTTTATATGACGATGATTGAAAGATATCTAATACATTTGGGTTTTTATAATATAAATCATGAAATAATAAGGAAGGGATAAAGATATTGTCCTTCTCTAAAGAATAATCAACCAATTAATCATTTGAGGATTTAATAGGCATATAAGGAAGTTGTAGAACTATAGAAGAAGGTGGGGAATAACCTTGAAATAAACCATGATTGTGATAGAATAATAAAGTAAAAAAAAATCGATTATGTTTCCAATGAATACCAAATTTGAATAAGTAGTTATTGTATAAAGCACATAGGTCATCATTATTTTTTCATCATGAAAGTTTGATGATATATAAATATATGAAAGAGTATCTCTGGTGGGACAACAAGAAAAGGGATATTGAAATGTTTGCATCTCTATACTTATTATGTCACCAAGTTTGTTCTGAGAGATATAAGTATAATCTGATGATGAAACAATAATCCATACCATAATGGAAATGAGAAAACAATACCATGGATTCTATTATCATAATCCTCAAAACAGCTAATGTTCATAATTTTATTTGGGTTATAGTCGATCATATATTGAAGTCAGTGCATTTCTTTAAAATTAGAGAAGATACCGCTTATTAACTTTTCAGTTTATAAATTAAAAATTGGTAGTTTTTCATGGAATACCACATTCTATAGTATCTAATTGGGATTTGAGGATTACCTTAATGTTTTAGACAAGTCCTGAACAATATTTGAATATGGAGTTGAACATTAGAATATAATATCTTCCCCTCATAGATTTCTAGTATAATAGGACCACTAAAACAATAGATGATATATTTATATCATGTTCTATAGATTTTGAATGTGGTTTGAATTAACACCTTTATTAGGTCAAGTTTTCTTATAATAGTAGCTTTCAATCAAACATTTATATGGATCCTTTTGAATACCTCTATAGTGGGAAGTAATAAAATCCATTGTGTTGGGATGATATTATAGAATTAAAGATATTGGGACTAGATCTATTTAATTAAATGGAAGAGAATGGTATAACCATTCAGTATCACATTAGGGTCTCCTATATTTGATTGAAAAGTTTTCTAAAAATAGTAAGAGATATATGTAATCAAATGTTAGTAATAATGTATTCTTATGAATATCTCTTTGGGAGAAGGCTATGAGATTTGGAAACAACGGTTTTATGGGACCTAAACATAATGGTACCTTAGAAATTTATAATAATATTATGATGGTTTCAAATATTTTGGTGCTTCCACTAAATCTCTATCATGTACAAGATGTGTTCCAAGTTTCTCTACTGAGGAAGTATATACCAGATCCTTCACATGTACCTAAATCATAGGTCAACCATTAGATAATGATCCCACCTATGATTAATAACTAGTGGAGATACTATATTGACAATATAAAGTGTTGTAGAACAGGACTGATCACCTTATAAAAGTTTTGTAGTGAAACAATAAATTTGTGGAAGTAACATCGGAACATGATGATGTGATGAGGAAAATACATCCTCAATTGTTTATATGATATTGATGTAATTTCAAGGGAGATTTTATTATAAGGGGTTAGAATTTAACACCCTAATATTTTATTATATTTTTCTCTTTAAATAATTTTATTGAATTTTGTAGCATTCATTATATATAATTCTGTGTTTAAATGATTTGGATTATAATATTGAAATGTAATAATTAAATGTGATAGGTATTACCTAGTAATATTATTGGTAGTAATGAATATTACCGAGTAAATTATGTGAAATTATTATTCGTGCATGAAGAAAATGAATTCATTGGTTATCAATTGGAAAGGAATGATAATAAAATCATTTGAAAGATAAAATAGTTGTTTTCTAGGAAAATACTTTTATGTATGAAATTTTTTTATATTAATATATTAAATTAATCAATATTGATGAATTATTTTAATTAAATTTTAAGATAATATATTCATCCAAATAATTTTTTTTGTATTTTCTAATAAGATCACTTCGAGGTTGAGTGAGAACTGATATGTTCCTGAAATGGACTGAACCAATCATAGAATAATCAAATCACAGAACAAATAAAATAAAAAATAATCATAGAAGAAATAAATTATTGAACATACCAAAAACAATAGAACATCCAACAATCCAACCAATTACAAAACAAAAACCTATAAATAATATAACAAATAAAAACCCACAAACCAACAATTATTCCACAAGTTTTGTTCCTAGATAAGGATGCATGAAACATGAGGCTGTTCAATTCTATATATTTATAACAATAATTTGTAATCATCATTGATATATTCCTGTGACATCATCATCGTTACACTATTATCACATCAGCTACATCACACATTGTCATCACTACCTTATCGAGTTAATTAAAAATACTACCCATCATTATCATCATCATCACTCATATATCATTAGATCTTAACCATAATATCACCAAACCTCATTAAATTTAATAAAAAAGAATATTATACAACTTTTGAAAACTATATCATTAAAATGAGTATATATACAGTCAAATCATTTATAGAATACCAAATCAGAACAATGAAACCCAACCAATGAAGGTGGAAAACACCATAGATTAATGATGAAACACCAATTAAGGTTATGTATCTAAGACCAAACATAAACACTCATTACACACATCTCGTTATAGTATGATTTCCCCCACATGAAATCAAAATAGGTACCAATAAAAAGGATCTATAAGTAAGATCATCGAAGAAGAAAACAAAGGCATCAACAACTATCCATGACCGTAAGAATGGAAATTGTAGGAAAACCCAAAGAAAACATGTACCATGATATTTCAAAATACTCCTCTCATATTTATAACTTTGATATTGAGGTTTTTTTCTACACAAAATACCCATCTTGAAATTTTTAAGGTTCTTCTAAAGGTGGATCCTTGAAAAAGAGTTATGTGTTCTTGTTGATATTTTTCATGGTCCTTTATTTATAAATCTTCTGAAAATGTTATTTAATCATATTAACATGTTGGAAGTAGTATATTTTCAATAAATATATGTTTTAATGTTAATTTAATATCAATTTTCTATCTCTAAATATTCTCTTAGAAATAGAAAATTTCGCTCATGGGTATACATGGACTACCACCTCTATAAAGCTATGTGATTAATTTTTCATTTCCATTGATTAAGGTTAATAATAATGATATATTTAAGAAATATATATAATTTTTATTGTGTTTTTATAATTATATTTAGGTTAAATATTATTTACATTTTATCATACATCAAAAAGTGGAAACATCACTTGTGCGTACGTACACACTATTGTCTCTGTGAGGTAATGTAATTCATCTTTCATCACCTATTTATATGAATGGATATATAAGTGTATATATTGAATAAATATTATATTTAATAAAATATGAATATTCTAGATATAATTAATCCATAAAAAAGGTACAATGACTAAAACCATTTACGGGAAACATATATAGAAAGTAGTTCATTTTCACCCAAATGTTCATCTTAAGGAAGAATTATTAATAAAAGAAATCTGGAAATTGTAAAGAAATGATACATGGTATGTTAAATAAGAAGATATTATTTTAGTATATGTATAAAAAAATAATTATTCATTGTACAAGAGGTTTTAATTTGTTTGAAGCTAGATGGGAGTTGAGGTAAGGGTTTATGTAACAATCTCATTTCTTTTCAGTATTTCCTTTGTTAAACTACCGTTGAGGAAAATAATATAATCCATATATTTTAAAACCAATCTATTTTATTATACTCTGGTTATTTATTTTTTCCACGATATCCTTTATTTATCCTCACTTTGGTATATAATAAAATTAAGAAATTTTCTATGAAAATTTAACCTTAATTCCTCTTTTGGCGATAAACTTTTTCTTTTATGTCAATGTTATTGAAAAAAATTTCTAAAATGATATTTTATATAAAAAACAAGTTAATTAAATTCATTTGGATCCATATTTGACATTGTGTTCATGATTTTAAAAGTAATATTCTTTTGATTTTCTGAACAAGGTACTTTTGGAATTTTTACCCAATGTGTTAGTGGAATCTATATTTTAATGTTAACCACATGAATGGTTTTACCAAATATCATGACTCATATTTGATTTTAAGACTCATTTATAGGTTTAATTGGTTATTTTGAAACAAAATATTTTTATAAAATTTTGACAAATTTTTATTTTTGATATACTAAAGGAAAATGATATTTTCTCCTATTTTCAAATAAATTTGTTACTACCCTTTTAATGAGATTATTCATCTATGTCAACATCCTTTTTTTATTTATTATGATTCAAAGGGGGATGATATAATTATACCATAAATTTTATATCAGTGTTTGGATTATGATTTATAATGACAAAATGTTTATGAAAATCATTTTTTTAATGGTTCATGGTATGATTAATTGATGAATATTTTTAAAATATTATGGAACATATATGTATGGTTTTCATTATGTGATGGGAGGGTATGTTAAATAAATATAATGAATTGGATAATTCATTATATGTAATGATATAATATGGACTAGAATGGGGATTAACTCTAATTCAATATTAGAATTTTTTTCACCATGATGTCTAAATTGGAAACCTATGACTGAAATTTGATGGTGTCCCCTCAAGAAAAAGTTCCATTTTCTTCATCTTTCCTGACTATTCTTATGGTAACTTCCTTATTTACTACTATTATGATGTTATAGACTTCAATTTGTCATGTTGGTGATATGATCTTGGATAATAGTGCTCCTATGGTGGTCTCTGATCATATATTTATGGTGGAGGCTTCAGGTTTGTGAACATTAAAAAACATGCTGAGCAAATAGGCCTAGTCCGGTCAGTCAGGTCTACTTCTAAATAATGTTGATCATGTCATCATATATGGGTCCCCAAGTAAATATTCTTTCAAATAGGTACTAAGGGGATCACCTGGGATAGAAATATCAGGCATGTTGACCATTCCTCCAATTTCAGTGTCACCTTAGTGCACTATTTGGATTGACGGATGTCCAACGGTGGAATTTTCAGTAGTGGAACCCCGAGAAGCAGTAATGTAAAATAAAATTTTTATTTTAGTGATGTACATGTGTGAAAATAATACACTAGATTTCATTGGTATTTTTTTGGCTTCATGAGGGCTTCAACATCAGGTGGTGTGGTCAATCCAATCCAGGTCTACCTTTCGTATCCATTTGTTCCCTTGAGATGGTTTTGTCTAGTCCTAGTATATGGATGAACATCGGTGTGGTTATAATTATTTTTCAATTTATGTATAGTATGGGAGAATTCACTATGGATTAGAGTCGATTCATGCTACTGTGTGGATCAGATTAGCAAGAATTTTGCTTCTCCTTCCAAAACAAGCCATGTTACAAGTAGTTTGAAATGGCTTAAGGATTTTTCTATGCTCTGGTAATGATACTAGAACACTAAATCCAACTTCTTATACTATTATTTACATTAAAATGAATTTGGATGAACTTATACCATCATTAGTGATTATAAGAGCAGAGGATGATTTTCCCTAGTGGCAGTGGGTCATGTTTTAGGATGTTCTGCACTTCTGTGTTTAATGTTGTTGACTAATAAGAAAGGATTTTGTGCTACAGTTGGTCCAACTAGAGCATCCATCATTTTTTCATTTTATGATGCTGGGTTTGAAGGTAGAAAACTAATGAATTTAGGTCCAGTGACCACCTTCAGGTTTACAGGGGTGGTGATGAGGATACTCCAATTTTGTGATTTTCAAATATGGAGGTTGTTCTCCCTGATCAAGACTCTTATCCTTCCATTTTTTTCCCACTATGAAATAGAGGATCCTAAAAACTCACATTTTCATAGTTTTAATTCATTATTATATTCCATATCAAGTCAATATTATATCATTTTCATCTTGTTTCTTTGGCATTCACAATCATTTCATTTCGATTTAAATGTTTCCAACCTGTGAAACCTTTATGGTGGGATAGACGATGCTTCAAACCGTATAGTACATGAAGGTGTGTTTAAGGAATTTTCTTCTTGTTGAAACTCTCCAACGAGTTTACTACTTCCCTCAATGTTAAAATAGGGGGTTACACCAGTATCTCAATTCCCATTAATGTGGAAATATAATATCCTCTCAGTTCTAGTGGAATGAGAAGAATCAATTATTGTGAGGGATTCGATAGATGTTATGTCTGGGAAAATCATGAATGTGGGATCACTTTTTGAAGTTGTACACACCACTAGAGATAATTCCAAGGAATCATTATGATTAATAACTTATTATAATATAGGTATTCTTACCACAATTTCATTTCCTTTATTATTTATTGATCTTTATTGTCAAATTTATTACCCATGGGTTGGGGGCATGTGTGAAGTGTTCTCTTATTACCACTGAGTCTCAACATCATAATACATCATTTTTTGTGGTTATAGAGCCCAACTAGGGAGTGGAGTGTATATCCTTATTTTATAAAACCGTATGTTTTACTAATTTTTGTAAGTCTAATACATGCAATAAAAATATATGGATTTCTTTTTGGAAATTGGGTATTTCAGCAGATTATGGGGAGGCTTCATTGAAATACATTACATCTAAAATAAGTACAGGGGTAATGAGTTCTTCTTCTCATTTTTTTATTCTATCTATGATAATTCAAAAAGAATGGTTCTTTTGAAGTAGATTCATTTGTTCTATCTATGTATATTATCGAGGTTTTTTAATGGTATTTTAACATCATTGTTGAGGATTTGGATAAAAGAGGCATTTTTGGTTTAACAAATAATATAAGGCAATAATTCAGGGAATTCTTAGAATATAAGAGATTCATGGACATTAGTTTCTCTGGGAGAAATTATACATGGTGAAATAACGTTAAGTGATCTAAAATAATTTGGAGTAGGCTTGATCAATGTCTTTTGAATCATCAAGGGTTGGACACATTTGCATAGGCCACAATTACCCATCTCACTAGGTATTTATCTGATCACTCTCCAATTCTGGAGTTGATAAAGAAGGGGTACTGGAGGAGAAATTTTTTCCATTACTCCATCAACTATCATAGGAAGGAGGAATTACTATAGGTGTGTTTCCCTCTGGAATCCGGGGATGACCTCCTTTATTGAATGTTCAAACATTACAATCGGTTTCTAACGAGTTTGTTCGTAGAACCGTAAACATCGAATGATTCCACATCCATTTGGACCTGCTTTCCAAAGGTAGGTGCTCATTAGTTTGTGGACTGGTGAGGCTTAGGAATTTTCATTGGTCGAGAGGATGGGAGGTCGGACTCATCACACCTTTTTAGGGGAATTATTGTCTACTCCAGGACTCTCTTTATAGATTTAAGTTATGTTCGTGAATCCTTATTACATTACCATGTATAAAATGAGATTTCCTTCAGATCTGACAATCAATGATTAAATATGAAGGAAATTTAGAGAATGTTTTATATGTATTCAAGGTTCTTCATCGATAGAGAATCATCTGTATTTGTTAAAGATTTTTGGTCAATGGTATCCTTCGACAAATTTATATAGAAGTCTCTTGGTCATTATGATGACCATGCTGGTTTTAAAGCCACTCAGTGGGGCACATGAAGTTTATTATCATTCAGAAGGAGATAGATTATTTCAGAGTTGGAATCGAACCCGCAGATGGGCTACCTACATATCCCTTGTTTAGAAAAGGAATCAGAACCCACGTAGTTCGAGTAAGGGAGTATGATTTTTATGATTGATGTCTCAGAGAAGGATGTCATAATTACTTTTACACTCTAAGCTCACGTGATTCATTCTTAGTGTGATAAACAAGAGGTATCGGTAAAAACTATACAATTGTTCCATGAAAGATGAAATCAAAAGAAATAATGTGGGGCTTACGTATGTATGACTGCCCAGATATATGAAGATTAGGATTTACTTTAGGGAAGAAATCCAGGAACATGGTCCATAAAGGTATGTGTGCTTCATGTAGATTTGAATATTCTAACTTGGGGCTTACTTCTGAAAAGGAGGCTCAAATTAGGATAGGACTTATGCTTGAGTTTTACTCTTGATAAGGAATCCCATATCAAGGGTAAATTAGGACTAGTAAAGAGAAATTAATTCTAGGGCTTACTCCTGAGAAGGAGGACCATGTTAAGGGACTTGAAAAATTAAGGGACTTGGGGCTTACTCCTGAAGAGGATGCCCATATTTGAGACTGGGGCTTACTCCTGAAAAGGAGGCCAAGGTTAAGAGAATTGTGGTTGGGGCTTACTCCTGAGGAGGATGCCCAAATTAGGGGACTGGGGATTACTACTGAAAAATAGGCCCATGTTAAGAGAATTATGGTTGGGGCTTAATCCTGAACAGGATTCCCAAATTAGGATACTGGGGATTACTCTTGAAAAGGAGGCCCAGGTTAAGAGAATTATGGCTGGGGCTTACTCCTGAGGAGGATGCCCAAATTAGGGGACTGTGGCTTACTCCTGAAAAGGATTCCCATATTTAGGAAAATTATGATTGGGGATTACTCTAGAAAAGGATGTCCAAATTAATGAGGACTTGGGGCTTACTCCTAAGGAGGATTCCTATATTTGGAAATTATGACTGGGGCTTACTCCTGAAAAGGAGGCCCATGTTAAAAGAGTTCTCTCATCTTAAATGTTGAGGTTGAATGAATGAAATCTCAATCTTTTGTGACATAAAGATGTGTGAATCACTAGATTTTGAGAGATGTTCCATGCAGTTCCTTCCAGATAAGGAATCCAAATCAAGAAATCATGCCATAAATGGCTTTGAAGAGTGTCTTGAAGACTGAATCTTGAATATGATAGGTGGAAAGTCCTAAGAGGGGTTAAATGGGAAAGAAAGGCACCCAAAAAGGCAGGGGTGTGCAAGTCCTGGCAGGCGCGCAAGTACTGTGTGGGCGCACAAGTGTTGGTCGCGCAGGTATACCTGCGCGACACATGGATACTTGCGCATTTGTAAACCAGAATGGTAATACTTGAGTGATCCTTGACCAATGACTTTAGAATTATCCTGAGGTACTTTTAGAATAGAGGCGCTCATGTTTTGGTGAGGAAGTAGGGCGGAGCTCATGTATGTTCATTTCCCATAAAGGTAAAACACCTTATTCGCACAAGTGTTAGTGAATTCTAACACTTAGACCATACACCTCTTGTTTAGACCTTCCATTCTAGGTAAATAATTACCTTAGAAGTGTTCAGAAGACTTGAAGAAGAGACTTTGGCATTCAGAGCTCTAAATCTGAATTCTGAAAAAACTTCCTCTCCCACATGGGGGGCCCATAGGGTCTATTTATAGGCTGGAGAAGTCCTCGGGCAGTTATCCTTTAGGGCGCACAAGTCACTTGTGTGAAAATTAGGTTCCGAAAAAGTATACTTGCGCGACAGTGATGAAACTTGCGCAACACATGTGCTTTTGAAGCCTTGTTCATGCCTTTGTCGATTTTTGATGTTTTCTTCAAAGGATGACTAAATTTGTGCTAAGTCATTTCCCTTTATATTCCTTTGGACTCTGTGACAAAAAGGAGCTTCAAAAAATGTCCCCCCTCAGAGTTGGATCCGAAAGAAATGAGGATGTGACAGAGGAAAAGAAGAAAACCAAAGGAAAGGTGGCGCACAAGTGTTTCGGGCGCAACAATTGTTGCGCAAGTTCGAGCTGCGCAGGGCTGGAGCGCGCTGGGTGGAATCGCGCAGGTGGGCCACCTGGCCTATAAATATGCGGTCATTCTCCGCGCATAGCATCTGACTTCCAGATTTTTGAGCTCTCGCCGCACAGGTCCCCCTCGCCATGCAGGTTGCTCGTTTTCCGTTGTTTTCTTTGCTGTCGTGCTGTTGTCAGGTAATAAGACTTTCACGGTGATAATTGCGCTCCAAAAACTTGTGCGGCACATTAACACTTGCGTGACACATTTAGACTTGCGTGCCTTAACGCCTTAGCCATTTTTTTGAATTCTTTCACAAATTTTATAATGAATCAACTTATTTAAGAGTTAATTTATTCAACTCTTGTGCAGATTTAATGGATCCCAAGAGAATCGGAACGGCTGATGGACTGGCTAGTAAGTGGATTGATGACATGATGAACATTGTCAACCATGATTACTATGATATCTGCGACTTCATTCTCCCATATTTGGCTAAGTACTTGAAGAAATATCATCTTAATTTCCCACAGAGCATCTACCTACCTCTATATGGTCATGGTCATCTGCAAGGAGTCAATGTTTCAGATGCAATGAATTATATGCCTGAGATGCAGTTGCACTGCTACTCCTCTATTTCAGTTATGTTGTGCATTAAGAGCAGCAACATTGGCGTGACCTTTCAAATTTTTCCTGCATTCCATTTCCTTGTAGATATGAAAATGGATATCACATGGGCTGAAATGTTTTCTGCTGCTGGTTGGTGGAGAGAAGAAAAACATGGAATTAGAACAATATCTGAAAGGAGTACTCTCCCCAAATGGATCTTTACTTCCAATTCTTCATTCTCAAATCCATGTATCTATCTTCCAAGTCTCTTGGACAGAAATAGAGTCACTGTTTGATCATCAGAAAATTTTCTCAATCCGCACTCAAGAACATTCTTTTACAATTGTTCCAAGAAGAGCCGGTATCACTGCATATCTTATGGTATCTAGTTGAATGAATTAATTCCAGGTGGTTGCTGATGAAGCTTGGGATGCAATAAATCAGATGAAGAGTTATGTTGAAAGTCTTTTGTAATTCCTGAAAAAGAGAAGAGGCTTTAATCTGTGGATGTCCTTTTAATTCTTGTGCATCAAATAGAAATAATGCTTTCATCTTCAATCACTTGTGGACGCATTTTCCTGTTACCTGCGTTAAATTTTACCTAAGCCAATGGTCCTAGTAAGCATAGTTTGATTTTTACTCGGATTAATGTAAATAATCCGACAAACTTTGAACCTTTTAATCGCTCAATATTACCTAGATCATACAAAATGTATGTTTAGTGAGCTGGAACTTGACTTTTATTCAAAGTTACTTTGTCTTTTGTGGGCATTTTAATGTCATGCACGTCGGACATAAAAAGGCTAATGTTTAAGGCTGAAATAGATTTCACTGAAATGGATTAAAATTGACTCAATTACTTGACAATTTATCTGAAAACATATTACCATACTCAAGTATGAGGGAAAATATGTAAATTATGACTTAATAATATTTGGATCTGAGTAAGGATATGAAAAAGAGCTAAAAGGCATTAGAAGAAGTAGTTCCCATGAATGAAGTTGCCATTATTTAAAAAACCCGTTAGGGGCTTGAATTATGCAGGGCCACCTAAGGGCATTGGCTGCATAGTCAAATAAATAGTATCTTATGGCTAACAAGTCTGTTATGTAGACTGTTTATGCAAGGCTGCCTAAGGGAATGTGCTACATAGTCAGGAAAAAGAACTCTCAGAAATTTACTTTCCTAGTGCTAAAAAGCCAGTGAAAGTTTATGGAGATTCAAATTTCCCAAAGTATAGAGTTTGTTGTATGGAAAGAGGTACTTGAATATGGAGAAGATATTTTCCAAACAAGATTATCGAAGAACTGGATGGATATCACTCCTATGAAGGTCTGATCCAAACATAGGGAAGGAGAATATAAACCATAGACTTGAATACTTTCAGATCATGAAAAAGGATATGGGACAAATATGTTAAGGATTGTTATTTTTGTGGATCCCTACATATTGTCATTTAATACAAATAAGGACAAAAGATGCTTGCTTCCCAAGAATGAAGTTACCATTATCCGACAAACCCGTTAGGGGGTTGAATTATGCAGGGCCACCTAAGGGCATTGGCTGCATAGTCAAATAATAGCATCTTTTGGCTGATAAATCTGTTCTGGAGACTGTTTATGCAAGGCCGCCTAAGGGCACGTACTGCATAGTCAGGCAAAAGAATTCTCAGAATTTTGACATTTTTGTGACTAGAAGTCATGAAAAGGGTTATGAAGAACTGAAAATATTTAAGGTTAGGATTATGACACATAAAGATGGGTATTTTAAAATTTATGCAGATATACATAAATCAATACTAACCATAATCATGTTGTGGCTGGGTCCTGAATTGAAATGTTGGACTTCACTACGTATCCCATAAGGATAGGAATCAAGCCATACGTAGTTCTTAAATTACAGTCTAACGTCGTGTGGGACGAAAGGAATAGAGATCTTAGATTAGGGTCATAGAGCTTGGACCATTGTAAGAAATACACAGTGTGTGTTTTCATGGAGTCTTTTCAGCTAGGGGACTGAAAGAGGAATTTGGGGTTAGGCCCAAAAGACTTGGGGCTGGATTCAAGGGACACTCGAACGTTCCTACGTATCCCATAAGGATGGGAATCGAGCCCACGTAGTTCTAGAAACACCCTCTATACAAATTTGGTTCGTATATGTGAAGGGTGAAAGGGGACTTTAGCGCAATGATGGTTTAACCAAAGATAAATGGTTTGGGAATTTCCATTTATTCACATTGTCTTTGAAATGAAACATGATTGAAAAATCAATCTAAATAATGGTTCCATCTCATGTGAGGGTATCAAAGAATATTGTAGTTTATTGTCATACTGGACAAAAGTGTTGTACAGTTTGACATCGTATAGCAAGGACAAAAGTGAACCAATGTAAATATATTGATTCTGGGGAAGGTTTCATGAATCAAAATCGTATAAGATGGAGGTGAACCGATGTGAAAAGATTGGTTTTGAGCTTGAACCTTGGGAGGTTGCCTACGTACCCATCTTGGAAGGCAAGGATCAAAGTCCGCATAGTTCAATTAAAGAATGAATGAATGATCAAGTTGTTCTTGGGGACAATGACCTAAAAAATTATGGTGTTGGGACTTACACATGGTTAGTAGCCTAGAGATATTGTTATGGTTGAAGTTTTCTCTAAGCTCACGTGAGTCATACTCAGTGTGAGAATCAAGAGGTAGCAACAACCCTAACAATGCACAGTTTAATGTCATGTAAGACATATGAAGGGGCTATGCAGTTTAAAGTCTTGCAGTAAGGACTATAAGTGCTGCACAGTTTAGTATCATGTAGCAAGGAAAATGTACAGTTTAATTTCATGTATGACATAAAGAAGGGATTTCTGTACAGTTTAGCATCATGTAGTTAGGACAATGGGGACAACACAGTTTAATGTCATGTTGGACAAAAAGAAGACTGTGTAGTTTAATGTCATGCAGTAAGGACAAAAAATTACACCATTTAACGTCATGTTGGACGTATTAGGGACTTTTTCACAGTTTAACGTTATGTTGGATGAAAGTGAGAACAGTTTAAGGTCATATGCATGGATCGTGGAAGATGCATTTTAACGGCTTGCTAGATGGTGGTGCAGTTTAAGGTCATACCAGACCATGGATGATATATTTTGTGTTTATACAAAATACTTCATCAAAAATATGGCATTGGTTGGAGTAGTGATGATTTCTCCATCCATTGAGATTAAAGAATAAGCTCCATTGGAGTAGACCCTATGTATTGAGTAAGGTCCTTCCCATTTTGGCTCAAGCTTGTGAGGTTTCATTCCTGGTATCATTGGAGTTCCAAGAACTAATACCAATTGTCCTTGAGTGAATGAACGAAGACAAACGTTTTTGTTAAAAGCTCGTGCTATTCGATTCTGATAGACTTCCAAGTGCTGCAAAGAGCACAATATTTTCTCATCTAACCGTTCCAATTCATTCAATTGATTTTGATATTTTTCACTTGTAGATGATTGACCACAAATTTCAACTCTGAGTGAGGGTAGTTGAACTTCAATTGGCAAGACTTCTTTCGTTCCATATACCAATGAATATGGAGTTGACCGTGTTGTAGTGCGGGTGGTAGTCCGATAAGCCCATAAATCATGGAAGAGTTTATCAGGCCATGATTTCTTATCTTTATCCACCATATTTTGCAGTATATTTGATAGAGTCGTATTTAATTATTCTATCTATCCATTGGCCACTTCATGATACCGAGATGAATGGTTGGATTTGATGTTTTATTCTTGATACAATTTCTTCACCTCGGATGAATAGAAGTTGGTGCCATTGTCCGTCAATATGGTGTGAGGGAAACCAAATTTGGTAATGATGTTAGACTTGATGAAGATAACAATGCATTTATAACTGACTTCTTTAAGAGGTATTGCCTCTGCCCATTTGGAAAAGAAATCAGTAGTAGTAAGAATATACTTAAACTGCTTGGCCGTATCGGAAGGGTAAGGCCCCACAACATCCATTCCCCATGTGGAAAATGGCCATGAGTATTTAGCTGTATGAAGCAACTCTGTAGGTTTATGAATGAAGTTGGCATGTACTTGAAATGAATGAAACTTATTTGTGAAATCAACACAATCTTTTATCATTGAAGGCCAAAAGTATCCAAGCCTTCGAATCTGATCAGACAATCTATGTCCAGACTGGTGGGCACCACAGATTTTTTCATGCACTTTTTTCATGAAAGTCGTTGTCTCTTCACCATCGATGCATCTAAAGATAAATCCATCAAAACCACATTTGTAGAGAATTTTCTCTAGGTGATATGTGCTATCATAAAGAGTAAAATTGACCACACGTTGGCGGATTTTTTCTTTCTCATCTCTATCAGGTGGAAGTGTTCAATTTTGACGATATTCCATGATAGGTGACATTCATCATGTAGTATGACCATATGGTTCAGGAATGGGACTAATTTTATTAATTTCCTCTATTCTGATTCGAACATAAGGTGAAATTGCATGACGGTGAGCAATACTGATGGTTGTCTCATCCCGATTTGGATCTTCCAGAGCTGTGGCTATATTAGCCAGTGCATCAGCTTGGGCATTTTGTGATCATGGGACATAAGAAAACGTTGGTTCTGAAGGGAATTACGCCATTAACTCTCTGACATAATCATAAAAAGGGAGTAGTTCTTCTTTTCTGATGGCATAATCCTCATTGACTTGCTTGATTACCAGGTCTGAATCACCTTTCACCTTTAAGTGATTCACTTGTGCTTGAAGCGCTAATTCCATGCCTGCGATGAGATCTTGGTATTCTGCTTCATTATTGGTACCACCTTCCCACAATAAGAAGGAATAAGGTAACACTTCCTTTTCTGGAGAAATGAGCACAATTCCTAAGCCAACTTTGTTGAATTTAGGATTTTCCATTTTCCTCCCTGTTGGACTTCTGGAAGCACCATCAAAATACTTTTCCCATGCCTGAGGACTTTCTTGAATAGAGAAGACTTCCTCATCCGGGAGTTCAATATCTGAAGATGTGTCCTACACTGAAGGGTGTTCAGCCAGGAAATCAGCCAGAGCTTGGCCCTTTATCGCCTTTTGAGACACATACTGAATGTCGAATTGCTGCAAAATAACTGCCCACCTTTCCAGACGTCCTGTAAGCATTAGACGACTAAGGATGAATTTGAGTGGGAAATTGCGAGATACCAATTAGACCTCGTGATGTTGCAGGTAGTGTCTCAACTTCTGAACTGCAATGATTAATTCCAAGCAGCACTTCTCAATACATGAATACCAGGTTTCTGCTTCAATCATAGTCTGACTGAGGTAGTAGAGGTTGTTTTCATTCCCAGCATCATTCTTCTGAGTAAGAAAGGCACCCAATGATTGCTCTAGATCTGTCACGTAGAGGATAAGTGCTCTTCCTTCAATAGGTGGCATGAGTACCAGTGGACTCAAGAGGTATTTCTTGAGAATATCAAAGTATTCTTGACATTATTCATTCCATTGGTAAGTGACTCCCTTCTTCATCAATTTGGAGAAGGGTAAACTTTTTCCTGCCAAATTGGCGATGAAACACCGAATATAGGCTAAGTTTCCTTGAATTTCTCTTAATTATTTCAAATTTATAGGTGGTGACATACCAAGGATTGACTTGGTCTTCTCAGGATTGACTTCAATTCCACGATGGCATACAACAAAGCTGAGAAATTTTCCTGAGGTTACCCCAAAAGCACATTTTAAGGGGTTCATCTTCAAATTATGTTGTTGAAGCTTGTGGAATATGAATTCCAAATCATCCAAGTGATTAGAATTTTGTTTGGATTTAACCACCAAATCATCTACATAGCCTTCAACAAACTTCCCTAAAAAGGGTTTGAATATATGATGCATGGAACACTAATATGTTGCACCTGCATTCTTTAATCCAAAGGGCATTACTCGGTAGCAAAACACGCCCTGAGGGGCCCTGAAGGCTATGGATTATTCATATTCTGGAGCCATTCGGATTTTATTATATCTGGAATATCCATCCATAAAGGAAAGTGCTTAATAGCCAGCTGTTGCATCAATTAATAGTTATATAATCGGAACTGGAAGTCATCTTTGGGACAATGCCGATTAAGATCTCTGAAATCAATGCAAACTCTAATTTATCTATTCTTATTCTTTACAAGGACAATATTAACCAACCACTTGGGATACTAAACTTCTCTGAAGAAGTTAGCTTTGATAAGCTTATCCACTTTAGCTTCAATTTTGGAACCATAAGTTGGGTGTGTTCTTCTTACGGCTTGCTTAAATCCTCGATGTTCTTCTGGTAAACCCAAATGATGAGTAGCAACATCAGGATCAAGCTCGGGCATTTCTGTATAGTTCTAAGAAAATATATCTCTATTTCTCTTTAGAAAGGAAATATACATCTCTTTCTCTTCATGAGTCATGGACGCACTGATTAAAGTGGGGTGTGGATCTTCTTTTGTACCCATATTTATTTCTCTGAGTTCATCCACAGTGGTCAAGATACCCTTTTCAAATACTGGGGGAGAATCTATGGGATCATCCTCCTCTTCCTCATCATGTGTTATTTCTTCCGTTTCTACTTGCATATTAGTAGATAAAGTAGAATTTTCATGATTAGGAGAGATGTCAAAATTTGCACATCTTGAAGAAGAATCTTCCATTTCTGACCTGATTGATGATGAAGGGTCTTCTTTGGGTAATAAATAGGAGATGATGGATTGATAATCGACATCATTGTTCACCTCTGATATTGCTATAACTTCTTCCGGCCTGATTGGCGAAGTATAGACTTGTTGTATTTTAGCAGATGAAATGAAGACGTCACCATTTGTGCTTTCATCACTGCTTGGTGGGTTACCGATTTCTTCCATGTTGTCTGGTTCGATTGCCGTAATTGACATTATGGATCTTTCCATAAGATTATTTTGATTTTGGTATAACTTTTCAATTTTACTGATAGGAAACACATAATCAGTACTAACATGTGTAAATGGATTTACTGGAATCTTCTCCAAACCATATGAGCATTAACTTTGGTAATCTCCTTTGTTGTGGATTTCTCCCTTCCCTTCATGTGATAGAATTCCGCCTCAATGTATTGAGACTCACATGTCTTGAACGGGGCCTTATCACTATACAATGTCCCAACATGACCATCGAAACAATATTTGAGACATTGATGGTATGATGAAGGGATAGACGCATGTTGATGTAACCAGGGTCTTCCAAGCAAGATGTTGAAAGATGAGTCTTGATCAACAACCAAGAAATCTGAATTGGATACAAGATCTCCAAACTGAGTTCTTAGTGTAACTTTTCCCAGTGGTTCATGTTCATTTTTATCATATCCTTGTAACATCATGGTAGAAGGAGATAAATCAGATTCCGTGAGACCCAATCGACGAAGTGTACGAATGGGCATGAGGTTTACTCCTGAACCATTGTCAATGAAAGTTCTTCGGACGTCTACACCATTGACCTTTCCAGATAAGTAAAAAGGTCTAATATGTCAATGAATGACATCATCTTTATCTTCATCAGTGAAAGATATCACTACATGGCATTCTGCAGGATTATTCTCTACGTGATAGACTTCATCTGCAGCAATTTCAGTTTCTAACTCATGAGGACTTGACAAAGCCTCGATGAGTGCTTCCTGAAGATCTTTTGACAGATTAAAAGCATCCATAATTGATAACTTGGATGGTACTTGGGACAAGTGTTTCAATACATCATACTTTTGATCCAGAGGTCAGCGTTTCCCAACAGGAATATGTGGTTTAGTAGGTGCCTTGGAAGCAGATGCTTTTGAAGTTGATTCATCTTGTATTGGAATAGGAGTTGGAAATATTCCTGGTTTTGGAAGATTAGACCGATTAGATCCATTTACTTTCTGAGAGGAAGAATATGGAACCTTCAACCAGTCTTCCAGAATAACTGTGCCAGGACTGAATTTGCTATTGGTAGAAGAACTTGATTATTCTTGCTGAGCTCGCTTAAGGGATCTGCCATGAGTTTCTACTGTGTACACAGTTCTAGAAGAGGTAGAATTGGAATAGTGGTTTCTGAAAGACCCATGTCTTCCCCTGTATCCTAAGCCTCTGGAACATCCTCTGATTCCTCTATTTGATACAGGGAATTCATGCTCATCGAAATCAAAACTGCGACTGGCACATGGATCTGTTAATTGAATCATATTAATACAACCGAAAATAAACTCTTCATCCATTGAAGATTCTGCCTGATTAGCCTGTTTAGGCTATCCCATTTGTTGGGACGGTGCCCATTGATTTGAAGTAGATGCTATGAAGTCTTCCAAGTTCAAAGACAACATAGGCTTTGACACGTACTCGTCTTCTTCTAATTCTTTTTCTTTCTTATAATCATGCCATTTTTTGAGGATTTCCCTTTGATGAAGAGGGTTTTTCTGCGGCATTCATAACACAAGGTACAATTGGTTTCTTCAATTGCGTTCGCAAAATAGCATGAGTTTGGTTGATCGTTTTTCTGACCATCCAATCATCATATTTTTTTTCTTTTTTTCTTTTGACTTCTTTCCACTCGCCTTCCTCCTCTGGAATAGTAGTAGTAACACATGGTACCTGAGCTGAAGAACCTTTCAGTTTCACTTGTCTTGAGTCGACCATCTTTTGCAGGAGGTCCTTAAAGACAAAACAATCCTAGATGGTATGCCCCAACATTTGATTAAATGGGAAATAATTGGGATTGTATTCATCTCCTTCCTTGTTTGGACTCTTGGGCCTTGACAGCTGAACCAAATTATTCTCCAGAGCTGAAATGAAGTAACCAGGAACTTGTTCATTTCAGAAAGAGTGTGTTTTTCTCTTCAGATCCTCAAATTGTTTTCGTCTTTGATTTCATTGATTGTCTTGACGAAACGGATTTTTTTGTTGGCGATCAGGAGGGGGATCCCTTTGAGAAGATGAAGGTTTTGAAGTAGAAGTAGGTACATGTGCTTGTTTAAGAATCATTGTAGAAGTATCTGCTTTACCCATTCTCCTTCCTGGTGCTGATGGAATTACACGAGATTTAGCCTTAGTTTGTATAAGAGAATCTTCAATCTGTTGAGCGATTGAGGTAAGGTCTCAAAACCATCCTGTGTACTTCACAGGGATCATCGGCGTGCGTAATTCGTCATGCAAATTTTCCACACAGATTGGCAATAGTTCCTCTTGAGGGAGTGCTAAGCTCATGGAATATGTTAATCCCTTCCAGCGAGAAATGAAATCAGAGACTCTTTAATTCTACCTTTGCTTACAGTTTGTAAGATCGAAAAATATTGTCTTTGGCAAAGTTGAGCTGAATTGAAGAAGAAATCGTTGACAGATATCTTCCCATCCGGTAATTGAACGGGATTTCAAGCTTGTATACCAGACAAAAGCTGGTCCTTGCAAGGTTCGCCTGAGGCATCTGAGTTTTACTAATTCTTTCTGCTCCGGAGTTCCCTTCGTAGGATCACAACAGGACACGTAATGTGTAAAATGCTGTTTAGGGTCACCTGATCCATTGGAAATAGGGAATACATGGTTCCCAAAACATGATGGGGGAGAGATTGAATCTACCCATTCAGGGTAAGATTTCTTTTTCGGTTGAACCTGTGCACGTTTCCCTTCCAAAATCTCTAACTGAACTGTTAATGATTCAATGGTAGTTATTAAATTTTGAGAAAAATCCGGTTGAACTTGGACTTGGGCAGGAGCAATGACTGGAGCTTGGACAGATGTGGTGGCTAGTACTATAACCGATGGTAGCACTGCCAATTGTTGTTGCACTTGACCCGTAGGATTAGACCTGTGAGGGTGTACTGATAAAGGAGCATATTCTTGATCCATCTCAGTAGCTGCAACAAACTCCCTTGGCTAACTGACTCTAGCATGTTTAGGAAGAAGATTACCCTGAATTAGCTCTGCATTCAACCTCCTCAACTCTTTCATTTCTTCCTCCTATTTCACAAATCTTTGCTCTAGTGAGAGTGATTGGACCTCTCCAGAGTGAGGATATGTAACCTGATTCTTCCCCTTTCCCTTGTTTAATCCCTTTCGGAGAGGAGTAAGTGGGTTATTTGAAAGAACACCCAGATTTTTGGTAAACCTTTGATTTTGTGTACGCACACCTTCTTCATTTGTGTCTGTGCATACAACTTCTTGAACAGGAATCTCTTCATCTGATCCCTCTAAATGAGCCTCATCTGGTGGATCAGCAACAACGGAATTGATGAAATTAATTTATGTATAATGTATCGCATCCCTCCTATTAGATTTTTTGTGATATTGTCTTCTTTCATGTCTTTGATGAGACATTTCCTTTTGTTGATTCAATCCCTCAAGAACTTCTTGATGAACCGTAATTTGGAGGGAATCTTCTGATAATTTGGCTCTTCGTTCCTCTTGAGGCATCTTCCCCAATCAAGAAAATACCGACTTTCTCTGAGGAGGGGATTGATGATTTGAAAAAGTCCCCAGTCCGGTGGACTGGGGCTGTTCGTGCTGTCTTTTCTCAACTCCTCTAATCCTATTTGTTCTTTCCGAGGGTTGGTTTAAAATATTCCCCAGTATGGAGAGATGTGGTGGCTCTTGACATGCAATGTCTGAGACTTTTTTAAAAGCTCTCCTGATCTTGTGGACCTTGGTCTGGAAATTAGCTGGATGCATCAATCAACATCCACTTTAATCACCCGGTTCAAAAGACTGTTGGATGATTTCTGACACTTCTGTCACTTGGTGATGTTCATGATCCAAACGAGAGGCATGTTCAATATTCTAGTTTGCTTGATGTAGGAGTAATTCAACAACTTGATCTCTGTATTCTTGATTTTGAGAGGAACTAGTTAAATCTTGTTCTTGGGCAAGATTTTGATTAAAAAAAAGCCAAGTATCTGTGGCCGGCCATGGGCAATAACATTGCATGAGACCATTTTTGGTGGGGTTTGCTGACTGGAGAGCACTGTGAAATGCAGTGCTCTATGAACACCCCATCATCTGACATGAATACCAGATGGGGCATTGGAAATTAACTGGCACAACTTTCTTAGTGCGCCAAGGCATGAACGCTGAAGGGATCTCTACTACTTTTCAGCCATCGGATATCGAGAGACTGATAGAGATGCCAAATCAATCTGATTTTGTAACCCTTCTATTATCTTAAGATGATTTTCATATTCATCATAGGATAATACTTTCTTTTTTAACTGACAAAGATTTGTCCATATGTTGAGACGAATATCATGAATTCCATCTTCGGTCAACATCTCTAGAATGTCGTACTGAGAGTCAGCCAGAGGCCAAAACATGACTGGCACTTCACATTTCTCCAGTTGTTTTCTCATGTTCAGCATTTCCTCTTTATCATTAAATGAAGATTCTTCTACCTGATTTGACCAGATTTGGTGTTTCCTTGTTGCTTCATCGGATTCAACAAGATTGATAGAGAAATCATTGATCAAACCAGAAGATGCATGACTTAGGGGTGGTTTAGAGAATGAACTACACTATGGGATATCTTCTGATTGAGAAAGTATTTCACCTGCTAGAGATGAAGCATCAGACATGACTGGTTTCTCATTTGCAAGTGCCTCAAGATAAGAGGGATTTCTCGTCACTACATTGTCCAATGGAGCATTTTTTGGGCAATGTGCATCACTACTATGGAGAGGACTTTCGCAGCTAAATTCATTATCATGGGGAGGACCACCATGGTGGATTACAGAAAAAGATGAGATCTCTTGCTCCTTGGTATTTTGGCCACACAGAGGGTTATTGTAGCTCTCATCTAAAGATGAAACTTCGAGATCGACCGAATTGTCATGAAGCAAGCCCTCATGAGGAAGTGTCTGTTGAAGACCTTCAGAATTAATGTTCCCACTATTGGGGAATGAGGGAGTATAATCTTGGATTCCAACATATAATTTCTTGAGGGATTCAAGAACTCCATCATCGAGCAAGGACTTGTTACAGATTGGAACTTGATCTTTTTACTGTGTTGGGTGAGTCTTCTTCTTAGATGCCTTCTTACTCGCCTTGGAAACCACTTGTTGACGAAAGTGGCTGCTCTGAGTAGGTGTATGTGCCTGATCAGGAGAGATGGCCAGGTTAGGCTGACGATCTCCACTCAAATCAGGTGTATGTTCCTGACATGGTTGTTCGTATGATATGGGGGAGTATGCCCCACAACCCTCTTGGAATGGAATTGATGTGTGTGTATGTTTCGGAGTGAACTCTTGATGTGTTACTCCACTGGTAGGAATATATTTATGTGTCTTTCCCTGAGATTCCAATGAAGTTGTTATAATATCCTAACAGGCATCCAGGATATGAGTAGGAATTTGCTTCTGCTCTTTCATCATTGATAGAATATGCTTGGTGACTTCAGCTTCCGTAACGGGGATATACGTCCATTCCATGCATGGAGTAGGTGTATGGTCCTACTCCTTTCCTCCTTTTCCTGTTAATGAATCCTGACAGTACTCAAGTGTAGGGAATGAGAGTTGATTCTGCCTCCTGTTTATCACCGGAGCTTTCCGGCTGACTTCTCCGAATGCTACCAAGCGAGACTGTTGGTAGTCTTGATCAATACTAGAAGGTGTATGTGCCTGTTGACTGCACTTCGCTGAACGTGGTTGACAAACATCCTTCAACACTGACAGAAGAGGCTGTTGGCAGGATAGATGAGTGTAAGCAGGTGTATGTTCCTGTTTACCAGTGGTCAATACATTGGGTTGGTGGGATCCATCATATGTCATCAGACAAGCCTACGGACTGGCTGATGATGTATAAACAGGTGTATATTCCTGCCTATAGTACTCCACTGGAATTGTCTAGCGGTATTGGTGTTCTGCTGCGAGACAATTCCGCTAGACAGTGGAATTAAAACGGGCAGGTGTGTGTGCCCGCTCGTTGCTTGCCACAAAGTTAGGATGGTGGACTTCTCCAGAGATGGCAGAGATGAGAACCTACTCACTGTTAACCGGATTTCGCCTCTGGTGATTTTTCTTGCCTTCTCAGGTTTGAGGAACTGGAGCCGAACGCCTGGAGTCGACACCCTCATCATGTTGAGGGTGCACTGCCGCAAGAGTCTGGCAGCGATTATTGGTGGGAGCCCTCAGGAAGGACTCATGTCTACTTGAATTAAGGCCCTGAGGGACCTGCTCATTCACCTCACTAGAAAAAGGGAGCGAATGGTGATTGCGTTCCAGAGGATAATGACCCAAAATGGTTAGAGACGGTGGTTAGCACCGCCTGCTTCTTGATCACTGGTCATCGTTGTCCGGACGACTAGTGCGAGTTGTTCACTTTGAGGGCTTGTTGGGCAGCCTCTAGAGTTGGGATGGTATTATGTTGACAACACTCCTTAACCAGTGCATTTGATACCCAGCGTTGAAGACACTGAGTAGGTGATGTCATCCTCAGAGGGGACGACGATCCAGCGGGAGTAGCAGCAGTGGCATTCGTAGCAGCGGTATTCACAGGTGTGAACTTGAGAGCAGCCATTTCTTAGAATGCAAAAAATCTTGGAAAAGAGTGTATGTTTGATATAACAGACGTCATAAAGAGAAATTCATCCACTACATGTTTTGGATGATCACATATTTCAATGATTTTTTTGTTGGCCCTCTCATTGAGTTTTAAATATGGGCCTAACAAATAGGTAAAAAATCAGTTTAACTTGGTTAAGGATTCACGTCGGGTTCACCATTTTTTTATTCCCACTGGAATCCGGGGATGACCTCCTTGATTGAAGGTTCAAACATTTCAATCGGGTTCTAACGGGTTTGTTCGTAGAACCGGAAACATCCAATGATTCCAGATCCATTTGGACCTACTTTCCAAAGGTAGGCTCTCATTAGTTTTTTGGACTGATGAGGCTTATGAATTTCCATTGGTCGAGAGTATGGGATGTCGGACTCATCACACATTTTTGAGGGGAATTATTGTCTACTCTGGGACTCTCTTTATAGATTTAAGTTATGTTCGTGAATCCTTATTACATTACCAAGTTTAAAATGAGCTTTCCTTCAGATCTGATAATCAATGATTAAATATGTAGGGAATTTAGAGAATCTTTTATATGTATTCGAGGTTCTTCATCGATATAGAATCATCTGTATTTGATAGAGATTCTTGGTCAATGGTATCCTTTGACACATTTATATAGAAGTCTCTTGGTCATTATGATGACCATGCTGGTTTTAAAGCCACTCAGTTGGGAACTTGAAGTTTATTATCATTCAGAAGGACATGGATTATTTCAGAGTCGGGATCGAACCTGCAGATGGGCTACCTATGTATCATTTGTTTAGAAAAGGAATCAGAACCCACGTAGTTCGAGTAAGGGAGTATGATGTTTATGATTTATGGCTCAAAGAAGGATGTCATAATTACTTTTACACTCTAAGCTCGCGTGAGTCATGCTCGGTGTGAGAAACAAGAGGTATTGGTAAAAATGAGACAATTGTGCCATGAAAGATGCAATCATAAGAAATAATGTGGGCCTTATTTTTGTATAACTACCCAGATATATGAAGATTAGGATTTACTTCAGGGAAGAAATACATGAGAAAGGTCCATAAATGTATATGTGCTTCATGGAGATTTCAATATTCTAACTTGGGGATTACTCCTAAAAAGGAGGCCCAAATTAGGAGAGGACTTATGATTGGGTTTTACTCCTGAGAAGGAATCCCAGATCAAGGGTAAATTAGGACTGGTTAAGAGAAATTAAGACTGGGGCTTACTCCTGAGAAAGAGGCCCAGGTTAAGGGACTTGGAAAATTAAGGGACTTGGGGCTTACTCCTGAAGAGGATGCCCATATTTGAGACTGAGGCTTACTCCTAAAAAGGAGACCAAGGTTAAGAGAATTATGGTTGGGGCTCACTCCTGAAGAGGATTCCCAAATTAGGGGATTGGTGCTTACTCTTGAAAAGGAGGCCCATGTTAAGAGAATTATGGTCGGGGTTTACTCCTGAAAAGGAATCCCAAATTAGGGGACTGGGGCTTACTCCTGAAAATGAGACCCGTGTTAAGAGAATTATGGTTGGGGCTTACTCCTGAGGAGGATGCCCAAATTAGGGGACTGGGGCTTACTCCTGAAATGGATGCCCATATTTAGGGAAATTATGATTGTGGCTTACTCATGAAGAGGATGCCCAAATTAATGAGAACTTGGGGCTTACTCCTAAAGAGGATACCCATATTTCGAAATTATGACTGGGTCATACTCTTGAAAAGGAGGCCCAGGTTAAAAGAGTTCTCTCATATTAAATGATGAGGTTGAATGAATCAAATATCAATCTTTAGTGACATAAATATGTGTGAATCACTATATTTTGAGAGATGTTCCATGGAGTTCCTTTCAGATAAGTAATCCAAATCAATAAATCATTCCATAAATGTCTTTGAAGAGTGTCTTGAAGACTGAATCTTGAATAGGAGAGGTGGAATGGCATAAGAGGGGTTAAATGGGAAAGAAAGGCACCCAAAAAGGCAGGGGCGTGCAAGTCCTGGAAGGTGCGCAAGTACTGCGTGGGCGCGCAAGTGTTGGTCGCGTAGGTATACCAGCGTGAAACATGGGTACTTGCACGTTTGTAAACCATAATGGCTATACTTGAGCGATCCTTGACCAATGCCTTTAGAATTATCCTGAGGTACTTCCAGAATAGAGGAGTGCAAGTTTTGGTGAGGAAGTAGGGCGACGCGCAAGTATGTTCATTTCCCTTAAGGGTAAAACACCTTAGGCGTGCAAGTGTTAGTGAATTCTAACACTTAGACCTTACTCCTCTTGTTTATACCTTCCATTATAGGTAAAAAATTACCTTAGAAGTGTTCGGAAGACCTGAATAAGTGACTTGAGCATTCAGAGCTCTAAATCTGAATTCTGGAAAAACTTCCTCTCCCAAATGGGGGTCCACCGGGTCTATTTATAGGTTGGAGAATACCCCGGGCAGTTATCCTTTAGGGCGCGCAAGTCACTTGTGCGACAATTAGGTGGCACACAAGTATACTTGCGCGACAGTGATGAAACTTACATGGCACATTTTCTTTTGAATCCTTGTTCATGCCTTTGTCAATTTTTTTTGTTTTCTTCAATGGATGAATAAATTTGTGCTAAGTCATTTTGCCTTACATTTTTTTGGACTCTATGATGAAAAGGAGCGTCAAAAAGGTGGTTAATAATAATTGGGAACAACCTGTGAGTGGTTCTACATGCGATGGACTAATATAACAGCTCTATTATCTGGGAAGGGATATACTGCTATGGAAAACCAATAAAACGGATGATAATCTCAATCTATAAAAAATCATGTGAGGTATTGATAGAATAATGGTTAGTCTTCAAGTTTTATAATATGATGATAGATTTTCTTAGTTGGTTAAAAAAATATTTTGGCTGAGAAACATTTTAAGATAGGGAGGATATGAAGGAAAAAACAAGAGTTGTGAGGATCAAGGAGGGGGTAGAAACAACGCTTATTTTCAAGTATGTTAAAATGAAAAGATAATAAATAAGAATATAAACATAAAACATGGGAATTGTTCTTTCACATATGATGTATAAGTGGCTTGGAAGCTGGCACTAGAATAATATGATGGTATTTTGGTAGGATCGAATAGCTTCATTGGAGGGGGCTTCTTAGGGTCGGAGAAGAGGTGGTGTTTATGGACTCATTATTGAGACTAGTAGATGATAGGGATAGAGGTTTACTTTGGGACATCCCAAGAGAATAAAAGATCGATTAAATTGTTCTATTCATGAAAAAGGATAGTGCTCTATGTCTGGAGAGTTTCACTAGATCCTTTAATGTGGATATATGGCATATCATTAAGGACCATGTTAGGAAGGTGGTTCCATAAATCTTTATAGGTGGGGTGCTTAATAGTATAGCTTTTGCATCAAAAGTTTTTCTCATCCCTAAGGGAAATACCTAGATTTAATTAATTATTATAGAAAAATTTATATCTGCAACATTACTTATAATATTATTTCAATCCTTCTCCGTTTGAGACATACAAATGTTATTCCAAGATTAATCTCATAGGAGAAGCATGGTTTTTGTGAAAGGAATAAATGTTCTGTGGGAAATCCGTATTAATAAAAAATGGTAGAGGATTTAAATAAAAAAGACTATGAGAATAAATTTTATGATGAAGGTGAATATGTATAAATATTTTAAAATATTATAATGGAGATTTATTTCAATGATCATGAGGAAATTTAGCTTCCATAAATGGTTTTTTGACATTTATTTTTGATTTTATGCTACTCCATGGAATAAAAATCTTTAATGGGAAGAAAATTTAGTTTTTTAAATTAATTGCATGGTGTATGAAAAGGAAATCCTTATTCTCCAATTCATTTTACCATGACCAAGGATTTTTTTATAATAACTATTCACAAGGGCTTGGTGGATGGTTGGATCATGAAATTTAAAAATAGGTTTAAAAGTTTTGTGGTGTCTAATCTCATGATTTCAGATGAAATTATATATTTTTTTATCAATTGTAGTAAAATATTATCCAATAAGTTCAATAATTTCAAAACTTATTATAGAAAGATTATTTTTCAAAAGGTCAATTTTAGAAAAATAAACACCATTATTTCCAATAAATTCATGGAAAGGCATTGCAAGGAAGTCTGAGAAAATTTTGGCACGCAACAATGAAAAATTACAATGACTTATCTCGGTTCTATAATTCCCAATGGAGTGGTCAATAATTTTTTATTTTATTATATATTGAATCAGTTCATTGGATGAATATGTAATTGAAAGAATAAATTTATTTCATTTGGAGGGTGGATTATACTAATTAATAGTTTCATTACATCAATTCTAAATCATGTTCTTTACATTATGAATCCACTGATAGGGACAATCGCCAAAATTTAGAATAACATTACATAATTCTTAAGAGTTGATAACCAGACAGGTAATTGTCATTGGGATTAATGGATGCACCTTTCTAAACTAATTTAGGTGTGTGAAATTTGGTTTTGGAGTGTGGTTGAAACCATGTAGTCTATGTAGGTGAGGTTGTCATGGGATGTGATTGAAGGTAACTCCTTTTGAAGAAATTTTATATGAGACATGTATGGAGAGAAATGGATGAACTAGGAAGTACAAATCAGTAAACTTAGAACCCTACCACAATGCATGGTAGATCTTTTGAAAAAATCTTATGGTACATCTCAATAGATTTTGGGCTATGAAGACATCATTCAATGGATGAAAAACTAGAAAAGAGAATAATTTAATTACCTAGGGTTCCCTATTACAAAAATCACAGTCAAATAGGAAATCATGTTTCAATCCGTCCTCATAACTATTCTGAGTCATTATTGGAAAAAAAATTATAAGAGCATCATGTGTGTTGATGTACCATACAGATGCATTTTTTTTCAAATTTAAGAAAATTCTTCCATCAGGATTTTAGAAAAATGGTCCATGATATATGAGGAATAGATTAATGGATGATAGAACTTTGGTTTAAGAATATTATTGAAATTATTAATTTTCTTATGTAGATAAAGAGTTTTGAATTTCTACCTATGGATGAGAATTTCCAAAAGAATGGTGTTGAATTGGTCTCTCATTTTTAGTGTTATGTGAGGCCTCAACATGACAATATCTGAAATGTTTTTTCAAGGAGAGTTGGTGAAAGGGGTTTGGTTATTTATGTGAAAATAAATAAATATCATTTGATGCATGGATTCAGTTCACGATGTCATTAATGATTGGTTTTACAATTTTAGTTTTCTAGGGTTGGATATTGATGTCTAATGTATGCTCTTTGCGACTATTTGTTGGATTCTTTAGGAAGCGATAAATAAGGACAAAAAGGCATAAAAACACATCCATGTCCTTTCAAGTTTTATTTAATTTAATTGTGGTAAAACATAGGGTTATGATCAAGGGATGGATTTTATTGGATACCTTGGGAAGGCCACTTCCAACATCATGGATGAATAGGGAAAACACCATAGGTAAGTTGGAATGGTGGGTCACTTGGAGGCCTCCCATTTTGGGGTTGAAATTGAATATAGAAAAGTCATGTATTGATTGAGTAATGATAGGGGTCATCTAGTGAGAGAGAATAGGGGTTCTATTAATCTTGGATTTGACTCCTTTTTTGGACCAAGTAATTCTATGGGAGAATAGGAAAGATCCATAGACACCAGCTTTATTCTTTACAAGAGTTACTATACTCAGATTACAAAATTAGATTCATATTTATCTATTTTTGTTGGGTTACTTAAAAATGAAGACATTATACCATTGGAATTTACATATTACATTTGGAAATGTATAATTTTTATCTGAAAAGGAATTTCTATTTTTAATATATGGATGGAAGGAAACTATTTTGTTGATTCTCTATCCAACAAATGGATTCCCTGAGAGAGATTGATCTTATAAACCAGTATGAGATCCCTAATTAATGATTTTAAGAACATATCTAGAGGTGATTACCTTGGTATTCATCATGACCCCCCTATGATTTGGGTAGTTGTATGATTGTATGTTTGTCAATCATTCCACTGTGACAGTCTTGAGAGTGAACCTTGACTATGGAAATGATGGAATGGGGAGTTAAACCAATCCAATATTGGACTTTTTCCAATATGACTGTATTGTATTTGAATCTTGACTAATGAACTTATTTCTTATTCTTATTATTATACCACAATTCCTATGAAATTTTCTTGTACTTATGATATTCTCTCATATATCATGATTGATTAATGATGATTCCTCACTCTTATGACACATGTATTTTGAAATGATAAATTTTTATACCATGACTCAAGATTTATTATTTTAAATTTATTGGGTATGAAAGTTTTAATTTAAAATCTTGATCTACATCCGTTATGCATATCTTATAATTTTATGTGATCATAAACTGATATCTCTCATGTATATCCTTACTGAGATTCCGAGCTCACTCTTTCTTATGTTTCAGTTTAAATTAGGTTACAAAGATAAGATTTAAGTAAGAAATGTCTAAGAATGTTTATATGTCAATGTAATTTGGTGGAAGATATTGAAGTTATTTTGTAAGATAAGATAATTATTTATCTAGTCTAAAAAGGCATTAATCCTTTACATTCCTCAAGAGTGAACAATTTTAAAATTTATTGAATATTCATCTAAAATGATACAATAAATTTTTATGTTATTCTTAGGTCATCTAAACATCACAAGAAACTATGTTGTACCATAGGTTATGGACACACAACCTCATCACAAGCTACTATAGTCTCACTCATGATGTGGTTACAAACATATTTTTTCTATAAAAATATTATTGGAAATAGGGTTATGAAGTTATTATATAATTCTCTAGGTAAAATAACCAGTACCAAAAGTAAACTACATACATGAAGATTCCACCATCATAACCCATTGGATATTTCCAACTCAGCCACTTTAGTACACTTAAATTAGCCATGCTCACTCATGCAACACCTTCACATTAGAAGGAATTCATAAACCAAACCAATAAGATAAGATAATAGCTCACTCAAACCTAAAATGAGTGTAGTATGCTCAAAATAATCCCAAATAACCCAAGTTTACTTCCCTCCATCAATCCATGATACAAGGTGTGGTTACATTTTATAGAATTCATTTCACTCAAGTCTACACTATATGGGGGTAAAAATACATAAATTCATACTCACCCAACCACATTAATATCTATGGTTAAAAAATGTCCTGAAACCACACACTCACTAGAAAAATAGACCATACAACCATATAAAAATGTAGTAAATTGGTAAGGAATTACTACTTCCAGATTAATAATTCTCACTCACTAAGTCATACTTTCATATTCAAGATCATACCACTAAATACCTAAAACAATTTATAAATCCTCAAAATTGAGGATTTAAAAAAACCAATGGGATACAATGTTAAAAATTGGCATTTGTGGAATCCAAAGAATTATACTTAACAAAAAAGGACCCTATAAATGAAATATATTTTTAAGGATGAAGAGGATAGTCTTGGTTTCTTAATATGGATAATGAAGCCCCCAAAATAAATCCAAAATATAATGGGGTTACGGAAGGAAGAGGGGAGTGTTAATAGATGGTTGTTGGGGAGATTACAGAACTCCCCAAAAAAAGACACCCATAAGTCACCAAGTAACCTATTTTCCCGTATATTCAGTATCTTGTGATCCACTAGTCACCTGGTATACCCTCCCAACCAAATGGCCAGCGGGCCTCCAGGCCCTATATGGATTCGAACTGGGATTTTGGGTGACCAGTGGCCCTATATCAAGTACAAGACACCCCTATACTATATTTTTCAGTAGGGACTGACCCCAATACCCATTTTTAACACCTTATAATCCCTACTAACCCCTAATAGAATCTTAAATTATCCAATAATAGATAATTAATATAAAACCCATACATGAATTCATGCTTCGACTTTGAAATTTTTTATAGTGCCCGTACCAATTTACAATATCATATACCAAGATTTCACCCAATTAAGGTATCCATTCACTTTTTTTCAATAAAATAAAAAATAATTATCTTATCATGCGTCTTAATACTATTTTTACATAACAAAATTATAGAAAGTAAAAAATCTTAAACATAACATTTTAATGTTTGGTAAATTTCTCTATTTAGATCCATGTCAAAAGTAAAGTGAAATAAACTATTTATTTGATTTAATCAAACTCTTAATGACTCAAAATAAGTTTATTGTTGTCTGGAGGAAATAGAACCACCCAAAAACCCCTCAATATTACTTTTTAAATTAAAATTTATACTACACCTCTTGATATTTCGAGGTTCTTTGGCCTATCTTTGTACTTATACTTCTTTTATTAGTGTAATAAACTTTATACCACATCCTAATGATTTATGGTAATCATTAATACATTAACCTATAGATTATAATACTCATCTAGTCATATGTATTCAAATCTTGTCAAAATTTATCAAACCTAGTCAAATTTCATAATGATTGGTGAAATATTGTCAAATATAATCAACTTTATTCAATATAGACAACCCTTATATAATACTAGATTGACAATGCTTGAAATTGTTAATAGCAGGTGAACTGGGTCATATGTGGACAAAAATAATAATGTTTCATTAATAAATATCAAATTTTAACAAATTATTTCAACCATAAATATAATTTACCAAATATTGACACATAATTAAACATTACCTTGTAGATTTTTCATATCCTATAAGACCAACGACATAGTTTAGGAATAATAATCACTTTTCAAAAATACTATTCATTAGTGTATTGTTTTTATATTTTTTTTATTTTTTTACCACCCACCTCATGTGTGAGTGGTAGGGGTGGGGTAGTGCTATCACAGCTTTCTCGAGTTAAAGTCCTATGGGCCTTTTTTTATGCTCCATATAAGTGGATGAAATTTCATATTATTATTATTATATGGGGATGTATGGGGATGAGAGGGATCTCATTTCAAGAATAACATGTATTTTAATGTTTTTTAGTTGATATGGAAGTTCCTCATGATATTTAACCCAATCCGTATATTAGGGGAGTCACCTTGGTTTGACATTATGAGTTGTAGTTTTTATGGAACAAAGGTTGATGATTTAATTTTTTTGATGTGATTTCGACTATTGATGGTGTTTGTGAAAGAAATATTATTTTTTAATGAAAGTTTTTTAATTTAATAATTAAGGATATAAGTACTAAACATGTTATTTTAAACTAAGAGGCAGTTTTATATAGGTTCAATCATTGGAAAGACTCGATTATTTTGAGGATTTTATATTTAGTTATATGTAATCCATAGAATGTCAGGGATTTAATACATACTCTTTCAGTTGTATAGAGTTTTATAGATAGTAAATATACACAAATGGGTTGAGTATATTATAATATTATCTTAAATTATAATGATATTATGAAAAGGTAGTGGGATATCATATCCGAATAGTTAAATCATGGTATGATACATATTTTAGAATAGGTTCTTAATTTTAACATGTTTTCTCTAAAAAAATCCATGTGTTTATATTTGGATTAGAGTAATTGGTCATAGATGGATTTTTATGTCATTAAATAATTTTATTGGATATATATTCTTTGGTTGGAATTATAATCAATATGGATAGGGAAATTGAATATGATTTATTTAGACATTATGCCAGGTTTCTTATTAAAGTTCATTTTAATTCTACACTTATTTATATGGAGGTTCTCTTCAATCGTGAGTTTGAATTAATACTGTGTATTGAATATGAAAGGTTTACCCTATTTTCTTGGATTATTTGTTCATATTTCATGCTAAGGATAATTTTTTTAAAGATATTATCTCCTATTTTTGTTCAGATATAGGGAATAGGTTAAATAATTTCCACAATGTATGAAGGAGGAAGGATAAAAAATTTAAAGAATGTTCTTAGATTAGATATATAAAAAATTATTTGATAATGAAATTATTTAGGGGAAGGTTCCTTAGAAATCATATTTATGGAGGAAATGGTAGGTTATAATTGGAACTATGGGTAATTCAATTTAACTAGAAACTTTTGTGGTTACGCTAGATGGATGGTTAGAATATGGACTTACTCGGGGTTTGGAACTTGGGAGAAATCTAAGAGAGGCGGGCCCTCAAAATAGATATTTTTTGGAGACTAGAACTCAAGAACATTATTTAGCTTCCTGGAACATTATTACTCAAGTGAAAGGTTGAAAATATATGGGGGTAAATTGTGTTATTAATTTATTGGTTTTGGAGAAGGAGAGGAGAAATGATAAAAGTATTGAAAATTATCAAATATATGATAGAATTAATCAGTAAATGGAAGTCAATATAATAGAGGGAATATTGGAGGATATTGTAAAATACCATATGATTTACTATATATTTATTTACAATAAATATGTATTGTGTTGAATATTTAGTTTCACATGAAACATCGAACTAAAATAAAGCAGGATACATTTTATTAATCTAAAATATTAAAATGAACAATAAACATTACTATGTTATGATAATTTTATATAAAAAATCATTAATAAAATTACAAGGGTAATAAATCCACATGTAAATAAAAATTCCAGGGATATATAATATTTATAATCATGTTTCTCCATGAAGATAATCACCCCAATTAAAACAAAAGATGTTAGGAAAAGAATTATAGATATCATTGACATGTTGAGATAAAAATGAATGAACTAAATGAATGATTTTAGTAATGATATATATAGGAATTAAATTTAACACTTTTAAATATTGTCATTGGAAAAAGGTCATTATATATATATATCAAATGGAAATATATACATTGGAGATATCCAATGGAATAAAATGATTTCATAATTCTAGAATAAAAGAAAATGATTATATTATTTAGAATATTAAAAAATATACGACTTTTTATTTACATATTTTTTTATTGTTGTTATTAATAGATGGTTAGATGAATTTACAATATTCAAACAAATATTTTTACTCTAATGGATTGATCAAATAAATTAATATAATATGAACAATTAAATTTCATAGGATGTAGTTAATATTATTAAAGTTTATGAAATTATAATTTTCAACGGACTATTTTTCAAAAGTATTGTGTATTTTTATCTAAAGAAATTAAATAGATTTATTTTTAATGACGACTCTAATTTATTTTTTATATAAAAAAATATATCAACACTAATTTAATTATAGATTTATTTGATGTAATTATTAGAAAACTTAATGTTTTAAAATGTACTTTTCTATAAAAATGTGTTTTCTTTAATTTTTTATGTTTTCATTCAAAAGATAAAATTTACATATTTCAAAATTGAATTGGATTAAATGACATAAATTTTTTCAAATCATCTCTTTAAAATTACGTAGGATGGGTATATTTGAATAAGTTTTTTAAATAAATTATTTAGATATTTAGGTTTATTATACAAGAGGTTGAATAAATTTTGGAAGTCCATGACTAAAATGTAATGGTTTTATTTCTAGTTTCACTTTGAGTTTGAGACTATTATGAATAAATTTACATTTGGTGAAATTTCAAGATATTTCTCTCTCAAAACGAATATATTTTCTTATAATATATTTTTTCATGATTTTAAAATTTATTGATACCTTTTAACCTCCCCTATGATTGATAATCTAACCAAATTGTTACTTTTGTAAAAACCTGAACTTACCTCTTCTTTTCATCCAGGAATCTTTCTCTTCCATGTGAATAGAATATATATTATTTTATTAATGTCTCAATATATTCCTATATGATTAATTAATTTATTTTTAATGGAATTTACATTTTTTAAAAAATTAAACCACTTTTAATGTTTTTCAAATGGTTATTTTTCAATAACTTTGAGCTAATTTACAAATTGTGAATGAAATATCATTTTTAATAATTTCCCATATAGTCAAATTTACCAACATTGTTCATAATTTTTCATTAAGAAAGTTCTTCTACCATTTTTTATTACATTCAAAATAAATTCCAATTCCCCTTATATTAAAAAATATATTTATTTTAAAATAAAATGTATCGAAAATGTAAAGGGTAATTATTCTTCTATCTTAATGAAAATTTTAATTCAACTATGAATTTTTCATCTTTGTCAATATTATTTAATGTTTCTTATTATTCTTTGAGAATATGATCTAATGATATCATCCACAAGAATTCTTTGTATGTCTTAAGATAATTTCTTATAAATTTTCTCATGTAATCCATTTCTTTTCCAATGATTAATTAAGCTAAGATGGAATTATGAATATTTCCACATTTAATACATATGTATGGTTTTAATTGGGTACTTGGTGTTAACAAAAAAATATATCCCTCCAATTCATTGGGTATAAATTTATTTCTTGAGATGAATTGGAATAGGGAGTTGACTGAAACACTTAATGGAAAATGTTATCTAAGTAATGAGTGGGTCTAAAATTATGTATCCCTCTAGTTCATTGGTTAGAGATTTATATCATCTCATGTTAAATTTTAAGAATTAGGGAAAAACTAAATCCATTTTGGGGCTATTCCCATTATGTGATGTTGGTATTTATAGTGATCCTTGACATAAGGAATGAGATTCCATGATTTTGTATATTCCACATTCTTATATAAATTTTATGCTCTCATGTATCATGATTATTGTCTCGAACATCCTCACTCTTAAATTTAATTTATTATATTATATGAAAATACATATTTCATTCCCTATAATTTATAATTTATGCTTTATTGTGTGGGATCATATTATGTTTTTTCATGCACATTGATTATGTTCTTATACTCAAATGGTTCTCTAGTTTTTTAACTTTTTTTAATAAAAAGATGAAACATCACGGTTCTCCAGGACCATTTCTATTCCTATTTTTGTTTATTTATTTTATTATTTCCAATAGTACCATAATTATATATATAGGTATTTATTTATTATTAATGTGATTGATTGTACTATTAAATCAAATTAGAGAATTAGCATAATGAATTCAACTCCCACCCCAACATTCAACATCATCAAACCTCATAACTTCTTTAGATTAATTCTCTAAAATTTACTGATTTTTATTGGTAATATTATTTTTATCATGCCTATAATTTTAATTTTTAAAATAAAATTCAAAATAAAATAGATTAATAGAAAATAAATAGAAAATTTACTCAATTGAAAAAAATTAACCATGAATATACAGTGACTTGATAGTCAAAATGATAAAAACTACTCACTGTTATAATAATATCATTGAGAGATTTGATTTTATGGGTAGATCAAAGTAAAAATAAAACCAAATTAAAATTTATTGATTTGTATTAATTTTGGTGAATTTGTTTCATCTAAATTTTAATGTCTGAAGAATATTAGATAATCAATAATTTTAAAGAATAAAATGTATAAACCATACTAGACATAAATATAATGAATTTTATAACAAATACTCAAATTTTTAGATAAGAAAACACAATAATAATAATTTAATAATACGTTTATTTTAATGAATCAGAAAATTAA
The DNA here is from genome assembly GCA_963277665.1 of Viscum album. Lineage (NCBI taxonomy): Eukaryota > Viridiplantae > Streptophyta > Magnoliopsida > Santalales > Viscaceae > Viscum > Viscum album. The sequence continues at coordinate 1,260,684,887 of OY728132.1, read as the reverse complement.
TGTTTTGAAACCTACTTAGATTAATATATGAGAGGTTTTTAACCATTGGTTACGGGAAGGAATCATCCCTATCAAGAGATTCTAAATAATTTCCCATCCATAATGATCAACTATCAAGGGGGGATAAGGATTCCATCTTTTATAAATAAAAATATCATTTTTATACTATATAAATCACTTATAATTTATAATATTTTCTATCATAGAATGGAGTGAGACACATGTCTTAAGGAATAAAATTATTTTTAGATCTGTTACATTATCTTTTTTCTAATCCATGGTTGTTTGGTCATCCAAATGTTCACTTTAACATCAATTCCAAAAATGATCAAAATGCCCTTGAAGGTTTATAAACTATCAAAATGGAAATTGTAATGTCTTTACAAACTTCACCAATTTAAATTTCTATATCCTTGGAACAAATGATAATAATAAACTAATTCAATATGTGACATCAATGATAAACTCATAAACCAATACAAGTAAAAAAAGTTACAAAATTAATGGAACTAAGAGAATATTAAAAGTGAAATCTCATTAATCCAAGATCAACAAATATCAACTGTTAATAAACATCACCAAGAACCAATTCATCTAATGCGAATTTTAGGGAAATATTGTATTGATAATACATCTCCATTATAGGATTGACACGTTATTAATACCATATTAGAAATTACAGGTACTTTCAAAATCTAAATCAATTAATTGGGAGGGAATAAAAGTATACTATAAGTGTAGTAATTCTCTAACTATGCATCTCACCAGTCAGCCTCACAAATAATAATAAATTATCACTTTCATCTATATGTAATTCTTTGATGGGCCAGGATCTAACATACTCAACTAATGTTAAAAAAATATCACATCATAGATGATTAAGGGTAAAATCTCACCCTGAAAACCCATTATAAGGACATGAACAAATAACATTAATAAACAAAATTCAAAAAAAATCAAGAGCAAATACATAGTTGATTTAGTAAAACTATTTCATTAACTCCTTGCTTAAGGCATTAGGGTATCATCATTGTTTAATTAGTGAAAGAAGATTCATATGAAAATGGTGACATAAAAATAACTACAGATATATGGAATCATCTATAATTGGATAATATAATGGTAAAATGGTGATAAAATTAAAGTAATGATCGCCACATTTTTTTAAACAAGGAAATTATTACTATAAAAGGTAAGAAATTCATCTTATAGATTCATAGATGATCATATAAAATCATACAAACTAAGAAGATAGCTTCCCCAACTACATAACATTTCTCATGATCAGTCATTTCTCAATGATTCTATTGTTCTTTCGATATTTAAACATCAAATAATCACTATTAAACATCAAAACCCCTTTCGAAATATACATGTTTATTTTACACATCTTTATTCTTGTTAAAATTACCTTTTATGTTTATCATTGGTCACCCCATCAATTTTTACTTATAAAAAATTACATTATCAGCATCATTGAGTGTAGTTAAATCATGATATTGATGCCTAGTCTCACTAAAATGGAAACACCGAGAATTCTTTCATATATTTATTTCCAACATTCTTTAAATAATTCAAAAATCCTTAAAAATATATAACTTCACACTATAGGACTCCATTATATAATTCTTGAATTAATTTCCAAATAGAATAACTTCATTATAATAAATTCTATTTCAACAAAAACTATAATTACTCATAATTTTATATATGTTTTCGAAATTAATTTTATTGATTTATTTTTCATTTTTCTCTATAATATTTATTTATATATTTTACTATGAGTAAATAATTATATTAGAGAGTAAATATTTTTCTATGGTTTTTGATAATTTCTGGGAAGAAATTTATTGAAGTTGCAAAATTTAGAGAACACTGGATGGATGGTTCCCTAGATTGTAATGAATTTTTATTGGTGGAAAACTCCCACTCATATGTAAGGTGTGGAAAGGGGTTCAATACTAATTCATCATCGTAGGATAATCCATCTGATATAAGGTAACTGGCTGATCTCAACTGCAATTTCTAGTTGAGGTATTATAAAGGAAAATTAAGAAATTTACATGATGATTATAATTAAAGGATTACATAGAAATCTTTGATATTGGGTGGCACTGGCTAACAATGGTTGTGGTATGGGGTGGTTTCCCCAAGGATCCAATGATTTATTGGGGTATATCAATATGTTTGAACAAGTAAAATTCTAGGTAAATTTTCAATATGGGACTCACGCAACGAGGGGAATTATTAACATTAAATAAACCTCATGTGGGATAAGTGATATGATGAATCTTCGGTCACCTACTTTACTAAGATAAGGTACACCAGGTATTACTCTGTAATGTCACACCCTATCCATTATTTGACATGTTTGTTTTTTTATTAAATTATTTGTATTATTAATATTTAGATTAAAATAAAATAAAATAATTTTTTTTTAAAATTTACTTTCATTATATGTTTCATGGTTAGGGAGTGATTACTACTAAACGAGTGATTTTCCCATGAAAAACCTACAACAAGTTACAACGATAATGTTTATGGTTAGAACATTGTTTTTAGAATAATATGACCAAACTATGTAACTCTCCATTTTTTTTCAAGTGATGTAAACATGATTAGTTCATGGAATCTGTAATACCCTTTGATATTTTTGAATAAATTTAATTTCATTGATAGTTTTTGTTATACACATCACAGAGTTTTAATAGACCACAATGTACTATTTTTATTACTATTTAATGTGATAGTTATAAAATATTTGTTAAACATTGTGTTACGAATAAAAATAAAAAAATTAAATATTTTGAATAATGATTTTATTAAAGGAAATTATATTTATATAAAAGTACTTAATCTTTGGTAAAGTATTTTTATGTTTCAGAAATTCAATTTTCTCAAAAAATAATATCATATATTTTTGTGAACAAATTATAAAATTATTTTTTGATTATATTATGAAATTTATTTTTAAAATTAATATTCATTTCTATAATAAAAATATTAAAATTATCATACGTTTAATTTATGATATTTTTCTAAAAATACTAATTTTTTGATGAATTGTTGAAAATACTTGTTTTTATTGAAAACTTTATTTTATTTTTAAAAATATATAAGGTTTAATTTTAATTTATAAGGGTTTTAAAGTAAAATTATAGAAATTATATTTTCATTAAACCAATATAGTTCATTGTAATCAATTTCTTATTGAATTTTGATAAACAAAACTTTTAAATGTTTTCCAACTTTTCTCGTTGGAAGACCAATTTTTCATCACGTCTGCGGATTTAATATAAGATTATATTACATAAAATATATGAATTTTAATTTTAATTATGTATTAAATATTTGGAATAATTATCATTAATATCATCTAAAATTTTAAACTTATTATTTTATCATAATGAATAGTGAAAACAGTAAAAATTAATTTCCAGGGATAAGGTTAAAACAGGCTTACCAGAGTTAAAATAAAAAGATAATGGGTAAAATGGTCTATAAACTTGCAAAAAACAATTTTATGAAAATATATTGACCTTATTACAAATATCTTTCTATAATGACTCATTTTTAATCCTTTTTTAATGTGGAAATCGTGGGTACACATTATTCATTTTAGATAATCCATGTGTGTCCTCTCCCCCACTTATAAGGGCCACCTATTCACCTATCATATTAATACTTATGAAACCCATTGGTTCATACAATACCTACCCAAATAAAATCTATATTTCCCTCCCTCCATCCTAGAATTATGTTCTTGATCATAAATCCATCCTAGAATGGATTTTAGTGCAAATATAAAGAATTTTTTCATAGAATAAGCAACATCCTTAACGAAACATTTTATTTGATTTTCCCATAAAACTTAATAAATTATTATTAAAACATGATGATAGAAAAACCTCATTATATTACATATAACTATAATTTTTTATGTTATGGTTATGACTTACAGTCATCTCCTCCCCCCTCAAATAGAAAGGAAATTGTTGATCATGTGAACGGTGGACTACCACCTCACGAACCGACATAATAAATTTTTCATCACAACTCTTGAAGATTAGATAAAATTATATATATATATAATGATTATATATTATATTTAAAATATAATTATAATTTTTTAATCATAATATCACATATACATTATTACTCTCTGTTGTGTAAAGAATATGATAGTGTCGCTCGTGTGTACGGATGACTACCTCCTCGAGAAGCGATGGGATTCATTTTTAACATACATTTTACATGGAATGTAGTGGTGATTAATTTTATGTTGATGTATTCTATTCAGAAAATATTATTCCTTATATAAAGGAAATATAGTATGTACTTTCTTACCTTACCTTCCATTGAATAAATGATAACATCATTCATGTATACGGTGGACTACTTCCTTGTGAAGTGATGTGATTCGTTTTTCACTAATGATCTTCAAGAAAGGTAATAAAGGATAAATTTATTGAATAAATTTGATATATATGACATAATAATGGATTTTAAATGTCATATATTATTTACCATCCATTCTTTTGATTTCTCCATCAACTGGAAACAACTTTCATGTGTATGTATGGCATACCATCTTCATGAACAGTGTAAATCAATTTCTATATCAAAATTTAATGGATTACACTAAATGAATATATATTGAATATATATTATATTAATTTCATGTTTTTAATTTTTTAGATTATGGAACCATGATCAATGTAAAATCATAAAAAATAACAAAAAAAAACATAAAAAATGTAGTTATTACCTGAAATGTGATTTTAACAAAGAATTATTGATAAAAAGCTGATAAAAAGTCATAAGTACATTATAAAGGGTATCATAAATATGAATATTTTTCATTAAAATATGTATAATATAGTTATCTTTATTATACAGGAGATTTAAAATTTTATGATGAATGTCGATACTTAAGGTAAGGTAATTTTAATCAATTTGCCTTCTTTGTGAAATATGTAATGTTATGCACCTATCTTCTTTTATGAGTTGAATATAAAGACCCTTTGACATTTAATACCATGAGTTTATTTATTATCATGATATTATAACTTCTATTAAATTTTATTCTTCTATGGTTCTTACAATTCAGATTTACCAATGTGGTTTGAGTTTTATGTTACAATCTCCTCATTTATCATCATTTTTATGGTTATGCTTCCCATGATTAAATATTATGATATATGTAATTATAAACTCATGTGTTTTCATAAAATATATTGTAAAGACCTGTAATTTCCATGTTATTTTTTTTAATATATGGTAATTTTATGAGTCTGTGAAATTTGACGGCGTGTGATACCGAGGCCCGGAGTGCCTGGAATGATCCGTCGAAGTTTTGTTAAGCTTAAGTTAACGCGCGTAAGAAGTTTTGCTGAAAAAATTGGAATAAATCTTAAACGATTGCTCGGATCAGAAATCAGAGGGCACCTTTGCGCTCAGGATAGCATGTTTACCCTAGGGACAACTTAATATTAGTCAGCGCGGGCCTCCTGCGAGAAAACCCAAAAATGAAATAATCATAAATATAATAATTAAATAAATTATTTGATTTTTCAAATTATTATAACTCACAAAAGGGAACTCGGATTAAAAATATAATACCACCGCTGAACTCACGAGGGTAAGCTTTCTCTAAGCAGATACTAACTTTGGCCGGTGTGGGCCACCAGATAAAGTTAGTTTTTGGCTGCAAATAAAATAATTAAGTGACAATTATTTTATTGTAAAATTCATAAATTCTAAAAGGTAACTTGGATTGAAAATATGAGAGTACTTTTTGGTTCATTGGGGTGTTTTTCACATAGGCAGTGCCTAACCTCGACAGGTACGGGTTGAGGGTGACTGAAAATAATTTTCCGAACTTTTTTTCGGGTACATTTAGTAAACGCGCGAGCGGCGTTTCGTAGCTTTTGAACCATTTCTCAGAACTAAAATCTAAGGGCATCATTGATCTCGCAACGCCAGTATTCTCTTAAGAATACTTTCACCTCGATGGTGGTTGGTCGAGGATAGAATTTTGTTTTTGGGTTTTACGTGGAAATAATAAAATAAAATAATCTCATATTTTATTTTATTTTGTTGTAACCACCCATGTGGGAGTTGAAGTGTGGGGACCACCCGACCATAACCACCCAAGGGAGGTTATGGTGGTGGGGACCACCCAAGACAAAACCCCCCATTTAATTGAGAGAAACTCTCAACACCCCTCATTAATGAGGGAGAGCCTATTGACCTCGTCCACCGTAATTGTGCCAATGCACATACCATTAATCTTGCCAATGCATCGTATCTTTTTCACCGGTGTAAATTAATTGGATTACCCCTTTTTAAATTAAGTAACGGCGTCATTGGAATTTAGAAAGGTTCCTAATAAATGAAACGTCATAAATTCCAATGATCGTTACCTACCTCTCACCCTCTCATATATATATGGATCTTGGGAGGAGGATTTGGGACAGCTTCACCAAGCGACGAAGCGCTTGTAAAGTGACCTGACGCCCAACACTTGGAGGATTATGCTTCTATAATGAAGAGTTATTCCTCCATGAAGAACACATCCCACTGTTGAATAACGCTCCACCAATGAAGAACGTCGACCCCAACTTCGACCTACTTCCTCGAGACTTCCACCGATGTAGGATGTCTTCGACTACGATGAGCTAGTGCACAAACCGACGATTAAGGAAAATGTCGATGACACCGACGTCCATCTTTTCTCAACGATCCGTCTTCTTCCCTGTGACTCTGTCGATGAACAACAGTCGAGGTAGGGGGTTTATTTGCATTATAATACTTTCCTTGATTCCTTTTTTGGTTTGGGAAAAAATCTTTGCAGATGTTTTAAACATTGATGTTAATCCTTCTTCTTTAAAGTTGAGCTGCTTGAAACAACTCTAAACCTGGAGGGTGTGGGCCATACTAAAATGGCCCGACCCCTCCGTCAATCTCCTTTGGTGTTCTTAGCGATGGAGAAGGATGGAAACCTCTTTGGAGGAGCACAAGAACTATGGCCGGCATCACTGATGGCTGTGATAAAGGCAATGGTGCACAGCCCTGCTCCGTAGCACCGCCGCCCCGCCGCACCCTCGTGATAGCCCCGGTCGAGCCACCTGCAACCTCGCGGCAGCCCCCAACCAAGAAGCATGCGGCCTTAGCGTGCCCTGCATTCCTGACGGCTCCGCCGTCTGCTCCCCACGCAGGCCCTGCTCACCCCACGGCTCCGCTGTCCGTGCACCCCGCGCACCCTACGGCTTTGCCGTCCGCGCTCCCCAAGCGCCTTGCACCGCCGCCAGCCGAACCGGCCTGTCGGCTTCTCGTGACACCCTGGCCTTACCATCCCACTGGCTCCTAGCCTCCCGCTCCCATCGCGGAGCCTCTGCCGAACCGGCCCTGGCCTCCGGGCCGAGCCGCCCTGAGCTGCGCCCCCTCAAGGCACCCTCCAGGCCAAACCACCCTCGTGGCACCCTCCTGGACAAGCCTTCCCCTCGTTGCACCCTTCGGGCTGAACCGACCTTGCGCCAACCCGCGACCAGTCCAGGCCCTCGCGGCCGGTCTGCGTCCTCACAACCCTCTGCGACCCCTCGCGGCCTGCTGGGCTGGGCCCAGTGGGCCTGGCCGAACCTAATGGGCATGCCCACCCAATGGGCCGGGCCTGACCCAACAGGTTAGGCCAGGTTGACCATAAACGGGTCGGCCCAGACTGGGTCTGGCCGGGTCAGTCCAACAGGGTTAGACTGGACCCAGGCCAACTACAATCCTTAACATTCTTTTGGCCATATCTTTGGCACCGGGCATCCGTTTGGCGAACCGTCAACGACCCTGGTAATCTTGTACCATGTCGGTCCCTTTGATTATACCCCACTTGAGTTTGGGGGATAGTTGAGGTATGGTCAGGTCGGATCGTGCATGAATCCAACCAGGTCCTTGGGACTAAAATAATAATAACTCACAGACTGGGCGTATGATTGATGCACCATCTATTGTGTTTAGAACCCTATGACATGGTGGACCATTGAGATACTTTTTTGTGGGACTTCATGATAGTTGGAGTATAGACCAGTAGCTCCTTGAGCAGATCCTTCCAGTAATGAGCGAGCAGATTACGGAGACCTAGTAGCTGGCTGAGACCTGATGACTACTGATATATTGACTCGGAGTGACTCGACTAGCCCAGTGGGGAGCGCCTGGTTGTAGCGGAATACCCACAGAGGAGGAGCGCCTGGTTGTGGCAGCAGACCCACGGTACTCGATAGGAGGAGTACCTCTGCATGCTATTAGGGGGAGCACCTAGCGGTAGACCCATGGTGGGGAGCACCATGGTGACGAAGCAGACCCACGGTACTCGATATGAGGAGCACCTCAGCAGTCCAAGGTTAGTGGGAAGCGTCATGGTGTCGCGGTAGGCCCGCTGTACTCGATAGAGGAGGAGTTCTCCAACAGTCGTGGTTTCGATAATGTGAATAAAATCATGGTTGTGGTGAGTCGGTTCTTTTGTGTTTTCCTCATGATTGAGATGGACTACGTAATAACTTAGCTATATGTATGGGCATATACCTAAGTAAGGTTATTTGTTGATTTCATACTTTTTTGTTTATCCTTGTTTGATTTTGTGAGACCTTGAGGGTCTTGGGGTCCCTACTGAGTATTTTTATACTCACCCCTACACGGGGTATGCCCGCATATTATTGTGTTCGATGAAGACGACGGACAGCGCTGAATGAGGTTGAGAGTACCAGGACTGGACGGTACCCAGAGGTGGACCGTACGACATGTCAGTACACGGAGGAGACTGATGGACATGGAGTGTTGAGGAGACGATATGTACCTACCCTTCAGATAGGAACCTCAGAGGATGATCCAGCAGCTGTCTTTTCTTTTTTGTTAGTTTTATTATGTTTTAGTTGTACTTGTACATTCCAGTTGGGCTTGTATTCTGGCCCCTTTTACTTTCATCACTCTTTTGTTATAAATTTTACTTGGTGTTTCGTCTAGCTGTGTGCTTTCTTGTGTGTGTGTGTTATAGGTTATAAAGGAAATACCTTCCCAGTTTTAGGGAAATACGTCTTTGGTGCTAGTCTCCAGCCCCTGGCCTATGGAAGGCGGGTTTGGGGTAGTCATGGAATGGGCCTTGGGGGATGGGTCATGACAACTTGGTATCAGAGGAGTCGGTTCTGCCACAGAACATTGGACTCTGGTATTTCTTTTCTATGAAGCAACAGTGTTAAGGGTAGTGAGTGTGGTTCTCAGTTCAGGGAGTCCGGTGTTGGTGTGGTGGCCGACGTATCCATACACCAGGACCCTGACTTCTAATTTCTGACTCAGTACACAAAAACACTGATTGTGTGTGTGTTTTCAAAAGATTTCTTTAAGTCTGCTCAACCAGGTCACCTCACTAGGTATATCTTTTAACCGTAGCGCAGCTGTTTATTTTCAAGATGCCACCACCCAGACATCCGGCTAGATTTCCGATAGTTGTACGTAATGATAGCCCACTGAGTGACGAGGCTCTAGTGCAGGGCCCTCTTACTATTGTTGTACCTTTGGGTGGTGTACTAGCAGCACCACTACTCGTTGGGCAGCAGATACCACCTGCAACACTAGCAGACTGTGCATGCCGACTAATCACATTGCACGAGTTCTAGTAGCAGTTTCCTCTCAGGTTTTGAGGCGAGATAGATTCCCACACAGCTGAGGGCGGGCTGGAGGTGATTGCTAGAGTTTCCCGTCTAGTTGAGACACCAAGAGAGTAGACGGTGATCATAGCTACTAGTCTTTTCCAGTGAGTGACTATGAGGATGGTTGGCTTAGTGATGAGGCTTCAGTATGTGGACTGTTTCCCGAGAGAGTAGCTTTGGGTAGTGTGCCAGCTATATCACTACTCGTTGGTCAGCAGTTACAACCAGTGGTACCGGTAGTGGACACATGTAGTCTTAGTGCCTTACACATGTTTCAGCATCAGATACCCCTCTAGTTCTGAGGCGAGCCCAACTCACAGGAGACTGAGTACTAGCTCTAGGATGTGGCTGAGAGTTCTCTAGAACTTCTACAGCTTCAGTAGGATGACATGTCGGTAGCTGAGTATTCATTGACGTATAACGATCTTTCCTAGTACTCCATGAATACAATACGATCAGTGCTTTAGGGCTCAAACTTCTGAGCAAGGTTTGTTTAAAGGACATCTAAGCCAGCACTATTCCTCTATGCATTCCTACTTATGTTAGGATACTAGAGAGAACCATTGTGGTTGAATGTTCTTTGGATGAGGGATACATCCTGTGAATGTTAGCAGTGGGAAAGCAGGAAACTGGTGTCAGTCTCAGAGACATGGGAATGTAAAATGTTTCCAGAAGAAGAAGTGTAAGGGACATATGTGTATGCAGGGTAGAAAACGTGGAAGCAGAGCTTGGAGAGAAGCATGAAGTGGTGTAGTTTTCGACATGTTACAACCACCCCCCCCCCCTTTTGTGGACCCCACCAGTATCAGGGAGCTGGAGGAAAGGGGAAGAGAGTAGTTTCATGCGGTCAAGGAATGCAACCCAAGGGCTCTAGGAATGATTCGAGGTGCGTTATATGTCTACTACTAGTAGCCGTATCAATAGACATAGGTGCCAATCATTCCTTCCTTCCACGAATCATGTCTAGGACCTAGAGTTCCTGGTTAAAACATTGAATTTACCCTCATGCCTAGATATAGCTTTGGGAGGAGACTCGATAATCACACTTATGCTGACGGTGTGATCTGACCCTTGAGGCAAGAGTTTAGGTTGGAACCTCTTGGTGGTAGTTTCAAGGCATTAAGAAGTTAGTTTAGGTTTGGACTTGACATCCATAGTTCACACTCATATTGACTATATTATGAAAAGAGGTTGTGGTTTATCAACAACGTTGGAATGGGGTTTTCCTTGGTCGGTGAAAAAGGAAACCCAGGAAGAACAAGATAAACTCATGCATAGGAGGGTGCTACCAATCACTCTTCATTCGGCTAACCACACCCTCATAGAAGAAGAATTTGACTTTGAGAAATTCTATACTCTTGGGAAGGGGAACATGGTAGCAGACACACTCAACTGGAGTTCTGGCCTGCCTCTAATGAGTGAGGCAACAGAGAATTCAGCCGCTTTATAGATATCCTTTGTGGATCGAGAAAGAGAAGCTTTTATTCACTCTCTTACAGCCAATCCCCCACACCTTCAGTGATTCGGGGAGGTGCAGCATAGAGACATTGACAGCAAGACATGACGTGCTCAGATATCCACAGGACAGACACGTAATGGATTTTCTAATGGTGGGGAGCATGTCATTCCTTTCAAGGGACGTACCATGGTACTAGTGTAACTTCAAGAGGATGTGTTGAAGGAGTTCCACACATCCCCTCTAGAAGTACATCCAGGAGTGGCGAAGATGTACCAGGACCTATGACGACAACACTGGTGACCAGGAATGAAGAAAGCAGTTGCAGAATTTGTCTCTCGGTGCCTCACTTGTCAGCAAGTGAAGGTGGAGCATCAAGTACCAGTAGGCTTGGATCAGCCTTTATATGTCCCAGAGAGGAAGTTGGATGGGATATCCATGGACTCCGTGACAGGAAATCCATATACATCTAGAGGTCTTCACTCGATATGGACGATCATCGAACGAATCACCAAGTCGGACCACTTCATACTGATCAAAGCACATGTTTCAGTAAAGAGCATGGAATGCCTCTATGTCCAATAGATTGTGCGGTAACATGGAGTACCTTCAACGATCATTTCCAATCATGATGCATGTTTTATTTACCGTCTATGGAAGAGGTTGTAGGAGGCTTTCGGGATGCAGCTTCATTTGAGCACTACCTTCCATCCTCAGACGGATGGTTAGACTGAGCAGAACATGCAGACCCCCGAGGACATGTTGCGTTCTTGTGTCCTCGACTTCGGTTGTAGCTGGGAGGATAACTTACCTTTTTTGTAATTCTCATACAAAAACATCTATTACTCCACTATAGTGATGACACCCTTCGAGGTGTTGTACGGGTGACCATGCAGACCACCCTTGTGCAGGACTGACCCAGGTGAGTCAGCACTATTGGGACTAGAGATGGTACGGGCTACCACAGAGAAGGTGCAGATCATCCAAGAGTGGTTGAAGACTACACAGAGCAGGCAGAAGTCATATGTCGACAAGAGATAGAGACCTCTGGAATACGAGGATGGCGACCACATCTTTCTACGGGTCTCACCCCGAAGAGGTCTACCGAGATTTGGATGAGCCGGCATGTTATCTCTGAGATTCATCGGACCTTTTCAGGTCCTCATAAGAGTTGGAGAGGTGGCTTACTGCATATATCTTCCACCGCATTTTCACTAGTTGCACGACGTGTTCCATGTATCCCAACTAATGAGATACATGCACGAACCTTCTCACGTCATCAACCACGGAGAGCTGGACATCGATGATGGGTCGACTTTTACGGAGGTTCCAATATAGATTGAGGATCTACATGAGCGGGTCCTTCATGGATAGTTGATACCTCTGGTTCACGTTCATTGGCAACACGAGAATCTCCAGGAGAGCACATGGTAGTGGGAGGCTCATATACATGCACAATACCCCCCACTTGTTTCCTTAGTTTGTGTTATGGATTATGGGGATGTAGAGCCCTGAGGTGGGGATAATGTAAAGACCTATAATTTCCATGTTTTTGTTTTAAATATATGGGAATTTTACGAGTCCATGAAATCTGACGGTGCATGATTCCGAGGCCCGGAGTTCCCGGAATTATCCGTCGAAGTTTGCTTAACGTTAAGTTCACGCACATAAGTAATTTTCATGAAAATGTGGAATAACTCTTAAACGGTTACTCAGATCAGAAATATGAAGGAACTGTTACACTCAGGATGGTGATTTTACCCTAGGCGTGACTTAAGATTAGTCAGCACGGGCCTCCTGTGAGAACCAAAAATGGAATAAACGTAAATAAAATAATTAAACAAATTGTTTTATTTTTCAAATGTTGTTAACTCACAAATGGTAACTCAGATTAATAATCAGAGACCACCCCTGAACTCATGAGGGTATTCTTTATTTAAGTAGATAATAACTTTGGATGGGGTGGGCCACTATAGAATGTTAGTTTTTGGCCGCAAATAAAATAATTAAGTGAAAATTATTTTATTTTAAATTTAATAACTTCTAAATGGTAACTCAGATTGAAAATATGAGAGTATCGTTGGGTTCTTTGGGGTGTGTTTCACTTAGGAAAATCCTATCTCTGACTGGCGCGGGTCGAGGGTGACTGATAATAATTTCCCGAACTTTTTTTCGGGTACGTTCAGTAAATGTGTGAGTGGCGTTTTGTAACTTTTGAACCGGTGCTCGGAATTGAAATCTAAGGTCATTTTTGATCTCGCAGTGCCGATATTCTCTTAAGAATACTTTCACCTATATGGTGGTTGGTAGATGGTGGAAGTTAGTTTTTTGGGTTTTACATGGAAATAAAACATTAAAATACGATCATATTTTATTTTATTTTTTTGTAACCACCCATGTGGGATTTGAACTATGGGGACCACCCGACCTTAACATCCCATGGGAGGTTATAGGGGTGTGGACCACCCAGGAAAAAACCCCCCGTTTAATTGAGAGAAACTCTCTAATCCCCTTGTTAATGAAGGAGAGCCTCGTGACCTCCTCCACCTTAATTGTGCCAATGAACAGACCATTAATCTTTCCAAAGCACCACATCATTTGTGCGAGTATAAATTAATTGGCTTACACCATTTTAAATTAAGTTATAGCATTGTTGGAATTTAGGAAGGTTCCGAATAAATGAACTATCATAAATTCCAATGATCAATACCTACCTCCCCCCTCTCCTATATATATGGAGCTTAGGAGGAGGATTTTGGATGACTTCACCAAGCGACTGAGCGATGGTAAAGTGATGCAACACCCCACACTTGGAAGATTACACTTCCCCAACAAAGAACGCTCCATCCACGAAGAACGCATTCCCCTGAAGAAGAATGCTCCACTGACGAACAACGTCATCCCCGACTTCAAACTTCTTCCTCAGGACTTCCTCCGATGTAGGACGTCTTCGACTACGACAAGCCGGCGTAGAAACCGACGATTGAGGAAAACGCCGACAACACCGACGTCAGTCTTTTCCCTACGATCTGTCTTCTTCACCGTGACTCAGTCAAAGAACAACAATCAAGGTAGGGGGTTATTTGCATGATAATACTTTTATTGATTCCTTTTTTGGTTTGGGAAAAATCATTTCAGAGGTTGTAAACATTGATGTTCATCATTCTTCTTTAAAGTTGAGCCACTTTCAACCACTATAAAAACGGAAGGTTCATACCAAACTAACAAGTCCCGACCCCTCCGCCAATCTCCTTTGGTGTTCTTCATGATGGAGAAGGACAAAAACCCACATGGAGGAGCACAACAACTGCGACCGACATCACCGTCAGCCATGACAAAGGCAACGGTGCACGACCCCGCTCCGTGGCACCACCGCACCCTCGCGGTAGTCCCGGCCGAGCCGCCCGCACCCTTGCGGCAGCCCCCGGCTGAGCAGCCCGTGGCCTCCATGTGCCATACGGCTCCACCGTCTGCACACCTCGCGCATCGTGCCCCCCCCCCCCCCGCGGCTCTGCCATTCACGCGCCCTACACACCCCGCGGCTTTTCCGTCTACACGCCCCACGCTGCCACCGGCCAAACCGACCCGCCGGCTTCCCAGGCCTCCCTGGAAGCACCAAACCACTGGCTCCCAGCCTTATATGCCCCACTCAGCGCCCCAGCCGAACCGGCCCCGACCCCTGGGTCGAGCTGCCCCGAGCCGTACCCCCTCGCGACTCCCTTCAGGCTGAACCGCCCTCGCGGTGCCCTCCGGGCCAATCCGCCCCCTCATTGCGCCCTCCGGGATGAACCGCCCTTACGCCGACCCATGGCCGGTCTACGCCCTCGCTTCCAATCACCATCCTCACGGCCCTCCGCGACCCCACAGGGCCTACTGGGCTGGGCCCAGCGGGCTGGGCCGAACCAAACGTGTTGGCCATCCCAAGGGGCCGGGCCGAACCAAACGTGTTGGCCCGCCCAAAGGGCCGGGCCAGAGCCAACGGGTCAGGTTGGGTTGACCCGAATCAGGTCTACCCAGACTGGGTCTGGCCGGGTCGGTCCAACCGGGTCAGACAGGACCCGGGCCCACTACGACCCTTTACTTTATTTGGGCCATATCTTTGGAACCGGGCGTCCATTTGATGAACCATCAGTGGCCCTGGTAATCTTGGAACATGAAGGTCACATTGAGTATACCCAAATTGAGTTTTGGGTATAGTTGTGTTTTGGTCAGGTTGGATCGTGCACGAATCCAACCGGGCCCCCGGGACTAAATGGCTAATAACTCACAGACCGAGTGTCTGACTGATGCGTCGTCTATTGTGTTTAGACCCCTATGATGTGGCAGACCTTTGAGATACTTTTTCGTGGTACTTCTCCATAGTTCAATTATCAAATAGTAGCTCATGGAGCGGATCCTTATAGTGAAGAATGAGCAGAGTGCAGAGACCTACTAGCTATCTAAGACCTACCAACTGCTGATTGATTGAATCAGAGTGACTCGACTAGCCTAGTGGGGAGTGCGTGGTTGTGGCGGGAGACCCACGGCGGAGGAGCGCCAGGTTGTGGTGGCAGACCCACGGTACTCGATAGGAGGAGTACCTCTACATGCTATTAGGGGGAGCACCTGATTTTTGCAGCAGACCCACAGTGGGGAGCGCCTTGGTGATACAGCAGACCCACGGTACTCGACAGGAGGAGTACCTCAGCAGCCCAAGGTTAGTGGGAAGCGTCTTGGTGTTGCGGAAGGCCCACTATACTCGACAGAGGAGGAGTTCTCCAGCAGCCATGGTTTCGAGTTTGTGAATAAAATCCGGGTTGAGCGGAGTCGGTTCTTTTTTGTTTTCCTCATTATTGAGATGGATTCCTTAATAACTTAGGTATATGTATGGGAATATACCTAACTAAGGTTATCTATTGATTTCATACTTTTTTGTTTATACATTTTGGATTTTGTGATAACTTAAGGGTCTTGGGGTCCCTAGTGAGTATCGTTATTCTCACACCTGCACGGACTATGCCCGCACCTTGTTGTGTTGGATGAAAATGACGGACAACGCTGACTGATGTTGAGAGTACCAGGACTGGACAGTACCCGGAGGTGGAACATACGGCTTGTCGGTACACAGAGCAGATGGAAAGATGTGGAGTGATGAGGAGACGATATGTACCTTCCCTTTAGGTAGGAACTTCGGAGGACGATCTAGTAGCTGTTATTTTTTTTCTTCAGTTTTATTGCATTTTAAATGAACATGTACATTCCAGTTGGGCTTGTATTATATCCCCTTTTACTTTCAGCACTCTTTTGTTATATAGTTCACTTGGTGTTTCATCCAGCTGTGTGCTAGCTTGTGTGTGTGTGTTGCAGGTTATAAATCCAATGCCTTCCCAATTTTAGGGAATTACGCCTTTGGTGCCAGTCTCCAGCCCCTGGCCAATAGAAGGTGGGCTTGGGGTAGTCATGGAACGGGCCCTAGGGGACGGGTCGTGACATATATTTGTTTATATAGAATAAATTATTTCATTTCATTTCTCTTGCTTAAATTATTAAACATACCAAAATATTTATTTTCAAAAAAAAATTCTTTCTTTATATTTTTCGAAAATACCCTTTTTCTTTTATATCCATGTTTTTTAAAAAAAATTTCAAAAAAATTGACAACATTATTAAAAGGATTTATTATATAAATTTTTATCGATGTTTTAATTTTTACAATGTTTTTTTAAATAATTTTCATGTAGTTTTCCAAACAAGGATTGTTTTCCTTTCACAAAAATTGTGAAATGAATCATTATTTTAACATATATGGAATGAATATAATTTCATATGATCATTAACACAAATAGATTTCAATATTCCTTTATAATTTTCCAAGATTATTTTCGAATAAGGGTATTTTCAAAATATTTTATATGTTAAAAAATTAATGTGGAAAGGATATATTCATTAAGAAATGTTTTGAATTGTAATTAGAGATTATTTTATATTATTCCAGTGTTATTTTCAAATAAAAATATTTTCAAAAAAAATATGTTTTAAAATGTTTTTTTAAGTTGTAAGAATATTTTCATGAAGAAATAGTCTAAGTGATTTTCTATCAAAATAATTTTCCATCAATTATTATGTACATTAAAGTTAATTTATATTATGGATATGATCTAATGATATGATCATTATTCATTCTTTGGATGGTTTATTTTTATGATGAAAAATGTATTGGAAACTTGTTTCATATTCAAAGGTACTACTATGATGATATTATTGTGAAACCCATATCTTTTTGGGGATTTTGATATTATGAATGTTTTGTGAAGCTAATTTATTTTCATGGGTTCTGATATGTTGAATATTTTATGACTTGGTGTCACACATATAAATGATTTTATTTATGTGTTGGTTGGGACCTATATCTCCCTCTAATGAATTAGGTTATGATTGATATCTTATGTGATAAAATGGACATGAATTGGGAGTCAACCTAGATCAATAAGGTATTTTTCTACTATGATAGTCTTGGAAGTGAACCATGACTACTAAAATGGTTTGTGGATTGAACCCATTCCACTTTGATATCCTTGGAAATGTTCCATGACTACTATGTAAATGATTTTCAATGCTTCTGAGTATGCCATAATTTCCATTTTTATGTCAATTTTATGGTCTTATGGATCACGTCTTTAATTTTATTACGATTCATGTATCTCATGAACTATTAATGTTTTTTCATGACTAAAATTTTTAATCCTGGATATATAGGGTATGGTTTTAATATGTTATTAACATTTTTTAATATCTTTATTCTTATTTTATATTTACATATCTCCCTTGTTTCCCCTTACTGGGAATTTGAGATCACCCTTTCGTATATTTTTCCCCAAGTTATAATGAGAAGTAATACATTTGATTTGTCTATGAAGGATCCTGGTTAGGAGGAACTAAGTGCCATATTATATAGAACTCTTATGTACTAGTTGTTTATATTTCAAATTTTCCAAAGGCACTATAATTTTTTGATCCTGAAGAATGTGTTTGTGTAATGTAATGAATGTTAATAAAAAAGGATGGAATATATATGTATAAAAATATTGGATTGTTCTAGTTGGTATAATATGATAGGTTTTTTAACCTTTGGAAACTAGGATAAGAAAACTACAGTGATAACCCTTTGGATAATCCAATGTATAAGGTAATAGCCTAATGTTCTAGTGATGAAGATATTATGTGGTTTAGCTAACAGTACATCACTTTCAAGATACTAAAAGTGTACATGGTTCTATTAAAAATGTACTTATGGGTAATAAATCTAGAAGATTAATGTAGGTATTAACTTTATAGTTACCTAGTACATGGTAATAGGCCTTACTATGAACCTATATTGACACTTCTGTTGTATATATTTTTTTAACTTATATTTTCATTCTGAACCACCATGATGGTTTTCTATAGATGGTGACCAAGAACAATCTTTGTTAATCTTTTCGTGTTGTAACACTCGTACCCTAGTTTAATAGAGTCAATGCATTACTCTATTTAATTGGAATGATCACAAGAAATTAAATCCCAAAGGGCCGATCAGTTCAATAGCCTTGGAAATACTAGACACCATCATTGGTTTTACATTACTTTTTGAAATGAAAAACAACATTTTATCCCCATTTAAAACTCTTATATCCCTTAGACAATCCCTACAAGTCAGTCATAATATAATTTTTCACATCCTAGGGAAAAATGAAACATAATAAAGGGGTGAGATCAGATACTAATAAAAGATAAACAATAGAGAAGAAGCTATCATAAATAAGCAAAAATATTTTAAGGAAAGGTATAATACTAAAACACAAGGCTTTTAAACATAACAATTAGCATAATCTGTCAAGAATAAATCAAATAATTCTATTATATTCACATGGATTTTCTACTAGTCGAATAATCACATGTAATATCAATAACTAATCTCATAACGAGTAAATTCATAATATCATACATTATAATAATACCATCAAGGACTCATTCCAAGACCATATAGAACTATACTGTCAAGGCCTCGTGTTAAGACACTAGTTTGTCTCATGAGACATACCAATGCATTAGGGGAATATAGTGGACCCCACACATTACTTACTATGTCTAATGTGTTCCTCTTATGAAAGGGATAAAACATAACCAACATAAATATTCATGTTTAAAAAAACATATGAAATATTAATACTAAAACTATAAACCATGAATGGTATAAAAATAGCACATCCATTGTCAAACATATCATAAAGCAGTCAATACATTCTAGTAGATTATATCATAATAAAACAAACATAATTAAACATAAAATCCAAAAAAGTATGTTAACATCTATGAAAATAATTTAATAAAATAATTAAAAATATCTTGAGACAAATATCAAATTTTCTTTGAAATCATTTAATAAAAAGTTTCACCCTGATAAAATATATTTAAAAAGTTATTTTTGAATGAAAGTGTCATATACCACTTTGAATCTTTTTAAATGAATTAACATTTTAAAACATTCATTCCTATATAAAAAAATCCTTAAAAATATTTTTAAAACTTTCACATTAATGAGAAATATTTAGACGAATAAATATTTAAAACATCTAGAAAACAAATTAGTTAAATATTCCCTTACATAAAAACTTAAAATGATTCCTTTTGAAAATATTTTTAAAAATCATGGACATAAATTATATATATTTTCAAGTAAATACATATGTATAAAAAATCTCAGATAATAATTAGATTGTGAAAATAACCCTTACCGTGTAGTTTCATTTAGTTGAGAGTGTTTTAACCACCTGTATAATGGTTAAGTTGTGTTGTTAAATTATAATAGAACCATATCCATAGTTATGATATTATATATGATCATATAATATCATTTTGTTAATAATATTTTAGTATTACCGTTGATTTGGGGGTTAACTGCATCATTTTACTATGAATGTTTTGTTTTGTAAGTCGTGTTTGTTATAAATAAGATGTTTTTTATTCATATACGGAATGATTTTAAGATCATAAATATTATATTTACTCAGATTATAAATTTTATGTTCATTCTTGACTGTTTAATATGGATAATTAATCTCCCCATGTCATGGAGATGGTAGGTTGTACGTATGCATGTGTGACGATATCATTTCCTTAATGGATAAATGGTATGGAATTGTGTCACACCTGGACTTTACATTTTTATCAGTTTTTTCAAAACCACTTTTGGTTCTTGGTTTTCTATTAGTTTTCCGGTGTTTCAGGATTAGATTTTGGTGTCTCATGTGTTCTTCTTATATGGTATTAGTCTTGTGGGTCTTGTATGGAACATGGGCTCCACTTTTGTCAAAGGTATGGTATGAGGTTTAGGTGGTTTGAAGTTGTATTTGTGACTCTCCAAGTGACACCACTTGTGGGGTAAGTTGTTGGGGTGTTCAATACCCTTCAGTTGGATGAGTCTTGGGGTTAAAAGGTGGTTTTCGTTTGAATATTTTTTCACCCTATCCTTGGACATCAACCCTCTTAGTTTTCCCCCTTAGAAACCCTAATAGTTAGATGATAATCAAAACATTTTGAGTGGATAAATGGGAGCGCACGGGTTGGGGGCACAGTTTTCTAAACCGTGCAGGAAAACCATGCGGTCATGTATAGGTCCTTAAAAACATTTTGAACTTCCAAATTTTCCATCCTAGGATTTATCCAAACACGTCCCTTTTTTATCCCATTCGACCATTTCAGCCTTTGAATCCTCCCAAGCTTCCCAAACCTCCCTTGGATATCATTTTTTAATGTTATTTTTAAGGGGAAACTTTAGGTTCTCTTTATGTAAGTTATCCTAGATTTGATTTCCCTCTATTATTTAGGTTTTCTTTGTTCTTTCTTATAAACTTCCTCTTGTCCATAAACTATGGCTTTGTACCTATGGGTTTTCCTTGATGTTCTTGGTCTAATCTTGGGGTTTTAGTTCGGTTTTCACCCCCTTATGGTGTGATGGTGGTGTCGTTGGATTTTCGCACTAGGATTCAATGGCCTTCATTATTTTGGTAGGTGATTCGATGGGTAATAAATTCTAGATGTCTTAGAATTGGTGAAATTATGATTTTATCACATTTCTTATTAATTATTCTTATAGCGAAATCTAGTTTTGGTGATGTTTGTTAATATAATGAATTTTGGTACCAATTTTGATCTAAATTGGGTGTTCTTCATGTTAATTTCATGTTGTGACAATTGTGTTTTTTTATAACTGATGTAATGGGTTTATAGAAATTATTTTTATGACAAATTGTTTTTATGAGTATGGGTATGCCATGGTGTTCAGAATGGTATTTTAAAAGGGATTATGGTAAATTGGGTACCAATTTGATGTTGAATTGGGTTTTTTACAATTTTATTTTTGTTATGCCAATGGGGTGTATCATAAATCATTCAATGGGTATATAGAAATGTTTTGGGTGATAAAAATTGTGTTTTGATGAATATTTTTATGCACATGGTGTTCATAGTGATTTTTTAAGGGACTTTTTGTGAAGGCGTTGTTAAAATTTGTGATGTTGTTTTATTGAAGTTTGAAAGGTTTTATTGTGTGGTTTAAGTGGTAAAAACCATGGTAGATTAGATTTTTAATTGATTATTACCATAACTGATTTTTTTATGGGATAATGTCTTTTCTATCATGAGATAATGATTTGAGCACAATAGGGGAAGCCTAGGTCCCTAGGAGGGCAGATTTGTGCTAGTACGGCTTGTGAACTGGATGAGTTCCATCCCTATTTCACTGAGAAAATGGATAAGGAAAACTCTAAATAAACTATATTGATGATTATGTGGGTCCAATAGGTTATGGATATGTTCCCTACTAGTGTCTCATGCATGATAATGGATTTTTCTATGGTTACTTTACTTTGAGGTACGACTTATATGAGGCATGATACTACCAAGTGCCTAGGGGTGTTCCCGGGATTGGATCCCATTAACTCTTGTGTATTTATATTTGTAATACGATGAGTTTTTCTAGAAAATATATTACCTTGCATGTTTTATTTATATGTTCTCTTTCATGAAAAATTCCCTTTGAAAATGGTTTACATTTGAAAGTTTCATTCTTTAGAAAATATTTCCACTGCTTCTTGGTTTTCAAAAGTGGATTACTTTTTATCATGTATTTCTTACCATATGTAATCTCTTGGTTGTATCCTATTGGTATTATGATCACACCCTACATACACCCCTTGGGTGTAACTAGACATGGTCTTGTTGGCCAGAGGTGATGGAGAGGCTTTGGGTGATGATGGTTCGGGTGTTAGTTCCCATCCTTGGTGAGGAGTTGTGAAGACAGCATGTGGGTGATGAACCCCTGTCATGTAGAGTCCTTGGGGGATGTTTTTATGATTTTTATTTGTTTATTTGGACCTATTTTATTGTGTTTGACATTATCTATTTTTTTCTGGATTTTGTATTAACCTTCATTGGTATAAATTTTTCAGATTCATTTTATCAAATGTTTTTGATGTTTTATGTATCCATATTCGGGTAAATCATTCCCAAATAAAAATAAATGATACTCAGGCACTTGTTCCATATTGTGGGGATCGGGAACGCCCTTCAGGTCTTGTCAAAGGCTGGTTTTTATTTCTCATCCTTGTTGTGGAGTTTTGGAGACGACTTGTGGGTGATGACCCCCTATCATGTGGAGTACTTAGGGGTTTTTTTTTCTGATGTTTATTTCTTTATTTGGACCTATTGTATTGTTTTTGAACTTATGTATTTAGTTCTTGATTTTTTATAAACCACATTTGGAATTAATTTTTCAGATTCATTTTATCGAATGTTTTTGATGTTTTATGTATCCAAATTCGGGTAAATCATTCCCAAACAAAAATATGCGATACCTGGGAACTTGTTCTAGCCAATGGGGATAGGTAAATCCCTTCAGGTCTTGTCATGATCTAGGTTTGGTGACGGTTTTGATGGAGACAAGATCTGGTTCGTGAAAAAATGGTATCATTGGAGGTTCATTATTTGGGTCATGTTATTTGGGTAAAATTCATGATAGTCTTGAGCATGGATTGTTGAGACTTGACATTCTGATAATGGGTAGTGTGCCTGGCCTGCACACCTTGTAAAGGTATTCAAGTCACCATGGGGTGTTGGGTTTTATCTAAGTTTAGTATTTTTCATGGTTCATTGATGATTAGGGGAATGAAAAGAGAGTATGTCTAATGGTCTCAGTGAGCTCACAGGGTCTGGCATGCCATGTGGAGCTGAGGATATTTCCCTAGAACATTACCTGTGATGGTGAAGTGATTGGTATATGGCCCCCAACCATATGTCCAAGTCACACATGAAAACTAGTTTCCTTTCACATAGTCTTGTGCACCTTTGATTTGGAGTCTTTTAAACATGTTTTTTAAGAAAAAATGACTTTATTTTATGTAGTGTGAATATTTGTGAAGTGATTTTCTAGTAAAGTGAAAGTGCTATTATTTATAAAATTATATAAATGAAAATTTTGAATTATTTCAAAAGGGTAAATTATGTGTTTACACCTCTTTTGAAAACACAAATTATGTTAAATAGGGTTTTGAAAATGTGTTTCTTGTACAATTTTATAAACCATATAAAAGTGTTTTTAATTGAATTAAGTGATGTAGAATTTATTTTTGGGGGTTGAGATGTGTTTTTTTTTGTAATTACTGAGCATTTTAAATGTTTTGTGAAAATTTAGAACCATTTTCAGAAATGAGAAGATTTGAGTTCTTAATTAAATGGAGATTTATGAAATGGTGTTTTTCATGAAATTAGAAGTGTTTTAAAGGTGTTGAAATGTTTTGAAATGGGTTTTCAAGGACTGAAAGTGTGTTTATATTGAATTATGGGTTCTTTTCTAAATTTTATTGTGTGATTTAAATTGAGTTCTGATTTTATGGTTAGCGGTTTTGAGAAAGATAAATTGTGGTTAAAAAGGTTTTGATTTTGGAAAGAGGTAAGGTTTTGTTTTGGTATTTGGTTTTCTCATGGGTTACCACATGAATGGGTTTATATGGGAGTATGGATGGATATGAGGTAGGTGCCTGGTGTGGAATGTAATCATGAATGTGTGAGGCTCATAAGATACCATTGGTGAATGCACAACCCACCAACACTATTTTTTAAGAACACTTTTGAAGGAAAGGATTGTGTTTTGATGATTTATGATTTGGAGGTGTGGATTATGTGTTTTTAGGATTGTAATTGTGGGATGTATCGAGTTCAAGAACCCCTCTTGTTTAAATGATGTTTTGGGAAGATGTTTCATCGATAAGTTTCAAAGAAGTGTTGTTCAGTGGTCTCTTTTAAGGAAAAGTGTGGGATTCCAATGTGCTGACTCCCATCATGTGTTCGGTTCAGGTTTGTTGTGTTTTGTGATTAAATGGTCAGATTGGTTGGGTCCATGGGTTTTCATGTGGGCTAGGGTCCACCCCCATAAATATTAAATGAATTATTCATGTTGGGTCCATGGTGATTCGTCATTGGACGATCCTCCAGTTGATCAACATAAGGAATTTCTTCTTGAGATTTGGATATTGAGTTTACCTCTCTACCTTTTCAGTTATGTGGTTTCCCCAGTAGTGGGAGAGTGGCTATGGGATGTTAAAATAGACCTTCGTTTTTGAAGTTCTCTGAGTTGTCGAAGGTGAGTGATGTTCATGGTTGGCAGTGTAAAAGTATGTCTTAAAGGGCCTCTAGGTCTTTTGTCGGTATCATTGAAGCAAGAGTTCGTGTTAGGAAACTAGTGGGGAATGTCAATCCAAGAGTGGATATTATGGCCACTTTCCAGAATTGTGTGTTGTTTGGGACTCGACATAAGGTCCCTCTCTGAGTGTATATTTTTATTAGAAACAATGGTCGTGTTCAGTGACACCTTTCCATGTCGTGTGTTCATTTTACTGTAAGGGTAAAGGTTGTGCAATCTTATGAGAGTCTCTATTTTTTTGGATACATTTCATCCTTCAGCAAATTCCCAAATCCTATGTTCTAGATTAAGGTGTTCCTATGTATCCTTTCATTATATTTTTTCCCATAAGAAGAAACTAGGGGTGACGTTTGTGTATCCTCTAAGCCCTTGTGTCGGTAAAATGATTGGTTGGGGTAAAGTGGGTTTGAACTATGTCATGTCTCATTTAGACCATCTAAGATCACAGTGTAGTTGTTTGTGGAACTGGAAGAAGGAGTTACATTTAGGGGTTTCCAAGGCATAACTGGGAGGCCGAAGATGCTTCAATAATTTGTGCTCCAGCCATAGGTTTTGGAAAGGAGTTGGCGCATAGTTAGGGGAAATCCCAGAGACATTCAAACCTTTGGTTAGGGTCTTATCCTTATTATGAATGATGTCAATAGGTTAAAGCTTCAATGTCATTATCTTTTTCTAGTTGTTCACATTCGATGGTAGATGTGGGATGACCTTGTTTCCTTGTTGTATCATGATTTCATACTTTCCCCCATTCGTTTCCTTCATGTTTTTAGTGAAAAGATTGAAATTTTGGATAGGCAAAGTGAAGCATGCAGTTTTCGCACGGTTAGTAGTAACCATGAACCGTCTTAGAAAAATGTGAGATAAGATATAGTAGCTATTATACGGTCTCCACATGACTATGCGCTTCTGCCCATGTGATGGTGCGAAGTGTCCCCTTTGGACAGAATGCTCTGCACAGTTAGCGCATGGTTCTCCAAACTGTGCAGACTTACCAAGCGGTCATGACAACTCTTTAAATTTTGGGGTCTTTTCATGTCGTCTTGTGCTGTTCAGTTAAGATGGTTGGATATTATGGTTGGAATACCCATCATGGGTATCACGTAAGATCTCATGGAAAAATTCTAATGTTAGTCTACCCCTTGAACCGGGGAGTCTATTCGGGCCTACCCCTATTAGTGTCTTAATTTTGTCTTAGAAATTAAGTTATCCCTAGTGGTGGGAATTCAATTTGAGTCACCCTATATCAATGACTAGGTTTTCTCCTTGGTGTTTTATTGGTTGGAGGTAGTCTCGTTTGAGGATATCTAACCAACAATTTCTTACTTGGGTAAATGTGGTATTGGAGCATGCCCAACAGTTTTGTTTGAGTAAGTTTGTGGTATAGTTATTCGGGTTTGTTGTTCATTTAAGGTGGACTACTTATGCGTTGTCTAGTAGTATTTGAGGTGTTTTTTGGGGGATTTAGTATGAGTGTGTTTGATCATTTCAGGTAAGTGGGGTAAGTTTTTGTTGGTGAGAGTATTCTATTCCTTTGTTTAATCAACTGAAGGTGTTTGGACTTTTAGAGGTGGGTGAAAATGCGGAAAGGGAGTCCTTCTGGTCTATCTTTTGCCCTTTGTTTTTACATGTAGTGTTCTTGTGGCTTTCTGGGGGGAAAATTGTTATGGTGGGGAGAATTTTTACACCCAGAATTTCAATTTCCATCCTTTTTTTAGATCCAATTTTGGTTCATGATTTTATCTTGGTCTCTGGGTGATTCGGGATTAGATTTTAGTGGCTCATGTGTTCTTTATCTATGATCATAGTCTTGGGTTCTTTTATGGTACACAGACTACTCTTTTTTTAAAGGTATGGTATGAGGATTAGGTGGTTTGGACTTGAATATGTGACTCTCCTAGTGGCACCACTTGTGGGGATAGTTGTTGTGGTGGTTTGTACCCTCGAGTTGGATGAGTATTGGGGTGAAAATGTGATTTTATTTTGGCTATTATTTCTTTCTATCATGGGCCATAATCCCCCCTAGGATTCCCCCTTGGATCCCCTTGTAAATTTTGGTAAATACCAACTTTTTGAGTGGACATAAGGGGGCGCACTATAACAACCTTTGTTTTTTATTACACACTAAACATAAATTATTACATAGAACCTTCACTTGATACAACATAGTAGATAAATAGGTCTAGTTTCTTTGGGGATGAGAATCATTACATGAAAACATAAAACATAAAATGAAACATCTTATTGAAAACATCCTTTACATGACCACTATAATCCCTCGTACTTAGCATTGCATGGGATAACCTGAGGACATGCATAAGAAAAGGGTGAGCTATAAAGCCCAGTAATGGTGTAAAAAGGGCATAACATAAAGAATAAAATACATTTTATTCAACATTAATATCAATGGATCATAAATAAACATGGACATAAAGACATGATATAGCATGATTATCATAACATGGAAATGTGGCAGCGACACTTAACATGGAATTATCATGAGCAAAGGATCATTTCACATTGACCATGATTAAAATCTCATTTCACTTTAATTATCATGATTAAATCCTCATTTAACTTTAATTATCATGAGTAAATCCTCATTTCACTTGAAGTATCATGATACTATTCTTTACCCAATTCATTGGAGCACTATCAGGGCACACCGTTCTTAAACATTTCATTTCATGCAGAAGTATACCACGTGGATCATACAACATGGATTCATTAAATATAAGCATTTATTCCATGATAAATGAATGTTTAATTATTCCATATAAATCAACAATCAATAAGTAAATTTTAATAAAGGAGAATACCATTGATATAGAAATGGGCATGATATTCACTACACGGTGACTTTGGCTTCGACAATCGCTGTGCAATTTCAGCAGCATATCTGTGTGACATAAGAATTCCTAAAATTGGTTGATGAGAGAGAAATGGGTGTCCTATCATATGTACAAGAAATTTAAATTAAGGGGGTCATATAGATACATGTCCCAACAAGTGTAATGCAATTTTGATTCATAATACAAAATAATTTCATGAATATAAATGAGGAGAGAGAAATTCCTTACCGAATTTCGGCACAATAACGGGTGTACATTGGATTCATTAATTAGAGAAAAAGGGGTATATAATAATTCAAAAATAAATAAGATAGTATATGGGAGGTGATAAATCATACCCTATCATTTTTAATTGAAAAAAATGGAATAACAATATAAAGAGACTTGGACAAAATTGAGAAAGGATGAAATCCCTTACTTGGAAGTGTAATCCCAAAGACTTGGGAGGGGATTGAGAGAAGAATATTGATAGATTGGGTCTCCTTGGGAGGATTATAGAGAGGTTATATTAGGGTTTTGTAGAAATCCAAAGGCTTTGAGTGAAGAGGAAGTGGGATCTTTGGTGGTTTTATATTAGAAAGGAGAGGAAATTATTTATTTTCTAGGTTTGGGACACCACACATTAAAGTAATCAAAACCAAAAACTAGCATGGTTTTTTACCATGTTTTTTTCCAAAGTGGAGTGGAAAAGAATATTCTATAAAGCCAATGTCTGAACATCTTAAAATAATTGGGTTTCTTATGTGGAGGTGAGTCAATCTCTCAATGAAATCAATTTAAAAATCTAAAATGTTTTATAAGTCATGGAGGGTCCACTAAGGATTTGTAAAATAAATAAAAAAATCTAAAATCACATTATTGTAATGGTAAAAAATATTTTGGCCGAACATATTGTTTAGAGTATTTTATTACATCACTATTGGGTTATTATGATGTCATAAAACACATTATATTATTAAATTGTATTTAATTTTTATCCAAAAATTCGATTGTCTCAAAAAATTATGAAAAAATCACTATTGGATAATTTCACCATCCTATTTCCCAAAATAATATTTATTTTATGTAAATAATTTTCTAAAAATTTGAATCTTTGATTTTAAAATAAAAACATGCATTTATCAAAAAAGCATTGGTTTTTACAAAAATATCTTTCAAACCGTAATAAAAATTACAATTGCATTCATAAAATTATATGATCATATATATTGAAAATGTTATTTAATAATAATAATAATATTTTATTAATATAATATCTAATTAAGAAATACTTTATTTCATTAAAATATATTTCTTAGTTGAATATTGAAAAAAAATACTATTTACACATTAAAAAATATTTTAAAAGTAACATTAATAAAATGAATGTATGTTCTCTTTAAAAAATAATGTAAATAATCATAGTACTAGGGTCTTGTTATATTACCCTTTATAACACCCACATAGGACTAGAGGGTAAGGTGTGTTATGGTGATAGACTCTTGGGGTGGCTCGGATAACATTGCTCAGGTGGTAATCTCTATCAAATTCCACTTCTCCCGTAGGTGGTTCTGTTCGAACTTAATGTGTTGAATCTCATCTTGGTCTTGGTCAATAGATAATACCAATGACACCACCACCTTTCCAAGCTCCGAAAAATGGTCTTCGTACAGGGCAAGTCTACTAGATGGGGACATCACTTCCTTTTTCTAAGAAAATTGGATTTGTTAAATCCCTATATTTATACTAATCATGTGATCACTCTTCAACGACTATATTTGAAATTGTAACAATTAATAATGGTATTTTGAAATAAAAAAACAAAAAACCAAGGAAGGTCATATTTTATATCACCATTTTACATAATCATACATTTAATTATATCAAGATGAATTTATATTAATAAAACTTTAAGTCATTACAATCTTACCCCCTTAAGAAATTTTTCCCTTGAAATTTTCTTTTTTCACACTAAAACTGATGTGGGTAACACTACTTCCTCACTTCCTATGATTCATACATCGCTTCTTCAAACTTTTGGTTTTGTCGCAACACCTTTATGAAGGGAATTTTCTTATTTTGTAGAAATTTTTCGGTATAATCTATGATTTTCACTGGTGGATCCTCGTAATAAAGATCATCCTATAACTATACTACCTCTTAAGAGAGTAAATGTGAATGGTATGTTATGTACTTTCTTAAGAAGGATACATGAAAGAAATCATGTAATTGGCCATAGTGGGTGTAAGTGCTAGTCGATAGGCCACAGACCCGACACGATCAAGAATATCAAAGGGGCTGTTGTACCTAGGACATAACTTCCTTTTCATTCCAAACCTTAGAAACTTATTCCACGGAGTTATGCATAGAAATACCATGTCTCCAACTTTGAATTCAAGGTCTCTTCTATGGTTGTCTACATAACTATTCTATCGACTTTGGGCTACCTTGATTTGATGCTGAATGGTTTTTACCTTCTCCACCATTTCATCAACTATTTTAGGTCCTAGTAGCTTATGCTCGCTGACTTTGTCCCAACACGTTGGTGTTCTGCACCTTTTCTCATGAAGGTCTTCATATTGTGACATTCGGATGCTCAAGTGGAAACTGTTATTGTAGGAGAATTAATCCAATGGAATATGTTGGTCTCATCCTCTTTTGAAGTCCACATAACATGATCTTAACATATCTTACAGTGTTTGAATAGTTCACTCAGATTTTCCATCTATTTGAGGATGATAGGCCATACTTAAGTTCAGTTTAGTTTTTAGAGCTTGTTGGAGACTTTTCTAGAACATTGAGGTGAATATCGAATCACAATCAGAAAAAATAGATATTGGTACTCCATGCAGCCTTACCACTTCTTTGATGTAAATCCATACAATTTTACCCAATGAGAAATCTTCTAGAATCGTGATAAAATGAGAAGTCTTCATGAGATGATCCACAACGACCCATATATCATTGTTTCCTCTAGAGGTCCTTGGAAGTCTTGTGACAAATTCAATGGTAAAGTTTCCCCACTTCCATGTTGGTATGGGTAGTGGTTGAATCATCCCCTCAATCTATTTCCTCTCAGCCTTCACTTGGTGACATACTAGGCACATTGATTTAAATTCAGTAATCACCCATTTCATATTGTCTAACCAAAATTTTTCTCAGAGATCTTGATACATCTTTGTGCTCCCCAAGTGAATAGAGAAGGTTGATCTATATGAGTCATTCAGAAGTTCCTTCTTTATCTCTAGTTCAGATGTTACACATAATCATGAACCAAATCTCAAAATTCAATACTTGTCAATAATGAACTCTATGGATTTCCCATTTCTGATAGATTTCGCCCTTTTTAGAATTTCCACATCCTTTCTTTAAGAATCCTTTATTTTCTCCATGATGGATGGTTAAGAAATCATTTGAGAAAGGATTGACTATGTTCCTCCCTTAATGATTCCCATGTCTATCCTCTGAAATTCTAAGAAGATTGGATCCTTTTCAATTATCATCATCGATAATGATGCATGAACCTTTCTACTTAGAGCATCTTCCATCTTGTTCGCTTTCCCAGGGTGGTAGTGGATCGAGTAGTCATAATCCATAATGAGTTCAATCCATCTTCATCGGCACATATTATGCTCTTTTTGTTTGAATATATATTTTGGGCTCTCATGATTAGAATATATCTCACACTTCTCCCCATAGAGATAATGCCTCCGGATTTTCAACACAAAGATCATAGCCCCCAACTCCAGATCATTCATGGGATAGTTTTTCTCATGGATTTTTTAGCTACCTTGAGCTGTAGTCTATCACTTTATCATTCTACATCAACACACAACCCAGACCCATCTTTAAACCATCACTGAATACAAGAAAATGTTCTCCACTTGTGGGTAAAGTGAGCACGGGCTTAGTGATATGCATATTTTTTAACTCCATAAAGCTCTCTTCACATTCATCACTCCATGAAAACATTAATCCCTTCCAAGTTAGCTTGTTAAAAGGGTTGGCCAATCGAGATAAATTTTTCACAAATCGGAGATAATATCCGGCTAACCCCAAGAAGCTATGGATATCTATTACCGATGTTGGCCTTGAACATCCCTCAATTGCAGTTGTCTTGGAGGGATCCACATATATCCCTTTTCTTGTGATTATATGACCAAAGAATGTGACCACCTTCAACTGGAACTCACACCTGTTGTACTTTTCATTGATCTTATCCTTCCGCAATGTCTCTAGTAAAGTTATTAGATGCTTTTCTTGATCCTCCTTGGTTTTGTATTATATTATAATATCATCTATAAATACTACCAAAAAATTGTCGAGATAATATCTAATGAATCCATTCATCATGTCTATAAATATTTTTGGAGCATTAGTGAGTTTGAAAGTCATTACTATGAATTCATTGTGCTCGTATTTTTTTTGAAAAGTAGTCTTAGGGATATCTTCCTTCTTCACCATTACTTGGTAATATCCCGATCGTATATCCACCTTGGATAAGTATTTTTCTCCACTTAGCTGATCGAACGAGTCATAAATTCAAGGCAGAGGATACTTGTTCTTTATTGTGATTTTTTTGAGCTCACGATAATCAATGCAAAGGTGCATTGACTGATCCTTCTTCATGATGAAGAGTATTGGAGAACCGATTGGTGAAGCACTTGGGCATCTAAACCCTTTATACAGATTCACATGTAGTTGTTTCTTCATCTCCTCAAGCTCCACAATAGCCATTCAGTATGGATTCTTGGATATTGGAAATTCCCCAGGTATAAGATCAATTGAGAATTCAAAATCTCTTATAGGAGGAAAACCAAACAATTCCTCAAAAAACACTTCAGTGAATTCCATCACAATAGGAATATCTTTATGGATGGTTTCCTCCTTAGACTCAATCATATGATCCAGATACATGTGCTCATAGGGTAGTAATATCCATGCTTAAGATGATGGTGCTAAAAAAGATTCATCTTCCTCCTAGAACTTGTATAGAATCAGGGGTCGATTCTCAATATGGAAAGTGTTTTCCCAATCACAGAAATTTATGTTGGCACTATATAGGGAAATCCAATCCATGTAAATATTTACATCAAATTCCACCAGAGGATTAATGACAAGGATCGTCGGAATGTTCAATCTAAAAATTAGGGAAAGAGAGGAGTTATATTCATGGGATGCAATGATTTCCCCATTTACCGTACTCACCAAAATCTTCACATCCATGATATGTGGTGGTGTTTTGGTTGTTTTAGAAAACTTTCAGGATATAAAAGAATGAGTGGAACCAGAATCAAAAAGTATGTTCACTATTCTTGAATGAATAACTAGCGTACATGTCACCACTTCATTGTCGTGGTTCACTTAGGTGGTGGTGGTGGAAACAGATCGTCCTTTCTTCCTTGGAGGTTGTTGGTTTCCTCCAATAACCCTTGTATTAGGTCACTCATTTTCAAGGTGCCCTGGTTATTTGCAGTTGAAGCAATGAAAAAATGCATTGAGAGTGGAATGGAGCGTTCCTCTTTTCATTCATAGCCACAAGTTTTTCTTATCTACAGTTAATGGCTAAGGTCCATTCTCTACCACACCTTAATCATTTCCTCATCCCCTTCAGGCAATTTCTGCGGTGATTCTTTCCACACCTTTGACAAGTGGGGTGTTGGATTTTCTTAGCACTGTTGCATTTATCCATCGAACTGCCAGAAATTTAATTCCACCATATGCTTCTTATCCCCATGATACCCTTAAGATTATCATATCTCCATTTCAACCTTGAGGGTACATCAGACAATTTCCTCATAGTTGTCGAAGTCACGGATCACCAAGGATTTCCACAGGATGGGTTTCTACCCATCAGAGAAGCGGTCATCCTTTCAATTAGGGATAACGACAGAGCCGGAGGTGTATCATGATATCCTTGTGAAGTTTTCCTCATACGCTCTGATGGATTCGTCATCTTTTTTTAGGGAAAGTCCCTTTCTTTCTTTAGTCAGATGGTGTGTGGAAAATATTTATCGAAAAACATCTTTCGTAAATCCTTCCATTCCAATGCCTCGACCTCTTACTTTGGCTTCATATTATTGATCAATGTCCACCATTGATCGACATCACCCTCCATATGATATGCAGTAAGAAGAAGCTTCTCTTGTTCGAAACATTTATGGATGGAGAAGATCTTTTCCATGGAGTTGGTCCATTGTTTAGTGATTGAGGGATTGGATGATTCATTAAAAGTAGGAGGCCTTTGTCTCTTGAATCTCTCGATAGTAACTTGTTCTTTCTTAGGGGTGGTTGGATGTTTATGACACCCCAAAATTTTTTTGGTATTATTCTCTTAAATTCATTCTATTCATGTCCTATATTTCATAAAGTGCTATGTTCTTTTGAAACAAAAATTGGTTATTTAAGAGATAGTCAAAACCTATCCATTAAACATAAATTTTCCACTTCTTTGTTTTGAATTTTTAAAAAAAGTCATCTAGAGTTATGACCAATATGTCATTTGATGTCTGATTGAACCAACTTGATTTTTTTTGATGAATAGTAACATACCCCTATGAATAGTAATATGACCCATATAAATAGTAAATAATGATAATATTTTATTTTCTTAAGGTAATAAGATAATGAGATATTAATTAATTTTCCAATGTCATATTGAACTAATTATATCATTAAAACGGTTATTTTTTGAATTATGTAACACCCTATGATTTCATAGTATGTTATCTCATTAAAGTAATTCAATAGCTTGTGCTACACGCACCACCGAGTTCAAATGCACCACAACTTACCAAACCTATCGTTCAAAAAGTGGTCATGAATAGTATTAACTGCATTTTGAATCTTATATACTCTATATAATTTTATCATCCATATTATGTGTTTCTTAACAATAATACAAGAACAAATTCATTTTTTCTGATAAAAGAAGTATTTTTCAAAAAATGAAAATTTACCACCTTTTAATGGAAAACCCTTTTTCAAACCAATATTTGACACTTTTATAAATTCAATTTAATAAAATTATATTCTTCTATAGAATCTGGACATAAAAATTTAGTTTGGATAAATTTTTGTTACTTCTCTGATAACTTTCATATTTTGACTAATAGTGAAAAATACTATATTTTAATTGAAAACAACCTTTTTAATTGAAATAATTTATAGTGTTAAATTATGCATTTGAAAGGTTTTGAATTATAATTGTATTATATTTTTATTATTTAATACAATTTAGGACAATATAATTAATTTCACATTTCAATTTTACATAAACACATGTCAATATTTTGATAGTTTTTACTTTTTAAAAACCTGCTTTTTGGTTTTGACAACGGAAATTAATTTTAAATTAATAAATGAAACTTTTATGTTTGTAATTTGGTAAAATAGACTTCATTTTTTAATTTGGAATATCATAATTATCTTTGGTTGAATTTTTGGTATTTTTCTAAAAACTTTCTATTTTTTATGAATACTGAAAAACACTACATTTTTATTTAAATTCGACTTTTTATTTAAATAATAATTAATTTTATTTAAATTTATTTTAAGTAAAAATAGATATATAATACCTATATAATTTCAATGTAATTCATTGGAGTCATTTTTATAATAAAATTAGATGTATTAAATTTTATTTACCATTTTAACTTACCCACCTCCTAGAAGTGTTTGAAAATTTTAATAAAACATAATTTTACCACTTTTGTGAATTTATTTTCAAAAATATAAGAGACATGCTTAATATCATTAACTATAATGTTGTTTAATAAGATAAAAATAACTTGTGGTGAATAGTTACTTTTGACTTTTATTTACACTGTAATGGCCCGGACCTCTCCAGCCCATTCCATTGTCAAAAAGAAGGCCACGAAGTGTTCTGGTGGGTAAGATGGACTTTTCCAACACTTTCCAGAATTTTGAAACTACACGTCGTGTAGTTTGAGTACACGTCATGTACCCCCTTGCCGGGTGTACCCCATGTTGAAGGTCGTGTCCTTATCGTGTGATAAATGGGTACACGCCATGTGTCCAATACTACACGCTATCTAGTCTTTCCCCGCGTACGCGTTACCGTGTGTTGACCAGTCAACAGTCGTGTGCTGTGTTGGAGCCGTGTGAAATAAATGGGTACACACCGTGTGTCTAGTACTACACGTCCTGTAGTCCTTCCCCGCGTACACGTTACCAGTCAACAGTCGTCTGTGGTGTTGGAGCCGTGTCTTTGTCGTGTGAAATAAATCGGTACACGCTGTGTGTCCAAACTACATGTTGGGTAGTCCTTCCCCGCGTATGTGTTACCCTCAAACCGTGTGTTGACCAGTCAACGGCCGTGGAGCCATGTTGGAAGCCGCGTGAAGATCGTGTAAAATAACCTAGTACATGTCGTGTACCATAAAGTACACACCGTGTACTTTTGGTTTTCTCACCTATAAAAGGAGGGGTCCCCTCCTCCTTTTCAATTCACCCCTCCCCTCCCCTTTCTTCTGAGCAGAGTTCTCCCAAGAGACTCAAAGGCTCTTTTTTCAATAAATTCTTCGTCCGAGCTCTGATTTATGATCCGTCAACGGCCACGGGATCGTAACGACGAGGCGGAACTTCCGAGATTGGATCAGTTTTCCTTCCTTCGGCCTTTCCTTTCCAACTTCCACCCGAGGAGGTTTTTCCGGGACCTGGCAGAAGTGACGGACGCCAACGGACGTCTTCTAAGGTTGATCTGGGGGAGCG
The DNA here is from genome assembly GCA_963277665.1 of Viscum album. Lineage (NCBI taxonomy): Eukaryota > Viridiplantae > Streptophyta > Magnoliopsida > Santalales > Viscaceae > Viscum > Viscum album. Next base: position 1,260,648,458 of record OY728132.1, on the reverse strand, counting down.
TTGCGATCGGAACCTATTGAGGTAGGGATCTTACCTTCATCTCTATAATTTGTGCATCATACAGGGTGGGTATCCTCTTGTTTTCATAAAAAATAGTTGAACCATTAAATAAAGATAATACCTGGTTAAATAATGGGGATGAGGGAGTTATAATGTTTATATTATATTCTGTGATTTTATGTTGTGAATTGAATAGGCTTATGCCGACTGAAAAACACGGTCGTTGGGGGCCTTTTCTTGCGTAATTAAATGTTGCCCTATATTTCTAGACCGTTTTGTATATGGAAACTTTATCGAATGTGGAAATTGGTTAATTATGTAAAGTTGGCTGTTTAAAATCTGGAACCCCTGTGTGATCACCCCGGTTAAACAAAATGGAATAATGAACATGTGGGTTTTGGCTTGGTTACTGGTGTTTTAAATAGAGGGGTGAATCCTTGGTTTTTATGAATAGAACAGGCAGAAGGGATGTGGTAAATGATGTTAAAGGGGAGATAATGTGGCACAAACTTTGTTTTTTGGGTTGTTGTGGATCGGGTAGGCAATAGGGCTGCGACAAATGGTATTAAAGGGAAAATAATGTACGGTGTAGTTGTAGTTATGGTGGTTGGTAGCGGGGCTGCAGGGATGGGTTGGAATGTGAATGAGCTATGGGTTGTGAATAATAAATAAAAAAAGTGGAACAGTTAATGAATGGTGGGTCATGGTAATGAAACGGGATTAATAATCAAAGGGTTGGTTGGTTGATAAGAAGGACTTGGTTGTGTTGCTTGTGCTTTCATAACTTGATTTGTGGATGGAAGGGATATGTTTTACGAACGATCGATGTGGTTGGTTGTGGATAGTTTCCCAGTAGTTAAGGACTAAATAAACTAATTCTGCTAAAACATGAAAACCTAAATGGGGTTGGGTTGTTTGTTGTATGCACGCGTCGTGGTAACAGTGTCGAGGCATGTGCTCAGTTTCTCTATTTAGAATCTGTATGTTGGGATGTGTGTTTGGTATAGTTATATATATCTATATCTTTGTGTTTTGATGCACCCCACCCATGTTGAGCACTTAGTGCCGAACACTCCCACATCATGGGAGAGGGTGTTTTCCCCATAGTTACTATATCCTTCCTACTCCATCTCCCCTAGGTTGTGATGGCTTGAGGAAACCTTACACCTAAGAATCTTTGGGTAGGTTTCGATTGGGGTGGATTTATCCCAAGACTCTTCGGGCAGGTTCTACAGTTTCCCAATAATCATCAGGATGAGCCCCAGGTGTGTGCCCACGAGATACATGGTTGTGAGGCCCAGGTGTGTGCGGGCGGGATACGTGGTTGTGAGGCCCAGGTGTCTGCTGGTGGGATACGTGGTTGTGAGGCCCAGGTGTGTGCGGGTGGGAAGTGTGGTTTGTGAGGCCCAGGTGTGTGCGGGCAGGGAGAGTGTAGCGGTGTCAGGACGTTCGCCGTTAGGAAGAGCAGCTAACTACTGGGAAATGGTGCGGGGTACCAAATACTCTTGTTCTTATATACTACTACCTGTTGTGATTGTGTTTTTGGTGAGTGTGGCTGGTGAGGTTGGGTGGATATAATTCCTTGCTAGGTTTCTTCTGTTGTTCTCACGGGACATTAGGATGTCTCCCCACTTTTGCACGGGAGCTTTAGGTTTACCTACTCCGTATACTTTTATGCTCACCCTACGTTTACTTTCAGGTTTCTAGGAGGACCCCAGGGTCGTGCGAAACACTACTAGTCAGATAGTTGGAGTTATTATAGTTGTTGTACTCCTGTTTTCTTTTGGTATTGTACTTTTTGAGCTTTCTTTTACTAGTACCTTGTTATAAAATTGTTTAAACATGCATGTGGGCTTGGTTTGGGTTTATTTTTATACACTTGTTCTTTTCCTTTTTTTTTGTTTACTTGTCCTATTTCGCGATGCTAAATTAATAAAAGGATAATGCCTCCCATATTTGTGAAAACTCATACCCTTGGTGCTAGTCACCAACCCGGGGCCTACTAAAGGCGAGACTCAGGGGTCATTATCTCCCTTTCACCATTGCCATCTCAGAAAGGGGAATCTTTGGTGGGAGGGGGTCGTGACAGAATGGTATTAGAGGTGATGGTTAAGAGATAGGATGGAGTCTATATTTAGTCACAGTGAGGATTGCATGGGATGGTAGGGCAACAGTGTTATTTAATCATGGGGCGTGACATAGGCCAGGGAAGACTGGCTAGGACACGGGATTTTAGGTCCCCCCGTGATCCGATGCAAGGACTTTGAGCCTACCGAACGACCAAGGGATACTACATTGACTGCAGGTTAGAGACCCTAGGGAAGTTACATGAACCATTATGATTGTGTTTTACTTGATTTGGGTGTTCTGGGAAAGAAATTGAAATGAAAATGATAAAATACAACCTTGATTTTTTCCTTACTACTTGGGCTTAGGTGATCATTGTTTACCGTATAGCTATGGCACCTGGACATCATCCTCGGGTGGCTCAGATGGCCAAGGCCCTACAGATTTAGGTGGTCGATCAGTTGAGGATTAACCGAGTGAAGGAAGATAGCCAGTGGCAGAAGACTCTCCGTTATTTTCAGTGGCATACCCTCAAGAAGTATGAGGGTAGTACTTCGGATACGGAGATGCAGGGGTGGCTTGAGGAGATAGGGATCGCTTTTACCTTGATTTGTGCTCCGAGGGAGTACTGGGTTCCCCTAGCAGTCAGTCATCTGAGAGGTGTGGCGCGACAGTGGTGGACGCTCTACCTCGGAGAGAGGATAGAGGCAGAGGTTCCATGGGCTGACTTTGAGAAGGAATTCTGAGAGGAATTCCTTTCTTCCATGACCAATGAGGAGAAGCAGCATGAGTTACTCTCCCATCAGTAGGGGAGTATGTCAGTATGAGAATTGGGGATCTAGTTCAAGGATCTTCTGTGCTTTGCTCCAGATCTCTTTCCGGATGAGGAGTCTCGGGCGAGATGTTTGGAGGAGGCGCTTCATCCTTCGCTTCAATATGTTGTCACCTCCTTCACCCTTCCGACATACTTGGCGGTACAAAAGAAGTCAGAGGTTGTAGAGGGGATTCACTCTCTGGGAGGTGCACCCCGAGAGGGGATCCAGTCGGGATCGTCGAAGGGGAAGGCAGTCAGCAGCAGGTCTCCTGTGACCGGACCTTCCAGGTTCAGGCCAGTGAGGAGTAGTCCCCACCAGTTCCAGTTCAGATCTTTAGGTCCTCGTCCCTTTTTTCACAATCCCAGGACCGAAGTGTTTTTCTTGTGGAGGTTTCGGGCACATTCAGAGTCGGTTCCTGACCCGAGCTCAGTATGGTGGAGGTGGGCAGGTTCAGCGCCCACCTCAGCAGCACCAGTTTCCAGTGAGGCCCTTCCAGCAGCAGCAGGACCATGCTCCTTCGAGGGTAGACTTTGCGGGAGGAGGCTGACCCCAGGGTGCTCCTCAGGGACCTCGACCAGGGCATGGTCGGGGAGTTGGACGACATCAGAGAGGCAGAGAAGTTAGGCATGAACAGTTGCACACAGCAGAGTTGACAGCTCCAGTAGGACCAGAGGTGGTACGAGGTACGATTTGTTTGTTCATCACTCTTGTTTTTGCTTTGTTCGATTCGGGAGCTTCGCACTCCTCTGTTTCACCTGGTCTAGCCCATGCTTTGGGACTAGACATAGAGAGAATTTCTGTACCACTGGTACTGAGTACACCAGTTGGAGGCCATACCAGCGTATCTTATGTTTTCTGGGGATTTGGGCTGACGTTGGGACCACATCGATCTAGTGGGGACCTTCTTCTATTACAGATGCATCCATACGATGTCATCCTAGGTATTTACTGGTTGTTTTCTGTTAGTTCCCTTATCGACTGCTTCCAGAGAAGAGTCGTGTTCTCCGACGTGGATGGGTAGCACGTATCTTTTTTTGGCGAGATGAGCTATCATGTGGGAAGTCGGCATGTGAAGCCTCTCCTTTCCTTGTTAGGTGGGTTATTAGTGGTTCCAGCTGATACAGAGATGATGGATGTCCCGGAGGTTGTTGGGTAGTTCCTAGATTTTTTTCTTGAGGAGGTTGTGACTCTCCCCCCCCCCTCCCCGATGTGATGTTGAGTTCGGGATAGACTTACATCCTGGTGCCCGTCCAATTTTGATGTCCCCTTATCGGATGGCACCTTTAGAGTTACGGGAGTTGCGGATTCAGATTGATGATCTGATGGAGAAGGGTTTTGTTTGACCCAGCGTATCACCATGGGGTGCTATAGTTTTGTTCGTGAAGACGGAAGATGGTGGTCTCAGGCTATGCATAGACTACTGAAGGTTGAACCAGGTAACGGTCAAGAACCATTACCCCCTTCCAAGGATAGATGATCTCTTCGACCAACTGAGGGGAGTAGGTTGGTTTTCCAAGATTGATCTATGATCTGGATATCATCAGCTGAGGGTAAAGGATAGTGACATCTCTATGACGGCTTTCAGGTGCAGGTATGGGCACTTCGAGTTTGTAGTGATGCCGTTTGGAGTTACGAATGCACCGGCTGTGTTCATGGGACTTATGAACTTTTTCTTCCGAGATTTTCTGTACCGGTTCTTCATTGTGTTCATCGATGATATCCTAGTCTACTCAAGATCAGAGGAGGAGCACGTTGAGCATCTCAGGGCAGTCTTGGAAGTCCTTCGACACCACCAGCATTACGGGAAATTGTCGAAGTGTAAGTTCTTGATGCAAGAAGTACACTTCCTTGGGCACGTAGTGTCTCAACATGGAGTGTCAGTGGACTCGTCGAAGGTGGAGGCAGTTGTTTCTTGGGTGGAACCCAAGAGCGTGGCAGAAGTTCGTAGTTTCTTAGGGTTAGCAGGTTACTATCATAGGTTCGTTTCAGACTTCTCTCGAGTTTCTTCTCCATTGACAGCATTGACGAGGAAGAACCAGGTCTTCCTATGGAGCGAGCAATGTCATAAGTCTTTCAACTACCTAAAGGAGAATTTGGTCAGTGCTCCCATACTCAGGTTTCCAGAATAAGGGTTGTTGTATGAGGTGTTTTGTGATTCTTCTGGCCTTGGTCTGGGGTGCATACTGATGTAGAAGAATGGAGTGATCTGTTATGGGTCTAGGCAGTTACGCACTCACGAGCATAACTATGCCACCCATGACCTTGAACTTGCAGCAGTAGTGTTCACACTAATGTTTTGGCGACATTACTTCTTTGGGGAGCGCTTTGTGGTCTTCTCAGATCACAAGAGTTTGTGTTATATCTTCTCCCAGAGAGACCTGAACTTACGGCAGCGGAGATGGGTCGAGTTTCTCCAAGACTACGACTTTGAGATCTCTTACACTGAAGGTAAGGGAAACGTTGTAGCTGATTCCTTGAGCAATAAGTCACATAAGGAAGTGGTTCAGGAATCCACTGATGCTTGGAAAGCGATGGGAGAGTTGGCCGCCTTACACTTGGATGCAATAGTAGAAGGTGTTAGAGGCTATTTTTTTCAGATGACGGTGCAATCCTCCTTGTTGCAGCAGGTGGAAGAGTCTCAGTGGGGGGACTCTGAGGTGGAAGTGATGTGGGATCGTGTCGATCAGGGGAATTCTCCAGAAGGATGGTCCGAAGACAACCGACATCAGATGCTTTTCCCTGGACGGTTATTTGTTCCGGAGGCAATGCGTGAGGGAGTTCTCCGTGAGTTCCATAGATCAGCCTTGTTGGTGAATCTAGGAGTTTCAAAAATGTTCTGAGGCCTGAGGGAACAGTTTTGGTGGCCCAGGGTGAAACGGGTAGTGGCGAAGTTTGTGGATAAATTCCTAGTGTGTCAGCAAGTGAAGGCTGAACACCGTGTTCCCAGTGGGTTTTTTCATCCTTTAGATTTCCCTGAGTGGAAGTGGGATGACATCTCAATGGACTTCGTCACAGGACTACCCAGAGCTCAGGGTGGTTATGATGCTATCTGGGTAGTGGTGGATCGGCTGATGAAATCATCTCACTTCTTAGCAATTAAGGAGTCATGCTCGATGAGTACCTTATCACAGAGGTATGTAGACGTGGTTGTGCGGTTTCATGGAGTCCCAAAGACTATCGTCTTAGATCGGGATACTCGGTTTACTTCACGAGTCCGGAGGGGGTTACAACAAGATTTTGGCACCCAGCTATGCCTTAGCACTGCTTTCCACCCCCAGACCGATGGGAAGACAGAGCAGACTATCCAGACGCTAGAGGACATGTTGCGAGCATGCGTTCTGGATTTCGGAGGATCATGGGTACGACACTTTCCTTTTGTATAGTTTTCCTAAAACAATATATTACACTCTACTATTGGCATGGCACCGTTTGAGGCTTTGTATGGGAGACCATGTCGTTCACCCATTTGCTGGGCAGAGGTTGGTGATATAGGTGCTCTTGGGCCAGAGGTAGTGCAGAGCACCACAGAGAAAGTCCGGCTTGTACGTGAGAGGATGAATGCGGCTCAGGACTGACAGAAGTCTTATGCTGACCGAATGTGGAGGCCCTTGGAGTTCGAGGTGGGAGATCATGTGTTCTTAAAGGTTCCCCCTCGACAGGGGCTGCGGAGGTTTGGGAAAGGGAGAAAGCTCTCACCTAGGTTCATCGGACCTTTTGAGGTGCTGAGGTGAGTCGGCGAGGTGGCATATCAGCTGGCCATGCCACCTCAGTTGGAGAAGGTTCATGACGCCTTCCACGTCTCCCAGCTTCATTAGTATTTACACGACGACTCCCACGTTATCGACTGGGTAGAATTAGATATGGGAGACGATGCGTCCTTCGAGGAACGACCAGTCAGAATTGAGGATCTTAAAGAGAAGTTGCTTCTTGGACGAACCATTACGTGGGTTCGTGTGTTGTGGAGGCATGGCGGCCTCGAGGAGAGAACTTGGGAGAGGGAGACCCAGATGAACGCTCAGTACCCAGAGTTGTTTTGACTTTTGTTTTCCCTTGTTCTTCTGAGCTTTGTATTGATGTTGTACTTTGTACCTTTGATATATGGAATGCTTGGATTGTCAGTTGTGAGACATTTTTGTTCTCTGGAAGTGTGTAGCATGTCCGGATGTGTGGGGAAAGTGAAAAAAATGATTCATAATCGAGACGCGTTAATGATGATGCGATTGAACCCATGCGGGTGAGTCAGTGCCGCCTAAAGTAGATAATATCTCAAAATAGAAGAAGGAATTTTCCCCAAACCACGTTTTCAGGCAATGTGTGGGTTGTACGGTGTTAGGGGCAGTGTAAGTTGGAAAATCCTAATGTATGAAAGTGGGAAGACCCAATTCTTAATCGAGAAGAATTAATGAGGATGCCATTAAACCCTTGTAGGCGAGTCAGTTCCACCTAAAGCGGATAATATCTCGATATAGGATAAGGAATTCCTAAAACATATGATTAGGGTTGTTGGTTGGGTTCCTGTTATAACAAGAACCCTAAGAGGTATCTTTTTGGGTTCCTCTGGGTTGGTTTTTGAATTCTCGGGGACAAGAATGTTTTAAGAGGTATCTGATGTAATGGTCCAGACCTCTCCGGCCCATTCTTTTGTCAAAAAGAAGGCCATGAAGTGTTCTGGAGGGTAAGATGGACTTTTCCCACACTTTCTAGAATTTTGAAACTACACGCCGTGTAGTTTGAGTACACACCGTGTACCCCCTTGCCGGGTATACCCCGTGTTGAAGGTCGTGTCCTTGTCATGTGATAAATGGGTACACGCCGTGTGTCCAATACTACACGTCGTGTAGTCTTTCCCTGCGTACGCATTACCGTGTGTTGACTAGTCAACGATCGTGTGCCATGTTGGAGCCGTGTGAAATAAATGGGTACACGCCGTGTGTCCAGTACTACACGCCGTGTAGTCCTTCCCTGCATACGCGTTTCCAGTCAAAAGATGTGTGCCGTGTTGGAGCTGTGTCTTTTCTGTGTGAAATAAATGGGTACACACCGTGTGTCCAAATTACACGCCGTGTAGTCCTTCCCCACATATGTGTTACCCTCAAACCATGTGTTGACCAGTCAACGGCTGTAGAGCCGCGTTGGAAGCCGAGTGGAGACCGTGTAAAATAACCGAGTACATGCTGTGTACCATAAATTACACGCCGTGTAATTTTTCTATTCTTACCTATAATAAGAGGGGTCACCTCCTCCTTTTCAATTCACCCCTCTCCTCCCCTTTCCTCTGAGCAGAGTTCTCCCAAGAGACGCGAAGGATTTTTCTTCCATAACTTCTTCGTCCGAGCTCTGATTTACGATCCGTCAGCGGCCACAGGATCGTAACGACGAGGCGGAACTTCCGAGATTGGATTCGTTGTCTTTCCTTCAGCCTTTAATTCTGAATTCCACCCGAGGAGGTTTTTTCGGGACCCGACAGAAGTGACGGACGCCGACAGACGTCTTCTAAGGTTGATCCGGGAGAGTGTTGCGATGGAAACCTATTGAGGTTGGGATCTTACTTTTGTCTCTCTGATTTGTTCATCATGTGGGGTGGTTATCCTCTTGTTTTCATGAAAAACAGTTGAACCATTAAATAAAGATAATAACTGGTTAAATAACGGGGATGAGGGAGTTGTAATTTTTATCTTATATTTTTTGATTTTATGTTGTAAATTGAATAGGCTTATGCCTACTAAAAATCACAGTTGTTTGGGTCCTTTTCTTGCGCAATTAAATGTTTCCCTATCTTTCTATACGGTTTTGTGGATGGAAACTTTATGGAATGTGGAAATTGGTTAATTACGTAAAGTTGACTGTTTAAAATATGGAACCCTTGTGTGATCACCCCTGTTAAACAAAATGGAATAATGAACATGTGGGTTTTGGCTTGGTTACTGTTGTGTGAAAGGGATGGGTGAATCCTGGGTTGTTACAAATAGAACAGGTAGTAGGGCTACGGTAAATGATGTTAAAGGGGCGATAATGTGGTACGAACTTTGTTTTGTGGGTTGTTGTGGATCGGGTAGGCAGCGGGGCTATGATAAATGGTATTAAAGGGAAAATGATGTATGGTGCAGTTGTAGTTATGGTGGTTGGTAGCGGGGCTACAGGGATGGGTTGGAATGTGAACGAGCTATGGGTTGTGAGTAATAAATAAAAAAGTGTAAGAGTTAATGAATGGTGGGTCATGGTAATGAAGCTGGATTAATAATCAATGGGTTGGTTGGTTGATAAGAAGGACTTGGCTGTGTTGCTTGTGTTTTCCTAACATGATTTGTGGATGGCAAGGATATGTTTTACGAATGATCGATGTGGTTGGTTGTGGATAGTTTCCCAGTAGTTAAGGACTAAATAAACTAATTTTTCTGAAACTTAAAAACCTAAATGGGGTTGGGGTTGTTTATTGTATGCATGCTACATGGTATCAGTGCCGAGGCACGTGCTCAGTTTCTCTATTTAGAAGCCATAGTTTGGGATGTGTGTTTTGTATACTTATATATATATATATATATATATATATATTTTTGTGTTTTGATGCACCCCACCCATGTTGAGAACTTAGTTCTGAACACTCCCATTTCATGGGAGAGGGTGTTTGTCCCATAGTTACTAGCTCCTTCCTGCTCCTTCTCCCCTAGGATGTGATGGGGTGAGGCGACCTTACACCTAAGACTCTTCGGGTAGGTTTAGATTGGGGTGGATTTAGCCCAAGACTCTTCGGGAAGGTTCTACTGTTTCCCAAGAATTTTCGGGATGAGGCCCAGGTGTGTGTGGGTGAGATACGTGGTTGTGAGGACCAGGTGTGTGCGGGCGGGATATGTGGTTGTGAGGCCTAGGTGTGTGCGGGTGGGATACGTGGTTGTGAGTCCCAGGTGTATGTGGGCGGGATGTGTGGTTTGTGAGGCCCAGGTGTGTGCGGGCGGGGAGAGTGTGGCAGCGTCAGGACGTTCACCATTAGGAAGAGCAGCTAACTACTGGGAAATGATGTGGGGTACCCAATACTCTTGTTCTTATATACTACTACCTGTTGTGATTGTGTTTTTGGTGAGTGTGGTTGGTGAGGTTGGGTGGATAGAATTCCTTTCTAGGTTTTTTCTATTGTTCTCACGGGACATTAGGATGTCTCCCCACTTGTGCACGATAGCTTTAGGTTTCCCTACTGAGTATACTTGTATGCTCACCCTACGTTTAGTTTCAGGTTTCCAGGAGGACTACCAGGGCCGTGTGGGACCCTACTAGTCGGATAGTTGGAGTTGTTTCAGTTTTTGTACTCTTTTTTTCTTTTGGTATTGTACTTTTTGAGCTTTCTTTTACTTGTACCTTATTATAAAATTGTTTAAACATGCATGTGGGCTTGGTTTGGGTTTATTTCTATACACTTGTTCTTTTCCTTTTTTTGGTTGTTGACTTGTCCTATTTATCGATCTTAAAATAATAAAAGGGTAATGCCTCCCATATTTGTGAAAACTCATAACCTTAGTGCTAGTCTCCAACCCGGGGCCTACTAGAGGCGGGACTCGGGGGGTCATTATCTCCCTTTCACCATTACCAGCTCAGGATGGGCATCTTTGGTGGGAGAGGGTCATGACAACCACAGTTAACATTAGATAAGGTAATTAAGGGTAAAAATGATATATTAATTACCCTAGCACATGTCCAAATTCTAATAGATAAGTATAATTCGACCAAAAAAATCTTATTAATAAAATATGATCCTCTTTGGTCCATGGGGATTAGATTAATACATTTATTATTATTTTACTTAAATAAGAGTTAAAAGAGTTAAATTCAAAGTTTGTTAACTAAAACAATTTTAATATAGGGTTACACAAAATATAAAGTCGACTATAAATATTCCTTAAAATTTTAACAAGATTTACCACATAATGGGATTTTATTTATTATTTTTAGATATTAAATAATTTAATTTATTTATGACACAATGATGATGCAGTAATCACCTAATTAATGAAATATTAAAATAATTGATATTATAAATATCCTAATAAATGTAAATTGATAATTTTGATGAATGGAACTAATTTTATAGGCTAATACGACATGTTAGGGTTTCTTAAATAAATTTTATTCTAATTGATAATGTTTTTATGGATTTCAAAAAAATAAAATACTAAATAGTGTCAAAATTGACATAATTGAGTTTTTAAAAACAATACTGTATTATTAATTGCTATAATATTCTTAAAAATATATGGATTGACCAAATGACTTATATAAGGTCATATATAGTAATAATTAACCACATGTGTTCTCCTAGTTGTTATAGTATGTTAATTGACTATATAATATAAAAATACAAAGAGACATGGTAAATTTCAAACTATTTAACTAAGAGTGAAATATAAAAGACAAGGTTAATATGATGAACTAAACCTATATAAAACCAATTGGTTGAGAGTTTTTCGACCCATCCCCACCTTAGAATTTAAAATTTTAATTTTGGAGCCATTATAAACCGAAAAGTATTTTATTATAAAATAATATCTCCTTATTTTCCTGAAGTGACCCTCACCTCTCTTATGAAAGGTCACTTCCCCTTATCTTAATTTAACACCTCCAAAGCCTTTTGGCTTGGCCAAAACCTACCCAAATATACTCCCAACTTTCCTCCGTTAATCCTAGAGGCCTTCCTTTGGTCAGAAATCCATCTTAAGGAGCCCTTTTTATCAAATCAAAAGAAAGAACCTAAAGAAGAGGTAAATATTTCATTACCTCTTTCATGTTCTTTTCTTCTACCAATTCCTCTTTCTTTGTTTTTTTCATTATAAGATAATAAATCCAGTGTCTTCTATATACTGTGATGTTATTATAAAAATGTTACAACCATTTTCATTACTCTATCCATCCAATAAATGACAAAGTCACCATACGTGCGTACGTACGGAATACCCTCGCCATGTCGTGGTGTAGTTTGTTATTCAAACACTTCATTATTTGGATGGGTATAATAATGAGTATAACTGATGTAAATAATAAATATAACATGATAATGATTCTTTATATATGATATTCCATCCAATTACATATGATTTCACCATCAATATAATGATATTTTCACTCATGCATACATACAGATTACCATCTCCAAGACACGATGCGATTCACTTCCACATTCACCATTCAACGATGATTATAAAAATATATATCATTAATAATAATTTATTATATGAAATAATATTTCTACTGGAGATATATATATTTATGTTCTTATGTACTTACATATATCTTATTCACTTAGTTCCATTCAATACGATATGAAAACAGAAACAGCATTTATGCGTACGTATGGTCTACCGTCTCTATAAATAGTGTTTTCCATTTCATATATATGTCTGTTATACATATTTATCTTCTAAATTTATATGATATATAAATCATGTCTTATATTCTAGAAGTTTTTAAATCATTATATAAGTGATACAATCAAGAGTAACTAGTTAAAACACGTACAATAAAGAAAGCGATTATTGCTCGAAATGTTAATTTCACATGGAAATTATTATTAAATGGGTAGTATAAAGTCTTAAATGAATCATGTATGATATCATACATATTAATATGGTCATTTTATAATTTAATAACACACTATGTTCTTTATACAGGAGGTTAAACGTACCCTCGACTAAAGGAAAGTACATTGTCAGGGTTAATTTCACAATCTCTTTATTATCTTAGGTATCTTTTACCTAAGTATCTGCTGGGACATATTTATTATCCATGTCCATGTTTCATAAAAGATTTTTCAAAGGTATTATTTTAAGGAACTTTTTTACTAAAACATTATTTTAAAGGTTTTAAATATTTATTCTTTTAAATCATTCTCATTAAAGGCTATGTTTTCAAAATGGTTTTTAAGGATTTACTGATATGGAAATGAATGTTTTTAAAATGTTAATTCCTTTCAAATGTATCAAAGTGGTATGGGACACTTTTATTCAAAAATGTCTTTAAATTTCTTTCTTTCAAAATTTTGTTACTTTTAAATGTTTTCAGGAAAAGGGATATTTCTCTCAAAGAGTTTCACAAATCATTTTCATCTATGTCAACATCCTTTGATGGATTTTTAAACTTGTATGAAGTTGATTAATTAAGATGCAAATCATCCATATTTTATTGAAGGTTTTGTCATATGTTTGACTGTGGATGTGTTATTTTTATACCATTCATGGTTTGTGGATAATGTATTTACAATTCTTATGATATTTTTAAAACGAATGTTTATGTTATGTTTAAACCTTTTCATATAAGGAATGCATTGAACGTAGTAAGCGATGGGTGGAGCCTTCTATAGCTCCTAAATGCATCTGTAGGTCTCATGAGACAAACTAGTCTCTTGGAATAAGGCCTTGACAAAATATTATTTTTACTCTTAGCACAAGGCCTTGACTATGTGGTTATGAAGTCTGGAATTATGCATTCCATCATTATAAAAGTGGATATTGATATTTAATGTGATTGTTTGACTAGTAGAATATCCATGTAAATAATTAAATGGAATTATTTGATTTACATTTTTCATATCATGAAGAAGTTTATGTTTAAAATGCTTATTTTTTACTCTTATACATTGCCTTAAGTGTTTATGCTTATTTTTGAAAGTTTCTACTATATTGTTATCCTTAAAAGGCATATGAGCTCTCCCCTTTCTTATGTTTTATTTTCCCAGAATTCCATGAAGCGTATTATGATTGATAAGAAGGGTTAATCTAGGGGATTAATGTCCTTATCAAAAAATAATTTTTGTTTTGTTTTATTTTCTAATTTGTAATGTTACGTTCATGTATGTAATCTATTTTCCAAGACTGTTAAACTGATCGGTCTTTCGGGAGTTGATTCCTTGTAATCACGCCAATCTATTAAAATAATGCACTGACTCTAAGTAACTGGGGTCAGGGCATTACAGTTAGTGTCTTAGGTCTTTTAGAAATAACCTTGGAAATAGATTTAGATAAAATCTAATTAAAGAACATTACCCTAAGATAGAATTTCAGAATTAGTATAGAAGAACTTCCTAGAATTTTGGTAATGTAAAGATTTTGTGTATTTTTTAAGAAATTCATCCCTGACTGGACATGAAAAGGTAGAGGCAGCTCTGGCATAGATGTACCTAGGAGTGAAAAATCCGACAAGGAGTTTTGGGCTTGACTCAGGATATCCTGATATGCGATAATGGGCCTTGTTACACTCTTGGTTATGACACTCCTAGGGGATATGCTTAGGATAATTCATATTTTCTTTTCAAGACATTATGAAGGATATAAGAGTAAATAATTACTCAAAAAAAAAATTATGATTATAGATTATATGCATAATCTTTTCAATCTATGTTAGGTATTTTACAAGATTGGATTTATGTATTGTGATTCATAAACTACCTGTGTGTATGTCATTGTTTAGAAATGTTGCCTAGTATAAGGAATGAGAAATCCAACAATACGCATGATCAAAAGATTAAGAAGGATCATATCTTTCAGGGTATTAATCTAACATTTGAAATGGAAATAGTCTCCCATGTATTACCATCTTATGAAGAAAAAGTACCACATGTTAATAAGGTAAGTAAATAATTCTCAAAGTCCTATGGATTTGAAGGGAAGAAAGATAAGAAAAAGATTGTAGAGAGAAAGATGGACAAAGAGGAGAGGGGAAATAAGGATTTTCCCATATGTGATAACTGTGGAAAGAATCACCTTGGTAAATTTTTGAACGTAATGGGATTTTGTTATAAGGGTAGAGAAAAAGGACACCAAGTACGTGATTTCAAGGATAAGAAAAATGTTTCAAATATACAATGCATCATATGCAAGGAGTTGGGACACTACGCGAATCAATGTCCAAATCATCAGAGTATACCCCCAAATGCTGCTATTGGATAATAATAAGGTTATAATACTACCAAAGATAAAGAGGAATGATTAGAGTTCTTATGTTTTTATTAAAGTATTGTGTCATTTGAGCATTCTATTAATGATGAACATGTTATAATAATTATAGAGTATATAAGGATTGCATTGCAGAACTATTTCATTAAGGAATTGAGATTCTATGGAACTAAGAAAAGTGACTCAATATTAGGTTAATTTTTTTTGGAAAATATATGGTTGAGAGAAAGATAAACCATAATATGGTTCTGATACGAAGGTTGTAATTCTGGAAAAATATATGATTGATTTGGATAAATTATATTGGATATTCTTGACTACCTTGAAACTGATTAATGATTTGTATATTCCATCATTGTTGGATTTTACAACATTTTTTCATAGAAAATGTATATCCAGTATTCTATATAGAATAACAGAGCATGATTGTAATCAATAAAGTTTTATGGTAATTCAGGGTGTTTTAATGTTTTAAAATAATACATGATGAAGGTATTCACATGTTATTACATAGAAAAAGGGATCTTAATTATGTTTACATTCCTTATAAATTTTGGACTGTGAGTTTGGATAGAAGTATTTTGGATAAGTCTAAAGGTAGGAATTGATAATGTTTGACATTGGATAATATTGTTAAGGTTAAATCATTTCTTGAGATTATTTTCGGATTGTCATAAAAAAGACAACCCAGAGGTTGGGCGATAACCCGTCACGCCCGGCAAGGCCGCGATACATTAAACCGCAACTGAAGGGCGACAAGGGTGCATCACCTACCACTGGCCTACGTGATAAAATGGTTTGTATATTATTGTTTTTTTAATGGTCTGACAAATGAATTCTAAATTCATTATTTTTGGAACCTTATTCGATTAGGATAAATAGAATATTTTTGAATTCTATTATCTTTTTGAGTGAAAGATGAGTTTGGGTAGGAATTAGTTGAAGGATGAAATTATACTTGTCAAGAATATTTTTTTTTCTCTTATTCTATGAATAAATTATTTCTTAATCTTTAGGAAGGTATCTTAATACCAAAAATTTGTTATCTTAATACCATATTTTGTTTTGAACTGATGATATTTTACATCATCTTAGATTGATGGGTTTTAGGCCCTCAATTTTACACTTTTTCTGATTGATGTCCTCAATCACTCCCTATAAATATTTATGTTTTTATTCCAATTATGTGTCTCTAATTACGACCAATTTTCTCCTAATCGAGATCATAATTTTGTGGTGAATTTTTCATTCCCTTTCACTCTTATTAGGACTAAATTTTATTTACCCAATTTCTAATGTTGGTTTTCCACAAAGGTATTTTTTTGTTTTTAACCTTTTATTTTCGAAGAAAAATTTCAAATTGCAAGGATGCAATTTATTTAATGAGGGGAGAATGTTACACCCCCAATATTTCATAGTACGTTATCTCATTAAAGAAATTCAATAGCTTGCGCTACACGCAACACTGAGTTCGAGTGCACCACAACATACCAATCTAGCCATTCAAAAAGCAGTTATGAATAGTATTAACTAAATTTTGAATCTTATATACTCTATAAAATTTTAAAATCCATATTATTTGTTTCTTAGACATAACATAAGAACATATTCATTTTTTTCGATAAAAGAAGTATATTTCAAAAAATGCAAATTTAACTCCTTTTAATGGAGAACACTTTTTAAAACTAATATTTGACACTTTTAGATACAGTTTTATATAATTAAATTCTTCTTTAGAATCGGGATATAAAAATATTGTTTGGATATATTTTGGGTACTTTTCTGATATCTTTCATATTTTAAAGAATAGTGAAAATACTATGTTTTAATTGAAAACAACTTTTTTAATTGAAATAATTTATAGTTTTAAATTATTCATTTAGAAGGTTTTTGAAGTATAATTAGATTATATTTTTATCATTTAATAAAACATAGTTCAATATAAGTAATTTTACATTTAAATTTGACATAAACACGTGTCAATCTTATAATAGTTTTTACTTTTTAAAATCCCACTTTTTCATTTTGACAACATGAATTAATTTTAAATTATAAATGAAACATCTATGTTTTCAATTTGGGAAAATAGACTTCATTTTTGAATTAGGAATATCAAAATTATCTTTGGGTGAATTTTTGGTATTTTTTTAAAAACATTCAATTTTTGTTGAATAGTGAAAAACAATACATTATTATTTAAAACCAACTTTTTATTTAAATAATTATTTATTTTATTTAAATTTATTGTAAGTAAAAATAGATATATAATACCTATATAAGTTCAATTTAATTAATTGGAGTCATTTTATAAAAAAATTAGATGTATTAAATTTTATTGATCTTTTTAAGCTCTTTTACCCACCTCCTAGGAGCATTTGAAAATTTGAATAAAACTTAATTATACCACTTATGTGAGTTTAATTTCAAAAATCCGATAGGAACGGTTAATATCAGTAAGTAAAATGTGGTTCAATAAGATGAAATGCATTTTTGGTGAAAAGTAACTTTCGACTTTTATTTATCACTGTTAAAAGAAAATAGGGTAATTAAGGGTAAAAATGATATCATAATTATCCTAACACATGTAATAATTCTATTGGATAAGTATAATTCTACCAAATATAACCTCAGGAATAAAATATGATCCTCTTTTGTCCACATGTATTAGATTATGACATTTATTATTATTTTATTTAAAGAATAGTTAAAAGGGTTAAATTCAAATTTTAATAACTGAACCATTTATAATATAGGGTTAAAAAAATATAAATTCTAATATAAATATTCATTAGAAATAAAAAATAATTTCTTACGTAATGGTATTTTATTTATAATTTTTATACATTAAATAAATTAATTTATTTATGACATAATGATGATGTAGTAATTACCTTTTTAATAAAATATTAATATAATTCATATTATAAATATCCAAATAAATAGAAATTGTGACTTTTTTTGAATTCCACTAATTTTATAGGTTAATATTACATGTTGAGGTTGGTTAAATAAATATTATTCTAAGTGATAAAGTTTTTATGACTTTCTAAAAAATAAAATACAACATAGTGTCAAAATTGACATAATTGAATTTTAAAAACAATTACTATATTATTAATTGATATAATATTCCTAAAAAGCTATTATTCGTCCAAAGGAGTTATATAAGTTTATATATATTAATAATGAGACACATAGGGTTCTCTTGTCTTGTTATTGTAAGTTTATTAACCATATAATATATAAATACCAAGAGACATGGTAAATGTCAAATTGTTTAACTAATAGTTCAATATAAAAGATAAGGTTAGTATGATGACCTAAACCAATCTATTGTTTGATAGGTTTTAGACCTATCCCCTCCTTAGCCTCTACAAAAATTATTTTTGAGCCATTAGAAACCAAAAATGATTTTATTATAAAATATTATTTGAAGCTTTTCCTAAAATGACCCTCACCTCTCTTATAAACGTGCACTTCACCTTCTCTTAATTTAAGACATCAAAAGCCTTTTGGCTCAGCCAAAACCTACCCAAATTTCCTCCCAAATTTCCTCCCTTCATAATAGATTCCTTACTTTGGTTAGAAATGCATCCTATCGATCCATTTTGATCAAATCAAAAGGAAGAACCCAAAAAAGAGGTAAATATTTCATCACCTCTTTAAAGTTCTTTTCTACTTCCACTTCCTATTTCTTTATTGTTTCCATTCTAAGATATTAACTAGAGTATCTTCTATATACTGTGATTTTTTTATAAAAATGGTACAACCATTCTCATTACTCTATCCATCCTATAAATGATGAAGTCACCATACGTGAGTACATACAGATTACCGTCTCCATGTTGTGGTGTAGTTTATTATTCAAACACTTCGTTATTTAGATGGGAATAATAATAAGTATAACTAATTTAAATAATAAATATAAGATTTTAATGATTTTCTATATATGATATAACATCTAATTAGATACGATTTCACAATCAATATAATGATATTGTCGCTAGTGCATACATACGGATTATCGTCACCACGACACGATGAGATTCATTTCCATGTTCACCATTCAACGATGATTATAAAAATATATATTATTAATAATTATGTAATATATGAAATAATAATTATAATTTAGATATATATATATATACATTTACTTACATATATCTTATTCACTTAGTTCTGTTCAATACGATATGAAAACGGAAACAGCGTTTATGCGTACGTACGACCTACTGTCTCCATAAACTGTGTTTTCCATTTCATATATATGTATGTTATACATATTTATATTCTAAATATATATGATATATAAATCATTATTTATATTCTAGAATTATTTAAATCCTGATCTAAGTGATGCAATCAAGAGTAACAAGTTAAAACACGTACGATAAAGAATGTGATTATTACCTGAAATGTTAATTTAACATGGAAATTTTTATTAAATGGGCAGTATAAAGTAATAAATGAATCATATATGATATCATAAATATTAATATGGTTCTGTTATAATTTAATAATATACTATGGTCTTTATACCTGAGGTTAAATGTACCCTCGACTAAAGGAAATTACAAGATAAGGGTTAATTTCACACTCTCTTTATTATCAAAGGTTATTGTTACGTAAGTATCTACTAGGAAATATTTATTATCCATGTACATATTTCATAAAAGTGTTTTCAAACGAATTATTTTAAGTAACTGTTTTACTAAAACAAAATTTTAAATGTTTTAAATATTTATTCTTTTAAATCATTACCATTAATGTCCATGTTATCAAAATGGTTTTTGAGGATTTATGTATATGGACAAGAATGTTTTTAAAATGTTAATTCCTTTAAAAAGTTTCAAATTGGTATGGGAAAATTGGATGTCTTTAAATTTATTCCTTTCTAAATTGTGTGACTTTTAACTGTTTTTATGAAAAATTCATATTTCTCTCAAAGAGTTTCACAAATCATTTTCATCTATGTCAACATAATTTGATGTATTTTTAAACATGTTTGAAGATGTTTTTTATGATTCAAATATTTCATATTATATTGATGGTTTTGTGATATGTTTGACTATGGATGTTTTATTTTTATAACATTCATGGTTTGTGGATAAAGTATTGACATTTTATATGCTATTTTTAATACAAATGTTTTGTTATGTTTAAACCATTTCATATGAGGAATGCATTGGAATTAGTAAGTGATGGGTGTTGCCCACTATAGTTGCTTGATGCATCGGTAGGTCTCATGAGACAAACTAGTGTCTTGGATCAAGGCCTTGACAAAATCTTATTTTTTGTCTTGGAACAAGGCCTTGACTATGTGGTTATGAAGTTTGGCATTATGAATTCCATCATTATGAAAGTGGCTATTGATATTTCATGTGATTATTCGACTGGTAGAATATCCTTGTGAATAAGTAAATGGAATTATTTGAGTTACATTGGCCAAATTATGCAGAATTTTTTTAAAAGGCCTATTTTTTAGTCTTATTCGTTTCCTTAAATTTTTATTCTTATTTATGAAATTTTCTGCTATATTTTTATCCCTACTGAGCATCTGAGCTCACTGCTTTCTTTTGTTTTATTTTCCCAGGATTCCAAAAAGTTTATTATGATTAATAAGAAGGGTTAAGATAGTGGATTAACGGAATTATCAAAAGATAATTTATGTTGTGTTTTATTTTATAATGTGTAATATAACATTCATATATGTAATTTATTTTCCAAGAGTGCTAAACTGATCGGTCTTTCGGGACTTTATTTCTTGTAACCATGCCAATGTATTAAAACAATGCACCGACTCTAGGTAACTAGGGTCAGGGCATTACAAATTAACTTTGATTTTGTTTAAAAATTAAATTAAAAATACATAGAAAATTATTTTCAAAAAATGGAGTTCATTTTTGAATTCTACATTTTGAAAAATGGTTAGAGTAACTTTTTGGGATTTTTCTAAAAAACATGAATTTTCATGAATAATAAAAATACAGTTTTATGTTTTCGATAGTTTAAATACATCATAAAGATGTAATAATTTAATATAAAAGTCTTGTCTACTTTTTTACGGTAACTTATGACATGAGGTGTCCCATGTGGAAAAAACCATGGGCAAATACCATGGGAAATCCCATGGTTTTGCAAAAACCACTAATGAGGTGTCCTTTTTAATTAATAAAGAACTCCCTCTTAATTACTATAAATACCCACTCACCCCCTTCGTTTTATTTCCTTCCAAACTTATTATCCATGATTATATGGTGTTATTACCTCCCTATGAGTCTTTACAAGGTGTCCTAAAATCCCTAGGGTCCCAACCTTCATGTTTTGGGAGTTACTCTACAAGGTAAGATAATCAACCACCTTTCTCTTTTCTTAAAGATTTCATTTATGTTTTCTATTTTCTGTTAAATTGTATTGTATTGATATATGTCATTAAATATTCCCCTTACTTCCCATATTATTTTTTAGTGATTATAAACCCTCTTTCACTCATCACACTGTTTTATGAAATTTGATGTTGCGTCGTTAGGCTGCCGAGTTTTCATAAGAGATTTCTTGATTTTTCTCTTATTTTGAGTTCCTTTCTTTTATACTTATTTCCTCACCTCACTTAATCCAAATTCTATGATAATTAAATTACCTTACATGGAATAGAATTATATTATTCTAATTTAATATTTCTTCATCATTTCTATTTCCCTCTCCTCTTATACTAAAAATGAAAACACCATTCAAGATGTGTTAAATTATCACATTCAAGGATGACAGGTTCTTAATTTTCATTACCATATTCAATTCTGGTCATGAAACCATTTTTAGGGTTTAACCAGATTCAAATATATGTATTTTATCTCATTAATGTTCTGTAATCCCTACACACACATAATATGGAATAATAATACAAAACAAGTTTATTTTACATAAAACCGCCTAGCTAAATCCAAGCGTTTATCAATAACTTTTAAATAATGATTCATTCTCAAGTACATAAACTAGAATCATTATAAGATCATTTATATATATCTAATGTCACTAATTATATATATTAACAATTCTGTATGTTTAACCACATTTCAAATGAACTTCCATTCATGAATGCAAGTAAATGAATCATGAAAACCAAGGAAGAAAATGTTTCCAAAACAATAAAATTGAACCTCTTAAACCCATAAAAAGGGACATGAATGAACCTACTAAATTTATAATAAACCAATTAAGTGTATAATATTTTTTAGAATTATTAATTAATGAAGATAAATTTTATTATTCGGTTCATTAAAACAAATGAAGAATAAACTCAAGCATAAGGTAAGGGGTTTCTCATCTCACTTTCATTTTCGTGAGATTTCCATTGTATGCCAATTATTTCATGTATGTGCTATATGTATAATTACAATGGATATATAATAACATTTTTATCTTTATATTCATGCTATTCAATTACTCATTTCATGGTTATTAAGTTCTGGTCATATGATATGGCCGATTACATTGTGGTAAGAGATTTTGTCTCAACTACTATTTTGTTGTGAATAAAATTGTATTGTGCACCTAATAATCCTTATGTGATGTACCTAATAACCATTTAAGATCAATTTTCATTTGAAATTATATTTATATTAAATATCCATAATCTCATTTCATTTATATTTTTTTGTCTAAACAGTATACCATTTAACAAATGGTGTTTATTTGGAAAGTTATTTTAACTATGGAAGTATTGATGAATCTATATACTATACTCTATACGGATATTAAAAAGTCGTATTTATCTTGTATTGAATCAATTTATAAATAATTATTTGGAAATATAGTGTCATGTGGGGCCCGCTATAGCACCAGGATGTATTGGTAGGTCTTGGGAGACAAATCAGTTGGCGACAAACCCTTAGAGTTTGTTTCCAAAAATAAGACGGCTTTCTACCCACAGAACTAAACCATTTTAACTTTTTTATGGTATAATGTTCTACATACATGATTACCAATTACAAATAATTCCCTTTATTCATTATCAATTATTACTATCCTTGAGATATTCACTATGACAAAACCTATGGATGAAATTTCATTTTCAGTTTATTAATGGCGTGAGTTTTCATATATTCAGCATGAAATATTGATATGTCAAATTGTTTATGATTCAGTTATTATTGATTCATGATTCCACTATTTTTAACCCTTACTGAGGGTTTGAGCTCACCATTTCTTACCTTCAATAGGTGATGAAGAGGATATCATTTGTTGAGTTTCTGTGGATGCAAATTTTAGTTTTTGTTATGTTTTGTTTTTTATAACCTTTTCCAATGTAATTTGATTTACATCTATGTATCTAGTTTCGTAAATACTACTAAACTGATCATTCCTTCTATATTTTCATTCCATCTAACCATGCCAATATAACATGTAATGCATTGACTATGGTCTGGAGGGATAGAGGTGTTATAGTTGGTATCAGAGAAAGTTTAGTAGAAAACATGGAAACTATAGTATTAAATGTATAGTAGGGAACAAATACCTAAGGTAGTATTTGAGGATAAATGTACAAGAAAGTCCTCATATTTTGGTGGGGAATATATTATATGAATCTTTCTAGCAAATACATCCCTGTCTGGATATGAGTTGGTAGAGGTGGCTCTGGCATAGATGGACCTAGGAGTGAAAGCTCCCACAAGGAGTTTCAGGCTAGACACAGGGTATCCTGGTACATGACAACGAGCCTTGATGCACTCTTGGTTATGACACTCCTAGGGGATATTCTTAGGACAATTCTTATTTTCATTACAAGCCATTATGAAGGATTGGGATGTAAAATATTCTCAAAGAAACCATTTTTCTGATTATGGGATTATCGAAGCATAGGATCTCAATTTATGCTAAGTATTTTGTTAAGTTGATATTTTACATAATGATTCATACCCTTATTTAATGTGTGAAATTATATATAAATGGAGTCTAATGGAAGAATGGAATCAATACTCATGGGAAATGTAGGGATCTCCCCACTAAACTGGTCAACACAGTCAATGTGGGAGCATTTTAGATCATGACCATATTTGGACAACTTACTCAGGTGGTAACAAATAACCCTTCCAGACGTGTGTTGGATCATTTCATACGGTAGAAGCCCTCATATTTCAGAGGGACTACTAATCTTGTGGTTGTTGATCAATGGATAAATTCCCTTGAAAAGTATTCATGGTATTAAGATGCAATGAAAATGAAAATGAAGTACCAGAAGTATATTGTCTCAAGGGAGACGATGATCAATGGTGGCCCTTTATTCAGAATACCACAGAGGAAGAAAAAATATAAGATATGTAATGGAGGACTTTTAAGTAAATATTCTTTAAAAAATATTTTCCTCGTGAGCAAAGAAATGAAATGAAGAGGAAATTACTTGGCTTAAAGCAAAGGGAAGAAGACAGTGTTGCAGAGTATGAGCCTACCTTCATAGGGCTATCTAGGTATTACATAGATTACGTATGTGAATCAGAAGACAAGATTGATCATCTCTTTTAAGGTATTAATCCATGTATTCAAAGGGCACTGGCTTCTCAAACATTTTCATCATGTGATAAAATTGTCTCAAGTGCCATCAAAACAAAGAATGAATTTCATCGATCAGATTTCTTCAAGGGAAAACAAGATAAAAAGTGGTACTCTGATAACCAAAGGAAAGGTGAAGCACAAATGAAGAACAAGGGAACAAAGAAATTCCCATTATGTGAGAACTGTGGAAATAATCTTCTCGAGAAATGCTTGAAAGGAATGGGAGTCTGCTATATGTGTTGAGAAAAGGGTCATCTATCTCATGAATGCTAGGGGAAGAAACAATTTGATGGTGTTCAGTGATACAATTGTAGAGAGACGGGACACTATGAAATTGAGTGTCATAAGCGCAAAGGTAACATGACTCAGAAAAAGCCCAGAGATCAAGGGAGATCTTATGTGATTATAACTACGGAAGTTGAAGTCCCAAATGATGTGGCGATAGGTACTTTAATTGTTTCATCAAACATATCCAAAACTGTATTTGAATCTTGATCATCACATTCATTTATATTTTCCCATTTTGCTATGAAAATTAGACAAGCCCAATTTGATTTAATAAAGAAGTTATTAGTCAATACTCCTAGGGGATGCATCATTGCAACAAAGGCATGTCAACTAGTCCCCCTCGTGACACATAGAGGTTCTTTAGTTTCTAACCTTATCATTATACCAATGAATAAATTTGTTATAATTCTCGGTATGAATTAGCTTTCAAACTATGATGCATAGATTTATTGCAAGAAAAAGGAAGTTACAATTTTTTAAAATGGTGTCGAATCTCTTATCTTTAGAGTAGAGACCTCTCCATATGAATATTATCTACACCCACTGTAACACCCCAGGTAAATAAAGAATATGAAATTTTCATATTTATCCATATTTGTGAATAAAATATTAATATTACTTTAAAGGGGACGCTATGCTTGATGGCGTACCCAACACGCAACAATGAGTTTCTTGGGAATCTTATGTTGCACTCTAATAATAAAATAATATTATTTTAAATGGTAGTTAACTTGTAGTCGTTGTATTGGCGGGAATGGATAGAAATAACTAAAATATGATTATATATGTTTTTAAATGTGTTTACATTTATCCAATAAAAGATAAAGGCTTAAAATACAGAAAGAATTCAATTCTAGGCGTATATTCCCTAGTTTCCACTAAAGGTTCACTTATCTCCTTTTGATGGAGAACCGTCATTAAATATAGTTTTGTTCACTCTTATACATCCTTTTGAACCAAATAAAACTCTTATTATGAATTGGGACATCAAAATTTACTTTGTGTAAATTTTTGGTATCTTTCTGATAAAGTTCATTTTTTAATGAATAGTGTAAAATGTTGTATTTTAATTCAAACCCTCTTTTTAATATAATTTATTAATATGATTCGATTATATTTTGAATTGGTTTTAATTTGAAATTAGAATACATTTTTACCATTAAATCCAATAGTGGTCGTTGGAATTAATTTCACTTTGAAATCAAACTTAAACTAGTGTCAATCTTTTGATACTTATTGTTTCATAAAAACACGCTATTTGCTCTGACAGCAGGAATTAATTATTAAATTAATTAATGTGACTTATATGTTTTGAATTTTGTAAAATGGACTTCATTTTTGAATTCGGAATATCAAATATAGCTTAGGGTGAATTTTTGGTAATTTTCTGAAAAACTTCAATTTTTGATGAATAGTGAAACCACTAAGTGGTACTTATAAAAACTGATTTTTCTTTGAAATAAAATTTTGCCATCTTTGTGTTTTGAATTTCAAAAATCCGACATACATGGTTTTCATTAAGAAGTAAAATGTGGTTCAATGAGATTATAATAATTTTTTGGTGAATAGTAACTTATTAAGTTTCTAATCGCGATTAGAGGTAATTAGTGTAGTTTAAGGTAAGAATAATGTTTTAATAAAATGAAATGACCTAGACACATGTCATAACCTTATTTTATGTGTCATGGACGACCAAGAAAAGCCATTGGTCAACTTGGGGACCCCATGGAGCCACTTTGGTTGGGAAATGACATAAATAACATTTTATTTAATGTTAAAGTAAAAATGACACAAACATGAGTTATTTTACTAAAACAATTTTTACATGGGGTTATACAAGTTAGATTTTTTACTATAAATATTCATTGGAAATATCAAAATATTTACAACATCATAGTATTTTTTTATAATTTTTAGACATTAAATAAATTAAATTATTTATGACATCATGATGATGTAGTGATGACCTCATTATTTAACGATTTAAATAAAATGGAAAGATAATGTAATATCTAAAACCTAAACATGTCAAAAACCTATTGGATGAGTGGATTTAGAACCCTTATCATCTTATCCTTGAAATAAATCAATGTGGGACCTCTTAAATCCGAATACCATTTTTTAATAAAGTGACTTTTCTTTACATTCCCAGAGTGCCCCTCCTCTCCTCTTATAAAAGGTCCCCACCTCTACCTACTTACCCACACTCCCAAAGCCTTTGGATCGGCCAAATCCTGCCCATTTTGGCTCTCCACATCCCTATCTTACTCCTTGAAGCCTCACTTTGGGCAGAATGCTTCCCAAGGAAGCCTTTGAGCTCAAACCAAGGGGAGTTACCCGATTTTAAGGTAATGTCTTCTTTTGAGTCCTTTTGTTTTATTTTGCTTCTCCAACACCCTAAACTCTTTTTATTCTTTTATTTTGTAACAACTCCAGTATCCTCAATATACTAGTATGTTGTTATAAGAATTATTCGAGCTACACTTACACACACCTACATCTAATGGTTAAATAACGTACTGTTTCCGTGGATGGTGAATTTCTGCCTCCCGAAACGATGATTGCTCAACATTCTTATAACACCTTCAAAGGTGGCCATTAATATGACACTATATTTATATATGATATATAATATGTTTATGTTTTCCTTAAGCTTATGTATTTTCCATTTTTGTCATACCTTTATGGTTTACATTATGGGTAAACGTGATATCTTCATTTAAGGAAGTGCGGACTACCGCCCCCTCAAAGTGATGTGATTCGTTAATTCCATATGTGGGACGTATAAAGGATGGATTTAAAGTTATTATATATTATTTTATACTGGAATTATAATATACCTCTATATCATTATTATTTCTTTCCATTAATGTATGAGATAAAAATGAAAGTAGCGTTCATGCGTATGTACGGCTTACCGTCTCCATGAACGGTGCATTTCATTTCTTATCCCCAAATGTAATGTACTATTATAAGTACATATTTATAATGAATATATATAATGTATGTTACATATAAATGATGAATATAATTCTGGAATTAAAATATACATACCTCTCATTTAGTTTTAATTCCATTAAAATGAAAAAGAAATGAAAGTAGCGTTCATGCGTACGTACGGCTTACCTCTCCATAAACGGTGCATTTCATTTCTTACCTCTAAATGATTATGTATTTATATAAATACATGTATATTCTGGATATATATGATATATATGATATCCAAATCATGAATATCATTCTGGATATAATGAACTATTGACCACACGAACAACATGTAATTGTAAGAAGTCTACTTTTGACTTAAGAACCAAATATCGACAAAACAAACATTATTAACTTAAATGATTACATAATGTTTATAACATTTCAATAATTGATATAAAAGGAATAATTAACTTGAAAATTTTTCTTAATCAAGTAGAAATTAACTCAAGTTTATTATTCAGGACGTTAAAGAACGATCAAGTCAAGTCGGACCCGAGGTAAGGGATCCTACTCCACTCTTTCTTTTTAAGTACACTCTTTTATGTCATTCCTTTTAAGCTCATCTTTCTTGTGATTGGGAAGTTATTTTATATTACTCTTACTGTAATTTTTATGTACATATGATGAGAGACCCTATTCTCCCTCATCAATCCATTTTGGAAGTTTTGAGTGGCGCCGTTAGGCTGCCGAATTTTCGTAAGAGATCTAACCACTCTCTTTTTTTAAGTACTCTCCTTTATGTCACTTCTTTTAAGCTCCTCTTTGTTATGTTTGGGGATGTTATTTTTTATTCCTCTTTCTGTAAACTTTATGTTTATGTGATGAGATACCCTATTTCTTCTCATCAATCCATTTTGGAAGTTTTAAGTGGCGCCGTTAGGCTGCCGAATTTTCGTAAGAGATTTTTCATCTCACTTTTATTCCCGTGAGATTTATGCTACATTTGCCACAATTTCCTTTGAGTGGTTTATGTACTGCCCATTATTACACTACTTTTGTAATATAATTCCATTTATGGGTATTTAAATATTCATTGTATGACACTTCTTCAATGGGGTGTAATTTTCGAAAGTTACCCAAGTCGGTAAGGGAACCTTTCACCCTCCTCTTTTTAAAAGACTTCGTTTGTTATGTCTTTTACTTCACATACTATTATGTTGGGATATGTTATTATATATCCTGATTGATGTAAATTTTATGTCCAAGTGATGATACTCCCTTTTTATATCTCATCAACTCATTTTCTGAATTTTGAAGTGATGTTGTTAGACTGTCGAATTTTACCAAGGAAACTTTTTAACCCAATTTCGATTTCTTTGGGTTCAACATGTAGTTATTGAATATGTCATCCTTTGAATATGTGTGAATAACATCTGATTGTTTTACACTTAATATCCACTTATATTGGGTGTATTTTTATTTGTCACACATAATTATGAGATTTATTTATCCTTGATTTAAGGATACCTTCTTTATAATGGATTTCATCTCATTTTACATTTCTTTTGAGACTTCATTGTTGTTATGCACCAATTCACTCTTATATGTTGTGTATTCTGTCCTTTGACATATTATATCATGAATACCTTTATTCTCATGATATAATATAGTTCGGATTAAATGTTATTCTGCTATTATTTGTATTCAAGTTCTCTCATTTGATTAAAAACTATTTAACAAAAATATAGTTTTCAATGTTTTAATGATTTATAGTTCTAAATCTTTACCTTTAATGTCCATGATTTCAAAATGGTTTTTAGTATTTATTTATATGGACATTAATGTTTTAAAATTATAATTTCATTAAAAGCTTCAAAGTGGTATGGGACTTCGTCTCAATCTCCTTTCATTGAGGCATATTTTATTTTATACGCAACCTTCTTTAATACGGTGTATAAACCCCTTTGACTTTTACGTTTATTAAAAAGGAATCTTTTTTATACGAAGCATTTACTAAAAGACAAAATGGAATGTTCTTGTCATACGTATGCAGCGACAATGACTTCTCTGCCGCCGTGGCCATTATTTGAGTTTCGGCTTCCTCTACAAGCCATACCTTTTTAAAAGAAAAATATATACCATTTTTTACTTTTCTTTTATTTTGGTATTGAAAATGGTTTTCATAATGTTTTTATATCAATGTTTTGTATTGATATCTTTTGATTGAAAGGTGGAAATGTTATGTTTCCTTTATGCATGTTTTATGTGATACGATTATGTTGTGGTTCTTGGGAATTATTATGAAGACGGGTGGTTCCGTGATAAAATAAGGGCGGGTGAGCCCGATATAGCTCTCCAATGCATTGGGTAACGCGAAAGAGTGAAACGTTAAGGTTTCTCCGAAGAGATTTAGGGAATATACTGTGATGGGTATTCCAAACGTAACCAAGAGGGTTACTCCCTACGTAAGAATGTTATGAATGCCTCAAGTTACCTTTATATCTTATGATTTCTATGATTTATTCATGATTTTATGAGGTATGTTAAAGTGCTTATGTTTTATGGGTAATGTATGATTTCATTCTTATGTATACATGTACTAATGTTTCCTTTCCATATTTTTATATCCCTTACTGAGATTTTTATGCTCATCCCAAGTTTTTGAAATGTTTTTCACAGGTCAAGGGAAAGGTACATGATATGATGATAGTGTCAAGGAAGTGTCACGAAAGAATCCATGCTTTATTTTTAAATATGTTTCCGTTGATGGGAAAAAAATGAATAATATATTTTATGTAACCACTTTGTTTAAATGTGGAATGTAATGCAATATTTATGATCTAATTCTCTAAAACTCAAAACCTGAAAAGATCCTCAATGTGAATTATTCATTTAATTCAATATTAAGTAATGTTTAAGGTCGAGGCCTTATAGTTGGTATCAAAGGTCAGTTTAGATAACTTTAGAGGTTAGGGTATTCTTTAAGCATAAGTGACATTACCATAATGGTTAGGATTTCAGAAAGAGTCATAGTTTTAGATAAAGTGAATGAGTAAGTATATCTTAGTGTTTACCTTCCTCATTAGTATATGATGGTTTTGTTGATATACTCACACTGACATTTCTGTTTTTAGTGAATGGATGGATCTAGCAGGCACCAGAGAGACAATAGGTTTGAAGGAAACTATGGTGGTTCTCTGATTAAGATACTAGATAAATTGGAGGATTCAATGAGGCAACTCGTGGTTGTTCTAATCCAAATATCAAGGAGTCATTATCGACCACTTGAACCTTGGTATGTTCTGTAATGAATCATGTATGAGATGACCAATCGATGTGGAAGTTCAGGTAATAATTATAAAGGTAACCATTAGAGTTTATATGATCCTTACTTTTAAGGTAATTATGGGTTATTATATGATATGCTGGAAAATGAAAGGAATGAGATAAACTTGAGGTTAAAATATGTTATGATCATTTTTGATGATTTTATCTCTTTTGGGGAATGATTTTAAAATTATATAGTTTTGGAAAAAGGACAACACGCAGACCGTGTGACAACCCGTCGCGTCGGACAAAGCTGCGGGAATCGAACCCACAACCAAAGTGCGACTGGTATTTATCGCCTACCACTGGACTATGTGAAGTCCCTAGTTAGTTTGACTGATTATTTTTAGTTATATGATTTTATGAATTAAGATTAAGTTGATTTTGGGTTATTTATGAAAATGATTAACCTATCATGGAGGATATGTGATTAGGTTAATAACTTTTCAATACGAGGCTTCAGGAGCAACTGATGTTGTTTGGAGATAAATGTTACGATTTAACTTGGAAGACTATGTGACTAAATCCTTCAAATATTTGGGTTTCAATCTTAGATTGGTTTACATTGAATAATTTTATGGACAAATTGTTTATCGGATGGTCCTCGTTGAACTTTGGGTTTTGTTGGACAAATTTTGGAGATGAAGCATAAATTTTCTTTTTAAAGGGTTATCCTTTTCTGGATTATCTGACCTTGTACTAACCTTTTTGGTTTTGGTTTTGGTTAAATCCTAAAGACATGGGAAGTATATAGTTCTCTTTGGTGTATTAGGTGATTCTCTAGAAGTTGATTATAGTACTCTTAATGTGAACAAGTCTTCCTAAATACTCGTCTTTTGGAGAAAATATGAGTTTGTGTAAGGAATCTAATAAATGTTGAAAGTTAACATGAAAAGTGATTATGTTTCCTTATGAATAAATTCCTCAATAAAGAGTAACTTAAAACAAAAATGTTGTCTATTAGCTTTTCCTACTGGGGAATCGAATACCGTTTAACCCATCACAAGTTTGTGATTTTCTTGTGGTTAACTTTCTCCTAAACATGTTTTCTATCACTCTCCATCAGAACATGACCCTATGTTTTCTCCTCCATGTCCATATTTTTCTACATGGAATACTAGTATGGGTTAACTCAGGTGACCTTTTTACTTATCTTCCTTTATTTTAAAGTGATTGTTTTACCGACTCTTGTTCCGATGTGGGACGTTCAAGGATGTTTCCAAGCTCAATTTTAAAAATTGCAAGGACGCAATTCCCAAAAGGGGGGAAGGATGTAACACCCCAGGTAAATAAATAATATGACATTTTCATATTTATCCATATTTGTGAATAAAATATTAATATGAATTTAAAGGAAACGCTATGCTCGATGGCGTACCCAACACGCAACAACGAGTTTCTTGGGAATCTTATGTTGCACTCTAATAATAAAATAATATTATTTTAAATGGTAGTTAACATGTAGTCGTTGTATTGGTGGGAATGGATATAAATAACTAAAATATGATTATATATGTTTTTAAATGTGTTTACATTTATCCAATAAAAGATAAAGGCTTAAAATACGGCAAGAATTCAATTTTAGGTGTATATACCCTAGTTTTCACTAAAGGTTCACGTATCACCTTTTGATGGAGAACCGTCATTAAATATAGTTTTGTTTACTCTTATACATCCTTTTGGACCAAATAAAACTCTTATTAAGAATTGGGACATCAAAATTTACTTTGTGTAAATTTTTGGTATCTTTCTGATAAAGTTCATTTTTTAATGAATAGTGTAAAATGTTGTATTTTAATTCAAAACGTCTTTTTAATATAATTTATTTATATGATTCGATTATCTTTTTAATTGATTTTAAAGTGAAATTAGAATATATTTTTACCATTAAATCCAATAGTGGTCATTGTAATTAATTTAACTTTGAAATCAGACTTAAACTAGTGTCAATCTTTTGATACTTATTGTTTCATAAAAACACGCTATTTGCTCTGACAGCGGGAATTAATTATTAAATAAATTAATGTGACTTATTTGTTTTGAATTTTTTAAAATGGACTTCATTTTTGAATACGTAATATCAAATATAGCTTAGGGTGAATTTTTGGTAATTTTCTGAAAAACTTCAATTTTTGATGAATAGTGAAACCGCTAAGTGGTACTTATAAAAACTGATTTTTCGTTTAAATGAAATTTTGCCATCTTTGTGTTTTGAATTTCAAAAATACAACATACATGGTTGTCATTAAGAAGTAAAATTTGGTTCAATAAAATTATAATAATTTTTTGGTGAATAGTAACTTATTAAGTTTTTAATCGCGATTAGAGGTAATTAGTGTAGTTTAAGGTAAGAATAATGTTTTAATAAACTTAAACGACCTAGAAACATGTCCTAACATTATTGGATGTGTCATGGACGACCAATACAAGCCATTTGTCAACTTGGGGACCCCATGGAGCCACTTTGGTTGGGAAATGACATAAATAACCTTTTCTTTAATGTTAAAGTAAAAATGACACAAACATGATTTATTTTACTAAAACAATTTTTACATGGGGTTATACAAGTCAAATTTTTTACTATAAATAGTCATTGGAAATATAAAAATATTTCCAACATCATAGTATTTTTTTATAATTTTTATACATTAAATAAATTAAATTATTTATGACATCATGATGATGCAGCGATGACCTCATTATTTAACGATTTAAATAAAATGAAAAGATAATGTAATATCTAAGACCTACACATGTCAAAAACCTATTGTATGAGTGGATTTAGAACCCTTATCATCTTATCCTTGAAATAAATCAATGTGGGACCTCTTAAATCCGAATACCATTTTTTAAGAAAGTGACTTTTCTTTACTTTCCAAGAGTTCCCCTCCTCTCCTCTTATAAAAGGCCCACACCTCTACCTCCTTACCCACACTCCCAAAGCCTTTGGCTCGGACAAACCCTGCCCATTTTGGCTCTCCACATCCCTCTCTTACTCATTGAAGCCTCACTTTGGGCAGAAGTCTTCCCAAGGAAGCCTTTGAGCTCAAACCAAGGGGAGTTACCCGATTTTAAGGTAATGTCTTCTTTTGAGTCCTTTTGTTTTATTTTGCTTCTCCAACACCCTAAACTCTTTTTATTATTTTCTTTTGTAACAACTACAGTATCCTAAAAATACTAGGATGTTGTTATAAGAAGTATTCGAGCTACACTTACACACACCTAAATCTAATGGTTAAAGAGCATACTGTTTCCGTGGATGGCGAATTTCTGCCTCCCGAAACGATGATTGTTCCACATTCTTCTAACACCTTCAAAGGTGGCCATTAAGATGACAATATATTTATATATGATATATAATATGTTTATGTTTTCTTTAAGCTTCTGTATTTTTCATTTTGGTCATACCTTTATGGTTTACATTATGGGTAAACGCGATATCTTTATTTAAGGAAGTGCGGACTATCGCCCCCTCAAAGTGATGTGATTCGTTAATTCCATATGTGGGACGTATAAATGATGGATTTAAAGTTATTATATATTATTTTATACTGGAATTATAATATACCTCTATATCATTATTATTTCATTCCATTAATGTATGATATAGAAATGAAAGTAGCGTTCATGCGTACATACGGCTTACCGTCTCCATGAACGGTGCATTTCATTTCTTATCCCCAAATGTAATGTACTATTATAAGTACATATTTATAATGAATATATATAATGTATGTTACATATAAATGATGAATATAATTATGGATTAAAATATACATACCTCTCATTTAGTTTTAGTTCCATTAAAATGACAAAGAAATGAAAGTAGCGTTCATGCGTACGTACGGCTTACCGTCTCCATAAACGGTGCATTTAATTTCTTACCTCTAAATGATTATGTAATAATATAAATAAATGTATATTCTCGATATATATGATATATATTATATCCAAATCATGAATATCATTCTGGATATAATGAACCATTGACCACACAAACAACATGTAATTGTAAGAAGTCCACTTTTGACTTAAGAACCAAATATCGACAAAACAAACATTATTAACTTAAATGATTACATAATGTTTATAACATTTCAATAATTGATATAAAAGGAATAATTAACTTGAAAAATGTTCTTAAGAAAGTTGAAATTAACTCAAGTTTATTATTCAGGACGTTAAAGAACGATCGAGTCAAGTCGGACCCGAGGTAAGGGATCCTACTCCACTCTTTCTTTTTAAGTACACTCTTTTATGTCATTCCTTTTAAGCTCATCTTTCTTGTGATTGGGATGTTCTTTTATATTACTCTTACTGTAATTTTTATGTACATATTATGATAGACCCTATTCTCTCTCATCAATCCATTTTGGAAGTTTTGAGTGGCGCTGTTAGGCTGCCGAATTTTCGTAAGAGATCTAACCACTCTCTTTTTTTAAGTACTCTCCTTTATGTCACTTCTTATAAGCTCCTCTTTGTTATGTTGGGGGATGTGATTTTTTATTCCTCTTTATGTAAACTTTATGTTGATGTGATGAGATTCCATATTTCTTCTCATTAATCTATTTTGGAAGTTTTAAGTGGCGACGTTAGGCTGCCGAATTTTCGTAAGAGATTTTTCATCTCACTTTTATTCCCGTGAGATTTATGCTACATTTGCCACAATTTCCATTGAGTGGTTTATGTACTGCCCATTATTACACTAATTTTGTAATATAATTCCATTTATGTGTATTTAAATATTCATTGTATGACACTTCTTCAATGGGGTGTAATTTTCGAAAGTTACCCAAGTCGGTAAGGGAACCTTTCACCCTCCTCTTTTTAAAAGACTTCGTTTGTTATGTCTTTTACTTAACATACTAATAAGTTGGGATATGTTCTTCTATATCCTGATTGATGTAAATTTTATTTCCAAGTGATGAGACTCCCTTTTTATATCTCATCAACTCATTTTCTGAATTTTGAAGTGACGTCATTAGACTGTCGAATTTTACCAAGGGAACTTTTTAACCCAATTTCGATTTCTTTGGGTTCAACATGTAGTTATTGAATATGTCATCCTTTGAATATGTGTGAATAACCTTTTATTGTTTTACACTAAATATCCATTTATATTGGGTGTATTTATATTTATCACACATAATTATGAGATTTATTTATCCTTGATTTAAGGATACCTTCTTTATAATGGATTTCATCTCATTTTACATTTCTTTTGAGACTTTATTGTTGTTATGCACCAATTCACTCTTATATGGTGTGTATTCTGTCCTTTGACATATTATATCATGAATACCATTATTCTCATGATATAATAATGTTCGGATTAAATGTTATTCCGCTATTATTTGTATTCAAGTTCTCTCATTTTGTTAAAAACTATTTAACAAAAATATAGTTTTAAATGTTTTAAAGATTTATAGTTCTAAATCTTTATCTTTAATGTCCATGTTTTCAAAATGGTTTTCAGTATTTATTTATATGGACATTAATGTTTTAAAATTATAATTCCATTAAAATCTTCAAATTGGTATGGGACTTCGTCTCAATCTCCTTTCATTGAGGCATATTTTGTTTTATACGCAACCTTCTTTTATACGGTGTATAAACCCCTTTGACTCTTACGTTTATTAAAAAGGAATCTTTTTTATACGAAGCATTTACTAAAAGAAAAAAGGGAATTTTCTTGTCGTACGTATGCGGCGACAATGACTTCTCCACTGTCGTGGCCATTATTTGAGTTTCAGCTTCCTCTACAAGCCATACCTTTTTTAAAGAAAAAAAATACCATGTTTTACTTTTCTTTTATTTTGGTATTGAAAATGGTTTTCATAATGTTTTTATATCAATGTTTTGTATTGATATCTTGTGATTGAAAGGTGGAAATGTTATGTTTCCTTTATGCATGTTTTATGTGATACGATTATGTTGTGGTTCTTGGGAATTATTATGAAGAAGGGTGGTTCCGTGATAAACTAAGGGCGGGTGAGCCCGATATAGCTCTCCAATGCATTGGGTAACGCGAAGGAGTGAAACGTTAAGGTTTCTCCGAAGAGATTTAGGGAATATACTGTGATGGGTATTCCAAACGTAACCAATAGGGTTACTACCTACATAAGAATGTTATGAATGCCTCAAGTTACCTTTATGTCTTATGATTTCTATGATTTATTCATGATTTTGTGAGGTATGTTAAAGTGCTTATGTTTTATGGGTAATGTATGATTTCATTCTTATGTATACATGTACTAATGTTTCCTTTCCTTATTTTTATATGCCTTACTGAGCTTTTTATGCTCATCCCATGTTTTTGAAATGTTTTTCACAGGTCAAGGGAAATGTACATGATATGATGATATTGTCAAGGAAGTGTCACGAAAGAATCCATGCTTTATTTTTAAATATGTTTCTGTTAATGGGAAAA
This sequence comes from Viscum album, assembly GCA_963277665.1. Classification (NCBI taxonomy): domain Eukaryota; kingdom Viridiplantae; phylum Streptophyta; class Magnoliopsida; order Santalales; family Viscaceae; genus Viscum; species Viscum album. The sequence goes on along the minus strand of OY728132.1, from coordinate 1,260,611,118 downwards.
AAATGAATACTATCTTTTATGTAACCACTTTGTTTAAATGTGGAATGTAATGCAAGATTTATGATCTAATTATCTAAAACTCTAAACCTGAAAAGATCCCCAATGTGAATTATTCATTTAATTCAATATTAAGTAATGTTTAAGGCTGGGGCCTTATACCCACCCCCAGTAGCTCTATTGAATGAAATTATTAGACAAAAAGAGACCCAATATCTCAGGGTGAGGAAATAAATCTTCAAATTGAAGATGAGAATATAGTTCTAAAATACATTGATGTGTTTCCAGAGGATTTACCAAGACAACCTCTAGAGTGAGAAATTGAGTTTTCCATTGACTTAATTCCTGGTGCAAGACCTATATCAAAGACCCCCTATAGAATCCCCACTGTGGAGTTAGTGGATCTAAAGAAACAAATAGAGGAGTTTAGTGACAATGAATTTATTTGACCTAGTGTTTCTCCATTTTGATCTCCAGTCCTGTTTGTCAAAAAGAAAGATGGATCCATGAGGCTATGCATTTATTATAGGGAAATAAATTCTATTACAATAAAAAATAAGTATCCTCTACCATGAATTGATGATTTATTTGATCAACATCATAGAGATCAACATTTTTCGAAGATTAACCTTCAATTCAGATATAATAAACTATGTCTAAGGAAGGAAGATATTCCGAAGACAACATTTCGAACCAGTTATGGGAATTGCTAGTTTACAGTTATGCCTTTTGGACTGACAAATGTGCCATCTATTTTCATGAAATTAATGAATATATTTTTCAAGGAATATCATGATAAATTTGTTGTGGTATTCATTGATTATATCATGGTATAATCCAAAATCTATAAATATCATGAGTCTCACATTAAAATTACTCTGAAAACTCTTAGAAGATATGAATTATATGGGATTTTTAGAAAGTGAAAATTATGGTTTCAATCAGTTTCTTTTCTAGGCCAAATTTTCTCTAAGGATGGAATCCTAGTTGATCCTGTGAAGAAAAAGGCAACCCAAGACTGGCCCACACAGAAAAACAAGACTGAAGTACATAGTTTTATTGGTTATGAAGGTTACTATCAGCGTTTCATTCAGAAATTTTCCCGACTTGATAACCCACTATCCAAGATCACATGTAAAAGAGTTAAGTTTGTGTGGACAAAAGAATATACAGAATTCTTCAATGAATTGAAAAGAATATTGGTCAATGCTCCAATTTTGACTCTTCCATCTGGTAGTGATGGATTTGTAATATATATTGATGCATCAAAGAATGATCTGGGTTGCATCCATATACAAATTGGTAAATTTATTTCTTATGCATCAAGGCAGTTGAAGACTCATGAGATAAATTATCAGACACATGATATTGAGTTAGCATCTATAATCTTTTCTCTAAAGATATGGAGAAATTATCTTTACGATGAAAAATGTGAGATACACACAGATCACAAGAGTTTGAAATACATTTTCACCCAAAAAGAACTCAACATGAGACAAAGGAGATGGCTCGAGTTACTCAAAGATTACAAATGTTCAATACACTACCACCCTGGAAAGAAAAATAAGGTGGTTGATGCATTAAGTAGAAAAGATCATGGACTTTTGAATCATATGAGGATTGAGGGAGATCCTATATTCATAGATATACTAAAGATGGATATGGGAATTTTTAAGGAAGGGGAAACATATTTCCTCTTTCAAATGATTGATACACTATATTTACTAGAGATGATAAAAATTTCTCAATCTGATGATGAAAATCTAAACAATAAAATTATTGCTGTTAAGGATGGGAGATTGGATGAATTTTTTTATGAGAAATGAGTTCTAAATTTTGAGAAGAGAATATACATTCAATCAGTACCTGAGCTAAAAAGGGAACTATTAGATGATTATCATAGCTCAAATTTCCCTATACACCTGGGCAGCACAAATATGTATAGAGATCTGAAAGAATATTTATGGTGGGATAATGTGATGTAGGAAATTTCTAACTATGTGTCAAGGTGTCTAATCTGTCAAAAAGTGAAGGCAGAGAGACAACATCCTAGAGGAGTTATGTATCCTCTACGTATTCTTATGTGGAAGTGGGATAATAGTACGATGGATTTTGTCACCAGACTACTAAGGACACCTAGAAGGAATGATGCAATATGGGTAATTGTTGATCGTCTCACTAAATCAGCACATTTCCTTCCTATAAGATAGGATTTACCACTTGGGTGCCTAGAAATACATTATATTAATGAAGTTGTAAGACTTCATGGTGAACCTCTATTGATTGTGTACGATCAAGATCCTTGGTTTACATCAAAATTCTGGAAATGTCTCCAGAAGGATTTGAATACTGAGCTTCGTATGAGTACCGCTTACCACCCCCAAACTGGAAGACAGTCTAAAAGGACTGTTCAAACTCCAGAATACTTGTTGAGGTCATGCTCTTTTGACTTCCATGGTATGTGGGGACAATACTTGCCTTTGGTGGAATTTTCATACAATAATAGTTACCGTTCTAGTATTCAAATGGCTCCATATGAAGCATTGTATGGAAAGAGATGTCTAACTCCAACTTTTGGGGATGAAGTTGGTGACAGGAATCTTATAGGGCCTGAACATATTGAAGAGACCATGGAAAAGGTGAAGACAATCCAGGAGCATATTAAAGTATCCCAAAGTATCCAGAAGAGTTATGATGACATCCAGAGAAAGGATTTCGAATTTCATGTGGGATATTTGGCCTTTCTAAAAGTATCTACATGGAAGGGTGTCTTATGATTTAGTAATAATGGGAAACCGAGTCCTAGGTACATAGAACCATTCGATATTCTTGAACGAATCGGAGCTATAGCTTACTTTTTAGCAATTCCTCCAAGTCTCGCCAAAGTTCACGACATTTTTCATGTGTCATTGTTGAAGAAATACATGTCAGACCCAATGTATGTACTCACCTATGAAGAAATATAACTGGAACCTGATTTATCATACTGTGAGAAGCCTATCAGGATTCTTGACATAAGGGAGTAGGTATTGAGAAATCAGACAACTCATTGAGTAAAGGTTCTTTGAAGAAACCACAATTTGGAGGAAGCAACATGGGAACCTGAGGATGTTATGAAGATTAACCACCAACATCTTTTTGGTGGCTTTATACATAAAATTTCAAGGGCGAAATTTCTAGAGGGAATAATATGACACCCCAAACATTTTATGGTATGCTTATCTTAAATACATTCTATTCATAGCCTATATTTCATAAATCACTATTCTCCTTTGAAACAACACTTGGTTATTTAAGAGATAGTCAAAACCTAGCCATTAAACATAAATTTTCCACTTCTATGTTTTGAATTTCAAAAAAACGGCCATCTAGAGTTGTGACTAGTAAGTCATTTGGAGTCTGATAGAACCAACTTGATTTTTTTGATGAATAGTAACATACCACTATGAATATTAATATGAATAGTATTATGACTCTTATAAATACTAAATAATGATAATATTTTAATTTTTAAGGTAATAAGATAATGAGATCTTAATTAGTTTTTCAATGTGATATAAAACTAATTATATCTTTAAAATGGTTATTTTTTTTGAATTAATTATGATTTTCTTTAAAATTTAAATTAAAAAAACAAAGAAAATTATATTCAAAAAAAGGAGTTCATTTTTTAATTCTACATGTCAAAAAATGTTTAGGGTGAATTTTTTGGATTGTTCTAAAATAATTGAATTTTTGTGAATAGTAAAAATACAGTTTTGAGTTTTCAGTAGTTTAATGTCATCATAATGATATAATAATTTAATATACAAGGATGGTCTACTTGTATACAGTAACGTATAAAATGAGGTGTCCCAAGTGGAAAAAACCATGGTAAATCCCATGGTCAAGCCCATGGTTTAGAAAAAACAACTAGTGTCCCGTTTAATTAATAAAAAAATCCATCTTAATTACTATAAATAGCCACTCACCCCCTTCATTTTCATTCATTAAAAATCCTTTATTCTAGAATATCTTGTGTTATTACCTCTCTAGGAGTCCTTTCAAGGTGTCCTCAAACCCCCAAGGTCCCAACCTTCATGTTAGGGGAGTTACTCTACAAGGTAAGAGAATCAACCACCCTTCTCTTTTCATAAAGCTTTCATTTATGTTTTCTATTTCATTTCGAACTGGATTTTGTTTGGATATGTCATTCTATATTCCCCTTACTATCCATATTTTTTTATGAGTGATGAGATACCCCCTTTCTTTCATCAAATTATTTTATGAAATTTTATGTGACGCTGTTAGGCTGCAGAATTTTCATAAGATATTTCTCAATTTTGTCTCTTATTTCGAGTTCCTTTCTTTTATACTTCTTTCCTCACCTCAATTCATAAAAAAAGATATGAAAATTAAAGTACCTTACAAGAACTAGAATTATATTATTCTAATGTAATATTTCATCATCATCTCTCTTTCTCCCTCCTCTTATACTAAAAATGAAAACACCTCCTGAGATGTGTTAATTTATCACATTCAAGGACGACTGGTTCTTAATTTTAATTACCATCTTAAATTCTGGTCCTGAAAAAAATTTTATGGTTGAACCAGATACGAATATATTTATTTAATCTCATTAATGTTCTGGAATCCCTACACACTCATAATATGGAATAATAATACAAAACAGGTTCATTGAACACAAAACTGCCAAGCTAAATCAAAGCATTTATCAATAACTTTTAACTAATGATTCATCATCAAGTATATTACCCAGAATCATTATAAGAACATTTACATATATTATATGCCACTAATAATATATATTAACAATTCAGGATGTTTAACCACTTTTCAAATGAACTTCCATTCCTGAATGCAAGTAAATGAATCCTGAAAACCAAGGGAGAAAATTGTTCCAAAACAATAAAATTAAACCTCTTAAACCCATAAAAAGGACCATTAATAAACCTAGTAAGGATATAATAAAACAATTAAACGTATATGAGGTTCTGGAATTATTAATTAATGAAGTTAAATTTTATTATTCCTTTCATTAAAACAAATTAACAACACACTCGAGCATAAGATAAGGGGTTTCTCATCTCACATTCATTTCGGTGAGATTTCCATTATTCACTAATTATTTTTTATAAGTGGTATATGTGTACTTAAATTTGATATATAATAACCTTATTCTATTTATATTTTTGGTATTAAATGACTCATTTAGGGGTTATTATGTTTTGGTCATATGATTCGACCGATTACATTGTGGTAAAAGACTTTGTCTCAACTACTATTTTGTTGTGACTAACTATGTATTATGCACCTAATAATCCTTATGTGGTGTACCTAATTTCCATTTGAGATCACTTTCCATTTGAAATTATATTTATATTAAATATACATAATCCCATATTAGGGATACGTTTCTTGTCTAAATCGTATACCATTTTACATACGGTGTTTATTTGGAAAGTTATTTTAACTATGGAAATATTAATCTATATGTATACTCTACTCTATATGGATATTTAAAAGGAATATTAATCTTGTTTTGAATAAATTAATAAAGAATTATTTGGACATTAAGTGGTGGGTGGGGCCCTCTATATCCCCTCGATGCATCGGCATGTCTCACAAGACAAATCAGTTGGCAACAAACACTTCGAGTTTGTTTCCAAAAATCAGACGGGTTTCTACCCACATAACTAAACCGTTATAATGGTATTATGGTATCATGTTCTAGATACATGAAATCCAATTAGAAATAATTCTCTTTATTCATTATCAGTTATTACTATCCATTATATATTCACTATGACAAAATCTATGGATGCTATTTAATTCTCAGTTTATTAATGGTGTGAATTTTCATTTATTCAGAATGCTATATTGATATGTCAAATTGTTTATGATTCAGTTTTATTGATCCAAGATTCCGCTATTTGTAACCCTTACATAGTGTTTGAGCTCACCCATTTAATTTTTTACCTTAAACAAGTGATGAACAGTAGATCATTTATTGAGTTTCGGTGGATGTAGTTTTTAGTTTTTGTTATGTTTTGTTTTTTGTAACATTTTCCAATATAATTTGAGTTACATCTATGTATCTAGTTTCTTTAAGACTACTAAACTGATCATTACTTCAGGATTTTAATTCATTATAACCATGCCAATATAACAAGTAATGCACCAACTCTGGTTTAGATGGATCGGGGTGTTACAACGTTCCTCTTGCCCCATGTTTCTATTCAATTATTGAGTTAACTGAGAGAGTATTGTGACAAAGTTTTTCGATTCCTTCTCCCATTAGATTGGTAATCTCATTAGAACAGTCATCACATTGATCTTCACATCGGTTTTTAGCCCGAGTCCTCCTATTACAGGCCATTGGCTAGAATAAAAGGAAAGCTAGGGGTAACACATAAAGGGTAAACCAAAGACGAAATGGATGACTTATAAATTAATTTTATTTCCTTAACTTATGAATCTATAGGCTTCAATATATGTTATCTAGGATCTACTTTCTAACATATATTCTTAGGGGATTTTTTTATTCCCTTAATAATGTTTCATATAAAGCTTATGATTTTACCAAATCATATCCCCTAGGAGTGCCATAACCAAGAGTGCAGCAAAGCCCGTTGTCGTGTACTAGGATACACCAGGTCAAGCCTGAAACTCTTTGTCATATTTTTCACTCCTAGGAACATCTGTTCCAGAGACACCTCAACCTTCTCGTATCTAGATAGGGATATATTTTCTTGATAAACCACTTACTCAATAATCACCAAAACATAGGGATATTTTTATTATACATAGTCTTATCCCTAAGGCTTTCACTAGGTTTTTCTAATCCTAATCTCAAAAATAACAAAACCTATCCCCTGATACCAACTATAACAACCTTTTTTTATTACACACTTAACAAAAATTATAACATAAAACCATTAATTTATAAAAAATATAAGATAGATAGGTCTAGTGTATTTGGGGCTTAAGAAAATTAAATAAAAACTTAAAACATAAAATTCGATATCTTATTGAAAAATTCCTTTGCATGACCACTACATTCCCTCAAACTTAGTATTGCATGGGATAACCGGGGGACATGCATAAGAAATGGGTGAGCTATAAAGCCTTGTAAGGGTGTAAAAAGGGAATAAAAAAAATAATAAAATACATGTTAGTAAATAGTAATATCAATTGATCAAAAAGAAACATGAACATAAAGGCATGATGTAGCATGATTATCATAACATGGAAATGTGGCAGCAACACTTAACATGGAATTAGCATGAACCAAGGATCATTACACATGAAGCATGATTAAACCCTCATTGCACATGAATTATCATGATTAAATCCTCATTTAACTTGAATTATAATGATTAAATCCCCATTTCACTTGACGTATCATGATACTAATATTTACCCAATGAATTGGAGCGCTATTAGGGCACACCCTTCTTAAACATTTCATTTCAAGCATATGTGTGCCACAATGATCAAACAATATGGATTCATTAAACATAAGAATTTATTCCAAGATAAAGGAATGTGTAATTATTACATGGAACTATATAATAAATAATTAAATGTTCATATAGGTGAATACCCTTGATAGATAAATGGGAAGGGTATTAACTACACCATGACTTTGGGTTGGAAAATTGCGATGCAATTTCGGCAGCATATCCGCGATACATAAGAATTCATAAAAATGGTATATGAGAGATAAATAGGTGTCTAATAATATTTACATGAAAAATATAGTAAGGGGGTCATATAGATACATTTACCAACAAGTGTAATGGAATTTTCATTCATAATACAAAAGAATTGCTTGAATATAAATGAGGAGAGAGAAATTCCTTACCGAATTTCCACACGGTAACGGGTGTACATTGGAGGTATTAATGAGAGATAAAGGGGTATCTCATCATTAAAACATAAACAGGATAGTATACGGGATGTGAGAAATCATACCCTAACATTTGTAATTGAAAACAAAAGGGCATAACAACATAAAAAATTTGGACAAAATTGGGAAAGGTTGAAATCCCTTACTTGGAGGTGTGATCCCAAAGGCTTGGGAGGGGCTTGAGAGAGGCTTCATGAGAGATTTGAGAACATTGGGAGGATTATAGAGAGATGATATCGAGGGTTGGTTGAACTCCAAAGGCATTGAGTGAATAGGAAGTGGGATCTTGGGTGTGTTTATATAGGAAAGGAGAGGGAATTCTTTATTATCTAGGTTTGGGACACCAAACATTAAACTAATAAAAACCACAAAACAACACATGTTTGTTGCCCATGGGTTTTTTTAAAGGGGAGTGGAATGAAATATTTTACAATTCCAGTGGCCTAACATCTTAAAATAATAGGGTTGCTTATGTGTCGGTGAGTCACACTCTCAAGGAAATCAATTTTAAAATCTAAAATATATTATAAGTCTTGTAGGGTCCCCTAAGGCTTTTAAAAATAAATAAAACTAAACTAAAATCATATTATTTTAATGGTAAAACATATATTAGAAGAAAATAATGTTTATAGTATTTTATTACATCACTATTGGGTCATTATTATGTCATAAAATACATTATATAATTAAATGGTATTTAATTTTTACCCAAAACATTGCCTGTCTCATAAAATTATGAAAAATTCACCATTGGATAATTTCAACTTCCTGATTCCAAAAATAATATTCATCTTATCTAAATAATTTTCTAAATATGTGAATTTTCACTTTTAATATAAAACTGACATTTATAAAAAAAATCACATGTTTTGACAAAAAACAGCTTTCAAACCATCATAAAATTACAATTGCATTCATAAAATTATAAAATCAATTATTTTTAAAAAGTAATTAAATAAAAAAAAAATATTTTATTAAAATATTACATATTTCAAAAATCCATTAATTCATAACAATATATTTGTAGTAGAATGTTAACTAAAAATAATATTTCCTCTTTAAAAACTATTTACAAATTAACAATAATAAAATGAATATATATTTTCTATAAAAATAGTGTAAATAATTATTGTACCAGGGTCTTGTTACATAACCCCTTATAACACCCACATATGACCGAAGGGTATGGGGTGTGATAGCGACAGACTCTTGGGGTGGCTCGAATAACATCGCTTGGGTAGTATTCTCTTTCTACATTTACTTCTCCCATTGGTGGTTCTGTTTGAGCTTAACGTGTTGAAGCACAGCTTGGATTGGTCGAGAGTGAAGCCCAATGACGCCCCATTCTTTCAAATCTCTGAAAATGGGCCTCATACTAGGAAAGTATACTGGATAAGGCCACCACTTCTTTGATCTGAGTAAATTGGATTTGTCAAATCCCTATATTTATACTAATCATGTGATCACTACTCAATGTCTATATTAGCAATGGTGACAATTCATAACTTTATTTTGAAATACAAAAACATAAAACCAAGGAATTTCATATTTTATATAACCATTTTACCTAAAAATACATTTAATTATATCAAGATGAATTTCCAATAATAAAAGTTTGGGTCGTTACACACAGAATTTGGGTGCCCGGTTTTCTAAATCGTGCAAGAAAACCATTTGGACTTTCCCATGTCATTAAAAACATTTTGAAATTCCTAATTTTCCCTCCCGAGAATTATCCAATCTTGGCCCTTTATTCCCCCATTACACAATTTCATCCATGGAAGCCTCCCATGCTCCTCAACCCACCCTTGGATCTCATTTTTGGATGGTGTTTTGATGAGGAAACTTCAAGTTCTCTTCTTATAAGTTCTTATAGATTTGATTTCGCTCCATTATTTAGGGTTTCTTTCTAATTTATTTTGAAGTTCTTCCTATCCAGAAACTAGGGATTCTTACCTAGGGGTTTTCCTTGATGTTATTGATCTAATATTGGGGTTTTAGGTTGGTTTTCACCCCTTGTGGTGCGGCGGTTGGGTGGTTTTATTTTCGCACAAATATTCAAGGGTCTTCATTATTTTGGTAGGTGATTACATGGGTAATAAATTATAGATGAGTTTTAATTGATTAATTTCTGTTTTTAGAAAACTTATTATTTATTATCCTTGTATTGAAATCTGATTTTGGTGATGTTTGTTAAGAAAATGAATTTTTGCACCAATTTTCTACTAAATTAGGTGTTTGCATGTTTATTTTATGTTTTTCTAATTGTGTTTTTTTCTAAATCATGTAATGGGTTTATGTAAATTCATTGGGTTCCAAAAATTCTGTTTTAATGTGTATGGGTATGCCTTGGTGTTAAAAATGGGATTATAAAAGGGATTATGGTAAATTGGGTACCAATTTTTTGTCGAATTGGGTGTTTTATAAGTTTATTTTAAGTTATGCCAATGGGGTTGTTTTATAAATCATGAAATGGTTTTATAGAAATTATTTTCATGCTGAAAATTATGTTTTGACGAATATTGGTATTCACATGGTGTTCAAAGTGGTGTTTTTAAGGGATTTTGTGTGAAAGACATTCTTAAAATTTGTGAAGTTGTTTTATTGTAATTATAAAGGTTTTATTGTGTTGTTTAAGAAGTGAAAAGAAAGGTAGAAACTATTTTTAATTGAATTTTAACAAAACTGATGTGTTTATGTGATAATGGATTTTGGCATCATGAGATAATGATTCGAGCACATTGGGGGAAGCCTGTGTACCTAGGAGGGAAGATGTGTACTTTTACAGCTAGTGAATTATATGGGTTTCATCCCTGTTTCATTGATAAAATGGATAATGAAAACTCTAACTAAACTATATTGATGATGACGAAGTACCACTAGGTTATAGGTATTTTCCCTACTATTTTCCCGTGCATGAGAACATATCTTGCTATGGTTACTTTACACCGAGGTACGAGGTACCTGGGGCCGAGAATATCTAGTTCTTAGGGGTGTTCCTGAGATTGGTGCTCATTGACTCTTCTATATTTAAATTTTTCATATGGTTTTTATCTGGAAAATATAGTAGAATTTATGTTTTATTGATATGTCTTCATTCATGGAAAATTCCCTTTGAAAACTATTTACATTTAAAAGTTTCATTCTTTAGAAATTATTTCCACCGCTTCTCTGTTTTCAAAAATGGCATTCATTTTATCATGTATTGCTTACCCTATGGAATCTCTTTATGGTATCATATTGGTCTTAGGATCACACAATACTTACACCCCTTGGATATATGTAGACTTGGTCTTGTTGGGAACAAGTGATGAAGAGGCCTTGGTTTATGGCATTCTTGGTGTTAGTTCTCATCCTTGGTGCAGAGTTTTGGAGACGGCTTGTGGGTGATGATACCCTATCACGTGGAGTCCTTCAGAGCTATTTTTCTGATGTTTTTTGTGTATTTGAACCTCTTGTATTATGTTTGAACTTATGTATTTAGTTCATGATTTTTTATAAACCTTGTTTGATATAAATTTTTCATATTTTGTTTATCGAATGTTTTTTAGGTTTTATGTATCCATAGTCAGGTAAATCATTCCCAAACAAAAATAAATGATACCCTGGTGCTTGTGATATCCCATGGGGATTAGGAACTCCCTTCAGGTCTTGTGATGAGCCGAGTTTGGCACCAGTTTTGATGGCGACCAGATCTGTTTTGTGAAAAATTGGATGATATATTAATTCTACATAATCTTTATCATTTTAAATTCATTAATTATATCCATTATACTCCCCATTATAACCATCCAAAAAAACTAGTGTTGAATAACAAATTATACTAGGTCATTGAGATGATAAGTCGTACGTACGCACACATGGTGATATTTGTATTCATATGGTGGATAAATGGAGGAATATGGTTCTTCCATTATTATTATAATAGCATCTAATAATGTATATGATACTGGAGTTATTAATTTGGTATGGAAACAACATAGGAATATGAAGTAGAAGAATAAAATAAATTGATTTGAATTTGTAAAACAATTACCTATTCTTTGAGCGTCTCCTTTAGATTTTCACAAAATGACTACTTAAGATGGCTTTTTTCCCAATGTATGGACTCTAGGATGAATTTAAGGATGTTATAAGGATAATTGGTTAGGGTTTGTCCAAGAAAAATTGATTTATAGGTGTGAATAATAGATAAGGATAGGTGTACTTTTATAACAAAGGGGAGGGGCAATTTTGGTAACTCCAAACAATTAATTTATTATACATTTATTTTCAATTATAAATAGATCCAAAGTGTGTTATTTCATGGTTAAGATGTTTATGGGTAGAAATAATCTAACCAATGATTTTTCGAAATATTTAGATCACAAAATTAACCTTATGTTTTGGGCTTATCCCTTGGTTAAACAGTTTAACTCTTACCATGTCTACTTGTCTTTTTACACTATAGGATTAAAATATTTACAATAAAATCCCAAAATTAGACCAATTGTATCATTTAGGACATATTTAACTTTATTATAGGTTTTTTATAAACATGAGATTTCTTTTGAATTTTATTACATTTAATTAAATATTATTTATTTTAAAGTATCATTTTTGTCAATTTTGATACTACTCAATATTTTCATTTTTTAAAATATCAAACCAACATGTTAAATTTAAACCGATTATTCAAATATTTTACTAAAATGACAATTTTATCTATTAAATTCATTTATGTAATTATTTAATTCATATTATATTTGTTTTAATATTTTTATTATCATTTAATTGATTCTTACTTTAATAATTCAATTATTGCAACATTATTCTCTCACCATTAAATTTAATTAATTATGGAAAAAAATTATAAAAATAATTATCATTATGTAGATAATAATTTGATCTTTCTAAATAATATTTACATTCGACCATATAACTTATATTTCCTCATATTAAAAATGCTATAGTTATGAAAATTTGAATATGAAATTTTTAACTTTTCTTCAAATAAAATATAACAAATGTCCTAATATAACATAATTTTCTTAAAAGGATCATATTTTTGACATAAGGCTGATTTTTGTTAAAAATGCACTGATCCAATGAAATTAGGACAAGTTTTAGGGTAATATTATATTAATAAAATATTATTTTTACCTTTAATTACCCAATTTACCTTTAGTCATGGTAAATAAAAATAAAAAATTTACTATTCATCAAAAATTATTTTGATCCTATTAGACCAAATTTTTTATATTGATTACAAACATTTATGGCCATTTTTCAAAATTCAATTCAAAGAAGTAGTAAAATTATATTTAATGATAATCTGCAAATATGGTTTGAAGGTGGGTAAAAGAGATGTTCAAAAGTTTAATAAACATTTTATATCTAATTCTATTGTAAAAATGATTCCTATGACCTATATTGGACTAATATATTTATTATGTATATATTTCTACATTAAAATAAATTTATTGTAAAATAATTAATTAAATGAAAAAATCTGTTTTTTAACAATAATGCAGTATTTTCCACTATTAATCAAAAATTGAAACTTTTAAGGAAAATACTAAAAATTCACTATAAGGTAATTTTAATATTCTGGATTCAAAAATGAAGTCTATTTCAGAAAATAAAATTTATAGACCTTATAATTCGGTTACGACTATTCATAACCTCTTTTTGAATGGCCAGCTTGATAGGTCATGGTGCACACAAACTCAATGTTGCCTGTAGTTAAAGCTATTAAATTATTTAAAAGGAAGTGTATCATTAAAGCTTGGAGAGTTACATTATTCCATCCATCAAATAATCTTTTTTCCTTGAAATTTCTAGAATTTCACATAATAAAAAGATTTTGGCGGTTCTTCATTATAAGTTCCTCAGGTTCCCACATCACCTCTTCCATTTTATGGTTTCTCCAAAGAATATTTACTAGATGAGTCATCTGATTTCACAATGATTTTTCTCTAGTGTCATGAGTATTGATAAGAACTTTAAAGTAAGAAAAAATCATGTTCCAGTTCTATTTCTTCATAGGTGAGTACATGCGTTCGGTCTAGCCTGTATTTCCTTAATAATGATACGTTGAAGACATCATGAACTCTGTAGAGACTTGGCAACATTGCCAAATGGTAAGATAAAACTCCAATTCGTTCCAAAATTTCAAAAGGTCGGATGTACCTGTGACTTAATTTACCCTTATTAACAAACTGTATGACACCCTTCCATGAGGATACCATCAAGAAAACATAATCTCCCATATAAAATTACAAATCATTCATTCAGTTATCAGCATAGCTCTATTTCTAACATTGAGTTATTTTGATATGGGTCTGAATAGTCTTTACCTTTTCCATCGTTTTCTCAACCAGTTCCATGCCTACAAGTTTTCTTTCACCAACATCATCTCAAAAGGTCATTTTGTGATGTCTCTTTCCATATAACTCTTCATATGCTTCCATTTGAATACTTGAATGGAAGATATTTTTATATGAAAATTATACTAGAGGTAATTATTGATCCCACATACCTTGAAAGTAAAGTAAGAAATATCTCAACATATCTTCTGATGTTTTAATTGTCTATTCTGATTTTCCATCAGTTTGAGGGTGGTAGGTAGTGCTCAAATGAAGCTCGGTATCTAGGTCCTTCTTAATAAATATCCAAAATTATGATGTAAAATGGGGGTCACAATCAGAGATAATTGATAGTGGTATATAATAATGTCTTACAACTTCATTATTATATAGTCTTTCAAAATGTTCAAATATAAAATCTTCTCTTATATCAAGGAATTGTGTTGATTTGGTAAGATGATCGATAATAACCCATATCGCATCATTTGATCTAAGAATCATTGCAATACCCATTTAAATTCCATTGTCCTCTCATCCCATTTCCACACAGGTATAGGAAGAGGTTTCCTAACTCCTGTAGGATGTTTTCTTCCAACCTTCACCTGTTGACAAACCAAACATATCGACCCGTAATTAGCAATCTCCCTCTTCATGTTGTCCCATCAAAAATGTTCCTTCAAATATTCATACATATTAGTTCCACAAGGGTGTATATAGAAATTCTTGATATGAGCATCGTCCAATAATTCCTTTTTCATCTCAGGTATAGCTAGAACAAAAATCCTCTTCCCGAATTTAAAAATACCATCTTCAAATATGAAGTCAATCAGTCTCCCATCATTCAAAACTTTAATTTTCATCTGAAACTCCTCCTCTTTTGACTAAGAAATTTTTATCATTTCTAATGAAGAAGGTTTGGAAACCATTTGAAAAATAAGTGATGTTTCACATTCCATGATAATTCCCATATCCATATTTACTAGATCCATGATCATAAGATAATTTTAAACTCTCATTCTATTTATAGGTCAATATTCCTTTCTGATCAATGCCTCGACCACCATATTTTTCATCCCTAGGTGGTAGTGTATTGTGAAATCACAATCCCTAATTATCTCAAGACATCCCCTTTCTCTCATGTTGAGTTCTTTCTATGAGAAAATATATTTTAAAATCTTGCGATCAGTATATATCTCAAATATTTCACCATATAGATTGTGGTTCCATATATTTAGAGCCAAAATTACTTCTCCTAACTCAATATCATGAGTTGGATAGTTTTATTAATTAATTTTTAATAACCTTGATGCATAAGCAATATCTCCATCATTCTGTATAAGGACATAATGAAATCCTTTCCTTAATGAATCACTATAAATCACAAACCCATTACTCCCATATGGTAATGTTAGGATAGGATCATTGACCAATCTTCTCTTAATTTCATCAAAACATTCATTTCAATATTTTTCAGAATGAATTTAACCCCTTTATGTTTGAGTTTGGTTAACGGGTTTGACAATCGATCGAAATTCTGGAAAAAGCACATATAGTAACCTACTAAACCAATAAAACTGCATACCTCAGCTATACTCCTCAGTGTTGGCCATTCTTTTATTTCCTTTGTCTTTATAGGAACATTAGAGATTCCATCCTTGGAGACAATATGTCTTGGAAAAAAAATTTATGAATCCTGAAATCACATTTTCCAAACATCCCAAATAGTTCATTTATTCTAAGTGTCTTCAGAACAATATGAAAGTGGTTCTCATGGTATTTTTTGCTTTTGGAGTACACTAATATATATTCTGTAAATACTATGAAAAAATCATCAAGATATCCCTTATACACTCTGCTCATTATATCTATGAAAACGGCTGGTGCATTAGTCCTTCTGAACAGAATTACTATAAACTCATAATACCCATACCTAGTTCTGAATTCTATCTTTATAATATCTTTTTTCATTACACATAATTGATGATATCCATAATGAATTTTTGTCTTTGAAAAATACTGATCTCAATGAATTTGATCAAAAAAATCATCAATTCAAGGTACACGACACTTTACCTTTATTGTAATAGAATTTATTTCTATATAGTCAATGAACAACCTCATTGATTCCTCCTTCTTATTAACAAAACGAACTGGGATTAAGTCAATAGCGGCCATTCTATGGGAGTTTTTTATATTGGCCTTGCATTAGGGATTATGTCAATAGAAAACTCAACTTCCCACTCTAGAGGATGTCTAGGTAAATCCGTTTCAAATGCATCAATATATTATCGAAATTTAGTATTTCTTTATTCATACCTAGATTTTATTTTCTATTCCTCCCCAATAATCTCAATCAACAAAGCTACCGAGGGTGGGTTTTGATAATAATTGGGTGATGAAGTTTCTTCTCTAAAGGTAGTGGATACAACATTTTCCTCACAAATTGAAACTTCCTTCTTCCTGAAATAAATTATCAAATCATATTTGGATATACAATCCATACCGAGAATTATAACAATGTAAAGCATAGGTATGATAATAATATCTATAAATAAAGATCATTTATATTCCATAATGGGAACTGTTTGGAACACCTTTTTTGTTATGAGACTTCTCATAGGGGTTTTGACTGACAAATACCTTATTCAAATAAATTGGAAATATAAAATTTTTAATGATAACTATGATGATATAAAGGAATTAAAGGATCCATAATCAAATAATTATTTAGCTAAGTTTGAGTAAATGATTTAAGGACTTTCCACTACATCATTCGGAACTTCAACCTCAGCAGTTGTGATTGCAAAAGCTTGGCCTTTCCCCCTTGGCAATTTTTAGGGAAAAATTCCTTAACACTTAGGGAATCACATAATGTCTCATATCTTTAAAATTTTAGCATTGTAAATTTATATCTTCTTTATTCCCCTTGAAATCATGAGATTGGTGGAATTTTTCCCCACACTTTTAACAAACACCCATTCCCTTTAAGCAAGTATCCGGGTGTTTCTTTCCATAAATACTACATGGTAGAATGTCATATTTTCTCTTATTACCCTTAATTCCTTTTCCAGGGTATTCAGCTGCTCTATTCATCTCTTTCTTTCCTTTAAATTCATAAGTCTTATATAATTCCATTTTTGTTTAGATATTACATGAGACTATATATCAGTATGATGAAAAAGATTGTGAGATGATTGCCAATCAAAGTAATGGTTTTAACCCATCAAAGAATTGACCAATCTTACGTCATGGGTAACATATGTAATCTACAGCAAGACTTATAACCTTGTGAATGTATCTTCATACTCTGTGACATTATCCACCTCCATTTTCTTTAAACTCAAAATTGCCTCTCCATATCCATTCACAGATCATGAGGAAGGTGTTTTTCTAGGAAGAGTTATTTAAATATATTCCATTCCATATTTTCTACCTCTTCATTAAACATCATGTTTTAAATTAATTCCAACCATTGATCTACATCTCATGGTAGATTATAGACTTCCATAACAACTTTTTCACATTTGTTACTCCCAAAATAATGAAATATTTTCTCTATGAAACTTATCCATTTCTTAGGTACAAATGGATTTGTTGTCAAATTTAATGTTGGAGTTTGTTGTCTCATGAATATTTCTAACATTGATTCTCTGTATTGTGGATCAAGAATCTCTATATGGGTAAGGTTACTACTCATAACCTGAGTTAGTTTTCCTAGTGTAGTTATAATTTGTTCATCATTAGTTGTATAACTAGAACCACTATCATTATCTTCCATAGGAGGTCAATCCCTAGATGGATGACATGCATTGATAAAATTTCCATTCTATTCACTTTGTTCCATTATTAAAAAATGGAATACAATAGATTAGGTTATGAATCATAATGAATAATTTTGAACTAGTAAAATACATAACATAAATATAAAATTTTATGCATATCTAATCCATAATACTAAGAATGATTCTTTGGGGAAATATTTACACAAAAATTATTCATAATGGTTTTTAAATAAGATGTGAATTATTCTAAGAATATCCCTTTATAGTGTCAAATCAGATGCGCAATAAGGCTCGTTATTGTATACCATGTTATCCCAATTCAAGATCGGAAGACCTTATTAGAGTTATCACACCCAGGTTCACCTATGATAGAATAATGTCAACTTTTAGTTTTTATACAGGGATGTATTTGTGAGGAATACCCATACATTATGTATTTTACCAAAATTCAAGGATTTTATTCTATACTTATCCTCAAATTCTATCTTAGGGTAGTGTCCTGTAATTAAAGTCTTTTCTAAATACATCTTTCAGGGATTCTACTAAAATTCATATGATAAAAACTATAATGCTTGAACCCTAGTTCCCCAGAGTTGGTGGAATATTCTATTACATTTTAATAATCACATGAAATCAAATCCCAAAGGACAAATCAGTTTAGTATCCTCATAAATACTATATAAAAACATAAGTTTTGAATTATATATTGAAATTAAGAACAAAATATTATACCCTTTGAAAACACTCATATCCTTATACTATCCCTATAGTTCAGTCATAAAACAATTCTTCACATCCTGGGGAAAAATAAAACATAAGAAAGGGGTGATCTCAGATGCTCATTAAGGATAAAAAATATAGTATAAACTATAATAAATAAGAATAAAATTTTTAATTCAAGGTATGAAACTGAAACCAAATCCTTTTAAACATTATCTTCAACATAATATGGAAAAAATAAATCAAATAATACCATTTTAATATTCAAATAGATATTTTACTAGTCTAATAATCACATTTAATATCAATAACTAATCTCATAATGAGGAAATGCATAATTTCGGGCATTATAACCATATAGCAAAGGCCTCATCCAAGATTATACATTACCATAACGTTATGGTCTCAATCCAGGACACTAGTTTCTCTAATGAGACCCACCAATTCATCGAGGGTCCATTAATGGCCTCACCTATCACTTACTATGTCCAATGCATTCCTCTTATGAAAGGGTTAAAACATAACCAACATAAACAATTGTATTAAAATTATTATATGAAATGTTACTACTTTAACTATAAACCACGAATAGTATCAAAATAGAACTTCCATAGTCAAACATATCAAAAAACATTAAATATAATTTGGTAGATCTTATCATAAGAAAAGAACATCAATTAAAAATAAAATCCAACAAAGGATTTAACATAGATAAAAAAATTTAATAAAAAATTTAATATATCTCGATACAAATATCCATTTTTATTTGAAATTATTTATTAAAAATCCACACCCTTATAAAAGAAATTTAAAAATATATTTTTTAGTCATTGATTCTCATACCAATTTGAATATTATGAAATAAATTAACATTCTAAAACATTCATGTTAATATAAATGAATCCTTAAAACCATTTTGAAAACATAAACATTAATGAGAAATAATATCATCCCGAATATAAGTTTTCCTAGATCTATTTCTCAAGGTTTCTACAAAACTTTCATTATAACCAATTGTAAATACCCTAATCGAAATTTCCCAGAGTTGGGGGTTACTTTAATTAATTGGTATAATATATAAAGAATATCATCCCAATGGATGGACGATTTTATTATTATTCATAAACTAGATACATATTTTTCATTCAAATTATATTTTAAGTATAAATAAATTATTATTTTATTTTAGAAAAACATTATTCCACTTAGTGTTACCTTGCACATCAGTCATAAAATACTTCTTGGAATCCAAAGTAAATATGAACCATAAGGAATGGTTGATCATAGGTCCTCAGTAAGGGTATACATACAAACTAAATCTATCATAAAAAATCATAAATAATTATGCCAAGGTGATTAACTGAAACACATTCGTATTTAATCAATAACCTAATAGTAATATGAATGGAATAAAGTATGATCAAATAATTCCATATAAATAACCACATGATAATGAAACCTTACCATGGATATTATACTAGTTGAATAAATAGCATGAAAAATAAATAACTAATCTCATAATGAGTGTATTCATAATGTAGGAAATCATAAAAATACCCTCAAGGATTCAGTTAAGACACCATACATAAACGAGTAAGGCCTCAACCAATACCCAAACAAGTTTGTCTCAAGAGACCTACTGATGAATCGAGGCACTATAAAGGGCCCCTCCTATCACCTAATATATTCAATTCATTCCTATTTTAAAAGGGGTTAAACATAATCAATATATATTATTATATGATCTGTTAATAACGTTCCCACATCAATAAATATAATCATAAAAAATCAAGAGTAAGATAGTGAATGGTATCATAAACAGAACATCCATGTTAAAAATAATCATAAACCATTCAATAAAATATTTTATATGGAATCATAAGAGATAAACCTCAATCAGTTATAATATCCAATAAATCATATTAACATATATGAAACTAATCTAATAATATTATCAAAACATTCTTGAAAGCAAAAACATTTTTTACTTTGAAATCCATTGGTTAAAAAATCATCCAATTATAACAGAAAAACATTTCATTGAAAATAAACATGTAATATTTTAAATAAATCATCAATACATTAAATCATTATTAATTAACAAAATCCTCTCACAATACATAAGTAAAAAAACCTGTATTCTATATTTTTTTCAAAAAGATCATAAAGTAACATATTTGGAAAATGATAAAAAATTCATTTCAAAAAATTTTATAAAAACTTGAAAATAGTAAAAAAAATCCATAAATTTTAAGATAATATTAAAACAAACTAAAAACATATTTCGAAGAAACAGATATGGAAGAAAAATTTCCATGAAGTAAACTTAAACTAAAACCATCTCGAGTAAAAATGAGATCATGAAATAACCTCTTACGTAAGGTCTAATTTCATCTATACACATATAGAACTCATTTATAGTGGTTTTACATATATTATAAACTCATAAAAGATTCATAATAATATTTATAATGTCATATAGGACCCAATTATTGTCTTTTATTAATAATATTTTATTCATTTTACTATTTCATGTGTTAATTGAAATGTTTTCTCATGCTTATTCTGTATTCAAAGTATTGGTTATCTTGAATTGGATATATGTCCAAAATATCCATAATAATATTAATTTTATAAATATAATATTTAATCATTAAATACATTTTTATAATCATTCATGAATGGTTAACGTGGAAAATGAATCACATCGTATCGTGGACACGGTAGGTCATGCGTACGCACAAGCAACGATATCATTCCATTAATGGTGAAATCCTAAGGAAGTAGTTGGTATATAAATTTTTCCGAAATCACTATCATGTAATAATTATCATATATATCAATAATTTATATCATTACACCAATCCATGTAAATACGTGAGGAAATATAGATTACACCACGGTGTGAAGATGGTAAGTTGTGTGAACGTAGGGGTGGTGTTTTTCTTTTTCATAGGATGGATAAAAGGTGTAATATGGTAGTCCCAAAATAATAATAACATGTAATAATTTATATTATACTGGATTTATTAATTTATAAAGTAAACAACACATTAATAAGAATTATAAGAAGAAATGAACTTGGATGAGTTGGAAAAAATGATAACTTCTTCTTCAGTAGAATTCATTTATATCTCTTCTTAATGAATATGGGGAAGGTATTTTTGGATGAAAAATGCCTTAAGAACATGTTTAATAATGTTTCTAGGATAAATATACAGTTTTTGGTCACTCTAGAATGCCAAATTTGGTGTGAAGAAGTGAGGTAGGTGGTGCCCTTTTATAATTGAGGGGAGGGGCACTTTATGAAAACTCTCAAAATATCAAATTAGGGTAAATTAATTTTCAACTAAAAATGGATAAAACAGTATTTATTTTAAATATTATATGAATATGGGCTGCAATAATATTATATAATAATTTTTAAACATATTGAGATCACATTGATACCCTTGTCTTTTAGTTTTAACCCTTATTTAAACCCTTTACCTCTTATCATGACTACATGTGTTTTTACTTTATGGTTGTTAATATAGATACTCTAAAATAAAAAAATAAACTTAGATGATTCATGGATGAAATTTTAATCTTTATCCCAATCAATTGGTTGAGTGTTATATCATAATGAATTTTATATCATTTAAAAATATATTATTTATTTTAAAATATCATTAATGTCAATTTTCAAACTATTCATTACTTGACTATTCAAAAATATCATAAAAACAAGATATCTTCAAAAAAATACTTATAAAATATCCAAAAATATCAATTTTTTTATAAAATTCTGGTATGATATTAATTATCTAAAATTATATTTATTTTAAAATTTCTAATATAATTTCGTTGATATTTCTGTTAATTAAATACTTATTACATCATCATTATTTAAGACTTTAAGGAAATTTTTTATTTCTTAAAAATTTAAAATAAATTATCATAATTAATATAAACATTTTATATTTCAAATTAATATTATTATTCAAAGATATGTTTTGAATATCTATATAATAAAAATGTAATACTTATTGAAAATATGAGTATGACATATTTGTCTTTTTTTAAAATAAAATACTATAAAATGATTAAAATCATCCAAGTGGATCTAATATGATATAAAATCAACCCAATGATTATTTGGGTCCATAATAAATAATACAATAAAATTAGGACAACTATTCTTATAATTTTCTAATATTTAAAATATTATTTTTATCCATAATTATCTTATTTACCCTTAACCATGGTAATAAAAATTTCTAAAGTTACAATTTAATTTCTCAAAAAATATACCTATTTTATAAATATGGACCTTATTATTCTAAATATGGAATCTAATTTTTAAAATTCAAAATATATATTGGGATAAAATTAATTTAAAATTAATCTCATTAACAGAACGAGCAAATCAGTTTTTATGTAAAAATGTTGAAAGATTGAATTGTTTTTATATCAAAATTCAATGTGAAATTGATTCAAAAAATAGAAATTGGATTAAATGATAAAAAATTGATCTCATTATACTTTAAAAATAATTTATAATATAATTTTACAATATATATTATTTATATGAAAAATATTTTTTCAATTAAAATGCAATATTCTATCACTATTCATCAAAACATGAAACTTATCATAAAAATATGAAAAAATCAATAAAAATAAATTTTTTATTCATATTTAAAATACTATTTTTATTTCCTAAAATATAATTTATACAAGTTTAAAAACTATATATAAAGAAATTGTTCGGTTAAAAGGGGAAAAACTACTTTTAGATAAATATAGCTTTTTTTATTAAAATTGGATTTAATCTTAACTTTTTTCTGTAAAATATATTGGTTGAATGTAAAAATATTTAAATATATATAAATTTAATAATTTGGTTAATAATATTCATTTTAAATATTTTAACTACTAGGATATACCAATATTTCATTATATGGTTAATCTCGGTGTTTTATGCAACATTAGCTCTATGAAATATTAACTTTAAATAAAAGTAATACCATATAATCATGGGGTGTTACCAATGACACATTTTTTAATGATATTTGATCTTACTCCATGACCCTTTATGATCTCAATTTCCCATGTACACGGCAAAAAACTTTATAGTCACCTGGTCTTTCTCAAATGTCTGATCACTTGTTATTGACCAGTTTCATCAATGCAAATAATGCACGGGCAAGTTAGTCCTTCTGATGAATTCTTGGCCTTCATGATATGTTTGAAAGAGGGGAACCCAATTTCTTCTCATATTATTTTATTCAATAATAAATTTCACAATCTCAATCTTCTTCGAGTACACATCATGAATAAATTGCGACATTCATGGGATTCTCGTGATTAAATCATAGCACATATAATACTCCCATTATTATTTAATGTTATTTATCAGAGTTTAAAGGTGGAATTGATGTTATAAAGTTTTTATTCATATTTTTATGTGCTAATTCACTACCCACATCTTTCTTCATGCTCATAGGTGCATGCATAGGATCTCACAATGTTTGGATTTGTAATCATACACTATCCATACTTATTTGTGGATGCTTGTCCTTCACGTGAACATGTTTCCTTTCAATAAAAAAGTGGGCCAGTATGATCATATTTTTTTCAAATGGCCATGTATATTCTTGACCCATGTTGAAATCATGTAGCTTCCACTTCTTCATTGCAGATTTCATAGCTTTATGGATCTCTTCCTTTACAAAAAAATAATTTTTGGATGATTTATATAAATATTTTTTTTCATTTATTCAATATATTAGTATTTATTCTCTTCTATCCTGACTCTCCTTTTGTAGTTATGTATAACCATGTATCACACTACTTAGATCTGAAGATATTTTATCATTAATTATGCATTCAAATCACTACAATAAATTCATAAAGATCTAGGATCTTTGAATATCATTAAATATGGGTGAACCCATAATTATACAAATTTAATAACTATATATATTGTTACTTGAGTAATCCTAACTTGAACATGATATGATTGTATGATCCTTATTTTAAATCATCCATACAACCTTGGTGATCAGATGTCCTAACGGCCTCCTACAACTGTGTTTTTAGTCAACCATTCCTTTTTCATAGTCGTATCACATGCATAAGAAGTGTTGCATGCATGCATGGTGATTCTAAGGATCATCATCTCGTAATATTGATGAAAAAACAGCCATCAAAACCATGGATTTGATTGATGATTGTCTCGCCATCTCATTTAGAAGCATCATCTTATTTGATTCCTTCATGCATGCAAGACATTGTTTTCATAAATTGAATTGGATCAATCTCGAAAGACTCTTCCTATTAGAATCATCATAGAATATGTTTGGTTTCTCAATGGATGGTTTTTTGGCATCAATATCAGCTTATAGGAACACTCAAGCTTCGTTAGAGGTGGAAGACAAAACCCTCAAGAAATCTTAAGGTAAATATCAGTTGTATCATGAATCCTATGAAATATCAATAAAATTTTAAGTAAAGGAACAGTAACCCACACTTTTCTTTTCCCACATTGATTTCTCATCCGAGTTAGGTCATGGTATATTATTCAATTCATTCCTTCATCTTACCAGAATTGAGTACTAGGTTTAGCTCCTGAACCCCTCTTGGTATCACCTCATGCCAGCTCACCACTGTCATTCCTCTACAAGTGATGGTGCCTCCAATTCTCTAATGCACTCTCGTATGGGTCTTATACACAATCCCACCCTCTTACTTGGTATAGTGCATCGAATCCCATAGAAGGATCTCATATGCAGTTTGACCCACGGGTCCCCCCATGTGTGGTTGAGGGTTTTCCATGGTAGCTCACATAGTTGGCTATGTTTCATATATAATCAACCATAAAAGAGTAATACTGACAAACCATAGAACCCAAAATTTCTCTCCAAACATACCTCATGAAAAATAAATATTATTTTAATTATTCTTTTTTAATTTCTCTTCTAAATACATATTTATGAAAATCAGTATTTGCAATGTCTTCAAATTTTCATCAACATTAATTCCACTTCCTAAAAATAATAATTCTCATTGTAATGAACTTGTTTTATGCAATGTGATGTCAAAAGGACTTGTATTTTACATTTAATATTGGCACAAACAATCACAAAATTTAAACTACCATATATGGAATTCCTGGTAACAAATATAACTTGGGCTCAACAATCTATCCTTTGTATTTTTTTATAATATCAATGCATATAAATCACGTAAATATGTTTTGAAAACCTTCTCTTCCTTATTAAAGTTAAATTAAAAGGAGAATTGGGGTATTCTTGTGATCTTCTCCCTTATAAGAAACATCATTCATCCCTTCTAAGAGAGGTATGATCTCACATGGTTCTCTTAATAAAGAACCTTTATATAATCAACTCTAATTCTATGTGGTCTAACCTAGTGTAGAAAACAATAGAGATACAACCAATTTTGTCTAATATGTACATAAAAACCCAAGCATGTTAAATAATGCTAAAAAATAATGAATTCTCATTAAAGGGTGGATAAATTATCAGATTTATTAGTGTAATAATGAATTCTACACACACTTAAACAAATACCTTAGGATGTTAAAGTGAAAAAGATAAATCTACCTTTTTTCCAATCTTTAATTTATTGAAGAAAACCCATTAGTTGATAAGATAACACAATTAAAAATAATAGATTAAATTTGGATTGGTAGAACTCAACTTCCAATTTTATAAATTTATCTAGAAGTTTTGTATTCCCTATGTAGTGAATATTTAATAGATTCAGCTAAAAAATTGTCCCCCTAATGGGACACATCCATCTCTTTCAATTCCGTACATGTTAGTACCAAATCATTGAAATATAATGGAATAAGGAAGGACCACTTGGTTTCTCAAAAATAATATTCAAATTGAGGTATTTTCTTCCATATGGACTTCTCACCAACTATCTACTCTTGTTTTTCTTTTGTCCTAGTATGTTTCGGATCATCATCTATTTGTTTAACCTTTATCACTATTGATTCATTCCTTATTAAAGGAGATATATTCTCATTTGATATTTTGGTCCAGCTATAACCATTATTGTCTTTAGAAACTGTGTTATCAGAAATAACAAATGTACATGGTGATTCATTATGTACAGAAAAAACCCTTTCCTATGAACCTTTTTTCTTAGTATATTTAAAAGATTCACACTTGATATCGACCACTTTGGTGAAGTATTATTTCATAATTTTCAACTTAATTTTAGCAAAAACACAAAAATACTATAAATCAGATAATTGTCCCTCTTTCTTACCAAGTCTTTCTTTAGGGCCGTAAATCATCTTTTCATGTTCATATATTTTTAGCATTTTTTTATTATCCTAAGACTTTGTTCTCTCTTTACCTTTTTTATTTTTAAATGTGTCTTTAGCTAATTTATATTTTCCCATAAGGCATGCCAAATTTATAAAAGTATTTTCACCATTAATACTACTTATTGATGATGAGAATTAATCAATTTTCCAACTCATAGTATTTATTCTATTTTCCATTGAGTATTTATTCTTTTTATTATTATAGTCACCTATTTTAAATTTATTATACATTTTCTTGAAGTATTCTTCTCGTTCATCAGACTCGGTGGCATTATCTTTCTTCTTTGTAACGTTATAATAAAAATGTTCAAACCCATGATACATGAATCATTTTTTTGGATTCTTTACTCTTTTTATTTTTTCTATATTATAAATATTTTAATCTAGGACCTCATTTGAATGTAGTTCTCTTCAAATTCCTCATCCTCAAACTCACTTGATTCTACATCATCTTCAATTCAAGATTTAACATTATCATGAATTTAAATCCATCTAATTTTTTTCTTTATTCATAAAATCTAATATTTTTCTCATTTAAAATGTTATGAGAATATTTTTGAATTCATCCAATGATATATCTTCTTGGTATTCCTATATTTAAGGTTTTTGATCAATTCTATTTGGAAAGTTTCACATAAATTTTTTTACAATGGTTCTCTCATCCAAAGTTTTCTAAAAACCTATGATGCTACTATAAATCTCATTTAACCATGTGAAGTATTCATAAATACTCTCATCATCAACCATTTTTAAATATTAAATTATTATTCTCTATATTTGGTGATTATCTTCTTTAACCTTAATATTTCCTTCATAACTACTTCTTTGTTTGTCCCAAATATCTATTGAGGTTTGGAGAACCATTACATTAGTGTACAATATTTCTAATAAAACCATTGAGATTTCATTTCAATCATATCCATCAATATATAAGTTCCTCTTGTCTTTAAACTTCATAGCATCATTCTCAATACAGGGTGAATATCCCATTATAACTACATGTCTCACTTTTACCCCAAGATATAGAAGATAAGGTATCATCCTATTTCTCTCACCATGATAGTTATAACTATTTAAAATGGAAATAACCCTACTATTTAAAAAATTAGAGTTCTTTATCCTTATAAGTCTATTATATCTTGCATAGGTGACCTTCCCTTTGATACAACTTATAGAGAATGAATTAGTGTGAGATTACAGACAGTGGTAGTGGGTCAAATAGTGATCCATTTTTCTTTTTACAAGTTGTTTATTTTCAATTAAACATATATGTATATTTAAAAAATCAATCCACTCTTCTTGTGTTTATCATCCTTACCTAGAATAATGATGTAAATTTAAGGTTACAGAACACCGGGGTTTACAGGGTTTGTCAGTGAGAAACCTAGTCCTTTACATGCGGGTTATACACCCCCCAACATTGATTATCTACTATAATATTATAGTCAATTAAACTCTTTAATAAATAATCACACAATATCTCTCATTAATCCAAATATATGTTTCTTTATACTACATCCCATTGTGTTACCAGAATCCATACTCTCCAACTCTATAATCCTTACTAGACACTTATGCTCCATAATCACACAAGAGACTTTCTACATTGTATCCAAATGAATGATTCCTACATTATTCATGGAATGATACATTTTATTATGATCTTTTATCTTCCTTTTTGGTCTTTTAGAATCATTAAATTCCATTTACATTTCATGAACCATTTAAATTAGTTATCCTTTATCAAATTCAAATCACTTGTTCATGATCAGTTTCCTCAGTGCAATAATTCTCGTGCTAGTTCTTTCTTTTGATGATGTCTCAAACCAATTATATTTTGGAAATAGGTGCATGCAATTTATTCTTAAGTTATTATATGCAATAATAACTTTTTCAATGCCAATCATCTTCAAGTACACATATGCGTAAATTATAGCATGCGTGGTCTTCTCATGATAAACCCTAGAACATATAATCCCCCATTTATAATTTTATGTCATTTTTAAAAGTTTTATTTCTGAAATCAGTGTTCTCAAGTGGTTATTCATGTGTATATTTTCTCATGCATCATCCTCTTCTTTCTTCGTGAACATAGGTGTATGCACGGGATCTTATGGTGCATTGATTTGTTATCATGCATTGTACAACCTTCTTTATTGCTGATTCTCCGTCATATGACCTGGTTTCCTTCACATATTCAATTTAGGATTATAGGATTTGTTTTTTTAATTTACTTATATATTCCTAAAACAATTTAAAGGCCCACAACTTCTTCTTCTTCTTCTCAAAAACAAGAGATGCATGGATCTCTTCCTTGAGGAAATTGTATTTAATGGATAATATGTATCAATATTTTCTCTAATTTTATTAAATTTAAGTATATATTATCTTTTTTGAAGACTATAATCTTATAATCATGTATTACCATGTCACACAACTCCTTAGATCTAAATACCATGCTTCATAAATGCTACATTCAAAGCAATGTAATAAATGATCAAATATCTCAGCTCTTTGTATATTTTCAAATGTGGGTGGGCATAAAAATCTAGAATACTTATAAGGGAATAACTTGTTACTCAAGGAATCCACTTTCTAATGTTATATTATTGTATAATCCTTACTTAAATCTCAAACTCCTCCATAGTTATCGGATGTATGAATGGATTCCAGCAACTGCATTTGCAGTGGGTCGATCCTTGTTCTTCGTATTATCACCTGAATGAAAATTATATCATGAATTCATGGCTATTTAAAGGATAATTGTATCACAGTATCAATGTTAGAATATCCATGGATATTGTAGCTTCAATCGATGCTAGTTTGACCATCTCCTTCAGCAGTATCGTATTCTCTGATTCCTTTATGTTTGTAAGAAACTAATTGCATTCATGGAATTACATTGATCTTGAATAACTCATCCTATATAAATATTCATATAAAATGTTTATTTTCTCTATAAAATGTGGATTAGTATGACATCCATTGTGTAGAAGCACTCTAGCTTCACTAAACGTGAAAGAAGATTCCCTCAAGTGATCGGATGGTCGAGATCAACTATATCATGCGGCCCACAAAATATGCATAGCATTTAAAATATTGGAACAGTAACTGAAGATTTTTTTATCATGTATCATTTTTTTATTAGGTTGAGGATTTAGTATATTAATCAACATGTTCCTTAAGCTTTCCAAAACTTATTACTGGGGTTCGATCTTGAACACCCACTAGCACCACCATTTTCTGGGTCTCCTATACTGCAAGGCCTCACAATGTGGTGTCGTCCCTGCTATAATGTGCTCTCCTACATGCCTTATACGTGGTTCCATCCTCTTACATGCATCCATGTGTGGCCTCCGGTGGATTTTTTTCCCACAAGGGCTGACCCACTGGTCTCCCTATGTGTGGTTGATGTCTAGCCATTTTGGATCTCATAGTCAGATATGTTTTTTACATAAAGAAAACATCAAAAGATTTTTCCAACCAACCCATGAAACTCAGAATTCTTCTTTAACCATACCTCTTGAAAAACTAATATTATTTTTTATGGAATTATTTTAATTATTCATCTAATTTTTTTTTGATAGTTGATATTTTTTTGTCTTCAAATAGTCTTGAACATTTATTTCTCTTCTTCAGACCACAAAAATTATCATTTTCATGGTCTTCCACTTTTTGTACGAAATGTTCTCTCTAAAGAATAGGGATTTTAAATTTAATATCATTTCAAATAATAATCTGATTTAAAATAGCGTGTATTAACTAGTTAAAAAAATGAAATTTGGATCAATAGGGTGTGCGAAACATTTTTTAAATTATTATTCACTCATGAGTTTTTTAAATTAACTAGTATTAACATGATCTTAATCAATGTCGTATCTCTAATGATAGGCTCTCCGATAGAGGGTTGACCCACAGGTCCCCCCATGTTTAGTTGAGGGCTATCCTTAGTGGGTCACGTAGTTGGATAAGTTTTTTATATAATCCATATTAAAATATTTATCCAACCAAACCATGCTAATCAAAATTCCTCTTTAACGATACTTTAGCAAAAATAACTATTTTTCTCATGTTGTTTTTTCATTCTTATTCTATATTATTCTTTTTTAAAATAAATATTTGAATGATCATAAAATATTCTTAAACATTTAATCCTCTTCTCCACTTCATGAAAATAATAATTTTCATGGTCCTCCACTAGTTTTATAGAATGAGCTCTCCTTAGCATATGTCTTTTCTAATTAAGAAATTTTCAGACAATAATTATATTTAAACTACCACATATTGACTTTTTTATAAAAAATGAAACTTTATATCAATAGGATATGTGAATAATTTTTTACATTCTTCTTAACTCATGAGTTTATCTTGTAATTTTGTAATTCCTTGATATTAATGGATATCATATTTCCTACTGAGATAGGAGTTAAATAGGGGAAAATACCCAATGTGATAGAGGGGAATGGGAGAGCTAAAGTCACCCTTAACTCCTCCTTTTTCATAAAATTGATCCTAATGCATCTTTGGTTTTCTCGGTTACCTCCACCAAAGGAATCGAAAAGTTGTACATAGTTTTATTTGTTTCCAGCCAATTGGTACTAATTACTTTAATGTTTCTTACATCTATTAATTTGAATGATCCCATGATTGGGGTTGAGTAGTCTCCAATAATTGAAAACTATCCTTGGATGTCAATTCCCCGATCTTATCTACCCATTCAAATTTGACACATTAATTATTTATCTCACTAACCTAGTTCAATTTAGATTATTTATTGTAGATTTATTTAATGAAATGTTAGTGATGATTTTACAAGTAGATTGATCGTTTTAGTTGGGATTAATATTTCCATGTTTAATATACTATGTATTTTGGGTTAGTGCTAGTTTGGGAAAAATATAAATCATAAACATTTTCCATCATGATAAATTAATGATGCCATATAGTTAGTCATGTTTTTGGAACCATTGTTGAGGAAAAAAGGACACTAATAATAGTTAAAGACAGAATAGAAAATCTAATTGGATATCATGTCTCCACAAATATATTTGGAAACTGTATTGGATATCATGGCTCCACAAATCACTACACTCAAATAGAGAATTTAATATCCAATTTAGTGGATTTATTTATACAATAATAGAAATTCTAAACCCTTTAAAAGAATTGATAAAGAGTATCCTAAATTAATGGATGGTAAATTCAAATAATGTTTTCAAATACTAATGGAATAAATAAGGAATTCATCCACCTGAAATTAATATTGCAATGATAAAGCTAAAATAATGGTAGAACTAAGAGATAGATCTAATGTTCACATTGAGTTAAGAATTGAATCTGGGGGGTTTTCTAATGATGATGTTGATGTTAAGATAAATTTTTTAGAGGCCAATACACCTACACATGCTAAAGATGATGAAGATGTAGTTTTAAAGGATATATCCATAAATGAACAGGGATAATAGCAAGAAAAAATTATTGATTTAAAGAAGTACATTAAGTAATTTGAAGAAAAACAACTAGAAGAAGTTGTGAAAGATGATTACTAAAGAGTTTGGTTTGATCAAGAGATACTAGATTAATTATTGATTATTTTTATATCTTATTAACCCCTTTAATAAGGTTCAAATATATAATCATGATAAAATGAGATCCATTCTTCTGAATGTTCAAAATTCAAAGTCAGTTTCAAAAATGAACTAGGTAAATTAGTATTAGTATACTATAACATGAAATTAAGGTAAGTTCAAGATAAAATACAATAAAAAAATTCTCATTCTAGGAAACCTAAATTATTTAATTCCATTTTAATATTTTTTTTTTTGAATTTCTCTTAGTGGTTGTGGTCAATTCCAATCCCCTTATTCTTTAATAACATTAATGGAATAGACCTTTCAATTTACTTACTGATTTTTTTATGTTCCAAAGAAAGATGATTCATGGAGAAATGGGTGAAAGAACTAACACTCCAACACATAGACTAAATTTTACAGAAATTAACTCATTACATGGATCACAGATATGAAAATTCTTTAGGCATGGACTAATATCAATTTTCATCATTTGATTTGGGAAAATAATATTTTGTATATATATTTTTAAAATTCAGAATCACCCTCACCTTGGTTGAACATTGGAGATCGTGTTCATTTAAAGTGTGGGTGATGAATCCTTAGAAACCCTCATTTTTATTGTTTACCATTAAAATATCATGGAATAATCATCAATTAGAAAATATATTTTTACCATTTTCAGGAATATTTGGCTTCATCATGACCATAAATGTGAAAGTTTTAGGTGGATATTTTTTAAAGTTACATTTTAATTTTAATTTTGAGTTATTTAAAAGTGATTTTTGATATGATTTCTATTTTTATTTTGATTCATGGAAATATTAATTTACTAAACTATTTCTTGGTATTCATTCCATGACTTGATTGAATAATATTTTGATTCAAATTCTTAATGTGGTCTAATTAATTTATAAAAAATCATTTATATACTGTATTTATTGAGAGAACTCAAGATGTAAATAACAACAAGAA
Source organism: Viscum album (assembly GCA_963277665.1). Classification (NCBI taxonomy): domain Eukaryota; kingdom Viridiplantae; phylum Streptophyta; class Magnoliopsida; order Santalales; family Viscaceae; genus Viscum; species Viscum album. The sequence continues at coordinate 1,260,577,468 of OY728132.1, read as the reverse complement.
ATTTATTATTTTTATAATCAAATCATAATGATTTTGAATAGTATTAAAATTATTTATGTCATGAATTGATTTATATTTATCCCATTTGATCTTAAGACCTATCATATATCTGATCATTTCTAAAATACCTAGAAACCACGAAATACCTTCACAGGAGGCCACATTACAGGACTAACTATACTTCCTAACTGTATTCATTAGTATCATTATAATGCCACGACCCTAGTTACCCAGAGTCAGTGCATTATTACATAACATTGGCATGATCACAAGGAAATCATGTCTTAAAAGACCAATCAGTTTAGTATCCTTGGAAACAAGATTCATACATGTGGTAAACTTTATAGTTTGATAGAAATACAATAAAAATATATTTCATTAGAAGCATCCAAGCCTCATAGATTATTCCTGCAGGTCACTCATAACTAACTTCTTCATATCCTTGGAAAAATAAAACATTGAAAGGGGTGAGCTCAAACGCTCAGTAAGGGTAAGTAATAGAGCGGAAAATGACATAAATATTAAGCATGGTAAATAATTGAAACCATATGACTTTTCCAATAATAAACCTGAATACTTTTATGGAATGAATATGAGATAAGTAAGTAATTCCTTAATAAAACATAATCATGGGTATTCTACTAGTCTAATGACCACATGAACCATCAATACTATTTCCATAATGAGGGAATGTATAATGTCGGACATTCTGAAACATTTTGTCAAGGCCTCGTCCAAGACGTCTAAAATGATTAAGGCCTCGGCCAAAACCACAAATCAAATTGTGAAAGGGCCTCGGCCAATTCCACGTCTAGTTGTATCATGATACCTACCGATGCATCGAGGAGCTATAGCGGGCTCCACCTGTCAATTACAAAGTCCAATACATTCCTCAAACGAAAAGGTTTAAACATATCATAAACATTCATATTAAAACTAGCATACGAAATGTCAATACTTTAACCATAAATCATGAATGGTATAAAAATATCACATCCATAGTCAAACATATCACAAAACATTCAATACAATATTGAAGATTTGTATCGTAATAAATTAATTTCAAATAAACTTAAAATCCATCAAATGATGTTGACATAGATGAAATGAAAACCCTTTTTAGAGAAATATCTCTTTCAATTTTGAAATCATTTAAGAGTCACATAATTATAAAATAAAACATTTACTTTGAAAATATTCTTATAATCTTGTAATGGAAGTTTCGACAAGTTTATAATGGTAGAAAATAGACGCAACCACCGTATAAGTTAAAAAAACATTCTTACCTTAATTTTTTCGAAAAGGTTAAAAAGGAACTTGTTTGGAAAACAACGAAAATATTACTTTCAAAAAACATAAGGTTATAAATGACTTTAACACATTTTCTAGTAAATAGTAAAAATGCTTTGAAATATATTTTTAAGAAAGATGGATGTGGATGATAAAAAGGCCCCAGTAGATAATTACGTATAAACAACCTTGGATAATGAAGAGATTGTCAAATAAACCATTACCTTGTAATTTTCTTGGGTTGAGCGTAGGTTAACCTCCTATATAATGGTGAAATAATTGTTATTAAATAATACAAGAATCATATAAATTAATATGATATCATATATGATCTTTTAACATTGTTTTTTTAATAATATCCTAGTATTATCGTCATTTTGGGTGTTAACTTACTCGTTTTATTTTATATGTTTTGTTACATAAGACGTGTTTTTTATGGATAGGTTGTATATTATTCATATCCAGAATGATATCAATTACTTAAACATTATTTTTAATCATCAAATGAGAATTATACATGAATGGATACGATGGAGAATGAATCTCATCGGGTTCGTGGAGATGGTAGTCCGTACGTACGCACGAGCGACAATATCATTATTTTGATATTAAAATAATATATAATTTTATGGTATATCATATATACAGAATCATTATAATTTTATATTTACTATTTACATGAATTAAACATCATTATTATACCAATCCAAATAATACTGTATTGAATAACAATTACACCACAACGTGGAGACGGTAAGTCGTACGTACGCACGTATGGTGACATGTCATTCAATGGATGGATAGAATACTGAATATGGTTTAACATATTTATAATAACATCTCAGTATATATAATACACTTACGTTATTATTTCATAATGGAAATAACAAATAAAGAAGATGTTGAAGAACAAAGGGACTTCAAAGAGGGTGGTGAAAACATTACCTCTTCTTCGGGTTCTTCCTTTTGATTTGATCAAAAGGGATCCTTAGATTGGATTTATGACCTAAATAAGGCCTCTAGGTTGAATTGAGGGATGTTGAGAGAATAATTGGTCAGGTGTTGGTTGAAGAAAAAGGTATTGAAGGTATGAAGAATTGGTTAGAAGTGGTGTCGTTTTATAAGGGGGAGGAGGGGATCTTTAAGAAAAACTTAAAGTATTAATTTATAATAAATTCATATTCGGTTTCTAATGGATCCAAAGTGGATTATTCAAAGTATAAGGTGGGTATGGGACTAAATCCTTTCAACCAGTTGATTTTAGACAGGTTTGGGTCATTATATTAACCTTATATTTTAGTTTTAACTCTTGGTTAATTAGTTTAACACTTACCATGTCACTTTGTATTTTTATAATATATAGTTAATAAACTTACTACATACATCCAAGAAACCAAAAGGTGGTCCACTAATGATACACCTATCATGATACAAGTCCTTTGGCCAAACATTAGATTTTTAAGAATTTAATATCAATTAGTAATATAATATTTGTTTTAAAAACTCTTTTAGGTCAATTTTGACACTATTTGGTATTTGAGTTTTCTGAAAATTATAACAGCATTATTAATTAGAAAACAGTTAATTAAATAAATTCTAACATGTCATATTAACATATAAAATTCTTGGAATTCATTAAAAGTCTCAAATTATAATTATTTGGCTATTTATAATATCACTTATTTCAATATTTCTCTAATAAGGTAATTATTGCATCATCATTGTGTCACAAATAAATTTAATTATTAAATGTCTAAAAATTATAAATAAACTACAATTATGTAGGAAATCATTTTATATTTCTAATTAATATTTATAATCAAAAATACGACATATATAACCCTATGTAAAAATTGTTTTTCTAAAAGATACATACTTATGTCAATTTTGTATTTATTTTAACTTAATTAATATAAAGTGTCCTTATCACCTACAAGTGGCTCCATGGAGTCCCAAAATCGACCCAAAGATGTCCAGGGTGGAAAATGTATCAACTAAGAAGGTTATGACACGTTTTAGGGTAATTTATTATTATTATAAGATTATTTTTTACCCTTATTTACCGGATTTACCCTTTAACCATGGTAAATAAAATATTTACCGAAGTAATTATTCAAAATGTCTAAAAATAAAAGTTACCTATTTACATAACTTGAACATCTTGATTAAAAATATGGAGTCCATTTTTTCATATTCAAAACACATAAGTGGCTGAAATTAATTTAAAATTAATTCCCGTTGCTAAAACAAAAAATGTGTTTTTAAAAGATAATAACTATCAAAAGATTGACACTTGTTTATGTACGGTTTAAATGTGAAATATGTCCGATTAACAACATTTTATTAAATGGTAAAAATATATTCTAAATATAATTTAAAACCACTAAAATTAATAATTTATTAATATTAATTATTTTGATTAAAAAAGTTGTTTTTAATTAAAATTTAGTAATTTTCACTATTCATCAAAATATAAAAGTTTTCCGAAAAGTACCAAAATTTCACCCTAGGCTATTTTACATATTCCGAATCCAAAAATTAATTCCATTTTGAGAGATAAAATTTATAAAATTGCAAAAAGTGGGTATTACTATTCATAACATCTACTTTGGTTGTGGTGTGTGTGTTAGAACACGAAGTTGTGTATAACACACGCTACTGTATTATTCAAAGAGAAGCATACCGTAGAAGCTTGGGGTGTTACATTCCCCCCTACATCAATAAATTGAGTCCTCGCAATTTGAAATTGTTTTTCAAAAATAAAATTTTGAAAATATAATATATCTTTGTGGGAAAACCCACATCGGAAATTGGGTTCATAAAATTTAGTCTTAATAAGAGGAAAAGAGAAATGAGAGGGTCACCACCAAATTATGATATCGATTTGGAGAACATTGGCGGAAATTAGAGACACATAATTGGAGGAAAAATTTAAATATTTATAGGGATTGATTGAGGTCATCAATCACAAACAACTGTAGAATTGAGGGCCTCAAAGCCATCAATCTAGGATGATTTAAAATATCATCAGTTCAAAAAAACATAAGGTATTAGGATAACACATTTTTGGTCTTAATATCACTTCCCTATAGAATTAATTTCTTCATATAATAAGATAAATATATATATATATATATATATACATCTTGAAAAGTAGATTTTTCATCCTTCAACTAATTTCTACCACAAACTCATCTTTCACTCCAAAAGATAATAGAACTCAAAAATATTATATTTATCCTAATAGTATAAGGTTCCAATCATTAACACATACCATTATAATGAAAAAAATATTTTTTAATAACCAGGGACTTCCTGTAGGCTAGTGGTAGGTAATAAAGGCATGTCGCACTGTAGTTGTAGGTTCGATTCCTGCAGCTTTGTCCGACGCGACGAGTTATCGCCCGACCTGCAGGTTGTCATTTTTATAAATATCCATAAATAATCTCAAACTAGATTTATACAAAATACTTCTATCCAAGTCCAAAATTTATAAGTAAGGTAAACACAATGAAGATCCTTTTTTCCGCGTAATAACATGTGAACACCATCATCATGTATTCTTTTAAAACACTGCAACATCCTGAATTACCCTAAAAGCTTATTGATTACATTCATGATCCCGTATTCCTTATATAATACTGGATATACTCTTTCTATTCAAAAATTTTGTAAACTCCAACAATGATGGAAAATATAAATCATTAATCAGTTTCAAGTTATTCAAGGATATCCAATATAATTTATCCAAATCAATCATGTATCATTCCAAAATCACTACCTCATTGTCGGGACCATATTAAGGATTACTTTTACTTAAACCATGTATTTTACAAAAAGTGTAGCTTATTATTAATTCAATTTTATTATAACCATATAACCTCAAGTCCTCAATAAAATAGTACTGTAGTACAATCCTTATATATATATATATATCACATTATTCTTATAACTAGAATATAGTTCTTGAATCCAAAAAAACATATACAATAATTATTCAACTTCAACTGTAGTAGCAGAATAATCTTGGCCTTGTTCTCTTGGACTTTTCTGAGGTAATTTGTCTTGGCGTTTAGGACATTTATTTTCATAATTCCCCATTTCTCTGCAATTATATCATTCAACATCGGTAGCGTCTTTATTTCCTTTACAATTACCAGATAGATGGCCCTTCTGTCCACATTTGAAGCACACTCATTTTCCTTTTAGATAGGCACCAGCGTGCTTCCTTCCGCAATTGTCACAGAGTGGAAATTCAATTCTTCCCTTCTTCCCTATTTCCTTATTTCCTTTCTGAGAGTGTTCAGCAGATCTCTTCTTCTCTTGCTTTGATTTAAAGTCATAAGACATAGGGAATTCCTTTTCTATCTTGATTGCACAAGAGACAATATCTTCGTATGATGAGAAGGATTGTGAACTAATTCTTGAAGGATAAATGGTTTTAACCCATCAAAGAAATGATCAATCTTACTTCATGGGTTACGTATATAATCTACAGCATACCTCACTGACCTCGTAAAGTTAGCCTCATACTTCGCGACATTCTCATCCTCCTTTTTCCTCAGACTGAGAAACTGCCTTTCCATATCAGCTTGATGTTCATGAGGAAAGTATTTGTCTAAGAAAATATCTTTAAATTCCCTCTATTCCATATTTGATACTTCATCATCTTCTTTTGTATTTTGAATCAAGCACCACCATTGGTTATCATCTCCAGTGAGGTGGTAAACATCCATGACAACTTTTTCCCTTTCGCTACTCCCCAAAGCATGGAATATTTTCTCTAAGGAGTTTATCCATTTCTCAGCCACTAATGGATTTGAAATCCCATTGAATGTCAATGGTTTTTGCCTCATGAAGAGATCTAACATTGATCCTCCATGATGTGGATTAGGGTGCTCCATATGTGTAAGGTTATTATTCATAACCTGAGTGAGTTGTCCCAGTATGGTGATTAGCTGATCAGCACCAGTTGCATCACCAGCTGCACTATAATTATCTTGAGTATGAGGGAAATCCCTACATGGATTACGTGTGTTGATACGACTTCCATTCCTTCCACTAGGTTCCATTTATAAATAATGGCATAAACTAGATTAGTTTATGAATGAAAATACATAATTCCAAACATGTAAAATACCTAACGTAAATTGAACAGTTTATGAATATAATCCTTAATCATAAAAATTTTTTCTTTGAGGAAGTATATACCCATAAACCCTTCATAATGGTTTTTAAAGAAAATGATAATTATCCTAAGAATATCCCCCAGAAGTTTCGTTACCAAGAGTGTAGCAAGGCCCGTTGTCGTGCACCAGTTCTCATTCGAGTCTAGCTCAAAGCGGTGTTTTCAGGTTTTACCCCTAGGTACATCTGTGCCAGAGACGCCTCTACCTGCTCATATCCAGACGGGGATGTATTGCTCAGAAAACTCACAAAATCTCTACAATATTAAAATTCTAGGAAGTTCTTATATACTAATCCTCATAGTCTATCTTAGGGCTACGTGCTCTAATCAGAGTTTATCTAAATCTAGTTTCCAAGGCCTATACTAAATTTCCTCTAATACCAACTTTAACGCCCTGACCCTAGTTACCCAGAGTCGGTACATTATTACATAACATTTCCATGATCATAAGGAAATCATGTCTCGAAAGACTGATTAGTTTTGTAGCCTTGGAAACAATATTCATACATATGTTCAACTTTACATCTTGAAGAGAAATACAACAAAAATATATTTCATTAGAAGAATCCAAGCCTCCTAGATTATGCCTGCAGGTCACTCATAACTAACTTCTTAATATCCTAGGAAAAATAAAACATTGAAAGGGGTGAGCACAAACGCTCAGTAAGGGTAAGTAATACAGCAGAAAATGACATAAATATTAAGCATGGTAAATAATTGAAACCATATGACTTTTCCAATAATAAACATGAATACTTTTATGGCATGAATATGAGATGAGTAAGTAATGCCATAATAAAACATAATCATGGGTATTCTACTAGTCGAATGACCACATGAACCATCAATATTATTTCCATAATGAGGGAATGTATAGTTCTGAAAATTCTAAAACATTTTGTCAAGGCCTCAGCCAAGACGTCTAAAATAATTAAGGCCTCGGCCAAAACCACAAATCAAATTGGGAAAGTGCCTCAGCCAATTCCATGTCTTGTTATCTCATGAGGCCTACCGATGCATCGACGATCTATATCGGGCGCCACCCGTCACTTACTAAGTCCAATACATTCCTCATATGAAAAGGTTTAAACATATCATAAACATTCGTATTAAAACTAGCATCCGAAATGTCAATAATTTAACCAGAAATAATGAATGGTATAAAAATAGCACATACATAGTCAAACATATCACAAAAACTTCAATATAATATGGAAGTTTTGTACCACAATAAATCAACTTCAAATAAACTTAAAATCCATCAAAGGATGTTGACATAGATGAAATAAAAACCCTTTTAAGAGAAATATCTCTTTCTATTTTGAAATCATTTAAGAGTCACATAATTATAAAATAAAACATTAACTTTGAAAATATTCTTATAATCTTGTAAGGGAAGCTTCAACGAGTTTATAACGGTAGAAAATAGCCGCACCCACCGTATAAGTTAAAAAACATTCTTACCTTAATTTTGTTGAAAAGGTTAAAAATGACCTTGTTTGGAAAATGACGGAAAGATTACTTTCAAAACACATAAGGGTATAAATTACTTTAACCCATTTTCTAGTAAATAGTAATTTTTTTTGAAATATATTTTTATGAAACATGGATGTGGATGATAAAGAGGTCCCAGTAGATACTTACATATAAACAACCTCGGATAATGAAGAGATTGTGAAATAAACCCTTACCTTGTACTTTTCCTGGGTTGAGGGTAGGTTAACCTCCTGTATAATGGTGAAATAATTGTTATTAAAGTATACAAGAATCATATACATTAATATGATATCATATATGATCTTTTAACATTGCTCTGTTAATAATATCTTAGTATTATCATCGTTTCGGGTGTTAACTTACTCATTTTCTTTTATATGTTTTGTTACATAAGACGTGTTTTTTATGGATAGGTTGTATCTTATTCATATCCAGAATTATATCATGTCCTTAAACATTATTTTTAATCATCAAATGAGAATTATACTTGAATGGATACGATGGAGAATGAATCTCATCGCGTTTGTGGAGATGGTAGTCCGTATGTACGCACGAGCGACAATATCATTCTTTTGATATTAAAATATTATATAATTGAATGGTATATCATATATAAAGAATAATTATAATTTTATATTTACTATTAAAATGAATTACAAATCATTATTATACCCATCCAAATAATAGTGTATTGAATAACAATTACACCACGACGTGGAGACGGTAAGTCGTACGTACGCACGTAGGGTGACATGTCATTCGAAGGATGGATAGAATACTGAATTTGGTTGTAAAATATTTATAATAACATATTAGTATATATAATATGCTGAATTTATTATTTTAGAATGGAAATAACAAATAAAGAAGAAGTTGAAGAAGAAAGGAACTTGAAAGAGGGTGGTGAAAACATTACCTCTTCTTCGGGTTCTTCCTTTTGATTTGATCAAAATGGCTTCTTAGGTTGGATTTATGGCCAATATAATGCCTCTAGGATGAAGTGAGGAACTTTTAGAGAATAATTATGTGGGGGTTGGCCGATCCAAAAGGATTTGAAGATATGAAGAATTGGATAGAAGTGGTGTCCTTTTATAAGGGGGAGGAGGGGCTCTTTAGGTAAAACTTAAAGTAATAATTTATAATAAATTCATATTCGGTTTCTAATGGATCCAAAGTATATTTTTCAAATTATAAGGTGGGTATGGGTCTAAATACTTTCAACCAATAGATTTTCGACAGGTTTGGGTCATTATATTAACCTTATCGTATAGTTTTAACTCTTAGTTAATTAGTTTAACACTTACCATGTAACTTTTTATTTTTATAATATATAGTTAATAAACATACAATATTCATCCAAGAGACCCCCAAGTGTTCCATTAATGATACACCTATCATGATACAAGTTATATTTCTAAACCTTTGATTTTTAGGAATTTAATATCAATTAATAATATAATATTTGTTTTAAAAACTCTTTTATGTCAATTTTGAAACTATTTGGTATTTGATTTTTGTGAAAATTATAACAGAATGCTTACTTCGAAAAAAGTTAATTAAATCAACCCTAACATGTCATATTAACCTATAAATTCATTTAATTCATTAAAAGTCTCAAATTATATTTATTTGGGTATTTATAATATCACTTATTTTAATATTTCACTAATAAGGTAATTACTGCATCATCATTGTGTCATAAATAAATTTAATTATTAAATGTCTAAAAATTATAAATAAAATACGATTATGTAGAAAATATTTTTATATTTCTAATGAATATCTATAGTCGGAAATCCAACATATATAACCCTATGTAAAAAAAATTTTTCTGAAAGATACATGCTTATGTCATTTTTTTATTTATTTTAACTTAATTAATATAAAGTGTCCTTATCACTTAAAAGTGGCTTCATGGGGTCCCAAAATCGTCCCAAAGATGCCCATGGTCGGAAATGTATCAAAAAATAAGGTTAGGACACGTTTTAGGATAATTTATTGTTATTATAATATTATTTTTTACCCTTATATACCGGATTTACGCTTTAACCATGGTAAATAAAATATTTACCGAAGTAATTATTCAAAATGTATAAAAATAAATGTTACCTATTTACACAATTTTTACATACTGATTAAAAATATGGAGTCCATTTTTCCAAATTCAAAACACATAAGTGGCAGAAATTAATTTTAAATTAATTCTCATTGTTAAAACAAAAAACGTGTTTTTAAGAGATAATAAATATCAAAAGATTGACACTTGTTTATGTCCGGTTTAAATGTGAAATTATGTCCGATGAAAAAAATTGTATTAAATGGTAAAAATATATTCTAAATATACTTTAAATCCACTCAAATTCATAATTTATCACTATTAATTATTTTTATTAAAAAAATTGTTTTTAATTAAAATTTAGTAATTTTCACTACTCATCAAAATATAAAAGTTTTCCGAAAAGTACCAAAATTTCACCCTAGGATATTTTTGATATTACAAATCCAAAAATGAAGTCCATTTTGAGAGATAAAATTTATAAAATTTCAAAAAGTGGGTATTACTATTCATAATAGCTACTTTGATTGGTTGTGTGTGTGTGTTAGAACTTGAAGTTGCGTACAACACACGCTACTGTATTATTCAAAGAGAAGAGTACCATAGAAGATTAGGGTGTTACAATCATTGTATGATTTTTTTTATCCATGAATTTGGATTTTGGTGTTTCATGGTTCCTTAAGGTGAGAGTTACATGAATAGGTACGAAGTAAGAACCTCTTCATTATATTGGAAAAGGGGATCAAAATATTTAATTCACTCTACTTACATGGTGGTTATTAATTTGCAAAAAAAAATAATTATGGATAGAAATAGTACTAAAACATATAAATAGTGGAACCAAATTATTTCATTATATTAAAAAAAATTGAACCTCTATGGAATTGCTATTAATGTGGAGATGTTTTCATTTGTGGGATGTTCAAGGAGGAAGAATTTTTCATTTACCAGTAATGTCATGAATTATCATTAAGGAACATAAAACTATTTCTCAAGCCTCTAATTTTAATGATTCACATCATAACCCATCTACCTTTAACATTAGATAAATATGAACCAAAATTAAATTCCCCCATAACTTGTGCGGATTATATTCTAATTAAATAAGAACATAAACTAAAATTTTATAGATACATTTCAATAGACTATAAATCTATATCATATGATCTTCAATAATGAGTGTTAGTTATTTATGGTATGTTAAATCATATATAGAAGAAATATTAATGAATATTAGAATAATTTGAGTAGAAGAGAGGAGGATTTCTTGAATAATAATTTTACACAAATTAAGATTTGACACTTGTTTTTGCTAAGATTTGTAATTTCTAAATATTTAGTTATAACTTTATATTTATGAGAAATATAATTTAAAAAAATTCCTTAGAGAGTTATATATAACTTATGATTAAATGTTAAGGTTTTCCTTAAGAATAATGAATGGTTTATGAGTGGGGGAGTTTGATGAATCTAAATTGTATATACATTTTCATCATTAATTTCAATGATTTATTTTATATTATTTTTCTTGTAATATTTTTTATTTATTTTATAGTGGGGAAATGATTTTATTAGACAATCAATGATTTTTGATGGTTTTGGATAATTTTGGGAAGAATATACTTGAAGACACTAAATATTGGAAAACATTGGATGTAGGGTTCCAAAGATGCCAATGGATTTATCATCATGGAAAAAACTCACTCTTTCATAAGGTGAAAGAAGCAGTCAGCCATTAGTTATCCCTACATGATCATACAGACATTGTGATATGGCCAATTAATCTCAACAACAGGTATTGGATAGGGAGACATGTATCAGTATAAAAGCAAGTGTGTGGTGTGAAAAGGATGGTAGTGTTGCTGCATCGTAAAACCAATGGATAGTGGTCGAGGTAGGGTAATTACTATGAGAGTAAATTAGTCATTAGATCATACCCACACATTTTATAGAGTATCATTTCAATAAAATCATGATTAGTAAGGACATAGTGTTTATACGTGGTATGGATCTTTTAATTTCAGGTGTAAATATTTGGTTTTAACATAATATGAAATCGTAGTGAGGCTATGGAGGAAACAAGGGTGTATGGGGCTTGTTTGGAGCTCAAAACCCAAAACATTGGAATAAAACAATAGGTTGAATGATTAGTAAGAACTGTGTAGTCTATCCCGCATGCGTTCTCTTAACAATTAGGGGATTTTGATAGGGAAAACTAGGGTTCATGGTTTTCTCTAACATTAGACCCAAGACTGTACGCTAGTGCTAAATGTATACAGGTTTTATTAGAGGTGAAAAAGAAAAGTTTATTCCCCCTTTCCCTGACCATACACATGAATTGTGTGACTTGGGTTTTGAGGTAGATAGGTGTGCACAGTTGGATTAATTTTTTGAAAACTGTGCGGCGAAAACATGTGCCCCATTTATTTTAATAAAATTTACAGTTTGTCCATAAGGTATTATAATTTTAATCCCTCCTCCTATTTTCATCATTACAAAGCTAGAGGCACCTTCCTTCTCCATTTTTAGCTCAGGCCTCTACCTAAGATAGGTTCTTAGATAACATTCCAATCTTTATTTTGATTCAACTTCCATTTTTCTCATTGGATACACATTAGTAATATCTTAATTCATATTCCTGATTTCAACATTTTTATTCATCTTGACCGAGTTATTTTGGTGTGGACTCATATTCCTTATTTTCAAGGCATTCATTTTTTCCAATTTATTCTAATATGGAACAAACAAAAGGCTAATACTAGATTAGTTCTCCTCTACATGCTTAAGGTATGATTTTTATTCGTTATCGCTCAAGTATTGTTTAATTTTATTATACACTGTGATGTCACATTTTTTATTCTTTATGCCTTGCTTTAAAATTTATAAACCTTTTTTAATCAAATATGCAAGATATAATTAGCCTATAATCTATTTATAGGAAATGGAATAGGCCCCCATTAATTTTTTCCACCCCTTGAGGTGTGTGGATGAATTTCCATTCTTATTATAAATGTCTAATTGACAGTATCATATTTTAAATGGTTTTGGTGTGTCTCTTACATGATAGAATTATTATGAGTTGAATTGAAGTTGAGTAGTATAACCATGTCACCTATATTAAATAAGGAAAATATTATTACCTTATTAAAAAAAATTATTGTATTATGAACTATTCATTGGCTCCTATAAAAACCTTTGAATGTTTATCATTGTTATGATAAATGGGATGATGACCCTCATGAATAATGTTATATGTGAATAGAATCCCTTTTACTATTGTTATATTTGAGTATGTCATCCCTTTTTATTTTGATATATATACATCCATAGAGTCCTTAATGATTTTCATATAAATATCGATGTGGCATCCCTTATATTATTGTCATACATAGGCATGGATTCCTTTCTAATAATATGAAATACAGGAATGCAGGCCCTCATTAATTATGATACATGGGCATGGATACCCTATTGATATGATCCGGGAATCACATAACAACTAATAAAATATGGGAATGATGACCCTATAAATATGATACAGGCATGGTGAACCTAAAATTATGATACATACATGGATACCCTAATTATATGAAACTGGGCATGGAGACCCTATTGATATCATATAAAGGCATGATGACCCAAGCTAGTATGATATTGGGCATAGTGTCTCCACTATTATGATTTGAGCATTGTGACCCTACTACTGTGATAATGGGAATGGTGTTCCCTATTCTTGTGATACTAGGCATTTCATCCCATGATACTTGTTATTCTCATGTCATAGATTATGGATGCCTAGGTTATGTCATGCATCTAGACTAGTAGCAGTAGACATATATATAAATATATATATGTATCTGTGGTTGTATACAATACTATGTATAAAATCTATATATGTGTATATATATGGTTACTTATTTAGAGAATATCCATCTTATATCGAAGAAGGTACATTCATCCCAATATCTTTCACAAACTAGAGCTAACCTTTTATAGCTTTTGTTGTCGTTTACCATTATATCATCACACATCCATATTATATGAACTAACTAGATATTTATAGACAACGTTGGTGTTGGCCTACTCTGTTTGTCTCATAACCTATCTAGTTCACTGATGTCACTCAAGCAGGTTATGTGTATGTAGTCAGAAATTAGGGAAAGCACCTAGTTTTTTATAATTGATAAGGTTATTTCATGGAAGTGATGAATCACGAGACTGAGCTCTGTCTTGTGATGATATCGGAGATATAATTTTGGACTTTTTGTTATTTTTGATACATGAATTGTATAGAATTATTTCTTATTCAATTTTGTTAGACATATGACATATCATTATTTTTTATATGAATCTAGATGTCTTTTATTTATTGATGATAATTACTTTAACTTATTCTTCTATTTGATATTATGATTATAATATATATATATATATATATATATATATTCCACTACTATGCTACTATAATCAAGAGGGTATAGTCTCCCCCATAATACCACCATGGATTATCGTTGTTAGTTGGTAGCCTCTAGTATACGGGGAGGTGTGCTTGAGGCCATGTGGTCCACTAGATTAGGGAACTGTATAAGTGGAATCCATGTAAGGAAATCAAAAAGTGGTATGATATCCATGTCCTTTTATTTTGTCTTTTCATATGGGAATATGAGATAGGAAATTATGATGTGTCATATTTTGGTAATGATTTGTGTCTAGGAGTAGCTAACCCATGTATAGGGAACAACCAAATTACCTAGAATCGGATATGTTTCTTTTTATCTTTCTTGTTGTAGTTGATTTGATTCCATTTTTGGGTGATACATATGATGTGTGATGTTTACTATTGTTATTGAGGACTATATTTTATCCTTGGCCCAATATTTCAATGTTGTATTAATCATGCATCATTTTAGGCACCATATAGGATTTATATGTCATTCATTTTTTCATGTCGCCTTTACTTATGGAATGAATTTCCTGCTGTAAGTTCTAGTGACTATTGTTATGTCCATGAATTGTGATAACATTTCACGTTATTACATTATAAGTCTGTTTTTGGGATTAAGTATATACCACAATTAAGTTTATAATGCGTATGGACCCCTGTAAATTGGAACTTTTTATCCATATAGTTCATCCTTTTAAAAACGTTATTATATAAATGAGAATAAAATTAATAAAATATCAACTAAAATGAGATGGTCAACATTATATAGGGATTCTAATAACACATTAGAGGGTGTTTTCCTCAATAAATTTAAATTGAAACTCTGTAATTGAGACCCACACATAAAACACAGAAATTGACCTAGACCTAGACTTAGTAGTAGGAAGTAAGTAGCATATCTTATGAATTATATAATTGATTCTATTACCTTGAAATGTATCTCTTAAAAAGTATAAGTGTGTGAATATTACATAGGAAGTATTTTACCTATCATATTTTTGTATCAATGATCTTTACTATGATCTACCCTAGTGAAAATTGTAGAGTTATGCCACCATGATTTCCTCTAGACTTTCCCCAGAAGGCTGGTGATGACAATGCTCTAGAGGTGGTGAGCCATGAGCGACCAATGATACCTCCAGTAATTCCACTTATAGAACCTCATATTATCTTAGATATAGGTGATAATTTTAGGTTTCTATGGGATTTTCTTCAGATTATGTAGACCGTATAGGGAACTTCATGACCTTCCCCTTCTATTGGAGATCTTATATAGGAATTCCCGCAGTAGCATCCGCCTACTTTTTCAGGGGAAGGTATCCCCTAAGATATAATGTTATGTATTTGGAATTTCATGTCTATATTCAATTATATTAAGATGCCTCATGAGAAGATATTTAATCTCTCCCCTTATATTATTTGTGAATACTCTAAATGTTGGAGGCATATTTTGAACTAGGCAGGTCAGTATCAAGAAGTGATTTGGATGAATTTATAGTCAATATTATATAAAAATTTATTTCCCAATACCATAAGGTACAATCATTCATGGAATTTAATGAACCTATAACGAGGTTTTATTAAATTTTTGGATTACTCATGTCATTTTACAAAGCAGTAGTTATTTTGTCGAATCTATACTGCTAATGAGCTAGCAAAAATGAGATGATTTGAGGATGGGATTTGGAAACCTATTCATTATAATATGAATGTTTTATGATTGAACACTATGTATGATATAGTTAAACAATATATTTTCATAGATAAAAACCTATGTTATGCCATCTATGTGAGCCAGGGTGGTTGAGAACTAAGACAAGGAAGTGGTTCTACTAGTGGTAAGAAGTGACACTTTGAGATTATGTGTGTGAGCAACAGCAGCCAAGTGACACCCACAAACCGTTATGTAGATTTTCACTAGTGTGGGAAGACTAGGAATAATAATCTCTATTTTCCTAGAGACCCCATTGAGAGATAAGGTTGTGGTAGATTGGGGAATCTTATGTTTTTTATGAAAACCATTCCATTAATGATGAGTGGGAGAGGATTTGTATCAACTTGAATTTCATGAGTAGGATCGGTAGCACCCCAATGAGTAGGTAGTTGGAGTATTACCATGTATATGGGTAGAGGAGGAGTTCATGGCCATATTATCCATGATTCAGATACATAGAACCAACAGAGTGGACTCACCCAAGGTAGTGAGGTTATAGAAAAGGATTGTGGATCAGGTCTTATTTATTTAGTGCATCCCATGAAAAAGGAGTAGATTGTTGGACCAGCTTTTATTTTAGGAACTATTATAGTAGCACCTATCATATTTCTACCGTATTTGATATTGGTTCATCACACTCCTCAATCTCTTTTTCTATTGTGTAAATACTTGGGCTTAATGTTCTATACTTTTGTGCCCTATGACACTTGATACCCCTTTGGGTATACATCAAGAGAGTGTACTCCAATGAAAATAATGCCCCCCTGATAGAGGAAATTGTCATATATTTTGGGAACTATTAATACTCAAGATTAAATCCTTTGATTTCATTCTAGGGATGGACTAGTTGGTCCCCTTTCATACCTATGTGGATCATTATCGCCATAGGGTGTCATTTGCATCATCATAGGACAAAACTTATCCTCACAAGGGTGAGTGAGATGTCCAAGAAGGTATAGATGGACTAGATCACCTTGGGGTAGGTTGAGTGTCCACACAAATTGTTAGCCTTCATATGGAGGATCAAGGATTACATCAGTACGATTTCCCTCATGTAGTCGATCATTTTAAGGATGTATTCCCTCAATACATTTCAAGGACAATTCTTGAGAGAGATGTTTAATTTACTATCAAGATAGTTCCTATATCTTCACCAGTGTCAATTCATCCTTATAGTATGGCTAATACTTAGTTGTAGGATCCCAAGAGGTGGTTAAAGGGTTTAAAAAATCAGGATTTTATTTTACCATGTACTTCTATTTAGGGTTAACTAACCCCTTTCACTATGAGGATGAAACCCTCAGCCTTTGTGTGGATTTCTTGGAAGTTGAATCATCTTATTGGGATGAACTAGTATCCCTTACATTGTATAGATGATCTCGTTAACAATATCCAAGGAGAGGGGTTTTCCCAAAGATCGACTTGAGACCATGCTATCAACAGGTGCATGTTATACTTTTAGATATACCACATAAAACATTCCATAGTTCATTTGGATTATATGAGTACCAAGTTATTTTGTTCAATCCTACAAATGCAACAGTGGTGTTTTGGAATTTATTAATAGTTTTTTCCATCCCTATCTAGATTATTTTGTAGTGGTCTTCATTAATGGAACCTTGGTGTATTCTCATACTTTAAGTGACCAGTACACTCATATTTAGATCATTTTTAATACATTAAGACAACACCATTTATTTACCATGCTATCTAAATGTTATTTATGGATCCACATGGTTCACTCTCTAGGTCATATCATATTAGAGAAATAAGTATCAGTTTACCCAAATAAGTTAAGAGTTATTATTACCAGGGAGAGACACAAGAATGTCTTTGATATAAAAAGTTTATTTGGGATAGTTTGTTACTATAGTACTTTAATACAAGAATTTTCACCCATAGCACAACCACTTATAGTCTTGACTAATAAGTGTGTATATTTTATATGTTCAAAATCATTTGAGATAGCCTTTCACGATGTGAAAGGGTGACTGAATTCAGTATCGATCATGATTATTCTAGTGTTGGGTATAAGATACACTGTAAATTTTGATGCATTAGGTATCGTTCTATAATAATTTCTAATGTAGGAAGATCAAGTTATTGTGTATGGGTTTTAGCATCTGAGGCCTTGTGAGTGGAATTACTCGACACATGATCTCGGGTTGGATGTTTTTGTTCACAATTTAAATTTTTTGAGGCATTGCCTTTTGGGAGATATATTTGTGGTGCTTAGGGACCACAAGAGCATCAAGTATATTTTCACATAGAATGACCTGAACATTGGACAATGAAGATGGGTGGAATACATACAATCATTTTAGATAGAGCTTTCTTAAAGTCATGGGAAAGGATGTTTTGTTATTGATGCTCTATATAAGAGGAATCAGACCTAGATATTTTCAAAGGTCAATAGTGATTGGAAGATTATGGGTATACATTCATTGATGCACATAAAGGTTCATGATCATCAATGAAATTTTGTACATGCATATCAATCAATGACCTCTTCACTTCTTGAGATAGTGATGATGTGGCAGTTTTTAGATCCAGGTGGCTTGGTCCTATGATAGATTCTTTTTTGGTGAGGACCCACCTCCAAATTATTCTATTAATGGAGGTGACATCCTGTGTATACATGGATATATCTGGATTCCTATTGATATGATATAGGAGTTGATACGAGAGTAACGTGAATCATAGTGGGAATATCACTTGGGTATCTCCAAGATATATTATGATATGTGTCATCTATATATGTTACTACTCATGAAATGTAAGCTAGAGGGTTTTATCACAAGGATTTCAACCTATCATAATGTCAGGGTAGAACACCAATAGATTTCTTGCTTGTTACAACCATTATTGGTCCAATAATGGAAATGAGAGGGTGTTGTGTTGAATTTTTATGGTAGGCTTACTAAGGTCACCTTGTGGAAGATATTTGTTTTAGGTATTCACGGATCCATTGAAAAAAGTATGCAAATTCCTTCTTATCAAGGATAATTTCTCTATTGATTAGCTATGAATATTTTTTTTCATGAGATTATAAAACTACATGGGGTCCCTCAGACGATCTTTTTATATAGGGATTATAGTTTCACATAATGGTTTTAGTAGGGGTTATAGAGATATATGGGCACATAAGTGATTCTTAGAATAGCCTTTAACCCTCAGACTGATGGCCATTCGGAATGGACTATACAGGTGTTGGAGGACATGTTTGGGAAATTTCTCCTTGATTTTAGTGGTTGTTGTGAAAAGAATTCCCCCTAATTGAGTTTTCTTATAATAATAGATATCAATTAACAATACAGTTATCTCTTTATGATGCCATATATGATAGGCCATTCCATTCAACCCTATGCTGGTTAGATACAGGAGAGGTAGTGCTACCAGGTCCTCATATCATTTAGGAGACTTCAAAGATGTTTCATCTTATTAGAAACAATATGTATGCCATATAGTATAGACAAAAATCATTTTTTGATCATTGTCAACGAACTTTGGAGTTCGAGGTCAGGGATCATGTTTTCTTATATGTATCACCTAGACTTGGGAATATACGGATACAGATTCAATGGAATATTTAACCTAATTATGTCGATCCTTTTTATATCTTGGAAAGAGTTGGTCTAATAGTCAATCAGTTTTTATTATCTTAGAGGTGTCATTCCATACATGGAATCTTTTACATTTCAAATCCTCTTCATTATCATGCTGACCCATCTCATACTTATGATCTCTAGGATGTTAAGCTGCATGTTAATGCTTATTTTGAGAAGTATCCCATATGAATCATTGACTGGAGTAAGAAGGCTCTCCATGTTCAGTCTATCACTTCAGTATGGGTGTTATGGAATCCTAACAATGTGTAGGATAAGGGTTGGGATCATGAGTTCCAGGTACATGCACAGTGACCAAATTTTCCCTCATACATCATTTCATCACCCTTGGAAGGGAAGCTCAGGGATGTGATCCTTTAATGGAGGAATACTATAACAACACAGTTTTTGTATAAGGTATAGATTTTTAAATTTCTAGTCTAAATATTCTTTTGGACCTAATATGAAATCCTAGAGAATCTATGGAGGAAAATAGGTGTCTGGGGCTTTTGGAGCTCAGAACCACGTCCGGTGGAATAAAATACTGCGATTACTGGTTAGTATGAATTGTGATTCCCATCCTTCATGGTTTCTTCAAAGTGTACAGGGATTTTGTGAGGGAAAAGAAGGGCACATTATTTTCCCTAACCATGTTATGCAGGATGAAATCCCTTTCTGAATGCCTTCAGTTTTATTAGAGGCAAAAGATATGGGTTGTACATGGTTTCCCAATCCAAGCACATGAAATGTGCATCTTGGGTTTTTAGGAAAAGAGTTGTGCAGAGTTGGCATAAGGTTTAGAAAACCATGAATCCAAACTATGTAAACTGGTAATTTTGTAAAAATTTATCATTTATCCCTAAAGAGATTAAAATTTTATTCCCACTTCCTATTTTCTTAATTCCAATAATGGAGGAACCTTCCTTTTCCCTTTTGAGTTAAATCCTCCACCTATGAAAGGTTTTCAAATAAAGTAATGTTCCAGACTCTAATTAAACTTATGTTCAGATAGTTGGATATGTGTTAGTAAGATCTTCATTAATCTTATACCCTTCATTGTTTTCCTTCCTCTCGATAGAGTTATTTACGTGTAGGATCATATGCCCTCTTTTTGGGTGTTCTTCTATTTTTCTATTTTTTTCTTATCAGGATCAAAACAAACGTAGATGCTTGACAATTGATCCTCTATATGAATAAGGTAGGTGGTTTTGTATTTATCCCACATGCCTTGTTGTACTTTATTATTCATTGTGATGGAACATCCCAGATTCTCTGTATGTTGCCTTAAAATACAAAAACCATGTTTAATCAAATATCCATGATATAATTAGAATAGAATCTCTTGATACAAAATAGAATAGGTACCATTTCATTGTTTCCACCCCTTAAGGTGTGATAATGAATTTCCATTTTTATTATGCATGTCCAATTGACCAAACCATCTTTTATATGGTTTTGGCATGTCTCGTAAGTGAGATAATGATCATGAATTAAATTAAAGGTGAGGGGGATGACCACATAACCTATATTAAATAGGACAATGGTTAAACCCTTGTTTAAGATAAATGTTTTTGAATTATGAACTATTCACTGGCACATATTAAAGACATTGATTTCATATCACTATTACGGTAAATGGACACGATGACTACTATGAATAATGTTTTATGGGTAGGGAATCCCCTATACTATTGTTATATATGGGCATGGAATACCTTCTCCTTTTGAAATATATATGGGCATGGCATCACTTATTCTTTTGATATATATATATATATGAACATGGAGTCCCTTCTACTATTTTTATAAACAAGGTTCGTGTCCCTTCCACTAATGTGATATAAGGGAATGGAGACCCTAATTAATTAAGATACATGGGAATGGAGAGCCTATTAATATGATTTAGACATTATGTACCTACTAATAAAATATGGGAATAATGACCATATGAATATGATACGGGATATTTATGTGGGTGTAGTTACGTATAGGAACAAGTTCCTAGTTATTGATACTTTGTTTGGTTATTGCATGGGATCGCAGAAGCACATGACTGAGATATGGCTAGTGATTCAATTGGAGATAGAATTTTCATATTTTTTTCTTCTTGATACATGTATTATATAACATTATATCATGTTTCTTTTTACTAGACATATGAAATATCAACATTTTTTATATTACTCTAGATGTAAATTATTTATTATTATTATATGTTTTACCTTCCACTTCCAGTTGATATTATGGTTCTTTTATATATATTTATTCCACAACTATGATACTCTGATCATAAGGGTAGTCTCCCCACTATACCACCTTAGACCCTCGGTAATATTTGGTAGCCTCTAGTGTATGAGGAGGCATAAAAAAGGGTATACGAACAACCATCTCAGGTCACTGTTTAAGTGGAATCTAGGTTGAGATGTCACATGAAGTGGGATTCGCACAGTGTATGGAAAAATTAACTTTAAATAAAGAATGAAAATGAAATGTGATATAAAATTTCTTTGATCATCTACTTCACTCTGCTTGGGATTTCATGTTTTTGGAACACATCCTTGTATTTTATTTTATATACCAACATGAATGTTCAAGGGGATATTGATGAGATGATATGTGGGAATTGACCATGCCATGCCAAATTTTTCTTTACTACATCACACTAGTGAAGGTTTATACGAAGGATATTCCTCTTTTTGTTTCTTTGTTTTTGTATGGCATCAACTAGATCTCAGGAAGACGATTTTTGTGTCGATATTCTAACATCATGGATAAACCCTTTGCAATGTGTTTTTTTGTTTGGGTTGTATCATCAACCTATACATGCATAAGAGGCATTATGGCTTGTGTATTATTATTTTACTATGAAAAATTTACCTAAACTATGAATGGAATAAAAATCATGTGAAAAACCGTAATATGAAGTAATGTTATCACTATGCCATTGAAAATCTAAATTATGAATTGAATAGGGAATATGAATTTTTATGCTTCAAGTTGTATCTATGTATCCACACCACATCCGAGTTTAACAAATAGAGAGTCAATCTATGGATGAGCTTTGTTGAGGGAAGAAAATAAAACTAAAATATTTTTAGAGATTTAATTGTAGATTATCATATCAACATTGATTGTGATTAAACATCATAGGCTTATGGTTTTTTATGGTTGTACTCAGGAATGAAGGAAGAGAGGTTAAGTATGGAATACATATGTTGTGGAGGTATTTCCTTTTGTCATAGTTATTCAGTTCGGTATGACTTATTTAATTTAAATTTCTATTATTTTGGAATACTTATGGATTTATATATTTAGTATTTGACTTAGGATTTTAAAATCATTATTGATGTATTTTCCCATCAGAAATGTTATGAATAAATAAATTTTTAATTTTCAAGGAAAAGGATTGGCTATATGGGGGGTGAAGCATTGCATTTGACATTGACCAATAATCATCTGGTCAATTATATTTTTTCTACTTTTATTTTTATTTTTGAAATTATGGGATTAATATATTTGTTGTTTAAACTCAATTCAATGAATATTTTTTATCAATTTCTCAATATCATTTATTTATTAATTATATCCACACTTCAATGATTTTTATTTCACTTGGGACTGAATAAGACTCAAATATGAGTGGCTAGACTCATAGAGGAGGATAAAAATGATGGAATAGTGTTCATGAAACATGTTTTACATTCATCTTCACTCATTATTTTTTTACAAATTTTTATTTCATTATTCATAGTAAATATCACATCCCATAGTCCCCTAGAGATAGTGAGAGAGATTTGAAGATAAATCCAAATGATATTGGGGGGGTGGGAGAAAGAGATCAAACCTTAAATATTTATTCCAATTTAATATAGAAAATTATGAATATATATTCACAAGGTTACCTCAACCAAATAAATAAAATGGTATTATATAGTTTTAGTTTTTTTCAACCAATTGAGTGTAATTGCTTCAAGAAATATCATATATATTTATTTGAGTAATCCCATGAGTATATTCGGGTTGTTTTAAAAAAATGAAAAAATCCTTGTAAAAAAATTCCCCTCTGTTATCTCACCATTGAAATTTGACTCATTAATTAATTTATTAACTAACCTAGTTAAATTTATTTAGTATATTTTATTCTACTTTACTAAAAGAAATTATAAAGATCTTACAATTGGATGGATGATCGTAACTGGTATTCTTGGTTCCTCATGGGAAAAACATTATACTTTACCTATATTGTTCTTTTAGGGTTTCTATTAGTTTGAGAAAAATATAAATTCTAAACATTGAATTTAATAAGAAATTAACAGTGACTAATGGCTATTCAAACTATTTCTAAGAATATATCTCATATTTTTTTGAAAGATAACCACCAACAAACTTCATTCACATATTCTTTGAATATCGTAAAAATTAGAATATAACATAATCGGATTCCATACTATGATTTATGGAGAAAAAAGGATCTCATAAACACAAAATTACATCCCAGACATAAAATTATTCCCTAAATATATTAAGGAACTAAATCACTACAATGTTTCACCATGAACTAGACTCACTAATAAAGTAAAAAAAACTAGTGTATGGGTTGAATCAAGGGAGAAGAAACCACAATATCATTTTGATACTACACAAGTAAAAGATTTTATACACTACTCAGAGACCTCATCATTATAAATATTTGATAATGATATGATATTCTATTCTATGAATAATCATATCATTTACTAACTATTAATTTACCACAGGTTTTTTTAATATTTGAATAACCTCATATTATTTAACCATTTAGCAATGCCTTAAAAATTTACATATTATTTTTTATTCCCTAGAACCTTATTTTATATGTACTTTTCATTAATAAACTATGTATAATATTTTATATATACATGTTTTAATACTATCCCCTAATTTTTCCATCTAAATACACTCTGTGAAAATTTTCTTTGGATATTTTTCAAATAAAAAGGTTATAGAAGTTTCTCACTATATTAAAAAGATGTATATATCATGAAAATATTCTTAAAACTATTTTTTCTAGTCTAGACACCATATAATGATAGTATAGATATTACATATGACTCTTAGGTGATGGGACCTCATATTAATTGCGAATTATTCTCATGAATTTTACACTCAATGATCCATAAGATAGAGGATAATGTGGATAGACTCACTGATTGTAATGCAATATGTTTTATGTGTTTTTTCATGTTTCCATATATTAATTTTTATATTGGACATTATAATTAATGTTATTATTATTGTTAATCATCAATCATGTACATTGATTCATAATGAAAATAATGACACATATTTTCATGGAGAGTTATATTCTATTTTGTACATCATAAGTTGTATGACATTGATTTAATGACCAAGATAAATTTTGTCCCTTTAAGTTGTAGAATAATTTATCTCTAAAATATTAATTGATATAGATATGAGTGACCAAAATTCATATTCATAGTGATTATGGGTAATTTTATCTCATGAATTCAATGAAATATAGATCTATTATTTAGGTTAATAACAATTTTAGGCATTCTATTTGACGTGATATTAAAATATTAGTATAGTATATGTGTTCAAATATAATATTTAATGAAAATTACTTGATAAAAAATCGGTTTCTTATATAATAATAATTATTATTTTTAATAAAAATATTAAGACATTATTATCCTTTCATTTCATAAGTTGGAATACAACCATTTTTTGAAGTTCTTGTCATCCCTATTTTAGGGTAGATCTACCTACAGATGATTTTTAATAATTAAATGGTCATTATGAAAAAAATTACCATCATTAAAGAATATTTATTTAACTTGGTAGAATTTTATAAGCAACCATTGATTAAATCCAATTATAGGATTTATGGATTCAGAAGTCCACTCAATAGATCAAATAGATACAAGTTAATGTAGTTGGTTATAGTAAATCCTATCTAAATACCTTTGAGCTATGGTGTATCCATAACAAAGAAACCTATAAGGGATATGTGGATATATTACCACTAGAATATATTAGTGACTAGATATTCTAAATAGAATGATGAGGCTATTAAAATTTGATGAAAATAATGGGAGATAAATTTTACTTATCAGTCAATAATATATATTTAAAAGTGATGATAATGATAAAATTACTAAATTTATGAAATTATTTGTTGCATACTATAGCTAGAGATATAAATAAATCTTATAATTGTGATCAATGTTTAAGAAAGATAAATTTCTCAATGACACTAATTTCTAAGATTTTCTCTATGTTAGTACAAAATATTATGACAATAAATGAGATTTTGGGTGTTTAAGTATCCTTAAAATAATATGTCACCTCATAGATATTGTAATTTGTAAGAATATTACTATAAATTTTTTTATAAGAATAATTATATATAAAATGTATCTTGTTTTCATCAATGTCCTACGACTTAAAAATTGTAATTAGGACAAATATGCATATTAAATGTTGTCATGTATCTAGGATATTTATTATGGGACCTATAAGAAAGATATGTATAAGGTCTATGATTCACTTTATTCATGTAAATTATGTGAAGTATCCTATGTTGGCCTTTATGTACAAAAAATGACTGAGTACATTGATTTATTTGAAATATTTGGGTTCAACGTGAATATATAATTATATATTAATTTTATACTCTAAACATTACAATTAAATTTCTATTAATTTATAGTTAATTAAAATATGAATAATTTGAATAAAACACTCCATAATCATTTGGATATAATTTACCAAAAAGATAATAATATTAAAAATACTAAGTATTTATTCCTTATAGTGAATAATAACAACAAGAAAGAAAAATATGTCAAAATAAATATAAAAAAATGGAACTTATAAAACATCATTCAATGTGGTAAGAGATTTAGAGGGGAATTAATAAATAGGAGCTGGTTTACCTTTTAGGTAGAAAAAATATACTTGAAGAAAAATTTCAACTCCTGTAAGAAGAAGTAAGATAAAGGTTCATGTTTATGTATATTAATCATTAACTACAATCTGTATTTTTATATATATTTGGCATTAGATAAATATTTTAAATCACATATATTCATCCACATACATAAACCAAAAATATTTAGGAGTATTTTAATGGTTGAATTTGATCTTAGAGCTATCAATTGAGACATATTGGTTACATTATCTATAGGATATTACCATGAAACCTTTCCCAATGTATTAATTCTTATATAAGGAAACTACAATATATGTATAATATTACAAAAACATTATTTTTATGTCATGTTTAGACCCAAAATTTTTTCATTTTATGTTTATAAATAGAAAATATTATATTATAAGGATAAACAATTTTATGGTATGAAACATTTAAATAATGTTCTAAATATTGTTGAATTAGAAACTAGATGCTTATAAATAAATTGAAATCCCTCACACATGACTCATATTACATCGAATTATGGCATTATTTACATGGTCTTTTAAACTAAAATATTTTAAAAATGTTTCACCAACAAGGGTATACTGAAACTATTGTATTGAAAACATTAGATTTATACCCTGATTATTTGTAATGTAAAATGACCAATCCATCTTTTAATGGTAATGGTGAAATAGATATGGATTTTCTTATATTAATACACATAGATATATATGGAACTCTCCTAGTTGAAGCAAGGGACATATTTTTAAAAATCATAACTTTTAATTATTATATATATTGATATAGGCCTATCTCATTCATTTGGTGGAAAAATTATTAATTTGATGTGGATAATGATTTAAGAAATGAAATAAAGAATCAAATAAGTAAGAAGATGATGATAATTGATCAAATTAATGTGGGTAATATCATATCAAATTATTCATTGACCATCTAAAAGAGGGTGTAATAATATCGCAACTCACTCACACTTATATGTATAAATGGAATGGTATATGTGAAAATAGGAATCATTAATTTTTATACACTATGATATTAATGAATATTCAAGAGATTCTTTCATTATATTTTTTGGGGATATTTTCTATAATTAATAGCATACACACTTAATTATGTGCCGAGAAATGTAGAATATTATATCTAACACAAGTTATAGCATGAAAATAAACTGAGGTTATCCCATATATGTGTATAGAAATGTTATTAATTTGTCACAAATAATCCAATAAACAGACTTTTATCAAGAGGAATGAAATTATTCTATAATGTTTATCTTAAAAAATAAAAATATATTACTTATAAAATTCTGTAGATATAATAATTATAGTGGAAGGATGTCCCATATTTTTAAAAAGAGAGAACATGTCCCAAAAAGATAGTAGGAAAAATATAGGGTTAAATGATGTACAACATATTTTCATAAAATGTACCATAAAACCATATATAGGACAGTTTTTATGGACACATATTGTAAAGAACCCTACCCTAGTAACCCAGATTTAGTAAACTACTTTATAAAATTGGTATAATAAAAAAGTAATTCACATCCTGAAGAACTGAATAGTCTAGTAGATTTAGAAAACCATATACAAACATAATATTTAAATTTTAAAATTAAAGGAAAAAAAATTAGAAGATCAATCAGAAACAACCATAAACTCCTATATTATCTATGAAATTCATTCATAATAAAAAATTTCACATGTTATGGGAAAATAAGACATAATAAAGGGGTGAGTTCAGGTGATCAGTATGGGTAAACAGTTGATCAGAATATATAAACATAAATAATAAAGAAATTCCAATATTTTAAAATAAATTTCATTAAAACACAAACTTGAACATAATATGGTATAAATTAAAGCTGAATAAATAATTCCATATAAATAATAACATTTGAATGAAACATAAAAACGGACATTCTCATAGTATAATAATAACATGTATTATCAATTAATAATATTATAATGAGGGAATGAATAATTTTGGACATCATAATATAATTTCAAGGATTTAGCCAAGAAACTATTTATAACAAGGTAAAAACCCATTTTATTTTGTCTCATGAGACCTATCAATGCATCGACGGGCTATAATGGGCCCAACACATCACTTACTAAGTCCAATGCATTCAATATATAAAATTGATGAAAAATAATCAACATATAAATTCATATTGAAACAAGATTATTAAATGTAAATAATTTTTCCAATTAGTTAACATTATCATAAACTATCCTGAGTAAAATAGTGAGTGGTATCAAAATAGTACATCCCCAATCAAAATAAATATAAACCATTCAACAAAATATGTTATATGGTAACACAATAGGTCAATATAAATTTATAATAATATAAAATATAGGGTTTTTAAATATTTAAATTACTCTAATAAAATCATTGAAATTTTTTGGAGAGATATACCCTTTTTACTTTGAAATGAATAGTTCTTTAGGAAAATTAATTTTTAATTATCATAAAATAATATTGTAAACATGTATGTTATATAAATTTAAAGGGAATGAAATTATATTTTAGGAATATTAAAATAGTAATCATACATAAATATGGAAACTGATGTGAAAACATGTATAAAGGGTGTTTAAGAAACGTTAAAAATGAGCCACATTGGTGCATTTTAAGGGAAAATATAAATAAGTCCTTAAAGAGGACAAAAGAGTAGTTGTTTGAATAAAACCAAAAATTAAATAAGATTATTTATATTGATAAAAATATTGATTTCATAAAAATATTAGTGTCTTAATAATATATTTTTGGGTATACATGAAAATGGGTAAGAGATTGGGAAGTTCCCCTTAATCGGGGTTTCTTGTCGGGAGAAATTAAAGAAAGAAGCCTTATAAAACTTGTATTTCCCCATAAAAGAAAGATGAATTAATATGGATACACGTGTTTGTAATATATAAACCGAATGAAGAAAAATTATATCAAAAATAATAATAATTACATTATGGCAGGGAGAGAGAAAGCACAACCTGAATAAAAAATGGAGGTTTAGGAAGAAACCCTTAACTTATATCTAAAAGTGTTATGAAACTCCACTTAATGTCCTATATAAATAAATTATTTTCATTAATAATTTAATTAATAACCAAATGAACATATATTTTATTTAGTTCATTCATGGCCTTTTTTATGAGTTATCAGAAACAATTTTCCCATTTAGAAGTGTTTCTTTGGTTTTTGATGATTGGTTCACTTGTATACAAGTATGAAATATCATGTAAAATGGGAATAGTTATCCATAATTGAAATTATATGTTATTAATTAAAATTTAGGATGATAAATGGTCTTATATATCATTTTTTAGATATGAGTATTATTCAATAGATAAAACATTGATGGTAATCGTTTAGATTATATTGGTGTTTTCTTCGATCATCGGGCACTAGTTTTGTTTTCGTAATTAATATTATGTATAGAAACCGGTTACATAACACTAAATAGGTTGTAATAGATATATTATATTCTTATCTAAATGGTTTTACAACCATCCTTGAATTATGAGTCGAAAATTTAAAACTCATCATCCACGAAGGTGGTGAATCATCACCTCATGGATGATGTTTTCATTTTTAGAATAAAAGGGAAAGAGAAAAGGGTTAATGGTAAATATAACTTTATCATAATAAAATTACCATATATAAAATATCCTATATTTATCACGAAACTTTGGTATAGAATTGTGCGGAAAGGATAATAAAATAATGAAATTAAAAAAAAAGAACGAATGTGGATTTTACCTCTTGAATCCATATCCTTGAGAACCTCCTAAAAACATTTTAATGATATTTTGGGTAAAAAAAATACCATAACATAGGGGATAGATTTTGGAGAGGTATTGGGAAAAAATTGGACAGTGTTAAAATATTTTAAGGTGTGATGAGAAGAGGTGGTGAGGGGTGGTATTTATAGTGGAGGAGAAGAGTGTTTTTGGATTATTTTATTCATTAGTTTATTATTTTGGATCAAGACTAAACATTGTTTGAAAATTATCACTAAATATATTAAAATAATGAATTATAGTTATATATTATGGGCTTAAATCATCCATACGTCATCTATGACTCAATAATTCGTGTATTTGTTACATACCGTAAATTACAGTATTTCACTATTCATCTAAAATTTAAATATTTTAGGGAAACCCAATAAAATTTACCCTGACCATTTCATGATATTTATAATTAAAAAATTGAATCATTTTAAGAAAATAATTTTTTAAATATGATAAATTTAATTTTTATACAAATTCACCGTTTACTCAAAAAATAGTAATTTAAATATTATAACAGCTTTTATGACTCTTTAAAAAATTATTTATGGTATCAAAAAATTATATTATAATAATAATACAAAAAAATATTAATTTATGACTCTATTTCAGGAAAAATGTTCTTTTAAACCAGTTTTTAATAAAAAAAATTGTGAATATACATTTACATTTTAATAAAATTCCAATACTGAATTTATCATTTTTAAAATATATTTTTTCTTATTATGTGATATAAATATGTTTTGTTTTCATTAATAAGATGCCAAAATTCTATTTATACTTTATATATGAGGTAACTATTCTATTTTTTGGTTTACTATTCCTAATGGTCACATTACTATTCCAATGGTCAAGTTATTATTTAATTAGTAATGGTTCCATAATTTTTAATTAATTATTCATTTATAAAGTTTGTATTATGTTATATATGTGATTTTATGTTATTTATACTATATAACATAATTATAAGAAGTGTAATTCCATTGATAAAAATTTGGGTCACTATACTCTCCCCTCCTACAACAATTTCATCCTCAAACATTCTAGAATGTCGCCTCATAAAAGAATTTGGGCAGTTCATCATCATAATTTCAACTTGATCCCACATATCTTATTATATTTTATGATTTTCCCAAAGTAACTTTATTAGCTAATAAATTCAGTTTCTCAACACCTATTATCTAGTTCCCAAAATTTGGATAGGCTCTTCATAGTATGGAAAATCCAGTTATTATTTTATTCCTTCATAAGTGAGAACATGTGCTGGGACTTGCTTGTACATCCTTATAAAAGAGAATTGGAACACATAGTGTACTTTAGAAAGGCTATGTGTAATTTCCAAATGATAATCCATAGCTCCAATTCTCTCCATAATTTCAAAAGGTCAGATGTACCAAGGGCGTAGTTTCCCTTTCATATCGAGCCTTATAACACCCTTCTATGGAGGTACTTTTAAAAAGACATGATCTCCCACTTGAAACTAAAAATACTTTATCCAATTGTCAATATAGATATTTTTCCTATTTTTATCTCCATTGATATGGTTTTCAATAGTCATTTCATTTTTTTTGTTTTATCCATAATCTCTAGACCTACAAGCTTCCTTTCACTAACTTCATCCCAAATTGTTTATTTACAAAATCTCTTTCCAAATGACACTTCAGATGATTCCATTTTAATACATGTATTAAAACTATTATTTTAGGAAAAATATACCAAAGGTTGATACTAATACTACATACCTTTAAATTCAACTGAGCATGACATCAAGATTCCTTCTAATGATTGAATCATCCTTTCAGACAACCCATCAGCTTAAAGGTGATGTGAGTGCTCAATTGAAGCTCGATATCAAGGGCCTTCTACATAATTTTCCCGAACATTGATATAAATCATGGATCCCAAATATACATAATGGAAATATGGGAACCATAATGTCTTACAACTTCATTAATATATATTTTTGCAGGGCGCTCCAATGGAAAATCCTCCCTTATAGCAAGGAAATGTGAAAATTTGGTGTGTAGATAAAAATTTAGCCATATTTCGTCATCCGTTATTGGAGTATTTGGTAATCCAGTGATAAAATTTATAGTAATATCATCCCATTTCTATATAGGATTAGGAATTGGTTTTCAGACTCCCCTAGGATATTTTATCTCTACCACCACTTATTGACTGACTAAACATCGTGATACATAATCAGTAATTTTCCACTTTCTATTATCCCACCAAAAATGTTCCTTCAAAACTCTATAAATTTTAGTCTTACCAAGGTGTATAAGAAAACTAAAGATAATAGAATTATCCAATAATTATATTTCTAGACCTGTTATAGAGGGAGTATAAATCCATTTCCCAAATTTCGTAATTTCATCCTCATACATAAAGTCTTCCAACTTTCCATCATTCACATATTTTATATTCTTTTGAAAATACTCATCATCAGACTGAGAACTATTTATCTTTTCTAATATGGATGGTTTTGAGACCATTTGGTAAAGTATTTTTGTTTCACCTTCCTTGATAATTCCAATATATATCTTTACTATATCCATTTACACAGGATCCCTATCAATCCACATTTTGTTTATAACTCTATGATCCATCCTTATCAATGAATCTACTACATTATTTTCCATCCCTATATGGTATTGTATTTAAAAATCATAATCCATGAGTAGCTTGATCCATCTTCATCTCCTCATGTTGAGTTATTTTTTTTTTGAGAATATATATTTCAAACTATTTTGATCTATATATATCTCACATATTTCACTATAGAGAGAGTGTCTCTAAATCTTCAGAGAAAATATGATAGCTACAAACTCAAAATAAAGAGTTTGATAGTTTTTCATGAGTTTTTAACTTATTTGATGTCTATTAAATAACTCTATCATTTAGTATATGGGTACAACCAATTCCTTTCTTAGATGCATCACTATAAATCACAAGTCCTCCATTTCTTGATGGTGTAGTCAAGATCAGAGAATTCACCAATCTTCTCTTAAATTATCTAAATAATTATTCACATTATTTTTTCAATATAAACTTAACCACCTTACATGTAATCTTGGTTAACAGGTTAGCGAATCAGGAAAAATTCTAAACAAAACATTGATAGTAACCTCCTATCCTAGTGAAACTACATGCCTCGGTTTTGTTCATTGGTGTAGGTCATTCCTGAAATGATTTTTTAATCAAAGGATAAACTAATATTCCACCCATAGAGACAAAAAAACCAAGAAAAGAAACTATTTGAAGCCAAAATTCACACTTACTAAACTTACCTTGTAAATTTTTTCTTCCTAGAGTCTTTAGAAAAATCTATAAGTTGTTATTATGGTTCTTGTAGATTCTATAGTACACAAAGATATAATCCATAAATACCACAACAAAATAATCAATATATTACTTGAATAATCTGTTCATTAGATCCATAAAAATAGAGAGTGAATTATTTAGTCCAAATGGAATTACGGAAAATTTTTAATTTCTATGCCTTGTTTGAAATGTTATCATTGGAGTATCTTCATTCTTCACACACAATTGAAGATATCTAGAATGAAGAAAAATCTTTGAGAAATGTTGATATCCATGAATTTGGTCAAACAAGTCGTCAATGTGAGTTATAAAACACTTTTTCTTTATTGTAATAGCAATGATCTCCCTATAGTCAATTCACAATGTTATAGATCTGTCTTTCCTCTTAAATAAAAGAATCGCAGCTCCCTAAGGTGAAACATTACATCATTTAAATACCTTATCACTAAATTTCTCTATTTTTTTCTTCATCTCCACTAATTACGTAGTGGACATTCTATAATGCGTCTTTGATATAGGTCTTGCATCATGAATTAAATCAACAGAAAACTCAACATCATGCTTTGGAGGATGTCTAGTTTAATCCTATGGAAATA
This sequence comes from Viscum album, assembly GCA_963277665.1. Classification (NCBI taxonomy): domain Eukaryota; kingdom Viridiplantae; phylum Streptophyta; class Magnoliopsida; order Santalales; family Viscaceae; genus Viscum; species Viscum album. The sequence continues at coordinate 1,260,543,014 of OY728132.1, read as the reverse complement.
CAATAATGTGTTACTCTACAATAGGTACTTCATCAATTTGAAGATAAACATTTTCATTAGTTAGTTTTAAATACTCTTATTCTCTAATAATATCATTTAGAAGAGCTCAAGGATATGGATTTAAATATTAATCAGATGATGAATTCCCCCTAAAGATAATAAATTCCATATATTCATCAAAAATCATAATTTCCTTCTTCTATAAGTAAATTATTTCATTATATTTTAAATTCTAGTCCATACCAAGGAATCTATAAAAATCCCCCATAGGTATGATGATAAAATGATAAAGTACAGCACATTTATGTGTCATAATAGTAAATTTTCGACACATCTTTATTGAAATAAGGTTTCTACTATGATTTTTGACTGAAAATTACCATGTTAAATTGAATTGATATTATTTAATTTTTAAAGAATACAGGGACGATATAAAGGAATGAGATGATCCAAAATCAAAGAAATATTTGGTTAAATTTGAGGACATGATTAATGTACCTACCACCACATCATTAAAAAATTCTACCTTATTTGTTTTGAATGCATAATAATTTCCTTATTCCCTTATAATTTTTTGGGGAATGTTAAATTGGAATCTAAGACAATAATTCGTATAGTGTCCCAACTACTTACAGATGAATCATTTCACATTTTTTGGATTAATTGTTTCCTCTTCAATCATGGGCCTGGTGAAAGTTTTCTCCACACTTCTAACAAACGCCAATTCCCACTAGTCATGTTCCATGATGTTTCTTTAAACATTTATTACAAGTGGTAAATTCTGTCCTTCATGTCTTCTATTTTTACCTATTTCCTTTTCCAGAGTACTCAACACCCCTCTTATTATCATTATTATATTAGAATCTTTATAGATTAGAAAATAAATTCTTTATTTTGATGGAACATGATAATATATCTTCTTATGATGAGAGTTTTCAGGAGACTTGTGCCCTTTATGGAATTGGGTTAATTCCATAAAATAAATGGTCAATCTTTCTCCATTATTTATGTATGTAGTACAAGGCATGCCTTGCTAACCTTGTAAATTTTTATTTATACATGGAATGTCATCTTTCTATCTTATACTCAAGATTTTTCTCTGTATATTTTCTCATTATTCATGAAGGAAATATTTCTCCAAGAATGTCTCCTTAAAATACTTCCCTACCATATTTAAATTTTATTCCTCATCCTTTTTGTTTTGAATTAATGACCACCATTGATCAACATCTCTTTAGAGGTGATAGATTATCATGATAACCTTCTCCCTTTCGTTACTTCCCAAAGTGATAAATATCTTTTTGAAGGAACATATCCTATACTTTTATACAAACGGGTTTGTAGTCCCATTTAATAATGAGGCTTGTTGTCACATAAAGTGTTCTAACATTGTTACCCTGCATTATAGATCAGGATACTCTATATGAGAAAGTTTTTTCCTCATAACATGAGTTTGTTTTCCCAATATAGTTATAAGTTGTTCTTAACTAGTTGCCACTATAGAACTAGCATCATTATTTTTTATAATAGGAAAATACCTACATTGGATGTGGGAGTTGATATGGTTTTCATTCCTTCCACTAGGTGACATTTATAAACAATGGAATATACTATATTATATTATAACATTATGAAACATAATGTGTAATCTTATAATAGTTAATTAGATAATCCTAAATTGAAAATTTAGTTATAAATAATCTATAAATCATTATTGTGGTTTCTTTGGGAATATTTTAACAAAATCAAAGGATTTCATTATCTAATCTTCTTCTTCTGAAATCTAGTATTCAAAGTTTCTACTAAACTTTCTCTTATACCAACTATAAATACCTTCAACCCAGTTACCTGAAGTCGGTGCCTTACTCTATTGATTTAGTATAATAAACAAGGAAGTCACTTCTCAAAGGACTTAATAGTTTAGCAAAAAACCAGACACAAAAATAGGTTTTACATTACGACATGAAAGTAAAAAAAATTGGTACTCGATTGGAAACATCCATAAAATCCAATATTATCCCTACAAGTCATTCATAATATACATATTCACATCTTGGGGGAATATTAAAAATAACAAAGGGGTGAGATCTAATGATTAGTAAGAATAAAAAATACAATGGAAGTTATAAACATAAATAATAAGGCAATGTGAATATTTAATAGTACATGTCATCAAATCAAAATTTTGAAAATAATATGGTTGAAATAAAAGATAGCTTAATAATTCATTATAAAAAATAACATGATAATGAAAATTAATCATGGATATTATACTAGTAAAATAATCACATGGGTTACTAATTACTAATATCATAATCAGGTAATGCATGATTCTGAATATCATAACATGCCATCAAGCCTTCATCTAAGACACTATACATAAATTGGTAAAGACTTAGTTTAATTTGTCGCATGAGACCTACTGATGCATTAAGGGTCTATATAGGGCCTCAACCATCACTTAATAATTATAATTAATTACTCATTTGAAGGGGGTAAATCATAATCAACATCTATATTCATATTGAGACTATCATATGAAATGTAAATAATTTCCGCAATCAGTAAACATAATCATAATTATCTTGAGTAAAATGTTGAATGGTATCAAAATAGTATATTCTCAGTCAAAATAAACATAAAACATTAAATAAAATATGGTATATGGTAACATAAGCGATAAATATTAATTAATAATAAGATCCAATAGACGGTTTTATAGTAGATTAAAATACTCTAACATAATCATTGAGAAACTATTTAGAGAAATTCCTTATTTACATTGAAATGAATATTTCTTTTGCAAAAATAATTTTTTCTTATCATAAAATCATACTGAAAACGTTTATTTTCTAGAAAATAAAAGTCAATGAAATTACATTTTAGGAATATTAAAAATATATTCATACTTAAATATTTCAAATGAAGTGAAAACATGTAAAAATAGTGTTTAAGAAACATTATAAATGAGCCACCTTATTGTGGATTAAAGGAAAATATTATTGAGTCTTTAACGTCAACAAAGGAATAAATGTTTTCATAAAATCATAAATTAACTAAGATAATTTTCATTATAAAAATATTGATATCATAAAAATATCAGTGTCTTAAAAATAAATTATGGACTGTACTTGAAAATGGGTAAGAAATTTGGAAGTTCCCATTAATCGGGCTTCCAAATCATGAGGAATTAAAAAGGAAACCTTATAAAACCTGTATTTCCCCATCAAAGAAAGATAAAATGATCTAGTAATATGATTTTAAAACATATAGACGTAATTCATAAGATTTATATAAATATAAATAAATATTAAATTTGGGTAGATATATAGAAAGCGTGACTTGTTTGAAAAATGGAGGATCGGGAAGAAACACTTACCATATGTCAGAAAGTGTTCTGCACTTACACCTAAATTCATGAGTAATAAAATTAGACTAATTAATAATTTAATTCATAACCTATTCAAAATTTATTTCATTTTTTATAATTTTATTTAGTTCATTTATGGCTTTTTAATGAGTTATAATATTGAATTTTGTTTTTTTCCTAGTGTTTAATTGGTTTTCATGAATCTTTCACTTGTATACATGTATGAAAGATCATGTAAAATGGGAATAGTTATCAAAAAATGAAACTATTAGTTATAAATTACCTTAAATAATATTAAATATTATTAAATACCATTTTTTATATATATGAGTATGATTATTTAGATAAAATGTTAAGGATAGCCATTTAGATTATTTTTGTATTTTCTTCGATTAATACTCTCTATTTTTGTTTTTGTAATTAATATTATGAATGTAAAATTGTTACAGAACACTAAATATGGTTTAATAAATTTATTATAGTATTTTTTTTCAATAATAATATTTTTATGATCATCCTTGATGTCATAATTGGAAATCAAAAACTCATTATCCACGAAGGTGGTAAATCGGCACCTCACGGACGATGTTTTCATTTTTAGAATAAAAGGGTAAGAGAAGAGATTTTATGGTTGATATAACATATCATAAAAAAATTATAGTATACAAAAGATATTGGATTTATCATTACACTTTTCTATATAAAGTTGATTAAAGGGTAAGAGAATAAATAAACTAAAAGAAAATTAAAAGAACGAAAGTGGATTTTACTGCTTGAATTCATCTCCTTGAGAACCTCTTTAAGGAACTTTGAAATGGTATTTTCAGTGAGAATAGAAATACTAGAACATGGGATAGATTTTTGGGAGAGTTATTGGGTATAAATTGGAAAATATTCATGGCTTTGTAGGTTTGAGGAGAAGAGTAGATGAGTGGTGGTATTTATAGTGGAGGAGAGGGGTGTTTTTTGATTATTTTATGAATTAGTTTATTAATATGGATAAAGACTATAAATATTTTAAACCTTATGGATAAATGTTTTAAAATAATTATGGAGAGTTTGAGATTATGGTCTTACATTATCTATACATCATAAATGACTCAATAATTCAGGTATTTGTCAAATACCGTAAGTTACGGTATTTCACTATTCACTAGAAATTCCACTTTTTAGAAAAGTAATAACAACTCACCCTAACCATTTTGTATAATTTAGAATTAAAAAATGGATTCCATTTTATTATAATTATTTTATAAATATTATAAATTTAATTTTTAAATATATTCATCCTTTATTAAAAAAATAAAAATTTTAATATTATAACGATTTTATGACACATTCAAAAATTAATTAAGGTCTCATAAAATTATCTTATAATCATAGGAGAATAATATTTTTTTATGAATGTATTTCATGAAACTAAATATTCTTTTAAATCATTATTTTAATTATAAAACTATGAAAAAACATTTACATTTCAAAAAAAATCAATACTTAATTTATTGTCTTTAAAAACTGTATTTACTGAATCACTAATATAATTAAATTATATTTCCATCCATAAGATAAATAAATTTTATTTATAATTTAATAGGTAAGAATACTATTCTATCAGATGGTTTAGTATTCCAAGTGGTCTCATTACTATTCCGACTATCATGTTACTATTCCATTGGTATAGGTTCATTAATTTCTTAAAATACTTCATATTTCATTCATTACTCATTTACAAAGATTGTATTTTGTTCATTATGTTATTTTATGTGATTTATAATATATAACATAATTATAAGAAGGGAAATTCCATTGATAAAATTTTTGGTTGCTATACATATATTGTTTAGTTCTACATGGAAAGTTAGATAAATGGAGAGATATAGGTTTTTCACCAAGGAATTTGGCATGTTACAGGGAGGTAGTATATATTATAGAAGATTGTAAGTGATAAAATTGATGATTTTATAAATAGATTCCTTATACCAAAATATATTTTGAACATTATTATAACCTCTAATTGTAATTAATTCTATTTGATTCAAATGGGTATTCGATAAAAAAACAAAATAGATATTAAAGTTATTATCTATAATGAATAATTGGTTATTAATGGTTGGAATAAATTTAAATTTATATTCTATAATGAAATATTCTCACCAAAAGCTACGTTGAAATCCATTTTAATTTCACATTCCATGATATATAAATATTATTATGATATTTTCGAATATGGATGTTAAAACCACATTCCAAATTGTAAAACTAGTAGAAGATGTATTTGTGACACAACTAGAAGGGTCTATAATAAAAATGGAATATAATAATATATGTAATTTATATAGGTCTATTTGTGGATTTAAACATGAATTAACATCATGGAATGTTCTTTTTAATGAGGCTATAAAGAAATTTGATTTCAGTAAATATTAAAGTGAGTAATGTTCATACAAGATGATTAATGGTAGTTCCATGGCTTTCCAAATATTATTTTTTATGACACATTATTAATGGGAAACTAAATACCACTTGTATAATTAGTAAATAATTGTTTGAATTAATGCTTATCCAAAAATTAATTGGGTGAATATTCATATATTCTATGGATCAAAATATTTAGATACAAATCCAAGAAGTATATTATAGTAAACCAAGTTACATTTATTTATAAATTATTAAACTGATATAAGATAGAGAAATATATGATTGAATAGTTTCTTATGACACCTAGCATAAATCTCTCCAACAAGATGTGTCCTTATACATTGAATGGCAAATAGATTATTAGTATAATCCCTAACACCTTTTATCATATCTATCATGTATGGTATATTATATTCTAGGATTAATATTACCTATACCTTGATAGTAGTAAGAAAATATGAAGAATATCAAAGAGTTCAACATAGGGAATTTGTTAAAACTATTCTAAAGTACTTGGGGTTTAAGAAAGGATTGTACTTGGTATATAAAAGATATGAGGAGCTAGTTATGATAGGATACATTGATACTATCTTTCAATATATTAAAATTATTTGAAACCACAGTTAAAATAATTTTTCAATAATTGTAAACAATGTTAATGTTATGTAAATGGTGTTTTTGAAAGATTATAGGTCAGAAAAATGAATAATTAATATAATTAAAAATTTAAAACTAATTTTCCTCACACAATAAACCATTATAATGTTATATAAGTGGTTATTGTTTAGTAGAATAGGTCACAATAATGAAAAAATAATATTCTTTAAATTTTTCATCACATAAATGATTTTACTCAAATAGGTGATGTCAAAGATAGATAATTGGTCATAAAACATAACATGGTAATATCACTGACTAAATTCATTTCTTATAAGAAGTATGAGTATCATGTGAGAGATAGAATATTGATAATTCCTATAAATTTGTACTAGTTAATGTTATATTTTTTAATAATGTGTTCTCCAAAACTAACATTTTCATATACATGTTATTACCAGGATATGTATACAATTTGATATATTCATGTTTCAATTTTATCACATATTATATTTCCTTATAAATAATCTATTTGATAATGTATATAAAGTATTCTCCATATTAGTTGATTTTATATTATGATGTATTAGATATTTCATGAATATTTTCTTAAAAATATATTTTATAGTCTATATATAATAGTTTAATAGGATACAAATGATTTGTGAGTATAATGTGGTGGGAAATGATAATCATTGAGACATATTTTCCTAATTCTTTTACTTAGTGAAATTAAGGAGAGTTAATCATGATGAAATACCCAGCAATAGAAACACCACATGTTTTATGTATCATTGGATGTTACTATTTGCAAGAATGTTTAAAGGTCATTATACTTATGGTTATTATCATTATATACTATGGATTGTATTCTTTTTTACAAGATTAAACATTAAAAAAATGCTTTCATGGAGTTATATATTGCATCAGTTATGACATTAGTGGTATGCAATTTATATGATTATCAAGATAAAAATAATAATTATGTGTTATGGAAAAATATATTACTAGCCCTTTGATTTGTATAGAAGTTTCTGATAAAAATATATATCACTAGTGATTATGGGAAAGTCTATCATAATAATTCAAAGAATGATATATCAATAATTTATGGTGATAAAAAATTTATGCATTCCACTATATGAAATATTAAAATAAAATGGTATTATATTATACAATTGTGTTCACAGGTAGGTTTTTAATATAACAGTCCAACCCAAGTTACCATTGAATCTATACCAGAGTACATCCACCACTATGCCTGAAGAAAATTTCTAGTTTCCATAGTCTGGTAACTATTTGTTTGGTATCAGGAATATAACCTAGGGAATGTGATGTTCCAAAGGATTGAATAACAACTGTTAAGGGGGGGGGGGGTTGAATTAGTTGTTTAGTTTTTATAATTTTCAAAACATTTAGATTCTTAACCCCCATAACCTATTAAGATTTATTTCCTTATCGACATTTAGTAAATACTCATGCATGAAAAAGGAGGAAAGCATGTAAATCACATAAGATTTAAGAGGTTCAACCTCAGTGTGAGAACCTACATCCTTTCCATAGAAACAACCTTTGGTCTATAGAAATACATTATTATCAATAAGTGAATACAACTTCTGCCAACTTATGTTAAACACATTTTGTCTCCTAGTAGAAACTATTATAATGAATACCATCATTTTATAATGTTTTATTATAATCCAATTGAACCAAACAAAATATTAGAGAATTTTTTGAAACTACTCTATAATTTCTTAGTCTGAATCCTCAGTTCGATTTGGCTGGATCTGGTTTTCTCAATCTGATGAGTTTGGATCTGATTCTCTCAATATGATGAGTCTGGATTTGAATAGCTCAATATAATGAGTCTATATCAATTCTCTCAATATTATGGACTCAATACTATGAACCTAATATTAATCTACAAAACTCAAACTCGTCTCAAATTCTCAAACCGGTAAACATACATTGAACTATCGAATCCCCTCATGAGATCTTTATCCAGAAAGAACATTCACTTGAATTATTTAGTGCTTATACTTTTCTACTTTAATAAAAATCAGCAATGAACTAATGATCTATGAAATTATTTATAGGTGAGGCATAAAATAATGAGTTGGAAATACAAAAACATTCCCCACTTCCTCAGTTTTAAAAAACTATGAAAATCCATCACATTTAAACTTCAATTTTGAATCCTTCGATCCTCCTTAGATTTATCTAAAATTTATGAAAAATTTAGTTTCAATTTTGACATCTTCAACTCTTTATTAAAAATTATAGAATCTTTATTTTGAGTCTTCTTCATAACCAGCTCATTACGATCTACCTTTCTTTCTTATATTATTATGAATTTAATTCTGTATCAATGATTACAAATTTGTTATCCTTCTCATTGATTATCAATTCTATTTCCTTATCATCTCATTATGAATTCTGTTTCCTTCTTAGTGATACAAATTCTATTTCTTTCTCAGCTCATAATGAATTTTGTTTCCTTCACAGTGATTATAAATTTTGTTTCATTCTGAGTGAATATGAATTTTTTTCCTTCTCATAAAATTATAAATTCAGTTTCTTTCCCATGTCATTATGAATTTTGTTTTCCTTCTAAGTAATAATGAATTATATTTCACTCTCAATCATTATAAATTTGGTTTACTTCTCATCTAGTTACATATTTTGTTTCGTTCATAGTTATTATGAATTCTGTTTCCTTCTCAGTGATTTTGAAATCAGTTTCCTTCTTAGCTCATTACGAATTCTATTTCCTCCTCAGCTCATTATGAATTCTATTTCTCAATCATCTCATTACTAATTCTATTTCATTATCTTCTCACTACAATGAAATTATAATAATGATGGAATTTCCCATTATGATGGAATTATTTACACTAAAATTTTGAATTCCTTCAAAACTCTCCACCATTTCATTGAAATGTTTTATCATGAATGTGTTCACTATTTGTGAGAACATCATAATCAAAAAAGCATCATCTATTTTTTTAGAATATTTTGAAATCATTATAAATCATGAATTAACATTCTTTAACAAAACCTATTCAAAATCACTATGAATTCATCACTTAGAAACTTATGTATTTCTGTGATTAAGGAAAAGGAAAATTTTTAGCATTCAACAATTTCTACATATAATTCTTCTAGATATGATGATCTGAATCAAATGCTGATTGATATCATAATTTGAATCTGACTCTCTTCAATCTGATTTTAATGCCTATTATAATGAATTTGGTTTAATTCCTAAATAAAATAAATTCTTATAAAAAAATAATAGCTTTTAAAAATTACGAAAAAATTGTTAAAATAATTTACCACAATGTTTCTTCAATATCACCCTTTGGATTTGTTGACAAACCTCGTTAAAAACTTTTCCAACTCTGGAATTTTTTTCAAAACTAATGTTTTGAAGAAAATCCATTTTTTTATTTTTTCAAAACATTTCCTTTCTCAAAATAGAGTGTCTTGACACCACACTATAAGATAAAGTAACGTTTTGGAATGAATTCCATCCCTCGGTGATAAGAAAATTTTGTGTCCATATAAATATAACTCCATGTCATTTTTTTCTCTCACTTTTATTTTTCTCCCCCCTTTTCTTTTTTTGTCCCCCATTTTATGATAACCATAAATTCAGATTCATTTAAAAAAGATAAGTAAAAAATTCGTATAAAGTACAATGTTTTCACTTTATCTCCCCCTTTGTTGAAATAATCCACATTATAGTGGGGGTTCTTACATTTGAGGTTTAAGAAGTCATAGGTGTAGGATGAAAAAGACGTGGCAACCTCAATTCCACAAACCATTCTTTTATAATTTCTTTTTCAAATATATCAGCAATTTCATGCTTTATTGAAATGTATTCTAGAAAAAAATCACTAGAATAAACTATCACTTTTATAAAGTGAAGCTTTATATCAATTTGTTTTCATATTGACTATTAGTGAGGATTTTTAGAATGATCAATTAAACTATAATTATCAAAAATTATCATCAATGGATTAGAAACATTTTCTTTTAAATCATCCTAATAAAATTTCATCCACAACATGTGAATACAATTCTGAGTAGTTTCAATATATTCATATTCAATTTTTCTCAAACTTATTGAACTTTGTTTCTTTCTAATTCGACTCACACAACATTCACCCATTAAAAATGTTCCTCCTAAGGTTGATTTTATATAATTACAATATCCAACCCAATCTTCATCAGTAAAACCATGAAAAATTATATCACTATTTATTTTTGAGAACAAGCCATTTGTATTTATTCCTTTGATATATCTCAAAATTCATATTTCTTCAAAAATATGGGATTGTTTTGGAATACATTGATACCTGACAAACAAATTCACATCATAAAAAATATTAGGCCTTGAGGCTATAAGATAAAGTAGAATTCACATCATCTTCTGAAATTATTTTTGATTCACACTAATCAACTTTATTCTCAATAAAATAGGAGTGGAAGCTTAATTGATTTATTCCATGTCAAACTTCTTTTATAAATCTCTAGAATACTTTTTTTGTGATAAGAAAATATAATTTTCCTTTATGAACTTATTGGATAAGAAAGAAATTTAATTATCTCAACATTGAAATTTAAAAATTCTTCTTCATTTTCACAGATTATTCATTACAAAAATTTTCTTCATCCCTAGAAAAATTATATCATCTTTATAAACAATTAAAATTAGAGTTCTAAAGTCAAATTATTTCACATATAAGTTTCTATCAAAATTCCATTTAGAAAATTTCAACATTATCACACAATTTGTTTGTATACCATGAACCTGAAATTTGTTTCAGCCGATATAAAGCTTTCTTCAATTTACTAACTTTTTTTAATCCTCATCAAGTATAAACCCAAAAGGTTGTTCAATGTAAAATTATTCCTTAATCTCACCATTTATGATAGCTAAAATTTCATCCATCTGATAAACATTTTAATTTTAATGAGCATCTACTTCAAGAAGCATTTGAATCGTTTCTAGCCTTGTAACATGGGAAATGGTTTCATCAATATCCACACCTCCCACCTATGCATATCCTTTAAAAATTGTCTTTCTTTGTTTCAGGAAATTTATCCATAATCATTCAGTTTTTGTTATATAAACCCACTTTTCTTTGGATGAATTTTTATTTTATAGCCATGAAAGAAGTTCTCATGTTTCATTCTTCTCAATCTGATCCAACTCTTCACTCACAGAATCCTCCCATTATCTGTGTTTAATATCCTCTGAAACTGATTCGAGTTAAACTTTTGAGATAAGTGAAGTATAATTTTCTTATATCAACTTCTTTATGGTCTGAACTGGAGCTTTCTGATTCTGGGTAATACTTTTGGATTCAATATTTTTTTATAATGTAGTAAATTTTAATGTTTCTTTCCCAACTAAAATTTCTTCATCACACGATTCTTTTGAATCTTAATAAGGATGTTTTGAATTAGTTTCACAATTGTAGGAAATTTTTAGTTTATCCTCATCGCCATTCTGAACAAATTTTGTTCAAGAACATTTATTTTCAATTACATTCACATCATATTAGCCCACAAATTTTTTATAAATGTTTTTTCGATCATTTAGAACTTCTTCCATTTGGTGAATAACCCATAAATTTTCCTTCCTCATATTTCTCATAAAACATTCCCAAATCCAGATTTTTTATTTTTAGAAAACATGGACTTCTAAAAACTATGAAGTATTTCAATTATAATTTTTTATAACATATTATATAATAATTAATGTTAATTTCAAGTGTAAACAAGAAACTATATTGAATATCTATAGTAGTACTAATAGCTTTTATCTAATAGAATTTTGAAATATTGTATTCTTATAACATACTTCTTCCCATTTCCACAAAACTTCTATTATTTATTTCTACTATTCCATTTTTTTGTAGAGTACAGGGAGCACTATACTGTTATTTGATACCCTGATTTCTCTGGTAGATTTAAAAATTATTTATCATGAATTTTTTACTATTATTAGTTCTCAATTTTTTATGGAAACTCCCATTTCATTATCAACGTATTTTATGAAAAATTTGAACATTTCAATAGAATCTAACATATTCTTTGTATACATGATGTTTTTCATCCAATTGAAATCATTAATAAGAGTGAAAAATATAAATATATTTTTTGATTTATGTCTCATTGGCCCACATAAATATCAATGAATAAGCTCAAGTGGTATAGTAGATTGAATGTAAAATATTATATAAATTTTCTTAGTCATCTTCACATTTGAAAAAGTTACACAAAAATCTTATTCACTTCTTTTAAATTTTGGAATGTTTAAAATAGAATCTGCTTTATAAAGTTCGTTTATAATTTTCTATCTAAGGTTTTCAATTGTTTGGTTCCACAATTTGTTTTTATCTTCTGCACTCATGTAACATGAGTTGTTGAATTATATTATTTGGAATAGATTCCCACTAGTTATTTCTCCTTTTGTAATAACTTTTCCATTTTTTACACATTTGATGATACAAAAACTTTTCTAAAATCAACTTTTTCCATTATTACAAAGTTGAATTACACCAAGTAAGTTATTTAGTATCCCATCAAGAAATAAAACATCCTTATATTTCGACTTTTATTCTTGAATCTCAATCATTATGATTCCTGTAATTATTAAGGAACTATCATTACCAAAGGTAAATTCTCCCACATTTTTATATCGCCTATAATATGTGGGGGAAAAACACTATCAAGTATCCATGCTTTGTTTGTTTTACTTTCTTTCAAAGCTGTCTCAGCAAAAAAAAAAAGCTATTTCGTCAAATTTCTTCTTTACATCATCCTTTTCTTTTATATCATAAGAATTTAGTTGTAAAAGGAGTTTCATACATGTTTTGGAATTATTAACAGCCTGATTACATCTTATAAAAATTCCAAACATTAAAATTTATTTTTTGATGGAAAGTTTCTATCATATTTAGAATTCACAATTCCAACTTTCTATAAGTTAGGATGGTTACTCATTCTACATTAACTATTTCTTACACTTTTCTTGAAACTTCTTACAAGTAGAGAGAATTTTTGAAAAAAAAATTATAAGCTTTGTATACAAATATTGCACAACACCATCAATATCCATAAAATAATTATTTTCTATTCAATAAATATCTTCCTCTATAGAAACTTTATTGAGTTTGGTAACTTATTTCAATTCAAACATACATAGGACATGAATAATCTTTTCTTTTGAGTGAGTTTTCTACTTTTATTTATTTGGTGGGTTTTTTCAAATCCTGTATCCACCCAAGATTTTGAAAAACCTTTTTCCATACTTGAAATATTAAATGAATCTGATTAACCATTAATTTTGGAGAGTGAATATTTCACCAAATTCTCATATTGATCCCTCTCTCCAACTTTTGAAGTCTCTGTTTTTAATTTTGATGATTTTTTGAAAATTTAATTCATCATACTCAAGGTACCTTCATAAATAATAATTTTTAATTGAAAATTGTTAAATTATTATTCCTCAAATTTCAACAACATATTTAGGACTTCAATGATTTTTCTTTGTTCATAAATAAAAAATTTATAACTTAGGATCTTCTGAATGTATTATTCCTCATTATTGATAACATCATTGATTCCATCAAAAACTTCTTCACAATATTTAATAATTACTCTGATTTATTTTTTGAGATTTTTTATCAAGAGATGCGACAAGTTCTTTTCTAATGTCATACTCTCTATAACACCGTTCACCACCTTCTTCACTATTCGAGGAATCTTTTTTTTCAACTTTTGAAATGAAAGTTCTATGTTTTTTAGGACATTCAGCTTCAGAATAATTATTATTAGTTGAGTTGATTAAACTTTCTTACTCAACATACATCTTTTTTTATTGTAAACTTCTTCTTATATTTTTGGATGACTTTTATACTTTATCATTTTTATTCCACTTCTTCCATCATGATTTTTCATCAGAATCATCTCGATATTCTCCAAATTTATTCTTGTATATATTTATAGTAACTTTTCTATTTCCACCACACTCAAAACATTTGAGAGGAAGTTTACCTCTATATTTTCATCTTCCTTTTCAATAGTTTTTAGAGATAAGAGACATAGTATTATCAATAAATTCATTACCTCCCTTATCGTCAGACTCAATTGGTTAACCTTCTTCAATATCTTGGATTTTCAACTTTCTCATAGCTTCAAAATCCATTTCATATTTCATCTTCTTTTAAAAAATTGGATGTTTCCTCATTTCACAGGCAGTAATAAATTAATTTAATTCATCAAGAGATAAATCATGCTCATCATCTGAAGAGGAAATTTTAGAATCAATCATGTCTGAAAAGTTTCTCATAAGTTTCTTTACAATCATAACATCTTCATGTATATCTCTAAATCCTTTAATATTTCAAACAATTTAATTTACTCTGGTGAAGTATTCATTAATAGTTTATTAATCTCTCATTTTAAGTTCTTCATACTTACTACATCATACATGTAACTTTACTTCCTTAACTTTTGTATTCCCTTCAAAAATACTTTTCAGCTTATCCCACATACTTTTCGAAGTATTGAGACCCATATCCTTTTGATAAAAAATCACTGATAAGGACATAAGGATTGAATTTTTATCCATTAAATCAAAATCTATATTTCTATTATTATAAATATTTATTGGAGAATTTTTCTCAATATGTGGAAAATTAATAGTATCAACATCAACAAATTCAAATCCATGATATAGGAGATAAAGAATCGTCTTATTTTTGATCTGTAATATGTTTTTCCATCAAATGTAGGAATTCCTATACTACTAACAGAATTGATATTTTCCATGATAAGGGTTGAAAAATGGAACCATTACCTCTGATACTAATTGAAGTTACAAAGAATTTAATAACAATTGAGAAAGGGGAGTTGGATTAGTTATTCACTTTTTATAAGCTTTCAAACTTTTAGAAACTAAACACCTGCAACATGTTAGTATTTATTTCCTTATTGACTTTTAATAAATACTCATGCATTTAAAATTAGGAAAGAAATAAAATCACTAGAGATTTACATGGTTCAACCTCAGTGTGAAAATGTAAAACCTTTCCATAGCCACTTCTGTTAGTCTATGGAAATCCATGGTTATGACTAAGCAAATAAAAATTCTGATAAAACCCATTATACACCTTTTATTTTGCAATAGGAAAGAATATATTTAATCCTGTTAGTTTGAAATTTTATATTATAAAAAAATTATCCAAACCAAAAAATAAAAACATTGTTGAATCTTCTCCACAATTTCTCAGTCTGAAACCTCAGTCTGATTTGGATGGATTTGATTTTCTCAATCCGATGAGTTTGGACATAATTCTCTCAATATGATGAGTATGGATATAATTCTCTTGCCATGCTAATTACAGATCCGATTCTCTCAAAAAATAGACTCAATACGATTAAACTATTCTCAATCTATAAAACTCAAACTCTGCTCATATACTCAAATCGGTAAACAAATATTTAGTTGTCTAATACTCCTCATGATATCTCTCTCTAGAAACAACTTTCACTTGAATTATTCAGTGCACTACCTTTAATTATTTCATGAAAAAACAATAATTAATGAATGATCAGAGAAAGTATTTATAATATACTATGAAAAGAAAGAGCATGAAATATGAAAACTTTCCCTGATTCCTCATATTTCAAAAACATCAAAAATTTCTCACATTTAAACTTAAATTTTGACTTTTTCTATCCTCCTTAGATTTCTTTGATATTTATAGAAAAATTAATTTCACATTTCAAATCTTCAACCCTTCATTAAAACTTATTTAATCTTATTTTTGATTTTTCTTTGTAATCATATAATTAGGATATGACTTTCTTTATCAATTCAATATGAATCTATTTCCTTTTTAGTGACTACAAATTTTGTATCCTTCTCAGTGATTAGAAATTATATTTTCTTCTTAGCTCACTATGAATTATTTTTCATTCTTAAAGATTACAAATTCTTTTTCCTTATCATCTCATTATGAATTTGGTTTCCTTATCAGTGATTATGAATTCTGTTTTCTTCTCAGTGATTATGAATTGTGTTTTCTTCTCAACCCATTGTGAATTTTGTTTCCTTCTTAGTTCACGATGAATTTTGTTTCCCTCTCAATGATTATTAATTTTTTTCCTTATTAGTGATTATAAATTCTGTTTCCTTCTCAGCTGATCAAAAATTCAGTTTCCTTCTTAGTGATTATGAATTATGCTTCCTTCTCAATGAATATGAATTATGTCCCCTTCTTAGATCATTATGAATTCTATTTCCTTCTCAGCACATTATGAATTTTGTTTCCTTCTTAGCTCATTATGAATTTTGTTTCCTTCTAATCTCATTATGATGAAATTGTCATTATGATATAATTTCTTATTATGATGGAATTCTTCACTCTGAAATTTAAATTTCTTCAATCCTCTCCACCATTTCATTAAAATCTTTTATCATGAATGGTATCATGATTTAGGACAACTTCATGATCTACAAAGCATTGTATGACTTATTTTATAATGTTTTGAAACATTTCTAACTATTGACTTCACATTATTTAACAAAACTCTTCAGCATCACAATGAATTCATCACTCGGATACTTATGTCTTTATCTTATTAAGGTAAAGGAAAACTTCTAGTATTAAAAAAATTTTACCTCTAATTTTTCAGGATCCGATGATTAGAATCTGATGCTGAGGTATACAATATTCTGAATCTGATGACAGACACTCTTATTAAAAATTCTATTATGATGAACTGGGTCTGATTCCTAAAAACAAATACATTATTATTCAAGAAGTTTGTTTTTTAAAAAATACAAAAACTTTTATAAAAAAATTATAATAAAGGTTCTTCCAAATAATTTCTCAATGGTACAAACAAATAAAAAAATAGTGGAATCTACTGATAATATGGAATGATCTATATAGTTAGAGGATATCCATGAATATAATATATATATATATATATATAATAAATAAAAACATTGAATAAAAAATAAAAATCTATACAAAAATATAAAATTTGATAACCAAATAAAAGTACAGTGGGACAAAATGCAATATGAACATTAGATAAAATACACTAGACCAAATTGCCTGCTACAACATACAAAAAAATGTAACGTAACACGAACAACTCCAACATAACCTCCATGTGACCCAAAAACACTCACCAGGATTCAACTAGTCTCCCTAAAGACCCAAAAAAAATCAACAAATGGTGAAAAATATTGGTCACTTGAGAGAAAATATATGAACTAGTTATGCAAAAATATTGGTTTACATACAGGGTTTTAGTTGAACATGCTGAGTAGGATTTCAATAAAGATTAAAAAAATTCATAATACATTAAATAAATTCAAGTTTAAACATAATTTATATAAAATAGGACATCCACATGAAGAAGAAAAATAAAACAATTATCATGTTTTAAGTCTTTATTTTCAAAACGAGGTTAAAAATTTTTAAGAAGAAATGATTCTTGTCTATCCTATAACCCACATTTTTAAACCTAATCAATAAAATAAAATTTTAAATTAATATTTCTTTAAATACAATTAAAATTTTACATTTAATTTCTTATAAAACAAAAATATTTCTATTATTTCTTAAAGAAACTCCCAATTCCTTTTTCAAAACAAACAACACATTTCTTTAAAAAGGTTATATTGTCCATTCCAAATAATTTATTTTGAAATTAAACCAAAAACACCATAAAAACAAGGAATTAACGCATAAGGGATCAATATATTAATGGAAAAAATTAAAACATACCGCAAAAAATCCTTGGTTTCATATGACCAAATCAAAAGTATGGGGATACAATAAAGGAATATGTAATGACCCAAGATTTAGGATTTTTTCTCTAAATTAATGTTATCATCAATAACTTATTTCACATTCAATACTAGAGTAAAATGATCATGATCCTATTAGATTAATATTTTTAAGAAAACTATACAACCAATAAAAACTTAATTTAAATAAAATTTTATTAATAAAAAAAATAAAATTACCTTTAGAGGAAAAAGGGTAAATGAGTTTTAATATTAAAATGAATTTTCTATTCTCTAATAAATTTTTTAAGAATTCATTATATTTGTTATACAAAAAAATAATCAAAAAATATTAAATTTCAGCATATGAAAAATTATATTCTAATTTTTAAATGATAAATTGATATTAAACAATTATAAGAACGCTTAATGTTTAAATATATCATTTTTTAATAAAAGTAGTTTTTATTTATATTTTTCATTTTAACTAAAAAAATAAAATTAAAAATTTTGTAATCATAATTAGATAAAAAAACTTCATTTTTTTTTTGATTTGTAATTTCAAAATTATCATAGCATTAATTTTTTAGATTTTTCTAAAAATTTGAATTTTATATGAAAAGTGCAATATACTAATATTGTGACTTTTATGTCATTATTAGTATATAATTATAAATTAGAAATTTATAAAACATTTTTATTGAAAAAATATCTTTTATATAATTGATATTATTTTTATTTTAGTTTAAATTCTTTATTTGATATTTTAAAACTCAATTATTATTTTTCTCTAAACTTGTTTTTATACATTATACCATTTTTTATAAAAAATTAATTTTTTAACACATTAAGAAATTGAGTCATAAGAAATGGATTTAAAATTCAGAATCATAGGATATAAATTATCTAATAATTTTCACTTTATTTTTAGGCACATTGATTATGTTACCTTAGGTAAAAGCTAGTTATTGCAATAGAAGCTTAAATGGAAAAAATAATAATTTAAGGGGTAAAGGGATTGAAATAGGTTTTTAATTGAATTTTTGGGATATAATTGACTTTATATCACCCAACATTCAATTATTTTCTATTATTGGATCAAAATTACATACTTAACATGTTCTCCTTTTTTATCATGTTGAAATATTTACAAAAAAATCATTCTCACCAATTATAAAAAGCAAATATCCCCACCCCTTCAATAACAATATAAAATCTTTGTTTCCTTAGACAAACATACCATATTTACATACTCTATCATCCAATTTCACCATCATTTTATTTTTTTCATATAAGATTATCCTAATCCCGTTTTTTAGGAATCCTCCAAGAGAAACCCAAAGTTATCGATGTATGTTAAGTCTTTTCGCTAACATATTTCTCATTTATCTTTCCATTTCAATTTTTTCTAAGTACTATATGATTACATCAGTATTTATAGGATACATAATTTTGTAACATTTTTAGAATAACCATTAACCACCTATCTCCATCTACTTAATAAAAAAACATGAATCTTTCCTTTATGTGGACTACCACCTCCAGAAAAAAACATGTTTCTTCTTCCTTCACCACCTTACAAGGATTTTCTTAATAAGTAATTTAATATATAAGTATGAAATTTTTCCAATTTTTAGGTTCATAAAATAGTAAACCATATTACTGATTGTAATATATCTATTTTTTCTTGAGCTATAGATATTTTAAATTTTAGTTTAAACCCTTCTTCTGACCTAAGTGGAAAATCCTAATAGAATATGGAAGGTTTCGGGGGATTTTCGGCTCATTTGGAGCCAAGATTTATGAATTTTGGAAGAAGAAGGGGTATAGAAACCCTATCCTTATACACATATTATAACATGATTTTAAACATAATTAACCTTAAAATATAAACTATGGATTATAAATTCTAGTGTCTTTGGAAGATTAGGTTCAAAAAACTGAAAAAATTGAACTAGAATAAAAATATTTATATTAATTATCCAAAATAGATCCAAATTTCATTTAAGATCCTAAATTTTCATTACATAACCTATGAAATACATTGGAAAATGTATGAGCTAAAAATCTCAATAAGGGAATAAACATAGAAACAAAGCATATAACATGGGTTATAAGGCATAACATAATGATGCAAAAATTCATAGAACATGAATAAATATGTGGAATATAAACATATAGAACATGGGATCACATAATCATGGAAATATATGAATATGGAATCAATAGATAATAAGTCATAAACATGATCCAAGGATAACTAACAATACTATATCACATGGTGGACAAAGTCCCATAAAGAAATTAGGTTTATTCCCTGTCTCAACATGACTTCTCAGGAGAATAAACCTTACCCAATGCATTGGAGTGATATTTGGGCACACCCATAATAACATATTCCTTCATATGTGTGCAAAATGAAGAATAAAACATATGGTATAAACATAATGGTTACCCATGGAATTAAATCTATATCATAATCATATAATAAGGGATAAACAAAAAAGATCATGAAAGTGTGTATTTAGAACATACAAAGGAATTAGTAAGGGAAATTAGTCCTAAATCATGATAAATAATGTCCAAATGAAGTAAAAATTTCTAAAAAATGTATTTAAAGGTCTTTATAAATGAGTCACATTCATGCGGTTTAAGAGAAAATATGTAGTATTTAAAGAGGAAAAGGTGTAATTATTCCCATAAAACTAGTAATGAACTTAGATTGTTTTTCATGATAAAATGAGTGAGTTTAGAAAAAAATATTTACTTCAAATATATTATTTATTATAGTTAAAAATGGCTAAGAAATTGAGAAGTTCCATTTAATCGAAGTTTCTTATTGGGAAGAATTAAAAAGATAACCTTATAAAACATATATTTCCCCATCATGAAATAATAATTGATCTTGGTAAATATGTTTGAAACATAATCATAGAAAATAAGTTGAGTAAATAAGAAGAATTAATAATTACATAAGGGTAACTAGATAGAAAAAGTAACCCAAACGAAAAACAATGGTTCGGAAAGAAACCCTTACCTTATGTATGAAAGTGTTCTCCACTTGTACATAATTTATTAGATAATAAAATTAAATAAATTAATTCATTCATTCATTAATAACATATCATTAATCTACTTAATTTTTTATAATTTTATTAGGTACATTTATGGCAATTTAATTTCTTTTAGGGAATTTTGTCATTTTGGAGGTATTCATTTCATGGTTTCATGGCCGGTTCGCCTGTGTATAATTAAGAAAATTCTTTTCAAGTGGAATAAAAACACCAGAAATGAAATGATATGGGACAAATTTATTTGAAAATTTTTAAATAGTCCCATATATAATTCTATTTTTTACATGAGGATGATTCATTAGATAAAACATTGATAGAAAAAATTACTACTTTATTTTGGAGGTTTTTACGACTATCAAAAATTTGTATCATTTAATTATTAACATGCTTATATATTAGTTCAATAAAATTAAATAAGTTGTAATAAAAATATTATAATCTATTTTAAACCCAAAAATGGTTTTATGACCAACATTGATTGCGGTAATGAAAAATTAAAACTCATCATCCACAAGGCAATAAATCTACAACTCACAAACGATGTTTTCATTTTAAGAAACAAAATGGAGGGATAAAAGATTTGATGATGAATATTAAATTAACCAAAAGAAAATCCAATATATATTATATTTTATATATCATGTTACTATGTATAGAAGAGTGTATGGAAGTATAAGAAAATAAAATAAATTAAAAGAGAAAGAGGGAGGGTTTTACCTCTTGAGTGTCATCGCCTTAAGAACCTCCTTAAGGAACTTGAAAATGGTATTTTGGTTAGAAAATTATTACCAAAACATTTGAAATAGGTTTGGGAGATTAATTGGACATAATATAATTAACATTAAAGGTTTTGAAGTTGCGATGAGAAGGGGTAGTGAGGCGTAATGTTTATAGTGGGAGGAGAGGGCTATTTTTTGACTATTTTATTCATTTGTTTATTATTTTTGCTCAAGAATATCAATGATGTTGGTTCATAAGACTAAATATTTTATATAGTATCATATATTTTGAAAAAAAGGTGATTACCTCATCCATACATCATCAAATACTCAATAATTCATATACTTGTAAAATATTGTAAATTATCGCATTTCACTATTCAGCAAAAAATCTACTATTTTAGAAAAATTCCAAAATTTCAAACTAATTATTTTTCAATTTGTAGATTTCAAAAATGGAATATATTTTATGATAATAATTTTCTAAATTAAATAAATTTAATTTTTAAGTAAAGTCATCATTTATTTGAAAAATATAGATTTTAATATTATTACCAATTTTATTACACTTTGAAAAATTAATTAAGGTCTCATAAAATTATATTATAATCATAAGAAAAAAAATTTATTTTATTAATCTATTTTATGAAAATATATTTGATTTTAAATTTTTTTATTTATTATAAAATTTTGCATTAATATTTATGCCTTATAAAAATACCAACACTTAATTTAGAATTTTTAAAACATATATTTTCTTATACCATGATATGAATATATCATATTTTCATTAATAAGATACCTAAATTTTATTTATAATTTAACATTTGAGGTAACTATTGTATTGCATCATTTAATATTCCTAATTTTTACACCACTATTCCAACTGTCAAGTTACCATTCCATTGGATTGAGTTCCTTAATTTCTATAAATACCACTTATTCCATTCATAATTTTTGAAAATAATGCTTTTATTTTTTTCTCTATGAGATATATTTGTTTTATAATATTTAACATAATTATAATAAGGGAAATTTCATTGATAAAATATTGGTTCATTACATTCTCCCCCCTTATGAAATTTCACCCTCGAAATTTCATTTTTTTCATACATGAGAATACCATAATAATCACTTTATAAGATTAATTTATTAGGTTCTTCAGCAATTTTATAAGGTCTTCAATTTTTCTTTTTTTCTTTTACTTCATGGGGAAAGGGTCCATGTGTCACCATGGTACCTCATATAATTTTCAAAATCATTTACTTCCTTTATCCAAATACAACTGAGGAATCTTGGATTATATCGATGGATGAATCAATAAATAATTGAAAAAGAATTTATAATATATAATTTTGAAACATCTTTTTTAAAAATATATATATAATAAACTTATTAATTAATCATAAAATATTTCAAAATTGGGATTTAGTAATTCATTTTTGATATTTCCCCATTGAAATATATATGTACGATGCTCGGAGGTCTCCCTCTTCTGAAGAATCTAGAAATTAATTTATTGATTTATGTTTTTGAAAAAAGAGAATAATTTGAAAAGACCCTGATGGTAATTCCCATTCATAGCATGGTAATAAATTTGAGAGCACAATATTCTCTAATAGAAGATACTTGATCCTTTAAATAGTTGGTGGATGGTATAGATATTGGATTCCTCATAAATTTTTTGGCATGTTACTTTGATATTGGAAAATGTTTTGATATTATTAGAGTGTGACTCAAGGATAATCCTTGTATGTCGTTATTCAGGAAGAGGGAGATAAGAGTTATTCTTGATATTCTAAATTCTATAGTTTAACTATGAAAAAACAATACAATTAGGGTGATTTAGTACTTAGATAACAAGAATATAAAAAAGGAAACATTGAATATAGAAGGATAACCTTATAAATAGAAAGTATACCCTATTTTGTGACTTCGTAAGTTTTAATATATTTTATCTAGGGTGAAATAATTATCCCAATGGTTTTTACTAAAGTAATATAGTCCTAATCACAAATAATAAATAGAATTTTATATGAATACAACTATAATGTCCGGATCCTTTTATACATATTATTACAAAATTTTAATCATAATTAACCATCAATTTGAATCCATTGATCATAAACTCCTTTTTCCTTAGTAGATTAGGTGCATAGTTATAAATCATGAAACTAAAACAAAAAACATATTTAATATAATCTCTAAAATGTTATCCTAACTTCCTTTAAGATCATACATCTATGTAGAATAGCCCGGGGAATACATAGGCAAAAGGGATGAGCTAAAAAGCCAAGTAAGGGAATAAACATAGATATAAAGCATAGCACATGGGTTAAATAAAATAACATGATGACATAAAAATTCATAGAACATGAATAAAAATATGCAATCCTTACATATAAAACATGGTACCATGTAAACAAGGAAACATAGGAATGTGGTAGCAATATATAACATGAAATAAACACGATACAATGCTAACTACCAAGACTATATCACATGGTGGAAAAAGTACAATAATGGAATCAGGTTTACTCTTTAACCCATCATGAAATATCATTAGACTAAAAATGTAAACTCTTTTTTCCTTAGTAGATTAGGTCCATAGTTATAAATCAGGAAACCAAACCAATAAAAATATTTAATATAATCTCTAAAATTTTATCCTAACTTCCTTCAAGCTCGTACTTCTATGTGGAATAGCCTGGGGAATACATAGGTAAAAGGGATGAGCTAAAAATCAACATAAGGGAATAAACATAGATATAAAGCATAGAACATGGGTTAGAACGAATAACATGAAAACATAAAAATTCATGTAACAAGAATAAAAATATAGAATCCTTAAATATAAAACATGGTACCATGTAAACAAGGAAACATAGAAATGTGGTAGAAATATATAACATGAAATAAACATGATCCAATGATAACTAACAAGACTATATCACATGGTGAGAAAAGTATCATAATGGAATCAGGTTTACTCTTTAACCCAACATGAAATCTCATTATACTTAACATTTCCCAATTCATTGGATATCTATATAGGCACACCCATCATAACATGTTCATTCATATGTGTTCCACATGAAGAATCAAACATAAGGTATGAATATAAGGGTTACCTCTTGAAATAAATGGGTATCATAATGATATCATAGGGCATAAAAAAATATGTTTATGAAATAATGGATATGAAACATACATGGAAATTCATAATGTAAATTTTCCAATAATCATAATAAATTATTTCTAACTAAATTTAAAATATGAATTTTTTTTTTGAGAAACATTATAAATGAGCCACTTTGTTGTGGTTGAAGGGATAATATAAAAATTATTTAAAGAGGAAAAGGATTAATAGATTGCGTAATCGCAGAAATAAAATAATATAGGTTTTTAGGATTAAGTGGGTTATTTTATAAAACAAATATGGTGTATTAAAATAGATTATTGAGTGTACTTGAAAATGGGTAACAAATTGGGAAGTTTCCTTTAATTAGGCTTTCTTATCAGGAGGACCTAAAATGGGAACCCTATAAAACATGTATTTCCACATAAATGAAAGAATAATTAATATGGGTAAATATGTGTGGAACATACACACAATAATATGGGAGGATTATATAACAACATTTAATAATTACATTGGGGTAAAGAGTGACACATCATAACTGAAAGGAAAATGAATGTTCGAAGAGAACCACATAACTTATGTTTCAAAAAAATTCACTTGTAATAAATTTCCTTCATAAGAAAATTAAATCCATTAATAAATTAATTAATAACCTCTTCTCTAAGAATTTAATTTATTTTAATTTTATTATGTTCATTTAAATACATTTTTTGAGTTATAGTGCTTAATTTCATGGTTTTAGAAGTGTTTGTTTCATGGTTTCATGGTCTGTTCGCTTGTTTATAATTATGAATGTTATTGTCAAATGGGAGAAAATCACCAAAAATGGAATGAAAGGATATTAATTTATTTCTATAAATTCAAATGGTCTCATATATAGTTTTAGTTTTCTTGACATGATGATGATTCATTATATAAATCATTTATGGAAAAAATGATTAGTTTATTTTGGCGGTTTTTACAACCATCGTTAATTAGCATTGTTTATTTAAAAATCTATTTACACACAGGTTATAGATCATTAAATAAGTTGTAATAAAAATATTATAATCTACCTTTACCATATATTTTTTTATGTACATCCTTGAAGGAGTTAATGAAAAAAAATCTCATCGTCCGCGATGGTGGTGAATAAACACCTCACTAATGATGTTTCCATTTTTAGAACAAGAGGGGAGTATAAGATATTTGAGGTTGGATATTCCATTAACACAATAAAATTATAGTATATATATGATACTATATTTATCATGTTACTTTTTTAGAGTATATGAGGTAAGGTCAATAAAGGGTAATGAAATTAAAATAGAAAGGGGGAGGGTTTTGCCTCTTGAGTGTCGTCACCTTGAGATCCTCCTTATGGAACATAGAAATGGTTTTTTTGTGAGACCAGGAAGAACTAAAAATATGTATGATTTTTGGTAGATTAATTAGGAATAATATAATCAATATTAAATTCTTTTTATGTGTTTTGATAAGAGGTGGAGAGGGGTGGTATATATAGTGGGAGGAGAGGGGTGTTTTTTATTATTTTATTCATTTGTTTATTATTTTGTCTCAAGTCTATCAAAAGTGGTGATTCCTATGAATAAATATATTAAATATTTTTGAATAGTAAAAAAATGTTTATTTCCTCTTAAATACATCAAAAATAACTCAATAATTCATGAATTGGTCACATATCATAAATTGTCATATTTTACTATTCACAATAAATTCAACTATTTAAAAAAATCCAAAAATTTCATAATAAACACTTTTTAATAAGTAGATTTCAAAAATGGACTCTATTTTATTGAAATAGTTTTATAACAATGGTAAATTAAATTTTTAATTAAAATAGTCATTTATTCAAAAAATTCCAATTTTAATATTTTAACTGATTTTATGACACTTTGAAAAATAAATTATAGACTGATAAAATTATATTACAATTATAAGACAAAAATTATTAATTTATAAATATATTTTATGATAATATATATCCTTTTAATAATTATGTTAATAATAAAATTATAAATAAATATTTACACCATATAAAGATACCAACAATTAAATAATCATTCTTAAAACATTTATTTACTTATTCAATAATATAGATATATCATATTTTCATCAATAAGATACCTATTTTTTCTATCTTTAATATGTGATTTTATTATTCCATTTTCTGGTATACTTTTTCTAATGGTCACATTACATTTTCAACAGTCATGTTACTATTTTATTTGTATAGGTTTCTTAATTTCTATAAATACCACATATTTTATTCTTAATTTATGAAAATAATGTTTTTATTAAGTTCTATATGATATGTATGTTTTTTATACTATATAACATAATTATATGAAGTAAATTTTCATTGATAAAATTTTGGGTCATTATTGGGTGTTTCACATGGATAGTGCATTATTAGTGTTAACTGTGCATCTCAATAGTACAGTCCATAAGTGGTGATGCAAGGTTGGTATAATCATGGAAGAGGGATCAAATTTTCATGAATTTCCTTCAACTAGATTGAGTCATACCATATGTGTCTTGCAATTTAAGGCCTCATGAGCATAATTACCCAACACATAACATTGAGATAATAGATGTGGTACACACATTGCATTTTGGAAGCCATTATTTTTTTGGGAGAGTAGTCATTCATATAAAAATATCAAAACAAATTGTAAAATATATATTCACTCAACATGATTTGAAACTCATATAGTGATGAAGGTTTGAATAAATTATATCAATTTTGATCTTTCTTATATTCCTGGTAAAGGCAATGTAGTGGAAGAAGATCTAGGAAGGAAGTCTCAAACTCAAGCGGTTTAGGAGATACATAGTGGATGGAAGTTGATTGTCATATTTTCAAATATAAATTTAGAGGTTTAAGACTATATCTGGTAGCATGTACTCACATTGTTATCAGTGACCTCTTCACATATAGATAGAGTGGATATGAGAAAAAATTCTAATCTCAAGGGCTTAGTCGTAAGGGATATTGTTTTTGGAAAAGACCCACCACATGGTTGGGACATTGATGTGGATGAAATATTGAATATTCATGGATGTATAGGGTGATTTTTGAATTGCCATCTTAGTTGGTGTGAGAGTCTCATTCCACTACACGGATAGCACATCACAGACTTACCAATATATACCATGACTTACACATGTGGTATTGGTGGTTGGAGATGAAAAATAAGATAGTTAGTTTTCTTACTCAGTGCTCCAACTGTTAGTAAGTGAAGGAGGAAATGAGATGATGTCACTATGGATTTCAAGATGGGTTTACCTTGGTCACCTTAATTCAGTTATGTGGTATGTGTTATAATGGATAGGCTGTTGAAGGTCGCCAACTTCCTGCCTATTCGATATACCATCTCGATGGACCAGCTTATGAGGATTTTCATAAGAGAGATTAAATTCCAACAAGGGGTTCCATGTACTATCATATCATACATGGATTCTAATTTTACATTACAATTCAAATAGGAGTTTAAAAAATAAATGGGTCATAAGTGCTTCTGAGCACAACCTATCACCCTCAGACTGATGGTTAGTCCATGTAAACTGTACATGTGTTAGAGGAAATGCTTCAGGCTTATGTAATTGATTTTATAAATTCTTGGTTGAAACATATACCTATTTTTGTGTTTTCACAAAATAATATCTTTAAAGTGATTATAAAGATTTTTCCACATAATTAATTGTACGGTAGGTCATTTCATTTACCCCCTATAGTGGTTAGTGGGTGGAGAGGTAGTGATACTAGGACCATGTCTCATTTACAAGTCTTCCGATCAGGTACAGCTAGAAAAAAAGGGTTTGGATACATATCATTATTGGTAAAAGTTGTATATTGATCACTTTCAATGACCTATATAGTTTAAAGATGGGTTTTGAGTCTTTATGTATATTTTGAATAGGATGGGGCATCGACAGTTTAGAAAATATGTTTATTTATCACCTCATCTCACCAGTCCTTTTTGGGTTTTGGAGTGGGATATACCAATGTCTTATCAGATACAACTCCCTCATAGATATGTTGATATTAAAAATGTTTTTCATGTTTCTCAGTTACATCATTATCATTCGGAATCACTACGTTTCCTTCAACATGATGATGCTGAGTTATATATTAATGAATCTTTTGAGGAGTATTATGTTTATATATTTGATCATATAATAAAGGAATTTTGTTAAAGGATAGTTCCTCTAGTAGAAGCTCTAGGAAATAAAATCCATGTATAGCATGAGAACATAGAGTGAGAGGATAAGGTATGTGCATAGTGGATGTAGTTATTTTTTGATGATATCCAACCACCCTAAGAATGTAAACTCAGGGGTTAGTATTTTTAAATAGGGGAGGTTGTAAGATCCTTATTTTTTTCTTGAAGTATTAATCTTTAATATTTTAATTTTAACCCTTATTTTGGTCTAAATAGAAATTCTTAAGATCATATAGAAGGTGTCGGCGTAGTTTAGGCTCATTCAGAGCCAGAATTTATAAGCTTTGTAAGGATGGGTTAGGTGAATGGTTAGCGCATGGTTAGTTATTACCATACTTGTAAACCATGTTGGTCATAAAGGGTTATGTGAAGTTAGTTTAACCATGTAAGGGATGTTTCAAAAACATGAAACACTTATTGAAAATTGTAAGTGGGTCAAGAACAATTGAAGTATGGTTTGTTTAACCGTGTTCCTAACAATTTGATTGGGTATATGTGTTGGATAGTGATCATTTATGAGTTATTCATGGTTTGTAAAATAGTTTCCCTAACCGTGTGAGGTGGGTTCCACCATAGGCTGTGGGTGCCAATAATTGGCATACAGTTTGGCCAATCATGTGGTTAAACCATGTTCCCAATACAAAGGTGGTGAATTTACTTTTACCCCAAATTATATTTAATTTGTAACCCTCCTCTCTACTCATATTTCATGCACATGATCCTCCCCTCTTTTTGAGAGCTCCCCTCTCCCTCAAGCTATAATTTGAGTCGTTTTCCCCATAAAATGTTTTCTTTAAATGATATTCATCAGGTTGGATTGAAAATGGTAATTCTCTCTATGAAATTGCTTTTTCTATCATTTATCCCACTATATAGATTACCAAATCTGTGTGAGATAATGTGCCTAAATTTTGGGGAATTGTTATATTTATTTGATATATCTCATTCTAGCCCAAATTAAAGGTTGATAATGGATGAGGAGTATACTAACTATATAAGGTAGGTGGTATAGTACTTTTCCTTAAAATTTTGGGCTTTTATATTATATTTTTTATTGTACGTCATGACATATTTTCCTGGAATTTCTCCCAAAATCAATAAAACCCTAAATTATTTATTGAAACATAATTATAGACATGTCATAAGCCCTTGATAAATAGTTTTATTTTTATGACCATTCGATTATATTACTTAATACATTATTTTTCTCTTGATTCCTAAAACCCACTAAGGTGTGTTATGGATTGGCTTTATCCAATGAACTATGATAAAGTGAGTTAATCAAATGATGTAGTGGCCAGGATTATACACCATGCCCCCTCTCATTACTTATCTTCTATATAGATTACATGATGAAATGAATTTAATAATGTAAAGATTGATATTATATATCCTAGAATTTAATTTTATATGGGTTTGATTACATCATGATTACCTTCTGTAATGGACATGAAGATACTTGTTTTTATTTATAAATTATGGACACAATGCTACTTATTATTCACTTGGAATTTATGTACATAATGTTTCTTATTTATAATTGTAATTAATGGACATGATGTTCAATATTATTTATTCATAATTATTGTACATGATTATCCTTATTATCAATTTACAATTAATAGAATAACGTTCCATATTATCTAATATTAATTAATGGATATGAATTCCCACATTTCCTATTTTTAATCAAGGTACATAGAGTTACATTTTGAATATTCATAATTAATGGACATGACTCTCGCTATTGTTTTTAAAAAAAATTGTTTAGATTCAATCTAGATTAGTCCAAAGAATGTAGCATCATATGGGTGTCCTAAGTAGAACCCGAGCCAACACGAGTTTTATTTAGTTTTATTGATATCATTTTAATTTATTCCATCAACACTTACTCATTATATATTCACATACTAGATAGTTCTAAACACTATTGGTGGTGGCCTAATGAGATTTATCTCGCACATTGTTTTGGCCATCAATTAGTACCCGGATAGACATCATAGATACAAGTAGGTACAATGGCAAGGGATTAGCCATTGACACTTGATTTTATATAATATTATAGAGTATGGGAGTATAGGATGAGCATATTATCATTATAATTTTGTATATATCTCTTGGTATTTTTAATTTTTTTATATATCTTTGTATATGTCTACTACTATTTTTTCTCTTGTATCCCCGATTTTGGTATAATATCATGACATGTAACTATTTTTTATATTTTAATGTATATGTTTATACTTATGATTATGTATGTATGTTTATTATATCCATATGATTTAAATTCCATGGTTCCTCATTTATTAGGTTTTGGTTATTTTACATTATATCACAGTTGTTCTCCACTTTGATAAAGTGGGTATTGTCTCCCCACCAAACCACCTTACACACTAATTGTCAATATATAGCCTATGGAATATGGGGAGGCATTATTGAGACCACCTAACCAATAGTTTTCAGTTACATATGAGTTAACTAGGTCTAGGACATCACACTCATGTCCCTCATGTTGTGGTAAATGAAATCATCATCCATTAATATGTGCTGACTATCACCTCCAAGGAATGGTGTATTATATTTTTCACTACCACCTACATGGATAGTTATAAATTAAAATTGAAAAATACATATGATATATAAAAGTTACAAATATCAAAAATATGATTCTATATGGATAACAAACAAATTAAGTATCGTTGTTAAGTGATCCACCAATATAGATAAATAACCTGAAACTAATTCATCACTGATTTGGTCTTCTTGAAACACAAAAATAATATAAATTAATTGGTCAATAAAATTATAAGTCATTATAAAACCTAAATTATATTAGATTATATGACCATGTAATTATAAAAATAGTATTAAATAATGGGTACCAAAATCGACATCATAAAACAGATGCGAAACAATTAAAGGTGCGGACACTCAATATTAATAATAAGAGATAACTAACTAATATATTCATAATAAATTCTCACAAATTAATTATATAAAATATTAATGTATATGAATATGATTCAAAAATTGAGTATTAAAATATTTTTTATAGGATTTAGAGAACATTTGACTAAGCATCAATAATGGTAAGGTGCTTTCATGGATAAAATATTTTTTAGTAATAATCACTCCACTTAGATTATGATCATTCAAGATTAAATTATTCTACAATTTGATGATTTTATGATTTATTTCAAGAATATTTTATAGGGAAATAATCTTTTAC
This sequence comes from Viscum album, assembly GCA_963277665.1. NCBI lineage: Eukaryota > Viridiplantae > Streptophyta > Magnoliopsida > Santalales > Viscaceae > Viscum > Viscum album. The sequence goes on along the minus strand of OY728132.1, from coordinate 1,260,510,415 downwards.
ACAAAATTATTCTTCCTTTATGAGTTTACTATTTTGTGAAAAAATGTAATTTTGTTCAGAATAAATCTCATCTCTTTTAATGGATTATAATTCATCCATATCCAATTTTTTACTTCCTACCAACATTCTTTGTTTCATGGTAGAAATTCAAATTTTCTTATCTCTAATTAAACTTATATTCCCCATATTAATTTTAAAATAAATCTTTCATTAAGCCCTTAAGTATGTGGGTTTTCAATAAAGAAATTTTAAAATATTTAAAAGGCCCTTCTTTAACATGATGTTATGTTCTTCTATTCTACTTAAAATTAAAAAATAAGTTTTATTTATTATTGTTTTTTTTCATTATTGGATATATTTTAAAGTAATGATTTAATTATTTTTCACTTCATCTTCAAAAAAATTATTATTGGAATGTAACTTGAAAATTGCATCTTTTTAAGGTGATATTAAGAAACACTTTTCAAGAAAAATCTATCCTATGATTTCTCTTACAATTTTAAATTATCTTTCTGTAATGAATTAATGGTTCATAAATTACCCTATATGTGCTCTTTTTTAAATACATCTTTTGGGTGATCATATTTTTGGTATCAAATATTCATGATTTTTTATGTGATAATATTTGAATTTTTTTTGAACCCCATTTCATTCAAATTAGTTATTTTTTATAAGATGAAAAATTTGATTTTTAGTGTGAAAAATGTTTTTATAATAATAATTGGGGTAATATATCACCCTTTAATGAATTTTTTATGGTTTTATATCTTAAGAGATAACTATGTAAATTTATTAATCAATGATAGTTCCACTATTGGAGTCACTTAGGGATGCCTGATCCATTATGTTATGGGAATCACATGGTGATTCCAACCCCAATATGATATACTTACTGGTACTTATTTTTATAACAATTCATTTTCCTATGTTATTCTTTATTTACAAGATATGCCATATGTTTATTTTATTCCATGCTCTAAATATATTATTCTTTCTTATGTTATGATTTCATATTTTGTTTGATTTTTGATATATGATTCTAATCCATGTTTTTAATGACCTTCTCTAGGTATTATATTTATAAGACATGATTAGAAATGATAAATCAATTTTTTTGATTTTCAAATATGATCAATTGGTGATTTTATCTAATATTTATACCATACTCATGTTTTCTTTCATATTTATGATATAAATGATATGACTAGTTGATAAGTTTACCTAACCAATCATGAAAGATCACCCTTTTCTTATATTTCCATTACTCATGTTATGAAGATTATTATATCATATAAGATATATAGAAGTGGGTCTATAAGAGTACTATTATGGAGATATGTCAAAAAGGATGTTAAAATAACCTGTTTATATATCTAGTCACCAAGACACTAAACCTTTCAATCCTTGGGTTATGGGATATTTGTGTGATGTATTAATTTAACCCTGGAATGAAGGTCATATTAATGTGTGTTTAGCCTGGTTCAACATAGTACGTGTACCGGGATCCACTAAATAATCCTATAAAGGATATAAACATAATAAGAAACTCATTGGGCTCTAACATGAATGATAATGGGCATTTTTTCCTCAGATCGGCCTCTCTAAGGGCCCCTATGTGAAATAAAAATGCCCCTCTCAACACCCCTTTGGGTCACCAAGAAAAAAATAAATCCAAATGTGGGTGTATATTTCCTAGTAAACTAGAAATCCTATACAAACTAATCTAGAATAACACACATCTAGAAATAATACATAGTTACCTAGGTTTCCCATGATTTCAAAAAATATATTTTATAAAAAAACAGTTCATAAAATCATCTTAAAAATTAATATTTACAGAGAAAATTAATTTCCCACATCTTAACTCTAACACCCTCACATGAAATAACCCCACTCAAATATATGCATAAGAATCAGTAATAAACATCCACTTTAGGTAAAAAAATCATAATTAACATGAAATAAATACAAGAGACCAGCAATTATAGTAGACACAATTCCAAATCAAATCTTTTTAACAAGTTTCAAATAAAAATTGGAAAAAAAAATAGAACTCAAAGCCAATCAATCACCTTATAAAACTAAATTTAGAAAAAATATATCATTTACATACCATTTAAAAATAAAATTTTCGTTTATAAATTCCATAATATTACATGAAATCTCCATGGAGACTCATATATCATAAAATATCTCAAACCATACAAAAAATCACTACGATTTTTTGAAAAATTATCACCTTTAAACACCAAACATTGCCTTTGGAAATATTTAAAAACACCACCAAGATACAAAGGTTTCAAAATAATTAAAAAAATTGTCTAATCACACCCTTATTTTGAAAATAAGGATTTTAAACATAAACCAATACCTTGTAAAATCATTTGGTGTCTAACACGATTTTGAAAAACATTAATTCCATTGAACGAGCCACATGGAAATTTTTAGAAACACTTATCTTCCAATAAGTCCATGCCAATTAATGAAATGAGTTGAAATATATTTTAATCTCTCTAATGGGTAACATGTATTAACATACTTTGGGAAGGAAATATTTATAAATATATAATAATTTCGTAGCATGTATTAAAAGGAAACTTCCTAAAAACTCTAACCACAATTTAAGAAAAAATTAATCATAACATATCACCTTCAATAGAGAATTCACATCCAAGGAAAGAAATGACCACCACACTTCCTAAACAAAAATATAACTATAATTAGACTCATCCTAAACCCTAATACTAAGACACAAAACTATTAGGTTTTGTGAGAAAATAAAAATTCAGTGGATAAAGTAAAGGGAGAAGAGATGAAGAGGGAAAAAGGATAATACCTTGAGAAACCCACATAAAATATGAAAAGAACACACTTTAAATTAAGTAGGAAGGGAGGAGGATCCCCCTTGGATGTTTCAATGGATCATAAAAAAGAAAATATTAGAGAGGAAAGGCTAAAACCCCCTAAATCGATGAGACGTAATTTTGGATACTAAAAAATTTAAACATCTAGGCACCTCTCATGTTTAATTTTCATGGTTTTGTAAACCATGTTTCAATTAAGTAGTTGGAATTATAAAAGTACAACACACCAATATGGTTTGGCTGTATTGTTTACCAAACTATGTTCCAATCATGAAAAACCCCACTTCTAAAATCTATAACATTTTTGAATGACCACTCACATGGTTTCCCCTATCCATATGCAAGTCATGTTCCAACAGACCAAAATAAAAATGAAATTCATGAAATACAATGAATTTCACATTTTTTGGACCAAACCATTTGTTACTTATGCAGAAAATCCATGCACTAAAAAATGAACTAAAAAATAATCCTCAGAAATACTACCCATGTTGTTTCCCCACAAACATGCACACAAAATTGTATGATGGAGGAAAAACTTCAAAAAATCATTATTTTAAACCAAAAATACAAAAATATTCCCTAAAATAATATAAAATAAAACACAATAGTGACACATGGGTGTTAAAATAATTCAAACCATGCCACATTTAGCCCCTAAAAATTCCTCATTAAATTAAAATGATAATAGAAACTTATAAGATTCAAACCCTAATAAAATTAATTAGAGGGATTGAAGAATATCTCAAAAAAATCCAAAAACGTCGAAAAACATCTAATCATGCCTCTTCATTTAAAAGAGATAAAAAATTCTCAATCAATAATAAACAATCATAAGAAAAACATTGACCAAAAATTATATAACATAAATATCTAGGATGACAGATTCCTAGAATAGTTCTCCCCACATTTTATAATTTAACTAAAATAGTGAATAAATGAATAACATTTCTCATAAAGAGGTTTTCAATAAAACAACCATGATTCTATAAACTATCAAGAAACAAACCTTGTGGTAGAAAAGGCCCAACCACGAATAAACCAAACATCCCAGTTACCCATGAATGTACATCAGTCTTCTCTATATAAAAACTTTCTAACCAAACTCAACTCATATCCTACACCATGAACAAATAAAAAAAGAAAAAAAAATAAAGTGGTTAGATAATCCCAAAGTAACCACCAAATATATAAGAAAAATACACAAGGGCACTCAAAAGGATACACTGAATAAAGGACACCTTAAAACCACAACCACTCTATTATACTCAAGAAAGATTCCAAAAAATAAACCATCACCAAAATCTAGATCATGTCATTAATATTACCCCATTAATTTTCATATGAAACTATTAATAGTGACTCAAATAGTCACTCTTAATAAATTCTAAGATCCAACAACCATCATGGCTTGAATGCTAGGTGTAACGGCCTGAGATTTCAAACCCTTCAAATAAATTATATATTCAATAGTTTGTATCACATGAAAATCCAAATTAATAAACACCTAACTAGAAAAAACCATGACTTTTTAAAATTATAGGAATAATGTAATCATCTGTATATAAAAAGATAATAATAAATTAAAATAATTATATATTGCAATTTTCTTTGATAAATATTTTAAAAAGGATTCCTTTCAAAAAAAACCTTTAAAATGGGGGTATTGAATTTGAATAAATTAATTTGACCATAGATAAAATTTTATTATAATAGGTAATATTTATATATATAGACCAATATATAAATATTCAATTATTTAGACATATATATCAAATAAGTTTTTAAGCACTTAAAATGGTCATTTTTTTAATAAACGTGGGTTTTATTTATATATTTTATTTTTATTTAAAATCTTATTTATAAATTATATTTTTTAAATTTGAAAAAATAAATCATTTTTTATTAAACATGTCGATATTATCATAGCTGGTATTTTTGGGACTTTTCTAAAAATATGATTTTAGGTGAATTGTGTAAAATACCATTTTTATAAGTAACACTAGTTTTATGAAATTATTAGCATACAAGTATGAATTAGAAACTAATGATACCTTTTCCCATGAATAAATATGTATTTAAAAGGTTAATTTATAATTTTTTTAATTTAAAAACCTGTATTTTACATTTTATAAATTATGTTATATTTAAACAAATTGTTTTAATAAATTATACATGTTGTAAAGTCCCCAAATATGGATCCCTCTCATGTGGCCAAAAAGGTTCAATTACAAGGCCTTAAGCATGATTCTTGTTTTTCTAAGAGGATACCAATTAGTAGTGGGGGTATGAAATGTATAGTGGAGATAATATATGTAACGTCTTGGTTCCAGAAGCCACCCAGGGGCGCCCCGTACCTGGTTGGTCACATGGCCTCAAGCGCATTTCCCCGAATGCCAGAGGCTGCCAACTAGAAGTGAGGTCCTTGGTTGTGATAGTGGGGAAACTATTCCCTCATTGGAAGAGTAACACAATGGAAGATAAACCATTATACAATAGCAGAATTAGTAAATACCAACAATAGTAATAGAGGAAGACTGATAAAGGAAACAACTGAAGAAGATATATATAAATGATGCATGATACAGATATGTCTAGGAAAACAGCCAAAAAAGTCATAATGATGGAATAAAATGGTGCTAAACCAAAGTGAAAAAGAAAGCAGATAAACTCCTCAGCATCGTAAGACATAGCTTGGTCACATGCTCTCCAGCTCCACAGCAATCAAGTACTTGAAGTAGAAGGGTGCTTTCCCTTATCTATACCTGCAACAATAAAATATTTTTGGGCCCAAAAGCATGACCCAAACAGGGGGTGAGAGAAATTCCCAGTAGGAAACCACCCAAAGATCTATGCCTAATAGTCATTGAATATACTGCAGGTAAAAGTACAGAAAGCAGTAAATAGGAAAGTACTCAGCAACAAACAATCCACAGTCCAATTATCAAGAAACATCTAATCAAAGCAGATAACACAAACAGGTAACCCTCTAGGAAGTACTCATAGACTATCCCCTATAGTCATACCTAGCAGATACAAGAAACACTCTGGGAAGCACACATAGTTTCACCCCTCTGTTTCTTCTAAAGTATAGACTCTCTAATGAAGAACTCGCCATTAATTACTCCTATATTCTTGTATCGGTACTAAAGGAACTCTAGGGAAGCACTTACGTCACAATCCCTCTGTGGCCCACATCGAGGAACTAAAAACTAACTAAGTAAACACTCAACGTCAATTCCCCCGGTGGTCTCACATCGTAAATTATAAAGACACTCTGGAAAAGCCCTTAAGTCCATTATCCCTATGGTCTACTACATTGGGTTCTCACAGCCCTGTGTAAAGTCATCAAGTATCGCATCACGTAACGGCCAAAGTAAACCTCAAAAACTACTTGGAAGGAATTATACAACATAACAGCATGCCAAAAAAAGAACACCACATCCTAAAACACTAGGCATGGAACTGGAAATATCTTAACAGGAAAAACTAGACCAAACGGTCATAAATGGGAAAAACATGCATGGCAAATACTTCCAAAGCGCAGAAAAATTACCATATTCACAAACAATAACATCTACACAGGCATAAAAGAAAAGCAGGCAAACTAGAAGGGAAAATAGTAAACACACAATACCCCATTCAAGGGTATTGGTGGAATTTACACATAATACTCAAAGACATTCTATATAAAGGCACAAACCACCTACCTTTGCGTTGGGGGATCAATATACCTGAACCACGAGGCTTGAATCTCCTTAGAACATTGTAGATCTATGAAGAAGAATCAAAAGTTCAACCCACGATAACATGTAAAAGATGAGGAATTTGAAAATGATGCTCTAGAAGAAGAGAGAACTCACCAATGTGATTCCAATGCAACTGATGGTGTTCGATTCGGAGGACGGATGGAGGATCGGGGGTTCATCGAAGATATGATGCTGTGTGAGTTCTACCAGATGAAGAAATCCTAGAAGAATATGGTTCTGTCCATCAGACGCGACCCCGTTGCCTTTAATGAAAAAAACAAAATACATGGTTTGTACTTTTGGAGTACACGGTGTGTACTCACCTTTTTCGTACTCCACTTTATGCGGCCTCCAAACACCCTTACACAGCCGTGTGTGTGGCCCCTACATGGTCTGCACATGGCCTTCAGCGGCAAGGATATACATGGCGTGTACTTCAAAAATTTATAGAAACTCCTCTTTTCTCAAAAACTCCAGAAAAAGGAAAAACATACCTAAAAAGAAGATCTGGGTTCTTACAAACTTTCCCCCTTACAGAATTGTGTCCCTGAATTTCTCTAACGCTGCGTAGAAGAAGAAACCTCAAACAACTCCGGCCACCGTGATCGTACATCATCCCCCCTCTCCCAAGTCTTGTCCTGTACTCGCCCGTGCTGCCAAAACACTCATACCATAGGAACAGAACGGCCACAGAGAACCTTCGTACTATGATCGAAAATCCAGATAGGATGCTCCTCGAAAGATGCATCCACCTCCAACTCGACTTCCTCGGGTTGGAAAACATGAGAAGGGTATGAAAAGTAACGTCAGAGCTGAGAAACATGGAAAAAGTCAGGCATAACCCAGTACCTCTGAGGTAACTGCAACTGATAGGCAACCAGACAGACTCTCTCCAACACCTCAATCGGCCCGATGTACCTCGGTGAAATATTACCCCTCCACCTAATCCGCTTGTGACCCAACCTTGCTGTGACACGTAGAAAAACATGATCCCTAACCTCGAACTTCAGAGGTCGTCTCCGCTGATCAGCATAAGACTTCTGATGAGACTGTGTAGTATCCATCCTCTTTAGAATCAACTCTAGCTGCTATGTGGTCTCCTGAACAAGACGAGGTCCCAACAAAGCTGCCTCTCCTGCCTCCAGCCAACATAAGGGTGATTGGCATGGCCCACCGTACAAATCCTCATAAGGTTCCATATGAATAGTCACTTGAAAACTATTGTTTTAGGAAAACTCCACAAGAATTATATGCTTCTCCCACGAACCTCCAAAATCCAGAATGCATGCTCGGAGCATGTCCTCAAGTACCTGAATCGTACGCTTGGACTAGCCATCTGTATGGGGGTGATAAGTTGTACTGAGATGCACCTGTGTACCCAAAGCCTTATGTAGCCATTTCCAGACCCGAGAAGTAAAAAATACATCCCTGTCGGAAACAATAGAATGTGGAACTCCATACAGACGTACAATCTCTCAGATGTAAAAATTCCCTAACTCATCAACACTACATGTTTCCTTGATTGGAAAGAAGTGAGTGACCTTCGTGAGCCTGTCAATGACAACCCATACTACATCATTCCCTCAAGGAGACCTTGGAAACCTGGTCACGAAGTTCATCATGACATCATTCCACTTCCATTCAGGAATGAGTAACTGTTGTGAAATCCCTGCTAGTCGCTAATGTTCCATCATCACCAGCTGATTGGTGGAACACCTCCCAAAAAAACCTGAAATGTCCCTCTTCATACTAGGCCACAATTACCGATGGTTTAGATCACGATACATCTTGGTGACACCAGGATGAACTTCCCAGACTGAGGAATGAAAATACAGCATCAGCTCTTCACGTATATCTTCCGTCACCCATACGCGTCCCTGGAAACGCAAGATCTTGTCCTCGCCTATGGTCCACCCAGGAATAGGGTCCTCTCCTAACACACTCTCCCGTAGGACTAGGCCTTCATAATATGATAGCTTCCTCATTTGAACTCGATCAAGAAGTTTAGAGGTAATAGATACAGAAGAAAGGAAAGTCTGCCCTTTTCTGTCGTGCCCCTCTAGATGCATCTCAGAGATCAGATCCATTAGCTTCCACTTATTATTGGCCTCGTGAACTGTATGTATCCGAGTCCTCCTGCTCAATGCATCATCCACTACGTTTCCCTTTCCCGACATATAGGCATTCTCAAAATCAAAGGACTGAAGGTACTCAACCGACCTTCACTGTCTCAAATTCAGATCACACTGCGTGAAGATATTCTTGAGACTTTTTTGGTCGGTGAAAACCATAAAATGCTCACCCAAAATAGAATGTCTCTAATAGCACAAGGCATGAACAATAGCTTCCAACTCCAGATCATGTGTCAAGTAATTCTTCTCATGTGGCCTCAACTGTCGATACTCGTACGTAACGACTACATCTCCCTGCATAAGAACATCTCCTAGCCTGATACCTGAAGCCTCACAATAGACAGTGTAGCTCTTACCTGGATCTGGAAAGGCTAGTATCAGTTCCGAAGTCAACCTCCCTTTCATCTCTTTAAAGGCTGACTCACAGTATTCTGACCACAGGAAAAGAACACCCTTCTTGTCAGACCTGTCATCGGTGCTGCTAACCGTGAAAAGTACTGAATGAAACATCTGTAGTATCCAGAAAGCCCTAGAAAACTCTTCACCTCAATGACATTCTTTGGCTGCTCCCAGGAAACTACTCCTCTCACTTTCTCTAGGTATACTGACATTCCTGTCTCTGAGATAACATGAGCCAAGAAGTGAATTTGGTCCATCCAAAAGTGCCATTTTGAGAGGATAGCATATAACTAATGCTCCCTCAGTGTACTCAAATGATCTCCTGATGGGTAGCATGGTCGTGTCGAGTGAGATAGTTCACCAAGATATCATCCATGAAAACAACCACGAAGGAATCCATGTATGTATGGAACACTCAGTTCATCAGTGCCATGAAAACTACAAGTTCGGTCGTGAGACCAAACGGCATAACCATATACTCCTATAGACCATACCTACTCTGAAAGGATATGAGAGGTATGTCAGATGGTCTAACGTGAAACTGATGGTAACTGAACCTCAAGTCAATCTTCGAGAACACTCGGACTCCTCGAAGCTGATCAAAGAGATCATAAATACTGGGAAAGGGATATCGGTTCATGATCGTCAACTGGTTCAACTTTTGATAATCCACACAAAGCCAGAGGGTATCATTTTCCTTCTTCGTAGACAGAATAGGTGAACCCCAAGAAGAAGTATTGGGTCAGATGAAACCCTTTTCCTGAAACTCCTCCAAATACTTCTTGAGCTCCGGAAACTCAGGTGTAGCCATCCTATAAGGAGTAATGGACACTGGTGTCGCTCCTAGCATGAGCTCAATCAAAAATTCAACCTCTCGCTCCTGAGGTAAACCTAAAAAGTCTTCTGGAAAGACATCCCAAAAACAATACACCACTGAAGGAAAGTCTACCTATGAATTCCCCGGGTCATCCAGATATAGACTATAAATCTAGGTTGTAACACCTCCTAACCCATGATGATCTAGACCTACTCTACTCGCCTTGACATCCCACTCGCCCTTATGAAGAAAAGATCCACCCTCTGGTGATATGAAACTCACCCTACGATGATAACAGTCAATGAATGCCTGGAATGGAACTAGCCAATCCATTCTGAGTATGACATTATATCCTGTCATCTCTAGGACATATAGATACCATAATAAGTGACACCCACCAACCTTTAGAGTCACTTTGTAATATCCCAGTTCCGGAAGCCACCCAGGGGCGCCCCGTACCCAGTTGGTCACATGGACTCAAGCACATTTCCCCGAAAGTAAAAGGCTACCGACAAGAAGTGGGGTCTTTGGGTGTGATAGTGGGGGAACTATGCCCTCATTGGCAGAGTAACACAGCAGAAGATAAACCATTATGAAATAGCAGAAGCAGTAAATACCACCAATAGTAATAGTGGGAGACTAATTTAAGGAATCAACAGGAGCATATATATATATATATATATATATATATAATTCATGATACATATGTGTCTAGGATAATAGAAAAACAAGTCGCAATGCTAGAATACAACAGTGATAAACCAAAGTGCAAAAGAAAGAAGACAAACTCCTCAGCATTGCAAGCCAAATCTTGGTCTCATGCTCTCAAACTCCACAGCAATCAAGAACCTGTAGTAGAAGGGTGCTTTCCCTTATCTATACTTGCAATAATATAATCTTTTTGGGCCCAAAAGCTTGACCCAAAAAGGGTGTGAGACAAAATACCAGTAGGAAACCACCCGAATATCTGTGGCTAACAGTCATTGAATATGTGGCAGGTAGAAGTACGAAAAATAGTAAATATGAAAGTACTAAGAAGTAAACAATCCATAGTAAAATTATCAAGCAACAACTAATCTAAGTAGATAACACTAATAGGTAACCCTCTGGGAAGTACTCACAGCCTATCCCCTCTAGTCCTACCTTACAGACACAAGCAACCCTCTGGGAATCAAACACAGTCTCACCCCTTGGGTTCAGCTAAAGTATGGACTCTCTGAGGAAGCACTCACCGTCAATTCCCCCTATAGTCTCATATTGGTACTAAATGTGATCTAGGGAAGCACTTACATCACATTCCCTATGTGGCCCATGTCGAGGAACTACAGACTCTCTAAGGAAGCACTCAACATCAATTCACCATGTGGTCTCACATCGTCAATTATAAAGACACTCTAGGGAAGCCCTTAAATCCATTCTCCCTATAGTCTACTACACTCAGTTCTCACAACCCTGTGTAAAGTCATCGAGTATCGCATCGCTTAATGGACAAAGGAAACCTCAAAAACTACTTGGAAAAAATTATGAAGCATAATAGCATGTAAGAAAAAGAACACCCCATCTTACAACACTGGGCATGGAACTGGCAATATCTTAACAGGCATAACGAGACCAAACAATCGTAAATAGGAAAAACATGCATGGCAAATAATTCCAAAGTAGAAAAAAATTACCCTATTCACAAACAATAAACTCAACACAGGAATACAAGAAAAGTAGGAAAACAATAGGGGAAACACAATAAACACGCAATACCTCATTCAAGGGTATTGGTGTAATTTACACATAATACTCAAAGACATTGTACAGAAAGGCACAAACCACCTACCTTGGCATTGGGGGATTGATATACTTGAACCATGAGGCTTTAATAGACTTAGAACGCCGTAGATATATGAAAACATATCAAACAATAAACCCATGATAACATGGAAAAGAGGAGGAATTGGAAAACGATACTAAAGAAGAAGAGAGAACTCATCGATGTGATTCCAACGCAACTGACGGAGTTCGATTTGGAAGATGGACGGAGGCTTGGGGGTTCGTTGAAGATCTGTGGCCGTGCGGGTTATCTCGGATAGAGAAATCCTAGAAGAAGATAGTTCTGTCTGTCATATGCAACACTGGTGCGTTTAATGAAAAAAAACCAAAATAAATGGCGTGTACTTTTGGAGTACACGGCGTGTACTCTCCTTTTCCGTACTCCACATTAAGCGGGCTCTGAACACCCTTTTGTGGCCGTGTGTGTGGCCCCTACACAGCTAGAACACAACCTTCAGTGGCATGGATGTAAACGGCGTGTTCTCATAAAGTACATGACATGTACTTCAAAAATTTCCAGAAACTCATCTTTTCTCAAAAACTCTAAAAAAAGATAAACATACCTGAAAGGAAGATCTTGATTCCTAAAATATACCCCTTGCGAAGAAGTTTCATCGTAGTATAAATAAGCCATGTAAAAGAAATCAATCAAAGTATATACAAAGGAAAACCAATAATTAAATCCAACTAAATAATCAATAAATAATAATAGGGATAAAGTAATTAATTATTGTAATGTACCGAAATTTAATGCAAGTAACAATACCAGTAAATGACTAGGAGACTCAACAATCCTTATCCTAATCCCCATAGTGGCCCCACCTCTAAACTCCAACCCATCCAGTAAGCTATCAATCAACATCCAGGTCCTTTTTCCCTTATACAAAACAGCATCCATATAATCTAATTGGGTACCAAATGGCATCCTGTATAGGGTGTGAGTATAACTCACTTGGTTGATCCACCATGCCTAAACAAACTAGTCTAATAAAAATTGTATGAAAAAAAATAAAAAATAGGTGTATTATTTAATTCAACAATTAACAAAATATTACAAAAAACCTTATTCGCCTCTATGTTGGAATATCTCTAAGCCTTCTTTACAACCACGAAAATGATAACCATATAACCATGTTAAAATAACCTACTTCGAAACCATGCCAGAATATCTCAAAGCATGTCTTACAACTATTCCAACAACAACCACATAACCATGGTATATTCACTATAATTCGGTTTGAATCTCTATAATCTTTATATCATGGAACAATGTAAATCCCACTCACTATAAGAATTATAGTATGGGATTGGTCCAAGCCTACTCAATATCAGAATTACAACATATAAGTGTGCATGTTCTAGGTCAAATACCAATATATAATCATTTCATCATGGAACACAAGTCCCTTCATACAACATGGATATCATAATTTCACATCATAAACCTAAATAGTTTATTATTATAATTACCATTTTTCATTCATATACCACTTTCATTAATATCATAATTTATTAACAGTCATAACAATAAGAAATAAGACGCAACTTAGGGATTCTATATCTATCAATCACTAAAGGCCTTGTGTCATACTAAAAACACTTTAATATATTCTCTAATTTATTTATATTCATGTTTCACTCACACAATGGGTAGCCATAAGTGAGTTTAAAATCTAATTTTAATCAAATGACTACAAGGAATAATTCCATTCATTATTTAATTCATTCAGTCATGTGTAACATTTTCATAATCATAATATTGCATATACTTGGAAATTATCAACCCATAGGGATAAGATTTAGACACCCTGCCTTTAACTGATGTTCCAAAAATTCTTTTAGTGGAAAATTCCCAAATGTAAGAAGGTTCGGATGATCAAAATGAGGTTCTTAGATCAAAACCAATCCATATCAAAACCAACAATGCACACAGAAATAGAATTTCACCACAAAAATTGTATAACTACGTAAGAAAAGTGATAAACTGGACCAAAAACACATAGTAGGGATTAATGGTGTTATCATAATTTATGAAAGGAAGGATGGTACTTTAAAATCATAAGAATTTGCCTTAGGTTCTGGAGGAGAAGTTTGTGGTGAAAGGGGATGTAACCTGAACCACACAACATACATTATAATAGATGGTTAGCTAATGACACGGTATGTTCTGTAGTTACACATCATTTAAATATTTCTAATGGATTACAATTAAAAACCAATCACCGTGGATTATTTTACTAAAACCACCCAAACATTACTTAACATGAAATACATTTACATGGTCTGTAAATGTTTTGAGGATGGTTTTTCAGACCATATTCCTTATACACAACCTGAATCATCATTAAATATTTTAAAATTACCAAGAACCCATGAAATATTTAAATCATTTACATGGACTCCATTAATTTTGATAAACATACATCTCTAGACTTTACGTAATTTTCCCCAATAAAGTTCTCCACATGGATCCTCTCTGGTTTTCTCAAGTTTCCTTAAAACATAAAGCTAAATTTATTCAAATTACAAGTATCAATGATGAAAATGACCACCAAGGATTAAATATGAGGTGAAAGTTATTCAAAATAAAACATAATGAAAAACTCAGAATGAGACATACCTAAAAAAGACAAGAACTTCCACATTTAGTATTTTAAAATTAATTTTTATCACTATGAAAAAATTTATATAATAAATAAATTTATAATTTTCAATATTTACGTTAAAAATATGTAACAAATTCATGTTTTTCTCAATCATAAATGATTAATTACTTTGGTAAAAGGAAGTTACCTTAATAAAAATCAAAAGGTTAAAAAGGTTTTAAATAAGATTGAAAGACAATAAACATGTTTAAAAAATGTGTAGAAAGGGGTTTTTAATGACTTTATCAACCTTATCAGATATCCCCTCCATTATTTCCAAATTTTAGAGCCAATTTCTTTGAGATTTACTTCCCATTATTAAAAAAAATTAGGTATTTACAAAAATAGCATCCATTTTCAATTATAAAAGGGGAACTCCTCTTTTCACTTCCCCTGAAACTAAAACTCACTTACCTTGGAACATAAACTTACCAAAACTCTCCTTAACACTCTTATCCTCATTCAATAGGTTCTTATATTCTCAAATTACTATCCCTAAAAGGATTAACCCATTTTCAATGGAGATAATCCATGAAGTGATGTATAAATTTCTAACTGCTCCTTCTTCATTCCTATTTCTTCGTGTTCATGTTTTATTCATAAAATTTTAATACACCATTGTAAAATGTTAACATAATTATAATTAGTATACTATTATGTTGTTATTTTTATGGTATTTTCATTGTCTACCTTTCAATTTTCTTTTAAGAAAAATGAAAAAATTAATCGTGTGTATGTTCAGGCTATTGCCTCCATGAAGAAATGTGTTTCGTTTTAATTCACTACATTGCAAGGATATTACTAAAAAAGAAATTAAAATATCAGTAATATATTTATGAAATATTATTTATCCTAAAATTATTAACCAAATTACTCATTTTCCTCATTCTATGAAAATAAAAATATAACATAGGTGTACGTATGGACCACTGCCTCCATGGAATCATTAATTTTTCTTCCATTTCATCACAACCATTCATATGTGGTCATTATAATGTTTTTATGGAAAAAATATGTTTTTTTAATTATTAATGTTTTTAAGGAAAAATTGGACAACCAATTAACAATATGATCGATCAAAAAATAGTGGTAAATTAAACTGTCCAAAAAAAGAATTCTAAAAGAAAAAAACAATTTATTTATATTATGTAATAACTTCATATAGGTTATATTATTCTTCAAATTCTTTAAAAGTATGATATATCCAAAAAAAATAAACAGTAAATAAGATCATTATGCATCTAGTATGATGATATTACAACTAAATCACTTCTTAATCATCCATTAACTATGGTATGTTCCTTTTTGGGTTGGTTTAACCACCTACTTGAACAATGATATAAATATTTATCATGGATGACTTTGAGAATTTAATTTCTGATAAAATATGAAAACAATAATTAAATAATTTCAATCCTTTCATTTTGTTATAGAAATAAAAGAAATTAAATCATTATTTAAAAACTCCCTTTGTTTTCTAAGAATACTTAAAACATGATCATCGCTAAATTCATCATTAAGGATCATATACAAAACTGACATAGAAATACATTTTAACAATTTAAATAATTATAAAACATCAAGATTAATCACATATAATTTTAAAAATAGATAAAAACTAACTAATATATATGTATGGAATAATTTTAAATGATGTTTATAAAAGTTCATGGACTTTAATATGGTTCCAAAATTTATGATTAACATGGTTATGTTTTTATATAGAAACTTAGAGTACAAAAAACTAAGAGGAAATTCAAGTCAAGGGTTTCTTATTTCAAATCTTCACCCCTCAAGACATATTTTGTACTTTAAACGGTCTTTTATTTGGGTTATTTTATCTAATTTTTGATGAATTTATTTTAACATATTCATTTAATTAATAGGGTTTGAAGAGATATATCATTTTTTGTCTTTAAATGAATTATGATTTAAATTATTCTAAAGTTTTAAGGGTTTTTCTTACTCATCTCCCTCAGTTGAGTTGTAATTCTTTCACTTGAAATTATTTCTTACAATATTTGTTTCTAATAAATTAAGAGGGTATTTAAATATATTTAAAGTTCCACTCTAATGTAGAATAAAATTTTAGTTTATATCTTTCACCTTGATAAAATTTCATTTCCAAAAAACTATATCATTTTTAGAATAATTATCATCCTCATAATGATTGTTTTTCTTCCATGTCCATATTTTCCTTTCCCTCTAGTGTTTTCCTTTATAATGGGAAACCTAATTATGTGTTTTATCATGTAAACTCTATATTTTTTCTCCAATTTTTAAAATTAATTTTTTTAATCTTTTTATGTGAGTTTTCAGTAATGGAATTTCAAAATATTCAAAAGCTTTTCAAACTTTTCCAAATCCACATTATTGTCTTCCAATCCATGTTTTATCTATAAAACCTTTATATATTTTTCTAGAATATATTATTTATGATTTAATAAAATTTAATTTTTTAATACATCTTAAAATTTTTCTTTTTATCTTTTTTGAAAATTACTTCTGAAAATAAACTAGTGAATTTATTACTTAGTATTTCTTTATAAAAATAAGAAAATAAATTTACTTTTAAAACATTTTCACAAGAATAGATTTCTCAAAATTTTGAAAAAAAATACTTTTTAAAAAAATTGAAATATTTTTCCATTATCCTGTTAGTTTTTTATAAGGTTTTTGATGGAAAATGGTTGTTTTAATCATGTTGTTCAGAGTAAAATTAGACCATTATTGTAAAATAATTCTTCATTAACCAGTAGATTTTTTAGCTATGTTTTCACAAATTATTAATGAAAAATTTATATAATAGAAATGATAAATCATTACCTTTGTATTTCATAATAATTTTAGTGTACAACCATAATATTCTTTCAAAGCCATTTCTTTGTGAATATCTTATTTTCAATTCCTTTCATTGATGTGTGTTCACCTAGATTTCAAAAATAGATTGATTTGGGGAAATTATTGACTTAATAATATTCCCTTTATTTAAACAGAATAAATACCATATTCTCTCTTATCTTAACTGAATGGTATTTACCTAAATAGTTACTTAATATAGTTGGATAACTTTTTATTTAACATGAGTATATCATGTTATGATTATTGATGGAATTATGATTTTTTCCCTTAATTGATTACATTTGAATATGATATGAATCTCATTTTATTTATGTGGTATTTTTATGAGATGATTGATTTTAGGGGGTACACATAAGTATAGATGATTATGGGTGGGGTTGAATATCTCCCTCCAATGCATTAATTAAATTATATGTCTCACGATATCAAAAAGGGGTACAGATGATGTTTTTTCAGAATCCCAAGGGTACTTGGTAGGACTTACCCCAACATGAAGTGTTGATGGGAGGATTTATTCTAAGGTAAAGGGGTAAACATTAGATTTAATACCAACACCAAGGGTACATGGGAGGATTACCCAAATATAAATAAGGTACATGGGTGGTTAAAAATGCATATTATGTGATGAATGTATTAGTGGATAAACTTTGAATACGGTTTCGATGATTATTTCTTAGAAATGTTTTTTTCATATTCTTATGACTATGTAATAATCTCATAGATCATTTTTATTTACTCATTTTCCCACAAACTCTTCGATAATTTCTTATTTTATTCCATATCATATTCAATGACTCATTATTTATGATCTATGATTTGTTTGGGACATTTTTCTTATGTATCGTGATTATACCTATATGATCATCTTATAATCAGTTATGATATTTGATTCTTATCACTTATGTTTTCATATATTGAGAAACTGAGCGCATCAATTTCTTATGTTTTCATTTTCAAGGGGTTATGAAGAAAATTAATATGTAATATGTGTCAATTATAGTATATTTTGTAGAGTATTTGTGGTACATATTGAAGGATTGTTATGGATTAATTGGTTTCTTATATAGTGTAAAATTATCCATTTGATACAAAGAACATGGGTTCTACATGTTAAATATTTTTTTCTAACTCTCTAAAAATATAAATCTAAAAAGGTTCTTCGAATTTAAATGTTCAATTATTTAGAAAAGGTCTTTTAATTAATAATGTGTATAAAATATTGTGTGTAATGTATGGTATTTTTCAGCACCTAATCTAGTAGGGAAGGTCTGGGAACCATAGTTGGTGTCAGATTTGGGTTTAGATAACATTAGTTGTTAGGGTTTTAATAGTTAAAGAAAAATTAACAGTTTTAATCATCATTTTGGATTTATAGGTTGTGTTTGATCATAGTGTTTAAGGTATAGATAAAATGTTGTTTTTTTATAACAGATCTTTTTTGTTTTTTTGTATTATGATAATAGATATTTAGATAAAAACTTATGAATAAGTACATGTCATGACCTAGCCCACTATGTCTTGCTGGCTGGTGACAAGCTGAGAACGATACCCCAATACAACTTCCAATAGGCCTAGGGCTGGTGATAAACACCAAGTAGTCATAAAAACACATGGGAGGCCTTAGCCTAAATTACATGTACATGTGTAAACATCTCCAATCCACCAATATCATGATGAAAGATAAAATTAAAATTGATCTATCCCACAATAGTGTATGGATAAAATACTGGAAAGAATATAGATCCAAACATAATCCATAGAAATTGGAAAAGAGTCTAGCCTTCTAAGAAATAGGGGACTATATTCAAAAGAATCATCTGCAATAAACAACAATATAACTAGCTCACTAATCTCTTCTTGCTAATAGTCCTCCTCAGACTCCATCAAAAGGAATATCTTCTTCTTAAGATATGATATTTTTGGGAAGTTCCCATGAAGGGGTGAGTATAAAAATACCCTATAGGGAATTTAAAAATCACCAAACATAAATCATCAAGTGTATTAAACTCATAATCACTAAGATCAGTCAATTAGAATGAAATAAATAACAATAAAAAACCCAGATATATTCATAATAGAATCTAACTCTCAAAGTGTTCTCAACCATACTTTCAGGAATATGATTTTTCTCTAGGATTCAAGGAGACACTCATGTAGGATAATTCAATCCATGATCCATGATATCATTGATGGTTCTCATATGAGAGGCCGTCTTTTCAAGAATCACCTAATAAGTACCCTCTAGAACTCTAATGATCTCAATGCACAAATAGGGGATCTCACCCTAGGCCTTTGTAGTATACCAAACCCTACCTAAAAAATATTACTAAATAGGGTATCTTATGCCCATGTAAGTTTTCTAGGATTATTCCCCAAACCCCACCTAGGGTGGATTGAGGAATGATTAAGGACCTCATCCTAGACCTCATAGAGGGATTCTCATAACTCTATCCAAAAAACCCCATAATGGGGGTAACAATCATATTCTATGGATGTAATTTCACACTATACACTCATGTGGATAGAACAAGGGAAAACACCCAACTGATATTGTTCTAGAATAAATATATGTAGGGCCTCACCCATACCTATAAAAACTACACAGCCTATACCAAGTGTACACAGCGTGTACCAGGTGTACACTGTGTGCCTCGTATATACTAGGTCTACTTGTTTCTCATTATCCCACACTGTATGTTTTTTATATATACATGGTGTGTATTTTAGGATACAGGGACTGTATAGGTATGTTATAACTTAGTGTGTTACACCTAATCAATACCCTGTACCATGTCCTATGATTGTGTAATTTTATTCATGTTTATGTTTTCTATGCATGCCTATATACATGATCATGTCAGAGTACTAGGTCATGCCCATGTACTCTTGTTGTGCCCATGTGTTTGGACATGTCTATTCCCATGTCCATCCAGGAAATACACCAAGGTACTAGTACCAAGCCACATATCATGTGACATGTTTTACATCATGTGTGATATTTTTCTCTATGCATAAATTTTAGTGTCATAGAAGGGGGACTTCATGGAATTTTTTCTTCAAGAGTACAGACTTTGTAGTTTGGATTTTATCATAAACCACAGTTTTTTCAACTAAGTCACTCATGTAGATACGATCATAAATTCCCCCACCAAATATTCTGATAAAAATATATCTAGTATCATCCACGTCTGGTTATTTATAGTGACTAGAATTTGGCCACCATAATCTAATTGTGAAGCATCCATAATGCATTGCATCGATATCATGTCCAAATAACAAAGGAAGAAATTATTTATCTAATTCAGGTTTATCATTTATCATAATCACATGCTAAAAATTAATCATCAAACTTAATCTAAAACCCACGGTGATGATATCTTACTCCATATATTAATTTTGAAATGATCGTCCATATGGTATTTATTAAGCTATCATCCAAGGGAGTACGGATGATGATCACATTATGAATGAGTGGAGAACTGAATAAAACATAAATGAAAGGAACAAATCATAGAAATTTTTTTCTATTAAACTCAATCATTTTTTTCAAAATGATGAATGAAGTGGAATAATTAGAAAAATATCAATTCTGATGTTCTAGGAGGATAATTGCATCAAAGGTAAATCATTTGTTGAAATGTGAGTCAAACTATTATAATAATTTATTCTTGTTCAATTAGGGATAATAAAAAATGGGAGAAATACACAAAACAACATCCTACCGTAGGTTTTGATTGATCATTGATGAATAGTGTTCACATGTCCCAACTATTGGTGGGAACCAAAAGCATCGATTGGAAAGAAGATTTCCAATCTTTAATCAATCACCGATCATCCAAGAGTGCTCCTACAAAGGCTCCTATCTCAATCCCTATATTTATGCATCTAACCCAAGGTATTTTACATAAGCTCATATATATTATTTAATTATATTTTGGATCTATTTATAATAATTAAATAAATATATTCATTTATTTATTCATTATTCTACCCATGATGGCGCTCAAGCTAGACACGTGGTGCACATAAAGATTGTGTTGTGCTTGGGGTAAAACCCATATTTTAGATTCAATGGAGGTCTCATATTTCCAATCCAAGAATCTTTTTTAGATTTATTCCATTATTTCTAAATAATTGTGTGTATGGGATATAATATATTTAATATTATAATTATATCATTAACTAGCCTCTATGGGACTTTAAATCTCATTATAACTCAACTACTAGCTACAAATGTAGTCCTTAAAATATATTATAATCTTACAAGGAAATGACAGACTCATTACATTCCCCCCACCTCAGGGATTTTCATCCTAAAATAAAAATTATCTACTAAAAAATATGAGGGTATTGGGCTTGCATCTGGTTCTACAGCTCCCAATTACTCTCCAATAGATTATCTTACTACCACTAGACATGCACCAAGGGAATACCTTACCATTGAAGGATTTTATTCTACTAATACTTAATATTCACCATTTAATCTTAAAATCTAGATCCATCCAATATTTATAACTCCCTTAGTCTATAAGATGTGACAGGTTGACCACATACCTCCTCAGTTGCGACATATGAAGAAAGTCATGTATCTGGTCAAACTATAGTGGTAGGTCCAAGAGGTAGGCCACCTCACAACCCTAAATAGTATTTGTAAATATTCAATGAACCTCATATATAACTTATTTCCCAAGAATAATATTGGTAATTCTCTTTGAAGCAAGACCTTTAAGAACACATGGTCTCCCTCCTTAATCTTGAAACCCTTATTTTTTGGTCCAAATAATAATTTGGTTGGTTCTTTATAGTCTTTATCCACTACTAGGTAATCTTAGCCTTCTTGTAAATGACTCACACAAAATCTAGGCACGTGAGTACTGACTCACCTGAATCAATCCATCATAATAGTTACCTATAGGGTCTCCTTTAGAATTCATCGAATGGTTCCATACCGATAATAGAGTGCTAACTATAGTTATAAAAAATCTTTCAATAGTATGTGATCCACCCAAATATGACCAAATTCCAACATTTAACCTGAAATAATATCCTCTAGAACCTAAATTGTCTACTAATTTATGGCTATTATTTTGGGGGTGAAATGTTGTTCCCAAATGCAACAGAGTCACAAAGTTCTCTTTCAATCCTATCCATAATCATGATGTGAAGTGAGCATCATTGTTTAAAATGATCCTCAATGGAGCTCTATAAATATATACTACCAATCGTATATAAATTCATAAAAAGATATCTACATAAAACTACTCTCAGATAGCTAGGATGTGGACTGACTTGGTGAGTCATTCTATCATCACCAATATGGAATCATGTTCTCTAGATATTAATGTGAGTCCCATATTTAAGTCTGTAGATATATCATCCCACCTCAAATCTAGAATATCAAGGTGTTGTTCTAAACTCAGCGGACCCTAGAGTTCATTATTCACTTGGTGATAAGTGAGGCATTAAGAGAAAAACTACACTACACACTTCATCATTCTTGGACACCAGTGCTGATGTTAATGGTCTTGGAAAATATTTTCCACACGAGGATATTCCTCTAAGATGGATGTATGAAACTGCTTCAAAACCTCTCACATAATATCACTGGTACCATTTTTTGTCCTCTGAAAGGGATGAAATGATCTTCGATTCAAAAAAACCATCATAAGCATGTCCAATGGATATCTGAATACACAGGGTCTCAAAGACAGTATCTACAAGTTCATCCTCTATAATACACAATATAATTTGTGGGTTAATAAATATCGACTAGAGGTTAGTAGTACCATCCTCTTCCATTATGGAAAACTACAATAAGGATAACTAATGTGATTACCCTATCAACAAATGTGAAAAATATCACTGACTAAAAACATATGCCACAATGTGCCCTTTCTCAGGATTATACACTATCTTGAATTCATAATCATAGAATAACTATAACTATTTCATATGTATCAAATTAATATAAAAGTGTATTTTCGTCGCATCTTTAGGGTGAAGATTATTACTTCTAGCTCTAAATAATGGTTCACATTGTTCTTTTTATGGGGTCTCACCTAATGGTACCCATAGGAAATCATTTTCAGCCACGTTATCAAAACAAAACCAAGTTTGCTTCTAAATAAATCATAGAAAACTACATACTGAACACCCACCATTAGAAATCTCAAAATGGGGGTGCTTATAAATCTCTTTTGAAACTCCATGAAAGCCTACTGGAACCTATCTGTCCACTCAAAATACTACCCATTCTGGGTTAAAGCTATCAAGGTTTCAAATATACTAGAGAAATTGGGAAAATATCTCAGATTATAGCATGAAAATTAATGTAATCTATGTGCCTTAGTCATTATATTTGGTTTCTACTAATCTAAAACTACATAAACCATTATTGTTTTAATATATACACCCTCTGTTGAGATGACATGACCTAAAAAGTGGACATATTAAATCTAGAACTGACACTCTTTGAGATTCCTATAATGATGGTTCTCTTAGAGTATGTCCAATACCATCCTCAATAATTTTATTTGATCATCACTGGAAAATGAGTACACAATAATTTCTTCAATGAATTCTACCACAAACCAGTCTAGGATTAGATTAAATATCAGGTTCATCATTCCCATGAACACTTCATGGGGATATACTTTGGTTAATTTAAATTTTCTTTATGAACCATCATAAAGTATTTGAATTGATGAATACTATTAATAACCCATGTTAGACCTTAGGTTCAATGGATTTAAAATATTTTTCCCTAAATTAGAAATCATATAAATGATGTTTCACAACTATATTTTTTCTCACAAATATAATTTTTATCACACTATGATTTTTGGTTTTATTCGATCACTAGAACCCAAAGGAATCCTACTAATGCTGATTGTGATGGAAAATAAAAATGATTTTCCACCTATGAAAATGAATGTTAGGGGATCCAGATTAAAAAATCATGTTGTTATGATCACACAATTTTCTCAAGCTATAAATCATGTTGAACTTCCAAATGAGAAAAAGAGGGAACACTAATCTATTTAGTTCTTCACGAGGAAATATCCAACATCTTTTAGTTGTTCCACTAATCAACTAGTATATAAGTAAAATATTAGTACCACTAAAAATATATATTAATTATCTATTGATTAGAAATTGAAAAATTCATTTTTCTTTTCTATCATTTATAATTAAAAAAAAATCAATGGTGGTCTCTCATCAAGAATATGGGGAAACAAGATAAAATTGACTCCATGGAGTGGGATGAGTTTAATATACTGCTGTTTAATATGTGTTTCCCTCACATTATTAATATGAAAATGGAGATTGAATTCCATGAGATAATATATAAGGATAATTAATTTTTCTGTATCAATGATTGAAATTTTAGAAGACTTTCGCGGTAATCTTCAGGGAATTATCATTGATCCTAAAAGTAAGGTTGGTCAATGCTTCAGTAGACTAAAACCAATTATCTAAAGGGAGTTATCTATAAGGTACTTATGTGGCTATGAATAAATAATTTGAACTCCTCTTAAGTTGTAAAAAGATATTACATTTACCCATAAATATCATTGTTTTTATAAGAAAAGAAATTTGGAATTCAAGGTAAATACGGAGATCTATGGAGGGAATATGGTGATATTTTTTTCATGCTCAAAGTGTGGCCAGAAATATGGAAGAAATTTTCATAAAGTTACTGGTAAATGTTTCAAATTTTTAAGGGAAGGTCATTGGGAAATTTAATTCCCAAGTGATAGGAAGAGGTTAACTAATAATGTGAATATAGAGAAATCACCATAGAAAGCACCCACTATAGTTTAGTGCTTCAAATGAAAATAGTATGATCACTATGACAACCAGTTCCCAAATCCAAAGGTAAATGATGATGATCGGTTTTAGAAACCTATTAAGATAAGGTAAAGGTTGAAATATCATGTGATAACTATTTCTAATAAGGGGTGTTATAACAAAATGTTAAAATGTACACATACCATCCACTCTATAATTGATAAAATATTATTTGACTATAGATCTTACCATTCTTTTATATTTGAATAATTTTATATGGGTATCAATATTCCAGCCACATTATGAAATGTATAATTAGAATTGAAAACCCCAAATGGTACAATGATCTCATATCAAGTATATAATTCATATTTAATTTTTTTCACATACTTCCTATAAATCTTCACAATATTCCTCTAGTTGAATTTGATATTATCTTTGGAATGGATTATATTTATCTACATAATTCCCACCTTAATTTTTGTTTAATGGAATTAATGTTTGATATTACAAACCAAACTATGATATTTTACCAGTTTGATGATAAATATGACCTTTTTTGGAAATCACAACCATTGTATGATTTTTGATTCATATCCAAAAGTATATCTTAACTTAGATGGTTGTAGAGAAAATAAACATTGATTATATTACAATTTTGTGGAATATTATTGATGCATTTTTTGGAATAGTTTCCTAGAATTCCAATGAATAATGAATTTTACTTTATATTATAATGAATACCTATTTCTAGACCTATTTTAAAGACACCCTATAAAATGGCCGCCATTGAGTTACAAGAATTGAAAAATCCACTCTAGTAGATTCCTGAAATGGTGTTTATTTTTTCAAGTGGGTCACCTTGGGATGCCCCATTCTCATTTTCAAAAAGAAATATGGATTGATGTGTCTTTTAATTGATTATTGGGATTTTAACAAGAACATAATCATGAAAAAATATCATCTAACCTGTATTGATTACATGTTTGATCAACTATGTAGAGCTAAATACTATTCTAAGATTGACCTTCATTTTGAATATCATTAATTGAGGGCCAAGAAAGAGGATATACCCAAGACATCATTCCATAGAATTTATTTACACTATGAATATATATTGATTATATTTAGTCTTACTAATGTCCATGCAATCTTCATGGATTTAATTAATAGAGTATTTAGATATTACATTGATCAGTTCGTGGTAGTCCTTATAGAAGAGTTTATTTTCTATTAAAAGAGAATGGAAGATAAAGAATATCACATTAGAATTTTACTAAATACACTGGGGAAAGAGATGTTTTATGAAAAGTTTAAAAAGTGTCATTATTTATGAAATGGTTTTTTTGTCATATAATATCAAGTGAGGGTATATCGGTGGATCCATAAAAGAAAAAAAGCTATTAAATTTTTCCCCATCAAAACCGCAGTGACTAAGACCTAATGGATCCTTGGATTGGATAAATACTATCAATGGTTTTAGATCATTTTTCATGAATATATAATCTTGTAACAAGGTTAACTCATAAGGGTGCCAAATTTCGTTATACAATGTAATGTGTGGAAATTTTCAAGGAAATAAAGAGAATATTTGTCGGCACACATGTACATACATTAACCTATAGTAGAGAAGGGATTTTAATTTTTAGTGATGCATCCAAGAATGGATTAAGATGTTTTATTATTCATAATTTCATAGTTATAACTTATGCCTCATGATAATTTAAGGTTCATGAGAAAAATTACCCAACTCATGATTTGGAGTTGGTTGTGGTAATTTTTTCATTAAAGATATGGAGTCATTATCATTATATGCAAAAATTTGATATGTATAATGATAAAAAAAATTTAAAGTATATATTCACATATAAGGATTAGAACATGTTATATAGGAGACAGTTAGAGATGATTAAATATTACGACTACTAAATAAATTGTAACCCTAAGAAATCGAACAAGGTGGTCGATGCTTTGAGTCAAAAAGATCATTATGGATTATCCATGATGAGGATAAAAAATTATATATTTTGGGATTTACAAAGCATGGGTCTATAAATAAAAAAGGATATAAATATTTTCTTTATAAAAGGAATTTTCAACTATCTATCTAAGTGAATATTAATGTGGCATAGAAGGATGATATATATTTTTAGAAGAATGTGAGAAATTTTACATAGTTTATCCTTGATTCTGATGGAATGATAAGGTTTAAGAACCGTGTGTCTGCTATACCCATGCTATCTTTGAATAAATAGTTGTTATAGTAGTCTCATATTTCTTCATTATATATTCATCCTAGAATTATTAATATGTTTATAGATTTGAAAGACTATTTCGGGTGGGATAGCATAAAGATAGATATCATAGAGTCTATATCTTGTTGCTTGGTATGTTATCATGTTGTGGCTAAGAGATTAATGTATAAGGGGGTGTTATATCCATAACCCATACCATAATAGAAATAATAAGACATCACCATTAATTTTCTCATCAAACTCCCCATACCCTTTAAAGAGAACAATGATATAAGGATTCTGGTTGATCAACATACAAAGTCAGTATAGTTAATCATTACTAGAGAATATTTCTATTTTTATTATATTTATAGGATAATAATTAAGGATGTAGTAATGTTTTATGGTGAAACACATTCCATTATGACTGATCGGGAATTGATGTGTACCTAGATGTTATAGGGAATTCTTCTACAATCTATTGATATAGAGTTGAGTTTCAGTAGTTTGTTTCATCCTTAGAAAAAAGGTCATACTAAGAGAACAATTAAAACCCTATAAGAAATATATAAATATTTTTCTTTGGATTTGAAATTCGGTTGTGGTCAACCCCTTAATCAAGTTGAGTTTTCATACAGTAATAGCTTTTACATGATTATTTATATGGCTTAATATGAATCCCTCTTCTGAAAGAATTGTAGATCTACAACATGCTAGAATGAAGTTAGAGAATAAATATATTGGAACATGGAATATCTAAAAAAAATATTGAAGGTTGGATCCATTCATAAACACATTTGGGTGAAACATTTTGACATAAAATTTATACTAATAATTGTCTACATAATATGAAGTTTGATGTTGGTGAAAATTTGTTTCAAAGAATTTATATATGGATAAAGGTAATGAGATTTGGGAATAAGGGGAAACTAATACCTAGTTATATCATTCCATTTGAAATTATTGATCATATTTCAATGTTATAAAATCAGTTTTTTCTTCCACAAAACCTCACTCAAGTCCATGATGTGTTCCATGTATCTCTCATGAGGAAGTACAGATGAGGCCCTTTCTATATACTAATATCAGAGTTCATATTGATGGGGAAATATCTTTCTTATAACAAAAAAATAGGTATAGATTTTAGATCATCTAAATAAATCTATACCAAACAATACCACTCACCTAATCACATATTTGTGGTGAAACCTCCAATTTGAAGAAGCTATGTGGGAACATTATGATGTAATTAGGAAGAAGTATCCTTAGTTGTTTGTACTAAAGTGAAGGAATTTTGAGGGAGAAATTAATTTTAATGGGGGTAAATGTAATACACCAAGATTTTATGAAATATTTTTTTAATAAATTTAATTTCTTATATAGCTTTTACTACACACAACACTGAGTTCTAACGAAACAAAATAAACTATTTATATTACTATTTAACATTGTCTTTATTACTGTGTCATTAAAATTGTCGGTATGAATATGAATAACAATATTTTTGAATATTAATTATAATTTTTTATATAAATAAAACATATTGATTAATATGTACATAATTTTTTTTAAATTATTTGTATGTTTCAAAAATAATATTTTCTCAAAAGATGCTTTTATTACTTTTTGGGACAAAATGATAAAAATAATTTTTGAAACTTTTGGAAAATTTATTTGATAAAATTAAATTAAAATTTTCAATAAAAAAATAAATATTATCTTACTGCGAATTTTTGGAATTTTTTTGAAAATATTAATATTTTGATAAACAATGAACAATTCTGGTTTTTATTAAAAACTACCTCTTCATTTAAAGAACTTATATGGATAAATTTTGTTTTTAAAATGTTTTAAAAGTTAAATTAGTTAAATTATATTATAACTAAAAAATATTTCATTTTAATCAATTTAATGTAGAATTTTAATATAAAAACTTTTTAAACATTGGATTCTTTTCTCTTTGGAAACCCACTTTTTTATCACATATACGGGTTAAATTTTAAATTAAATTCTACGATTTCTATGAATTTAGTTCAGAAAAATGAAATCCATATTTTTAGTAATTAATATTAATGTTATCTAATAATTTCAATTTAAATTTTGACCATAATTAATAGTGAAATAATTGTAAATTAATTACTCTGGTTAAGGTTAAAATGGGTTTACTAGGGGTTGAACTAAAAAGATAACAAGTAAAATGAACTAGAAACTTTTCCAGTACCAATTGGGTATCCATATTTAAAATTATCACAACTGAGGTTTTATAATGACCCTTTTTATCTTTTTTTCATGTGAAAAACTTGGTTACACTTTATTCACTTCAAAAATTATGTGTGTGTCCTCTCCCACACTTATAGAAGTCCACCCTTATCCTCTCCTCTTCAGACATCCAAAACCCATTAGTTCATAAATTCACTACCTAATTAAATTCATTTATTACTTACCCTCATAATATAATAAATTTTAAACATAAAATTATTTTAGAAAGTCTTTTGGTACAAACCTAAAGAAGTTTTCCAAACAATAGGAAATGTCCTTAACTGAGCATTTTGTTTTATTTCCCCTTCCACATTATTAAAATTTTATTAACCCATGATGATATAATAACCTCGGTTTATTAAATATACTAAGATATTTTTATTTTAATTACATGACCTAAAACCATCTCCTCCTCCCCCAAATGGGAAATGAAATCATTGATCAAGTGTGTGACAGACTACTGCCCAACGAAATGACGTAATTCGATTTATTTCACCACTTATTAAGGCTGGATATAATGATTATATAAAGATTATATATGATATTTATGATATAATTTTACTTATATAATTTTAATATCACATATAACTTCTAATTATCCAATTCATAGGGAACATGATAGTGCCACTCGTGTGTACGGTGGACTACCGCCTAACAAACCAATGAAATTCATTTTTCACAAACACATTGCATGGAAGGTAATAAGGATAAATTTTATGTTTATATATGATATTAATGAAATATTATTCATTATTTAAAATATATATATCATATAATTTCTTACCTTACCATCCATTGAATAAATGTTAATGTCATTTGTGTGTATGGTGGATCATCACCTCGTGAAGCGTTGTGATTCATTTTTCACTAACACTTTAAATAGAAGGTAATAAAGAATGAATTTAATTAATATATGTGATAATTTTTAAATCATAATTAATCTATAAATGTGATATATTATTTACCTTTATTTCTTTCTACCGGTGGAGAAAATTGAAATAGTGTTCATGTATGTGTATTGTTTACCGTCTCCATGAATGGTCTAACTCATTTTCTATATCTAAATTTAATGGATTAATTTAAATACATATATAATGATTATATAATATAATTAAGTCTTTTTTAAAATTATTTATAATATAGACCCATGATCAAAGTAAAATTATTAAAAATACAAAACCAAAACATAAATGAAAAACAAAACAGTTATTACCCAAAACATGATTCTAACAAGGAATAATTGATAAAGGGGTAATAAAAAGTCATAAGTAAATTAGATATGTTATGATAAATATGAGTATGGTTATGTAATAGGTTTATAATAAACTTATATTTATTATAATTTAGGTTTTAATGTGTAAAAAATAATTTGAGACTTATGTATAGGGATTTTTGTTTCAATTTTCCTTTTTTGGTACATATGTTATGTTATGAACCAACATTATTTTATAAGGTTTATATACAGTTCATTTTACATGTAGTATTATGAATTTATTTATTCTCATAATATTTTAAGTTTAATTTTATTTTATTCTTTCATGGGTATTATTATTAAATGTTAACAAAGTGGTAATGGTTTTACGTTATAGTCTCATAGTTTATCAGGATTGTTTTTTATTATGCTTGCAGTGATGAAATATTAAGATCTATATCTAAATAAAATAAAAAAAATTATCATTGGGTTATTACAAGAGAATAAACACTTTTCCTTCATTTTCTTCTCTTAAATCATTAAAGAGACCAAAATGTGGTTTTTATGAAAACCTATATGTGTTTATCTCTTTGGTCGAAACCCCATTTTCTTTCTTATCTATGTTTTCAAAAATATTTGGAAATTCACCAAAGGATTTATTAATGAAATTTTACCCATTTATGACTTTTTACTAAGTTGTTTAAAAATATTATTAATATTTTTTCCGTACAAGGCCCTTTTCAAATTTACCAAAAATGTGATAAGAATATTTGTTTTAACATGTATGGTATGAACTGAATTTCACAACATCATGACCACCAAATGTTTTAAAATCTTGATTTATAATTTTTAAATATTATTTTAAATAAAATTAATTTTTAAAATGTTTTATGTTTTAAAAATAGTTTTCAAAAATGAAGTTTATATTTAATCAATAAATCTTTTAATTGATCATTAAATATTCCTCTCTAAGTTTCCAAGGTTTTTTTAAAATAAAATTATTATGACATTTATTTGTGTTTTAAGAATATTTTTTTAAGTGGTAAGGTTATTTTCTTCAAGAAATGTTCCATGTGATTTTATTTCAAAATAATTTTATATGTAAGATGATTGTAGTTGATGTTACTTAATTATTAATGGGGATATTGTCCAGTGAAACAATATTTATTCTATATTTGGATGGTTTATGTTTATGAAAAACGTTTTTATGAAACCCAATTCTATTCCTCAGGTTATGCTGTGATAAAATCTTTATGAAACCAATTCATTTTCATGGGTTATAATCGGATAAATATTTGATAAATAACATTTATTTTCATAGGTTCTGATATTATGAATGTTTTATGTTCTTTTGGCACACATATGTATTTTTTTAATTGTGTATAAGGTAGTGCCTATATAAAATTCAACTGCATTGGGTAAATATTGATATCTGGTGAGATAAATTTGACTAGAATGGGTATTGAACCTAGTTAAGTAAGGGAATTTTTTTACAATGATAGTCATGGGAGTGAACCTTAACTACTATGATGGTTTAGAGATTGAAACCTTCCCACTATAATATCCTTGTAACTGAGTCTAACTTCTATGGAAATGATTTTTATATGCTTATTTATATGTCACAATTCCTTATCTTATGTCAATTTTATACTCTCATGGATCATGTTCTTCAATTTCTGTATGATTCATGCCATATGTACTTATAATATTTATACCATGACTCAATATTTTGATCATTTATATGCATGGTATAGTTTTCAAATGTTATGATTATGTTATAATATCCTTATTCTCACATTATATTTATCTATTTTCTTTGTTAACACTTATTACGCATCTAAACTCACACTTTCTTATGTTTCTTATCCCCAGGTTACGATGATAAGTATTATGTGTCATGTGTCTAAGAAGGGTTCCTGTTATGATGATTAATGTGGGAGATGATATTGAAAACTTATGAATTAATTGTTTATGTTTCCATGTTCCCAAAGGCACAATAACTTTTCGATCCTTGGGATTCTGTTTGTGCAATTTAATTAATGTTTATAAAAAAATGATGTAATATCTATGTATGCAAATCTTTTTCAATATAGTATGGTAAACTGTATGGATTGTCTAGTTATTTCAAATTTTCTATCTTTAATTATACACTTACTCGACTTAAACCCCAATATGGATCTACCTATCCCCATTTGTGAAAATCCATTAAAGGGATTATCCCAAGGTGCATCCACCCTTAATTATATTTTATTTTTAAAGTTTCTTCCATTGTTTTGTAAGTGGTTCTCTAAATTTTAGGTCTTCTCCTTCACTCCTCATCTTATTATTCTTTTTTCCCTCCTTCCATTTTTTTGTATACACTAATTTAACCCCAAGGGTGATGGATTGACCTTGTGCTCTTTGATTTCTTGTGTTTAGAATATTTTTATTGTGTCTTAAGTCCTTAATCTATATTCATTGGTTTAGCATCATTTTCAATTAATTTAGGTAGGGTTTTCCATGAATTTTCTCTTTTATAAACAAACTATGAAATCTTAGGTTTTATAAAATATCTTCTACTTAAATTTATTTTTATTTTATAAATGTATAATGAGTTCATAGAATGATTGATAAAGTATATAAACACATGATTTTATCATTAAGTAATGGTATGTATATTATATGTCTATAATTTTGACAAAAAAATCATGTGAAGTTTGGTTATTTAACTGATTTTATCGGTTTTTATATGATTCTATGTGATTTGAACTAATGGTTTGATGTATTTTTTTACTTGAATTACCATTTCTTGCAGATTTTGATGGGTTTATACTAGAAAATATTATTTTTTTAATGTGTGAAATCAATTTATGAATTATTATTTTTTATTTCTTGAAACAATGTTGATATGCATGTTATATAAGTGGTACGTTAATTTCTATTTTGGTTTTATATGAACTAAATAAGGTTTGAAAATGCATTTGGATTACAAAGTGGTTTTATAAAGAATTATTTTATAAGGATATTTGTAAAAATAAATGTTATAGAACATTTTTCACATTCAAAAAGGTTTTTTCAAATGATATACACTTTTAATGGGCTCCCTATATTACGATGGATTATATGGATTTGAGATATTTTTTTATGATGTTGATTTGTGTATTAACAAGGGGATTTTCATTTGGGGTGTAAGGAGGAGGGATGAAGATTTGTTATTTCATTTATTATTGATATATGATATTTATTACCTCATCTCATGTCAATATTATCATGTAGATAATATGCATCTTAGTGATAAATTGAGAAGTAGCTATTATCTATTCATGATGAGACTTACTAGATCCCCCTAATGTATGACATGTACTAAACCTAGGGGAGGACCACCACTATGGCATGGTTATAGGATCTGAGAGGTTATATACTGAGAATTAATTTATAGGATAGTATATTGTTCCACATAAGTATGTCTAAGGTCTTCTCACAAGATGTTTAAGAATTTCATGTGTTTATTTATCCTTAATTAATTTCTATTTTAATAAATTATTCATAATATTATTCTCATTTATTCTCATTTCCCATTCCTGAAATGTTCATCCATATTTACTTTTACATCATGTTCCTTCATTACTTGTGGTATTTAATTTTTCATCCCCTTACTTATTTTTTTTTACCTTCAACTCATTCTATGGTTTAATTTTCTATATTCTTTTGTTCAATAATTTTTCTTATATTTCAATTTGTTATTTTTTAGTTCCTTTTTTTATATTTTTAATTTTTTTTAATGGTATTTAAAAAGGTTTTTTTAAAAAAAAAAATCATTTAAAAAAGGTTTTTAAATATTCTTAAAAAAAATATTTTTGGTAATAAAAACACATTTTTGGGAAAACTCTTGTGTATATTTTTTTCATATTATAAAATCCTATTACATGCATTAATTTAAATCTAATGGTTATGGTATTTTATTTAAGGGATTGTATAGACCCTCCAATGATATTCTACTAGGTTTTCAAAGTCACACTCAATCTCACCACTCAGTGCTAGTATATCAAAAGGATTTTGAAGGTTTAGGTTCTGATTTTGAGGAAATACTTCTTATGGACTTCACCTTCATGTATACTCATATAGTATATCATGTTTGAGGTGGTATGGTTACTTTGGGTCATAAGGATATTACAATCTAATATTTTCACCATATTTTTCATTGAATAGTTTTGGCCAGTTCATCTTTTCATATATTTCTTTTTTTATTTTTATATACTCATTTGAGATTGTGTATATATATGTATATATATATATATGGGTTATGCTTCATTTGGATTGGTATTATTTTGAATCTTATCATTTGGTTTCTCATGTTCTTATAATGTATGGATTCATCATTCTATAATTATAGTGGTGTTTTTTCATATATTAAATTTTATTTATTTCATGAAAACATTCATTATGGTGTATTTTTTGATTTCATGGATCTAGTTTTTAGTTTTTGGGCATAAGAAGCACCCTTCAAAATTTTCAATGGGCTTGCTCAGAAAAATGGTTAAAGGTTCACCTGGACCAGTTCCAAATAAAATTTTATTATAAAATCATATATTATTTAGGGTGTAATTTTATATTGGACATATGAGTATTAAGAGTCAATAAAAATGTAATGGAAGAGTATATAATGTTATTTTCTACCCTCAGATCTTTAATTTACCCTGGTATTTTGTATTTTGAGTCTTTACTTTTGAGATTACATTATTCATTTTTGGTTTTTTTGTTTAGGTTGGTGGTTTTGAGATTATATTTAATCCATATGGGTGATCAATAGGTTTTCCACATTTTTTGGGTAGAATGTTAGGAAAAACCGGTGGTGCATGACTATTCAACATGTTCTATAAAACTAAGAAGTACCTATGTGCGTGGTTATACATTATTTCACATGGAAGTTTCATGGTTAGCACATAGATTTCCAATCTATGTGGCCAAATCATGTACAACCACTAGCCCTTATGATGTTTTTCTAGGTTCATTTTGACCATAAATTAATTTAAGTTTTGTATAATTTTAATCTAGGATAATTTCAACTGTAATCTCAAGGTGAATGGGTATTATTTCATTTTATTTCAATGATATATTGAAATTAGATTTTAATTTAGAATGGTGGAGGTAATATTTAGAATAAATGAAGAATTTTTTCAAATACTATTAGAAGGTACATAGTGCTATGGAATTTTTAAATGTTTTAACGGATAATAAATTTATTTTAAATTGTTCTAAAGTGAAGTAATAATTTTTTGTAAATTGAAAATTGGGATTTTTTTTAGATTAAAAAAATAAAGTGATAGGTTCTAAAATGACTTAAAGATAAATTTATGTCTTTTTTAGTGCTATGAGTTTTATGATAAATGGTAGTGGTTTTGTTTTATAGGGTGTTATTTTAAATTTAGATTTATTACCATGTGGGTTATTGTGAGTTTTGTATTTTTATTTTTATTTATTGTATTCCCCCTATAAAAGTCTTAATGAATCATAGGAGATCTATATATCAAGGTTTGGGTGTGTATTTTTAGCTAGAGACTCTACCTAGACCCTTGATTAAGTGGTAGATCTTGATATATCGAATTGATTGATTACCTTTTATGGTGATCAACGCCCTATATTGGTTTATAGTGTCTTTAAAATATTGAGGAGGTATTTTAGTCTATGATAACTCTATAATCCTTAATAGTGAGATCTAACTAGACTTATTCAAAGGAACTAGTTAAGAACGGTGGAAGACCAACATCTCATCCAAGTTTTAAGATATAATGACATAGGATTTTCTTTAAGATGATATTTAATATGTGGTTTTTTCCTAAGTAAGTGAAGATGGACATTCTAATGGAGGTCACGGGCCTCTAATAGGATGAATGAATAGTGAAGGAGTATATGTCGAATTCAATGTGTTTCTTCATTATTAACCTAAGATATAATCCTATCAACCATTAAGGATTTATCTCTGGGTAACACAATTTCATCTAGACCTTAGCTCCAGGGTTCTCCTTTTTTGGGTTGGCCATGTTTGAGGATTTAGTTAATGTGTCCTTGATGGATGAGTTAGATTATAGAGGGTGATCTGTGGTTAGGGGAATTCTTACTTATTTGGATGTTAATGAAGTTTCCATACATAGTGGGAATCATAAACCATATGAACCAATGTTTTAGAATCGATGTGATTTAGAAAGTATTTTATTTCATTTGATTCTCCTTGGAAAAGTAAGTGATCTCTTTTATAATTCCAATGGATCAATTCAATCATTCCAATCCATCTTGCTCAAATGTTTTAAAGTTCTATCCTCATTACAGTTAGTTGGGAAATATCCAAAAATTATATAGATTGAAATATCATTAGAGAAATAAGTTTCTACCATCTCTAAAATCATTATGGTAATTTGTTGAAGCTATAAATGAATTTATTCCTATCCACCATTCATTTTCTCGTTCTTATTTATCCCTTATTGCTACGAGTTTTGATATTTAGAATTTATTTTTAGATATTCAATTCCTTATGATAATTTGAAGAGTAGATGCCTGTTTTTTTGTGAAATTATAGATTTTACATTAATTGGTTCATGTGTCTTGATTATCCTTTATTATAAATTTGGGTTATGTTTCATAGTGTCTTTTATTTTTAATGGTTTCCCACTATGTTAGTGAAATTATTAAATTGTGAGGAGACTAACTATGGACCTAAACTTTTTATAAATCATTGCAACTATCTGGTGTGACTTTTGAATTTGTACATAGAACTGTGTGTGAGGGTTTTTATTCTTTTTATTGGAATTATAATATCATGTTAATCGTATCTCTACTTTTTTTGTAACAATTTGACTTGTTTTTACTTATGTTGGAAATATAATTTATTTTTATCAATTGAAAGTGTTATGGTGGAGAGAATCATCACATACTGACTTTTTTCCCCTATTTGTTTTATTTTTAAACATGTTCTAGAGTTTTGGGTTGAAAATATTTTAATTTTAAAAATTTTGTACTTTCAATACAAGGATCAAGTCTGATGTGTGGTTACTACTAACCATGCATCCAATATTTGAAAAACCTAATACTATTTATAGATTTAATTCACATGTTCATAAAATATCATTTCAAACCATGACCCAAAACCGTAAAACACTCTAGGTGTCTAGTGAGGGGTGTAGATTTGATGTACCATTTGGTAAAACATACACCCAAACTATGTGGCTCACCATATTAATTAAAATTTTGAATTTAAAATTATTCCCTTAGTCAATTTAAACCCAAAAGGGGGAATCCCTCCCCCTATTTTATGACTTTATTTAGTGGAGTGTCCCTAAAAACATCGAAAATTCATCACCTTTAATTTTTGGATCTTTTTTATCTAATTTCAAAGTGGTTCTCTCATCTTTAGATCTTCTCCTTCACTCCTCATAATTTGTATATTGATTTCCATATTTCCTCTATTATGAATCCTCCTGGTCAAACCCTAGGGTGAGGGAATGACACTGTGCTCTATGATTTCTTGTTTTTAATGGGTACGGATAGTCTCTTGGGCCCTTCATCTTCTATATTTGTGGGTTTTGAATCATCCACACTTAATTAACATAAGAGTTTATTTTAATTTTCCATCTCAAAATAAACTGTTCATTTTTGGGATTGGTAAAATATATTTTCCTTAATATTATTATTTAAAAGTTAGGTGTTTTTAGACTGTCTGAAATTATGTGAACTCGTAATTTTATTTTTAAGGAAAGGAATGTACACTATGTGTTAGATAAATTTTTAAAATGGTTTTCCTGAGGATTTGGGTTATTTAATTGGTGTATTGGGATTCAATACTCTTCCCTGTGATTTTAATTAAGCTTTTGAGGTATTTTTTGACTTAAATTATTGATTTCTTATAAATTTTGATGGAATTGTCTTATAAAATCTCAAACTTTTCAAGAAATAAATATTATTATGAATTTTTATTTCTTATTTCTGTAAACAATTTCAATATGTAGGTTATATTTGTGGTGTTTTGATTTAAATTTTTTTCTACAAATTAAAGAAGTTTTCAAAATTTATTTCAGATTTCAAAATGGTTTTATAAAGAATTATTTTCTGAGGATATTTCTAAAAAGAATCATTAAGGATTATATAGAACTTTTAAAATGGTTTTTTTAAAATGAGACACACCTTGAATGGGATCCTTCTATTACCACAGTTTATGTAAATTTTATTTTGATGTGTTTTTTGTAATGCTGATTATTTTATTTAATAGGAATTTTCATTCAGGGTGTGAGAAGGTGGGATAAGGAGATGTTATCAAATTTTTTGTTGATATATTATTGATGTTACCTGACCTACTTTATCTATGATCATGGGGATATGATGAATTTTAGTGAGGGATTGAGAGGTGGTTTCTATCTATTCATGATGAGACTGACAAGAGCCCCCTTGTTTGGGATATATCCTGACCTTGGGGGGTACCACTAGTGATGCTAGTTTAAAACAGCCATAATGTTATAGGCTAGTAATTATTTGATAGGTCGATAGATGTTTCCACTCTAGTACATCTAGGATAATATCATGGTATGTTTAGGGATTTACCATGATTACTTTTCAATAATTACTTTATTTTTAGAAGACTTATTATTATTATTATTATTATTATTTATTCTTACTTCCCTTTCATTACTTGGTCTACTAGTTTTACTTTAACATTAGTATTCCCTTACATGTTCTATTTATTATATATTTCCATTTTTTGTTATTTTTTTAGTTCCAAAAATTATCTATGGTTTAATTTTATGCATTTTGTTACTTAAATTCTTTAATTTTGTTAATGATTCTATTGTTTTTTAGGTTCTTTCATGTATAGTTTTAAAGGTTATTTTAATAGAGGTTTTCAAAAAGTGTGTTTTAAAAATATTATTTGAATAAAATCTTCCTAATATTCCTTTAAAAAAATTGTGATTTAAAAAAATGTTTCTATAAAAACTCATGTGTATGTTATTAAAAGGATAAAAATCAGTTTTTTACTTTTATTTCAAACAAGAATTTAGGGTTTTTTTGGTTAATCAGAATTTGTAGACTCTCTGTTGATATACTACTATGTTTTGGTGTTCACTCCCTATTTATACCACTCAATGTCTGTAGAGTAAGTTGATTTTTTAGTTTCAAGTTTTTAATTTGAGAATATCTTTCTTGTAGACTTATCATTATTTGATTCTCATAGATATGATCATGTTTAAGGTGGTATGGTGATGTTGGGTCATAATGAAATTATATTATATAATCATAGTCTTATTTATCATCCTAGATGTTTTATCCAATCCATCTTTTCATGTTTCAAAATTTTCATTTTTATATACTCATTTTATTTTGTTTTGTGTGTATATATGTATATATACTGGTCATGATTCATTTGGATTGTTATTATTTTTTATCTTCTTATTTGGTTATTTATGTCCAACCAATGCATAGACACGTTATGTTGAAATTTTGATTTAGCTCTTCTATGTGTTGACTATTATTAATTATTTGAAAACTTTCCCTCTTGTGTATGTTTTGATACCCTATCACTAGTTCCCCCCATGGGGGTCCCTAATTCCCTTTGGCCTTGCCATTGGATAGATTTTTAATGCATTTGAGGGAGACCCATATTGTTTCATAACGTGAAACCTACATTTTTCTCCATGAACCACCATAAATTTTTATAGGGGAACTTGATGAAACTACTCTCTGGGGACTGACCATGTTGTGCATGATTTTTTATCTTCATGCCACATTGAATAAGGCTAATATGATCGACATTTATATTCTATGTTTTCCTATTTTCACCATGGCATTGATTAGTTAAAATAAGAATATTTCATTCACGTATATTATCATGACACAACTAGAACCTTTTCATTATGATTGGTTATTTTTATAGATTTAATGTCTATATAAATGGGAGGTTTAAAGGCATGCATTGACCTACTTTGTAGTAAAATGCATTCTTATTCCCTGATTGGAAGAGTTTAAAAAGTAGAAAATCTATCTATAAATTTTTGTTATCATTGTTCCATAGATAATATAAAATATTTATTGGGTTGAGAACATTAAATCATAAGTTCCATGCCATGACCATTCATCCATGTCTTAGTTGGGTTTCACAAAGAGATAGTTGTTCCATGGACATACTTTAAAGAAGTTAGAAAATAATTTTTTTGATATTTTTAAATATTTTATCCTAGGATTTCATATATACTTTGAATAGGGTTTCATGTTGCAACATTATAGATATATTTTGGTGATACTCAAAAATGTAGTAAGTGAGGTTGGTATGGAATACATGTGTTATGGAGGCATTTTAATATGATTTAGTGATGTCATTTCATCAATATTTTTAAAATTTTAGTTCCTATTATTTAATAATACTATGTTATTTTTTAATATATAATTTGAATTGATATTTGAAAGGAATCACTAATGAATTTTCCCATACCAATTTGGAATCATAAATAATGGAATAAACATCAAGTAAAATAATTGGTTGTGTGAGGTATCAAGGATCAGAATCGACATCAACCACCAAGGAGCTATATTGAAAGATTTTTTTTCTCTTTTTCTTCTAGTTATGTAATTATGGGATTAATATTTTGTTATTTAATTTAAGTTCAATTATGTTTTGTATCAATTGATAAAAAAATTTCTTAGTAAATATATTCCCTCTTCTATGAAATTTGGATTACTTGTAAATAATGGACACTCAATTATAATTGGATAAACTCATAGTGAAGTCTTGAATTAATGGAAGAGGGTGTGTGAATCATTTTTTACATTACTATTCACTCGTGAGTTTTTATTATTAATTTTTATTTTAGAGATTTTAATCAACATCATATCACCTAGTCACCTAGATAGACTAAGGGAAATTCATGGAAAACGCCAATGTGATATAGGGGAGTCGGAGAGCCAAATTCAGCCTTAACTCCACCATTTTCTTTGAGATAGAACCTATTTAGTCTTAGCTTTTCTAGGTTATGTCAACCAAAGTAATAAAATTTTGATAGGTGTTTTAGTTGTTTCTAGCCAAGTGAGACTAATTAATTCAAGGTGTCTTACTACTATTAATTTTAGTAATACCATGAGTATAGTTTATTTGTTTTAAATAAATGAAAACTAAACTTGTATATCAATTCCCCTCTATTCTCTCCCCATTAACATATAAATCATTAATGCACTAACTCACTAACCCGGTTCATTTTATATTTTTTATTTTAGTTCAATTTCCTGAAAATTTAGTGGAGACATTACAATTATATTTAATATTTTAATTGCAATTTCTATTTCTTCAAGGTATCAACCAATCACTGTTAATATACTGTGTTTTTTGGGTTAGTGTTAGTTTTGGAAAAATATAAATCCTAAACATTTTTCATCATGGTAAATTTATGATGCCAGAGGGTTAGTCATGTTTTTGAAACCATTGTTGAGGAACAAAGGAAACTAATAATAGTCAACTAAATCAATTAATTTGATGAATATCTTCTCTTCCCCTTCATATTTTCTAATTTTAGAATAAGATTTGTTTTTTGAATTAATTTTTATATGCTTGAGTAGTTTTATTTGGTTTCCTATTTTAAATATGTTGTCCCACATATGTTTGGAAACTCAATTGGAGATCATGGATCAAGAAATATCTATACTCAATGTGATAATTGAATTTCAAATTTGGTTTCCATATTCATATCATAATATAAATTCTAAAAACATACCAAGAAATGAAGAAGATCCTATCACATTAATGAAATATAAATTAAAATAATGGTGAAAACTACTATGATAATCGATAAAGGAGTTATCCTTGTAAAATTAATCCCCTGTCGATGAATCTGAAATAAAGGCAGAACTAAGAGAGAGATCCAATGGTCACACTGAGTTGAAAACTGAATCTAAGGTACTTTCTAATAATGATTCTAATATTAAGATAAAATATGATGAGGTAAATACACCTACACATGAGGAATATGAGTAAGGGAAAGTTTTAAATTAATAAAAAAATAAAAGGGGTAATAGGATGATATAGTTCTATATATAAATAAGTACATTATACCATTCAAAGAATTGAAACCAAAATAAATGGATAAAGAGGATTACTACCAATTATGGTTACTCAAAGAGATATTATTCCATTTGTCAATTCTTTTCATATCCTGGTCCACCCTTTATAATGTTCATAGTTATAATTATGATAAAAGGAGAAATATTCAACCAAATTAGTGGAATTCATGGTTGTTTTAAAATCCAAACTAGTTAACTTTTTATTATTTTCCTATCACATGAAACTATGATAAGGTCCAGCTAAAATACCATAATAAGGTTCACATTGGAGGGAACCTTAATCATTTACTTCTTTTTTTTAAAAATAGTTAATCTATTAGTATTTCTATTATTGTTTGGGGTTGATTCAATTCCCCTTATTCTTTTTTATCTCCAATGGAATAGACCTTAAACTTTACTTATTGATTTTGTGTTTCCATATTTGAAAAATTAGGGCCTAGGGAGAAAAGGAAAAATGAACTAACACTCAGACAAATGTGAATAATTTTAATAAAATCAACTCATTTCATGAATCAAGGATATGAAACTTCTTTAAATAGGGAAAAATTTCAGTTTCTTTTATTATTA
This sequence comes from Viscum album, assembly GCA_963277665.1. Classification (NCBI taxonomy): domain Eukaryota; kingdom Viridiplantae; phylum Streptophyta; class Magnoliopsida; order Santalales; family Viscaceae; genus Viscum; species Viscum album. The sequence continues at coordinate 1,260,467,014 of OY728132.1, read as the reverse complement.
ATAGAAAAATATTGTGTTTTATATAAATTTATATATTTCATTCACCCCCATCACCTTGGTTAAACATTAGGGATATTGTTCAATTTAGGTGTGGGTGATCAGTCCTTAGAAACCATCATTGGGATTTGTTCCCCTAAAATGATCTTGGAAACATCATTACTTAGGAAATATAATTTTCTTGATGGAAAATATTTGGGTTCATCATGATCATAAATGTTAGAGATATAGGAGGCATTTTTTAAATTTACTTTCTTATTCCAATTTTGAGTTATTTAAAATTGATTTTCAATATTATTTATATTCATTATTTTGATTCTTGGAAATTTTATTAACTAAACAATATTTTAGTATTAATTCCATGACTTTATTGACCATTTTTTTGTTTCCCATTCATGAGATGGTTCTAATACATTTGTGAAATAGTTAGTGTATACCCTATTTATTAGGAGAACTCGATATGTTCATAAATACTAGAACATTATTTTTTTTTCTATTAAAGAATGATGGTTTTAAACTATATTAAATTTATTGGAGTCATCGGTTGATATATATTTATCCCATGTGATATTGTGACCTACCATATATCTGATCTTTGTTGAAACCCCAAGAGACCATGAAATACCTTAATAGGAAGCCACATTACAAGCCTATTTATCCTTCCTAACCTTATTCTTTAGTATCATTTAATGATTTTTCTTTTTGATTTATATATACGGAGATGGGTTTTTAATGGAAATTTTAGGAGAGTGTTAAATAAATAATTATGTTGTAAGAATATCTTAATTATTTTTGAAAAGGGGTTCAAAATATTCCACTCATTGTACTTACATAGTGGTTCCTCATTTGTTAAAAAATAATGAAAATAACAATTATGGATAGAAATTGTACTAAAAATAAGAATATACAAACCAAATTATTTTAATTTTTTACATAATAACCCATTATCCTCTTACCTTAGATACATTTTAACCTAAATTAAAATACATTGTGATTTGTGTGGTTTAAATTATTAGTGGATATATACATAACATTAAATCATATAGAGAGAGTTCACATACTTGGGATTGAGTATAACTCTATATCATATGATCTTAAATAATGATTCAAATATATTTTCGGTAAGTTAAATCATAAATAGAATAAATATTAATGAATGTTTTAATAATGTTATTGGAAGAGATAAAATTTTATTGAATAATAATTATACATGAAACATGATTTAACACTTGTTTTTGGGTAATCTTTATACTTCAGAAATATTTAGTTATAACATTACATTTATAAGAATGATAATTTAGTAACTCCTCTTATATATTTATGTATCCTTATGATTAAATATTATGGTTTTTCTTGGGGAAAAGAAAAATTTTACGTGTGAGGGATTTTGATGTCCCCCAGTTCTATATATATTTTCATCATTGATTTAAAAAAATTAATTTAAATTCTTTTCATTTTAATGATTTTCTATTTATTTTATGGTAGTTAAATGATTACCTTTGTGACTAAAGTATTTTTGGATTATTTTTTATAATTTTGGGAAGAATATACATCATAAAACTAAATTTGGAAAACATTATAAGTAGGATTCCCAAATAAGAATGAATTTAACAGGGTGGAAAACTCTCACTCTTATATATGGGGAAAGATAGTGTCATACCTTAGTTATCCTTATAAGAGTATCTGGCCATTGTGTGGTGTGTGGTTAAGCTAAAAAATAGGTGTTGTCTAGGGTGACGTCAATGAGGATCAAGCCTAGTAGGGGATGGAACAAATAGGGGTACATAGGTAGTACCGGTTCAAGGAATAAATAGAATATAGTGGTCGGAGTAGGGGTATTACTTTGAGAGACAATGAGTCATTGGATAATAGCCACATATTTTATAGAGAAACATTTCAAGCGCAAGTATGTTGTGGCACTCACATAGTGAAGGTAATAGTTCACTTTAAATAAATCACAAATAGGTAATATGATATAATTTTTCTTTGGTCGTCTACTTCATTGTGCTAGGGATTTTATGTTTTCAAGACAAAACCTAGTATTTTTTTCTACCTTATACCTTGAATTTATAAGGTGTTACTTGATGAAACTGCTATATAGGATCTCTCCATGCCATTTTGGATTTTTTTCACTACAGAACACTAAATAAGGCTGATGCAAATGATATTTTTACATTATATTTATTTTATTGTTCTATGAAATAAACGGTTTCTCATAAGAAGAGTCTAAGGATGTATATTCTCACTCCATGTCTAAACCCTTTACACTTTTTTAGTTTTTCTGTGTTGTAGCCTCAATATGTTCATGCATAAAAGGCATTGAGGCATGCATGTACCTATTGTAATACAAAAATTTTACCTCCAACATGAATAGAATACAACTTAAGTGTAAAATATAGATATAGAATAATGTTCTCAAATTTCTATAGATGATATGAAATAAGAATTATTCTCATAACATTACTTTAGAGTATCCATGCTATAGCTATGAATCAACACCACATTATATTTTCACAAAGAAATATTCAAGACACTGCCAAAATTTATAGAGGGAAGAAAATAATACTAAAATATTTTTACAGATTTTATCCTGGATTATTCTATCAAATTGGATAATGATTACACATCATAGCCTTATAATTTTTTCATGGTTTTACTTAAGAAGGTTGGAAGGGAGATCAGGTATAGAAGATCTATGTTGTGTATGTATTTTCTTTTTCCTTACTGAGTCATGTTAACAAGATTTCATTAATTTTATTTCATATTATTTATAAAAACATAGAAATCTATATAAATATTATTTTACTTGGGATTTGAAAGGCTTTAATTATATATTTTTTTATTTAAAATTGTAAGAATAAAAAAAATTAGGAAACTTCAAGAATAAGGATTGGATACATGGGGGATCAAAGATTGTGATCAACATTGTCCTGTAATGAGTTGTACTAATTAGGATTAATTTTCCATTTTTATTCCCATTATGAACTTATAGGATTCATATTTCTGTTGTGCAATCATAATTCAAGTAAGTTTTCTATAAATTTATAAATATCATTTTAGTTAGTAGTTATATTTCCACTTCAATTATGTTTTTATCAATTATGAAATATAAACACTGAACTATGAGTGGCTAGACTCAAATAGGAGGATGGAATTTGTGTAATAGGTTACATGAGTCATGTTTTACATTATTCTTCCCTCGATAATTTTTTATTAATTACTATTTCTTTAATATTAATTAATATCACATTTATTAGGTGCATAGTGAGACTAAGTGAGATTTGGGGATGAATTCCAATGAGATTTATGGGAGTATGAGAGGGAGATCTAACCATAACTCTGTATTCTAATATAAGATTTAAACTAATTCATATATAATTTACTAGGTTACCATGACCAAAGAAATAAAATTTCCTTATTAAATTTTTACTATTTTCAACCAAGTGAGACTAATTACTTCAAGGATTCTTGAAGGTTTTGATTTGAGTAATCCCATGAGTGGATTTGGATTGTTTTAAATAAATGAAAACCATCTTCGAATATCAATTTCCCTCTATTATCTATCCTTTTAAATTTAACTAATTAATTCATTAACTATCTAAGATAATTCAATTTATTTATTTTAGTTTAGTTGACTTTCCTGAAAAATTAATAAAGATTTAATAATTGGAATGAAGATATTAACTAGTATTCTGATTTCATCATGGGTAAACCCAGATACTTTCCCTATACTATTATTTTTAGGTTACTATAATTCTTCATAAAATATAAATACTAACCTTTTAATTTCATGATTAATTAACAATGCCTCACAGCTGGTCAAAATATTTCTAAGAATATATCAAATATTTTTGAGACAGATAACCACTAGAACACTTCAGTCACATATGATTTGACTAGAAAAAATAACTATCATATAACACAATGGGAAGCCATACTACTATTTATGAAGAAGAAAAGGATCTGATAAACACAAAACTACTACCAAAACATAATATGACTCCTTAAATTGGTTAAGTAACTCCACTGATACAATGTTTCATGGTGAACCAAACTCACTGATAAAGAAAACAAAACTAGTGTAGGGATCAATCCAAGGGGGAAGAAATAAAAAAATGGATACTACACAACTACATTATTTAAAACTATACTCAAAGACCTAAACATTCTAAATATTTGAGAATGGGAATATATTCCATTCTATGAATCATCATCTCATTTACTCACTGGTAATTTATCAAAAGTTGTTTCTATATTTATCTAACCTCATTATATTAAACCCTTTAGAAATGCATTTAAAATTTACATATTAAAGTTTATTCTATATAACCCACTCTTATATTTACTTATCCTTACAATACTATCTATATTATTTTATATACACATGTTTTAATATAATCCAACAAATTTTTTCATTTATATTCGCTATGTCATAATGTAATTAGGATATGTTTCTAATAAAAATGTCAAATAAGTTTCCTAGTATATTAAAAACCTATATATATCATGAAAATATTCATAAAACATTGTTATATATTCTAGACACAATAGTATGATATGGTATATATTATATATGACTCTTAGGTGATGGGAGATCATAAGCATTGAAAAATATTCTCATAAATCTTACACTCAGTGATCTCTATGATATAGGATCATGGGTATGGAATCATTTATAAGAATAAAACATGTTTTATTTTTTGTTGTATGTTTCCATCTATGATTGTGAGTGTTGGACCTTATAATTGAGGTTATTATCATTGTGTATCATGACTCGTGTACTTTGATTCATAATGAAAATCATGATGCATATGTTCATTGATAGGTAAATTATATTATGTACATCATAAGTTCTATAGCGTTTATTGAGTTATAAATATAAAATTTATCCCTTTTAACTTGTATAAGAAGTTATCTCAAGAATTTTACTTGATATAGAAGCAATTGACCAAAATCCATAGCCATAGTGATTATGGGTAAGACAATCTTAGGAAGAAAAAGAAATATGTATCATGTATTTAGGGTAATAACACTTTAATGAATTCTATTTGATGTGATATTGGAATATAAGTGGATATATGTGCTCACATATAATATTAATCGATAATTCTTTGATAAAAAATGGGTTTCTTATATGATAATAATTAAAACATTAAAAAATATTAAGTCATTACTACCCTTCCATTTCTTGAGTTGGAATATAACCATTTTTTGATTATCTTGTAAGCCCTAGTTTAGGGTAAATCTACCTATAAAAGAGTTTAAATAATTAAATGGCTATAATTAACCAAAATTAGCATCATATAAGACTCTCTAGATAACTAGGTATAATTTATGAGGAAAGCATTGTGTTAAAATATTTTTAGGTTTTATGGATTGGGATGTTCACTCATTATATCAAGGAGATATAATTTAAAGTATTTGGTTAGAGTAAATACTATCTAAATATATTTTAGTTGTGGTCTATCTATAAGTTAGACAAATAGAAGGTAAATGTGGATACTCTTCCACTAGAATATACTCATTATTTGATATTTTTAATTGAATCTTGCGGCTTTTTGGTTTTGATAAAAAAATATATTAGGAGACATATATGATTATTAATCAATAATGTATATGTAAAAGTGGTGATAATGAAAAAATTACTAAATTTATACATTTAACTATTACAGATTATAGCCAGTAATACAAAACAATTATTACAATTATGATCAATATTTAAAAAAAGATAATTTCCTCACTGACACTAATTTCCAATGGAATCACTATGTTTGTAGACAGTATTATATAAAGAAATGAGATTTTATGTGTTGAGGTATCCTCAAATTAATAAGTCACCTAAGAGATACCGTAATATATAGAAGCATTACTATAAAATGTATTTAGAGGATGCTTTAGATGTAGAATGTATCATGTTTTCATCAATGTCCAATGAATTATAAAAATAGAATTAGGAAAATTATTCTTACACCATGTTGTCACATATTAATGGGATTCACCATGATATATCTAGGAAAGATAGTAATGAGATCTTTGATTCACAGTTTACATGTAAATTAAGAGAAGTATCCCATGTTATCCCTTACGTACTCAAAATGGTTATGTACATTAATTTTATAGAAATATTAAAGTTCATATTGAATAAATAATTATATGTGAATCATATACTCTCATATTTACTACCAAATTTCTATATATTTATAGTTAATTACAACATGAATAATTTGGTTAAAAATCCAAGGTCATTTGGATATTATTCACCAAAAGTATAGGGATAAAAATAAAACTAAGTCTTTATTTCTTATGGAGAATAAGAAATAAAGAGGAGAAAAAATTATTTTAAGATAAATATCCAAAATAAAGGAACCTATATAACATCCCTCAATGTAGTTAGGGATTAAAAGTGGATGTAATTAAAATGATGTGGTTTACTTTTCTAGTTGAAATAAAATATACTTCAAGAAAAATTTCAAAACTTGTAAGTAAAAGTAAAAGAAAGGTTCAAGTTTAGGTATATTCATCATAAAATGTAATCTTTAAATTGTTATATCTTGGTTGTTAGATAAATATTATGTATCACAGATCTTAATCTGAAAACATAAACCAAATATATTCAAGAGGATTTTAAAGGTTCAAGTGGATTATAGAGATGTTAATTAAGTCAGATTTGTTACATTAACTATAGTATATTACCATCCTAATTTACTATATGTATTAATTATTATATTAAGAAACTAATATATATAAATATATGTATTAAATATTAAAAAACGTTATTTTTATGTCAATTTTAGACCTAGAAGGTTTACATTTCATGTTTAGAAATAATTTTTTTTTATTTTATAAGGACACAAAAATTTATATTTTGAAATTTTTAAATAAGGGTCTATACATAATTTAATTACAAAATACACAATAATAAATTAATTAAAAATATAGTACACTTGTCCTGTATTACATAAAATTATGTTATTTTTTACTTAGTCATGTAAACTAAAATAATTTGAAAATGTTTCACCAAGAAGGGAATTCTGACAACATTATATTGAAAACCTTAGATGTATATCATTATTGTTTATAAGTTAAAATGGATAATCCATATTTCAATGGTAAAGGTGAAATAGATATAGATTTTATTGATTTAATCTACTTAAATATATATATATATAACACTCCCATTTTAATCAAGGGATGTATTTTTATACTTCATCACTTTTAGCGATGAGAAATATAGATATAGTTTTATGTCATTGATGTGGCACAGTCATATTCCTTTGATGTGGATAATAAATTTAAAATTGAAATATATAATAAATTTGGTAAGAAGATAAAAAACATTGATCAAATTAAGATAAGGAATATTTTAACAAATAATTCAATGATCATCTAAAGGAGTGTGGAATAATATATCAACTCACTCATACATATACATATAAATGGAATGTTAAAAATGAATGGAGGAATATAAAGATTTTATAAACTATGAGATTACTTATGATTAATGTGATTCATTCATTATATTTTTTTGGGATATGTGATATAAATAATATCATACACACATAATCATGTTCCAAGAAATGTAGATGGTGTTATATGATATAATTTACGTTATGGGAAGAAAGATAGGTTATCCCATATATGTGTATAGGCATGTGATGCATTTTTAAGGATAATCCTAGAATCATACTTTTACCATGAGGAATGAAATAAATATTTATAGTTTATATTAAAAAATAAGAATATATTACCTATACAATTCTTTATATAGAAAATTCATAGGGTTAATATGTTCCATATTTATAAAAAGTGATAACATATCCGAACTAGATAGTGGGATAAATATAGACTTTAATGAATTCAAGGTTAAAGATACATAAGTGTTGTCATAAATAAAGTCTTTAAAACACCATGAATCATTTTTGTTTATAGACCCATGTACTAGGATAGTCAACAGGGGGATTTAGAGAAATTTATAGATTTATTTTTTCACCATGAAAGGTGAAAAATTACGAGGTAGTATATAGAATAAAATAATCTAAATGAAAATAATCCATAAATTTATAAATAGATTCCTTATACCAAAATAAATTTTGAACATTCGTATAACCTGTAGTTGGAGTGATTCTCATTGGATGAAAATGGGTAATCTATAAAAAAATTACATAGATGTTCAATTCATTATCTATAAAGAGTAATTAGTTTCTAATAGTTTTAATAAATTTCAAGGTATATTCTATAATAAAAACTTTTCAACATAAAATATATAGAAATCCATTTGAATTTCAGTTTATATTAAATCCTTACAATATTATGAGATTTAAAATATGTATTCCTAAACCACATTCATAATTATAAAACTATTGGAGGATTTATATATGATAAAAACATAAGGTATTGTGATAAAAATAGAAGATAATATTATATTCAAGTTATACAAATATATTTATGTATTTAAACCTGAATTAACATCATGGAATTTTATTTTCATTAAGGATATAATGGAATTTGATTTCGTTACAAATAAAAGTGAGTCATGTTTCTACAATATGAGTAATGGTAGTTCCATGGATTCCATAGTATTATTTTTCAATGACAAATTATTAATTGGAAACTAAATAACATTCATATAATCAATAAAGACTTGTTTGAATCAATACTTATCCATAAAGGAATTGGGTGAATATGCATATATTACATGGATAAAAATATATAGATAAAAATATAAGAATATTTATTAATTAATACAAATCACATGTATTTATAAATAATTAAATTGATATAAGATAGAGAAATCTAGGATTGAATATTTTCTTGTGACAAATGGCATAAATTTCACTATGAAAATGTATCTTTAGACGTATAATGAGAAACATATTACAAGTATAATCCCTAAAACGTTTTTATCAAAGTTTACATATATTGTATTTTATATAATATGATTTATATTATCTATACCTTGAATATAGTATGAAAATATCAAGAATATCAAAAAGCACTATATTGGGAATTGGTTTAAACTATTCTAAATTACTTGAGATATAAAAAAAATATTTATCTTGGTTTATAAGGATATGAGGATCTAGTTATGATAGGATAAATTTATAATAGATTTAAATATATTAAAATTATTTTAAACCATATTGAAACATCTTTTACTATCATAGTGAATTGTGATAATGTATTTGAAGTTGTGTTTTCAAAAGATTGTAGGTAAAAAAATGAATAAAGAATATATTTTAAAATTTAAAACTACATTTCTTGTCACAGTGAACCATGGTAATGTTATCGTAGTATTTATTTTCAAGGATAATAGTTCATAATAATGAATAATGAATATAAATTAAAATATTTATCTCTTAATCGATTTTACTCAAAGATGTGAGGTCATAGTTAGTTGAGTTTCCATAAAAGATAACAAGGTAATATTGCTAACTAAATTCATTTCATAGAAAGAGTATGAGTATAATATAAGAGATAAAAGATTTATAATTAATATAAATTGGTACCAGTGAATGTTATATTTTGTTATAATTGGTTTTGAAGAACTATATTTTTCTTATACTTGTTATTACTAGTCTATGTATACAGTTTTAGAAATTCATGTTTCAATGTTATAAAATATTATCTTTTCTTATGAATACACTATTTGATAATTTACATTAAGTATTTTAAACATTATTTGGTATTATAAATTAAATTTTATAGTGATAAATTATATATCTCATGATCATATTCCTAAAAATATATCTTATAGTCCAGACACATTATTTTAATAGGGTACAAATTATGTGTGAATATATTGTAGTGGAAAATCATAAGCATTAATAAATATTCTCAATAATTTTTCATTTAGTTAAATTTGAGATATTTGATCATGATGAGATACCCACTAATATAAAAACTACATGATTTATGTATCATTGGATGTTTCTTTTTACGAGCATGTTTAAAGTTTTTTATACTTCAGATAATTATCATTGTATACTAGAAGACATATATATCAGTGAAAGATGAAAACTATGACATATATTTTCATGGAGTGGTATCTTGAATTAGGTATGACATGATTGGTATGGAATTTATAAAATTGCCAATATAAAATTTTTCCATTCTATATTATGGAATAAGAAATTACCAACCCATTGATTTTGATAGAAGTGACTCATAAATATTTTTTCACTAGTGATTATGGAAAGGTCATCTAAAAAATTAAAACAATGAAATATCAATAATTTAGGGTGATAAAAAATGTATGCATCCTTATTAATGAAATATTAAAAGAAAAATGGATTATATTATATAATTGTGTTCATATGTAGGTTTTTATTTTAAAAAACCAAACCAGGCTACTATCAAACTGATACCTCAGATGATCCTCCACTATGCCTGAATGGAATTCATGTTCCAAATGGGCTAGTGTATAGTGATTTTTTATCAATAATTTACACTCGGGAATGATTTATCTATTTTATAAGAAAGATAAAAATAAATAGAAACTAAAGAGAATCTAAAATGATCTATACAATCAGTCTAAAACTATGCATATAAAATAAACATATAAAAATAAAAAATCAATCCAAATAATGAGTAATAAAATATTAATCCATAAAAAAATATAAAATTTTATATCTATATAAAATTACAATGGAATAAAAATAATAATAACATGAGATAAAATACATTAGGCTAAATTGGCTACTACAATATCCCAACGAAAAAATAAATAGAACCTAAACTAATCCAATGTACCCTATATGTGACACATGACCACTCACCATAATTCAACTCATCTACTTATAGACCCAAAAAACTATCCATAAGAGGTGAAAAATATTTTTCACCTAGGAGAAAACATATAAATTAAATATACAAACATGCATAGGTTTATATACTAGGGGTGAACCAAATATTCCTGGTAGGGTTTCACAAAAGAGTATATAATTTTTTTAAAAAAAATACATTCCATAAATTTTAGTTTGAAAACAATTTATCAAAAATAGTCTATCCATGTGATAAATAAAAATAAAAAGAGTATAATTTTTATATATTTCCTCCCAAAACTGGGTAAAACCTTATAGGAATAAATAAGGATCATCTAGCCTAAAACCAAAAATATTAATCCTAATAAATAAAATAAAATCATCCTTTAATATTTATTTCAAAACCATAAAATTCAGACATAAATTTTTAAACAAGAAATCCATTTTTTCCTTATTTCCTAAAAACATTTTTCAAGTGACTTTTCTAAAACAAATATCACAATTCCTTAAAAACAAAATTTTCCAAAAAAATATAAATTAATTTGGATGAAAACCAAAACCATCATAAAAATTGAATAAATACATAAGAGGTAAACATATAATTTGAGAAAAATAAAACAAAACCTAACCTATCCATGGTTTCATGTGACCAAATCAAAAAAAATGGGATATAATCAAGGTATATGTAATGACATAAGATTTAAAAATATTTTTTCCCTAATTTTATTTTATATTCGATACATTATTTCATATAAAAACTAGAACTAAAATTATATGGATATTATTATATGAATATTATTAAGGAAACTATATGGCCAATAAAACCCACTAGTAAATACAAGTATATTAATCAAAAACAAAAATTTAAATTTATAGGATATATAATACATAAGATTTAATATTCAAATGAATTTATCTTTCAATAATAAAATTTTCCGAAATGAATTATATGTTTTATAAAAAAATAAATATTACAATATTAAATTTCATTATATGAACTAATATATTATAATTATTTAAATTATAAATTGAAATGAAATAATATTAAGAATATTTAATCTTTAAAAACATCATTCTCAATAAAATTAGTTTACTTTATAGTTTGAATTATAATTTAAAAACAAAATTTGTAAAATTTAGAATCATAATAAGATAAAAAAATTCATTTTCTAATTTATAATTTAAAAATTATCTTAGAATGAATTTTTTATATTTTTCTAAAAAACTGATTTTTACGTGAAGAGTTTAATATACTGATATTGTGACATTTACGTCACTATTAGTATATATGTATGACATAGAAAATTATAGTACCTTTTTATTGAAAAAATATGAATTTTATAATTTAATTTATTTTGATTGTAGTATAAAAACCTATATGTGATATTTTAAATCTCATTTAATATGTTTCTCAAAAATTATTTTAATACATTATACACATATTATATTAAAATTAAATTTTTAACACTTTTAGAAATTGAATCTGAAGAAATAGATTTAAAATTTAGAATAAATGGATCCAAATTATCTATTAATTTTTTAATTTTTTTTATGTATAAATATTAATTTCTCTTAGGTAAAAACTAGATACAATGGTAAAAACATAAAAGGAAAAATTAATAATTCAAGGTTTAAAAGGATTAAGAAAGGTTTTTAATTAAATGGGTGGGATATAATCAAACTTATATCAACCTCTACTCAATTATTTTCTATTTTTTATCCACATGAATTTCTGAACATGTGATCATTTTATGTTAAGTTTAAATATTTATAAAAATTTCATTCTCACCAATTATAAAAAGGGTCTCTCAGCACCCCTTCAATACCGCTCAAAAAAATTGGTTTACTCCAAAAAATATAGCCCATTTTCTTACATTAGAAACTTATTTCACTATCATAAACTCATGGTCATAATAAATTATCCTAATCCCATCCTTTTTTAGGAATCCTCCAAGGGAAACCCAAAGTTATCCATGTAAGTTCAATATTTTCTCTAACATATTTTTCTTTTGTCTTTACATTTCAAAATTCTTCCCACAATATTATATGATGAAATCAATATGTATAGTATACTTAATATTGTTACATTTTGAGAATAAACATTAACCACCTCTCCCCTTCTCTTAAATAAATGTAAAAGCGTCAATTATATGTATGTGAGGGATCTAGCATCCATGACATAACATGTTTCATTTTCAATCACCACCTTACAAGGATGTCTCCAATAAATAATTTAATATATTTGTATGATTTTTTTAAAAAAAATAGGTTCAAAAAATTATAAACCATATTAATCATTATAAGATGTTGGTTTTTTTCTTGATGTATGGATCTTTTAAATTTATATTTAAACCCTTATTTTGATCTAAATGGAAATGACTAAGATATTATGGATGGTTTTAGCAGTGTTAAATATCATTTAAATCTCAAAGTTATGAATTTTGTAAGGATATGGTGAGGAAAATGTTTAGCACACTATTAGTGATAATTATACAGCTCAACTATGTGGTCCATAAGGGGTCATGCATGATTATTTTAAGCATGAAAGGGAGGTCTCACTTCCATGAAAAACCTAAAAATATTATACGTATTATGAACATGGTTGGTACACATTTTTTTTTAACCATGAACCTACCCGTGTGAGGGGTGGAGGTGTGGTATAGTGAGCATGCATGGGATGCACACTGTTTTTCAAACCATATGTGCACCTAACTATGTGAGGGTGTGACACATTAGGATGTGGGTGCACTTGGTTGGCACATGTTTTGGCCCACAGTGCAGCCAAACCATGAACCCCCTAAAAAGTGATGAATTTAATTTTTTTCCCATAATTCATTTTAATTTTTAACCCTCCTCCCTTCTCCCATTTCATAAATAGTTGCCTTCCCTCTCATCGGGAGCTCCCACCTCCCTCAAGCTAGGATTTAAACCACCTCCTTTATAAGACATTTGTTTCATCCATCATTCATCGCTTTGATATGAAATAGTTAGTCTCTATTTCTTCTTACATTATTTCTTATTATATCTCACCATATCGAATGTTAAATATTTGCAAGCTAATTTTACCTATTTTAAGGGAATTTTTATATTTCTTTAATTTCTATTATTTTATCCTAAATTAAGAAATTATACTAGATGAATATTCAATTACTAAGTAAATTTAGGTGTTCTTGTAGTGTTCTTTAAAATTTTGTATATTTATATTATGTTTTCTTTGTTCCACATTCCATATTTTCCCAGAGTTGCTCATAAAATTGATAAACCCCGAAATTAGTAATTGAAACTTAATTCTAGACATGTAAAAAGAACTTGATAATCATTTAAGGCTGGAATCATCACCCAAAACCACTCCCTAGGTGGGTTTTATTATATACCTTAATTAATTATGATCCCCTTGAGACTTAAACATCACTAAGTTGTGTTTTGGAATGGCTTTAGCCAGTGAACAGTGATAAAGTGAGCTAATGAGATGTTTTGCTGGAATGGATTATTCTACCTGGACCCTCTCATTATTTATCATTTATATGGATTAAATGATGAAATTAATTCAATAATGAAAGGATTTATATTATTTATCCTAGAATGAAATTTGACGTGGGTGTGATTATATCATGCTTACCTTATGTAATAGACATGAATACCCTTATTATAATATGAAATTTATAGACATGACATTACATATTATTCACTTGGAATTTAAAAACATGATATTCCTTATTTTAAATTATAATTAATGAACCTGACATTCCATATTGGTTATTCATAATTACTGGACATGTTGTTCTTTTTTGTTTATTTTAAAATTAATGGATATAACATTACATACTATCTAATACTAATTAATAGACTTGATGTTCCACATTGAATATGTGAAATAAAGTTACAAGGTGTTGTATATTGATTATTCCCATTTAATTTTCATGACTCCAACAATATTTTGTAAAATAATAAATGTTCCAAGACATTTGAGATTATTCTGAAGCAGGTTCAATAAGATGGGTGTCCCATGTGGAAATTGAGCTGATAAGGGTATTATTTAATCTTCTCACTACAATTGTAATTTATTACCTTAACACTGCCTCATTATATATTCACATACTGGATAGTTTTAGACATAATTGGCGGTTTCTTAATGAGTTATATCAAAAAACCTGTTTAGGACACCGATTGGTACTTGGAATTACTAATTGGATACAAGTAGGGATAAGGGGAAGCACCCAACTTTGGGTGATTTATTTTATATACTAGGATAGAGTTTTGAATTAGATTAATGATATTATACTCATGATACTATTTTAGATAGATTTTGGTCTTTTTTTCATTTTTTTATAATTTTTTATATTCATTTTGATAAATTGTTTTTTTTATTACCCATTTTTGGGTAGCATAATGACCTGACACCATTTTTTATTTTTTACTGGATATTGTGCTGGTTATGTTTACTCCTTTCTTTTTATTATATTTAGATTATTTAAATGATGTTATTACTAATTTATAATTTTTTGTTTTCTATTTCACATTATATCACCACTATGATCCAATCTGATAAGGATGGTATAGTTTCCCCATCATACTACCTTACACCCTCACTACTAGTCGACAACTTCTTCCATATGGTGAGCCATAATTTAGGCTATATGATGAACTGAGTTGGGTTACTCATGATTGAACAGGGTATGGGATGTCAAAAGTGATATCAGAGCCTCTTTTTCCTTTGATCTTACATTTTTGGGTAGGTAAATTGGAGATTACGAATGTTTTGGAATTTTTTAATGAACCTATTCCTAGGAGTAACTAACCCACATATAGGGAAAATAAAAGTTTCTTGGAATAGGACATGGTGTTATACTTTTTAAATATTATAGTTGAATTAATTTCACCATTGGGTAATGCACATGATTTATAGAATTCGTTATTACTATTGTGGATTCTCTTTTACCCTTTTTCCAGTACAAAAAAAAAAGAAGTATTTGTTTCATAAATCATTATAGGAACCTGAGGATTTTTATTTCATTCATATTCTATTCCATGTCTACTTTATTGTGTGAATTTCCTATATAATGCTATAGTGACATGATTTCTATGTCTTTTATTTGATTAAAATTTATACAAGATGAATTAAATAAATAATTGGTTAATTATGTTTTTTTCATTAACCTAAATAGTGTTTTGATGAATATTTTGATGGTGTCACTTTAACTAACCAATTTTTACATGTTTGAGACAGGAACCATTGGTTACATGGGATAAAACCTTGGTGGTTTAAATTAAATTGATATTAATTTCAATTTATAAATCATGTTGACTTCAATAAATTGTGACTTGTGATCCATATAATTAATCCATCGAAAAAGTCTAGGAGTAATTATATGAAATGCTATTTTCAACTTATAAAGTGTAGGAATTTATAACTCGGGAATGTAAGAGGCATCTAACTAAACCATTATAAATATATATATATATATATAGAATTTTAATTGTTAAAAGAAATGGTTTCCAGTAAATGGGGATTCCAATTACTACTTAAAGGGTATTTTATTATATAACATTCAGTTTACACTCCATATATTATAACCCATGACATGAGACTCAAACATTGACCCAATATCGACCTTATTAAGGGGTAGATTGGAGTGACTCATGTATAGGAATTCATTTTACCTATTATATTCTTTTTATCTATGATCCATTATATTATTTAATCTCATTTTGAGGTGTGTGTTTGGAATTATTATTTTATACCTCCATGAATACCTTGTGTCAAATTCCAGGAGGGTGGCGATGACCATACCTCGGATGTAGTGGGACCTACATCACTATTATTTCCTCCTATGGTTAAACCTATGGAACCTCCATCTATTTTTGATTTTGGAACTATGACTCATTTTTAAGAGGTTTTTTATAAATATTATAGCATGTACAGGGATCCCTATAACTAACCCTTCTATGGTAGAGTTACTAGGGAGTTCCAGCAGCAGCACCCACTTACTTTTTCAGGGAAAAGAGGTCCTCAACCCACTAATTCATGTCTATAATCCATGATATCTATCTTCAGTAATTTTAATACACCTCCTGAAATGAGAGTGAATCTGAAAACATGCATGCTTCAGGGATCTACCATGAGGTAGTGGGATGTTATCATACAAGAATATCTATATCCGTTTATAGTATATATCGATTTATAAACTACTTTTTATGATTACTACTATCCCAATTATTTGAGAGCTGACTAAGATATGGAGCTGATGCACATTTAATAGGGAACAATTTCTATTATGGACTATTCAGATCACTTTACTGAGATCCAATACTTTTCATTGATTCTTCTGGGACCTGAGATGTCCATGGATAGGTGATTTGAGGATACACTCATGTATGAAATCTGATCTTATATGAACATATTTGGTTTGACTACCATATCTAAGATAGTGACCCAAACCCTCAAGACTGAGAATAGTATAAGGGTGGATGAAGATGTATTCTAGGCTGATTCTTCACCTATATTTGGCAGTGCTTCAACTAGCCATAAGAAGCATCACCTAGAGGGTTCTTGTCAAGGTAGTGGTAGTCATAGTATCTGTATCAATGTCTAGGTGTTATGCAATCAATGTGGGAATCCAAGTCATGCAAAGACTTAGTGTGGTATAAAACTTGTTGAGTTACTATCTTGGGATAGCATGGGGAATATTTATAAGATTTATAAGACCTTCCCATCTATACCTATTGGGAGAGAATATGCACCAACAAAACCTTCGGGAGTGATATCAATGGATCCTCGCTATGGGTAGCTAGAGTACTAATTGTCATTCACGCTAAGGTGGTAGTCGTGGCTGACGGAGAAAGATTCTAGATATGTTTCACCAGTAGAGATGAACTCCCTAGGGTATTCAGCTTGTGTCTCAAGGATGCAGATCTATCTAGATATATTCGGTACTACCACAACCTGAGGAACATAGTATTAGGTCATATAAAGTTCAAGGTATAATTTTAGTGGCTTATACTCTAGTATCTGGCATATTTAATACAATTTCATTACATTTATTAATATCTATGGATATCATGAAAGGCTTTAACCTTCAGATCAAATAATTTTGAATATGTACGATTCTTGATAATTTTTTGGGAGTGTTATAAAAAATATTGCACCAATTTGGGGAGTTGACCTTGATATTTTTGGCCACCATTTCCTATGGAACCATTATGACCTTGAGATGAAAGGATTTTACATCATTCTTAAAATGCACTGTTTGGTTCCCTATTGAGCCAATATCTATTTTTTCACTAGAGGTTGTTTTTTTATCACTATAGGGTAGTGCATGTATTAATAAAGGTGAATGATATGTCCAAGATAGTCAAACTAGACCCGAGTTTCATGGGTTGGGCAGAGTGATAGCCCATATTAATAGCCTTTTTCAAGGTGATCATGGAACATATCAGATATATTTCCCCCCTTTGGTGGATCATTTTAGAGATGTTATCCCTAATGAAATTTATGGGATACCTCATAAGAGAGTTGGAGTTTACTACTGAGATAATGTCTTGGGAAGAACATGTATCTATAACTCCTTATAGTATGGAACCCACTAAGCTTCATGAACACAAAATATAGTTAGAGGACATGGATATTAAAGGGTATATATGACCCTGTAATTAAACTAGTGGTTCACCTATGTTATTTTCCAAAAATTAATACAAAACTCTTAGGCTTTACATGGATTACCAACATTTTAATTAGTTTATTGTTAAGAACATGTATCCTTTACCTATAATAGAAGAACTATTAGATCATATTTGAGGAGATCAGGTTTTCACAAAGAATGATTTGAGGTTGATCTATCATCAAGAATACATTAGACCCTCATATATATCATGTACAATATTCTGTAGCAGATATGACCTATATGAGTATTTGTTAATGTTGTTCGGTCTCACAAACATGCATGTTGTTTTCAAGGCTCTAATGACTTAGGATTTCTAGCCATATCTAGATTCATTTTTTTTGTTGATGATATATTGGTATATTCTCAAACTAAAAATGATCATTTCAAACACCTTTCCATCATAATGAGTACAATGAGAGAGCATAGGTAATATTCCAATATCAAAAAAAATAAACTTTTGGATTGATAAGGTTTACTTCTTAGGTCACATCATATCAGAAGCAAGGGGTTTATGTTGACCTAGAGAAGGTGATACCCACGGCTTCTTAGGAGTATCCCAATAATATCATTTACATACATAGTTTCTTGGGGATATCAAGATATTATAAGAATTTTATTCAGGATTTATCTTTCGATGAAACACCAGTTAAGGGATTTAAAAAGAAAGGAATTAAATTCATATGGTCTGAATCTTATGAAAAATCCTTTCAATTGTTGAAATGTATACTTACACTTGTTTTGATCCTATTTTTACCTAATCTTGGAAGGGGATATATAGTTTATTTTGATTCATCATGAATCTAACTGGGAGTCGTTTTAATGAAATAAGATTACATAGTGGCATACAAGTCTCAATAGTTGAGGACTCATGAGTTTAATTACCCAATTCATGAGCTCAAGCTAGTAGTTGTGGTTCATCCATTTCATTTTTGGAGGCATTATCTTTTGTGATATCTTTTCATTGTATACATGGAATAAAAAGGACCCAAATATATATTAAGTTATAATTATTTGAACCTCAGACAGTAAAGGAGAGTTGAGTACCAATATTCTTTCAATTTTAAACATTCCTATATACCTGTTAAAGGGAATATAGTGACAGATGCTTTGAGAAGAATGTCTCAGACTTAATCGATTCAGGAGAGTAGTAGTGAATGGAAGTTTATGGCACTATTTGTTGATATACATTTAGTGGTTCAGGAATTTTTTGGTAGATTTTATTCAATTGATAATCAGTGACTTCTTAACTACTATATAGAGTGAATATTATATTGATTTTTTATCCAGGGTGCTTATTCTTAAGGGTCAATGTTTCAGCAGAGGAACCACAACCTGGTTTGGTCATTAAGAAGGATAAAATAATTCATATTCATGTGTTTTTCTTGGTGCCTAAAGACATATGAGGGGAGTTTATATGAATGTCTCACACCACTACTTAGGAAGTACATCTCTATCTTACCAATATGTACCCTGAATTACACCACTAATATTGGTGGCTTAGGATGAAAATGGGGATAGTGGGTTTAGTTTCTTTGTGTTCCACCTTTCAAGAGGTGAAGGATGAAATGGGATGACATCACTATATATTTTGTGATGGGTTTATCTAGGTTACATCAACATAGTGAAGTATTATGGGTTATCATGGATAGGCTGAGGATGGTCTCCCACTTTCTTCCTATTTAGGATAACTTTATAGTGGATGAGTTGGGGTGGATTTAACACCAAGAGATTATATGACATTATGGGATTCCACATACTATCATATTAAACTGGTATGATTATTTTACATTTTGGTTCTATAAGGGGTTGCAAAAGGCTCTGGGTTCCCAAGTGATTCTAAGAAAATCCTATAACCCTCTTACTGACGGCTAGTCCAAGTGTACTGTATAGGGGTTAGAGGATATGCTCTGGGTATACGCCCTTAATTTTGGAGGTTCATCGAAGAAAAATATACCTATTACTCAGTTCTATTATAATAATAACTTTCTAGTGACTATAAATATGACTACTAATAATTCCCTATATGGTAGGTCATGTCATTAATCTCTATGTTGGTTAGAGTTATGAGAGCCAATGCTACAAGGACCTGGTCTCGTTTAGGATAGTTTTGAGAAGGTGAAACTAATCAGGAATTTTATGGATATAGTTCAGTATAGGTAGAATATTTATGCTGGTAATATTTAGTGACCTCTAGAATTTTAAATCTTTGATCAAGTCTTCTTGTTAATTTTTAATAGACTAGGGAATCCACAGTTTAGACAGTAAGGTAAGTTGTCACCTCATCTCATCAGACCTTCTGAGGTTTTCTATAAGGTTGAACTAGTGGATTATCATATAGAACTCCCTCTAAGATATAGGGTGATTCATGATGGTTTTCATAATTCTTCATTATGTCATTATCATTCAAATTCATCACATGTACTTCAGTTTAGGAGTATTCGATGTGTATTGTAGATCATATATTGAAGTCTATACATGGTAAGTTAGTCCCTATATTATAGGTTCTATTGAAGAATAACCATATATAAGTTGAATCTTGAGAGTTAGAGGATGGATTACATGATTAGTGTCTTCATCTATTCTTAGGTAATGTTCAACCGCCCTTACATAGGTAACTTGATGATGATTTGTTTTAAAAGGTGGAGGTTATAAGATCCTAGTTTTTCTATTGAGGTAAAAATATTTTAAATTCTAGTCTAAACCCTTATTTTTGTCTAAATAGAAATTCCTAAGAGAATATGAATGGTTTTGGGGGTGTTCAGTATCATTTAGTGCCCAATTTTTTTAATTTTTTAAAGATAGGGTGAGGCGCATGGTTGGAAAATGGTTATTTCTAACCAATTGAGTCAATCATGTGGGTCATAAGGGGAGATTCATATTTTGTTTAACCATATAAGGGAGGACACATGACTATGAAAAACCTATAGAAAATTTTATGTGTATTGACAAAAATTGGTCAATGGTTGGTCTAATCATGTGCATAACCTTGTGAGTGGGTGTAGGTGTTGGACAGTGAGCATTCACCCGTTGTACACAGTTTGTCAAACCGTGTGAGGGGGTTCCACCTAGGGATATGGGATACCATGGTTGGTGTATGGTTTTTCCAACCATACAACTAAATTTTTTTCCTGTTAAAAGGTAGTGGATTTACTTTTTTCCATAATTACTTTTGATCCTTAAACTTCATCTCTTCTCCCATTTCATGCACATGAGCCACAGCTCTCATGAAGATCTCCCTTCAACCTCAAGCCAAAATTTAATCCTCCGACCACATAAAATTTCTACTTCATCCTCCATTAATATGAATATATATACATCTATAAGTCTCTCTTTTCTATTACATAATTTCTTCATTTATCTCACTGTATCAAATACTAAATCTTTGTGAGATAATATATCTTATTTTCAAGGAATTTGTTTATTTGTTTTATTTCTATCGTTCTAGCCTAAATTAAATTAATATATTAGATGATGAGTCCACTATCAATCTAAAGTCAATGTTCTAGTAATTTTCCCTAAAATTTTGGGTAATTATATTTTTCTTCTGTTGTTCCACATGCCATATATTCCCAATATTGCTCCTAAAATCTATAAAATCCAAAATTATTTGTTGAAAGTTAATTTTAGATATTTTATAAAACCTTTATAACTATATTTAGGCATATAAACTCAACCCAAACCACTATTTGGCCGTTTTTTACAATATTTCTTAATGAATTATGTTCCCCTTAAAACCTAAACACTACTAATGGGTGTTTTTTGTTGGATTTATCCAATTAACTACGATATAGTGAGTAAATGAAATGATGTAGTAGCATAGATTATACACCTTTCCCCAAATAATTACTTACCTTATATATGGATTAAATGATGAAATTAATTGATAAATTGACAGAGTGTTATTCTTTAGCCTATAAGGTAATTTGATATGGGTGTGATTACATCATGTTTATCTTTTTTAGTAAACATGAAGAAAAAAATTGTTATTTGTAATTTAGGGACTTGACTTTACTTTTTTTTGACTTGGAATTTATGTGAATTATGTTCTATATTGTTAATTATAATTAATGGACATTAAGTTTCATATTGGTTATTCATAATTACTGGACACGACGTTCTTTTTTGTTTATTTATAATTAATGGAAATGATGTTCCACACTATCTAATCATAATTAATGTAAAATGATGTTCCATATTTCCTATTTATAATAAAGTTATATGGAGTTCCATATTTACTATTCATAATTAATTGACATGATTGCAACAATTTTTTAAAAAATAAGAATTGTTTAGAGATAATATAGATTGGTCTGAAACGAGTAGCATTGGGTGAGTGTCCCGAGTGAAACCCAAACTGACACTAGTTTTATATTGTTTATTACTAAAATTATAATTCATTTCTTAAACACTAACTTATTATATATTAACATACTATATAGTTCTGTACATCATTGGGATAGCCTACTAAGCTTTATCTCACACCCTGTCTGTGCCACCAATTGATACCCGGACGGACTCCATGGATATGGTTGGGAGAAATGGAAACTCCTAACTTTGGATGTTTGATTTTATATAATAGGATACAGTATAGTATTAGAGGACCAAACATATCCTCATTATTCTATAGAATATATATTTTGGTCTTTTTTTTTCATTTTTTTATTACATGTTATATATTTCTTCTTCCATGTTTCCCTTGTATTCCCCAATTTTGTATAGCATCCTAACATGAAACAATTTTTCATATATTAATTGATATGATTCTACTTATGGTTATTCTTGTTTTTTTTATATTTTGATTATTTTCATTTCATGGTTAATTATTTATTTATTTTTGATTATTTTAATTTATATCACTATTGTGATCTACTCTGATAAAGAGGGTACAGTCTCCCCACTATATTACTTAACACCCCTGATACCAGTCGAAAAACTCCAAAATATGGGGAGGCACACTTAAGGTCATGGGGAAAAGTGGTTTTTTTACTTGTGAGTCAAAAAAAATCGGAAAATCCACACTAATATCCCTCATGCTATGGGAAATGAAATCACGATCTATGCATATGTTCAGACTACAACCTCCATGGAACAGAATATTTTGTTTTCCAATAACACTTTCAGGGTTGGTTATAAATTATAATTGATGAGTATATATGATATATAGGATTATTAAATATTATAAATATGATTTTGGATGGATAACACAAATATTAATGACTGTTATTAAGTAATCCATCAATATAAACAAATAACCTCAAACTAATTCTTCACTGATTTCATCTTCATGAAACGCTAAAACACTCTCATATAATGGTATTATAAAATTATAGTTCTCTATAAAAAATCCAATATAGTATATATATGACCTATTAATGATAATCTTGTTATCTAAAATGTGTACCAAAATCGATACCATAAAATATACGTGAAATAATTAAAGTTACCAACTCTCAATGGTAATAATAAATGATAACTTGCTAATATATTCATAGTAAATGATCATAAATTAAGTGTATAATAGATTAATTTATGTGAATAAGGTTATAAAATAGAGTATTAAAATAGTTTTTTTATATTATAAGATGTTTGGGGACATTTTAGTATGAAAAAGTAATTGTAATGGGTTTTCTTAACTCAAATCCTTTTCTTACATCATAATCACTCCACTTAAATTATGATCTTTCAAGATTTAATTATTATAAATTTTCACTATTTTATATTGTTTTCCCATATCATTTTCTATGGAAATCATTTTTCACACTGAATTCTTCTTCCATGGTGTTCTATTGTTTTAATAAAAGAATTAATTTTGTTAATAATTATTCTCATCACTTTTATTATATTATCATTCCTTCATATACATGTTTCTACTTCCCTCCAATGTTATTCTTTCCCATGTGGAAACTCAAATCATTTTTATCATCAGTTATTTTTATATTCCCCTAATTAATTTTAAAATAATGTTTTAATTTCTATTTTAAAGATGTGGGTTTTCAATATTGGTATTCTAAAATATTTAAAAGAATCTTACTTATTATGATCTTATATTCTTACCTTATACTTAAAATTTTATCATCTATTTTATTTATTTTATAAGTATATTTATTGGATTTTGTTTGAAGTAACTTACTATTAATTTGTATCTTTATCGTCAAAAATATATATTTGGGTAAAGTGTCTTGAAAATCACATCTATTTAAGTTGATATTAAGAAATTCTTTTTAAGAAAAATCCTTTTTAATATTCTCTTGTATTTTCAAAAGATTGTTCTCCAATGAATTAATGGTTTATAAATCACCCAATATGTTCTCTTTATAAATACACATTTTTTGTGATCATATTTTTTAAATTGAATGATCATTATTTTTTCCGTGATACCATTTGGAAACTTTATGAAATCCATTTTCTTCCCATGGGTTATTTGTGATAAGATGAATGATTTTATTTTAATTGGAACTAATATGTTTGGATGATGATGGTGGGGTACTATATCACCCTATAATTCATTGGTTAATTTTTTATACCTTATGATATAACTAATGAAATTGAGTGGGGAATTCTTTCTCCACTATAAGAATCTGGTAGGGATGCATGTTATATTGTGTTGTGTGAATCATGGGGTGATTTCTGGTTCGCTATGATAT
The DNA here is from genome assembly GCA_963277665.1 of Viscum album. NCBI lineage: Eukaryota > Viridiplantae > Streptophyta > Magnoliopsida > Santalales > Viscaceae > Viscum > Viscum album. The sequence goes on along the minus strand of OY728132.1, from coordinate 1,260,441,952 downwards.
TATTACCTATAAATATGTTTATTACAATTATTTTTACTAAGGTAAATCTTATTTCCAAGATATTACAACTTTTTATGACATTCCATGTTCTAAATATATTATTCTTTCTTATGTTATTATTTCATGTTTTGTTTAATTTTTGTTATATGGTTATAAGCCATTTTTTGTATGATCATACTTTGTTATAAAGTTTCTAGGAAATTATTCACAATGATAAATCAAGATTTTTTTTGTTTTCACTTATGATCCATTGGTAGTTTTATCTAATATTTCTCCCTTACTCGGTTTTCCCTCATATTTATTATATAACATATATGAATAGTTGATAAGTTTACCTTACCGAGCATTCGAGCTCATCCCTTTCTTATATATCTATTCCCTAGGTTATGAAGATTATTATATCATATAAAATGTCTAGAAGAGGGTTTATAGGAATAGAGTTATGGAGAAATTTTAATAAGTGTAGTAAAATAATATTTATATATATCTAGTCTTAAAGACACTAAACCTTTCTATCCCCAGGTTGTGTGGATATTTGTGTGATGTATTACTTTAACCACTGAATAAATGTAATATTTATGTGAGTGTAGGTAGGTTCATGATAATATATGTATCTGGATCCACTAAATCATCCTAGTAAGGATTTAAGAATCCTTATAAACTCACTAGGCTCTAACATGAACTTTATTAGATGTTCTTTTCTCATATCACTCTCTCTAGGGCCCCTATATGAAATCAAAATTCCTTTATCATCACCCCTTAGGGTCACCAAGTACAAAATAAAACCTAAGGTGGTTGAAAATTTCCCGGACCACTAGAAATCCTATACACAATAATATATTTTAACATTCATCTAGAGATTCTAATAATTTACCTAGTGTTCCCATGATATCAAAAAATGAGTTCATAAAATAATTAGTTCATAAAATCATCATAAAAATAAACATTTATATATTATATAAATGAACCACATATCACTTAAAACACCCTCACATGAATAAAACCTTTCACAGTCATGCATAATAATCAATAATAATCATCCCCCATTGGGACACAATCCATAATGAAGATGACATAAATAAAGGTGCTCAACAATAATGGTAAACACAGTTTCAAAATGAAATCTTTTTAATAAGAGTCAAATTGGACTTTGACAACACAATTGGAATTCAAATCCATTCCATCACCTTATAAAACTCTATTTATAAAAAAAATAAATTACATACCATCTATTTTAAAACACTATATTGAAACACATAAATTCTATTTAAATATCCACACTGAACTTTTTTTCAATCATATAACTTGCAACAAGTTTGTGCTAAGTAATGAAACCATTCAAAAAAAATTTCAAACCCCTCATGGGTTATATATAATATCATACATTAGAAAGAAAAGATTATAAAATATTCAATAATATATTAGCATATGATATAAATAAACTTCATAAAAACACCTACCTCAAGTCAAATAGAAACTAATCACAACAGGTCACCTTTAATAGATAATGCTCAAACAAAGAAGGAAATGACCTATATACTCCCAAAACAATCATATCCCTACAATTAGAATCATCTTAAACACTGATCCTAAGTTTCATTGTTATTAGGTTTTTTAGACAAAAAAATTGGGGAGAAATAAAAGGGAGAAGATAGGAAGAGTAAAATAAGATATTACCTTGAGAAACTTGCTCGAAATTGGAAAATATGACACTTTAAATCAAGTAGGATGGGAGGAGTATCTCCCTTAGAAGTTAAAATGGCTTAAAAAAATGAAAATAGTGGAGAGGAAAGGCGAAAATCCCATAAATCAAAAAGTGTTAGTTTGGAAAATCAAATTTTAAAACAAATACTTATTTCTCATGGTTAAGTTACATGGTTTGTTAAACCATGTTCCAACCGTTATATTAGAATTAAAAAATCACAACACACATGTAATGTTTGGTAGTATGTTTTACCAAAATATGTGCCTATAATGCAAAACATCAATTCTAATAATTATTTCACTTATGAATTTCCACTAGAATGGTTCCCCTAACCGTATGCAAGTTGTGTGACAATACACCAAGAAAATAAAGGACATGCATGAATTCCACTTGATTTTTCATGATTTATAACAAACCATGTGTTACCTGTGCAAAAACCCCATACACTAAAAATGAACTAAAAAACTATGAAATAATTCTCACATGGTTTCTCATTAAAAATTCATGATAAACCACATAATAGAGGAAAAACTTCCAAAAAATTAACATTTTAAACCAAAACTCCCACAAAATTAAATTTCAATAAAAAAATATAAAATAAACCACAATATTGACACATGGGTGTCATAATTCTCCTAACCATGCCACTTTATACCCTTAAAAAGTCATTGATACAATAAAATGTAAATGGTAACGTAAAATCTTTGAACCCCAACAAAATTAATTGGAGTAGCTAAGGAATAACTTAAAAATATCCTAAAAATTGGGGAAAAATATAAACATGCATCTTCCCAGAAAATAGTGATGAAAAAACTCAATCAACACCAAACAATATCAAGTAAAACGTAGTCCCCAAGCTTTCCGAACAAGATATAGAAATATTGATAACTAGAATAGGCCTCCCCACAATTTTGAATTCATCTAAAATAGTGAAGTAGTGTACCTTCCCATCAAGAAATTGATACTAAAACAACCATGATTCCATAAACTGTCAAGAAAAAGCACAAATTTTCACCAACTTTAATTAACCTCTAAAAATTTGGATCAAAAAATAAAAAGGAACCAAAAATAAAAATAGAATAAAAATACCACATAATAAATCCATTAAACTTGTTACATCCCAAAATAATCAAATAACGTACTAACCCTAAAGAATGGCTCTATAAGAAACTGCATGGATCTAAACATGGACTGAAAAAAGAGAATTAGTGGTAACTTGGGTCCAGTATCACAGTGAACAATCTCAAGGGGACCAAAAATGTTAGTCTCAACTTGGATGTGCCCAAGGCCCAACCATAAAAAAAGAAAACATCCTAGTTACCCATGCACGTACCATAGGCTCCCCATGTCCAAACTATCCAACCAAACTAAACACATGGCCTACACCACGAAAAAACAAAAAACAAAGACAAAAAAACAAATAGTTATGATCATCCCAAAGTAACCATTTCATTCCTAAGAAAATACACAAGGACAACAAAAGGATATACCAAATGAAGATCACCTCAAATCCAAAACTGCTCTATGCTACCCAAGTAAGAGTCTAAAAAATAACCATCACCCAAATACATAACACATATAAAATATTATCTCATGTAATTTCCATATGAAACTATTAATTGTTACTCAAATATTCAACCTTAATAATTTCTTACATATCAAAACCATCGGGGATTTAATACCTAGTATAATGACCAGAAAATTAGAACCTTTTAAATTAATATTATCTTAAATAACTTGTATCACATGAAAATCTAAACTAATGCCTCACCTAACTAAAAAACCTAAAATTTTTAAAATCATAAGAATAAAAGAAACATTAGTAGATAACATGATAATAATAAATTAAAATAATTTTATATAATTATTTTCTTTTATATATATTTCAAAAAGAATGCCTTTTAATAAAACCATTATATAGGAGAAATATTCTTTATATAAATTAATTATACTATGGTAAAAATATAATTATAACAGGTAATATTTATATTTAAAAAAAATATATCAATACTCAATTATTTTAAGATCTATATGAAATGAAATTAGAAACACTTGATGTTTAAAATGATCATTTTTTTAATAAAAATGGTTTTCTTTATATATTGTATTTTCATTTAAAATATAATTTATTAATTTAAGTATTTGAATTTTAAAAAAAATCATTTTTTATTATACGTTTTAGTATTATCATATGTTTAATTTTTGATATTTTTCTAAGAAGAATGGTTTTTAGGTGAATAGTGAAAAATCCATTTTTACAAATAACATGTGTTTTATGACATTATTAGTATATAATCATGAATTAGAAATTCATGAGACCTTTTTCAAAGAATAAATATTTATTTTAAAAGTTAATTTATAATTTTAAATATTTTTTCCTAATTTAAAATTCCATATTTTAATATTTATAAATTAAGTTATATTTTAAAAAGAAAACTATTTTAATACATTATACATTTATTATTTTAAAATTAATTTTTATCACTACTATAAAATTGATATAATAATCTAAATTTTAATTTTTTTAATAATTTGGTATAAAATAAATAATAAATTCCAATACATTTTCAATCATAAATGATAAAATACTTCGGTAAAAACTAATTACCTCTGTAAAAATAAAAAAGGGGTAAAAATTGTTTAACTAGTAGGGAAAATGAAAAATGTGATTAAAAACAGTGTGTTATAGGGTTTTTAAGGTCTTTCTCAGCCTTATATAATTAAATATCCATTATTCACAAATTTCGGAGCTACTTTCCTTGAGAGTGACTTACCATTAGTAAACCTTTTTGGGTATTTAAAAAAATGTCATCCCTTTTCACTTATAAATGGGGAACTCCTCTCATCACTTCCCCTCACACAAAAACTCACTTAACTTTCCCCAAAATATGAAACGGTCTATCCAAAAAACTCATGTCCACCTTAAAAATGTTTTTGTATTCTCAAATGACTATGCTTCAAAGGCTTAACCCCATTGTAATAGAGCTAATCCAAGAAGCATTGTATAAATTTATAACTTCTCCTTCCTTATTCTTATTTTTTTGTGTGAAATTTTTCTTCATAAAATTCCATTAAACCATCTTAAAATTATATTAATAGTATCATTAGTATAATTTTATTTTATTATTATAATGGTACAATAATTATACACCTTTCCCTTTCCCTTTAAGAAACATGATAACATGAATTGTGTGTACGTGTAGGATACCGACTCCATAAAGAAATGTGGTTCATTATCCTTTACCACATTATAAGGATAGTATTAATAGTAAATTTAATATATAGTATTATATGTATGAAATATTTTATATTCTAAAATGATAAAACATATTACTCATTTTACACATTCTATGAAAAAAGCATCATCTATACGTACGTATGGACCACATCCTCTATAGAATTATTGATTTTAGTGTTTCATTTCATTTACACCTTACATTGGTGGTCATGAGAATGAGTTTAGTGGATAAATATTAACTTCATGAAATTATTAAGGTTTTTAGAGGATAAATTTTATAACATATTAACAACGTGATCAATAAACAAACGTGGTAAATTCAACCATCTAAAAAATCATTCAAAAAATAAAAAATTATTTCTTTATGTTTTGGAATAACTTCATATAGGTTATATTATTATTATTATTATTTATAAGTATGGTATATCAATCCAATAAACACTAAATAAGATCATTATTCATATGGTATATTGATATTACAAGTAAATCACATCATAATCATCCATTAATTATGGTATATTCTTTTTTGGGTGGGTTTAGCCACCTAATTGAACAATGCTATAAATTTTTATCATGGATGACTATGGGAATTTAATTTCTAGTAATATATGATATAAATAATTATATAATTAGTTGTTTTTGGTTCTATAATATCAATATAAAAATTAAAATCATTTTTTAAAAAACACCATTTTTTCTAAGAATCATTGAAACATGCTTACCGCTGAATTCGTCTTCAAGGATCTGAAGAAAAACACCCATTTAAAAAATTATAATGTTATAAACAATTTTAAAACATTAAGATTAATCACACCTGATATTAAAAATTGATAATATCTAAGTAATATACATGTATGGAATAATTTTAAATTAAGATTATAAAAGGTTATAGACATGAATAAAATTATGAAATATGTGATAAACATGGTTATGTTTTTTATACTGGGGGTAAAGTATGACAAACTAAAAAGAAATTCAAGGTAAGAGTTTTCTTTATCAAATATTAAACCCTCAATAAATATTTCCTAATACATACTATTTTTTATTTGGACTAGTGTATCTACTACTTAATATGTGCACTTTACCATATTCATTTAATTAATATGGTTTTAATAGCCATATCATGTTCTCTCTTTAAATGTATTTTGAATAAAAATATACCAAATTTTTAATGGTTTTTCTTAACTCAACTCCCTCTATTGAGTTATAATGATTTCTCTTGAACTTATTTCTTCTAATATTGGTTTCTTCTACTTTAATATTTCATTTCATGGTATTTAAAATTCCACTCTACTAGAAAATAAACATTCAATTTATATATTTCACCATGAGAAAATATTATTTTCAAAAATTATATCATTATTGAGAATAATTATCATCCTCATTAATGATGGTTTCCCCTCTTTTTTCATATTTTTCTTTACCAAAAAATTTCTCCTTTATAATTGGAATCTTAATTATTTTTTATCTCATGTTGCCTATATATTTTCATTCTCTCCTTTTAAAAATTTTTTTTAAGTTTTTTATAATATTGGTTTTTCAGAAAAGGTATTTTAAAATATTCAAAAGGTCTTATATCCTTTAAAAGTCAAAATTTATATATCTTATTCCATATTTTCTCTATAAAACATTTATTTATTTTCAAATACTATATTAGTGGACATTAAATAAAATAAAATATTTTAATATATATTTAAATTTTACTTTTCAACCATTTTGAAAATGAATTTTTGAAAATTCTATTGAAATTATCACTTAGAATTTATTTATAAAAATAAGAAAATAAACATATTTTTAAACACTTTTCACAAGAATATATTTCCTATTATTTTTGGAAAAAAATCACATGTTTTTCAAAAGTAATTTATTTTTTCATTATACAATTAGATTTATTTAAAATAGTTTTGAAAGAAAAAAGGATTATTTTTATCATTCATTTAAATTTAAAATTTTCCCATTATTCTAAAAATACACTTTATCTATTGTCTTATTATTTACATGAGTTTTCACAAATGATAAATGATTAATATCTATAAGATAAATGTTAGATCACTACCTTTGTCTTGAATAATCATTTGTGTATAAACCTAATTATTATTCCAATTTCATTTCTCTATGAATATTATATTTTAAATTCCTTTGATTTAAGGGTGTTTAACTTGATATCATACATACATTTATTTGGGTAAATTATTGAATTAATCATATTCCCTTAATCTATATAGTATAAATACCATATTATTTTTTATCTTGAATGAATTTTATTTACCTATAATGTTACTAAATATATTTAAATACCAATTTATCTTCAAAAATTATACCATGTTATGATTATTGATGGATTTATGAATGTTTTACTTATGTTATTCTGTTTGAGAAAGATATAAATGCCATTTTATTTTCATGGGTTTTTTGTGACATGTACAATTTTATATGACACGCATATTTATGGATGATAATATGTGGGGACCTATATCACCCATCAATTCATTGGTTTATGTTTATGTCATGTGATCTCAAAAGGGGTACACCTAAGGTTTTATCCCAATCCCTAAGGGTACAATGGAGGATTTATCCCAAGCCAAATGGTACATGAGAGGATTTATCCCAATCTAAAAGGTTACGCATGAGATAGTATCCCTAAACCATGGATACATGGGAGTATTACCCAATGACCAAGAAGGTACATGGGTGGTTATCCCAAGCCTACTATATAATGAATTTATTATTTGATAATGTTGAAATATCATTTCTATACTTATATTTGTAACATAATTTTATGATTATTCTTATACCAATGTTATAATCTCATGGATCATTTTTTATTGACTCATGTTTCCTCATTATCTTGGATAATTTATTATTTTATGATTTCTCTTATGAAATGACTCGTGCTATATTATCTATGCTTTGTTGGGGATAATTTTCTTATATATAATGATTATACCAATATGATCATCTTTTGCTCACTTAGGATCGTTGATTATTATCGCTTATGTTTACACTTATCAAGCATCAAAAATCACCCATTTATTATGTTTTCATTTCCCCAAGTTATAAATAAAATTAATGCATAATATTTTTCTAGAATAGTATTTCATATGGAGGATTTTTGGGAGATATTGAAGGCTAGTTATGAATTAATTAGTTACTTATATAGTGGGACAAATTTTTGTTTGATACAAATAAAAGGGTTTTACTAGTAAAATATTATTCTGAACTCTCTAAAACTATAAACCTAAAAATTACCTTAGAATATAGATGTTATATTATTTAAAAAAGATATTGTAATTAAGGATATGTATAAAAGCTAGTGTGTAAAGTATGTTTTTTAAGCATCAGATCCAAGAGTGAAAATCTTGGGAACCTTAGTTGGTACTAGAGTTGGTTTTTGATAACTTTATATGATAGGATGTTATAAAATGAAGATAAATTAATGGTTATACTGGTCATTAAGGATTGAAAGTTACGTTTGGTCATATTTTCAAAGGTATAGATAAAACATTTATGTTAGATATACTGAATATTTTATGTTTTTTTGGGATTAGGATAAGAGATATTTAGAGAAAACCCTAGGAATAACTATATGTAATTACCTAACCCGCTAGGTCCTTCCTAGATGGTGATAATATGAGTGACGAACCCCAATCACACCTTCAATAGGGAAGGATATAACAATAATCACTGAGTGGTCATAACACACACATGGGATGCCATATTCTAAATTACATGTACACACGCACGCATCTCCAATCCACCACCACCATGATGAAAGATAAAATTACAAATAATCTATTCAACATTAGTTTATGAATGATGTACTAGAATTCATAAGGAGATAAATACAATCCCATAAAAACAATAAAAGAGTCTAGACTGATAATAAAGAGGGGACTGTTGTTAAATGAAACACCTTGCATGAACCATTGTCTTTCTAGACCACTAAGCTCTGCCTACTCTTAGTCCTCATACAACTCCATCAAAAGGTTTGTCATCTAAAAAAGACATGACATGTGTGGGTAGAGCCCATATAGGGGTGAGTGTAATAATACCTAATAGGAATCCCTAAAATCACCAATCAAAAAGAATCATGTTTTATCATCTCATAATCACTAAGAGATATCAATCAAAATAAAATACATATCAATAAGAAAAAAAAAAGCAAATATATTCATAATAGAATCCAAATATCAAATAGTTATCAACCATATATTCGTCCATAGGATTCTACTCAAGGATTTAGGGTAACATTCATCTAATAGAACTCACTCCTTGAGCCATGATATCACTAATGGCTCCCATCTGAGAGATTGTTCTTATCATGACTCACCAAATAATTAATTTATAGAATTACAAACATATTGACACACATATAGGGGATCTCAGCCAAAGCCTCTAGGTTATAACAAACACTACCTAGAAAACCCGACTAAATAGGGGATCATATTCCCATTTTAGTTAGTCATCATTATTCCTAATACCCCAACTAGGGAGGAAAATAAATGATATAGGATCGCATCCTAGACTTCACAAAGGGATTCATGAAACTATATTTGAGACAAGTCGCATAATGGGGATTATAATCATATGTTTAGGATTAATTCCACATTATACCCTTATGGTTATATACTAAGGTAATTAAACCAACTTAAGTTAACCTAAAATGAATGGATAGGGGGGCCAAACATGCCCAAGAAAAATTTACACCAAATGTACTTAGTGTACACAGTGTGTCTTGTCTACACTGGGTCTACTCATGTCTCATCATCCAATATGGTATATAATTATAAATATATATATGGTGTGTCTTTTTAGTATACATGGAATATGTAGGTCTTTCGAAACTCATCATAAACCAGCTTTATAAGATCATATATCATAGAATATGCTCAAATAATTTGGGTCGATCTTGTGTACTCTGGTCAAGACTCTATACTTGGTCATGTCTGAGTACTTGGTTGTACCCATGTACTCCAGTCGTACCCAATTTCTTGGATGTGTCTATTCCCATGTACACCTAGAATACACATCAATACACTAGAACAAAGTCACATGGCATGTGACATGTGTCACATGGAATGAGAAATTTTTATCTACGTGTAAACCCTTGTGCCCGAGAAGGGGGGACTACATTGTATGTGTTCTTCCAGAGTACACACCGTGTATTCGAAGTTTTCATAGAAACCCCAGTTTTTTTTATGTGAATCAACCATATAGACACCATCATATATTTATCTAATAGATCTACTAATTATCCTAGATATGGGTTTGTCCATGTCTATCTGCCACTGGTGACTAGAATACAATCACCAGAATCTGATTAATAAGCATCCACATCCCACAGCATTGATCACATGCCCAAACTGTGGAGAGAAAAACTCATAATCTAATCGATTTTGATCATATATCATTATGACACACCTCAACTGATTCATCGATCTCAATCCCAGATCTATGGTGATGATATGTTTCTCTAAAGATTGATTTTTTAATATTTTCCACTTCCTTCTTATTGAACTATCATCCAAGGGAATACAAATGATGATAACATATAGAATGATGGGAGAAATTCCTAAAACATAAACATGGGGAAAACATGCACAATGTTTATGTTATACATTATATGTTTTCATGATAATGATTAATGAAGATGAATAATTAAAAAATATCAATTCTTATATTCTTGGAAGATAATTGCATCAACGACAAACCATCCACCAACTTGAGAATCAAAGTATTTTAATAATTGATTCAAATACAATTCAGGATAATCAAAATGGGACAAATAAAAAAAATATACTACCTCAAGTTTGTATTGATCAATGATGAATAACATTCACATATTATAATCATTTTTTAGAACCATTTGCTCTGATTGGGACTCTGAATTCTAATCTATGGTATATCATTGATTAGCTGGGGGTGATCCTCTGATGGATCCTCTCTCAATACCTAGGGTTATGTTGAAAAACCTAGGTATTTCACATAATAATGTATATATAGACTGTAATTAGGTTAAACCTTTAATTAGAACATTTAAATAAATATATTAATTTATTTAATCATTATTCTACCCATGATGATGGCCAATCCTAACACCCGACACCAACAGTGATTATGTTCCACCTAGGGTAAACGTCATATTCCAGATTAAATTTAGGTATCATATTTCCAATAAAATAAATTATTTTTTACTTACTTCATTATTTATAAAAAATTGTGTTTGCGTGGTATAATTTATTTAATATTTTTATTATATCCATACTGAGCCTCTCTGGGCCTTGGAAACTCATGTTAACTCAGTTTTTGTCTCTAAAAATACTTCGTAAAATATTTTAAGGTCTTATTTGTAAAAAATAGAGTCATTAAATTCTCCATTCTCTAGGGATTATAATCATGAAAAGAAAAATCCTATTATAAAAGATAAGGGTACTGAGCTTTAATTTGGGTCTCCCACTCCCAATTACTCTCTTGTTGACTCTCATGCTTCCAAAAAACACAAACTAAGGGAATCTCTTACCTATTAAATATATTCTTCTATAAATACTTTATCTCTAACTAGTAATCTACAAATTTAGCACCATCCTTGATTTCCAAATCAACCAAATTGATAAGATGTTAGGGGTCATTCACATACCACCTCATTTTTGAAAAAATGGAAGACATCATGTACATTGTAAAACTATAGTTGTATGTCTAAGCAGTATTCCACCACACTAACCCTACATAGTATCTAGAAAGGTTTAATGAACCATAGGGATAAATTACCACCCTATCCAAATATTCATAATCAACTTTGAGGTGAAACCTTCAATAACACATAGTCTCCCTCTAAAAACTTCAAAGGCCTCCATAGTTGATCTTAACTAGACTCATAATAGATTGGTATAGTCTTTATTTACTCTTATATGATCTAAACCTTCTCATCCATCACTCGCACCAAATCTGGGCCTATGTGTACTAACTCACCTTGATCAGTCTATCATAGTGGTGACCTATAGTGTCTCCCAAAAAAGACCATTAATGGTGGCATACTAATAGTGCAATTGTTACTATAGTAATACAAAAACATTATAAATGTTAGCTGATCCTATCAACTATGGCCAAAGTATAGTATGTAATCTCGAATCATATCCTCTAAAACATGAATCATCCAATAAGTATGGTCGAAATTATAAAGGTGAAATGATGTGCCAAAATGGAACTATGTCCCAAAGTCATCCTAATATCACCTCTATAATCTTGAAATAAAGTGATCACCATGGTCTGAAATGATCATCAAGGGAACTTTATGAAACCAGACTATCTCTTGTACATAAAGGTGTCACATGATCTCTACTAAACATTTCTCTTAGATATCTAGAAAGTAAGAAAACTTGGTGATTCTATCTATGATAACCCATATGGAATCGTGTCCTCTACACGTTCATTGGTGTCCCATCATGAATTCCATATACATAACATCCCACTTCTACTCTGGAACCTCGTGGGGTTGTGAAAACCCTTCTAGAAACACTTTTTTAGCCTTTACTTACTGAAAATTAAGGCATCAAGAGACAAACTCCACTACACCCTTATTCATTCATGGAAACCAATACTGATTTTAATGATTTTGATATATCATTTTTAAACTAGTATGTACCACCAAGGGGTATGTATGAACCTCCATTGAAACCTCCTCTTGCAACATCACTAGTACCATCATTTTTCCTCTAAAAAGGATGAAATGATCACCACCTTCAGATAATCTATTTGGATCATGTCCAATTGATATCTAAATATGCAAGGTATCAAAATAATCATATCAAATTTAAGCCTCCCTAACAAGTTGTAGAAGCATTAGGGTAATAACCATCGAATGGAAGTAAGGTGTACCATCCTCTTCCACTAAAGAAAAACTGCAACTAGGATAACTGATCTGATTCCTCTATCAACAATTTTGAAAAAGGTCTCCTACTAAAATAATCTTCTATAATTTTCCCCTTCATTTGAGTATAGACTATCTCTAAGTCATAGTCTTAGAGGAACTCTGACCATTAACCATGTATCAATTTAAGATCGTAGGTTAGTTTCACCACATATTCATGGAGAAGTCTATTTATTTTAGCTCTAAATCTTGGGTCATTTATTTCTACTCATGGGGTCTCAACTACCAGGACTTATAGAAAAATCATAGGTTACCACTGAATCAATAAAAAACTATGTCTAATTCTAAAGGCATCACAAAACACTTCATACTCAATTGGGTGCTCCTAAAACTCTTCTGCGACACCAAGAAAGCCTACTAGAACCTCTTTAACCAAAAAATACTACCCATTTTTGGTCAAAGATATCAATGGTTACAATATCTTATAGAAATTGGTCACACTTCACTTATTGTAGCCTTTCTAACATAAAGAATCTCTTTACCTCAATCATTCTATTGGGTGGCTCCCAATATTACATTGCATCAACCCTTGTTAGGTCCTCTATTAAACCCTCTTATAAGATGAAATTGTTGGGACCAGGTTGGATGGAGAAGGAAGTTTTAAGAGTTTTCTTTTACAGAGTGTTGTCTTTTGTTGTCGAAGGGGATAAATAGATTCACTTTGTAAAATCCTTGGAGAAATCAGACGTTGATTTTCTGATTTGTATTTCACAAATATCATAATTTAGGAGAACTTATGATGAAATCATTATGAAGGAAAAGGAGATTAAAGGTGCTTCCAATCATATAAATTTTTGATTGGAAATAAATATGCTCGTGGAATATAGGGAAGTTGTAGTACTTTCCATGGAAACTCTAATGATGATAAAGCTGATCTATTGAAGGATATATATCATGATAGTGGATTTTGTGATGAATGAAGAAGAGTTGTTGAATAATACAAATCACTGAAAAGAATAATGAAGGTTATTCCAAAAGCATATATTAAAGGTGGAATTGTTCTCCAGTATTTTCCAAATTTTTGGGCCTGAAAATCAGAAGATGATGATATATGTTTTTGGTAGAGAAAGATGCGCAATAAATTCAAGGGGGTTTGAATAGTTGCGTGAAATTGATGTTTCAGGATCAGAACATATAAATTTGGAAAAGGCATGGAGTGCGTGAAAAAATTGGTTAAAGTTCATAAAAAATGAGGTTCAGTGAAAGATTGGTTTTGCCCGCAATATGGAACATTGTTTACAATTTTGTGTGAAAGGGGTATTTTGAGATCATAATAGAGAAAAATTGAAAAGGCATGAAGCATGAGAAAAACTCAAGAAAGTTCATGTAATATGATTTTGCATGAAAGAGTTTTTCCACACATGAAGAGGGTTTTACGAGCAAATTAGTGTTTTTGATGTAGGGTAAAAAATGACAACAAATATGAGGAGACGGGATCTCATTTTCTAAGGCTCCGCACTTGGAGAAATCCCGATATCTAAAGTTCATAAAATTATACGGTGAGTGAGTTTCACGAAAATAAAGTGGTTTTCATGGAAAAGGGATGTTGCGTGAAAAAGTGAAAAGTTGGGTGAAAAATGATGTTGTGTGAAATTGGTTTTCTACACCAAAAGTGGTTTTTTTTCATGCAATGCATTTAAATTGTTCATAAGATACCCTAAAGGTTGCGCAAAAAAGTTCTGGTCTTCGCACATATTTAGGTGTGCGCAATGGAGTTATTACCAGCTTCTGGTAAGGAATGTGAAGAATTGTTTTGAAATATTTAATTTGTGAAAATTTATCAAGAAGTAGAGAAACATTGTTTTACTCTATTGGTGATAATAGGGAGAACATGCACTATTGGATTATTTTCAATGTGCTACATGAGTGTAAGGGAATATCCTACTCATTTTTTCACATCAAATGATATTTTCCTAGTAGATTGTGTGGTATTGGATTGTTTCTATACCATGCCAAGGATGAAGCTACTCTTCCTGAGTAGTGAAACTTATAAATCTTGTGTTCTCGTGGTTGTGTGTGTTCAGTAGAGAAGAAAAACTTTAATAGGAGGTGAAGGTTGTTTCAAAAAGAAGGAAACATAAAAAAGAATAGGATATTACTGATTCACCCCCTCTCCCTCTCAGTGATACTTAGATCCTGACTAGGAACTTCAATTGGTATCAGAGCATAGGTTCCCTTCATTTGTTCATTGCTTAACATTTGAAGATAAGTTGTGATGAAGAATATGAATTGTTTTAATAGTAAAGGTATTCTGATATTTTCTGGAAATAATTATCATATATGGAATGATCGAATGATACCTTATCTTATGTCTCTTGGGTATGATGTTCTTGAAACTACAACTGTTGGATTTCCGCCTATTGATGACAAGCTTCCTCTCACACATATCGATAATAAAAATATTGAGAATGATGGAAGAGCTAAGAATTAATTACTCTCGTCTCTTTATGATAGTGAGTTTTTACGAGTGAAAGGTGTCGCTATAGCTAAAGTTGTATGAGAAATGTTGAAGAACATCTATGAGGGAAATACAGAAGTGAAGAAGGAAAAACTACAAATTGGGAGGCTGAAGTATAAAGACTTGAAAATGGGAGAATCTGAATCTGTTGGGGGATTTTTAAAAAGGGTAAATGACATTGGCAGTACAATCAGATGTCTTGGTGAAAAGTTGGAGGATTATACAGTTGTTGAAAAGATCTTGAGAGTTTTTTTGACAAGTTTGATGTTAAAGAATCATCATTAGAAGACAAAGACCCTAAAACATTATCTCAGGATGATTTTCATAGCACTCTCATTACTTATGAAATGAGAAGGGAGAAGACTATGAAGAGAAAAAAAGTCTGATAGGGAAATTTCATTCAAGACTACAAAGAGATAAAAGTTAAAAAATAATCTTATTGGAGAAGATGTTGTTGAATCTGATTCTGAAGACGAGGTATGTAAAAATCTTGATGAAATTTTATCCTTGTTTTCAAAAAAACTGAAAACAGGTTCAGCGAAATACAAGGGTAAACATCCCTTAATATGTTTTGAGTGTGGAGTCATTGGTAACTTTGTGGCTAATTATCATTAAAATAATAATGTAGAAGATAGTGATGATGATGGTAGAAGGCCAAGAAGTTCATGGAAGAAATAATATGAGAAAGATGAGTATTTTTCAAAGGGGAATGATAAAAAGTTATTCAAATCAAAAAGAAGAAGAGTTTTATCTAAATATGGAGAAGAATAAGATAGTGAAGCTGAATCCAAGAAATCATTTACTAAGAAATCTAGATAGAATTCCTTTATTGTAGTAGTGAATAATGAAGATTACGAGAGAAATAGTTCTGAAGAAGAAGAAACTCAACTTTAATATCATATGAATGAAGAGTTGAAAGAATGTTTGTGGAAGATTAGATGGCATGAGAAGGAAAAAAGAAGATGATAAATGAAAATTACACTTTAAAAAATCAAGAATTTTTTCCTGATGAGAAAATAAAGATGTAAAAGGAGATTTATGATCTGAATAATTCTCTTGAGAATGAAAAAAATCATAATGATCATCTTGAAGTAAAGATGAAGGGAAAAAAAGAAGAGTTGGAACTTTTCCAATAGAAACTTTCTAAATCTAAAGAAACCAATATCAGTTTCAAATATTCGGTCTCATAAGTTAGTGAAATTTCTAGTAAGAATTAACCAAAGAAGGATCCAAAAAAGATACCTTAAAAAGTTGAGAGGAAAGACCGAACTAGTTCTGATAAGAACAAAGCTGGAAAGGCTATGTATGTGGCCAAAGTTAGCAATGCTGAAAAATCAAAAGTACATAAAAATCCTGAGTCCAATATGATTTCCAATACTTTTGGTACAGATAAGTCTGAATAGAAATTTGAGCTAAAGAATAAATTTATTATTTAAAATAGAAAGGTTTATGGTGAGTAGAATTCTATTAAGAAGGTTGTTGAGAAGCATGTTCACAACTCCAGTCATTATAGAAGTTTAAGAGGGAATTATTCATTCTATGGTTAATTCTGGTATTTTGGTGGATTCATACACACTACAAACATGTGTTGTTTCAATCAATAATGTAACTACTATTCAACTAGTTATGGAAGAAAAGGTTTGAGAGGGGGAATCAATCCTCTCAAAAAGGGAATTACGAGAAGGAAGTTCATAAGAAATCTGATAAGGAAGGTGTGAAAGTTTATAATAGGTTCCAACCATTGGAAAATATTTTTAAAAGTTGTGAACAGCCTAGAAATCTTGCTAAGGGATATATTGTTTTCTTGCCATCACAAAAAAATGGTTCTTAACAAATCTGAAAAGTTGGAGGTGAAGAGTTAAAAGGAAGAACAGAAAGCTCTTGTTGTTAAAACCGCCTTGAAAGCTATAAAAGGAGAACATCCATGGATTCTTGATAGTGGGTTTTCTTATCTTAGGATAATTTAAATAAAGTTTCTTAAGAATGTGAAAGACTTCAAAGAAGTAACATTTTCATTTGGAAATGATGAATCTTTTAAGATCAAAGGTGTTGGATCAGCCATCATTGGGAAAGAAAAAATGAAATCCAGGAAAACATTATATGTTGATGTGCTAAAACACAATATGTTGAGTGTGTCAAAACTCTGTAATAAGGAAAACAGTGTTATCTTTAGGAAAGAAAGATTTTTTGGAAAATTAAAATGATGGACAGGTAGTTACAAGAGGCCAACGTACAAAAAAGGAACTTGTTCCAAGTTGGTGAAGTACAGAACTCTTGTTACATGGGTATGGTGGCTGAAAATCATTTATGGAATAAAAGTCTAGGACATATGTTGAATAAAAACATGCTAAAATTATCCACATGATATCGTGTCCTAGATATGCCTGATTTTTCAAGAAGAAGCGATTTTTGTTGCACTATTTGTGGGAAAGGGAAGATTAGAAACACTATGTATAAAAGAGTTGAAATTCATTAAAAACGACCCTTGGAACTTATACATTCCAATATATTTGTACCAATGAGAAAGAAATCAACAAATGTAGATAAGTACTTCATTACTTTCATTGATGAATTTACTCGCATTACTTGTATTATATACATGAGACATAAGTCAGATGCTCTAGAAATGTTTAAGAGTTTTAGGAGGAAAGCAAAGAAGGAATGTGAGTATTCAGTGAAAAAGTTGAGAACCGATAATGGTGGAGAGTTTAAGAATTAAGATTTTGAAAATTACCTTGAGAAGCATGAAATTCATCATGAGTTCAGCTTACCATACACACCTCAACAAAATGGGGTTGCTGAAAGGAAGAATAGAAGTCTGTCTCAAATGGGGTGAACTATGTTAATTGAATATGGTCCTTCTAATTATTATTGGAGGAAATCCTTGACTATTGTAGTATATATTCATAACTGATGTTTCTAAATTCAACATTCAGATATGAATCCATATGAATTTTTTTATGAAAAAAACTCCATGTTTAAAACACTTAAGTGTTTTTGGGGGTCTATGCATCATAAAGAAAAAGGGTGGAAACCTTGGAATGTTTGAATAAAGAGGAGACAATGTAATTTTTCTTGGTTTTGCTCCATAAGGAAGAGGATTCATATGTTTCAACAAAGAAACAGTATGAATTGTCAATTCTGATGATGTGAAAGTTGTTGAAAATGTTGAGAAATAAAAGCAGACTTTTGCAGATATAGAAGTTGAGCATGATAATGAATGTCTTGTTCACGATTATGATAATGATACCAATAATGGTAATCCTACTCAATAAGAAGAATCAGACTCATCAATTTCAGGTTATGAGGATGAAATTAGAATAGCTCGTCATAGGATAAGGAAGCAAGTAGAGGCTCAGAACAATATTAGTTATCAACATCTGAGGGTTTAAACAAGAAGAACAACAAATGATATTACACGTACTTATTTGTATTCAAAATTGGAGCCAAATGATGTGGATGAATCTTTTAACCATCCAAAATGGATTCAGGATATGAATGAAGAGCTTGATCAGATAGAAAATAATGATACTTGGGAACTCATACCCAAGTTAGGTGACAAAAATGTTATCTGTAAAAATGGGTTTTATGGAACAAGTTGAATGAAGATGGAGAATTTATAAGGAAAAAGGAAATATTAGCATGAAAAGGTTACTCAAAAATTTAAGGTGTTGATTTTGATTAGACTTTTTCTCTAGTGGCTGGATTAGAAACAATCAGAATATTTCTTTCTATTTCTACAAAATGAGGATACAAAATTTTTCGAATGGATGTGAAGTCTGCATTTCTTAATAGAAATATTGATGAAGAAGTTTACATTGAACAACCTTCTTGATTTGTTATTGGGAAAGATGAAAGTTTTGTTTGTAAGATGAAAAAGCCCTGTATGGGGTAAAACAAGATCCAAGGTCATGGTATTCAAAACTAGATACTTTATTAAGGAAGATGAGTTTCATGAAAGTATTAGTTGACAACAATCTTTACATCTAGGAGTGTCATGAGTCTTCTCTCATTGTAATTGTTTAAATTGATAAAATTATCTTTGATGGAAATGATGATTAATCTTGTGAAAGATTTGCTGAATAGAAGAAGATGTTTTTTGAAATGTCCATGTTGGGAGAAATGATATATTTTACTGGGTTACAAATCTTACAGAAGAAGAACCACAATTTTCATTCTCAATAGAAGTATTCTAAGGAAATTTTGATGATGTTTGACATGGAAAATATGAAACCAATTTTCACACCAATTTCAGTGGGAACCAAGTTGTCTAATGATTGAGAAGGTAAGGAAGATGATCAAAAAGATTTTTGAAAGTTTATTGGAAGTTTATTATATTTTACTGCCTCAAGACCCAACATTTTCTATGATGTTAACTTATGTTCAAGGTTTTAGAGTGCTCCTAAAGAATCACATTTAATTTCAAGAAAAATAACTCTTAGATATATCAAAGGCACAATAAATTTTGGAATCAGGTATGATGGTGTAGAAAATATTGATTTGTTCGGGTATTCATATGGTGATTGGGAAAGAAATGTTGATGATATAAGATCCAAATCCGGTGGATTCTTGTTTTTGGGAAGAGTTGTGTTATTTGGAATAAAAAGAAACCGAATTTAGTGAATCTTAGAATTTTTTAGGCTGATTATGTTGCTTCCACTCAAGTTTCTACCCAACTTATGTGGATAAAGACTCAGTTTGAAGATCTACATTTTGAAGTGAAGCTACCCTTACACATGGGATGTGATAATCATAGGGAAATAAATCTTACAAGGAACCCAGTACAACATTATCATCCAAAACATATTGAAATAATGCACTAATTCATCAATGATCTGGTAGAGAATAATGAATTGAAGCTGGAGTACGTTCTTACATCAGAAAAATTTGCTGACATATTCACAAAACCTTTACCAAAGGAACCATTTGCAAAATTGTGGTTGAACATGGGTGTCCAACCTCCTACTCATCAATGTTGTGGTATGTTTGTCTATCCCCACTCTCATCTTACCTTTGGATATTGTTTTCAAGGGGAATAATTATTCTGTAAATCAATCCTTATGGAAGCATGCATAAAGGGGGAGTTGGGGGTAATCTGTGAATCCAGAATTTATGTGTGTGAACTATTCTAACTATTTGTTGCAGTGGTTATAGGAAAAAAAATTATATTCCATGAATGTTGAAGAAGTGAAGAATGCTGAGGTATATTCGTAGCATATTTTTTGAATAAGGCTGAGGATATATGATAATGAAATTTTATAGTCACTGATTTTAGACTTCATGGTTTTGGATGTCCATAATTCTTGTTTCATACAATGAGTTAGCTCACATAGGCTTAGAATTTTTGATAAGAAATCCATTTCAGGAGGTTAAAAAGTTCAGTGATTTATGAATCTAGGTTGACAAAAAATCCAAAGGGGGAGATTGTTGGGAAAAAGTTGGATGGAGAAAGATGTTTGAAGACTTTGCTTTTGTAGAGTGTTGTATTTTGTTTTCAAAGAGGATAAAGCAATTGACTTTGTAAAAGACTTGGAGAAATTAGATAATTCTTTTATGATTTTTATTTCACAAATATCATAAGTTAGGAGAACTTATTATGCAATACTTATGAAGGAAAGGAATATTAAAGGTGTTTCAAGGCATATACAGTTTTGATTAGAAGGAAAGATGTTGGTGGAGGACAGGGAAGTTATAGTACTTTCCATTGAAACTCTGACTATGATAATGTTGATCTATATAAGGATATATATCATGATAGTAGAGTTTGTGATGAAATAAAAAAGATTTTTTGAAGAATACAAATCCCCAAAAAAACATGAAGGTTATAGACGAACCATATATTGAAGGTGGTGATGTTCTCCAATGTTTGAAAAAACAAATTGGCCAGAAAATCACAAGATGAAGATTTGTGTTTTTGGTAGAGAAATTTGTGCAATAAATTCAAGGGGGTTTGAATAGATTCGCACAACTGATGTTTTAGGATCATAACATTGAAATTTTGAAAAGTCATGGAGTGTGTGAAAATTTGGGCAAAGTGCGCGTAAAATGAGGTTGCGCAAAAGATTGGTTTTGCGCGCAATATGGAACGATGTTTACAATCGTTATGTGTAAGGGGTGTTTTGAGATCATAATATAGAAAAATGGAAAATCAATGAAGTGTGAAAAAAACTCAAGTAAGTTCATGAAATATTATGTTGTTTGAAAGAGTTTTTACGCACATGAAGAGGGTTTTAAGCGCGAATGAGTGTTTTTCACGCAGGGTCAAAAATGCCTATAAATATGAGGTGAACCCATCTAATTTGTTAAGTCCTGGCACTTAGAGAAATATTCAGTTCTTAAGAACATAAAATTATACACTATGTGAGTTGCGCAAAAAGAAAGAGGTTTTCATGGAAAAGGGAAGTTCCTCAAAAAAAGTGATAAGTTATGTGAAAAATGAATTTGTGCGAAATAGTTTTTCAGGCCAAAAGTGATTTTTTTCTATGAAAGGAATTTGAATTGTTCATAGGATACCCTAAAGACTATGCAAAAATTTATCAGTATTTTCATGTATTCAGTTGTGCACACGGGAGTTCTTAACAGCTTTTGGATAGGAAAGTGAAGAATTTTTTGAAAGATTTGATTTCTGGAAATTAATCAAGAAGAAGATAAACATTGTTTTACCCTATTTGTTATAAGATGGTGTACATGCACTATTGGGTTGTTTTAAAGTGCTACTCGAGTGTAAGGGCATATCCTACTTGTTGTATTCCATATCAAAGGATTGGTTTCTAGTAGATTGTGTGGTAATAGATTGTTTTCTTACCATACCAAAGACACAACTACTCTTGTTGAGTAGTGAACCTTATAAATCTTGGGTTCTTATGGTGGTGTGTGTTAAATAGGTAAGAAACTCATTAATAGGAGGTGAAGGTTGTTTCAAAAATATGGAAACATAAAAAAGGAAAAGGGTATCCATAATTCACCCCTTTCGCTTCTTAGTGATACTTTGATCCTGATAGGGAACTTTAGAATTTTCCAAAAAATTGGACTTATCTAATATATAATTGAAACTTTTAGAGATTACCATAAAGATGGTTCCTTCAAAGTATTTCTAGGTTTGTCCTCAAGTTTCATGTGTTCTCCACCTTGAACACTGAGTACACTATAATTTCATCGATGAGGACTACCACAAACTAGTCTAGGAAAGGATGAAAGATCAGGTTCAGAAGTACCATGAACACTAATGGGGAATTATTTGTATTCAAATGAATATTTAAGTACTCATAATGATCATAGTAACATCATAATGTTGACTTTTTTATATCCACATCTCGTACTCTAAGACAGTGATAACTTGATATGAGGTCAATCTTCAAGAACCATATTTCCCCTATCAATGGGTCAAAAAGGATATAAATTAATGTAAGTGGATAATAATTATTCATATTCACCTAATTCAGGTGGTAGTAATCCATACATAACCTCAATTTCACATCCACCTTCTTGGTGAACAAAATCGGGGTAGCCTAGAGGGAAACACTAGGTCAAAAAAATCGCTTCCTCTATAACTCCTTCAACTAAACCTTCATCTCATAAATCTTTATGGGAGACATATGATGTATTTTAATAGATATATAGGTTGTACCTGACTGAAATTATATTCAAAAATCTATCTCTAAGTGGGGATGTAATCTCATCACATCCTTGGGAAAGACTTCCTCATACTCTACCACCAATTCCGGAAACTGAACGCCCATATAATCCACATACCCAATGGTAATTCTATCCAATTAATAATTAATTAGTTATATCCTCTTATAAATGATATTATACTCCTCTACATGGGTTTCATTCTTACTGATGAAGAAATATCTCATCCCATTACCACAGACACATTGAATCCTCTTCTTGAGACGGTTGACCTATGCTTGGACTATGGACAGCTTGTTCATACCGAAAATGACATCATAAGGCCTCATCGTTGCTATAAGTATATTTAATAAGAATCTAACTCCTCCAAAATTTGGGTCTCACTACAAAAAAAAATTGTTTGATCACTGAATCTACTCTGTTATGAGTCTCCCAGAGCATGGCACAAGATAATGTCTAAACCGGGGTCTCTAGGTCTTATTCTAGAGAAGTGACAAGAAAAGATAATCCCACACTTCTATCAATTAGTATTGTAGTCAATGTAGAGAAAAAAATATATCATACCTTTAATAATACCTATAAACTCGGGTTCATAGGCCTCCATGTCATGTAGTTATCATCATCCTTGGCCACCAACTCCATGAGCCTGATGTGGACCACCTAGGGGTTGTAGTAGAAATAGATCAAGCCATTATCCACATCTAAATGTCCTCCCTACTCCTATGCTACATATTAGGACCTATGATCCTCCATTAGAAAACCATTTAATCTTCTTGGATGGTCTATAAATTTTCCATACATCAGCTATATGTAGGTTCAGAAAAACTTATACAATATATCCTCTACTGTCATAAGAGAAACATTGTCTTTCTCTAGGATAACAAGAACTATCCTAGTCTCCCTTAAATATTGATCATATATCCTGTTATTTCCTCTTGAATCATCTCTCACGGATAGATCCCAATTATTATCATCGGATGCAAGTTTCTAAGGTCTCAATTTTTCTTGTGCCCACAACCAGCACCAACAATCATCACCTTCTCACCCAGAAAGCTATCTACTACCAATTCTTACCCATGCACTCTGACATAGGTAAGAATTAAAAGAGATGCCACTCCAACCCTAATATCCTAATATAGGTCCCTCTTTAGAGTATATTCTTAGAATAAAATATCACAAACCATATCTAGAGAGTATCATGACGTTTATTGAACATCAAGGAACAGTATAATATGGTCCTGATACCCTGTTAAAGATGTAGAATCTTCTGAGTATGTACTTATCACAATGTGGCTAGATATAACACCTACGTAAAGAGATTTTTAAAATCCACATAATAGAGATATTTCTCATAGTGTGTCTGAATCATTGAATCTACCATCACCCCATAGATCCTTGAAGAAGACTCTCTATGAAGTACACCATCTAGTCTAAAGGTTTCCACATAAAGAAGAAAACTCATCTAACTACCACTATCCAGCCCTAAACTACCTAGGAATCTTGTACACCCTAAACCCTAGTAGTTCACTGCCTTTAAACTCAATGAGTGTTCCTAGAATATTCACATCCTTGGTTGGTACTGCCAGTGTGACCAGATTCTCAATGGGTGGTGCAAAGACTGAAAACCCACCTGAAGGTACCATCTTCTATTCAAGACCCTCCACTAAAGCCTCATCACTTGGAAGATCATCATCACACTCCAATAGTGTATTCCTTGCTAGATAGAATTGTTTATGAATCCTGAAATAAAATCAAGACATACCATAGTCAAAGAGTGTATATGAGGAGATGAATCAAGAAGTAAATCGAAGAAACAACTCATTTTTATATGATGAATGTACCAATGTTTTCATTTGAACAAATTCCAACATTTATCGGGTCAAAAAGTAGATTATAATAGTCTTTTTGAATGGAAAACCCATCCCCTACACCAACACTAGAGTCCATATCTTCATATCCAAACTCAAAACACTTTAACATTGCTGCCCTAGTTCCTAAAAAGAACTCATAGCTTGAAAATATCCAAACTCCAATCCTAAGATGAACCCACTCTAATACCACTCTTTCATAAACCAAACTATTTGGGTCTACCTAGCCAATAATAAGATGAGTGTGATACCCCAATCCCACCATCAAGATGCCAAGGTATGGAAACAAGTAACGAGTAGGAATAACACACACATGGGAGACCTTAGCCTGTATTACATGTACGCACACACATCTCCAATCCACTAACACCATGATGAAATATAAAATTATAGCTGAAACCATAATTCATACATAACATCTATCCCATGTCAGAGTATGAAAAAGCTACTGGAATGAATAAAGGGTCAAATATAATCCCACAAAAACTATAAAATAATCTAACCTTATAAGAAGGAGGAACTACTATTAAAAGAAACACCTGGCATGAACCATGTTCTATATAGATCACTAAACTCAACCTGAACCAGGTCCTCATATGAATTTTACAAAAGGCATATCATCTATATAAGACACGACATGTTTAGGAAGATCCCATGTAGTGGTGAGTATAACAATTCCCAGTAGGACACTCAGAAATCACCAAACATAAAGAATAAAGAGTAGTCATATCAACATCACTAGGATTTTTCAATCACAATATGAGACATAATAATAATAATAATAAACCTAGATATACTCATAACAGACTCCAACTCTCAATGAGGTCTCAACCATACTGCCAGCCAGCAGATTCTGCTCGAGGCTTCAAGGTAATTCTTTTTAGGGAGAAATCACTCCATGATCCATTCCATCACTAATTGTACTCATATGAAATTTCATTCTAATTATTACCTCACAAAATAATCAATTAATGGAACTCAAAATATTTCACAACATAGATAAGGGATCTCACCAAAGGCCTCTAGGGTATAAAAAATAGCACCGACAATAAATTTATATGTAGGGGATCATACACCCATGTAAGTTAGTCATGATGATTCCTCATTACAAACCTAGGTAGGATGAAGGAATTATATGGGATCCCACCTTATACCACATAGAGGGATTATTGAAAATCTATGTAGGAAAAATCTGAAACAGGGGATCACAATCCTATGATTGGGACGAAATTCTGTAACACCCTGATATTTTATGAGAAGTATATTTTTTTATGACTTATGTTATATGAAACATCAAAGGAATATTTCACTACAAAAAACACTAGCTTGGCTTTCTTTAAACACAATCACGACCTTCCTTGATAGCTTGCGTTGTATGCAATACCAAGTTTCACTAAACAGCGATACGCTATTAAAATATTATTAAAACTAGCCGTTATGAATATTAATACCCACTTTTTGAAATTTTATAAATTTTATCTTTCAAAATGGACTTCATTTTTGGATTCGGAATATCGAAATTAGCCTAGGTTAAAAATTTTGTATTTTTCTAAAAACATTGAATTTTTTATGAATACTGAAAACACTGGGTTAATATTTAAAAACCGACTTTTTATTTAAATAATTATTTATTTTATTTAAATTTATTTTAGGTCAAAATTGATACATAATACCTATAAAAGTTCAATTTAATTCATTGGAGTCATTTTATAATAATTTTAGATATATAAAATTTTATTGAACTTTTCACCGTCTTTTACCCACC
Organism: Viscum album; assembly: GCA_963277665.1. Lineage (NCBI taxonomy): Eukaryota > Viridiplantae > Streptophyta > Magnoliopsida > Santalales > Viscaceae > Viscum > Viscum album. Next base: position 1,260,415,359 of record OY728132.1, on the reverse strand, counting down.
TCCTAGGAGATATTGAAAATTTATCTAAAACATAATTTTACCACTTTTGTGAGTGGAATTTAGAAAATTCGAGAGACACAGTTAATATCATGTACTAAAATGTGGTTAAATGAGATGAAAATAATTTTTGGTGAATAGTAACTTTTTACTATTATTTACCACGGTTAAAAGTAAATAGGGTAATTAAGGGTAAAAATGATATTATTATTACCCTAACACATGGCCTAATTCTATTTTATAAGATTAATTCGACCAAAAACAACCTTAAAAATAAAATATTACCATTTAGGTCCACTTGTATTAGATTAGGACATTTATTATTAATTTATTTAAAGAAGTGTTAAAATAGTTAAAATCAAAGTTTAATAACTAAATCATTTTTAATATAGAGTTATACATAATATAAATTCGACTACAAATATTAATTAAAAAGATAAAACTATTTCCTACATAGTGGTAATTTATTTATAATTTTTATACATTAAATAATTTAATTAATTTATGACACAATGATGATGCAGTAATTATCTTATTAATGAAATATTAACATAATTGATGTTATAAATACCCAAATAAATGTAATTTGAGACTTTTTATGAATTAAAATAATTTTATATGTTAACATGAAATGTTAGTATTTATTTAATTAACTTTTTTTGATCTAATAATTCTCTTATGATTTTCACAAAAATCAATTACCAAATAGTGTCAAAATTTGACATAAAATAGTTTTTAAAGAAAATATTATATTATTAGTTGTCATTTTATTTCTAAAAATATAAGGTTCGGAAAAATGACTTATATAAGGTTATATTTATTAATAATAAACAAATTGGGGTTCGTTTGGCTTGTTATAGTAAGTTTATTAACCATATAGAGTAGGAAAACAAGAAGACACAATAAAGGTTAAATTATTTAACTTAGAGTTAAATCTAAATGATAAGGTTAAAATAGTAACCTAAATTTGTCTAAAATCTATGGGATGAGATGATTTATAACCATCCCCACCTTAGATTTGAAATAAATCAATTTGGAGCTATTAAAACCCGAATATGACTTTATAATAAAAAAATACTTTAAGTTTTGTCTAAGGTGCCCCTCTCCTCCCTTATAAAAGGGCACCTCCTCCCTCTCCTCATCACACCACTTCGAGCCTTTAATCTCGGCCAAACCCTACCAAGTTATCTTCTAAACTTCCATAGAAATATTCTAGAGGTTTTGGTCTTCTTCAAATACCATCTTTAGTGCCCTAAAAGAAGGTTAAGAAGAGGCGCTTCAAAGAAGAGGTAATGTCTGTTACCGATTCTTTCAACTTTATTTATTCTTATACTTATTCTTCTTTAGTTGTTTCATTATGAAGTAATAACATCAGTATCACAAATATACTGATATGTTATTATAAATATGAATAAACCCTATTTCACCTTCTATCCATCCTACGGAAAATGAAATCACCGCGCGTGCGTACGTACGGAATACCGTCTCCACGTCGTGGTGTAATCTTTTTTCCACCACCACCTTACTTGGATGGGTATAATGGTGTAAATAATAACTATATATGATTATTTTAAAGTGATATTGATTCTGAAATAGTTTAAATACACTTCAATACAATTCCATGATCATGGGAATGATATCATCGCTCGTGCGTACGCACGGCCTACCGTCTCCACGATGTGATGCGACTCGTTCCACATGATATTCATTGCATAATGATTATATAAATGAATTGAATTAATAAATATGATATATATTACACTAATACCATTATTTAAATGAGGTATCTATGACCTAAAAGAAGAATAAGAATTCATTCTAAAAAACACGCATAAGAACAAAAAGCAATAAACACCTGAATAACAAGTAACAATGAAATATTACTAATAAGAATCTAAGAATATGACCATATATGATATCATAACAATGAGTATGTTTCTGGAATAAATAAATGACATTATATAAATCATTATACAGGAGTTTTGGACATGTAAAAAGCATATCGGACCTAAGGTAAGGGAAAATCTCGCAATCTCATTTTTATCCTAGATTGTTTATACTTCCGAATTTACTGGGGAATATTTATCATCCACATCCATGTTTCCTCAATATGTAATATTATTTCCATCCACCTACAATTTGTTAAATCCAATTTCACTCATTGGTGAGTTTTTAGTAAAAGATATGAAAGGAATCTTTTTTCATTTTTAGTACGAGGTACTTTTTTGACTTTTCCGGCCAAAGTACGAGAAGAATGTTTTTCTTTAACTTATACAACATGAACGGATTTTTAGAACATTATTTTCATGAATCTTACTTTACAAGTTTTCAAGTTTATTTTTAATCAAATTCTTTAAGTTTAAAATTTTATGACATGTTAAGAAAGGAAAAATTTCTTTGAAGTAGAAAGGATATTTTCCTCAAGAATGGAGTTCAATCATTTTATCAAAATTATTTTCCATCTAAGATAATATAGGGTTCTGTTTCTATCCCTATTTTTACATTTATTTGATTATGTTATGATGGAATTATTTTTATGATGTCCTTTTATCTTATATTGATTATGTTAGGATGGCATGATGTTTAAGAATCCCATTTCTATTACATGGGTTATGCTATGATGTATGATTTATGATCTTGTGGAACACATAATAATGGTATAATTATGAGATGGGTGGGACCTATATATCCCTCCAATGCATTGGGTAAAGATTTATATCTCATGAGATAGACATGGCTAGAACGGCAGGTTAAACCGGTTCAGTGAAACAGGACCGAAACGAGGAGTGAACTCGGTTCAGAAATGGACTTTATCCTCTACGATAGTCTTGGCAATGAGTCTTGACTACTAAGAAATGATTATCTATGATTATGTGTGTATGACACAAAGTTCCATGTTTTATGTTATGATTATTGGGATTACATTTCACTACTATGATTTATCCCATGTTATGAAATTATGATCCCTTTTGCAGGTTAAGATTTTAAAAATGTTATGTTCTTATGAATATGATGTGATTGATATTTCTTTTGTTTACCCTTACTGAGCATTTGAGCTCACCCTTTTGTATGTTTTCTTTTCCCCAGGTCAGGAAGAAAGATATTTAGTAAGATATGTAGAGACCCGAAGCATAACGTACATGTACATTACATTACTTTTGCGGAATACTTAGTACATAACAAAAACACACACACAAGGACCATAATAGTTTAGTGTCTTTGGAAACTCGGAATATAATCTTCTAATCGTGGTGAAAGATCTTCAACATCTCCCATAAAGATCTTCCATTTTTTTACCTAAAACCTTTATTTATATCCTGGGGAAAAGAAAACATAAAAGGGTGATCTCAAATGCTCAGTAAGGGTAAACAAAAGAAATATCAATCACATCATATTTATAAGAACATAACATTTTTGGAAATCTTAACCTGCAAAAGAGATCATAATATCATAACATGGGATAAATCATAGTAGTGAAATGTAATCCCAATAATCATAACTTAAAACATGAAAAATTTTGGCATACACACATAATCATAGAGAATCATTTCTTATTAGTCAAGACTCATTGCCAAGACTATCTTAGTGGACAAAGTCCATTTCTGAACCGAGTTCACTCCTCGTTTCAGTCCTGTTTCACTAAACCAGTATAACCTACCTTTCCAGCCATGTCTATCTCATGAGATATAAAATCTTTACCCAATGCATTGGAGGTAGATATAGGTCCCACCCATCTCATAATGATTCCATTCTTATGTGTGCCACAAAATCATAAACCATACATCATAGCATAACCCATGTAATAAAAATGGGAATCTTAAACATCATGACATCATAAAACAATTCATATAAGATAAAGGAATTCATAAAAACAATTCCATCACAACATAATCAAATCAATGTAATAATAGGGATAGAAACATAACCCTTTATTATCTTAGATGGAAAATAATTTTGATAAAACACTTGAACTCCATTCTTGAGGAAAATATCCTTTCTACTTCAAAAACATTTTCCTTTTTAACATGTCATTAAATTTTTAACTAAAAGAAGTTGATTAAAAATAAACTTGAAAACTTGTAAAGGAATATTCTTGGAAATAATGTTTTAAAAATCCATTCATGCCGTATAAGTTAAAAAAACATTCTTCGCACTTTTGTCGGAAAAGTCAAAAAGTACCTCGTACGAAAAACGACACAAGATTCCTTTCATATCCTTTACTAAAAACTCACCGAAGGGTAAAATTAAATATAAACTATTTTAGAAGGATATAAATATTACATATTGAGGAAACATTGATGTGGATGATAAAATACACCCCAGTAAATTCTAAAGTATAAACAATCTCGGATAAAAATTAGATTGTGATATTTCCCTTACCTTAGGTCCGATTTGCTTCATAAGTGTTCGAACCTCCTGTATAATTATTTAAATAATGTCATTGAATTATTCAAGAATCATACTCATTGTTATGATATCATATATGGTTCACTTATGACTTTATATTACCCGTTATTTTGTAAATTCCATGTTAAAAAGCGTTTTTGGTAAAATTGTTTCATTTATCGTCCGTGTTTTGACTTGTAATTATTCATATGATTACTTAGATCATGATTACTTAATTTCAGAATATAAAACATGATTTATATATAATATATATTCATAATATACATATATATAATAAATCAGTAAATGGAAATAAATACACCGTTCATGGAGACGGTAGGTCGTACGTACGCATTAACGCTGTTTTCGTTTCCTTATTGAGCTGAATAGAATTAAGTAGATTTCATACATATATATACACATAAATCCAGTATCATTATTATGTCATATATTTCATGATCACTTTTTATATATACTTTATAATCATTCATGAATGGTAAATCATTGAGAATGAATCTCATCGCGTTGTGGAGACGGTATTCCGTACGTACGCACGAGCGATGATGTCATTCCCATGATCGTGGAATTTTATTAGAGTGTATGTATACTATTACAGAATCAATATCACTTTACAATAATCATATATAGTTATTATTTACACCATTATACCCATCCAAGTAAGGTGGTGGTGGAAAATAGATTACACCATGGCGTGGAGACGGTATTCTGTACGTACGCACGTGCGGTGATTTCGTTTTCCGTAGGATGGATAGATGGTGAAATAGGATTGTTTCATACATATAATAACATATCAGTATATTAGTGATACTGATGTTATTACTTCATAATGAAACAACCTTAGAAGAAGAAGTGGAAGAAGAAATAAATGTGAAAGAATCGGTAACGGAAATTACCTCTTCTTTGAAACGCCTCTTTGAGACCTCCTCTTGGGGAACTAAAATTGGTCTTTGAGGAATACCAGAACCTCTAGGATGTTTCTATGGAATTGGAGAAGTGAATTTGGCAGAGGTTGTCCGATCTTGAATGCTCAAATTATTGTGAGGAAGAGAGGGAGGGGTGCCCTTTTATAAGGGAGGAGAGGGGCACCTTTGGAATAACTAAAAATATTATTTTATTATAAAGTCAAGTTCGGTTTTAAATAGCTCCAAATTGATTAATTTCGAAGATAAGGTGGGGATGGGTCTAAAGCCTCTCATCCAATAGAATTTAGACAAGTTTAGGTTCTTATTTTAACCTTATCATTTAGATTTAACATTAAGTTAAATAATTTTACTTTTATCGTGTCTTCTTGTGTTCTTACACTATAAGGTTAATAAACTTACTATAAGAAGCCAAAAGAACCCCAAGTTGTTTATTATTAATATATATAACCATATCTAAGTCATTTGGACGAACCTTATATTTTTAGGAATAAAATACCAATTAATAATATAATATTTGTTTAAAAAACTATTTTATGTCAATTTTGACACTATTTAGTAATTGATTTTTGTGAAAATCATAACAGAATTATTAGTTTGAAAAAAGTTAATTAAATTAATAATAACATGTGATATTAACCTATAAAATTAGTGTAATTCATAAAAAGTCTCAAATTATATTTATTTGGGTATTTATAATATCAATTATTAGAATTGTTCCCTATTCTGGTAATTACTGCATCATCATTGTGTCATAAATAAATTAATTTATTTAATGTCTAAAAATTATAAATAAAATATAATTATGTAGGAAATCTTATTATATTTCTAATTAATATTTAAAATCTAATTTATCTTATGTATAACCCTATATTAAAAATGTGTTAGTAAATAAACTCTGATTTTAACTCTTTTAACTCTTCTTTGAATTGAATAATAATAAATGTCCTAATATAATCCAAGTGGGCCTAAATGGTCATATTTTATTCCTAAGGTTGTTTTTGGTCGAATTACACTTATCCAATAGAATTAGGACATGTTTTAGAGTAATAATAATATCATTTTTACCATTAATTACCCTATTTACTTTTAACCGTGGTAAATAAAAGTAAAAAGTTATTATTCACCAAAAATTATTTTCATCTCATTGAACCACATTTTACTTAATAACATCAACCGTGTCTCTCGGATTTTTTAAATTCCACTCACAGAAGAGGTAAAATTAAGTTTTATGTAAAATTCATTTTTCTTAACTACCACTTAGTGGTTTTACTATTCATCAAAAAATGAATGTTTCCAGGAAAAATACCAAAAATTAGGTCTAAGCTATATTGGATATTATGAACTCAAAAATGATGTCTATTTTAAAAAATTCAAAACATATCGGTTACATTAACTAATTTGAAAATTAATTTCTGTCGTCAAAACAAATAGTGTGTTTTTAAGAGAAAATAACTATCAAAAGATTGACACTTGTTTATAACTGGTTTAAATGTGAAATTACATCTAATGACCAACATTGTATTAAATTGTAAAAATATATTCTAAATATACTTTAAAACCACTCAAATTAATAATTTATCACTATTAATTATTTCTATTAAAAAAATTGTTTTTAATTAAAATTTAATAATTTTCACTATTCATCAGAATATGAAAGTTATCCGAAATGTACAAAAATTTCACCCTAAGCTAATTTCCATATTCCGAATCCAAAAATGAAGTCCATTTTTGAGAGGTAAAATTTCTAAAATTTTAAAAGGCGGTTATTACTATTCATAACGGCTAGTTTTAATAATATTTTAATAGCATATCGTTGTTTAGTGAAACTCGGTATTGCGTACTACACAAGCTATCGAGGAAGGTCGCGATTGTGTGTAATGCTAGGAAAGTCAAAGATGTGTGTTGTGAAATCTCCTTTTGGTGTAGCGTACAACATAAGACATTAATGAAATTAAAAAGAATATTTTTCATAAAATCTCGGGGTGTTACATTCTACCCCCCTTAAAATGAATTTCACCCTCAAAATTCGTTGGGGTTATAAATGGTTTACTATTCGAAAATTTCTTTGATAAAAACCCACATTGTAAAAAGGAATACCAAAACCAATCTTTAAAAACGAAAGTATGAAACGTAACGGTTACACAAATAAACTAATCACTGAGTTTCCACATAGGTGAAAATATGGATATGGAAGAGAAATCTAACCATCATGTTCTGATGGAGAGTGGTAGAGAACATGGCTATAGAAAAGCCAGCAATCACAAAGCCATAAATTTGTGCTGATCTATGGTTCCATCTGATTAATCGGATATAAGGGAACAGGGACAAAATTTTTGGTTTTCAATATCATTTCCCTAAAGTTGAAAATTTTGAATTAGAAGAAATACTTGCTTGATTTTGGTACAATATCACTGTTGTTCGTGAATTTAACAATTTCCACTTCATCCCTTAAAGAAATGAAGTTGAATTTGTTATTCATGATGTGTTAGCAGATCTTGTGATAGAATGATGGGTTATTCCATCTCTTTCAAACAAAAGGTTAGCAAAAGTTATAATTCCATCTTATGGTTAATCGTATATGGTTCCAAAAATGAACTTATACTTCATATATCATACAACTTAATAAAATAAAACTAGTTTCTACTAACCAGGGACTTCCTATAGGCCAGTGGTAGGCGATAAAGGCCAGTCGCACTTCTGTTTTGGGTTTGATTCCCACAGCCTTATTCGACGTGATGGGCTGTCGCCCGTCCTGTAGGTTGTCCTTTTCCTAAAACTACATTACTATAACATCCCATCAATAATATCAAAAAAAAAGTTCTATCCTTAAAAAATACTAAATTATGTCCAACATAATCCATTCCAATCTTTAGGCTTATCTAAAATAATGATATCTAATCTCATATTATAGTGAAAACGATTACCAAAGAGTTCATACAACTAGCATGTTAATACTATTGTTGATCCCCATATATCATGAGATATGTCTTATTGGTCACATTCCAAATATTCAAAGGCCTTAATCATGTATTCTCTTGAAAAAAATGAATACCCATTAAACCTTATGAATGCTGTTAAAAGTTAACTCTTTCCACATACCAAAATCCTCAATATTCTATATACTCAAACCATGATATCACTTAGTCCTTATATCAATCATGAGCTCAGGAATACTGTCAAACATTTCATTTTTTCCTTATCCCTTCCTTATGAGCATATCATCTTTTTTTTAAAAATATCTCAATCACTTTCCATGATTACCGGTACCATAAAATTATTGAAAACCACAATAGACCAATACATAAATATTCCAATATTCTACGATACTATATACAACATTATTTTGGAATCCCATTACATAAACACTTAATCATTCCACGACATCGTTTTCATATTCAACATCGCCAATGGTGATCACATATGACTTCCCTTTGTCCTTTTCCCTAAGTGGTTGCTCATGTCGATCATCACTAACCCTTGGATTAGGGCATTTATTAGTATAATGCCCCATTTCCTTGCACTTGAAGCATTGATGTGTAGTGGGTTCATTCTGTGTATCCCTTCCTTTGTTTGCATCATTAGACATCTTCTTCCCATCATTGCGGTATTCAAATGCCCGATGACCTTCCTTTCCACATTTGAAACATTTACTTGTCCCTTTAAGACAATCTCCACCATGCTTCTTTCCACACTTTGAGCATAAGGAAACATTCATCTTCTTTTCACCATTATTCTGAGATTTATCCTTGAACTCCATCTTTCGTTTCTTGTCAAAACTATGAGATGGGTAAGTAACACCAACTACCATTTCTACCTTGATAGCACCACGCACAATTTCTTCATAGATACTGAAGTCTCTTATAGCTAATGCCCTTCGAAGACTTGGTTTTAAGCCACTGAAGAATCGATCAACTTTACTTTCAGGTTGGATGATAAAGCCAGATGCATACCTTGCAAGCCTTGTAAAATTCTCTTCGTATATACCAACAGATTCATCATCCTTTTTCTTTAGTTTAAGAAACTCCTTCTCCATATTTTTACGAAGAATACGAGGGAAGTACTTATTGAAAAATAAGTTCTTGAACTCGTCCCATTCCATGGACTCAATTTCATCTCTTGGCCTCGTATTCTTGATAAGATTCCACCATTGATAAGCTTCACCTTCCAAACGATATACTTCTAAGATGACTTTATCATGTTCTAAACATTGAAGAACTAAAAATATCTTTTCAGTGGTACTGATCCATTTTTCAGCAACAAGTGGATCAGAAGGCCCACTGAAAGAAGGTGGACGTTGCCTCATGAAGGACTCAATAGAATATTTTTCCATTCTCTGCTCATTTGGAAGTCCAGAATGATTCATAGATTGTGTAAGTATAGCAATAAGATTTTTCACTCCATCTCCCATAACATTTGTTTGTTCAGGAGGACAATCATTGCATTGTCCATTGCATTGATCAACACGGTTCCTTCGGGTTCCAGCCATCGTCTAAAACCCAAAAAGAATAGTGTGAGAGGCAAAAATCATGCTAGGGAAAACAACATAATAAAGGGGGAGTACCTTCAATATCTAACATCTTAAATTATATTCTAAGATTGTTACCGTAGTTCTAGAACTATATCCTATACGTATACTTATCCTTAGGGACATCGCTAGACATACCTTAGAAATATCTCTAGGGATCTCACTAACGTTTTCGCACCCTAGTTTCCAAAGGTTGACTAAACCTTTCCTCTGATACCAACTGTAGAGACCCGAAGCTTAACGTACATGGACATTACATTACTTTTGTGGAATACTTAGTACATAACAAAAACACACACACAAGGTGGTGTGAGGAAGAGAGGGAGGGGGTGCCCTTTTATAAGGGAGGAGAGGGGCACCTTTAGAATAACTAAAACTATTATTTTATTATAAAGTCAATTTCGGTTTTAAATAGCTCCAAATTGATTAATTTCGATAATAAGGTGAGGATGGGTCGAAATACTCTCATGCAATAGAATTTAGACAAGTTTAGGTTCCTATTTTAACCTTATCATTTAGATTTAACATTATGTTAAATAATTTTACTTTTACCGTGTCTTCTTGTGTTCATACACTATAAGGTTAATAAACTTACTATAAGAAGAAAAAACAACCCCAAGTTGTTTATTATTAATATATATAACCTTATCTAAGTCATTTGGACGAAACTTATATTTTTAGGAATAAAATACCAATTAATAATATAATATTTGTTTTAAAAACTATTTTATGTCAATTTTGACACTATTTAGTAATTGATTTTTTTTGAAACTCATAAAAGAATTATTAGTTCAAAAAAAGTTAATTAAATCAATAATAACATGTCATATTAACCTATAAAATTAGTGTAATTCATAAAAAGTCTCAAATTATATTTATTTGGGTATTTATAATATCAATTTTATAATTTTTCCCTATTCTGGTAATTACTGCATCATCATTATGTCATAAATAAATAACTTTATTTAATGTCTAAAAATTATAAATAAAATATAATTATGTAGGAAATATTATTATATTTCTAATGAATATTTACAATCGAATTTATCTTATGTATAACCCTATATTAAAAATGTTTTAGTAAATAAACTCTGATTTTAACTCTTTTAACTCTTCTTTGAATTGAATAATAATAAATGTCCTAATCTAATCCAAGTGGGCCTAAATGGTCATATTTTATTCCTAAGGTTGTTTTTGGTCGAATTACACTTATCCAATAGAATTAGGACATGTTTTAGGGTAATAATAATATCATTTTTACCCTTAATTATCCTATTTACTTTTAACCGTGGTAAATAAAAGTAAAAAGTTATTATTCACCAAAAATTATTTTCATCTCATTGAACCACATTTTACTTACTAACATCAACCGTGTCTCTCGGATTTTTGAAATTCCCCTCACAGAAGCGGTAAAATTAAGTTTTATGAAAAATTCATTTTTCTTAACTACCACTTAGTGGTTTCACTATTCATCAAAAAATGAAAGTTTCCAGAAAAATACCAAAAATTAGGTCTAAGCTATATTTGATATTATGAACTCAAAAATGATGTATATTTTACCAAATTAAAAACATATCAGTTGCATTAACTAATTTAAAAATTAATTTCCATCGTCAAAACAAATAGCGTTTTTTTATGAGAAAATAACTATCAAAAGATTGACACTTGTTTATAACTGGTTTAAATGTGAAATTACATCCAATGACCAACATTGTATTAAATTTTAAAAATATATTATAAATATACTTTAAAACCACTAAAATTAATAATTTATCACTATTAATTATTTCTATTAAAAAAGTTGTTTTTAATTAAAATTTAGTAATTTTCACTATTCATTAGAATATGTAAGTTATCCGAAATGTACCAAAATTTCACCCTAAGCTAATTTCGATAATCCGAATCCAAAAATGATGTCCATTTTGAGAGGTAAAATTTCTAAAATTTTAAAAGGTTGTTATTACTATTCATAACGGCTAGTTTTAATAATATTTTAATAGCATATCGTTGTTTAGTGAAACTCGGTATTGCGTACTACACACGCTATCGAGGAAGGTCGCGATTGCGTGTAATGCAAGTCAAGTAAAAGATTCGTGTTGTGCAAGCTCCTTTTGGTGTAGCGTACAACATAAGACATTAATGAAATTAAAAAGAATATTTTTCATAAAATCTCGGGGTGTTACAAGATATGCCAAAAGGCTAGATATGATGAAATAAATGGGAGACAACGTAGATTATTTATGAACCAGTTGTTTATGTTTCCCAGTTTCTAAAGACACTATACCTATAGGGTCCTTTCATTGTTTTTTTATATGTTGTAATATGTGTGATTCAATTTTGAAGTAATAACAATGTATGTAATGTATGGGTCGTTATAAATTCCACACTGTAATCTCATGTAGATAGACTAAGGTAACACACCCAACTAATACTGATCTAAAATAAAAGGACTGAGGGAATCAACCATCCCTATAAAAATTACTTGTCGTGCATTGGGTGTACATACTATTTCTTGTCCTCCCATGGTCTCCTCATGTCTTTTCGTCCCACACGGAATGTATTTCTCTATATATATTGTATGTCATTTTGGATACATGGCATGTGAAGGTATATTGGAACTTGGTGTGTTCCACCTTCCTGAGTCCTTATGACACATCAGATTCCCATGTTCTTTGGGTTGTGCTCATGTACTATGGTTATTCCTTTATAACAAGTCTTGCCTAAGTATCGGGTCTTTCCCATGTACTCTGGCCATGATCATGTGTATGGTCGTGTCTGAGACTGTGTACCTCTAGAGTAAAAATTGAGACCCAAACACTAGGCCACATAGTGTGTGACACATGTCACACAGTGTGTGATATTATTCTCTATGTGTAAACCCTAGCACCATATAAGGGGGTAATACACGATTCATGTTATTCTCGAGTACATTCCAGGTGGTCATAATTTTCTTAGAAATCCTAGTTTCTTCCTATGGTTCTCACCCATTCCATCATCACTATCTATTCTACCTAAATATCTACTCATAAAAGTGTATTTCGGATCGTCTGTGCATTTCCATCACAGGTGACTAGAATCTGGCCATTAGAATTAAATTGTAAACCATCCACATCAAACCGCATCAATTGCACACTCGAACCATGAAGTGAAAAACTCTTGATCTGGTCCCAATTAATCCTTTTTCATCATCACACATCACAACTACATCATCAATATCATTCCAAAACCTATGGTTTTGATATTTTTCACCAAATATCCATTATGCAATGATCTTCATTAGGGTATTTTTTGAACCTCCATCCAAAGAAATTCCAAGGATGATCACACAAAGAATGAGAGGATAAGTGCATAAAACACAAACATTAGGAACAAACTTTGCCCAATTTTCATGTTGGTGCCAATATATTGTTGTTGTAAATATGAAAAAAAATAGTGAAAATTAAATAATATCAATTCATATATTCTAGGATGATGATTGCATCAACTATAAATCATTTTCCGAACCATGAATCAAGATATTTAAATAATTCAATTTTGTTTGACATGGGATTATAAAAAATGGGATAAATCTATAAAACAACATTGTACCTCATATTTTTATTGATCACTAAATAATGACATTATCATGTCGTAATCATTGGTGATATCCACAAGATTTGATTGGCACGTAGATTTACAATCCAAAATCTATCCTTGGTTGTCTAAGAGTGCTCCTAAAGTTGATCCTCTCTCAATCCCTAAGGTTATGTGGATAAAGATATGGATTTTACATAAGCACATACATGTAGAGGATAATTAGTTTTATTCTTTAATTATAATAATTAAATAAATATAATAATTTGTTAATCATTATTATAACCACCATGGCCATCAAGTTGGCCACCCAACACACATAAATATTATGTCGCGCTTTGGGTAAAACTCATATCTTGAGTCAATAATAGCCTTATATTTCTATCATAAGAATCCATTAAATTATTACTAAAAAACAAAATTTTCATTATATAACATATTTCATATTTGTATTATATCCTTACCAAGCCTCCACAGGCCTCAGAATCTTATTCTTACTTAGTTTCTGGCTCTAAAAATTTTCCTTAAAATATTTTAAATTATTACAAGGAAAAAGCAAATTGGTTATGGTATAAGTATAATATAACATCCTAAAGATTGGGTAAAATAGATATTGTGTGGTTATCGTAGTAATGTTATAACTGTTTGGATACTAAAAGTGAATATAGGTTCTAGAATAGATGTACCTATGGATAATAACCTTGGTAAAGGTATGTTGGGTATTAACTTAGTCTTCTCTTGGTGTACAGTAAAGCGGCCTAACTAAATACCTTGTTTGAAAATCCTAATGGATATTATTTGGTAAATCACATTATCTTTTGAAACCATAATGAAGTATTTATTTCAAAATTACATTAACAGATTGTTTTAAAAAGTATGAGAGAACGAAACTTAAAGTAACCTAGGTATAACCAAGAGAGTTAATGGATTGTAACGTCCCAGTTCTAGGTAACGCCCAAAGTTTCCCCGTACTCGGTTGGTTACATGGCCTCAGGCGCATTTACCTGAACGCCAAAGGTTATTGACTAGAAGCGAAGGCATTGGGTGTGATAGTGGGGAATTTATGCCCTCATTTGTAGAGTAACACAGTGGAAACAACATATAAAAGTAGTAGTAGCAGTAATACCACACAATAGGTAAAAAACGGAAGAATGAATGTGAGTAAACAACTGGATCACATATATAAATGATGTGTGTCACATATTTATAGAAAATCAACCAAACAAGTCACAATTCTAGAATAAATTACTAAACTAAAGTACAAGAAAACAAAAAAAACTCCAGCAGCATCACAAGCCTCAAATTGGTCTCATTCCCTCCTGCTCCATATAAATCAAGTACCTAAAGTAGAAGGGATATTGCCCTTATCTATACCTGCAACAATATAATCTGTTTGGGCCCAAAATCATGACCCAAACAGGTGTGAGATGAGTCCCATTAGGAAACCACCAAAAGAAATGTTCCTACCTGTTAGTGAATATATATATGTATATAGCATGAAAATATAAAAAATGAAGTAATAAACAAGGAATAACTTAAAGTAAACAATCCTACAGTTTCAACTACCTTCATTTACATATACCAATTATTCAACCAATCAACACAAGAAACCACATGGGAAGTTCTCATAATCTAACCCCTATGGTTCATCTTAGACAAAGACTCTCTAAGGAAGCACTCACCGTCAATTCCTCTTGTGGTCTTTTAACGGTAAAATATAGACTCTCTGAGGAAGCACTCAACGTCCAATTACCCTTGTGGCCTGGAAATGGTATTCTACAGACACTTTTATGAAGCACTCAACATCCATCCCCCCTATGGTCTTAAAATGTGAAAGGTAACATACACTCTGGGGAAGACCTCAATGTTTATTTCCCCTATAGTCTCACTACACCAGGTTCTCATAGCCATGTGTAATAAAATTGTTCACAAACGATATCCATTAGCCAAAGTGACTCTCAAAATACACCTTGGCTAATCAAATACAATTCATAACACAATATTTACATATAATAACAACTCCATCATAACAACACTAG
This sequence comes from Viscum album, assembly GCA_963277665.1. Taxonomy (NCBI): domain Eukaryota; kingdom Viridiplantae; phylum Streptophyta; class Magnoliopsida; order Santalales; family Viscaceae; genus Viscum; species Viscum album. The sequence continues at coordinate 1,260,399,895 of OY728132.1, read as the reverse complement.
GCATGGAAATCATAATAACCTAACAAGCAGTTCTAGATCCAGTGGCCAATGTCAACAAGCATGGGAAAACACATCCATAAGCAAGTTAATAAACCTAATTCAAAATCAACAACCCTTACTCTAGCAAAAAAACAAGAGCATGAATCATCAAGGTAAGATTTATGAATAACTCAATACCCTAAATAGGTTATTTGTCACTTATTTAAAATATAACTCAAAGAAAACTATGGAAAGGCACAATGCACCTTCCTCAATGATGTACGATCGATATAGTTAAATCACAGCCTTTGATTTGACATATAACTTATAAGATCTAAAAAAAATCAAAACCATTCAACCTAAAATATCTCAAGAGATAAGATAAAATTTGAGAAGATACTCAAGAAAAGGGAAGAACTCACAGAATTGATTCCAACATAATTGACAGTGTTTGACTCGGAGAGTGTACAGTGGTTTGGTGGATCAAGGATGAATCGTTGCTCCCAATCACTCCTAGACAAGATGGGGTAAGGAGAATACAATTCTAGGAATGAGACACAACCCTGGTCCATTTAATTAAATAAAATAAAAAGTACACAATGTGTATTATTATTGAACATGACATGTATCCACCTCAATTGGCCCCTAACATTAGAAATCTACCAAGTCACCCCACACTGCCATGTCTAGGCTGTTACATTCCCAAGACGTAGTCATACGCGGTAATAAGGTACATTCCATATACTCCTTAAATTTTGAAAAACTCCACTTTTCCTAAAAAACAACATAAAACAAGAACCATACCTAAAAAAAGATTCGAGTTCTTACAAACTCCCCCTGAAAGAATTTCATCCCCGAATTTCCTTAAAAACCTGTCGAAGAAGAAGAATCCTTCAACATCTCCAGCCACTATGATCACACATCAGCCTCCCTCTCCCAAGTCTCATCATGTACTCTCCCATGCTGCCCAAAAACCCATACTAGAGGAACAGACCACCCTTGGGGAACATTCGCGTTGCGATCAAAAATTTGGATAGGATGCTCCTTGAATGATGCATCCACCTCTAACTCAACCTCCTTAGGTTGAAAAGAATGAGACAGATCTAATAAGTAACATCACAACTAAGAAACTTGAAAGAAATCAAGCATTTCTCGGTGCCTCTAAGGTAACTACAATCAATAGGAAACTGGCCCGACTCTCTCCAAAACTTCAAATAGCCCAATGTATCTCAGTGAAAGCTTACCCTTTCTTTTAATCCTCCAGTGTCCCAACATCGGTGTGACCCATAGGAAAACCTGATCTCCAACCTTGAACTCCAGAGGTCATCTCTAATTATCATCATAAGATTTATGTCATGACCGTGATGTAGCAATCCTCTTCCGAATTAACTCCACCTTCTCTGTGGTATCTTGGACAAGACGAGGTCCCAGCATTGCTACCTCTCCTGCTTCTAGCCAACCTTGGGGTGATCGGCATGGCCTACCATACAAAGCCTCATAAGGTGTCATCTTAATAGTTTCCTGAAAACTATTATTGTAGGAAAACTCTACTATAGGTATGTGCTTCTCCCAAGAACCTCCAAAAATCTAGGATGCAAGCTCGAATCGTGTCCTCTAGCACCGGAATCGAATGATCGGACTAGCCATCTGTCTGGGGATGGAAAGTTGTACTCAGAAGTACCTGTATACCCAAAGCCCTTTGTAGTCCCTACTAGACATGAGAAGTAAAATTAGAATCTCTATCTGAAAAGATGGAGGGTGGAACCCCATGTAAACGTACAATCTCTCGGATGTACAACCTTCACAGGTCACCAACACTAAAGGTCTCCTTGATCAGTAAGAAATGTGAAACCTTCATGATTCTAACTTTGATAACCCAAACTGCATCATTCCCTTGAGGTGATCTCGGGAAACCTATCATGAATTCCATCATGACATCATTCCACTTTCACTCGGGAATGGGTAACTGCTGCAAAAGCCCTGTTGGTCGCTGATTCTCCACCTTCACCTACTAACAGGTGAAACACCTCATGACCAAACTAGAAACATCTCTCTTTATGTTGGGCCACCAATTCTGATGATGTAGATCTCGATACATATTTTTGACACTAGGATGAACTACCCAAACTGAGGAATGAGAATCCAACATGAACTCCTCACGTATGTATCCGGACACCAATACACGCCCACGAAAATGCAAGATTTCATCCTTGCCTACTATACATCTAGGAATATGGTCCTCTCCTGAGACACTCTTCTGTAGAAATAGGCCTTAAAAATCTAATAGCTGCCTCATTTTAACTCAATAAAAAAGAGTAGAGGTAATAGCTATATAAGAAATAAACGTCTTCCCCTGTCTGTCATGCACCTCTAGATGCATCTCAGATAATAGAGCCATATGCTTCCACTTACTGCTGGCCTCCTGAACTAACTGTACTTGAGTACTCCTTCTCAATGCATCAGTCACTAAGTTTTCTTTACCAGGTGTGTATTCTAGCTCAAAGTCAAAAAATAAAGGTACTCAACCCACCTTTGCTGTCTCAAATTCAGGTCACACTGGGTAAAGATATACTTGAGAATTTTTTGGTCGGTCAAAACCACAAAATTCTCTCCCAATAGATAATGTCTCCAACAACACAAGTCATGAACAACTACAGCCAGATCAAGATCGTGTATTGGGTAATTCCTCTCATGTGGCGTCAACTATCGAGACCTGTATGCAATGACGCCTTCCCCATGTATAATCACTTCTCCCTGCCCGATACCTGATGCATCATAGTAAACAGTATAACTCTTTCCCGACTCTAGAAACTCTAGTATCGGTGATAAAGTCAACCTCCCTTTCATCTCCATAAAAGGAAAATAATAGGAATATTTCCACAGGTACTTCACACCCTTCTTAGTTAGGCCCATCAATAGAACTGTTATGCGTGAAAAGTCCTATATAAAATGGCTATAGTAACCATCCATCCCTAGAAAACCATGTAACTCAAAGAAATTCTTTGGATGCTCCTCAGAAACTACTACCCTCACTTTCTTAGGGTCCACTGATACTAATGTCTCTGAAATGACATGACCCAATAAGTGAATCCGGTCCATACAAAAGTGGAATTTTTGAGATCTTATCATATAACATATGTTATCTCAATGTACTCAAAATGATCTCAAGATGTGTGGCATGGTCATGTCGAGTGTGATATTAACCCAGATATTGTCCATGAAGACCACTAAAAATGAATCCTAGTATAGATGAAACACTCGATTCCTTAGGGCCATGAAAACTGCAGGCATGTTTGTGAGACCAAAAAGCATAACCACATACGTTTATAGACTATACAGATTCTGAAAGGCTGTAACAGGTATATCTGATGGTCTAACACATAGCTGATGGTAACTAGATCTCCATTAAATCATTGAGAACACCTGGGATCCTATAATCTGAACAAGGAGATCATAAATCCTCATCATGGGATATTAGTTCTTGACCGTCAACTAGTTCAGCTTCCGATAATCCACACAGAGTCTGAGTGTACTATTCGACTTCTTCACAAATAGGACAGGTGAACCCCAAGGAGAAGTACTGGGTCAGATGAATCCTTTGCCTAAAACTCCTCTAACTACTTCTTGAGCACCTGTATCTCTAGTGTAGCCATCCTATAAGGAGTAATGGACACCAGTGTTGCTTCTAGTGAAATTTCAATAGAGAAATCTACCTCTCACTCCAAAGAAAAACCTAAAAAGTCCTCTGGAAAGACATCTCTGAAATGATCAACCACTGGAAGAAGGTCCATCTCTGAATTCCCCTGGTAATATGGATACAGATTATAAATATGGGTTGTAACTCCTCCCAACCCATGATGGTCGGGTCCAGCTCTGCTCTCCTGGACATCCCATTTTCCCTTATGTAGAAATGACCCTCCCTCTGGTGACATGAAACTCACCCTACGACGATAGAAATCGAAGATGGCCTGGAAGGGAACCAACCATTCCATTCCAAGAATCAAAATCAAATCTTGTCATCTCTATGACATAAAGGTTCTATAATAAGTGACACATGCCAACCTCAAGAGAGCACTACTAGCACTAACACACACTAGCCATTCTAGTCCCCAACGGAGTGTCCAACATCAAGATATCAGTAGATGTAAAAATACAGAGCCCAATGCTCTCCATAATGGAAACATATATAAAACATAGGGAAGATCCTATTTTGAAAAGTGAAGAAGATAAAACCAAGGTTACTAGAATCATACCTCTAACTGTAGAGGGTCTGAGATCTTGCTTCTACTGGGTCTTCTCTATAGAAAAATCCTGACCTACACTACAGCCTTGTGAAGATACTTGTGATCCCTTAGATGATCCACTCTATGGCTGTTGAAACCCTTGTGTCGGACCACTATGACCACGACCTCCACCTTGGACTAAACGTCCTGAAGAACTCCAGTTCTCTGACTGATGTAGGACTGGTGGTCCTACTCTGGTATAAGGAGTCTAAATAGAACCCCTATCACCAGCTACTGGTGAGAAAAACAGACAGAAATGCTGAAGATGGCCCATCTTGCCACATTAGCAGCACTCAACTGGGTCTCCTTGGAAATTTGTCCTCGTATGCCTGCTCTTTATGCACTAGTATCATACCACCTAGCTACCTGAAGAAGTATCTCACCAACTCGGATCTTCATGCATAGACTCCTTGTGGCGCTTCATGCTGTCAGTATGAGGGGTACCAATTCTGGGTGTCGAGATCCCCTGGCACACACCTCTATAATCCCTCATGTTGCACTATGTGATTAGCGTCTGGTTGATTATTGAAGTGGTGCAAGTAAACCTAAAGATTTTATCCTGAGATTGGATGTTAGTCCTGAGACCATCCACAAATTCCATGCCAGAAATAACTCATCACCCCACAGAATGCGTGTGGAGCACTACATCTCAATGAATCGAGAATAATATTCCATGACTGAAAGAGTACCTTGTTCTAGACTCATGAACTCTCAGGATCAATCATCCCTCAATGTCTCTTAATAGAAGTAATCAAAGATGGTATACTATAACTCATCCCATTACATAACTCGCTAACATATTGGCTGTAAAATCTCATTCCATCATCTCTTGGAATAATCTTGAATAATACACATAGAGAGTTTCACCCTCCTACTTGGAGGTGTCTCGAGATGATCGAAGATAGAAAGAATGGCTTCTAACCATGACTTTGTAGCCTGAGGTCCTCCATCCCTTGAGAAATTGGGAGGATGATGATGTTGAAAACCCCCCGTCAACTATACCATAGATGGGATAGGTTTCAGTGCTCCCTGGAAGGTCTTCATAAACCTCATGAAGCCCTCTCAAAACTTTTCATCAACTTCTGTATCTGGAATGGCGGCTGGTGCCAGGACAGGCACAATGGGAGGATCTCTCGGTAGTCCCTGATCTACCATGTATGGTGTCTGATAGTTGCCCTGTATTTGGTGTACAATCGGAGGAAGTCTCGGTGGCATGACTCTGCAAGGTCAAGTTTACACCTTAGTTCAAGATTATCAAAGACTGAAACATAGAAGTTAAATAATGGAATAGGAGAAAGAAAACATTCAGGTATTTCAAATCATGGATACACGGTGTGTATAACCACTACACGACGGGTTCCCTTATGCCTTCACATGGGTGTGTACTTCTACCTAAACCTGGTCGTGTAACACCAATACACATTTTGTGTTCTCCTTGAGACACAGCGTATACTTGAATCATTTCCTCCTGGCTCGAGTTCCTCTATAAGACTCCTACCTGGATAAAGCTACATGGTGTGTGCACCCTAGACACAACATGTATCCCATAATTCCTAAACATATGTGTCTTTAGTCACACAGTTGGTGACACGATGGACTATACACGGTGTGTAAGAACATAACACGGCATGTACAACCAGAGTTTCATCCACCCGTTTCATTGGTCACATGACTGGATACACGGCTCTAACAATACGGAATGCACTCCAAGTACATGGTGTGTGTCACCAAACATTTACCAACCCCATTTCTCTACCCACATATCTAGTAACACGGTTTATGACTACACGGCATGTACATACAGTACACGATGTGTACTTAAGAAAAGTTGTTCCCTCCCAAAAAGAATGATACATGGAGTGTATTCATAAATACACACCATGTATTTTTAGTTTTTCCAGACATTATGCCTCATAAACAAATCTGGAACCCATAGAAACACTGAAACGAACATTAAGGTTCCAAATCCCAATCTGTTGAGTCCCATACTCCCTGCGAATCTAATCATGGCATCATAATCATGTATATCACAAGTATAAAAATGAAATCAATCACATGATCCACCAAATTCCTATCCATGAGGGACCATAACACATCTGGGACCAAATTTTTGTGCTCATTAAAATGAAACGTTACAAAATTAGAAATACCCCATAAAAAATCAGGTATTCTATCAATTCATTTATCAATACATCATGCATATCTAGCACAACATCTATCACAATAATATGCAATTAGTAATGCACCCTAAATGGCATGATAAGAATGCATGACATGTGATCTCTACCAAGTTCCTATATAATGCATGAGAAGGATTAACCTCATCTCATTGGGTTGAAATAGAAATAGAACCTCAATAACATCAATGATAATGTCACAAAACATGTGAATCACCCATTGGTGAAATCAAAAATAACTGTAATAATTAAAAAACAACAAAAATTTCCACATTCGAGGCATATTTGACTTTCCCTATACATGAGTTAGCTACTCCTAGGAATATCTTATTACCAACTGCCTATTCCTTTCTATCCTAGTATATAGGCTTCAAAAAGTAATTCAACAAGAAAGATATCCTTTGATACCACTTTGTAACATCCCGATTCTGGGTGCCTCCAAAAGGTGCCCCGTACTCGGTTGGTCACACAGCCTCAAGAACATTTCCCCAAATGCCAGAGGCTGCCGACTAGTATTGAGGGACTTGGGTGTGATAGTGGGAAAAATATTCCATCATTGGGGGAGTAACATATTGGAAACAACATATAACAGTAGCGAAAGCAGTAATACCACATAATAAGTAAATAGAGGAAGACTGAAAGTAAATAAACAACTAGAGAACATATATAAATGATGCATGTCACATATATCTAAGAAAGAATCCAAACAGGTCTCAATGTTGGAATATAGTACTAAAACAAAGTACAAGAATCCAAAAAAACTCTAGCAGCATCGTAAGCTTCATCTTGGTTCCATGCCCTCCAACTCCCTAATAATCAAGTCCCTGAAGTAGAAGGGATATTTCCCTTATCTATACCTCCAACAATATAATATTTTTTGGTCCCGAAATCATGACCCGAACTGGTGTGAGATGAATCCCAGTAGGCAACCACCAAAAGACATGTGCTTATATGTCAGTGAATATATATATATAAGGAAAATATAAAAAATGAAGTAACAAACAAGGAAGTACTCAAAGTTTAAAAAAATCCTACATTTTCAACTATATTCATTTAAATAAACCAATTATTCAACCAATCAACGAAAGAAATGCTCTGGGAAGTTCTCACAGTCCAATCCCTCTAATTCAACTTAGACAAATACTCTCTGAGGAAGCACTCACCACCAATTCCGCATGTGGTCATTTAACGATAAACTATAGAATCTATGATAAAACACTCAATGTACAATTCTTCCTCTCGTCTCGCAACGATATTCTACAGACACTCTGAGGGATCACTGAATGTCCATCCCATATATGGTCTCTCAACATGAAAGGTAACAGACACTCTAGGGAATCCTTCAGCATTTGTTCCCCCTATGGTCTCACTACACCAGGTTCCCACAGCCCTGGGTAATATAATTGTGCACAAATAATATCCAATAGCCAAAGGGAATCTCAAAATTCTACTTAGATAATAAACTAAAATGAATGACACAAGCATGATATATAATACCAACTCCATCCTAACAATACTAGGTATAGAAAACATAACATCCTAAAAAGTAATTCTAGACCCAATGGCAAATATCAAAAAGCATGGGAAAATACATCCATAGGTAATAAACATAATTCACAATCAAAAACCCTTACTCTAGAAACCAAACACTAGTAGGAATCATCAGGCTTATATTTCCAAAACACAAAATACCGTAAACTAGAGTATTCAGCACTTCTTTAACATATAACTCAATGACAGCTATGGAAAGGGACAAACCACCTACCTCGACGTTGTACAATCGATATAGTTGAATATCAGCATTTGATTCAACCTATAACATTATAGATCTACAAAAATTTCCAAATCATTCAACCTTGAATATCTCATGTGGGAAGAGAAAAGAAGAACAGAGTCTCTAGAATAAGGAAGAACTTTCCGAGATGATTCCAACACAATTGACGGTGTTTGATTCAGAAAATGGATAGTGGTTCAGTGGGTCAGAGAAGAATCATTTCTCCCGATTGCTCTTGGACAAGATGGGTTAGAAGAAGACAATTCTGGGAATGATACATGACCCTAGGCCATTAAATGAAATAAAATAAAAATTACACAGTGTGTACTATTAATGAACACGACGTGTATTCACCACAATCATCCCCAGACTTTAGCGGTCTTCCACATCACCACACACGACCATGTATCAGTCATTACATGCCCAAGACGTTCCATATGTAGTAACAGGGTACACAAAATGTACTCCTAAGTACATGGCATGTACTCCTTAAATTTCCAAAAACACCACTTTTCCTCAAAAACACCAGAAAACAAGATCATTACCTAAAAAGAAGATTCGGGTTCTTACATGGATGAACCAAGTGTCACACAGAAAATATGAAATAATTGTAGTTTGAAATGAATTTTTCATTAGAGGAGACATATTATTATTGAGACGTTATATTCATATGATCATTTACTCTGACTTTATTAATAATCAGTTTGGTTTATAGTATTTGGTTAAAAAAAGATCGCATAATTAAATATGGCGAAAGGTATGTTTCTAGAAAAAAACTATGTCTTATAACTGAATAAGGGAATAAACTTAAATATTTAATAATATTATTGTATTCTTACAATTATATATTAGGTTATTTTTCTATTATTACATAACATAGTGAGGTGGATATCATAATAGAAATTAAATCAGTATTCTCGTCTCTATTGTTATTAGTGGGTGTTATTTATTAATGATATTCTCATGTTTTCTAAAATTTTGGACGATTATGTGAAATATATAAAGATTATTCTTCATTAGTTTTTCTTTAAAGATAAAAAATCATATATTAAACGGGATTAATAACCTTGAAAAATTATTTTATTGAAATGATATATTTTTTGAGATAACTGTTGGAGAATAGATTATTGGTGAATGGATAACTCTTAGGTTTAATATTTTCATGATTTTGAGGTAATAAAGGGTTGATTTATTTTTAGAAAAGTGAGTTTGATAGTATTGATATCTTTGGAATATATTTATGATTTAATGATAAATTTATCCATGATATTTTTTGTTGATGTTTGCCGTATTTTGGGATTATGACATATATTGACTAGTGTGTAACTTTATGAACAAGTGAATAATACATTTTAGGGTAAAATATAGAGTTAATTTTTTTAGTAATACATAATTATACTATGGTTTAATTTTTTGGAGAATAAATTGGTTTTGGGGGAGGTATGTAATAGGGAGTATATGATTAGGGTATATACATACATAGGTATATGATTGCATGAATGACTAATGTTGTTTGAGGAAAGATAAATAACTTGATATATCCTAGGAGAGTGAGATAGATTTCATATTTGATGTTATGTATTGAATTATGAAAATGTTAAGAATACCCTCACGCACTTTCATTAGTAAGTAATAATTAAAAAAAATTAATATTTAATTTATTTAAGTGGGTAGAATGTAATGAACACATATTATAGGCCCCTTAAATTGATACTATCTTTAGTATCTTGTGTTACACGCAACACTAAACTAACGCAAATACTCACTTTAACAAATAGTGAATATTAAAATTACATGATTAATATAATAATTAGTATATAAAAATAAAATAATCAATTACAATAATTATATATTATTATTTTCTTTTATTAATATTATAAAAAGGATACCTTTTTAAGAACCTTTTAAAAATGGGGTATTGTATTTTAATAAATTAAATTGATCATAGTTAAAATTTTATTATAATATTTAATATTAATATTTATAAAAAAGTATTTAAATATTAAATTATTTATAAATTTATATGAAATAAGAGTAAAAACACTTGAAGTTTAAAATAGTTATTTTTAATAAATGTTGTTATACTTTATATATTATATTTTAATTTAAAATATAATTTATAAAATTTAGAATTTTAATTTGAAAAAAAATTAATTCATTTTTTTATTATACATTTCAATATTTTCTTATGATTAATTTTTTGGATTGTTCTAAAAATATTTAATTTTAGGTGAAAAGTGAAAAATACTATTTTTACAAATAACAGGAATTTTATGAAATTATTAGTATATAAGTATGAATTTGAAATTCATGAAACCTTTGGGTAAGACAAAATATGTATTTTGTAAGAGAATTTATATTTTGAAGAATTTTTGTTTTAATTTTAAAACCTATATTTGAAATTTGTTGACTTAAGTTATATTTTTCAAAAAAAATGTTTTTAATACCTTATAGATTTAATATTTTAAAATATATTTTTATCACTTCCATAAAATAAATATAATAAAATTGATTTCATATTTTTAATAATTATGTCTAAATTGTGTTATAAGTTCCAATTTATTTCCAAGAATAAATGAAAAATTACTTTGGTAAAAACAAGTTACCTATATAAAAAAAGGGGTTAAAGTGTTTAAACAAGAGGTAAAGACCATAACAATGTTTATATCATTTGTGGGATTGGGATATTGAGATTTCTATAGACCTTATACCTTCTTCTATCCATAAATTCCCAAATTTTAATCTAATTTCTTTAAAAGTAACATCCAATTATTAAAAAAATTTGGTATTTAAAAAAAATGTTATCCCTTTTCACTTATAAATGTGGCACTTCTCTCCACAGTTCCTCTCACACCAAAACAAAATTAGTTCAGAAAAATCTCTTCCCAACACTATCATAAATATTCATATCCATATTCAATAATTTTTCTTCTCAAAATCTCATCCCTCAATGGCATAACCCCCTTTGCAAAGGCGATGATCCAAGAAGTGAAGTTTAAATTTCTAACCTCTCCTTTCTCGTTTCTAATTATTTGTGTGAACTTACTTCTCAAATTACATTAAACCATATAATAACATAATTATAATTATTATAATGGTATTATTTTATGATTATGGTAAAATCATTAATAGTATTTCTGTTTTCCATTAAGAAAAATGAAAACATCAATTGTGTGGACTACCACCTATATGAAGAAATGTTTTTTATTTTCTTTCACCACCTTAAAATGGTGGTACTAATATATAATTTAAAATATAATCATGGTATTTTTTATATATTTTATATTCCTAAATTATAAGCATTATTACTCAATTTCCTCATTCTATGAAAAACAAAATCATCATCCATGTGTACGTTTGGACAACCACCTCCATGGAATGATAGATTTATATTTTTCTTATCTCCACCATTCATGGATGGCCATGATAATGGGTTTTATGTATAAATATAAATTTTATGAAATTATTAAGGTTTTATAAATATATATTTTAAATCATATTAGAAATATGAGAAATAAGTCATGGTAAATTCAATTGTCCAGCAAAAGTATTCTAAGATCCAAAACTGATTTCTTAATATTATGCAATAACATTATATTGGATACATTATTCATTAAATAATTTCTAATTATTTTATTAGCACTAATAGATGCTAAATAAGATCATTATGATTCTAATATTATTATATTAAAACTATATCACTTCATAATCATTCGTTAATTATGGCATGTTCTTATTTTGGTTGGTTTGACGACCTATTTGAAAAATTATATAAATTTATATCATAGATTAGTATGTAAATATAATTTAAATTAATTTATTAAGTAATTAATTAAATAATGATTTTTTTTATTCTTGAATGTTAATATAAAAATTTAACTCATTTTTTAATAAAACACCCTTCATTCTCTAAAAATTGTCAAAACATTTTCAACGCCCAATTTATCATTAATGATCATAACTAAAACACCCATATAATGTTATTATAAAATTATAAATAATTATAAACCATAAATTATAGTATCTTTGATGATTTTTTATTGATGATAATTGGTATATTTATTAATAACAACACTGATATTATAAAGAAACTTCAAAACAATCAAGATTACTCCAACCTTATATTGAAAATAGACAATAACTAAATAATATAAATGTAGTAAATAATTTTAAAAGAATTTTATTAATGTTTACCTAAATGAATAATATTATTAAATAAGTGATTTTTATATTATATGTTAGGTAAGAGCATGATCAACTATTCTGAACTTTAAGATAAGTGTTCTGTGTCACAAAATTTCACCCATTAAGACATATTTCCTAATAAACACCTTGTTTTCTTTAAATTGGTGTATCTACTACCAAATAAACATATTTTACCATATAAAATTAATAAATGGGTTTTAATATCTATATCAGGTTTCCTATTTAAATATCTTTCAACTCAAAAGATACCAAAGTTTTTGTTTTTGTTAACTCAACTCCCTCCATTAAGTTATAATACTTTATCTTCAAATTATTTCTTCAAAGATTGGTGTTGTAATGTATTATATTTTCCGTGTATTATTTTGAAATATTATATGGAATTATTACAAGACTAGGCATAGTGACGGAATTTCATTCCGAGACCCGGTGATCCCGGAATGGTGGTACGGACTTTTTTATGTTATGTAAGTCGGCACTTGTGCGCGGTTGTGGCAGTTTCCAAACGGGTTCCCAGATTAAAAATATAAGGGAACCTTTGTGTACGAGGCGACGAATTTACCTATGATCGGGTCTAACCTCGACCGGCATGGGTCAAGGGAAAAAATTAATTTTCATATGTTTTCTGTAAAATAAAATAAATGGAAAAGTTTATTTTATTTTCTTATTTGGAAACCTTCACTTTAGCGCAATGATGGGGCAACATTTTAATAATTAATGCCTTGTCATAATGACTTATAAATGACAACATGACTCATTAATGTTGCAGTGTGATGTAATTCCAAAATGCACTTTCCATTTTTTTAAGGGATTAATCGAGCAATGATCGTTGATGGAAATTTGGGAGAAAACTCTCGGCAATGAACGACAACGAATCAAAGCTCAGAATCGATGTGCCAACAAGTTGAAGTATCCCAACGACGGTGGAAGAATGGCCTCTTCATCAGTGATCGATCCCTTTTGAGGTAGGGGTTTTTTATTTAAATTATTTTCCCTGTTTTTGATTTAAACGAAGAACGCGGATCAACCATGAACAAGTTGATCCGTGAATTTGTGTGTTCCTGAGGGAGAGTTTCATTGGGTTGATCTCGATGAATTAATCCATTATTTTTTATTATTATCATGTTCCATTGAATCCTATTATTGGGAGAGGATCAACATCGTGACGAATGAAGGTGGAGGTTTGTTCCTCGATTTCTTTTGTGCGTTCTTAGCGTTCTTCGTGGGGTGATGAACAACGGATCGTTGCGCACTCATCTTGCAATTTAATGATCCCAAATTGGAGATCTGACATCATGATGACCTAGCAGAGGTGTGACGGTGATAGCGGCAGATGAATCGACATGGTTCGGTAATTTCCATTCTTCATGCGGGAGGATCGAAAAGAATTTTCAGAGCCGATCGGAAGTGCGAAAACAACAGAGACGACCTCGGGAGGTCAGGGCGACCTGTATTCTAGAGTTTTGTGGTGATCGGATGGTCGTATCGATGAAACGGGGCAGCACGGAAGGCATGGCGGTGGAAGTCCGTGATTTTGTAAATTCCCCGAATACACAGCATGTACTTCCGAAGGGCACACCGTGTAGTACCGGCGGTGGTGGCTAGGGTTTCAGGGGTCAAATAGGAATCACACTGCATGTGACCTTGGTCACATGGCATGTTGGACTTTCCCCAAAGCTTGGCATGTATTTTGGAAAGTACAAGGACACAGGGTGAACTACAAGACTTCAGAACACGGCGTGTACCCTCTACGCAGCATCGAAAAGGCGGCGATACAGGTCTCAGCGTGTATCCAGTGGATAAACGGACATGGGATTGAGTACAAGACCGTGTACTCCATCACACGACCAGGTGAGTCCAGCAACACAGGTCACCCCGTGTGTTGATTACATAGGTTGGAGTACATGGGTTGAGGTCGTGTACGGGCATAGGGCCAACGTACACAGAGCCGACCCCCAGTAACTCGGACACGGCGTGTACACCGTACTACAAGCCGTGTATGCACATTTTCTACATGACCAGCCTTACAACACAAGTCGTTGTACATGGTCAGTACCCAGGGTCAAATGACACAGCGTGTAACTTTTCTACACACCGCGTACTTTTCGGAAAATGGCATGGTCCTCTTGTCCACTGTTTCTTGGACATGTTTCATTTGGGTTAGTGCCACTTCTTCTCGTTCTCCTGAAGGAAATTCATTTTTTCCTTCTAAAGAAGTATGATCCCTTCATCAGGACTTTCTGTGATGGAGTCGTCATCCCTCTGAGAGGCCCGGAGCGAGATCCTCTATCAATCATTAACCCTAGGTAGAGTCAGGCATCGACATGAACAACTCTACCGGGCATTGATCCACTACCTATCTGGTGAATCCGTATGAGTCGTTGTATCTGCCATGGCCCTGGTAGTGATCATCATCTGTGTATCGTGATCTTTCCCACTCAAGAGTGTGTCTCCTGTAATGATTGTATCTATCTATCGTGATCTTTCCCACATAGAAGTGTGTCTCCTATAATGAGTGTATCTATCTATCGCGGTCTTCCAACTCAGGAGTGTGTCTCCCGTAATGAGTATAAATACCTCTCGTGACATTTCTTGATGAACATTACTTCTTGGATGGACATCATCAGAGCTACCGGACTCATGGAGTGTGTTCTCCGAGAACAAGTGCTTCGTGGAATCTTCGAACTATATCCCTAACAGGGGTATGCAGTTGTGTGACCTATTTCTAGACCATGGGTCTGAGTTTGGTTATATCTAGATTGTGTTCACCTATTATATATTTAGTATACATATACTATGTAGATCTGACTATGCCTTTAATTTGTGAATTGATTTGTGTTTTTTGAGGTCCTCTACTAAGTATTGTTGTACTCACCCTTGCACGGGATTTGCCCGCACGTATCATGTCTTCTATAGATGAGCGGCCATTTGATAGGGTCCAGGGCAGACCAGGACATGACCAAGATTTCTGAGTTCCCTTATATGCCGAGGCATTCCTATGGATATGAGCAGTAGTCCTAGTACCTCTTTATGTTTACAGGTTGGACTTTGTAGTTTTCATACTCTTGTTTTTGGTGGGCTTGTATTCTGGCCCAGTTTACTTTTAGTACTTTGCTTTTTATCGTACGATGTTGGTTGGGTTTAGTTGTATGCCTGCATTTTATTCATTAGTGGTTTTTACTTTTCAGAATTTGTGGGCTTGGATATGTGTTTGTGTGTGTGTCTAGGTTCTTAGGAAATGCCTCCCATGTTAGTAATATGCCTACTCGGTTCTAGTCACCAGCCCCTGGCCTATTGGAGGTGGACTTGGGGAGTCACGGCACGGGCCCCACTAGGACGGGTCATGACAGGTGTCATCCACTATAAGGATTTATTTCATTGTAGTTTTTATTCCAAACTAGTGAAAAGTTTCCTTTTATTTCAGATATTTTACTTTTATAATATTTCATTCCCAAAAATTTACATCATTATTGAGAATAATCTCCATATGCATTATTGATTGTTTCTACTACATGTTCACATTCTCCTTTCCCAAAAATATTATCCATTATAATTTGAAAACTAGTTATTTTATATATCATGTGACCTCTATATTTTCATTCCACTCTTTTATAATTTATGTTTTTTAATCTTTTTATCATGTGGGTTTTCAACATAGTTTGTTCAAAATATTAAAAAAATCAATCATTTCAAAATAAAAAGTTTTGTCTTCCACTCAAAATTTTTTCTATAAAACCTTTATTTATTTTTAAATAATCTATTTATTTATATTTCAAAAAAATAATTATTTAATATATTTAAAATTATTCTTTACATCCTTTTGGAAAATGAATTTTCAAAATAAATAGGTGACTTTGTCTCTTAGTCTTTCTTTATAAAATTAATAATTAAAAAATATTTTTATAACATTTTCACAAGAATGGTTTTCTTATCATTATGAAACATATTTCCCATATTTTTAAATATTAAATTATTTATCCTTTATCAAATAATTTTTTTCTACAATGTTTTTCATGCCAAAAGAGTCATTTATATCATGATTTTCAAAGTAAAATTCTATTATTCCTATAAAAGTATTCTTCATATATCGGTTGATAATTTGATTGTGTTTTCACAAATAAGAAACATTAAATATCTATAAGTAAAATTATTCATCACTAACTTGGTATTGAATAATTATCTTCATTGTATAACTATAATTCTTCTTCCAATTCATTTCATCTATGATTACTTAATCTTTTATTCCATTGATTGAAGGGTGTTCACCTTGAGTCAACACATCGATTGGTTTAGAGAAATTATTGACTTAACCTTATACTATTTATCTATACCATATAAATACTATATTATCTATTATATTTTTTGAATGGTATTTACCTATAATTTTTTTAATATATTTATACATATATTTATTTTAAATAGGTATATCATTCCCTGATTATTGATGGAATTGTGAATGTTTTTGTTATGTGATTCAATTTGTAAAGGATATGAAACTTATTTTCTTTAAATGTGTTATTTATGATATTGATTACTTTATATGGCATAAATATGTATATATGATGATGTTTGGGGTCCTATATGACCCTATAATGCATTAGTTTAATTTTATATCTCATGATCTCAAAAGGGGTACATGGGAGGTTTTATCCAAAGCCCAATGGTATCTGGGATGCTTTATCCCAAATAAAAGGGTTAATGGGAGGATTTATCACATTCAAAATAGGTACATGGGAGGTTTTATCCAAATCTCATGGGTATATGACAGATTTATTCAAATCCCAAGAAATTAAATGGTTAGTTATCCCAAGCCTACTATATAATGAATGTCCTAGTGAGAAGCCTTGACATATAGTTTTAATTATTTTATTTGTGACACAGTTTTATTTTTATTCTTCTGGATATGTTATACTCTCATGTTTACATTTATTGACTCATGTTTCCATACTCTCTACATTCATTTCATATATTATTCCATATCGTACACCATGATTCATGCTTTATGATCTATGATTTATTGGGTATTATTTTCTTATATATATTTATTATTCCCATATTCACATATTATGCTCACTTATGATCCTCGATTGTTATCACTTTTTTTACCTTAATGAGCATCTAATATCACTAATTTCTTATGTTTCCATTTCCATAGGTTGTAAATAAACATAATACATAATATGTGTCTAGAAGATTATCTTGTGTTGAGGATTTTTGGGAGATGTTAAAGGATTATAATCGATTAAGTATTTGTTTATATAGTGGGAGAAATAACCATTTCATCCAAAGAATGTGGGTTCTGCTAGTTATATATCTGTCTATGCTCTCTAAAACACTAAATCTAAACATTTCCTTGTATTTTAAATGTTTCATTACTTGTGAAAGATCTTAAAATTAAGGATGTGAATCAAATATGGTGTGTAAATAATATTTTTTTATCAATGGATCTATTATTATGGGTTTGGGGTGCCTCACTGAGGGTTCCAAACTAGAACATAGAACAACTTTAAATTCTAGGAAAGGACCCCCTCTAAAGAACCAAGAATAAATCACTACAAACCAGCATTGCTCGCTCACCCAAAAAAGGTCCCAATAACTTAGTGTCTTCTCTGCCTACACTTTCTCTGAGTAATGACACTAAACAAAAACCATCCTAGATAAATCTATAATATGTTCTAGTATATGATAATATAGAACAATGACATAATCCACTCAATTTGGAGTCTGGGAAATTACAACCACTAATAATACCACACTCAAGAAATAAATAGATTATCTCTAAGGGTTATCCCAAAATAAAATCTTTCTACCTATCATCAAGACCTTATGTGGATACATACTTTAAAAATATAAAACATGAATCCAATCTAGTTTTGTCTCCCAAACAAAATCAAATTTTTCCAACACACTAAAGTAAAAAATCCAAAAGTACATATCACCATGTCAAATCACATGCCAAAAGTTCCCTTTCTTTAAAAACACCACATTCCATAAGTAATAAAAACTCACTTTATAAAAACACATGTGCCTTTAAAAAAACCTAACATTTTCAAGGAGTTAGAATTAATTTAAAAATACCAAATTAGTAAGGGGAATTTAAAACATTTAATCCATATTTTAAAACCACTAATCTCTATTTAAAATAAGGAACCCACTCGATCTTCACAAATCTATAATTTATTTTCAAATATTTAACATAAAATCCACTTTCCATTTACAAATAATTTACCTTTTATAACATTTTATGACTAACCAATCTTAAAAAAACATCCCAAGAGGGCCAAAATCAAATAAAGCTACATAATTTAATTTTAAAAACCACCAACTTTATTTAAAATAAAAAAAAACACATAAAAAGTTTGTCTTTATTTTAGATCACTTTATCCCCATTGAAACACATCTAAAACTTATCAATTTTATATTTTAAACTTATACACTCTTGGAAACATGACCCAAGCGGGTCCAAATCCTTTATAAATGAATCACCAATTGGTTTTAAAATCAAAAAAGTTTCTAAATTTTATAATTAAATCAACCACTTGTAAAAATATTTTATAAAACCCTGTTAATTTTAAAAATATATTCAAAGGCCGAATTTCAAATCAAAATAATTTTTAAAAATATCCACTTTTCACAATAATCTCATAAGAAAGTTAGAACTATAACTTTTGACTATAATCTAATCCAACATAGTCAACATATCACAATTCCAACCTTGATTCCCTTCCCATTACCAAAACTACTTAAGGAAATTCAATAATCAAGTGGTATAATTAAAAAAAGGGATACAAAACCATGTTTTCATTGGTATTATAGTTTTATAGGACATGTCCCAATCATGAAATAGTTTTATAAATTTGTCTAAAATCAAGCACTTTGTCAATGCATAGTTTTTCAGGCTCTGCAAGAAAACCGAATGCCTCTCATTATTTTTTTTATCTCAAGATCCAATAAAAATTTCCCAAGGAAACACATATAATTCCATTTGGGATCAAAATACCTCCACCAAAACCTCAATAATATAATAATAATTCAACAGAATCTAAATATCCAATACCCATGGAAGCTCGAGCATCATCAGGAAAGGTAGTGATCAGGAACCTACTCATGACCGACCTCTAAAGTCATAATAAATATCATAATATATATACTACCATGATATTCTCAAATAATAAGAGATTTGTTTAAGAAACTGGTCTCTAAAACAATTTGTCACAAACTAACTCAGGCATCCATTTCACCAATATTCAATACAATCTTTCATTAAGTCTTAAGGGAATTCACAAACTCCACATTCAAGTAACTAGTTCATGATTTTTAATAACATACACTTAGGAATGATTTCACCCTAGTATAAATAAATAAAAAATAAATCAAAACTATTAGGAATCCATCATGATATATCATGGTGATGGACATCCATCTTATAAAATAAGTAAATATAAATAATCAAGTAATAAAAACACGACACAACATAATAAACATCCATAAAAAAATACATAAAATCGATAAAAAAATATAAGTATAGAAGAAGTGGATACAATGACCTTCATACGAACCACGAACACTAACCATAATCTAACACATAAATCCATGTACCCAATGAACAATCAATGAGAAGGAAAAAATATTGGGTACCTGAGAGAAAACATTTGGCCTATATATATACACATACACTGGTGTGTATGTAGGGTGTGAAACAAACATGTTAATTAATATTTCACAAAATATTTTTTTAAGTTACTTTATTAATATATACCAAAATTTCTAGTTTTAACCTAAATTATAAAAAATAGGTTTTCCAAATGATCAAAAAAATAAAATTGTAGCTATATTTGTCTCTTTATTTCACAAACTAGGTTTAAATATTTTAAGAACAAATGAGGCTCATCCAGCCTAAAACTGACATTTTTAAACCCAATTCATAAATCCAAACATTACCTCAATATTTATTTAAACATAGTAAAAATAGGAATTTAATATTTATAAATATAATAACCATTTCTTCAACATTTTCAGAAAATATTTCGTCAATTCCTTTTTCAAAACAAACATTAACTTTTAAAATTAGCTTTCCAAACCATCTATAAGTCAATTTGTATATTAAACTGAAATAACAATTAAAACAAGGCATAAAAAATAATATATCATTGGAAAAAACCCAATCAAGCCATGGTTTTATGTGACCTGGTTGAAAACAAGGGGATATAATCAAGGAATATGTATTAGGATCCCATAAATCGTCCTCTGAAGGATATAAGCATCATCAAAAACTCACTAAGCTCTAAAATTAAACACATACGACATGTTTTCCTTATATCAATCTCTCTTTTTCCCCTATGTGAAACTTGAACATCCATCTCAACACCCCTTAGGGTAACTAAATGAAAAATAAACCCATAGAAAGGTGTGTATTTAATAGGAAACTAGATATATTATGCACACTAATATAGAATAAATTGTATCTAGAAATTCTAATTAGTTACCTATGTTTCCCATGATATCAATAGAATGAGGTGAGAAAACAAATGGATCACATGGTCATCACATAAATTAACATTTAAATCAAAATAAATGAACCTTGTCTCACCTCCAACACCCACATATGAAACAATCCCTTTCAATTTTATGCATAATAATAAATAATAAACATCCCTATGGGGCCATAGCCCATAATAAACATAACATAAACAAATGGAGTCAACAATGAGGGTAAACACAATTTCAAATAAACTCTTTTTAATATGTTCTAAATATTCCTTTGAAAGCATTATTGGAATACGAAGTCATTCAATCACCTTATAAAACTCAATTTAGAAAATCATTACTTACGGATAATTTTAAAATGAAAAATTTTCTTCGAAATTCCATGAAATAACTCAAAATATCCAAAAACACCAAAATCTCTAAAAACATCTTAAATCCTTCAAAAAAATCACCCATTTTTTTTAAAAATTCACCTCTTTTAAACACCGAAAATTTACTTTGAAAAAATTTCAAAACACTTCTCAAACACAAAGGTCTCAAAACAATTGTCACATGGTTAGATAACACCCCTCATTCTTAAATAATCATTTTAAAAATTAAAATATACCTTTTAACATAATCTAGTGTCAGACACCACATTTAAACACTTAGATTAATTTTAAAGAGCTACTTAGAAATTTTTAAAAACACATAGCCTATAACAAGTCCATGAGAAGTATAAGAACCATTAAATTAATATTTCCAAATGCCTCATGAGTAACATATATAGACATAATTTGTAAATAAATAATTTTAAAACATTCATGTTTCTATTAGAATGTAATATAAATGAATAGAATTAAAATACATACCTTTATTCAAGAATAAACCAATTGAAACACATCGCCTTCAATATAGAATGCACAACCAATGAAGGAAACAGCCTATAAAATCCTTTAAAAATAAAGTTAATATAATTAAACTCATCACAAAACCTGATCTGAATCCATAACCCAGTTATGGTTCATGATATAATGAAACTTAAGGGGAGAAATAAAAGGGACAAATCAGAATAGGGAAGGAGGATATTATTATGAGAAACCCACTTGAATATGAAAAATACGAGGCATAAAATCAAGGAGGAAGGGAGGATATCTCCCTTAGATGCTCCCTAGGATCAACTAAATGGTAATGGGGGAAAGGAGGGTCTAAAATACCCTAAATCGAAGAGGGGTAATTTTTGAAACTCATTCTTTTAATCATCAAGGAAACTCGCATGGTTAGGATACACGGTTTGGTAAACTGTGTGTCTATAGTGTGGTGGGAACTTGATAATCACAACACACCCATGCAATTTGGCCACACGATTTATCAAACCATTTATCGAAAACCAAATAAAAAAAGGAACTACATATATTCCACTAGATTTCACATTGTTTAGATCCAACAATCTATTACCTATTTAGTAAATAATTCTCTAATAAAATTAATAAAAAAATACTTGTGAAATACTACTTGTATGGTTACACTATAAACATGAAAACTAAATGTGAACTAATGGAATACTCCAATAAAATAAGATATAAAACCAAAAATACCAAAAAAAAATAATTGACCCCAAAAGAATATAAATCAAGACAAGAAAGTAACATAGGGGGTGTCACAATTCTACCCACCATTAAAATTTCTTACCACATAATTCCTTCAATAAAAGAAAAATTCAACACTAACTTGAAATATTCACACCCTAATATAAGTGGTGGGATGGGTCAGAGGAAAATTTTGGAAGACCCTAAAACCTGGAACAATACCTAAACATGCCTCATCCCCATAAAAGAGGTATCATAATCCTCAATCAATACCAAATAACCTAAATCAAAACCTAAACTGCAATCATGGAACATGAATATCTTATAACATAGATACCTAGCATAAGTATCAATATCATTTATAATTCATCTAAAATTTTGAAGCAATGAATAACCTTTCCCAAAAATATATAGTCACTAAAACAACCACCATTCCACAAATTATCAAGAAAACCACCAAAATTTCACAAACTACAATCAATGCCTAGAAAATTAGCTCAAACACCACAAAAGAACCATAACACTAAACAGTATCCAATAACCACATAATTGTGCCCCCAAAATCATCACATCCTAAAACAACCAAACAAATAAATCACCTTGAAGCATAACTCTATAAGAAACAACATTTATCTAACCTTGTGATATGTATTGGAATTAGTGGTACTTAGGTCTAAGATTACATATCACCATCTCATTGTGATCCTAAAAGATAGTCACGACATAGGGGAAACCATGGTCTAAATGGAAACAAACAAATATCTTAGTTAAACAATAACATGTTATAGTCTTCTCCATGTCCAAATTATCCAACTAAACTCAACTCATATGGAATACCATACACAATAAACATCAAATAAAATAATACAAAGAGGCACAAACATCTAAGAGAAACCAAACCTCACACAAGAGAAATCCACAAGAGCACTCAAGGGATGCACCAAATAATGATCAGCTCAAAACCTCAATCACTCTAAGCACCTCAAAAAAGAGTCAATAAATAAACAATAAACCAAAATTGGATCACATCTACAAACTCATCCCACATCATTTCTAAATGAAACTATAAATGGGGACTAAAAAAATCACTCCTAAAAAGTTCTAAGATCTCATATCCATTGGGGCTTGAATAAACAGGGTTCCACTCTAGAATTTAAATTGCTTTTAGGTATAAGAAAGACCCCCTCTAAAGAACAAAGAAACAAACAACACAAACCTTTTTCACTCAATCACCCTAAAAGTGGGATCAATATCTCAGTGGCTTATCAACCAATACATTCTTAGGGTAAAATCACTAAACAATCACCCAATTGGATAATTCTTTAAGATTCCCATATACATAATGAGATGTAACAAAGGAATATACAACTCCATTGAAAGTACGGGAAGTGCAAACCACTAAGAGGGACACACTCAAGAAATAAGAGGATTAACCCTAAGGGATATCTCAAAATATAATCTTTATATCTTTCATTGAGACCTTTTTGGGAGACATACATTACCAAAACTAAATCCAAACCATTCAAGTCTCCCAAAACAAATCAATATATCCTAACACACTAAAAGAAAAACCCAAAAAAATGTATCACTAGGGAAAAACATATCCCCAAATTTACCTTTCTTTAAAAACTACCATATTTCATAAGGAATTAAAACAATATTTTGAAAAACACATGTTACTTTAATATCACCCAAACATTTTAAAAAATTAGGCTTTATTTCAAAACCCCAACCCCTCAAGGGAACTTTAAAACAATTAACCTATCTTTTAAAATCACTATCCTATTTTTAAAATAAAAAACCACTTGATCTTCAGAATTATATCATTTATATAAAAAACATTCTCATAAAATATAATTTTAATTTTTTTTAAAAACATCACCATTTATAACATGTCAAGACTATCCATTCTAGAAAACACGCCCCAAGAGGATCAAATCTAATAAAAGAATGTCATTTGGTTTTTAAAACCACCATCTTTATTTAAAATAACTATCCCACTACAACTTTTAAAGTTCTTATTTATTTCATAACACCTTTTACCCTATAAATCACTTGAAAACACTTCTAAATTTTACATTTTAAACCTAAACACTCTTGTAAACAAACCCCAAGAGGGTCAAAATCCTTTATAAATGAATCAACATCCTATTTTAAAATCAATATAATTTCTGTATTTTATAATTAAATTATCCACTGATTAATAAATTTCATAAAAATCCCATTCATTTTACAAATATGATCCTAGGTAAAATTTTAATCAAAAAAATAATGAAAATCACTTTTCACAACATGATCATAAGCAAGAGAATGTTACCAGTTTTAACAATATTCTAATCCAACATAATTAATATATCACAATCCATCCTTGATTTTATAACTATTTTTAAAACCACTCATGGAAATATGAGAATCGATAGGTTAAAATAACAAAACCAAACAAGATGTAAAACCAATTTTTACTTGGATTCATGGTTCGATGAGCCATGAACCAATCATATAATAGTTTTTTATTTTTATCCAAAATAAAGCACTTAGACATTGTATGGTTTTTTAGTTCATCCAAGAAAATCTCATACCTTTGAATCTTTTTCTATTTTTATCAAGAAAACCAATTAAAACCCGCAATTGAACTCATATAACGCCAAAAGAATCAAAATAAAACCACAAAAAGATAATATAATTAGAATAATTCAATAGAATCCCAATCCTGGATACCCCCAAGAAACTCAAGTATCATTAAAGAAGGTGGTTATCAGGCACCTATTTATGACCACCCTCATAAGTCCCAATGACAATCCTAACATTTTTAAAACCATTACATTCTCAAATAACAATAGAGTTTCATAAGAACTCGGTACTTATTATGAACTTTGGCTCTGATACCCAAACAATCAGGGCTACTATAATAATATTACCCAATCTGATCAACCACTAGGCTTGAAGGGTGTTCTCGAACCTCATGAACTAGCAACTAGTTCTTGAGTACCAAGAACATTCAAATTGGAAGGATTTTACACAAGTATAAATAGATAAAAACTATATGGAAAAAACCAAGAATCCAAATGATCTATCTAGGTGTTTAAGACATATTAGGTTGGAACTGATGACCAAACTAGAGTTCCATGGGCCCTCAAGTACACCTCCCCATTAGGAAAAAGTTTTTTACTAGTGGTGAGGGACTAATCCATGTAGTGCAGAGACTATTCCCTCAAATTATATTCATAAGAATATAAGAAAATAAATGAGAATAATATACATCTATAAACATCAGATTACATGGAATAAACAATAAACATCCAATCATATATAATAAAAAATGATATTTTCATGAAAAAATAAATACACTAATATCCCAGATGGAAAATACCAATTCAAGATAAAATAAAAATAATAAATATGAACATTGGTCCTACTAACATCCCTAATCCTCAAACACCCTGTCTCTATATACCCATAAATCTAAACTAGCCCAATCTACTACACATCCCTTTCTCAGCCTAAAAGCATACACAAGGTATACATATGCACTGAAATTCCCATACACTATGTGAAAATATTACTCGGTGGGGTCTCATCAATCACCCATAATATATGTTGTCATATGTGTGTGTATTCATGAGGAAAATAAATAGATAAATAAACATTTTCATTAAGTCTGGGAGAAATAAACAGGCCATTATAGCACTCGAAAAGGTACACAGTCTCATTAAGACATTTTGTTTTAAAAAGGCCACCATGATTCCCAACCATACCTTATTTTGATATATTAAAGAACCAACACATCATTTTGTTCCACTATAATTGATTCTCATCCCATACCCAAAGACTCAATGTAGGGTGGAATCCAAACCTCAACTCACTACCCAAATGAACATGGAAAGTTCATACATACACATCTTGAATCGCTACCTTATATCTGAAGGAAGAGTCCATTGGTCATGTCTCACATCATATCATAACTCGTCCCTCTCTCTGGAAGTCCAATTCCATGACCTAATTCACTACTATCAATTTAACACCATGTAATTCTAAAAGAATAATATTTTATATATATTTCAATGTAGTTAATATTCATTTAGCTTTCAATTCAAGAATCAAATATTTCCTTTGAAATCTTGTGTCACATGTAAGACATATTTTTACAAAACAACTATGTATTATTAATATTATTACTTAAAATGAAAATTATCTCCTAACTATTAAAATTTGAGGTTATTAATAGGATTAAATAAATTATGAAAATATTTGGTTGAATTCATTGTTTATCAATTAATTATATATGAATATAAAAATCAATTAAATATAAAGGAACCGTTTTTATAAAAAAAAGGTGTTTATGAGCTGAAGGTTTATAATCTTAATAAATTAAATTAATTAAAATTAATGGATGATATTAACAGAATTTATATATTATATATTCAATAAAATTTTTTTAAATTCATCTAATATATTCTATTGGTATAATATAAGAGAAATAAAATTTTATGTTTAATAATATGTATTTTTTCTACACTCGTTTTTATCGTCTTTTAATGACGCACTTGTTTAAAAACAAAATTTTTATACTTTTATAAATTATATTTGAAAAAATAGACTTAATTTTTGAAATTATAATTTCAAAATTATCTTAGGATGATTTTTTTATTTTTCTGAGAGGTCTCATTTTTTTTATAAATAGTGAGAAATAATGAATTTTAATTGAAAACTGACTTTTCTTAAAAATAATTTATAATGTTAAATTATATTGTTAATTTGTTTTAAACTTAAATTAGATAAATTATAAATCTTTTAATATAATTTAGATCATTCTAATCATTTTATATTGAATTATAATATATAAAAATCATATTTTGGAATATTTTTACTTTAAAAACCCATTTTGTACTCACCTCTACGGGATAAATTTTAAATAAAATTTGGCCAATTATTTGAGTTCAATTTCTTTAAATGGATTATATATTTTTAATAGTCATAATTTATATTTTATAATATGTTAAAATTAATTTTTGACCAAAATTATTATTGAATACAATAAAAATTAATTACAATGATTAAGAAAAAACGAGTTTACCAAGTGACTAAAAATTAATATTACGGGGAAAATGGACTAGAAAAATTTAAAACACAAATTTTATGGAAATATTTACACTTAATTCCCTATTTTATATAAAATGGTTCATTATTGGATGCACATGAGGTAAGGGAGGCCTCCCAATAGTGTTTACTTTTTGGTATTTACAAGAATTTCACTCATCTTCCACTATAAAACGGTACTCACTCCCCTCAATAATTCACACCTATAAGGACATTTATATCATCAAAAACCTACCCAAACCACTCCCAAAAATACCTCCCCTAATCCTAGTATCATTATTTTTATCATAAATAAATCCATTCAAGGTTTTAGTGCAAACCTAATGAGGATGCCCAAAGAAGATGTAATGTTCTTCTAAAAGAATTTTCATTTTATTTCCTTCTCAATCTACTTAAATTTAAATTATATAATTATTATATGATAACATAAGTATATTAAACAAACTAATATTTTCTTATTATATGGTTAAAATCTATAAATTTACATAATTACATCAAATGGGATATAAAATCATCATTATGGTATACGACAGACTACGGCCTTGCAAACCGATGTCGTTCGTTCTTCCATTACAACCTATCATGGTTGCGAATGATGATGGATTTATAGTTTATATATGATATATATTATATTTATAGTTTATTTATACTTATTTAATTAGTATATGACACAGAACTTCATGCTTTCAATTTTGTGGGAATGTGATAATTTCGTTCGTATGAACAGAGGACTATCACCTCGTGAAGTGATGTGATTCATTTACACTTTAAATGGAATATATTAGGGATATGTTTAATAAAAATATGTGATATATATAAAATAAATATTATAATTTAATAATAATATACACATATTTCACTAAATTTTATTTCTTTTAATATGACATTAAAATAGATGTAGCGTTCATGCGTAAGAACGACCTATTGTCTCCACGAATGATGCATTTAATTTCCTATCACTAAATTTTATAGATTAATATAAATAAATATATAACAAATATATATGATATTTAAATAATATTTTATATTTTTCATATGATGAAATAATGATCTAAGTAAGAGGAACAAAAAATAACAAGTCAAAACATACTAGAAAACAAGGCAATTAACACCTAAAATAATAAAAATAATGAAATATTTTTAACAAATATTTTATAATATATTAAAAAAAGAATAATATATGATATTTTAAATATTAATAAATTCCTCTTATAGGTAAATAAGATTCGTAAAACCATTATACAAGAGGTTAAAGATCATTCCACCAAAATGAAGTGTAAGGTGAGGGGATTGCTAGTCTCACTTTTATTTCAGCTAGACTTATGATATATTCATCACTCATTACTTTTTTGTGGTGTATATACTTCTCTATGACATGATATATCATGAATTTAATTTATTTCATGATATTAAACGTTTAAATTTCTTTTATTCTTCCACAAATCTCATGATTCAAATGTTATAATGTAGTAAGGGATTTTATCTCAGTTTCATTTCATTGAACTATATTATAATGTTATGCACCTAATAACTTTTATAGGGTGTAAATACTTCTCCTTGACATGTAATATCATTAATAGTTATTTATTTATGTTATTTTAATTTTCAATTTTAATTATTTCATTTATTTGGATTTGAATTAAAATTTACCAAGTGGTAATTAATTTTATAACCCAATTCCTTTTCATTGGGTTATATTACTTCCTCGATATCGTTAATATTCTAAGATTATGTGTGTAATGAATTTTGAATATATATTATTGTATTTAAATTTTTTTTATGTCAATTTAAATTTGATACACATAATATATTCATTGTATGATTCTCAATTGAACTTTATGATCTTTTTAAGTGTTTACTTCACTATCTCATTTTATTCGGGATTGTTTATACTTGAATTTCCATTGAAGCAAATTATTTGATCATTGTTTAACAAACCCTTTTATTTTATTCTCCTCTAGTTATTCATGATCTTTTCAATGTTATAATACTATATTTTCACTTTCTGGTACCTAAAATTATTGAGTAAATATTTTAATAAAATACAAATTTATTTCAATATTTGTTCAGAAATCAGTTTTCTTACAAAACCTTGTTTTCAATGGATTTTTTCAAAAAAAAATATTTATACTATTAAAAATGATTTATTGAAAAACATTTTTACCAATTTTTTCATTTTATAAAATTTTTTCAAACGAATCTTTTTGTCACTTTTTGAACAAGGAAATTTTCCAACCTTTTAACAATGAAAAAAAGAAAATTCTTTTTACCTCGTACAGATTTACCCATCATCATTTATTTGAAGATTCTGTTTAAATTTTACAAAGTTTTTTTTGAATAATTATTTGTAATAGTGATTTTAAAATAAATTTATTTACATGATGTTTTTAAAAATGAAAAATATATTTTCCTCAAGAGTGATTTTAAAGATCACTTTTATTTCATGAATGACAAAAAACCTTTTTATTACTCAAATTCATAAACATCATATTGATATCATCCTTATTATTCCTCTGGATGGATTATGATTATTTTGACCAAGTATTTTATTGAAATTCACATCCTTGAATCATTTTTGTTGTCATTAAATTTCCCTTGAAATATTCACTTTCTTATGATCATTAGACAATAAATTTTTCTTAAATATCATTATTATTTATCATGGATATATTTATTTCCTAAACTATAAACCATTTTTATATAAATTTATTACTTTGATGGATATTTGATTAATTGGGTAAATATTGATAAATCTATATATTTTACTCAATATGGATATTGATTATAACACACATTTTTCAATAATTAAATTGATTATTCAATATATGAGGAATGATTTGGACTAGTAGTGAATAGTGGATTCCAAACATTATATATCCCCTTAATGCATAAATAGGTTCTCATGAGACAAATCATTTATCTAAATTAAATGGGTTTATAATTTTAGTTTTAAACTATCTTTTGAAAGTCCTTAATAGTATAGGTTTTTATGTGCCTCAAACATGAAGTCTAATAATTAGGCATTGCCTTCATTTAGATTTAGCTATTATTATCCATGAGATTTTCACTATGAAAATATTTATGGATTCATTTAATTATCATTTTATTATTTAAATTTAATGTGTGTTTATTTATTTAACTTTCCATATTTATTATTACTTATCTATATATTTATATGGAATCTGTTTTCAGTTATCTAATTTTCCATATTGATTATGATTATTGATTGCTTCTGTTGTACTTGACCCTTACAAAGAATTTGAGCCCACCCTTATTTTGTTTCCTTTCCTCATGATTTCATGAAGTTTAATATGACTAATATTTTGTGTTAAGATATATTGAATAATGTTATTCTCAAAAGAAAAAATTTATTTTATAATTTGTGTATTCAATTGTATTGTACGACAAAATTAAATATCCACTTTATTAAGAAAAATGAACTCTTCAGTCCTTCAGGATCTAATTCCTTATAATCATTTCAATGTGATAGTAGTAGGCACTGGCACTGAGATTTTGGGGCCAAGTCTCTATATTTGGTATCAATGTAAGTTTAGTATAATCCTTGGAAACTATATTTAGGTAAAATATTGATTAGAAAACACAACCCTATGTTAGAAATTGAGAATAAGTATAGAAGAACATCTTAATGATTTGGTAAGGTTGATATTATGTGGTATTTCATAGGAGTAAATCTATTTATGGATTGTATCAGGGGTTTGTGAGATTAATATTGAAGATAATTTCCAATTATTAGACATATCTTTTTATTTTTTATGTTATGGGATTATAATATTATGAAGGATGTTTTGGAGAAATTTATGGAAAGTATATGTTTTAGTGGGAATGTTACTTGAGTAATAATTCATTTAAATTTTATAGAAATATTTTAAAGTAATTGATCACCATTAGGGTTGATAAGATCATTAAATACATTGTAATAATAGTCAAATTTGATTATTTTACTTTCTAAAAGAAAGAAAATTATATTGTAAACCCTAGTTAAAAGCATATTTAATGATTAACTTTAAAGGATGTCTATCATTTTCTTTAATGTTATAGGATTTATATTAATATGGTTTTATAAAAAGGAAAATCCATGTGTTGGGTGAAAATCAATCGTATCCAAAAAAGGTGGTGGGGGTTGAAACCATGACTGAAGGACGATAATGGATTCAAGACTACCACAGGCCTGCATGATTTCCCAGCTAATATTTTATTGTTTTTAGGTATACTATTCGGAAAAATAAATTTTAATGATTAAACAGTAGTATTAATTATGATGTTTAGAGACTAATGTATTAAACATATTGGTTTTGAAAAATATTTTGAAACAAACAGAATGATTGTTCACTCTTTTATGGTGCTTACAATCCCTATAAAGTAAATTTTTTTCTTTAGGAATAAAAGTTCATTTTTTGATAACAATTTCTTGGAGTAATGAATTAATTTTAATTTAATAAAAGAAAAACCAAAAGATGAAATTTTTATTATTAGATATAAAATTATCAAGTAATTTTATTTCATTGTATTCTTATAGAGTTATATAATTCGTTAAATCAATGAAAGGGGGTCTTAAAAAAATTCATTTGAATACCTTCTTTTTTATTTAACTGATGATCTTTTAAATCATCATCGATTTAAGGTTTTGAGCCCCTCAACTATCCATTTACCACTCACTTTATTATTATAAATTACCAAAATCACTCTCTATAAATATTTATTCTTTCCCTCTACATCCATATCTTCACTTGTGACTAATTTTAGCCTATGTAGAAACCTAGTTATATGTTATTCCATGTGACCTTTGTACTTATCATTCTCTCTTATTAAGAAGATTTTTTACCAACCCTTCTAACAATGTGGGATTTCAATGAACTTATTTTCAAATATTAAACCCTATATTATTAGGATCAATTTTAAATTGTGAGGGAGAAAATTATTTAATGTGCGGAGAATGTAATACCTCGAAATTATTAAAGAATTATAATTTTATTTGGTAGCATGTATGATACGCAACACCAAGTGTAGAAAGGAATATAATGACCTAATTCTTTTTGAAATATTTACTATTATAAATAATTTAAATCCATTATATATATTTCAATTATTACAATACTAATTTATATTGTTTTACACACAACAATGGGTTCCTTTGAAATCTTGTATTACACGCAAGACCGGGTTTCTCTAAATAATTATATACTATTAATATTATTACATAAAATGAAAATTGTCTCCTAGACATTAAAATTGTGGGTTATTAATTTTATTAAATAAATTATGAGAATATGTGGTGGAATTTATTGGTTACCAATTAATTATAAATGAATATAAAAACATATTGAATATAAAGGAAATGTTTTTATGCGCTGAAGGTGTATAATCCAAATAAATTAAATTAATTAATTTTATTAGATGATATTAATGATATTTATATATTATATATTCAATTGAAAATTAAATTTTTCCAATATATTTTATAAAAATAAGATAAGAACAAATCCATTTTTTAGGTATAAAAGCTGTATTTTTATAAAGTCCTTTATGTAACCTTTTAATGGAGCACTAGTTATAAAACTAAATTTTGAAAATTTATAAGTTTTATTTGGAAAAATAAAATTAATTTTTTAAATATTAATTTCAAAACAATATTTTGGTTAATTCTTTGTATTTTTATGAAAGTTTCATTTTTTGATGAATAGGGAAAATACTGAATTTTAAATGAAAACTGGCTTTTCATATAAATAATTTATAATGAAAATTATATATTTAATTGGTTTTAAAGTTAAATTATATAAATTATAAATATTTTAATCAAATTTAGTTCATTTTAATCAACTTTATAGTGAATTATGATATAAAAACTTTTCTAGCGTTTAAACATTTTCACTTTAAAAACTTGTTTTCTTGTCACTTCTATGACATAGATTTTAAATTAAATAATTCAAAATATGTGAGTAAAATTTATAAAAATGTATTCCATAGTTGGAATCATCATAATTTATAGTTTTTAATAAGGTAAAATTACTTTTTGAACCAAATTATTACTGAAAATAATTAAAAGTAATTACAATGATTAAGAGAAAAATGAGTTCAAGAAGGGACTAAAATTTAAACATAAGGGGGAAATGACCAATAAACTTATAAAAAACCCATTATATGGGAATATTTCTACCATATCCCATATTTTATATAAAATGGTTAATTATTGGAGGAAAATTAGGTAAGGGTAACCTCCCAATAGTGTTTACTTTTTTGTATTTATTAGAATATCACTCCTCCTCCACTATAAAAGGGAAATCACTTCCCCCACTCCATCACACCTCTCAATCCATTTTTATCATCCAAAACATGCTCAAATAACTCCTCATAATCTATATAATCGTCATATATTCCTTATTTTGGTCATAAATTAATCCTTTTAAGGTTTTAGTACAAAGTTAAGGAGGATACCCATAAAAGATGTAATGTTATTCTTAAATAATTTCCACTTTATGTCCTTCTCCACCTAATTAAATTTCTATTATATCATGATTAAATAATAAAATAAGTATCTTAAATATAATTATGGTATTTAATTCTTTTGTTGTAACCTATAACTTCACAAACATCCTAAAATAGTATATGTTATCATCATTCGTGTGTTTGTTGGTCTATTGCCTCGCAAACTAATGTAGTTCGTTCTTCCATTACCACCTATCATGGTTGGGAATAATGATGGATTTATAGTTTATATATAATATACATTATATTTATAATTTATTTATTATTATTTAATTATTATATAATACATACCTTCATGTATTTAATTTTTTGAGAATATGATAAAATCGTTCATGTGTACAGCGGACTACCACCTCATAAAGTGATGTTATTCATTCACACATTAAATGGTATATAATTATGATGTGTTTAACAAACAAATTTCATATATATAACATAAATATGATACTGTAATGATAGTATACATATATATCACTTACTTCAATTTCTTTAAATACAATATGAAAATGGAAGTAGTGTTCATGCGTATGTACGGCCTATCGTCTCCATGAAAAGTGAATTTCATTTCCTATCACTAAATTAAATGGATTAATATAAATGCATATATAATAAATATATATGATATTTACATCATATATTACATTCTGTAGATTATTAAATCATGCTCTATGTAATAGTAACAAAAAATAACAAGTCAAAACATACCACAAAAACAAAGCAATTAACACCAAAAACATTGAAAATAATGAAAGATTATTAACAAACAGGTGATAAGATGTTATAAAAGAATCATATATGATATTATAAATATTAATAATATTTTATTATTAGTTAATAACATGCTTAAAACCGTTATATATGATGTTAAACAGTTTTCAACCAAGAGGAAGCATAAGGTAACGGGATTTCTAGTCTCACTTTTATTTCTGTGAGACTTATGCCTAATTCACGACTCATTTCTTTTATGTTGTGTATATAATACCCTATGATATGTTATATCATGAATTTAATTTATTTTGAGATATTAAAAGTTTAAATTTATGTTATTATTTCATGGATCTCATGATTAAAAAGTTACTCATGTAGTAAGGGATCTCATCTCAATTTCAGTTCATCGAGTCATATTATAAAGTTATAAACCTAATCACTTTTATATGGTGTATATACCAATATTATACATGTAATAACACAAATAACTCATTATTAATGGTATTTTATGATTTAATTTGAATTATTTAATTTAAGGATATTTTAATTAAAAGTTACCATGTGTTAAAGAATTTCATAACCTAATTCCTTTTCATTGGGTTATATTACTTCTTGTTATCATTAATATTCTAAGATTATGTGTGTAAGGACATTTTAATATCAATTGTTTTATTTACACTTGTTTTATAAGTACCCGGCATTAAAAATTACATAATCTTGAATTAAATGAATAATTCACATTGGGGATCTTTTTAGGTTTAGAGTTTTAGAAAATTATGCCATAAATATTATATAACAACTTGAATATTAAAAGTAGACACTACTACTCAATATCAATTTTTTCATAAAATAAAAACTCTTAAAAAGACACATGTCTAGTTCTATGTTTTAGATAGCACGACTTTTCCTTGATCTCATCCTTGAACCTATTTATCTTTATGTCATGTGGAAAACATTTCAAAAACTTGGGATGAGAATAAAAATCTCAATAAGGGTTATAAAATAAGGAAGGAAAACATTATCCCAACAATAAATACAAATCAATGAAACCATACTTTTCAGTCATAACATACCTTATGAAATCATAAGATTTATGAATAACACACACAAATCATAAATCATAAAGGTTACTTATGGAATCCATATCAAACTTACATTGTATCTATCACAACTACATAGGGGGTTACACTTGGAATACCCATCACATTATATTCCCTAAATCTCTTAGGAGAAATATCACGTTTACCTCTATCACGTTACCCAATGCATTGGAGAGATATCTCGGGCTCACCCACCCTGGGTTTATCACAGAACCACCCATATATGTAAACAATTCCCAATAATCATAACATAATCATAACATATAACACATTTATAAAGTAAATATAACATTTCCACATTCCAATATATCAAATCAAGATATTGAAATAAACAATTTTTTATCAAATCATTTTCAAAACCATTTAAAAAGAGATTTTTGAATCAAAGTGTCCCATACCACTTTGAAGCTTTTAAATGAATTATCATGTGAAAAAATTAATTCCCATATAAATAAATCCTAAAACCCATTTTTAAAACATGGAAATTAATGAGAAATATTTAGAAGAATAAATCTTTGAAACATTTAAAACGATATTTTAGTTAAAGGGTTTTTTAACAAAAAGAGAGACGCTTGAATAAAAATAGTTGAAGAATAACTTTTAATAAAAACTTTATAATATCATGAGAATAAAGGTATTATTGATATAGTATGTCAAAGTACAGTATATACACCATATAATAATGACTTGGTGTATAACAACAATGAAGTCTCAGTGGAAATGTAAATTGAGATGAAATCCCTTATAAAGATGG
The DNA here is from genome assembly GCA_963277665.1 of Viscum album. Lineage (NCBI taxonomy): Eukaryota > Viridiplantae > Streptophyta > Magnoliopsida > Santalales > Viscaceae > Viscum > Viscum album. The sequence continues at coordinate 1,260,363,261 of OY728132.1, read as the reverse complement.
TACCCTTAAATTAAGGATAAATCAATCAAATAATTATGTGTAAAAAATATAAATACACCCAATATAAGTTTATATTAATTTTAAAACAATAATATGTCATTCACACATACTCATAGGATGACATATTCAATAATTACAAGTTGAACCCAAAGAATTGAAATTGGGTTAAGAAGTTCCCTTGTAAAAATTCGACAGTCTAACGGCATTAAAATTCAGAAAATGAGTTTATGAGATAAAAATGGTATCTCATTACTATGAAATAAATTTTACATCAATAAGTATATATAAGAACATATCCCAACATAATAAGAGGTAAATTAAAAGACATAACAAAAAAAGAAGTCTTTTAAAAAGAGGAGGGTGAAAGGTTCTCTTACCGATTTGGTAACCTGCAAAACATATGCCACATGAAAGAAGTATCATACAATGAAGATGTAAATACCCATAAATTAAATTATATTACACAAAATTACAATCATGGTCATTACATACACCACACAAAAGGAAATAGTGGTAAATATAGCATGAATCTCACGGGAATAAAAGTAAGATGAAACCCTTTACCACGTTGTAATCAACTGAGTCATTTGATCAAAAGTTATTAACCATCAAATGAATCACAAAATACCATGAATATAAATATAATCATGATAAAATATATCAAACGGTAGTACATAATACACCACATGCAATAAATAAGTGGTGAACAATTGAAATATCACAGAAGTAAAAGTGAGATAAGAAATCTCCTTACCTTGTGTCCGACTTGACTCGACCGTAATTTAATCTCATGAATAATAAACTAAAGTTAATTTATAATTTATTAAGAACATTTTTCAGGTTTATTATTCCTTTTATATCACTTATTACCATGCTATAAACATTATGTAATCATTTAAGTTAATAATGTTCATTTTTTCGATATTTGGTACTTGAGTCAAAAATGGACTTATTATAATTACATGTTGTTCATGTGGTCAAAGGTTCATTATATCCAGAATTATATTCCTTATTTATATGTCATATATATCATATATACCCAGTATATACATGTTTTTATAATAGTATATAACATTTAGAGGTAATAAATGAAATGCACCGTTCATGGAGACGGTAAGTCGTACGTAAGCATGAACGCTACTTTCATTTCTATTTCATATTCTAAAGGAATTAAAACATAATGATAAAAAGTTATATTATAATTACAGTATAATATCATATATAATATCATCAACTCTATCCTTTATACATCCCACATAAGGCATTAATGAGTCACATCACTTTGAGGGGGTGGTAGTCCGCGCTTCCTCAAATGAGATTATCGTATTTACCCACTATAGAAACCATAAAGGCGTTCAATAAATGGAAAATAAAGAATCATAAAGAAAAAATAAAAATAATATATATCATATATGAATACATTTCCATCATAATGGCCACCATGAGAGGCGTTTGGAGATATTTGAACAATCATCGTTTCGTGAGGCGTTAGTTTTCCATCCACAAAAACATTAGATGGAGGTGTGTGTAAGTGTAGTTAGAATCCTTATAATAATAAAATCCTAGAATATTTAAGATACTGTTGTTGTTACAAAATAAAGTAATAAAAGAGTTTAGGGGTTGGAGATGTAAAATAAAAGAAAACAAATTAAGAGAAATTGTTACCTTTAATCTGGGTAACTCCCTTTGGTTTAAACCAAAGGACTTCTTGAAGTGCCTTCTGCCTAAGGTAAGGCCTCTAGGAGGAGGAGAGGGATGTAGGGAGCTTAATTGGTCATAGTTTAGATGAGCCGAAAGGCTTGAGAGGTGTGTGTAATTGGTTAGAAGTGGTCTCTTTTTATAAGGGAGAGGAGGGGCTATTTAGGAAAGTGTGAAAACCTTATTTTATTATATATTGATATTCGGTTTATAATGGTCCAAAAATCATTATAGTAAAATATAAGATGACTCAAGTTCAAAATAAAATCATCCAATAGGAATTGGACAGGTTTTGGATAATATTTTAGTCATTATAATCTTATTTATTTAAATGATTTATTAATGAGGTAAACACTGTATCATTATTGTGTCAAAAATAATTTAAATTATTTGATGTCTAAAAATTATAAAAAAAATACTATCATGTAGGAAATATTTTTATATTTTTAAAGAATATTTATAGTCGAAATTATGGCTTATATAACACCATATAAAAATTAATTTACTAAAAGATATTTGTTTTTTTTTTCATTTTTCCCTTTACTTTAAGTTAATTAATCTAAATTGTCATTATCACTCTCAAGTGGATCAATGGGGTCCCAAAATCGACCCAGATATGGAAATGGTCGTAAATGACTCAACCAATAAGGTTTGGACAAGTGTTAAGGTAATTATAATATTTTTTGACCTTGAATTACCTTATTTACATTTAACGGTGGTAAATAAAAGTCAAAAGTTGTTATTCACCAAAAATTATTTTCATCTTATTTAACCAAATTTTACTTCTTGATAACCACCATGTATGTTTGATTTTAGAAATTCATTTCATAAAAGTGGTAAAATTTCATTTAAATGAAAAAGCCAGTTTTTTAACTACCACTAAGTGGTTTCACTATTCATAAAAAATTGAAGTTTTTCAGAAAAATACCAAAAATTCAGCCTAAGCTATATTTGATATTCCAAATTAAAAAATGATGTCTATTTTTCCAAATTCAAAACATAGAAGTGGAATTAATTAATTTTAAAATTAATTCCTATTATCAAAAAAATAGCATGTTTTTAAGAAACAATAACTATCAAAAGATAGATACTTGTTTATGTCCAATTTCAAAGTGAAATTAATTCCAATGAACGACATTGTATTAAATGGTAAAAGTATATTTTAATTTAACTTTAAAATCAATTAAAAATATAATCTAATAATATAAATAAATTATATTAAAAGTCGCTTTTGAATTAAAATACAATATTTTTCACTATTCATTAAAAATGAACTTTATCAGAAAAATTACAAAAATTTACAAAAAGAAAATTTTGATGTCCCCATTCTAAAGAAGGATTTTATTTGGTCATATAGATTGTATTAAAGTGACCAAAACTAGATTTAAAAAGGGTTCTCCTTTAAAAGGTGATAAATAATCCTTTTAATGTAAATTATGCTTAAAATTAGATTCATTCACATTTTAAGCCTCTAACTTTTATTGGATAAATTTAAATACATTTAACAAACATGAATAATCATATTTTAGTTAGTTTAGTTCATTCCTACCAATACAACAACTAGGAGTTAACTACCGTTTAAAATAATAATATATTATTAGTGTGCAATGTAAGATTTCAAAGAAACTCGTTGTTGCGTATCGGGTACGCTATCGAACATAGCAACCCGTTTAAAGTAAAATTAATATTTAATTCAAAAAATAATAATTATGAAAAATTCATATTCTTTATTTACCTGTGATGTTACATGTTTTATTTTGATTTACATTTTAAACACATAATCAATTCATTGAATGATTCTCACTTCAATGTTATGATATTTTCATGGGTTTACTTAACAATCTCATTTTATTTGGGATTGTTTACACATAGATTTCCATTGAAGGAAATTAATTGATCATTTTTTTTAAAAACTTTCATTTTATTATACATTGGTTATTCATTACCTTTTTCAAGTGATAATATGATTTTTATACTCTTTGGTACAAAAAAATTTTGAGTTATATTTTAATAAAATCATACTTCATTTCTTTATTCAATCGGAAATTCATTTTTGTACAACACCATGTTTTCTAAAAAAAATCAAAATTTTTTCTTTATCCTTTAAAAAAATTAAAATAAAATTTTACCCATTTTTTCTTTTTAAAAATCTTTTTTAAAGGAATCTTCGTTTTGATTTACGACTAAGGTATTTTTCTATCCTTTTTACAATAAAAAATTAAATTAATTTTACCTTATATGGAATTACCTACCAACATTTCATTGAAACATAATTTTCATATATTTTTTAAGAAAATGTTTTTAAAAGTTATTTTCAATGATATTTATTTTAAAAAAATCAAAATGAAAATAATATTTTCCTCAATAATTTTTTTAATATTTTTTATTTCATCAATGACTAAAACCCTTATTCTTACTCCAATGGGTATACTTCAGATTGATACCATACTTATTCTTACTCTAGATATATTATGATTATCTTAATCAAGGATTGTATTAGAATTCACTTCCTTGAATCATTTTTTTAGTTGTTAACTTCACCTTTAAATATTCACTTTCGTGTTGTTATTATACAATAAATTTCCCTTAAATATCCATATTATTTATCAAGTTTATATTAATTACCTAAACCAACTAAATTTTTTTCATATGGTGTTTAGTTGGATTTTTATTTGATTAATTGGGAAAATAATTATAAACCCTTATCTTTTATTCACTATGGATATTGATTATAAGGGACATTGTTCATTAAGTCGATTATTTGATATATGAAGAACACTTTATACTGTAAGTGATGGGTGGGGGCAGGATATTATAAATCCCTTTGATGCATCAAAATATTCTCATGAGATAGTTATGTTTTCCAAATTAAATGGGTTTCTGTTTTATAGTTTAAAACCATCTTTTGAAAGTTCTTGATGATATAGGTTTTCATGTGAATTAGACATGAAGTCCAATAATTAATATTTTCCTTTCTTATGATTCAGTTATTTTTATTCCTGATATTTTCACTATAACAAAATCTATTAATGAATTTCATTCTTAATTTATTATTTAAATGGAATGTATGTTTAGTTATTTTCCTTTCCTTCATTTTTTATTGATTTTGATAATACACCTTTCAAGGGGTGAGGTGGAACCCTTACAAGGCCCGTAGGCGTAAGTATTACATGACCCAGAGTCCTTAGAGGAATTCATTGCCCATTTGCTTCAATAATTACATATAACCCAGACTAACTACTTAGAACTGCTCCTCCCCAGCATCTTCATCGTGAAATCAGCTTTCCACCTTTGCATAGTTGTTCATCTAGGCTTTCCCATGCATGCATAGGCTTATCCCGATGGCAGGTGTCATACCCTTTCATTATTGAAATCTGTTTAGCTTCTGCTATGGTGAAAGCTCCTTCCTCCTCATCCTTCTGAAGCTTGTTCCTTGTAGGTTGTCTGGTTTGCATATGCACTTAATGTGGCCTCTAGGCCTTGAGATGGCCCGAAGGCCTTACTCACTCGAAGGCCTAGGTGGCTCGAAGGCCTTAAAGGACTCGGGGACCAAATCGGTGGCACGAAGGCCCAAACAGGGGAATATTCCTGACCGCTATAGTTACAAATAGTGCCTACTTTAGATTCTGCTATAGTACCTGCTACAATACTACTACAGTGCCTGCTACAGTACCTGATACGGTACCTGCTATAGTAGTATGAACCATCTGTGGGATTCTAGGGTTGGTTCTCTATAATCAATGTCCTTAGTCATTAGTCAACCCATGCCTTATCACTCAATACATGGTCAACCAGGCCTTCTCACTCAAGGACACAACCCCTTCTGCATCGACTGCATTATCACTCAAGGTATGGCTTAGCTTCATGCATCAAATCATACCATAAACCGGCCCCTGAGGTCGTTCTTGAATAATGAAACTCATAGAAAGGTCCACCACAAGACCCAAGCCTATACAAGAAATGACCAATACCAGAACCAGTCTTCTCAATCAAGGAAGGTTTCAGCCTTAAGATATTATCCTCTACTAGATATCATCACCTCACACAACATGTGAATCAAAATATTTCACACATCCCATCACATATCTCACTAGTTGATCCTAAGGTGCATTTCACTCAAGAATTAGTCCCTTATCACAACAGATCTTAACTTTCCTTACAGGGTTTTTATTGGATCCTCCAAACCTACCATAGTCTCTACTCATTGATATCATCACGGGTCCATCACTTTTCAATGAAAACACCACCCAGAGGCTCGTACTGACTCTAACCCCATGGTTTCAGTCCATATCCTCATCAAACTACCTCACCACTGCTAATCCCACTACCTTGGGATTTTCCTAATATATCACATTCTACATGATCTTAGACTTAATAGGCAGGGTTTAGTTCTAAACCAAAACCCCCATTTCATCCTAATTCCAAATCCCAAGTAACTCCAATGACCCTCACCTGGGTCTAGTCACACATATTCTAAGTGATATCCCTCAACCTGTTACCCAAAGTAAACCCCTCTTCATTACATATCTCAATTACTGGATGACATAACCAACTCATCTCACCCACAAACACTCTCTTTCATCGTTAAGAAGGAGTTCCAAGTCACTTTCTAGATGTATGAATGTCTTTCCGTTTTACACTTGTCTCTAAGACTCTCATTCTCATCCACAATACCTAGTAAAACAACCTATCTTATCCCACATCTCCATTGATACTCTAAAAACTATTCAAGGTATCAAATCAACCTAATCAGTAACCTTGCACCTTGGGAACATATTCATTAAAAAATATTGATTTACAAAACTGATAAAAACAACTTATTCCCATCATAAGAGGAATGAAGGCCTCCAAGTTCAACTACCAAAGGAAACCTTGGTCCCTAAACCCCATACCCCAACCCATGAAGTATGTAGGCATGAATTTTCATGTATAAACAAACATATGGTTTTATATTAAATGGTAAATCTATTTGGAACATGATGTTAATCCCTCACTATGCTCCATTGAGCCTCATCCAGACTCTCATGAACCTGTCTCAAACCAAGAATCACACATAATTAATTATAACACATTATAATTAATTATTAAATTTTATTTAAATAGTCATAAATTACTAATAACTCATCAGGAATCTTCTTCATTCCAAAACCTTAAGCAATAGGTTGTGTTTAACTCCAAACATGCACTTGAACCTATGCAATAAGAAATATGCAAACATTATTCCCAATTAAATGGCCAATTTTATCCAATTTAGGTAAAAACCCTAAGAAACCATATTATGGAATACATTCACAAAAATAGCATGTATCATCATGAAGAAATCATCTTAGGTACACTTTTATGTAAGATGGGAAAATGCCCCATTGGTCAGGATGATTTACACCATCATTTGGTGGAATTTTCTAAGAAATCCAAACAAAAATATTGCAGAAATTAGTAGTTATAAAGGAAATAAAAAACAGAAGGCAATCGTGGGAAAACACACGTGAAACTACCTCTAAGAAACCTCCCTTATAATGGGGGCTCAAAAGGGTGTAAGAATAGGGGAGGAGCTTCAAAAACAGTCTTCCATGTATATACCTCTTCAACCAAAAATAAGTGAGACTAACCCCCCTTTTATTTAAAAAAACACCTTCTATAGGATAAATAGATTTTCATGACATGAACCACATAGGTAGGGGAACCCTTCCAATAATCTTGATACATTCATGGAATGGCTGTTATGTTACATCATGAATGGGTTGCTGTAACTATTTTTCAGAATCTCGGTCACCTATACCTTCTCTGATTCTCTCCCAAAATATTGGGACACCACTTGAGCCATGAACTCCTTCCAAAACACTTTCTAGAGATAGTCAAGCTCTCAGAATCCTCTCATAAGTCTCGATTCTCAAAATGAATCCCTCACCAGATCAAAATTAATACTTTCACCAAAATATAACAACCCAAAAATCAATAAGGCATTACACACTCCCCGCTATAATTTTTCTCATTACTAAGAAGCCATAGAAATTCTCAAAACATATCTCCTAGACAATCCTAGACATTAATTCATTTCCAAATCACCACGTACCAACTATGAATTCTCAACATACTTGTAGAGACCCGAAGCTTGACGTACATGGACATTACATTACTTTTGCGGAATACTTAGTACATAACAAAAACACACACACAAGGATCGTAATAGTTTAGTGTCTTTGGAAACTCGGAATAAAATCTTCTAATCGTGGGGAAAGATCTTCAACATCTCCCATAAAGATCTTCCTTTTTTTTTACCTAAAACATTTCTGTATGTCCTGGGGAAAATAAAACATAAAAGGGTGAGCTCAAATGCTCAGTAAGGGTAAGCAAAAGATATATCAATCACATCGTATTCATAAGAACATAACATTTTGGAAATCATAACCTGCAAAAGAGATCATAATTTCATAACATGGGATAAATCATGGTAGTGAAATGTAATCACAATAATCATAACTTAAAACATGAAACTTTGTGGCATTCACACATAATCATAGAGAATCATTTCTTGTTAGTCAAGACTCATTGTCAAGACCATCTTAGTGGACAAAGTCCCTTTCTGAATCGAGTCACCCTCGTTTCAGTCCTGTTTCATTGAACCGGTATAACCTACCATTCCAGCCATGTCTATCTCATGAGATATGAAATCTTTACCCAATGCATTGGAGGGAGATATAGGTCCCACCCATCTCATAATGATACCATTCTTATGTGTGCCACAAAATCATAAATCATACATCATTGCATAACCCATGTAATAAAAATGGGATTCTTAAACAACATGACATCATAAAATCATTCATATAAGATAAAGGAATTCATAAACATAATTCCATCACAACATAGTCAACTCAATGTAAAAATATGGATAGAAACAGAACCCTTTATTATCTTAGATGGAAAATAATTTTGATAAAACACTTTAAATGAGTTCTTGAGGAAAATATCCTTTCTTCTTCAAAATCAATTTCTTTTCACAAAACATCATGCAATTTTAAAAGAAAGAGATTTTATTAAAAATAGTCATGAAATCTTTTGGAGGAAGATTCATGAAAATAAGGCTTTATAAAACCGTAAAAATCCGTTCGTGCTGTATAAGTTAAAAAAAACATTCTTCTCGTACTTTTGTCGGAAAAGTCGAAAAGTACCTCGTACAAAAAAAACGACAAAAGATTCCTTTCATATTCTTTACTAAAAACTCAACGAAGGGTAAAATTGGATTTAAACTAGTGTATGTGGATGGAAACAATATTACATATTGATGTAATATGGATGTGGATGATAAAATACACCCCAATAAATACTTACGAATAAACAATCTCGGATAAAAATGAGATTGTGATATTTCCCTTACCTTAGGTCCGACTTGCTTGTACGTGTCCGAAACTCCTGTATAATGATTTAAATCATGTTATTGACTTATTACAGAATCATATTCATTGTTATTATATCATATATGGTTCACTTATGACATTATATTACCCGTTCTTTTGTAAATTCCATGTTAAAGAAGCGTTTTGGGTAAAATCGTCTTATTTGTCGTTCGTGTTTTTAACTTGTAATTATTAATATGATTACTTGGATCATGATTACTCATATCCAGAATGTAAAACATGATTTATATATAATATATATTCAGAATATACATATATATATTATATATTGATAATGGAATGAAATACACCATTCATGGAGACGGTAGTCCGTACGTACGCATGAACGTTGTTTTCGTTTCCTTATTGAATTGAATGGAATTAAGTAGATGGCATAAATATAAATATACATAAATCCAGTATCATTATTCTATCATATATTTCATTAGTACTTATTATATATGCTTTATAATCATTCATGAATGGTTAATGTGGAGAATGAATCTCACCGCGTCGTGGAGACGGTAGTCCGTACGTACGCACGAGCGATGATATCATTTACATAAATATTGAATTGAATTGGAGTGGATTATACAATATATCAGAATCAATATGATGTTGTAATAACTATGTATAGTTATTCTTTACACCATTATACCAATCCATGTAAGGTGGTGGTGGAAAATAGATTACACCACGGCGTGGAGACGGTATTCCGTACGTACGCACGCGCGGTGATTTCTTTTTCCGTAGGATGGATAGATGGTGAAATAGGGTTGTTTCATACTTATAATAACATATCAGTATATGAGTGATACTGATGTTATTACTTCATAATGAAACATCCTAAGAAGAATTAGTGGAAGAAGAAATAAAGATGAAAGAATTGGTAACGGTAATTACCTCTTCTTTGAAGCGCCTCTTTGAGACCTCCTCTTAGGGCACTAAAATTGGTCTTTGAGGAAGACCAAAACCTCTAGGATGTTGCTAGGGAAGTGGAGAAGAGATTTTGGCAGGGGTTGGCCGATCTTGAGTGCTCAATTTGGTGTGAGGAGGAGGGGGAGGAGGTGTCCTTTTATAAGAGAGGAGAGGGGCACCTTAGGAATATCTCAAAATATTATTTTATATTAAATTCAAAATCGGTTTATAATGGTTCCAAAGGGTCTTATTTCGAAGATAATGTGGGGATGGGTCGAAATCCTATCAACCAATAAGATTTAGACAAGTTTAGGGTATTATTTTAACCTTATCAATTAGATTTAACTCTAAGTTAAATAATTTAACTTTTACCATGTCTTTTTGTTTTCTTTCACTATATGGTTAATAAACTTACTATAACATGCCAAAAGAACCCCAAATTGTTTATTATTAATATATATATCCTTATCTAAGTCATTTGGCCAAACCTTAGATTTTTAGGAATAAAATAACAATTAGTAATATAATATTTGATTTAAAAACTATTTTTTTGTCAATTTTGACACTATTTGATATATGATTTTTGTGAAAGTCATAACAGAATTACATGTTCGAACCAAGTTGATTAAATCAACACTAATATATCATAGTAACCTAGAAAATTAGTGGAATTCATAAAAAGTCTTAAATTACATTTATTTTGGTATTTATATTATCAATTATGTCAATATTTCATTAATAAGATAATTACTGCATCATATTTGTGTCATAAATAAATTAAATTATTTGATGTCTAAAAATTACAAATAAAATATCATCATGTAGGAAATATTTTTAGATTTCTAATGAATATTTACAATTGAATTTATCTTATGTATAACCCCATATTAAAAATTATTTACTTATTAAACTTTGATTTTAACTATTTTAACCCTTCTTTAAATAAATTAATAATAAATGTCCTAATCTAATCCAAGTGGGCCTAAATGGTCATATTTTATTCCTAAGTTTGTTTTTGGTCGAATTACACTTGTCCAATAGAATTAGGACATGTGTTAGGGTAATATTAATATCATATTTACCCTTAGTTACCCTATTTACTATTAACCGCGGTAAAAAAAGTAAAAAGTTACTATTCACCAAAAAATTATTTTCATCTCATTGAACCACATTTTAGTCCTTGATATTAACCGTGTCTCTCGGATTTTTGAAATTCCATTCACAGAAGCGGTAAAATTAAGTTTTATGCAAAATTCAGTTTTTTAACCTACCACTTAGTGGTTTCACTATTCATCAAAAATTGAAAGTTTTCAGAAAAATACCAAAATTTCACCCTAGGCTAATTTCGATATTCTGAGTCCAAAAATGAAGTCCATTTTGAAAAATAAAATTTATAAAATTTCAAAAAGTGGTTATTACTATTCATAACGGCTAGTTTTAGTAATATTTTAATAGCATATCGTTGTTTAGTGAAACTCGGTATTGCGTACTACACACGCTATCGAGAAAGGTTGCGATTGCGTGTGATGAAAGGCAAGTCAAGGATACGTGTTGTGCAAGCTCCTTTTGGTGTAGCGTACAACACAAGACATTAATAAAATTAAAAAGAATAGTTTTCATAAAATCTCGGGCTGTTACATTCTACCCGCCTTAAAATGAATTTCGCCCTCGAAATTCATCGGGTTTATAAATAGTTTACTATTCGAAAGTTTCTTTGATAGAAACCCACATCGTAAAAAGGAATACCAAAACTTATCTTTAAAAACTAAAGTATAAAACGTAATGGTTACCCAAGTTAACTAATCACTGGGTATCCACATAGAAGAACATAGGTGAAAATATGGACATGGAAGAGAAATCTAACTGTCTTGTTCTGATGGAGAGTGGTATAGGACATGGCTATGGAAAAGCCAGTAATCACAAATCCATAGATTTGTGATGATATAAGGTACCATCTGATTCATCAGGTATAAGATCACTAGGACAACATTTTTGGTTTTCAAGATCATTTCCCTAAAGTTGAAAATTTTAATTAGAATAAATACTTACTTTATTTTGGTACAATATCACTGTTGTTCGTGCCTTTAACAATTTCCACTTCATCTCTTAAATAAATGAAGTTGAATTTGTTATTCGTGAAGTGTTAGCAGATCATGTGATAGAATGACGGGTCATTCCATCTGTCTCAAAAAAAAGGTTAGCAAAAATTATATACATAAGTCGATCTATAGTGAGATTAATCACATATAGTTCCTAAAATGGACTTATACTTCATATATCATACTGCTTAATATAATAAAACTAGTTTCTACTAAACAGGGACTTCTTGTAGGCCAGTGGTAGGCGATAAAGGCCAGTCGCACTTCGGTTGTGGGTTCGATTCCCATAGCCTTGTCCGAAGCGATGGGCTGTCGCCCGTCCTGCAGGTTGTCCTTTTTCTAAAACTTCATTACTATAACATCCCATCAATAATATCGAAAAAAGAACTTCTATCCTTAAACAATACTATTTTATGTCCAACATAATCCATTCTAGTCTTTAGGCTTATCCATAATACTGCAGTCCACTTTCATAACATAGTGAAAATGATTACCAGAGATTTAATACCATCGTTGAACCCCATATATCATAAGATATGTTTTTTTATCACATTCCAAACATTAAAAGTCCTTAATCATGTATTCTCTTGAATACCCATTGAACCTTAGTGAAAACTTGAATGCAGTTAAAAGTTAACACTTTCCACATACCAAAATCCTCAAAATTCTATATACTCAAACCATGATATCACTTAGTCCTTATATCAATCATGAGCTCATGAATACAATCAAACATCTCATTATCTTCTTATCCTTTCAATATGAACTTATCATCTACTTTCCAAAAGTATCTGAATAACCTTTCATGGTTACTGGTACCATTCATCATACACTTTCAAAACTTAAGGAAAGACAACAGTGTAACAATCCTTAGATGTCTCCTTATTCCATGAGATTACTTATACAATATTACACATGATAAACATATAATCATTCCACTACATTCTTAGACCATTGACCGAGCTTCAACATTTCTTTCATCTCACATATCATTTGTAGTTTCTTCATCATCATCAACATAAATACTTCCCATACGACCATACTGATTCTCTTCATGAGACTTTCCCTTAGGGCATTGTTTTGCATAATGCCCGTACATTCCAAATTTAAAGCATTTAACCATTGTTGATGTCGTAGCAATACCATTATCCTCATCCATGGTGTTAACTGAACCTTTTCCTTTGCACTTACTTGCTTTGTGTCCTTCTTTTCCAAACCCAAAGCATCTTCCAGTTCCTTTGAAACATTCTCCTTGATGACTCTTCCCACATGATTTACATAGGGGAAATTGAACTTTCTTTCCTCTATGATCATCATGAAACTCCATATTTCTCTTATTAGCCGAGTCAGGAAACTTACCAAATTTTACTTTATTGATCATATTATGAGATTGCTGATTCGGCATAATAATGATGTTTGGACTTCCAAATCCCATTTAATTATGAAGAATATCATTCCATTGTCCATCATATCCTCCATAATTGTGAATCATCTTGTCTCCAGCCATTTTCTAAAACCCAAAAAGAATAGTGTGAGAGGAAAAAATCATGCTAGGGAAAACGACATAATAAAGGGGGAGTAACTTCAATATCTAACATCTTAGGTTAAATTCTATGATCGTTAGCGAAATTCTAGGACTATAACCTATACGTATACTTAACCTTAGAGATATCCCTAGACATACCGTAGAAATATCTCTAGGGACCTTACTAACGTTTTCGCATCCTAGTTTCCAAAGGTTGACTAAACCTTTCCTCTGATACCAACTGTAGAGACCCGAAGCTTTACGTACATGGACATTACATTACTTTTGCGGAATACTTAGTACATAACAAAAACACACACACAAGGATCGTAATAGTTTAGTGTCTTTGGAAACTCGGAATAAAATCTTCTAATCATGGGGAAAGATCTTCAACATCTCCCATAAAGATCTTCCTTTTTTTTACCTAAAACCTTTCTTTATGTCCTGGGGAAAATAAAACATAAAAGGGTGAGATCAAATGCTCAGTAAGGGTAAACAAAAGATATATCAATCACATCGTATTCATAAGAATATAACATTTTGGAAATCATAACCTGCAAAAGAGAGCATAATTTCATAACATGGGATAAATCATGGTAGTGAAATGTAATCACAATAATCATAACTTAAAACATGAAACTTTGTGGCATTCACACATAATCATAGAGAATCATTTCTTGTTAGTCAAGACTCATTGTCAAGACCATCTTAGTGGACAAAGTCCCTTTCTGAATCGAGTCACCCTCGTTTCAGTCCTGTTTCACTGAACCGGTATAACCTACCATTCCAGCCATGTCTATCTCATGAGATATGAAATCTTTACCCAATGCATTGGAGGGAGATATAGGTCCCACCCATCTCATAATGATACCATTCTTATGTGTGCCACAAAATCATAAATCATACATCATTGCATAACCCATGTAATAAAAATGGGATTATTAAACAACATGACATCATAAAATCATTCATATAAGATAAAGGAATTCATAAACATAATTCCATCACAACATAGTCAACTCAATGTAAAAATATGGATAGAAACAGAACCCTTTATTATCTTAGATGGAAAATAATTTTGATAAAACACTTTAAGTGAGTTCTTGAGGAAAATATCCTTTCTTCTTCAAAATCAATTTCTTTTCACAAAACATCATGCAATTTTAAAAGAAAGAGATTTTATTAAAAATAGTCATGAAATCTTTTGGAGGAAGATTCATGAAAATAAGGCTTTATAAAACCGTAAAAATCCGTTCGTGCCGTATAAGTTAAAAAAAACATTCTTCTCGTACTTTTGTCGGAAAAGTCGAAAAGTACCTCGTACAAAAAAAAACGACAAAAGATTCCTTTCATATTCTTTACTAAAAACTCACTGAAGGGTAAAATTGGATTTAAACTAGTGTATGTGGATGGAAACAATATTACATATTGATGGAATATGGATGTGGATGATAAAATACACCCCAATAAATACTTACGAATAAACAATCTCGGATAAAAATGAGATTGTGATATTTCCCTTACCTTAGGTCCGACTTGCTTGTACGTGTCCGAACCTCCTGTATAATGATTTAAATCATGTTATTGACTTATTACATAATCATATTCATTGTTATTATATCATATATGGTTCACTTATGACATTATATTACCCGTTCTTTTGTAAATTCCATGTTAAAGAAGCGTTTTGGGTAAAATCGTCTTATTTGTCGTTCGTGTTTTTAACTTGTAATTATTAATATGATTAATTGGATCATGATTACTTATATCCAGAATGTAAAACATGATTTATATATAATATATATTCAGAATATACATATATATATTATATATTGATAATGGAATGAAATACACCGTTCATGGAGATGGTAGTCCGTACGTACGCATGAACGTTGTTTTCGTTTCCTTATTGAATTGAATGGAATTAAGTAGATGGAATAAATATAAATATACATAAATCCAGTATAATTATTATGTCATATATTTCATTAGTACTTATTATATATGCTTTATAATCATTCATGAATGGTTAATGTGGAGAATGAATCTCATCGCGTCGTGGAGACGGTAGTCTGTACGTACGCACGAGCGATGATATCATTTCCATAAATATTGAATTGAATTGGAGTGGATTATACAATATATCAGAATCAATATGATGTTGTTATAACTATGTATAGTTATTCTTTACACCATTATACCAATCCATGTAAGGTGGTGGTGGAAAATAGATTACACCACGGCGTGGAGACGGTATTCCGTACGTACGCACGCGCGGTGATTTCTTTTTCCGTAGGATGGATAGATGGTGAAATAGGGTTGTTTCATACTTATAATAACATATAAGTATATGAGTGATACTGATGTTTTACTTCATAATGAAACATCCTAAGAAGAATTAGTGGAAGAAGAAATAAAGATGAAAGAATTGGTAACGGTAATTACCTCTTCTTTGAAGCGCCTCTTTGAGACCTCCTCTTAGGGCACTAAAATTGGTCTTTGAGGAAGACAAAAACCTCTAGGATGTTTCTAGGGAAGTGGAGAAGAGATTTTGGCAGGGGTTGGCCGAGCTTGAGTGCTCAATTTGGTGTGAGGAGGAGGGGGAGGAGGTGTCCTTTTATAAGGGAGGAGAGGGGCACCTTAGGAATATCTCAAAATATTATTTTATATTAAATTCAAAATCGGTTTATAATGGTTCCAAAGGGTATTATTTCGAAGATAATGTGGGGATGGGTCGAAATACTATCAAAAAATAAGATTTAGACAAGTTTAGGGTATTATTTTGACCTTATCAATTAGATTTAACTCTAAGTTAAATAATTTAACTTTTACCATGTCTTTTTGTTTTCTTTCACTATATGGTTAATAAACGTACTATAACATGCCAAAAGAACCCCAAATTGTTTATTATTAATATATATATTTTTATATAAGTCATTTGGCCGAACCTTAGATTTTTAGGAATAAAATAAAAATTAGTAATATAATATTTGATTTAAAAACTATTTTTTGTCAATTTTGACACTATTTGATATATGATTTTTGTGAAAGTCATAACAGAATTACATGTTCAAACCAAGTTGATTAAATCAACACTAATATATCATAGTAACCTAGAAAATTAGTGGAATTCATAAAAAGTCTTAAATTACATTTATTTTGGTATTTATATTATCAATTATGTCAATATTTCATTAATAAGATAATTACTGCATCATCTTTGTGTCATAAATACATTAAATTATTTGATGTCTTAAAATTACAAATAAAATATCATCATGTAGGAAATCTTTTTATATTTCTAATGAATATTTACAATTGAATTTATCTTATGTATAACCCCATATTAAAAATTATTTACTTATTAAACTTTGATTTTAACTATTTTAACCCTTCTTTAAATAAATTAATAATAAATGTCCTAATCTAATCCAAGTGGGCCTAAATGGTCATATTTTATTCCTAAGTTTGTTTTTGGTCGAATTACACTTGTCCAATAGAATTAGGACATGTGTTAGGGTAATATTAATATCATATTTACCCTTAGTTACCCTATTTACTATTAACCGCGGTAAAAAAAGTAAAAAGTTACTATTCACCAAAAAATTATTTTCATCTCATTGAACCACATTTTAGTCCTTGATATTAACCGTGTCTCTCGGATTTTCGAAATTCCATTCACAGAAGCGGTAAAATTAAGTTTTATGCAAAATTCAGTTTTTTAACCTACCACTTAGTGGTTTCACTATTCATCAAAAATTGAAAGTTTTCAGAAAAATACCAAAATTTCACCCTAGGCTAGTTTCGATATTCTGAGTCCAAAAATGAAGTCCATTTTGAAAAATAAAATTTATAAAAGTTCAAAAAGTGGTTATTACTCTTCATAACGGCTAGTTTTAATAATATTTTAATAGCATATCGTTGTTTAGTGAAACTCGGTATTGCGTACTACACACGCTATCGAGAAAGGTTGCGATTGCGTGTGATGCAAGGAAAGTCAAGGATACGTGTTGTGCAAGCTCCTTTTGGTGTAGAGTACAACACAAGACATTAATAAAATTAAAAAGAATAGTTTTCATAAAATCTCGGGCTGTTACAATACTTCTACTACACAACTCCAATCACCAAGCCCAGATCCACTAAATGTTCTCTAAAACTTCTATTCTGATCCCCAGAACACCTCAACTGCATCTCACATGATGCTCCCAACATAGTTACAATCACACCATATTGAATTATACACCAAAACACTATCCATTCCTCCTCCAAAACCTTTCTTGAAAACACATAGTTTAATTCATCTATTCATAACTAACTACCCTATCATGATTCCTTAAATCTCAGTGGAACTTGATGATCATCCAACACCCAACTAAAGTCTGAACCTGAATATTAGTGTAATTACATTATTAAATCACTAACCACTAGCTCCAACCATAATAATCTCACCTAAAGAACAGGATAACCTTCAATTTGACTCACTCTGAAATAATTCCATCTCCACATAGAGCCCTATAGAGACACATTGATTCCAACCACCACCACATATGAATCCTAAATCTAGTATTTACAAAGAACTAAGCCATTTTGGATCCTTCTACACACCAGTACCCAATATCACCTGGACCATCCACTGATCAATCTCACCACACTAACAATCCATATGACATGAAGTTCATTCACTTTTAACCCGTATCATGCTCCCCGCCATTAATGTATCATTATCATATATGATTGAACCAATCATTAGATCTTTACAACCTATGCTCTATCCATTACCACATATAATTAATATAGGTGATCATCTCACTCATAACCAAGTTCCAACCTAAAACACCAAACTTCCAACTTCTCCTATATCACAAATAACACCATCCTCAATACCTCTAAAATTTATCCTAAATATTGAGGACACCCTCCCACCAACTAATAGTGAACTCCCCACCATATAGATTCCTTTATATCACTCTTTGCGACCCAACCCAATATGTCCTAACACCGCACCTCCTAGAAAATTCATGCTAATACATACACATGTTTTGATCAACCTGTGGTATCTAGATTCATTTTTAATGTCACCTGTTACCATGAGAACATACGAATTAGCATTCACATCTTCATACCACCATCCCATGAGCATCTCACCACCACACAATCATTATAAAAATGCATGGATTCATCCACTAACATAAAATACTTATTGAACCCACACATGGTCCATTCACTGATCTAAAACAAAATCAATCACTAGGAGTACCCAATGCACACCTACCCTTATGGGGAAATATTTTTCTGGAAAGCCTCACCAATGTTCACTCTCCTCTATTAAAGGTAGATTGATCCACTAGGAACCCACTAATAGGTTATTTCTTATGATACAACTCAATAAAACCCAAATCAAAAGGTTTCATAATCCCATAAAATCCAATCACACCCACAGTTGAAAATACAATAAGTCATGTCTCTCCAAAACTAGGCTCACATTCCAAACTCGCTGACTATGCTCCACTACATGTTAGATTGTACAACATACTGATGTATCTTCCACACCAAATCTAACCTTCCAACCACATTCCATGTGATTTTTTTTGCAAACCCAGAGCATCCACCTACAATCCCACTATGTTACCTAAAATCACAACTATAAAACATCAATCCAGGAAACGAATCAGTTTTTTTCTTTGAAACTAGACTTGATACAATTATCAGTCAAAGTGATTCACATCTTAAAATCCCAAGTAATTTCACATATCTATCCTCATCTTCCAAGTTTAGTTAAGTATAATGTAACCAATAAGCTATATAGTAAGATACCATAGAGTTTTTTGTTGAAACTTTATGTAACTGAACACGTATCTTTAAGGAAACATGTTCCCATCCTTGCATCACCTCCCATGCATACCATTCACTCATAAATTCATTACTATAGAATCAATTCCCAAACAAAAAATGATCGGTCTACATAAAATACTTTATAAAGGGACTATATTTACCTTTCCATAATATCCATATGATAGGTCAACAAAAAAATTATCCCATGGTATAGTTGAGTAGAATCACACCAAAAAAGTTATATAATAAACTGTCATATAATAAGTTATTGGCACTTTAAAAAACAAAAACTCTCATCAGAAAAAAACATAGGAATGAACACATATGTCATGTGTATCCTATTTATGAATAATGATACATGTCCATAGGAATATTTTAAATGGTCTAAGATCCAAATCCCATTAGTCATAAATCTAAAAAATAAGTGCATCACCCAAGGTAAAATCTTATAACAGAAAAATAAAATACCATTAAAAACAATCACATACCCATGGTAACCCATATTTCCTATCAAAAAAATGTTATTAATAAATCAGTATAATATCCATAAAAACTATAAAAAATTCATAGACCACCTATTTACTGTCTCCCTAAATCATAAAACAATACAAATTCTCTAATTCCACTTTGTGGTACCCTAGTCTAGAGTCACCATATGAACCAGAGTGAAGCATAACCTCAAGCATGCCTCCTCATATTCCATAGGATACAGACTAGCAGTAATGAACTAATCTATAAAATGGGTAGAATATTCCATCAAATTAGATTTATAAAAATATTGTAAAAAAATAACCATCACACACGTCTATAAAAATTAGAGTATGTGAAATAAAAAATAAATAACCAATAATATATAATAATGAATAATTTTTTCATGAAAAACAAATATAAATTGATCACCTACAGTGATGATCCCAATAGAAGATAAACCAAAAATACAAGACATGCACACTAGCATTTTGGCCATGTATTGTCACAAAAATACTCTATAAATCTTATTGATTTAGATTCTCATAAATAACCTTGTTTATTTTACTAGTGAAATTACTCTAACTATTTTTTGGAATATATTTCTTGAGAATATTATATTATTTATAGGTTATTATTATGTACATGTTTAGAATGTATTTTGGAAACACTGTTTATACCCTACGTTTATAAGCGTAGCACAAGAAATAAACCCTATATTTTAAAAATCACATTTGGATGGAACTTTACATGTGGGAAAAGGGAATGTATAGATACTCAAATGTATGTTTAGATGGAAACCTATGTTTGAGGAAACAAAATTATGTTACATAAACCCTAATTTTGTGATTAACCCTTCATTCTCAGCCCTATGTTTGAATGTTTTTCATCACATGAAGGAAACCTACATTAGACTATTCAATAATTTGTTTTATTTAAATATATTTTCCATGATTTATATAATAGTCTTGACAGAAGAAAATAATATTTTAAATATTTTTTTCAACCAATTAAAATTCTTCTATTCAATGGATTAAATCATATTAATTTATAATGGAATTAACAACTATTTTTATTGATTTAAATTTGAATGATTATCATCTGTCCGGAGACATTCTTGGATCTAATCAACCAAAATAATGTTTTGTGTTCTATATATATATATATATATATATATATATATATATATATTCCTAGTATTTTATCTATACACACACACACACACACATATATATATATATATATATAACTGCATATTTTTTAATATATTTTTAACACAGAACTCTTGAAAGTATTGAGAGACTCTATTACTACTATAGAGGGCACACTTTGACGATATACATATATCAACCTCATACTACGATGTAACTATTACTATTTTTTCTCTGTTATTATTAAAGATATTTCACATCCAAGATCTCTTAAAATCTATTATTTTATAAAGACCTACATATTTTAAGAATAAGATCTATATTTTGTCAATTTCTATCGTAGCTGTGATCAAGAACCTGTCAATTCAATCAAATCAAACTCTATTGATTTATTGGATTATTGGTGGCTCATACTCAGTCATAGAAGAGTATTATCTTCTCAGACTAATATTTGGAGAAATAAAATCTATATAAAAGAAACATAATGTTGTTTTTATACTTTTTGTAAAAGTATCAACTACCAACACTCAGTTGTGAAGGTATTATGATTATAGGAAATTGTCTAGTGAAAATCACTAAGCTCATAGAGAGAGTGTTGGTGGGGCGGACTAGGGGATCTTTGTTCCCAAAACCAATATAAAAAATTTTCTGTTCTTATTTAATATTTTTATACTACTTAAATCACTTAAAAATATATCTCTTTATATCTGAATAAATCATAAAGAAAGTTAAAATCCAAAATCATTTAAGATAATGAAAAAAGAATAATTCACCCCCCCCCCTCTTGTGTATCTTTTTATTATTCCAACCTAATAATTAGCATTTAAGGATATATTTTATGATAAATCTTTAGCAAGCTCAAAAGTATAAAGTCTATATAAAACATATGCCTATGGTCGATCCTAGAGAAGGTATGTCTCTGATTCATGCTTCATATTTTACAAGTGATAACTATGGATGCTGAAAATCACATATGATAATATATTTGAAAAATCTTACATTTAAAGTTTATATGAGGATCAGCACTCCCTATGTAATTTCGGAGAAACCAAAAACATGTTATGATACCAAAGAAGTTGAGTATGAAATCAACTCAAAATCAATGAATGTTATTATATGTGGACATGATCCTGGAAAATTCAATTAGGTATCTCAATGTCCTATAGCTTATAAAATTTGGAACAAAATTATTATTGAATATAAATTAATTGATAATGTCTGACAATTAAAATATGATATTTCTAAGGTAAAGTTTTACACCTTTATAACATATGATGGTGAAAGAATCACCCAAATAAATGGAAAATTGACTAAAATATTCAATGATGTTACTGATTTGGAAGATCCAATTACATAACCTGATCAAACAGTAAAAGTAATCGGAGTAATTCCCTTAAAATGGAATGGAATATCTTTATTAATTCAAAAATCATCACCAGTCAAAAATTTGACTATGAAAGAATTGATTGGAACTCTAATGATGTACACAAAATGAATGAAAGCTAAATCTGAAGATCATAAGATAGTGAAAAGGGAAAATGTTGCCCTTAATTTTACTTCTCATAAGCATGGAAATAAATCAATATAAGATTTTAAAATCTAAAAAAATGAATACTACTTAGATAATGACATAGAATTGGATTAGTTATCCAAAAAATTTAGAAAATTATATATGAAGAATATAGGATTCAAAAAATACTTCAAAAAGGATGAGAAAGGATCCAAGGAAGCATGATTTTTTGAATAAAAACATATGGTTGATATCAAACCTAATTTCCCCCAGTTAAAAGAATAAGGAATAAAGAAGGAAAAGAATAGTTAGAAAAAAACTAATTATGAGCATAAAGGAAAAAAGGATCCATTAAGGCTAATTAGAGAATCTTTGAAGACTCCAATAGATCTTCCAAATATCATTCAAAAACTAGACACAAAATCTTAAACCAAACATGTTCTTTATGGATAATAAAGAAGATAAGGTACAACCTTATTCTTCTTCTTATTTTGATTCTAATAGTTACTCAAGTGGAAAATTGGCTTCCTATTGCTCAATACTTAAAGAAAAATATGATTCATTAAAAGAAATCATAAGTCACTAAAAAATATTCATAATTATATTTTAAGTGAAATATATTAAATGATAAAACAACATCAAGAATTAATTGAAAATTTTAATACATCTACATCAAACTGTATTGTCCATAGAAATAAAATAGAAGATTTATAGGATGATGTGGAACCTTCTAAAATTAATGGTAGTATTTTAACCAATAGATAAAAGACGCTAAATGAAATACTTATAAAATTATTATTAAAATATAAAAATATGGAATAGGAAGAAAGGGAGAAAAATGAAAAATATACAAAAAATATTTTGTTATTAGTTCTAAAAATGCAACCAGTTTCTATCATGGAATGAAAGGAAATTATTCTAACAATTGTTATATATCAAATCCTTATATAATTGGAATGAAAAAATGATTTTATTTCCAAAAATATATCTGAATAAATTAATATAAATTTTGGTAAAATAAGGAAAATCTAGATTCCCAATTCTTTATTTTCTAAAATCGCTAGACCCAAGAAAATATGGGTACCAAAACAAACTCTTATTTAAATGATTTTGAAGGGAAAATACCATAGGAAAAAATGTTATATGGTATATGGATAGTGTATACTCAAGAAAAATGAGTTGAGACTCTTCCAACATCCATATACTTATAAAAAATGGATGGAGTACTATTCACCTTTAGATACAATACAAAAGGAATGATATTTTGAGTCAGATCAGTTGGATATCGAAAGTCATTCTCAGTCAATAAACTATTGTTTGTATAAGGCATAAATCACAACTGGATAAGTATTTTTCAACTTTGTGATGATGGATTTTATATTAATTTTTCTAAAAATTATTACATAGTTTTTAAATATAAAATACTTAAATTTAGATCACATAGAAATGAAAATGTTTCTACCTTAGATCATGATTCTTTGTGTGAGAAAAAAATGAATTGTTTAACTGATAAGATGAAGAAGTAATGGGTCCTAACTAGAATACTTGGACATTGTACTGTATTTTCTTTACATAAATTATCTATGAAAAATTTTGTTTCATATTTTCCTAGTCTTGAATTTGATAATGATAGATTCTATGTTGCATGCCAAATTTGAAAACACCATAAATCATCCTTAAAATCAATTTAAAAAGTTTCTATATCTAAAATACTATAACTTATCCACATTGATTTTTTTGGAACATCAAAAGTAGAAATTTTGGATAGAAAATTATATGTTTATGTATTAGTTGATTACTTTTCAACATTTAATTAGGTTTATTTTCTAAAACTAAAAGAAAAGTATTCACTATTTTTGAAGGCCTTTTCAAAATTGTTCAAAATGAAAAAGATTTTGAAATAAATTCATTAAGAAGTGATCATACTGAATTATTTGAGAACCAACAATTTAATCTTTTTTTCTCAAACTTGGGGATTAATCACACCGTATTTTCATCAAGAACACCTTAATAAAATGGAATTATTGAAAGAAAAAGTAGAAATATTCAATAAATGGTGAGGAATATATTTAATGAATACATACTTCCTACTTATTTTTGAAAAAAAAAATATAAACATATCTTTCTATATCATGAATAGAGGTTTAAGAAGACCTATTATTAAAATAACACACTATGAACTTTGGAATAATATCAATCCTAAAGTAAAGTACATTAAAGTATTTGGATGCAAGGTTTATATCTTGAATACTAAGGAAGCCTTGGTAAATTTGATCCAAAATCTAATGAATGAGTCCTTATAGGATATTATACTACTTTTAAAGCTTATAGAACCTATAATAAAATGTCAAGGATTATTGAATAATCAGTTCATGTAAAGTTTGATTAAAGTGGACCTTTTATTAAAATTAAAGATCAAACAAGTGAAATTAATGAATCTTTAGAAAACATGAGGATTTACTTTCCTAAGACTATTTTTGAAAATATAATAAAGGAAATTCAGTCCAATTCAAAAGAACATGAGATAGAAGAACCAGAAAGTGTATTACCTAGATATTCTAGAACATTAAATTATAATCATTTAAAAACTATTATAGGAAGCCTCTACATAGAATTAAGAACAAGGATAAATATAGGAAACTTAGTGGATTTTTCTACATTTCTGTCATAATTAGAACCTATGTATTTTGAAGAAGCCTCAATTTATAAAAATTGGTTAATGGATATGCAAGAAAATCGAAATCAATTCAGTATAAATAAAGTTTGGAAATTAGTTGATAGACCAACCATTTATCAAGTGATAGGAACCAAATGTATTTTTATAAATAAACAGGATAATCAAGGGATCATTACCATAAATAAATCTACATTAGTAGAAAATGATTCGAACCATGAGTAAGAGATATATTACGATGAAAATTCTTCACCTATTTTTATATTAGAGGAAATTATAATCCTTGTAGACTATATATCTCATATTAATTTTAAATTATATCATATAGATGTAAAATCATCCTTTAAAAAATTATACTTAATATAATAAGTTTATATTGAACAACTACTAGGTTTTGAAAACTCTCATTTACCAGATTCATTTTTTAAACTTACCAAAGCACTCTACGTCCTTGAAAAAGATCTTAAAACAACGTATGAAATATTATGATTTTTTATTAATAAATATATTTTCTAAGGGATTATTAGATCCTACTCTTTTTTAGAAAAATATTTTCTCTAATTTATTATTAGGAAAAATTTATGTTGATGCTGTTATTTTTAGATCAAAAAAAATATTTGTAATGATTTTCTAAATATAATTCAAATGGAATTTGAAATGAGTATGATTGGATAATTTAATTTCTTTTTAGGGTTTAAAATTTACCAAAGAGATTATGGAAATTTTTTAAGTCAAAGAACAAACATTATTGATTTATTGAAAAAGTTTGTATTGGAAAATAGTAAGACATATATTGTACTAATGTAAAACATGATTTGGATGAAATTGGAAAACTAGTAGAAAAAAGTTATATAGTGGTATGATTAGAATTTTATTATATCTTATTGATAGCAGACCAGAAAAAGAAATGTTTTATTATATTTATTTGCTTGATTTAAATAAAACACAAAAGAATATCATCTTAATAATATTAAAATAATTTTTAGATATTTAAAAGGAACTATTTTTCAATCTCTACTTTACCAAAAAAACTTATGATTTTAATTTAATTTCATATTTTGATTCTGATTTTAGAGGATGTACATTAGATAGAAAACCACATCAAAAACCTATCACTTTTTAGGTAAATAATTAATGTCATGGTTGAGTAAGAAACAAAATCCAATTTCTCTATCAACATTATAAGAAAAAATACATATCTACTCATAGTTTTTATATACAAGTGTTTTAGATGAAACACATTATACTTGAATTTAGACTCAGTTTTAATAATATACCAATTTTATTTAATAAGACTAGTGTAATTAATATTTCCAAAAAACAAAAAAAATAATTATAAAACTAATCATATTGATAAAAGGAATTATCTTCTAAGAGATTAGTTTCTTAAAAAAGATATATATTTCGAGTTCCGAAATACTAAATATCAATTTGCTGATATTTTTACTAAATCACTTCCCACTATGTTTTTTTATTTTTTTAAGGGGGTGTAGGAATATTTAAATTTAAATAAATTTTTATTAATTTATTTAATTGATTTATCTTTTAATGATTTTATTTTATTCATTTACTTATTTTTTAGATAAAAATAGTAATTTATTTCACTTTCTAATGCATATTTAAAAATAATAATTAATGATTAAACTATGTAATGGGATCAAGAAACCATATCGTGTCACCAAAACCATTATAAAACCCTTCCCCTATCTGTTCTCTCACATACCCTAAGATTTCAAAACATTTCAACTTCTAGATCTCTCATTTCTATTTTGAAACCCTAGAATATGACTCCTTCAACCAACATATTCTTAGAAATTTTAATGAGAAAAGTAGGTGAACAAAGAAGAAAGAAGAAGTGTGTTACCTATAGAAATATTCTTTAAGGAAAGGTAATATATTTTTAATCGATCAATCCTAAAATCTTATTTTGAAGAATACAATACCTTTTCTAGGTCTATAAACTATTTTTACTGAAGGAAAAAAATTGAGTTTTTTTATATAAAAGTAAAATATTTCCTTATAATTTCTCAGCACAGCATCAGTGACACATTGGATGTCATCATATCTAATATATATCATTTTTATTTTTTAATCTCTTAAGTGGAAATAACCAAATATTTTAAGTGTCCCCATGAAGGGGTTTTTCATTTTGATCTTAGTTAAATGGGAAAAAAATAACATAAATAAGATGATATTACATCTTTTCTCTTCGGCTCCATCTATAAAATAAAAAATGTTGTTAAAGATCTAGAAACTGCCCAGAAGGTACTAAATAAGTTTATTCAATCATCTATAATTCTAAGAACTGATAAACATGAAAATATTCTTTATCCATACCTGTTTGCAATTATTTTTATAATGATTGGTTCCAAGTTTAATTTCCCAAGGTATATGTTAAGGTACATACACCACTATTTCTAAAAGGAGGCATGGATGTATTTTGTCCCAATGGAATGATAATTTCAATTTTTTACATAAATAAGGATTGACTATAGATGTAATGATGAGTTACAATTTTCATCACAACAATATTCAAAATACTGAAATTATAAGGAAAATAGGTTCCTTCTAGAGTAAAAACAAGGAAAAACTATAAATTGTTGGTGTAGAAGACCAAAAATGAGATAGTCCTACAAATCAAGTTGATTAAGGGAAGATGAGATCTACTATTGTGATCTAAATTATTGGAGAAAATTTTGTAAAATTAAGAATTGATTATGCAACTCCATAAAAGATACTTTGAATCAGATATGACATCGCTAACCTATAAACTGTAAGATATGTTCCTCAAACTCTTGAAGAGAATTTTGAATAACTAATAAATGAGGCCTTTATCTTCTAGACTAGAAATAGGGATGCACTTATAGTTTATAAAACATCAATTCAAGCTCCAAAATTATAGGTACTATATTTGACGTAATTTCCTCAGCAGAAAATCAACCAGTCAATAGAGAAGGGCATGAGGCGCTAAATGAAGATGAAAATTAAATTCCAAAAACTCTTTCAGAAGAATAAGTATAATAAAATGATTAATGATATGATAAATCTCAATAAGAAATGGATTAAAATACAAGGTCATTCCATAATCAATCAATTTTTTTATAATTGATTCCCTAGAAAAGGAAACCTTTTAACCTACTAAAATCATAGAATTTCTTGAAGTTTTAATTTCTTCCAAGTGTGATACCATTAAAGAAAAATCTTTATCCTTAGTTTATAGTAGTCAACCATCTCTATTTCATGAAGTAGAATCTTCTGATTCTTTGAACAATAAAATTGAAGTATTTTTTCAATTAAACAAACTAATAGAGAAAAATGCATGTTTTCAAGATGAGTTAGAGGATGCAAGAAAATATTTGGAATATTTGAGAAGTACAACTATTCCTTGAGAGAAATTAGAATCTGTTCAGACTCAGAAAAATTATCTTAGAGAAATTTATTTTTCAAGATGATATTTTTTGCTTTTTGAATATATATGGTAGTTCATTTTGGTGTGCTCCAAGGAGAACCTATTTTAAAAAATATATTTTGATGATTTGAGAAGGTATTTTGGGACCTAATTTAAATTTGTCAGAAGTAAATCCAATCAATATAGAGCTTCTACATCATCACCTTAAACATCTCCAGGATTAATAAGATGGTTTGAAGCCATTAATTCTAATATTTCTAGTTTCAATGAAAGGTTTCATACATTATAATGTGATAGTTCCCCTATAAATGTTTTTTGGACAATCAAATAGATCTTCTTTAGAAGCTAACTTTAGGAGAGCATGTCATAAGGAATCCTCTCAATTAGTTGGGATCAATTTTGTCTCATTTTGTTAATACAGAACATAAAATTCATGAATTTCTGAAAGTAAATTTAGTTTAAGTGTGAGAATTGGTGAATATTCAACGTTTTTGATGAGGCAATTAGATAAAAATATCACTAAAAGATTAAGAGAATAGATTGAATAATAGAAATATGTTTTTAGGGTTGTTCAAGTTTCACCTGAATCAGACCATTCCTTTGAACCAACCCTTTCACCTTCAGCCTACCCCACTATTTAAATATTTCTCATCAAAAAAATTTTAATCAAAAACATCTTTTTCTGAATTACTTTTTCTTATTATATTTGAGTTTATTTTATTTATTCTCATTTATAATACCAAAACACATATCACTTTATCTTATGTATAATGTAAAATTAATTTATAGTTATGTGCTATATTGAATGCGTTTTAATCCATTTTCATAAAAAAAATTATATCACAAAAATGGGGGAAATTAGGTAAACAGAACATTCATAATTATATTACTCTATCCATTAAAATAATACTGTGAACATTTATTTTTCAACATCTATAATCTTTTTATCTTTTTAAAATATATTATTTGTGTTTACAATATATATAATTTCTATAGATTATGTTATGGGTATTTTGATTATCAAAAATGGGGAGATTGTTGGGAATGTATTGTCTCTATAATGCCCTATAAATCTTATTGATTTTGATGCTCACAAATACCCTTTCTTGTTTTACTAATAAAATAAAATTAATTATTTTCAAGAATATATTTATTGAGAAAATTATCTTATTTATTGGTTATAATATTTGTTAAAATGTATTGTAATGTTTTAGAATGTATTCTGAAAACATTGTTCATACCCTATATTTGTAAGCATAGTATAAGGGATATACCCTACATTTGAAACAGTACATTTGGATGAAACCTTATTTTTGAGTAAACAGAAAGTATGGATAGTCAACCTTATCTTTTGATGCAAACCAAAATTTGAGGAAACTAAATTATGGGATATAAAACCCACTTTTGGGATCAATTATATGTTTCCAACCCTGCATTTGATGTTTTTTCATCACATGATGTAACCCTGCATTTGACAATTCAATAATGTGTGTAATTTAATTTCATTTTCCATGATTTCTTCAATGGTCATGATGGAAGTAAATGCTATTTTAAATCTATTTTTTGACTAATTCAAATTCTTTTATTTGATAGAGTAAATCATTCCTATTTATAAGGGAAGATACAACTCTTTTGATTTATTTAAATTTGAATGATGGTAATCTATCATGACACATTCTTGGATCTAATGAACCGAAATAAAGTTATATATTCAATATATATATATATGTATAGATTATTTTTTCTATATATATATATATATGTGTGTGTGTATATATATATATGACTACATATTTGTGAATATATTTTGAATATAGATCTGCTGAAAAGATTTAGTGACTTTGTTACTACTGTAGAGGCTATACTTTGAATATATTCATATTTCAACCTCGTACTACTGAGTAACTTCTGCTATTTGTTTATTTATATTCTTATTGAAGATATTTCACAGCCAGGATCTCTTCAAAGAAATTATATATTTAATACATTCATCTTTGAAGAAGAAGATCCATATTCTATCATTTTTTATTGTAACTGTGATCAAGAACCTGTCAATTCAATCAAATAAAACTCTTTTGATTTATCATATTCTCAGCTACGTGGACTCAGTTGTGGAAGAGTTTCAACTTCTCGGACTGAGCATTGGAGAATTTTTCTCTTTGTAAAAGAACCAAAAGTATCTATTTATCCTTGTTGTAAAGGAATCAACTTTCTGTACTCTGTTGTCAAGTTATTATGATAAGAGGACCTTGTCTTGTAAAAATCACCAAGCTCATAGAGAGATTATTGGTAGAGTGTACTAGGGGATCTTTGTGCCCCTAAACCACTATAAAAATTGATGTGTTCTACTTTTCAATATATCTACTAATTATATCACTTAAAAAATAGAATTTTTTAAATCTATATAAATCTAAAGGAATGTTGGAATTGAGAATATGTCCAGATTATCGAAAATATGCAATTCACCCCCCCCCCCCCTCATCTTGTGTATATTTGTATTATTCTGACCTGACATAGTCTTAATACTGTTTTAGGCCTTACACACCTTGTCTCTACCTACCCATCTTTTTTTATCAACTAAATCCACTTCATGTATCAATATCAACCTAAAAGCAGACACAAGGTCTATATGTGCATTGAAATACTCATGTAGTGTGTGAGCATATAACTCAGTAAGGTCTCACAAAGCACCCCTAATATATGATTATATATGCACTTGTATATATGTTGGAAATAAATATGTAAATCAACCTCCTCTATGGGTTTTCATGAGCTAACCATGCTACCACTAAACATAATGAGATATATGTGCTTGTCAATCCATTGTGTGTAAACCATACCACTGTGATAACCGACCATACCTGTATCTCTTCCATGATAGAATCAACATGTCACCATGCACCACTATAACTAATTCTAAACTCATACCCAAACAATCAGGTTATGGATTCATCCATACTCAAACCAATAACTAAAGGAATAGGGTGTGATCATACATCCACATCTCGACCCACTTCATTATCACTCAAGGAATGGTCCATCAGTCGTGTCTCATGTCACATCACAGACCATCCCTATTGTGATCGTTCCTCTTCTAAAACCTAATCCACTCATGGAAGTGTCCTTAGTGATCCATCAACCCACACCTCTTCACTAAATATGTGTTTATCCATGCCTTCTGACTCAAGGATAATGACCCTTCCACAACCACTACCTTAACACTCAAGGTATGGCCCAACTTCATGTGTTACATCATACCATAACATATCCCCTTGGGTATTCTTCAACCCAAGACTCCCACAAAAATTTCAACCACACAACCCAAACCTATATAATAAAGGTTCATTGTCATGACTTTTTATCTCACTCAAAGTAAGGTTGGGCCATGAGATCCTCTCCCGGGTCAGATTTTGTCACCTTGTACAAAAAAACATCATAATAGGGCCCATAACCTATCACACATACCACCATCAAATCCCAATGAGATAATAACTTAAGACCTATCCCCTTTTTACAGCATGTCTTGAATCTCCCATCAGGTCACCCATATAGTCCTCTAGACCAATCATAGTCTCTACTCATTAATATCATCATGTGTTTATCACTCAATCAGTGGGTATAATTCCCAACCACATCCCCTTTTCATCCCAAGGCCAAATCCCAAAAAACTTCCACAAACCTCACCTGGGTCTTATCACACACCTAAAAAGTGATATACCTCAACCTATCATCTGAAATAAACACCTATACATCACATAAATCTTGTCTGAGAGTACTTACTCTTTTCACCTCACTCACTAAGACTCTTCTCTAGCCTTAAGATGGAGTTCTTAGTTTTCACGAGATTTACGGACATCTCACCCTTCATCAGTTGACTCTAAGCCTCTCATTCCTGCCTACTATCCCTAGGAAATCAGCCTAGGATATTTCAAATCTCTAATAATAATCTGATACCTACACAATTCCTCATGCCAATCTAACCATCACCCTCGACCCTTAGATACATATTCATTGGAAGATATCAATTTATCAAAGTGCTAAAAATCACTTATTCTAAGCATAAGATTCCTGACACCCTCATATTTCATCTATACAAGGAATCATTACTCCATAAAACCCATACCCTAACACATAGAGTATGAAATCATGCACTATCATGTAAAAACAAACAAAAGTTTTTGTACTAAAGGGGCCACCATCCTAGAACAGATAGTTAACCCCTTGTCGATCTCTATCGTGCCTCATCCAAGCCCGCCAAGCCTCATCCATTCTCCCAAACATCTATATCACACAAATATTCACACATAATTAATTATAACATATTATAATTATTTATTCAAATTAATTTAAATATTAATAAATGTTTAAGAACTCACCATGCGTCTTCCGCTCACCAAAACATCAAGTAACAAGGTGTAGTCAACTCTCAGCACACACAAAAACTTAAGTTTTAATAAATACCTAAACATTACACCTGATTCAAAGGATAATTTTATCCAATTTTGTGGAAAACATATAAAAAGTATATGGAAACATACCTTCACTGAAATAGCATGCAGCAGTATGCAAACATTTTCACTGGTCCTCCACTACACAAGATGATAAAAATACCCATTGATCAGGATAATTCCACTATTCTTTGGTGTAAATCATGAAGAAACCCTAACCAAAATAGATTGTAAATCATTCAATATTAAGGAAACAAATAATGGAAGACAATAGGGGACACACCTGAAACTACCTATAAAAACCCAGCCTTATTACATACATAATCTTGAATTTATTCAAGAAAACACTTCCTTTTAAATTAAATATCTTTTCAAGTTTAGATCTTTAGATAATTTGGACAGTACATTCATAACATTAAATATTATTACAGAGTGGATACCATAAAAATAGTTTCCATTTTTTTAAATATAACACATTAAAACATAAAACAAGACTCCTTGAAAATTATTCAACATTTAACATGTCTTCCTTCCATGTATTAAACATCCATTAACATGTGAGAAATAATTTAAAAACTTGGGATGATCAAAAAATCTCATTAATGGATGGAAAAGAAGTAAAAATCACATTAGTCCATGAATACTTATAACGTATGAAATCATTTTCAAAATACATTGTTTTCACCCATATATACTTACTTTGTGCAAAATGATATTTACACAATATCCAAAAAAAACATGATAACATGAATATAATCATAAAGGTATCTTGGGTAATTACTTACATAATCTTGTAACCATTCTTGGCTACCTTATAATTTGTAACCCTCATGGCTACCTTACTTTGTGTAACCATTGCAGTCACACTTGGAGTAACCATACGGCTGACCTCCAACTTACTCATACCCAATTAATTGGAGGGTAATATAGGTCCAACCCTTCATCGTAAATAATTCCCAATAACCAAAATATAATCAAACAATATGAACGATTCAATAAAAACATTGCTTTGGAATTTCGTAAAATCGAATTTTAAAAGAGGGTTTTTAAAGAAAAGACTCTTATAAATATCATACAATTGAAGAGAGACTTAATAGAGTGGATGGAGTATGTATATATACTTTAAATACACATAATGAAACATAATATAAACATAACCCATCACACAAACAATTTAAAAATCACATAAATAATGAAGTAGAAGGTTAACCCAAAGAATGGAAATCGGGTTAAGAATTCCCTTACCTCGGGTTTTTCTTACTTAAAACTTTTTTAAACCTCATATATACTGGTTAAAATAGTGTTATTAATATTTTAAAGAAACATTTACATGTTTATAACATATTATATGATCATTTCATAACATCGTTTCACCCATAATTGTTAGTATTTTTCCCTTTGTACTGTATTTGGGTGAGTTCTTAACAAGATTTTCATGTTTGGATCATGATGTACATTCTTTTCAATTGGAAGTGAAACTCCAGAATTGGAATGGAGTAGTATTTACATATATCTAGTGACATAAATTATTCCATTCATCATTTTCAATTCTTACATGAGGATGATTCATAAGTTAGACCATTAATGATGTTTGTTTAGATCATTTTAGTGGTCATTTGATAATAGCAACCTCGTTTTGTCTTATAAATTAGAAAGATGAGTACAAAATAATTCCAAAACCATGGGTGTGTCCTAAAACATATATTATAACCTTTTTCAACCATATAAATTGTTTCATGACCAGACTTGAAATAATTAATGGAAATTAAAATCACATCGTCCACGATGTCGATAATTCGACACAAACGGACAATGTTTTTTTATTATTTAAATAAGTGGGAGAGGGGAAAAATAATGATGAGTAATTTTTCATAAACATGATAAAATCTAGAGTATACATGATTTCTAGTGATTTCATTCCTCTTGGGTAAGGAGACATGTAGAATGAATAAGGAAGGAACTCAAAACAAAAGAAAGATGGAGAAATCTCTTACAAAAAATTCGGCAGCCTAACGGCTACACAACATTATTTTAGAAAATAATAAAAATATATCACCCATCCATAAATGAATCATAATATATAGAAGATCAAGAATAAGAAGTAAATAAGAACATGGTATGGAAACTTTGAAAATTATACCACATAAAAGAGAATTTGAAAGGAAAAAGAAAGAAATTGAGAATTTTCTTACCTTGTAGAGTAACCCTTAGAAGTTGAAGGTTGGGACCTTGGGGGCTTGAGGAAACCTCGGTAGGGCTACTATGAAGGTAATGAGGCAATATATCTGTTGAGGGAGAATTGGGAATGAATTCAATGAAGCGATGATTTAGTATTTATAGGAAAAGTGAGGGATTATTTTAATAATTTTCATGGGACACCTCATGGGTGGTATTTGCAAAACCATGGGCTTGCCCATGGTATTTGCCCATGGTATAAGCCACTTGGGAAACCTCACATATTATTTAACTATAAACAAGTCTAATAGATTTATAGAATCATTATTATATCATTAATGATGTCATTAACACGCCGAAACTAAAAACTGTATTTTTTTACTATTGACCAAAAAATCAACTATTTCAGAAAAATCCCAAAATCCACCCTAACCATTTATCGACGTGCAGATTTCAAAAATGAATTCCATTTTTTTAAAATAATTTTCTAAATATTATTAATTTAATTTTTAAATAAAATCATACTTAATTCAAAAATTAATAATTCTAATTCTATAACTACTTCTATGTAACAATGAAAAATTAACCTAGATGTTATTATCTTAAATCCTTAATAAAATAAAATAATAATAAGATTTACTATTAATTAGGTTCATATTACTATTCATAAGGGTATTTTACTATTCACCAAAAAAACAAGTTGGTTCTAATAGACTCCAAATAATATACTGAACACAATTGTAGATGACAGTTTCTTAAAATTCAAAACATAGAAGTGGAAAAAATTATGTTAAAAGGCTAGTTATAAATATCTAATTAAAAAAAGTTCCATTAATTTATATTTATTTTTAGAAAAACTTGGGGTGTTACATTATCCTCACATTCTTGAAATTTCATCCTCACAATTTTATTTACTTATTAAACAACTTAGGGTATTTTTCTCTCATAGCATTTTCAGACTCCCATGTTACTTCTTCAACCATGTGGTTTCTCCACAAAACCTTTACCTGGTGGATTACCTAATTCTACAATACCTGTTCTCTTCAATCAACAATCTGAACCGGTTTCTCTTCATAAGAAAGGTTCTCTTTCAGTTGAACTACTTCTGGGCACAAGACATGTGATGAATCTGGCACATACTTTCTCAACATCGAAACATGAAAAACATTGTGTACCTGAAACAAACTTGGAGGAAAAGTTATGAGGTATGCAATTGTTCCAACTTTATCCAAGATTTCAAAAGGACAGATGAACAGTGCACTTAGCTTTCCTTTCTTACCGAAATGCATCACACTTTTCCAAGGAGATATTTAAAGGAAAACATGGTCACCTACCTCAAAAGAGAAGTCTTTCCTTCTGTTATCAGCATAACTTTTCTTCCTGCTCTGAGCTATCCTCGTGTGATGTTGGATCATCCTCACTTTCTCAGCCACTTCTTCAACTAATTCTATCCCCATCAACTTTCTTTCACCGACTTCATCCCAAAACATTGTAGTTCGACACCGCTTTCCATACAAGGCCTCAAAAGGTGTCATCTAAATACTGGAATAAAAACTATTATTATAAAAAAACTCAACTAATGAAATATGATGATCCCAACTTCCCTGATAGTCCATTGAACAAGCTCGAAGCATATCCTCCAAAGTTTGAATCGTTCATTCTGATTGCCCATCTGATTGAGGATGAAAAGTTGTACTAAAATTTAACTTTGTGCCCAACGACTTCTGAAGTCCCTTCCAAAAGTTAGAAGTGAACCTGGGATCTCGGTCAGACATAATGGAAAGAGGAACTCCATGTAACATGATCATATCCTTGAGGTACAATAGAGAATTATGATCCAAATACATTGTATCTCTAATTGATAGAAAATGTTCATATTTTGTCAGCCGATCAACAATAACCCAAATCGCATTGTTAACTCGAGAAGTCTTTGGTAGTCCCCCACGAAGTCCATGGATGCATTCTCCCATTTCCACCCTAGCACTGGAAAAGGCCATATCATCCCCTTTGGTAATTGTCACTCTGCTTTAACCTTTTGACATGTTAAAAATATCATGGTAAAATCAACAATATCTCTTTTCATTCCATCTCACCAATAATACTCTTGAAGGTCTTTGTACATCTTAGTACTTCCAGGATGAACAGAAAACTGAGAACTATGAGCTTCACACAACAATTATTTCTTCAACTGGGAATCACATGGCGCACACAACCTTTTTCTAAATCTTAAAACACAATCTTTATCAACATTAAATTCTGGAAACTTACCCATTTTAACCAATTCTACCTTTTTCTGTAGCTCACGATCTTCTTTCTGTGCTTGCTTAATTCTGTCTGACAACAAAGACTGTTGTGAAACCTGAAACAAAATAGATGTATTCCTTAAACCAACAACTTCTAATCCAAAATTCATCAAATCATTAATCAAGATATCATATTAAAAACGTATCAGGGTTAATGATGCATGATGTTTCCGACTTAAGGCATCTGCCACTTTGTTTTCTTTCCCAGGATGGTAATTGATCATGCAGTCATAATCCTTTATCAGTTCTATCCATATTCTCTACCTCATGTTTAATTACTTTTGAGTGAATATATACTTTAGACTTTTATGGTCAGTATATATTTGGCATTTGGTTCCGTATAGATGATGCCTCCAAATTTTCAAAGCAAAAACCACAGCTGCCAATTCCAAATCATGTGTGGGATAATTTATCTCATGAGGTTTACGTTGTCTTGAAGCATAGGCAATTAACTAATCATTCTACATCAAAAAACAACCAAGTCCCTTCAAAGAAGCATCACTGTAGATGAAAAACTCACCATTCCGAGAAGGTAAGGCCAAAACTGGAGCATTCACCAATCTCTTCTTTAGTTCCTGAAAACAAACATCACATTACTCTATCCAAACAAATTTAACCCCTTTTCATGTTAACTTGGTTATCTGGCTAGATAATTGTGCAAAGTTCTTAACAAACCGTCGGTAATAACTTGTAAATCCCAGAAAACTACGAATCTCTCTAACATTTGTGGGTCTTGGCCATTCATCAACTACTTTTGTTTTGGCATGATCAACTGTTATTCCGTCCTTATTTACAATGCGCCCAAGAAAAGAAATATGTTGCAACCAAAAATCACAATTTCTAAATTTTTCATATAGTTTCTTTTCTTTCAAAGTTTTTAAAACAAACCTTAGATATTTTTCATGCTCCTATTTATTTTTAGAAAATACCAGAATGTCATCAATAAATATAACCACAAACTTATCCAAAACTCATGAAATACTCTATTCATAAGATTTATGAATACAGTAGGTGCATTAGTTAACCCAAATGGCATAACAAAAAATTCATAATGCCCATATCTAGTATGAAAGGTTGTTTTCAGGATGTCATCTTCTTTCACCTTCAGCTGATGGTATCCAGATCTCAAGTCAATCTTGGAAAAGTACTGAACTCCCTAGAGCTGATCAAACAAGTCATAAATATGAGGCAAAGGATACATTATTTTAACAGTGAGGTTATTCAAAGCTCTATAATCAATTAAAAGTCTCATGGAACCATCTTTATTTTTAACAAACTAAACAGGGGCTCCCTATGGTGAAGTTCTAGGACGAATGAAACCTTTTTCAAGAAAATCCTGCAATTGATTTTTCAATTCAAGAAGTTCTATTGGAGCCATATGATATGGGGCTTTTGAAATTGTCTTAGCATCATGAACTAAGTCAGTTGTGAATTCAACTTCTCAATCAGGTATGACACCGGGTAAATCGTCAGGAAAAACATCACGGTATTCATTTACCACTGAAACATCATTAATTTGAATTGTTCCCTTGTTTTCCACAATATGAGCAAGATAAATTTCATTTCATCATTCAATAGTTTCTCATCTTCCTGATATGTTATCAATTGTATGGGTTCATTATTTTATACAAACTAAAACTCTTTCTGAAAAAAAACTTCTTTAGATCTATAGTTAATCATAGCATGATAATCAGAAAGCCATTCCATCCCCAGAATAACATCAAAATCGACTAAGGGTAAAACAACAAGGTTTTCTAGTAAAGTATTTCCACATACCACAATATAAATATTATTATAATTCCTTATTACTATAACATTTCCCCCTGGTGTTCTAACAACAAGTTCGGGTCTCATTTGTTGAGGTGATATTTCCAATTTACCAGAAAATTTCTTAGAGATGAAGGAATGTGTAGACCCCGTATCAAAAAAAAACTTTAGAAAAATCTGAGTGAAAAAACAAAGTACCTGATGCAACTTCATTGGATGGCCCAACATTTGCTGACGTAGTTGCAAAGGATCTCACTACACCTTTTTTCTTGTAGTCTGGCTTCTTTTCATCATTCGGATCACTCTTTGGGTAAACATTTTCATAATGACCCATTTTACCACATTTAAAACACTTTACAGTTTGCTTATTAGGATTATTCTTAAGATCATTTTCATTGCAATCTCAGGCCATATGTCCAAACTTACCACATTTAAAACACTTCCCGGGTTTTCTAAGACATTCCCCAGGGTGTTTCTTTCCACGCCTTTGAAAAACTAGAAATTGGATTTTCTTACCATCAGATTTCTTTGGTTGATTCTTACCCATTTCTTGCCACCTAGACCTATTCTTCTCTTTGTTTCCAAAATTCACCTGATCATTAGAAAATTCCATCTCTACCCTCTCAGCACATCGGACAAGTTTCTTAGAACTTTTGAATTTATGAGAGGCCAATGCCCTTCAATACCTTGGCTTCAGTCCGGAGTAAATGCGGTTGATTTTGCTATCATGATACAGAATAATAATTGGTGCATACCTCACCAGTCAGGTGAAGTTAGCTTCATACACAGTCACTAAATCTTCCTCCTTCTATTTTAATTCTAGGAGTTTCTTCTCCATTCTAAGTCCCACCACCTTAGGAAAATATTTATCAAGGGAAATAATTTTAAATTCATCCCACTCTAAGGCATCAAAATCCTCTCTACCCCTAATATTCCTTACCATTGACCACCACTTATCAACTTCCCCATCAAAACGATAAATGTCAAGACTTACCTTTTGATTGTCTAAACACCCCATAACATTGAATATATTTTCAAGGGCTTGATCCATCCTTCAGCTACTACTGGGTCAGAAGATCCATTGAATGCAAGAGGTTGTTGTCTCATAAAATGTTCCACTACTGTCATGTTCCATTGTGGTACCTCTATTGGTTTTCTTTCATGGATTCCACCACCATTTATTTCCTGAGTTAGCTGATCCATTACTGTCACAAACTGCTCAGTTCCAATCCCTACCATTCCAGGCTGTAGTTATGGAAGGATGTCATTCTGCTGGTGCCTTCCCTCTTCAGCATCCATGTTCCATCTGTGGACAACCATTCTGAACAAACATGTCTTAGATAAATCAACATGGTAATATTTAAATGCAATAATATTTAAAATTAAACATATAGTGAAAATCATTTATGGTATTCTATTAACATCACCCTAACCCCTAAAGTTATCTAAACCATCCTCAGATGCCAACTATAAGGACCCAGCCTTATTACATACATAATATTGAATTTAGTCAAGAAAATACTTACTTTTACATTGAAGAACTTTTCATTTTTAGATCTTTAGAGAATTAGGACAGTACATTCATGACATTTCATATTATTACAGAGTGGATACCATAAAAACAGTTTCTATTTTTTTTAAAATATAACACATTAAAACATAAAACAAGACTCCTTGACAATTCTTCAACATTTAACGTGTCTTCCTTCCTTGTATTACACATCCATTAACCTGAGAAAAATCAATTAAAAACATTGGATGATAACAAAAGCTCAGTAATGGATGGAAAATAAGGAAAAATAAAATTAGTCCATGAATACATACACAATAGAACATAAATATAATCATGAGATTCTTGTCACCCATATATACTTACTTTGTGCCACATGAGATTTACTCAACATCCACACAAAACATGAGAACATTAATATAATCATAAAGGTATCTTGGGGAATTACTTACATAATCTTGTAACCATTCTTGGCTACCTTATAATTTGTAACCCTCATGGCTACCTTACTTTGGGTAACCATCACAGTCACACTTGGAGTACCTATACGGCTGACCTCCAACTTACTCATACCCAATGAATTGGAAGGAAATATAGTTCCCATCATTAATAATAAATAATTCCCAATAACTAACACTTAATCAAACAATATGAATGATTCCATAAAAACATTTCTTTGTAATTTCGTAAAACTAAATTTTAAAAGAGGATTTTTTTAAAAAAAAAGGCCTCTTATAAATATCATACAATTGAAGAGAGACTTAATAGAGTGGATTGATTATGTATATATACTTTAAATAAACATAATGAAACATGATATAAATAGAACCCATCACACAAACAATTTAAAAGGCACATAAATAATGAAGTATAAGTTTAACCTAAAGAATGGAAATCAGGTTAAGAATTCCCTTACCTCGGGTTTGTCTTACTTCAAACATGTTTAAACCTCTTGTATAATGGTTAAAATAGTGTTATTAATATTTTAAAGAAACATTTACATGTTTATAACATCTTATATGATCATTTCATAACATCATTTCTCCCTTAATTGTTAGTATTTTTCCCTTTGCACTGTTTTTGGGTGAGTTTTTATCATGATTTCCATGTTTGGTTCATGATGGACATTCTTGTCGATTGGAAGTGAAACTACAGAATTGGAAAGGAATAGTATTTACATATATCTAGTGACATAAATTATTCCATTCAGCATTTTTAATTCTTACATGAGAAATATTCATAAGTTAGAACATTAATGATGTTTGTTTAGATCATTTTAGTGGTTATTTGAAAATAGCAACCTCGTTTTGTATTATAAATTAGAACGATGAGTACGAAATAATTCCAGAACCATGGGTGATTCATAAAACATATATTATAACCTGGTTCAACCATATAAATGGTTTCATGACCAGACTTGAAATAATTAATGGAAATTGAAATCACGTCGTCCACAATGTCGACAATTCGACACAAACTGACAATGTTTTTTTATTCTTTAAATAAGTGGGAGAGGAGAAGAATAATGATGGGTAATTTTTCATAAACATCATAAAATACAGATTATAAATTATTTATTGAGGTTTCATGCCTCTTGGTTAAGGATACATGAATAAATAATAAGGAAGGAACTCAAAACAAAAGAAAAAAGGAGAAATCTCTTACAAAAACTTCGGCAGCCTAACGACTACACAACATTGTTTTAGAAAATAATAAAAAGATAGGGTACAAGGGTCACCCATAAAGAAATTAATAATAATATAGAGAAGATAAATAATTATAAGTAAATAAGAAAATGGTATGGAAACTTTGAAAATTATACCACATAAAAGAGAATTTGAAAGGAAAAAGAAAGAAATTGAGAATTTTCTTACCTTGTAGAGTAACCCTTAAAACGTGAAGGTTGGGACCTTGGGGGCTTGAGGAAACCTTGGGAGGACTACTATGAAGGTAAGGATTCCAGAGATTAATTGAGGGAGAATTGGTAATTAATTCAATGAAGGGAAGAGTTGGTATTTATATGAAAAGTGAGGGATTATTTTAATAATTTTCAAGGGACACCTCATGGGTGGTATTTGCAAAACCATGGGTTTGCCCATGGTATTTTCCCATGTTATAAGACACTTGTGACACCTCACATCTTATTTAACTATACACAAGTCGACCAGATTTATGAAATCATTATTATATCATTAATGATGTCATTAACACACCGAAACTAAAAAACTGTATTTTTTACTATTCACCAAAAAAATCAACTATTTCAGAAAAATCCCAAAATTCACCCTAACCATTTATCGACGTGTAGATTTAAAAAATGAAGTCCATTTTTTGAAAATTATTTTCTAAATATTATTAATTTAATTTTTAAATAAAATCATACATAATTCAAAAATTAACAATTCTAACTCTGTAACTACTTCTATATCACAATGAAAAATTAACCTAGATGATATTATCTTAAATCCTTAATAAAAAAAATTACTATTAATTAGGGTCATATTAATATTCATAAGGGTATGTTACTATTCAAAAAAACAAGGTGGTTCTAATAGACTCCAAATAATATACTGAACACAATTGTAGATGACAGTTTCTTGAAATTCAAAACATAGAAGTAGAAAAATTACGTTAAAAGGCTAGTTATAAATATCTACTTAAAACAAAGTTCCATGAGTTTATATTTATTTTTAGTAAAACATGGGGGGTTACACTACCACTAAAGAAACCTCCCTTTTCATGAGGGGTTGAAGGGGTGTAATAAGAAGGGAGGATTCATTTGAACATCCCTCCTTGCATGCGCTTTGTCAACCAAGAAAAAAGGGGACAACCCCTTTGATATTAAAAATAAAAGACACCTTTCATGGTTTGAAAATATGTTCATTCTATGAACAACCTTGAGAGGTTTACCCTCCCTATACCCCTGATACTTTCATAATGTGACTACTATTTCACATCAGGAATGTGACGATGCTACTTTTTTCAACATCCATGCCGCTTATCACATCTCTGACGCTCTCCCAAACACCTAAAACACTACCCAATTCTTAATACCCATCTAAATACACCATTAAGAGACATAAAAGTTCTTGACGTCCTATTTCATGTATTATTTCTCAAAACCAACCCCTAACTAAATAAAAATTCAAAATTTATATGAAATTTAACAACCCAAATAATTTTGGGGCATTAAAATGGTGGAATTCCATGCATATAAAATAAGAAAATACAAATAAATAATTAATACAAATATGGAATAAGAAAATAAAAATTCATAAAAAAAATATACAGCTAGATAACTAAATAAAATTACTACATAATAAAAAACAAATAAAATTTTATAGAAAATACACTAGGCCAGATTAGTTGATACCACATCCTAAAAAAAGAAACAGAGACCAAACAACTCCAACATAACCTCCATATGACCCATAAAAACTCACCATTATTAATGTATTCAATTCGTGGACCCAATGAACAATCCATGACCATGGTTATATGCTAGGAACTTGAGAGAAAACAAGTGAGTTTCATGTACACACAAACATCAGTGTATATTTAGGGTGTGAATCAAACACGCCAGTAGGATTTCACCAAATATTCCATGCATTTCCTTCCATAATAAATTCCATAAATTT
This sequence comes from Viscum album, assembly GCA_963277665.1. Lineage (NCBI taxonomy): Eukaryota > Viridiplantae > Streptophyta > Magnoliopsida > Santalales > Viscaceae > Viscum > Viscum album. Next base: position 1,260,318,739 of record OY728132.1, on the reverse strand, counting down.
TATTTTAAGATAATTTTTAAAAAATAATCATTCCACGTGATCAATAAAAAAACAATTATCCTGATTTATTTATTTCTTTCCAAAATTGGGTTAAAAAGTTTTAATAATAAACTTATCTCATCCTACCTAAAACCAATAATTTCAACCTCAATTGATAAAAATCTTTCCATTAAGATTTATTTAAAACCCATTAATGGAGAACATTTAAATTCATAAATAAGACGACCATTTCTTCCTATATTCCAAAAAACATTTCTCTAATGAATTTTTCAAAACAAACATCATCTTTATTTTAGAAAACTCATAGTACCTAAACCATTTATAAATATGTTTGAATGTAAACTAAAAACACTATCAAAATAACTAATAAAAACAATAGGAACTAAAATATAAATGGATAAATATAAAAGAAATCCCAACCAATCCATAGTTTGATGTGACCAAATCAAAATCAAGGGGATACAATCAAAGTATATGTATTAGGATCCTCTAAATCAGTCTCATAAGGATATAAGTATCATGGGAAACTCCCTAGGATATAACATGAATGATACTGAACCTAGTTTCCTCAGATCACTCTCTCTTGCGGCCCCATATGTGAAACAAGTACATCCCTCTTAGCACCCCATATGGCCATTGAGTGAAAAATAAACCCCTATAAGGGGGTAAAGTTTCTATTGAACTATCTAGCCAACACACACTAAAATTTCATAACACCTATCAAAATATTCTTCTCAGTTATCTAGGGTTCCCTTGATATCAATAAAATGAGTTGATAAAAAATATCACAAAATCATCACCTAAATTAACATTTAATGCAAAAGAATTGGATCTCATATCACCTAAAAACCAATGTATGAAATAAAAACATTCAAATTTAGGTATAAGAATCAAGAATAAATTTCCTCCATGGGGTTAAAATCCATAGTAAACATAACATAAAAAATGAGAATTATAATTAGGGTAACCACAATTTAAAATCGACTCATTTTAAAATGTTTTAAATGGGCCTTTGAAAACATTCTTGGAATACCAATCCATTCCATCAACTTATAAAACTTAATTTAGAAAAATAACTTTTAATGACCATTTTAAAATGGAACTTCCACTTGTGAATTTCATTAAACAACATTAAATCTCTAGGAATACCAAAATTTATTAAAAATCTCAAACTAGGCCAACCCCCCCCCCCTTAGGAGAAATCATCCCCTTAAACAGCAAATATTTCCTTTGCAAACATTTCAAAACACAAACAAGAATAAAATTCCTAAAAATAATTAAAACAAGGTCTAGTGAGACCCTTATTTCAAAAACAATACTTTTGAGAATAAAACACTCCTTATTAAAATCATTAAGTGTCAAACACCACTTTTAAACAGTTAAATTAATTAAAACAGACACTGGGAATTATTAAAAACACCTAGCATATGAAAAGTCTATGGAAACTATAAAAAACATTGGAGAACCATTTTAAAACCTCTAATGGGAAAGACATATAGGATTAATTTTGAATTTTTTTTTTTTTGAAATCATCTAAGAATCTACTAGAAATTAATAAAACTATCAATATAAAAACACCAACATTGATTCAAGAAGAAACCAATCACATCACATCCCCATCAATGGTGAACTCATGACCAAGTAAACAACCTTTGAACTCTCTAAAATTAAATATATATAATTATACTCATCCCAAACCTTAGTCCCAACACTCAAATTGGTTATGGTTTAAGAGAGAATGAAAATCAAGGATAAAAAAGTAAAGGTAGAAGAGATATAGAGGAAGTGAGGATATTACCTTGAAAATCCCACTTTAAATTGAAAAATATGATGCTTAAAATCATGAAAAAAGTTAGGGTGTTTCACTTGGGAATTACATAGGATCATCCAAATTAAAATAGGGGATATAGAGTCCCAAAATCTCATAAATAAAATGGAGGTAATTTTGAAAAGTAAAAATTTTAATCATTTGGGGATATTATAAGGTTAGGTTGCATGGTTTGGAAAAATGTGCACCAATAATCTAGATAAAAATAGAATATCATAGCACATCTATATGATTTGGTCTCATAATTTAATAAACCATGTTACAATCATTCAAAACTATACTTCTAAAAATGGAAGAACTTTTATACAACCACTCTTAGAGTTTCCCCTATCCATTCATAATCTTTGCGCCAACACCCCATTCCAAAAAGTACCCATGGGGATTCTACTAGATTTCATATGGTTTAGACCAGACTGAGTGTTACCTATACATACAAATTATGTACTAAAAAATGAATTAAAAAAAACCCTATAAAAGACTACTTGCGTAGTTTCTACTAAACTATGTGCATTAATATAGAAAGTAGAGGAAACACTCTAGAAACATAATGATTTATAATTGAAATTTCCAAAAGTTTCAATTACCCTAAAATGATATAAAATTAGAAACAACAATGACACCGAGAGTCATAGTTATTTCTATGATGTTTTCCATTCTCTATGGGGGTAATGACATATTTATAGATATCTATCTTTATCTTAGTAATGGACCTATTTCCTTTGATATGAGGGATTAAAGTGTCTCACACTAATATTATCTCAAGGTTCCTTGGATTTAAATATATCTTTGTTTTAGTGGGGAATTAGTATCTGTATTTGGTTCGATGTCCATACGAGTTATATTGATCATTAAAAAATCCAAAAAATAAGTTATTAAAAATTTCAATAAATGAGTGGAATTTATATTTATATGATTTACTAGTTATCATAGGTTATATAAATGAATACTATAATTTATATTAAATTATTCTAATTATTTTAAAGTTAAAGGTTTTAAAATTTATAGGGGGCTTGGGATAGGCCAATGGCCCAAATACCATGAAATATTTTTATTTTTATTTTTACAGTTTAATTTAAATTATTTGATTAGATGTTTATATAACATGAATAAATATATATAGAAAAAAAATAACTAGAAGCCCTGCATATGGTGGAGTAAAGACTATATTATAAACATAAGTCTCCAAAAACCAATGAAAATTAAAAAGAAAAAAACATTAGAAACATTAACATAAGAACCTTTGATCTTCCCATAAAAAATTAATTGATTTTTTATATAATAAAAAAACATAACTCCCAATATTAGTATTTAATAATTAGTTTTGGATTTTAATGTAGGGGACCCTTGATATAATCGTGTAATTTATCCCAATCCCTTAATCCTTGGTTTAAAATAATTCACTCTAAACATATTCTTAATGTGAATATTCCATTTTGTTTTAAAAACCAAGAATTTCGTTTTTGGAAGAGTTATTGATATCATTTTATTAATCTACAATTTTTCCTCCTCCTTTTTCAATCCTAGAAATTAGATAGTTTCATAAACCTCCCTTTTTGAATCTAAAAACCTAATGTATTTCAATTATGGGGAAATATTTTACAATAATGGTATTTTAACATCTATATTATTCTATTTAATACATTTATTCATTTTTGAAATCAATATAATGACTTAATTATTTTGATATTGTATTATACTATTCTGAAAATGATTATCGACTAATATTGTAATAAATATTTTCTAAAAATTAGAATAATCCAATCTTGGGAGATACTTTTGTGTTTAATCAAGGTATGACCCTCATCATCAATATGTTTTTTCCTTTTTTATCTATATCTCCTTATTATCTTAGAACAGCTGATAGATTCCATTATTCTATTAATTCTTATAAATCTAGCTAGTTTTTTAACAAAGGAGAAGATAACACATTTTCTATTTTCTTTAATTCAATTTTTAATTTTTATTCTTTGTAGATTCGGGGATGTCATCCCTCATGTGTATTGGATCAGATTTTTGACATTTACCCACATTGGTCCCATAATTCATACACTCATTTAGATTCCTAATAATATTCATTGATTTATATCTATTTTCTATTCCTCAAGAATATTGTGTAGAAGATCTTATTGAAAATTTTATATTCCAAATTTCCATTCTTTTTGATAAGGAAGAAAACCTTCCTTTATACTACCAAAAGGTTTTTAATGATTATAATTAACCTAAAAATCATATTGAATAGTACTATGGTGATTTATTATAATATACCTCCCAAAAAATTTCTTTTTCATCCTTATTAACTGGGACTTTATATCAGAATCTCTTCACAATTTTGGTTTTAAATATTTTTTCAATGACATGATACTCACATTTTTCAAATCAATTATAATTTATGCTCTAGTGAATTGTACTAATGGGGGATACTTCTACTAGTCCTTTTCCATAAAGTAGAGTAACCCTTTATCTTCCACTCTGTTTAGAATTACTGAATATTATTTAATCGCATAAATTTACAACATGGATGAAAAAGGAAATCACAATATCATTTGGGTTGGGATAGAGGTTATCACACCATCTCATTTATTTTTTTCTAATGATCTAATTTTTTTTCTCCAGGGATTATTCACTACTAGAAAAATACCCTATACCAACGGTTTGTAACCGTTGGTATAGGTCCCCAAACCATTGGTATAGGCTATACCAACGGTTTGGAGGACCGTTGGAAAGTAAGCCGTGACAATAGGTCTATACCAACGGTTTTGGGAAAACCGTTGGTATAGGTTCTATACCAACGGTTCTGAAAACCCTTGGTATAAGTAATTAGAAAATCTATACCAACGGTTCTCAAAACCATTGGTATATGTATTTCAAAAAAGAAACATCTGGTGGGATTTGATCCCAGGATCTCTAGTTTATAACGGAATGACTTAACCACTCACCTAACATGACTTCTATTAACATAATGTCATAAATATATATATTTATTGTTCTAATTATTTTAAATTTTGATTTATATAATGTTCTCCGTAGGTAGATTCCAAAAAAATGAAAGGACCTTTCCCAACGGTTTGCAAAACATTTGGGAAAGGTCTTGCTTTTTTTTGGGTATTCTGGCCGAAGGTTGAATTGTTGACACCCTTTCCCAACGGTTTGGCCAAACCATTGGGAAAGGCTACCCTTTCCCAATGGTTTGGCTAAACCGTTGGGAAAGGTGGTCCAGAATTCAGCCTTCCCCAACGGTTTGGCCAAACCATTGGGAAAGGGTGTCCAGAATTCATCCTTTCCCAATAGTTTGGCCAAACCGTTGGGAAAGGTGGCCAAAAAATGGGCTTTCTCAACGGTTTGGCCAAACCGTTGGGAAAGGGTACCTATACCAACAGTTTTTACAAACCGTTGGTATAGAAGCGTTGGGAAAAGTCATTTTTCCAGTAGTGATTGAATAAAATTGAGTCTATCAAAAAGGTCTTGGATCGTTATGGAAGAATTTATAATCATAATATTCTAATGAATAAATCATGCATATTTTTTATTTAAAATATCATCTATCACAGGAAGCTCAATATTTGAAAGAGAATAGAAATTAAGTAGGTTACTCTCCCATTCACTTATATGATAATTACGTTATTCTGTAGAAGGCTAAAGGATTTTCACTTTAGGGACATTAAAAATAGCACAAAGAACAATTAAGATCTTATAAAGGGAAATCACTCTCATTTTTTGGGAGAATATTTCTCATTAAATGTATTTTTACTCCCATGATTTTTAATTCATTAATGATTTAAGTTCTTATATTATAAAACATACTGTAAATATCTTAATGATTGTATAATGGTCATTAAAAATGTGAATATTATTAATGATTCCCTCTAAGAATAGTTCTTAGGGAGGATTCTCACTATCATCTCTAATTGAAATAATTTTTTTAAGAATAGATTCATCAAGAAGCTAGATTATAGAATAATTAACTAGATTCTCTTCTCTATTTGTCCATGAATTAAGAAGAACCACTCTAATATGATGAAGTATATAATATCTCCATTTTTAATCAACTTTTAATGAAAATTATAGAAATATGTGTTGCCTCAAAATATCTTAATTAAAGTCTTTCATGGATACATTTTTTATCCATATGTGAGAATCAAGGATAAAATTAGAACTTCATTGGATCAACTACCTACTCCTCTTAAATATTCCATTTATCCTTACCCTTTAATTCCTCACAAGGATACCATAATCTATGAGTTGATAAGTCATGGAACCCTCACATGGAAGTTTTTTTACAACTATTACATGGGAAGGACCATAAATATAAACCCTCTGTTAAATAAATTCTTTTATCATTAGATATATCCTACCAGATATACCCTCATCTGGAGATAATCATGTAAATAACATCCCTACATATGTGTAACTCATAAGCATTAGGCTTAATTTCTCTATTATGTACAGTGCATGAAATGTTAGTCCAAATTACATTGATCATTTATTTTTTTAATTTCAATTTTCTAATATTGTATGTAATACTGTTGAGATACTATTTGAAGTTTATTTATTTAATATAGTGGACTTCATAACCCTATTCACACATTATATCACTAGAGAAGTATTTTCCTAGTTAAGGAAAATCCTCTATACTACTTTTGCGGAAACATTTCACCTCATATGGTGAAACAAAAATGCCAATAGGCATAAAAATTATTCCATTGAAATCAGCATAATTATGAGGAAAATCTTATCTGCTATAAGAGTGGAAACTAATATGAACATAGGGCTAGCTAGAAAATCAATTTGGAAACATTATTTTTTTAGTGGAATGGGAATTTTTTGAAATTATAAATATTATAATGGATATATTTATATTTTCTAGAAACCCCCATTACAGGTTGGATAAATAATAACATATATGGGGCCACAAATAGAATCCCGAGACCAATTGTTTGTGGTGTTATTTTTAGGGACTCAAGAGGATGATATATCTCATGATTTTTCAAGGGATGTAATAGGATATTACTTATAAATATGAAAAGGAAATAGTGACCTTGATGATTCAAACTATGATATTGAGAAACTGGATCAAGATATGGATTTTGGTGGACTCCTACATTATTATATAGTCCATCAAGTTGAGGATTTATTCCCCATCTTGGAGTCTTGTAGTGTCTTAGAAGGATTGTCTTGAATATTTTAGTCAAATCAACTTTGTGGTTTCTCATATTTATAAAGAGAGTAATATAGTCAGTAACTCTATAGCTAACTTGGGTGTTTGGTTGGGGGTTATTGTTAAAATTTTCCCATTTCAAATTTTATTAATTATTTTTTATTTCTAAATATTTGTAAACATATATCAACCTAATTTTTATAATATTTTTTCCCCTAGAGTTTCACTCGAGGGAATGATATTATTATTATCATTGACTAAAAAACTAGTAAAATGTATAATTCTATGAAAATGTGAGTATAAAAAGGAAAACAATTAATCATGTATTCAAAATTAATTTATTTTCCTAAAAAATATCATATAAACCACAATACATATTAATCAAAAAAAATTAATTGGAGGCATTTTTAATTAAATAAAAATGGTTAGAACTATACATTCAAATAATGGATGGAAATTTATAGACCATTTAACAACTTTCATTTCAAAAATATTGAAATATCAATGATATTTTATCCAAAAATATCATAAAATTATTCTAAATCAAAATTGAAATATAAGTTCATATCATAAATGATCCCCTCTATAAAACCTAAAAATACAATTTCGTCGAGCGAATTCCTAACATAAGTGACTATTTATTGATTTAACATAATTTTTTTAATAAGAGTGAACCTAAATTTTGAATAAATAGAAAACCCGCTTATTTTTAGAAGTAAATTTATGGTCACCCTTAGTATTTAAATATTTATTTCACTTAAAATATCCTTGATCTTGAAGCCTCTGAACCATCAATTTTTTTCTTGATATCATTGAAAAAAATCTCCATTTTCCCACTAATTTGGAATCACATCTCAAAATACCTTTCATTATTATTTTATTGGATCAACCATTCTATATATATAATATATGAACATATATACATGTATATATATACCTATATACATATGAATATACACAAACACACACATACACACAACCACATTCTCAAGAAGAGACATTGGTTTGGTTTTTTATTTAAGTTAATATAGTGGATTTTAAGTAATTGTATTAACTATACCCTAGGTGTGAAATGAAAATATAGTCCCTTAAGAAATATTTGAATGTTTATACCTCTCTTTCACTCTTCATCCTCTCTAAATCTCTAAAGAGATATTTTATAGAGAGGTTTCTCATTATTTTGTTTTATCATTCTTGAATTGATATGGTGGTGTACACATTATTTGTCAAAGATTGAAGAACTATCAGTATCCTCCTTATATAACTTGGGTAATCAATATTAGTTTATAATACTTAGTTGATAATGTGTGGATACTACTAAGAAATGATATTGTTAACCACTAACAGGGTACAGATAAAATAAAATCAAAAATAATTCTTTGATATAATCATTTATCCTTTGAAAATATAATTATAAACTGTGAATAATGGTCCTAGATTATAATCCTTATATTACTCATATAAATATAGATTTTATGAGAATAATACTGATGAAATTTCTATTTCGGGTATGTTTTCCCACACTTTTATTCAATTTGGATTCTTAAATCCCAATAATAAAAACTAATAGATATTAGACAAAATCAACCGAAGAATATAGATACATGAATAATATACTCTATGCTTTATCTCATTCAAATAATCATTCTATAAAATAGAATATTAAATCATCGTGACCTATATGAAATTACTTCACGAATAATGTCATGTCTATATGAGTACCTTGTCGAGAGAACATTAACCCCTAGGTATAATAAATAATTTATCACTATCCATATATATAATCATTAGGGCCCTTACATTAATAGTTAGTTGTCTCGATATAGTTCATTTCTAAATCCCATACATATACTTATCCTGCCAACTCAACATTATCCTTGTATGTGCCTCATTCAAAATAAAATCCTAAAAACATTTCAATAATACAAATCTAACAATACCTATCAAGAACACCGACTAGGTTATTAGAAATACCAATTATCATACTTAATACCACCTACTATAGTTTTTAGGTTTGAAAATAAACATCGAGGGTATAATCGTATAGATGTTAGGAATTTTCCGTTGATAAGAATTTTTAACACCCAAATATTGAAACATGAAAACCCAAAATGCATGTGTCAAATGAATATAAAAATAAGATAATTATAATAATATCTCATATTAATTACTGAATAATAATAAACTATAAAAAATACAATGGTAATAATACAAATATCTTAAATACAAACCTAAGGTAAATGAAAAGGGGAGAGACCTTGCAACATCATTTATCTCCAACCATGGACATGTAAAAAATCTAATTTTTTTATTAAGTTGGTCAAATTTAATTTTTATAATTTTTATTTTTATTAAATGTGTTTATATATAATTTTTATTTTTATTTTGGGATTTTTATTTTATTTTAGAGGAGTGTATGGGGGATTAATTGGTCATTTGAACATGGTTTCATAGAAGGAGGGAAACTGAAAGTCGGGTGGGTAGAAAAAATACTTTAGTATGTTGGTTAGAGGTACTACATATACTTTTTACAACCATTAGAATTATAATGGTATCTATTAATAATATAATTGGGAATTAAAATCCTGGTGGTGGCCCACTAGAACTTTTTTTGTTTCACTTAGTTTTATTTTTAATTAAGTGTTGTGTAGTTATTTTAGGGTTACAAATGTAAAAACCTGAGTTTTCATGAATAATTTATTCAAATGAATTAAATTTAATTTATATCTTACATTAAACACAACAAGAATTAAATTTTATGCAATACACAACATTAGGTCAGCTTGCGTTGCACATGAAACTGTGTTTTAACACAACCATGATAAATTATTATTTAAACACGACCATTATAACCTAGAAATTAAACATGGTGATGTGAATATTAATAAATAATTTTTACATTTTAACTATAATAGTTTTAAATAAAGTAACCATATTGATAAAAAATTACTTAATTTTTAGTAAAGTTTTTATAAGTATTAAAAATAAAATTTTCCCAAAAAATGTTTTTTATTTATTCTTTTAATTAATAATGTTTATTTTTAACACTTTTGGAAAATTAATTTAAAAAAATCATTTTCGAAATCATCATTTCAAAATTATCATAGGGTGAATTTTTTGGATTTTTCTAAAAAATTTCATTTTATAATGAATAAGGAAAAATACCGAATTTTAGTTAAAAAATGCCTTTTGTTTAATTTATTTATAAAGTTAAATTATATTTTAAATTTTTTTAATGTAAAATTACTTCATTTATAGATCTATTAATCTAATTTAGGTCATTTTAATTAATTTTATATTTAATTTTTATATAAAATCTTTATAAACTTTTGACCATTTTTTCTTTAAAACCAAACTTTCTCATCCTATGTATAAGATAAATTTAAAATTATAATTTTCAACTTATAGAAATGGTATTGAAATAATCTATTAAATTTTTTAATTGTTATAATTTATATAAAATAATAAATTCAAATTAATTTTTCAAAAAAGAATAGTAAAAAGAATAAAATTTATTTAGAGCAGTTATGTTAAAAATGGGTTTATTAGGGGGGTTAAACTAAAAATATAAGAGTAATAAATAACTCAAAAATTGTAAAAAACACATTATATGGCCATATTAATACCTTATATCTTCCATTATCATGAATTTTTCATTATTGGATTCTTGTTACATGAAAGAAATGTGGGTGTAATAATTTCTTTCAAAAAATTATAAGTGTGTCACCCACCTCACCTATATAAGATAACCCCCAATCCTCTATTCTAAATTCCTTAAAACAATTTTGGATTGACCAAAACCTACCCAAATACTTTTCTAAATTCCCTCATATCATACTATAATCCTTATTTTTGATATAAATCCATTATAGGAATGTTTTTTGTGCAAACCTATGTAGGATACCCAATGAAAAGGTAACGTTCATCAATGAGAATTATTGTTTTATTTCTTAATAAACCCATTTAAATTATTATTATACCATGATTATATAATATCCTCAATATATTCCATATACTTATATTTTTTCATGATAATTTCATGACCATGAAATATCTCCACTTCCTTCAAATGGACAAACTGTGTCATTCATTTTTACATTACCACCTATAATGGTTGTAAATAATGATGTATTTATTATCTATTTATTATATATATGATATTATTATAATTAGTTTATTATTATATCACACATAACTTCATACTACATATTTTTTGGAATACAATAACCCCACTCGTGTGTACGGTGGACTACCACCTCATAAAGTGATGTGATTCATTCAAGATTTACATGGAAGGTAATAAGGATGGGTTTAATAAAAATATATAATATATATGAAATAAAAATTATTCTATAATTATAATATACCATTTTACATTCATTCTTTTAATATGAAAAGAAAATGGAAACAATATTAATGCATACGTACGGTCTACCACCTCCATAAACGTTGTATTTCATTTTCTATTAATAAATTTTATGGATTACAATAAATAAATATATAGTGAATATATATGATATCTATATCTTGTTTAAAATTATTTATATTATTAATTCATGATCAAATTAATATAAAAAGATAACAAATCAATATCTATATAAAAAGAAAAGAAATTATTACCTAAAACGCAACTTTAACATGGAATTGTTAATAAATGGGAAATAAAAGGTCATAAGAAAATCATATATGGAATGATATATATAAATATTTTTTCAATAATTTATGTATTATAAACTATATTTATTATACAGTAGTTTTTAACATGTATGACGGAAGTCAAAACTTAAGGTAATGGATTTTCATCTCACTTTTATCATTAGTGAGAAACATGTCATATTCACCACCTATTTCTTTATGTGGTTTATATAATTACCATGAATTTATTTTTATTAATTTTATACTTAAAACTATATGGATTTAAATATCCCTTTTATTATCTATCTTTTATGGGTTTTATGGTTCAAAAGTTAGCAAATTGTTAAGGAATGATTGTCTTAATTTTCTTTCTTTGAGACATCAGTTATGTTATGTACCTATATTATTTCATGAGGTTTATATACATAATAATTTACAAGTTAAATCACAAATTTATTTATCATCATGGTATTTTAAGTTCCATTTTATGTTATTCCTTCATGGGTCTTACAATTCAATGTTACCAAATAGGTAATATTTTTTTGTTATAATCTCATCATTTGTTGAAAATGTTTATGATTATGTTTTCAATGATAAAATATTGTGATAGATCTCTCAAGAAACTCATTAATTTTATTATAATCTATTTATTCATGATATTTTCAAGTAATGGTACTATTTTTTAGACTTTGGTACTTAAAATAATTTAGAAAATGTTCTTATAAAAATCTAACTTCATTTCTCCCTTCGATCAAAAATCCATTTTCTTCCAAAACTATGTTTTCTAAAAATGTTTCTATAAAAATTTATTATTCTCATATGATTTTTAAAATAAAATTTCACCCATGTTTTAATTTTTTAAATTATAATTTAAATTTATCTTCATTTCATTTCCTAAACAATGTCTATTTGGAATTTACCAAAATGTGAAAGGAATATATTTTTTAACATCTACGACATGAATAAAACTTACCACCCTCATGACCATTATTTTATTTGATTATTTATTAATAAGTTTTCAAGGTTTTTTTCAAATAAAAATATTTTAAAAAAATATGATTTAAAAAGTTTTTTACCAAGTGGAAAGGATATTTTCCTCAAGTAATGTTTTAAATGATAAATCAAAATCATTTTCCATCTAAGATTACATATGTTGATGCTACGTAATCTTAAATAGGGATATGATCTAAGTATACTATTCCTATTCTTTATATGAATGGTTAATATTGGTATTATTTTTATGATACTCATTTCTATTCCATGGGTTATTCCTTGATATAATTATTATTAAACCCGCTTCTTTTTCCATGGCTTAAGCTATGATGAATTGATGAAATTATTATAAAACTTGAATCTTTTTATGGGTTATGATATGATGAAGTTATTATAAAACCCATTTAATTTCATGGTTAATTATATGAAAAATACTTTATGATCTTTTAGAACACATAAATATTGTTTTCATTATGATATGGGTAGAACCTATATCTCCCTCCAATGCATTGGGTAAAGATTTATATCTCATGAGATTGACAGGACTAGAACGAGGAGTAAACCTAGTTTAGTAAGGAATGTTTTCTACAAAGATGGCCTTGGGAGTGAAACTTATCTACTATAATGGTTTGTTAAGTTAACCCATTCTACTATGATAGCCTTGTAAGTAATCCTTGATAACTATGGAAATGATTTTTTTTATCCATATGTGTATGCCACAAATATGTCTTATGTCAATTTTATGCTCTCATGGATCATTTTCATTTATTCACTTATGATTTATTCCTTATAAACTATCAATATTTATTATTTGAATCAATATTATGATCTTTGATACGAAGGTTATGGTTTTAAAATTTTATGATCATGTTGTCAAACCCTTATGTTTATGTTATCCTTATATATATCTCTTATTTACCCTTATTGAGAATCTGAGCTCACCCTTTCTAATGTTTCCTTTCTATAGATTATTAATAAATGTATTACATATTATATTAATAATAAGGGTGATAGTTTTGAATATAATAGTGGGATATGGTTTAGTTTACCTATGGACCAGTACTTTCTGTTTCCATGTTTCTGAATACACTAAACTATTTTGGTCCTTAGGTGTGTGTTTTTGAAATGTAATGAATATTCATCAAAACTAATGTAATATTTATGTATAATAATCCTAGATTTTTATATTTTTTTATCATAGGATAGGTTTATTTAAACTTTGGAAATAGGATAAAAACCCTTAGTGATATCCTTAAGGACAATTCTATGGATAATTCAAAATATAGGAAAATGTCTCGAAATTTTAGTAAAGGATAGAGCAAGTGATTTTCAATAAATTAAATCTCTCTATAGATACTAAAATTTGATGTGTCTGTGTGATAAAGGTACCTATATGTAATAACTCAAAAAAATAATTCATTTATCAAGACTTGATTATCACCTGGTGCATAACAATGTGCCTTGTTGCACACTTGGTTTAACACACCATGAGGATTTGCTTTGGAAATTCAAAAACACTTTATGATCCATCATAAAGGATTAAAATAAATGATGAAAATTAATGGCATAGGATAAAACTAAGTTATCATATATTAAATAATGTTTCGTGATTTATACATATTATAAGTGGTTTTTCCTGATTATGTTGTCCCCCATCATGATTATTGTTTCTTAAGATATGATTTTTAGTTTTAGTCAATGATTAGAATATGAAGGAACCGTGTTAATGCTATGTGAAATAAAAAATGAAAGTATTATCCTCCAAATAATCCTAAATTTATGGGATATTCAATGAAAAATCTCATTTCTATGCTAACAAAACTTTCTCAAGTTGTGAATCATGCTGGACTTCTAAATAAAAAAATAAGGGGAAAACATTCTATTGAGTCCTTCATGAACAAATACCCACATTATTTCAGTGGGTATTCTATTCCACTTTTTTTAAACAATGTATCAGTACCATTCAAAATATATTTTCCATTCTCAAGTGTTCATAACTTGAAAAATTCATTTTTTGTCTACCATTTAGAAGGAGAAGCAAATCAATGGTGGAATCTTATCAAGAATATAATCAAATAGTATAAAATTTATTATATGGATTGGGTTGAGTTCAATAACTTAATTTTAAATAATTAATTTCTTCGTATTCTTAATATGAATATTTATAATTATTTCCCTAAGCTAAATCGAAAGGATGATGAATTATTTTGTACTTAAGAGGAAAATTTTACAAGACTTGTGCGGTACTCTTCTGATATTATCATCCAACCTAAGAGTAAGGTTGATCGATTCTTTAGTGTCTTAAAACCTAATTTATGAAGGGAGTTATCCATAAGGTACTTTAGTATATATGAATAGATTTTTCGATGTTCTATCAAGGTGGAAATTGAGGTTGGATTTACGTATCAATCTCATGGTTTTAATAAGACTAGAAAAATGTAATTCAATGTAAAATATAAGAATCATGGAGAGAATAAGATGATATTTCCTTTATGCTAAATGTGTGGGAAGAATCATGGAGTAAATTTTCTTAAGGGGAAAATAAGATTTTTAAGTGTGAAAGGGAAGGTCATCATGAAATTGATTGGTGAAGTGATGGGAATAATTTAGCCAAAATGTGAACAAATAGAAAGTTGTATAGAATAAAACACCCATACTCATGTGTTTCAAATGCAACAATTTCAAGAATTATTCTAACCAAATATCAAATATAAAGGTTAATAATGATCATGATCTATGTTAGAAACATCTTAAGCTAATAAAAAGGAATATATCATGCGAAAAATGTTTTTGACGAGGGGAGTGATAATGATGTGATGAAATATACACTTACCATTCACTATAGAACAGATAATGTCATATTTGACTTTCAATCTAACCATTCATTTATATCTAAAGAACATTATAAGGGTATCAATATTTCACCCGAATGATGAAATGTTGAATTATTAGTGAAAGTCATAATGGTATGACGATCACATATCAAGTATATGGTTCCTATATATTTGAAGTTGGTGGGAATGTTCTTCTAGTAAATCTTTTCATTCTTCCTCTAGTTTAATTTGATATTATATTGGCTAAGGATTGGATCTATCTACATAAATTCACATCAATTTTTGAGTAAGGGAAGTTATGTTTGATATTCCAAACTAACCTATGATCATATATATATTTGATGATAAGTAAAAACTTCTAATAGAGATCACATCCATTGTATAAATCTTAATTCTAATTCAGAAGGGTTGCTTATCTGAAATTTTTATAGAGAAACTTGACCTCAATGATATATATATTGTGAAGGAATTTTTTGATGTATTTTTGGAATAGTTTCCTAGTCTTACACCAAAATGTGAAGTTGAGTTGTCAATAGAACTCATACCTAGTGCGACACTAATTTCTAATACTTCCTATAGAATGTCCATGATTTAGTTATAGGAATTAAAAAAGAAACTCCAAGTGAACCTTGAAAAGGTGATTCATTTAGCCAAGTGTGTCACCTTGGGATGCCCCGGTCCTTTTTAAAAAAAATAGATATAGATTTATGTGACTCTATATTAATTATCAAGAGTTAAAAAATATCAAAATCAAGAACAAGTATCATTAACCCTATATTGACGAGCTATTTGATAAACTATGCTGAGCTCAATACTTTTCAAAGATTAACATTGATAGTGGATATCATCAATTGAGGGTCAAAAAGGAGGATATAACCAATATTGAATTTCATACAAGGTATTGACACTATGAATATATATTTATTTTATTCATTCTTATTAATACCCCCACTATATTCATGGATTTAATTAATAGAGTTTTAGATACTACCTTGATTATTTTGTGTTAGTCTTGAAAGATGATATTCTTATCTACTCAAATAGAAAGTAAGATCATGAAGACCATGTCAGAATTATACTAAATACACTAAGGAAATAAAAACTATATGAAAAATTTAAAAATTGTGAATTTTGAATACAAAAAGATTCATTTTAGGGTCATATAATCTCAAGAGAGGGTATATCAATAGATCCATAAAAGATAATGGCTATTAAATATTGGCCCAGACCAACCATAGTGACTAACATCCATAGTTTTCTTGGTTTATATAGAAATTATCAATGGTTTGTGGAGAATCTCTTAGGACTATATTATCCTTTTACCAAGTTAACTCAAACGGAGTCATGTTCCTATGGGCAAATGAATGTGATGAAAATTTCAAGGAACTGAAGATAATATTATTCTTCACACTTTTTCTTACATTACCCTATAATGGAGAATGTTTTTTAATCTTTATTGATGCATCCATGAAGGTATTGGGATTTTTTTTCTTATGAATAATGACATTTTTATAGCTTATGTGACATGAAAATTGATGGTTCATGAGAAAAATTACCGAAATCATGATTTGGTGTTATATATGGTAAATTTTTTATTAAATATATGTAGGTACTATGTTTTTAGATAAAAGAGTGATATGTATTCCAATCATAAAATTTTAAATTTTATATTTACATAGAAGGAGTTAAATATGTTCCAAAGAAGATGGTTGGAGATAATTAAAGATTATTAATTCTAAATACATTACCACCCTAGGAAATCAAAAAAAGTGGCCGAAGATTTGAGTTGAAAGGATCGTTCTATCTTATCTATGATGATTATTAGAAAAGATCCAATATTTCTTAATTTATAAAGGATATATCTGGAAATCTTGATGGATGGGGTAAAACCTTATATTGCTAAATTGAATGTTTAACCATCTATCCAAGTAAATAATAAAGAGTAAATGATGGAATATATCATGATTCAAAATAAGTTTAGAAACATTCCTAAGTTTAACCTTTATTATAACATTTTGAGATTTTGAAAAAAACACTATGTTCAATAGTGTACATGATAATCCACATCGATCTTAAACAAACAACTAATTATTATTATTTAATATGATAGTTATTTCATAACCATTAGAATGGTAGTTAATAACATGATTAATTATATCATAAAAATACATTATTCACACATATATATAATTAATTCTTCGGTGATCAATTAATTATAAATGAAAATAAAACCCTTTTAAATAAAAGGAAATGTTTTTCTGAAAAAAACTATTCAAATATGAAAATATTGTTTTATACTAATAAATAAACAAATCAATCATGTTGGATTATATTAATGATATTTATAATATACTAAATATACTTTTTAACATTCATCCTATGTGTTTTCTAGACATTATATAAGAACAAATCTAATTTTACTTATAAAAGATGTATTTTTCTAAAAGGTAGTTTTGACACCTTCTTATGGTGCCCTTGTTTTAAATATAGTTTTTTAAAATTTTATAAATTATATTTAACAAAATAAAATTCTTATTTTAATTATTAATATCAAAATTTACTTTGGTGGAGTTTTTGGTATTATTCTGACAAGTTCCATGTTTTGAAAAATAGTGAAAAACGCTGAATTTTAATTGAAAATAGATTTATATATAAATAAATTATATTATAAAATTATGTTTTTAATTGGTTTTAAAGTATAATTATATATATTTAATATCATTAGATCTAATATTGGTCATTTTAATAAATTTCACATTGAATTTCGATATAAAAACTTTTAATCTTTTGAACATTTTCACTATAAAAAACTCGTTTTCTCATTCCTTTAACGAGATATTTGAAAATTAATTTATACAAATTATGTGAATTGAGTTTTTAAAAATATATTCCATATTTGTATTATAATTTCTAAATATATTAAATAATACCCTTTCATTTTTTGGCTATATGAATAGTAATATTAGTAGTTTTTATTATCATCTTTAAGGGTAAATATGGTAATTAAAGGTAAAAAATAATATTATAAAATCATCCTAAAACTTGTATTAATTATATTAGATGAGTTATTATAGACTAAAATCATACTTGGACCTATTTTAGGACCTCTTAGAGTCACTTTTATCACATTAATCCCTTTATAATATTTTATTTTAAAGAAAAGTCAAAGATGTCAAACTTATGTTTTAATAATTATTACATTTTTATAGGTGGTTATTCGGAAGATATATTATACTATTAATATTAATTTGAAATAAAAAAAAAATTATCTTAATCATGTTATTTTATTTTTTACTTCTTGGAAACAAATAATTACTTTAAAGGCTTACACAATGAGGATGTAACGATTTTTTTAATTAAAGGAAATATCAAATAAATGATATCAAAAATATAATAATTATAAAAATTAATTAATTATTGTCATAAACTAAATTTATAGATTAATTTAACATGTTATTTATGTGTTATAATATTTATCATTTATCTTTTTGTTATGATTTTTGAAAAAAGGCATGTAATGAATAGTGTTAAAATTGACATTATTGACATTTTAAAATAAATAATATATTATTAAATGATATAAAATTCATAAAAATATAAAATTCATCCAAGTTATTTTTATAATGATTAAAATATAATTATTGATCCATTTATGGTTATTTTATTAATTTATAGTAACTATATTAACCTCTAAAGAGTAAAGACACATGTTATCATGGTAAGAGTTAAAGAGGTTAAATAATGGTTAAAGTCAAAATATTGTGATTAAAAAATTGTCAAAATTAATATAATTTTTATTTTATTAAGGTATTAATACTAAAAATCATCTTATATTCTAAATAAATCAGTTTGGATCTATTTGGAATAGAAATTTAATTTATAATAATTTAATATTTTGAAGAATTCCAAGAGTGTCCCTCCCCTCTCTTATTAAAGGGAATAGCTTTTTATCTTTTCTTCACACTTAAAACCCTATTTTCTCAGAACATTTCTACCAAAATTCCTACCTAAAATCAATACCCACTTTCTATATCTCTTATTTTATTCGTAACACTAATTTTAGTGGACTTAAGGTGTTCAGAAAAGAAGATCATCCGAAGAAGAGGTATTGTTTTAATCATGTATTTTTTATTTATTTCTTATTTCAATTCCTTCAAATCCTATTAAAATGTTATAAAATTGTTACTATAGTATCCTCAATATAATTATATTGTATTATTTTAATATCATCTCCTAAATTCATCTCTACTTCCATCAAATTGGAAAAAAATTATTGTTCCAGTGTTTGGCGAACTACTGCCTCACGAACTGATAAAATTCATTTCCCATCACGGTCTCTCAAGACTGGTTATAATGATGGAATTACAGTTTATATATTTTATTAAAGAAATATTTATCACTATTAAAATATTATATATCATTTATTTTCTTACCTTTTCATTCATGGAAATATGATATTTTCATTCATGCTTACATGTGATCTATCACCTTCACAAAGCGATGTGATTTTTTCCCTCATCATATCACATGGATAATATATATATATATTAATAAATAATATTATATCTATTATATTATTATAATTCTTTAAATTTGAAATTATATTAACCTTTTTTCCATAATTATCATTGAAAAATGGAGATGTTACTCATGCATACATACAGATTATCATCTCAAATAATTGTAACAAAGTTCATTTTTAATATGAATATTTAATGGATGGATTTAAAATTATAATTCTTATATTAAATTGATAGTTATTTCATGAATATTATTTTTATATGATGTGATAATGACCACTTCTGACTATATACATCAAACTAAAGTCATTTTGGACTCATGTATCGATTATCATCAAAACATCCGATTTGAAATTAAATAATTAATTAACTATTATAACATGGTAATAAGTGATATAAAATGAATAATAAACATGAAATAGGCTCTCAAGAAATTAAATAATTAACCTAGGTTTATTATTCATGAATATAAAAATAGTACACGATGAATCGGACTCAAGGTAAGGGATGTTATCTCAATCACCTTCCATTGAGGCATATTTTGATGTTATACACCCACATTCTTTTATAAGGTGTATATACATCCCCATTAATTTATCATGTCATTAATTTATTTATTATCATGTCATTTAGTGTTTTGTTAAATTTTATTATTTCATAGGGCTTATGGTTTGAATGTTAAAATTGGTATGGGACACTTTGAATATTTAAATATTTAATTTTAAAATTTTTCTCTCCATGTCAATATTCTTGGTATAAATAATTATTATAAAGGACATTTTATGTCTATTTTTAATTTCATTCAAATATTTCAAAAGGAATCTATTTACATGTTTTATACATACTCTTTTGACAAATTAATAAATGAATTTTCTATTCCTAACATACATGGAGGGAATGAATTTTCCATCATCATGACTGTTCTTTAATTTTAAAATTTCCTTGAAAGATTAAATTTTTCTTAAATAAAAACTATTATTCTATTTTTTGAGTTTTTTTAATTGAAATTTTTTTTTAAAAGAAAAGGGTCTTTTATAAAAAAATGATTCTCTATATGGGATTAAAATAGTTTTTCAAAGGGTTTTATGATGAAAGTGTTTTATTCATGAAATGTTACTTAAGCAGTATATGAAATTGGTGATCATGATATAGCTTATACGAAGGTTTGACCCCATTATAGCTCAAGGGTGGCCTAATAAAGCTTATAAAAAAATTTTATCCTCATTATAGCTCATGAGAAATGGGAAAACCTAATATAGATTATACAAGGTGAGCCTGATATAGCTTATACGAAGGTTGATCCCCATTATATATCTTCAATTCATAGGGTAATAATAATATTGGAATTTGGCTATATGGTTATTCTAATTGAAAGGGTTTTGAAAGGTTTTTGTTTATATGATGCTCTAAGTCACCTAGAGTAGTTTTAATTTCATGCTATGGGTTTTAATATTTTTATATAAGCAAGATGTGTGTTAATATTTCATGTGAAAACGTTTTATATCATATTCTCAAAAAAAATTAAAGATAAAGAAAAACATTATATTATTTTTTATGTTTTCAATGATCTAACAGTTTCCTTTCTTTTTATATCACTTATCGATATTTTCTACTCATCCTAAGTTTTTAAAATGTCTTTCACAAGGTTTAAGGGGGGATATATACAATGATTAAGTGTAGGGTATAATTGTAAATATTTTTTATAAAGAGAAATCATTTTTTATTTTAAATATTTATAGATTATGGAAAAATGGATACTAAGTATAAGTGTCCACTTGTAATGTATGGGTTCACATTGTAAGAGTTTGTTCTAATTCTCTAAAACTCTAAATTGAAAATATCCTAAAATGTGAATTTTTGTTTTAAAACACTAGAATATGAAATTTTTAATGCCAATTCCTTATAGGTGGAATCAAAGGATCGTTTAGACAACTTTATGGATTATGACTTTTGGTAAAACATTTGTTAAGTTTTTATATATATTCTTTTAGTTAAATCCTTTTTCAATAACTTTTTCTAGTGGAGGAAAGTTAT
The DNA here is from genome assembly GCA_963277665.1 of Viscum album. NCBI lineage: Eukaryota > Viridiplantae > Streptophyta > Magnoliopsida > Santalales > Viscaceae > Viscum > Viscum album. The sequence continues at coordinate 1,260,296,740 of OY728132.1, read as the reverse complement.
TTACAAATGGAAGGAGGAGGATCTCAAACAAAATTTCTATCTCTTCCTTGTGACTTTCTTGTAATAGTTATTACAAAGCCATGTCCTTATGATTTTGAAACTTTTTCTAACATACAAATCTATTAAAAATAGTTATATTAAAAATCAAACACCTCCTCTATACCTTGATACCACCGTGGTTCATGGGTTATTTTTAATCAAATAATATTTTCTCAATATTCTTAAATTCTCAAGAAAGGTACATTTTATCAAAAAAAAATCAAATATTTTACCATATCACAATATATTGAAGCATATTATGAATTTAATCCAACTTCCTAAGAAGTATAACCTTGTGTAGACTATTTTTATTTGGTTTTAACTTATAGTATTTAATCACATACTTGTGGTATTATAAAAGGTCCCTTTATTGAAGGTTTCAAAACAAATTGGTCTGGATGTTTTAAAAAAATCATGTTTTGTCAAAATATTTGAAAATATATGACATTCAAAATGATTTTATAAACATATTTCTCTACCAACACCCACACGACCCAAGTTGTACAATGTGTGTTAGGAAAAGGGAATAAAGGGAATTTGAAGAAACTCTAAACCATTATTGCAATTCATGGACCTTCTATCTATGTGAACAAAACGACCATAATGTTAGGTAGACACCATGATCAAGGTATAATGTTCTTTATTATTTGAATAGTTTTATTAAATCAAAGGGAGATTAAATTTAAAATGTTAAGATATAAAATAATTCATGAATTAATAAGTTTATATAATTATTTTTTGGGGTAAAAAATGAGATATATTAGATAAACTTTGAAGTTAAAACATGTAAAGGTTATTTTTAGGGATATACACTGTAATTTAGGGAATTTTTTGAGAATTAAATTGTTATTATAAAATTGAAATATATCAAGTAATTATATTTCATTATGTTATTGGATAGTAAAGTAAGTCCTTGACTCTAAGAGAACTATTTTGAATGAAAAACGTTATTCATTTATTTTTATTAAAAAGAAATCAATAACCTTTTGACCAATCACATATTTATGATTTTTTGAGGGTTAAAAATATAATGACCATTCTCTATATCAATTTCTATCATAACTTGATAGTTATTTTTCCCTTTCATGTCCATTTTTTCCTACATGGAACCATAGTATGTGTTATCTCAAATGACCATCATGGTTTCATTTTATTTCTTACAAAGTGCAAGATTTATTGACCCTTGTTCTGATTTGGAATTTCAAAAATGGTACTTTGAAAGGTAAATGCCTAGATAAAAATACTGAGTTTAAATTGTAATAATGAAATTTATTAAATGGTTTATTATGTAACATCCCTAGTTTTTAAAAGGAAACATTATATTGGATAGCATACATGATACGCCATAGCGAGCTTAAACAAACAACTAAATATTATTATTTAATATGGATGTTATCACATAGCTGTTAAAATAGAGGGTATAAACATTATTAATTAAAATATAAAAATATGGTTTAAAAATTTATATATAATTAATTCTTTGGTGACTAAATAATTATAAATTGAAAATAAAACTATTTTTTAAATAAAATGAAATGTTTTTCTAGAAAACTATTTAAATACCCAGAAGTGTGTTTTATACCAGTAAATAAACAAATAACTCTTATTAGGATATTTTAATGAAATTTATATTATACTAATTATAATTTTTAAAATTCATATTATGTGTTTTCTGTACATTATATAATAACAAATCCAATTTTACTCATAAAAGATGTATTTTTCAAAAAGGGCAGTTTTTCCTCCTTTGATGGAGCACTTGTTTTAAATCTATATTTGGAAACTTTTATAAATTAAATTTGATAAAATAAACTTCTAATATGAAACTGGAATTTCAAAATTTAATTTGATGTAATCTTTTTTTATTTTTCTAATAAGTTTCATGTTTTGATGAAAAGTGAAAACATACTAAATTTTAATTGAAAACAACTTTTTCATAAAATTAATTTATAGTGTTAAATTATATTTTTAATTATTTATAAGTATAATTAGATCAAATTTATGTAATTTAATACAATTTAGTTCATTATAATCAATTTCTCATTGAATTTGGATATAAAAACATTTCAATATTTTGAACGTTTTCACTTTAAAAACTTGTTTTCTTGTTTCGTCAATGGGATTATTTTAAATTTAATTTCTAAAAATTATGAGAATTTACTTTCTTAAAATGGATTCATATTTAGAATCATAATTTTGAAATTTATTAAATAATACTCTTTTGTTTTTTGGATAATATGAATAGTAACTTTAATAATTTTTATTACCCTAGTTAAGGATAAATCGGGTAATTAAGGGTAAAAATAATATTATAAATATTATAAAATTACCATAAATATTATCCTAATTTTATTGGATGAGTTGTTTTTGAAAAAAAAGCATCATGGAGCCTATTTTATGATCTCTTAGAGTCACTTGAATGACTTTAATCCCTTTATAGTATTTTATTTTAAAGAAAAGTCAAAGATGTAATTCTTATGTTTTAATAACTATAAAATTTTTAATATGTTGTTATTAAAGAGATATATTATACTATAAATATTATTTTTAAATATAAAATTATAATATTCATTAAGGTATTTTATTTTTAATTTTTAGAAAACAAATAATTACATTAAAGGCTTACACAATGATGATGTAGTAATTGATTATTTTAAGGAAATATCAAATAAATGATTTTTAAAATATAAAAATAATTATAATTTTAAATAATTATTATGATAAAATAAATTTATATATTACTATGACGTTTTAGTTATTTTTTTTAAGAATTTTATATAATTTATCTTTTTTTATGATAGTTTTAAAAAGTCGAGTAATGAATAGTGCCAAAATTGTCATTAATGATATTTTAAAATAAACAATTTTTTATTAGATGATATAAAATTTAAAAAATATATAAAATTCATCAAAATTTTTTGGATAAGGTTGAAAACTTCATAACTGATCCATTTATGGTTCTGTTGTAAATTTACAATAATTATATTAACCCTTAAATAATAAAACACATGTTATCACGGTAAGAGTTAAAAGGTTAAATTAGTGTTAATGTGAAAATATAAGGATTAAAAAATAGTAAAAACTAATATAATTTTCATTAGATGAAGTTATTTCTACCATAAATCATCATATATTTTAAATAAATTGTTTTGGATCCATTTTGAATGGAAAATTAATTTATATTAATTTAATATTTTGAAGAATTCCAAGATTTCCCCTCCCCTCTCTTATAAAAGGGAACCTCTTCTTCACTTTTCCTCGCACTTAAGAACCTATTTGGTTTTGAAAATATCTGACATATCTCTTCCTATAATCAATACACAAATTCTAGTTCTCTTATTTTAGGAATAACCCAACCTTATTTGTCTTGAGGTGTTAAGAAAAAGAAATCATTTGAAGAAAATGTATTGTTTTAATCATGTATTTTTGTTTTATTTCTTCTTCCACTTCCATAAAATATTCTTCAACCATGATAAAATAATTAATATAGTATTATTAATTTAATTTTACGTTATTATGTTAATATAATCACCTAATTTCATCTCACTTCCATCAAATGGGAAAAGAACTATCGTTCGTGTATACGGTGAACTACCACCTTGTGAACTGATGTAATTCATTTACCATCACAATCTCTCAATACAAGTTATAATGATGGAAAAAAGTTTATATATGATATTAATGAAATATTTTTCATTATTAAAATATAATTTTTCATTTATGTTCTTACATTTCCATGCATTTAAAAATGATAATGTCATTCGTGTGTACGTTTCAACTTCACCTCCACGAAGCGATTTGATTTTTTTTCATCACCATATCACATGGATAACATATATAAGTTAATTTTAAGATAAAATATTATATATATATATATATATATAATATTATTATCATTATGTAAAGTTAAAATGATATTATTCTTCTTTCCATTATGATCATCAAAAAATGGAAACAGTACTTCTGCTTATGTACGGATTATTGTCTGCATGATTGTAATACAGTTCATTTTTCATATGGATATTTAATTTATGGATTTAAAATAATAAATGATTAATAAAAGTGATTATTTTTTCAGGAATATTATTCTATATATGGTTGAATAATGGACACTTTTTACTATATACAATCATACCAAACTCCTTTTAAACTCATGTACTGAATATCATCATAAAATCTGACTTGAACTTAAATAATTAATTACTTGTTATAACAAGGTAATAAGTGATATAAAAGGAATAATAAACTGGAAAAATATTCTAAAGAAATTAAATAATTAAACTAAGTTTATTATTCAAGAATATAAAGATTGTACCCAATGAATCAGACTCAAGGTAAGGGACTTCATCTCAATCTACTTTTATTGAGGCATTTTTGGATGTTATACACCCACCTTCTTTTATAAGGTGTATATACAACACCTTTGAGTTATAATTTTTTTAATTTATTTATTATCAGGTAATTTAATGTTTTGTTAATTGTTATATTTTAATGGGGCTTATGATTCAAATGTTCAAAGTGGTATAAGACACTTTGAATGTCTAAAGATTTAATTTAGAAATATTTTTATACATATCAATATTATTGATATAAAAAATATTATAAAGGAAATTTTATGTCTATTTTTAATTTCAATCAAAGGTTTTCAAAATTAATATTTTTACATGTTTTATAAGGAACATTTTGACAAATGACGAAAGGAATTTTCTATTCTTAATGTACACGATGACCATAACCTTTCTGTTATCATGAATGTTATTTAATTTCTAGAATTATTTGAAATCTTAAATTTTTTATTAAATGAAAATAATTATTTTCATTTTTGGGTATTTATGAATTAAAAAGGGGTTTTTTAAAAGAAAAAGGTATTTTTAAACGAAACTATTTTTGTATGGGATTAAACAATTTTTTAAAGGGTTTTATGATGAATGTGTTTTATTCATGAAATGGTGGTTGAGAATTATATGAAAAGGGTGAGCCTGAAATTGCTTATATGAAGGTTTTATCACCATTATAGCTCACATGTGATCCTGATACAGCTTAGATGAAGAGTCGAGCCCCATTATATCTCATGAGAAATGGGTGATCCAGATATAGCTTATACAGAGGGTTCAGCCCCATTGTAGCTCAAGGGTGAGCCCGATATAGCTTTTGTGGATGGTGATCCCCATTATATATCTCCAAGGAATTGGGTAATAATAATATTTTAATTTAGACATGTGGTTATTCTAGGTGAATGGTTTTTTAAAGGGTTTTATGTATATGATTTTCTTAGTCATGTAAAGGAGTTTTAATTGTTTTCTATGGGTTTTAATGAATTTGTTTGATAAAAATATGTGTTTAATTTTTATGTAGAAATGTTTTATTTCATATAATCAAATAAATTTTAAGATAAAGGTAAACATTATATGATTTTTTTTTTTCTAAACTGAATGTTTCCTTTATTTTTATATCCCTTATTGAGCTTTCGTGCTCATTATAGGTTTTTAAAATGTCTTACATAGGGTTTAAGGGAGAATAGATACAAGGATTAGATCAAGGGTATAATTGTGAATATTTTTTATAATAGAAATAATTTTTTATTTTAATTAGTTTTATATTGTGGAAAAATGGATACTAAGTGTAAGTGTCCACTTGTAATGTATCGTTTTACTTTGTAAGAGTTTGACCTAATTCTCTAAAACTCTAAAGTGAAAAGATCCTTGAATGTGAATTCTAGTTCAAAAACACTAGTATATGCAATTTTTATAACTAGGTCCTTACATTAATCATTATGGAATGATAAGGCTCAGAAACCTTGTATTCATTTTTCACATACCAGATTTGAAGAAGGAGTTGTTAGAGTATGCTCATAGTCCTTCATTATCTATTAATTCTTGGATTAAGAAGATATATATAGATTTGAAAGACTACATACGGTGGAATTTAATGATGAGAGAAACCATAGAGTTTGAAAACTCTATTAATGGTTAAGTTTGAACCCAAACAAAATACAAACCATAGAGACAAACTGGTAGACAAACCCAAAATCAAATATTAAACCTAGAAAATCCACCCAAACATTTATCTTCATTTCCTACTAAATAAACACCGTTTGGAAATTCAAAATCCTTGTAAATAGAAACTCATCCAACACATTTCCTTCAACCAAAACATTCAAGCATTTAAATTTTGAAATTAAACCACATTTTTTCATAAAAACTACACCTTGAAATCCTTGGGTTGTGAAAACCATCATCATGCTCAATCTATGCCCTGATATGTACAATCCATCATTGAATCATCACTGTCAAACCTACTCACTAGAAACCATAAAAAAATATCCGCATCACACCATCGTAACCCCAATACCATCGGAACCACCACCACTAGCAATTGCAAACTTCTATTACAAGAAAACATGGATTAAGAACTCAGAATGATAAAAAAACATGAAAATTAGGAAAACAATAATCATTGAGGATGAATCGCCTCAAACCTCAAACATCAAAGTAAGAACCATCAGAAAAAAAACTAAACTACCATCGAACAAATCAAAATCAAGAAGCTGTAATAGGAAATGCCAACATCCCATAGGGGAAGAATCCAATGTCAGATTCTTCCTATAGAAATCATTGGCCACCCAAATAGCACATCCCAAAACATCTATGGAGACACCACACCAGACCAATGGAGAAGGGATAGATATAACGAGATTTCATAGTATACCTGAGTGGACATCGGCTCTACAGGTGTTCTCACCTTTATAATAATCAACCCTTACTTTTGAAGGTTCCGGGAGCAGCGGAAGTGGATTGGTGGATGGGCCCACTTGGCCTTTTTTCATTAGCAATGATCAATCCGGGGTCAATACGATGATAAACACCAGTCTCCACAGATCGAATCACAGAAAAAGACAAAGAAGAAGGATTTTCCTGGAACCACAAACAAGGATCGTTATAAGTTGATTATAATTAATTTAATCAATTAAAAATAAATACCTTTTGGGTGTTCTTTCTTCGTTTATTTTCTTGATCACGTTCTAATGTGATTCGTCATTGCGTCGCAGAATCCAAGTGTAGACTTCCTCTAGCGGTGATCCACACGTGTACCTCGTATCTCGAGACGTCGCCAAGGGAGTATCCGGCTGCAAGCGTGGATAATCCTTTGCTTGAGGTGTCCACCATAGATCATCTTGATTTTATGGAAGATGATCTCTCTCGGTCTTGAGAGCATTCTTGGAGGAAGAGGTTCTTTCGGCCTTGAAATAATTCCCCAGAGTTGTGCACAACGATTCTGTTGTGTGTCAGAAAAGAGTTGGGGTTGTGAGGATATTTATAATCAGGTTTGAGGTTGTAGAGTTATGACAATAAATAAACGTGTTACACATTTTATTTATTTAATTGAATCTTAATTAAAACCCCCATGTCGAATAATTAATTATTTGACATGTGCCCACGCTGATTATAATAAATATCATTTAAAATAATATTATATCCTCAAAATCCCGACAGGAAAAGCTATACGGCATGTATTAATAAATACACAGCGTGTACTTGTTTTTCATTGAAAACTACACGACGTGTATATTCAATGTACACAGCGTGTATATCTTGTTTTCATTTATTCATTTTTTTTCAACAAATAAAACTACAGAGTGAGTAATTATTAATACACGGTGTGTACTTGTTTTCCATGAAAAACTACACAGCGTGTAATAATTAATACATGGCGTGTATATCTTGTTTTTCATTTCCTTCTTCCTCCATCATTAAAACGATTTACGCTTCCTTGAATAATTATTAAACCATGTACGGGAATAATCTTTATTCTACTTGAGATACTTGAATACACTTAGTGTGTGACCGTCTAGGCCTCTTTCTCGTTGGCATTAGGCGAGCTTGCCTAAAGTCCAAGAATACTGTCTAGAAATGGGTCAAGGCACCCAATAGAGAGAAGTTGACTCCGCATTGATGTATCACCTCATACGAACTCTTATTGTGTAATTTAATCCCTTTGTCTCGATATCTCACCAAGTAGGTTTCATGGAAGTGTCATAAACCTATATGCTTGATTTGTCGTTCTTTGACTACCTGAAATAAACTCGTCATTCACACCATGGACATGGAATTTAATGTGACAGTTCTATTTCAATAAAAGGGACGAGATATCAACTTCCATAAATGGAAGGGACAAATCCTTCCTCGACTTATCCATTAACAACATGTCACTCGTGATGCACCCAACGTACCGTACATCCCACCAACTGTCTACATGACGGTTTTCATCAGTAAATCTAAGTGCGCGAGTCATGACATGAGTTAATGATAATCTTCTAGTCTAAGGACCATTACACACGCTCATAAATAGCAATGTCCGATGACACCAGGACATGCGGAATTGCTACTGGCGGGTCTGTTCTCATAATATCCCATCTTGGAGATTACCATGTGAGAACTCCATGAGAGAGATTCTCGTCTTCTTACGAGTACTCTCACATGACGGTATGTATACTATGTATCTTATAATAGTATTTCATCCAACCACATAACTTTATTTAAGAATATTTTTATAGAATTTCAAGGTTCTCATCATAGAGGGGATCTTACATGACCTTATTAATGCAACAAATATTCCAGGACATTATTATATTATATTCATACAGAACAATGAACAATATAATAAGTGAACATTCATGTAATAAAAGTACAAAACAGTTGGTTCTCCAGACACCAACCCTTACAAACTCCCACTTGGACTAGAGCCAACTGCCTACAACTTTTAGTCTGTTAGACCTCACATGATGATCATGTTTCTGCTGAGTCAACGTTTTAGTCAAGGGGTCCTCCACGTTGTCTTCTGTGGAAATACTGCTCACTGCAACTTCACATCTCTGAGAAAAATCCCTCAAGAGATAATACTTCCGAAGTATGTTCTTTGTCCGCTGATGTGACCTTGGCTCTTTTAAAAGTGTCACCGCTCTAGTATTATCACAATAGAGTGTGATAGGATCATTACTGCTCGATACTACATCCAGCTCTTGGACGAAGCTTCGCATCCATACTGCTTCTTTAGCTACCTCAGAAGCTGTGATATACTCGGACTCCGCTGTATCATCTTCCACCACACTTTGTTTTGAGATCTTCCATCTCACTGCACCTCCATTAAAACTGAATATGTATCCAGTCTATGACTTCATGTCATCTTGATCAGTCTAGAAACTAGAATCTAAATGTCCTCTGATGACTAGTTCCTCATCTCCTCCATAAACCAGTAACATATCCGTAGTATGCCTCAGATACTTAAGGATAGTCTTGACTGCCATCCAATTGCAGTCTCCAGGATTAGCTTTATATCTTCCTACCACACTTAATGCATAATTAACATCTAGCCTCGTACATAGCATATCATACATGACTGACCCAATCGCGGATGTGTAAGGAATACTTTCCATTCTCTTTCTTTCCTCATGTGTCTGGGGACACATTTTCTTAGAATGATGAATTCTATGTGACACTGGAAACAATCCCTTCTTGGATTATTTCATACTGAATCTCTTTAGTATCTTGTCAATGTATGTACTTTGACTCAGGCCCGTCATTCTCTTGGATCAATCACAATGGATCTTGATCCCAAAAATATATGTTGCCTCGCCCAAGTATTTCATGGAGAAGCATTTCTGAAACCATGCCTTAAATGACTGTAAGACAAGTACTTCTTTTCCAATTAGAAATATGTCATCAACATATAGTATTAGGAAAACGACTGCACTCCCACTAAACCTCCTGTAGACACAAGGATCACATTCATTCTTAAAAAAGAAAAATTCCGTTACGGCTTCATCAAAATGAATGTTCCATGACCTTGATGCTTTCTTTCATCCATAAATGGATTTATGCAACTTTCATACCTCATTGGCATCCTTTGGAGTCACAAACCTTTTCAGGTTGTTCCATTTAGACATCTTCCTAGAGGTTCCCGTTAAGGAAAGTTTTTTTGACATCCATTTTCCAAATTTCATAGTCATGGTAAGTGGAAATGGCCAATTGGATTATGATGGATTTAAGCATCGCAACCGGTGAAAAGGATTCCTCATATTCAATTCCTTGACGTTTTCTAAAACCTTTTGCAACCAGTCATGCCTTATAGGTGCTGACTTTCCCCTCCATGTCCAGTTTCTTCTTGAATATCCACTTATTACCAATAGGCTTTACATCAACTGGAGGATCTACCAAAATCTAGACTTGGTTTTGGTATATGGAATCCATTTCAGAATTCATGGCTTCTTTCCACTTGGAAATGTATGTTCCTTCAACTGCTTCCTTGTAGGTAAGAGGATCATCATTTTCAACCAATAATGAGTCACTATCCTCGGTGACAAGAAAACCATATCGTTCTGGTTCTTTCACCTCTCTCATGCTCCTATGTAGTTCTTGTGTCTCTAGAACAGATTGTTCATCCATGGGGCTTTTTGGAATCTGTTCTTATACCAACTCCTGTGTATCTTGAGCCTCAAATTCATCAAAGTCTATCTCTCTCCCACTATCTCTTTTGGAGATGTGCTCCTTCTCAAGGAATATGGCGTGTCTTTCCACTGTAACCATTTTTTCTAAGGGGTTGTATAGGTAATATCCCCTTCTTTCCATAGGATATCCTATAAAGATACACTTTGTGCCTCGGGGTGCAAGTTTGTTACCTGAAGAGGCCTTAACAAATGCTTCACTACCCCACACATGTAAATTTGATAACAGGGCTTTGCGTCCACTCCCTAACTCGTATGGAATACCATTTATCGATTTAGATGGTACTTGGTTTATTATGTGTGCTGCTGTTTGTAATGCATATCCCCAAAAGGATAATGAAAGACTCGCATGACTCATCATTGATCTCACCATGTCCAACAGGGTGCGGTTCCTCCTTTCGCTTACACCATTCCACTGTGGTGTGTAAGGAGGAGTGAGTTGAGATAGATTCCCAAACTCCCGTAAGAAATCAATGATGTACTGATTAAGATATTCTCCTCCTCTGTATGAGCGGAGTTTCTTAATCTTCTTACCAAGATGGTTCTCAACTTCATTCTTTTATTATTTGAACTGATCAAAAGAATCTGACTTATACCTCATTAAGTAGATATATCCATATCTACTAAAATCATCAGTAAAAGTTATAAAGTATGAGAACCCACCCCTTGCCTCAACTGGAAATGTCCCACACACATCTGTGTGAACTAATTATAGAATCTCTTTAGCTCTTTCACCTTTCCCAATAAATGGGGCTTTGGTCATTTTGTCTTGTAGACACGCCTGACATACATCATGTGGTTTTAGTTCGAAAGAATCTAAATACCCATCTTGATGTAATTTTGTCAAACGTTTCTCATTGACATGACCTAGCCGGTGATTCCAAAGTTGGGTGTGGTATGAGTCAAGTGAATTAACTTTGTCATTGATTTCCATTACTTTTTTTGTGTAGTCTAACACATAAAGGTCTTTATATAAATATTCCCTATCAAAACAAATGTTATCTTTATAAAACTAGAAACATCCACTTCCAAATTTGAAGATGAATCCATCAGTATCTAATATGGATACTGAAATAATGTTTTTGGTTATAGAGGGTACATAATAACATCCTTTCAAAACCAAGACCATCCCTGTAGGCAATGTGAGATGGTAGTCTCTAACAGCTACAGCTGCGAGTCTGGCTCTGTTGGTTTCTCATAGATCTACCTCCCCTCGATCAATCTTCTTGAATCTACTTGGTTCTTGTATTTGGATACAGATGTGAGCACCACAAGCAGTATCTAATACCCAATTTGTAGAAATAGATAGACTTCATTCAATGAAAAACTCACATGAATATTCTCCTTGCTTCCTTGGCTGGGTGCAGTTTTTCTTCCAGTGGCCCCTCTTACCACATGCGAAACAAACAGCATCCTTCTCCCTTGCCTCCCCTTTGATCTTCCTTTTCTTGGAAGGCCTTGAAGAAGCTTTAGGCTTAAAGATCTTCACCTTCCCTCTCCTTTTATTCACCATAATGACATGAGGCTTTTTACGCTTCATGTAATTATCTACTTGGAGAATAAGGATAAGAAGATCAGATAGAGACTTCTCAATGTTGTTCATGTTGAAATTAACAACAAAGTTCGAGAAGCTCTAGGGGAGTGATGCAAGAATGAGATCGGTACCCAGTTCTTTGGGGAGTTTAAACCCTAGAACCTCCAAGCGCTCAATGTAGCCAATGATCTTGACTACATGAGGCCCAGCTGGGGCACCCTCTCCAAGCTTGCTCTGAAATAGAGCCTTGGAGATCTCAAACCTTTCTTGTCTGGCTCTCTCCTGGTATAGACCACGGAGGTGCTCGGGCATGCTATAGGCAACCATGTCTTCAAGAGACTTAATGGGGTCACTATACATTGATGATAACATCAAACATTGAACTTTGAGAGCATCATTCAAATGTTTATCATAGACCAGGAAATCTTCATCACTCGCCCCCTGGGGCAGGAGAATCAAGAAGTGAGGACTCCAGCACGTAAAACTTTCGTTCATGGTGTAGGATATCCCAAAGGCGCCTAAACCATTCATGAAAGTTACTTCCGGTGAGGATATTATCTTTTTCCAGAATTGATCACAGAGAAAATGTGGTTGAAGAGTTTTTCATTTCGATTCTACAAATTAAAAGAGAAGATTTATCAGTACTTTCTTGATTACATTTTATGAAAAATAATAAATGAATTTGTTAATTATCTCACTATTTTATCATTTTCCAATGTCCCTCACCATTGAACTTGGAATGTCTAGTTGATTTGGAATTCTAGTGGCAAGGATCCATATTCCCCTTCGCATAAACCCAACAAGGGTTGGTCAAGCAATTTGAAGGTATTTAGGTAGGCAGGTCTTTGCCAACTGTGAGCTTACAGTTCCTTGATCTGTTGAGTGGACTCCCCAATCCTGAAATCCTGACTTGGATTTCCTCAACTCTTGCCTCTAATATTACATCAATTCTAGCAAGGGCTACTCCTCTTGATGTAATATGGTTAAGTCAGCCTGAAACCTTTCATAAGGGATTCCTTTATAAAAGTAAGTGTCCCAACAAGGGTTGGTCAAACACATAGTTTTATTGAGTCTTTCCCTTAATCAAGTAACGGAAGGCTTGGTATGACTTAATATGGTATTCAGGGATTTTAATATTTTATTCATAGTTTCTCATTATCACATGCTTGTTAATATTAAGTGATTCTTTCTTAAGTGATTAACCATGTTCCGATAACGTTTACGCATAGTCCGGTTTTTATTTTATTCCATCATTGCATGTTTGTTCATTTTATTAACTATGTGATCGGGACAACACATATATAATAATTAAACCATTCAACTTAGATAGAAATAAAATAAGATGGCATGATCATGAGCTTCTATTGGTTAGTTATCTAGCGGTTTTTGATAAGCTAACCCTGACCTAGGGAAAACACCTTGAACCCAATGGTTTATGTTTTGTAGCTCCCACCTGTCCACCTTTGTATCTTCTTGCATCGGTTTTGCCTCGGCTTCGGTATTTGAACTGTCTCATTTAGCTTGGGAGATCCTCCATTACATGGGTTTACATTAAAGAAACCATGGGCACGCATGCCCTATATTTTATTGGAAGAAGGCTCATTGGACAACAAATTTAAATTAAATAAATTTAAATGAAACCATACACATAAAAAGTGTCCTTGGTCTAGCTCATGATCATCCATAGCATGCAACGACATTTATGCATATTTAGAATTCAAATTCTTTTAATCGTTCTTTTATTTAAGATAAGTCGCGATCGAATTCAATTAATTGTGATCTTATAATTAATCAATTATTTATCTTAAATTCCTTTATGAATTTACTTGAGATTCTTCTCATCCATATTCCTTATATGGGTCTTTGTACATTGGAGGAAACCTGGTGAATTTCCATTTCTGGAAAAGTACACAGCGTGTAGTTTATAATTACATGGCGTGTATTTCTTTTCGACCTTTATCCAAAGTACACACTGGGGGCTTTGGCGTGTTTTCCGTACTTTGTAAATTTTTGAGTACACAGCATGTAGATAAATCATACATGGCGTGTACTTCCTTGTTATGCGGTAACTGGACTGGCAATCCCATGTACGCGGTACACAACTTATCCTTGTACACAGTTTCAACTAGGCCAGAACGGACTACACTGTGTGTTTCTCCAACATACACTCCATGTATTCCGGTTTCCACATGTCGTTCAATTCTTGTCACCACAGAGTGATTAATACTTTGGCATATTCAATTCACACGGCATGGTTTTGCGGACCAGTGCCAGTTCATTGAACCCAAGTACACGGCGTGTAGTTTTAATTACACGCCGTGTAATCCCGTGTTGTACAGACAAAAAGAGCGGCTCCTCAGGATGAGTTCCTTGTTTTTATTTTAATCAAAAATTCAAATTAAAAGGTCTTTTATATGATATGAATCGAGAAACGAAGGAGGAATAATAGATCTTGTTTATTCAGATTTATAGAATGATTTGTTTCGAATTGAATCAAATATAAATGCGTAAATTATCAATGAAAATTAAATAACTATAATCAAAATTGTAACCTTGCTCTGATACCATTAGAAGGTTCCGGGCATAGTGGAAGCATGCGGGTGGATGTTCCCACTTGGCCTTTTGTCATTAGAAATGATCAATCTGGGATCAATACGACGATAAATGCCAATCTCCACGGATCGAATCACAGAAAAATACAAAGAAGAAGGTTTGTCCTGGAACCACAAATAAGGATCGTTACAAGTTGATTATAATTAATTTAATAAATTGAAAAGAAATACCTTTTGGGTGTTCTTTCTTTTTTGATGTTCTTGATCACATTCCAATGTGATTTTTTGTTGCGTCGCAGAAGCCAAGTGCAGACTTCCTCTAGCGGTGATCCACATGTTTACCTTGTATCTCGGGACGTCGCCAAAGGATTCTCCGGGTGTTAGCGTGGAGAATCCTTTGCTTGCATTTTCCACCTTAGATCATCTTGATCTGATTGAAGAGGATCTCTCTCAGTCTTGAGAGTGTTCTTGGAGGACGAGGTTTTTCATCCTTGAAAGAATTCTCCAGAGTTGTTGTGCACAACGATTCTCTTGTGTGTCATAAAAGAGTTGGGGTTGTCAGTATATTTATAATCAGGTTTGAGGTTGTAGAGTTATGACAATAAATAAATGTGTTACACGTTTTATTTATTTCATTGACTATTATTTAAAACCCCCATGTCGAATGATTAATTCTTCGACATGCTCCCACGCTGATTATAATAAATATCATTTAAAATAATATTATATCCTCAAAATCCCAACTGGAAAAACTACACAGCGTGTATTAATAAATACACAGTGTGTACTTGTTCTTCATTGAAAACTACACGGCGTGTACATTCAATGTACAGGGCAGGTATATCTTGTTTTCATTTCTTCATTTCCTTTCTATAAAGAAAACTACACGGTGTGTAATTATTAATACACGGTGTGTACTTGTTTTCCATCAAAATCTACACGGCGTGTAATAATTACTAAACAGCGTGTATATCTTGTTTTTCATTTCCTTATTCCTCCATCATTAAAATGATTTAGGCTTACTTGAATTATTATTAAACCATGTATGGGAATAATCTTTATTCTACTTGAGATATTTTAATACACTTAGTGTGTGACCCTCTAGGCCTCTTTCTAGTTGGCATTAGGTGAGCTTGCCTAAAGTCCAAGATTACTGTCTGGCAACGGGTCAAGGCACCCAAGAGAAAGAAGTTGACGTTGCATTGACGTATCACCCCATACGAAAACTTACTATGTAATTTAATCCCTTTGTCTCAATATCTCATCATGAAGGTTTCATGGCAGTGTAATAAAACTATATGCTTGATCTGTCGTTCTTTGACTACCTGAAATAAACTCATCATTCACACCATGCCCATGGAATTTAATGCGACAGTTCTATTTCAATCAAAGGGCCGAGATATCAACTTCCATAACTGGAAGGGACAAATTCTTCCTCGACTTATCCATTAACAACATGTCACTCAGGACGCACCCAACGTACCCTACTTCCCGCCAACTATCTGCGTGACGGTTTTCATCAGTAAATCTAAGTATGCGAGTCATGACATGAGTTAATGATAATATTCTAGTCTAAGAACCATTACACACACTCATAGATAGAAATGTCCGATGACACCAAGACATGTGGAATTTCTACAGGCGGGTCTGTTCTCATAATCTCCCATCTTGGAGATTACCAAGTGCGAACTCCATGAGAGAGAGTCTCGTCTTCTTACGAGTACTCGCACATAACGGTCTGTATACTATGTGTCCTATCATAGTATGTCATCCAACTGCAGAACTTTATTTAAGAATATTGTTATAGAATTTCAAGGTTCTCATCATAGCAGGGATCCTCCATGACCTTATTAATGCAACAAATATTCTAGGACATTATTATATTATATTCATGCAGAACAATGAACAATATAATAAGTGAAAATTCATGTAATCAAAGTACAAAATAGTTGGTTCTCAGGAGACCAACCCTTACAACTTTCTCCATCTAGGATGAGATAAAACTGTTGAAGATATCACTCAAACCATCACCACCAGAGGGAACCCCAAAAATAGAGGAAGGAGATAAGGTAAATTTTCACTCCAGGGAAACCAATGATGGATTAAATAGCACAACCCAAACCACCTAGAAGAAACCAACATGTCGAACCAATATGGGGTTCGAAATGTAGAAACCATGTAGTAAGAGTGTAGGAAGAACCATCAAAGGCAACATCAGAGAGTGCAACTATAGAAGAAGGAAAAGAGAAACAAACAAAATAATAGAAGTCCCATAAAGTGATGAAAATAAAGGGAACCAGTAAGGAGAGACAAAAAAGAGGAGTGAGGCGAGGAGAAGAATGAAAGGGGGAGATGGAACCTAAGAAACAACGCATAGACCTTCCCCCATCGAATCACTGCCAGAGAGGAACCCTGGTTCAGGAATAGGAAAATTTCACCATGGATTTTGTTTTTTGACTCCCTAAAACATCTGAAGGGAATAATGATATATATATTTTTTGTTGAACGCCTTAATAAATCAGAACAATTAATCGTTATTAGATAATACATCTCTCTTGATCATCTTTCTTGTATATATAATAAATAATAGGTAAGTTTTCATGGAGTACTACATTCCATTGTGTATGATCAGTATCCACGGTTTACCTAAATTTTCTAGATATGTATTCAACATGTTCTTGATATGGAGTTGAGTTTCATCACTATGTATCATCCTTAGATAGATAGTCAGTCGGAGAGAAAAATACAAACCCTAGAGGATATGTCAAGATCATTTTATTTTTATTTAAAAGGTTTTTTTGATCAAAATATTTCTCTAGTATTGTTTTCTTAAAATAATATTTTTTTACTCAATCATTCAAATGACTCCTTTAGAAGCCCTCTATTGAAGGAAATGTAGATCTCCAATATGATGGAATTAATTCATAGAAAAAATCTATTGGGGGATGAGGCAGCTAAAGAAATGGTAGGGAATTCTAAATCTATTCAGTAATACATCCAGTTAGATAAAAGTCAGTAAAAAAGTTATGGTGATAATTACCAGTGTGATATAGAATTTAACTTGGTGATAAGGTGTTTCTAATAATTTTTCCATGAAATAAGGTTATGAGATTCAAGAATAAATGGAAATTGTTCCTTAGGTATATCGGTCCATTTTAAATTCTTGATTTTATCGAGACCATATCTTATCACTTGGCTCTTCCACTAAACATACCTTAAATCCATGATTTTTTCCATGTATCTCTATTGAAGAAGTACATACCTATCCCTTCACATGTACTAAACTCAGAGGTCATACCAATGAAGAAAGATAATTCTTATGATTAAAAACTAGTGGAAATGTTTCTTCATACAAAGAAAGTTCTTTGAAACAAGACCACTCTCCTAGTCATGGATTTGTTCCAAAACCACCAGATTTAGGAAGCTACTTGGGAACTTGAGGGTATTATGTTCCAAAAGACGCCTCATTTTTTTATATTAGAGTGATGAATTTTGAGGGATAAATTCATTTTCTGTGGCTAGAATATAACCCCCTAAGTTTTATGAATTATTTTTTCAAATAAATTAAATTTATTTGATAGATTGTTTTATACATAACACTAAGTTATGTTTGTGCTACATGCAACACTATATTTGTTTTCATTACACACAAACCGAGTTTTAACAAAACCCTAATATATTATTATTCAAATGTGGCTATTATAAACGAGCCATTAAAATTAGATTTAGGGATAGTAATAACAACTATTAAAATATTAATTATAATATTTTTATA
This sequence comes from Viscum album, assembly GCA_963277665.1. NCBI lineage: Eukaryota > Viridiplantae > Streptophyta > Magnoliopsida > Santalales > Viscaceae > Viscum > Viscum album. The sequence goes on along the minus strand of OY728132.1, from coordinate 1,260,278,339 downwards.
TAAAGTAAAAATATTGATAATAAATTACTTAATTTTCATTAATGTCTCTTTATGTTTTGAAAATGAAATTTTCTCAAAAAAATATTTTTTTTAGATAAATAAAGTAAAATTTTACACTTATATAAAATTAATTTGATAAAATAAAATTCCTTTTTGAAATCATAATTTTAAAATTATCTTAGGGTGAAGATTTGGTATTTTTCTAAAAAGTTTCATTTTTTGATTAATAGTGAAAAATACTAAATTTTAAATGAAATTTTCCTTTTAATTTAATTTATTTATACATTTAAATTATATTTTAAATTTCATTCAAAGTAAAAGTATTTCAATTATACATCCATTAATCCAATTTACATCATTGTAATCAATTTCATATTGAATTTTGACATAAAAAAGTTGTAAACATGTGAACATTTTCTCTTTAAAAAAATGATTTCTCATCCTGTCTGCAGGATTCATTTTAAATTAATATTTTCCAATTAAGTGAATTCAATTTAAAATAATGTATAATTTTTTTTAATTTTAATTATTTATATTATCTAATAATTTTAACTTAATTTTTTACCAAAATTAATAGTAAAACCATTAAATATATTTATCATTATTAAGGTAAAAATGGGTTTGTCAGAGGTTAAAATAAAAATTTAGGGTTAAAAATAACAAAGAAACTTGTAAAAAATCAATTTTATGTCCATATTTAGACCTTATATCTTCTATTATCAATAAGTTTTCATTATTGGACCATTGTGACATGAAAAAATGTGGGTAGAATTCTTCTTTCAAAAAATTACAAGTGTGCCACTCACCTCACTTATAAAAGACCACCCTCTATCCTATCTTCCCCACACATTAAAACCATTTTGATTTGGTCAAGAACTTCCCAAATAACTTCTCAAATTCTCTCTACTCGTGCTATAATTATTATTTTGGATGTAAATTGAACTTATAAAGGCTTTTGGTAAAACCTAAGTAGATGTTGTTACTATATAATGATGATATAATGATTATATAATATCCTAATTATCTCACATATACATAGATGTTGTTATTTTATCGTTTTGATCTACAACCATTTCTACTTCCATCAAATGGGTTATAAAATCATTTTTCATGTGTACGGTGGACTACCACCATGCAAACTAATGTCATTAATTTTTTCATTAACACCTATCAAGGATAGACATAGTGATGGTTTTATTATTCATATATGATATTTATGATGTTATTATACTTTAGGAATTATTATATCATACATACCTTCATACTTTCCATATTTTTGCAATACGATAACATCGCTTGTGTGTAAGGTGGACTACCTCCTCGTGAAGTGATGTGATTCATTCACTCATTTCATGGAAGGTATGAATGATGGTTTTAATGAAAATATGTGATATATATGACATAGAAATTATTATGGAATTATAATATATCATTTACCATTATCATATTCAATCTGAAAAGAAAATGGAAATAGCATTCATATGTGTGTATGGCCTACCACCTCCATGAACTATGTATTTCATTTTCTATCACTAAATTTTATTGATTACTATAAATACATATATAATGAATAGAAATTATATTTATATCATGGTTAAAATTATGGATATGATTAAATCATGATAAAATTAATATGACCAAGAACACTGAACAAAAACAAATACAAAAACAAAATGGTTATTACCCGAAACATAAATTTAACATGGAATTGTTAATAAAAAGGTAATAAAAGGTCATAAGAAAATAATAAATTGTATTTTATAATTAAATATTATCTTTTAATGGATGCAGAATAAACTTATATTTATTATTCATTATTTCTTAATGTGTAAGGAGGGAGTAAAGTCTTAAGGTAATGGATTTCTGTCACAATTTTTACTTATGTGAGACACATTCCATATTCACCACCTATTACTTTTATGTGGTTTATATAATTACCATGAATTTATTTTATGATTATTATCCAGAAATTTTTTGGATTTACAGAACTATTTTAGGATCTCTTTTACATGGGTTTTATGGTTCAAAAGTTACCAAAGTAGTAAGGAATTTTTGTCTCAATTTTCCTTCTTTGAGACTTTTGTTATGTTATGCACCTATATTATTTCAATAAGTGTCTATAAATCCCCTTTGACATGTAATATCTTGAATCTATTTAAACTCATGATATTTTAACTTCTATTTTATCTTATTCATTCATGTGGCTTATGATTAGAATTTACCAAAGTGGTATGTTTTAATGTTACAATATCATCATTTATTGAGACTATTTATGATTATATTTCCGATGATAAAATATTTTGATCTATATATTAATAAACTCATAAGTTTCATTCTAATATGTTTATTCATGATATATTTATGTAATAGATCTATTTTTACACTCTTTGGTACTTAAAATAATTGAGAAAATGTTTTTAATAAAATATGACTTTATTTCTCTCTTCAATCAGAAATACATTTTCTTCCAAAACCATGTTTTATAAAAATATTTTAATTTTTTTATTATATTCATATGACTTTTAAAAGAAATATGTACCCATTTTTTAATTTTTTACAAATAAAATTGAATTCAATCTTCATGTAATTTTCCAATTAATGCACATTTGGATTTTACCAAAAATATGAAAGGAATATTTGTTTCAATGTGTACGGCGTGAATTAAACTTCCTATCATCATGACCATTATTTTATTTGAAGGTTCCTTTATATTTTTTTGACTTTATTTTTGAAGAAAAATCATTACAAAATATTTTACGTTTTTAAAGGTTTTTTTCAAATCGAAAAGGAGTTTTCCCTCAATAAATGTTTTAAATGATCGACCAAAATCATTTTACATCTAAGACAAAACCTATTGATGTTACCTATTCATTTCTGGGGATATTATCTAAGGATACCATTATTATTCTTTCTATGAATGGTTTATGTTTATATGATGTTTATGAAACCAATTTCTCTTCCACGGGTTATACCAAGATAAAATTATTACCAAACCTACTTCCTTTTCAATGGGTTATGCTATGATGAAATATTGAAATGATTATGAAACATATCTCTTTTATATAGGTTATGGTATGATTAAATGTTTATGAAACACATTTAATTTCATGGGTTATGATATGATTAATGTTTTATACTATTATGGAATACATAAGTATATTTTTCATTATGAGATGGGTGGGACCTATATCTCCCTCCAATGAATTTGTTGAAGATCTATATCTTATGAGATAGACAGAACAATAATTGGGAGTGAACCCAATTCAGTAAGGGACTTTGTCTTCTATGATGTTCCTGGGAGTGAACATTGACTTCTATGATATTTTGGGAAGTGAACACATTCCAATATGATAACCTTGACAGTGATCCTTTACTACTATGGGAATTATTTTCTATTCTTATTTGTATGAACAAAATTTATGTCTTATGCCAATGTTATTCTATCATGGATCATATTCTTTGATACCCTTATGATTCTTGTCTTATAAACTCCCAATATTTATTCCCTGACTCAATATTATGATCATTGATATTCAGGGTATGGTTTTAAAATTTTATGTGCATGTTCTCATATCCTTATGTTCAAGTTATGCTTGTGTATCTCCCTTGTTTACCCTTACTGATCATATGAGCTAACTCTTTCTTATATTTCCTTTCCCTGAGTTATAAAGAAATCTATTACGTATGATATGTATAAGAAGGATTTTAGTTATGAAGATCATAGTGGGAGATGATTCATTTTACCTATGGACTAGTTATTTGTGTTTCTAAGTTTCCAAAGACGCTAAACTATTATAGTCCTCATGATTTTTTTTATAACATAACGAATATTCCTCAAAAAATTTGTAATATATATGTATGATATGCCTGATTTGTGATACTAAATTTTATTAAAAACTTTTTTAGTCCATCTAAGTGAACATTGTACATAGATTTTCTCTCTGTTTTCACTGTTTATTTATTCCACTCTAAAAATATTTATTCTTAAAGTATTTTTTATCTATTAATTTCTTTGGATTCATTAGGTTAGCATTAAATAAGTCTTGAGGTTATTTTTGTTTTGATTTGGTTCTGTTGTTTTTTATTTAATTTGGTCTATTTGATTATAGTTTTAGGAGATATTTTATTTTGGATTATTACATGGGAATTTTTTATTTTTTTCTTGATCTAAACATCTCTCTTTAGTGAGTTAGGTGACCTCAAATTATTATTATACCTTAATAATTTATTTTTATATAATTTTGATAATGTGATGCATAAATTTACCTTGGGAAGCTAAATGGAATCCTTAGAGGGTTTATTTTTTATGGAATTAATTGTAAATTTTTTTATACGTGTTATTTTTTAAACTTTACATATTAAATTGAATTTATATTGTGTTTCACCAAAAGAGGGTTTTTAAAAAAAAATAAAGCGATAATTCATGTGATTTTAATTTTATATTAAGTAAAGTGGGTTTGAAATAGAAATTTCATATTATTTTTTAAGAAATTTTATAATTTTTTATAATTTTTTTGATACTAGAGGATTATGGAAATGAAATTTATTTTTTATTAATATTTGAATTTATTAAAACAAACTTTGATATGTCTGTTATAATTTTCTATGAAATATGTGTGTTATTTGGTGATCATGAAATGATAATTATTATAGAATACATTATTCCCTCATTGAATGAGGATTATCATGGGCTATCTTATACCACGACTAATTGGGGATTATCATGGGCTATGTTATACCATGATTAATAGGGGATATAAATTTTATATCACTTAGTGTGATTAAGAAAAAAATTTATGGTGCATTGAAAGAGAGAGCATGAAAGAGTGTGTTTAAAAAATCTTTAAATTATATGATATTCCCGTGAAATTTTGTGTGTAGGATCTCCAAAAAATCATAAAAGTATTTTTAAAAATAAAATCATAAATACAATTTTGAAAAGTGATATAGAGAGAGAGAGAGAGTAGTCAACATAAGAGAATTATAAGGTTCGCTAACTCTTTTTATCTAGTGGTTGTGGCCTTGGTGCTTAGCAGTTTTGATACCACTCTATGCATATTTATTTAATTATCAACAAATATTTGAGGTTTTAGTGAAATAATATATTCTTAAAATCCATTACAATAATTTTAAAGCAATACAACGAAGGAAAATCACCAACAAGTGTAAATGACCACAATCATCCTTCTTCAATATAACACCCATGGTAATAGAAGATCCATGTGGGGCCTACTAATTAGGATATCAACCATTCCCACCCAAGACCGGAATGATACAAGGACTCAGTCCCAATATAATACCTAGAAGATAACACGTGCTCAGTGGTACTCGTAACGCTTCCCAGTGAGTTGTTATCCTTGAGGTCTCAAGTTTATGTTTTGGGGGAGGAGATTTAAACTTCTATGTGAGAGGGGATCATAATAATCACTCATGGTGTTGTATAAAAAGGGCACATTTTATGTAATAACCCTATGGTGATATAAGACCACTACATAAAACAATAATTGGAATATTAACCACACCCATCCAATCCCGTAGTGATAGCATTCCTCATTCCCTATCACAATATCTATATGATAACACATGGTAGGTATTGTTCCCTCCCCTATGGGGGTTTAAATCAGCTCCCCTACAACTCGGACCAAGGACATTGGGGATAACAGGCCACCAAGAAGCATTACAAGAACCAGAGGGTGTAAATACTTGGGATTTTATTTTTTATTTGAGAAACATCATTCTTGTAGGTTTCATATTGATTATTAGGTTCTTTTTTCTAACTCATGGGGATCAAGAACATCACTTGGGTATATCTCAGGTTAGCTTCGGGTTCCCAAATGAAGGGTGTCCCGAAGTTGGTTTATGATATTCAATCCTAATCAAGTTCCACCAAATGAAGGGTTAAGTATAAACCTTATTATTCTCCAAAAATCTATCTCTATAGACTTTAGAATGATCATAATAATGAGTGGGTATATATATAAAAGTTTAGTCACACTTCTCTGAGTTAAACTCTTGATTTTTAAAGACCATATTAAATCATGATGTGAGGTCATGTATTACGGTGATATATTATCAACCTGGAATCCTTAAAAACAATCAAATATATTAATATATTCAATAAATTATTTACTCTAATCTAAAAAAATAATACATAATTAACATATTTCATCATAATGAATTTAGTCAGAGTATAATTATTATAGTCTCTGAATGTTTATGTAATCTAAAAAAAGTTATTATAGCATGACAGATAATAACTATAGAATGACTTCTTGACATTCAATTCTAATATTTGTAAAAAAAATTATACCCTAAACACTATGGTGTAATTTCATAGACTATATCAAAATTATCAAAATTAATGTTTGAATATTTCCGTGTAATTACCAATTGTGTGCCATTTTCAACTCAATTCATAGGATCAAACCACAACATAATATTGAGTCATGGTATAACATATAATTTCATATTTATTAAAACTATAGTTTTCTCCCTTCATTGTAATGAAAATACATACAATAGTTAGTCCTTATTCAAAATTCATGATTTCTTAAAATATAAAAACACTTCATGGTACAACATTACAACATGAAACCTATACAACACTAAAACTACATTTTCCAAAGTTATTAAATTAAAACACCTAAAAAAATAACCATGTCATGACCAATATTCATTGAGGCATGATTTACATGTATATAAAAAATTCCTTTGATTCGATCACTATAGTGTAATGAAGTTCAAATTGTATTCTTTTTTTATAAATCAATTAAAATTCATTATCTTTCCTCTTGTATAGCTCTAATAAAACATTATCTTTTTATGAGTATATTTACAATAAATATTACTTGAAAATGAATTCATATATCATGAATTTCCATAAAAATAAAATAGTCATAGTACTATACCAATTTAAGAGTAATATAAATACCACATTATTGAATAGATTAATGTGTGTGAGAGTAATCCCAACCATAATTTAAATATCATTACTATTTTAATAAAGTCTTAATTCAGGTATTCTCAACATAACCTCTATCAAATCCCTTGATAAATTCTCTTCAATATTCACTTTTTTAAATATTCTTAGAGATATAAAAAATTATTTCATCTAGTAACCAATTTTAACAAATCCCTATGCATTCCCCTATATAAAAACTCTCCCTGAACCTTTTTCCCTCCTTCATCGAGTCCAAAATTGATTAGGAATTCTCCAACTTTTATAAAAGAACACTCAATGTATTATCCCCATTTGTTAATAAATTCAAATGAATTCTATAAGGAATGTATTAAACATTAACATATAGGGATTTTTTGAGAGAATGTACTTTGAATAACACTCTCAAGTGTTATGAGTTATCCTTCATAAAGGGAGTCATCAAGATACTCATTGCTTACTACTTATTTGAAACATTCACCAAGTTAACCTCACTACATTAATCCTTCTCTTTAATAAATTTTTACCAGATATAAGTATATTTTTACCTAAATTATTTCAATATTTTTTTTCTAATTTAATTTTCAAAACACCTAAGATTCAATTATTGTATGTGAGCTTCTCTTCCTAAAGAAACTATAGCATAATGCACATAGATTTATCCAAGAATATAATTAAAACAAAACATCCTAAATTTCGTAAATTGAATTTAAATAAATGAATTTAATTTTTTAAATTCATAAATTCAAAATTAAATTAGATTGATTTTTTGATTTTTTTCAAAAATAATTGATTTTTAGGTGAATAGTAAAAATTTATGATTTTAAAAAACATTCCCTTTATGAAATTTTAATGATATAAGAATAATTTGAAATTTTATGAAACCTATTTTAAATAAATATAAATTACTGAAGTAAAATTATAGATATAAAAATATAATTTTTAACTTATAAATATATTCCTAACATTTTTGAAATCTAGATAATATTTTTGTTCAAATATAAATGGTTTTCAGTTCTTTTCTTTCAATCAATTATTTTCATGTTACATATAATTTTTGGTTTAGGTTAAAAGAAAAAAAATACTAATTTGAGTTACCATAATCCAATTAATCCCATTAGAGTCAATATTAAACATTATTTTTTTATAAAATTATTTTTATGATTAAAACAAACATTTTTCTATAAACAGTTTTCATTACATTTTGTGAAATTATATTAATAATAATTTTTACCAATTATATGAATTGAATCATGTAAAATTGATTGAATATTTGGAATAATTGTAATTAATATTACTTAATAAGTTTAACTTAATTTTATTTCATAATGAATAGTGACCATGGTAAATATTTATCACCTCTATTATGGGTAAAATGAGTTTAAAGAGTTAAAAATAAGAAGATAAAGATTCAAAAATATAAAAAAAACATTTTATTAATCCCAAATGGTTGATTATATTTCGACCTTAACCTTATATTCTTCAAATATATGAAAATTGGGCACCAATTACTCAAGAAATGACTTTATATAATTAAAATATTTTAAGTAATTTCATGTGTGTCCTCCCCCTGACTTATAAAAGGGTACCTCTTCTCATCCCTTACTTACAAACATTAATCCCTATATATTATCTAATAAATACCCAAAAAACTTCTTATATTCTTTTCTTAATTATTTATCTCATTATCTTACCTTAATTCATTTCTAATAAGACTTAAGGTGTAATTAAAAGGAGGTCTCTTAAAGAAAAGGTAATTGTGTCACTAGACTCTTACAAAGTTTATTTTTTATTATAATTACTATAAAATAGTTGTATAAATCTTAATATAATGGATCCATTATTTTAAATATAAAAATATCTTATTACGATTATAGTGCAACCATTTTCCACCTCCTTTTCATCCTATGGAAAATGAAAACATCGCTCATGCGTTCGTACATCCTACCATCTTCATGTATCAGTGTAATTCATTTTTATCACAATTTTACATGGATAGTTATAGAGGTTGTATTAATGAAATATATATTATATTTTTTTACATAATTATTATTTTTTAAATATAATATATCATCTATCTTATTAGCCTTCAATCTGTTAAAAATGATAACATTGCTCGTGCATATGTCTGGACTACCACCTCCAGGAAGATATGTGATTAATTTTTCATATATTACTTTTATTAATGATTATAAATGTATATATAGTGAATATATATTATATTTATATCATGATGAAAATTATAGATATTATGAAACCATTATTAATATGTAATAACCACAACTGCTAAATCGAAACACACATGAAAAAAGAACTCAAAATGAAGCGAATAATGAAATATTGTTAATGAATGTGAATTGAAATGTTATAAGTAGATCGTATATGATATTATAAGTATGAATATATTTCTATAAAATAAGTATAATGCATGTAAATTTATTATGCATTTCTATTATCCATGTGATTTTTATGTCGATATTTTCCATGGACGTTAATTAAAATTAAATTTTTGATTTAATTTCATGTGTTTTGATTATTCAATTCTCTATATTGAGAATTCATTATTTACTCATGATATATTTATTTTACATAACCTTTATCAATAATTTGAGCTCACCCACTATTTTTTCCCTTTCCTTTAGATATAAAAATGTTATTTGGAATGATATCAAGGGTGAAATAAAGTTTATTATTCTAGATTATTATATTTCCGATGTAATATAGGAAACATATCTATATATAGTTTTATAATACTTATAAAATTTTTGATCCTGCATTGTTATATCCCTTGTATTTTTACCAATGTAATAAAATAAAACACCTTCGCTGGGTTACTGGATTCGTGGTGATACAACTTATATCAGGTCCGTTTACTAGGAACCATAGATTCTATATTTTAAATGAACATAGTTAACATAAGAAATGTTATAATCCATTAGGTAATTTAATAACATTTACTATTATAAGGATTTCTATTTTATTGATCATTATTAATCATTTTTATGATCTAACTCAGTGTGAACCATTGTTTATAGAAGGATCCTATAGAAAAAAAAGGAACCTACGCCCATAATCAATGTAGGGATTACCCTACAGAGTAATCTAATACAACTGGTTTTGCAACTGAGTATATCATATACATATTAGGAAATTTTATATGGGTTATGTTGAATAACCTTTCTTGTATTGATTAAAATATTATTCCACAACATGATTAACCTATGTTGGGTATCATCACGTGATAGAAGCCTCCATATTTCAATGAAATTGTTAATCCATTGGTAGTTAAACCAAAAATTATGTCCCTCAAAGGGATATTCATGGATTTGGGAAGTAATTAAAGGGAAAAGGTTACTCTATAAGTGAAATTTATTAAGGTATATTTCAATAGGTAGTGGTGATTAATCAGAAACACTAAATAGGTTAATGAAATATAAATTATAGAGTAGAGAAATTTAAAGGGTTATTATTCAAGAAATACTTTCCTCAATAAAAATGATTAAAAATTGAGAGGAAGTTCCTCACTTTAAATTATATATAAGAAGAAAGTGTTTCTAAGTGTAAGGATAGATTTACAAGATTATATAGGCATTTTTTGGATTACATAAAAAATTAAAAGGTAAATATTGGTTGTTTCTTAAATGGGATTATATTGAGTCTTCAAAGGAAACCAGATTCTCAAATATTCTCATCATGTGAGAATATATTATCATGTTACAACAAGATAGAAAAATAATTTTCTAAGTTTTATATCTTAAATGGAAATATATAGAAGAATATTTTGGTTCATCACCAAGAAAAAAATTGTCAAAGAATAAGAAAGTTAGGTTGGGATTCCAAACATGTCCTAATTAAGGAAATAAAAACCCATGTACATTCTTAATGGGGATAGAAGTTTTTTTTAATTATGGAGAAAAGGATTATAAGAATATTGAATGAAAGGAACAAAAATAAATTACTATTATAAATTTCTTTAGCTATAAATGGTTGGGGGATTCTTAAAACCAATGTCCCAACTATCAAGGGTCCCTTCTATATAAGATGAAAAGGGGATAAGTATAAGTTTATTTGATTACTATAAATTAGGTTGAATTTCCCAATGATGTGTTGATTGGTAATTTGATCATAAACTCTAATTTAGATAATTATTTATTTTATTATAGATATTTTTACTATTTTATATCTTCTATGTTTTCTATGAACATTATATATCTCTATAAAACCCTAATAAGGGAGTTTTCAATCAAGACTCCTAGTGGAAATCTTATTGCAAAAAAGGATGTGCTAGTCATTTCCCATTATGACACATAGATATTCCCTATTTTAAAACTTGATTATTATATCTATGGTTGACTTTGATATAATCCTTGGTATGGATTGTATTTGAAATTATAATGAATTAAATTATTTCTAATAGGAATATATTAGGATTCTTAGTGGAGATATGGAATCCTTTATCTTTGGAGAGGAAACTAAATCATCTAAATCATGTCTAAATCCACCTTTATTATCACTTCTTAATGAGATTATTAGAGAAGAAGATAGAAAAACCTATGGATGATAATGGTATCCTAATAATAGAGGTTTTAACTATTATGAAATTATTTATTTATATGTTTCTTGAAGAACTTCTGGTACATCCACCTAAGAATGAAGTTTCGTTTTCCATTTATATCATCCCAGAAGCAACAAATATATCTAACACTCTACATAGGATGTCCACACTAGAATTAGTGGAACTAAATAAACAATTGTAGGAGTAATGTGATAATGGATTTACATTCCCTAATACTTCACCACGGGTAACCCTTAATGTTTTAGTTAAGAATAAAGATGGTTCTATAAGGTTTTTTATTAATTATAGGGAAATAAATTCCATTACTATAAATAACAAGTATCATCTACCCTGTATTGATGAATTTTTTAATAAAATTTATGGAGAAAAATATTTTTAAAAGATTAATCTTCATTATGGGTATCACCAACTGTATGTTAAAAAAGGAAAAAATTTCAAATATGTTATTTCAAACATGGTTTGGAAATTATGAATTTACAATAATTCCCTTTGGATTAACTATTAAACCCTCTTTTTGGGTTTTATGAATAAAGTATTCAAGTATTATCTCAATAATTTCATATTGGTAATTATTAATTATATAATGATACAATCTAAAAGTTATAACAAACTTAAGATTCATTTGAGAATCATTCTTGAGACTCTTAGAGAAAATGAATTATATGAAAATTTTAGAAAATATGAATTTTGGATTTAGGAAGTTTATTTTATTAGCCATATTTTCTCAGTGTATATAATATTAGTTGATCCTTTAAATAAAAATTTAATTATGGAATGGAAAACACCAATTAATATAACTAGGGTATATATTTTCCATATATTATAAGGTTATTATCGATGAGTGGTTCAAAACAATTATAAATTAGCTAACCCATTAACCAATTTGACACATAAAAGGGTTAAGTTAATATGGTCATAAGAATATAAATAAGGTTTTTAAAAATAAAATAATATATTTTTCAATGAATTGATATTAACTATACCATTATGAAGGGATGTATTTATAATATATAGTGATGCATAAAATAAGAGACATGGATGTATCCTTACGTAGAATGATCGTGTTATTTCCTATATATCAAGGTAGTTAAATATTATTAAATTATCCAACCCACGATATATAGTTTTAAGTCATAATATTCTCATTCAATATATGGAGGCATTACTTTTATAGTGTACAATTTGAAATATATACAAATCCGAAAAGTTCAAACTATATCTTTTCATAGAAATAATTCAACATAAGGCAAAGGAGATGGCTATAATTACTCAAGGATTATTATTTCTCATTACAATACCACCCTAGGAATAAAAATAAGGTGTCTAATGCATTGAGTGATAAATATCATAGATGTTTTACAAAATTGAGGACTAAAAATATGCTATATTAATTTATTTATTAAATTTGGATATCGATATCATTAAGGAAGAAGAAACAACACATCTATTCAAAATAACTTCCCAACTGTCCTTATTAGAGAAAATAAAAAATTCCTAGCTTGGTGATAAGAATATTAAATAGAAAATTTATTATTTAAATGATGGTAAGTTTTTATTTTTCATATATGAAGATGATATTTTAAAATTTGGAAATAGTTATTGTATTTCATCCATGTCTGAGCTGAAAAGAAAATTATTAGATGATGTTCATATCTCAAATTTTTATATACACCCTAGTAGCACAAAAAATGTATTAGGATCTGAAGGAACATTTTTAGTGGGATAATATGAAATAGGAAATTGAAAACTATGTATCATGATTCTTGGTTATCCAACATGTAAATTCTGATAGATAATATCTTAATTATTCATGAATACAATACTTATTCCTATTTTTAAATGGGATGATATAACTATGGACATTGTCACTATATTTCCAAAGACTTTTAGAGAGAATGATATCATATGGGTTATTATTGATTTCCTTATAAATTTTATACATTTATTCACTATGATGGAATATCTACCTCTTGGAATCATCACATGTATCTATATTAATGATTTTGTGAGACTTTATGGTGAACCTATTATGATTGTATCTAATCATGATCTGTGGTTTACATTAAAATTCTAGAATATTCTTCAGAAGGATCTTGAAACTGTGCAACATTTGAGTACTATTTTTTATCCTCAGGCATACGGATAGTCTAAAAGGTCTATTCAGACACTAGAATACATATTAAGGTCATACTCACTTGAATTTTAAGGTATATTGGATCATAATTTAACTTTGGAATAATTTTTATATAATAATAGATTTCATTCGATCATTTAAATAACAATGTATAAATAATTTTATGGTAAAATATTTCATACAAAAACTTTTATGGATATATTTGGTGAAATTAATCTTTTATGAAAAAAAAATTTGAGGATACATTGGTGAAAATGAATAATATTTTGAATTATACTAAGGAAACTCGAAATAGAAAAACAGGTATGCCAACAACCATAAAATTTCAAATGGGTGATCATTTTTTTATAGGTACCTTTATGGAAATGTGTTATAGGTTTCATACATAATGGTAAACTATTTTCTAGTTACATAAAACCTTTTGAAATCCTAGAATGAATTGGATTTGTAGCTTACCATTCGGAAATACCACCTAGTGTCGCTAAAGTTCAAGATGTGTTTTATAACTATTTATTTACGGAAGTAAAACCTAGACTCAACACATTTTTTCAAAATAAATATAATATAATTGGAACTTGACTTATCTTGCTATTATGATCTTATCAAAATTCTTTATACTAGGGAACAAGTGTTGTGGAAACACACAACTCGATTTGTGAAGGTACTTTGGAGAAATCCTAAAATAGAAAATGAAATTTGGAAGACATAATAATTTATAAGGAATAAATACCCACATTTTTTCATGAGTCTATACTCTATAAATTTCAAGGATTAAATTTTTTAATGGAAGAATTTAACACCCAATATTCAATTATAGTAAGTAAACTTTACTTACTAAATAAACTATAGAATAATACACATAACTTTATCAAAAAATGTGATCAAAAAAATTTATATATTTTACAAATTTAATTTAAAGAAATTAATTTCATTTTTTAAATTATCATTTTAAAATTATATTAGGTTGAATTTTTGGGGTTTTTCATAAATAGTTGATATTTAGGTGAAAAGTGAAAATACCGACTTTACAAAACTATCAATCTTATGAAATAATAAGGATATAATAATAACTTTAAAGATTATTAAAAAATATATCAAATATATATTAAAAATTATTATTATTCATATAAAAATATAGTGTTGATCTTATAAATATATTCTTAACATTTTTGAAATATAATTAATGTTTCTGTTCAAATAAAAATTGTTTTTAGTTCTTTTCATTTAATCAATTATTAACAATTTACTATTAGGTTTTAGTTTAGTATTAATTATCCTCTTATTTAATAAAATCCAATTAATTCTATTTTAATAAAAATTATACTTTATTTTTTTATAAGATCATTTTTATGACTAAAATAAACATTTTTCTAGAAACGGTTTTCATTGTATTTTGTGAACTTATTTTAAAATTAATTTCTACCACTTCTAGGAGTTTAATCATATAAAATGAATTAAATAATTTTAATAATAATAATAATTAAAATTAGTTAATAAGTTCAAGTCAATTTTATTAATAAAAAATAGTAACCCTGCTAAATAATTATCACCTCTCTTAAAAGTAAAATTAGTTTAAAGGGTTAAAAATAAATGGATAATGCTTAAAGATGCCCCAAAAAACATTCTTAAACCTCAATATTTTATTATATTTATAAATTAACCTTATAGTATTTGAATCTATGACAAATTTAATCCATTTTAATAAGAAAATAACTATATATTATTAAAATATTTTACGTAATTCAATTTGTGTCCTTCCACTCACTTATAAAAGGGTTCCTCTACTCCTCTTTTACTCACAAAATTTGATCCCTATATTTTATAAAATACCAAAAAAACCATATTATATTCCTAAAATTAATTATTTATATTATTATCTTACCCTAATAACATTTTATAGAGGCTTAAGTTGTAAGTCAAAGGTGGTCTCTCAATAAAAAGGTAATCATCTTACTTGACTCTTTCAAAGTTCATTTCTTTTTATACTTACTATAAATGATTCATATACATCCTCAAATAATTAATCTAGTAACACCAATATAATTATATTTTATTATGATTATGGTACAATAATTTTACACCTCTATTTCATCCTATGGAAAATGAAAACATTTCTCGTGCGTACGTATGGCCTACCATCTCCACATAGCGGTGTAATTCATTTCACTTCACCATTATACTTGGATGGTTATAATTATTGAATTAATTAAATATATATATATAATACTTATTATATAATTATAATTTCTAAAATATAATATATCATCAAACTTCTTAACCATTCATGTGTTAAAAATGATATTGTTGCTTGTGCGTATGTGTGGACAACAACCTCCATGAAGAGATGTGATTCATTTTTCATGTTATACTTTCATGGATGATTATAAATATGTATATAATGAATATATATTATATTTTTAACATTTTTAACATTCTATATATGATTTAATCTTGATCAATATACAAGGACTATAACTATAGAATCTAAACATATATATAAAACGAACCTGAAATGATGATGATAATAAAATATTGTTAATGAATAAGTGTTAAAATGTTATAAGTGGATCATATATAATATTATAAGTTTTTATATGGTTTTCTAATAGGATTATAATGAATCTATATTTTTTATATATGAGGTTAAAATTACTAATGAGTAATTTCGTACTTGAGGTAAGGGGTTTCTATAACAATCTCATTTTTTATTAGGATTGAATATGTTTACATTTACTTTGGGAAAATTATATGATCCTAATATTTCATACACCATATATTTTAGTTTACTTAGTTAATTTTGGGTTTTACTTGTTTATATTTCATTTATTCTCTTTTGGGATCAATAATTAATCAGTAAGTTACATGTAAGGGACAATCTTTTGAAAATATTGTTTTAAAGCATTCCTTCCAACTTTTTTTTCCATTTTTATATTTTCTATATAATTTTTTCATAAATATATTTAATATTATTTAAATATTTATTAAAATTATTTTTACCCATTTTTCACATTATATAAAAATATTTAATGGATATATTCTTATGATTTTATGAACGAGGTACTATTTACCAAAGGTGTGAACGGAATCATTGTTTTAACATACACTGCAAGAACGAATTTTCCTACCATCATGAATACTATTTTATTTAAATATTCCTTCAAAAGTTTCCATATTTATTATAAAATAAAATTATTTTCTCAATGTTTTGGGAATTTTTATTTAAAATGTTATTAAAAATGGGTATCATTTTCTTAGATAAAAGATAATAATTTTGAAAATTGGTTTATAACTATGTTCTTACAAGAAGTTTAAAAGAAGTTATTTTTAATGTATTTCTTCTATTTTATTTTATAAAGGATTATTTTACTAAAAAAACATCAATTATAATAAATCAATTGTTTTATATCATACATTACTAATAATGGATTATACCTTATTTCGAGATCATTCACTTTCTTATGATCATGTCCTCCATAACTCTCTATTATTCATTTGACATTATTTTTCTCCTTCATGTCCATATTTTTAATTTTATTAATAAATTAAGAATAATTTATAATACTGTGATGATGTTTCAACCATATACTATTTCTATATATGGTATTAGTTGAATGAATCTTATTAAACAAGTTTTTCTTATTAGGGAAATATTGATGTTCTGTATTCTTGATTAAATACAAATAATTGTTGACTTATAAGGAATATGGAGAATTAGTTGTATCTATAATTAAAAATATTATTAATTCATTGGATGTGAAAGTGAAAATTTGGTCTCTTTAATAGATATCCCCTCAATGCATCGACAAGTATCATGTGGAAAAATAACATGCATTCCATATTATATGAGTATTTAGTTAACACCTACCCATTTATTAACAAGGATTTCTTGGTTGAGAGGACTTGATGGTAAGATTCGTGATATCTTGGTTGAGTTTCCATGATCAAGAATTTCTAGAATTATGAATTTCCATTTTCCATGTGATTTCTATATTTATTTTATCTATGGATATTCATGGGACTTATTTTGTTGATTGGATTTCACGAATTTTTATTATCCACTCTTCTATATTGACTATTCCTTGTTTTTATCATGATGAATTTTTCTGTACATAACCCTTAATGATTATATGATCTCACCATTTATTTTTTTTCTTTTCATAGGGATAAGAATATGGATGTTATAAATGATTTCAAGGATGCAAGAATGTTTATTTTTCTATATTTCAAGATTTATAATGTAATATGGGAATCATATATATATCTGGAGTCCTAAGATTGATAAACTAATATATCATATATGGTGATATCACTTTTATTTATACAAATGTAATAATGTAAATTTCGGATATGGGTTATTAGATTCGAGGTGTTACAGTTAGTATCAAAGAATTTTTATTAGAAACATTGGAAACTAGATTTTAAATGAACATAGCTAACATGATAAATATGATAACATATTAGGTAATTTAATAAATTTTGACTTTATAGGGATTTTTATTTTATTGCTCAATATTCATGATGATTATGAGCTAACACATTTTCCCATTATTTAGTAATCACACCTGGATGAAGAAGTGGAATCAGCATCTGTATTCAATATTGGGATTACCCTACCAAGAAATAAAATATAGATAGTGTTGGAATTGAGTAGATCATATCTATATTAGGGTATCTAACTCAATTTATGATGAATAACATATCTCTTATAGAGAAAATTGTTTTTCCAGGGTATAATTCAAATTTTTTGGATCACATCATGAAAATATGACTATATTTTTATAGAAAAACTAATACTTTGGTAGATAAAAATGGATAAAATACCTTGAAAAGATATTCCTAGATTTTGGAAGTAATGAAGGGGAAAAGTTTATTCTGGTTTTGTACTTTCTAAAGTAATATGTCGATCAATGGTGGTCATAAATCAAAAACACTAAATAGGTTGATGAAATATAAAGAATGGAATTGATCAATTTCAAATTTATATTCTTTAATAAATACTTTCCTTGAGAAAAACGATCTAAAATGGAGAGGAAGTTCCTCAATTCAAATTATAATGAATAAGAAAGTGTTGTAGAGTGTGAGGATTACATTACAATATTATCTAGGCATATTGTGGATTACATACATAATCTAAAAATAAATATTGATCATTTCTATTATGGTAATAAGCTAAGTGTTTGATATACATTGGTTTCTAAAAAATTATATAAAGATATAGTATCAAGTGACATCAATACAGAGAAATAAATTTCAAATTCCTATATAGTTAAGTAAAATCAAGAAAATAATAGTTTGGTTGATCATAATGAAAAAAAATTATCAAATAATAAGAAATGGGGGATGGGGTTTCCAATATGTGATAATTGTTGAAATAAATACACATACACTTGATTAATGGGAATAGAAGTTTGTTTTGATTCTAGAGAAAGGGATCACAAGGATCATGAATGCATGGAAAAGAATGAAACCACTATAATTTAGTGATTTATATGTAAATAGAAGTGGAATACTCAAACAATGTCCCAAATATTAAAGGGTCCTTCCATATAATTGGTTAAGGGAGAATTATAATTTTATGGAATTAATATAGTTGAGGTTGAAGTTCCCAAATATGTGGTGGTAGGTACTTTGATAATAACATTAAATTTATTTAATGCTTTATTTGATTCTGGATCTTTACACTCATTTATATATTCCATGTTTTCTAAGAAAATTAAATATTTCCCTATCACTCTAAGAAGGGAGTTATCAATTAAGAAACATAGTGGAAATCTTATTGCAACAAAAATGTGTCATTAATTTCCCATTATGAAACATATACATTCTGTATTTGAAACTACATTATTTACATATGGTTGAATTTGATATAATACTTGGATATATTGTATTTCAAATTATAATGAAAATTTTAATTTATTATATAAATAGATTATTATTTGGGATGGATATATTGGATCCCTTTTCTTCGAAGGAGAAAACAAATCATTTGATAATGTCTAGATCCACCTCCAATGATTCTTCTTAATGAAATTATTAGATAAGAAGAGCAGACACAACCTATAAATGGGAAATTTATCCTTAAAAAAAGTGAGTATATGTTGTGAAAGAATACATTGATATGTTTCCTAAAGAACTACCTAGATATCCACCAAAGCGTGAAGTTGAGTTTTTTATTTATCGCATCCATTATGAAAAACCTATATCCAATACTCCATACAGGATGGCCATAGTGGAGTTAGTGAAACTAAAGAAAAAAACTACAAGAGTTGTGTGATAAGGGGTTTATATTCCCTATTATTTCACCATGGGGAGCCCTTATTATTTTTGTTAAGAATAAATATTGGTCTATGAAGTCATGCATCAATTATAAGAAAATTAATTCCATTACCATAAATAACAAGTATCATTTTCCTTGTATTGATGACTTATTTAATAAAATTCAAGGTGCCCGATATTTTTCAAATATTGATCTTCATTATGGGTATCATCAATTACAAGTAAAAAGTAAGATATTAGAAAGATGTAATTTTTAACTAGGTATGGACAATATGAATTTATATTAATTACCATTGGACTATCTAATGAAACCTCTATTTTTATAGGTTTGGTGAATAGAGTATTTAAATATTATCTTGGAAATTTTATTTTGGTATTTATTGATGATATCTTGATATTCTATAAATTTTATGGTAAGAATATGATTCATTTTGAAATAATTACAAGGAATCTTAGTGAAAAGGGTCTATCTGAAAAAATTATCAAATGGGAATTTTGGATTCATGAAGTTTCTTTTCTTGTTCATATTTTACTGAAGTATGGAATATCATTTGATCCATTAAAAACAAAGGTATTAATGGAATAGTAAATGAAAATGAATATAACTGGTGTAAATGGTTTCCTTATATTTGCAGGTTACTATAAATGATTTTTTTAAAACATTTCTTGATTACTAAACTCGTTAACCAAGTTGACATATAAAGGTGTTAGGATTATATATTCCAAATAATGTAAAAAAAATTTAAGAATTAAAGAAGATTTTATTCAATTAACTGGTATTAATTTTACCGTCAATAAGGGATGATTCATAATATATATTGATGCATCAAATAAGGGACTTGGTTGTTCCCTTATTTAGAACTATAGTTTTATTTTTTATGCATAATGGTAGTTAAAATTTATTAATAGAATTATCCAACCCATGATCTAGAGTTGGAATATATAATATTTTCATTGAATATATGGAGGCATTACCTTTATGTTAAAAAATGTGAATTATATACATATCAAAAAAATTTAATGTAGATATTTTCATTGAATGAACTCAACATGATTCAAAGGTGATGGATATATTTACTCAATGATTATAATTTTTCAATACACTATGACCTTGGGAAGTAAAATAAAATGGATGATGTGTTAAGTAGGAAAGATCATAGATTTTTAACTAAAATTAGGATTAAAAAATATCCAACATTAATGTATTTATTAAAGTTATATATAGAAATCATTAAATTGGGGGAAACAATAAATTTATTCAAAATAAATAACAAATTATACTTATTAGAGAAAACTAAAAATTCATAGCTTAGTGATAAGAATATTCAAAAGAAAATTCAAGTCGGGAATGTTGGGAAGTTTATAGAATTCATATATGAAGATGATATTTTGAAATTTGTATTGAGTTTATATGGTTTATCCATGATTGATCTAAAAATATCATTATTAGTTAAATCTCATAGATCAAATTTCTCTATACACCCAAGTAGCAGCAAAATGTATCAGGATTTGAAGGAACATTTTTAGTGGGATAATATGAAATGGGAAATTGTAGAATATGTATCAAGATTCTTTGTTTCTTGACATTTAAAGGTTGAGATACATTTTCCAAAAGGATTCTAGCCACCTTAACCTATTCCTATGTGGAAATTGGATGATATTAATATTTAATTTGAAATGAAATATAAAAATATACTTAGAAAGAATAATACCAGATGGTTTATTATTGATCTCTTTTTCAATTACACACATTTACTCATAATAAAGGAATATATAACTATTTATAACCTCATGTGACTATATATTAATGAAGTTGTGAGACTTCATGGTGCACCTATTTCAATGGTATTTGATCATGATATGTGGTTTACATCAATATTTTAGAAGTGTCTTCAAAAGGATCTATAAAAAATATATTTAAGTAATATTTATCATCTTCATATATATCAATAGTATAAAAGGGGTATTAGGGCATTATAATACATGTTGAGGTTATTATCACATAAATTTCAAGGTCTTTAGGGTCAGTATTTACCTTTAATAGAATTGGAATATAATTATAGCTTCCATTAAAGCATTCAAATGGAAATTTTTGAAGCATTTTATTGAAAAATATTTCATACACAATCTTCTTTGGATGAAGTTGGTGAATGGATGATTTTGGGCCAAGAACTTATTACAGATAAAATATTGAAAATGAATACTATTAAGAAAAATATTATGCCATCTAAAAATAGACAAAAAATTATACCAAAAACCTAAGGAAGGATGTAAAATTTCATGTGAGATATCATGATTTATTGAAGTTGTATCTATTGGAAGGTGTTATACTATTTGGAAATAAAATGAAACTAAGTCCTAGGTATATCAGGATTTTTGAAATTATAGAAATAATTAAAGTTGTATCTTACCATTTGGAAATGTCACCTTGCCTATCTAAATATCATGATGTGTTTTATATCTCTTTGTTAAGGAAGTATAGATTATACCCAACACATGTTCACACATCCAAGAAGATATAATAGGAACCTAATTTATGTTAATATTAAGACCATATTCAAATTATTGATACTAGGGAACAAGTGTTCCTTAATTAGATGGCTCATTTGGTGAAGGTACTTTGGAGAAATCATTGAATAGAAAAAGAAATCTGGGAACCTCAAAATTTTATGATGACTAAATACCCACATTTATTCATGAGGGTTATTCTATAAATTTTAGAATGAAATTTTTTTATTGAATAATGTAACACCTAAGATTCAATTATAGTAAGTAAGCTTTTCTTCTTAAAGAAACTATAACATAAAGTATATAACTTTATCCAAGAATGTGATTAAAACCTAAATTGTTAAAATTTATAAATTTAATTTAAAAATATTTATTTAATTTTTAAAATCAACATTTAAAATTTATTATAGGATGAATTTTATATATTTTTCAGAAATAGTTGATTTTTTAGAGAATAGTAAAAATACTAATTAAAAAATTGCTTTGATAAAATTATAATTATATAAGAATAAATTTAAATTTTAAGAAAAAAAATTTAGATAAAATATATATTAAATAAGTAATATTATGTATATTAAAAAATGTTGAATGTAGAAATATATTCTTATCATTTTGGAAATATATATAATGTTTTTGTTCAAATAAAATCTATTTTTAATTATTTTATTTTAATCAAGTATTTACAAGGTAACTTTAGATTATAGTTTATTTAATAATATAAATAATTATCCTTAATTTAAAATAATAAAATTAATTCCATTATAATCAATATTATATTCAATTTTTTGTATAATATTTTTTATGATTAAAATAAACATTTTTCTAAAAACAATTTTCATTGAGTTTTACGAACTTATATTAAAAGTAATGTCTACGAATTCTAGGATTTTAATCATGTGTAATGGATTCCGTGTTTTTAATATTCATAATTAATATTTTTTAATAAGTTTAATTTATTTTTTTCATAATGAATAGTAACCATACTAAATATTTATCACCACTATTTAAAGTAAAATGGGTTAAAAGGGTTAAAAATAAATGGATAAGGCTTCAAGATAACAAAAAATATTTTATTAAACTTTATTATTTGATTATATTTCTAATTTATCCTTATCTTATTAGAATCTATGACAATTTTGGACACTTTTAAAACAAAATTACTTTATATTATTAAAATATTTTAAGTAATCCCATGTGTGTCTCTCCACTCACTTATAAAAGGGTACCTATTATCCTCCCTTATCCATGAAATTTCATCCATCTAAATAATTAAATACCTACCCAAAACTATCTTATATTAATTACCTTCTGCATTTGTATCTTGATATTACCTTATGACCATTCTCGGAAGGATTAAGGTGTAAGCCAAAGGAGGTCTCTCAAATACAAGGTAATCATCTTACCTGAATCTTTAAAAGTTTATTTCTTCTTATACTTACTCAAATTTTATTGTATATATCATAAACTAATTAATTCATTATAAAAAATAATAATAGTTTATTATGACTTTGGTACAACCATTTTCCACCTCTTTTTGGTCCTATGGAAAAAAATAAAACATTGATGATGCGTACGTATGGCCTACCGTATCCACATAGCGGTGTAATTCATTTTTAATTACCATTCAAATTGGATGATTATAAAGGTAAAATTAATGTAATATATATGATATTTATTAAATAATTATTATTTTTCAAACCTAATATATCATCTACCTTCATAGCCTTACATTCGCTAAAAATTGATAATGTTGCTCATGCGTACCTATGCACTACCCCCTCCATAGAGGGATGTGAATAATTTTTCATGTATGACATTAATGGATGATTAAAAATATGAATATAAAGAATATATATGATATTTATATCATGATTAACATTATTTATGTTATGGAATCATAATAAATATTCAAGTACTACAACTACTAAATAGAAACATACATGAAAAGCGAACTTGAAATGATGATCATAATGAAATATTGTTGATGAATGGAGGTTGAATTGTTATAAGTGGTTTATATAATATATTATAAGTATATATATGGTTCTTACATAGAATTATAATTAATATTAATTTATTATAAATTATTTTAAAATCACTTATGTGGAAATTATAACTTTAGGTAATGGATTTTTGTTACAATATCATATTATTTTGGGATTGTATATGTTCATATTTCTTTTAAGAAAATAATATGACCCTAATATTTTAAATACCATGTATTTTTTTCCTTTTTTATATTCTTTTTTACATATTTATATTTCATTTTTTATCTTTTTGGATCAAGAATCAATAAGTAATATGTAAGGGACTTTCTTTTAAAAATCTTATTTTGAAGTTTTCCTTCAAAAAATTTTTCTTCAAAGTCCATATTTTATTTAAAATGTTTTCAAGAATGATTTTAATATTATTAAAAAAATTATTAAAATTATTTTTAAAAAAATTAATTTATATTAAAATGTTTAAAATGAATATTATTTTCATTTTCTTAAGGAGCTTATTTTTACCAAATGTGTGAATAGAATCTTTATATTAACATACACCACACAAATGGTTTTTCACACCACAATAAATACTATTTAAATTTTAATATTCCGTCATAATTCTCCATAGTTATCTTCAAATAATATCATTTTTTGATTTTTTTTTTTAAATTTTATTTCAAATGATATTAGAAGAAAAGGGTATTATTTTCTTATAAAATTGAAAATAATTATAGAACTAATTATAATTCCATTCTTACATGAAGTTTCAAGGATGTTATTTCTAATTTATTTCTTATATTTTATTTTATAAAGGGTTGATTTTAATAAAAAAATTATGAAGAATTTATGATCTTTTACCATACTTTACTGATAATATATTATACAATATTTTGATATCATTCACTTTCTTATGATCATGTTCTCTATAACTCTCTATTATTCATTAGACATTATTTTTCTTCTTCATCTCCATATTTTTTATATCATGGATGAATTAAGAATAAATTATATTACTTTAATTATGTTTCAACCATATACCATTTCTGTATAAGGTTTCAAATGAAGAAAACTTATTAATTAAGTTATTTGTTCTACAAGAAAAATATTGATGTTTTGTATTCTTGAGTCAGTATAGATAATTATTAACTTATAATAAATTCTAAGAATTAATTTTATTAATCATTAAAAATATAAGGAGTCTATAGTATGTGTATGTGAAAAGTGGGGCCTGGTTATAGATATCCCCTTGATGGATCGAATGTATCATGGGAGAAAATAACAATCATTTCATGTTATATGGATAACTGATTTACACCTAGTAATTTATTATGAATGTTGTCTTAGTTTAGTGGCCTTGATTGTAAGATTCATGATATCTTAGTTGAGAGGACTTGATCATGAATATCTAGAATTATTCATTTTTATTATACATGTGATTTCTTTGTTTATATTACACATATATGTTCATTGAACTTAACTTTTTGTTTAAATTGTGTTAGTTTTTAATATCCACTATACCGTATTAATTATGCCTTATTTACTCATTATAGATTATATTGTATGTAACCCTTACTAACCATCTCATCTCACCATTTATTTGTTTTCCTTTTCCTAATATATGAAGAAGGATATTATGAATTGTTGAAAGTATTCAAGAATTATTCTTTTTCAATAATTTTATATTTTCAATGTAATATGGGAGTCCTATATATATATATATGTATATATATATTGTTTTCCAAGACTGATAAAATAATAAATAATCTATATAGATATCCCTTGTATTTTGTACCAATGTAATAAATTAAACATCATCTCTAGGTTACTGGAGTCAAGGGGATATAGTTAGTATCAAAGAATGTTTATTACGAACCTTGGAACATATATTTTGAATGAACACAGCCAAAATGAGAAATATGATAATCCCTCATATAATTAGAGTAATTTTACAAATATAGGTATTTTTATTTTATGCCTCAATATTCATGATGATTATGATATAACTTATTTTGAACCACAATTTATAAATTGAACATACTGGGAAAAGGGGAATAAATGACTTTTGTTAATGTACAGATTACCCTATTGAGATAGTTAATACTACTAATGTTGTAACTACAAATATCATAGCCATATTATGGTATTTTATTCGGGTTATAATGAATATAATTTATTGTATAGATAAAACAATTGTTCTATGGTGTGATTAACCTATGTTGGATCACTTCACAAAAAAATCATTTATATTTTAATGGAACTACTAATCCATTGGTAGTTAAACATTGCACTAATTCCCTTGAAAATATATTCTTGGACCTAGAAATTAATTAAATAGAAAAGGTCATTTTGGAAATGTATTTTTTGAACGGATATATTGATTAATGATTCTCATTAATCAAAAACACTAAATGGGCTAATGAAACAGAAATTATGGAATGAAGAAATTATAAAGTCATATTCTTCAAGAAATAATTCTCTTCAAATAAACATTCTGAAATAGAGAGAAAGATCTTCACATTAAAGTAGAAGGAAGAATAAATTTTTACATAGTATGAGGATAAATTTAAAATATTATCTAGGAATGTTCCATATTACAAACATAATATGTAATGTAATATTGATTTTTTATTTTATGGGTTTAAGTCTTTAAAAACATCGGTTTCTAAAATATTTTCATCATATGATTAAATATTATCAGTTTCCATCAAGATTGGGGAATAATTTTCTAAATATTAAATTATCAAGGGGAATAAATAAAATAACATATGAGTTGAGAACCAAGAAAAAAATGTGTCAATGAAGAAAAAAGGGGGATGGGATTTCCAAAAAGTGATAATTGTTGAAAGAAGCACCCAGGTACTTGCTTAATGGGAATATAATTTTTCTTTAATTTTGCTGAAATGGATCATAAGGATCCTAAACACAAGGAAAATATTGAAACAACTAATATCCTGTGTTTCAATTGTAATAGTTGGGGAGTTATTTAACCCAATGTCACGAACATCAAGTGAATCTTCCATATAAGAGTCTAAGGGGATAATTCTAAGTTTATGTGATTACTACACTTGTGTTGAAGTTACCAAATATTTTGTGATAGGTACTTTGATCATAACCAAAAATTTGTCTAATGATTTATTTGATTTTTGAACTTCACACTCTTTTATATATTCCACGTTTTCCAATAAAATCGGATATTTCCCTTGTACCTTATGAAGAAAGATTTCAATCAAGACGCCTAGTGGAAATCTTATTGCAATAAAGATATGTCAGTTATTTCTCATTATGACACATAGAAATTCCCTATTGGAAAACATTATTATTATACATATGGTTGACTTTTATATATTTCTTGGTATATATTGGATTTAAAATTGTAACGAAAAATTTTATTTCCAAGATAAAGATGTTATGATTAATGATGGAGATATGGAGTCCCTAATCTTTATAGGGGAGACTACGTCATATGAATCATGTCTGGATCCACCTTCAATAGATCTTCTTATTGAAATTATTAGATAATAAGATCATATATAACCTATGAATGGGAAATGTAACCTTATAATTGTGGGTGTACTTATTATGAAAGAATACATTGATATGTTTCCTAAATAACTACACAGACATCCACTTATGTATGATGTTGGTTTTTCTATTGATCTCATCATTGATAAAAAAACTATATCATAGACTCCCTATAGGATATCTATGGTGTAATTAATGTAACTTATGAAAAAACTGTAGTAGTTGTTTGATAATGGGTTTACATTCCCTAGTGTTTCACAATGGGGATCCCCTATTCTTTTTGTTAGGAAAAAGATAGGTGTATAATGTTGTGAATCAATTATAGGGAAATCAATTCTATTATCATAAATAAAAAAATCATCTTCCTCATATTGATGACTTGTTTGATCAACTTCAAAAACATTAATATTTTATAAATATTTATTTTCATTTTGGGTATCATTAACTACAATAATAAAGGAAGATATTCTAAATATGACATTTCAAACAAGGTATGGACATTATTTAGTTATGGTAATTTCATTTTGATTAACTAATGACCCCTCAATTTGATGAATCGAGTATTCAAGGATTGTCTCAATAATTTTATTTTGGAATTTATTAAGGATATTGTAATATACACTAAAATTTATGATAAGAATAAGAATCATTTTAGAATCAATCTTAAGACTCTTAGAGAAAATGATTTATAAGAAAATTTTAGAAAACATGGATTTTGGATTCAGGATGTTTCTTTTCTGATCCATATTGTCTCTAAGTATGAAATATTAGTTGATCTATAAAATTAAAATTAAACGATGTAATGGAAAACTACAATGAATATAACCAAGGTATGTAGCTTCCTTATATTAGCAGGTTACTATCGATGATTTGTTCAAAATTATGCTCGATTATCTAACTTGTTAACCAAGTTGAGATATAAAAGAGTTGGGTTCATTTGGTCAAAATAATGTAAACAAAGTTTTGAATAATTAAATAAGATATTTTCCAATGAAATGGTATTAATATTACTATCAAGAAGGGATAAATTTGTTATATATAGTGATGCATCAAAGAAGGCACTTTTATATTTCCTTATACAGAACCAAAATGTCATTTCCTATGCATCAAGGTAGTTAAATATTCATGAATCGAATTTTTAAATCCATGATATAGAGTTTGAATCTGTAATATTTTCATTGAAAATATATATTTAAGCATTAACTTTATGGTGAAAATGTAAAATATATATGGATCACAAAAGTTTAAACTAGATATTTTAATATAAATAACTCAACATGAGGAAAAGATAATGGATATAATTACTCAAGGATTATGTTTTCTCAATAAACTACCGTCTTGGGAAGGAAAATAAGGTGTTTGATATGTTAAGTAGGAGGGATCATAGAGTTTTAACTAAAATAAGGATTGAAAAATATCCTATATTAATGAATGTAGTAAATTAGATATGAGAATTGTAAAGGAAGGGTAAATAGCACATATATTCAAAATAACTAACAAACCAACATTATTGGAGAAAATAAAAAAATCCCAGATTGGTGATAAGAATATTCAAAAAAAATTGAAGCTGTGAATGATGGGAAGTTTTTATACTTCATATATAAAGATGATATTTTAAAATGTGGAAAGGGGTTATGTGTTCCATTCATTCCTAAGTAGAAAAAAGAATTATTAGATGAATTTCATAGTATAAATTTATTTATACACCCTAGTATAACAAAAATGTACTAATATTTAAAGGAACATTTTTTGTGGGATAAGATGAATTGGTCAATTGCATACTATGTATCAAGATGCATGGTTTTTAAACATTTAAAGGATTAGAGACAATATCCTAAATGAGTTATGAAACCTCTACTAATTACTATTTGCAAATGGGATGATATTACTATGAACTTTCTCACTAGATTGCTAAAGACTTAGAGAAAAAATGATACTATATGGGTTATTTTTTTATATCATTACCAAGTATTCATATTTTTTCACTATAAGGTGTGATAAACCTCTTGATTACCTCACATGGATCAAAATTAATAATGTTGTGAGACTTCATGGGGCACCTATTTTAATTGTATCTAGTTGTGATCTGTGGTTTAAATAGAAATTCTAGAAGACTATTCATAAGTCCCATGAAACTGAGCTATATTTTAGTGTTGTTTTTCATCCTTGGACATATAGACATTCTGAAAGGGACATACAAACATTATAAGACATGTTTATGACATTATCAATTGAATTTAAAGGTGTGCGGGGTCCGGATTTACCTTTGGTGGAATTTATATATAATAATAGCTTTCATTTGAGCCTTCAAATTGAATTGTATAAAGTGTTGTATGGAAAAATATATCATACACAAATTTTTTTGGACGAAGTTGGTGAAAGGAATATTTTTTTCTTAGAACTTATTGTGGAGACAATAGTGAAAATGATGACTATTTAGAATAATATTAAGGAAAATCAAAATGGAAAAAAATTATGACAACAATCAGATTAAGGATTTATAATTTAAAGTGGGAGATAATGTTTTATTAAAGGTATATTCTAGGAAAGGTGTTATAAGGTTTATAAATAAAGGTAAACTAAGTATTACATATATTAGTCCTTTTTAATTCTCAAAAGAATTGGATTTATAGCTTACCATTTTGAAATTATACATCACCTCTATAAATTCAATGATATGTTCCATATCTCTTTATTAAGGAAGTACATCCCAGACCAAACACAGTTTTTCACATCTAAGAAAATATAAATTTAACCATATTTATCTTAATATTAATATCCTATTTAGATTCTTGGCATTATGGAATAAGTGTAGTGAAACTAAATGACTCATTTGGTGAAGCTATTTTGTAGAAATCGTAAAATAGAAGAGTTCTTGTGGAAACCTAAAGGATTTATGAGTAATAACTACCCACATTTATTTATGTGATATTATAAACATTTCGAAGACTAAATTTTATAAGGGAATAATGTAACACTCAAGATCCAATTATAGTAAGTAATCTTTTTTTTTCTGAAGAAACAAAAGCATTGTGCACATAATTTTACCCAAGAATGTGATTAAAGACTAAATTAAAAAAAATTATAAATTTAATTTGAAGAAATTAATTTATTTTTTAAAATCATCATGTAAAAATTAACTTAGGGTTATTTTTGAGATTTTTCATAAATTGTTTATTTTTATATGAACAGTGAAAAATACTGATTTCACCAAACTATCTCTTTTGTGACATTCTAATGAAATAATAATATCCTAAAAAAATTTGAAAGATTTTTTTAGATCGAATATAAATTAAATAATAAATATAATTCATACATAAATATAATTCTAAACATGGAAATATATTTTTATCATTTTGTGCATCAAAGTAATGTTGTTTTCAAATAAAAACTATTTTTAATTATTTTCTTTTAATCAAGTATTTACAATGTGACTTTAGGTTTTGGTTTAGTTTCCAAGAAAGATAATTCTCCTTTGAGTTAATATAATCCAATTAATCCCATTAGAATAAAAACTATACTTTATTGTGTTATAAAATTATCTTTTAGGATTAAAAAAACTTCTTAAAATGATTTTTGTTGTCTTTTTAAGTTTATATTAAAATTAATTTCTATAAATTATTGTATTTGTAAAAAGTAAGTTGGATTTTTTATTTTTAATAATCATTATTAATATTAGGTAATAAGTTCAACTTAATTTTTGTTCATATTTAATAGTAACCATAGAAAATATTTATCACCTTGGTTAAGGATAAAATGGGTTTAGGGTTAAAAATAAAGGGATCAAGATTTAAGATAACCCAAAAAACTTTATTAAAACTCATTGGTTGTTTTTATTTTTACCGTACCATTATATTATTAAAATATATGAAAAAATTTATCCACTTTCACAATAAAATGACTTTATTTTTTAAAATATTTTAATTAATTCCATGTGATTCCCTCCCTTCACTTATAAAAGGGGACTATTTACCTTACTTATTCACAAACTTTGATCCCGCTATATCATCCAATAACTTCCCAAAAACCTTCATATACTCCTTCCCTGAATTATTTATCTTCTTATATTACCCTAATACCATCCTAAGATGGCTTAAGTTTTAATCCAAATGAGGTCTCCAAAATAAATGGTAATCATCTTACCCAAGTCATAAATGTTTATTTCTTTTTATAATTTCCCTAAATATATCACATCCATCATAACATAAGAAAAATATTATCATAAATATTATTATATGTTATTATTATTATGTGACAACCATTTTCCACCTCATTCCTATCCTATGTAAAATGAGTACATTGCAAGTGTGTATGTATGACCTACCATCTCCATATAGCATTGTAATTTATTTCTCATCACCATACTACTTGGATAGATATAAAGGTGGAATTAATGTAATATATTTATTATTTGTGAAATAATTATGATTCTATATATATAATATGTCATCTACCCTCTTACCCTTCGATCTATTAAAAAAATGACAATGCTGCTTGTGGGTACTTGCGGACTACAAACTCTACAAAGTGATGGGATTCATTTTTCATGTATTTTATTCATGTATGATTATAAATATGAATATAATATATATATATATATATGATATTGATATCATTATTAAAATTTTATAGATGATGGAAGCATGATCAATATTCAGGGACCATAACTCCCGAATCGAAACATAGATGAAAAATGAATCATTTAACACCTGAAATGATGATTATAATGAAAAATTATTAATAAACAGGTGTTTAAATGTTATAAGTGGGTAATATATGTTATTAAAATAATATATATTGTTTTTTATATAATTATAATAAATATAAATTTGTTATATAGTGGTTTAAAATCATTTACAAGGCAATTCAAACTTTAGGTAAGGGACTTCATTTACAATATAATTTTATTTTTGGATTTTTTATAATAATATTTCATTTGGGAAAATTATATAATCCTAAATTTTTAAACAAAATATATTTTATTTTAATCTATTTATTTTTAGGTTTACATGTTTATATTCAATTTCTTATCTTATTGAATCAAGAATCAATAAGTAAGTTACTAGTAAGGGGGTTTATTTTAAAAATATTTTTTTAAAGTTTTCCTTCCAACACTTTTTCTTCCATGTCCATATTTAATTTAAAATTATTTCAACAATGATTTTACTATTATATAAATATTTATTAAATTTTTTTTACAATTTTTTTTACTTTATATAAAAAAAATTAAAAGGAATCTTCTTTTTATTTTCTGAATGAGTTACATTTTATCAAAGATGTAAATAAAATATTTATTTTAACGTACACCACACAAATATATTTTCCCATCATCAAGATAACTCTTTTCATTAAAGCTTCTATTGAAATTTTCTGAGGTTGTTTTCAAAGAAAATATTTTTCTCAATATTTTTTGAATTTTTTATTTAAAATTATATCATGAGAAAATGATATTATTTTCTTAAAGGAATGACAGTAATTTTGAAAAATGATTTATAACATTATTCTTACATAAAGTTACACAAGGAATTTATTTTTAATGTATTATTTATATTTTATTTTCTAAAAAATTGTTTTTTTATAAAACATTCATTTTTTATGAATCGATGGCCTTATATCATCCTTTACTGATAATGGATTATACCTTATTTTGAGATCATTCACTCTCTTATGAACATGTTCTCTAACACTCTTCATTATTCATTAGAAAATATTTTTCATCTTGAGGTCCATATTTTTAATATCATGGATAAATTTAGAATCATTTTTATTACTTTAATAATGTTTTAATCATATACCATTTCTATATAGAGTGTCATTTAAAGGAAACTTATTAAGTAAGTTATTTAATTTACTAGAGAAATATTTATTTTTCATATGCTTTATTTAATATGAAAAATTATTGACTTCTTTGTAATTTTTAGAATAAAATGTATTGATATATAAAAATATTAGGAATACACAGGACATACAAGTAATGGGTGGGTTCCTTTAATATATATCCAATTGATACATCAACAGATCTCCTGAGAAAAAAACAATAGGCATTCCATTATAGATGGGTATCTAGTTTACACTTACCCGTTTATTAATAATAATTTCATGTTTGATAAGACTTGATGGTAAGATTCATGATATATTTTTTAGAGGCCTTAATCATGGATGTCTATAATTATGCATCTCCTATGTTAAGAATATATTTTCCATTATACATGTGATTTATATATTTATATTACCTATTGATGTTCATTAAACTCAAATTATTGATTGAATGGAATTTTTTTTGATTATCCACAATGCCATATTGATTATGTATTATTTACTCATGATATATTCCATTATAGATAACACTCACTAAAAATCTGAGCTCACCCTTTTTTCCCTTTCCCCTTCATCTGAATAATGATATTATGAATGATTTCAAGGATTCAATAATGTTTATTTTTCTATGTTTTTATATTTACAATGTAATATGGTGATAATGTAAGTATCTAGTTTTCCAAGACTATTAAACTAATCAATCCTGCATTATTAGATCCAATGTATCATGTACCAATGTAATAAAGTAAAAATCAACTCTGGGTTACTAGAGTTCGAGTGTAATAATTTTACTTTGGTTGTCACTCCCAATCAGTAATGTATATATTATTTCTACACTCGTTACATAATGTTAAAACTTTATTTAAATATTTTGAATTCTGAATTTTGATGATACAATATACTCAAATTTTATTTTATTTAATGTGACTAAATTACTCTTCTTAGTGTTTTAAGAAACAAATCATACTCTATTAAATAATACTCATCTAGAATTAGATTTATGATCTTCAACGTCACCTACCCATCCAACATCAGAAAAATAATAAATCCAAAATGAATTATCATTATCATACCTCAAGTTATACTCAATATTATCTTTTACATATCCTAATATCTTCTCTACTTCCATAAGATGTATCTCTCATGGTTTACTTTGGAGTTGATTATAATATTAGTAAACATGATGTCTAATATTAACACCATGAATTTGATTAATCTTTTAATAATATTTTAAAACTCCTTTTGATCCATATTTTTTCCTTATCTATCCATATCCAACTAAGTACTAGGAGAAATAGGAGTAGATACTTCTCTTGAGTCCTTCATCCAAAATAATTTTAGTGATTGACATGTGTTTTTTTATTCTGAAAGAAACATGAAAAAAATTTCATTCACCACTTACAAGCCCAAGAAAAATTTCATCTCAACAACTACAGACATTTCAAATTTTTTTCTTCATTTCGAAAGAAATTAATTTAAAATATTTCACTTCATTTCTAGAAAAAATGATTTAATTAATATACAAAATAATAATGAGTTATTTAGTTTTTTTAATAGAATTATTTTGATGCACCTTTCCTCTATTGAAATACATGATCATTAATATATTTACCAAATTTATTTCCATGCTCAAGGTTCTTATTTAATCTGATAAAGAGCCTTGTTTATCTTCCAAACATGATAACCATAACCATCAAGAATAAATAACTCTATATTTTCAAGATATGCCAATTATTCAATATCTCTATTTAAGAGTTGTGACTTAACATATATTTAGAAAACTTGGTAGTTTCTTTAAGAATATATCACAATAAAATTCTTATCATTTCAAGCTTTTAATCCAAGTAAAATGTATCATCAATGAAAATACCCTAAATTTGAGAGAATTTATTTTATACTAAATGATATTTATTTTGAGATGACACTTCTTTATCACTAGGTTTATTCTAAAAAACACATTTTATATCAATAAAAAAAATTATTTTGTATATAAAATTAAATCAATAGTTCCATTGTTCTCAATATAATTTATTTTTACCTTAATAGATTAAATATAAACCTCGTGATATAAATCCTTTTCAACAGTCATTGATTTAACCTGTGAAAGTATTATTGTATGATAGGAATTCCTCAAGGTTCTTTTGGTTTAAAATCCTTTACTACTATCTCCAATGATATTTTTTATCTCTGATTTTTTTTATCACATTAAGACATAGGTACACATTTCTTTAATCCTTCCTTATCATTTGAAATTTTTGAATCAAATTAGATATTTTGAAAATATACTAATTTGATTGAAGTTGTATCATGATTTCCATATTCTTCTCCATGAGATTCTTAAATATCACCATAAAAATGAAAATAATTTTCATGATGTAACATGATCCTCCATAATTATAACATCATATTTCTAAATTATATTAATGATATTTTAATTATAGAAATGATAAATTATCCTTTTTGATAGATAACTAAGAAATATTCTTTTATTCGCTCATTCATCAAATTTTTATAAGTGTATTTCTTAAATATTTATAAAAAATGGGAATTATGACACTCTCATACTATTAAAGTATTTATTCTTCTTGATCCATGTATTATATGTCATGTTGACCAAACTTGGTTAAAGAAAACATTAGTTTAGAATTTAAATATCTATTGTTCAAACTTGTTTCTAAAACAATAAGGTGTTATGCTTCAAAAACATTTTTCTCCACACTCTAACCAAGAACTAGTTCTTCCTATTTCAAACTCTATTTTTTAAAGTGTTTATAGACCATTGTATTCATTCTATATTCCATTATTTTCAAGATAATATTTAAAACATACATTGGTGTACTTGAATATATTATCATACCAAAACCTTTTTATAACATTCCTTGTTTGTTTTTCAGTGAATTATTAAAAAATTATACCTCTCAAGAACCTATGATTTACTCTCTGTGAAATAAATTAATGTCATGAGAGTAAAATAATAAAAAAAATTAATGAAATAATTATCTAATTTTTTTTAATTTCATACTAATTAAATCACACCCATATGAATACACAAGATCAAATGGAATCTTGGTTTTGATATTTATTGATTTATTACTCATTATCACCATCATTCCTTTGTGAGAAACGTCACAAGAGTTTCTTATTTCATGATTTATATTTGGTAAATTCTATAAATATTCATATTTGATAATTTAAAACATGTTTCTTATGGATTTATCAAGATTGAATAACACTTTTTTAATGTAGATAAATTGAACCGGAAACCCAATTCCTAATATCTTCATGCTGTGAAATTGAAACCACGTAAAATATAAAATTAATAACATTTGTACCTTACCTAAAGTTTGACGATGATCTTTGATTAATACATGAGTTTTATTAATCCATATGAGAAGAAAAAATGGGATACTTGCTCTATGATATGTCTATGGGTTGACCTAAATCACTTATAAATTATTTGGGACCCTCCTTGACTCCCACAGTATTCTAGTGCCATTAGAAGAAAAGGAATAAGGGGAAGAGATCTTCGAGGGGATAGGAAAGGATATCACACAATCTTAGATGTAACATTGCTCCAATGGTTTAGCCTCATTTTCAAAGTCCTTATAGTATCTCCCTAATACTTCCATATATTTACTCAAACATTATAAATTCTTTGATTAAATTCCTTCAGTTATAACATTTTTAACCTTCAACTAGTCATGCATTCTTCTATTATATAAATACATTCAATGATTCTCCCATATATTTTATCATATGAAATTATAGCCATGATAACTTATGTAGAAGTGAAACTAACCATTAAAACTTTGAATTTTAATACCTTAATCAATCATATAATTACATATAAATAAAAAAATTGATTATTATATATCACATCATTACTATTTGGCCATGTTATACAATAAAACTCGCTTATTTAATGATATTATGCTATCAATATATCATAATAAATTATATTACATAAATGAATAAAATTTTCCTTTTTCAAAATTTATTTCATACCCTATAACACAATTATATCATACCATATAAAGTATCCAAAAATACATCATATATGTAAAGTTTTTTGGGAATATCTCTGTCAATCACCCACTTACACTAAAGCAGTTTAGAACCTATTCCATTTTAGTTTATATCATATCATATACAATAACTTGTGAAACTATATCTAAATATCCTTTTAGATATATTATAAAAAAATTTAAAGATATAATTATCTTTACCATGTATCACATCATATGTAATATCATATGAGTACCCATCGATAACTTATTTTGGATGCACACTAAAATGATTTTATTGATGCTCTCTGTGTTTCATAAAACTTAACACTCATTTAGTCTATTACAAAGTGTAACCCCAAGGTAATTTATAACATTGAAAAAAATATGAATTCCAAAATACATAAATATAAGAAAAGAGAAACCCTTATAAAAAATTAATGTTACTCAAGATATAAATAGGTATATTGTGATCTCTATCAAACATTTGTATCATGATACCTGTGTCCACTTTCTATTTCATATAAAAGAATTAGTTTTTATTTCATATATTTTTTAAAGACATTAAGTACCCATGGGACATTGATTATGTAAATATTATATAAATACTCATACATTCTTTATTCTAGAAGTATAGATTGACCAAACTTATGAACGTATCATATTTCCTTCATCATAATAGATAAACACATCACATTCCACTCATCAAATATATAATCACATAAAATTACAATTATCTATGTATATACACACACTCTTTTAGTCTATCAACATCAAGTTCCCAAATATTATACTCAGAATATGAGAGGACAAGTCCTATCTTTATTAAACTCAATCGGCGATATAATTAGTAACATACCCAACCACCCTGTGATTATCCCAACTTCAAAGTTGGCATAAAAATGCTATCAAAGTATGAATATTATCATGTTAGGTATATTTTATAATGTTAGGTAATAAATAAATCCAATGTTAAACATAACCAATTTTATACTAAATATATAGTATATGAAATTCCATGTGGTATACTTCATGTATCATCCAGCACACAAAACTCATTTTGTGTGTCATGATCCTATTTTATATATAGAAATAAAATCCTATCCATTGTAGCATTAACATTTAATAACAACCTATAATAATCCATTATGGACATCATTTGGGGATATCTCAAAGTCATACTTTGAGAGGTTAATTATTATTTCACTTTATGTAATATATGAAGCCAACATACAAAAATAATAATGTTGAGATAATAATTTTATATAATATGATACATTTAATATTCTCATAAGCACTAGTCTCATATATCATATGAAA
The DNA here is from genome assembly GCA_963277665.1 of Viscum album. Classification (NCBI taxonomy): domain Eukaryota; kingdom Viridiplantae; phylum Streptophyta; class Magnoliopsida; order Santalales; family Viscaceae; genus Viscum; species Viscum album. Next base: position 1,260,239,260 of record OY728132.1, on the reverse strand, counting down.
TAATACCAAAATTCCTTATGTTTTCTACATTTTATGTTTTTAAAACTCATTACATATTAATGTCATTTTTTCCACATCTCTATCTGAACTTCTAATAAAACCCTCCTAGTAAAATCTATTAATGTGTAACATCAATTAAGAAATGAAATTTTAATAATGGTTGGATTTAATAATAATATTCCTAAAGTTCAACTCATTTAAAATGTATTCAAAATCCTTTTATAGTGACCCATACTTTTCATACATAAATATCACATCTTATTAGATGAATATTTGTTACATAACATGAAGATCCATTCAATAATCATACATCTCTAGTGCCATTGGAAACTTTGATATATAAAAAATAGTTTTATAATTGAACTAAATCATCTCCCAATTAGTTAATCATAACTATCACCATTATTAGACATATTTTACATAATACCTTTCTTCATAACCTTGAAAAAATAAACATAATAAATATTGAGCTCTAATACTAAGTAAAGGTAAACAAGGAATATATTTATGGTCACATAAGTATAACATGAGCATAAGGGTATAATAGCATGAGTTTAATGTTCTAAATACACTCTACATATAATAGATCAAAATCTTAAGTCATAGAATAAATCTTGATATTTCATAAGACATGAATTGATTCATTAATTTGAGCATCCTAGGAATGTGTCGGCTCTCCTCCTTCCGATGACGATGGTGGGCGCTATGCCGGCTCCTCCCACTTGGTGGGGGAGGGAGAATCGTCGTCCCTTGCGAGAGAAAGATCATTTCGGCCTTTCTCCAGCCCGGAGTTTCTTTCCCCATTTCTGAATGCTTCGATTAACCCTAAGGTTCCAGACCTAATTGATGGATCACCGAACCTTCATCTTTCTTTATCTGACTTTAGGGAATCCTCAGACTTGCTGAATCTTACCCTGGTGGCTCAGTTCAAACACAGAAGGCCTTCAGTCGATGACTTCGATCAATTCTTCTTTGGATCTTGGGATCTTCAGGAATGAGCGGTGGTTGTCTTGTTCGACAGCAAACAAATTATGATTAGGTTTGAGTCAGAGGTAGATCTCATTCAAGCTTGGGCGAGGGCTCCTCGCAACTTCAATGGATCTCGATTTATGCTTCTGTGTTGGTCCTTCGATCTCCATATGAACCATGAATCGCCTTCCACAGCAGTTTGGGTAATTTTTCATAAACTTCCTTTTTTGTTTCAAAACCATTCGGTTATCTGCATATTGGGAAATCTGGTTGGTAGATTAATCTTCTTTGATAGTCGTACCGAGGCGGTTTGACATCCGGTAAACCCTCAGCTGTGTGTTGAAATGGATGAATCTTGGATCCCTTTTGAATTTGTTTGCATCATGATTGGTGAAGAGTACCGATGTAAACAGAGGGTGGTTTATGAAAATTGGACTGAATTTTGTGGCTCTTGCAAGCGTTTGGGTCACTCTATTGAGTCCTACCAAAGAGGTATCCTTCCTCGAAAGAGTAGGGATTGTAGTAGTGGGAAAAGTATTATCTTGAGTACTGAGGATGGTTTAATGAGAAAGGCAATGGACAATGGTGTGAAGGTGGGTTTGGTTCCGACAACTATAGGGTCGACTAATGGAGGGAGGGGATCTCATATGGATGGTTCAGTTGGGGAGGTCTTTTCCTCTGGGACTTAAAAAGTATTCACTTATGAAGGTCAGATAGTTGGGACTACCAACAATAGGTTGAATCAGGATAAAAGAAAGACTGCTCGGTCCTTTGATGTTTTGGGTTCCGAACAGGTTGGAGAAGAAGGGGCCCCTGGTAGTATGAAGGTGATCAACTTGACCAGAGATATGGAGGCTAAAGGTCTTGACCCTCTGGACAAGCATTTTTTATCCTTAAGTAACATGTTTGAAGGAATTTCTAAGGACAGGTCGATTGTGGGCCTGGAGGAGGAGGTTACTAATGGAGGTGATGGTGAGGAGGAAGTCTTGGAGAGTCTGCAGGTTGAATGATTGAGGCTAGAACCAGCTACAGGATCTATGGAGGACAGGAAGGATGCTTCTGGTGATTGTGGGCCTAGACAGGCATTGGAGGGTCTGCAGGTCGACTGTATGAGGCAGGACAGGCTGGATCCAGGTACAGGATGTGTTGACCAGAGGTCGGGGGTCAGCAACAGGCAGGTTGATTCTACTTAAATGGTACAAGGATACCTTTGGAAGGAATTTCTTGGTGGTGATAAAAATTCAGAGGGACTTTTGATTGAAGGTAGGGGTAGGTGTCAACTGACATGGATGTGGGAGAAATTCCTTTGGTGGACAGGCATCTTCCCTTGCTAGAATGTACCACTCCAGATCAGAGACCGGGATATACTTCTGCGTGTCCTAAGTTTGCTTTAAGGGAATGGTCCGAGGAAGGAAGGGAGAACTCTGGGGGAGGGAAATAAAATAAGAGTGCTAATGTCAGACATTCATTCAGTTAAATAGTTAAAAGTGAGAACCAGAAGGTGACTGTAGGTGAAAGACCTCTGTCTGAAACCCTGAGAAGGAGACCAAGTAAGGACTACTCATATCTTCCACAGCCGATGCAGACTAGGTCTTCCTAGAAATGGAAGATTGAGGTGGTTATTGTTATCAAAAAGGGCAGTGGGGGTAATAAGTCATCACCAGATACGTTTGCTCTTGATTAGCTTAGAAATCAGATCTAAAGTAATAATTTTTGAAGACATCAAGAGTGGGAATCAACTACTAGAGAAGTATAATCATGCATGGGATGCAGGGATGACTATGGGTATTATGATATGTATCCTTGTGTTGATCTGTTTTACTTGTTGTTTATGGTTCTCTGGACTTTGTTTAGGGTTGTATTTGGGGCACCAGAAACCCTTGAGTTGGCTTTTATAAAATGAAAAAAAATGATTTGCAGTATAATACATGAATCATAAAGGAATAAAATAACATAATCCAAGAGAGAATAAAATTAACATAAAGCATATAATTTTTTAATATATATAAGAATAGAAAACATTATATCAAGGCTACCAACTAAGAAATTAATAACATTTTGGGCTTGGTCTAACAACCCATGTACCTGCTTTGGGTTTGGGACAACCTCCTATATACCCTGTTTTGAGCTTAGGATAACCTCATGTGTACCCTTTGAGCTCATAGAACATTAATAATTAATCAATTCATTAGAGGTATATATAGGTTTAAAAAATAATATAATGAAAATCATACATATGTGTTCCGTAAGATCATAAAATATTAATCATATCATAATCCATGAAAATAAATGGGTTTCAAAATCATTTCATCATAGCATAACCCATGGAAAAGGAATGGGTTTCATAAAAATATTATCATCATAAACATAAACCATCTAGATAAATAATAATCATGGTATCATTGGATCATAATCCTATTAATTTTTAATTAATGTCAAAGTATTTCATCTTATATATAAAAAGATTTTGAAAGATCACTTAGAACATTTCTTGAAGAAAATAACTTTTCCATTTTGAAATATCTTATTTAAAAAAATCCAAAATATTATAGAAAAAAAATTATTATATAAAAAAATAGAAATATTTAAATGAATATTAACATCATTGATTGTTCATAATGATGGTAAATTATGTTTATACCATATAACTTAAAAGAAAATATTCCTTTACACATTTGTAAAAAACCATAAAGTTCCTCATTCAGAAAATAAAAAGAAAATTAATTTTTAACCATTTTATAAAAAGTAAAATAGGGGTAAAAATGAATTTAAAAATCATGTTATAATAATAAAAAATTTCTTTAAAATTTTTTTAGAAAATATGGATATAGAAGAAAAATATTTTTTGATCGATGAGAGAAATAATGTCAATTTTCCTTACAAAAATATTTTTAGTCTCTTGAGCAGTTAAGGTGAGGAAAATGAAGAGAAAGATTATATTTTCAAGTAATAAAAATAGTATAATAAATTTTATAAGTTTATTGAGATTTATATCATAATATTTCATCATAGTAAACTTAATCATAATCAATCTTGGTAGACAATGATATTATAATATAAAACCCTTACCATTTTAGTAACTTTTGAGTAATAAATCCCATGAAAGAAATAGAATTATATGGATATGTAAGTCCCCATAATTTTTATAATAATCATCATAAATATAATTAATGGGTAGTATATACACCACAAAAAATAAAAAAGTGATGTATAACGCATGTGTCCCATGGAAATAAAAGCGAGACAAAAATCTCTTACCTTAAGTTCCACTTTCTTTGAAAGCATTCTAGCCTCTTGTATAATAATTTTAAATTTATTATAATTATATAACATAATCACTTACATTCTTATGATATAATTTATATTCATTCTATACATATATTTAGAATTATACAGAGATATAAAATTAATTACACCATTTATAGAAGAGGTAGGTCATACGTATGCATGAACGATGTTTTCATTTTTTGACGGATGAAACAAAATAAATTTAAATAATAATTAAAATTTAAAGAATAATTATTATATTATATAAATCGTATAAATTAATCAGATTCATCCTCTTTACCATTCAATTGAAGTAGAAATTAAAAATGAATAGCATCACTTCATTGGGGTGGTAATCCACATGTATGCATGAGAAATGTTAATGTTTTCCATTGGTTTGTAAGGTAAGAAGGTATTTATGATATTAACATTACATAAGAATAATTATTTCATAAATATAATATATAAACTTTTAACCCATCATAATAACCATCCATTAAATATGGTGATTGAAAATAAATAGTACTGCAATGTGGATATGGTAAGCCATACGTACACACGAGTGATACCTTCACTTCCCAGTTGATAAAAAGAGGGTGGATAATGGTATTTTTTTTATAATAAAAACTATTAAGAATATTGAGGATAATTAATTTATTATTTTCTGAAAAATATCATAGATTTAGAGTATTTGAAAGCAGATATAAATTGAAAGAGGTCGGGTAAGACAACTACCTCTCTTTCGAGAGACCTCATTTAGATCATTAAGGAACTTAAGGTTGGTATTTTAGGGCGGTAATGACCAAAAAACATTTTTAATGATTTTTAGAAGAAATTTTATATGGTATCTTCGAGTTATATGTCTTAAAGTGGTGTTAATAATAGAAAGAAGGGGTGTCGTTTTATAAGGGATGGAGAAGACATATTTGGAATTTCTTAAAAGATTAAATTATAATAAAGTCATTCTCAATACAAATGGTTATAAATGGAATATAGATGAAATTAAATGAAATTTTAAACCATATGTTATATAATTTTTTCTATTTTATGAATTTTATTATTTTTAAGTAATTTAATAAAATATTGTTTTTATAAAATTTCATTAATTTCAATTTTGACACTATTCATTTAATTTGACTTAAAAGTCAGAATGAAAAAGTTTTCATTAAAATATTATTCCATAAAATATCACTATTATGTAATAATCATATATAAAATTATCAAAACATATTATATCACTCAAATTATAGTTCTTTTAATATTTTTAAAATCATTTATTATACTTCTTTATTAATTGGGGAAATACTGTATCAATGTTTCATAAGCATTTAAGGTCATTATATAATTAATAAATTTTATAAATAAATTTATATCATTAAATAATTGAATTGAGATAAAAATTAATATCAACATTCATTCATAAATTAATTTTCCCCTATATTTATATATATAATATATTTATTACTAAGTGAGTGACACTTTCTAACTTTCTTTGTTTTAAATATTTTAAATGTCATTTTCTTGGAAAATTTTCCATTAAAAGAATATATTTTAAGCCTAAGGTGATAAGGTTAAAATTAAATTCACCAAATAATAAATTATATGATATATTATGGACTTAACACTTAGTTTTAACCTCGATTAACATGATTTACCCTTTACCAAGGTGATAAATATCCCTACGGTTACTATTCATATTAACCAAAAATAAAAGGGATCTATTTACCAAATTTTAACCTACTGATTCTATGAATAGAATTTGTTTTATCAAATTCAATACTTATTAGTGAAAGAAATTAATTTTAATTTAAGTTCACAAAACATGACAAAAATAGATTTTCAGAAAAATAGAGTGTTTAAGCATAAAATCACATTGGTTTTATCTCATGCCGATTTAATGAATATTTAAAACATTTGATAGAGTATATTATATATAAATTTCATTAAAACCATTCACCATTGGTGATAATTTTAATTTATTGGGATATAAATACATTTTGTGAATAAAAATAGTTTTTTAGAGAAAAGAAGTCTTTTATTTTCAAATGATTTTTATTTTTATTTCTAATTAATTCATAACCAATGAATTAATTTTATAAATGTGTAATTCATGAATTTTAATAATATATTTATTCCTATTCATACCCATGAATCCAAAATCTAGGATATAATATATAATATTATTATTATAATAGTATATTGAGGTTTGTTTAGACTTTCTCTTGTGTGTAATGCAATCTATTGAATAAATAAATTTATTCAAAAAACCATTTCATAAAATCTCATGGTGTTACTTTTTACCCCACTTAAATTAATTTAAACCTTGAAATATTTCACTTCAATATAAATAAATGATTATATCACTATTTCATTATTTCCTTTGGTTCCCTTATATCTTCCTCAAATTGGTTGTTTAACCATAAAACTTTAACTATGTCAGTGGTATTTTTTAGTAGAAATTTCTCTCTGTAATCCAGAATCTCCAAGGGATGTTATTTATAAGATATATACTTATCTAGAGGTATGAACTCTAAGTTAATTACATTTTAAAGATCAGGTATGTACTTCCTCATGAGAAATACATATAACAAATCTTGAACTTTAGACAGATTTGGTGGAAGCGCCAATCAATAAGCTACCATCCTGACACGGTCAAGAAATATGAAGGGATTGGTATACCTAGAGCTCAGTTTTCCCTTATTTCCAAATCTCACTATCATATTTTAGGGAGATATTCATAGGAACATCTTTTAACCAACTTCAAACTCAGAATATTTATAATGATTATCAATATAAATCTTTTACTGACTATAAGCTGAACTTATATATTGTCAAATGGATCTAACCTTCTCTTCCATTTCCTCAGCAAGTTCAGGTACCAATATATTTCATTCTCTAAATTCATGTTAGCACATTGGAGTTCTACACTTTCTACTGTATAGGAATTCATAAGGATCTTTTTGAATGTTGGAGTGAAAGTTATTGTTGTTTGAAAATTACACCAAATAAAGGTGTTGATCCCAACCACCTTAGAATTCCATAAAGAAATATCTCAACAAGTATTCTATAGTTTAAATTTTTTTCATTTTGTTCATCATTCTAAAGATTATATGTCATACTAAAACACAATTTTATATCCATAGCTGGATGAATAATTTATCGAAACTTTTTGGTAAACCTCAGATCCTGAATAGATACGATTGAATGTGGTACTCCATGTAACCTTACAACTTAATTAATATACATCCTATAAAGATGAACCAGAGAGAAATATTATCTAATTGTTATTAAGTGTGATGATTTCATAAGTGGGTCAACTATAACCCATATGGAAATGTTCCCTTTAGTGTTTTTGGAGAGTCTAATGACCAAAACCATGGAAATGTCTTCACAATTCCACTTTGGTATGGGTAATGGTTGTAGCATCCCCTAATACTTTTGTATCTCAACCTTAAATTACTATCATACTAAGCAATGACATGCAATATGTGAAATATCATTCTTCATACCATCTTTCCATAAATACTCTTTCAAATATCTATATATATTTATACTTTCAGGATGAATGGATAATGAAGAATTGTGATATTCATCCAAAATCTCCTTTAAAACTAGTTCGGTGGGGATACCAACAAAATTACTAAACCTTATCACTCAATCATAATCAATATTGAACTCTAAAACATTTCTCACCATTTTCTATAGCTCTATATCTTTATTTTTTGCCTCTTTAATCCTTACATGGATATATGGTTGAACACTCATTTGATCCGGATAAAATTTATTCACTTCCTTTAATATTTATATCTCCATCCTTTGTAAATATAATAATATTTGATCTTTTGTGATCCTCTTCATAGATAATCTAGCATTATCCTTTCAACTCAAAGCATAAACTATAATTTTTTCTTTCCTATGGTGGTAAAGTATTGAGTATTTATCATCTTTAATCAACTCTAACCATCTTCTTCGGTGCATATTTATCTCTTTTTGAGTGAATATATACTTTTTAAATCTTGTGATCATTATATATATCACACCTTTATCCATAAAGATAATTCGTGTATATCTTCAATGAAAAAAACCATAGTTAGACCCAGATGATGAGTTTGGGTAATTTTGTTCATGAACCTTCAATTGTTATGAGCCAAAAGCTATAACCATATCATATTTCATGATCACAAATCCCAATACTTTATTTTATACACCACTATAGATTACAAAACCTTCTCTACTATAGGATAACATAATCACAAGTGCACTAACTATCCTTCTCTTCAGTTCTTTGAAACATTCCACACATTCATATATCCAAAGAAACTTAGCTCCCTTCTAAGTTAACTTTTGGAGTGAATTGGATATCCATAAAACAATTATCCATATACGTTTGATAATATCTATAAAAACCAAAAAAAAATATAGATCTCATCAACCATGGTTTCTCTAGGTCAATTTTTAATAGATTATTTCTTTGATAGATCCACATATATACACTTACTTGAGATTATATGGCCCAAAAATAAAAAATTTTGTAGCCAAAAATCACAATTTATAAATTTTACATATAAGTTCCCCATCCTTAGGGTCATTGGTAAAATATTTAAGTGATCTAAATGCTCTTATTTTCTCTTTGAATATATAATAATATTGTCTATAAAGACTACTGTAAACTGATCAAGATAATCTCTAAAGACTTTATCCATTAAATCCATGAAGATTTTGGTGGAATTCATAAGACCAAAAGGCGTAATTAGATGTTCATATTGTCTATACCTTGTTTGGAATACTGTATTGGGTATATCCTCTGTCTTGACCCTTAATTGATCATATATAAAATAAAGGTCATTCTTGGAAAAATATTGAGTTCCTTGTAGTTGATCAAACAAGTCATCAATACAAGGTAGGGGATACTTATTCTTGATAGTGATCTTGTTAAGTTCCAAATAATAAATGCAGTGTCTCATTGATCCATATTTCTTCTTAAAAAATAATATGTGAACCCCATGGTGACACACATGGTCAAATTAATACCTTTTAAATATTCTTCTATAGTTTCTTTTTCAATTCTTATAACTCAATGAGGACCATTTTATATGGAGACTTTGAAAAATGATTAGATCCATGCATGAGTTCTATTGAAAACTCAACTTCCTGATTTGGTGGATAACCAAGAAACTCTTTAAAAAAGACATTGATAAACTCTTGAACAATAGTAATATCTTTGATGTTGAGATTCTACCCAACCATATGAGATAGATACCCCTTTTTAATAGGAATCAAGACCCATACAATGGATATGATTTCCATCAAAAGTTAAAATTTATCATCAAACTAATAGATGAATATATGTTTGTTCAAAATATCAAATTTTACATCCATTCATTGAAAATTATGAGTTCTTAATGTAAATAAATCCAATATATGCCCAAAATAACATCAAACTCAACCAAAGGAAGGATAACAAGATTTATAGGAGGCACATTCCCACAAACTTCAGTCAAAGAAGAATCATAGACTTGAGATGTGATAGTTGTAACATTAGGGTTTTTCACTGGTAATTCACCATTGAATAGTTGAGGTGGTAATGTAATACCCTTATAAAATTCTTCTAAAATAAAATAGAGGGTATATCCAGAATTAAATAAGATATTAATAGTTCTAGATTGGATGATATGTGTACATTTATCGATTTCATCATCACAACCTTAATCATAAATAGTGATCACATGAGATTTACCTTTTTCTTTGAGATTAAGAGGTTATTTATGATGATAGACATCATTAACCTTTGTATTTTTTCACTGGTTAGCATAATTCCCATTCTACTAGAATTTGAAACATCATATTTTTTGTGGTTCATTTTGTAGATATTTCAATTTATTCGCATCATTAGATAACATTTTTCCATTACGTCATCATTTAGTTGTTCAATGTCCTTACTTTCTAAACTTTAAACATTTATTAGTCCCCTTAAGAAAATATCCTCCAAGTTTCCTTCCACACTTTGAGCATAAATGAATTCTCATCTTCTTCACTCCATGGTTTTTAGAATATCATTTTAATTTCATCATTATTTTCTTATAAAAACCATGAGATTTATGGGTAACTCCAATATCCATTTTACCCATGATAATACATAGAATTATTTCTTCATATATTATAAATTTCATTTTGGATAACTCCCATTAGATACTTGGTTTTAATCCACTAAAGAATCGATCAACCTTACATGTAGCTTGTAAGACAAATCTAGAAGCATACCTCACAGACCTTGTAAAATTTACCTCATAGGTACCAATAAATTCATCATCATTTTTCTTTAAATAAATTAATTCATTCTCAGTTTTTTGTTCAAATAGTAGAAGGAATGTAATTATTGATAAACAATCTCTAATATCCCACTACATGGAGTCAATATCATCTTATACCCTCATGTTATTGATAATATTCCACCACTAATCTACTTCTCCTTACAAATGATAAATTTCCAAAATAAATTGTTCATTATCTAAACATAGAGAATGTAAAATATATTTTAAGTGATAATGAACCATTTCTCAATAATTAGTGGATTAGTATATCAACTAAAATAATGTCTAAATTACCTCAATAAGTACTCAATAGAATTTTGTTCCATCCTTTTATTATTTGTAAGATCATCATGATTCATGGATTTATAAAGTTTTGTGAGCATAGCAATGATATTTTTAATTCTAACTCTCATAACATTTGGTTTATCAGGAATAAAATAATTTCATTATTCATTTCATTTGATATTAACATGATTTCTTTAGGTTTTATCCATTGATTAAAACCAAAAATTATAGTGTCAAAAACTTTAATCACAGTGGGAAACCACATAATTATGAAAAAATATTTACAAGATTTCTAAATCATGACACCTTATTTTAAATATATGAAACCTTTGGTTTAACCTAGATTATTCATGGTTGTTACCAAAACTTTAGTATATTATCCTATTTTTAGTCTTTTATCCCTAAGGTTCTCACTAAATTGTTCTTATCACAGTTTCCAAAGGTTAACTAAACCTTTCTTTGATACCAACAATAAACACCCAAACTTTTCATACATAAATATATTATCTTATTATATGAATATTATTTACATAACATGATGATTCATTCCAAAATTGTATATGTATAGTGTATTTGGAAACTTTGATACATAAACAACTGGTTTATAAGTGAACTACATCATCTCCCACTTAGGTTTTCATAACTATCACCCTTTTAAGACATATCATACATAGTAACTTTATTTATAACTAAAAATAAAGCATAATAAAGGGTGAGATCAAATTCTCGGTGAGGGAAAACAAGGGAGATATATATAATTACATAAGCATAACATGATCATGAAAGTATGAGAACATTAGTTTTAATATTTAAAATGCATTCCCTACATATCATAAATCATAATCTTAAGCCATGGTATATATCTTGGATGTTCATAAGACATGAATCATAAAAGAATCAAATAACATGATCCATGTGAGATTAACATGTGAATAAGACATGGAATTATAGAATAAACATAATCATATAAAATATTATGTTAAGGTTACCCACCAATACATTAATAACATGTTAGTCTTGATCTAACCACCTATGTACCTACATAAGGAATGGGATAACATCTCATGTACCCTCTTTTGGGATTCGGATAACCTGACATATACCCTTTGAGATCAAAGAACATTAATCATTACCCAATTAATTGGAGGAATATATAGTTCATGTCTATCACATAATGAAAAATATAAAAATCTATGCCATAATATCATAAAATATTCATCATATGAGGTTTCATAAGCATTTCATCATAGCATAACTCATGAAAAATGAATAGGTTTCATAAAAATATTATCATCATAAACATAAACCATTCAAATAAACAATAATTATTGTATTATTTGATCATAAACCTAGTAATCCTTAATTAAAATCAAATGATTTCATCTTATATGTAAAATGATTTTGAAATATCACTTAGAACATTTCTTGAGGAAAATAACCATTCCATTTTGAAATCACATCTTTAAAATCTAAAAATTTCCAAAATATTATAGACTACATTCTATTTTAATGTAACCATAGAAAATTTTAAAGGAATATTTAAATCACTGATCATTCATGATGTTATTAAATTCTATTTGGTTTGTGTATGTTAAAATAAAACATTCCTTTACACTTTTGTAAAAAAATAATAAAGTGCAGCATTTGGAAAATGATAAGAAGATTTATTTTGAATTTTTTTTCAAAAAATCAAAAAATGGGTAAATATTAATTTAAAAAATAATATGAGAATACTAAAAAACTAATAAAATATTTTTATAAAACATTTATATCGAAGAAAAATGATTTTTGATCGAAGATAGATATGGAATCAATTTTCCTTAAAAAATATTTTTGGTCTCTTAAGAACATAAGGTGAGGAAAATTAAAGGAAGATGTGTATTTTCATTAAATAAAAATAGGATAATAAAATTAATAATTTATTTATATTTAGATAATAATATTTCATCATTGTAAACTTAATCATAGACAATCTTGATAAACAATGATATTGTAACATAAAACCTTTACCACATTGGTACTTTTGAATAATAAGTCCCATGAAATATATAGAACAATATGTATATGTAAATAACAATAAGTTTCATAATAATAGTTACAAAATACATTCATGGTAAGTATATACACCATAAAAAATAAATAAGTCTTGTATAAGTCTTATGTCCCACAGAAATAAATGTGAGACAAATATCCCTTACCTTGAGTTCTACATGCTTCGAATGTGTCATAACCTCCAACATAATAATTTTAAATTTATAATAATTGTATAAAATAATCAAAAACATGATTATTAAATCATTTAAATTCATTATATACATACATTTAGAGTCATCCATAATGGTAGAGATGGAAAATGAATTACACCATTCATAGAGACGGTAGGTTGTATGTACGTATGAATATTGTTTTCATTTTTCAACAGATGGAATGAAAGAAAGGTAAATTATAATTAAACTTTAAATAATCATTATTATATCATATAAATAAAATATATTCATCAAATCCATAATCCTTACCATCCAATTAAAATAGAAATGAGAAACGAATCATGTAATTTTTGGAGGTGGTAGTCCACACATACACACTAACGACATTATTTTTTCCCATTAGATTGGAAGGTAAGAAAGTAGATAAGATATTATCATTAAAGAAGAATAATTATTTCCTAAATATAATATATTATCATTAAACCCATGATAATAACCATCCATGAATTATGGTGATGGAAAATTAATTGTATCGCTACATGGATATGGTCAGCCATACGTACATGTGAGTGATACATTCACTTCCCATTTTATAGAAAGAGGGTGGATAATGGTAGTTTCATAATAATAATAATAACAATATTTTAGAATATTTAGCATACTTAGGTTATTTTTCATGATAAATACCATGTATTTGGAGTAATTATATCAAACAATAAATTGAAATAGGTTGGGTAAGACAACTACCTCTCTTTGAGGAGAGATCCTTTAGATCCTTTCTTAAGAAACTTAGGGTTGGTATTTTGGGGAGACAATCACTTAAAAAACTTGTATAAGGATGTTAAGAAGACAATTTTTTAGGGTATGATCGATATATATGGCTCTAATTGGTGTGGATAATAGAAAGAAGGGGTTCCCTTTTATAAGGGGGAGAGGATACAGTTGACATTTATTAAATGATTAAATTATAATAAAGTTATTTTCAATCCAAATGGTTCCAAATAGCCTACAAATGGACATGTAATTACATTTTATACCATATATTATTCCATTTTTTCAATTTTACTATTTTTTAATTATTTTTAAGTAATTTAATAAGATATTATTTTGATAAAATATCATTAATATCAATTTTGACCCTATTAATTTAATTTTAATTAAAATACATAAATAAAAATTATGAATTAAATTGTAATTATTTAACATAACACTAATATTTCATATTCATATAAAAAAAATTCAGACAAATTAACTTGCTAAAATTATATTACTTTTAATATTTTTAAAATCAATTATTATATTTTTTAATTAATCAGAGAAATATTGCATCGGTGTTGCATAAAAATTTATGGTCATTATATAATTACTAAAAAATATAAATAAAATTATATCATTAAATAAATTTCTTCAATATCAAAATTACTATCAATATTCATCCATAACTAGTTTTTTTCTGATGTGAATACATAAAAGATATTTAAAAGTAAGAGTGAAACTTTGTGACATCCTTTGTTTTAAATATTATAAATAAAATTTTCATGGAAAATTATCCACTGAAAAAATAAATCTCAAGAATAAGGTGATACTGGTTTAATTTAATTCATTAATTAATAATTATGATGAAAAATTATGTCCTTATCACTTAATTTTAACCTAGACTAACCTGATTTACCCTTTACCGAGGTGATAAATTTTACCACGGTTACTACCCATATCAACCGAAAATAAAAGAGATCTATTTAAAAAAAATTAACATCCTGATTACAAGTATGGAATTAATTTTATCAAATTCTAAACTTATATTTTTTAGAAATTAATATTAATTTAAGTGTACACAGAGAGACAAACCCAATTTTTAGAAAAATACATTTTTTAAGCATAAATCTAGATTTATTTTTATCTCATGCTTATTAGATGAATTTATATACAATTTAATTGAATATTATATATATATATATATATATCACTAAAATTATTCCCCAATAGTGATAAATTTAATTAACTAGGATAAAAATACATTGCTCACCTGAAAACGGTTTTTTAGAAAAAAATATCCTCAATTTTAAAATGATTTTTATTTTCATTTATAATTAATTAATAATTAATGAATTAATTTTATGAAATTATAAGTGATAAATTTTCATAATTTACTTTTTACTATTTTTACCCTTCAATCCAACAGTTAGGTTATAACATATAATAATAATATTCTAATAGTATATCATAGTTTTTTTAGACTTACTCTTGTGTGTAATGAAAGCTATCGAATAAATAAATTTATTAGAAAAAAACTATTTTATAAAATTTCAGGGTGTTCCACATTCACTTCATAACATCTAAGGTTATAAAGTTAATTAATTCTATTTTATAATTATAAATATTTATATGTTCATTATCATATTTGGAATATTTCAAAAACTTCTCCTTTGAGGTAGTTTTAGTAACAAAATGTAACTCTTTAAATTATTTATACACCAATACATTCTAAAAACATTTAGGATATCATGTGATATTAACTATGAATCTTGACTGGTACGATCCATTATTTGTAATCTTCGGAAATTTATAATTCTAATTATACTCTCACTTGCCTCTTAGAAACTATATTATCACCAGTATATCATGCTAAGATACAAAAACTCTTTTATGTTTAGGAAATAACACTTATTTCCTCTTAGTGGGAATATTAAATGAATAAAATATAACCTAACATATCTTATATGGTATTTTATTTGTTTGGATTATTACTATAAAAATAATACTTTATTATTTTATAATATTTCACAGAGTTGTGAGTGAATCTTGATTCGTAATATTTTAACAAATATCATGGATAAAAAAATTTATCCCAGATAAAGGATTTTTATCCTTGTATTCTTTTCAGACCATTTTATAAAATAGGATACAAAATGAACATGAGTATTAAATCTATTAGAAAAAAATAACCTTGGATTTATGGTTTGGTTGTATCTATTGAAAAGGATAATTGATGGAATTATAAAGTATCTTACAAGGTCATGAGTTATGATATATGAGTTTGATGATAAGCATGAAGAAGATATAATATTTTTTTCTATAAGGTATAAGTTATGTTGTGAAACTTTAGGTCATATTGTGAAAATAAAAATCTAACGAAAGTGTAAAAATTATAGAGTTACTTTTATATATTAGAGTCTGAAAATATTCATGATGTTATACAATTTTATACTGGAAGAATAATAGGAGTCATTCCATGAAAATATTAGTCAAAGTGTGACCCAACTATGACAGAATATCCTATTCTGAAGGTTGGTATCATTGGGAGAGGATTATATCATAAAGAGGACCCTATAATGGTTAATCTTCGGGCTATTTTAGTAAGATTTAATAGTCAATATATAGGAGTTATTATTGTTATATTATGTGTTCATATATAATAATATAACCTTTGTTTAAAAAACTAAAGCAGTGTGTAAGAGATAGTCATGTTGTGGTAAGAATAGCCATGTTATGGATTGAGTTGTTAGGATTTTAGTGGCACTACCATTATAAATATTACCACACCATAGAGAATGGACATGTCTTAGAGACTTAATATATAGTATTTAATATTTTTAGTGTCTATTTGACCAAAATGTGATGCGAATATTCATGTAAAGAAGTTCTAGTTGAAGTAGAATTTTGAGTTTTTCACCCTGATTTTTTTTGTGGATATGATCTATAAAATTCAGAGGATTCAATTTCTACACCGCAATAGATAGGGTCACATCATGGAGTTTCCCATGGAAATATAAGTTCATGGTTTCATTTTTAGAAGAAGATTAGAATCGCATTGTGGTGGTGATAGTCACATGGTGACAAAGTCGAGATATAAGACCTATATGTTCAAGTTTTCTATCTTTTAGGAGGGGTATTTCAGAATTAAGTAGATGATCATGACTCAATTTATAATGGTGTTATTATAATAATTTTATCATCTTAATGATGAAAAATTTATGATCTATTAAGAGGAAAATGTTGATATTCTTTTGACATGGAATATATATATATTTCTCTCCATTATAAAAGAATAAGGATCATGGATCAGTGGAGACAGAGATAAGAAGTAATTCCAGGATTGTACTGGATGCTTAGTGAATAAAGTAGATTTTTGAGGTTATCTCATTGGAGGTTAATGAATTTCATCAAAGAGTATAAAGGTGGATCTAATTATTACACCACTACTGGTACAAACTCACAATTTATTTATAAAGATCAAGGAAATAGTACTTGGAGAGAGCATATAATTATTAGAAAACTCACTCTTTGTTTCATACAAGTGGTCATGATCAATATAGAGAGAATATCATTATCAAAAAAAGATCATAAATAGATAAATACTTACACCAAAGGAGTCAATGTGTTAGGAGGTTTTTATCCAACATAATATAAATAAAGGTTACATCATGTAAATATTCACACAATATGTGTGAAAAAGTTCTTAACATCTATAAAGGAAATTAAAAGGTATGTGAATCTATATTACAGGTTCAATGGAATAACTAAAAGGATTTTAGGATGAACCTGAATGAGGTTATTGATGCATTGTTTGATCAGGTGAACATCATTTTAGAATACATTTTTGGACTAGGATAAACCCTAAATAAAATCGAGATTATTAAGAGGATCCTAAGAAGGTTTCCACTTTGTTTCAACATGAAGGTATCAGTGCATGAAGACAAAGACACAAATGAGGCTATGATATATGGTCTTCATAGCACACTCATTGCATATGAGATGGTAATGATGAAAATGAGTCCTTGAAAAAGGATAATTGTCATGATGTGTCATTTACAGGGATGAATAAGCTCGTAGTAAAGGATAATCCTAAAGAAAGGAAGATTGATTAGGTGAATTATTTCCTTTCCTAAAAACTAAAATGAGTAAATGTAATATTTAATGGACTATAAACACCTTGATGTGGAAGAATTTGAGGAATGAAAAGATCTTGGTGTGGAAGTTCTTATGGTTAAAAAATATCAACCATAATTTTAAGACAACAATGATGAAAGTGATAAATTTAAAGGAAAGGTTGACTTTAAGGTTGAATTATAAAATTAACATAAAGATATTTATATTTATAATGATGAAAAGAATAAATCCAAAATAAATTTATGTGATTCCAAAATATTTATGAACAAATAAGAAAAATAAAAATCTTAGTAGGAGGTCGAGACTGAATAGCTTAAAGCTATGAAGCTTGAAAATCTGAATTGGGTAATTGAGTATAATATCATAATTGAAGAGAAGGCCTGAATTATTGATTATTTGATCAATAATATGAATGATCATGTAAAAATAATTGAGGAACTTTAAGCTGAAATAATTATGATGCAACAAAATCTCAATGATGAAGATAAAAATTTTTGCACCTTGCATGAATTTGAGAAGTTGGAGTGTATGGGAAATAAAAAAGGCTAAAGAGGAATACAAGGAGTAAACTTAAAATTTTGGAATTTCCCCATAACTATAATAGTTTTATGATAAAGGAAAATATGTTAAGTGTATTTATTACAAGCAATAATTGGTGGTGGTTGATGTGAAACCTCAAATAGCCACACCCTTGAAGAAAGTTGATTTGGGTGGTTCACAAAAGATCTAAAGGACATAGGAAGAGCATTGAAGTCACATAATGATACACCATTAATATGATGTTATTATTTTTTAAATATGGTAAATAGAGAATATTTTTTTCTATAGTAAAAAGGTATTTCCAGGCTCAAGATCCACAAAAATATATAAGCATAAATTTATGTTCTAGATATATTTTTAATGGGTATTGTTTTGGTGTGAAGGTTATAGACACAAAGTTATAAATTTCGTATCATGGGTATAGAGAAGTGTGTTGATGGAGACCCGAAAAAGGGAATATCATTATCTATAATCTTTATCAAGAGGTATTAAAACTCGTAATAAATTTTTTATCCTTATAATATTAGGATAATATAATGGATTAGAAGATGAAACAATTTCATTCACTACCAATGGTAGAAAAGAAAAAAACATGGATCAAGAAATAAAAATATGTGAAGTAAAATGTCACATGGGTTTCTTTGAAATCAAGGGATTGGTCAATAGTTTTAATTCTTCATATTGGATACACTTCACATATGATGAGAAACAAAAATAATTTCATTAGAATCAAATATGATAAATAAGGTGTCATTATTTTCAAAAATTATGAAGGTTTGAATATCATTGGCTCTAAAAAATTCAAAATCATAGGAAAATATTTTAGTCACATAGATGTAATGGTGGTTGAAGACCTTAGTCACAATTCTCTAAGTGCAAGCCATTTTTTAGTCAGGTATTGTGGTAAATTTTATAATTAAGGCTTAGAACATCAAAGGACAAGATGTTATAATTATGATACAAGGGAATCACACAAAGGGAAATATCTAAAACATTAGTGGAGAAGAAGATAAGTGTTTTTATCTAAGGAAGAAGATAATGAACTATGGAATAAGAGGATTACCCACTTGATCCAAAAGTACTTGTAAGAATAGGTTAAGAATTCAGGATCTCATGACATCCCTAAAATTTCATATGATTCACTCACACATGTGATACCTTTCAAAAAGGAAAAATAATTTCGATTGACAATGGGAAAAAAGTCAATGAGATTGTTTCAGTTGGTGTATGTTGAAATGTGTGGGGAAATATCACCCAAATTCATGGATGTAAAAGTTATTTTGTTATTTTAATCAATTATTATATCATTATAGCATGGTTTATGGTAATATCTCACAAATATGAAGTTTTTATGTGCGTTAAACATTATTATAGATTTGTAGAGAATATTATTGCAAATAATTTCAGAAACTGTAGATTGATAATGGTATGTAATTCACTAAAAATTAGGTATAAGAATATCTCAGGAAGCATGGTATAAGAAACCAAGTCTTGGAATTGAGGACTCCTCTACAAAATGGCATCATTGAGATTATAATCTATATCATTAATAGCATTGAAACAAAAATCCTAATAAAGAAGGATCTACCATATACATATTGGAAAAAAGTGGTGATCATATCAGTTTATTTCTATAGAAATTCTTTGTTATATCTAAATAAATAGAATACACCCTATGAGATGTGGCATAAGAAGAAAAAAGTACTAAATTATATTCAAATATTTAAAACGAAATGCTTTATTCTTAATAATGATAATAATAAAATGTTTAAAGATCATGTGTATAGAGGTATTTTTCTTGGATACTCATCGAAAAAAATTATAAAAATTTTATAACAAGATTCTTGGAAAAATAATTTAAATTCAAGATGTCATTGTAATGGAAGAAGAGTAGAATTGTAAAGGGGTGAGGATTTTTCAAAAAAGAACAATGATAAAATCTTTTAGGATAGTGGTGTTGAAGTGAGAATACTAGGGTAGTATATGGGGATGTAGAAAAATATGAATAATGAACTTATGATGAAAAAACTATAGTAGGTTCGGTAGATGCAATGAATACAATGAGTATGGTGGAAATTTGTGAAATTAATACTGTTAGTGATCAAATAGCATTAATGAAAACATGAAGGATGGATAATTTAAAACAAAACACTTTCATATATAAATTAGAGTATAAGTTTTTTGAAGAGGATTCCAAAGATGAAAATTTAGTTAAAGAGATACATGAATATTTTGGAAAAATTAAAAAGAATCAAACTCAATAAAATTTTCCAATTCCAGAATATAAAAATATAATTAGAACCAAGTGGGTGTTCCGAAAAAAACTCAATGAATAAGTAATGGTGACTTAAATTAAATCATTATTGGTGTGTAATGAATATCCCCAAATTAATGAGATTCATGTTAGTGAAACATTTCCCCTATTTCATGATTGTAAACTATTTAACTATTCTTGTAAATATAAATGTAAATAGGATTCAAGGTATACCAAATAGATATCCAATCAACATTCTTTAATGGATTAATTGAGGAATAGGTATACATTGATCAACTGAATATTTTTCTAATATATGTTTTCTAGAGGTGATTTTTAAATTAAATAATGAATTGTATAATCTAAATAAAGATCCATGTACTTGGTTTTCTAGGATTGATATACACTTGATAAATATTGGTTTCTAGTTATATGGAGTTGATCACAATCTCTATATCAAGAAGGAGAATGATCAAAGGATGTTAGTGCTCATTTATGTAGAAAAAATAATTTTTAGAGGATTTGATGATGTATAATGAAATTAATTTATATAATATATAAAAAGTGTGTTTTAAATGTCCATGATTGTGGAGTTAACATTTTTTCTTATTCTACAGGTGACTCATGGAAGCCATAGCATGTTTATCTATCAGTCAAAATATGCCAATGTTGTACTCAAGAGGTATGGAATGGATGATTACAGGTTAATGAAAACATTAAAGTCTTATTGGATTATGTTTTCGAGAGATTATGATGGAAATAAGTTTTATGTAATATGATATAAGAAAATCATTGGAAGCATATTGTACATAATAGTGATATGACCAAACATTATATTTATCACATTTCAAGTGGCATGGTACCAAAGTTTTTCAAAGGAAATCCATATGTTATTTATAAATTAGATAATTATTATATTAATAGCATGGTGTATTTTAGGTTGTTTTATCATAGAACATCTTATTATAGGGATACGCATATGAAAATTAGGATGGTTCAATAGATGATTGCAATTCAACATCGGGCAGTGCATTCTATCTTGGAGGTCTTTGTATTTATTGGTTAAGTAAGAAAAAAGAATGAATCTCACTTATATATATAGGGTAAATATATTATCAATACTAAATAATGTACTCAGTTTCTATAGATGAATCAACAGCTTGAGGATGTTAGAGTTTATGTAAAATATTTTATTACAATTAGGTGTGATAAATCAAGTGTTATTAATCTTAGAAAAAATATTAATCATCATTCTAGGATAAAGAATATCTAGATAAATTATCATTTCATTAAATATAATTTTGAATAAGAGATGGTTAATTTATATAAAATGTCATCATAGTATTAGGTTTTGTACATCATGATAAAGACGCTACATAAGGATGAGTTTCATGGGAATTGGTTATCTCTAGTAGTTTAACCATATCCATCCAACTATGTGGTTTAGAGGAGGGACCCCCACTCCCATATAGTATTTTCTATTTATAGTAAGGTATGGTAACTCTCTTAAAACAAATATTTATATTTATAACTCAATCTTGTTGACTTTTAGAGAGGTTTTCTTTGGGAGTGTTAAAAAATAGGAAGAATTTATGCATGAGATACCTGGGAGAAGTTATCCATGATCAGATAATAATATATATAAGATTATTATTTCATTATTGAAAATGAGGATATCTCATGATGATTTTTTATAAAAGAATAGTGCTTGAATTTTTATTCAAGGGATGCAGGTTGGTGGTCAATTGGTTTTGAAAATCATTATGGTCAAGGAAGTGTCTTCATGAGGAACTTTTCATTCAACTCTTTTTTTCTTTATGATCTTATATCAGTGGGGTTATATTTGGTGATTAGTGAATCCTTTATAAAATATCTAAAGTAAAAAAGGGTTCATACTATAGATTAGTTCAATTCCAATGCTTTCATATGTAAATGTGTTGAATCTGTTTTTGAGGAATTTTCAACAAACCCAAATGGAAATATTATTAAAACAAATACCCTTAAATTTTTTTTTTGGGTTTTTTGAATTTACAAGGGTATTAAAGGGAATTAAAAAGTAACTTATAAGGATATTATTTAGGTTAAAGGAGTTTTTTAAGAATCTTAAAGGATTTATAATAGTTTTTTATAAAAGGAAAAAGTCACATTGTGGAACCTTAGGTCATGTTGTAAAAGAGGTTATTAGGAAAGTGAATAGGGAATAGAGTTCCCTGTATATTTAAGATTCCTAAAAAACATGTTAAAGGTTTTATAATTTTCCATAGGGAGAAGAAAATAACTCAAACTAAGACAATAATTGAAATTTTAGGACCCGGAGATATCAGAATAAACTATTTGGAAGGTTGGTATCATGGGGAAACGACCATGCTATGAAGGGGACCTCGAAAAGGTTAAGCTTCAGGCTATTTGAGGTAGATTGAATGGTTATGTCATAGAAGATTTTTTCACGCTATGATTTTTTCATACATAAGAATATTTCATTTTTTTCAAAATTGAAAGTGGTGTGTAATAGATAATTGTAATGCCCCGACCCCAGCTACCCAGAGTTGGTGCATTACTTCGTAACATTGGCATGATCACAAAAGATCAAGTCTCAAAAGACCGATTAGTTTAGTAGCCTTGGAAACACTAGATACATTCATAAGTCTTACATTACAGCATAAAGTGAAAATATAATAACAAAGTCTTCATAGTCCACACTCATATCCTCTTATGACTATGCCTGCAGGTCATTCATAAAATACTTCTTCACATCCTGGAAAATATTAAAACATTGAAAGGGGTGAGCTCAGATGCTCAGTAAGGATAACAATATAGCGGAAGCTTTCATAAACAAACATTAACATTTAAGGCAATGTATAACTAAAACAGAAGCCTTTTAAACTTGAACTTTAGCATAATATGGAAAAAGTAAAATGAAATAATGCCATTTACTTACTCACATGGATATTCTACTGGTCGAATATTCACATGAAATATCAATAACCACTTTCATAATGATGGAATGCATAATGCCAGACTATCATAACCATGTAGCCAAGGCCTCGTGCCAAGACTACAAATAATATTTTGTCAAGGCCTCGTGCCAAGACACTAGTTTGTCTCATGAGACCTACCGATGCATCGAGTATCTATAGCGGGCTCCACCCGTCACTTATTAAGTCCAATGCATTCCTCATATGAATAGGTTTAAACATATCATAAACCATAACATAATCGTATCACATAAAACATGCATAAAGGAAACATATCCTTTCCACATTTCAATCACAAGATATCAACACAACACATTGATATAATAAAAACACTTTCAAAACCATTTTCAATACCAAAATAAAAGAAAGTTAAAACATTGTATTTATTTTTCATTTTAAAAAAATTTATGGCTTGTAGAGGAATCCGAAACTCAAATAATGGTCACGGCGGTGGAGAAGTCGTTGTCGCCGCATATGTATGACAAGAAAAACATTCCCTTTTTGTCTTTTAGTAAAACGCTTCGTATAAAAAATATTCCTTTTGAATAAACCTAAAAGTTAAAGGGGTTTATACACCATATAAAAGAAAGTTGTGTATAAAACAAAATATGCCTCAATGAAAGGAAATTGAGAAGAAGTATTTACAAATATCATTTTTTTAAAATAAAATAGATCTATTATGTGTATTTACTATAAGTAAACATAAATAAAGTACAAATACAAGATAGGACATAATAATATCATGACATAATTTGAAAGTAGGAGATTAACCCAAAGAACGAAAATTGGGTTAAGAAGTTCCCTTACCTTGCGTCCTGTCTTGACTCGACCATTCTTTAACCTCCTGAATAATAAACTAGAGTTAATTTATACTTACTTAAAAAACTTTTTCAAGTTTTTTATTCCTTTTATATCACTTATTACCATGTTATGAACAT
The DNA here is from genome assembly GCA_963277665.1 of Viscum album. Classification (NCBI taxonomy): domain Eukaryota; kingdom Viridiplantae; phylum Streptophyta; class Magnoliopsida; order Santalales; family Viscaceae; genus Viscum; species Viscum album. The sequence goes on along the minus strand of OY728132.1, from coordinate 1,260,214,624 downwards.
TATGTAATTATTTAAGTTAATAACGGTCGTTTTGTCGATCTTTGGTACTTGAGTCAAAAATAAACTTCTTATAATTACAAGTTGTTCATGTGGTGAAATATCCATTATATATAGAATTATATTCATGATGTAGATATAATATATATCATATATATTCATTATATACATTCATTCATAATATTACGTAACATTTAGAGGTAAGAAATGAAATGCACCGTTCATGGAGACGGTAAGTCGTACGTACGCATGAACGCTACTTTCATTTATATTTCATATTTAATGGAATGAAATCATAATTATATAAATTTATAATATAATTCCAGTATAATATAGTGTATAATACCATTTACTCTATCCTTTATACATCCCACATATGGTATTAACGATTCAAATCACTTTGAGGGGCGGTAGTCCGCACTTCCTAAAATGAAAATATCGTGTTTACCCATAATGGAAACCATAAAGGTATGCCATAAATGAAAAATAAAAAATCATAAGAAAAACAAAAACATAATATATATCATATATAAAAATAGTTTCATCATAATGGCCACCATTAGAGGTGTTATATGAGTGTTGAACAATCATCATTTCGTGAGACAAAAATTCGCCATCCACAGAAACAGTATGTTCTTTAACCATTAGATGTAGGTGTGTGTACGTGTATCTCTAATACTTATTATAAAAACATCCTAGTATATTGAGGATACTGTTTTTGTTACAAAATAAATGAATAACAAGTTTTTATGGGGTTGGAGAAGCAAAATAATACAAAACAACATTAGAGAAGACATTACCTTAAAATCAGGTAAATCTTTTTGATTTGAGCCAAAGGCTTCCTTGGGAAGACTTATGCCCAAATTGAGGCTTCTAAGAGTAAGGTAGTAAAGTTGGGATAGTATTTGGGCAGAGTTTGGCCGAGAAAAATGGCTTTAAAGTGTGAATAATGTGGTAGAGGTGGGGGCCTTTTATAAGAGGAGAGGAGGGGCACTCTTGGAATGATTGAAATGTTACATTATTATGAAATTCTTTTTCAGATTCTAAAGGTCCCAAACTTATATATTTTGAGTATAAGGTGATAATTGTTCGAAATATTCTCATACAATAGGCTTTTTACAAGTGTAATGCTTAGATTTTACATTATCCTTCCATTTTATTAAAATCGTTAATTAATGAGGTAATCGCTGCATCATCATGGTGTCATAAATAATTTAATTTATTTAATGTCTAAAAATTATAAAATAAATATCATGATGTAGGAAATCGTTTTATCTTTCAAATTAATATTTATAGTAAAAAATATGACTTGTATAACCCCATTTAAAAATTATTTTAGTAAAACAACTCTTGTTTTTGACATTTTTATTTTAACATTAAATAAAAAGTTATTTATGTCCCTTTCCTACCAAAGTGACTCCATGGGGTCCCCAAGTTGACCCATGGATTGTCTTAGTTGTCCATGAAACATCCAATAGTGTTTGGACAAGTGTAAAGGTCATTCCATATTTTTATAATACTATTTTTACCTTAAATTTCAATAATTACCTTTAATCGCGATTAATTAAACTTAAAAGTTACTATTCACCAAAAAATTATTGTAATCCCATTGAACCACATTTTACATCATAATGACAACCATTTATGTCGGATTTTTGAAAATCAAATCACATATGTGGTAATGTTTCATTTAAACGAAAAATTAGTTATTTAACTACCACTTAGTGGTTTCACTATTCATCAAAAATTGAAATTTTTTAGAACAATGCCAAAATTTCACCCTAAGCTATAATTGATATTCCGAATCCAAAAATGATTTCTATTTTACAAAATTCCAAACATATAAGTTGCATTAATTAATTTTATAATTAATTCCCGCTGTCACAACAAATAGCATGTTTTTAAGAAACAATATATATCAAAAGATTGACAATTGTTTATGTCCAATTTCAAATTGAAATTATTTATAATGACCACCATTGGATAAAATAGTAAAAATATATTCTAATTATACTTTAAAACCACTCAATAGTATAAGTTATCACTATAAATTATTTTGATTAAAAAAGTTTTTTTTAAGTATTTTTCACTATTCATAAAAAATTGGAAGTTCTCAGAAAAATACCAAAAATTCAACATAGGCTAATTTCGATATTAAAAATCCAAAAATGAAGTCCGTTTTGAAATTTAAAATATATATAATTTCAAAATGTGGTTATTACTATTCATAACTGTGACATTTATTGGTTTCGGTGTGTTAGAACTCGAGGTTGCGTACAACACACGCTGCTCTATTATTCAAAGAGGAGTGTACCATGGAAGATTGGGGTGTTACATTTTCCCCTCCTTTAATAAATTGCGTCTTCGCAATTTGAAATTTTTCTTTGAAAATAAAAGGTTGAAAATAGAAAATACCTTTGTGGAAAACCCACATCGAAAATAAGGTTAATAAAAATATAACTTTAAAAGAAAGAAAGATAAGTACAAAGGTCACATGAGATAGCGCATAATAGGATTCTATGAAAATATGGATATGGAAGAAAAACAAACCATCAAGGTCTGATGGAGAGTTGTAGAAAACTGGATTAGGAGAAAGTTAACCATAAGAAAATCACAAACTTGTGATTGGTTAAACGGTCATTGAATCCCTAGTTGGAAAAGTTAACCGGCAACGTTTTTGTTTTAAGTTACCTTTTATAAAGTTGCGGAATTTATTTAGGAGATTTACTAAGAATGTAAGGGAATATACATACTTTTCATGTAGACTTTCATTCTTTAATAAATTTTTACCACAAACCCATATTTCACTCTAAAAGGTAATAGAACTCAAAAATATTCTATTTATCCTAATTGTATAAGCTTCCAAATATTAACACATACCATTTAGATTAGTAAAACTATTTTGTAATAACCAGGGACTTCCTGTAGGCTAGTGGTAGGTAATAAAGGCCTGTCGCACTATGGTTGTGGGTTCGATTCTAGCAGCTGTGTCCGACGCGACGGGTTATACCCCACCCTTCAGGTTATCCTTTTCTTAAAACTATAGTATTATAATATTTCAAAAATAATATTCATAAATGTTTTAACCTTAAACAATACTATCCAAGGTTCAACTTAATCCATTCCAACCTATATAGTTATCCAAAATACCTCTGTCCAGACTTTTTCTAAAAGGTCTCTAAATTCCAAAATCAATTGTAACATCAGATTACCCAAACAAAGTAAAGTTTCTCTTATTGTCACATACTTAAAATATGATTACCTTCATCATATTAAAACCTTAATGAAAAAACAAGTATTGCAGTACAATCCTTATATATATCACATTATTCTTATAACCAGAATATAATCCTTATTTCCAAAAGCACCAATACATTAATTATTCCACTTCAACTGTAGTAACAGCATAAGATTGTCCTTTATCCCTTGGACTTTTCTGAGGTATGTTTCCCTGACGCTTAGGACATTCATTTTCATAATGCCCCATTTCCCTACAATTTTAGATTTCAACATTGATAGCCTCTTTCTTTCCCTTGCAATCACGAGCCTCGTGACCTTTTTCTCCACATTTATAACAAACTCCCATTCCTTTTAGGCAAGCACTGGGGTGATTCTTCCCACAATTATCACATAATGGAAAATAATTCTTTCCCTTTTTCCCTTTATCCGTCTCTTGTTCCATCGTTCTCTTCTTCTCTTGCTTTACTTTGTTGTCATAAGACTTAGAGAATTCCTTTTCTGTCTTGATAGCACATGAGATAATATCTTCATACGATGAGAAGGTTTGTGAGACTAATTCTCGACGGAGAAATGGTTTTAACCCATCAAATAAACGATCAATCTTACTTCTTGGGTTACGTATATAATCAGCGGCATGCCTCGCTAACCTTGTAAAGTTATCCTCATACTTTGCGATATTCTCATCCTCCTTTTGTCTCAGACTCAGAAATTGCCTTTCCATATCTGCTCGATGGTCATGTGGAAAGTATTTTTCTAAGAAAAGATCTTTGAACTCTCTCCATTCCATACATGATACTTCTTCATCTTCCTTTGTATTTTGAATCAATGACCACCATTGATCAGTATCTCCAGTGAGGCGGTAAACTGCCATGATAACCTTTTCCTTTCACTACTCCCCAAGGCGTGGAATATTTTCTCTAAGGAGTTTATCCATTTCTCAGCTACAAATGGATTTGTACCCCCATTAAATGTTGGCGGTTGTTGCCTCATGAAGAGGTCTAACGTTGATCCTCCACGTTGCGGATCAGGGTGCTCCATACGAGTAAGGTTATTATTCATAACCTGAGTGAGTTGTCCCAGTATGGTAATAAGTTGATCAGCACCAGTTGTATCTCCATCTCCATAATAATTATCTTGAGCAGGAGGGAAATCCCTACACGGAGTGCGTGCATTGATACGGTTTCCATTCCTTCCACTAGGTGTCATTTCTAAACAATGGCATAAACTAGATTAGTTTATGAATCAAAATACATAAATCCATACTTATAAAATACTTAACATAAATTCAACTATTTATGGATATAATCCATAATCATAAAAAAAATCTTTGAGGAAGTATATACTCATAACCCTTCATAGTGGTTTGTAAAGAAAATGAGAATTATCCTAAGCATATCCCCCAGGAGTGTCATAACCAAGAGTGCAGCAAGGCCCGTTGTCGTGCACCAGTTCTCATTTGAGTCTAGCTCAAAGCGGTGTTTTCAGGTTTTACCCCTAGGTACATTTGTGCCAGAGCCGCCTCTACCTGCTCGTATCTAGACAGGGATGTATTTCTCGGAAAACTCACAAAATCTCTATAATACAAAAATTCTAGGAAGTTATTATATACCAATCCTCAAAGTCTATCTTCGGGATATGTGCTCTAATCAGAGTTTATCTAAATCTAGATTCCAAGGTTAGTACTAAACTGCCTCTGATACCAACTATAACGTCCCGAACCCAGCTACCCAGAGTCAGTACATTACTTAGTAACATTTTCATGATCACAAAAGATCAAGTCTCGAAATACCGATTAGTTTAGTAGCCTTGGAAACACTAGATACATTCATAAGTCTTACATTAAATCATAAAGTGAAAAACTAATAACAAAGTTTTCATAGTCCACACTCATATCCTCTTCTGACTATCCCTGTGGGTCATTCATAAAATACTTCTTCACATCCTGGAAAATATTAAAACATTGAAAGGGGTGAGCTCAGATGCTGAGTAAGGATAACAATATAGTGGAAGCTTTCATAAACAAACATTAACATTTAAGGCAATGTATAACTAAAACAGAAGCCTTTTAAACTTGAACTTTAGCATAATATGTAAAAAGTAAAATGAAATAATTCCATTTACTTACTCACATGGATATTCTAATGGTCGAATATTCACATGAAATATCAATAACCACTTTCATAATGATGGAATACATAATGCCAGACTGTCATAACCACGTAGCCAAGGCCTCGTGCCAAGACTACAAATAATATTTTGTCAAGGCCTCGTGCCAACACACTAGTTTGTCTCATGAGACCTACCGATGCATCGAGGAGCTATAGCGGGCTCCACACATCACTTATTACGTCAAATGCATTCCTCATATGAATAGGTTTAAACATATCATAAACCATAACATAATCGTATCACATAAAACATGCATAAAGGAAACATATCATTTCCACATTTCAATCACAAGATATCAACACAACACATTGATATAATAAAAACACTTTCAAAACCATTTTCAATACCAAAATAAAAGAAAGTTAAAACTTTGTATTTATTTTTAATTTAAAAAAAAGTTATGGCTTGTAGAGGAAGCCGAAACTCAAATAATGGTCACGGCGGCGGAGAAGTAATTGTCGCCGCATATGTAAGGCAAGAAAAACATTCCCTTTTTGTCATTTAGTAAAACTCTTCGTATAAAAAATATTCCTTTTGAATAAACGTAAAAGTCAAATGGGTTTATACACCGTATAAAAGAAAGTTGTGTATAAAACAAAATATGCCTCAATGAAAGGAGATTGAGACGAAGTCTTTACAAGGTCATTTTTTTAAAATAAAATAGATCTATTATTTTTATTTACTATAAGTACACATTAATAAAGTACAAATAAAAGATAGGACATAATAATATCATGACATAATTTGAAAGTAGGAGATTAACCCAAAGAACGAAAATTGGGTTAAGAAGTTCCCTAACCTTGCGTCCTGTCTTGACTCGACCGTTCTTTAACCTCCTGAATAATAAACTAGAGTTAATTTATAATTGCTTAAGAACCTTTTTCAAGTTTTTTATTCCTTTTATATCACTTATTACCATGTTATTAACATTATGTAATTATTTAAGTTAATAACGGTCGTTTTGTCGATCTTTGGTACTTGAGTCAAAAATAAACTTCTTATAATTACAAGTTGTTCATATGGAAAAATATCCATTATATCCAGAATTATATTCATGATTTAGATATCATATATATCATATATATCCAGTATATACATTCATTCATAATATTACGTAACATTTAGAGGTAAGAAATGAAATGCACCGTTCATGGAGACGGTAATCCGTACGTACGCATGAACGCTACTTTCATTTCTATTTCGTATTTAATGGAATGAAATCATAATGATATAAATGTATAATATAATTCCAGTATAATATAGTGTATAATACCATTTACTCTATCCTTTATACATCCCACATATGGTATTAACGATTCAAATCACTTTGAGGGGGCGGTAGTCCGCACTTCCTAAAATGAAAATATCGAGTTTACCCATAATGGAAACCATAAAGGTATGCCATAAATAAAAAATACAAAATCATAAGGAAAACAAAAAAATAATATATATCATATATAAAAATATTGTCGTCACAATGGCCACCATTAGAGGTGTTATATGAGTGTTGAACAATCATTGTTTCGTGAGGCAAAAATTCGCCATCCACAGAAACAGTATGTTCTTTAACCATTAGATATAGGTGTGTGTAATTATAGCTCAAATACTTCTTATAAAAACATCCTAGTATATTTATTATACTGGTTTTGTTACAAAAGAAATTAATAAAAAGTTTTTAGGGGGTTGGAGAAGCAAAATAATACAAAACAACATTAGAGAAGACATTACCTTAAAATCGGGTAACTCTTTTTTATTTGAGCCAAAGGATTCCTTGGGAAGACTTCTGCCCAAAGTGAGGCTTCTAATAGTAAGTTAGGGAAGTTGGTAGAGTATTTGGGCAGAGTTTCTCCAGGAAAAATGGCTTGAAAGTGGGAATAAGGTGGTAGAGGTGGTGTCCTTTTATAAGAGGAGAGGAGGGGCACTCTTGGAATGATTGAAGTGTTACATTATTATGAAATGATTTTTCGGATTCTAAAGGTACCAAACTTATATATTTCGAGGATAAGGTGATAAGGGTTAGAAATATTCTCATCAAATAGGCTTTGGACAAGTTTAATGCTTATATTTTACAATATCCTTCCATTTTATTAAAATCATTAATTAATGAGGTAGTCGCTGCATCATAATGGTGTCATAAATAATTTAATTTATTTAATGTCTAAAAATTATAAAAAAATACCATGATGTACGAAATAGTTTTAGCTTTCTAATTAATATTTATAGTCAAAAATATGACTTGTATAACCCCATTTCAAAATTGTTTTAGTAAAACAACTCTTGTTTTTGACCTTTTTATTTTAACATTAAATAAAAAGTTATTTATGTCCTTTTCCTACCAATGTGGCTCCATGGGGTCCCCAAGTTGACCCATGGATTTTTTTGGTCGTCCACGACACATCCAATAGTGTTTGGACAAGTGTAAAGGTCATTCCATATTTTTATAATACTATTTTTACCTTAAATTTCACTAATTACCTTTAATCGCGATTAATTAAACTTAAAAGTTACTATTCACCAAAAAAATTATTTTAATCCCATTGAACCACATTTTACATACTAATGACAACCATGTATGTTGGATTTTTTAAAATCAAATCACAGAAGTGGTAATGTTTCATTTAAATGAAAAATCAGTTATTTAACTACCACTTAGTGGTTTCACTATTCATCAAAAATTGAAGTTTTTCAGAACAATGCCAAAATTTCACCCTAAGATATAATTGATATTCCAAATCCAAAAATGATGTATATTTTACAAAATTCCAAACATATAAGTTGAATTAATTAATTTTATAATTAATTCCCGTTGTCACAACAAATAGCGTGTTTTTAAGAAACAATATATATCAAAAGATTGACAATTGTTTATGTCCAATTTCAAAGTGAAATTAATTATAATGACAACCATTGGATAAAATAGTAAAAATATATTATAATTATACTTTAAAACCACTCAATAGTATATGTTATCACTATAAATAATTTCTATTAAAAAAGTTGTTTTTAAGTATTTTTCACTATTCATAAAAAATTGGAAGTTCTCAGAAAAATACCAAAAATTCAACATAGGCTAATTTCGATATTAAGAATCCAAAAATGAAGTCCATTTTGAAATGTAAAATATATATAATTTCAAAAAGTGGTTATTACTATTCAAAACTTCTACTTTTATTGGTTGCGGTGTGTTATAACTTGAGGTTGCGTACAACACACACTGCTCTATTATTCAAAGAGGAGCATACCATGGAAGCTTGGGGTGTTACAATAATAATTTTGGGATAAGAATAACCATGTCATGAATTGAGTTGGTTGGATTTTAGTGGTTCAGTCATTATGAAGATGTCCATGTAACGGAGAAGGGCTACCCCATGAAAACATAGAATATATTATTTAATATTATGAGAGTCTTGGTGAACATGTTTTGACTTGGTGAGCCATATTGTGATGTGCTAGTCAATGGATAATTTTGAGTTTTCCATAATTATGTGTTTTCCATGTGTGAGATAGAAAATTTTAGGATGTAATTTCAACACTTCAATAGAGAGTTTAATTTTGGGGAAGTTCCCATGGAATTAGAAGTTCAAGGTTTCATTTCATTAAGAATATAATAATCATGTCATGATAGTGATAGTCACACCATGAAAAAATCGAGTCAGCAAACCTATATGTTCAAATTTCCTATCTTTCCATAGGGATATTTTAGAATTAAATGGATTATCATGACTGAGTTTTTAAGAGTTTTATTAAAATAATTTTACCATATTAATTATGTTTAATTGAATATATATTGAGTGTAAAATATAGATATTCTATGTAGATATCATAGATATATTTTTATACTCATTAATGAGGAATAAGTATCATGTATCAAAAGATATAGAGATAATAAGGAGTTGCAGGCTTGTAATTGAAGGTCGGAAAAGAAATAATCCATGAGGTTATCTCACTAGAGGTTTATTGAGTTCATAAAAGTGGGTCAAATTTAAGTCAATTGTTTCATTAATGATGGCGTAAACTCATTATTTTTTCATGAGGATCAAGGAAATATAACTTAGAGAAGTTTTTATTAGTTTGAGTGGTTGATAGTAGTGAGTTATTCATCCTATGAGGGTTGTAAACCAATAGTGTCAGTATGCCCTCTCTAAAATATGAAAACCGGTAGTGTGCTTAGTATTTCAGGTTCATTATCACATAATCATTTCATGATCCTTGGATTATCCCATTTTGGGTGAAACAATGAAAAAAAATTATATCATTTTGTTATTTTCATTATCAATTCATATTAATTGTGATGGAGAATAGTGTCCCTAATAATAGTGGAACAAGATCATTAAAGATGATTATTTTCTAAAGATAGATATACTATAATTACCCCCCCCCCTAGTTTTTTACCTTTACTAGGACCAAAATAATCAATAATATTGTATTATTCATCAAACTACCATTTGTTAAAACTATATCTTATCATATAAGAGAAAACAAGATAAATACATAACAAATTTATTCTCAATATTTCAAATATTTAAATAAAACTATCACACCCAACTCCTTGATGTATCAACCCTTTTCTCTATAACATGAATGAATACTTTAATCTATATTTTTCAACTCTCTATAAGTTTTTTACTCTAATATATTTATAACACTTTTAAAACATATAGTTGGTATCATATAACCTTCAAAATATAAGAATTTATTTCTCTAACAATATACCTAATGTAGACTCTCCACTGGGTTTCTTTCAACTCTTTAGGTAATCTGAGAAATTCCCCCTCCAATGGCCAAGATTTCTATATTAGAATAAATTTTCCTCCTTGAATCCTCCATTAGGTTTATAATACTTTTATTAGCTACTCAAAGAAAAAATGATAGAATTTATAATAGAATTTTACTTAATTTAGTTTAAATATTTTACCTCTTTCACTATAAATATACCACTTGATCCTAGACCTCCCATGTCCAGATCAGCTATCCTCAATATATTAAAGATATTAGGTAAAAAAAATTTGAAATCCTTTATATTTTAGTTTATAATAAACTATTAGAACATTTCTATTAAATAATACAGAATGAAGTCTACAGCTATATAAAGTCTCAAAGGACACCACATCCTCTACAATTAATTAACATACCCAATCATATTAAGAATATAATTAGAAACTAAAGTTCCTTTCGACATCTTATATCTAAAATATTACATTAAAAACTTGTATCTATCATTCCTAGTATGTTTTGGATAGATCCTTTTTAGGTTATATATCATCTTGAATGAATATATATTCTCATTTTAAATTTTCAAATTAAGATCCATGGATACTAACATATGAGTGTAGACAACCATGAATATTTCTTATAATTATCATAAGCATCCAAATATATATTTTGAATGGCTTTACCTTTTAGTTTTTTAGGAATTGTATTCTCAAACACATATAATTTTCCTTCTTTATTGATATTGATTCTTAAGTTTTTCTACTAGTCTATAAAATTTCTACCATTAAGATTTTCCTTCTCTAAGACTGATCTAAAAGTTATGTTTTATGTTGATGATTCCATTTATATTTAATATAATATTTTATCATATGATTATCGACATTTATATTCATTTAATATGTATTTTTATTAAATTATCTCCCACAAAAATGATGACCCGTTTTAATTTACATTGTATCCATTAGTGGTCCAAAACCCATATATCACTAAGCAGTGAGTTCACTTTAGTGTTACTCTCACCACTTAGCTATGTAGGTAGGAAATTATTATAATCATATTATATATTTATCTTATATAGTTATATGGACAACCCTTTATCTTAGTCTATTATATATATTCACTCAATATTATTCATTTGGTATCCTATCTTATAGGGTTTCCTAGCTAAGTTTAACCCAAATATCATAATGTGATTTAGTTACTTAACTCTTAGGGTTATCCATTTCCATCAAGCCTTAGACAAGATAATCTATAGGCACCCTGCTTTAGAAGAACCTACCCAAATAAATGATTTATGTATTGGAATGTTTTTTATTTATAAGGAATCTTACACTTAGTAATTAATAAAGGTTTTTATCTCATCATATTATCTCATTTATTCCCTTTATATACGAATGCTTATAATTATTTAGTTCTTAATCTATATTAATTTAACTAAATCAATATTTTTAAACCATATTGATGTGTGACTCTTTACACAACTCATATTTTGTTTTACTTACCCAAATTAAAATTCATTTGTATTTACACATATCCAAATACATCACATACATAAATTATATGAACCACTTTCATGTAAAGTCTTTATAATCATATGAAACCAATAATCCCCATAAGAGTAAGCATTGATTGATGGATATTCAAACCCCACTTTCTTAGATAGAGACTAAGCTCCCAATACAATGAGTAATATGGCCCAAATTTCCTATACCCATGATTATTTACTTAAGATATATATCAACTCCATCAAAATTCTAACACTTAATATATATATAATATAATTAACTTATTAATTAAATCACATAACCTAGTACAAGTCAAAGTACTGAGATAATAAAAGTAAACCAATTATCAAACATATCATGTAATTCCATATATGCATATATGATAATTTATAGAATCAATTTAACTCTTTAAACTGAAGAATACATCTATTCATTATATAAAAAAATATCTATGAATAAAGTGGGTAATGAACTAAATAAATAGATGATTTATAAATTTACGCATGAGAAACATATTTATAAAAAATTCATAAATAAAACTATTATAAACACTATGATTTATCCATGTGTTATAGAAATTGGATAATTAAATAAGTATAAACACTTTATATTTATTTCTAATATGAGAACTTCATATTATCCATTATATGGAATTTACTTAAATATATAAAATTTTATATATAATCCTTTTATATTTCATTTATATTATGAAAACATTTTACTTAATCAAAATATAATATATTTAGTATTATTTAAACCTTGATCATGTCAATTTATTAAAACTATTTTTGATGAGGATAAAATTAGTTCCTTAAATAATTCCACTAATTTGAACATTTCAGGTTAAAAATAATGAACTGTTTATAATTCAATATAAACTTCTTTATATTTTATCTTATTTTTATAATGTATAAACATTTTATAAATTACACTTATAATTTCTCTATGAACGCTTTATATCCAAATTATAAGTCGTGTCATAGAAACTCAAAAGGTATTTCAATATTAATATTTAATATTTTGAATATTTATTTATGAAATATTTCATAATCATTTAATAAGTAATTATTAACATGTTAAAATTAATTATTTTATAAAAACTTTATAATATAAAAATTTTTACAAAATACCTTTTTCTATTATTTATTTATAATTTATAAATTATATAATTCAATTCATAATTTGAAAACAAAGAAATTGAATTTTTCTACAAATCATATTTAACGATATCATCAACATCATAATTTGTGATTTAGTTCTAAACTACATCACAATTATTTATCAAACCACTATGGTTTGTGATAGATAATTATAGTTATTCCTTATAATTTAAAATATCCTTCATATCATAAACCATGGAAAACATTTGATATTATAGTTTGTGATAGGTATTGGTGGCCCAAGATATCACCTTGGGTGTCAAGGTTTCATAATTTATGACTAGAATCCATATCATTATTACGATTTGATGCACTATTTTTTACTATATGAATAGTTCATATCAGTGATGTCATAAAAAATGACACCCCATATCATGTATTATGACATACCAAAAACTAGAATATTTTCATTATATCGTGAATTACGATATCGTATATCATATGGTGCAATCCAATTGTAGATTATGACATCCTACAATATAAATATAGCCATAGTAAAAAATTAGTATCATATTTAATATTATAAAATAGGATATCCATTTTCTTTATTTTAAACATGATTTATGGAATGATTTGAATCATGTAAAAGTATTTTATACCACTGATGGATTTTTTGGGATCAAAGAGATCTTATTCAACACAATAGAAGTCAATAATAAACCTTATTTCCATGATATCTATAATATAAAACCTGAACCATGTATAATATAAAATGAAGAACATATGTACCTTATATCAAAGTTAGTTGACCTTATTTCATTTAAACATGAGTTTAATGAATATGGATAGGAAGAAACCAGTGGGACCCTTCCTCTATTATATATCAATTAGATGATATGAATCACTCAGTGATTGGGTGAGATCCTCCTCAACTCCCATGGAATGATAGTACCTCTCGAAAAAAAATAATGAGAGGAGAGATTTGAAATAATCGGACAAGATATCACACAATATTGGATGGAATTATATTTCAATGTCTCCTTCTGTTTTATATAGACCATAAAGAAGCTCTACGAGCCTTACATGAATTTACTTTAATGTTATAAAACATTCGAGTAAATTCCATCATTTATAAAATTTGTAACCTTCATCCATTCATGCATGCACTTATCTTATAAATACATTCAATGATTCTCCCATGTTTTTTATCATATGAAATGTTTATAATCAATGATATCTTATATGGAATATAAATAAAACATTAATTATTAACATTTGAATATAATAATCAATAATAGAATTCCATATGAATCATACATTATGATTAGCAAATATCATAGCATTATGATATGGTCATTTTGTATCATATGACTAGACTAGTTAATGGTATTAAAATATCAACGTATCATAAGAAATAATATACCCTAAAGGTATAAAACTTGTACTTTAAATATGTATTCCATACCCTATAACCCATTAATATCATACCATATGATATATCCAAGAATACATCATATATATAAAGGATTTTGGTAATATTTCCATCACTTTTAGCCCAAATTACCAAGTCTTTAGTGATATAATTCATTCTCTTCCTTCACATCCAAATTGTAAGTATTTTCATTATTATTTATTTAAAATTTATCGTTATTTATCCAATTCCCAAATATAATTATTGTTTCATATTTCAACATTTTAATGATACCTCAATTAATTAAAAAAATCACCATGTTCTCACAGTAATAATATTGGGATAAACTCAATAAGTTTTTTTAAATCCATATATAAAGAGAATGTCATTTAAGGTAATATTTTTCTCTTGAATTATTTTATACTAATTCTCTTAACCTTTAATGAGTTATCATTTCAAAAGGTTTCACCATCATAGTCATATTTTTAATACACTTTAAAAAAAATTATTGGTTATATGTGGTGAGCAATTACAATCCAATATCTAATCTCTTTCACTATTTGAATATTTGTATGCAACATCAACCAAAATTTTATATTCTTGGTCACTCTTATTTTTGTTAGATTTTGATTTAATTCTATGTTTTAACTAATTAGGTAGAATATTAATATAATAGTTACAAGTATGCTCTCATTGATCACACCTACCAAAAGATTCTTCAATAATATCAAAGATATTTTGTACATTTACATTCCCTTTGGGTTGTTACATTGGTCTTCCTCATGAATGTTTAGATTGTATCCACCTTAAATCACGAACTCACTATGATTAATAGAATTATATATTATACCAATAAAAATCTGCCTTATGGCCATACACACTACAACACTAACATGTCCCATCAAATCTAAATCTCCTCATCGGTCAGAAATATTGTTCCTTAAAATATATTTATTGATTTTTCTTTTACTCAAGACTCTATTTTTTTACTCCAATCAACCCATTCTTGGATGATATTTTTTTCATAGTGGAATTTTATTTATTCTTATCCTCTTCCTCCTTTTTATCCCATACACCATTTTTTATGATTTTAACACAATCATTTGTGATAAAAATATGTGTATCACTTTTTTGGTGATATTTCAACTTTCATTCACTTTTTATCATTATTGAATTTAGTTTTTTAAATTATTAAGTGTCTGAAGTAATTGTTTTATCTTTCTTAAGACAATCATAAAGTTTTAGAGATGAATTGACAACTTAATTAAATGGTTTCAAAGATTCTCCAATATCTTAGACATAATTTTTAAACTCAAATAGAAATTTCTATAAGGAAATTTTAACTTAAAGTAACCTAACATAAAGATATTTAACCTACTCATTCTTCATACCCAAATTAATTTTTTAACATCAATCAAATTTACCCTTTCAAAAATAAATGAATTTATATCACAAATATTTCTCATAAACTCATCTTATTTTTCATTATCCATTGAAAAACTAGATTCCTTAGTATTTTTCTTTAATGATGTGACTCATATTTCAATTTTTAAGTTTTATTTTATGAAAATAATGAAATATTTTCTCAATTTTAAATACCTAATTGTTTTATATTCTTAACTCTCATATTTACTATAGGGTTTATTGGTGTTATTTGATTGTTCCATTTAATTTATAACACATTCATCCTTTAATTATTTTTCATCAATATCACATTCTTCATCACAAAGTGATTCGTAATGATTTGAAAATAAATTACTATTATTCAATGAAATGAATTATCCCCATATTTTAGATAATTTTCTTCCATTATGACACCCTTTAAACTTTTTATGCCTTGATTATATTTTGGGTTCATCGTCACCCTATTATTCTTCATTCATATAAGGTAAATTTATAACAAATTATTTAATTTTTCCTTAATTAAGACATTTAAATAGAATTTTTTATTTATATATAACTTTTACTATTTTTAATCCTTTGGATAGAAATGAAATAAACTCATTAAAGTTCATTCTGTAGTGTTTAGATTTTTATTCTTCTTCATGATGCTTTTTTTATTCATTAATTTTCATATCTTCAGAGGATTTAAATATAGTATACTTCTCTGTTTTAATTTTCTTCTTCAAGAAAATTACTCTTCTAAAATCATAATTTATTAATATATTTTTTATTTTCACAAATGGTAAACTCAACCAAGTCTTAGTTCTATGAGATTGAAATTTTTTTATTAAACATATCTATTAAAATCTGCATCAAATTTTTTATAATGGTATAATCTTAAAAAAATTATCCACAACTCTTATTCAATAAAAAATCATGTTTACTCAAATAAAGTACCCATCCATCTATTTGTCTTCAAAAATTTAAATATCCTAAAATTATAGAAAAAAAAAATTGAGTTCAGGGCTCTCTAACATTATTTTCCCCTTCATGAATGTCATATAATTTCTTCCATATAGCATTTTCTATTTTGGAACCCACTTATCTTATTGATTTTTTATAATAATGTGATGAGAGTAATGCATTAAATTCACTCCCATGTGCTTCCACATGAATTTAATCTTTATATGCATAACCTACTCCTGTTTCAAGAATATGTACACCATTCTCAAATATGTTAAGAATATTTAGTCATAATTATATATAATATAGAATCATCCTTTATTTCTATAAGATAAATAACTTTTCATGAATAATTTTAGTACTATTTTTATTACAATAATTCATAATATATATGAAAATTATTAAACTAAATTGAAATATAATTAATAAATAATAAACTCAAATCCTTGTTAATAACCTAGAACCATTATTCTAAAACCAAATTGATTATTGATTTGTTATAGAATACCACATTATGATACCAATTATTATTCTTCTTAAATAAATGTTTCAACCATGGAGATAGGGATTTAAGTTTGCAATATATTGTAATTGTTGTATTTATTTTCAATAAGAGATAAAGATCTTGAGATTTTGGTAAAGTAAATATCAATTGAGTGAGAATGAAGGATCCTCCATGTTGGGAGGTGTAATAAAAGGTGATGGAATATATACTATTCTAGATTAATCTATAAGTTATAAAATTAGTATGAGAGTATTCTATAAAGAGATGGTCAATGAATATGAAACTACTTATTATTAGAGTTATGAGACATACAGGTTTAATAAATTTGTATATGATTATTGTAGAGAAATAATTAATTATATTAAATCAAAATTATTGATTCATCATGAGATAATTTTCTACCACATGATACTTGATGAGTTTTAAAAATAGGATATTGAAAATCATAGAGATATATGATTTATGTAGCAAAAAATCTTGGTGGAAGAGTGAGTATCCATATTTGAATTATCAATCATGACAGATTATGAAATAAATATATAATATCTATTAGATGATAAAGTTTATTGAGACCTAAATAGTTTATAAAAGATGAAATGTGTGCAACGCTTATTTTTTATTTACTGAATCACTCAAATTGAAGAATTATGATGAGTTAGAAGCTGAGAATTATTAAGGTGGTGGAGATTTATTGAAATATTCAACATAGATTATTTATATTATAAAATTTTCATTAAGAATATTATTTACTATTTTTGAGAAGTTTGATATATTCCTCAAGTCATTTAAGTTATTTTGAGATGAATTTGAGTGACTGGAGATTCCCTAAGAATATTGGAATTTGATTAAAACTTACTTTTAGAAGTTCTATAATCCTAAGTTAGGGGTGAATAATTTAAAAAGGAATACATAAGGTTTTTATCAAAATAAAATATAGACAAATTTAAGAGACCCCAAACTTTTATACATATTATTGAATTATTTTTAACATAAACATCTATTAATTATAACCCAATGATCATGAGGTCTAGTGGCATTGGAAGAATAGGTTCATAATACATCAAAGTGAGACTAAAATAAAACTTCTTTATTTTATTCTCCATAATGAGCTCCTAAATAATTTAGAGTTCCTAAAACAAAATGGGATAACCTAGGAAATATGTTGAAAGAAGGGGTGAGCTAAAAGAACTAATAAGGGAATAAAAATGACAAGGAAACATAACTTGTGAGTGAATGGTATAACATGATAACATAAAAGAGAAGACTCAAGGGTAATCAAATAGAAAAATAACGTAAATAACATGGTATAATAAGATCATGGAATCATATGAAATGTGGTTGCAACATAAAACATGAAATAAACATAAGACAATGTTAACCATAGATACAATATCACATAGATGAAAGAGACCCATAATGGATTAGGTTCACTTCATAATCCCATACATGATGTCTCATGAGACTAAAACATTAAACAATGCATTATAGGGATATATAATTATATTACCATATGTCACATTCATTACTGTGAATTCATATGTGTGCCACATAAGGAAATCAATCACAAGTAATAAACATAAGAATTAACCTTGGTAAGAAAATAGGTTGCATAATTTTTCCTCGTATCATAATCAAAAGATATTTCATAAAGAATGCATTTGATAAATAGTTAAAATGCTATATTACCCTATAAAAGGAAGGGAGATTAAGATGGTTATACATGTTAGATAAACATATACATAATTGAAAATAAATTCATAACATCAAATTTTATTGTCATTGATGAAAAATTCTTTAAATTATTATATGGAATATTTCTTGAGAAAAATACCCTTTTCACTTTGAAATCAATTCTTCAAAATCTAAAAAATTTTAACATATTATACAAAAAAATTATTTCTAAAAATAGAATCATATAATAATTATGAAGTAATCTTAAAATAATTTATTTCTTATGATGGTGTTTAATTCCATACATGTCATATAAGTTTAAAAAAATTCCATTCACACTATTGTAAAAATGTTAAAAAGTAACTCATTCAAAAAAATGAAAATAAGAATACTTTCAAAACACTTTATGAAAATTAAAACATTGGTGAAAATTTATTTAATAAATCATCTGGATAATTTTAGAAATATTCTTGAAAATATTTTTATAAAACAAGGATATTAAAGCAAAAGGATTTTTGATTGAATAGAAAAATAAAGACAGCTTTCTTAAAAACATTTTATCAATAGTTTTATGAAAAAAAATACAAGAAAATGGTACTATTACATAAATATTTCATGACTAAATTTATTAAAATAAAATCAAATGGTTTTATTAAAAAATAATAAAATATTTTTCTACTATGTAAATTCAAGCATAAACAATCCTGATAAAAATTCTATTGAAACATAAAACCTTACTGCTTTGGTAACTTTTGAATCATAACTAACATGAATTAAGTGAATGAATTGTAACTTAAGATATAATTAATTAGGAATTATTCAGAATATAATTTGTAAATGGGAATTATATACACAATTTAAAATAAATTAGGAGCAAAAAAGAACATTTTTTTCAAAGAATGATGTTTTGAGACGAAACCCTTACCTCGAATCCAGACTTTGTCATGTATGTATTTTATCTCTTCTATAATAAGGTTAAATAAATCATTTTTTTCTTAATAAAATTTTATAGGTTAAATTCCTTATAATTAAAACATTTACTTCATTTATTTTAATTATGAGTTTAATTATTTAATTAGTTATGTCCACATCAGGTGTTTTGAAGATGCTCAGTTCATTATTTCAAAACGACATCAATCTGTTGACCATGGTCAAAGTGGTAATTATTCCATAATACATAGAATAATAATAATTATACAATTATCATTTTTATAAATAAATTATATTTTTTAAATTAACCATGAATTATGGTTATGAAAAATGAATTACATTACAATCATGGAGACGGTAGGTCATATGCGTGCATGTTTAACGTTTCAATTTTTAAATGATCATAATGGAAAAAATTTAAGTGTTATTTTAAATTTAAATAATTATAATAATATAATAAATATAATATTATTTCCATAAATATACTTACATATACCATTCATGTTATGTGGTAATAAAAAAATAATCACATCGCTTCACATAGTGGCAGTTCGCCGTACACATGAACGATGTTATCATTATTTAATAGATGTTAAGGTAAGAAGTTATATGATATATTAGTTTTATAGAATGATTAATATTTCATTAAAATCATATATAAACATTAAATCAGTCACTATAAACATCTATGATAACTGATGATGGAAAATGAATTACCACGGTTCTTGAGGCGGTACTCTGTTGTAAACATGAATGATGGTTTTGTTTCCCATTTTATGTAAGTGGAGATGGATTTAGTTTATAAAATTAAAATAATAAAATTTTAGTATATGGAATATAATTATTTTATTATATCATAATTATTGAATAATATTTGATGGTTTTTTGAGAATAAATAAAATAAAGATGCTCGGTTAATGATGATGCCTCTTTTTCAGACTGCCTCTTTATGATTATACCTAAAGCCTCCATAGATTATCTTCATGATCAAAAAAGGACTCTAGGAAGTGGTGAGGGAAGTATGAAATGTATTCTGTTAGTTATTTTCTTATCCAAAAAGATTTTTAAGTGTGAATAGAAGAGGATAGGGGCGCCCTTTTATAAGTGGGGGAGAGGGCATAATTGGAATTTTTGAAAAGAAAAAGGTATAACCATGTTTAACCCATGAAAAAATTCTCCAAAATGGATAATCATAAAATATTTTATGATATAACAATGATATTTTCCCATAAAATAGGATTTAAATAAGTTTTTATTCCATTTTAACCCTTATATGTTTAGTTTAACCACCGGGTAAATCTGTTTTAACCTTAACTGCGGTAATTAATTTCTACTGTTTTTACTATTTATTATGAAATTACCATGTCAAGATAATTTTATATCTGAGAGGGGGAGGGGTGAATCCATGATAGTTTTTTCTTTTATTTTTCCATACAAATGAAACAACATTCTCCTCATATTAAATATTTCATTCCCTGTTGAAAACAAATCAAACACGCATCCACATGAACACATTAATTTACAAGGTTAATTATTAAATAAGAATATCTATGTCCTTGGTATGGTTTGGAAATAATCTAATACCACACAATACACTATAAAAAAATCATTTTGTGTGGAATAAAATGAGTAGTATATACCCATTCACTCATTTAGCACTTTCAAAACAATCTAATAGTACATGTTCTCTCTCTAGCACAACTGATGTAATACAAAGTTTTTGTAACAACACATGTTACCTATAATTCTTTCTCAACTTCTAAAAAATTATTCTATGGAAAAAAATTCTTCAATTTCTTACCTATAAGCTGGTAAAAACTTCAATGTCTTTGATATATAATTCCAATCTGATTTTCAGTCCAATTATCCCAATCCAAATCTCCTAGTCCGATTGAACAATACAGAAATATATCTCTATAGAACATGGTTCAGATAATTTTGAACACCTTCTTTCTCAGTCCAAAAATTCCAATACGATAATTCTGGCTAATATGAACATCCTGGTCTAATTATCCATCCCGATATGATGACCAACCGAATATGATGAGAAGCATAATGCGGTAATTAGCTAAATATGATGATTCGGTGAATACATTGAAATCCTGTCTCTTCAACTTCTACTTCCATCCAGCAACACTTCTTTAATAAATACACAATTCGAAAACCTATTACTTTCTCCCTATAAATTCAGAGCTTCTCTCTATTCCTTTAAATAGTACTATTGTTATCAGTGAAGTACGATGTGATTATCATCTTTTAAAGGTTACCCAAATGTGTTTTGGTTGAAAATCCTGAAAATTTTCCCGCTTAAAAAAATTACCCAAATTTTCATGTATCCTTGAATTTTGGGTGCATTTAAGACATCGTCAACTCTTCTCCATTGTTATCGATCCTTCTTTAATCTTTTAAACACTTCAACTCTCTTATGACTTCTTTCACAGACATAAATCTTATTTCAATTCCCATAATGATTCACTCGATCTGGTTTCATCATTACGATGCTTTTTACTAATTAAATATATGAAGAAATATACCACTTTAATCTTATTCACAAACTCCGTTATGATTATTCATTATGATGCTATATTCCAACTGTTGAAAAACAAACGCCTTCTCTTAATTTCATGCTCGTCCTAGACAACACATCCAGTTATTTCCATCAGCTCTTTTCTTGATCTTCTTGAATGAAGTGATTCAATCATATCTACTTCTTCTTCTTTTCAGAAATATAAATTGGTACAAACTCTGATACGATGAAACTTTACCCAATTGAGACAATTGAAAATAAATTGTAGTTCATATTTCTCTTTAGAATACAATACCACTAACTTATCCTGAACAAAAAAAAATCTTCTAGTGAATATGATGAACTAATCTTAGTAGATTTGACTTCAGCAACTTCTTACTTCCACAAACATCAACTTTTATCATGACTTCCTTCATGATTTTGAATACATTCAGGGTCAGCTTAATCATCGTCTGACTTACATTGGAAAGTATTATAACTTGAAAACTAATTCCTTTTTTCCTTCTCATCCTGAATATGATTAACATGAATGCAATTGATATGATTACGATCAGAATAAATATGATCTCTAGCATCCTTTTCTCTTTCCACCCAAATCCAATCAATCTAAATACAACTAACACCATCTCTTTCACTCCCCCTTTATTTCATCAAGATTGCATCACAATCTTATAAAATACTTGTGATTTATGAGAATTAAAATATTATCATTTCATCATAACATTTAAATTGTATTCAAGCATACTCTGATTCTCCTCATTATGATCAAACCATTCAAAACTGGATTCAGGGTGAATTTGATGACTATTTACTTCCAGAAAGACTCTTCCTCAATACGATTGACCTTTCCTAGTATTTTGAGTTTTATTCCTTTAATATTATTTTCAATCTTATTTTAATCAAATAAAAAGTGAGTTGATTTTTTTTCAACTCAAACTTCCTTGAAAACAAAAGACAATTCCTGAATACGATCACTTTCCTTATCAGCTTGGTCCTAACATATTATGACCAAAAATTAAGATGAAATTATTATATAATATTAATTATTATAATTAAAAATATTGAATCCAATTTTTCAAATTAAATTCATATAATTGGTGGCATTTAACTTAAAATTAAACCCACGGATGCGGTGTAAAAACAGTTTTCCAAAGAAACTTTTTTCGTAAGTATAAAATGTTTTTATATATAAATTAAATATAAAATTGATTACAATGACCTAAACAAAATTAATAATTAAATTATTGAAATAAATTAACTTTTAAATTATTTTAAAATAAAATATAACTTTTTAAATGATTTAAAAAAAGGAACTTTTCAATAAAAACCAGTATTTTTCACTATTCATTAAAAAAAATCTTTTTAGAAAAATCAAAAAAATCACCCTAAGATAATTTTAACATGTTGATTCCAAAAATGAATTTATTTTTTTAAAATAAATTTAATAAAAGTGTAGAAAATGAATTTTATTATTTTTTTTACAAAATGTAATAATATCATTTTTTGATAAAAAGTGTTTTTAAAGCCTATAAAGACTTTACTAAAAAATTAAGTAATTATTTATTAACATATTTTATTTATCCTTCACAATTAATTTTCAAAAATTAATTATTTCTATTCATACCAAAAAAAATAATGGATAGGTTATAATGATCTTGTTTAAATAATAATTTTAATAGTATATTAAGGTTAGTTAGAACTCAATTTTTCATGTCGCATACGCTATCGAACATGGCTTTATTTTTGAAAAAAATAAGGGTGTTATATAAAGTGTTGGATATCACAATGATATGTAAAATTATATTATTGATACATAATGGGATCTAGGAGTCACATTTTGATACATAACATCTTTAAAGTGGTATGGTTTTCTTGCTAATATACTAGGTCCATACTGAAATGTGAAAAACGTAGGATCACATTATGATACATAAGATGATTATAATAATAAAAAATTTAATACCTCAAAATTCTATGTAAAATTTTTGAAAATTAAATGCGATTATTTCTAGACCAGGCTCTAAGATGGAACGTGATTCTGAGCCGTAGAGTGGATGGAATGTATTTTCAAACTATTTTTAAATTTAATTAAACAATCATGGGAGCAGGTTTTTCTAACTTATAAACCAGTTCCCATATCAAAAATCTGAGGGTGTCGTTGAACTCAAAGCATCAGGATTCTCTTAGGAAGGTCCTAACATCGACTGGAAAATTTCGACCGAAAAAATATAGTTTTTGGGACTTTGAGAATAAAAATAAAATAACATAAAATGTTATTTTATTATTTCTCTTCATCGTTACGCAACGACTCATCAGTACAACGGCGCAACGATGAGGTGTTGTTGAATCCATTAATGAAACTCATTAATGAATCAACGTGGTGATGTTGTAATGTGAAGCACGTCTTCGTTCTTTAATTAAAACAGGAATTCAGGGTTGACAAAAAATCATGGAATTCCTCTGACGAATGACTAAGGAAACCTCTCCAATGATGAATGTTGGAAAACTGGAAATTGGAGATGACACCCTTGGTGAGAGGATTTGGGATCGAAGATCAATGGATGATGAAATATGATCATCCTCAACCAATCTACTTTTTCCCAGGTAGGGGTTTAAATCTAAGTGATTTTTCCCTTATTCTTCTCTTTTTATTGAAGAACGTGGATCAACTCACTAACTAGTTGATCTGAAGAGAAATTATTCTTGTGGGATTGGGAAATATTATTTTGGGTTTGATATCAAGAATTAAATCTTGGTTATTTGAATTATGCTTTGTGATTCCGCTGACAAAAACAATTTTGGGCCGACAAGAACAAAGGTTGGTTTGTTTATTGGGTGTTCTCTGTGATCCCCTCTCACTCTCTCCTTGTTCTTCACCGACGAACCCATGAGGTTGCCTCAAATCTTTTTTGGGGGGATTCCAAATGATTCTAGACCCCCATATCGATGTAAAAATGGTGAGAAGTATGCAGTAGTGACGGTGACGCCCCAAGAAGCCTAGAAGCGCAGATGGATCAGGAAACGGACCATTAGAGAATGTCGGGTGGCCCATGGAGGAAATTTTCGGTGTGAGATACGATCGGAAGTGGCCCGTGGAGATGGATTCATGTGGAAGGAGGTGCTTCCTGGTGATGCGCCAAGGTTGTGAAGGCCATCGCCAATAGGGGGTGTGGCGGTGCAGGGGGCAGTGTAAGGACCTGACCCCAGTTTCTCAGAGTCGGTGCCTTATTTTATTATATTGGTATATAAAAAAGGAATATGAATCTTGAAGTACCAAGTATTTTAGTAGCATTGGGAAACAATATACATATATAAGTTCAAAATTAAATCATTAAAGGAAGATACAACACTAATTAATTCCATTAGAATCATCCATGCCTCCTTGATTATGACTGCAATTCATTCATAATTTACTTATTCATATCTTAGGAAAATGAAACATAAGAAAGGGGTTAGCTCAAATGCTTAGTAAGAGTAATCAATACAAAGTAATATATCATAAACATAAACATTATGCATGGTGAATAATTGAAACACATGCCCTTACAAATAATAAACTTGAACACATTATGTTAGGAATATGATCTGAGTAAATAATATCATAATAAAAAATAATCATGGGTATTAAACTAGTCGAATAACCACATGAACTTTCAATTACTATAATCATAATAAGGGAAGTGCACATTCTATACATTCTAAAACATTTTTTCAAGGCCTCATCCAAGATGTGAAAAAAAATTAAGGCCTCTTCCAAAACCATATATCGAATTGGGAAGGGCCTCATCCAATTCCACATCTATTTGTCTCATGAGACCTACTGATACATAGAGGGGCTATAATGGGCCCCACCCATCACATATTAAGTCCAATGCATTACTAATATGAATGGTTATTAACATAAATAACATATACATTCATATTTAAACTATTATATGAAATATAAATATCTTTCTCCGAACATTAAGCATAAACACTTACAGTTCAGAGTAAATTGGTGAATGGTTTTAGGATAGTACATCCTTGGTCAATCTACTCATAGACAATCCAATAAATATTTTATATGACATCATAAATTATTAATCCCAATAATACATAATAATCAGTAAGAGTGTTGAAAGAGACGAAAATACTCTTATAAAATCATTAAGCAATTCTTGAGATAAATACTCTTTTATTTTGAAAAGAAGAGTTATTTTGGAAAAATATTTGTATAAAACCAAAATTGAAGTAAGATAGTACTTTAATAATAAAATTAATTATTTTATAAATATAATTGTTTCCAAAAATAGATTATATAGTGCCCTTGAAAATAGTTAATAATTGGAGAAATTCCCTTGAATTGGGCATGTATTTTGGAAACCATTTTCAAAGTTCTTTTTAAAATGTGTAACTATCCATAAAATAAGGATGTATTCTGGTTGGTGAACATATATAGAACACACACACAGAATTTATGAGGATTTTACAATAATACATAATAATTTCATTGAGGTAATTAGACAATGAAAGTAACCTGAATGAAAATGAAGGTTCGGGTGGAAAAACCCTTACCTTAAGTCTGAATATGTTCCACTCTTGAACTTAAGGTCCTGGAATATGAAATTATACTTATTAATAAATTATTTCAGAACCTATTATATGTGTATTTATTTTATCACAATTCTTTTTATTTCATTTATTCCCTTATTGATAAGTTATTATATTGAATTCTGTCGCTCCAGAGTTTTCATTTTCTTTATTTTCATAATCGGTTCACTTGTTCTTAAGTAATGTAGTTCATGTGCAAGGGATGTAAATCTCCAGAATTTAAATTACATATTATTTATGAACATCCATAAGTTTTAATGTTAATTTATATCATTTGGTCACATTCCTAGATGATGAATCATTAGATGATATATTTATGACATTCACTTAGATTATTTTAGTGGTATTTTTATTATTAGGAACTAGTTTGGTCATGTGATTTAATAATATGTATGTATACTAGTTTATGAATATTAATTAGGTTATAATAAATATATTAAATTCTGGTCCAACCATAAAAATTGTTTCATGAAAATTAATTAATGATAAATTGAAGATCAAAACTTCGTCATCCACGAAGGTTACAAATTGAAACCTCATGGGTGTTGATTTCATTTATCAAATAAAAGGGAGGGAGTAAGAATATTGATGATGGTTCTTCAATTCACATTATATAATTCCAGTATATAGATGATACTAGATCTATCATGGTAATTTAGATAGAGGAGGTTAGGAGAGGATAACAAAAAAAGATAAATTGAAATGAAACTAAATGAAAAAGAAAGGATTTTTACCTCTTGAAATAACCTCCTTGAGAACCTCCTTAAGGGATTGGATTTTTATCTTTTGGAAAGACCAAGAGTTTCTTGGATGTGGGTAGTGACTAAGAAAGTTTATTTGGGAAGAACTTTGATAAGCTTCAAGTCTTAGAGGAGTGAAGATAAGAGGGAGTGAGGGGGGTTATAGTGGAGGAGAGGAGGGTTTTCATAATTTTTAATCATTAGTTTATTAATTTCCCTCAAGACCAGAAATAGTGATGATTCCATGACCAATAATAGTAATATATTCATGTGAGTTCTAAAAAAATGGGCTTACATCACTTATTATGTCATAAATAGTGTATTTAACTGATAATTTGTATATATGGTATTTTACTGTATTTCACTATTCATCAAAAATTCAAGTATTTCAGAAAAAATACAAAAAAGTAACCTAAACTATTTTTTGACATTTAGAATCCAAAAATGAAGTCCATTTTTCAAAAAAAAAATTCTAAATATGATTAATTTAATATTTAATTAAAACCATAATTTATTGTAAAAAAATATTTTTAAAATATTTATTTACTTATTCCAAAACATAGGTATATCATACTTCCACTTGAATATTATTTATATAATATCATAGGTAAGGTTAATATTCATTAGGTTATATCACTATTTATAAGGGTATGTTACTATTCATAATGGTGGGCTACTATTCACCAAAAATTAAGTTTTTATTATCGGACTCCAAATAACTTACTGATCGCAACCGTGTATGTCAAATTTTTGAAATACACATCACAGAAGTGAAAAGCTTATGTTTAAAGGTAACATAGATCTTAGTAGTTCATTATGTTGTGATTTCATGCGATTATGACATATTTATAAGAAATGAATTTTCATTGAAAAAATATTAGGACGTTACAGGCGGTGCAGGTCGGGCGTCGCGTCGGTTCGAGCGATCTGCTGGGCGGGCCGCAGCGTGCACTGGCACATGGTCTATGCTAGACCATGTGCGGAGGGGAGGCGGTCGGACTCAGCCGGCAACATGGTTTCACAAACTGGATTCCTTTACGGTGTCCGGGCTAGACCCAAGCCGGCCTACCGATGCGGGCTGGGTCGATGGAGTGAACTGGGTTGCTGGGTGGCCCGAGCTCGAGGAGAACTAGCCTGCCATGTAGGCTAGAGGAGAACCAGCCCACCATGCGAGTCAGATCCATCAAATCCTAATGTGTCTGGCCACTGGTCCTGGCTAGACCGGGTCAGTTAGGGTCATACGAACTGGGGCAGGTCATGTGGGACCCCCAATATGGGTTGGTCGATTCGGTCTGACCAAGTTCGATCAGGCCCAGACGCAACTGGCCCTAGTTTACTAAAACGCAAATATCTTTCATATCGGGTGTCCTATTTA
Organism: Viscum album; assembly: GCA_963277665.1. Lineage (NCBI taxonomy): Eukaryota > Viridiplantae > Streptophyta > Magnoliopsida > Santalales > Viscaceae > Viscum > Viscum album. The sequence continues at coordinate 1,260,185,805 of OY728132.1, read as the reverse complement.
CGCATCGTCTACATCATTGTGACCATTGTGATGAGACAATCCTCTGGGTATACTCTAAGTGAGTTTTCATGGAATTCAAGATATGACCGAAGGCTTGAGGAGTAAATTCTCCTGGAATCAAGTGCACTGGAGAGTGGGAATCCTATGGCTGGTTGTGACATGAAGGATATGATGAGTGGGACTTTGGTGGTCAAGTAGTAGAGTAGAACTAAGTTGTTCAGTAGCTGTGTAGACCTTAGTGGTCTAGTATCCAAGTGGACCTCAGTGGTCCAGTAGCCGAATGGACCTTAGTGGTCCAGTAACCGAGGGGACCTCAGTGGTCCAGTAGCTGAGCAGACCTGAGTGGTCCAGTAGCTGAGTAGACCTTAGTGGTCCAGTATCTGAGGGGACCTTAGTGGTCCAATATCCAAATGGACCACAATTCTTTAATAGCTGATAAGATCTCAGTGGTTCAGTAGCCCAACGGACCTCATTGGTCCAGTAGCTGAACGGACCTCGGTGGTCCAGTAGCTGAGCGAACCTTAGTGACTCATCAAGGATGATTCCCTCATCAGTAAAGATAATTCATCTTTACGATGAATAATATTACTTTCTATACTTTGATTTATACATGTGTATGTTGTCTTTGGTTTGGGGTCCTTGCTTTGCGGTCTTGCTTTGTGGTCTTGCTTTGTGGTTTTTCCTTTGTGGTTTGCGGTCCCTACTGAGTATTGTGTTACTCACACCTGCAAGGGCTTCACCCACACATGTCGTGTCTCATGTAGGTGATCTATGCTTCATCAAATACCTTAGTGTTTCAGGACTAGGTGGTGCTTAGTGATATGGGATAGACAGGCTCACTTCTACGGCTAAAGGAAACTACCCTTCACCTACCCTTCATGTAGGGTCTCTAGTTAACGGACCGTGGAAGTTATACATTCCTTTGTGGAGTTGGGCTTGTATTCTTACCCCTTTATACTTTCAATTTGTATTGTAATCCAAGTAGTTGTATCAGTAATAGTTTTGGTTTAATTTGTGTTTACTTTCCACAGTTTGTGCTTTGTGTGTGTGTATAGGTTTAAAGGAAATGCCAAACCTTTTTGGGATATGACTACCTGGTTCTAGTCGCTAACCCCTAGCCTATAGAAGGTAGGCTTGGGGTAGTCATGGCATGGGCCTTGAGGTATGGGTTGTGAAAAAGTGGTATCAGAGGGCGGTCAGTTCTACCATAAGAACTAATAGTTTGTAAATTTTTATGGGGAAACAGTGTTAAGTGTTTCGAGTTCGGATTTCAGGCTAGGGAGTCCAGTGTTAGTGCAGCGGCCGACATATCCATACATAAGGACCTTGAATTCTGCTTTCCAAATCGATACATGAAAACATTGGTTTCATAGGTAATTGAATGTTTTATCATGATCTTTCTGATTCAGATTCAGCTCACCAGGTATAATCTATTAATTGTGATTCATCTTGATCTCTTTCAGGATGCCTCCATGTAGACAACCATCCAGGATTTAGATGTTTGACCACGAGGATGGTCCATAGAGTGATGAGGATTCAGTACAAGGATTATTTCATGAGATGGAACCTTTTGGCGGTGTCCCGGCTTTACCATCGCCCGTTTTTCATCAGTCACTACTGGCACTAATAGAAGAGGACACACATAGGCTGAGTTCCTTATAGGAGTTCTAGAGATAGAGACCTCCCAAATTCAGGGGAGAGACAGATCCTCAAGACACTAAGGATTGGATGGAGGTAGTGATGTGATTCATCTGCTTAGTGATGATTCCACGTGACCAGATGGAAGTTTTATCCGCGAGCCTTCTATAGGGATTGGTTGGGAGATGGTGGAGTTTTATGATCTAGACACATGAGTAGGTGGCCCTCACCTGGTCTGACATCAAGTGTATTTTTAGGGAGGAGTTATTCCCTCCAAATTTGTGCTTAATGTTCATACTGGAGCTGTTTCACCTATAGTAGGGAATCATGATAGTGTTTGAGTACTCTGTGAGGTTCACAGACCTCTCCAGTTACTCTACGAATATGGTATGGGACCCATTCTTCAGGGCCCAGACCTTTGATATAGGACTTTGACAGGAGATCAAGGATTCGATGACTTCCCTCAGCATCCCTATGCAATCTAGGGTGCTAGATCAAGCTCTACTAGTGTAGATATTCCTTATAGAGTAGGCACCGATAGTGGGAGCTACCACTAAGTGACAGGTGGCTGAGTCATCCGTGGCGGGTAGCCAACAGATGATGCAGAGGCCCAAACGGTTCGGACCATTCAAAGGATGACCCTAGGACTTAGGGTCATTCGTACAAGGCTCCTGGGGTAGAGGGAGTCATCAGAGGATCATAGTATGCTATGTGTGCATTGGGTAGGTAAACATGGCTTGGGATTTCTTGACTCACCACGTAGAGGAATGACAGACATTCGAGGGACCACTGAGGCAGCAGAAGAGACAGCAACAAGACATTCTCTCAGGTGGCGGATGTGGAAAAGGAGTGGGACGAGTGACAAGAGGTGGGCATAGGTATGAGGTACTACCACCACCACCACCAGGTGGTCCACTATGGGCTCTAGGAGCAGGTGGATAGGGGCGGGATCATCTTTAGGAAATCGAGACATACAGTCCCAACATCCTAGAGATGATATGTGGTACAATCTGTGTTTTCTCCACATTAGTTGTAGTTTTCATAGACATAGGTAACAGTCACTCTTTCCTTATCATGGACCTTGTTCGGAGCTCAGGGATTCCAATTGATTCATTGTCTCGATCCTTATGATTAGAGACTCCTACATGAGGCGATTTGATGATCACACACTGGTGCTGATATGGTGAGCTTATTCTTGGAAGAAAGATCTTAAGCTGGGATCTCCTAGTAGTGGCATTGAGGCCTTATGATTTCATTCTTGGTATAGACTGGTTATCTGTAGTTCACGCTCAGATCAACTATTTTAGATGAAAAGTGCGGGGTGTCTACAGAGATGGGAGCTGGTTTTACATTGTCGGCGAGAAGGAAAACATAGTAGTGTGGGATGGACTCACACATAGAAGGGTTCAGTCGATCACTCATCAGTTGGAAAGAATAACCCTTGGTGTAGTGGATAAGACGATTCCATAGTTCCCGATAGTGGTGGACGAGTATGAGGACGTATTTCCAAAGGATATTCTAGGACTACCACCTCATATAGAGGTAGACTTATGCAATGTTTTTTACCCTGGGACAACAACAATATCTACACCTGCATATCATATGGCTCCCACACAGCTTCGGGAGCTGAGGGTATATTTAGAGGACTTTCAGAGGTAAGGGTTCATAAGGCCCATCATTTCACCATGGGTAGCCCCAGTACTGTTTTCCAAAAAGGCAGATGAAAGGATGATGTTATGCATGGACTTCCAGTGCCTGAACCAAGTGACTATGAAGAATAAGTATCCTCTACTGAGGATTGATGACCTATTTGATCAGATGAAGGGATCGAGATGGTTCTTGAAGATAGACCTTAGATCATGTTATCACCATCTTCGAGTACGAGATGAGGAAATCTCAAAGACGGCTTTCAGATGTCGTTATGGCCACTAAGAGTACTTGGTGATGTCGTTTTTTGTGATGAAAGCCCCATCAGTGTCCATGGGACTCATGAATAGGATCTTCCATCCATACTTAGACAGGTTTGTAGTGGTCTTTATTGATGACATCTTAGTGTATTCAACATCCTAGGAGGAGCATGTGATACACCTGAGGATGGTTCTGGACACACTCTGAGAGCACCAACTTTACCGAAATCTCTCGAAGTGTGAGTTATGGATACAAAAGGTACATTTATTAGGACATTTCATCTCAAAGTATATAGTTTTTGTGGGTCCAGCAAAGATCTAGGTGGTGCTTTCTTGGGATCCACCCAAGAGCATTACTGAGGTGTGTAGTTTCCTTGGGTTGGTTGGGTACTATCATAGGTTTGTACCTGACTTCTCCAGAGTGGTATCACTCATGAAGGCATTGAAAAAGAAGGGAAAACCTTTCATATAGATAGGTATATTCCAATAGAGCTTTCAATAGCTGAGGAAGATCTTGATGAGTGGTCATATCTTGAGGATCAAAAGGAGGGCACCGACTACGTGGTGTTCTATGAAGCATCAAGAACTGGGCTTGGTTGTGTCTTGATGCAGGGTAAAGAACAAATTTATTATATCTCACAATAATTGAGACCACATGAGCATAACTATGTGACTCGTGACCTTGAGTTGGCGGTGGTATTCGTCTCCCTAAATATGTGGAGACACTACCATATGGGAGAAGGATTCATCATCTACTATGACCAAAAGAGTATCAAGTATATATTTTTCAGAAGTATTTGAATCTGAGACAGCAACTTTGAATAGTTTTCCTCCAGTAATATGACTTTGAGATAGTCTATATGCCTAGGAAGTAGAATGTGGTGGAAGATGCACTCATCAGGAGATCGAGTTCACAACTACTAAATGAGGCCTTTGAGCAGTTTTCCTCACTTTAGATATACTTTGTGGATAGAGAGGTGAAAACTTTTCTTTAGTCAATGTTATTTTTCCCTCCACTCTTATAGAGAGTTAGGGAGGAACAACTTAGAGATGAAAGTAGAAAGACTACACATGCCCAGATGTCCACAGAGCATGCCTATGATGGATATTTGAAAAGTGTGGAGCACGTCATCCTTTTCAGAGGATTCACCATAGTACTAGTGATGTTGTGGGGGGGTGTTGAGGGAGTTCCATACATCCCCTTTGGTGGTAAATCTAGGTGTGAAAAAGATGTTCCAGGACCTCTAACTTCAGTACTAGTGATTGGGGATGAATAAGGTAGTGGAAGAGTTTGTCTCGAGATTCCTTAATTGTCAGAAAGTGAAGGTTGAGCACCAGGTTTCAGTAGGTTTGACACAACCCCTCGAGGTACAGTAGTAGGAGTGGGATGGGATATTGATAGACTTTGTGATGGGCTTACCATGTATTTACATGGGGTATGATACCATTTGGGAGATCGTGGACCAACTCACTAAGTAGGCCCTCTTCCTACCCATTCAATATAAGGGTTCAGTAGAGATCTTTGGAGGCCTCTACATGCATGAGATAGTTTGACTCCATGGAGTCCCATCTATGATAATATCAAGTTGTGATTCATGCTTTACCTCCTGATTGTGGAAGGGATTGTAGGATGAATTTGGTATTCAATTATGCTTGAGAATATCCTTTCACCCATAAAAGGATGGTCAACCGAGCAGACCATATAGACCTTGGAGGAAATTCTTCATGCTTGCGTTCTTGATTTTGGTTGTAGTTGGGAGGACCACCTATCACTGGTGGATTTTTCATACAACAACAGCAACAACTCCACCATCAGTATGGAACCATTAGAGGCACTATACGAACAACCAGGAAGGTCACCGTTATGCTTGACATACCCAAGGGAGTTAGCACTCATGGGTCTAGAGATGGTGCAGGCTACCACTGAGAAGGTTTAGGTCATTCGAGAGTGAATGAAGGCTGCATAGAGCTTATAGAAGTCATATGCTGATAGGTGATGGAGACCCTTAGAGTTCGAGGAGGGGGCCATGTATTCCTACGGGTCTCTCCTTGATGAGGGATATAAACATTTGGTTGGGGTGGTAAGTTATCTCTGAGGTTCATCGAACCTTTCCTAATAATGCATAGATTGGGCGAGGTGGCGTACCACTTGGCTATACTGTCGTAGCTAGCGAGGGTGCACGACATATTCCACATATCTCAGCTGAGGAGATACATGTCCAGCCCTTCTCACATCATCGAACATGGTGAGAGAGAGATTGAAGACATGGTGACATTCGCAGAGTACTCGGTGGAGATAGAGTATCAAAAGGAGAGTATCTTTCATGGTCAGTCAACTCCTCTGGTGCTTGTTTGTTGGAACCATAGTAATCTCTAGGAGAAAACGTGGGAATGGGAGGCTCAAGTTCATTCTCAATACCCACATTTATTTGACTAGCCCTTGTTTTGGCTTATGAGGATGTAAATCCCTAAAGGTGGGGAAAATATAATACCCCATAATTCCATGTAAAATTTTTGAAAATTAAATAGGAATATTTCAAGACTAGGGTTTGAGAAATTACGTGATTCCAAGGCCTGGAGAGTCCACAATGTATTTTCTAACTATTTTTAAAGTTCATTAAATAATCTTGCGTTAAGGTTTTTCTAACTTTTAAATTGGTGACCAGATCAAAAATCTGAGGAAACCATTGAACTCATAGTGTCGGTATTTTCATAGGAATGACCTAACATTGACCAGTGTAGGTCGACCGAAAAAGATAGTTTTCGAGACTTTGAGAAGAAAAATGAAATAACCTAAATGGGAAAATTCCACCGCACTCCCTCAGAGAGCAGTGATTCTAGGGTTCCATATTTTTGCATCTCCCTCATCCGAGAACCGGATATCACTCCGGCCCCAGCGTCTTCTTTTGGTGTTCATTTTTTCCTTGTCTCTGCTCTTGGTTTTTCATTGTAGCTCACTCCTTCTCATATTCTTGGGACTGATCTTGCAATATCTTCTGGTTTCATCTCCCTTATTCCTAAATCTTATCTGGTTTTTCCTCCCTTGATCTTTCTCCACTTCTCCCATATCTAATTCCCTCGACATCTCCAGCAGCTCTATTTCTTGGCTGTGTCACCACCCCCCCCCCCATCGCTAGACCTTCTTAAGTCTAGCCCTCCCTCTGCGATTGTCGCTCATTCGAGCGGTGACAAATGAGGATGGAATCGGCGGTGTTTCTGGGTTCTTTAGAGGAAATTTTTATCAACCTTGTAGGGAGCTTGACTCAGATGGGGATGTTTTTTTATTCCTTCTGGGATTTTTTGGATGATTTCAGTAGGTTGATGGTGTCGGTGGTTCTTCGCAGGTGGAAGATGAGCTACCTTGACTCGCGATTTCAACTTGCTCCGGTGAGGAACTCATGCAGATTATGTTTTGGCCTCTTCGGATTTTTGTGGAGCATTATCCCGGGAGAAGTAAGTTTATCCAATCTAGTTGAGGATGTGAGGGACTCAGGGTTTTGGTCTACCTCGGATCTACATGTTAAGGGATTGTCTGGTGTGGCACTATTGGATTTCTTGGGATGTTTTATGTGGAGGTGGTGATGTTTATGAATTTTGTGCACATTGTTATACTGTTTTTCTTTTTTTGTTCTGTTGTTGCATTCCTTAGGTGTGATTCTATGGAATCCATCTAGTTCTGTATTGGTCTCAATGATTCTATGTGTTCTCTTGAAGCGGATGTCCTTGTGAATACTTTATTCTATCATTGCATTTGGATGGTGTTATGTCATTAGTATCAATGGGTGTGAGGCCTCATTCGAGGGATGTGTGTGCTGACACCCATCATCATCCATGCATCATCTTGTGATGGATGTATGGATTCTTTTCTTAGAAATTTTCTCAGTGGGTTTCAGTAATTGCTTGCATTTCATCAGGTTAAAATTGTGGAAATTATTCTCATGCTTTGTCGGGTGAGCGGATTCAAAGATATAAAGTTGTGATGGAACCTTTCATCTGGATCTCCTCAACATTTTAATGTTGGTTGGAGAGGTACACCACCTCATTATATTTCCAGCATGGTTTTACTTCTTGATAGAGGGGTTGACACACTTTTTTGACTGATCTCATTTTTGCATTGTCTCGTGAAGGGGGCGATGAGATTTTCTTTCACCTGTATGGATGTTTCCTCTTTTGGTCTTGTAGGATCAGTTTAACTTGTGCATTTTGGATTTTTTCCTTTCTTGTAATGGGTTCCTATTTCCCATTTTTAGGAGGTCTTTTTCTCAATTCAAGGGGATTGACCCCGACTTTAAAAAAATAACTTGAAAGAGTTATTTTATTATTTATATTCATCATTATGCAGTGACTTGTTAGTGCTACGTCTTAGTGATGAGGCGGCGCTGAATCCATTAATGGAACTCATTAATGAATTAGTGTGGAGATGCTGCAACGTGGAACACGTCTTCCTTATTTAATTAAAATAAGAATTTAGGGCTGATAAACAACCCTAGAATTCCTTTAATCAATGATGAAGGAAACCTCTCCAGTGACGAATGACGGCGAATCAGAAAGTGGTAATGACACCCTTAGAGAGTGGATCTAGGATCGAATATTGACAGATGATGAAGAACAGTCATCCTCAACCAATACCCTTTTTCCCAAGTAGCGGTTTAAATCTAAGTGATTGTTCCCCTATTCATCCCTTTTAATCGAATAATGTGGATCAACTAACTAACTAGTTTATCCGTAGATAAATTCTTCTTGTAGGATTGGGAAATATTATTGTAGGTTTAATATCAGAAATTAAATCTTGATGATTTGAATTATGCTTTGTGATTCCACTGACAAGAACAATTCTGGGCTGACGCGAACAAAGGCTGGTTTGTTCATTGGGTCTTCTTTGTGATCCCCTCACTCTCTCTCATTATTCTTTGCCAACGGAACCACGAGGTCACATTGGACCTTTATTGGGGGTCCAAATGATTCCATACTCCAATAGTGATAGAAAAAAATTTGAGGAGTATGCGGTAGTGATAGTGATGAACCAAGATGCCCAAAAGTTCAGACAGATTTGGAAATGGACCATCGGAGCAAGTCAGGTGGCCCGCAGAGGAGACCCCTGGCATGTTGGTGTCGGTGGTAGCCCGCGGAAGTGGTCGTGGGTGGGAGGTGGTATGCCTTGGAAGCATGTCGAGGTGGTAGAGGCCGCAACCAGTTGGGGTCGCTGCAATGTAGGGGGTGGCTCTGGTCGGGCGCCACATCGGTCTGAGCTACCCGTGGGGTGGGCCACGTCATGTGATGGCACGTGGTCCACACTAGACCGCATGCGGAGGGGATGTGGCCGGACTCAGCCGACTGTGTGGCTGTGTGAACCGCACGCCAGCGCGCCATCCGGGCTAGACCCAAGTCGGCCCACTGATGCGGTCTGGGCTGATAGAGTGAATTGTGCTGATGGGCGGCTCGGGATGGAGGAGAACTAGCCCGCCATGTAGGCCGGGTGGGATAAGAAACTGGCCCATTGTGCAGCCCAGCTGGAAATAAGTTGGTCTGACTAAGTCGGATCAGATGGGAGAATGCACATCGGGTCGTTGGGTGACCCGGCGGGCTGGACCCATCCTGAACTGAGCCAATTTCAGCAAGGCCCAATGGGCCTAGCCACTAGGCATGGCCGAACTGGGTCAGGTCAGGTCAGTCGAACTGGTTCGGGTCATGCAGGGCCTCTAGGCTGGGTTGGTTAGGTCGGTCTGACAGGTCGGACCCAACCCGAACACAACCAGCCCCTATTTACTAAAATTTCAATATATTTTAGACCAGGTGTCTGATTGACGTGTCGTTTGTGGCATTGGGACCCTTGTGACGAAATGGACCTTTGGGTATAATCAAAGTGAGTTTTCATGGTAGTAAAGATATGACCAATGGGTTGAGGATTAGATTCTCTTAGAATCAAGCGCACTAGAGAGAGGGAATCCTATGGCTGGCAGTGACACAAAGGATATGATGAGAGGGGCCTTAGTGGCCTAGTAGCAGAGAGGACCTCAGTGGTATAGTAGGAGAGAGGACCTCAGTGGTCTAGTAACCTAGCGGACCTCAGTGGTCCAATAGCTGAGCGGACCTCAGGGGTCCAGTAGCCCAGCGGACCTTAGTGGTCTAATAGCCGAGCGAACCTCAGTGACTCATCAGGGATAAGACCCTCAGCTGTATAATATGATTCATATATACGATGGATAATATTACTTTCTATACTTTTATTTATACCTAGGGTGATCTGTATTTGCTTTTTGGTTCTTGCTTTTTGGTCTTGATTCGTGGTCTTTCCTTTGTAGTTTGGGGTCCCTACTGAATATTGTGTCACTCATCCCTGCACGGGCTTTTCCAGCATGTGTCCTATCTCGTGTAGGTGATCGACTCTTCAATGAAGATGTTGGTAGTCCGGGACCAGGTGGTGCTCAGTGAGATGGGACTAACGAGCATAATTCTATGTCTACATGCAGATATCCTTCAACTACCCTTTAGGTAGGGTCTTGAGCAAATGGATCATGGTAGTTGTACTTTTCATTTGTTGTTTTGGGCTTGTATTCTGGCCCATTTGTACTTTCAGTTTGTATTGTACTCTCAGTAGTTGTATCAGTGATAGCTGTGGTTTATTTTGTGTTTACTTTCAGTAGTTTTTTCTTTGTGTGTGTGTACAGGTTTAAAGGCAATGCCTTCCCTTTTTGGTATATTCCTAATCGGTGATAGTTTAAAGCCTCTAGCCTATGGAATGCGAGCTTGGGGTAGTCACAACATGGGCCCTAAGGGACGATTCATGACAAAAATAATTAATATTTGGTAATTAATATTTTAGAGGTGGGGTTTAAGATATTTCAAAGTGATATTTGGAAAAGTATCATAGGTACTATGGTATGTAATATTTTTTGACTGGTACATATGGTTTTTTACAACATATGTAATATTCCTTTGAGAATATGGAAGATATTTTGGATCATTTGATAGATATTATTGGGCTCAATGAAGTGATATTTAATATATTATATTTCTTATATAAGGTATATAATTTAAAAAAATTATGGATTTTGGAGAAAAAAAGTAGATGATGATTATGTTGATGTTTAGTGGATTAAATATCAAGATATTTTTGGTCAGTAACAATGATTCAAGAAAACTAAGTAGTATTAAATAGAAATTTTGAAATTAGCTTGGTGTGATAATTATAATATTTCACATTAAAATATATGAAATCAATTATTAGGATCAAAACCAGAATTCTCATAGGGTAAAATATTTAACTAGTTTTAAATGAGAATTAAATGAGAATATTCCACCTATGATCATGTACACGTAAAAGATAATAATTGGTGTAGGTATTTTTGAATGATCAATTGAAGAATCTTAATAAGATGAGAAGGATCTGAGGTCATGGAAAATAGTCTCACATGATATATTATTGATTAAATATCATGGGTAATAAACCCATGTGATTTTTTGAGAGGTTGAGTATAAAGAGAGAAGAAAAAGAAGAAAAAGAAGTTTTGGTGTATTGGATAAAAGAGAATAAGAAAATAATATTGTGATTCTTGGAGATTATGTATATTTAATAGTGGAGTGAGAGAAAAACTTATTATATTTAGAGTCGAAAGATCATGTGTGTTGAGGAAGAATAATATTATGAGTAATAAGTAGAAGAAATAAAAATAGAATAGTTTAGTAAGGTTAACACAGTAACTACTTATAAAAATTATATATGTATAATCCCCTAGAGTAAAATAATAAAATTGTGGTAAGAATCAATGTATTGGTTGTATTTTATTATATTATGTCTGTAAAGGATCTTATATAAATGAGGAAGAAGATAACATGAAGGAACTTTTTGTTTATAAGTGTTGATTATTTTAAAGATTCAGTTGAGATGAATAGATTAGTGTATATAAAACTATATTAGATTATATATTAGCTATCAAAGACTCTTATTAGGTAATAATATCTTATCAGTGGATATAGTGACACCTAGGAGTAAAGAGGGGGATCTTGTTCATTAGTGAGTATGGGAGGACCAATTATAAACTGGTGAGAGTCAGTATAAAAAATGTTAGGAGAATGTATAATATTGTTAGGAGATAACGTCAGGTTTAGGGATGATACCTTGAAAAGTTCTATTTACTTGATTATATTAGTGGATATCTCTATATTTGAATCAACACAAATATAAAAAGGATATTGTCACCCATATTAGGGGTAACTCTTATAAAAATGATGTCTGTGAATGTACTTACTAATTTTATACTTTTCATGTAGTGTGGTATGTTAGGAATTAAAAAAAATTCATTATCCCTAATAGGAGTGGATGTTTTAATATTAAGAGGGGTAATTAAAAGATTAAAAAAATGGTAAAATTGGTTCACACTAATTCACCACCCCCCCCCCCAGTGTGACGGTATGATCTTGTTGGGCATAACAAGTGGTATCAGAGCATAAGTTTTTTCCTTTGATTGAATAAAATTATATTTTATATATTTTTCATATGTTATATATGAATTTTATATTTAAAAAAAGATTTTTAGTTAACACATATGGCGAATAATTTTTCATCCCTATCAATACTAACATGTATTTTTTCTTATCCAAAATTTTAAATAAAATATAGAAAAAAGTGGCTAATAAATTGAGAAATATATTAGAGAAATAAGTTATACTACTAATTAATTGTAATCAAAGTGGTATTTTATCTGTTAAATCATTTGAGAATCATCCTCTTTAATAATAAAGACCAGAATGTGAAAATTATGTTCCTATTTAAACACTTGATAATTTTTACTTTAAAATAAATGATTATATAAAAAATACCCTATTGAAGTTATATCATATGTATTAGATTTTATCAAGGGTTTAATGGGTGAGAAAATGCAATTGGAGTTGGAATTTGATGCAATGGAAAAATTATTGGCAGTAAAATTGAAAAAGTGAAAATCTCTCATCAAACTTAATGAAGCCAAATAATAATCCTCATTGATCCATAAAGAAAAATTATCTATGGAAAAATAATTATTTAAAAGGTCTATTGATAATAAATGTAGTATTAATAAAATCTATGATGAAAATATCAATACATTTAAAGAAACTTGTAAAGACATTATAATTTCAAGGATACTCAATTAGAGATGAAATACAAAATAATTAAAGAGCTTGATAATTTTTTACGAGAAGAAAATAATATACATGGTTACCATATGTAGATAATGAGAAATTAATGTAAATATAGGGTGAAATATGTTGAATATTAGAAGAAAACTCTAAATATGAAATATTTTGAGCTAGAGTTCAATTTGAGAAATCTAGAAATCACTAAAACTAAATATTCACAAGAATATAAAATAGTTATTTGATTACATGGATATTTTTGAGAATATTATAGTCTATAAAAATACTTGTTCTCGTGGAAAGAAGGGATTGAAACCATCAGGAGATAAATCAACTTTATACTCAAATAAAGAGTTAACCCTTAATCTTAAAATTTTAGTTTTCGCTAACATTGTTTATATGAAAATTATATGATATATTGAAAAATATAGGAAACTTTGGGTAGAAAAAAAGTCTAAGAAACCAACCACTACATCAATGGTTTATGTAATCTAGTGTAATAATAATGTATCTCCAGTGTGTGTGAAAAATAAGGGTTGTTTAGCTCAAAAATAGCAAGATGAAAAATTCAGTTAGATTACAATGAAAGGTAAATGAACATGGTTTATTATCCATTATTGTTGATTTGGATGGTTTATACAAAAGTCCATAAATTTCTGGAATACTATGTCAATAAATAGAAGACAAATAAGTCCTTGATTAAGGGATAGTATATCTGGAATGAAGATAGGTACAACTGATCTAAGGAAAAATACATGAAAGAATAAAAATATATCCCTAAAGAATAAATTTTAAAGACATTAACATTTTTGTGGAATTTTAAGTAAATGTTTTAACTATGATGATAATTTTTTCTACACTACAAATATAATTCATACTCTTTTAAACAAAGAAGCCAAAAAATGATGAGTAAAAATTAAAATAATTAGAGAAAAGTGGATGAGATATATTCAGGGTGTAAGAAATGTTGAAAAGATAACACCGATGAATAATTCCAAAAAAATATGCTTCACAAAGAGGATATCTTTTAATGTGGAAGAAATGGCCACATCCTAGATATTTTCAACTAGTTCGTGAATATCCACATTGAAGGAAGAAATTTTAAGGGTTGAAGATAATCATTCCATGATAGAAACAAAAGGATTGGTTTGGTGGAAGACATCTAAGAAGAAGAATTATATAAATTTCCAAATAAAGGTGAGTCAAATATTGTTAATAATTTAGGTGAAAATATCCATGAACATTGACCATGTCTCTAAATAATTAATTATTATTTGGTCAACCTAGTTGAATATGGATAATAAGATGGATAAATCATAAAATAATGAATTTGTGTTGGTAGCTGATGTGAAAAATCCATATCCATATAAGAATAAATATTAATTTGAAAGGGATACCTTTCTTACCATGAATTCTAAAGTTTAAAAAATAAAAAATATAAGGAATAATGAAGAGTTATCATTATATTGGAGTTACAAAGAAAATAGTTTTTAGGTTAATAATAAAATCCCATCCTTGTTCCTCTCACTATGGATTATTGATGAAAGCACTTTATTCTCATATCTTTGCGTCTATTTTTCTTTTTATGGAATTAAAGGTGGTGTTTTTAAGGGTGGTAGAGTGTTTTTAAAATATTATAACATGTACTAATATCCATCATGGAGTTATTTAACTAGTATCATGATGTCTATTCATAAAACCTTAAATGTTATCAAAAATATTTTCTTGGAGTTTATTTTAAAAAAACTAGCCATGATAAATATTAATAAATCTTATACCTTTAGGGTGGTTTATTGAGAAACTTATAAAATATTATTATTTCACGTGATTCATAATTTCTAGAAAAAACTGAAGTTGAGGTATGATAATCATGCTATTTCATCCTTGTTTTGATTAAATCAAATTTTATTATTAAGGGGGGGGTTAAGATAGTATGTAACCTAAAGTGGGAGGAACCAAATTGTAATTGAATTATTTTTATGGGTATGTTGAGTGGAGTTCATGTTATAATATGTAAAATATTCATGTGTGTCCCCTGGAAAGAAAAAATCTAATTTGGTATCACATTTTGAGATGTTTATAGACAACTTTAATGTCTAGATTAATCCCTATTATTTTCTACATGAAGATAGATCATATATAATTAGATTTGATTAATTTATATCTCATTGATTAAGATAAATTTTATTTCATCCTTCTTTTAATTATTTCAAGTTTTACTTCCATAAGGTGGAGAATATGGAGTTTCAATTAGTAATGGAGCAAGATTTGAGTATTATTTTACCTACCTTTTGAACCTTTGTATTTATTATCAATAAGGTAGGAATAAAACATAGATCATGTTAAATTTGTATTGATTTTAAATTGAAATGAGTATTTTGAAATAATACAAAGGGGGGTATTTAAGTACCCAATATATTTTAATTTATGTATTTTTTATCAATAAGAGATGAAGATATTTAGAATTATGTAAAGTCTGTATAGGATAAGTTAGAATTAAGGACAAGACAAGTAAATAGGCGTAAAGAAAGTATATTGAATATATTCTTCTAAATATTCATTCATAAGTTCAAAAAGGAGAATCAGAGGCTTCTATAAAGATGTGATTAATGAATATGAAGCTATTGTTGGTTGTATTTTTGGGACATTCAAGTTTAAGGATACTATAACTAATGATTTTTGACATGAACATAATGTGATTCAATGAAGAGTTTTGATGTATGATGAGATAATTTTCTACCACATGATATTTTATGAGTTTTAAAAATTTTTTATTAAAAATATTGATTATTTGTGATTAATGAAATAAAAAATCTCATTGGAAGAGTTAGTAACCATCCTTGGATTATCAAGCATGAAGACTAATGCAATAAATATAAAATATCATTTAGATTGTGAATTTCATTGATACTTTAACAAAAAATAAAATATTAGGTGAGTGTTGCCATTATTTATGATTGAATTAAGCAATAAAATTTAGAAACTATAATGAGTTTGAAGTTTATAATTATTAAGATGAAATAGATTTATTTAAAAACTCAATGAATGGTATTTATATGCTGAAATATTATTTGGGAACTATGATAAAAAGTT
The DNA here is from genome assembly GCA_963277665.1 of Viscum album. Classification (NCBI taxonomy): domain Eukaryota; kingdom Viridiplantae; phylum Streptophyta; class Magnoliopsida; order Santalales; family Viscaceae; genus Viscum; species Viscum album. The sequence goes on along the minus strand of OY728132.1, from coordinate 1,260,170,053 downwards.
TTGAGAAGGTTTGAAATATTCATAAGGCCATTTAAGTTTTTTTTAAAATTAATTATAGTGATTTTAGATTCCCTAAGAATGTTTGAAGAGGTTCTGAGATTACTTATAGATGTTCTTGAATTCTGAGTTTGTGATAAATGATTGATAAAGGAATATGTAATTATTTTATCATAGTATAATACTAACAAAGTTATGAATCTAACTTTAAAACATTACATTCTCTTGATGAAACATAATGAAATCTAGGAGTCACACTATGATATATAACATCTTTCATATGGTATATAAGGTTTTCCTACTGATACGTAATATATCCCAATACATACAAAAGATATATATCGAGGTTCACACTAAAATAAAACAAAGGCAATATAACACTATGATAATTAATAAATATAATCATATGGAATAATTCCAAGTGGATACGTAATATTTCATTTTTTGTATGTATTATGTTATAGAGAAAGATTTTGTAAAGTATTAGAGGTGCTATAGTATATAATATCTTATAACTTGTATATAATGTTTTTTGTAGTATATGCAGTATCTCTTTGAGAACACAGAAGATATTATAGAGCATATATAATATAATTTTGTTCTCACTGTATATATACATAAGATATTCTATTTCATATATAAGGTTTATTATTTTGAAAAAAAATTCTAGAGAATAAAATAAAACAATTTTTATACTAATATTCGATGATTTAGATATCATGTTTTTATTCTTGAATATGAGTGATTAAAGATGAGAATTGAGGATAATAAATTAGATATTTTTATAGGATGTTGGTTTCATGATTTTGGTATTTCAAATAAAAATATTTGAAATTAATTATACAGATCAAAACTTAAGGTTTTATAAGGGGAAATATTTGACTTATTTTAAAGGATAATTAAATGAGAATATTCCCCATATGATTTTTTAAACATGGATGATGATAATCGGTGTGGATATTTTTGGAGGATAAATTGAATAGTCTTAAAAAATTAAGGAGTTTATATCGTGGGTAGTATTACCACAAGATTATTTATTGATTAAAGATCATGGGGAAAACCCAATGTGATCTGTTGAGAGGATTGGTATAAAAATACATAAAAAGAAGAATAGAAGTTTAATTGTATTGGAGAAAAGAGAATAAAATTAATTCTAAAATTCTTATAGATTCTATGTATCATGAAAATAGAGTGAGATAGAAACTAATGATATTTAGAGAGATCATATCTTGTGCATCAATGAAGAATAGGATGATAAATAATTGTAATAAAGAATGAGATGAGGATTGATAAAGTCCAACATTGTTGCTACATATAAAGATTATATGTGTCTAATACCTTGAAGTATAATAAGAACATTGAAGTAATAATAAATGTGTTTTTGGTATTTGATGTTATTTTTTCTATTAAATAACTTATATAAATAATTAAGAAGATAACATAAAGAAACCTACTAGTTATAAGTGTGGATTATTTAGGAGATTTGGTTGAGATAAAGAGACTGGTGTTGTAACACCCAAAGATTTTAAAATAAGAAGATTATGTAAGATATCATAAATGAAATTAAAAATTGATATCATAAAATAATTTATTACCCCATTTCTTTATGATATATTTCTTTTTAAATAAATATAATATTTTTGATAGCTCACAATGTACGCACACTGAGTTTGAATGAAATGAAATAATCTATTAAAAAAATATTATTAAAACATTACCATTATAACTAAGTTGTTAAATTTTAGGGTATGAATATTTATAAAAAAATTATGAAAATCATGTTTATATATTGACTAGAAATAAAATAAGAATCAATTAAAATAAAAAAATGTTTTATGAAAAACTGTATTTTTTTCTAAAAGATAGGTTAGTCGCACTTCATGCACATAATTTAAAATATATTTTAACACTTGTATAAAATTTATTTGAAAAATAAAAATTCATTTTTTTAATAATGATACAGAAATTATCCTAGGTTTAATTTTTTTTATTTTAATAAAAAGTTTCATTTTTTGATAAAAAGTGAAAAATATTGAATTATAATTGAAAACTGCCTTTTTGTTTAAATTATTTATGATGTTTAATTGTATTTTGAATTTGTTTTTAAGTAAAATTATTTCAATTATATATCTATAAATCCAATTTATATCATTTTAATATGTTTCATATTGAATTTTTATATAAAAAAATTATAAACTTTTGAACATTTTCTCTTTAAAAACCTATTTTTTCGTCACATCTGTGGGATTAATTTTAAATTAAATTTTTACACTTCTATGAATTTAATTTTTAAAAGCATATTTTATATTTGTAATCATAAAAATATATAATTTATAATAATCTCCACTTGAATTTTTACCAAAATGAATTGTGAAATAGTAAAAAATAATTTATCATAGTTAAGGTAAAATTAGATTTACAGGGAGTTAAACTAAGTAGATAAGGGTTAAAATGATTTAACTGACTTTAAAAACACAATGTACAGCCATATTTAAACCTTATATACTATAGGTTCAATAATTTTCATTTTTGGAAGCCTTGAGGATGATAAAAATGTGGGTTTGATTGAATATTTTCAAAAAAAATTACAAGTGTGCCACTCACTTTGCTTATAAATGGTCACCCCCACTCCTATATTCTTCACACATTAAAACCTCTTTGAGTTGTCTAATAACTACCCAATTAACTTCTCATATTACCTTATATCATCATATAATCCTTGTTTTTTGCATAAATCCAACCTAGGAAGGCTTTGGTGTAAACCTAAGGAGGATACCTGAAGAAGAGGCAATGTTCTTCAACGGGCATATTTATTTTATTTATTTCTCCACCTCCATAATTATTATTAAATAATGATGATATAATATCCTATGTACCTTTAATATACTATTATTCATTTATAATAAGTTCATGACCTAAAACTATCTCCATATCCATCAAATGAGTTATGAAATCCTCATTCTTGTGTACGGGGGACTACCGCCTCGCAAACCGATGCCATTCATTTTTTCATTACCCCCTCTCATGGTTGGATATGATGATGGATATAAATTTTATATATAATATTTATAACATAATTATACCTATTTATTTTTTATATCATATATACCTTTTTACCTTCCATTTCATAAGATATATGATAACATCGCTTGTGTGTACGACAAACTATTGCCTCATGAAGCAATGTGATTCGTCTTTCACTAATACTTCAAATGGAATGTGATAAGGATAGATTTAATGATTATATGTGATATAAATGAAATAATTATGATATTAATGACATATTTATCATTATTTAAATATAATATATCTTTTTCTTTCTTACCTTTTCACTCACTTAAAGATGATAACACCGTTCGTGTACATGTGGATTATCACCTTCATGAAGTGATGTGACTCTATTTTCATCCCCAAACCACATGGATGATAAATATAAGTATATAAAATGGTATATATGATATATGATCATTTTTTAAAGATAATATATTACGTATCTTCTTTCCATGATGATCATTTTAAAATGGGAATCTAACTCATGTGTACGTACAGCCTACCATCTCGATGATGGTAACGTAGTTCATTTTTCATAAGAATCTTTCATTATTGGATTTAAAAGTATAAAATTGATTTAAAATATTATAATTATTCCGTTATTATTATTCTATATATGTTTAAATAATGGCCTATTTGACAATAGTCAACCTACCAAATTCATTTTTAACATATAAGACGAATACGGTGAAAACATCTTATGTAAATTTAATTGATTGAGTAATTGTATAAAACATTGAAATAAGTAAAATAAAATTAATAATAAAATTGAAAAATTTTATCAATAAATTAAATAATTAACATAATTTTATTATAAAGTATGATAAAGACACGTGTGACATGTTGGACTCAAGGTAAGTGACTTTGTCTCAATTTACTTTCATTGAGGTATATTTTGATATTATACGCCTATACTATAATATGAGGTGTATATAAAAAACCTTTGAAATTTTATATCATAATTTTCACTATTATCAAGATATTTATATTTTTTTAATTTTAATCTTTCATGGGCCTTATTATTCAAATATTTCCAAAGTGATAGGGGGATTTTCTTTAAAAATCTATTTTAAAGTTTTTCCTTCCAACTATTTATCTTCAAAGTACATGTTTTTTAAAATGATTTTATGAAAGTGTTTATATGTAAATAAAATATATATAATGTAAATTTTATATCAATTTTAATTTTTTCCAATTTTTTAAAAAGGAATCTTTTTACATGTGTTATACATATCGTTTTGACAAACAATAAAAGGAATGTCCAATTTTAATGTTTACAGTAACAATTACTTTTTCCACTACTATTACTATTATTTGATTTTTATTTTCCTTTAAAATCATTCATGTATTCTTCTTAGAAAACCCCTTTTTTCTATTTAGGTTAATTTGGTATTGAAAATGGTTTTTCAAAAGAAAATGGTATTTTTTCAAAAATTGTTTTCAATATGGGTTTAATAGAGTTTTTTGATGGGTTTTATGATGAAAGTGTTTTATTTTTGATATGGTACTTGATAAGTATATGAAATAAGTGATCCCAATACATATTATATGAATGTTTGATCCCTATTATATCTCACAGATGAGCCCAATAGAGCTTATACAAAGGTTTTAGCCCCATTATATCTTTTGAAAAACAGGTGAGCCTGATATAGCTTATTCAAAGGGTGATCCCCATTATAGCTCTCCAATTAATTGGTTAATTATAATATTGTAATTTGTACATATTGTAACACCGCGAGATTTTATGAAAAATATTATTTTAATTTCTTATGTTGTATTCTACACCAAGATTACCATGCGCTATACACAACACCGTATTAGCTTGCAGTATACGCAACACTATTCTTGGACCGTGTTACACACAATTTTGATAATAGTTATTCTACGCAACATTGAGTATATATATATATATATATTAAATGTATAAATGAAATATGGTTGGATTCTGTTATACGAAACAATGAAGGATTCTTTCACAACACGCAACCCTAACTTGTCTTGCATTACACGCAATCACGACCTTCCTCGATAGCGTGTGGTGTACGCAATATCGGGTTTTAATAAACAATGTTATATTATTATAATATTGTCATGAACTAGCCTTTATGAATAGTATTAACTAAATTTTGAATTTTATAACATTATTATTCATCTTACACATTTCTAGAACATGGTATAAGAACAAAATAAATTTTTCGGGTAAAATAAATATTTTTCAAAAAATGCAGTTTTGCCGCCTTTGGATGGCGCACCCACATTAAATTTAGTTTTTGACATGTTTATATGTTCAATTTGACAAAATAAAATTCTTCATTTGAATCAGGATATAAAAATTTACATTAGATAATGTTTTGATATTTTTCCGATAACTTTCATATTTTAATGAATAGTAAAAACACGCTATATTTTAATTAAAAACAACTTTTTTCATCGTAATATCTTATGTGGTTAAATTATAATATTGAATGGTTTTAAAGTATAAATAGAATATATTTTTACCATTTAATATAATGTATGTCATTAGCATTGATTTTACCTTGAATTCGTAGGTTAAATCAATTCAATCTTTTGCAATGTTTTAAAGAAAAACTCGTTTTCTTTCGACAACGGGATTAATTTTAATTTAATTTCTACATATTTTGTGTATTGAATTTTAAAAAAATTGATTCCATATTTGGAATCAGTGGGTCCAAATTATGTTAATAGGATACTTTTTATTTTTGGGAATTATGAATAGTAACTACGGTAAATTTTATTTACCATAGTTAAACGTAAATCGGGTAATTAAGGGTAAGTATAATATTTTAAAATTACCCTAAAAAATGTCAAAATCCTATTGGATGACTAAAACTAGACCCATATCACCTAAGGGTCAGATTATATTCATTTAATTAAATTGTTTCAATGAAAATAATTTAATTATTATTAAAACTAAAGAATGTGACAACATGTCACTTTCTTAAATCTTATAAGTATAATAATTTTAATCTAGTGATAAACTTCATGAAACTTAGAACATGAATAGTCTCCAGAAATCTAATACAATTATCTACATCATAGGAATTTATTTAGAATTTTTAGGGATTAAATAATTATCATTTATTATGACACAAAGATGATGTAGTAATTATCTTATTAATGAAATATTGACATAATTTATGTTATAAATACCAAAATAAATGTAATTTGAGACTTTTTATGAATTACACTAATTTTATAGGTTACTATGATATATTATTGTTGATTTAATCAACTTTTTTCGAACATATAATTATGTTATGACTTTCACAAAAATCATATATCAAATAGTGTCAAAATTGACACAAAATAGTTTTTAAATCAAATATTATATTATTAATTGTTATTTTATTCCTAAAAATCTAAGGTTCGTCCAAATGACTTAGATAAGGATATATATATTAATAATAAACAATTTGGGGTTCTTTTGGCATGTTATAGTAAGTGTATTAACCATATAGTGTAAGAAAACAAAAAGACACGGTAAAAGTTAAATTATTTAACTTAGAGTTAAATCTAATTGATAAGGTTAAAATAATAACCTAAACTTGTCTAAATCCTATTGGTTGATAGGAGTTCGACCCATCCCCACATTAGCTCCAAAATAAGACCCTTTGGAACCATTATAAACCGATTTTTACTTTAATATAAAATAATATTTTGAGATATTCCTAAGGTGCCCCTCTCCTCCCTTATAAAAGGACACCTCCTTCCCCTCCTCCTCACACCAATTTGAGCACTCAAGCTCAGCCAACCCCTGACAAAATCTCTTCTCCACTTCCCTAGAAACATCCTAGAGGTTCTGGTCTTCCTCAAAGACCAATGTTAGTGCCCTAAGAGGAGGTCTCAAAGAGGCGCTTCAAAGAAGATGTAATTACCGTTACCAATTCTTTCATCTTTATTTCTTCTTCCACTTCTTCTTCTTAGGTTGTTTCATTATGAATTAATAACATCTGTATCACTCATATACTGATATGTTATTATAATTATGAAACAACCCTATTTCACAATCTATCCATCCTACGGAAAAAGAAATCACCACGCGTGCGTACGTACGGAATACCGTCTCCACGCCGTGGTGTAATCTATTTTCCACCACCACCTTACATGGATGGGTATAATGGTGTAAAGAATAACTATACATAGTTATTACAACATCATATTGATTCTGATATATTTTATAATCCACTCCAATTCAATTCAATATTTATGGAAATGATATCATCGCTCGTGCGTACGTACGGACTACCGTCTCCACGACGCGATGAGATCCATTCTCCATGTTAACCATTTAAGAATGATTATAAAGTATATATAAGAAATAATAATGAAATATATGACATTATAAAGCTACTAGATTTATGTATATATATATATATATATGTATGTCATCTACTTACTTCCATTCAAGACAATAAGGAAAGGAAAACAGCGTTCATGCGTACGTACGGACTACCGTCTCCATGAACGGTGTTTTTCATTTCATTTATCTATCTATTATATATATATATATATACTGAATATATATGATATATAAATCATATTTTATATTCTGGAAGTAAGTAAATCGTTATATAAGTAATAATAATGTCAAGAACAACAAGTCAAAACACCTACGATAAATGAAACGATTTTACCCAAAACGCTTCTTTAACATGGAATTTACAAAAGAACAGGTAATATAATGTCATAAGTGAACAATATATGATATCATAACAATGAATATGATTCTGTAATAAGTCAATGACATTATTTAAATCATTATACAGGAGGTTCGGACACATACGAAGCAAATCGGACCTAAGGTAAGGGAAATATCACAATCTCATTTTTATCTGAGATTGTTTATTCGTAAGTATTTACTGGGGTGTATTTTATCATCCACATCCATGTTTCATCAATATGTAATATTATTTCCATCCACCTACAATTTTTTAAATCCATTTTTACCCTTCGGTGAGTTTTTAGTAATATGTATGAAAGGAATCTTTTGTCGTTTTTCGTACGAGGTACTTTTTGACTTTTCCGACAAAAGTACGAAGAATGTTTTTTTTAACTTATATGGAATGAATGGATTTTTAAAAAATTATTTCTAAGAAGAATACTTTACAAGTTTTCAAGTTTATTTTTAATCAACTTCTTTTAGTTTAAAGTTTTATGACATGTTAAGAAAGGAAAAAATGTTTTTGAAGAAGAAAGGATATTTTCCTCAAGAATGGAGTTCAAGTGTTTTATCAAAATTAATTTCCATCTAAGATAATAAAGGGTACTGTTTTCATCCCTATTATTACATTGATTTGATTATGTTGTGATGGAATTATTTTTATGAATTCCTTTATTGTATATGAATTGTTTTATGATGTGATGATGTTTAAGATTCCCATTTTTATTACATGGGTTATGCGATGATGTATGATTTATGATTATGTGGCACACATAAGAAAGGATTCATTATAAGATGGGTGGGACCTATATCTCCCTCCAATTCATTGGGTAAAGATTTTATATCTCATGAGATAGACAGGGCTGGAACGGTAGGTTATACCGGTTCAGTGAAACAGGACTGAAACGAGGGTTACTCGATTCAGAAAGGGACTTTGTCCACTAAGATAGTCTTGGCAATGAGTCTTGACTAACAAGAAATGATTCTCTATGATTATGTATGAATGACACAAAGTTTCATGTTTTAGGTTATGATTATTTTGATTACATTTCACTGCCATGATTTACCCCATGTTATGAAATTATGATCTCTTTTGCAGGTTAATATTTCCAAAAGTTATGTTCTTATGAATATGATGTGATTGATTTTTCTTTTGTTTACCCTTACTGAGCATTTGAGCTCACCATTTTATGTTTTCTTTTCCCCAGGATATAAAGAAATGTTTTAGGTAAAAAAAAGGGAAGATCTTTATGGGAGATATTGAAGATCTTTCACCACGATTAGAAGATTACGTTCCGAGTTTCCAAAGACACTAAACTATTACGATCCTTGTGTGTGTGTTTTTGTTATGTACTAAGTATTCCGCAAAAGTAATGTAATGTCTATGTACGTCAGGATACGGGTCTCTACAGTTGGTATCAGAGGCAAAGGAGGTAGGAATGTATCTGATACTTGGGAACTCTCACATGTGAGCGTTGGACGAAGCATGGCTCTCCGCCCAAGGGCTTCATGAGGAAATGGCTTCCACTGGGGATGGTGGTGTGTCCCGCCCAGGGGGTGTAGCCGCCCATGGAGTGCCCTGATAGGTATCAATTATAGTCCACTGGAAGTAATTTCAGACCGCTACAGTTGGTATCAGAGGAAAGGTTTAGTCAACCTTTGGAAACTAGGATGCGAAAACGTTAGTGAGATCCCTAGATATATTTCTACGGTATGTCTAGGGATGTCCCTAAGGTTAAGTATACGTATAGGTTATAGTACTAGAACTACGCTAACGATCATAGAATTAAACCTAAGATGTTAGATATTGAAGGTACTCCCCCTTTATTATGTTGTTTTCCCTAGCATGATTTTTGCCTCTCACACTATTCTTTTTGGGTTTTAGACGATGGCTGGAACCTGAAGGAACCGTGTTGATCAATGCAATGGACAATGCAATGATTGTCCTCCTGAACAAACAAATGTTATAGGATATGGAGTGAAAAATCTTATTTCTATACTTACACAAGCTATGAATCATTCTGGACTTCCAAATGAGAAGAGAAGGGAACAATATTCTATTGAGTCCTTCATGAGGCAACTTCCACCTTCTTTCAGTGGGTCTTCTGATCCACTTGTTGCTGAACAATGGATCAGTACCACTGAAAAGATATTTTCAGTTCTTCAATGTTCTGAACATGATAAAGTCATCTTAGCAGTATATCGTTTGGAAGGTGAATCTGATCAATGGTGGAATCTTATCAAGAATACAAGGCAAAGATATGAAATTTAGTCCATGGAATGGGACGAGTTCAAGAACTTATTTTTCAATAAGTAATTCCCTCTTATTCTTCGAACAATGATGGAGAAGGAGTTTCTTGAACTAAAGAAAAAGGATGATGAATCTGTTGGTATATACGAAGCAAATTTTACAAGACTTGCAAGGTATGCATCTGGAATTATCATCCAACCTGAAAGTAAAGTTGATCGATTTTTCAGTGGCTTAAAACCAAGTCTTCGAAGGGCATTAGCTATAAGATAATTCAGTAGCTATGAAGAAATTGTGCGTTGTGCTATCAAGGTAGAAATGGAAGTTGGTGTTATATATCCATCTCATGGTTTTGACAAGAAACGAAAGATGGAGTTCAAGGAGAAATCTCAGAATAATGGTGAAAAGAAGATGAATGTTTCCTTATGCACAAAGTGTGGAAAGAAGCATGGTGGAGATTGTCTTAAAGGGACTAGAAAATGTTTTAAGTGTGGAAAAGAAGGTCATCGAGCAGCTGAGTGTCGAAGTAATGGAAAAAGGGTTTCTAATGATGTGAATAAAGCAAACACTGCAGAGAACGCACCACCAACACTTCAATGCTTCAAGTGCAAGGAAATGGGGCATTATGCTAATAAATGCCCTAATCCAAGGGTTAGTGATGATCAACATGAGCAACCACTGAAAGAAAAGGACAAAGGGAAGGCACATGCGATCACTATTGGCAATGTTGAATATGACAACAATGTGGTGGAATGATTAAGTGTTTATGTAATGGGATTCCAAAATAATGTTATATCATTGAGTATTGCAATATTTATTGATGTGGTATTCAAATTGATTGAGATATTTTTTGGAAATAAGATGATATGCGCATAATGAAGGGAAAACGAGAAAATGAAATGTTTAATAGTATTCATGAGCTCATGATTGATATAAGGACTAAGTGATATCATGGTTTGAGTATATAGAATTTTGAGGATTTTGGTATGTGGAAAGTGTTAACTTTATACTAAATTCATGTTTTCACTAAGGTATTCAAGAGAATACATGATTAAGGACTTTGAATGTTTGGAATGTGACCAACAAAACATATCTTATATGGGGATCAACGATGGTATTAAATCTCCGGTAATCGTTTTCACTATGTTATGAGAGTGGACTGCAGTATTATGGATAAGCCTAAAGATTGAAATGGATTATGTTGGACATAAGTTAGTATTGTTTAAGGATAGAAGTTTTTTTTCGATATTATTGATGGGATGTTATAGTAATGTAGTTTTAGAAAAAGGACAACCTGCAGGACGGGCGACAGCCCATCGCTTCGGACAAGGCTGTGGGAATCGAACCCACAACCGAAGTGCGACTGGCCTTTATCACCTACCACTGGCCTACAGGAAGTCCCTGTTTAGTAGAAACTAGTTTTATTATATTAAGCAGTATGATATATGAAGTATAAGTCCATTTTAGGAACAATATGTGATTAATCTAACTATAGATCGACTTATGTATATAATTTTTGCTAACCTTTTGTTTGAGACAGATGGAATGACCCGTCATTCTATCACATGATCTGCTAACACTTCACGAATAACAAATTCAACTTCATTTATTTAAGAGATGAAGTGGAAATTGTTCAACGCATGAACAACAGTTAGATTGTACCAAAATAAAGAAAGTATTTATTCTAATTCAAATTTTCAACTTTAGGGAAATGATCTTGAAAACCAAAAATGTTGTCCTAGTGATCTTATACCTGATTAATCAGATGGTACCTTATATCATCACAAATCTATGGATTTGTGATTACTGGCTTTTCCATAGCCATGTTCTCTACCACTCTCCATCAGAACATGATTGTTATATTTCTCTTCCATATCCATATTTTCACCTATGTGGAAACCCAGGGATTAGTTTATTTGGGTAACCGTTACATTTCATACTTTTGTTTTTAAAGATAAGTTTTGGTATTCCTTTTTACGATGTGGGTTTCTATCAAAGAAACTTTCAAATAGTAAACCATTTATAACCCCGACGAATTTCGAGGGTGAAATTCATTTTAAGGGGGGTAAAATGTAACACCCCGAGATTTTATGAAAAATATTATTTCAATTTCTTATGTTGTATTCTACACCAAGATTACCATGCGCTATACGCAACACTGTATTATCTTGCAGTATACGCAACACTATTCTTGGACCGCGTTACACACAATTTTGATAATAGTTATTCTACGCAACATTGAGTATATATATATATATATATATTAAATGTATAAATGAAATATGGTTTTATTCTGTTATACGAAACAACGAAGGATTCTTTCACAACACGCAACCCTAACTTGTCTTGCATTACACACAATCGCGACCTTCCTCGATAGCGTGTGGTGTAAGCAATATCGGGTTTTAATAAACAATGTTATATTATTATAATATTGTCATGAACTAGCCGTTATGAATAGTATTAACTAAATTTTTAATTTTATAACATTATTATTCATCTTACACATTTCTAGAACATGGTATAAGAACAAAATAAATTTTTCGGGTAAAATAAATATTTTTCAAAAAATGCAGTTTTGCCGCCTTTGGATGGCGCACCCACATTAAATTTAGTTTTTGACATGTTTATATGTTCAATTTGACAAAATAAAATTCTTCATTTGAATCAGGATATAAAAATTTACATTAGATAAAGTTTTGATATTTTTCCGATAACTTTCATATTTTAATGAATAGTAAAAACACGCTATATTTTAATTAAAAACAACTTTTTTCATCGTAATATCTTATGTGGTTAAATTATAATATTAAATGGTTTTAAAGTATAAATATAATATATTTTTACCATTTAATATAATGTATGTCATTAGCATTGATTTTACCTTGAATTCGTAGGTTAAATCAATTCAATCTTTTGCAATGTTTTAAAGAAAACCCCGTTTTCTTTCGACAACGGGATTAATTTTAATTTAATTTCTAAATCTTTTGTGTATTGAATTTTAAAAAATGGATTCCATATTTGGAATCAGTGGGTCCAAATTATGTTAATAGGATACTTTTTATTTTTGGGAATTATGAATAGTAACTACGGTAAATTTTATTTACCATAGTTAAACGTAAATCGGGTAATTAAGGGTAAATATAATATTTTAAAATTACCCTAACAAATGTCAAAATCCTATTTGATACCTAAAACTCGACCCATATCACCTAAGTGTCAGATTAGATTCATTTAATTAAATTGTTTCAATGAAAATAATTTAATTATTATTAAAACTAAAGAATGTGACAACATGTCACTTTCTTAAATCTTATAAGTATAATAATTTTAATCTAGTGATAAACTTCATGAAACTTAGAACATGAATAGTATCTAGAAAACTAATACAATTATCTACATCATAGGAATTTATTTAGAATTTTTAGGGATTAAATAATTATCATTTATTATGACACAAAGATGATGTAGTAATTATCTTATTAATGAAATATTGACATAATTGATGTTATAAACACCAAAATAAATGTAATTTGAGACTTTTTATGAATTACACTAATTTTCTAGGTTACTATGATATATTATTGTTGATTTAATCAACTTTTTTAGAACATATAATTATGTTATTACTTTCACAAAAATCATATATCAAATAGTGTCAAAATTGACACAAAATAGTTTTTAAATCAAATATTATATTATTAATTTTTATTTTATTCCTAAAAATCTAAGGTTCGTCCAAATGACTTATATAAGGATATATATATTAATAATAAACAATTTGGGGTTCGTTTGGCATGTTATAGTAAGTGTATTAACCATATAGTGTAAGAAAACAAAAAGACACGGTAAAAGTTAAATTATTTAACTTAGAGTTAAATCTAATTGATAAGGTTACAATAATAACCTAAACTTGTATAAATCCTATTGTTTGATATGATTTCGACCCATCCCCACTTTATCTCCAAAATAATACCCTTTGGAACCATTATAAACCGATTTTGACTTTAATATAAAATAATATTTTGAGATATTCCTAAGGTGCCCCTCTCCTCCCTTATAAAAGGACACCTCCTTCCCCTCCTCCTCACACAAATTTGAGCACTCAAGCTCGGCCAACCCCTACCAAAATCTCTTCTCCACTTCCCTAGCAACATTCTAGAGGTTCTGGTCTTCCTCAAAGACCAATGTTAGTTCCCTAAGAGGAGGTCTCAAAGAGGCGCTTCAAAGAAGAGGTAATTACCGTTACCAATTCTTTCATCTTTATTTCTTCTTCCACTTATTCTTCTTAGGTTGTTTCATTATGAAGTAATAACATCAGTATCCCTCATATACTGATATGTTATTATAAGTATGAAACAAACCTATTTCACAATCTATACATCCTACGGAAAAAGAAATCACCACGCGTGCGTACGTACGGAATACCGTCTCCACGCCGTGGTGTAATCTATTTTCCACCACCACCTTACATGGATGGGTATAATGGTGTAAAGAATAACTATACATAGTTATTAAAACATCATATTGATTCTGATATATTTTATAATCCACTCCAATTCAATTCAATATTTATGGAAATGATATCATCGCTCGTGCGTACGTACGGACTACCGTCTCCACGACGCGATGAGATCCATTCTCCATGTTAACCATTTAAGAATGATTATAAAGTATATATAAGAAATAATAATGAAATATATGACATTATAAAGCTACTGGATTTATGTATATATATATATATATATGTATGTCATCTACTTACTTCCATTCAAGACAATAAGGAAAGGAAAACAGCGTTCATGCGTACGTACGGACTACCGTCTCCATGAACGGTGTTTTTCATTTAATTTATCTATCTATTATATATATATATATACTGAATATATATGATATATAAATCATATTTTATATTCTGGAAGTAAGTAAATCATGATATAAGTAATAATAATGTCAAGAACAACAAGTCAAAACACCTACGATAAATGAAACGATTTTACCCAAAACGCTTCTTTAACATGGAATTTACAAAATAATGGGTAATATAATGTCATAAGTGAACAATATATGATATCATAACAATGAATATGATTCTGTAATAAGTCAATGACATTATTTAAATCATTATACAGGAGGTTCGGACACATACGAAGCAAATCGGACCTAAGGTAAGGGAAATATCACAATCTCATTTTTATCCGAGATTGTGTATTCGTAAGTATTTACTGGGGTGTATTTTATCATCCACATCCATGTTTCATCAATATGTAATATTATTTACATCCACCTACAATTTTTTAAATCCATTTTTACCCTTCGGTGAGTTTTTAGTAATTTGTATGAAAGGAATCTTTTTTCGTTTTTCGTACGAGGTACTTTTTGACTTTTCCGACAAAAGTACGAAGAATGTTTTTTTTAACTTATACGGCATGAATGGATTTTTAAAAAATTATTTCTAAGAAGAATAATTTACAAGTTTTCAAGTTTATTTTTAATCAACTTCTTTTAGTTTAAATTTTTATGACATGTTAAGAAATGAAAAAATGTTTTTGAAGAAGAAAGGATATTTTCCTCAAGAATGGAGTTCAAGTGTTTTATCAAAATTAATTTCCATCTAAGATAATAAAGGGTACTGTTTTCATACCTATTATTACATTGATTTGATTATGTTGTGATGGAATTATTTTTATCAATTCCTTTATTGTATATGAATTGTTTTATGATGTGATGATGTTTAAGATTCCCATTTTTATTACATGGGTTATGTGATGATGTATGATTTATGATTATGTGGCACACATAAGAAAGGATTCATTATAAGATGGGTGGGACCTATATCTCCCTCCAATGCATTGGGTAAATATTTTATATCTCATGAGATAGACAGGGATGGAATGGTAGGTTATACCGGTTCAGTGAAACAGGACTGAAACGAGGGTTACTCGATTCAGAAAGGGACTTTGTCCACTAAGATAGTCTTGGCAATGAGTCTTGACTAACAAGAAATGATTCTCTATGATTATGTGTGAATGCCACAAAGTTTCATGTTTTAGGTTATGATTATTGTGATTACATTTCACTGCCATGATTTACCCCATGTTATGAAATTATGATCTCTTTTGCAGGTTAAGATTTCCAAAAGTTATGTTCTTATGAATATGATGTGATTGATTTTTCTTATGTTTACCCTTACTGAGCATTTGAGCTCACCCTTTTATGTTTTATTTTCCCCAGGATATAAAGAAAGGTTTTAGGTAAAAAAAAAGGGAAGATCTTTATGGGAGATATTGAAGATCTTTCACCACGATTAGAAGATTACGTTCCGAGTTTCCAAAGACACTAAACTATTACGATCCTTGTGTGTGTGTTTTTGTTATGTACTAAGTATTCTGCAAAAGTAATGTAATGTCTATGTACGTCAGGATACGGGTCTCTACACATATGGTTATTACAATTAAAAGTGTTTTAAAGTTTTTTATGAATATTATGCTCTAAGTCGTCAAAAAGGGGGGTTTAATTGATTATTATGGGTTTTAAAGTATTTCATTGAGAAAAAATGTGTGTGTCTGTGTCTTTAATGTGAAAATGTTTTAATTCATACTCTCAAAGTAAAATAAATTTAAAGCTAAATTTTATATGAGTTTTCCTATTTTTCACTATATACTAATTTTTTTCTTTATTTTTATGTCCCTTACTGAGCTTTTTGTGTTCATCCCATGTTTTAAAATGTTTTTCATAGGGTTTAAGGATGGGTAAGGGAAAGGAAGAAATAAAGTTGAAAGTCATGGATATTTTCCCTTAAAAAATCTTGTTGTATTTTAAAAGTTTTATATTATGTAAAAAATATATACTAATCGGATGTGTCCACTTTGAATTTTATAATTTTTTTATGTATGGGCTATGGCCTAATTCTCTAAAACTCTAAACTTGAAAAGATCCTAAAATATAAGATGATAAATTCTTGACATAAAACTTAATATTATGTAATGTTTAAAGTTGTTTCCTTATATTTGGTATCGAATGACAGTTTAGACAACTTTATAGGTTGGATAGTGTTAATATCATTCCCTTAGAAGATTTTACTTTGTGGTTAAGTTGAAATAATATAGAATTTTAAGATTCCCATGTTGCTTCATCTAAAATATGTATGTTCAGAATTTTTTTCATATAATAAACATGAAATATGTAGTGTGAAGGAACCAAGATGAAAATATCCTTCCAAATTAGCCTCCTAGGAATGTTAAAATTGGATCAGATCAATTTGTTATAGTGATGGGTCATTTGATACAAGCTATAAATAGTGGTGGTATCCATGACAAAGAGGAACTTGATCTACCACAAAGGAAAATTTATATATTGAATCATTTCATAAGAAAAATCCCCCTTAATTTAGTTTTTAATCTAACACTTTATAATAAAAAAGATGTATTAATTCTCTAGAAAAGATATTTAAGTCATGGGATTTTTAGAACACTAAAAGGTAACTCTTTCCATATATGATTTTGAAGTTGAAGATGATCGATGGTGGTCATTGGTTAATAGTTCTATGGATAAAGTTGATATTTATGAAATGGAATGGGACATGTTTTAGAATATTTTCCTTGATAAATATTTCCCTATGTTTTTTTGGATTAGGATGGAGAATCAGTTCTTGGAATTGAGGAAAAATTATGAATATTTGGTGTCCGCATATGAAGTAAATTTTAAAATTTTGGTCAGATACATATCAGATTTTTTTTAGGAATTTGATAGTAAATTTAATATATTTTATTAAGGATTAAAAACAATATTGAAAAGAGAATTATCCATGAAAGAAATTAAAATTTATGAAAACATTTGTTCATTGTGCTAAGAAATATGTGTAATGTCCCAGTTCTGGGTGTCGCCCAGAGGTGTCCCATAACCGGTTGGTCACATATCCTCAAGTGAATTCTCCCAAACGCCATAGGATTCTGACTAACAGTGAGGGCCTTGGGTGTGATAATGGTGAAAATATTCTCTCATTGGAAGAGTAACACAGCGGAAAGAAACAAAAAAAAGTAGAAAAAATGGTAATAATACCATACAACAATAAACAGCGGAATACTGAAAGTAACTAAAAAACTAAAGCATATATATATCAATAATGATGCATGTCACAAGTATCTTGTAAATCAGCCAAACAATTCACAATGATGGAATGCAGTACTAAACCAAAGTACAAAGGAAAACAAGTAAGTAACTTCAACATCATCGTAAGCCTCAGCTTGGACCCATTATCTCCAGCTCAATAGTAATCAAGTACCTGAAGTAGAAGGGTGCTTTACCTTATATATACCTGCAAAAATATAATATGTTTGGGCCCAAAATCATGACCCAAATAGGGTGTGAGTTGAATCCCAGTAGGAAACCACCCAAAGATCTGTGCCTAACTGTCAATGAATATATATGGCAGGCAATATGAAAAATGAAGTAATAAACAAGGAAGTACTCAAAAGTAAACAATCCTACAGTTTCAACCACATTCATTTACATTTATTAATTAAACAACCAAAAAATCTCAAGCAATCCTCTGGGAAGTTCTCACAGTCTAACCCCTCTTGTTTAGCTTAACAAGGATTCTCTGAGGAAGCATTCACCGTAAATTCCCTCGGTGATCTTTTATCAGTAAACTACAGACACTCTAGGGAAGAACTCAATGTCCAATTCCCCCTATGGTCTCGAAATTTAGAACTACAGACACTCTTAGGGATAACTCATGTCCATCCCCCCTATGGTCTCTCAATGTGAAAAGTATAATAGAGACTCTAGGAAATCCCTCAACGTCCATTTACCCTATGGTCTAACTACACCAGGTTCCCACATCCCTGTGTAAGACAATCGTGCACAAAAAATATCCAATAGCCAAAGTAAATCACAATATACTACTTGGATATATAGATATAAATAATATCAAATAATATCACTTCATCCTAACAACACTAGGCATGGAAAACAAAGTAGCCTAACAGGTATTTCTTTACCCAACGTCCAAAACAATCAAACATGGTAAAACACATCCATATCCTAGAAAATAAACCCTATTCTCAATCAAGAGCCCTAGATCAAGAAATCAAGGCATAACAGGCATTATAGGGTTAAAATACCTAAACACGCAATACCCCATTCTAGGGTATTGGGAACTTTTGCACATAATCTGCAAAAACTGACTACGGGAAGGCACAAACCACTTACCTTGGCATTGTATGATCGATAAACTCTAGCGCCATCCCTTGAATCGTCCTATAATGATGTAGATATACAAAAACATCTAAAACATTAAACCAAAGATATCTCACGAAAGGAGAAAAATTAGGAAACGAGGCTCTAGAAGAAGGAAGAACTCACCCTGGATATTCCAACGCAACTGATGGCAGTTTAATTAGAGAACGGATGATCGATCAAGGGCTCTGAGAAGAATAACACTCCTCGGTCGCACTTGGATGAGATTTCATTAGAATAATGGTTTTCTATGAATGAGATGTGACCCTGATCCGATAAAAAAATTTAAAATAAAACTACATGAAGTGTTCTTTAAAGGTACAAGGCGTGTACTTTCTTTAATCTGGCCCTGCTTTAGGCAATCTCTAGGTCACCCCACACATCCATGTACTTGGTCGTTACATGGCCAGTACACAGTCACCTATGGCAATTGGGTACACAGCGTGTACTCCAAAGTACACAGTGTGTACTCCTTAAATTTCTAGATTCTCCTCTTTTTCTCAAAAACACCAGAAAAGAAAAAATCATACCTAAAAAGAAGGTTTGGGTTCTTAGAATATGAGATGGAGTTTTCCAACACATATGTTCCATGACGTGAAAAGAGTAAGAAATGGTAAAAGTTGAAGGAAGTGGATAATAAACCTACTAATAATCCTAAAGATAATCCCCAAACATGTTCCAAGTGTGGTAAAATACATTTTGGGAATGTATGAGAGGATTTGTAAAGTGTTATTAGTGTGGTATGTTTGTTCACAAGGTCATTACTACAATGAAAAGAATCCTAAACAATCCAAGAATCAGATAAAAGATAGCCAATCAATAGCTATATTTTTTAGTTGTAATGAGTTAGGATATTCTGATAATGTGTGTCTGAATATATTTACTTAGGGTAAAAATCATCATGATTATAAGCAAAAAAAAGTGGTGGAAAAATCATTTTCTACTTCTATAGTTGATAATGGTCCATCTAGTGAAGTGGTAACATCTCTAGTAAGATCATAATTTTTTTATGGTTGAATATAAAATCAATTTCTTAGTAATCCCTCTTTTTATATTTTAAGTAATGGAAATACTTTGTGACACATTTATTGAGTTTCTATAGATATTTGAAGTATAATTTTTAGTGTAAAAGTTATTTGAGGATTAATAAATTTGAATTTTATATAAATAAGTTTAAAGGTAATGATAACCTTTAGGGTTAATATGATCACTAATGGAATTTTAATAATAGTAAAAAATATTATTATAATTTTTTAAAAAAATATTTGTATTAAAAACCTTAGTAAAAAAGTTATTATATGATTAATTTTATTTCAAGTATGTACATATTTTTTTGGAAAAATTATAGGAATTATATTAACATGGTTTAGAAAAGGGAAAAACCATATAATGGGTGACAACCCATCACATCTGGTAAGACTAAAAGGCTTCAACCCATAATCGAAGGATGATAAGTGTTTAGCACCTACCACTATCCTACGTGATTTCTGAGTTAATATACATGTTTTTAATTAAACATTTTCAAGAATAACTATTAATTATGAACCAATGGTGTTACTTTTGAGGCTTAAGTATTAATTTTTTATATTAGATAACTTATACTAACCATATTGGTTTTTTAAAATATTTATAGACATATGAAATGAATTTTCACTTTTTTAGGGATCTTACTATTAAAAGTGGATTTTAGTGCTTCTAGAATAAAAAATTAATTTTTTTATATTAATTTCATTCAGTAATTGATGAATTTGAAATTGATCAAATCACAAACAAATATGATAATGTATTTATTAAATTTAAATATATTAAGTAAGTATGTTTCCTTATATTCTTATATAGTAAAATAATTCCTCAAATTTAGAAAAAAAGATCATGAAATAAAAAAAATTATCCTATTAAATTAATATCTGATGAATCATATAGTATTTTAAATAAATATACAATTATGGATTTGAGACTCTCAACTTTCCATTTATCATTCACTTTCTTATGATCAATGACCTCAATCACTCTCTATAATTATTTACGTTTTTCCTCTTTTTCCATATATTCACTTTCCACTAATGTTCTCTTACTTAGAAACCTAGTTATATGCTATTAAATATGACCCTTATTCTTTCCTTTCACTCTTATTAAGGGGATATTTTATGAAACCCTTTTACAGTGTGGATTTACATCAAAAGTATTTTCAAATTTCCATCCTTTTATTACCAAGATAAAGTTCAAATTGCAAGGATGAAATTTATTAAAGGGACGAGGATGTAGCACCCCCAAGATTTTAAAAGAATAAAATAATGTTTGATATTATAAAAAACATGAAACAGTGATATTAGAAAAGAATTTATCACCCCAATATTTTATTTTATATTTCTTTTTATATAAATTTAATCTCCTTGATAGCTTGCAATGCATGAAACACTGAGTTTGAAGGAAAAGCGATACTTAATTAAAATATTATTATTTAAAAATTACTATTATAACATAGCCATTAAATTGTAAGGTATGAATAGTACAAACTAAACTATTAAAATTATGTTTTTATATATATTATAAATAAATAATTATCAATTAAAAGAAAAAAAGAAATGTTTTTTGGAAAACTGTATTGTTTTTGTAAAAGACGGTTTAGTCACGCTTCATGCATATAATTTAAAATTAATTTTACCAATTTTTGAAAATTTATTTTAAAAAATAAAATTATGTTTTGATATTGGAATATAAAAATTATTCTAGGGTTAAATTTTTTGATTTTTCTAAAAAGTTTCATTTTTTAATGAATAGTGAAGAATACTGAATTATAATTAAAAACTTTTTTTAAAATTATTTATAATGATAAATTATATTTTGATTTTTTTAAGTAAAATTAGTTAAATTATATATTTATAAATCCAATTTAGGTCATTATAATATTTTTCATATTTAATTTTTATATAAAAACATTGTAAGATTTTGAACACTTTCTCTCTAAAAACCCGTTTTCTCATCGCATCTATGGGATTAATTTTAAATTAAATTTGTCCACTTCAGTGAATTGAATTTAAAAAAATGGATTCAATGTTTTTAATAATCATAATTTATAATTTATAATAAGGTATACTTAATTTTTGACCAAAATGAAAAGTGAAAATAGTAAAAATTAATTACTATGATTAAGGTAATAATGGATTTACCATGGGTTAAAATAAGAAGATAAGGCTTAAAATGACATAAAAACTTATCGAAAACCAATTTTATAGCCATATTTAAACCTTATATATTATATGTTCTATAATTTCCCATTTTTGAATATTTTTCATGATAAAAAACGTGGGTATGAATGAATCCTTTTAAAAAATTACAAGTGTGTCACTCACCTCGTTTATAAAAGGATACCGCCTATCCTCTATTATTTACACCTTGAAACGTATTTTTTAGGTAAATACCAACCCAAATAACTTAAAAAATTATCTTCTCTAATAATATAATCTTTATTTTGGAATAAATTCAAATTATGAAGGATTTTGTGCAAACCTAAGGAGGATACCCGAAGAAGAGGTAATTTTCTTCAACGAGCATCTTTATTTTAATTCTTTATCCACCTCATTAAATTATTATTGAAACATAATTATATTACAAAATAATTATATTAAATATAATATTATATTTTTATAATAATTTAATGACATACAACCATCTCCACTTTCATCAAATTGGTTATGAAATCAATATTCGTGTGTATGGAATACTACTGCCTCACAAACCGATGGCATTCATCTTTCCATTACCACCCCTCACTATTAGGTAAAACGATAGATATAAAGCTTATGTATGATATTTATAATTACAAATATTGATTAATTATATCATAAATACTTTTTTACCTTCTATTCTATATGAGATATGATAATGTCACTTGTGTATATGACAGACTACAGCCTCGTGAAGCGATGTGATTCATCTTTCACTAACGCTTCACATGGAAGATGATAAGAATAATTTGAATATTATATGTGATATAAATGAAATAACCATGATATTAATGACATATTTAAAATTATATAAATATAATATATCATTTTATTTCTTATCTTTTCACGCACTTAAAGATGATAACATCATTCATGTATGTGTGGACTACAACCTTTACAAAGCGATGTGACTCTCTTTTTATCACTACCCCACATGGATGATAAATATAAGTATATAATATTTTAAATATGATATTATTATTATTATTATTTAAATATAATATATTATTTACCTTCTTTCAATAATGATCATTGGAAAATAGAAATGTTTCTCATGCATATATACAGCCTACCATCTCTATGATTGTAACGTTGTTCATTTTTCATAACCGTCTTTTATTATTGGTTTTAAAAGTATAATTTAGTTATAAATATGATAATTATTACATTATTATTATAATATAGATTTTTATATAATGACATATTTGACATTATTCAACCTATCAAAGTTATTTTTGACAAATAAGCCAAATATGGTCAAAACATCCGACGTAAATTTAATTGATTAAGTAATTGTATAAAACATTATTATAATTGAAATAAAAGTAATATTAAACAAAAAAATAATTATAAATCAATTAAATAATTAGAATAAGTTTATTATCTAGGAATATAAATATACACATGACAATTTAGACTCAAGGTAAGTGACTTCATCTCAATTTTCTTTCATTGAGGAAAATTTTGATATTATTCACCTATAATCTTTTATGAGGTGTATATATTGAACATTTGATATTTTATACCATTATTTTATCTATTATCATGGTATTTATAATGTTACTTAATATTTCCAAAGTCATAAGGGACTTTTCTTTAAAAATATGTCTTTTAAATTTTTTCCTTCCAACTATTTCTCTTCCATGTCCATGTTTTTTTTAAATTATTTTATGAAATATTTATAAAGAAAATTTTACATAACTTTTACTTTATTTAAAAAAAATAAAAAGGAATCATTTTACATTTTTTTACAAAACATTTTGACAAATGATAAAGGGAATGTTCTATTTTAACGTTCATGGAGACAATGACTTTTTCCACCATCGTGACCGTTATTTGATTTCTATATTCCATTGAAATATTTCATTTATTATTCAAAGAAAAAACTTTTTAATTTTTGGTTATTTTTTTATTGAAAAAAATATTAAAAGAAAACGGTATTTTTATCCAAAAGTGTTTCTTCTATGGGTTTATAATAGTTTTCCTAAGTGTTTTATGATAAAAAAAATTTATTCATGATATGGTACTTGACAATTATATGAAATGGGTGATCTTGATATAGTTTATACAATGGTTTAATCCTTGTTACAGGTCATTAGTGAGATTTATATAGCTTATATGAAAGTTATAGCCCCATTATAGCTCGTAAAAAACGACTGATCCCTATATTGATTATATGAAGGGTGCGCCCCATTATAGCTCTCCAATGTACTGGGTAAATATTATATTTGAATTAAGCCATATGGTTATTCTAATTACATGGGTTTTTAAATGTTTTTATGAAAATCATCCTCTAATTCACCAAAAATGGGTTTTTTAATTTATTGTTATAGGTTTTAATGGATTTCTCTAAGAAAAACATGGTTATGTTTTTCATGTGAAAATGTTTTACTTCATACACTCAAAGAAAATTAAAGGATATAGGTAAAATTTATATGAGTTTTCTTATTTTTCATGGGTCTAATGGTTTTCTTTCATCTTATGTCCATAATTGAGATTTTTGTGCTCATCCTAAGTTTTAAAATGTTTTTCATAGAGCTTAAGTATGGTTAATGGAAAGTAAGAAGTAAAGTTGAATGTCGTGGAGATTTTCCATCAAAGAAATCATGATTTATTTTAAAAGTTTTATATTTTAGGAAAAATGGATACTAAACGGATGTGTCTACTTTTTATTTTATAGTTTTTTATATATGATTTATGGCCTAATTATCTAAAACTATAAACCTGAAAAGATCCTCAAATGTAAAAGAATATTATTGACTTAAAACTCAAGATTATATAATTTTTATAGTCGGGTAATTATAGATATGCATTCTACTATAGCAGATTATATATTAGATATAAAAAAATCTAATTGATGAAGAATATATTATCAGTTAAGGCAGTAATATCTAGGAGAAGGGAGAATATTTTGTTAATTTGTGAGTTTGGGAGGACCCATTATAAACTAGTAGTAGTTATTATAAAAAACAATTTGGAGACTATATAGTATTTTTGGGGACAACCTTAGGGTTAAGGATAATAACTTATCCACCTATATTTACATGATTATATTAGTGGATATATATATACATATTGAACTTGACCCGAACATAGTAAGGGTATAGTAACCCTCACCAGTGGTAAACCTTATAAAAATACTATGTGTGGTAATTTTTTATTATTTATTACTTTTCATATGGTGTTGTGTTTTGGGAATTAATAAGTATATCCATTCACTCTAATAGGTGTGGAAGTTATAATATTTAAAGGGGTAATTAAAATAGAAAATAATTTGGTAAAATTGGTTTATACTGATTCACCCCCCCCCCACTCAAAGTGACCGCATGATCCTACTGGGCATATCTAGGGTTAATCAATGTTAAAAAAATACATAAATTAAATTATATCCCTATATTATTTATTTTGTAATATTTCAAAATATCTAATCAAAAAATGTAGATAAGAGATATATTTAGGTAAAATAGCACATGACGCAAGTTATTTACAAGGTTCACCGCATATTTTTATCAAGTGTTTATATCCTTTTTTCATAGAAATTGAAATCCCACTTCAAACATAATATTTTTATTATCAATAAAGAATAAAGGATTTAGAAAATGAATATAGTCCTCATCTTTGTTAAATTTATGGTCAAGCAATTTAAGGAAAATATATCACCAATGGGTGTAAACAATCACAATAAATATTCTTCAATCCTTCTCAAGTTCCTCCAAATGATGGATCAAGTGTGTTCCTTATTATTCTCCTAAAACATCACCCAATAGACTCTAGAACACTATTTATAATGTGTGGGTGGCTCTCTCAAAGTTGTGTCACACTTCTCCAAGGGAAACTCTTAGTTTTTAAACACTGTCATAAATCATGGAATAATTTTTCTTATTATAGTGTAATATATGATCAACATCATATCCAAAAAATAAGTAAAAAAATATCCTAAATTATTTTTTGAATTATTTAATCAGGTTCAAAAAATCCATACAAATATCCAATACATTATGGCATTATGAATTCAATCATGGTGAATTTATTTTAGAATTTTAATTCTCATGAAATATCTAAAAATTTGTTATATTTTTATAGATAATAACTACAATGTGAATTTTCAACCTTTAATTCCAGTAACTGTAACAATTTTCATTGGCCTGAATATTGTTTTTTAATTTTATTAACTATAGTGTGCACATTTCTCAAATCAACTAAATTGCTCAAAATATGGAATAAAATTATGATATGTTATAATACTAAATGATATATTGCTTAAAACAGAAATGTCATCCTTTTACTATAATTATTATCCTTGAAACTATAAATCCTTCATCAAACTTCATTATTTCTTAAAAAACATCATGGTATAATATTGTGGTGTGAAACCTTCATAACACTAAAACCATAATTTCCAAAATTATAAAATTTAAATACTTAAAAAAAACTATATCAGAACCAATATTCCTTATGATATTATTTATATATATGTGAAAAACTTCCCCTTTAATTAGACCATTGTGGAATAATGAAGTTCTAATTATGGCATGATTTTACAAAAGTCAAGAAAACTTCATTCATTTCCCTCCTGTGTAGCTCTAATCAAACTCAAACATGTCTATTAGAATTTTATAATAAATAAAACATGAAAATAACTTCATAACACATGAATAATCATCTTAAGAAACTAGTCATTGTGAGATTCCAATTTGATAGTTATCTAAAAATCATATTACTATATGGAGTATTGTTTGTAAGAGTACTCCATGTAACACCCTGATATTTTATGAGAAGTATATTTTTTATGACTTATGTTATATGAAACATCAAAGGAATCTTTAACTACACACAACACTATCTTGGCTTGATTTACACGCAATCACAACCTTCCTTGATAGCTTGCGTTGTACGCAATACTGAGTTTCACTAAATAGTGATATGTTATTAAAATATTATTAAAAATAGACGTTATGAATAGTAATAACCACTTTTTGAAATTTTAAAAATTTTATATTTCAAAATGGACTTCATTTTTCGATTCAAAATATCAAAATTATCCTAGGGTGAAATTTTTGGTATTTTTCTGAAAACTTTCAATTTTTGATGAATAGTGAAAACACTCACTTACTATTTAAAAACCGACTTTTTATTTAAATAATTATTTATTTTATTTAAATTTATTTTAGGTAAAAATTGATACATAATACCTATATAAGTTCAATTTAATTCATTGGAGTCATTTTATAATAATTTTACATATATAAAATTTTATTGAACTTTTCACCGTCTTTTACCCACCTCCTAGGAGAGTTTGAAAATTTATATAAAACTTAATTTTAACACTTCTGTGAGTGGAATTTCGAAAATCAGAGAGACACGGTTAATATCATGGACTAAAATTTGGTTCAATGAGATGAAAATAATTTTTGTTGAATATTAACTTTTTACTTTTATTTACCACGGTTAAAAGTAAATAGGGTAATTAAGGGTAAAAATGATATTATTATTATCCTAAAACATGTCCTAATTCTATTGGATAAATTTAATTCGACTAGAAATAACCTTTGGAATAAAATATGACCATTTAGGTCCACTTGGATTAGATTAGGACATTTATTATTAATTTATTTAAAGAAGGGTTAAAATAGTTAAAATCAAATTTTAATAAATAAATAATTTTTAATATAGGGTTATACATAAGATAAATTCTACTATAAATATTAATTAGAAATATAAAAATATTTCCTACATAATAGTATTTTATTTATAATTTTTAGACATTAAATAATTTAATTTATTTATGACACAATGATGATGCAGTAATTATCTTATTAATAAAATATTAACAGAATTGATGTTATAAATACACAAATAAATGTAATTTGAGACTTTTTATGAATTTAAATAATTTTCTATGTTAATATGACATGTTAGTATTGATTTAATTAACTTTTTTCTAACTAATCAAGCTGTTATGATTTTCACAAAAATCAATTACCAAATAGTGTCAAAATTGACATAAAATATTTTTTAAAAAATATATTATATTATTAGTTGTTATTTTATTCCTAAAAATCTAAGGTTCGGAAAAATGACTTAGATAAAATTATATATATTAATAATAAACAACTTTGGGTTCTTTTGTCTTGTTATAGTAAGTTTATTAACCATATAGTGTAAGAAAACAAGAAGACACGGTAAAGGTTAAATTATTTAACTTAGAGTTAAATCTAAATGATAAGGTTAAAATAGTAACCTAAACTTGTCTAAAATATATTGGATGAAAGGATTTAGACCCATCCCCACCTTAGCTTATAAATAAATTAATTTGGAGCTATTAAAAACCGAATATGACTTTATAATAAAATAATACTTTAAGTTTTTTCTAAGGTGCTCCTCTCCTCCCTTATAAAAGGGCACCTCCTCCCTCTCCTCCTCACACCACTTTAAGCCTTCAAGATCGGCCAAACCCTACCAATTTCTCTTCCACACTTCCCTAGAAATATCCTAGAGGTCCTGGTCTTCTTCAAAGACCATATTTAGTGCCCTAAGAGAAGGTTAAAAAGAGGAGCTTTAAATAAGAGGTAATGTCCGTTACCGATTATTTCAACTTTACTTATTCTTATAATTCTTCTTGTTTAGTTGTTTCATTGTGAAGTAATAACATCAGTATCACTCATATACTTATATGTTATTATAAATATTAAACAACTCTATTTCACCTTCTATCCATCCTACGGAAAACGAAATCACCGCGCGTGCATACGTACGGAATACCATCTCCACGCCGTGGTGTAATCTGTTTTTCACCACCACCTTACTTGGATGGGTATAATGGTGTAAATAATAACTATAATTGATTATTTTAAAGTGATATTTATTATTAAATAGTATACATACACTTCAATACAATTCCACGATCATGGGAATGATATCATCGCTCGTGCGTACGCACAGCCTACCGTCTCCTCGATGTGATGTGACTCGTTCTACATGATCTTCATTGAATAATGATTATATAAATGAATAGAATGAATAAATATGATATATATTACACAAATAAAATTCTGGAAATGAGTTATCCATGACCTAATAGAAGAATAATAATTTATTCGACAAAACACACATAAGAACAAAAAGCAATAAACACCTGAATAACAAGTAACAATGAAATATTACTAATAAGAAGCTAAAAATATGACCATATATGATATCATAACAACGGGTAAGATTATGGAATAAGTCAATAACATTATTTAAATCATTATACTGGATTTTCGGACACGTACGAAGCAAATCTGACCTAAGGTAAGGGAAAATCTCGCAATCTCATTTTTATCCGAGATTGTTTATACTTCCGAATTTACTGGGGAATATTTATCATCCACATCCATGTTTCCTCAATATGTAATATTATTTCCATCCACCTACAATTTTTTAAATCCAATCTTACCCATTGGTGAGCTTTTATTAAAAGATATGAAAGGAATCTTTTGTCGTTTTTAGTACGAGGTACTTTTTTGACTTTTCCGGCCAAAGTACGAGAAGAATGTTTTTCTTTAACTTATACGGCATGAACTGATTTTTAGAACATTATTTCCATGAAGCTTACTTTACAAGTTTTCAGGTTTATTTTTAATCAACTTCTTTTAGTTTAAAATTTTATGACATGTCAAGAAAGGAAAAATGTTTTTGAAGTAGAAAGGATATTTTCCTCAAGAATGGAGTTAAAGAATTTTATCAAAATTATTTTCCATATAAGATAATATAGGGTTTTTTTTCTATCCCTATTTTTACATTTATTTGATTATGTTATGATGTAATTATTTTTATGATGTCCTTTTATCTTATATGGATTATGTTATGATGGCATGATGTTTAAGAATCCCATTTTTATTACATGGGTTATGCTATGATGTTTGATTTATGATCTTGTGGCACACATAAGAATGGTATAATTATAAGATGGGTGGGACCTATATATCCCTCCAATGCATTGGGTAAATATTTATATCTCATGATATAGACATGGATAGAACGGCAGGTTAAACCGGTTCAGTGAAACAGGACTGAAACGAGGAGTGAACTCGATTCAGAAATGGAATTTATCCTCTAAGATAGTCTTGGCAATGAGTCTTGACTACTAAGAAATGATTCTTAATTATTATGTGTGTATTCCACAAAGTTTCATGTTTTAAGTTATGATTATTGGGATTATATTTCACTACTATGATTTATCCCATTGAAATTATGATCTCTTTTGCAGGTTAAGATTTCTAAAATGTTATGTTATTATGAATATGATGTGATTGATATTTCTTTTTTTACCCTTACTGAGCATTTTAGCTCACCCTTTTGTATGTTTTCTTTTCCCCAGGTCAGGAAGAAGGATATTAAGTAAGATATACCAAAAGGGACTCTATATATGATGAAATAAATGGGAGACAACGTAGATGATTTATGAACCAGTTGTTTATGTTTCCCAGTTTCTAAAGACACTATACCTATATGTTCCTTTCATGGTTTTGTTATATGTTGTAATAAGTATGCTTCAATTATGAAGTAATAACAATGTATGTAAAGTATGGTTCGTTATACTCCAACCCTCATTTTGAAGGTCAATATTATTCTATTCAAGTCTCAATTAAGGGCTTCTCAACTCCCCCTTTGTAATCTACCCTCTTAAGGGATATTTATTATTCCATGGATAATTGGGGACTACCATGGGATATTTCACACCATGATTAAGAGGGGAAATAAATAAATTTTACATAATGTGGGAAAAGATAAATTTGATTTCTATGTTACACCATGTGTGAAAAGGGGGAATGAAATAGTTATTTTATACTATGATTAAAATGGGAATGATGGATATGTTACACCAAGTGTAAAATGGGGAATGATGGTTATACTTTTCCATGTGTAAAATGGAGATGTGATGGTTATTCTATACTATGTGTAAAAGGGGAAAAAGGTGGATATGTTATTCC
Source organism: Viscum album (assembly GCA_963277665.1). Taxonomy (NCBI): domain Eukaryota; kingdom Viridiplantae; phylum Streptophyta; class Magnoliopsida; order Santalales; family Viscaceae; genus Viscum; species Viscum album. The sequence goes on along the minus strand of OY728132.1, from coordinate 1,260,138,634 downwards.
ATGTATGAAAAGTTATGTTATGGATGTACTATTACAAAAATGAAAGAAAAATGTTATGTGGTTTAACATGAAAAATGAAGTACTATATTATGGGATTTATTTTTTTTACTAATAACTGTAATATATACTTGATTTGTGTGTTGAATTTATTATATATTAAATTTTTATTTTTATTTATTTCATTTTATCAATGCATATGGGGGTATATTACATTATGGAAATTTTTTAGGAACTTTGGGGTTATCCTACTGATTTATTATGCTCACACCCTATATGTAAGATATCAGACTTCATAGAGGTATGTACTAGTTTAAATTTTGGTTTAAATATTTTTTTTGTGCCAATTTAATTTTTTTAGGGTGTATGGGGGCTTTAGAGATGTTTTGGGGGTTCAGAATTTGAAAAGATGGAAAACTGGGCCAAACTGTGGAAGGCTTGTGGTTAAGTAAACTGTGTGGCCTTACCAGGAAAAATGTACAACCTTGTATAGTGGAATATATCACGATTAGCACAAAGTTTTTAAACTATGTGGGCCTACCTAGGTAACTATGTGACCCAACTCCTCTAAGAAAGTGTCTTGCGCATGGTTTGAAAAACCATGCGGGTAAACTGTGCGCCCCTATAAAAGTTAAAAAAAATAAAAAATTCCCATTATAGTATTTTAAGTTACCACTCTTTTTTCTTTCCCTTCATGTTACCTTTAATCCTAGTGATGAAATACAAGACCCAAACCTTTCCATGGATGTTTCTCTCTCGATTCTTGTCTTTGTAGCTTCATCGGTTGCATATCAAATCTCTGGGTAAGTCTAATCCTCTCATATCTTCTCTTTTTTGGATTAGGGTTTGTATCTTGGGAGATCTTTTTAAAAATCCCTAAACCCCTATTTTAACAATGGAATCTATGTTAAGGCATCAAAATAAGGTTTTGATTAGGATCCTAATAAATGATTAAGAGTGTGTTCTTCAATGGATTCGATGTAGGTGGTCTAGAAGTTATATCCCATTTTTTATATAGATATGTCCATATAAAATTGTGTGTTACTTTTATTGTGTTCTTGGTACCATTAGTGAGGTTTGGTAAAATGAACACTTCGATAAGGATTTGAACCCCTCTCAATCCCCTTGGGATTATTGAGGATGAAATGACCTAATTAGGGCCACCCATGGGGTGCTCTGACCCTCCCTCAAACATGGTTAATGGAAACATTAGGGGTTAAATGGACTTATAAATAGGTAGATCCCATGCTGAACATGTAAATTGGTTGATGTGATGATTAAAAAGGGAAAATTGATAATTATGTCTAGAAGTGTAAAATTTATAAGGGATTTTTTTTCTTGTCATGTAAATGGGTTAAATGGGATTAATGAGAATGTGTCAAATGAATCGTGTCTTGTTATTGAAATGCATAAGTGTACTAAACGTGGGAAATGGAGAATTTGTTAAGTGAATTAGTATAGGGGAATGGTTTTATGTACCAAATGGGTTATTTTTTGAGAACTAGTGAGTGTTATTAGTGATTTAGGCATCAAAAATGGGAATTGGGTTAAACTACTATGTGATAATAATGGTAAATGTGTTAATGGATTGTGTGAAAATACTAATCCACATTGCGGTTGTCATGTATTTTGATATTTCTATTGATATTGGTTATGGTTAGTTATGATATGGTTTTTTTTGTTTGGATTGGATATATATAATCTTGTGCACATGGATTCATAGAGTGGGGTATTAACATGATGTTCTACGCCGACAGATTGAGTTAGACTAAGGATCTAAACACTACCCCAAAATGAAAGGATTAATGATGTGGACATATTTATATTCCCCCAATGGTTTTATTCTATGAGACCACCTAGACCGAGGCTTCAAGGTGATTGAGTTGTATTTGTGATGATATGTTTATCCCTAGTGAGATAGAGAACTTAACTTATTCCCATTATGCATTGAGATTGATGAATATACCTAATCCATTAGACATGAGATGAAAGAGAATTAAGTAATAAAGATGGTATAAGTAATGAAATTGGGAATATTTCTATAAATAACTTAAGTGAACCTTGTTAACTAATGTCACCCAAACTTTATTTTATTTACTTATCAACTATTAGCACTTGTATGCAGTATTTATCTAGACTATATTTTTTTTAGACACTTTTGGTGGTGGCCTACTGAGTTATACTCACACCCTACTTGGGCCACCATTAGGTACATAAGAAGACTTCATGCTTACATGTGAGGATAGGTGAAAGTTCCTGGTGCTAGAGAGCTGATTTAGGCTTTGGATGTACAAGGATGAGGTTCCAGACATGGATTCAAGACTATTTTGTGGATTCTGCTATTTTTATTATTTTAGGGTTTTCTAAACTTGTGTAACTACTATCATGACAAGGAATATTTATTTTGGTTTGTGTTTGTACTTGGTTTTGGGAGATTTTTCTTACGCATGTTCCTTCATTATTGCTTATTGTTTCTACTATTTACATCTTTATCTATTGTACCTTACTCTAGTAAAGAGGTTAAAGTCTCCTTATGTGGCTATTTAGACCCTCACTGCTAGTAAGAAACCTTTGGCATATGGGGAGGCGCGATTGAGGTAATGTGGTGACTCGTACCAGAGCATCGGTTTAGCAGATCTCGAGTTAGGGATGTTGTAAAGTGGTATTAGAGTGGTTATTTTCTAGAGATTTACTATTTAGTATGTTATACAGGAGAATATGATGTTTCCTACCTTGACAATGAGCTCGTTCTTGGGAGTATCTCACCCAAGTATGGGGTAAAACCTAAGTCACCCAGGGAGGGAATTTTTGTTCTTGATATGTGTTGTTATAGTTGATGATATTTCACCATTGGGTGATGCACATGTTTTTGTGATGGGACTATTTAATGATATTTTTCTTATGGCCATAATGGAATGGGGTTGTGAATTCATTCATCATTATAGGTACCTAGGTATATAGGAGACATTCATCATGGTAGGCACACACATGATGGGTGTGTGGGATAAAAAAGGTGAAATGCATTTTACTTTATTAAAGAAATTAAAAGAAAATGGTGTCTAATAAGAGTGATGAAAATGGTAAAAAGGAAAATAATGTAAATAAAGGGTTAAATAATTGTTCATAATAAAGATGTAAATGAGTTAAAATGTGATTGTAACAAGTTGAAAAATGGAAAATGTTCTTATGAGGAAGGATTTATTTTTTGAGTGTGAAAGGGATTTTAAAAAGGGTGTTCAGTGAAGGACCGTGGCGATTTGAATTATTTTACCCCATGTTGACCATGACCCATAGTGGGTATGGTATGGGTAATGTTCTATGTTTGATGGTATACTTTTGTATGGTGTATGTAAATGAGTTGTTTATGGCTAGAAGTATAAGGACCCAGCCTTATTACATACATAATCTTGAATTTAGTCAAGAAAAAACTTCCTTTTACATTGAATATCTTTTCAAGTTTATAGCTTTAGAGAATTAGGACAGTACATTCATGACATTACATATTATTACAGAGTGGATACCATAAAAATAGTTTCCATTTTTTAAAAAATATAACACATTAAAACATAAAACAAGACTCCATGACAATTATTCAACGTTTAAAGTGTCTTAATTCTTTGTATTAAACATCCATTAACCTATGAAAAATCATTTAAAAACTATAGATGAGCACAAAAGCTCAATAAGGGATGGAAAAGAAGGAAAAGTCACATTATTCCATGAATACTTATAAAGTATGAAAGCATTTTCAAAAGACATTCTTGTAACCCATATATACTTACTTTGTGCAACATGAGATTTACACAAGATCCAAACAAAACATGAAAACATAAATATAATAATAAATTTATCTTGGGGCATTACTTACATAATCTTGTAACCATCCTTGGCTACCTTATAATTTGTAACCCTCACGGCTACCTTACTTTGTGTAACCATAGCAGTCACACTTGGAGTAACCATACGGTCGACCTCCAACTTACTCATACCCAATGCATTGGAGGGAAATATAGGTCTCACCCTTCATCATAAATAATTCCCAAGAACCAAAACAAAATCAAACAATATGAATGATTCCATAAAAACATTTCTTTGGAATTTCGTAAAACCGAATTTTAAAAGAGGGTTTTTAAAGAAAAGTCTCTTAAAATATCATACAATTGAAGAGAGACTTAATAGAGTGGATATAGTATGTATATATACTTTAAATACACATAATGAAACATAATATAAACATAACCCATCACACAAAAAAATTAAAAAGCACATAAATAATGAAGTAGAAGGTTAACCCAAAGAATGGAAATCAGGTTAAGAATTCCCTTACCTCAGGTTTGTCTTACTTAAAACTTGTTTAAACCTCCTGTATAATGGTTAAAATAGTGTTATTAATATTATAAAGAAACATTTCCATGTTTATAACATCTTATATTATCATTTCATAACATCATTTCACCCTTAATTGTTAGTATTTTTCCCTTTGTAATGTTTTTGGTTGAGTTCTTAACATGATTTCCATGTTTGATTCATGATGGACATTCTTGTCGATTGAAAGTGAAACTCCAGAATTGGAATTGAGTAGTATTTAAATATATCCAGTGAAATAAATTATTCCATTCATCATTTTTAATTATTACATGAGGATGATTCACAAGTTAGAACATTAATGATGATTATTTAGATCATTTTAGTGGTTATTTGATAATAGCAACCCCATTTTGTCTTATAAATTAGAAAGATGAGTAAAAAAGAATTCCAGAACCATGGGTGAGTCATGAAACATATAATATAACCTTTTTAAACCATATAAATTGTTTCATGACCATACTTGAAAGAATTAATGGAAATTGAAATCACATCGTCCACGTTGTCGATAATTCGACACAAACGGACAATGTTTTTTTATTATTTAAATAAGTGGAAGAGGAGAAGAATAATGATGAGTAATTTTTCATAAACATGATAAAATCCAGAGTATACATGATTTATGGAGATTTAATTCCTCTTGGGTAAGGATACATGAAGAAATAATAAGGAAGGAACTCAAAACAAAAGAAAAAGGGAGAAATCTCTTACAAAAAATTCAGCAGCCTAACGGCTACACAACATTGTTTTATAAAATAATAAAAAGAGAGGGGAAAACGGTCACCCATCCAGAAATTAATAATAATATATATAAGATCAAGAATAATAAGTAAATAATAACATGGTATGGAAACTTTGAAAATTATACCACATAAAAGAGAATTTGAAAGGAAAAAAGAAAGAAATTGAGAATTTTCTTACCTTGTAGAGTAACCCTTAGAACTTGAAGGTTGGGACCTTGGGGAATTGAGGAAACATTGGGAGGACTAATATAAAGTTAAGGAGGCCAAAGACTAGTTTAGGGAGAATTATTAATGAATTAAATTAAGGGAAGAGTTTGTATTTATAGGAAAAGTGAGGGATTATTTTAATAATTTTCAAGGGACACCTCATGAGTGGTATTTGCAAAACCATGGGCTTTACCATGGTATTTTCCCATGTTATAAGCCACTTGGGACACCTCACATCTTATTTAACTATACACAAGTCTACCAGATTTATGACATCATTATTATATCATTAATGATGTCATTAACACACCGAAACTAAAAACTGTATTTTTACTATTCACCGAAAAATCAACTATTTCAGAAGAATTTCCAAAATTAGCCCCAACCATTTATCGACGTGTAGATTTTAAAAATGAAGTCCATTTTTTGAAAATAATTTTCTAAATATTATTAATTTAATTTTTAAATAAAATCATACTTAATTCAAAAATTAACAATTCTAATTTTGTAACTACTTCTATATCACAATGAAAAATTAACCTAGATGCTATTATCTTAAAGACTTAATAAAATAAAATGATAAAAAAATTACTATTAATTAGGGTCATATTACTATTCATAAGGTTATGTTACTATTCAAAAAAAATTGGTTCTAATAGACTCCAAATAATATACTAAACACAATTATAGATGATAGTTTCTTGAAATTCAAAACATAGAAGTGGAAAAAATTATATTAAAAGGATAGTTAAAAATATCTACTTAAAACAAAGTTCCAGGAATTTCTATTTATTTTTAGAAAAACATGGGGTGTTATAATAAGAGAGCCTTATTTTAGAAGAACTGTGGTAGATTTTTTATATGTGTTCTCACCACCAATATAAATATTTTTATTAAAGGAAGGAGAACTACAAACATGAAACAAAACAAGGGACAATACAACTAGGGGGTCTAAAGTAGTGTAAACTAGGGGAATCACCCCTAAAAAGGTTAACACCCTCATAGGGAAAGGAGGATAAGTGAGATAAATAAGTTATTCCTGCTCCTAGGGAATATGATGAAGTAGGGAAGTCTGCAACCTAGTTTCCCTCCCACCATGTGTGTGGTACCTCAATCTTGGGTTTGATCATTTTATGCAACCTGTGAGAGAATCTTGATCGCATCATGAAAATGATGGAATAAGACCTGGGGCGGGTTGTGTTATGCATGTTTGATATGACCAGGGAATTTTAGCTGTATCACCCTCCGACCTTTACTAGAGAGGGTGAACTAAAGGTAGTAGAGTTCTGGATAGAGTCCATTCAAAATATTCTTGATCATATGGAGACTCCTCCTGAAAAGTGAGTCATGTTGGCGGCCTATATGTTGAGAGGTAGAGAAAATCATTGGTGGGACATCATGGTGAAGACCAAGCAGGATGAGCGAATGTTATAGAAGGATTTATAAGAGACGTTTCTTGAAAATTTCTACCCAGAGACCTTGAGGTAGGAGAAGGCTATGGATTTCATGAGTCTGAACCAAGGGGAAATGTCATTGATGGATTATTCAAGCTGTTACACTGATTTGTGACACTTCATTCTAACATTGGTAGGAGATGAGGCAACTTTGTAAAGACATTTCTAGGATGGGATAAGGCATGATATCAGGTCCCAGGTGAACATATTCCACCTGAAAATGTTTACAGAGGTAGTGGATCATTCCCTTATCTCATAAGGGAACCTTAAGGGGGCTACAGGTAGTGGACTTGTGGTGCCAATTGGGTGGGTGAGTGGTGTGGATTCCAAGAGAAAGAAGCATCATTTTGGGAGCTTTAATCAGGGTGTTAATGCACAGGGTAGTAAAAAAAGTGGGTTAGCCTCTCAGGGTGGAGATCTGGTGTTCTGTTACCAGTATAGAAGGTTGGTACACATGTGTGGTTTATATCCCTGACTACCATTTGAGTGTCGGTCATGTAGAAAATGGGGTATGTGTAGAGATTATGTAGGAATCCTCACTAGTTAGGCATACATGGAGGCTTGAGGTAGATGTTGAGTGTAGGAAGGGGTTCGGTTACCTCATATCAGGTAGGTAGTTGGAGCTCATCTGATCGTATTGGTCAAAAAGGTGGGTGTGAAACTTCGGGGTGAGAGCATCCATTCCAGTAGGATAGTTCGGCACCAGGGACTTAGGCCAAATCCCAGGGTATAGGGGAAGGTCATCTACATGTAGTTCATACTACACATGGAGATGGTGAGGTTGGACCATCAACTGTTTGATTAATGATCATTGTAATTTACATGCTTTCTAGTGTGTTATTTGACACTGTTTCTACACACTCTTTTATCTCTGATTAGTTTTTAGTTATGTTGGGACTATCCATGGAACATGTGTGTGGGGTTATGTCGATTGATACTCCATTTGGGGTGTGAGATAAGTGTATCAGATAGTGTAAGGGTTGTTCTTTTGAGGCCTGTGGATATCATTTTCTGTGTAACCTGTTTTTCCTCGAGAGGTCAGTTTTTTAACTAATTTTGGGAATGGATTGGCTGGTGTTGTACCAGGACAATATAAAATATTACTGTCATCAGGTAATTTTCACATCTATTGGGGTACACTTATGTTCTTCATGGTGAATGGGATGTCCAGGTAGGCCATGTAGGGCTAGTTTTCCAGCAGTTGGGGGAACTCACATCCCAAGTGGCATGCCTTATGATTGATGATGTATGGGTGGAAGAAAATGAATTTCCTACTATGTTGGATTGGTTTCATCATGTGTTTATTTAGGATTTACTAGTGCTGCCACTCGAGAGGGATGTTGAGTTCATGATATAGTTTCTTTTGATTGTGGATCCAGTTTCCATTCCACCATATAGAATGTCACCAAAAAAACTCCAATAACTTAAAGCTAAATTGAAGTAATTTGAGAGTAAAAGGTTTATCTATCCTAGTACATCACCATGGGTGGATCCCTTGTTGTTTTCTAAGAATTCTGGCATATCTTTGAGGCTATGTTTTGATTATAGGAAGATAAATTAGATGACAGTTAAGAATAGATACCCTCTTCCTCAAATTGATGATCTGTTTGACCATCTGAGAGGTGAATTGTTGTTTTATAAGATTTATTTGAGATTGGGGTATCACCATATTAGGGTGAGGCCTTCTGATATACTGAGGAGTGCCTTTAGGAGTAGTTAATGGTTGTATGAGTTTGTGGTGATGTCATTCAGGTTGACCAATACACCAGCTATGTTCATTTCTTTAATGAACCAAATATTTCACCCATGTCTGAATCAATTCATATTCATCTTTATTAATGACATATTGGTGTACCCCATAACTCATGATGATCATACCAAACATCTTTTCATTGCCCTAAGTATACTAAGATAGAATAGGATTTATGGTAAGCTATCAAAATTTCATTTCATGATAAATAAGGTGAATTTCTTGGGTCACATCATCTCGAAGGTAGGTTTGTTAGAAGATCTAGAGAAACTGTGGGTAGTTGTGTCTTGAGAGTACCCTAATAATGTCTCTAATATTTGATGTTTTCTAGGATTGTCCGGATATTACTGAATATTCATCAAATATTTCTCCCATTTGGTAGCACCACTTTCAGGATTAACCAAGAAGGGAGTTAGATTTTAATGGTTTAAGTCATGAAATAATTCTTTTCAAGTGTTGAAGAATTGATTGAATACTACACTATTTCTGATCTTACCCATGTTGGGTAAGAATTTTACCTTGTTATGTGATGCGTCTAGTGTTTCACTGGGAGAAATGCTGATCCAGGATGAATGGGTTGTTGTGTATGGATCATGGTAGTTGAGGCCTCATGAAATAAACTACCCTACTCATGATATTGAGTCAGTTGTTGTGTTTTATACCTTAAAGTGTTAGAGGCATTACTTGTTTGGAGAGCAGTTTACCATGTATAATGATCAAAAAATTCTTAAGTACATATTCTCTTAGTTAGATCTAAATATTTAGTAGTAAATGTGGGTCGAGTACTGATGTGCTCGCTCATGTCGTTGAATTTGTGTGTTCAATAGTCATATTAGAATTGTAAGGTTTCCCAAAAAATCACTTGATACAAGGGAGTAGTATAGGTAGAGTCTGAGGTTGATCTCATAGGTAGAGTTACTGGATTCTAGAAGTCAAAGGCTTTAAGAACCTTTGGAGTAAGAGACCTTTCTGTTTTTCTATCATTTGGGGAAACGAGATCTATGGTGGCAGATGGTTGCTTTAATAATGAGAGAGGTATCGGTATCAATTTCAAGTATCATTAAAAATGATGATCTTAATTCTAATCTTGGTAGGATCCTAAGGTTTAGGTTTTGAAGAAAGTGGAAGTCACTAGTTGACTTTAGTCCAGTCTCTTAGTTCTTCCTAGGAGGTAGTTATTCCTTGATTGGCAGATAGCGACAACCTAGATGCATTAATCTTAGTTCCTAGGGCAAATAGTATCCTAGGCTAGTGGTTGCATCCTAATATACTCCAATTAGGATAGTTTTTTCCACTTAAATATCACATGATCAGGGATGTTTAATCGTATTGGATAGACATTAATCATTTACCCCGATTACTAACCATTAAGGTTACCAAGTTAAGAATTATAGATTTAAGTATTTAGATTCCCCTACCCTAGATCCCTACCCTTAGGTGATTTAGCTACTCATTGTGGGAGAAGATAATAATAGAAAAATAATAAAAATTCTTGACATGCTAAGATGATTTGAAATTAAACAATTCATAATCATGAAAGGCTTTGATTCACTAAAAAGGGAGAGCATGCTATCTGGATTTAAAGAAATGTAAATCAAAATTTTAACAATGTACTTACTTGGAATAAAAGCAGAAATGGATTCAATGCAACCATGATGATGAATGGTGGTAAGCGATGCAAAAGGAAATTGAATATGATTATGAAAACACAATCCACTGCTCTTGAATTAAAATAAAATATGGAAATAAAAAAGAAATTTAGGTTTGAGAGGGAATGGTTTGAAGGAAACTTGATAGGAGAAAAAACACATAAATACTCTACTCTGGAGTGTTCCCAAAACCACTACTGAGGTGCTGTATATATTGAAAAAATGAGTCATGGTGTGTAATGGATTACATGTCATGTAATTCCAATCCATGTACTTCTCCATGGATTTTGGAATATTGCACATATCTCATGTGTATCTTGTCCAAAATATAATTTTTTACTAATTTCACGTCGTGTATTGATGACTCACGACGTGTTCTGTCTTTCCAGCTGTATCTCCGGAGCGTATTTCTTGTTCAACAAGTTTTACTGAATTCACATCGTGAATTGTCCTTTCATAGTGTATACTGGCTTATTTTCCTTCTTTCTTCATGACATGTCTTGAGACTTGTTTGATGTTGTGAAATCCTATTACACAACGTGTACTAATGGTTGACGGCGTATAATAGGGGAATTCTTCACTTTTTCTACATTTCTTCCTTTAATACCCTATGAAGCCTCATTCTTGAAAAATTAAGCACATACCAAGTGAATTATCAAATAAAAAAATTAAAATCCTTATGTAAATGGTATAAAAATTTATATATGAATTCATATTATCAAATTCCCCCACACTTGAACAATTTTTATTCCTTAATAAAAAAGGTCTCAACAGTGATTTCAAAAAGATAATCAATTTTTAACACAAGAAACATTCATTATTTCTTGACAAATAAAACTAAGTGTAAGAAGAAAAAGCTAGTTTCCAAAATAATTCCTTTATAGAATATTATTTATACCTCATAGATCTGTTCTATTAATAAAATTATAATCTTTTAATTACAATCTTTTAACTATTCCTTGAATTCTATACCCATTTTTAATTTTATTCATAGTTCATTTTCTCTCATCACTTAGGGTAAAATTAAATTGGAGTTATGATCATACCCTGAGAACATGATCCTAACCATAATCTTGCATTGGTTCAATCATCTGCACTTTATAAAGACAAGTACAAAATTAATCATGAGGGTTTCAGCAATTGGGTTCAAATGGCTCTGAGGCTATGGGTAGGTGGGTAAAAAGTGAAAATCAAGCTCAAAATGAGGGTAATATCTAAATCATAATGCATGAGTGTCAAGATAAGTGTAATACAATTCCTCCTCCTAGCTAATCAATTCCACACTCTACCAACTCATGTTGGATCCATAAATATTTCAAATAAGTACACAAAAAGTATTTAGTTCCTTTCCTTTTTCTTTTGTATTTCTATTTTTTGAAATTAATTTCTAGGACAGATCTCACATCTATCCCCTAACCACATATGATCCTTAAAGTGATTCATCAGTATGAAGATGGTGATTTTTGACCTTTCTATTGCACAACCATGTCTTTTTTCTTTTCTTTTTTATTTTTAAAAGGAACAAAATAAAATTCAAATGATAAAAAGTAAATATGGATGGCAACTAAATAGTTTTATGAGTAAGCCATACATTTATATAAAAATAAACATCACATGTTGTCTGAATGCTTCCCCCACACTTGTTCAAAAGTAACATCATGTATTATACAAGGATCAGAGTAGGAAGAGAAAATAATCTTGTAATATCTTCATCTGATGAGGTCATTCATGGAAACTATGGGTTAAATGAAGGAAATGTGTAAGGTGGGTCTCAATAAAAATTGTAAACAAATATTACCTCAATCATTTTAAAATTGTACTTGTTCATTCATAGCCTCAATAAGATTTTAATGCAAGTTCTGATAGGTTTACATGTCCGAGGTATCACTTAAGAAATATCCTCAAAAAATAATATGTAGTTGTAGGCTTAGATTCCTATTATTTAATGAGAATAAAAAAATAAACTGGCAATCATAATGGGTATAAAACCAAGTAATAAGATAATTAACCATAATTTTAAAGATGTTGTTTTTGAATTAAATATCTAAACTCAGAAATCATTATAAAAAGTAAAATAGATGAAAAACCTATATTATATCAATTTCTAACTAAAATTTTTCTTTTATTGAAATGGGAATAATTTTTTCATGTTTAAAGAATTCTTAAAATTTGAAAAATATATCCTAGACAGTTGAGAATAAATAAAAATTCAAGTGCATCGATAGTGAAAATCATGAGAAACTCCCCCACACTTAGAAGACGATAGTTTCCATGTTGAATATGAATTTTTGTGGGAGAATTATGGAAAGTAAAGCTCAAAAAATAGAAATGTAATTTAATAATTTAAAATTAAGGGAATCGAGAGCTCCTTGTATATTTTCATGCAATGATGGAATTTGTCTGTTTCTATACAAAATCTAGTCCACCTAAAAAAATTGTTAGAAAATAATCCATGCACTAGAGGAAACATTGGTCCACAGGTGTTAATCATTTGAAATGTAGAATAAAGGTTACATGCATAGTATGATGAACATGAATAAACAGTTTTATTAAAGTTAATAGATGTTTTTAATAAAACTCAATAATGGACTCAAGATGAAAATGAAAAGACTAAAGAATGAAAAATTAATCTAGAAAAATTATCAACTATGGATTTCCTCCTATAAAGTGATAACAGGACTTCATCAGCCAGACAGATGGACCAAAATCTTGCGGTGGGGTCCATCGTCTTAGTTGCTCTTATTGCGCTTGCTGCTACTTATGATAGTTTCATCCATCTTGCGAGGTCTATTGACTAGATTTATGACTTCAGGTGTAGTAGTGTGATCATGAATCAAGTGTGGAAGGAATGGTATCATGGCCCATAGTGGTTGATGTTGTGCATGGATTTTGATGGAAATTTCCTAAAGTTTTCATTCGATATCTATGATGTGATGGTTCACTCTTTGGAGTATAAAGGATGGTGGGATGGGTCCATCGACAACTATCGAAGATAAAGAGAAAATAGACATGGCTATTTAAAATATTAAATAAATGATAATCAAGTAAATTAAGAATATATAAAGAAAAATTTCCATATATAAAAGTGATCAGTAAAAAAAGAGGGAATAAACAAATGACAAAATAAAACAGAGATAGCCCTATCAAAAAAGTATAAATCCCAAAAAGAAAAAAAAATTGATGATTAAGATCCATCCTAAGGACCAAAAATCTCCTCCATCATCATCCTACCCACAGGTGGTGATGATAGTTGTAGTTCTAGATTAGTGTCCGCGGCGGTAGGAGAGAGTGGATTAGTGATGGATGGTGGAGTAGTATTACAGGATACATGGGTTGGAGTGGGTGGTAGAGAGATCTGGATCCATAAATATATCATGGGTTTGGAAGATGGATTGATGAAAGGGACATCTATGGAAGTAGTAGTGGCCATCCCCTTACCCCGTCAGGCCTAATCAGCTAAAAAATCATGTTGGGTTATAGGATCTGTAATACCAGCTGGTAGGTTGGGATGGGCTATAGGTGGTGTGGGAATGGTAGAATATTAGGGGGCAATAGGGACTGGTGGTGGTGGATTAGTGAACTCTTAATTCTCTATAAAAGGTATATAAAGATGAGTGAAAATCTGGTTTATGTTCACCAGGATACACTGTTGGGTGTTCTAGATCTCAGAAAGGGTGGGATGGGTGGTTGGAGGGATGGTATAAGAGGTGGTGGTAGAGGTAGTGTGTGGATCAACTGGAGCATTTGCTGCTGCATGTGTTGGTGCCTCATATGGTGTTGCTACTGCTAGTAGTCCGACCTCCTACACACCTGGTTCCCAACTATAGATGTCATCCTCCTTAACCAAAAGCTTCATCTTATGCATCATGAAAAAATCAAGAAGCATAATAGGTTTCATGGAGGTGGATGGAAGAGTTGGTTCGAACACTCCAAGGTACCAAGCCATATTAGTAATGAAACATCCTCCCATTAAAGTTCCACAAGTTAGCTAAGAGTTGGATTTGTAATACTAGGAAAACTATGCATCCATGTTTATGGTTGGGCCGCTCATGGATACTTTAAGAAAAATCACATCTATCTGGCTAACACTCCTATGAGACTCAACTCTGGAAAACCATCCATGTTTCATGTCCCTATGAAGGATACGTAGGGCTGGGCTCCATAGCTGGGTAGATTTCTTGATGCGTGGGTTATGGTGCAACTGGGGATCATAAATAATCAGCTCCTAAAGATGCTGAGAATCAGATTGGGGTGGATCTAGCTCGAGAGTTAGATAGTTATCCGATGTGACAAGCTCATCTGTAAAAATTTTGAGCCTGATTCCAAACTCTGTGAATGACATTTCATGGGGATAGACACCAAGGTAGAATCTAAGGCAGTCTATGGCCATATCAAAAGTGGATAGGAACTTGAGAAACAACTCCCTGTAGGTCTCCTCATGAACTTCAAGAATTTTTTCGATAGTGAGTGTCTTCAAGAGGTAAAGGATAGCATTGTTGATGTTTTGCCTGGCTAAGATGGGAATGTTCAAGGTCTTGTTCCTACACATTGTCTTAGCCTGAAGTCTGATGAGATTGAACGAGTTATTCATATTAGTAAAGCATAGGATAGGGTTTAGGTGGAGATTTTCGTCACTGGATGAGTCCTCTAAGGTGGATAAAGACTCTGCTCAAGCAGCAGGTGCAGAACAGAAGGTTTCCAGTGTTTCAAAAGGTGAGGAAGAAGCTATATACATAGTGGCATGTTGGTTCTTGGATAGTGGCCACTCATCAGAGGCTAAGGAGTATGAGGTGGAGGGTTGGGACCACTTGTTTCTTACCTTCGCACAAGGGAGTGGTGGTATTGGTTAGTGCGATAAGGGGGAAAGAGGGGTGCGGGTTTGCACCTGGGGTAGGGAGAGGGAGGTGGAGAGGGGGGGTGTGGGTGAGGTTGGGTGAGGAATAAGAGAAAAAGGGTGAGGGTGTGAAGGTTTGGATATGAGTAGGAGGCGGTGTGTGGCTTAGAAAAGGATGGGCAATGGGAGAAGAGGTGTTGCGAGTGCTTCAGGTTGTGAACCTAGGGTTCATGACTTTCCTTTTTTAAATATAAACCTGAAGTATTACACGACGTGTAATTATGGGTCACTTCATGTAATGATGAATTAAAATGGATTTTTTTTAAAAATTACATTTTATATAAGAGGGTTACACGATGTGTAGTTGACTGTTTAGGCTCAAACTTTATTCATTCCTTGTTTTCAGCTCTCATACCACCTACAAATTTCCTAAGTCTATCCTAATCTAACCTAGGATAATATTTTCTATCCTAGGTTTCCTCCTATTCAGTGCTTCCTTTTAAGTCTAGTTCTTGACTCAAGTTGGGTTCAATTGAATTTTAAGCTGATGGCATTCCCCTTTCAGAAAGGTTCTTGTAAAATTTTAAATCTTTGACCATTCACTTTGATTGGTTCTCAGTATTCTCTCTAAATTTCAATGGTCTTATAAGTATATACTTGCACAACTTTAAAGGGGCTTGAACATCGATATTTTAGCTTACCAGGTAATAGTTTCAACTTTGAGTTTAATAGAAGAGCCTTATTCTCTGGTGAAAAGATACACCTATCAATGCATTGATCATTACATTTATTTTTTTTCCCTTATAGATACTAGAATTTTCATAGGCATCCCTTCCAATCTCTTCTAATTTAGTTAACTATAGAATCCTAGATTCTTTGTCCTTTCCAGAATCCAAATTCAGTTTATTAATCACCCAAAACAAACAATGCTTCATTTCCTCTGGAAGATGAAATGGTTTCCCGTAAACCAGTCTGAACGGTGTTGTGCCTATGGGTATCTTATATGAAGTGTGGTACGTCCATAGTGCATCATCAATTTTGAGACTCCAGTCACTTTGTCTTGTATTCAAAATCTTTTCCAATATTTGTTAATCTCCATATTTGACAGTTCTACTTTCTCTCTTATTTATGGATGGTAGGGAGTTCTTATGTTGTATATGATTCCATACTTCTCTATAAATCCTCTCAGAGATTGTTTTTTGAAGTGTGTTACTCAATCACTAATGAGTAATATTGGAAATCCAAATCTTGAAAACACATTCTTTTTTAGAAAGTTCATGAAAACTTTCATTGTTTCATGCAAGGTTGCTTCGGCTTCAACCCATTTCAAGACGTAGTCAACGCCAACCAAAATTTAGGATTTTACATATTAAGTGGGAAACATTACCATGAATTTTTTTCCCAAATGCTGAAGATTTTGACTTCGATGGGATTCTATGAAATCTCATTTCTTTTTCCAATATTTACAGTGTGCTATCATCTATCGCATATTTGGAATAATTTCATCACGTCTTGGTGTAGCATGGTCCAGAAAACTACAGTTTTAGAAATTTCACTACTGTACACTCAGGTCCATGATGTCTACCTGTTAGTAATGTGTGACATATCTCAATTACATTTTGGGTTTCATTCTCATGAATGTATCATCTCAATAATCCATCAACAAAATTCTTGAATAAAAGTGGTTCCTCCCAATAGAAATTATTTACTTCTATCAATAATCTTTTCCTATATTGATATGATAAATCTTGATGTAAAAATCCCATGGCGAGATAATTTAAAATATCAAAGAACCATGGTTGTACCTTGTTACTGAACAGGGTTTCATTTGGAAAATCTACTTCAATATCAATATCTTCTTCTTCCTTGATGAATTACAAGGGAAGTCCGGATATATGGTCATCAATGACCTTTTTTGTGCCTTTTGTGTCCTTTATTAAAATAAAAACTATTGAAGAAAGAGGATCCACCATATTAGCCTTGGTTTGGAATCCTTCTTATTCATTAAGTATCTTAAGGTAGCATGATCAGTATGTATAATCACTTTGGACAATACCAGATATGAATAGAATTTCTCAAAAACATATAAAATGACTATTATTTATTTATATATAGTCATGTAGTTTAATTGAGCTTCACTTAGCTTGTGGATTTCATAATATATGGGAAATAAGAAATGGTAAATTCGTTTTCCTAACACAACACCAACAACAAGGTCACTTGCATCACACATTAACTCAAATTCCTTATCCTAGTTGGGTGAAATGATGACTGGGGATTTTATTAGGCTTATTTTGAATATCTTAAATTTCTGCTAACATTCCTTTGTGAATTTTAAAGGGAATTATTTTGACAATAAATTCTTCAATAGATGGGAAACTTTGGAAAATTCCTTTAAAAATCATCTGTAAAATCCAGAATGGCCCAAAAAGCTTCTTATTACCTTTATTGTTGATGGTTCAGCCAGGTCCTTGATGACATTAATTTTGGATGGATCGACCTCTATGGCTTCTTTAGAGATCTTATTCCCAAGGAATATTCCTCCTTGGACCATAAAATTACATTTATCCTAATTCAGGACTAGGAATTTTTCTTCACGGTGTTGGAGAACTAATTTCAGATTAGTTAAATAGACCTCAAATAATCTTCCATAAACTGAGAATCCATCCATTATGATTTAAATAAATTATTCTACCATTTCATATAAAATATGCATCACGCACTTCTAAAACGTTTCTGGATCATTGAACATTCTAAATGACATTATCCTCTAGGAAAAAGTACCAAATGGTTATGTGAATGTGGTCTTTGGGTAATCAGAGGGGTTGACTTCAATTTGGTTATATCCTGAATATCCATATAGGAAGTATTATAATTCATTTCTTGCAAGTCTTCACAGCATTTGATACATGAAGGTTAAAGGAAAATGATCCTTGTTTCTAAATTTAGACATCTTTAATTTATGCATACTCTCCGTCCAGTGATGGTGCATATTGAGATTAACACATTTTCATCGGTTTTATCTACTGTAAGTCCTCCTTTCTTAGGTACATATTATAGAGGGATTACCTGTTCACTATCTAATATGGAAAATATTATCCCTATATCCAATAGTTTCATAACTTCTTTTTAATAACTTCCTTCATCAGTGGTGTGATCCACCTTTGAGGTTGATATTTTTTCTTTGCATCTTCTTCAAGTAGAATCTTGTAAGTGCGTTCAATAGGACTGATTCCTTTGATATCTTCCACTCCCTAGAAAATTGACTACTTATGTCTCTTCAAAACATCAACTAATTTTTCTTCTTGTTCCTAAGATAGTTCATAATTAATAATAACTAGAAAAGAGTTTGACACTCCTAAGTATGAGTACTTAAGAGTACTAGGTATAGGTTTCGGTTCTATCTTTATTGGTTGAATGATGGATGGGATGAAAGGTGGAAAGGTGTATCTCATGATAGGTTCAATGAAACTTCCTCAAGATTGTACTATTCTTCATTCTCCAAGAGTGACTCTTTGCTTTCTTCTTCAATGGACATATACTCCTCTTCTTTTTGGGTGAGATAGAAAGCATTGTAATCAACATCATATTTTGATTATTGGGTAGCTCTTATCGGGTTGAACACTACTTGTTCATCTCTAACTTGAAAGATTAGACATTCTTGATTCACATCTATCAAAGACTTTCATGTGGCTAGGAATGGTCTTCCAAGTATAATGGGGAATTAACCTTCCTCTTCCATGTCTAGAACTAGAAAGTCTGATGGAAATATGAATTTCTTGACTTTAACTAAAACATCTTCATGAATTCCCTTGGGGTACTTCACTGATCAGTTAGTGAGTTGCAGTTCTACCATAGTTGTTTTGGGTTCTTGGAGTCCTGACTTGTGAAAAAATCTCATTAGTATTAAGTTGATGTTATCCCCAAGATTACACAGAGCTCTTCTAAACTTGTATTATCCAATAGCATAGGGAATTAAAAATCTTACAAGATCTCTCATTTTTTGTGGTATTTTCTGTTTCACAATAGCATATCATTCTTCATTTAATGATATCACTCCAAGATCTTCTATTTTCATTTTGTTAGATAGTATATCCTTGAGAAATTTTGCATAAACTAGCATCTGAGCAATGGATTCTGCAAATGGTAAGTTGATGTATAGTTTCTTGAATATTTCTAAGAACTTCTTTTATTGTGCCCCCTACCAGCCTTATCATGATCTTTATGAAAAAGGAATAGGTGTCTTGTAGGGAAGTGGGGCAAATAAATTGGTTCCTTGGGTTGTTCAGGAGTTTGGTCGTTTTTAGCTAGTGAAACTTCTTGAGGTTTGGTTTTCCAAACTTCTTATTCTAATGGTGGTTTTTTTAGGCTCTTCAGGTTTCTTTTTATCTCTTCTACTTGGTTGTTGAAATTCTAATATCTTCATGCTTCTCAGCACTACTACTTTATCTTCCTCCCTTTGGTACATCTCTATATTACTAGGTAGGGTACCTGGTAATATATTATAAAACTTCTTCATGATTTGACCCATTTGATCTTCAAGACTCCTCAAATACACTCTTTGGTTTTTCATTTCCTTTTCCTAAGTTTTCATTCTCTAATATGATTTTTTAACAAAAGTATCCAAGAGGCTTTCTTGGTTACTTTAAGGAGGAGTAGGTCGTTGTTGAGGTCTAGGCTGAGCGGGTTGGAATTTCTATTGAGATCTTTATGGGAAGGATTTTTTTTTCATCTATTGATGAGATTTGGGTATTGGTTTCATCATTGGATACCTCGGTGGTCCTTGATTCTAAAATGGTGCTTGAACACTTCATTGTTAAAAATATCCTTGATTGTTCTGAGGTTGGTACTGAGAAAGCATCGTCTAGTAATATTATTGATTTTGTTGAAAAGGTGGGTTTGGTTGATTGTAATTAACATAATTAGAATCCTGATCTTGTGTTTCTTCAAATCCTGCCTTGAAATCTTGGTAAAGATGTGGGCCACCACACATCTCGCAGGATTGTATTTCCATTATAGGGGTAGGAGGGGGTTGTGCAGCCAGCATTTGAAATGATTAGGGCTTCTTTGTGAGTTCTTCAACTTTAACTACTAATCTGGGGTTTTTATCTATATGGTGGATACCACACCATGGTGGTCCAAAATCACTTTTCTATAGGATTTCATTGTGATAAACTTCATCAAGTATAGATCTTTTGACTTCTAGTATTTTAAACATTATTCTCCCATCAGGGACAACATCGACCATTGTTTGTGCGTCTGACTGGAGTCCTTAGTAGAACATTTGTAACTGAATCCACATGTCTAATCCATGGTGTGGACACTTTCTCTTCAGCTCCTTGAATTGATACCATGCTTCCCATGAAGATTCTGCATTGGTTTGAGCAATGTTTTTAATGTCATTTAGGAGTTTCCAAGTCTGGATTGGTGGAAAATATTTATCCAAGAACTTCTTGTCAAGATTGTCCCAAGTCATGATTAACTCAGGAGATTGAATTTTTTGCTAGTCCTTAGCTCGGTATCTTAAAGAAAATGGGAATGCGCATATTCTTATTTCATCCGAAGAAACTCCCTAGTTTCAAAAGGTATCGCAAACTTCCAAGAAGTTAGAGATGTATTCATGTAGATCTTCTCTCTAGAGGCCACTGAATTTCCCCATGTTCTAGACCATATGAATGATTCCAAGTTTGATTTCGAAGGTATGATCTTTGATGTGGGTACACACTATGCTTGGGGTTGCACCATGGATTTATGGCAAGCCATAATCCATGATGGCCCTATATCGAGGCATCGAGTTCTCTCCCAAAATAATTTGATGAGGGTTTGGTGGGTTGGGTCCCACTTGATGGGTTTTTTTTACATTTCTGACTGGAGGCATGTGTAAAAATACATTTCAATCTCAGGATCAAAGGACAATAGTTCATTTGTCTCAAGGCTCTTTGAACAAGTCAAAGGGACTTGATACATGCACTATACCGCAATGTTTTGACATAAGGGTGTCTTGAATAAAGGATGGAACTAAAGAAATGGGGGCAGGGAAAGGTAATCCTAGGTCTTGATTTCCAAAGGCTTGAAAGCAGAGTGTTGGCTCCCTAGAAATAGCACCAATATTTGACACACCCACTCACATTGTTGAATTCATGTGGGCTATGGTCAGATTATAATTATAAGGTTTCCCAAAATTCACTTGCTTCAAGGGAATAGTATAGTAAGATTTTGAGCTCGATCCCATAGGGAGTGTTTATTTCTACTAGAATTCAAAGTCTTTAAGACCCTTTGGGGTAGGATTCCTTTCTAGTTTTCTATAATTTAGGAAAACTAGATCTATGGTGGTTAATGGTTTCTTCAAGAATGAGAGAGGGGTCAGGATCAATTTAGAGTATCTATAAAAAGGATGATATTAATTCTAATATTGGTAGGATCCTAATTTTTAGGATGCAAAGCAAGCATAAGTCGCTAGTTGACTTTGGTCCAGTCATCTAGTTCTACCTAGGAGGTATATATTCCTTGATCGAGGGATATTGAAAACCTATATGCATTAATCTTATTACCTAGGGAAGATAGTATCTTAGGCTATTGGTTGTAACCTAATCTACTCCAATTAGGATTGGTTCTTTAAATTAAATATCTTGTTATCGGGGATGTTTAATCGAATTTGATAGACATTAATTATTTACCCTGATTACTAATCTTTAAGGTTACCATGTTTAGAATTATAGATTTGAGTATTCATATTCCCCTACTATTGATCCCTACCCCTAAGTGGTTTAGCTATTCACAATGGGATAAGATAAGAATAAACCAATAAGAACCATTCTTGACATTCTAAAACTTTGAAATTAAATAATTCACAATCATGAAAGGGTTCAATTCATTAAAAAGAGAGATCATGCAATCAGAATTTAAATAAATGTAAATCACAATTTTAACAACGTACTTACTTGGAATAAAATTGAAAATGGATTCTATGTGACCTTGATGATGAATTATGGTAAGAAAATTTAAAGGATGTTGAAGTCAATGATGAAAACACAATCCACGACTCTTGCATTAAAATAAAATATGAAAATTATGAATAAATTTAAGTTTGAGAGGGAAGGGGTCAAAGAAAACTCGATAGGAGAAAAAACATAGAAAAATATCTACTCTGAAATGCTCCCAAAACTGCTGTCGTGGTGCTTTATATATAGGAGAAATTAGTCACAATGTTTAATGGATTACACATCAGGTAATGCTGATCCGTGTAATTATTTATGGATTTTTGAATCTTTCACATATCTCATGTTTATCTCATCCAAAATATGAGTTTTGACTGATTTTACATCATGTATCGATGACTCTAGACATGTACTGGATTTCCAACTATATCTTTGCAGTTAATTTCTCATTCAATGGGTTTGACTGAATTCACATCGTGAATTTTCCATTCACTGCGTGTACTCGCTTATTTTTATGCTTTCCTCACAACTTGGCTCATAGCTTGCATCATGGATTATTCGATGGTGTGAAATCCTATTACACAATGTGTACTAATGGTTAATGATGTGTAATAGGATAATTATTCACTTTTTTATATTTTCTCCTTTAAACCCCTATGAATCCTCATTATTTCAAAATTAATCACATACCAAGTGAATTATCGAAGAAAAACAATTAAAATCCTTATGTAAATAGTAAAAAAATGTATTTATGAATTTGGATTATCAAGTAACTTTAGTCCTTTGATTCTGAGTTAGTTTATACCCTAAGAAAGGGGAATAATGTGGTGGATTATCTGAGTTATAATACTAATAATCAGGTGGTTCCAGAATCCAACTCTGAGTGGAGAATGATGGACTTGTTTGCTGAGATGAACCTAGAGTTGTGGGATGGGTAGGAATAGATGATCCTTGAATCCATAGAAGTTGAGTTTGTTCTTTTGATCTGGGTCAAGGAGAGTCAACTTGAGGACCCAGAGTGTTTGGTTATGAAGGAAATTATTAAATGTAAGGAGTCACCTTCTGGTTGGGTTGTTGGTGCTGATGGAATTTTTTATGTTCATGGTCGTGTTGTGGTGGAAGTGGGTGTGCGAGAAGAGTTGATGCATGATTCTCATGCATTGAAGTGTCTAGTGCATCCAAGTTTTACTAATATGTATCATGATCTTCATTGGAAGTATTAGTGGATGAAAATGAAGAAATAGGTTGCGGGTTTTGTGCCAAGATACCTTACCTGTTAGCAGGTGAAGAACGAGAATCACTACCCAGGTGGGTTGTTTCAGGCATTTCTCATTCTGGAATGGAAGTTTGGTGGTGTAACAATGGATTTTATAGTGGTTCTTATAAGGATTCCCTAAAATAATTATTCAATCTGGGTAATTTTGGATTAGTTTACTAAGTTGGCTCATTTCTTGTCGATCCAAGATACTTTCACTATTGATCAGTTGGGCATGCTACATGTACAGGAGATAGTGTGGTTACATGGAGTACCTAGAACAATAGTTTCATATCTTGATCCACATTTCACATCATGCTTCTAGAATGGATTATAGAGGGAACTTGGTACCCAAGTGTTTTTGAGTATGGCTTTCCACCTGCAAACAGAAGGTCAATCAGAGCTTACAATTCATGATCTAGAGGACATGTTGAGGGATTGTGTCCTAGATTTCAGTGTTTTGTGTGAGAAATAATTGTCACTTATTGATTTTTCCTACAAAAATATTTTTCAATCTATGATTCAAATGGAACCATTTGAGTCACTCTATGGGAGACCATGTAGATCTCTATTGTGTTGGTTAGATGAGGGAGAGTTCAAGATGTTGGGACTGGGTCTTGTGCAGGAGCTGTTGAAAAAGGTGAAGTTGATTCATAAACACGTGATAATGGATCACAGTAGGTAGAAGTCATATTTATATCGGCATCATATAACTCTTGAGTTTATGGTATGTAATGGTGTGTTTCTTCGAGTGTATCCACGGTTGGTTCACCATCAAATTCGGAAATAGGGTAAGTTGGCGCCCAGGTGCGTGGGGTTGTTTGAGATTGTGGAGAGGATTGTAATAGTGTCTTCCTAATTGGATCTTCCATATAAGTATAGTATCATGAAAAATGTTTTTCATGTATTGAAGCTCTGGCAGTATCACACTGATCAATCTCATGTGGTCAATGTTGAGGATGTAGAGCTTGAGGTTGATGTGTCCTTTGAGGAGAATCTAGTTGGTATTGTGGATTGTGGTGAGAAAGTCTTGTGAGGAAAGATTGTTCCCTTATTTCAATTTTTATGGAAACTTTGAAAAGTTCAGAAAAAAACTTGGGAGCGGGAATTGTATATGTGGGCCCAGTATCCGGATCTCTTTTCTTCAGGGACTTAGTGATGCTCGAGAAGAGAGGATCGAGGATGGTCCATTATAAGGTGGGGAGGTTGTAAGATCCTAGAATTCATAGAGGTATGTCCTTATTTAAATTTTGGTTTCAATTTATTTTTTTGGGCCAATGAAATGTTTCCTGGGTGTATGGGGGGTCATAGGAGTTATGGGGGTTCATAACACAAAAGGAAAGAAAACTTATCCAAACTGTGCAAGGCACACAATTGGTGCACAGTTAAGTAAATTGTGCGGCCTTCCCAGGAAAACCATGCAACCTTAAAAAGTAGAATATCACGTGGTTGGAACAAGGTTTTTAAAACATGAAGACCTACCTAGGTAATCGTGTGACCCAACTCCCCTTAGACAGTGTCTTGCGCATGGTTTATGCATGGTTTGGAAAATTGTGCATGTAAATTGTGTGCCCTTGTAAAAGTTGAAAAAAAATACAAAAAATCCATTATGATATTTTAAGTTCCCACTCATTTTTTCCCCTTCATCCTCCCCTTAACCCTAGTGAAAAACTCCAATCCCTAAACTATACGAATGATGGTTCTCTCTCAATTATAGGATGTTGGAGCACCATCGGTTTCGAATCAAACCTCTAGGTAAGTCTAATCCTCTCATCTCTTCTCTTTTTCGGATTAGGGTTTTTATCTTGGGTTATCTTCTTATGAAGCTATAAAACACCCTTTTTCCAATGAAATCTAGGTTAAGGCTTCAAAAGATTTTTGGATTGGGATCTTAGACAACGATTAGAGTGTTTTTTTCAATGGATTCAAGGTAGGTGGTCTATAAGTTATCCCATGGTTATTATATAGATATGTGCATATGAAATTATGTTCGTGTACTCCTCTTATTGTGTACTTGGAACTACTATTTAGGTTTGGTAAAATAAATACTTAGATAAGGATTTTAACCCATCTCAATCCTCATAGTATGTGTGAGGATGACGTGACCTAATTAGGGCCACCCATGGGGTGTGTCGACCCTTCCCCGAACATGGTTAATGGAAACATTTGGGGTGAAATGTACTTGTAAATAGGTGGATCATGTGTTGGACATGTAAATTGGTTAATGTGGTGATTAAGGAAGGAAAATGGATAATTATGTCTAGAAGTGGAAAATGGATAAGGTATTGTTTGGCTAAGCATGTAAATGGGTTAAATAAGATTAATGAGAATGTGTCAAATGAATCCTGTCTTGTACTTGAAATGGATAAGGCAGATAAACATGGGAAATGGAGAATTTGTTAAGTGAATTAACATATGGGAATAGTTTTATGAGCTAAATGGGTTAGTTTTGGGGAACTATTTAATGTTCTTAGTGAGTTAGGCATAGTAAATGGGAATTAGGCTAAAGGACTATGTGATAAAAATGGTAAATATGTTACTGGATTGTGGAAAAATATTAATTCCCATTTTGGTTGTCATGGATTGTGATATATTTATTGATATTTGTTATGGTTGGTTTTGATATGGTGTGTGTGTGTGGATTGGATATATATAATCATGTTAACATGTATTTGTAGAGTGGGGTATTTCATGAGGTTATACGCCCATGGTTCGAGTTAGACTATGGTTATAAACTCCGCCCCAAAATGCATGGATTAGGGAAGGGGATGGAGTTATATTCCCCTAATGGTTTCATTTGATGATACCACCCAGACCGAGGCTTCAAGTTGAGTGTGTTGTATTTTTTATGATGTGTTTATCCCTAGAGAGATAGGTAACTTGACTTATTCCCCTTATTCATTGAGATTAGTGAATATATATAATCTAATGAACATTAGATGAAATTGAATTAAGTAATAAATATGGTATAAGTAATAAAATTGGGAATTTTTCTAGGAATGACTTAAGAGAACCTTATTAACTAATGTCACCCAAACTGAATTTTATTTAATTTTCATTTATTATAACTTCAAGCACTATTTATATAGACTGGATGTTTTTTAGACACTATTGGTGGTGGACTACTGAGTTGTACTCAAACCCTACTCAGACCGCCATTGGGTACATGATCAAACTTCATGTTTGCAGGTCAGTAAAGGGGGAAGGTTTAAGTTAAATGGAGCTAAGTCCGGCTTTGGATATACATGGATGAGATTTAGAACTTGATGTTAGGGTCATTCTGTGGATTCCATTATTTTCTTTATTTGGGGTTTTTTTACTTGTGTCACTATAAGCATGACATGGCATATTTATTTTAGTTTTTGGTTATACCTAGTTTTTGGAGATGTTGCTTACGCATTTTCCTTGGTTATTGCTTATTATTTCCAATATTTACATTGTTATCTATTGTGGATTACACTGGTAAATAGGGTATAGTCTCCCTATGTGTCTATTTAGACCCTTGTTGCCAGTCGGAAACATCTAGCATATGGGGAGGCGTGATTGAGGTCATGTGGTGACTCGTCTCAGAGCACCTATTTAGTGGATCTCAGGTTAGAGAAGTTACACTATATTTACATATCTCATGTATATACAGATCTCATATCACATGGTGCAAGGGGAAAATGACCAATTCAAGTATTTAACCTTGGATTTTTCATGGATTTTTTTGTAGTGGTTTCTTAGAGCATATTATAGATGAGTTTGAGTTATATTTACTATTTTACTTTTACTTTTGGTTATCAATATGTGAAAAATATATTTTACATTGGGATTATAATTTTTTTGTTTATATTAAATTTACATACACATGGGTATCTTTGAGAACTATTATTTTTATAAATTATTTCATTTCACTATGATTGATTATATTTTGATAATATATTAGAGGGTAAACTAATTTTATGTTATTTTTTCAAGATCCTCAATGCTAGTCACCAAACACTAATGATCTAAGAGTGTACATAACACCTTCTAGAATTTAATATCTATAGTATAGCCATGTCTAGGTTGGATGTTACTAGAATGTGACCACAATCGAATGCATTATGCAAGTAAAAGGGTGGGTATAACATGAAAAGTTTCCCAAATAATGATATTAAATCATAAATAAGAGCCCAAAATCATGTAATTATACAAGTTCCCATATAGGGTTGAGTAAAACTACCCAATAAAGTTTTCCCACTTATTAAAACAACTTATAAAATAAAATAGTGCATGTAGTTATAATCATGAATTTCACATAAAACAGAAATTATCCAAATATTATCATATGTGAAATGGTCATTTTTTAATACAAGTGTATTAGGATTGGAAAATGGTCATTTCAATGATCTTAAAATGGGGTGTTTCAAGGTTCAAACCCTATATTTCCACTAATGTTATATAATTTTGGGTATTAAATGATTCCTTTCATTAGGAAATAAATAATGGCCTTCTAAAAACAAATTGATGGAGGTAACCATACTTTTCTTTACTCATTCCAATCAAATAAACATGTTATTGTTTTATTTTAGTGTTTGATCATCTAAACATAAGTGTATTTGTTATAAAATTCATTATATTTGTTTTATTGTAGTTTATTCATGTTATTCTTGAGTTTTAAATA
Organism: Viscum album; assembly: GCA_963277665.1. Taxonomy (NCBI): domain Eukaryota; kingdom Viridiplantae; phylum Streptophyta; class Magnoliopsida; order Santalales; family Viscaceae; genus Viscum; species Viscum album. Next base: position 1,260,110,794 of record OY728132.1, on the reverse strand, counting down.
TCATGTAATATATTTTGATATTTTGAAATTTAAATGAAAGCACTTTCCTAAAATGGAAATGTATCTATAACTTTTAATGGGATTATATACAAACATTTTATGCCACCTATAAAACCAAATATCTATATGAAATTACCCTAACATGATGTGTTTTCTGTTGATCTGGCTAGTTATTTTTTGAATATTTGAGTTTTATTTTTTTTTCTAATAAACCACTTTTTCAAATATTTTTAAAAAAATCATTGATATTTAGAATTTTACATAAAAACAATAAACCATAATGGAAAGGGTTTTGAAATAAATTGATATCCCAACACCATCTATCAAAATTTTAAGAAAAATATAACAATGGATAGGAGGATGAGTACAAAAGGATTCCATATAGTTACTGTAATGGCCAAAACTTTCATTAATGGAAATCCATATTGATCTAATTAAATGTCTCTTTATGTAAAATGTTTATATAAAATGGAAAAATATTTGGTTTTATGTTTTTGGATTTTAAAATATTGTTATGAATTATGACTGTTTCTAATATAGTCGTTGAACAGTGATCACATGATTAGTATAAATATAGGGCTTTAACAAATCCAATTTACTCAGACAAAGGAAGTGACGGCCTCATCCAGTAGACGTGCCCCATACAAAGCCCATTTTTACAAGATCATAAATGAGGTTGTGTCTTTAGGCTTCACTCTTGACCAAGCCCAAGCCAAGCTTGAATATGTTAATCTTGAGTGGGACCGCCTACGAGAGAAGTGGAAGTTGATAGAGATTACCACCCAAGCAATGTTATCTGAGCCACCCCAAGAGTATGTCACCATCGCACATCTTACTCTTCGGTCTTATGCAGGTGTTATAAGGGGTTATGTAACAAGACCTTATCATGATGGTTATGTATATTATTTTTTTATATAATAATGAATATACTTTCGTTTTATTATTGTTACCTTGTAAATAGTTTTTAAAGCACAAATAATATTTTTAGTTAGTGTTCAACTAAGAAATATATTTTGATGAATTAATGGATTTTTGAATTAAATAATATTTTAATAAAATATTATTATTGTTATTAAATTAATTTTTATTAAGTATAAATGATCGTATAATTTTATGAATGCAATTATAATTTTTATTATGGTTTGAAAGCCATTTTTGTCAAAACCCATGAATTTTCAATAAATGTCGGTTTTTGTTTTAAAATTGAAAATTAAAATATTTAGAAAATTATTTCGATAAATTGGATATTATTTCTGGAATCATTACATCAAAATTATCCAATGGTGAATTTTTCATAATTTTCTGAGAGTCAAATTTTTGGGTAAAAATCAAATACCGTTTAAATATATAATGTGTTTTATGACATCATAATGACCCAATAGTGATGTAATAAAATTATATAAACTTTATGTTCGGACAATATATGTTTTAACATTAAAATAATATGATTTCGGGTTTGTTTTATTTATTTTAGAAAGCTTTAGTGGACCCTTCAATACTTATTAAACATTTTTTCTTTTTAAATTGTTTTCCTTGGGAGTGTGACTCACCTCCACATAAGTAACCCCATTATTTTAAGAAGTTAGGACTTTGGTCTTATAAAATATTTTTTTCAACTCCCCTTTGGAAAAAACAATGGGCAAAAACCATGGGCTGGTTTGTGGTTTTGATTAGTTTAATGTGAGGTGTCCCAAACATAAATAATAAACAATTCCATCTCCTTTCCTATATAAACCCACCCAAGATCCCACTTCCTCCTCACTAAAAGCCTTTGGAGTTCATCCAAACTCTTCCCTCCTCAATCTAAAATCATCCCAAGGTGACCCAAGCTCCCAATAAGCCTCTCTCAAGCCTCTCTCTTGCCTTTGGAAGCACACTTTTAAGTAAGGGGTTTTTTCTTCCTTTCTCATTTTTGTCAAATATTCTTTAAATTGTTATAACCTTTTAATTTCAATTATAAATGTTGGGTTATGGTTTCTAACCTCCCCAATACTTACCTATTTATGTTTTAATGATAGTATACCCCTTTCTCTCTCATTAAATGCCTCCCATGTACACCCGTTACTATGTCGAAATTCTGAAAGGAATTTCTCTCTCCACATTTACATTCAAGCAATTCTTTTGTATCATGAATCTAAATTCCATTACATTTGTTGGGATATGTATCTACATGACCCCTTACTTTCCATGTCATTTAAATATGATGATACACCCCTTTCTCTATCATCAACCATTTTTATGAGTTCTTATGTCACATCGTTATGCTGCCGAAATTGCACCGTGATTTTCCAAGCCAAAGTCATTGTGTAGCGAATACCATGCTCATTTATCTATAAAGGGTAATCACCTTTATGAAAATTAACTTATTGTTTAAATATTTTCATGTATGTATTCCACATTCTTTTATCATGGAATAAAAGATTATGTTGAATGATTCAATTTTTTATGATCCATGTGGCACACTTATGCATGAAATGAAATGTTTAAGAAGGGTGCACCCTTATAGTGCTCCAATGCATTGGATAAAGTATAGTATCATGATAAATCATCTTAAATGGGTTTTTACTCATTCTAATTCAATTGTAATGAGGTTTTACTCATTCTCCGTGTGCAATGAGGGTTTAATCATGCTCCATGTGCAATGAGCCTTGGCTAATGCTAATTCTATGTTAAGTGGTGTTTCCACTTTTCCATGTTATGATTATCATGCTTTATCATGCCTTTATGTTTATGATTATATTGTTATCTATTTATATGACTATTTTCTAACATGTATTGTATTCCCCGTTTTATTCCATGATTATTCCTTTACTGGGCTTTATAGCTCACCCTTTTCTTATCCATGTCCTCAGGTTATACCATGTAATGCTAAGTATGAGGGAATATAGTGGTCATGTAAAGGATGTTTTCAATAAAGATGTTTTATTTCATGTTTTAAGTTGTTATTTAATGATACTAATCCCCAAATAAAATTTACCTCCCGATCTTCTATGTTGTATCAAGTGGAGTTTATGTAATAAATTATGTTTAATTGTGTAATCAAAAGCAGGGTTTTCATAGTTGGTATCAGAGGATAGGTTTAGTTATTTTTGGGATTAGGATTAGAATACCCAAGTAAAGCCTTAAAGACAAGACTAAGTATAATAAAAACATCCCTAAGTTTTGGTGAGTATTGAGTAAGTGGTTTATCATGAAAATACATCCATGTCTGGATTCGAGCAGGTAGAGGCGGCTCTGGCACAGATGTATCCTAGGGGTAAAACCCGAAAACATCACTTTGAGCTAGACTCAAATGGGAACTGGTGCATGACAATAGGCCTTACTGCACTCTTGGTTATGACACTCCCATGGGATATTCTTTGGTAAATTCGTAGGCTTAGTATGAACCATTATTAAGGGACTAAAAAATATTCCCTAAGAATATATGTTAGAAAGTAGATCATGGATAACATAGACTAAAGCCAATAGATTCATATGTTAAGGAAATAAAAGTTATTTATAAGTCATCAGTTTTGTCCTTGTATTACCCTTTATGTGTTACCCCTAACTTTCCTTTTATTCCAGCCAATGGTTGGTAATAGGAGGACTCGGGCTAAGAATCGATGTCAAGATCAATGTGATGATTGTACTAATGTGGTGTCCAATCCAATGGGAGTGGGAATCATGAACTTTGTCATGATTCTCTCTTAGATAACTCAAGATTTTAATCGAAACATGGGTCAAGAGGAATGTTCAACCCCACTAAGAAAGAACAAGTCACTATCGAGAGTTTCATGAGACAAAGGTCTCCTACTTTTAATGGATCATCTGATCCCTCAATCACTGAACAATGTATCAACTCCATTGAAAAGATCTTCTCCATACTTCAATGTTATAAAAAAGAGAAGGTTCTCCTAGCTTCTTATCATATGGAGGGTGAAGCTGATCAATGGTGGACATTGATCAAAAATACGAAGCTTGAGGAGGAGATCGAGGTGTTATAATGGAAGGATTTCCAGAAGATGTTTTTGGATAAATATTTTCCGTGCACCCTCCGACTTAAGATGGAAAAGGACTTCCTTGACCTCAAGAAAAAATACAATGAATCTATTGGATAGTATGAGGAAAACTTCACAAGGCTTGCACGATATGCTTCTGGCTTTGTCGTTACCCTCTAATGCAAGGCTGACTGCTTCTTTGGTGGAATGAAACCTAGCCTGCGAAAAGCACTGGTGATTCGTGACTTCGACAGCTATGAGGAAATTGTCTGATGTTCCCTCAAGGTCAAAATGGAGATCGGATAATCTCAGGGGTATCATGGGGATAAGAATCGTAAGGTGGACTTCAATGCTGGCAGTCCGATGGATAAATCCAACAGTACTAAGAAGATCCAACACCCTACTTGCCAAAGGTGCAGAAAGAATCACCCCGGAAATTGCCTGAAGGGGACGAGGAAATGCTTTAGGTGTGGAAGAGAGGGGCACCTAGATATTAACTGTCAGAAAGAAAGACCTGTGGCTGTGACAGAGGATAGGAACACTTCGTTCGAATTTAAATCTGTGCTTAATTGCTATAACTTCAAAGAACCAGGGCATATTTCAAATCAATTCCCTAAGCCAAGGGTTTTCAGAGGAAACCAACAACCTCCAAGGAAGAAAGGGTGAGCTTGTTCCATCACTACTTCCTAAGTGAACCCCAACAATGAAGTGGTGATAGGTACACTAGTTATTCATTCAATAATAGCAAATGTACTTTTTGATTCAAGTTCTATGCATTCTTTTATATCTCGAAAGTTTAGTAGAACAATCCCAACACCACCACAAATCAGGGAAGTAAAGATTTCGATGAGTACAGAAAATGGGGAAATAATTTCATCCCATGAATATAACTCCTCCCCTATCATAATTTGTGGATTAAACTTCCCGGAGAACCTCGTCATACTCCCTCTGGTGGAATTTGATGCAATTATTGGCATGGATTAGCTTTCCTTATATAGAGCCAACATAAATTTTTGTGAGAGGGAAATCACTCTCCATGTGGAGAATCGGCCCCCGATTCCTTACAAGTGCAAGGAGGAAGATGAACCTTATTTAGCTCCATCATATCAAGTGTGGATATTAATGCCCTATGAGAACGCATATCTAGCTCAGATGATTGAGTCTAAGGAGGAAACTATCCTAGAAGACATGCCTATTGTGAGGGAATTCTCTAAAGTGTTTCTCGAGGAATTGTCTGGTCTTCCTCCTAGAAGAGATGTTGAATTTTCAATTGATCTTATACCTGGGGCATTTCCAATATGCAAGACTCCGTATAGAATGGCTATTGTGGAGCTTGAGGAGCTGAAGAAACAACTACAGGAGAATCTGGATAAAGGGTTTATACGCCCAAGTGCTTCACCATGGGGTGCACCAATCCTCTTCGTCAAGAAGAAGGATGGGTCAATGCGCCTTTACATCGATTATCATGAGATTAACAAAATAATGATAAAGAACAAGTATCCTCTCCCACGAATTGATGACTTGTTTGATCAGGTGCGTGGAGCACAATACTTCTCCAAGGTGGATTTGTGTTTGGGATATTATCAATTAATGGTGAATAAGGATGATATCCCCAAGACTACTTTTTGTAAAAGATATGGGCACTATGAATTCAAAGTAATGCCTTTAGGACTCACTAATGCTCCATAAATCTTCATAGACTTGATGAATAGAGTCTTTAGAGATTACCTCGACAAATTTTTGGTAGCCTTTATAGATGATATTCTGATATACTCTAAAACCAAGGAGGATCATGAGGAGAATCTAAGAACTGTACTAGAGACCTTGTGGAAGGATAATCTCTATGAAAATTATATCAAGTGTGAGTTTTTATTGAAGGAGGTCTCATTCTTAGTACATATCATCACAAGCAATGTGATATCTGTGGATCCATCCAAAATAGATGCAATTCAGGGATGATCGAGGCCAACATAGGTAATGGATATCTGTAGCTTATTGGGGTTAGCTAGATATTATCGATGATTTGTGAGAAATTTCTCACAATTTCCCAACCATATTACCAAGCTAACTCGGAAAGGAGTAAAGTTTTCTTGTAGTGATGAATGTGAATAAATCTTCAAGGAGTTGAAAAGGAGTCTTATCCCAACACTCATTCTCACTTTACCCACAAGTGGAGAACTTTTTGTGGTATTCAGTGATGCTTCAAAGAAGGGCCTGGGATGTGTGTTGATGAAAAATGACAATGTCATTGCCTATACTTCAAGTCAATTTAAAGTTAATGAACAGAACTATCCAACACATGACCTCAAGTTGGATGTAGTGATCTTCGCTTTGAAAATTTGGAAGCATTATCTCTTTGGGGAGAAGTGTGAAATATATATGGACCAAAAAAGCCTCAAGTATATATTCACACATAAAGAGTTGAACATGTGCCAACAAATGTGGTTAGATCTGATCAAAGACTATGACTGGTCAATCCATTACCACCCTGGGAAAGTGAACAAGGTGGAAGATGCCCTAAGTAGAAAGGACTCAACGATTCTATCATTGATGAGAATTGAAAAGGATCCATATTCTTAGATTTGATGAAGATGGATATGGGAATCATAAAGAAGGTAACATCATCAATCCTTTCACAAATGATTTCTCAACCATCACTTTTGGAAAGGTTAAAGGATGCTCAAAAGGACAATGTGGGAATTCAGGAAAAATTGGAAGCTATCGGAAAAGGTAAATCCTGGAGTTTAATGTTAATGAAGAAGGAATTGTGAGATTTGGGAAAAGACTATGTGTTATATCAAGTCCAGAGCTAAATAAGGAACTTTTGGATGATGCACATAGTTCAAATTTCTCTATTCACCCAGGAAACACAAAGATGTATTGAGATCTCCAAGAGCATTATTGGTGGGATAATATGAAGAAGGAGATCTCTGAATATACATAAAATTGCATGGTGTGTCAGCAAGTGAAGGCAGAGAGGTAGAAGTCTAGGGGGATGATGCAAACATTGCCCATACCAGAATGGAAATGGGAGAAAATCACCATGGAAATTTTCACCAGAGTTCCAAAGACATCCGAAGGAAACAATGCAATCTGGGTCTTTATGGATCATCTTACAAAGGATACACACTTCATTGCAATTCGGTAGGATTTCTAATTGGATCAACTGGCACAGATATATATAAGGGAATTGGTAATGCTTCATGGAGTACCACTATCTATTATGTCCGATCGAGATCCAAGATTCACCACTAAGTTTTGGAAGAGTATTCAACATGCTCTGAATACTGAACTGAACTTCAGTATGGCCTATCATCCTTGAACTGATGGCCAATCCGAGAAGACTATCCAAACACTTGAGGACATGTTGAGAGCATGCTCAATGGACTTTAAAGGAGGATGGGATCAACATCTTCCTCTGGTTGAGTTCTCTTATAATAACAGTTTCCACTCGAGCATCCAAATGGCACCATATAAAGCCATTTATGGGAAAAGATGCATAACACTAGCATGTTGGGATGAGGTTGGTGAGCGTAAGATTCTTGGACCAGAAATGGTCGAAGAAATGGTGGAGAAGGTGAAAACCATTCAGCAGTATATCAAGGCATCCCAGAGTCGACAGAAGAGTTATGTAGATAACCATCGACGCGACCTTGAGTTTAAAGTTGGATACATGGTATTTCTACGCATATCTCTATGGAATAAGGTCATGAGGTTTGAAAAGAAAGGGAAGTTAAGTCCAAGGTACATCAACCCCTCCGAGATTCTTGATCATGTCGGGGATGTGGCCTATCGACTAGCACTTCCACCTACCATAGCCAAAGTACATGATGTCTTTCATGTAACCCTCTTAAGAAATTACATATCGGGCCCTTCATGTGTACTCTCTTCAGAGGTGGTACAGTTAGAGGATGATCTTTCTTATGAGGATAAACCAGTGAAGATCTTAGATCGTAGAGAAAAAGTTTTACAAAATAAGACAATACCCATCATCATGGTGTTGTGGAGAAACCACAAGTTTGAAGAAGTGATGTGGGAATCTAAGGAATTGATGAAGCAGAGTTACCCAAATATGTTTTAGTGTTGGAAAAGGAAATTTCAAGGGTGAAATTTCTTAAGGGGGAAGATTGTAACGACCCAAACTTTAATTAATGGAAATCCCTCTTGATCTAATTAAATGTCTCTTTATGTAAAATTTTTATATAAAATGGAAGCATCTTTGGTTTTATGTTTTTTGATTTTAAAATACTATTAAGAATTTTATCGTTGCAAATATAGCTGTTGAACAGTGATCACATGATTAGCATAAATATAAGGCTTTAACAAATCCAATTTACTCAGCCAAAGGAAGCGATGGCCTCATCCAGTAGAAGTGCCCCATACGAAGCCCATTTGTCCGAGATTGAAAAGGAGGTTACATATTTGGGCTTCGATCTTGACCAAGCCCAAGCTGATCTTGAATATGTTAAGCTCGAGTGGGACTGCCTACGAGAGAAGTGGAAGTTGATAGAGATTACCACCCGAGCAATGTTATCTGAGCCACCCCTAGAGTTTATTACCATCACACACCTTACTCTTCAGTATTATGCGGGTGTTATAAGGGGTTGTGTAACAAGACCTTAGCACGATGGTTATGTACATTATTTTTGTATATAATAATTAATATACTTTCATTTTATCATTGTTACCTTGTAAATAGTTTTTAAAGCACAAATAGTATTTTTATTTAATGTTCAACTAAGAAATCTATTTTGATGAATTAATGTATTTTTGAATTAAATATTATTTTAATAAAATATTATTATTTTTATTAAATTAATTTTTATTAAATATAAATGATCGTATAATTTTATGAATACAATTGTAATTTTTATTAAGGTTTGAAAGCCATTTTTGTCAAAACCCATGAATTTTTTATAAATGTCGGTTTTTATTTTAAAAGTAAAAATTAACATATTTATAAAATTATTCAGATAAAATGAATATTATTTTTGGAATCAGAATGTCGAAATTATCCAACCGTGAATTTTTCATAATTTTCTGAGACAGTCAAATTTTTGGGTAAAAATTAAATATCGTTTAAATATATAATGTGTTTTATGACATCATAATGATCAAATAGTGATGTAATAAAATACTATAAACTTTATGTTCGTCCAATATATTTTTTCTCATTAAAATAATGTGATTTTGGGTTTGTTTTATTTATTTTACAAATCTTTAGTGGACCCTTCAAGACTTATTAAACATTTTTTCTTTTTAAATTGTTTTCCTTAGGACTGTGACTCACCTCCACATAAGCAACCCCATTATTTTAAGAATTTCGGACTTTTGAATTATAAAATATTGTTTTCAACTCCACTTTTTCAAAAACCATGTGCAAAAACCATGGTTTGTTTTGTGGTTTTGATTAGTTTAATGTGAGATGTCCCAAACCTAAATAATAAACAATTCTCTCTCCTTTCCTATATAAACCCAACCAATCTCACACTTCCACCTCACTCAAAACCTTTGTAGTTCGTCAAAATCTAACCTCATCTCTCTATAATCCTCCCAAGGTTCCCCAATCTCCCAATAATCCTCTCTCAAGCCTTTGGAAGCACACTTCCAAGTAAGGGTTTTTCTTCCTTTCTCATTTTTGTCCAATATTCTTTAAATTGTTATTCCCTTTTAATTTCAATTATAAATGTTGGGGTATGGTTATGAACATCCCCCATACTTCCCTCTTTATGTTTGAATGATGGGGGACCCCTTTCTCTCTCATTAAATGCCTCCTATATACACCTGTTACTATGCCAAAATTCTGAAAGGAATTTCTCTCTCCTCATTTACATTCAAGTAATTATTTTGTATCATGAATCGAAATTCCCTTACATTTTTTGAGACATGTATCTATATGAACCCCTTACTATCCATTTCATTTAAATATTATGATACACCCCTTTATCTATCATCAACCATTTTTATGAGTTCTTATGTCACGCCATTATGCTGCCGAAATTGCATCGCGCTTTTCCAAGCCAAAGTCATTGTGTAGTGAATACCATGCCCATTTATTTATCAAGGGTATTCACCTTTATGAACATTTACTTATTGTTTAAAGACTTTCATATATTTATTCCACATTCATTTATCATGGAATAAAATATTATGTTGAATGATTCAATGTTTTATGATCCATGTGGCACACTTATTCCTGAAATGAAATGTTTAAGAATGGTGTGCCCTTATAGCACTCCAATGCATTGGGTAAAGTATATTATCATGACACATCATGTGAAATGGGTGTTTAATCATGATAATTCAATTGAAATTAGGTTTTACTCGTGATCCATGTGAAATGAGTGTTTACTCATGCTTCATGTGCAATAAGCCTTGGCTCATGCTAATTCCATGTTAAGTGTTGTTGCCACTTTTCCATGTTATGATTATCATGCTTTATCATGCCTTTATGTTTGTGCTTCTCATGTTCTCTATTTATATGCCTATTTTCTAACATGTATTGTATTCCTCATGTTATTCCATGATTATTCCCTTACTAGGATTTATATCTCACCCTTTTCTTATGCATGTCCTCAGGTTATCCCATGCAATGCTAAGTACGAGGGAATGTAGTGGTCATGTAAAGGAAGTTTTCATTAAATATTTTTTATTTCATGTTTTAAGTTGTTATTTAATGATCCTAATCCCCAAAGACACTAGACCTATCGATTTTATATGTTGTATCAAGTGAAGATTATGTAATAAATTATGTTTAATTATGTAATAAAAAAGCAGGGTTGTCATAGTTACCCCAAAAAATATACCACAGTATATCAATTTGAATATAATATTCAATGATACACAAATGATAAAGATCATCCAAAAATTAAAGTCAAAAAAAATATTTCAACGCATAATTTCCCATACAGGGGTGAGTATAACTAAAAAATATGGTTATCCAACTATAGAAAAAACTTGTTAAATTAAATAGTTAATGTATTTATATTCAAGAATTATTCATAAAATATAAATTATACTCACACTGTATAATTTATTAAATAAGAAAAAAATTCCAAAAAATTAATTATCCCATAAAATAAAAATTTATAGATGTTAGAGGAATGTTGACCAAAGTCCCAAATAAAAACATGACCAATCTTATATGAAAGAATCAAAGTTTTCATTTCACAAAAATCTCTGTATACCATGTAGTTACAATACTTTATATTATTACACTCTAAGGTGGTCCTAGTTAATGGTACCAAACAATCCTACCCTTGGGTATATTCTATCTATATTATAGAGGTTGGTCAATTCTATATTTTTTATTTTATGATAATATCGCTTTTTAAATGGGTTAAGAGGGAACCCTTACATGGCGTAAAGTCCAAGAGGCATAAAGTAATTAGAATTACATGGATAACAAGACCTGATTCACAAAGCCCTTATAATTTTGTTTATACCAAACTACACTAAAACAATCCCTATCTAGAACCTTTTTTGAGTTTGTAAGTATCACACCGCCTAACATTTTTATCAACTTATAGTGCTCTATGTAGAGATACATGAGCCAATGGAATTTACTCTATATCCCTCCAACAATATTGGGTTCATTTAGCTCTTCACAATGAATTATACTACTCAAATAAATCATCCTAGGCCTTCTATAATATAATCGAACTTGACTGGCTTCATGGCCCAGAGGCCCTATGGCCTGAAGTTCTATGATAGCCAAAAGGCCCTATGTCTCAAAGTCCCATTAATTTTTCCTAAAATCCCATATGGTATGAATATTATTGCTACTATAATACCTCATTATATTATCTAAAACAAACCCCACACTACTATGGTGAAGTTATAGTGCCTATGGGAATTCTCTCCCACCTGGTTTTGAACTCGGGTTTTTAGTACAAGATGATGTGGTGTTTACCACTAATCTAAACCTCAAATTACTATCAATACTATATAACATTCCAAATATATATTAGGTTCTTCCATACCCCATTATTATTTCAATAATTTATTTGATATTATTCAACTAGACAGATAGTTCTCGGGATGTTTATCATTTCCTAACCGTAAAAAAACTTAGTTAGAATGAATATCTAAATACTATGTTTCTCATCCCTAATTATGTGTCCATGTCCATTTAAAATCTTGTATCTCATGAGTTCACCTTATCCAAGTTTCCATTAAAAAAAACATTACTACATACATTATTTATCTTATCATGAGTTTTTTATATTATTTTGAACATCTATAATGTATAAAAGAAGAAAATAACTTAAACATGACCTTTTAAAGTTTTAAAAATTACACTATATGGATATATGTGGATAAATGAGTGAAATTAACTATCTATATGACTATATAAAACTATGGTTAATATATATTGAGTTAAAAAAGGTTCAAAGTCCAAAGTGACACATGTTGACACCATGAAACACCAGGTGAAAATAAAAGATAAACTATATCTCTATATTTGTCTAATATTTTTAGTAAATACATTGTTCTTATGCATCATCTACTATAATTACCATAATTACACTATATCTAATAAATGTATGATAATCACTAATAAATTAAACTATATATTCCATAACTCTCCTAATCAAATTTAGTCAAATCTAATCAAACTTTATCAAAACTAGTCAAATTGGATAATCTTTGGTGAAATCTTGTAAAATATAAATAATTTAAATTAATTTAGACCATCTATGGAGAAACAATTGTTAACCAAGAGTTGAAATCTTCAATAGTATTTTAAATGAGTCAACTGTAGTCTAACATGACTATATTTAGTAAAGAAATGCCAAAAATGGTGAAATGGTGTCAAACATAAACATATGTGACCAAACTTGAACTGATAGTCTTTTACGAGTCTAAAAACATCATTGAACATTACTCAATACCATTTCATATTTCATAATCTTGATGACTTCTCCATTAATGATAATAGATCCTAAAATTTAAAATTCCCAAAAAAATCTTAAATGATTTCAATTTCAATAAATAAATGCATTCCAATATGATTTTCATATAAAAATAATTGAAATAGCATATTAAACCATGTAAAATAGGATATGGGTGAGTTCAAATGAAGGAAAATAAATTTGAGAATTGTGACACCACATGGCATGATAAATTGGAATCATGTGTCTAAGGATGGTTCCCATCATTACACACCTTTTTGAAAATAATATTTATTATTATTGTTATTATCATTATACACACACACAAACACACACATTGTAACGTATTGGATAAATGGGTACACTCTTTTTATTTTTTAAGGGCTTGTCTCTTAGGTTTGGAGGGAATAAGAGTTGTTTTTAAAAGTTTATATAGAACTTGGGGTTCAGACTACTTGCTAAACACTTTTATGTCATAATTTCAATCTTATAGTGTAAGTCCTCTACTAGTCATTATCCTAAAGTTGGTTTATGACACAAGAATCTTACAATTTTTAAAATCCTTTTTACAATGTAAATTGATTTTAATCTATAATACCTATTTTTACACTATAAAATCAATGATCAGGGTAAATTTTACTCTGGGTGATGTGATTTTCAGCATATATGAGTTATGGGATACTTATATTATAAAATATGTGTTTGCATCATAAAAACTTCAACCCAATAGGTTTTATTACGTTTTACACCTGACGCTTTTCACATTTGATGTGCATGTTCCTCCCTCGAACTCTTGGAAATTATAGGGAGATTTTTTGTTATATCACTCTTTTCAAATCATTTTGTTTAGTTTTTTATCTCTCTTTTGGTTGTGTCACTTCTCCCTGGTAATTTTCATTTCTTATTTTTCATTTCCATTGGTCTTAGCAGTGGCATTGCACTACGTTTTTGATTCATTAAACCTATTGTTAGGTTTTGTTTTAATGCTTTCTAGATTTATTGTGTGATCATATCCCATAGGTTATCCCTCATGTTAGTGGTAGTGAAAAATGTGGGTTCTTTGAGGTATGTGTTTTTTTATATTCTCCACCAACCACTTTTCTTTTTTAATTGATTATAAGATATGGGAATCAATTCTACGGCCTTTGTTGTTGACTTTTCTTTCCTTTATATTTTAGTGGATCCCATTGTCAGCATGTGCAACTCAATTTTGAGATGGGTGGTTTCATATCTATCCTTTATTAAATGAACCTTGTATCCTATTTTATAAATTTTTTTATAAATTAATTGGCATGATTTTTTATGTGTAAATGGATTTTCAATAAAATATAGTTTTTCCCTTAGTTTTGGTAAAGGAAGATGGTTGTTTTCAAATCATTGTGAGATATATTTTTAATGAAGGTTCAATAAAATGAAAGGATTGTTTGAAATTGGTAGTGAAAATCCCTTTTAAAATGATTTGGTAATGCCCTTAGGGTATGAGGAGGATCGGGTTAAGTGCCAGTTTATGATGGTATCCTATGTCAGTTCATGAAAAAATGTTATCAAAGGTCATGGTTGTGCTCAATCATGGTAATTTTGTAGGTAGGAGATAATATTTTTAGGACTTCAGAGGTAGGTTGCGATGTGTTTCTGTTATCTCTTTCTATGATGAGACTCAAGTTACCATGAGATATCAGGATGACTATCTGTTGTGTTGAGTTTTTAATCTTAATCTCGGTTTTTATTATGTTTTTCCAGTTTTAACTGAGATTATCTCATTGTCAGGTCATTTCTTAAATATTCAGTGTGTAGTGATATCAATCTAAGATGTATTCAATATGTTTCATAAGAGGATACGATGGATTATCCTCAAGGTAATATTACTTTGGTTTATAATCTAATTGAGGCTATCATGAGAGTAGTTTTTGTTATAGAAAAAAATATATCAGAAGTCTATAATGTAGTTGTTTAGGTATAGCTAGGAGCTGGAGGAGAAAGGGATTGATATCGACAATTATTACATAATAAAAACTATCCTTTAAGGTTATGAATGATCCCTAATATGTGGAGGATTGGTTGTAAAATATCAATAATATCTTAAACTTCCTAGATACACTTGTTCATACCAAGGTGAAGTGTACAGCATTTAGACTTAAGGGTTTCGGTAAGTGATGGTGGTACTCTATGGTATATATAGATAAGAATGAGGGATTATATTGTAAGGGTTTCAAGACACTCTTCCTTCATTAGTTTTTTCTAGATTTTCTAATGATATAAAATTCTCTAGAGTTTCTCTCTTTGTATTAGAAAGATCATTTAGTGTTGGGGTACACCAATCAGTTTGCGGAGAAGGTTCTTTTTTCTCTATAAGTGCTAAATAATGATGAGATAAAATCTCTTAAGTACCTTTAGGTTTTGATACTATATATTATATCATAGGTATTTATGATAAATATTTCTACATATGTGAAGATGGTGTATAGGTATATGATGGTAGAGATGAACATAGTGAGAAATATTGGATTTTATGCCCCTTATTTTCCACCCAGTGGTAGATTTAGTATTTTTTGGGAATGAAGGGGAATTGGAATGAGCATATTAGGAGTTGTGTAGGTGGTTCCTAGTAGTGTGCCTCCTATAAATCATTATTTGCAACTAGTAGTTTCCCATTAATTATAGTCAATGTGGTAAGTTTTAGAACACATGATGTTCTTATACCACCCTAAAAAATATGTGAAATGGTTGTGGTCACTATTTCCATCTACATAATTATATCAGCCCATGTCTATAACTTGTTATGCTTAGGGATCATCAGCTTCAAAGCCCATTTTGGTATAGTCAGAAGTTTCAAGGTCTATAGGGCTCCAACCATGAGCCTTGAGAGTGAAGCACCTTCATACAGTGGATGAGTTTCTGGAAGAGGTTGATGTGGCTACAGTGATAGTGATAAGTATCATTATTGTTTCATCCTTTATAATTACTACTTTATTTGATATGGGTGCCTCCCACTCATTTATATATTCCTGTATTGTTGATGTGTTGAAACTTCCAAAAAAATTCATGTCCTTTTTTGTATTTAGAAACACCACTTGGAAAGAGAAGAGAGTAGGGATTTTAATGTATGAATTTTTATTTTTTGATAGATGATAAAGATTTATTATGGGATTTCCTCATTCTCAATATAGATCTATTAAAAATCACCATTAAGATGGATTAACTTGTACCCTATCATAGAGAGGTTTATTATTATCATCAGTGTGTCTTATTCCCTACTATCGATGGAATCTATTGGGTGTCTTAGGGAGAATGGGAGCCAAGGTATGGTCATGAAGGACCTTCCGAACCAATGCTCGGGAGTTTGTTTTATACTATTTCAATTAATCCCAATGACATTTTCTCTATTGGTGATCTTCCCTCGGTTATTAGAGACATTCCTATCATCTTCCCAAAGAACTTATTTGGTATTCTTATAAAGAGGGAAGTGGAGTTTACGATTGATATGGGGTTGTGTATTTATACAATATCAATACCCTCCAATCATATAGAACTAACAGATCTAATAGAGATTGAGATTCAGTTGGATTATTTTATATAAAAAAGTATTTTTTTTCTTATGGTGTTTCATCATGGGAAGACCTAGTGCTCTTTACTAAGAATGAGGACAGTTCACTTTGATTGTGCATGGA
Source organism: Viscum album (assembly GCA_963277665.1). Lineage (NCBI taxonomy): Eukaryota > Viridiplantae > Streptophyta > Magnoliopsida > Santalales > Viscaceae > Viscum > Viscum album. The sequence goes on along the minus strand of OY728132.1, from coordinate 1,260,094,255 downwards.
ATATCAAAAGTTAAACCAGGTAACAGTTTAGAAAAGTATCCCTTCCCCTGCGTGGATGATTTTTTTTCAATTAAATGGGGATAAGTAGTTTTCTAAGATTGATCTTCGATTGGGTTACCATCAGCTCAAATTTCAGAACTCTGATATATCAAAAATGAAATTTAGGAGAAGGTACATCCATTATGAATATCTTGTGATACTTTTTGGTCTGAATAACACTCATATAGTTTTTATGGATTTGATGAACTAGATATTCCATCAATATCTTGAAACTTTTGTAGTAGTGTTCATGGATGATATTTTGGTTATTTGAGCTCCAAACATGAGCATGATCGCCATCTAAATCTATTTTTGGAAATATTGAGGAATCACCATCTTTATGAAAATATTTTGAAATGAAATTTCTAGATCCAAGAAGGGAATTTCTTGGGACATTTTTTTTCTAAACAAGGATTATCAGTTGATCCTGAGGAGGTGAAGAATGTATTATCATGGGAGGATCCATGGAATTCCTCTAATATTCGGAGCTTCCTTGGTCATTCTCGATACTGTCTATGGTTTATCAAGGAGTTATTAAAGTTGGTGTCACGTTTGACTTCTCATACTATGATAGGGGTTAAGTTTATATGAGATGAAAAGTGTTAAAATTAGTTTTATATGCTAAAATGACTACTTCTATCAGCGCTTTTCTTGATCTTTCCTGAGCCTGGTATTGGGTATGTGGTATACTATGAAGCTTATGATGCTGGTTTGGGTTGTTTTCTTATGTAGGATGGTCATTTTTTCATTTAAAACTCTCATCATCTTCTTCCAAATGAGAATAATTACCCCAATCATGATTTGAATCATTTCACAGTTATTCATGCACTCAAATATTTGGGGAATTATATTTTTTAGGAGATATTCAAAGTATTTTTTTAATATAAGTATAAGGACTCGGGTTTAAACATTATATAATCCAATTAATTCTATTAGAATTCACTTTTGTACATTCCCAAAGATCTTTTCAGTTTAGAGTTTTAGAGGATTATATCACAATTCATACATAACAACCCACAAGCATACAAAATATATACTACTAAAACAATATCCATTTTTTTCATAATACAATAGTCTTTAAAAATAAAACATGATTTCATTTCATGAAAAATCTTTACAACATTTATCTTGGATTCTTATTTTCTGTTACCCAACCTTAAAACCTGTGAAAACATTTTAAAACTTGGTATGAGCACAAAAATATCAGTAATTTACATAAAAAAGGAAATAAACCATTAGTCCATGAATACTTATAAACACATGAAAGATATAATTCTCACCCTTAAAAGTAACATATACTTACTTTGTGAAAATATGAGGTTTCCATAAAACATATCCAGTATAAAAAAACCTTTTAAGTAACTTTTAGATTCATATTATTATCATACTTACTTATGATTTTAACCCTCATGACAACCATATGATTCTTAACCCTCACTACTACCTTACAATGTAACTCACACAGCTAATTATGATTTAACTATAATAGCTAAACTTAGAATAACCATTATAGTCAACTTCCAACATACCCAATGAATTGGAGGGATATCAAAGTCCCACTCATCTTTGTTTTATAAAATAACCACCCATTATCATAAAAAATTCCCATGAATCAGAACATAATTGCAAAACATGAATAAGTGCATCATAAATACATTCCTTGAAAAAATCACTTAATTCAAAGGAATAATGCCCATATACAAGGAAAACAATTTCTTTGAAAATAATCATGTAATATTCTAAAAAAGTCTTCAAAAAAATAATTCATCATTAAATTGTTAAAATTATCACATGTCATATAAGTTAAAAATACAACCTTTTTGAATTCCGTAAAAAGAGGCATTTAAGAGTATTCTAAAATGAAATTATCTTACCTCAAGTTTAACTTCCTTAAAATTTGTTAGAATATAATTTATAATGATTTAAATATTGTTATTAATTTATTAAATAACTATATTCATATTTTTAATACCTTATATGATCTTTTTATAACATCTTTCCACCCATTTATTAATAATATTTTGTTATTGTCATTGTTTTAGGTGCATTCGTTTCAAGGTTTCATGTTCGGTTCATTATGGATTTTCTTGTAAAATGGAAATAATATTCTAAAATAGATAGTGTGTGTGTGTGTGTGTGTTTTTAGGTCATTTTAAACAATTATAATTGAATTTAAAAAATCCATGAATGTGGTAATGAGAAAGGAAAACTCATCATCCATAAAGGCAGTGAATTGACACACCATGTATGAAGATTTCATTTTTAATAATAAAAGGATAAAATAAGAGTTTTTATTATGGATATAATATTAACACAATAAAATTATAGTATATACATGATACTAGAGTTATCATGAAACTTTTTATATGGTTTTAGGATAAGGTAGAAGTGGGAAAGAATTTAAAAGAGAATGAGGAATTTACCTCTTGAATATTTATCCATGAGAACCTCCTTAAGCACTTGGAATTGGTCTTTTTATGAGACCAAAAACACTAGAATGTGGAAAGGAATGAGGATAAGATAATTTGGAATATTATAGTTGAGTAATACGGCTCAAGTCAATGAAATTAAGTGAAGGAATGAGTCTTTTTTTATAAATGAGGTGAGGGGCAATTTAGGAATTATATAAAATATTAAAATATAATAAGTCTAATATAAGGGTAAACACTTCCAAAAGGCCTAAAAGAATTATGCGACTAAATTTTAACACAATATTATCCCATTTGGAATTATTCAAGATTATTGTGATTTTTAAATAATTTAATAAAATATTTTATTCATGAAATATATTTTTTGTCAAATTTAACACTATTCATACATATGACTTTAAAAACATAAAAATAAAAGATTAAAATTAAAAAATATTTTTTTTATTATATCTTATAAATGCCATATATAAATATATAATTCATGTATTATCTTAATTATCTCATATGATATTTATATTAATATTTTTAATATTGTTTATTTGTTTTTTCCATCAAATTAATAATTATTGCATCATCATTGTGAAAGCCTTCAAGGTATTTATTTATTGCCTAAAAATTAAAAATAAATTTTCATGATTAAGATAAATCCTTTATATTTCTAAAAACTTTTTATGGTTGAAAAAATATTCTGGAAAACCTCATGTTAAAAATTTATACAAATTGAAAACCATAGTGTGAACAAGTTTACTTTCTTTTAGATAAAATATTATAATGGGATTAAAGGGATCCAAGTGGATCCAAAAGGTTAAAAATTCGAATAAAAATAATATAATGGTCTAAAATTACTCATCCAAAAATATTTATTGAAGTTTTTAGGTCATTTAATGGTTCTTATAATTTTAATTAATATCATTTTATTGATTTTTCTTCTTCTTACACAAGCACTGCATCAGCATTGCACAAAAATTGTAGTCAATTATTTCATATATAAAAATTAAAAATAAGTTACTATCATAAATATAAATTAATTAGGTTCAAGATAATATTTTTTATTTATTCATTATATATATTTACTCATATCTATTTCAAGGAAACTTCTTTAATTTTTTAATTTGGATTTTCTTTCCTTGCGCAAGTATTGCATGAGTATTTGGATAAGATTCATGTTATATAACTATAAAATTAGAAAATGTCAGCCAAAAAATTAATTATAGATAATAATTAATAAAAATGTCAAGAAAATAATTTTTATCACTCAATTATTATCTATAAGAAACCAAATTTGACTTTGTCAATGCTACACAGGCACTTCATCAGCACTAAAATTTTAACTTTTTCAGAAAATTATAAAGAATTAATATTAAGATAATTTCAACATGATAAATTCAAAAATTAAATTATTTTTTAAAATTAAAATTATATAATTTAAAAATTAATCATTTAAATATAACCATATAATAAATTAAAATTATTTATTTTAGAAAAATTAATTAACATGATGAATTTAACTACTTAATTCATGAATACTAATAAATTTGAAAATGAATTATTCTATTAGTACCAGGTTTGTTACATTATCCCCCACCCCCTTTTGAAATTGTGTCCCTTCAATTTATTCACTTATTAAACAAGTGTGGATACCTTTCCCTTAGAGATTTTTCAGATTCCCATGTTGCTTCTTCAACCATGTGGTTTCTCCATATAACCTTAACCTGGTGAATTACCTTGATCTATAATACTTTCTCTCTAAAATAAGGAATCTGAACAATATTTTCATCATAATAAAGGTTCTCTTCTAGTTAAACTACTTATGGGCTCAAAACATGTGATAAATCTGGAAAATACTTTCTTAACATCGAAATATGAAAAACATTGTGTACTTGGGATAAATCGGAGGTAAAGATACTTGGTAGGAAACCGGTTCAACTATATCTAGAATTTAATAATGTCCAATTAAACATGTAATTAACTTTCCTTTATTAAAAAATCACTTAACAGTTTTTCATGGATATATTTTAAGGAATTCATGATCACCTACCTCAAAATAAATTTTTGTCCTCCTGTTATCTGTATAACTTTTCTAACTACAATGATTTGTACTCATATATTGTTGGATCATCTTTACTTTCTCAGACACTTCCTCTACTAATTATAGTCCCATAAACTTCCTTTCCCATAATTCATTAAAAAAAATTGGAGTTCGATACTCCTTTCTATATAATTCATCAAAAGTTTCCGTTTGTATACTAGAATGAAAACTATTATTATAAGAAAACAAAACTAAAAAAGGATATTGATCCCAACTTCCCTGGTAATCCATTTAATAATCTCGATGCATATCCTATAATGTGTGAATAGTTTTCTCTGATTATCCATCATATTGAGGATGAAAAGAAGTGCTGAAATTTAATTCAGTTCTCAATGACTTCTAAAGGTATTTCCAAAATTTAGAAGTGAACCTCGGATCACGATCAGATAAAATAGAGAGATGAACTAAATGCACCCTGACTATTTATTTAAGAAACAATGGATAAAGTTGATCTATATAAATAATTTCTTGAATAGAAATAAAATGTGTATATCTAGTCATGTGATCAACAATAACCCAAATCGTATTGTTAACTCTAGAAGTATTTGGTATTCTCACCATGAAATATGTGGATACATTTCCCCATTTACACTCTAGCACTAGAAAATGATGGATCATTCCCTTTGGTAGTTTTTACATTACATTAACCTATTGAAAAGTCAAAAAATTCATAGTAAAATTATCAATATATATTTTTATTCCATCCCACCAGTAATACTCCTGAATGTCTTTTTATATCTTAGTGCTTCTAGGATTAATTGAAACTAGAGAACTATGAGATTTAGTTAACAATTATTTCTTCAACTAGTAATCACAAGGCATACATAATATCCTTACAAATCTCAAGACACAATCTTTATCAAAATTAAATTTAGTCAACATACCTTTCTTAACCAATTATATCTTTTTATGTAACTCAAGTTCTTCCTTCTGAGCATGCTTAATTCTATCTGACAGAGATAATTATACTAACACCTAAAAAAATTGAGGAATTTTCTACACCCATAACTTCCAGTCCAAAATTTATCAAATAATTAATCAAAGTTTCATGTTCCACATGTAACATGTTTAATGATGAATTATGTTTTCAACTCAAGGCATCCACTACATTATTCTCTTTTCCTAGATGGTAATTGATCATGAAATCATAATCATTTATTAGTTCCATGCATCTTCTCAAACTTATGTACAATTATTTTTGAGTAAATATATATTTTAGACTTTTATGATTAGTATATATTTCACACTTGGATTTATATAAATGATGCCTCCAAATTTTTAAAGAAAAAATAACATCATCTATTCCAAAACATGTGTAGGATAATTTAACTCAAGAAGTTTCAATTGTCTTGAAGCATAAAAAATTACATGACCATTATTCGTCAAAAAAAACCAAGTCCCTTCAATGAAGTGTCAATGTAGATGAAAAAATAAGCATTTATAGAAGTTAGGGCCAAAATTTGAGCATTCACCAATCTCTTTTTCAGTTCCTGAAAATAAACATCAAATTATTATGTCTAAATAAATTTAACCCCTTTTCATGTTAACTTAGTTAGAAATCTAGATAACCATGAAATTTTTTTAACAAAACATCGGTAATTACCGAATAATCCAAGAAAACTATGAATCTCAATAAATTGTATAGGTCTTGACAATTCATTAGTGTCTTTTTTTAGATGGATCAACTATTATGTCATCCTTATTTACAATGTGCCCAATAAAAGAAATATGTTATAACCAAAAATAATATTTACTTAATTTCCCCTATAACTTTTTTTCTTTGAGAGTTTTTATGATAATAATTAGATGTATTTCATGATCCTAATAACTCTTTTAATAAAAAAAATATCATCAATAAAAAATAGAAACTTATCCAAATATTCATTAAATATTCTATTCATAAGATGCACAAATATATAATGGGAATATGTCAAACCAAAGGGCGTAACAAAAAAATCATAATTCCCATATCTAGTACAGAATTATTTTTTTGGAATTTCATTCTTCTTAACCTTCAAATGATGTTATTTGGATCTTAATTCAATCTTTTAAAAATATTGAACTCCCTAGAGTTGATCAAACAAGTCATTGATATGAGGAAATGGATACTTATTCTTAAAAATAATGTAATTAAAATATCTAAAATAAATATAAATCCTCATGTATCCATCTTTATTTTTAACAAACAAAATATGAGCACCACATGGTGAAGTGTTAGGAAAAATGAAACCTTTATCAACCAACTCTTACAACTAGTTTTTCAATTTTAGAAGTTCCACATGAGTCATTTGATAAGGGGGTTTTGAAATTAGATTAGCATCAGAAACTAAGTCAATACTAAATTCAACTTCCTAGTCAGGTATAATGTCAAGAAACTCAACAGAAAAAACATCCAGGTATTCATTTACCACTGGCACATCATTAATTTGAATAGTTCTCTTGTTTTTAGTAATATGTGCAAGCTAAATTCCATTTCCATATTTTAATATATTTTCAGCTTCATGATATGTTATCAATGGTATAGTTTCATTCTCATATAAAAACCGATACTATTTCTAAAAAACAACTTTTTTAGCTCTACAATCAATCTTATCATGGTAAACAGATAGATAATCCATACCTAGAACAACATCAAAATCTACTAGGGGTAAAACAAAAAGGTTTTTAGGTAATTTCCTTCCACATACAAAAATAGTAATATTATTATAATTCTTTTTTTATTTAATATTTCCCCCCTTTTGTTTTAACCATAAGTTATGGTATCATTTCTTGAGTTGAAATTTAAAATTTACTAAAAACATTATTCAGAAATAAAGGAATGTATAGACCCCATATCAAACAAGATATTAGAAAAATCTGAGTAAACAAACAATGTAATCGATACCGCTTCATTGGATATCCCCACATATAATGAAGGATTCATAAATGATTTCACTACATCTTTCTTATTATAGTCTGGATGCTTCAAATCATTCAGATCCTTCTTTGGGAAGATATGTCTATAATACCCCATCTCACTATATTTAAAACACTTTAGATTTTTCTTATCATAATTAAACTTAAGATCATTTTAATTACAATCTCGAGCTATATGTCCAAACTTACCGCATTAGAAGAACTTCTCAGATTTTTTTATGCATTCCATAGGGTTCTTTTTACTACACTTTCCACAAACTGGAAACTTGATTTTCTTACCTTAAAATTTATTTAATTGATTCTTACCCATTACTTTTCATATAGACCTTTTCTTCAGCTTTTTTTCAAAGTACATGTGATTATCAGAAAACTCCATTTCTAGCCTTTCATCACATCGAACAAGTTTCTCATAACTTTTTAATTCAGGGTAATCTAATTACCTTGATATCTCGGGTTCAATCCTGAGTAAAAATGAATTATTTTTTACTATCAATATCCCGAATAAGATTTAGAGTATGCCTTTCCAATCGAGTGAAGTTTTCTTAATACATAGACACTAAATATTCCTCATTTTTTCCAATTTAAGGAATTGATTTTCCATCCTAAGTTGAACCTCATTAGGAAAATATTTTTCAAGGAAAATATCTTTAAATTCATCACATTATAGGGAATCAATCTCTCCTCTCTCCCTGATATTATTCACCATTGACCACCACTGGTCAGCTTCACCTTCAAAATGATAAATAGAAAGACTAAATTTTTGATTATCTAAACACTTAATGACATAAAATATCATTTAAATGGATTTAATCCACTATTTATCCACCACTAGGTCAGAATATCCACTTAAAGTAGGTGGGTGTTGCCTCATAAAATTTTAAACTATCATCATGTTCCTTTGTGGTAGCAATGTATTTTTGATTTCATTGGTGCCACCACCATTTATTGCCTGGTATAAATGATCCATTACTATTAAAAAATAACCGGTTAAAATTTCCACCATTTTAGGTTGTGAATGTAGAAAGATACCATTCTCTTGGTTCCTTCCAACTTCAGCTTCCCTATTTCTTCTACAGAAAACCATTCTAAATAGACATATCTTAGAGGAAGAAGCATGGTAATATTAAAATGATATATCATTTCAAATTAACCATAAATAAAAAATAATTTATAGTATTCTATTAACATCATCCTAATCCCCTAAATTTATTTAAACCATTCTATGATACCAACTATAAGGACCTAAACTTAAACATTACATAATCTAGTTAATTCAACTTGAATTCACTTTCATACATTCCCAAATAACTTTTTAGTTTATAGTTTTATATAATTAGGTCATAATTTATACATACCAACCCACAAGCATATAAAGTAGATAATAATAAAATAGTATCCATTTTTTCATAATATAACAGTCTTTAAAAAAACATGATATCATTTCATGAAAAATCTTCACAGCATTCAGCTTGTCTTATTATTTTATCTTACCCAACCTTAAAACCTATGAAAAAAATTTATAACTTGGGATGAGTACATAAATATCAATAAGGGACATAAAAATAAGTAAAAAACCATTACCCATAAATACTTATAAAAACATGAAAGATATAATTCCCATCCTTAAAAGTAACATATACTTTGTGAAAACATGAGGTTTCCATAAAATATATCCAGCATAACAAACCTTTTAGGTAACTTGATTCATTATTTTCTTACCCAAATTTATTATTATTGTAACCCTCATGGATAATATATGATTTTTAACCCTCACGGATACCTTACAATATAACCCCCATTACTACCTTATGATGTAACTATCGTAGTTACACTTAGAATAACCATTACGGTCAACTTCCAACATACCCAATGAATTAGAGGGATACTAAAGACTCATCCATATTTGTTTTATAATGTAACCAAATTTCAGTATAAAAAACTCCCATGAACTATAAAATAATTACAAAACGTGAATACTTTCATCATAAATACATTCCTTGAGGAAAATCACTTAATTCAAAGGAATACTACACATATACAAAGAAGAATATTTTAATTGAAAATAATCATGTAATATTTTAAATAAAACTTCAAAAAAATCATCATGAAATAGGGAAAATCCACTCATGTTTTATAATTTAAAAAAATAGTCTTTTTGAATTTTGTAAAAAGAGACATTTAAGAGGATTTTAAAAGGAAAGTCCCTTACCTCAGGTTAGACTTCCTTAAAATGTGTTCAAACCTATTGTATAATAGTTTAAAGAGTGATATTAATTTATTATAGAAACATACTCATATTTTTAATACATTATATGATCTTTTTGTAATATATTTCCACCCATTTATTAATAATATTTTGTTATTGTCATTGATTTGGGTGCGTTTATTTCATGGTTTCATGTTCTGTTCATTATGGATTTTCTTGTCAAATGGAAATAATAATTTAGAAGAGAGAACATATATATATATAGGTAATTTTAAACAACTATAAGTGAATTAAAACTTTCCATGAATTCAATAATGAAAAATGAAAACTCGTCATTCATGAAGGCAGTGAATTGACACGTCGTGAATAGTGATTTCATTTTTAAGAATAAATGGAGAAAATAAGAGTTTTTATGATTGATATACCATTAACTCAATACAATTTTAGTATATATATATATATGATACTTTATTTATAATTAACCTTTTAATATGGGTGAGGATAAGGTATAAGTGAGAAATAATTTAAAAGATAAGGAGGAATTTACTTCTTGAATATTTCTCCTTGAAAACCTCCTTAAGCAGTTGGAATTGGTCTTTTTGTAAGACCAGAAACACTATAATGTGTAAATGGATGATGATAAGAGGATTTGGTAAAGTATATTTGAGAAAGAAGGCTCATGGTGATGAAATTAAGTGAAATAATGAGTCTCGTTTTATAAATGAGGTGAGGGGAAATTTAAGAATTACTCAAAATATTAAAACATAATAAGTCTAATATAAAGGTAAAGACTTCCAAAAGTCATAAAAGAATCATGGGATTAAATTTTAGACAAAATATTATCCTATTTTCCCTTATACAATATTTTTTTTAAATAATTTAATAAAATATTTTATTCATGAAAAATATTTTTTGTCAAATTTAATACTATTCATAACTATGACTTTAAAAACATCAAAAAAGGATTAAAATTAGAAAAAAAATTATTATATCTTATACATGTCGTGGTTATCTATATAATTCTAGGATCAACTTAATTATCTCATATTCTATTTATTTTAATAGTTTTAATATCATTTCATTGATATTTCCATTAAATTAATAATTATTGAATAATCGATGTGCAGGCCTTTAAGGTATTTATGTGTTGCCTAAAAATTTTAAATAAATTATCATGATTAATATAAATATTTTTTATTTCTAAAAAAATATTTATAGTTGGAAAAATATTTTTGAAAAATCTTATATTAAAATGTTATACTAATTAAAACCCATAGTGTGGAAAACTTTAATTTCTTTTAGATAAAACATTATAAAAGGATTAAAGTGATCCAAGTGGATCCAAAAAGTATCAAATTTGAATCAAAATAATATAATGGCTGACACTTATTCTTCCAAAAATATTTATTTAAATTTTTTAGGTCATTTAATTTTTATTATGGTTTTAATTAAAATAATTTTATTTATTTTCTTCTACTTGCACAAACACTAAATCAGAATTTCACTAGAATTGAAGTTAATTATTTCGTATATAAAAATTAAAAATAAGTTACTATAATAAAAATAACTTAATTAGGTTCAAGATAATCTTTTATATTCATTAATTATGTATATTTACTCATATTCATGTCAATAAAACTTCTTTAATTTATTAATTTGGATTTTCTTACCTTGCATAAGCATTGCAAAGTCATTTAGATAAGAATCATGTTATATAACTCTAAAAGTTAAAACTATCACCAAAAACATAAATTATAATTAATAATTAATAAAAAAAGTAGTGAAAATAATGTTATCACTCAATTATTATCTATAATGAATCAAATTCGACTTTTTCAAAGCTGTGCAGGCACTGTGTCAGCACCGAAAAATATTTTTATACTTATCATGAAATAAATTATAGTTTAAATGTTCTTAATTTTTTTTGTAAAATATTTATATTATAATATCATAATTTATTCATCACATAAGTTTAATAAATTTTATATCATAATTTATGTCAGTACAATGTCATAAAAAATACTTTATTTTAAAATAACTGTATTTTTTTACTATGCACCAAAAATTAACTTTTTCAAAAAATTATCAAAAATTAATAATAAGATAATTTCAACATTATAAATTCAAAAATTAAATTAATTTTGATAAATTAAGATTCTATAATTTGAAAATTAATCATTTAAATATAATCATATTATAAATTAAAATTATTTATTTTAAAAAATTACTTAACATAATTAATTTAACTACTTAATTAAAGAATACTAATGAATATGATAACAACTTATTCTATTAGCACCTGGGTTGTTATAATAAGATTCATAGTTATATCTTTTCTCATAAGGAATTGAATCTCATGTAGAGATAGTGGGTGGAGTATATTCAAAGATTTGATTTCAATATCTCCTACACCCCAGAAAGTGGAATGTCATCACATATGATCTCAACCAGAAAGTACCATCGTGGGATATCATGGAATCAAAGGAAGAGTGGAATCTGATGGGACTCTTCACTTAGTTGCATCTGGATGCTCAGGAGGATGGTTTGGGTATGGTTCTGACTAGTTTTCAGCTATCATCATCCATCCTTGATTGTATTCTGTATATTTAGTGATAAGATGGTGAGTTCATAAGAATCTAAGAAACCCTTTATAGTGGGGAGATTTTTTGGGTTTCTCTATCCCTTCTAATGGTATTATCCACTTTAGGGGTCATTTTTTCAACCAATAACCTGTGAGAAGTTCAGGTTTGTTTAAATTTCATATTTATTTATGGTACATTCATCTGATAACGATAAAGATGTATTATGAAATGAGATTAAATTTCCGGTGGTTGAGTATGAAGCATGACATTGCAGATTATGTGTCTCACTATTACACTTACCATAGATAAAGGCAGAGCATCTGAAACTTTCTAGTTTTCTCCAGCCTCTTCTAGTACTGTTTTGGAAATGGGATGCGGTTTCCACATACTTTGTTGTTGTATTACCATGAAATCCCCAAGGTAGATCATCTGAAACTTTCTACTCATTTTATTATGATTAGGGACACCAATAAGGTTGAAAATATGGGTAAGTAGTATGTGTAGGAGGTTGTGAGGCTACATGAGGTTCCCTCTACCATTGTTTTGGAAATGGATATCTATTTTATCTCTTGGTTTTGGAAGATTATCCAAGAAGTGATCAAGACTTAGGTTTGATTGAGTATAACTTATCATCCACAAATGGATAGTCATACGGAGCATGATAATAAAATCTTATAGGATATTCTGAGTTTCTTCATCATAGATTTTAGTGAATCATGTAATAATAATCTAGCACTCATTAAATTGTTATATAACAATATTTATCATTCATCTGTTAGAAAGGATGTCTTTAAGGCTCTATATGGTCACCCATGCAGATCACCTATATTTTCAGAAGAGGTGAGAAAGGCCTCTCTTATGGGAATGAGTCTTGTTTAGGAGACATTAGAGAGGATTCATGATATATATCGACATCTGGTTATACTATAGAGTTTTCAAAAATAATATTTGGAACATCGACATTATTCTATTTAGTTTTTTATAGGTTGTTGGGTTTTCTTGAAATTTTCCTCTCAGTTTAGGTACCATCAGCTTGAGAAAAAGAGAAATTCAGTTTGAGATATGTTGGAAAATTTAAGTTCATTGAATGGTTTGGGAAGGTTTCATATCAGTTAGCATTGCCAACTTATTTGACAGGTATCCATGATTTTTTCCACATATATAAACTTAAGAGGTACAACATGATCCCTATCGTGTTTTGATTTGGAAAGATATTGAGTTGGATCCAGGCATTTTAGTTGTTGAGTATCCAATGGAGATAATTGATTCCCAGGTAAAAGTCTTATGTTGAGAGTCTATCCCATTGGTCAAAGTGTTAAGAAGACATAGATAATATTCTCATGATACTTGGGAGCATGTATCATTAATGAGGTATTAGTGACCACATCTATTTTCTAAGAACCATTCTTCTACATGACTCCCCATGTATTTAAAGTCTTTTTATGGGGAGATTATAACATCCTAGATAAAGAGGTACACTATTTTTATTGTTTAAGGGTTTGTATCTTAGGTTAAGAGTGAATAAGAGATTTTTTGGGATTTTTTGTAGAACCTGGGGTGAAGAATTTTTTTTTTGGACACTTTTATGTTATAAGTTATATCTTATAGTGTAAGTGATTCACTAGGAACTGGTTGTAAGATAGTTTACAACACGAGAATCTTGAAATACATAAAATACTTTTTATTCTATAAATTAATTTTACACCGTAAGACCAACTGTTACACCTTAAAATCATTGATCATGGTAAATTTAACTTGAGATGATGTGTTTTCAATGTATATGATTTATGGGATATTTACACTATAAATGAGGCTTTTACACTGTAAAACATTTAGCCTAGTAGGTTTTATTACATTTTATATCTGACACTTTTCTCATATGATGTGTAGGTTCCTCCCTCAAACCCTATGCAGTTATAGGGATATTTTGAGTGATCTCTCTCTTTGTAGATCATTTCATTCATCGTTTGATCTTTTTAGTAGTTACATCACTTCTCCCTGGTAAGAAACCTTTCTGGTTCTTCAATGTTATTGGGCATGGAAGGTACGTTGCACTGTATTTTGAATTCATTAACCCTATGGTGATGTTTTGTTTAATCCTTTATAGATTCAGTATGTGATCATATTATGGAGTTTGGCCCTCATGTTTTTTGTAGTGAGGATTTTTGGGTTCTTTGAGGTATGTCTTGTTTTATCTTCTCTACTAACCACTTTAGTTGTTAAATTTATTCTAAGATATGGGAATAAATTCTAGGTCCTCTAATGTTGAATTTTCTTTCCTTTCTATGTTTGTGGATTCATTTGTGAGCACGTATGACCTGAGTTTGAATTAGGTGGCTTCATCTCTATCCTTTGTTGAATGAACCTTGATTTATCATATTTTTTATTTTTTTATAATTGAATTAGCATGACTTTTTTGTGTGCATAAATCGATTTTAAATAAAAATGGTTTTCCCCATATTTATAGTAAAGAAAAATAGGTTTTTTCAAATCATTTTGAAATGGGTTTTTAAAGTACAATTGATAAAATAAAAGGGTTGTTTGAAATTGATTATGAGAATCCCTTTTCAAATTATTTGGGAACACCCTTCAAGTATGTGGTAGAATGGGTCTAGTGCCAGTTTGTGAGGGTATCTTGGGTTAGTTCATGTCACACACACACACACACACACACACATAAATATATATATATTATAAAATGAAATGTGGTATTTTCATCATCTAACTAGCCCTTTCTTCCACCCAGCATCATCGCTCCTCATGGTGGCACCAAATCAACTTTTACAATAAAAATATAATTTCATCAGTAAAATAATTTTAATTCAACCTATAATTTTATTTTATATATTTAATTAAAAACCTCAATGATTTAAGAAAAAAATTATGATAAATATATTCAAAAGAAAAACATTAAACGTAGATCTATAATGAATCACTAATATAATTAAAACAAACCATATGGAATTAGAATCATATCATATATAGATTCAATTTGATGGGTATCTTGAAACATGTATCAAATATAATTATTAAAAGATAGAAATTCATTTATATTTTAATAAATTGGTTTTGTCAAAATTTCAATATCTCTAAAAATTATTCAATCTAAAAGTATCAAGAATAACATACATAAACTATACTAGAAATAATCTATTTAATTAACCAACAAATAGAACATCAAAAACTATAATAGCATGTTTATTTGATGAAAAAATAGTGTAAAAAAGTAGGGTTTCCTACATTGATTTTTTTTGGTGGTCATTCTCCATTGTCTAATGGAAGGAATAAGCACTCTCTAAGTCCTCCCAAGTGTTGGCCTCCCAAAATTATCAATCATCATGGGAGAATCTATGGTTTCTTCCTTTTAAAAAAATAAAAAACATTTTTAAATTAATTAAATTTGGTCAAAAAATAATCAATAAATTTAGTTATCTTGGAATGACATAGGAATCACACCCTAGGGTAAAAACCACATTTTAAAATCATAAAAAATGGTTAGTTTTTTTATATGAGGTTATTTGGTGGGGAAAATGACAGTTTTACCCTAAAGATGAAAAATGACCAAAATACCCCTAAACCCCCACAAAATTTATAAAAGTAAAGGGGAGGGGATTTTAAACTAAGTTATGTTGGAATATTGTGGTGAGTCTTGAGGTTATCCTTGGGTGATTTTGTGGTATCAATTTTTTATAAATATAGTTTTCCACAATCCTTTTATAGATTTTGATTTTTTTTGGGTTGTTAATAATTAAAATTTAAATATATGAATTGTGGAAAAAAAATTGGTGTCTATGTGTGGAATAATAATGAGGTATGTAATGGGTATTGGGAAATTATTAATATTTTTTATAAATTTTATAGATATTTTTTGTGTTATATTGAAGGGGTTTCTCTTGGGTGATTTAATTTAATGAATGAAATTAATTTATTTAGTGATGTAAATATTTATTAAATTTTTTTCCTTAAATAATATATTTATTTAATGATAGTGAAGGGTTTTGGTAAAGTGTTCCTTGAAAATTATTCTGTGTTATTCCTTGGATGGATTTATGTTACAATAAATGATTTGTTTATTAATGTTGTGATTAATTATTTTTCAAAATTTATGTCATGTCATGATGATTAATTAAATTTTAAATTTTAAATTCAATTCATATGGTTATGGTTATAAGAGTTATTAATCTCAATATATGGATATGAATTTCATCACATTATAGTATATGTATGTGGATCATGGATGATTGACCATGATAGAGGAAAAAAATTAGTATTATTGCATTAATTTGGAATGTTTTTTCCTCACAACAACTAGTATTTGATTATTTCATTCACCAAGGATAGAAGTGTTGGGTTTTAGAGATTCATATAATTATCTTATAAGTATAAAAACACCATAAAATTCCTAATCTATCATCAACAGAATCAACATGTAAATGAAAAGAATAAAAAAATATGTATTACTTGGTTGTTGTAAGCTTCATCTCTACCAAATGTGATGGATTGCACTTTAATGGGATCATTGCATTAAAACCAAATGATTCTGTTCTCCATGAGTGGTACACTAGACTTTGGGATCCTCATATGCTATGAGAGGACCCCCAATTACAAAAGGAGTGTAATTTCCTTCTCCACAAATAAAAATGGTCATTAAAGAGGAAGAGAGCTTTGACTATGGATGGATAATGTCTTTTTTACCAATAGAGGGATCACATCCATTTATCTAGACTCCATTCATTGAAGGGTATTGAGTGTCGGTTTTCATCGAATTTAATTTTTCATACAATATTATAATGCATTGTCATTAGAGTATAAAAATAATTGAACATTTCAATTATTGTATCATGTATGTATATCCATAAATGAATCAATCCCATTGATTCATTGCCAATGGAAATAGTATGGAAAGACATGGAATAATGCACATTCACGGTATGTAATGCCTACCAGATCTCAAGTATCCATTAATTTAAGATGGTTTTGTCTTTAAATTCATTCTAAATGTTTTAAGGGAACATGGGTCAAAATAGAGTTTTTTAGAGAAGGCAGTCTAGGAACACTGTTGGTGCATAGTTAGTATTAATCGTGTGGTAACCGCGTGGGATAACTCTATGTTTTAATAGAGGTGTTCTACATGGTTTGAGAATGGTTATTAAAACTTTGTGGCTCACTAGGGAATATTGTGTTAGGTCTCAGTGTTTATAAAAGTGTGTTTCATAGTTTGACCAAACTGTGCAGCCAGTCCAAAGATGTTTTGTGGCTTAAGACAATAGTCATACATGGTTGGTACATGGTTTGTCTAATTGTGTAGCCTAACTTTTCATGAAACTTCAAGCCTTTAAAAAGTTGGTTTTTACCCTTTTCCCTTGGTCTTTTTTATTCATAACCACCCCCTAATCACATTTTGTCTTAACATAATCATTACATATCACTCTAGAGACTTAATCCTTGGGATTCTTCATTATTTTCCTTCATTCTTGATAGATCTCGTTAAGGTGTGTTTCATTCTTAATGTGGTTTTCCCTTTTATTCATAGATCCTCACTAGATTTCTTTTCATCTTGTCTTGTGTAACCCAAGGGGGGTGTTTATTCCATATATAAGGGGTTTAATAGAGTATTTTTTTCTTATGGATCTTGGATCATGATGACCTGATCTACTCTTTCCTGGTCTCCTTTTTTAAAAGCAATTTGATCAACTTCCATTCTTGAGGAAGGTTTCTCTATACAAAGGGTTTATTCTATGAATTTCTTATTATTCTTGTAAATTCCTTTGGGTTATTCATTGAATTTATTTTTTTGTGATTATAATGTATTTTTTGGAAATAAATCATGTTTTTAAATGGTTTTTTCTTTAAAAATTCTTTGTTCACATCAAGTTTTTGATAAAATTATTGAATAGTAGTTTTGGTTTAAAATGGATTTTCAATAACTTAAGTAGTTTGGATTTTCTTTGAAAATGTTTTACAATTTTTGATCATGGAATTTTAAATGGTTTTGGAAAAACTTAGTATATTGGGTAACCTTGGGTGCATCAACGATAGAGATGTCACTCATAGTGTGTATAATTCCACTTGAGGTTTTCTTTCACTTTAGTGTGTGTAATTCCACTAGAGTTTATATATGTTAGATCCACCACAGGCCTAGATTGGGGATTTATCTTTATAACTTTTATGTATACACATAGGTTAAATCCCAAATGGAGTACTTTTTCATTTATGATTGTTTTATCACATGATGTATTGTGTCATGGTTATTTTCTCACATGATTTCACATGATGGATTGTGTCATGGTAATATTAGTTACATGTTTATGTTATGGTGTACGCATGGATTTTATTGACTATGAATTCATGTTTATCACATATACTTGTTATATTAATTATCTTGTGAATATGAAAATATTTTATGAAAACCAAAGGATTATTTACAAATGGATTTGATTTATGAAAATGATTTGTAAAATTGTATTTAGTTTAAAGGTAGAACTGATACATTCTTGATATTATAATTTGTATAGATTTGGTGGTGGTATCATACTAAGCTTTGTATTCACATCCTAATTTTTCCTTTGGGAAGTTATAGATGTTGTTTTAAAGGATTTGGATAAAGGGAAGGAAATCATGTAGCATTTTGACTTCCCTTGTTGTCTTTTCCTTCATAGTAGGAATGTTTGGAAGTGATGATTGGTTACATGGAGAATTGAAGGTCTTTTCTTGACATTTTTTATGGTTTGGTTAGTTTTTATTGGATTGTATGTCTCTTGGAAGTTTTATCTATTCTTTTGTGTGATACTCTAGTTTTTTGTCTTATTTTGTTATATATGAGACTTTTTTATGTTATCTTGTCGCACCTCACCACATTGTGATGGTCCAGTTCGGGTCGCTTGTCTAATTGACCCAGTCTAGTTTATTACACAATATCATATATTGAATGTCTATCATATACTACTATATATACTAATATCATATGTTATGATGGATAAATAAACATATCATACTATAGTATACAACTCAAGGTATGTCATGAAATAAAATATTCTTATTTTAGTGTATTTCCAGCAATCTCCCACTGTCACTAAAATCTCAAAAGAACTTAATGAAAAAATTCAAAAATATTTATGAATCCATAAAAAATCCTTTGGATATGGTTTATCATAACTCTCTTCATTTTGAAACAAAAACTTTGTCTAAAATTTTATCCTTATCCTAAGGCCTAACAATGTGACCCTACTTACCTTTTCAGCATTGAAAACAAATATAAAATCTCGATTTCATAGATATAAGAAAAGAGCAGCCTATATTAAAGCATCAATGATGATCAAACTATAAAGGAGTCTGGTGTAATCCCAATAAAACATACTCATATCTCCATATGACCATGTACACTAGAAGATATATCGTATACATCAATTCTATACCTATATAATCCCTTTTCCATGACACCAAGTGAACACTAGACATGACTGACTGAAAATTAAATTTTTTATTTCCAAACACTTTAAGGAAAAGTGAGAACCACACAACCCTTAAACCATATAGAATCACACCTTACAACATTCACAAAAAAGTACCTGTAATTCAAACCACAAGACAAATAGACCAGTACAGAATTACATATCATAATACCCATACTCCTCTCCACATCCCACATAGTATTCCTCTTCCATAGTAGGTGATTCCCATTCAGAAGCTGATTTATACCGCCTCAAAATATTATCACTTTGTTCCCAGTTTCTCAACTGGTCTATTAAATACTGCACTGGGCAAGGTTTCTTGATCAGGATGTCCTTTTTGAAAGCAATAATCACCCTGATATCCTACTTAAAGGAAGATTTGGTACTCACTGGTCATGGAAGGTATGAGTATTCCCTTATTGTTCTTCTTCTTGGTGTAGCAGACAAATATCCTTCACACTCATTCATATTTTTATTCCAATTCTGCACAATTTCAATATAGAAGCGATTGTCCTGACCACTCACATTTTCTTTATCACCCCTAGAGAGATCCCTCCCTTTACTGAGGAGGTTATTCAAGACATTATCTTTACATCCCTTGGTATTCCCCCTACTCTGGCCTGGTGTTTTACTCTCAATCAGACACATGACTGCATTAGGGGGCTCTTCCACAGCCATGGGAACTACCTCATGACCCAAACTTCTAGCATTGTGCCCTTCCATAGAGGCACTATCATTATCACCCCTACCACAGTACCATCATTCAAACCCACTTCAAACAAGCCTTCAGAAAGGCCTTCAAACATGTTTCTCAAAAATAATAGATAGTCTGGTTGAAGGGTCTAAGCCCCTAGGTTCCCCAGCACTTCTTGTAATGGCCACCTCTGAATTGAAGATGCCTCTCTCTCCCCCCACCGTCTATTCCTTAACTATCCTCTTCTCCTCCGTGTGATGCTCCATACAATTGAACTTAGAGGGGCCCTCCAAATCCTGCCTCAACCTTCTGAATACTTCAGCAACCTTCGGATTAACTTGAGACATCGTAGCACTTGGTGGCTCAGGTGTGTGAACATCCTCAACAGTCACCTTGAGAACACCATCCGGAAGATCCTTCACCATTGGACTTGACGGCCCCCAACCTCTTCCTTTTGACCCTGAAGCCTCCTGATCCAAACCTTCCATAACACCAACCTCATGAGCCTTACCCTTTGGATCATCCTTTCTTCTTGTAGTAACCTGGTGTTCCATACGATGAACCTTCATCTCCTTTGTGGGGGCTCCCCTTCGTCAAACCTCTAAAGAATGACCCAAATGATTGTAAGACGAGTAGAAATCAGTCCAATTCTCATAAATCACCCTTTTCTTACACCTATATTCCTCACCGATAGTAATCCACACAAAATCGAAAGGCAAACAAGATGCATCCATTTCAACACAAACCTGGGGGTTCACCGGGTGGCACACAGCTTCAGTGTGACTATCAGAGCATAGATATATTCCTACGAGATTACCTAGCATTCGTATAACAGAAGGATTCTTAAAGGTCAAGGGGATATTGGGGAAGCTTACTCAAACCACTGTAGAAGGAGAATCGTGATTCATATGAAACTCTAAGGACCATCGTAAGAGAAATAAATGAATTCCATTGAAGCTACAAGGCGCCCTTGACCATGTTTTGATGAGATCTGCCTCCGATTCAAACTGAATCATGATATGGCGGTTGTCGATCAAGCCCACAATCACCCTTTCATAAAGGTCCCAAAGAACCTATCAAATGCATCGACTGAAGGTCTCCTCTACTTAAAATGATCCACTAGGGTGATATTTAATAGTTCTGAGGTTTCCTAGAACTCAGAAGACGATATCTGAAGATTGGGAAATCCATAAAGAAGATCTGGATCATTAGGGTTCAGTGAAGCTTTCGAGAATGGGGGAAGGAAATCTGGGTTGGGGTGAGGAAAAACTCTACTCTCTCATGGTATTATGATTTCCCCTCCCCCATCAAGGGGGGAGGAGCCGGCTCTACGACCTCCATCGTCACCGAAGGTAAGAGAGAAATGCTAGGGTTCCAACGCTCACCCCGAGTAGTCAATGGGGTTACTCCGAACACTAGACATGGAATATGTAAATCTAGTATAATTCATCTCATAATTTCATGATTATCTAAAAAATATAGACCATGTCAATGAAAAGATCACATATCATTCATCTAGTAAATGATTACATTATATATCCCTCATCTAAGTAGTCGATCACATAACATGTTATTCAACTAATCATGGTCATGAATTTCCTCAATCTAATTCAATCAAGGGATATAAGTCTCTTCTCTTCATAAAAGTGAATAAATCTCATCTTGGTTGTGCTTCAACCAAGGACATGATTAGTAACATACCCAACCACCCCCTTAATAACTAAGGCTCAATGCTTGCTTAAGAAATATATCAAACTATAAAGGTTATCATTCTAAGAGTCTCACCGACTTCAGGTAAAATGGATTCATAATAAGTATACACTCTTGAGTAAATCAATGACTATATGAAATTCCATGATATATACTTCAAAAGATCATTCCAAATAATAAGTCTCCACTTATTACCTCATGATTTCTCTTCTCATGCTAATCTCAACATATCATCAAAACCCATAATATTCCATAATGATCATCGATGAAGGAAAACTCAAATTCATACTTTGAGGGTATATTATTATTCTATTATTCATGTAATATAAATTTTATCACACACAAATGAATAGTAAAAAAATTATTTTCTTTATTATAAAATCATGATACATATTACAACCATTACATCCAATCTATCATGTATCTTATACTAAGAGATACAATATGACCCCCGAGATTTTTCTACGATAATGATTTCATAAATGGATTTTCTACATTGTATTCTTTATCCACTCAACATATAGTGTCCCATAATTTTCATAAATAAATATTCGATTTTATAAGATGAATATTCATTACATAACATTATGGTATACTCCATAATTGTAAAGGTTTAGTGACTTTGGAAACTTGGATAAAAAACAATGGGTTCATAAAATATCTACATAATCTCCCACTTAGTTATTCATATCTATCACCCTTCTTTGACACATCATATTTAGAACTTTTCATCATGTCCTAGGGAAAATAAAACATAATAAAGGTTGAGCTCAGATGCTTGGTAAGGGTAAACAAGGGAGATATCAATGATCACTTAAGTATAACATGATCACAAGGGTATAAAAACAGATTATTAACATTTTGAAACCATTCCCATACAATCATAGATCATAAAATTGAATCATGGAATAAATAATGGAATTTAATAAGATAAGAAAAATAAAGGAATCAATGAAAATGAGCTGTGAGATCATAACATTGGCCTAAGACATGTGTTTTTTGAATACACATAAACATAGAAAATCATTTCATTAGTATTAAAGTATCACTTCCAAGACTATTATAGTAGATTGGGTTCACTACACATTCCATCATATTAGTCAAGTTTTACTCCCAATACTATCTTAGTGGATAGATTCCCTTATATAACTGAGTTCACTCCCCTTTCCAATCCATATTATCTTATGTGATATCCATATTAACCCAATGAATTAGAGGAATATATTATTTTGGTCCCACCCTTCACATAATGAAAATCATATATATGTGTTCCATAATATCATAAAAAATTAATAATATAATAACTAATGAAAAGTACATGGGTTTCATAAACATTTAATTATTTATTCATAGTATAACCCATGGAAAAGAAATGGGTTTCAAAACTCAACTAGGTCATGGGAAAAAAATGAGTTTCATAGAATCATCCTTAAATTATCATTATCAAAATCCATCAAAAAATTAAATTGGCTAGAATCATTAGATCATATCCCTGGTAAAACATAAGTAACATCAAAATATTTCATCATAGATAAAAATTCCTTTAAAATATCACTTAGATCATTTCTTGAGAAAAATACCCTTTTTACTTTGAAATCAATTATTTAAAATATAAAAAATTACAAAATATTGTGGAAAAAATTTTATTTGAAAATAACCTTGGAAATATGTGAAGTAAGATTCAAATCATTTAGAGGTCATGATGGCAGAAAATTAAGTTCATATTGTATATGTTAAAAAGGTATTCCTTTCACACTTAAAGTAAAACGTCAAAAGTGACTCATTTGTAAAATGAAAAGAAGATTCATTTTAAAACATTTTGTAAAAAATAAAACATGGAAAAATTTAATTTAAAAAATATTTGGATAATACTAAAATAATTCTTGAAAAAAAAATTAGAAAACATGGATATGGATGAAAAATAATTTTCAATTGAGGACAGAAATGAATTCGGTTTTCAATAAAAATGTTATTTTGATCTATTGAGTACTTAAAGGGAGTAAAATGAAAGAAAAACATGTATTCTAAATAAATAATAAAATTATATGAAAATTCATTATATTATTTAGAGATAGATCATGAAATTTCATCACTGGAAACTTAATCATTATCATAATAAATGATGAGATTGTAACATAAATCTCGTACTGCTTTGGTGACTTTTGAATCATAAGCCCCATGAAATAATAACTTAAAATAAAGAATTAATTTTCATGATAATAGTTATATTACTGATATAACATGTAAAAATAATTATATATACCTCATAAAAAATATAGGTGTGTAACATAATATATGTCCCAAAGAAGTCTATTTGAGATGATAAACTCTTACCTCGAGTTCGACTTGCTTTGAAAGAACTCTAATCTCATGTATAAAAAATTTAAATTTTTTATACATATATAAAATAATATTTTACATACTTATAATATCATATATGATTCAATTATAACATTTCATCACCCATTTATTAATAATTTCTTATTAAAATCATTATTTCTCGGTGTCAACCGTTTCATTTTTCGGGAGAATTTTGATTCAATGGTTCCAATACTTGTACTTTGATCATAGTTACATAATATATATAATTTTAAACATGATATAAATATAATATATATTCATTATTAATATATTTATAACCATCCATAAATGGTATAGGTATAAAATTAATTACACCATTCATAGAGATGATAGGTCATACGTATGCATGAATGTTGTTTTCACTTTTCGACAGATAGAATACAAGTATGGTAAATAATAATTCACCTTTAAATAATAATTATTATATCATATATATAATATATATTCATTATATCTATCTTTATTACCATCCATGTAAGGAGGAATCAGTTCATGGAGGTGGTAGTCCACACGTACGCACGAACGACATTATCATTTTCCAACGGAATAGAATGTAAGAAGGTAGATATGATATTATAATTACAAAAGAATAATTATGTCATAAATATAATTTATAATAATTAAACCCATCATAATAACCATCCAAGAAATATGGTGGTGGAAAATTAATTGTATCGTTACATGAAGGTGGTAGTCCACACGTACGCACGAGCGATACTTTCACTTCCCATTTGATAAAATAGATGGTGCATATTGGTGATTCCGTAATAATAATATAATTTAAATATATTTATGATACCTAATTTATTATTTTACGATGAATAACAAAGATTTTTGGGAGTTATAAGAAGAAAAAAATTGAAATAGGTTGGGTAAGATGATTACCTCTCCTTCAATAGGCCACCTTTATATCCTCTCTTAAGAACCCTTGGAAGGGTATTTTAAGAATACCATAACCTATAATTTGATTATATTGAATTTTAAAAGATAATTATATAGTGTTTTGTAAAGATATAATGCTCAATTTGGTGTAAATAAGATAAAGGATAGGTTCCCTTTTATAAGTGAGGGGAGTAGCACTCTTGTAATTTCTAAAAAGATTAAAATATAATATATTCATTCTCCAGAAAAATGATTCAAAATGGATATATATTAAAATATAAGGTAGGATTTTTTTTAAATCCCATAAACTAATAAAATTTTAATATATTTACGTGGGTTTTTAAACCTTAACTTTTGGTTTAACCCCTTAGTTAATCAATTTTAACCTTAATCGCATTAATGGCTTTTTCACTATTAAAGGGTTATAATTTTACTTATAAGGAAAAAATTGACTCATAAATGGAAAACGGATGATATTTGTTACCATTTATAATCCTAATTTTCCTCTTTAAATATTTTTATGATTTTTAGATAATTTAATAAAATATTATTTAATATAAAATGTCATTAATGTCATTTTTGACACAATTCATTTAATTTGACCTCAAAGACACCAAGACAAAGGGATAATTTGAATATACTCCTTTAATGCATACCTAATTTGTCATGTTTATCTAAAAAATTATTGTAAATCACTAATTCATACAAATTATATTACTTTTTATATTTTTAAAGGGTTTATTTTATTTTTATATTAATTAAATTAATATTGTTTCGATGTTGCCTAAGAATATAAAGTAATTATTGTGTCACTAAAAATTAAAAATAAATTATTATGATAAAAAATTAATTAATATTTTAAATTAATATTTATAACTAAACTTATCCACCTTCTTTCAGTCTGTAAAAATTTTAGATATATTAAAGTCAAGAGAGTCACATTTTGGAATTTTCATTACTTAAAATAATCTAAAAGTCATTATCAAGAGAAAATGGTTCCAAATTGACATATATTAGAATTTGGAAATATTCTAGCCGAATTTATCCAATACAATTAAATAAATTCAAGTGTGGGTTTTATTTTTAGACCTTATCTCATGGTTTTAACACTAATTAACACATTTTACCTTTACTATAGTAATAAAAATTTACTATGGTTATTATTCATATTGACCAAAAATTAAAAGGAAACTATTTACCAAATTTGAGCCTCCTGATTCCAAAAAAATAAATTAATTTTTCAAGATTCAATTTCTATAAGAAGAATAAATTACTTTAAGATAAAAACTCAAAATACAATGAAAAAATGTTTTTTCATAAAAATATATTTTTAATTATAAAAATGTTTTTATACCAAATTCTACCAGAGAATTGATTCCAATGAAATTAATTGTATTATTCATAATTTAATATAACTAATTTTACTTTGAAACCATTTTAAAACCAAATGGTACTTTGTTAATTCTTGAATCAAAAATATAGTTTCTAATAAAAATTAGTATTTTTTAATATTCATTAAAAAATCAAAAATTTCATAAAATTAACAAACTCTCACTCTAAGATAATTATGAAATTTTGATTTCAAAAATGAATTTAAATTTTTCAAATTATTTTATCCTGAAAATAAATGAAAACCATTTTTGAAGAAAATGTATTTTTAAAGAATAAAATAACTACAAAAGATTGATTGCTTATTTCCTAAGAATTAGTCGATAAATTTGTATTGAGTAGTTATTATATATATATATATATATATATATTATAATGTGTTTAATCATATTCATACCCTCCAATTAAATTGTCTATGTTATAATTTTCATAAAATAATAATATTTCATAATTAGTTTAATCTTGGTGTTTCATGTTGTATATGTTATCGAACATAAATTTTCAAAGTATTACATTCTCTCCATCCCTTTTAATAAATTTAAACCTCGCAATTTTAACTTGTACTTGATAATCAAGGATTTTATATTTGAAAATTATTTTATTGAAAACCCACATCATAAAAAGGGTTAATAAAGTTTCCGCTTCAAAAGAGGGAATGGGAAACATAAAGGTATTATAGAATAACACATAACTAGGTTTCCAAATATGATAATATTAGTGGGAACTAAAAATATGGACATATAGGAAAAACATAATGTCTGAATAATTACATAGAGTTATAGAAAACATTGATCACAATAAATTTAATGATCATGAGAAATTTAAAAACCATAAAACCATAAATCAAAGAGGTGTGAAAAAGACCATAAATTTTATATAAATGATCATAATAGGATAACATTTTTGTTTTAAGATCATTTTCCTAGAGTTTAGAAATCCATTTACTATAAATATAGATAACATGAGAAAATATACTTACTTGGTTTATTTAAAAATCATAAGCACAATTTCATCATTTGGTTGTGCTTTGATCAATTTCCAATTCATCTCTTACTTTAAGAAATGAATATTCTAGATGAATTTTTTCATTCTTAAAGCACTAAAACTAACTTTTAATGGATCATAAAATCCATAAAAGAATGAAAATTCATTCCTCCTTTCTCTAAATATTTACCAAAAATAAAATTATTATCACACGTTATCCAATATGATAAATCATATTTTAACCTTACACAATAATCCCAAAGTTCAACATAAATCATTCCATCAGTAGTTAACCTTAGAACCATTACAAAATATTTCTAACCAATTTCAAAATCCAAAAATTTAGAAATAAGATCACTAAATTTCCAAAAAAAACTTAACACTAATCCCCCATTCAACATAAAGTGGTTCTAAATATCACATCCAAAATATGTGACTAAATTGATCATATATTCTCCTAAAACATATTAATAATATGAATCACCATAAAACCTCAATGAAAAAATATATCATTAAAAAAATTAACATATTCCTTATTCCTCAAATAAAATCACATATTATTGAATATATTTTATATATCCAAAAATATTTTAAACTCTATCAAAGATAATATAAACCACTTTGTCATGCAATTAGTAATCAATTGTAATTTCATTAATACCATCCCATTTACTTTATCAATAATCTATTTATCTCAACTAAACATTATTATTTCACCATTGGGAAAATATTAAGGGTTATCATTCCCTAAGTCACATGTTTTTTCATAAAATATCACTTTACCATTAAATCACTTTTATAGGTCATCAGTACCATTCAAAATATTCTTGAAAATATTTAAATAAAAACTATTACATAACAATCCGTAAATGTTTCAAGGTTCTTATAACTAGAATAACATTTATAAAAAATCTTCTACAACATAATTATCAAATTATAATAAATAAGCGCTTCAATCATTCCATTTATTTCTTAAACATTAAATGTGATTCTTCATCTTATTCCTTAATAGATATTTCCTTTAATATGTAATTTTTAGTCTATTTATCATCAATAATAAAGAATTTAATCACACAACCTTGATGATCCTCTGTTTGAGATTTCCCCTTAGAACATAGATTTTTATGATTCCCATATTTCCCACATTTAAAACGTTTAGTCATTGATGATACCTTAGGGAAAACATTTTTATCCACCATTGTGTTAACAAAACTTTTCATTTTTAATTGATAATTACTTTATCTATGACCTTATTCTCCACACCAAAAACATTTCCCCATTCCTTTGATACATTTCTCTTGTTACTTATTCCAACAGACTTTACATGTTGTAAATTGAATCTTCCTCCCTAAATGGTCTTCATGAAACTCATGTTTTCTATTATTATGTGTCTTAGGAAAACTCACCCAAGATGATATTATTGATCATATAACATGATATATGATTAGATATAATCATAAGGTTTCACATTCTATCTCATGTTTCACTTGGTTTCTCATAAGTAAAATAATTCCATTTTCTGTCACATTCAATATTAACAGAATTCCTCCAGGTTTCAACCATTTCTCTAAAATAAAAACCATATTTTGAGAAATAATAATCATATTGGGAAACCATATAAACATGAAAAATCATTTATATGATGTATAAATCAAGACACCTTGTTTTCAATATATAAAAACTTGGGTTTAACCTTGACCACACATAATCATAATCTATTCAAATTTGTTATAACGATTCATTAATAAAATGTGAATTAACCTAAGATTATACCTTGTGAGTGTCAAAATAGGTTTATAATAAGGGAACACTCATCATGCACCAAAATCATGGTTGATATATACTCAAACAAAATTTTTCGGGGTTATTACTCCTATATGCATCTGGTCCAAAACCATGTCTACTTATAGTATCCAGACAGTGATGTACTGCTAGAAAAACTAGATAATCTCTTCCTTACCAAAATTTTATGATGTTATACTACACCTATACTTATCCTCAGAGTTTTTACCAAATTACTCTAATCATAATCTCCAAAGATTAACTAAACCCTGATCTAATACCAACTATAGTGACCTATACTTTTCATGCTTAAATATCCCATCTTATTAGATGAATATTAATTATATAACATTATGATCCACTCTATAGCCTTAAAGGTTTATTGTATTTGTAAAATTCAATACATAAAAAACTGGTTCATAAAAGATCTATATCATCTCCCACTTAGTTATTCCTATCTAGAACCCTTATTAGACACATAATTCTTAATAAATTTCATCATATCCTAGGGAAAAGAAAATATAATAAAGGGTGATCTCGGATGCTTAGTAAGGGTGAATTAGGGATATATCAATGATAACTTAAGTATAACAAGAACATAAGGGTATGAAAACATGATCTTAATATTTTAAAACCATACCTAGTATATCATAGATCATAAACTTGAATCATGGCATAAAACATATAATTTCATAAGATATGAAACATAAATGAAACAAACAACATGATCCATGATAGCATAACATTGGAAAAATACATGAGTTCGTAGAATACACATAATCATATAAAATCATTTCCTTAGTAGTCAAGGCTCGCTTCCAAGACTATCATAGTGGATTGGGATCAATATCATTCTATCACATTATTCAAGGTTAACTCTTGAGACTATCATAGTGGATATAGTCCCTTAGTGAATTGGATTTACTCCCTATTTTATTCCTGATTATATCATGAGATATCTATCTTTACCCAATGCATTAGAGGGATATATAATTCTGGTCCTACCCATCACATAATAAAAATAATATATATGTGTGACACAAGATCATAAAAAATTAATCATACCATAATTCATGAAAAGGAAATATTTTTCAAAAACATTTCATCATTTCATTATAGAATAACCCATAGAGAAGAAATGGGTTTCAAAAATCAAATAACTCATGGGAAAGAAATGGGTTTCATAGAATCATCATTAAATTATCATCATCACAATCCATCCAAAAAATTAAAGTGGAAGGTATCATTGGATCATATCCCTATGAAATCATAATTAAAATAAAAGGATGGTATCATAAATGAAAATTCCTTTAAAAGATCACTTGAAACATTTCTGAAGGAAAATAACCTTTTTACTTTGAAATCACATCTTTAAAATCTAAAATTTTCTAAAATAATATAGAAAAAAATTTCATTAAAAACAAACTTGGAAAATTTTAAATTATGGTTCAAATCATTGATAAACTATGATTATGGGAAATTATTTTCATTCCATATATGTTAAAATAAATATTCCTTTCATGATATTGGTAAAAATTCAAAAGTACCTCATTCGAAAAATGATAAGAAGGTTAATTTTAAATAATTTTGTAAAAATTAAAACATGGTAAAATGAATTTAAAAAATCATTTTATAATAGTTAAAACATTCTTAAAAACATTTTTAGAAAACATGGATATGGATGAAAAAGGATTTTTGACCAAAGAGAAAAATAAAGTCAGTTTTCCTTAAAAATGTTATTTCATTATCTTGACTAATTAATTTGATAAAAATGAAATTAAAACATGTATTATATAGAAATAAAAATTTGTGGATAAAATTCATGATATTATTAAGGGATATCTCATGAATTTTCATTATCAAAAACTTAATCATAATCTTGATAAACAATGAGATTGTAACATAAATCTATTACCGCTTTGGTAACTTTTGAATCATAAAACCTTTAACAGAATAACTTCAAATGAAAATTTAAATATCATGATCATATTTATAATCATTATATAACATTTAAAAAGGGTTTTATATATACCTCATAAATAAATATAGGTTCATAACATAACAAATGTTTCAAAGAAGACAATTTGAGATGATAAACCCTTACCTAGAGTTTGAATTACTTCAAAATCACTTTAACCTACTATATAATAAATTTAAATTTATTATAATTTTATAAAATAATAATATTGATACTTATAATATCATATATAATCTAATTATAACATTTCAACACCCATTTATTAATAATAACTTATTAAAATCATCATTTCCGGGTGTCAACTATTTTGTTTTTCGTGAGAATTTTGGTTCAGTAGTTCTTGTCCTTTTACCCTGATCATGGTTACATATTAGAAAAAATTTTAATCATGATATAAATATCATATATATTAATTATTTATATATTTAGAGTCATCCATAAAATTTATATATATATATATATAAATGAATTATATTGTTCATGGAGATAGTAGGTCGTATGTACGCATGAAGGCTATTTTCACTTTTAAATGGATAGAATGAAAGAAAGTTAAGTAATAATTTACCTTTATTGAATCATTATTATATAATATAAATATAATATATATTCATTAAATTTATCCTTATTACCATCCATGTAAATAGGAATCAAAAAAATGAATCACGTCGCCTCATGGAGGTGCTAGTCCACATGTATGCATGAGTAACATTATCATTTTACAATGGATTGCAATGTAAGAAGGTAGATATGATATTATAATTACAAAAGAATAATTATGTAATAAATATCATTTATAATTATTAAAATGGTTATAATAACCATCCATGAAATATGGTGATGGAAAATAAAGTGTATTATTACATGGAGGTGGTAGTCCATACGTACACAAGATCCATGATTTCACTTCTCAATGGATAGAATAGATGGTGGATATTAGTGGTTCTATAATAATAATGAAATTTAATTATATTTAGTATAATAAATTTATTATTTTATGATGAATACCATGGATTCATGGTAGGTATAATAAGAAAAAATAGAAAGAGGTCGGGTATGACAATTACCTCTTCATCAGTAGGAATACTTCAGATCCTCTCTTAAGGGACCTTGTAATGGTATTTTAAGATGACCAGAACATCTAATTTGTATCTAGGGAAGTTTAAAATATAATTTTATAGGTTTTTGTTGAGATATATTTCTAAAATTTGTGTAAATAAGATAAAGTAGGGGTATCCTTTTATAAGTGAGAGGAGGGGAATTCTTGGAATTTCTTAAAGAATTAAAATATAATAAATTAATTATCAAGACAAATGCTTCCAAATGGATATAGATTTGAATAAAAGGTATTATGTGGTTGAAATCACATCAAAAAATAAAATTTTAACATGTTTAAGTGGTTTTTTAAACCTTAACTTTGGGTTTAACACTTTAGTTTACCAATTTTAACCTTAACTGCGGTAATGACTTTTTCGCTATTAAAGGGTTATAATTTTACATATAAGGTAACAATTAGAACATAAATGTTCAAGTGATGATGTTTTATACTATTTATCATCCTAATTTTAAAGACTCAAAAATTCCATATAATTTTTTTTAAATTATTTGGGATTATTACGAGTCTAGGAAAATTGACGGCGCTTGATTCTGAGGCCCGGTGTGCCCGGAATGGAATTTTGAACTTTTTTTAAGGTACGGTCAGTAAATGTGTGGGCAACATTTTTTATCTTTTGAACAGGTGCTCATATTGAAAATCTGAGTGCATCGTTGAATTCGTAGCACTGGGATACGCTTAAGAGAGGCTTAACTTCGACCATAGTAGGCTGGGTGAAAAAGTTAGTTTTTGTGACTTTTAAAGAAATACTAAAATTATATAAAAATTATTATTTTATTATCCTACTTCTTATTGAGCGGTGATGGTAGAACCTTTGGGTTTTCAATCCATTTAATGGATTGACTCTTTAGTTACGTAACCACACCATTTGGAATTAAGAGGTTCATTAATTGAAAACTCATTAATGAACCTCATTAATTCTTTCGATGTATTACTAACCCTCCCCCTCTATTTAAATGGAGCTCGGGTTGGGGTTTTTGACACAACTTCATCAAGCGAGGAACCTCTGGAAAAGTATCACAGCACCTTCCACTGATGAAGAAAGGAATCCTGAACAACAATGATACGGGATTGAAGAATTTCAGCAGCTTCATCAAGAGAGTACTCTTCTCCCTCCATGACCACGATGTCACCTCCATTTATGAGGTAAGGGTTGTTACTAAATTCAAGAGACCCTCATTTATTTTCCTCATTCTTGAATTTGGGAGTTTTGGTTGAGGTATATTTGAACGGGGCTTAATAAATATTTATGTGATGTTTTATTTGATACCCACTTTTTATGATGCTAAGGTAGAGGGTGCGGGCCAAACGAACACGGCCCGGACCATCCGCCACTTGTTTTATCATTGGTTTCATCACGGAACACTTATAAATTTTATGGAAACACAAATCAGAGGGTCATGTAGTAACGTTGGAATCCCAAGAGGCTCGTAGGTGCAAACGGGAGTGGAAACAGAGCTCTAGGGCGTCCCCAGATCCTCCTAGAGGAAGCGTCGGTGGCCAGTACTCACCGGTCATGAAAGCAGATGGCACCGCGGTGGACTAGATGAGTATCCGGCCCTCATCTAGCTCCTTCGGTGGAGATCGATGAGTCGTCGCGCCCCATGATAGGTGGTCTCGGATTTGAAGTCGCAAAGAAGGGGACATGCTCCTCACAAGTCCCAATGCCAGCTGAGGCAGCACCACGTGGTGTCTCAGGTTACATAAAATTCAATCAGTTCAGTAAGGGGGGGTGACCCCCTCTGCACGGGTCTCCTGGCTGGTGAACCGCGCCAGCCTTTGGGTCGGGCCGCCCAGTGGGCCAAGCCCCGCTGAAGCGGGCTAGGCCGGTTTGTGGTCCAGCCCACTCGGGTCGGGCTGAGTTAGACCCAAGTCAAACCTGGACCAGGTCAGGTCGGCCCAAGCTGGGTCAGGCTGGGTCGGTTCGACCAGGTGGGACTGGACCTGGACCCTCTTCGGCCCAGATACACTTAAAAGGTAATATCTCGCAAACCAGACGATTGTTTGACGAACCATATGTGGCACTGGAATCCTTGGAATGAGAAGGTCCTTTTCAGATACTCCACCTGAGTTTTGGAGAAAGTTGGCATATGGCCGGGTTGGATCGTACCCGAATCCAACCGAGCCCTTGGCACTAAAATGCCTATAACTCTCAGACCGGGTGTCTGGTTGACGCACCATCTATTTCATTGGAACCCTTATAACATGATGGATATTTGGATTACTTATTCATGGGACTTTTTTCTAGTTGAAGTATGAAAAATGGATTGAAGATCGTATCTTTCCAGAATCAAGCGTACTATGTACAAGAATCCAGTGGCTGGCTGAGACGTGAAGAAAGAATAGAGATCTTGTGTGGATTAGTACTTAGAGATCCTCTCTGGATCAGTACCTAGTGATCCTGTGTGGATCAGGACCTAGTGATCCTCTGTGGATCAGCACCTAGCGATCCTGTGTGGATTTGCACCGAGAGATCCTATGTGGGTCAGAACTGATCCTGTGTGGGTCTGATCCTGTGTGGGCCAGCGCTCAACGATCCTATGTGGGTCAACTCATACCGATCTTGTGTGGGTTAGTGGGGGTTAGTAACTATCGATCTTGGGTGGTTCGGATCCTATGTGGGTTAGCGGGGGTTAGTACCTATTGATCCTTTGTGGGTCAACAGTAGTTCCACTTAACAGAATAAGCTGATCTAGCCTTACAACTCATCATTTGTACTTCTGTTCTTAAGTTATACCTGGTTTGATCCGTGTTTTTTCTTTGTGATTTGTGATTGATATCATGATTTGTGGTTTTCCTTTGTGGAATTCTAATAGAACTTTGGGGGTCTTGGGGTCCCTACTGAGTATTTTTATACTCACCCATGCACCGGCTTCGCTCACACCTTGTTGTGTCCTATGCAGATGATGGGCAGCCTTGACTGAGACTCGGGGAGCTAGGACCTAACGGTGGTGACGGTTGACATGGAGAGCTGTGGAGATGATTTTACCTACCCTTTAGGTAGGATCTTTGGTGGACGATCCCAAGAGTTGTTTTCTTATTTCTTTTGTAGTTGTATCTTTCCAGTTGGGCTTATATTCTGGCCCCTTTACTTTCAGTACACACTTTTACTATCATAGTTTTACTTCGTGGTTTCATCTTGTTGTATTCTTAGACTGTGTATTTATATAGGTTTAAAGGAAATGGCATCCTGTTTTAGGGATATTCCTTTCTGGTGCTAGTCTACAACCCATGTCCTGTGGAAGGTGGGCTTGGGGTAGTTATGGCATGGACCCCAGGGGACGGGTCGTGACAAAGTGGTATCAGAGGAGTCAGTTCTACCAAAGTACTAGGACTCTGATATTTCCAATAGATCAATAGTGTTAAGTTTTTTGAGTGTGGTTTTAATTTCATAGAGTCCAATGTTGGTGCGGCAGCTGACGTATCCATACACCAGGACCTTGAATTTGGATTTTTTACTCTGTGCACAAAAACACTAATTGCCTGTGTTTTGGAAGTGTTTTAATTTTAATCACTTTAGATTCAGATCACCAGGTATAACTTATTGACTTTAAAGCACTTGTTTTTTTTTCAGGATATTACCGCATAGATAGTGAGCGAGGATTCTAGAGAGAGTACACAATGATGTCCCACCGAGTGATGAGGCTTTGGTGTAGGGCCCTCTTAATATGTTGGAACCTTTAGGTGGTGTACCATCACCACCACCACTTGGAGGGAATCAATTGCCACTACCCCCACTGGAAAATTGTGCATGCCTACTGAGAGTGTTGCATGAGTTCTAGAAGATAGAGGTCTCAGAGGTTTCGAGGAGAGAAAAATCTTCATGCAGCTGAGGACTAGCTAGAGTTTGTGGCATGAGTTTTTCTATTATTTTAGATGCTAGCAGAATAGATGGTGATCCTAGAAGCTAGCCTCTTCAAGGGAACAGTAGGAAGATGGTGGATTCTGATGCTCCAGATGCATAAGGAAGTGATACTCTCCTGGTTGGACTTCGAGACCCTCTTCAGGGTAGAGTTCATACCAGATACTTTACACTAAATGCATATCCAGGACCTGATGCACTTACAGCAGGGCAGCCTATCAGTGGCCTAGTACTCAGCGAGATTCACTGACCTCTCACGCTACTCCACCGATGTGGTATGGGACCCATTCTTTAGGGCCCGGAACTTTGAGAAGGGTCTCTGGTGGTAGATGAGATCATCAATGATATCACTCAATATCCCAACGCAAGATGGAGTGCTAGAGAGAACATTATTGGTGGATAGATTCTTAGTTGTGCAGGGACAAACGGTGAGAGCCACCACCAGACGATAGGTAGTCGAGTCATCTGTAGTAGGAAATAGGCAGATGATGCAGAGGTCCAAGTGTGCCATACCTTCCAGCAGATGACCCCAGGACGTAGGTTCGAAGGTATAGAGCTCATGAGGTAGATCAGGCCAGCAGAGGAGCATATTGTGCTTCACATGCGGTGGGCAAAGCCACATGGCTCGCGACTGCCCGACCCTCCATACCAACGATCATCAGATGATCGAGGGACTGTCAAGGCCATGGATGAGGTTCGATCCAGGGGGGTATATAGGGTTTCGCACCTGGAATAGGAGCAGGTTGTGCAGTAGGTGGTGGACGATGGTTTGAGGTTTTACCACCACCACCCCTAGGTGGTCCACCCCGACCACAGGGAACTGATGGAAAGAGGTGATCTCAGCTTCAGGAGGCAGAGGCCTATGACCATGGAGCTCTATAGATTATTAGAGGTGCGATCTATATCTATTCTACCCTAGATGCAGTTCTTATAGACACAGGTGCCAATCACTCTTTTATTACCATGAGACTCGTTCAGAGCTCGAAGATTCCGATGGAGCCATTGGCTCAATCCTTATGATTATATTCTCATAAGGGAGAAGATTCGACGATAAAACACTAGTGCAGATAGTGTGAGATCACTCTAGAAGATGATATATTTGGATGGGATATCCTAGTAGTGGCGTCGAGGCCTTACAACGTCATCTTGGGTATGGACTGGCTATCCATAGTCCATGCTTAGATCAACTATTTCAGGTGAAAAGTGTGGTGTGTCTATGAGGATGGAACCATTTTTTCCTTCATCAGTGAGAAGGGAACCTTTGCAGCATAGGATGTACTTACTCGGATGAGGGTGTAGCTGATCACTCATTAGTTGGCTAGCCTCACCCTCAGAGTAGTTGATGTGAGGAGTCTGAGTTATCCTATACTGGTGGAAAAGTATGCTGAAGTATTTCTGGATAATTTTTTGGGACTACCTCCTCGCAGATAGGTAGGATTATACATCGGCATGTACCCCGGGACGACACCGATATCTACGCCAGCATATCGGATGGCCCCTGTGGAGCTTCGTGAGTTGCGGGTATAGTTGGAGGACTTACAGGGTAAGGGGTTCATAAGGCTCAGTGTTTCTCCATGGGAATCACCAATTTTGTTCGCCAAGAAGGCATATGTGAGTCTGAGGATTTGTGTGGACTATCGGTGCATGAACCAAGTGACCGTGAAGAACAAGTATCCACTCTCTAGAATTGATGATCTCTTCGACCAGCTGAAGGGAGATTGATGGTTTTGGAAGATAGACCTCAAATCAGGATATCTCCAGCTCAAGGTACGGGATGAGGACCTACTGAAGACACCCTTCATATTTCAGTATGTCCATTATGATTTCTTGGTTATTCCCTTCGTCGTGACCAATGCTCTATTAGTGTTCATGGGGCTCATGAATAGGATCTTATGTACTTACCTCAATCTCTTCATGGTGGTCTGTATTGATGATATCTTGATATACTCGGCATCAGAGGAAGAGCATGCCACGCACATATATATAGTACTGGATACACTCTGAGAGCACCAACTTTATGGAAATATCTCGAAGTTCCAATTATAGATATAGGAATTCAACTTCCTGGGGCACATTATCTCAGAGACTGGAGTTGTAGTGGATCCAGCAAAGATAGAGGAAGTGCTTTCTTGGGAGCCACCCAGGAGTGTGACCGAGGTGTGGAGTTTCCTGAGATTGGATGAGTACTTCCGGAGATTTGTACCTGACTTTTCTAGAGTTGCGGAACCCTTTTCATATTTGAAAAAGAAGGGATAGCCCTTCATGTGGATGGAGAGACGCCAATAGAGTTTTCAAGATCTGAGATAGAGACTGATGAGTGCCACCATCTTGAGGCTACCAGAAGGGGGCGTTGGGTATGTAGTGTATGATAATGTATCAGAGACCAAACTAGGTTGTGTCATGATGTGGGAGTGAGCAGTGATCACCTACGGCTCACAGCAGTTGGGATAGCATGAGCAGAACTACACTACCCATGACCTGGAGTTAGAATCACTGGACTTTATGCTGAATATGTGGCGGAACTACTTGATGAGTGAACGATTTACTATTTACTTTCATCACAAGAGTCTCAGGTATATATTCTCACAGAAGGACTTGAACCTGAGAGAGCGGTGATGTCTAGAGTTTCTCCAGGTCTACGACTTTGAGATAGTCTACACTCCTGGGAAGGGGAACGTAGTAGCAGATGCACTCAACAGGAGGTCTGGTATACAGTTTCTGAGTGAGGCGACAGAGCAGCTAGCCGCGTTGTAGTTATACTTTATGGATAGTGATGGAGTAGCTTACCTTCAATCTATGATAGTTACTCCCCCACTCCTTCAGCGAGTTAGGGACGCACAGCTTGGGGGCGTAGACTGTGAGGCTTAATGTGCTCAGATATCCTCAGGACAGGCTCCTGATGGATTTTCTGAAGGTGGGGAGCACATCATCCTCTTCAGAGTATGCACTATGGTACCAGTGACGCCACAGGAGGAGTTGTTAAGGGAGTTTCTTAAATCCCCTTTGGTGGTACATCCTAGTGTGGAGAAGATGTACCAGGACCTTCAGTGTCATTACTGGTGGCCATGGATAAAGAAGGTAGTGGAAGAGTTCGTATTGCGATGCCTCACTTGTCAGCAAGTGAAGGTCGAGCATTAGGTACCAGTAGGCTTAGCTCAGCCACTTGAGGTACCAAAGTGGAAGTGGGATGGTATATCTATGGACTTTGTGACGGTACTACCACGTATGTCTAGGGGCCACGATTCCAACTCAGTGATCGTTGATCGACTCACCAAGTTTCCCCACTTCCTACCCATCTGAGAGCATGGATTAGTATAGATCTTAGGACGTCTACACATACAGGAGATTGTACGACTTCACGAGGTGACATTGACGATCGACTCAGATCTTGATGCTCATTTTGCATCATTCTTGTGGAAGGGATTGCAGGAGGTGTTTAGGACTCAGCTATGCTTGAGCACCGCCTTTCACCCTTAGAAAGATGGTCAGCTGGAGCGGACTATACAGACACTTGAGGACATGGTTCTTGCTTGTGTCCTCGATTTTTTCCGTAGTTGGGAGGACCACCTTCCACTGGTGGAGTTCGCATACAATAATAGTTATCACTCCACCATTGGCATGGATCCGTTTTAGGCCTTATATGGGTGACCCTGAATATCGCCTCTATGCTGGACAGACCCAGGGGAGTCAGCACTTATGGGTCTAGAGTTGGTACAGGCTACCACAAAGAAGGATTAGATCATCCAGGAGTGGATGAAGACTGCATAGAGTAGGCATAAGTCGTATACTGATAGGAGATGGAGATCCTTGGATTTCAAGGAAGGAGACCATGTCTTCCTACGGGTATCACCCCAATGAGGATTACAGAGGTTTGTCCGGGGTGAAAAGATATCTCCAAGGTTTATCAGACCTTTCCAGATCCTCAGCAGAGTAGGTGATGTGGCATGCCATCTAGCTCTTTGTAACGTCCCGGTTCCAGAATCCACCCAGAGGCACCCCGTGCCCGGTTGGTCATATGGCCTCAAGCGCATTTCCCCAAACGCTAGAGGCTACCGACTAGAAGTGAGGGCCTTGGGTGTGATAGTGGGGAAATTATGCCCTCATTGGAAGAGTACAAAGTATAAGTAACAACACATAAAACAACAGAAGCAGTAAATATCCAACAACAATAACAGCGAAAGACTGATAAATAAACAACTAGAGCAAAAATATATGTAAATGATGCATGATACATATATGTATAGGAAAATATCCAAACAATTCACAATGCAGAATATAGTACTAAACCAAAGTACAAAAGAAAAACAGATGAGAAACTCCTCAGTATCGCAAGCCTCAGTTTGGTCCCATGCTCTCCATCTCCAGTGCAATAAAGAACCTTAAGTAGAAGGGTGCTTGCCCTTATCTATACCTACAATAATATAATCTGTTTGGGATCAAAATCATGACCCAAACAGGGTGTGAGAAAAAGTCCCAGTAGTAAACCACCCAAAGATCTGTGCCTAATATTCAGTGAGTATATGGTAGATAAAAGTACAGTAAAAAGTAAACAGTAAACAGGAAAGTACTCAACATCAACAATCCACAGTTCTAGCATGAAATTTACAAACAAGAAAGCAGCCACTCAAGCAAGTATAACAAACAAGTAACCTATGGGTAGTTATCACAGCCTAACCCCTATGGTTCAACCTACAAGCGCTAGTAACCCTCTGGGAGGCACACACAGTATCACCCCTCTCATCAGCTAAAGACATAATAGACTCTCTGGGGAAGCACTCACCGTCAATTCCCCCTCTATTCTCATATCGTACTAAAGGTGCTCTGGGGAAGCACTCAACGTCTCATTCCCCCTGTGGCTCACGTCGAGGAACTACAGACACTCTGAGGAAGCACTCAACGTCAGTTCCCCCTATGGTCTCACATCGTAAATTAAAGACACTCTGGAGAAGCCCTTACGTCCATTCTTCCTATGGTCTACCACACTAGGTTCTCATACCCCTGTGTAAAGTCAGCAAGTATCGCATCACGTGATGGGCAAAGTATCCTCAAGAACTACTTGTCTAGCATTCTACAGCATCTCAGCATGGAAGAACAAAATCCACAACACCCTACAAACTAGGCATGGAACTGGAAATAGCCTAACAAGAAAAACTAGACCAAAGGGTCATAATAGGAAAACATGCATGGGAAAAACATCCAAAGCACAGTAAATTACCCTATTCACAAGCAATGTTCTTTAAAC
This sequence comes from Viscum album, assembly GCA_963277665.1. NCBI lineage: Eukaryota > Viridiplantae > Streptophyta > Magnoliopsida > Santalales > Viscaceae > Viscum > Viscum album. The sequence continues at coordinate 1,260,052,548 of OY728132.1, read as the reverse complement.
AGGCATATAAGCAAAGAAGGCAAACAATAAAGGAAAACAGGAAACGTGCAATACCTCATTCAAGGTTATTGGTATAATTTTTACAAAATACTCAAAGAATTTCTACTGAAAGGAACAAACCACCTACCTTGACGTTAGGAGATCTATATACTTGAACTGTGAAGCCTGATTCTCCTTAGAACATCATAGATCTAAGAAAACATCCAAAACGTTGAACCCTCGATAACTGGAGAAATACGAGGAATTAGAAAACGAAGATCTAGGAGAAGGAAGAGCTTACTGTTGTGGTTCCAATGTAATCGACGGTGGTCGATTCGGAGAACAGATGGAGGTTCGAGGGCTCGGAGGAGATTTGTGGTTGTACGAGACCCTCTCGGCCGAAGAAGCTGGAGAAGAAGACCGTCCTGGGGTTAAGACATGACCCCAGTCCATTTAATGAAAAAAAAAGTACACGGTGTGTACTTTTGGAGTACACAGCATGTACTAGGATTTTCCGTACTCCGCTTTAAGCGGCCTCCACATCACCCCTACATGGATGTGTGCATGGTCATGACACGGCCAGCACACAGCCTTGAGTGGCAACGAAGTACAAGGCGTCTACACATAAATTACACGGCGTGTACTTCAAAAATTTCTAGAAACTCCTCTTTTATATAAAACTCTAGAAAAAGGAAAAATTTACCTAAAAAGAAGGTCTAGTTTCTTACAAATTTCCCCCCTTAAGAAATTCGTCTTCGAATTTCCCTAGCTTGGTGCAGAAGAAGAAACCCCGAAAAACTCCGGCCACTGCGATTGTATATCGGCCTCCCTCTCCCAAGTCTCATCTTGTACTCTCCTGTGCTTCCATATCACCCGTACTAGAGGAACAGACCATCCACGGAGAACCTTCATACTGCGATCGACAATCCTGATAGGATGCTCCTCAAATGATGCATCCGCTTCGAGCTCAACCTCCTCAGGTTGAAAGACATGAGATGGGTCTGAAAAGTAACTTCAGAGCTAAGAAATGTGGAATACGTCGTGCATAACCTGGTACCTATGAGGTAACTACAACCAATAGGAAACCGGCCCAACTCTTTCCATCCCCTCAAACAGCCCGACATACCTTGGTGAAATCTTACCATGTCTTTGAATCCTCTTATGTCCTAACCTCGGTGTGACACGCAGCAAAACCTGATCCCCGACCTCGAACTCCATAGGTTGTCTCCGTTGATCAGAATAAGACTTCTGACGAGACTGCGTCATATCCATCCTCTTCTAAATCAACTCTATCTGCTCAGTGGTCTCCTAAACAAGACGAGGTCCCAGCAAAGCTGCCTCTCCTGCCTCCATCCAACATAAGGGTGATCGGCATGGCCTACCGTACAAAGCCTCATAAGGTTACATATGAATAGTTTCTTGAAAATTATTATTGTAGGAAAACTCCACAAGAGGTATATGCTTCTCCCAAGAACCTCCAAAGTCTAGAATGAAAACTCGAAGCATATCCTCAAGCACCTGAATCGTACGCTCGGACTGGCCATCTGTCTGGGGATGGTATGTTGTACTCAAAAGTACCTGTGTACCCAAAGCCTTCTAAAGCCCCTACTAGACCCAAGAAGTAAAATGTGCATCTCTGTCTGAAAAAATGGAGTGTGGAACTCCATGTAAATGTAAAATCTCACATATGTACAACCGTCACAGCTCATCAACACTAAAGGTCTACTTGATCGGTAAGAAGTGAGAAACCTTCGTAAGCCTGTAGATGACAACCCAAACAACATCATTCCCTCGAGGCGACCTTGGAAAACCGGTCATGAATTCCATCACGATGTCATTCCACTTCCACTCGGGAATGGGTAACTACAGTAAAAGACCTGATGGTCGCTGATGTTCCGCTTTCACCTGCTGACAAGTGGAACACCTCGTGAAAAAACCAGCAACATCCCTCTTCATACCTGGCCACCAATACTGACGGAGTAGATCAGGATACATATTGGTGATGCCAGGATGAACTGCCCAAACTAAGGAATGAAAGTCTCGCATCAGCTCCTCGCGTATGTCTGCTGGCACCCATACGCATCCCCGGAAACACAAGATCTTGTCCTCGCCTACTGTCCATCCAGGAATAGGGTCCTCTCTTGACATGCATTCCCATAAGACTAGGACTTCAGAATCTGATAGCTACCTCATTCGTACCCGATCAAGAAGTGTAGAGGTAACAGCTACAGAAGATAGTAAAGTCTTCCCCTGTCTATCGTGCACCTCCAAATGCATCTCAGAGAACAGAGCCATAAGCTGCCACTCACTACTGGCCTCCTGAACTGTCTGTATCTAAGTCCTCCTGCTCAACGCATCAGCCACTATATTTCCCTTTCCCAACGTATAGGAAAGCTCAAAGTCAAGGGATTGAAGATACTCGACCCACCGGCATTTCCTCATATTCAGATCACACTGAGTGAAGATGTACTTGAGACTTTTGTGGTCAGTGAAAACCAAAAAAATGCTCTCCCAGAAGATAATGTCTCCAACAGTGCAAGGCATGAACAATAGCTACCAACTCCAAATCATACATCGGGTAGTTCCTCTCATGTGGCCTCAACTGCCGAGACATGTACACAATTACTCTATCTCCCTGCATAAGCACAGCTCACAGCTCGATACTTGAAGCATCGTAGTAAACAGTGTAGCTATTTCCCAGCTCTGGAAAGACTAGTATTGGTGCTGAATTCAACCTCCCTTTCAGCTCTTGAAAGGATGAATCACAAGAATCTGACCATAAGAACTTTATACCCTTCTTGGTCAGACCTGTCAGTGGTGATGCTAAGCATGAAAAGTCTTGTATGAAGCGTCTATAGTATCCAGTTAGCCCTAGAAAACTCTGCACCTCAAAGACGTTCTTCGGCTGCTCCTAGGAAACTACTACTCTCACTTTCTCTGGGTTTACTGATACTCTTGTCTCTGAGATAACATGACCCAAAAAGTGAATCTGATCCATACAAAAGTGGCACTTTGATAGCTTAGCATATAACTGATGCTCCCTCAGTGTACTCAGAACGATCTCAAGATGGGTAGCATGGTCGTGTCGAGTGTGAGAGTACACCAAGATATCATCCACGAAGACCACCATAAAAGAGTCCAAGTATGGATGGAACACTTGGTTCATCAGTTCCATGAAAACTACAGGCGCGTTCGTGAGTCTGAACGGCATAACCATATACTCGAATAGATCATACCTGCTCCAGAAAGCTATAATAGGTATATCGGATGGTCTAACGTGCGACTGATGATAACCGGACCTTAAATCTATCTTTGAGAACACCCAGGCTCCTTGAAGCTGATCAAAGAGGTTATAAATCCTAGGAAAGGGATATCGATTCTTCACCGTCAACTAGTTCAGCTTCCGATAATCCACACAAAGCCTAAGGGTGTCGTCTTCCTTCTTCGCAAATAGGACAGGCAAACCCCAAGGATAAGTATTAGGTCGGATGAAGCCCTTTTCCTGAAACTCCTCCAACTACTTCTTGAGATCCTGAAACTCAGGTGTAGCCATCCTATAAGGAGTAATGGACACTGGTGTCGCTCCTGGCACAAACTCAATAGAAAAGTATACCTCACGCTCCGGAGGCAAAACTGAAAATTCCTCTAGAAAGACATCCCTAAAACGATCCACCACTGGAGGAAATTCCAACTATGAATTCCCCTGGTCATCCAGATAAAGACTAGTAATCTGGGCTATAACTGCTCCCATCCCATGATGCTATGGACCTGCTCTGCTCTCCCGGACATCCCACTTGACTCGATGGAGAAAATATCTACCCTCTAGTGATATGAAACTCACCCTTTGGTGATAATAGTCGATGACTGCATAGTAAGGAACTAGCTAGTCTATTCCGAGAATGACATCATAGCCAGTCATCTCTAGGATATAGAGATCCCATAGAAAGTGATACCCATCCACCTCTAGAGGGAACTCTTTGCACTGACGTATACTAGATGTCCTAATCCCCAATGGTGTGTCTAGAGTCAAGGTATCGGTAGAGGAAAATATATAGATCCCAAGTCTCTCCACATTATAAACAGAGATAAATATATGGGAATCCCCTATATCGAAAAGAGAAGAAGATAAAACTGAGGATACTAAGATCGTACCTTGAACTGTAGAGGGTCCGGGAACCTGCTCTTGCTGGGTCTGCTCCACCGGAAAAGTCTGACCTGTACCACAGCCCTGTAACCCTACCTAACCGCTCTGAGCTGATCCACCTTACTGTCGCTGAAATACTGGTGACTGACCACCCCAGCCTCGACTTCCACCTCGGCTCAAATGGCTGGAAGAACTCCAGTTCCTAGACTGGTGAGAAACCGGTGGCACTGCTCCTGAACGAGGAGTCGTAGATGAACCTCTGTCACCAGCTGCTGGTGAGAAAACCTGATAGAAAAGCTGAAGGTGACCCATATTTCCACAATATCAGCACTCCACTGGGTCCCTCTAGCACTATGGCCTCGTATGCCCAGCCCTTCCACACTGGTATCATACCACCTAGCTACCTGAAGATGTGTCTCGTTTCCTGGGATCACCACGCGTAGACTCCCTACGGTGCTTTCTGTTGTCAGCTGCTGAAGCACTAACTCTGGAAGTAGAACCACCCTGGCTCTGAACTTCAGAATCTCTCAGATTGCGCTCCGCAATCAATGCCTGGTTGATGATGGAAGCGATGGAAGTAAACCAGAAGATATTCACCTATGAGCGGATCTCCCGTCTGAGACCATCCTCAAACTTCCTTGCCAAGAAAAACTCATCTGCACTCTGGAGGGGTGTGAAATGCTGAAGCTCGGTGAAACAAGAGGAATACTCCATGACAAAAAGAGTACCCTGCTCTAGGCTCATGAACTCTCGGGCTCGGTCGGCCCTCAGGGTCTTCGAATAGAAGTAGTCATAAAAGATGCGCTGAAACTCCTCCCATGCCATAGCCTGCTGATGAACCGCCTGTGAGATAACATCTCACCACCTCTTGGAAGAGTCTCATAGCATATAGGTAGAGAGCTTGAATCGCCTTTTTGGAGTCATCTCCAGATTCTCCAAGTTCGTCATCATGGCTTCTAGCCATGAATCTACAGCCTGAGGTCCTATTTCCCCTGAGAAGGTGGGAGGATGCTGCTATTGGAAAACCCGCGTCAAGTCTTCCATAGTCGAGGCAGGAGGCGGTGATCCCTGGAAGGTCTGCATCATCCTCATAAATCCTTCCCTAAACTGTGCATCGGCACCTGCAACTAGTATAACTACTGGTGCCAAGGATAGCATAATAGGGGGATCTACATGAGGTCCCTGATCATCCATATCTAGCGTCTGATCACTGCCCTGCAACTGACGGTCAACCAGAGGACGTCTCGGTGCCATGGCTCTGAAAGGTCAAAAGCACACCTTAGATTCAAGATTAACAATGACTGAAAAACTGAATGCATAAGAAGGAACAGGGAAAAGAAGGCATTCAAGTTATTGAAAACATGACTACACGATGTGTTCTTTCCCTACATGGCGTGTTCCCTCAAGTCATTCACATGGGCGTGTACTTCTACCTAAATTGTTCATGTGACACCCCAAATACACGGCATGTTGTCCTAACACATGGCGTGTACTTGAATCCTCTTCCCTGCCTGAGTCTTTCTACACGGTTAAGCCACACGGCTCCTCTAAGACAACACTACATGGCGTGTTCAAGGCAGAAACGACATGTACTAGACAGGGTAACACCGACCCATGTTGTTCGTGACACGCCGGGTACCTAGATCAGACTACACGGTGTGCAAGATTCAGACACGGTGTGTATGTGAAAAGATAACATGGCCCGTGTTGTTCGTGACATGGTTGGGGTATCTATTTCATACTACATGGCATGCTAAACTATTACATGTCGTGTTCCTACAAGATTTTTCACAACCTCGTGTCCCTGCTTGCACAGTCAGCGACACAGCTATAGACTACACTGCATGTATTCATAAGGTACACGCCGTGTATTCTGGGTTTTTCCTGACAGTAGCCTTATAAACTGCTCCAGATCCCAGAAAACACAGAAAACCAGCGTTAAAGTGCCAAATTCTGATCCATGAGGGCCCACACTCCTCGCGAATCAAATCTTGGCATCTTATACAAGTTATAACAAGGCAAACAAACAATTATCCACCAAATTCTGGTACATGAGGGCCTATAACACCTCAAGAACCAAATTTTGGTGTCCATATAAGAAAATAACTATACAAACAAATTCCCTATCAAACATCAGGGATTCTATCAAAGCATCTATCACAACAGCATGCATAATGTACACAACATCTATCACAACAACATGCAATCACTAATGCATCCTATATGGCATGGAAATAATGCATGGTATGTGATTTATAACAAGTACCTATATGATGAAAGATATGGCATACCCCCATCTCATCGGGTTGCGACAAAAATAGAACAGCAATAACAACAATAGTAACAACAAAAAACATGTGAATCACCCAACAGTGAAATCAAATCAACTGTAAAATTGCAAACCAGTAAAATTACAAATAACGAGGTAGTATGGATTTTCCCTGTACACGAGTTAGCTACTCCCGGGCACAGCTTATTACCAAGTACCTATTCTATATTATCCCTGACTATAGGCTCCAAATTGTAAGTCAAGAGATAAGAAAGCCTCTGATACCACTTTTTAACGTACCAGTTCTGGAAGCCACCCAGAGGCACCCCGTGCCCGGTTGGTCACATGGCCTCAAGCGCATTTCCCCAAACGCCAGAGGATGCTGACTAGCAGCGAGGGCCTTGGGTGTGATAGTGGGGAAACTATGCCCTTATTGGCAGAGTACACAGTGGAAGTAACAACACATACAAAAACGGAAGTAGTAAATATTCAACAATAATAACAGTAGAACACTGATAAATAAACAACTAGAGAAGAAATATATGTAAATGATGCATGATACATATATGTCTAGGATAACAGCCAAACAAGTCACAATTATAAATACAGTACTAAACCAAAGTACAAAATAAAAACAGATTATCAACTCCTCAGCATCGCAAGCCTCATCTTGGTCCCATGCTCTCCAGCTCTAGTGCAATCAAGAACCTGAAGTAGAAGGGCGTTTTCCCTTATCTATACCTATAACAATATAATCTATTTGGGCCCAAAAGCATGACCCAAACAGGGTGTGAGACAAAGTCCCAGTAGGCAACCACCCAAAGATCTGTGCCTAACAGTCAGTGAGTATATGGCAGATAAAAGTACAGTAAACAGTAAACAATACACAGGAAAGTACTCAGCAGCAACAATCCACAGTTCTAGCAAGAAATTTACAAACAAGAAATAAGCCACTCAAGCAAGTAGATTAAAAAGGTAACCTCTGGGTAGTTCTCACAGCCTAACCCCTATGGTTCAACCTACAAGTGCTAGCAACCCTCTGGGAGGCACACACTGTCTCACCCCTCTGGTCAGCTAAAGAAATAATAGACTCTCTGGGGAAGCACTCACCATCAATTCCACCTCTAGTATCGTATCGTACTAAAGGAACTATGGGGAATCACTCAACATCTCATTCCCCCTATGGCCCGCATTGAGGAACTACAGACACTCTGAGGAAGCACTCAACGTCAATTCCCCCAGTGGTCTCACATTGTAAATTAAAGACACTCTGGAGAAGCCCTTACGTCCATTCTCTCTATGGTCTACTACACTAGGTTCTCACAGCCCTGTGTAACGTCATCAAGTATCGCATCACATAAAGGCTAAAGTATCCTCAAGAACTACTTGGCTAGCATTATACAGCATCTCAGCATGGAAGAACAACAGTCACACCACCCTACAAACTAGGCATAGAACTGGAAATAGCCTAACAGGAAAAACTAGACCAAATGGTCATAACAGACAAACATGCATGGGAAAAACATCCAAAGCACAGTAAATTAACCTATTCACAAGCAATGTCCTCAACACAGTCATATAAGCAAATCAGGTAAACAATAAGGGAAAAATAGGAAACACGCAACAATTCAAGGGTACTGGTAGAATTTTCAAAAAATACTCAAAGACTTTCTATTGAAAGGAACAAACCACCTACCTCGACGTTAGGAGATCGATATACTTGAACCTCAAAGATTGATTCTCCTTGGAACTTTGTAGATCAAAGAAAACGTCCAAAACTCAATACCCACGATAACTAGATAAAGACGACGAATTGGAAAATGAAGCTCTAGGAGAAGGAAGAGCTTACCGCTGTGGTTCCAACGCAATCGACGGTGGTCAATTCAGAGAATAGACGGAGGATTGGGGGCTCGGAGGAGATTTGTGGCCGTATAGGACACTCTCGGTCAAAGAAGCTGGAGAAGAAGACCGTTCTGGGGTTAAGATGCGACCCCAGTTCATTTAATGAAAAAAATAAATTACACGGCGTGTACTTTTAGAGTACACGGCGTGTACTATGATTTTTTGTACTCCACTTTAAGCAGCCTCCACATCACCCCTACATGGTCGTGTGCATGGTTATGACATGGCCAGCACACGGCCTCGAGCGGCAATAAATTACACGGCGTGTACTCATAAAGTACATGGCGTGTACTACAAAAATTTCCAGAAACTCCTTTTTTTCTCAAAAACTCTAGAAAAAGGAAAAACATACCTAAAAATAAGGTTTGGGTTCTTACACTCTTCCCCCACAAATGCACATGGTGCATATTTTTTTCTATGTGTCACAGATGAGGTGGTAGGTGCATGATCCATCGCACGTTATCGACTAGGGATAGATAGACATTGACGATGGGGCGATGTTTGTGGAGTTCTTGGTGGAGATAGAGGATTGATAGGAACAGGTCCTTCATGGGTGGTTGATTCCTCTGGTATGAGTTCGTTGAAAGCATGGAAACCTCCACAAGATAACATGGGAGAGGGAGGCTCAGATATGTGATCAGTACCCCGATTTGTTCCCCTAGTTTTGTTGTAGCTTTCGGGAAAGAAAATCCCTAAGGTGGGGAGAATTTAAAGACCCTTAAATTCCATATAAATTTTTTTAAAATTATTTGGGATTATTACGAGCCTGCAAAAATTGAAATTGCTTGATTCTAAGGCCCGGTGTGCCTGAAATAGAATTTTGAAATTTTTTTAATGTATATTCAGTAAACGTGCTGGTGGAATTTTCTATATTTTAAATTGGTTCTTGGATTGAAAATATGAGGGCACCATTGAATCCATATTGTTGAGATTCACTTAAGGGAGGCTCAACTTTGACTGCAGTAGGTCGGGTGAAAATTTTATTTTTTATGACTTTTAAAGAAATAATAAAATAACATAAAAATTGTTATTTTATTATCCTAACTCCTCTTGATCAGTAGTGGTAGGACCAATGGGTTTTCAATCCATTTAATGGCTTGACTCTTCAGTTGTGTAACCAAATCGTTGGGAATTAAGAGGTTAATTAATTAGAAACTCATTAATGAACCACATTAATTCTTTCGATGCGTTACTCACCCTCCCCCTCTATTTAAATGGAGCTCGGGTTGGGGTTTTTGACATAGCTTCATCAAGCGAGGAATCTCTGGAAAAGTACTGTGGCACCATCCACTGACCAAGAACAAAATCTCAGATAGCAAAAATCTAGGATCGACAAATGCTGGCAGCTTCATCAAGTGAGGACTCTTCTCCCCCTACGACCACGATGTCACCTCCATTTACGTGGTAGGGATTGTTATTAAATTCAAGAAACTCTCATTTCTTTTCCTCATTATTGAATTTGGGGGTGTTTATTGTGGGATATTTTAATAGGGATTAATCAATATCTATGTGATTTTTATTTAATACGTGCTTGTTAAGATGCTAATGCGGAGGGTTCGGGCCAAACGAACATGACCCAGACCCTCCGCCACTTGTTTTATTTTTGCGTTCTTAGAAGTCAAATTCTAAATTTGACAGCAACGTGAATCAGAGGGTCACGAGTCGACAGAGGCATCCCGAGAGGCCCTTATGCACAAATGGGAGTGGAAACGGAGCTCCGGAGTTTCATTGGAGCCCCGTGGAAGAAGTTTCAGTGACCGGCACCAGCGGGTGAAGGCGGCGGCCGCCGCTCGCCGACCGTGGAAGCAGGCAGCACCGCTCGGCTTTGTAGAAGACCAGACGGGAGGATGGACCTCAACTGGCCGTGTTGGCAGAGAGTAGCGCGCCATCATGCGTCGCGAGAGATGGCCGCAGCTTTGAAGCCTTTGCAAAGGGGACCCTCACCCCATGGGTCCTGCTACCAGTCGAGGCGGCACTACGTGGTGTCGCCGGTTGCATAAAATCTGAACGGATTTTGTGCCGTTCAGGAAGGGGGAGATACCCCCTCTACGTGGGTCTTCTGGCTAGTGGACCACGCCAGCCTTTGGGTTGGGCCGCCCGGTGGGTCATGCCCAGCCGAAGCGGTTCGGGCCGGTCCGTGGCCCAACGGACCGGTCCACAGCCCATCGGGCCGAACCCGCGGCCCATCCCACTCAGAACATCCCATCCGGTTCGGGCCGGTTTGGGCTGGGAGGGGTTGGACCGGGGACAGACCCGGACAGGTTCTGGTTGACCCGAACTGGGTCGGTTCGGCCCAGGACAGGTCGGACCGGACCCGAACCCTCTTCGTCCAGATATGCTTAAACGGTCGTATCTCACAAACTAGATAAATGTTTGACGAACCATCTATGATGATAAAATACTTTGAATGAGGCGGTTCTTTTGAGATACTCCACCAAAGTTTTGGAGAAAGTTGGAGTATGGCCGGGTTGGATCGTACTTGAATCTAATCGGGCCCTCGTCACTAAAATGCCTATAACTCTCAGACCGGGAATCTGATTGACGTGACGTATATTGCGTTGGAACCCTTATTACATGAAGGATCTTTAGGTTACTTATTCGTGGGACTTCATGTTGGTTGAAGTATTACAGATGGATTGAGGAGCATATCCTCCCATAATCAAGCATACTATGTACAAGAATCCAGTGGTTGGCTGAGACGTGAGGAATGAATAGCGATCCTATGTGTATCAGCACCTAGAAATCATGTGTGGATCAGCACCTAGAGATACTGTGTGGATCAGCACCTAGCGATCTTGTGTGGGTCACCATCGATCCTATGTGGGTCAAATCCTATGTGGGTTAGTTCTCAGCGATCCTATGTGAGTCATCACATACTGATCTTATGTGGGTCAGATCCTGTGTGGGTCAGTGAGGGTTAGTACCTATCAATCCTGGTCGGGTCAGATCCTATGTGGGTCAGGGGGGTTAGTACCTATCGATCTTGTTTGGGTCAACTGTAGTGCCACTTAACAGAATAATATGGTCTAGCCTTACAACTAATCATTTGTACTTCTGTTCTTAAGTTATACCTGGTTTGAGCTAAGTCTTTGCTTTGTGCTTTGTGATTGATATCATGCTTTGTGGTTTTCCTTTGTGAAATTCTGAGTGACCTTTAGGGGTCTCGGGGTCCCTATTGGGTATTGTTATACTCACCCCCACACGGGCTTCACCCGCACCTTGTTGTGTCTTATGCAAATGACAGGAAGCCTTGACTGAGACTTGGGGAGCTAGGACCTGACGGTGGACGGTAGTGATGGTTGACGTGGAGAGTTGTGGAGACGAGTTGTACCTACCCTTCAGGTAGGATCCTTGGTGGACGATCCCAATAGTAGTTTTTCTTATTTCTGTTGTAGTTGTATCACTCCAGTTGGGCTTGTATTCCAGCCCCTTTACTTTCAGTACACACTTTTACTATCATAGTTTTACTTCGTGGTTGCATCTTTTTGTGTTCTTGGACTGTGTGTTTGTATAGGTTTAAAGGAAATGCCTTCCCATTTTATAGATACATCTTTCTGATGCTAGTCGCCAACCCCTGGCCTATGGAAGGTGGGCTTGGGGTAGTCACAACATAGGCCCCAGGGGACGGGTCGTGACACTAATTGTCTTATTTCAATATTTTTATGATTTTTAAATAATTTAATAAAATATTATTTAACATAAAATATCATTAATGTCATTTTTAACATTATTCATTTAATTTGACATTAAAGACACCAAAAAAATATGTAATTCAAATATAATCCTTTAAAACATTCCTAATATGTAATATTTATCTATAAAATTCTTGGAACTCAATAATTATTCCAAATTATATTATATTTTATAATTATAAAATCATTTATTTTATTTTTTTATGAATTAAATAAATATTGTGTCGGCATTGAATAATAATGTAAGGTAAATATTCTGTCACTAAAAATTAAAATTAAATTACCATGATAAAAAATTTAATTCCTATTAAAAATAAATTTTTATAACTGAACTTATTCTCTTTTATCCTTATATAATAATTTTGTAGATATTAAATTCAAGAGAGTGACATTTGGGAATTTTCTTTACTTAAAATAATATAAATGTCATTATCAAGGGAAAATGGTACCAAAATACCAAATATTATAATTTTTTATGACTATGGTAGAATTGATCCCACAAAATAAAATAAATTCTAGTGTTGGGTTTATTTTGATACCTTATCTCATGGTTTTAACCATAATTAACCCATTTTACCACTACTATGGTAACAAAAAAACTTATAGTTTCTATTCATACTGACCAAAAATTAAAAGGGACCTATTTAACAAATTTATACCTACTAATTCAAAATATAGAATCCATATTTCAGGATTTGATTTCTAAAATTGACAAAAATTAATTTAAGATAAATACGCAAAATGCAATGAAAAATAGTTTTTTCAAAAAAATGTCTTTTATGTATAGAAATATTTTTATACCAAATTTAAACATAAAATTGATTCCAATTAACTTAATTGGGTTATTAATAATATAAGAGAACTAATGTTACTTTTAAACTATTTTTAAAAAAGTATTTTAAATTTTTGAATCAAAAATATTGTTTCAAATAAAAATCAATATATATAAGGTGTTTGGGGTACAATTATAGTAAACACACACACACCACACACACAGGCCAGAAAGGAAGGCATAGTCCCCCCAAGGGATAAACCACCCATAAAGCCTTATTTATTTAGTACATGAGCTGAAGGACCAGTGTGCATGAAGCCCATTACATTTTCTAAAGGCCCACAACCTGACCTAAAGGCTCAGTGCAACATCATGCATGCATCATGCTAGCATCATCGTCTGCCTACCCCATGCACGCGTCATCGCCTACTTGCCTCATGCTTGCATCATCACCTTCCAGCAGAAATTTTCTCCAACACATATTTGAACTTGGGTCTGATGCAGGATTATGGGGAGCATTTACCACTTTGGAAATTCCCTAACTACAAAAGGATATCGGGTAATAAGGTATTTTCAGGTGCCACACCACGCATATCCTGGGCCCAACCCAACACCTGCGCACTATCCTTCCCCAGCTAAATTCGAGTGTGGTGGGACGCAAACCTGATCCAGTTCTATTTCCAGGAATGGGTCTCCTTACACTGTACCACTAATCCAACCCCAATCAGCCAATAAAAATCAATATTTAAAACTATTCATTGAAAAATAAAACTTTTAAAAAATCACAAGTTTTCACTATAAAATAATTTTTAAATTTTGTTTTAAAAAATTAAGTTAATTTTTTAAAATTTATTTTATAAAAGTGGAAAAAGTTAATTCTATTATTTTCTCACAAAAATCAATAAAACCCATTTATGAATAAAATGTTTTTTTCAAAAGAATAAAATGACTTTACTGAAAATTGAGTGGTTATTTCCCAAGAATTAATCAATATATTTATATTGAGTATTTTTTATATATACTTCATAATGTGGTTAATAATATTCATACCCACCAATTCATTCAGCTATGTTATAACAATCATAAAATAATAATATTTAATTATTCATTTAAGCTCAATGTTGTGTGTTGTATACACGATTGAATATAGTGTTCTTTTAAAATCTTGATGGGTTACACAAAAAATCTTTACATTGCCTCTATCAATGATCTCTCAAATGAAATAGTACTTGTAAAGGATTTGTTATATCCATTGGTTAGACTGAGGTTCCTTGGATTGAGAAATAGCTCTAATTTTTTATCGTAAAGCTTGATTTATCCCATAATTCTAGGATTCACTCTAAGTTCAATGATCAACTTATTAATCCAAATAGGATCCTTATAAAAATTTGATGTGTTGATTTACTCAGCCTTTTTTCAATCCTCTATAGTGTGTTTTTTGGAACTCTTCCAATTTATAGTTCCATTATTTAGGAAAAACATGAAATAGGGTTGAGATCTCATGTATTCTTTATCATATTAGTAACTTTGAATCGGTGAATCAACTTCAATAGAGTACATCCTATCATAAAAAGACCAAGAAAATATCCTTAGTTTTTTTCAAGTACTTAAGGATGTTCTTAACATCAATATAGATACTCTCATTGGGTTTATATTGATATCTACTTGTAATGATCAAAGAATAAGTGACATTGGGTTGAGTATACAACATAGAATACATGATAGATCCTATAGAGGAAAAATAAATAATTCTATCAATAATTTATATCTCTTTATAATGATCTTGAATATTACTAATATTCATGCCATGTAACACTAGTAAACACCACTTTTTGGAGTTCTCTATGTTAAAAAACTTTAACACCTTTCTAGTATATGTGTTTTAACCCGTTCCGATCAACCTCTTAGATCTATCTCTACAGATATTCATACTATGTATATAGGATTCTTCGCCCATGTCTTTCATAGATAAGCATTTTAATAACTACATATTTAGAAATTGTAAATTTAGGATATCATTTAGGATAAGTAGTATTTCATTCACATACAATATTATAAATACCACTACTCTCCCACTAGTTATCTTGTATACACAAGAATCATCCATGTTTTTTATAAAACCAAAATCTTTTATTGTGTCATTAAATTGGATATTCAAACTCTTAGAAGCTTTCTTTAATCCATAAATGGACCATTTTAACTTACAAACCATAACAGACTCATTTGGAACTTCAAAATATTCAGGTTGTATCATATACACGTCCTTGACTAAATTCATATTAAGTAAAGTGGTTTTGACATCCATTTGATATGTATATCATAATAAAAATGAGAATATATAGAAAGAAAAATTCGAATATATTTTATCATAACTACTAATGAAAAGGTATAATTATAGTTAATAATGTGAATTTTTTTAACCATTTTCCACTAAACATGATTTATAGGTAGACACTCTACTATCCATGTCAATTTTCTAAAAGAAAACTAAATTTCATAGTATGGGTCTCACCCATTCAGGTGCATCCACCAAGCCCCAAACATGGTTAGTGTACATAGATTCCATTTCAGATTCTATAGATTTTAACCATTTTTTGGGATCATAACTCTCAATGGAATCTTAGTGGGTAGTAGGTTTATGTCCAATGAACATTACTTCATTATAATTTGTTATAATATATCCATATTCCTCAGGATCCAAATGAATCATACCAAACCTTTGAGGTTCTTGTGTAACCTAAGTTTATTCTTCTTCCATAACTCTTTATAGATCTGACTCAACTTTCTCCTCATGAATCCTTCCAATTTATTCATCTTGAACTTATCCAAGTTCAAGTTTCCTCCCACTGACACCTTGAATGATATATTCATTCTCAAAGATTTTAGAAAATCAACCGATAGAAACTTTGAGATAAATGGGAATATAGAAATAATATCTCGTAGTTTCATTGTGATAACCAACAAATAAGCACTTTTCAGATTTAGGTTCAAGTTTATT
Organism: Viscum album; assembly: GCA_963277665.1. Taxonomy (NCBI): domain Eukaryota; kingdom Viridiplantae; phylum Streptophyta; class Magnoliopsida; order Santalales; family Viscaceae; genus Viscum; species Viscum album. The sequence goes on along the minus strand of OY728132.1, from coordinate 1,260,036,792 downwards.
TGAATACAATTTACATTACCCTAGATAATTTCTTGTTCTATCAGGGAAATCAAATAACAAAATTTATAAATATCAACTATCAATAACTAATTTTAAACATATTAGAGTTGAAGTTAGAGGTCTATCCACTAAGAATGTTTTAGAAATGATCAAAATTTTTAAGAAAGCTTAAATGGAGAATAAATCAATAGATTGAATTAGTTTGGTCTCTTGAAAAAGTGATGAACATACCTAGAAAATATAAATCCAGGTTCAAGTACTTAGTTGAAAAGGTGATGTGATTTAAATTAGATGATTTCAGAATTGAACCTTATAAAGACTCCTCTTAAAGTACTTACTCTCCACTATATAAACACCCCTTTCCCCTCTTGGATACTTAGTTTAATTCATATTTAGGTGTTCAAAAACTTGTTTAAACATAGTTATCATTAACTCATGGATTTATTGTTCCATGAGATATAGATAGTTGATATTTCTTAAAGCATCATACACTCCTTGCACTAAATGGGTCATGCATGTAAAAGGGGGTAATTTTGAGATGAAAATTACTATAAAAATATATCTCATCATAGAAATAAATCACACACACTTTCCAAAAATAAGAAAAGTCCCCTTTATTTGCATCTATTGGTATAGGATAATTACCCCCTCATGTTAGTCATAAGGGGACAAGAAAATAAAATTCACCTACTACAATAGTAAAAATCAACAGCCACTCTAGAAACAGGTCCATTTTTCATCTAAAAGTACGGTTTTAGTTCCCATCCAATTCCTCCATGTAGAAACCTTCTCTCCACTTTTATTCTTATCAAGATAAATATCTCTCTCTATTATTTTCAAATTTTAATTCTCTTTTTCCATGATATATATTTATTCTTTTCATATTTTTCTTTCTCTATATTTATTTATCTCTTAATTATTCCTCTTTATTTAATAGAGAGTGTAACAACCCAAGATTTTATAGTACATTTCCCTTTGAATAATACAATATCTTACATTGTACGCAACTTTGAGATTATAACACACCACAACCAATCAAACTAGCCATTATGAATAGTAATACACACTTTTTAAAATTTCATAAATCTTATCTTTTAAAATGGACTTAATTTTTGTATTTGGAATATTGAAATTATCTTAGGGTGAATTTTTCGTATTTTTCTGAAAATTTCAATTTTTGATGAATAGTGAAAAAACACTACGTTATTGGTTAAAACCGACTTTTTATTAAAATAATTTGTTATTTTATTTTAATTTATTTTAGGTCAAAATAGATACATAATACCTATATATGTTCAATGTAATTCATTGGAGTCATTTTATAATAAGTTTAGATATATAAAATTTTATCGAACTTTTTACTGTCTTTTACCCACCTCCTAAGAGCATTTGAAAATTTGCATAAAACATAATTTTACCACTTCTATGAGTTGAATTTCAAAAATCTGAGAGACACGGTTAATATCAGTAAGTAAAATGCGGTTCAATAAGATGAAAATAATTTTTGGTGAATAGTAAATTTTGACTTTTATTTACCACGGTTAAAAGTAAATAGGATAATTAAGGGTAAAAATGATATCATAATTACCCTAACACATGTCATAATTCTATTATATAACTATAATTCTATAAAAAACAGCCTTAGGAATAAAATATGATCCCATGTGGTTCACTTGGATTAGATTAGTACATTTATTATTATTTTATTTAAAGAATAGTTAAAAGAGTTAAATTCAAAGTTTAATAACTAAAGCATCTTTAATATAGAGTTACACACAATATAAATTCAACTATAAATATTCATTATAAAGATAAAAAGATTTATTACATAATGGTATTTTATTTATAATTTTTAGAAATTAAATAATTTAATTTATTTATGACACAATGATGATGCAGTAATTACCTTATTAATGAAAGATTAAAATAATTGATATTATAAATATCCAAATAAATGTAATTTGAGAATTTTGAGAAATTAAAATAATTTTATAGGTTAATATGACATTTTAAGTTTTATTAAATAATTTTTTTCAAAGTAATCATGCTGTTATGATTTTCACAAAAACCAAATACTAAATAGTGTCAAAATTAACATAATTGAGTTTTTTTTTAAATACTATATTATTAATTGATATAATATTCCTAAAAATATAAGTTTTGGAAAAAATTACTTAGATAAGGTTATATATATTAATAATGAACCACATGGGGTTCTCTTGTCTTGTTATAGTAAGTTTATTAACCATATAATATAAAAATTCAAAGAGACATGGTAAATGTCAAACTATTTAACTAAGAGTTAAATCTAAAAGATAAGGTTAATATGGTGACCTAAACCTGTATAAAACCTATTGGTGGAGAGTTTTTCGACCCATACCCACCTTATCCTTTAAATAAATCATTTTTGATCCATTAGGAATAGAAAATGATTTTATTATAAAATAATATTTCAAGATTTTCCTAAAGTGACCCTCACCTCTCTTATAAAAGGGTACTTCCCCTTCTCTTAATATCACACCTCCAAAGCCTTTTGGCTCAGACAAAACCTACCCAAATATCCTACCAACTTTCCTCCCTTAATCCTAGAGGCCTTCCTTTGGTCATAAATCCATCCTAAGGAGCCCTTTTGATCAAATCAAAAGGAAGAACCCGAAGAAGATGTAAATATTTCATCACCTCTTTCAAGTTATTTTCTTCGTCCACTTCCTCTTTCTTTGTTATTTCCATTATAAAATAATAACTCCAGTATATTATATATACTTTGATGTTATTATAAAAATGGTACAACCAAATTCATTATTCTATCCATCATATGAATGACAAAGTCACCATACGTGCGTACATACGGCTTACCGTCTACACGTCGTGGTGTAGGTTGTTATTCAAATACTTAATTATTTGGATGGGTATAATAATGAGTATAACTGATGTAAAAAATAAATATAACGTGTTATTTATTATGTATATATGATATACCATCCAATTACATATGATTTCACCATCAATATAATGATATTTTCACTCGTACGTACGAACGGATTACCGTCTCCATGAATGCGATGAGATTCATTCCCCATCACAATCATTCAAGAATAATTTTCATTTTATGATTAAAAATAATGTTTAATAACTTAATATAATTCTTTATATTAATAAAATACATCCTATACATAACAAATATGTCTTACGTAACTGAGAAAATAAAGTAAAACAGATCAGTTAACACCTGAAACGATGATATTACTAAAATATTATTAACAAAGTAATATTAGAGGATCATATATGATATCATATTTATGTATATAGTTTTTTTATAATTTAATAACAATTATTTAACTATTATACAGGAGGTTAAAGTACCCTAGAAAAAGGAAAATTACAAGGTAAGGGTTAATATCACAATCTCTTTATTACTCGAGATTGTTTTTACGTAAGTATCTACTGGGACCTCTTTATCATCCACATCTGTCTTTTCTTAAAAAATGTATTTAAAAAAAATTACTAATTACTAGATAATGGGTTAAAGTCACTTATACCCTTATTTTATCTTATATTTTTTGAAAGAAATCTTTCCATCGTTTTCCAAACAAGGTACTTTATGACCTTTTCGACAAAATTAAGGTAAGAATGTTTTTTTTAACTTATACGGTGGGTGCGGCTATTTTCCACCGTTATAACGTTGTCGAATATTCCCTAACAATATTATAATAATATTTTCAAAATAAATTTTTTCTTTTATAATTATATTACTTTTAAATGATTACAAAATAGAAAGAGAAATTTCTCTAAAAAAAATTTGATTTCATCTATGTCAACATCCTTTTGATGGATTTTAAGCTTGTTTGAAGTTGATTTATTATGATACAAATCTTGCATATTATATTGAAGATTTTGTGATATGTTTGACTATAGATGTGTTATTTATTATGATACAAATCTTCCACTATGTAGCCATATTCTTTAACATTTCGACTAATTCATCCATTTTGTTGCATTGTTAATGATATTTTAGTACCCTCCTTCAACCTCAAGCCAATAGTGGTTGTAACACCCCAAATGATAAAGTGTTAGATGACTAAATGATATGGCTCATGCCAACAAGGTGCACCTTCCTATTCAGGATCCTATCAGATTAGAACTCCACAGTTAAGCGTGTTTGGCCTGGAATTGTGATCAGGATGGGTGACCTTCTGGGAAGTTTCCTAGGGTGTGTGTGATGAGGACAAAACACACTGGAAAGGAAAAGTGTTGGCATGTGGGGACTGTCATTAGTCAGATGACTAGTTTGGGAATGTGGGTGGGCCCCAGGGTGGGGACCATGTGTATGCGGGGAAAATAGTGGTACCTAGCGGGCCAGGACCTGACAACCATGTTAAGGTGGGGTGGTTGTGCTATCACTAGGACCTGGTTGTAACATTTGGTATCAGGGGTGGTACCCAGCCTTAAGTGTGGTGCACTGCCTGGGTTGAGATGTAAGGACCACAACGAGGACATTGTGCTCTAAAGGGGGGGTGATTGTAACACGCCAAATTATAAAGGGTTAAATGACTAAATGATATGACTCATGTCAACAATGTGCACCTTCCTATTCAGGAGCCTACCAGATTAGAACTCCATAGGAGTAGTGATCAGGATGGGTGTGTGACCTTTTGAGAAGTTTCCCAGGGTGTGTGTGAATGAGGAAAAAACATACTGGAAAGGAAAAGTGTTGACCTGTGGGGACTTTCATTAGTCAGATGATCCGTTTGGGCATGTGGGTGGACCCAGGGTGGTAACCCCGTGTCTGCGGGGAAACTGGTGGTACCTAGCGGTCCAGGACCCGACAGCCATGTTAAGGCGAGGTGGTTATGCTATCACCGATACTAAGTTGTTACAGTGGCCATGGTGTAGCCTCACACACCATGGTTCAAATAATTTTCATTGTTTTGATCTCCCTCAAACACTACACCACATAGCCATGGCTATAGTGTAATAGAGCTCAAAATGGAATTGGTCTTGCCTTTATAGTGTATCTTAGTGGTTTTATGTTGTAGATCAGGTGAAGGTATGTCTAATAAAGATGACATGGATTCAGGGTGAAATGTCATAATTTTGGAAAGTGCATAATACCATAGTAAAGTACCACATCCCACATTGAAAACACATAGGTTCTTCCTCCGCCTAATAAGTAAGTGTGTCCCCTTAACCACCTGATAAGTCGGATGGGTGTTAGAGGATTCCATAAGTCGCCATGTGTTGTCACATTCCAGTGAATCTCTCCTCCCATCATCATGTGGACCAAAACCCAACAATCGGTATGATCATATGACCATGTTGCACAAGATATGCTCTTATTAATTTCTTCCACCCATGTAGGTCTTCCCTGTGGGCTTGCTTGGCCAGGAAACCCTTCACGGGTTGTCTATGTGGCTTATAGCCTATAGATTTAGGGCAAGCATGTAGGTGGGCCCCAAGGTGGGGACCACGTGTCTGCGGGGAAACTGGTGGTACCTGGAGGGCCAGGACCCGACGGCCATGTTAAGGCGGGATGGTTATGCTGTCACCAGAACCTAGTTGTAACATTTGGTACCAGAGGTGGTAAATAGCCTCAAGTGTGGTGCACTTCCTGGGTTGAGATGTAGGGCCCACAACGAGGACGTTGTGCTCTAAAGGGGGGGTGATTGTAACACCCCAAATGATAAAGGGTTAAATGACTAAATGATATTACTCATGTCAACAATGTGCACCTTCCTATTAGAGAGCATACCAGATTAGAACTTCACAGTTAAGCGTGCTTGGCCTGGAGCAGTGACCAGGATGGGTGACCCTCTGGGAAGCTTCCCAGGGTGTGTGTGTGTGAGAGTAAAAAACACACTGGAAAGGACAAGTGTTGGCCTATGGGGACTTTCATTAGTTAGATGACCCGTTCGGGCATGTGGGTGGGCCCTAGGGTGGGGACCACATGTCTGTGGGAAAAATGGTGGTACCTGGCGGGCCCAGACCCGACAGCCATGTTAAGGCGGGGTGGTTGGGTAGTCACTAAAATCCAGTTGTTACATTTGGTATTCGAGGTAGTACCCAGCCTTAAGTGCGGTGCACTACTTGGGTTGAGATGTAGGGCCCACAACGAGAACGTTATGCTCTAAAGGGGGGTCAGCCTTAAGTGAGGTGCACTACCTGGGTTGAGATGTAGGGCCCACAACAAGGACGTTGTGCTCTAAAGGGGGGTCAACCTTAAGTGTGGTGCAGTACCTGGGTTGAGATGTAGGGCCCACAACGAGGACGTTGGGATCTAAAGGGGGGTGATTGTAACACCCCAAATGATAAAGGGTTAAATGACTAAATGTTATGAATCGTGTCAACAATGTGCACCTTCCTATTCAGGATCCTACTAGATTAGAACTCCACAGTTAAGCATGCTTGGCCTGGAGTAGTGATCCAGATGGGTGACCTTCTGATAAGTTTCTCAGGGTGTGTGTGAGTGAGGATAAAACACAATGGAAAGTACAAGTGTTGACCTGAGGGGACATTCATTAGTCAGATGACCCATTCGGTCATGTGGGTGGGCCCCAGGTTGGTGACCACCTGTATGTGGGGCAACTAGTGGAACCTGGTGGTACAGGACCTGACTGTCATGTTAAGCATGCTTGTCCTAGAGTAGTGATCTGGATGGGTGTCCTTTTGATAATTTTCTCAGGTGACCCGACAGCCATGTTAAGGCGGGGTGGTTGTGCAGTCACTAAAGCCCACAACGAGGACGTTGGGATCTAAAGGGGGGGTGATTATAACACCCCAAATGATAAAGGGTTAAATGACTAAATTTTATGAATCGTGTCAACAATGTGCACCTTCCTATTCAGGATCCTACTAGATTAGAACTCCACAGTTAAGCATGCTTGGCCTGGATTAGTGATCCAGATGGGTGACCTTCTGATAAGTTTCTCAGGGTGTGTGTGAGTGAGGATAAAACACAATGGAAAGTACAAGTGTTGACCTGAGGGGACATTCATTAGTCAGATGACCCATTCGGTCATGTGGGTGGGCCCCAGGTTGGTGACCACCTATATGTGGGGCAACTAGTGGAACCTGGTGGTACAGAACCTGACTGTCATGTTAAGCATGCTTGGCCTAGAGTAGTGATCTGGATGGGTGTCCTTTTGATAATTTTCTCAGGTGACCCGACAGCCATGTTAAGGCGGGGTGGTTGTGCAGTCACTAAAGCCCAGTTGTTACATTTGGTATTCGAGGTGGTACCCAGCCTTAAGTGTGGTGCACTACTTGGGTTGAGATGTAGGGCCCACAACGAGAACGTTGTTCTCTAAAGGGGGGTCAGCCTTAAGTGTGGTGCACTACCTGGGTTGAGATGTAGGGCCCACAACGAGGACGTTGTGCTCTAAAGGGGGGTCAGCCTTAAGTGCGGTGCACTACCTGGGTTGAGATGTAGGGCCCACAACGAGGATGTTGGGAACTAAAGGGGGGTGATTGTAACACCCCAAATGATAAAGGTTTAAATGACTAAATGTTATGAATCAAGTCAACAATGTGCACATTCCTATTCAGGATCCTACCAGATTAGAACTCCACAGTTAAGCATGCTTGGCCTGGAGTAGTGATCTCGATGGGTGACCTTCTGATAAGTTTCTCAGGGTGTGTGTGAGTGAGGAAAAAACACAATGGAAAGTACAAGTGTTGACCTAAGGAGACATTCATTAGTCAGATGACCCATTCGGTCATGTGGGTGGGCCCTAGGGTGATGACCACTTGTATGTTGGGCAACTAGTGGAACCTGGTGGTCCAGGACCTGACTGTCATGTTAAGCGTGCTTGGCCTAGTGTAGTGATCTGGATGGGTGTCCTTTTTAGAATTTTCTAGGGTGTGTGTCCGAGGTGGTACCCAGCCTTAAGTGTGGTGCACTACTTGGGTTGAGATGTAGGGCCCACAACGAGAACGTTGTGCTCTAAAGGGGGGTCACCCTTAAGTGAAGTGCACTACCTGGGTTGAGATGTAGGGCCCACAACGAGGACGGTGTGCTCTAAAGGTGGGGTGATTGTAACACCCCAAATGATAAAGGGTTAAATGACTAAATGTAGGGCCCACAACGAGAACGTTGTGCTCTAAAGGGGGTTCAGCATTAAGTGTGGTGCAATACCTGGGTTGAGATGTAGGGACCACAACGAGGACGTTGTGCCTTAAAGGGGGTCATCCTTAAGTGCGGTGCACTACCTGGGTTAAGATATAGGGCCCACAATGAGGACGTTGTGCTCTAAAGGGGGGGTGATTGTAACACCCCAAATGATAAAGGGTTAAATGACTAAATTTTATAAATCATGTCAACAATGTGAACCTTCCTATTCAGGATCCTACTAGATTATAAATCCACAGTTAAGCGTTCTTGGCCTCGAGTAGTGATCCATATCGGTGACCTTCTGATAAGTTTCTCATGGTGTGTGTGAGTGAGGATAAAATACAATGTAAAGTACAAGTGTTGACCTGAGGGGACTTTCATTAGTCAGATGACCCATTCAGACATGTGGGTGGGCCCCAGGGTGGTGACCACGTGTATGCGGGGCAACTAGTGGAACCTGGTGGTCTAGGACCTGACTGTCATGTTAAGCGTGCTTGGCCTAGAGTAGTGATCCGGATGGCTGTCCATTTGAGAATTTCCTAGGGTGTGTGTCAGAGGTGGTACCCAGCCTTAAGTGTGGTGCACTACTTGGGTTGATATGTAGGGCCCACAACAAGAATGTTTTTCTCTAAAGGGGGGTCAGTCTTAAGTGTGGTGCACTACCTGGGATGAGATGTAGGGCCCACAACGAGGACGTTGTGCTCTAAAGTTGGGTTGATTGTAACACCCCAAATGATAAAAGGTTAAATGACTAAATTTTATGAATCATGTAAACAATGTGAACCTTCCTATTCAGGATCCTACCAGATTAGAACTCCACAGTTAAGCGTGCTTGGCCTGGAGTAGTGATCCAGATGGGTGACCTTCTGATAAGTTTCTTAGGGTCTGTGTGAGTGAGGATAAAAAACAATGGAAAGTACAAGTGTTGACCTGAGGGGACTTTCATTAGTCAGATGACCCATTCGGTCATGTGGGTGGTCCCCAGGGTGGTGACCACGTGTATGTGGGGAAACTAGTGGAACATGGTGGTCCAGGACCTGACTGTCATGTTAAGCGTGCTTGGCCTAGAGTAGTGATCTGGATTGGTGTTCCCTATGGGGACTTTCATTAGTCAGATGACCCGTTCGTGCATGTGGGTGGGCCCCAGGGTGGGGACCACGTGTCTGTGGGAAAAATGGTGGTACCTGGCGGGCCCAGACCCGACAGCCATGTTAAGGCGGGGTGGTTGGGCTGTCACTAAAACCCAGTTGTTACATTTGGTATTCGAGGTGGTACCCAGCCTTAAGTGCGGTGCACTACTAGGGTTGATATGTAGGGACCACAATTAGAACGTTGTGCTCTAAAGGGGGGTCATCCTTAAGTGCGGTGCACTACCTGGGTTGAGATGTAGGGCCCACAACGAGGACGTTGTGCTCTAAAGGGGGGTCATCCTTAAGTGTGGTGCACTACCTGGGTTGAGATGTAGGGCCCACAACGAGGACGTTGTGATCTAAAGGGGGGTGATTGTAACACCCCAAATGATAAAGGGTTAAATGACTAAATGTTATGAATCATGTCAACAATGTGCACCTTCCTATTCAGGATCTTACCAGATTAGAACTCCACAGTTAAGCGTGCTTGGCCTGGAGTAGTGATCCAGATGGGTGACCTTCTGATAAGTTTCTCAGGGTGTGTGTGAGTAAGGATAAAACACAATGGAAAGTACAAGTGTTGACCTAAGGGGACTTTCAATAGTCAGATGACCCATTCGGTCATGTGGGTGGGCCCCAGTGTAACACCTCGAGATTTTATGAAAAATATTCTTTTTAATTTCATTAATGTCTTGTGTTGTACGCTACACCAAAAAGATCTTGCACAACACGCATCCTTGACTTTCCTTGTGTTACACGCAATCACGACCTTCCTCGATAGCGTGTGTAGTACGCAATAACGAATTTCACTAGATAACAATATACTATTAAAATATTATTAAAACTAGCTGTTATGAATAGTAATAACCACTTTTTAAAATTTTGTAAATTTTATTTTTCAAAATGGACTTCATTTTTGGATTCAGAATATCAAAATTAGCTTAGGGTGAAATTTTGGTACTTTTCGGATAACTTTCATTTTTTGATGAATAGTGAAAATTACTAAATTTTAATTAAAAACAACCTTTTAAATCGAAATAATTAATCGTGATAAATTATTAATTTTAGTGTTTTTAAAGTTTATTTAGAATATATTTTTACAATTTAATACAATGTTGGTCATTGGATGTAATTTCACATTTAAACTAGACATAAACAAGTGTCAATCTTTTGACAGTTATTATCTCTTAAGAACACGCTATTTGTTTTGACGACGGGAATTAATTTTTAAATTAAGTAATGCAACTGATATTTTTTGAATTTGGTAAAATAGACATCATTTTTGAGTTCATAATATCAAATATAACTTAGGCCTAATTTTTGGTATTTTTCTGGAAACTTTCATTTTTTGATGAATAGTGAAACCACTAAGTGGTAGTTAAAAAAAATGAATTTTTCATAAAACTTAATTTTACCGCTTCTGTGAGTGGAATTTCAAAAATCCGAGAGACACGGTTGATGTCAGTAAGTAAAATGTGGTTCAATGAGATGAAAATAATTTTTGGTGAATAGTAACTTTTTACTCTTTTTTTACCACGGTTAAAAGTAAATAGGGTAATTAAGGGTAAAAATGATATTATTATTACCCTAACACATGTCCTAATTCTATTGGATAAGTGTAATTCGACCAAAAACAACCTTAGGAATAAAATATGACCATTTAGGCCCACTTGGATTAGATTAGGACATTTATTATTAATTTATTTAAAGAAGGGTTAAAATAGTTAAAATCAAAGTTTAATAATATATCATTTTTAATATTGGGTTATACATAAGATTAATTCGACTATAAATATTAATTAGAAATATAAAAATATTTCCTACATAATGATATTTTATTTGTAATTTTTAGACTTTAAATAAGTTAATTTATTTATGACACAAAGATGATGCAGTAATTATCTTATTAATGAAATATTGACATAATTGATGTTATAAATACCCAAATAAATGTAATTTGAGACTTTTTATGAATTACACTAATTTCTAGGTTAATATGACATGTTAGTATTGATTTAATTAACTTTTTTCGAACTAATCATTCTGTTATGATTTTCACAAAAATCAATTACTAAATAGTGTCAAAATTGAAATAAAATAGTTTTTAAAACAAATATTATATTATTGATTGTTATTTTATTCCTAAAAATCTAAGTTTAGGCCAATATATTTATATCATGATAGGTGTATCATTAATGTACCACTTGGGGTCGCTTGGATGTATATGGTAATTTTATTAACTATATAATATAAAAATACAAAGTGACATGGTAAATGTCAATCTAATTAACTAAGAGTTAAAACTAAAAGATAAGGTTAATATAATGACCTAAACTTGTCTAAATTCTATTCGATGAGAGGATTTAGACCCATCACCACCTTAGCTTCAAAATATATCAATTTGGAGCTATTAAAAACCGAATTTGACTTTATAATAAAATAATAGTTTTAGTTATTCCAAAGGTACCCCTCCCCTCCCTTATAAAAGGGAACCTCCTCCCTCTCTTCCTCACACCACTTTGAGCCTTCAAGCTCGGCCAACCCCTGCCAAATTCTCTTATCCACTTCCCTAGAAACATCCTAGAGGTCCTGGTCTTCTTCAAAGACCAATTTTAGTTCCCTAAGAGGAGGACTCAAAGAGGCGCTTCAAAGAAGAGGTAATGTCTGTTACCGATTCTTTCAACTTTATTTCTTCTTCCACTTCTTCTTCTTAGGTTGTTTCATTATGAATTAATAACATCATTATCACTCATATACTGATATGTTATTATAAGTATGAAACAACCCTATTTCACCATCTATCCATCCTACGGAAAACAAAATCACCGCGCGTGCGTACGTACGGAATACCGTCTCCACGCCGTGGTGTAATCTATTTTCCACCACCACCTTACTTGGATGGGTATAATGGTGTAAATAATAACTATATATGATTATTTTAAAGTGATATTGATTCTGATATAGTATACATACACTCCAATACAATTCCATGATCATGAGAATGATATCATCGTGCGTGCATACGTACGGACTACCGTCTCCACGACGTGATGAGATTCATTCTCCACGTTAACCATTCATGAATGATTATAAAGTATATATAATAAGTAATCATGAAATATATGAAATAATAATGACATTGGATTTATGTGTGTATATATATTTATGTCATCTACTTAATTCCATTCAACTCTATAAGGAAACGAAAACAGTGTTCATGCGTACGTACGACCTACCGTCTCCATGAATGGTGTATTTCTTTCCATTTACTGATATATTATATATATGTATATTATGAATATATATTATATATAAATCATGTTTTATATTCTGGAATTAAGTAATCATGATCTAAGTAATCATATGAATAATTACAAGTCAAAACACGGATGACAAATGAAACGATTTTACCCAAAACTCTCTTTAACATGGAATTTACAAAAGAACGGGTAATATAAAGTCATAAGTGAACCATATATAATATCATAACAATGAGTATGATTCTGGAATAAGTCAATGACATTATTTAAATCATTATACAAGAGGTTCGGACACTTACGAAGCAAATCGGACCTAAGGTAAGGGAAATATCACAATCTCATTTTTATCCGAGATTGTTTATACTTTGGTATTTACTGGGGTGTATTTTATCATCCACATACATGTTTCCTCAATATGTAATATTGTTTCCATCCACCTACAATTGTTTAAATCCAATTTTACCCTTCAGTCAGTTTTTAGTAAAATATATGAAAGGAATCTTTTGTCGTTTTTCGTACGAGGTACTTTTTGACTTTTCTGACAAAAGTATGAGAAGAATGTTTTTTTAACTTATATGGCATGAATGGATTTTTAAAACATTATTTCCAAGAATCTTCCTTTACAAGTTTTCAAGTTTATTTTTAATCAACTTCTTTTAGTTTAAAATTGTATGACATGTTAAGAAAGGAAAATGTTTTTGAATTAGAAAGGATATTTTCCTCAAGAATGGAGTTAAAGTGTTTTATCAAAATTATTTTCCATATAAGATAATATAGGGTTCTGTTTCTATCCCTATTATTAAATTTATTTGATTATGTTGTGATGGAATTATTTTTATGAATTCCTTTATCTTATATGAATTTTTTTATGATGTCATGTTGTTTAAGAATCCCATTTTTATTACATGGGTTATGCAATGATGTATGATTTATGATTTTGTGGCACACATAAGAATGGTATCATTATGAGATGGGTGGGACCTATATCTCCCTCAAATTCATTGGGTAAAGATTTTATATCTCATGAGATAGACATGGCTGGAACGGCAGGTTAAACCGGTTCAGTGAAACAGGACTGAAACGAGGAATGAACTCGGTTCAGAAATAGACTTTGTCCACTAAGATAGTCTTGGAAATGAGTCTTAACTAATAAGAAATGATTCTATATTATTATGTGTGTATGCCACAAAGTTTCATGTTTTCAGTTATGATTATTGGGATTACATTTCACTACTATGATTTATCCCATGTTATGATATTATGATCTCTTTTGCAGGTTAAGATTTCCAAAATGTTATGTTCTTATGAATATGATGTGATTGATATTTCTTTTGTTTACCCTTACTGAGCATTTGAGCTCACCCTTTTATGTTTTCTTTTCCCCAGGATATAAAGAAAGGTTTTATGTATAAAAAAAGGAAGATCTTTATGGGAGATGTTAAAGATCTTTTACCATGATTATAAGATTATATTCCGAGTTTCCAAAGACACTAAACTATTACGGTACTTGTGTGTGTGTTTTTGTTATGTACTAAGTATTCCTAAAAATTAATGTAATGTCCATGTACGTTAATCTTCGGGTCTCTACACCCAGGTTGGTGACCACGTGTATGTGGGGAAACTAGTGGAACCTGGTGGTCCAGGACCTGACTGTCATGTTAAGCGTGCTTGGCCTAGAGTAGTGATCCGGATGGGTGTCCTTTTGAGAATTTCCTAGGGTGTGTGTCCGAGGTGCTACCCAGCCTTAAGTGTGGTTCACTACTTGGGTTGAGATGTAGGGACCACAACGAGAATGTTGTGCTCTAAAGGGGGTTCATCCTTAAGTGTGGTGCACTACCTGGATTGAGATGTAGGGCCCAGAACGAGGACGCTGTGCTCTAAAGGTGGGGTGATTGTAACACCCCAAATGATAAAGGGTTAAATGACTAAATTTTATGAATCATGTCAACAATGTACACCTTCCTATTCATGATCCTACCAGATTAGAACTCCACAGTTAAGCATGCTTGGCCTGGAGTAGTGATCCAGATGGGTGACCTTCTGATAAGTTTCTCAGGGTGTGTGTAAGTGAGGATAAAACACAATGGAAAGTACAAGTGTTGACCTGAGGGGACTTTCATTAGTCAGATGACCCATTTGGTCATGTGGGTGGGCCCCAGGGTGGTGACCACGTGTATGTGGGGCAACTAGTGGAACCTGGTGGTCCAGGACCTGACTGTCATGTTAAGCGTGCTTGGCCTAGATTAGTGATCCGGATGGGTGTCCTTTTGAGAATTTCCTAGGGTGTGTGTCTGAGGTGGTACCTAGCCTTAAGTGTGGTGCACTACTTGGGTTGAGATGTAGGGCCCACAATGAGAACGTTGTGCTCTAAAGGGGGGTTAGACTTAAGTGTGGTGCACTACCAGGGTTGAGATGTAGGGCCCACAACGAGGACGTTGTGCTCTAAAGGGGGGGTGATTGTAACACCCCAAATGATAAAGGGTTAAATGAATAAATGTTATGAATCATGTCAAAAATGTGCACCTTCCTATTCAAGATCCTACCAGATTAGAACTCCACCGTTAAGTGTGCTTGGCGTGGAGTAGTGATCCAGATGGGTGACCTTCTGATAAGTTTCCCAGGGTGTGTGTCAGTGAGGATAAAACACAATGGAAAGGAAAAGTGTTGACCTGAGGGGACTTTCATTAGTCAGATGACCCATTCGATGCACTACTTGGGTTGAGATGTAGGGGCCACAACGAGAATGTTGTTCTCTAAAGGGGGGTCATCCTTAAGTGTGGTGCACTACCTGGGTTGAGATGTAGGGCCCACAACGAGGACGTTTTTCTCTAAAGGGGGGTGATTGTAACACCCCAAATGATAAAGGGTTAAATGACTAAATTTTATGAATCCTATCAACAATGTTCACCTTCCTGATTCAGGATCCTACCAGATTAGAACTCCACAGTTAAGCGTGCTTGGAGTGGAGTAGTGATCCAGATGGGTGACCTTCTGATGAGTTTCCCAGGGTGTGTGTCAGTGAGGATAAAACACAATGGAAAGGAAAAGTATTGACCTGAGGGGACTTTCATTAGTCAGATGATCCATTCGGTCATGTGGGTGGGCCCCAGGGTGGTGACCACGTGTCTGTGGGGAAACTAGTGGAACTTGGTGGTCCAGGACCCGACTGTCATGTTAAGCGTACTCGGCCTGGAGTAGTGATCTGGATGGGTGTCCTTTTGATAATTTCCTAGGGTGTGTTTGAGTGAGTAAAAAACACACTAGAAATGAAAAGTGTTGTCCTATGGGGACTTTCATTAGTCAGATGACCTGTTCGGGCATGGGGGTGGGCCCTAGGGTGGGGACCACGTGTCTGTTTGGAAAATGGTGGTACCTGGCGGGCCCGGACCTGACAGCCATGTTAAGGCGGGGTAGTTGGGCTGTCACCAAAACCAAGTTTTTACATTTGGTATCAGAGGTGCTACCCAAACTTATGTGCGGTTCACTACTTAGGTTGAGATGTAGGGCCCACAACGAGAACGTTGTGCTCTAAAGGGGGGTCATCCTTAAGTGTGGTGCACTACCTGGGTTGAGATGTAGGGACCACAATGAGGACGTTGTGCTCTAAACGGGGGGGGTGTGATTGTAACACCCCAAATTATAAAGGGTTAAATGAATCATGTCAACAATGTGCACCTTCCTATTCAGGATCCTACCAGATTAGAACTCCACAGTTAAGCGTGCTTGGCATGGAGTAGTGATCCAGATGGGTGACCTTCTGATAAGTTTCCTAGGGTGTGTGTAAGTGAGGATAAAACACAATGTAAAGTACAAGTGTTGACCTGAGGGGACTTTCATTAGTTATATGACTCATTCGGTCATGTGGGTGGGCCCCAGGGTGGTGACCACGTGTCTGTGGGGCAACTAGTGGAACCTAGTGGTCCAGGACCCGATTGTCATGTTAAGCGTACTTGGCCTGGAGTAGTGGTCTGGATGGGTGTCCTTTTGAGAATTTCTTAGGGTGTGTGTGAGTGAGTAAAAAACACACTAGAAAGGACAAGTGTTGGCCTATGGGGACTGTCATTAGTTAGATGACCCGTTCGGGCATGTGGGTGGGCCCTAGGGTGGGGACCACGTGTTTGTGGGGAAAATGGTGGTACCTGGCGGGCCCAGACCTGAAAGCCATGTTAAGGCGGGGTGGTTGGGCTGTCACTAAAACCCAGTTTTTACATTTGGTATCAGAGGTGGTATCGAGCCTTAAGTGTGGTGCACTACTTGGGTTGAGATGTAGGGCCCACAATGAGAACGTTTTTCTCTAAAGGGGGGTCATCCTTAAGTGCGGTGCACTTCCTGGGTTGAGATGTAGGGCCCACAATGAGGACATTGTGCTCTAACGGGGGGGTGTGATTGTAATACCCCAAATGATAAATGGTTAAATGAATAAATGTTATGAATCATGTCAACAATGTGCACCTTCCTATTCAGGATCCTACCAGATTAGAACTCTACAGTTAAGCGTGCTTGGCCTGGAGTAGTGATCCAGATGGGTGACCTTCTGATAAGTTTCCCAAGGTGTGTGTGAGTGAGTGAAAAACACACTGTAAAGGACAAGTGTTGACCTGTGGGGACTTTCATTAGTCAGATGAACCATTCAGGAATGTGGGTGGGCCCCAGGGTGGTGACCACATGTCTATGGGGCAACTAGTGGAACCTTGTGGTCCAGGACCCGACTGTCATGTTAAGCGTGCTTGGCCTGGAGTAGTGATCTGAATGGGTGTCCTTCTGATAATTTCCTAGGGTGTGTGTGAGTGAGGACAAAACACACTAGAAAGGAAAAGTGTTGGCATGTGGGGACTGTCATTAGTCCGATGACCCGTTCGGGATTGTGGGTGCGCCCCAGGGTGGTGACCACATGTCTGCAGGGTAACTCGTGGAAGCTGGTGGTCCAAGACCCGACTACCATGTTAAGGCGTGGTGGTTGTGCTTTCACTGGGACAAAACACACTGGAAATGACAAAACACACTGGAAATGACAAGTGTTGACTTCTGGTGCACTAAATTTGGTATCAGAGGTGGTACCCAGCCTTAAGTGTGGTGCACTACCTGGGTTGAGATGTAGGGCCCACAATGAGAATGGTGTGCTCTAAAGGGGGGGTGATTGTAACAACCCAAATGATAAATGGTTAAATTACTAAATGTTATGAATCATGTCAACAATGTGCACCTTCCTATTTAGGATCCTACCATATTTGAACTCCATGGTTAAGTGTGCTTGGGCTAGAGTAGTGATCTGAATGGGTGACCTTCTGAGAAGTTTCTCAGGGTGTGTGTGAGTGAGGAAAAAACACACTAGAAAGGACAAGTGTTGACCTGTGGGGACTTTCATTAGTCAAATGACTAGTTTGGGAAAGTGGGTGGGCCCCAGGGTGGTGACCACGTGTCTGTAGGGAAACTGGTGGAACCTAGGGGTCCAGGACCTGACTGCCATGTTAAGGCGGGGTGGTTGTGCTGTCACCGGGACCCAGTTGTTATATTGGACATGGTGTAGCCTCACACACCATGGTTCAAATAATTTTCATTGGTTTGATCTCCCTCAAACACTATACCACATAGCCATGGCTATAGTGTAGTATATCTCTAAAGGTGGGGTGATTGTAACACCCCAAATGATAAAGGGTTAAATGAATAAATGTTATGAATCATGTCAACAATGTGCACCTTCCTATTTAGGATCCTACCTGATTAGAACTCCACGTTTAAGTGTTCTTGTCCTAGAGTAGTGATCTGAATGGGTGACCTTCTGACAGGGTGTGTGTGAGTGAGGAAAAAACACACTGGAAAGGACAAGTGTTGACCTGTGGGGACTTTCATTAGTCATATGACCATTTTGGGCAAGTGGGTGGGCCCAGGGTGGTGACCACGTGTCTTCGGGGAAATTGGTGGAACCTAGCGGTCTAGGACTCAACTGACATGTTAAGGCGGGGTGGTTGTGCTTTCACCGGGACCCAGTTGTTACAGTGGACATAGCGTAGCCTCACACACCATGGTTCAAATCATTTTCATTGGTTTTATCTCCCTCAAACACTACACCACATATCCATGGCTATAGTGTAGTGGAGCTCTAAAGTTGGGGTAATTGTAACACCCCAAATGATAAAGGGTTAAATGACTAAATGTTATGAATCATGTCAACAATGTGCACCTTCCTATTTAGGATCCTACCAGATTAGAACTCCCCAGTTAAGCGTGCTTGGCCTGGAGTAGTGATCCGGATGGGTGACCTTCTGATAAGTTTCCCAGGGTGTGTGTGAGTGAGGAAAAAACACACTGGAAAGGACAAGTTTTGACCTGTGGGGACTTTCATTAGCCATATGACATGTTCGGGCATGTGGGTGGGCCCCAGGGTGGTGACCACGTGTCTATGGGGAAACTGGTGGAACCTGGTGGTCTAGGACCTGACAACCATGTTAAGGCAGGGTGGTTGTACTATCACCAGGACCCATTTGTTACAGTGGCCATGGTGCAGCCTTAGACACCAGGGTTCAAATCACTTTCATTGGTTTGATCTCCCTCAAAAACTACACTACAAAGCCCTAGCTATAGTGTAGTGGAGCTCGAAATGGAATTGGTCTTGCCTTTATAGTGTATCCTAGTGGTTCTATGTTGTAGATCAGGTGAATGTGTGTCCAATGAATATGACATGGATTCAGGGTGAAATGTCATAATTTTGGAAAGATCATAATACCATAGTAAGGTGGGGTGGGCCTGTTCGGGCATGTGGGTGGGCCCTAGGGCGGTGACCACATGTCTACGAGGAAACTGGTGGAACTTGGTGGTCCAGGGCCCGATATCCATATTAAGGCGGGGTGGTTGTGCTGTCACCGGGACCGAGTTGTTATAGTGGCCATGGTGCAGCCACACACACCATGGTTCAAATAATTTTCATTGGTTTGATCTCCCTCAAACACTACACCACATAGCCATGGATATAGTGTAGTGGAGTTAGAAATGGAATTAGTCTTGCCTTTATAGTGTATCTCAGTGTTTCTATGTTGTATATCAGGTGAAGTTGTGTCCAATAAATATGAAATGGATTCAAGGTGAAATGTCATAATTTTGGAAAGTGCATAATACCATAGTAAAGTACCACATCCCACATTGAAAACACATGGGTTCTTCCTCTGCCAAATAAGTAAGTGTGTCCCTTTAACCACCTGATAAGTTGGATGGGTGTTAGAGGATTCCATAAGTTTCCATGTGTTGTCACATTCTAGTGAATCTCTCCTCCCATCATCATGTGGACCTAAACCCCACACATTGGTGTGATCCTATGACCATGTTGTACAAGCTATGCTCTTATTAATTTCTTCTACCCATGTAGGCCTTCCCTATGGGCTTGTTTGGACAGGAAACCCTTCACGGGTTGTCTATGTGGATTATAGCCTATAGATTTATAGAAAGCATGTGGGTGGGCCCTAGGGTGGGGACCACGTGTCTGCAGGGCAACTGGTGGTACCTGGCGGGCCAGGACCTGGTGGCCATGTTAAGGCGGGGTGGCTATGCTGTCACCGGGATCCAGTTGTTACATTTGGTATCAGAGGTGGTACCCAGCCTTAAGTGTGGTGCACTGCCTGGGTTGAGATGTAGGTCCCACAACGAGGACGTTGTGCTCTAAAGGGGGGTGATTGTAACACCCCAAATGATAAAGGTTAAATGACTAAATGATATGACTCATGTCAATAATGTGCATCTTTCTATTCAGAAGCCTACTAGATTAGAACTCCACAGTTAAGCGTGCTTGGCCTGGAGTAGTGATCAGGATGGGTGACCTTCTGGGAAGTTTTCCAGGATGTGTGTGAGTGAGGACAAAACACACTAGAAATGACAAGTGTTGATCTATGGGGACTTTCATTAGTCAGATGACACGTTCGGGCATGTGGGTCGGCCCCAGGGTGCGGACCACGTGTTTGTGGGGCAACTCGTGGTACCTGGTGGGCCAGGACCCGACGACCATGTTAAGGCGAGGTGGTTGTGCTGTCACCGGGACCCAGTTGTTAAAGTGGCCATGGTGCAGCCTCACACACCATGGTTCAAATCATTTTCATTGGATTGATCACCCTCAAACACTACACCACATAGCCATGGATATAGTGTAGTGGATCTCGAAATGGAAGTACCTGGCGGGCCAGGACTCAATGTCCATGTTAAGGTGGGGAGGTTGTGCTGTCACTGGGACCCAGTTGTTAAAGTGGTCATGGTGAAGCCTCACACACCATGGTTCAAATCATTTTTATTGGATTGATCTCCCTCAAACATTACACCACATATCCATGGCTATGGTGGAGTGGAGCTCGAAATGGAATTGGTGTTTCCTTTATAGTGTATCTCAGTGGACCAGGTGGCCATGTTAAGGAAGGGTGGTTGTGTTGTCACCGGGACCCAGTTGTTAAAGTGGCCATGGTGCAGCCTCACACACCATGGTTCAAATCATTTTGATTAGATTGAACTCCCTCAAACACTACACCACATAGATATGGATATAGTGGAGTGGAGTGATGAAAAACACACTAGAAAGGACAAGTGTTGACCTATGGGGACTGTCATTAGTCAGATGACCCGTTCGGGCATGTGGGTGGGGACCACATGTTTGTGGGGCAACTCGTGGCCATGTTAAGGAGGGGAGGTTGTGCTGTCACTGGGACCCAGTTGTTAAAGTGGCCATGGTGAATCCTCACACACCATGGTTCAAATCATTTTTATTGGATTGATCTCCCTCAAACATTACACCACATATCCATGGCTATGGTGGAGTGGAGCTCGAAATGGAATTGGTGTTTCCTTTATAGTGTATCTCAGTGGACCCGGTGGCCATGTTAAGGCGGGGTGGTTGTGTTGTCACTGGGACCCAGTTGTTAAAGTGGCCATGGTGCAGCCTCACACACTATGGTTCAAATCATTTTAATTAAATTGAACTCCCTCAAACACTACACCACATAGATATGGATATAGTGGAGTGGAGTGATGAAAAAACACACTAGAAAGGACAATTTTTGACCTATGGGGATTGTCATTAGTCAGATGAACCGTTCGGGCATGTGGGTGGGGACCACATGTTTGTGGGGCAACTCGTGGTACCTGGAAAGCCAAGACCCGGCGACCATGTTAAGGCGGGGTGGTCATGCTGTCACCGGGACCTAGTTGTTAAAGTTGACATGGTGCAGCCTCACACACAATGGTTCAAATAATTTTCATTGGATTGATCTCCCTCAAACACTACACCACATATCCATGGATATAGTGTAGTGGAGCTCAAAAAGGAAGTACCTGGCAGGCCAGGACTCGATGTCCATGTTAAGGCGGGGTGGTTGTCCTGTCATCGGGACCCAATTGTTAAAGTGGCCATGGTGCAGCCTCACACACCATGGTTCAAATAATTTTCATTGGATTGATATCCCTCAACCATTACACCACATATCCATGGCTATGGTGGAGTGGAGCTCGAAATGGAATTGGTTTTTCCTTTATAGTGTATCTCAGTGGACCCGATGGCCATGTTAAGGCGGGGTGGTTGTGCTGTTACCAGGAGCCAGTTGTTAAAGTGGCCATGGTTCAGCCTCACACACCATGGTTCAAATCATTTTCATTGGATTGAACTCCCTCAAACACTACACCACATAGCCATGGATATAGTGGAGTGGAGCTCGAAATGGAATTGGTGTTTCCTTTATAGTGTATCTTAGTAGTTCTATGTTTTAGATCAAGTGAAGGTGTGTCCAATGAAGATGAAATGGATTCAGGGTGAAATTTCATAATTTTGGAAAGTGCATAATTCCATAGTAAAGTACCACATCCCACATTGAAAACACATAGGTTCTTCCTCCGCCTAAAAAGTAAGTGTGTCCCCTTAACCACTTGATAAGTCGGATGGGTGTTAGAGTATTCCATAAGTTTCCTTGTGTTGTCACATTCCAGTGAATCTCTCCTCCCATCATTGTGTGTACCTAAACCCCACACACCAGTATGATCCAATGACCATGTTGCATAAGCTATGCTCATATTAATTTCTTCCACCCATGTAGGCCTTCCCTATGGGCTTGCTTGGCCAGGCAACCCTTCATGGGTTGTCTATGTGGCTTATAGCCTATAGATTTAGGAAAAGCATGTGGGTGGGCCCCAGGGTGGGGACCACATGTCCGCGGGGCATCTGGTGGTACCTGGTGGGCTAGGACCCGACGACCATGTTAAGGCAGGGTGGTTATGCTATCATCGGGACCCAGTTGTTATAGTGGCCATGGTGTAGCCTCACACACCATGGTTCAAATCATTTTCATTGGTTTGATCTCCCTCAAACACTACACCACATATCCATGGATATAGTGTATTGGAGCTCAAAATGGAATTGGTGTTGCCTTTATAGTGTATCTCAGTGGTTCTATGTTGTAGATCAGGTGAAGGTGTATCCAATAAAGATGACATGGATTTAGGGTGAAATGTCATAATTTTGGAAACAGTATAATACCATAATAAAGTACCACATCCCACTGGTACCCAGTTATTACAGTGGCCATGGTGCAGCCTCACACACCATGGTTCAAATCATTTTCATTGGTTTGGTCTCCCTCAAACACTACACCACATAGTCATGGCTATAGTGTAGTGGAGCTTGAAATGGAATTGGTGTTGCCTTTATAGTGTATATAAGTGGTTCTATGTTGTAGATCAGGTGAAGATGTGTCCAATGAAGATGACCTGGATTCAGGGTGAAATGTCATAATTTTGGAAAGTGCATAATTCCATAGTAAAGTACTGCATGCCATATTGAAAACACATAATTTCTTACTCCGCCTAAGAAGTAAGGGTGTCCCCTTAACCACCTGATAAGTCAGATAGGTGTTAGAGGATTTCATAAGTCTCCATGTGTTGTCACGTTCTGGTGAATCTCTCCTCCCTTCATCATGTGGACCTAAAGCCCACACATCGGTATGATCTTATGACCATGTTGCAGAAGCTATGCTCTTATTAATTTCTTCCACCCATATAGGCCTTCCCTCTGGGATTTCTTGGACAGGAAACCCTTCATGGGTTGTCTATGTGTCTTATAGCCTATTGATTTAGGGAAATCATGTGGGTGGCCCCTAGGGTGGGGACCACATGTCTGCGGGGCAACTGGTGGTACCTGGTGGGCCAGGACCCGACGACCATGTTAAGGCAGGGTGGTTGTGCTATCACCGGGACCTCGTTGTTACAGTGGCCATAGTGCATCCTCACACACCATGGTTCAAATCATTTTCATTAGTTTGATCTCCCTTAATCACTACACCGCATAGCCATAGATATAGTGTAGTGGAGCTCGAAATGGAATTGGTGTTTCCTTTATAGTGTATCTTAGTGAATCTATGTTGTATATCGGTAAATGTGTTTCCAATGAAGATGACATGGATTCAGGGTGAAATGTCATAATTTTGGAAAGTGCATAATTCCATTCTGAAGTACCACATCCAACATTGAAATAACATAGGTTCTTCCTCCACCTAATAAGTAAGTGTGTCCCCTTAACCACCTGATAAGTCAGATGGGTGTTAGAGGATTCCATAAGTCGCCATGTGTTGTCACATTCAAGTGAATCTCTCCTCCCATCTTCATGTGGACCTAAAACCCACACATTGGTATGATCCTATGACCATGTTGCACAAGCTATGCTCTTATTAATTTCTTCCACCCATGTAGGCCTTCCCTATGGGATTTCTTGGCTAGTCAACCCTTCACGGGTTGTCTATGTGGATTATAGCCTATAGATTTAGGGAAAGCATGGGTTGGCCCATTTTTTATAATTTTATTTTCCATTTACTATACATCACAAACACAAAAGTTACTCAAAAAAATAAAACAATGTAAAATATTTATTTTTCTTTCTTTTTAATTATTTTTATAGAATATCGTCATAAAACATAACTACCCAAAAACATGATTATTATTAATGAGAACATTGGTGTTATTAATTAAAAATATAATACATTGAATAATTAAAATTTTAAATTTATGCACAAAAAATGTAATCATCAAATCCCCCAAACATAGAAAATGCTTTTCCTCAAACACAAACTACCACTATGAATTAAAAAGGGAATCACCATTCGACAAAAATTTAAAATTCAAAATCAATGAAAGAAAATAAATGGGGGAAAATTCATTTCAAGTATCACATATATAGAGTGATTTTAACTCCTCACTACACACAATGAATTTTAAATTCCCAATGAAATATGATCACACTTCTTATCACTTCCATTCAAGTCTTTTAACACATTATTACTAACATGCCAAGTTGTGATCTACATTACCATTTTTTATTCTCTCATTACTCAAGGTAAAATTTAAATGTGAATCTTTCCTTATACCTTGATTAATTTCACCAAACATGTGAATTTTAAAATGATCTATTTTCTCCACGTAGTAGATACAAACATAGAAAAAAACAATAGGACTTTTAAATTAGAATCATATGATTCTGGGGATCAAGGATAATACAAAATTGATTAATAAAAAATTAATCTAAAAAATGAGATTAATCTCTAAGTATTAATCCTGGTAATAAAATTAAATCCAATGACATTATCCTATCAAAAAAGTGACATCTTCCCCCACACTTCACAAGATCAAGTAAGTCTATGATCAATGAATCATAATGAATGGTTTACACCTCTAATTTTTCTTTTTTAATAAAATTTTTTATTTTTTTCAAAAATTATGCTAAGATAAGTCTCACATCCATCACCCAACCCTAAATGATAAAAACAATTAGTCAAATGATAGTGATTTTTAACCATCCATAAATTAACCAACATTTTTCTAGAGGGGAAGAAATGAAATATAATTAAATAATACATGGACCTTTTCCAAAACCCATTGAAACAACAAATAAATTCCCTCAATAAAGCATATCCCTTCTTCAACGAATTCCATCTTCTCCCACAGTTGTACTTTGAAAATCATTTAAAACACTAGAGTATGGGTTGGAATGGATAATTTTATTTGAAATTTTATTATTCCTATTAAATTAAATTCATGGTTTCTAAGGGATAAAGGAGGATAAATGTTAGGTAGGTCTCAAGTATAATTGATAAATCAAAAAAAATGTCCTGATTGTCTTTTAAGTTAATTTACACAACCATCATTTTGACAAGATCTAAATTCAAATCCTAGTAGGTAACATTTCCAAAATTATCTCAAGAAATTTACCAAAAAATATTAAAAAAAATATCTTAGAAACCTCTTGGGAATAAGATTATTTAATTTAAATTAAATCACTCATTCCATGTGCATAATTAAAAAATCAACTAATAATAACTTTTTAAATTTAAATCATGAAAGATGGAAGGGAATTTTCAAAAACATGTAACTATAGAGAAAAACATGATACATTAAATTAAAATCCCTATGTTTCACTCTAATCATCCAATATCACTATCTTACTTATTCAATTCTATAAAATTAAAAATTAAATCATGGAATATTGGGGTTCCTAAAAATTCTAGGTTCCATTAATTAAAAATTAAAGAACAGATCTAAGTGTGGAAATGCATTTTTTTTATTTCTTTTAAGCTTCAATGGATTCTAGAAAATATAGGGAATTTAGAGTAAATACTGAAAATTAAGGCTTACTTCCCTTTAATTCGAAGCTCTTATTTTTTTTCCCATGCTTACTATAGTAGGTACTTGCACCTTGAATCATGATTGTCCTGAAAATTTAAGTTAAAAAGTGAAATTGCAATCCATACTCATGAAATTTCAAAACTAAATAAGGGAATTAAATCCTAAAATAGTTTCTAAACAATAATGGAAATCATAAAGCATAAAAATTGTGGGTTGACTCTCAAAACCACTTTGGTTATTAATGTTCAGCTCGACCATACCTCCCAAAGTTAATTGATTATGGGTAGGAAATATTTTTCCTGATATATATCTAAAAAATAAAATATCTATGATTATTCCAAGTATATGGATCCTATACTTTTTAGACACTAATTTTACTCTTCCCTTAACTAAAACCTTCTTTATCTCCATGGTCCCAATCCATTTTTTTTTTCTTCTTGATAAATCAAATGGTAGCTCACTAACTACCCAAACTTACTATCCCTCTTTCAATTATTCTTGGACAACAGCTCCTCCATTGTCTCTAATATTTTCTATAATTTTATTTAATTTTTCTACTTCATTTTAATCTTCTTGTTTCTTTTTACAATAGTTGTGTCAGCTCTTATTTCATGGATAGTAGTGTCCCCAACTTCTAATGAATCGTGTTCTCTCAACTCATCACTTTTCTCATCCAGATTTTTCATCACCTCGTGAATGATTAATTTCACCTCTTCTATACTAACTCTAAAACATAACACTCTATTTTCAACATAAATTTATTCCCTTATTTTTTCTAGGAAGGGTATTCCCAAAATGATTGGTGTCTTCTCTTCATCTATATCCATTACAAGTAAATCCTCTTGAAAGTATGACTTTTCTACCTTAATGATAACATCTTCTAGTACTCCTCAAGGATACTTCACTATTGTATCTGAAAGTAGTATCATGAATTGATTAGGATTCATCTCTCCCAATCATATTCTATTGAATTTTTAATATAGCATAATGTTTACACTTTCACCTAAATCACATAAAGCACCACCAAATACATTAGAACCAATTTCAATGGGAATAGAAAAACTACCTAGATCAATTTTTTTCATTGGTAATCCCCCCTGAAATTACTATAGAATAATTTCGTGTTAATGGGATTGTTACAAATTCATCAATGTTCATATTTTGTCACTAATTATTTCATAAAATTCACATAGGTGGGAATTTTCTCAATCACCTCAATAAATGGTATGTTGATGTGATTTTTTTTGAACATTTCCAGAAAAGTTTCTCTTTTATCAATGAATATTTCTTTAATTACTTAATCTAAAAATGGTTGTTGTGGTTGGTACGTTAGTGGAGATTCTCGAACATACTTCTCAGATTCCTTTCCTTTTTCTTTTTTTCTAGTTTTCTTTCTTCTACTGCTTTTCTTTATCCTTTTTCATCTTTTTCAAAAAAAATAGGTGTTATCATTACACTCCTTAAGGGGATGGATTTGAGCTCACTGTTTCTTGGCACTTTTATGTCACCTTGTAAGACTCCCCTTGTAATTTCATTCAATTGGTTGGAAATCTATCTAACTTGAATCTTCAAGTTCCTAAGGGAATATTTTTTATTTTGAGAGTCATATTTTAATTATATAATGGAAGTACCATGATCCTTAAAATAGGCTATAAAATCCTTGAGTGTGGATCCTTTTGTGGTCATGAAACTTTTTAGGGTCTCTTCTAATTAATGGACTTAACTTGTGAGTGTTGGGCCTTGGTGTTGGGGCAGAAAACCTTATACCCTTGTCTGAATTCATTGG
This sequence comes from Viscum album, assembly GCA_963277665.1. Classification (NCBI taxonomy): domain Eukaryota; kingdom Viridiplantae; phylum Streptophyta; class Magnoliopsida; order Santalales; family Viscaceae; genus Viscum; species Viscum album. The sequence continues at coordinate 1,260,008,877 of OY728132.1, read as the reverse complement.
CCTTGTGCTTAGATCTGCTATTTTAATTATGGTGTCTATTATAGCCTCCATCCCTATACATAATTTTGATGATTAAAATCTAAATAATTAAAAAATTTATAGTACATTTCTTGAGGCTATTGATTATCCATAATCATGTCAGGTTTTTGTGACATGGAATTTATTTGCGTGGTTACCCAACTATTTTCCACCATATGCATTCCTTTCCTTGGTCCATGATCTGTTTTTCACTAAAAAATACTAATATACATTTCTCCCAATAAATCATAACTTTCTTATAGTGAATTTTATATAATGGAACCTCCAGTGGCTTCAACAACTATTGAAATATTTCCCTATGATAAACCTTTATCAAAAATGTAAATTAGCAACTATATTTTGATGTTGTGGTGTGGGAATCATCTTATCAAGCCCTTAAATCATTCCTATGAACTATATAAAGAATATTTACTTAATTTATCAAAATTTAAAATACTTACTTCCATTGATTTTAAAGGCATAAAAAACCTTATTAAAAATTCTTTACCAAATCCTCCTATGTGGTGATTGAATGTGGGGGTAGGCCCTGGATCCTTTATCACACATTTTCCTTTAATGAGAATATGAATAAGCATAATCTCATTGTGTCACTTGTGATGTTTTTTAATTGGAATGTATAACACAATTGAAAAAAAAACTCCTAATGTGAGAATTGGGGTTTTATGTGGAAGGCCAGTGAATTATACTAAGTAAGCGATCATTTGAATGATTTACATCTTTTTGTCAAAGAACTAAGCCATGAAAGGGGGTACAAAAAATTCTTGGATTGACCCCTATGTTTGAGGGTCTTATATAGTTGATTAATTATTTAACCCCTTTATTCCTTCCTTTTACATCATGTATTTCTCCCTATGAAACTTCTCTACTAGCCATGGTGTCTTCTTCTTAGTGTGTGTTTTGTTTTTTCCTTCTTATTATCCTTTTAATCTCAGGATCAAAAGAAGGATCTCTTTCTTTTTTTTACTTTTTTGGAGTAATTGTGTACTGAATTTTATCTTAAAACCATGAAACATGAATATTGAGTGTAATAAGATGAAAATAAGATAACAAATATAAAATTCCTAAAAACTTTTATTATTTCTAGTCATCATTCCCTAGAAATGGTGCTAGTTTTGATATCACTTTAGAGAATAATTAGGTATCTTAGGGAAATAAAAGAAAAAAATTATAAATATTGACTATCATTAACAAATTTTAAATGTAGTAGTGTGTAAGTTTGAGTTCAATCCACTGATAATGGCATATAAATGATCAAAATGTGTAGAAAAACATAAATTAATAAGAAAGTTGTAGATTGAATCAGTTTGGTTTCTTAGACAAGTGAACAATATACTAAGTGAATATAAATACAGTTTCAAGTACTTGGTTGAAAAAGGTTATATGATTTAAATTATATGATATCGAAATTGAACCTTAGTAATCCTTCTCTCATATTACTTACTTTGCACTATATAAACACCCCTTTACCCTCTTGGATACTTGATTTAATTCATAGGTGGGTGTTCAAAACCTTGTGTAAACATAGCTATCCTTGACTCGTGAATTTTTTATGCCATGATAGATAGATAGTTATATTTCTTTATGTATTATACCCTATTTTTAATGCATGGTTATTCATGAGAAAAGGGTTAAGTTTGAGATGAAAATTAATAGAAAAATACAACTCATCATATAAATAAACCACACACACTTTCCTAAACTATGAAAAATACCCTTTATTTACATCACTTGGTATAGTAGTATTACCCACTCATGTTATTCTTAAGGGGATAACAAAATAAAATTCACCTACTATAGCAGTAAAACTCCATATCCACTCTAGTAGTAGGTCGAGTTTTCATCCAAAATTCCAGTTTCAGTTCCCATCTAAGTCTATAAAGTATCATTCTCTACTATTTTATTCTTCTCAAGATAATTCTATCTATGTCTATTATTTTAAAATTTGAATTATCTTTTTCCACCACTATATTTTTCTTCTTGGAGTATTCTTATTTCTATTTATTTATTTATCTTTGAATTATTCCTCCTTATCTATGAGAGAGAGTTTAGAGTTGGTTGAGTCTTCTTTGTCTATTAAAATTTTCAATCCTTATCCAAAACCCTTGTTTCTTGGGGTGTGATTAACTTATTTAGAAAGAGATACCCCCTAAAATATTTTTTATTAAACCTCCCTGAGGACTCAGCTATAATATTTGGAAACTATGAATATTTCAGGTGTTTGAAATCTACAAGAACCCTTACCCTACAACGTGGGTGGTATACCTTGTGGTGAAGTCATGCATGGATTGAATGGATCATGTTGGAGCCCAACCACCACAACACGGCCTCATGTAGATCCCTTAGGTTTTTAATACTAATCCACTTCCATTTTAGACACTTCTGTTTCATAGTGGAGAAACCTTAGGTTGTGGCTATCACATTCACTTCTCTTAATTTTCATAGCCAAGGAGTATTTGATTATCCACAGAGTAACCATATTATTTAACATTTTTATTGATATTTACATGGTGTGCCACTATTAACAACACCATAATACCTTCCTTTAACCTTGATCCAATAGTGGCCACAGTTCATCCTTTCTCACCATGGTGCAACTCATTTTAATTAGTTTAATCTCCCTTAGACACTACGTCGCATATCCATAGTTATAGCATAGTGGATTTTGAAATATAAGTAGTGGTGTAGATCTAATTCATCATACATAGATGCCTTTATAGCATAGCTCAGTGGTTATATGGTATAGCTCAGGTGAAGGGTGTGTCTGATGAAGATGATACAGATTTAGGGTGAAACGTCAACGTTTTGAAAAGTGCATATTACTCAGTTAAAACCCTGAAAACCACATCGAAAAATAAGAGGTTCTACCTCCACTTAATAATTAATTTCATCCCCTTAGTTGTCTGATAGGTTGGATGGCTATCGGAGGATTCCCTATGCTACCCTGTACTGCCCCATGCTAGTGAATCTCTCCTCCCATCACTATGTAGACCTGACCCCCACATGTCGGCATGCTTGTGTGCATGTTTTGTGCAAGTTATGCTTATATTAAATTATTCTTCCCATGAAGGCCTTCCCTATGTGATTTATTATTAGGTTATCCCTTCATGGGTTGGCCATGTGGCTTGAGTCTTATGGGTTAAGGGATAGCATGGGTTGGGCCATTTTTTTCTAAGTCTCTTTTCTATTTACTATATAGAAAAAACACAAAAGATACTCAAAAAATAAAAAAATTAAAACAAGTATTTTTATTACATTTTATTTCTTTTTCCAAAATTTCATTATAAAATATAACTACCCAAAAATGTGATTATTATTAATTAAAACATGGGTGTTCTTAATTAAAAATGTAAGGCATTTAATAATGAAAATTTTCAAATTTATGCACAAAGAAATGAACTCGTCACTGATCGTCATATGAATTCTTCATATCCAAAAAAATTCATAAAATACATATTTCAACATTTCTCAATCCATATATCATGTGGTTTCTATATGAATAATTTAAATGGAACATGATTAAGTATGAATTCAGTAGTTTCTAGAGCATATACCTAGAATGAAATAGGAAGGTTTCATTGAATCGTCATCGATTAAACCATGTACAACCGGATAAAATTACTCCTTTCATACATGCCATTCAACTATGGTGTTTTAGGTGGAGTTATTTTTAGAACAATTTTATAAAATCACAAATTATTAGTGAATTTATAGCTCAAGTATTCACCACTCCAAACTAATCAAATATTCTTAATACGTTTTCCAAGTTAACTTTTTTACTTCATTCTAAAACTCTTGAAAGTTTTAAGATTTACATACTTGTGCATCATCAGAAAAAAATAACCATATCAACTAAATTCATCTATAAAAGTAATTAAATAACTAAGCCCACCACTTGTTTTAGAACTCTTTATTATACATACATCACTATGTATGAGATCCAATAGTCAACAATCCCTTTCACCTTTTCCACTAAAAATTTATTTGATAATTTTTTCCAATAAAAAAGATTCATAGTTATCAAATAATTAATAATTGAATTAGTAAAAAGTTCCATCTCAATGAAGACTTTGTATGCATTTCTCATTTTTATTCCCAAGGTGACAATGCTAAAGGTATGATGGTTTAGAATTAACATTGACCTTTTTATTATTAATTTTTTAGAAAATATTATTCATATCCATAATGTATAAACAATTTACTATATTCCCGATATCATAAAATATTTCATCCATATATATATAACAACTCTTGTATTTAATAATGATTGAAAATACCTTCATTTCCAAACAAGATATAGAAATCAAATTTCTATTTATGGAGAGAGAATAATAATTGTTCTCTTATTCCAAAACTAATCCACTAGGTAGACTTGGATCATAAGGGTTGAATCATAAGAGTTTATGATGGTTACAAGAGGGGGGTGAATTGTAGTTTAAAAATTTAAACTAAAAAAAAACACAAAACCTCTTTATTAAAAAAATATCAGACTCAAAATTCTCCTGATGATAAAATTATTTAAATTAGATCTAGAAATCAACTGATATTTCAAAGTTTTATCAGTCTCATAGGCAGTTCGATTAAACTATTATTATAAATATAAGTAAAAAATAACTTTCTAATGTAAATTCATAGAGGAAAATAATACTTGTATAAATAAGTAGAAAAAAATATTATAATAGTAATAATGACTTAAAGGCTTTATGAAAGGTAATTATACACTTTAATCTTAAGATTTAATGAAGTAAAAAATATTGACTTAAGATATCCACGGTTTCAATACCTACTATAATGGCCTATATTTCCGCATAAGTAAAGCCCTCAATAGGATAATCATAATGTCTCTATATTCCAAAATAGTAGAATCCCTTGATCTGATAGATCAATATCAGCTCTTTCTTTCTTAAACAATAAATCCCTTAATAAAAAAGATTAATGTCTCTATCTTCCTAGTCCTAGAATCCCTCGATCCAAACGATCATATTCTTCTATATTACTATCACTGGAATACCTCAATCAATACCATGATCAAACACAATAAAAACAAAATAAAAAAATTTATGGAATTTACAATCCTCACATAGATTCATTAGAACTAAAACTATTTAAGAAATTAAAAGGCATTATAATGATATGTTCAAGTAGAGAAAAATCTCATACAGGTTGAGTTTCAAATGCATAAACTCCCGACTCTTCAAATGACCTTTTATTTATAGGTAATTCTTCAACTTTAATATATTTGATTTGGTTAAAATAACCTCAAACATCTTTCACTTTTAAATATCATAATGATATGGATCTTGATCTTAAAATCTAAGCATGAATTGTACTTCATTTTTTGATGTTGTCTTTTGTTAGACCTTTCATATTGTGATAATAGATTATGTCCAATTGAAATAATTCTGGTTACTATGAGTATAAACATTGGACTATCTGATAGAATATAATACTATTTTTAAATCCAATAAACTGAAAAAAGGTTAATATATTGGATCAGAACTATTTTCATTTCAATGGTTATGACTTTGTTCAGTCTGATATACAAGACACTAGTTTAATCACTGGTTAGAACACTAGTCAGTCAGATGTACCAGACGCATCATGAGTCTGATAAATTAGATTGAATAATATAAGATTATATTTGTTTTACATTAGAAAATTTTCTATATTCATTATAAAAATATATTTTCTAAAAAACCATACTAAAACAGTTGGGACATATAAATTTAGTAAAATATATTTTTAAGAAATTGTTTCTAATTCTCAAAACTTAAAAAATGAAAAGTATAAAGTAGGACATTCGACTCAACAATATCCCCCTTTGTGGAAATAAAAAAACACAATACATAAAATTAAAAACTAATAACTTTCAAATACTTACAACTCTTTTCACTTTTATTAACTTCAAAGAGATTCATCATAGGAGAATTTTATTTTCTTATATTAACTACCCATGAGTTTATTACTTCTTTTTAGATCTGATGGAAAGTAATACTTCAGATTCTCCCCCTTAATAAAATTTATTCCTTAGATAGTTTTTTCATTTTAGATAAGATCTCCCCCATAAATAAATACTACCAAACATTATCCCCCTATAACTATTCATTCCCTTTTTAAGAAAACTCTCCCCCTTTGTGATTTACAAAAAGGAATAGGGAAATTATATAATCTTCTGAGATGTTAAGAAAATAATATATGAAACAATTTTGTCTGAATTAATTACTCATCCCATATATAAAATAAAGAACATTCATACAAAATAATTAGAAAATATTAAAACAAAAATATTTTTATAAAAAATCCATTCAAACTAAATTTTATTCAAAAGGATTTGAATTACATCAAGATTTTAGTGAAAAGAAATAATTATTTATTATATAACTTCTTAACAATCACCTTCAACTTTTTCACAACATCATGGTCCTTCTTATATTCAGCAACTGAGGATTTAAGCTTTACTATCCTATCTTTTATGACTAAAAGCCTCTAATTTTCTACCTCTAAACTTTCAACCTTTTAATTAATTTTCGTATTTTATTTCTTTAACCTGACTAACTCATATTTTAAAGATCATATCCTATTATTTTCTTCTTCCAACTTGTGAACCTTTTCTATCAAAACATTGAATTCTTCATTCTAATTGTTTGTCTTGTCATTGAATTGTTCCACAAAACTCTATCCGATACATATATTGATAACTTGTCAAATGAGTCAGCAAATTCAAGAGAAAATTTCTTCATTTCTATAACCTGATCATCATTATCCTTCAGATCATTATCATTTTTACAATATCATTTGACCATTTGATTAAAACTTTCCTTGTGTGTCTTTGATATACCTTTTAAATTTTTTAATTCAACCTCATTTTGGATCATTGATACATTTTGGATGATTTAAGATCTTGATGTGTGTTTGATTTTTAAGTAATCTCACACTTGGTATTTTGAGGGGTTTTTCTTTTAAAACTCTCACCAACTTAATATACATCACATTAATTTTAAAATCATAACTATTGAATCTCATGAAATCTTTATTATCTCATGTTTTATTCCTTTAAGTTTGCATGATTTTAATGATTTACTTTTTTAATACCCATTCCAACCACTAAATTAATTTTTTCAAACCATATTAATATGTAACTATTACACAACCCATGATTTTTGTTACTCACCCAAAAATAGAATCCAAGAATGTTTACACATATCTAAATGAAACCTGTTAATAAGGTATATTAGTTTTTCATTTAAATTTTTAGAATTATATGATATTTATAATCTTCACATGATTAATCCTGAAGTCATAGATAGAGAACCTTTACCTTTCTAGAATAAGGCATAAGCCTCCAAACCAATGAGAATTTTTTCCCAAAATCCCTCAACCCATGGATAATTTATATACAATAGAATTTAATCCATCATAACTCTAACACCTAATATGTATAAAATATATTCAACAACTAAATTTAAGCTAATAACTTAAATTATAAACCAAGCTTAATGTAGATGAAAAATAAAACGTATTTTGTCATATTGAGCATGTAATGCATGGAATAACAATTTATAAGAATCAATTTGTCATGTAAATTAAAGAATACATAATGTTTATATTTCATAAACAGTTTATAAAAACTAATATTCAGAAGGAATAAACAAATTAATTAATTAATTAATAATTTTTTTCAAAAAAGAGATATAAATATGAAAATTATTTATTTACAATTCCTAACACTTTATCATTTATAAAAAAATTAATAATTATAAGAAATACTCTCCAAAATAATAAATTTTTAACATTTTAGACTATATCATATTTTATGATAGATGGGAGGTTCTATCTATAGTAATTGATAGTTCCAATGATAAGTGTTTTCATGAAAATGAAAAAATATTGTGCATTTTGCAAGTATTTTTTACGCATAAGTTTCTTTCATATGTAAGAAATTTTCCCCACAAATCCAAAAACCTTTTGTTTGGGAAAATATCTTACATATCAAAATAAATCTAAATTTTCAAAAAAGTTAAATTTCCTACTCATGGGTAAATATCTTATACATCAACAAATTTCTTATGTATCAAAGGAAATATCATATGTATCGAGTCATATTTGATGATATACAATTTATCATTATTGCAACATGACACTCTATTTTCATACCACCCTTATTTCAGTTATATCCTATGATATCACATATTTTAGCTTAGGACATAGAGATAAATCATGGGTTCAGTGTATTTTACCTCATGATATACCCCATTCATACCCTATAATAAGCAAAAAATAGAATTACGATCTCCTATATTGTAAATCCAAGTGATCTAATGGTTAACATTTATCCATGCCATATCATATGCTATAATATGGCTCAAGAAGATTACAATATATATATATATATATATATTCTCCATAAAATTAATAAAAAAAACATGTTGATTCATTAATGAGTGTGGATTTAATACCATAGATGGGATTTTTAGGATCAACTAATGATCTTAGGAGTAGAAGAAACTCATAAAAAGGCCCAATATATCATCAATAGAATCAAAATTTAAATGAAAGCAATAAATAAATAGGCATAATTTGATCACATTAAGATCCATCTCTATCAAATATAATATAGTATTCTTAATTAGGATCATCGATTGATAACCAAATGGTTATCGTCTCCACAGGTGGTGCACCGGCTACTAAAATCCTTGTATGTTATGAGAGGACCACTAAACACTAAAGGAGTGTCATTGCCTTCTCCGTGAAGAGAAATGGTGAAAAGGGAGGAATATATATTTATCTATGAATAAACGGTATCATATTTTTTTACCAATAGGTGGATCACATCCCTTTATATAAACTCCCTTCATCTAATGAAGGGTATTAAGCGTCAACTGCCATCACATAGAAACCTTAATTTGTTATGATAACACATGCATGTTGGAGTAAAAATAATCATTGAACGTTTTGAAAATTATATCATACATTTATAACTATAAATGAATCAATCCCATTGATTTATAAATAAAGGAAACCATATGGGAAGATGTGGAAAAATTCATGCACATGATATTTCATGTCACATGTCTATTGTACACTATAATAGATACCAATATCATATGCTATGATGGAGGAAAAAACATGTCATACCATATGCTATAAATAAGGGGATATCATAAAATATGATATCTTTATTTTAGTTCATTTACAATAAGAATATTATCATAATATTTTATATTTATTTATTTCATTCACTGAGGATGAGAGGTCCTTGTGATAGATTCATTGCATTATTTTTTGGGATGGTAATCCTTGTAATAAATGAGGTATCATATTCACTTAGTATGAGAGGGAGGTCCTTATGAGGGTTAGTTATGATTAGAATATTAACCTTAGATAAGGGATTTCCTCATGAAAGTTTAGTATTATATCCTTTATTATAATGGGTATCCTCATTGTGGATATAGTATATTATCATTTAGGTTTGGTATATCCTATTGGAAACTTTATATCATTACTCATAATAGTGTTCCTTGGAATTGTGTATCATGATATTAAGTGTATAACTCTATTTCAAGGATTGATGGTATGGTTTGACATAACATAGGGAGTTTTGGTTTTCCTCAACGGGAACTACTAAGGCTAATAATTATTTCATTTTAGATCTATATTTTCACTCCACACCCAGTTTTCTATGAATAGTAATTGGGTCAAGTTTCCATATGGAATCAAGTGTGCCTACCCATACGCCAAAGGCTACCGACTATAAATGAGGACCTAGGGTGTGACTGTGTGGAGACTATGCCCTCGTATTTGAGTAATATAATAGCTAAAAATAAAAAAACATGGTACAACATAATAATAAACTGAAATTGGAATCATATAAATATAAATAGGTGATAATGAATGAAATGTGTTAAGGTACCAAACAACCATTCCATATACACACTAACTGTCCATTAGGATGCTTACATATACAAACTATAATAAAGAAAATAAAAACATTAGATCCATAATATATAGAGCCATACCAAATAACAAGCTCCATGTGAAAATCTGATCCATCCTTCTTGGTCAATTGTAAGCCTCAACCTAACTTGTGCTTGCAACCATGTGAATGTCTACTCAGTTACCCAAGTACAATAGAGGGTTGAGTAAGGTGTTAGTACAAAACTCATTAGGGAACCACCAATGTAGTTTTGTACATATCTATTAAAATCAGTGTATATACACGTGAACTACTCAATTAAATAATAAAACATTTAACTTCTAAAAATAAATTAAATAACTAATTTTATACCTACGGCCTGATGGCTATCCTATCCTAACCATACATTATTTATCCTATGTCAAAAATATCTCTGAGAAATTTATGTCACCGTATGGGGATATAAGTTTTAGCCTTGGTATCACCCATACTCACCCCCACTAAATATAAGGTAGGATTCAAGGTATCATTTGGACATCCTATAAATAAGGAACTGAGTAGATTCATGGGTATATTAGGTATACCACTCAATCTTTGAGTAACTAGTGGAAGGTGGATTATCAAAAATCAATAAAAAATGAAGGCCTTCAGACCATTGGAGGAGTAACTAGTGGAATCCATACAATATCTCGACATTCCCTATTCTAGACCATTGTAGGAATCCTAGGTCCCTATCCATAGGCAATCAAGACTTATAAGTTGGAATAAATTCCTAAGGGAATTACCATTAGGAAATATATAAGGAATACTCTCCCAATTAGAGATGATAACTCTTCATCCATCAATCATTATCTCTACATCATATTCCTAGATATCTCTAGGAGACTCAATCATAGTGTTCCCATATGATCCTAGAGAGTATCCTAGGTATCAATTTAGGTAATCATCATGAGTTTTGGGGATGTCATAAAAATATAGTGCTTGGGAAAAATTAAACTACATTGAACCCTCTAGAATCATCTATCATCTAATGTACTTGGAATCCTGTGTGATGTGATAACTAATATGGGTTTACGAGATGCCTTCAAAAACCTCCTCTATTTTCATGGTGCACGGAGGAATCCCTGAGATAATAGGAATTACATAAATAGTAGTATCAAATATTGGATCCTAATCTCACTAGGAATCTAAGTCTTTACATGTATTGATTATAATCAATTCAAACATTAAATTTCCCTTAAATAAACATCTTCATTAATTAAGAGATGGGTCCCGATATATCAGGAATCCAACTATATATTTATTTACTATCATACATAAGGTATAAAAGTATAAAAATACACATGGTTATAACTATATACAACCTACTGATTTGTCACATTTAGGATTCAAGTGGAACAAAAATCCAATGTAATATATAGCTATGGTTGGGTCCTAGGTGTCCTTGGCACCCGACCACATAATTAGTTAAGGGTGGCATGTCACTCAAGCACTACTGGTTCATTTATAGTCTTCTAATTTTATTAAATTACAATTTAACTGATTAATAAATTTATACTTATCATGAAGGGTTGTTCAAATTATAAAACCATTCCTATCATGTCACTGGACTTAGTAGCCATGCCGATTAGTCCATTTTTTTAGGGAATACTTTTTTCATCACTTTTTTCTCACAATTCTCCCTTACTAGGGTCTTAACATGATTGGGCATCTTACTCAGGGTTCCCTCCATGTTCTACCTCAAGGATGAATCTCATCTCTAAGAATAAGAGCACCCCTAAGATGTACTGTCTAACACATAAAGACCTTCAAGGTATTGATGAAATTAGGTGGTTGGTATTAATGTGATTACATAAATCTTACTTGGGGTTCCCTTCAAGACCCAGATCAAGTCCAAATCCCATATCTAAGAAGAATAAAACCCCTAAGAAGTAACCTCTAACACGTCAGTGTCTTTGAGGACTTTATGAAATTAGGTGGTTGGCCTTTGGTTCATGAATAATCCTCAAGGCCAACCATGATAGTTCAAAAGAACTACCTACTTAAAAAAGTCATGAATTCACCCATGTATAGATGCATTAGTCTCTCTCACCCATTCCCAATTTAGGAATCTCCATTAGGGTCCATTTCAATCTAAGGTAGTGGTCTAAGGTAAGTTCATGGCCTATGATGGATGATAAATTTCATCGGTTCCCAAGGGACCAAAGTGTCCCTTGGAACTTCATTCTATATATACAGGTAATGGAACCTATTTCATTTTAAATGATTTAATATAGTTATTTAAGTATTTTAATTAATTTACTTGAACAATACATTTATTTAAGGGTATCTCTCTATCAATGGTGGAACCTCATCATATCACACAACACATACACATAAGAAATCTAGTTAAAGGGAAAGTATGATACACCACATACCTCATAAAAAGCTTTCTAGATTGCATCTAAGGTCCAACAACAACTTCCAAGGCCCATCTAAGACAATCAAGTTCTTACCAAAAAATCAAAACTCCATAGTTAATTAATTATAATCGTGTTATAGTTAATTAATTAATCTCAAAAAGTTATTAATAATTAAACTATTTTATTTAAATAGTCATAATTCCCAAATTCTCATCAGTCAATCTCATCACACTGAAACTACAACCAATGACCCATCAACAACTCATGGTATACCCATGACCTCAAATAGTGAAAAATACCTAACTCATGGGATCAAAAAAATTTACAAAAAAAATTAATTTAATCGTAAAATTCAAGAAAAATCATCACGGTATAATACTTCAATGAAACGGCGTGTGGTAACATGCGTACAACATCTCTATATGCCTTCTTCCTAGGAAGAGTGGAAGCCCCGTCATTAGTGTTTGATTCCACCATGATCTGGTGGAATCAGAATCAAAATTATTAACCTGAGAAATGGAAATTATGATGAGATGAAGAGAAATACAATAGAGAAGAGCATAGGGTTGGACTTACCTCAGATCATTGGGAAACACCAAGTAAGAACACCCCCTTGTAAGGGGGGCCAAGGTAGAGTAATGGGAAGGCCCCTTGGCCATGAAGGAGAGAAAGTAGAGAGAAATGGGGATTTCCCCTCTAAATAATTAGGGGGAAATTATAATCCCCCCCTAAAATTACACAGGCTAGACGGTGGCACTACTATAGCATTGGTTTCAATAGCCACTCAACTCCTCTTGGTGATCCTATGAACCCTTAGGATGACTCCTGAGCCTTTTTTCCATGTACAATTCTAATATTGGTGTGTTTAAATCCTTGTAACTTAGTTCCAAATCCATTTGTAAAATTGAATAGGAAACATGTTCAAAAATTAATTTTCTTCTTGAATTTCAAAATATTGTTCAGACACAAGATCTAACAACCTCTAAACCTTAACACTTATTATCCCTAAGAAGTGTCATTGGGCATCCAAAAGAGTATCCTGGCCTACCTTGTTTGTGAATTCCTACTCAAATGGATATATTTCATCTATTAATTCCCAATGCACTTTCAAAGGTCCACATTAAACATAAAATTATTAGATTGAAAATACTCGATCCAATACTTGTAACAATATCCAGAACATCAAGACAACACTTACTCAGGTCCATCTACCCTTATAAATGCTTATTTCATTATCTGGTTAATCACTTATCCTATGGTGCTCCCCGCCATAGGTTCTTACCTTCAATATCCAATCCTAGTCCATGGTGACTCCACCATTAGAATTATTTATCAAAACACACCCCTAGCATCCTAACAAAATATTATCATGGTTCGCAACTCACTACACCTAATCACACATGAGAAAGCTACTCTCATCCCTCGATTCCAATTAAAATTAGTTGAATTACAGTCAACCAAGTTCAAATCTGTTGGCATTAACTTTTCATTGAAAATCCCCAGACATCCCTCAAAACATTTCCATTAAATCCCATATGACATGCTCGATGTGGTTTTCAGCTCACCGCATCCCATATTACACAAAATATGAGTTGGGCTTCCTTAGGCCAACTCTTTTTATAAATGCTCGAATCTCATTTTTGATGCATTTTCAAATACCCGAACTCAGTGATCCTGATCTAGGAGACACCCATTGGTCATCCCAGCATGCTCAATGGCTTCCACACCTGAATCTTGGTATAACTCCACATCTAGATCACTAGTCAACTGATATTCTTTCATACTTTATACAAGCACCAAAACATTCCTAATCTAAACCAATCCTGACACCCACACTCAGACTCCACCTGATACCATATTTGAACCTAAACCTAGAATTCACCAAGGAATATAGTAGCACTTAGTTCATTTATCCAGTGTCATTATAATTCCAAAATGACCATCTAAAAACTAATCTCACACTCTCATGGTTCTTATCACATTAGGGTCACACACTCATGACCTACATTTCACTCTCCACCTTAGAAGAATCCTTGTCATCACACCACCAAAACAATATTCTAATTACCATGGACCATACCTCATCCAACACTGAATATGATGACTGGCATGACCAAAACCCACTCATTCTCAAGTTCCAATTAAAACATCACTTATCATCAATTTTTAACCCATGAAAATGGAATCTACAGCATTTTCCAAATTCCATTTCAAAATAGTTTCAAAACCCTCAAGTCATTCCTTGGACTATACTACCATTAAATTTGTGTTGCTCCTTCCAAGATACTCTTACCTCAAACTAGGAAACACTTTCCTTTTATCTATCCCTCGACACTATGACTTTTTAAAAATGCATGTCAAGGTCCAAACTCGGGTGGACCATTCCATGGAACCTGATCCATTTCTAAATTTTACCTCATCAATGGGAAATCCCTTAATTTCACCCAAATATCTAATTCACCACACCTAGAAGCATCTCATTTGAATCCATTAATACTCATACCATGCCCAACCACTCACTGATGTTCAATTTAAGTAGTTACAGCATGAAACTGAGGTGTACTAACTCAACCTATATAGAGGGTGTACAATCCCATATCACCTAATCCCTCACCCATCTCACACTCCCATAAGAAAAAAATCACCAAGGCTAATCTGGCCGTGCTCCATGGTATAGGTTATGATCACAATGGAAGCAACTATTTGGCATGGCTATCTCGGATTTTTAGTCTTAATTTATGAATATTCATTGGTGTACATAATGATAAACTTCATGACCAAAAGAATTCATATATTACTTAACTAGATTAAATGATAGAACCAAAATAGGAGAATATTCACATATAATTTATAATTAATATATGAGTAGATATATAATTACTTAAACATGTAATTCTTTCTTCATTGATGATATGGTTGACTAGATCTTGTCATGACATAATTGTGATGAGAGATCTATGTGAATAATCCCTCTAAAAGTGATCTAGACATGCATCACAATCTTTGAACATCACTGTAGAATTGTCGGGTTCTAGTACAACCAGTCCCGATCGCTTTTTCCATTCATGGTTGATTATGGTGGAATTCTTCTTAAAGTCCAAATAAATATTGGTTTTATATTAATGGATTGAGAGAGGAGGAGAAGTAGATAGTTAATTATAGATCACTATATATCTCTCTAGATCTTGAGATAGCTTCTCTCTATTTGTTGTGCATAACTAGAGAGTTTTAGGAAGTGATATAATTAGATATTTATAAAGGTGGGTCTAGGGTTGGAAATTTTCACATGCTCTCCTTTAAAATTCATTATATCTTAGTGAAATGCATGTCTTAATAATTATATAATTATTATTCACTTGAAATGTGAAAAACCTATGAATAAATATCATTTATATTATTTCCAATAATACCTCTAAGCTCGGTCCACTTTTCCTCCTCACCATTTACCAATCCCTGAATAATGGAAATTTATTTAACAAATAAATATTACTACATTATTTTTCAATAAATATAATAAATATTATATTCACCAAACCTTGAAAATAAATATTTATTATTATTATTATTTAACTTTCTTATTATTTTGAATAACTTGTGATTCAATCTTAGTGATAAACCAAACTCAAATAAATATTATTTATTATAACTTTTTGAATTCAATATTGAATTCAACTGAGATTACATATACACTTAATGTGTTCCCCTCTATGCCTCTTTCCCAGTGGAATTAGGTATTACCACATAAAGTCCAAGGTTAGAATATATCAATATACCAAGGAACCTGTAGATAAATAATTTAATTCCTCACTGAAATTCAACCTCCTACGAACACTTACCATGTATTATAGTCACTTTATCATGATATCTCAAATCAATAAGGTTTCATACTAGTTTCATCAACCTATGTGCTTGATGTCTCTTTCTTTGAATTTCAGAAAATGAACTTTCCCACATATCACTATATCCATGTATTTATCTAGGAAGTTCCATTCCCATCAAAGGACCTCAGGTATAAACTTCCATAAAAAGACATAAAGGATAAATCCTTTCTCGCATTATCCTTTGATTCAATATCACTCATGACATACCCAACGTATACTACCTCTCTGTGAGCATATTTCATAATGGTTTTCATTAATACATCAAAGTAAATGACTCATGATATTCATTAATGAAAATATTAAATTCTAAGGATTAATATACACATCTATAGATATAAACATCCAATGATACATAAAATGTGTATTTCCTATTGGTGGGCCTATTTCTCATAGTAACTTGTACTGAAAATTACCAAAGGAAAGCACCATGAGAAGGTGCCTCAAAGTCCTATGAGTCTCCTCCCATGATATCCTATATTATATTGTCCCATCAAATTATATCATTTAACTATAGAACATATATTCAAGAATATTATCATATAACCTCTAGGTTCTCATCATATTAGGTAACTACTATGACCTTTTAGTGTGGAATATATTCTTAGGACATTATCACATACAAATTTCATATATAGGAACAATCATGTTTTGATAAGAAATTTCATTAATAATTAATACATATAATTAAGTAATTAGAAGTTAGTTCTATAAAAAAACTCCAACAGACTCCCACTTTTACTAAAACCAACTATTAATAACCTTTAGTCCACTAGCTCTCATATGATATTTATTACTCTACTGAGATAGAGACATCATCAGGGTTCCACCACATTTTCCTTCATGGATACTCTACTCACTACAAATTCGCCTCATTGAGAAAAATACCTTAAGAGATGAAACTTACAAATATATGCTTTATCCTTTGATGAAACCCTATCTCTTTGGAAAGAGCCATTGCTACAGTGTTATCATGGTATAATATAATAGGGTCATAATTAATATGCACCACATCAATCTCTTGGAAAAGGTTTCAAATACAAAATTCTTCATTAGCTACATCTAAATCTAAAATATACTCAGACTCTATTGTAGATTGGTGACAAATGGTTTCTTTGAACTCTTCTAGGTCATAATTCTTTCATTAATACTAAATACATATCCTAAATGTGACTTCAAAGCATTATTATCTATCTAAAAGATAACATCTATATAGACTATAACAACTATCTCTTCATCTCCTCTATACACCAAGAACATATCCTTAGTTCACCTCAGATACTTAAGGATATCCTTAACAGGATTCCAATGTTTTTCACATGGATCTTCTTGATATATATCTTCCATGATCAAAGAATAGTAAACATCAAGAATCATATATAACATGACATACATGATGTATCCTTTCAAAAAAGTTTATGGGATATTTCTCATTCTCTATCTTTCCTCTTGTTTCTGATGACACCTTTTTGTGGAAATATGTATACCAAGTGATAGTGGAACCAATCCCTTCTTGGATTGTTCCATAATAAACCTCTTCAGTATTTGGTCAATGTATATACTTTAACATAGTCCATGTAGCCTCTTGGATCTATCATGTATGATCTTGATCCCTAGAATATAGGATACTTCACTTAAGTCCATGGAGAATCACTTTCTCAACCATTCCTTGACCTCCTGTAAGGTTTTTATCTCATTTCTAATTAGTAATATGTCATAAACATATAATACTATTAAAATTATTTTACTCCCAATAAATCACTTCTAAACACATGGATCACATTTTTTCTTGATGAAACCAAATTATTTTATGCCTTCATCAAACCAAATGTTCCATGACTTAAATGTTTACTTTAATCCATAAATATATCTCTTCAACTTTCATACCTTTTTGGAATTTCCAAAATTCACAAACCATTTTGGTTGTGTCATATAAACATCCTCATGAAGGTTCCCAATAAGTAAATTAGTTTTCACATTCATCTTCCAAATCTCATAGTCATGGTAAGCTGCTATGGAAATAAAAATTCAGATGTATTTAAATAATGAAATTGGGTAAAAGGATTCATAATATCCAATTACTTGAGATTTTATAAACTCTTTATCCACTTGTTTATATTTATAGGTACCAATATGACCTTCCATTTTAGTATTTCTCTTGAATATCCATTTACACCCAACGATATTTCCATCAGCAAGTGGATTAATCAAAATCCAAACTTTATTTTGATACATGGAATTTATCTCAGAAATATTAGATTCTTTCCATATTTCTAATTTGGATCTCTCTAGTACCACCATTTATGTGAGAGATTTATTATTTTCAACCAATAATGATTCACCATATTCTATGACTAGAAAACGATATCTTTTTTATTCTCTAACCTCTATGGTGCTCTTATGCAGTACTTGTGTTTTAGGAATAACTTTTTCCATAGGGACCTGTGGAATCTGTCCCTATACCAACTATTGTGTATCTTGAGTATCAACTTCATTGAAGTAAATATTTCTCCCACTATTATCCTTGATGATGTTATCCCTCTATATAAATATAGTATATATTTTTATGGTTAATTTCTTCTCTAAATGGTTGTATAGGTACTATCATTTTATTTCCCTATGATAACCTACAATGATACACTTTGTACCTCTGGGTGATAGTTTGTTTCATGATATTTCCTTGATAGATTCCTCAAAATCCCATGAATGGATATGTGAAAAATGGGTTTATTTACACTCTATAACTCAAATGTAATACCATTTTCCATTTCATTTGGTACTTGATTTAGAAATTATATTATCGTGTGTAATACATATCCCCAAAAGGATGATGGAAGGTTTGTGTGACTCATTATTGACCTTACCATGTCCAGCAAGGTACATTTTCCTCAATTCACTAACATTATTCTACTATATTTTATATGGTGGAGTGAGTTGGGATAAAATCTTATACTCCCATATAAAGTCAATAAAATCTTAGTTAAGATATTCACCACCTCGATCCTGTAAGGTCCAAGTTGTGTTTTGGTTATATTTTTTGTCAATAAGATCAATATATAGAATGTTAGAAGTTGTAAATGAGGAGAAATGGTTAAATGGTTTTCATAAAGACCTTATGGATATATATTTCCAAATATAGAAGATCAGACATATGCTCTAAGAAAAATATCTGATGATGATTTTTTGATTGTTCAACTATTAATAAATTATGAAGAAGTCTCATGATACATGATGAATTGTGTGAAAGAAAAGAAATTGAGATTTGGTATCCAAATAGAATTTATAAAATAATCTGATCAATTAGATGAACCAATACATCAGATGAACCAATCCATCAAAATTCTCTGAAGATGAAGAGTGTGAGAAATTAAACTTTCTAGATTTTTGTCAGGATGATAATCCATAAGCAACATATTTTCATCAGATATAGTACATTTGACTTCCCTAATTATATCATATGGACCAGATTTGTTAAGATCAATCAATTAGGTAAGCTAATGACACTGATAGGTCATCAGATGTAGAATACCTGATCAAGGACATAAGGTGACATCAAGTTCCATCAAACTATATTCTTTGGACACAATTGATCCGATGTAGATGAGTCGAAAGAGTCTCTAAAAAAATAATTCTTTAGGCATGTTGAGTTTCTATTAAAGTGGTTGCAGTAAACTGAAGTCTTTAAAAGTTACAAAAATGCAGTCAGCCATTTTCAATTGGCTTAAATCATAAGAGTGATAATTCAAGTTTTTTTGTTTTTAGTAGGTCAAGAGAAAATGTCAGATTTTTTTTAATTTGGTCAAGATTCATCGAATAATATTTAACAATAATTCATTGAATGAATATTTAACACTGATCCATCAGATGAAAAAAATCCATCAAACACATTTTTTCCATAATGTGAATAGATGATTGAGAATGTTTCAAGTGGGTCAATAGGACTTGAAAGATGATGAGTTTTCTGAATTATCATTTTTGGATAGATGTTTTAGAATTCAAGAAGAGTTTTAAATATTTAAGAAGTTTGTATAAGTCATCAGAAGAGTTCAGAAGAGTTGAAATGGTCAAAGATGAAGATCAAATGAACATGAAATTAAGGATTTTGGAATTTGAGTTAGTGATGAATAAAAATGGTTTCCTGCCAAAGTCACTTTTTAAGAACCTATAAATAGAAGTACATGATGCATCATACTATGTAACTGTTCACATGTATGGAAATTTGATGTTTTGACATTTTTTCGATAGGTTTATATCCTAACCAAAGTTTTATTTCAGGTTGAAGTTGAGAATACCAGAGAAATTTTCATTGGATAGAGTAACTTTCATAAAATTTTGATCGGATAGAGTCCTAGAATATTGAGTTATATTGGATAGAGAAGTTGTGATTTTCTGATTTAGTTTGTACTCATTTGAATAAGGAAGATCATACGGTCAGTCTTGCTATATCAGATGGAGTTTCACTAGATGAATTTATTAGATAGAGCTCCTCTAAACATTTCATTATTGACTAAAGTATAGTGAGAATAATCAGATGGAGGCCAATTAGATGGAGACCATCAGATAAAGGTAACCAGATGGAAGTCAAAAGGACTGACTTTTTCTAAGTAAGTTTTCTAGAAAAAATTCAGGAAATTTGAGTTTGATTGTATTCATGTTTTCTATAAATCTAGAGAAAGTTTCAAGACCAAAAATTCTTAAAATAGTTGTTTAATTTCTTAGATATTGCACACAGGTGAAGTTAATCTTGTTTACTTGTGGTGGAAGTTAATAAATTTATGAAGTTGATCATAAAAGAAAAAGAAATAATATTATAGTTATGGGGTATAACTAGTTGTTGAAGAGGATTTTTTATTAGGGTGTATGACTATCTATGAAAAAAAATTATATGAAAAGAATATTTGGGGGTATAATCAACTATATCAAGAAAGTTTACTACTAGTTTGTAGAACTATTTTCTACTTTTTCCTTTGGGTTCTAGAAAAAAGTTAGCAAAGGAATCTATGTTGGGGGAACTAACCAACATGGAAAGGAGTGGGTCTTTATACCAAAACTTTTAAATATTATGTGATTCTATTTCTTTGTTTTTGTTTCGTATAAAAGGTGAGGTTAAGATTTCTAGTTTAGTGGATCATTCTCTGACAAGTTTTTATAGGTTAAGAATGTTTTCTCAAGAAGTTATGAAAATTTCATATAAAATTGAAAGTGATCATAGATTTACCCCCCCCCCCCAGTGATATCGATCCTTTAGGGAACTTCAATTGATATCATAGGTAGGTTCCTTTTGAAATATACATCTCTAAGAATAGATAACATAAATCTAATGAACAATAGGGTTGTTCCTGTTTTGATGGAAGAAACTACCATAGTTAGAAGAATAGGATTTTACCCTATCTTTTATCTCTTGGGATTGAAGTTAGAGATGAAGCTATAATGGTATTTTATCTCATTAATGAATTTTCTATGACAATGGATGATAAGAGAAGTTTATAAGCTAATATAAAAACTCATAATTCTATGTTTTTGGATCTTATAGAAAATGTTTATGAAAATATTATGGGGTTTCTAACAACCAATAACATGTGGGAAAAGCTGAGAAGTATCTATAAAGGAAATGATAAAGTTAAAGAAGGAAAGTTAAAAATATGGAGGATTAGCTTTGAAGATATAAAAATGGTTGATGAAGAAATTATTGATTATTACTTTACAATAGTAAATGAATTTGTGAGAAACATCAGAGTTTTTGGTGAGAAGTTGTAAAATTCTACTATTATTAATAAAATGATGAGAAATTTTCTAGATAGATTTGATATTGAAGTTTCAACTTTAGAAGATCATATAGATTTATCATTCGATGAAATTAAGAATATTCTTGTGGAATATGAAATGAAAAAATTTCCTTTTTCAAGAAAACATCTAGGAAATATATTTCATTCAAAGACTTTTTAAAGGTAAAGAATAGAGATAAAGAAGTTGTAAAAGAATTAAGTAATTTAGAAGAATAAAAAGAATCATAAAATTTTAACACAATTTTTTCTCACCATTCTATAATATTCAACTTGAGAAATTAGAATAGAAAAGGTAAAAGTTCTCTCAAATATTGTAATTATGAAGGGAAAGGAAATTTTTCAAAAAAAATTCCTAGGAATAAAATCAAGGAGTATGAGTCTAAAGAAGGAAAATTTTCCTTATGATAATAAGAAGATAAGTTACCTGAGAAAAAGTAAGAAGGGTGATTCCTTATCCAGTGATGAATCTTATTATCAAGTGAAATTCCTTGATCAAGTTATAAATGGGAGTTTTTAATCAATAATTGATGATGATTTTTAAGAGAGAACAAAACATGAGTGGATTCTTAAAGAAAATTTGGAAAAATAACTTGTGTAGAATACTCAAATTAATAAATAAGGAATAAAGTTGAAGATTTAAGAACCCAGGTTTTTTCTGTGAAAGACTTTGGAATATTCTTGATGATATTCCAGAGCAGCGCCTTCAGACGGCGTGCGATTCCGAGCCCCGGAGTGGCCGGAATTAAATTTTCAGTGCGTTCACACTGGAAACGCCAAATAAATGGGATAACTCCTAAAAGGAGTTCCGGATCAGAGATCTGAGTGTACGGATGGTTCCGGAATGGGGTTTTTACCCTAGGAACAACATAAAACTTGTCGGCGCGGGATGTTTGGACCCCTCGCTTGCTTTCGGAAGGTTAAACGGATAAATTAACTAATTAATTTATTCATTTAATGTTGAAACTCAAGTATCTCTTAAACGGTGGCTCAGATTGTAAAATCAAGAGAACCATTGAATTTGGAGCGTGCCGTTTACCCTAGGAGGGGTATAAGTTTTGCGGGTGTGGGCTGTCTGTGAAAAATGCCCCGAGGAGTGTTTTCGTAATTTGGAAGCTTTGGGCGTTCAGCTTTATAACTTTAAAACGGAATCTCGGAATCAAATTCCGAGACCACCGTTGTTCTCGGGAGGTGGTTTTTACCCTAGGGTAGGCTTAACCTCGACCCTTTGGGCGTTTCGGGTGTGGGTCAAAAATTGAATATTAAATTAATTAAAATTTAATTAATTTAATTTTTTTTTCTTTTTAAACCCTCACCCCACCCATCTCCTTCCCCTTTCCCCTGGCATCCCCTCCTCTACCTCTCCTCCTCCTCCTCCGGTGAGGTAACTCTGGCAAGGCGACGGCGCGGCAGCGGATCGCCCATGAAGCTTCGGGCAACACCCCTGTAGGTAGGAGGTTTTCTTTTGTTGCGTTTTTATTCCCGAACCTCCTTTGAATCCAAATTTTAGTGTCGGATTGCTGTTGTATTTTTGAATTAACCACATGAATACGTATTCGAGTTTTTCCTCTTTCCATCGCTTGTTTCGGTTCGTAAATCCGAGTTGCGAGGAGGCTACAGCGGCCCGGCGAAGATTGCAGGAATTTTGGGTTGTTCCGGCCGGTTTGGGTACTCCGACGGTCCGAGGCGCGGCAGCACGGGCGAAGGGCGGCGGCGGCTTCTCCTCGGAAGGCGGCGGGTTCCTTGGTGTTGGCCGGGGCTCGCGGAGGGCAAGCGGCATCCGGTGGTGGTGCCAGGTGGAGGCGCTGCGCGGCGGAGAAGAAGCACCGGCCGGCTGCGCCGGCCGGTTGACGCGGTGCTCGGGGTCGTGGTGCGCGACCCCGCTCGGGAGGCAGAGACCCGCTGAGCGCGGGTCTCCTCATAGAGAAGCGACCGGCCTCGTAGATGGTCGGCTTGGAGGCGTGCGGTCCGCGTGGGTGAACCGCGGCTGCGGCGGTTCGGCCGGCCGAGCCGCGGACCGGCCGGCTTGAGCCGGTCTAAGGGGTGTGGATCGGCCGGACCGGTCCGGACCACCCCCACCTGCGTCCGACGGCATTAAAATGTCGTAACTCTCAAACCGTGGTTCAAAACTTCGTGTCGTCTGCGGCGACGCGACCTTAAAATAGATATTAACTTTTTGAAATGGTTTCAGGAATTTTTAATTCTCGAAACGAGGGACCTCGGAGGCGTGACGCGTCTTTAAGTGGACGAGCGTTTTTCCAGAGATTCTTGTTTTGGACGGCGCAGACGCATCCGACATCCGTTTTGAGCACCGTCAGTGGATTTGGGACCCTAGCACCGAGGCAGAGCTTTCTAGGGTGGTTCCAGGCGTTGAGGCCGAAGTTGAGGCACGGAACCCACGACCCGTCTTTTGAGCTGCGTGCAGCGTTTCACGACTTTTCCATTGGACGTCCGTTCGGGGCGCGCAAGCAGTCGTTTCTGGATGTTTTTTCCGAGGGGATTGCAATGGTGCAATTTTCCCTCCCTAATTTGGCATGAGGGTGCGGGGCCCACGAGGGCCGTTTCGGGATTTGACGGTGATTTCCAGATTTATCACCGGGTGTCCGTTTTGGACAAGTGAATAGTCCATTTCATGTACTTTTTCGAGAGGATCGCAACGGTGCGATCTGTTCATTGTGTTTCGGGACCGGGATGCGGGTCCCACAAAGCGTCGCTCGTGTGCGGTGCGCCGGAATGCACCTTTTCTCCGGATATCCGTTGCACTCGTTTGAGTAGTGCTTTTGACGTGTTTTTTTGAGGGGGTCGTAATGGTGTGAGGCGCTCGACTATTTTCGGGGCCGAGGATCGGGATCACGGGGCGTCGTTCGGGCGTGAGGCGGTGTTGGTGACTTTTCCATCGGATATCCATTTGAGGCGAGTGAGTAGTCTATATCGCGTGTTTTTCTGCGAGGATTACAATGTTGTGATCCGTTTGGTTGTGCGGAGCCTCTTGCGCGATCTTGTTAAATGTGGAAGCATGAAAGGTGGTCTGGTGGTGGTTCGTCCTACCATGTATGTAGCAGACCCTTGGCGTGTGATCGCGCACTCTTGGGAGAGTGTTGTAAATGATTCATAAGATGTGGTTGGTCGTGCTGGGGACTTTGAGGTAGAGATGTTACGTCATGCCTTCGTGTTGACGTTGGGTGCCGTGTGCACGATAGCCCTTTGCTAGAGATGTGGTATAC
This sequence comes from Viscum album, assembly GCA_963277665.1. Lineage (NCBI taxonomy): Eukaryota > Viridiplantae > Streptophyta > Magnoliopsida > Santalales > Viscaceae > Viscum > Viscum album. Next base: position 1,259,983,641 of record OY728132.1, on the reverse strand, counting down.
TCTGGGAGTATACGAGAGCGATTGGAGATACGTGTGGTTTGTACCTGAGACGTTCGTGCGCTTGGTTGGGGTTGACTTGGGGCCACACGTCGTGTGGGCCCCATGTGCGTGTTGTGTTCTTCTTTGCGTACTTTGACCTCTCACGACGTAGAGGGTCCCTCTATGCTCGTTTGTTGACCAGCAGGGTGGAGCTTTTCCCTTGACTCTGTGATCATTTGTTTGACCAGCAGGGTTGAGTGGTCTCCCCCTGGTTTCGTTCTCGATGGATCGGCCAGTGGCGGTACTAGTGACACCTAGTGATGGAACAGGCACTGAACCCCTTTGGGTGAGTTGTGCTAGAGTTGGGTGGTTGAGCGATATCCACTACGTGTATGGTTGGCCAGTGGTGTACCCTCCAGTAGAGATGGCTAGAGTAGTTATGAGTTCTACCCTCCAGCGGGGCTGGGCAGTGGGTTACTCATCGACTTCTTCGAGTTTACCCTCTAGTAGGGCTGGGCAGTGGGTTTCTCACTAACTTCTCGGGTTTACCCTCCAGTAGAGACTGGGCAGTGGGTCACCCGACACACTTTGGGTCTACCCTCCAGCAGAGACTGGGCAGTGGGTCCCTCGACGACCCCTTAGGGTATACCCTCCAGCAGGGTTGGGTAGTGGGTCGCCCGTCGTCTAGTTCCAGGTTTACCCTCCAGCAAGGCTGGGCAGTGGGTCGCCTAACGGCTTATTCCAGGTCTACCCTCCAGCAAGGCTGGGCAGTGGGTCGCCTGTCGACTTGTTATGGTTTACCCTCTAGCAGGGCTGGGCAGTGGGTCACCCAATATCGTATCCTAGGTCTACCCTCCAGCGGGGCTGGGCAGTGGGTCGCCGGATGATGTATTATGGTTTACCCTCCAACAGGGCTGGGCAGTGGGTCACCTGATATCTGGTAATGAATTACCCTCCAGCAGGGCTGGGTAGTGGGACACCTATTGGCATTCAAGATTCAGTCATTTCGACTAGGCTAGTCTGTGGCTTTCCTCCGTGATTACCGGAGCGGGACCCTTGGTTGTACGGGTTAGTGATGGAACGACTTTGACTTTGAGGAGACCTCTTGACTGCAGGGCAGTGATGAGGTGTGGTTTGACTTTCCCTAGAATTCTCAAGTACGAGGGGCACCTTTCCCCATCGAGACGTGTTCTTGTGACGTGATCTAAAACTGTGCGGGCGAGTCAATGCCGCCCAAAGCGGATAGTGTCGAGGTGTGGTGATTGAGCCCCTTGGATTGTGGTTCGGGGAAGACGTGTGGGATGCTGGGCATCGATGGTGTTACTTCTGGGACTGTTGGCTACTCGTTTTCTTGGGCTGAGCTGTGGGATGGAGATCCCCTTACGACCTTGTTTGGGCTTCTTGACAGATCATATGGATGTATATACCTTGTTCTAGTACCCACTTCTTGGGTTTGGTTACTCTCCTTCCAGGAGAGGCGAAGACACATGGGGTATGCCACAGGCTTTCCGTGTCTAGCTTCTCATGGTTGGACGAGTCTACTCTCCTGCTATAGGTAGCGAAGACTCGACGGGAAGTTAATCTTCTCACCGTTTCCAGCTCCTTGTGTCTGAATGAGTCTACATTCTTTCCTCTTGTTGGGTTGATCTGGACTCTAAACTGTACTCCTTACTGCACTTTCAGTTGTACTCCTTTACTTTTCCTATTCGCTCTACTGCTCACCCTTCGGTACCTCCTTTGTCGCTCCCTCGAGCCTTCGGGGTATCCTACTGAGTATTTTTATACTCACCCCTTCTTGGGCTTTTCCCGCACTTGGTGTGCCCTTGCAGACGATGGACAGGTGGAGTGTGACTTCAGAGGAGCTTAGGATCTTGGGAGCTTGGACCGCATGCGGTGGTCGGAGTCGGGTTCCAGGTGGGGGACCCTTCTAGCTGTTTTCCTTTTTGTTTACCTGTTGCTGGGTTGTGGCACTTTTTGGTTGGGCGTGTGTTTTTCCCCTTTTCTTTTCAGTGTTCCTTCAGCTTTCTTTGTACTTGTAGAGGTCGATGCACTTGGTGGTATATATATAGCAGTTTCCCCTTTTCTTTGCTTGTTCTTCCTTTTACTATACACTTTTGCATTGAGTGTGCTGCATGTGTGTGTGTACAGGTACTTAGGCAAAGGCCTCCCCGAGTTGTTGTTCCTTCGGCGCTAGTCGCCAGCCCCTGGCCTATGGAGGCGGGCTTGGGGTAGTTGCGGCTCGAGCCCGGGTAGGGTCGGGTCGTGACAAAGTGGTATCATAGGTGGTTCATTCCTTGGGGCGTTGTGCGGACGTCCCTAAAAAAGGAATTGGTTGGGATTTAGGGAAACAGTGTTGACATGTCTCGAGAGCAGCTCTCTGGCCAGGGAGTCTAGTGATGGTGCGGAGGCCAACGTATCCATTCACCAGGACTTTGATAACCCGCTTGTCGACTCGGCATGCTGAGACACTTGTTGTAGGGAAAACTTGTTTGTGCATCACATAGGACTGAGTCTTAACTGTCCTTCTTGAGTCAGCTCCCCATCGTTGTTGTTGGTATATGCATTATGCTCATCTGACCGCGGCACTCCTTGATAATATTCAGGATGTCTCCGCGAAGACAGCCAGCCAAGATACCATCTTTGGTTTGTGACGACGACCCTGTGAGCTATGAGGCCACAGTCTAGGACTCATCATGCGAGCCCCTTTCTCTGGGTGGGCTGGTAGCAGCACCCCCACCTGTTGAGCAGCAGGCAGTTTCAGCAGAGCAGGCTGAGATTGAGTGTAGGTTGAGCGCGCTCCGTGAGTTCCAGCGGCAGAGGCCGCTGAGGTTCAGTGGTGAGCTAGACCCTCAGGCAGCAAAGGTTTGGCTAGTGGCATTGGTTCACCTTTTCAGGCTTGTGCAGACGCTGACAGATCAGAGAGTGGCTTTGGAAGCCACCCTTTTTCGTGGAGCATCTCGGCGTTGGTAGAGTCTGGTGACTCATCTTCTTGACGAGTCGTCGCTTTCGTGGGGCGACTTCAGTTGTTGTTCCGTGAGGATTTTTTCCCCTCCTGCTTGTGCTCTGTTCGGATTCAAGAGCTCCTGTAGTTTCAGCAGGGAGGGATGATGGTGGCCGAGTATGCGGCTAGTTTTGCAGACTGAGCACGCTTTTACCCGGACTTGGTCCATGACGATAACCTCCGAGCGTGGAAGTTTGAGCAGGGTATCCGCCAAGAGATTTGTGTTGTTATAGTACCCTTGGGATTTTCCACATATGTCGGGGTGCTAGAGAAAGAACTGGTGACAGATAGCTTCTTGTCACGTTCCGGAGTTGTTGGTGGCAGCAGACACGTCGGAGCCGAGACATCTGTTGCAGCTAGTGGGCGTCGGCAAGCAGGACCTCGACGCAAGTGGCTTTCTGACAACCGGACTCAGGGGAGTGGTCTTACACCACAGTGGCGCCGGAGGGCACCAATGCAGCCCAGAGAGATTCGGTGTTATTCTTGTGACGGGCGAGGTCACTTGGCATGAGACTACCCGACCCGAGTTGTTGAGAGCTTCGGGCAGGCAGCAGGCACACCACCACGGCAGAGGCAGCACCGTGATTGGGGTAGTTCCTAGAGAGGTGGTTCTAGAAGAGGAGTGGGAGGAGCTGGAGGTGGGGGATGACGTTACGAGGTCCTTCCATCACCACTAGGTGGTCCACGTCAGGCTCCGGGTGCTGACAGTTTGGACCGCGGACAGCCGCGAGCTTTGTATGTCTATGATCCTACAGAGCATGGGATGATGAGAGGTACCCCTTGCGACTCTTCTACTTTTTGCAGTAGAATTGTTAGGCTCTACATGTGAAAGGATTTTCTCCCTGCTCCTTGTTTGAGGTGTTACCAGGGTGACGCAGGGCGTCGGGTGTAACCCTGTGTTGGTATGGAAACAGGCATGAGACCTTTTTCTTTAGTCGATGATGTTGACTCCTTCGCTTCCGAGCATGTAAGAGGGCCTTGGATGTGAGACATCGACTATGAAACCTTGCATGACCAGATATCCTTGGGTATTTCACCATATGGATATTCTGAAGGAGGGAATCACCGGGCCTTGTCCCAGGTGCGGGCGGTGATTCCAGTCGCGGCGTGTGACGTAGAGGTTTGACCGGGGAGGTGAGCTACCCCCGAGGGCCTTCGGTCCATTTGAGACTGTGCAAAGGGATGGAGAGGTTCCCTACCGCCTTGCCCTAACCCCAAAGTCTGGAGTGGGTGCACAACATTTTCAAGGGCCGACCTTGCGTGAATGTATTAATCCTTTGGTTTTTGTGCGGTGGCACAGAGCTATGCGTGGGTTCTTTTAGGTATGGGAAATCCATGTGTGGGCTTAGTACCCTGTGTTTCTCCCTAGTTTTTCTTTTTGGGGATGAAAATCTTGAAGGAGGGAATGATTTAAGAACCTGGGTTTTTCTGTGAAAGAATTTGGAATATTCTTGATGATATTCCAGAGCAGCACCTTCAGACGGCGTGCGATTCTGAGCCCCGGAGTGGCCGGAATTAAATTTTCAGTGCGTTCACACTAAAAACGCCAAATAAATGGGAAAAATCATAAACGGAGTTCCAGATCAGAGATCCGAGTGTACGGATGAGTCTAGAATGGAGTGTTTACCCTAGGAACAACATAAAACTTGTCTGCGCGGGATGTTTGGACCCCTCACTCGCTTTCGGAAGGTTAAATGGATAAATTAATTTATTTATTTATTCATTTAATGTTGAAACTCAAGTATCTCTTAAATGGTGGCTCATATTAGAAAACTGAGGGAACCATTGAGTTTGGAGCGTGTCTTTTACCCTAAAAGGGGTATAAGTTTTGCGGGCGCGGGCTGTCTGTGAAAAATACCCCGAGGGGCGTTTTCGTAATTTGGCAGCTTTGGGCGTTCAGCTTTATAACTTTAAAACGGAATCTCGGAATCAAATTCCGAGACCACAGTTGTGCTCGGGAGGTGGTTTTTACCCTATATGAGGCTTAACCTTGACCCGTCGGGCGTTTTGGGTGCGGGTCAAAAATTGAAGATTAAATTAATTAAAATTTAATTAATTTAATTTTTTTTCTTTTTAAACCCTCACCCCACCCATCTCATTTCCCTTTCCCCTGGCAGCCCCTCCTCTCCCTCTCCTCCTCCTCCTCCGGCGAGGCAACTCTGGCAAGGCGACGGCGCGGCGGCGGATCGCCCGTGAAGCTTCGGGCAACGCCCCTGCAGGTAGGAGGTTTTCTTTTGTTGCGTTTTTATTACCGAACCTCCTTTGAATCCAAATTTTAGTGTCGAATTGCTGTTGGATTTTCGAACAAACCACATGAATAAGTATTCGAGTTTTTCCTCTTTCCATATCTTGTTTTGGTTCATAAATCCGAGTTGCGAGGAGGCTGCAGCGGCCCGGCGAAGATTGCGGGAATTTTGGGTTGTTCCGGCCGGTTTGGGTACTCCAGCGGTCTGAGGCGCGGCGGCGTGGGCGAAGGGCGGCGGCGGCTTCTCCTCGGAAGGCGGCGGGTTCCTCGGTGTCGGCCGGGGATCACGGAGGGCGAGTGGCGTCCGGCGGTGGCGCCAAGCGGAGGCGATCCGCGGCGGAGCAGAAGCACTGGCTGGCTGTGCCGGCCGGTTGACGCGGTGCCCGGGGTCGCGGTGCGCGACCCCGCTCGGGAGGCAGAGACCCGCTGAACGCGGGTCTCCGCATGGAGAAGCGACCGGCCTCATGGCCGATCATCTTGGAGGCGCGAGGTCCGCGCGGGTGAACCACGGTCGCGGCGGTTCGGCCGGCAGAGCCGCGGACCAGCCGGCTTGAGCCGGTCCAGGGGGTGTGGACCGGCCAGACCGGTCCGGACCAGCCCCACCTGCGTCCGACGGCATTAAACTGCCGTAACTCTCAAATCGTGGGTCAAAACTTCGTTCCGTATGTGGAAACGCGACCTTTAAATAGAGAAGAACTTTTTGGGATGGTTTCGGGAATTTTTAATTCCCGAAATGAGGGGCCTCGGAGGCGCGACGCGTCTTTAAGTGGACGAGTGTTTTTTCAGAGATTCTTGTTTTGGACAGCGCGGACACGTCTTACGTCTGTTTTGAGCGCCGTTAGTGGCGTTGGGACCCTGGCACCGAGGAGGAGCTTTCCAGGGTGGTTCCAGGCGTTGAGGCTGAAGTTGAGGCGCGGGCCCCACGGCCCGTCTTTTGAGCTGCGTGCAGCGTTTCATGACTTTTCCATCGGATGTCCGTTCAGGGCACGCGAGCAGTCGTTTCTATATGTTTTTTCTGAGGGGATTGCAATGGTGCAATCTTCCCACCCTAATTCGGCACGAGGGTGTGGGGCCCGCGAGGGACGTTTCGGGATTTGACGGTGATTTACAGCTTTATCACCGGGTGTCCGTTTTGGACAAGCGAATAGTCTATTTCATGTACTTTTTCGAGAGGATCGCAATGGTGTGATCCGTTTGTTGTGTTTCGGGACCGGGATGTGGGTCCCACGAAGCGCTGCTCATGTGCGGTGCGCCGGAATGCACCTTTTCTCCGGATATCCATTGCACTCATGTGAGTAGTGCTTTTGACGTGTTTTCCTGAGGAGATCGCAATGGTGCGAGGCACCCGACAGTTTTCGGGGCCGAGGATCGGGATCACGGGGCGCCGTTCGGGCGTGAGGCGGTGTTGGTGACTTTTCCGTCGGATATCCATTTGAGGCGAGTGAGTAGTCTATCTTGCGTGTTTTTCCTCGAGGATTAAAACGGTGTGATCCGTTTTGTTGTGTAGAGCCTCTTGCGTGATCTTGTTAAATGTGGAAGCAAGAAAGGTGCTTTGGTGGTGGTTCGTCCTACCATGTATGTAGCAGACCCTTGGCATGTGATCGCGCACTCTTGGGAGAGTGTTCTAAATGATTCAAAAGATGTGGTTGGCCGTGTCGGGGCCTTTGAGGTAGAGATGTTACGTCACGCCTTCGCGTTGACGTTGGGTGCCGTGTGCATGATAGCCCTTGGGCTAGAGACGTGGTATACTCTGGGAGTATACGAGAGCGCTTGGAGGTACGTGTGGTTTATACCTGAGACATTTGTGCACTTGGTTGGGGTTGACTTGGGGCCACACGCCGTGTGGGACCCATGTGCGTGTTGTGTTCTGCTTTGCATACTTTGACCTCTTGCGACGTAGAGGGTCCCTCTGTGCTCGTTTTTTGACCAGAAAGGTGGAGCTTTTCCCCTGAATCTGTGCTCATTTGTTTGACCAGCAGGGTTGAGTGGTCTCTCCCTGGTTTCCTTCTCGATGGATCGACCGGTGGTAGTACTAGTAACACCTAGTGATAGAACAGGAATTGAACCCCTTTGGGTGAGTTGTACTGGATTTGGGTGGTTGAGAGATACCCACTACATGTACGGTTGGCCAGTGGTGTACCCTCCAGTAGAGATGGCTAGAGCAGTTCTGAGTTCTACCCTCCAGTGGGGCTTGGCAGTGGCTTACTCATCGACTTTTTTGGGTTTACCCTCCAACAGGGTTGGGCAGTGGGTTGCTCACTAACTTCTAGGGTTTACCCTCCAACAGAGACTGGGCAGTGGGTCACCCAACACACTTTGGGTCTACCCTTCAGCAGAGATTGGGCAGTGGGTCCCCCGACGACCCCTTAGGGTCTACCCTCCAGCAGGGCTGGGCAGTGGGTCACTCGTCATCTAGTTCCAGGTTTACCCTCCAGCAAGGTTGGGAAGTGGGTTGCCTGACGGCTTATTCCAGGTCTACCCTCCAGAAAGGCTGGGCAGTGGGTCTCCTGTCGACTTGTTATGGTTTACCCTCCAGCAGGGATGGGCAGTGGGTCACCCAATATCTTATCCCAGGTCTACCCTCCAGCGGGGCTGGCCAGTGGGTCGTCGGATAATGTGTTATGGTCTACCCTCCAGCGGAGCTGGGCAGTGGGTCGCCGGATGATGTATTTTGGTTTACCCTCCAGCAGGGCTAGGCATTGGGTCACCTGATATCTGGTTATTAATTACCCTCCAGCAGGGCTGGGAAGTGGGACACCTGTTGGCATTCCAGACTCAGTCCTTTCGACTAGGCTAGTCTGTGGCTTTCCTTCGTGATTACCAGAGTGGGACCCTTGGTTGTATGGTTTGGTGATGGAATGGATTTGACTTTGAGGAGACTTCTCGACTGTAGGGCAGTGAAGAGGTGTGGTTTGACTTTCCTAGAATTCTCAAGTATGAGGGGAACTTTCCCCACCAAGACGCGTTCTTGTGACGCAATCTAAAATCGTGTGGGCGAGTCAGTGCCGCCCAAAGAGGATAGTTTCGAGGTGTGGTGATTGAGCCCCTTGGATTGTGGTTCGGGGCAGACGTGTGGGATGTTGGGTATCGATGGTGTTACTTCTGGTATTGTTGGCTACTCATTTTCTTGGGCTGAGCTGTGGGATGGAGATCCCCTTACGACCTTGTTCGGGCTTCTTGACATAGCATATGGATGTATATACCTTGTTCTAGTACCCACTTCTTGGGTTTGGTTACTCTCCTTCCAGGAGAGGCGAAGACGCACGGGGTATTCCACGTGCTTTCTATGTCTAGTTTCTCATGGTTGGACGAGTCTACTCTCCTGCTATAGGTAGTGAAGACTCGACGGGAAGTTCATCTTCTCACCATTTCCAGCTCCTTGTGTTTGGACGAGTCTACATTCTTTCCTTTTGTTAGGTTGATCTGGACTCTTTATTGTACTCCTTACTGCACTTTCAGTTGTACTCCTTTACTTTTCCTATTCTCTCTACTGCTCGCCCTTCGGTACCTCCTTTATTGCTCCCTCGAGCCTTCGGGGTATCCTACTGAGTATTTTTTTACTCACCCCTGCTTGGGATTTGCCCGCACTTGGTGTGCCCTTGCAGATGACGGACAGGTGGAGCGTGACTTCAGAGGAGCTTGGGAGCTTGGTAGATTGGACCGCGTGCGGTGGTCGGAGTCGAGTTCTAGGTGGGGGACCCTTCTAGCTGTTTTCCTTTTTGTTTACCTGTTGCCGGGTTGTGGCACTTTTTGGTTGGGCGCGTGTTTTTCCCCTTTTATTTTCATTGTTCCTTCATCTTTCTTTGTACTTGTAGAGGTCGATTCACTTGGTGGTATATATATAGCAGTTTCCCCTTTTCTTTGCTTGTTCTTCCTTTTACTCTGCACTTTTGCATTGAGTGTGTTGTGTGTGTGTGTGTACAGGTACTTAGGCAAAGGCCTCCCCGAGTTGTTGTGCCTTCGGCGCTATTCGCCAGCCCCTGGCCTATAGAGGCAGGCTTGGGGTAGTTGCGGCTCGATCCCGGGTAGGGTCGGGTCGTGACAGAAGAAATATGTTGAAGACGTAAATTTTGAGAATAGTGATTGGATCAAGAAAGAGAAAATAAACCTCAATTTTATTATAGATTAAAAAATTAATTCTGGTGAGCTTGAAAGAAAACTAAAAAGTTATGAATGAAAGTTAGATGGAAATGAGAATCTCAATATGATAGAATCAATGATTATTGAAGAAAGTAAGCAGAACAACTTAAAGATAGTTAAATCTAGGAGGATGATAAATGTTTTGAAAGATATGTTGGCTTATGAATAAGAGGATTTGTTAAAAACACAATTGATACTACTTACAATATAAAATAAGATAATAAATATGAGAGAATACTTCAACAAGGTGGTTGATGTTAAATGTGAAACTTCTAAATATGGTGAAAAGAAGGGTTTATAAAAGTAGGTTGTTTTTCCCCTAAATAATCACAATGTAAATATGTTTTTACTAACTCTATAGGTATGAAAGGTAATATTTGTGATAAATAATCATTCACTAATAAAGAGTGGAATTATATAGTAAAGTATCTTCCGAAGAAAATTGGTTCATGATTTATGAAGAAACAATAACAAAAAAAATATAGAGTAGTTTTACTATCAATATGAAAGAGAAATATTTGGATGTCATGTTTAGTGTTGTGGAATTTTTGGAAATAGAGCCTATTCATTTTAGTATAACATATCTCTACCAAGAAATGGTTATGAATCAAGGTGGAGTTATGATGAGAAAATAAGATCAAATTTTCCTAAAATATTTGTGGAACCGGAAAAGAATATTCAGAAGGTGGAGAATGTTGAAGCCTCGACAAAGAAAAATTGAAAACTAAATAAAGTTTAGTACTTTAAGAAAGTTGAGAAAAGTAAATATGATAATCAAGAAAAGAAATAATGCTTATTTATTTGTCTAGAACAACTGTCCATGGCTAGAAAATTAGAAAAATAACAAAAATCAACTGAAGAAAAGGGGAAGAAAGGGGGTTTTAAAGATAAAAACAAAGTTGATAAAAAGACATCAATAGATTATAGCCTAAATATTCTAAAAAGGTGCAAGATATGTGAGAAATATGGGAATGTTACTAAAATTTGTATTACTATCTTACCATCCCAAGAGGAAAACATGAAGAAGATGTTACAAACAAATATGTAATAAAAGTTAAATAAGAGCTCAAAGTTTCTTTTGAAGATTCTATAGATGATAAAAAATATATATCTAAATCTAAGAAAGTTTAACAGAAGTAATAAAAAACATACAATGGAAAATCCAATAAAAATAAGATAAATTCAAGACTAAGAGAATATTATCATTCCTAACATTACTTCTAAGAAACTACCAAGGTTCCTCCTTATTCCTAATTTTTTTTTATTTTTTTATTTTTTGGTCGGAGTGAGTATCTCAAGAGGGGGGTGAATTGAGTACCCAATAAAAATATCTATCTAAAATAGGTTTAAATAAAATCCCCCAATTAATTTAAAACATCCCAATTGGTCTAAATAGCTAATCGATATATGTTATGAGCTTTCAAAAGATTTCTCAAATATTGATTAAGTCTCAGTTAAAAAATATACAATATTAATTTAACTTTAGAAATAAATTTACTTAATTAAAACCTTATATAAACACTAATAAATAATAAATATAAAAGTTTTGGTTTTTTTTATAGTTTAAAACAGATTCAGTTTTAAAGAAAACAAATAAAACAAAACAAACAAAACACATGGTGAAATAAAAATAAGTGGCTCAGGCTCAAGTTGAGATCCGACCCTCTCCACTTAGAAATCACCCACTACCATGAATATTATATAAAATAATCTATAATCCAAAACCCGGATTGGGTATACAATATAAAAGATATCCAAGCCACACAGGGACCACCTTCACAAAACTTATGGGAATGAAACAAAGACAGGTCACATAAGGACATCTTACATAATGTATAGGAAACATAGGGATAAAGAAAGTGTTAAAAAGATATTATGTTATTCTATTTTAGGCATAGGATATAGTGTGTTTGTGTGTGTTTATAAAATAGAGCATAAAAACTACTCATAATTTAAAGAAAATATACATAAAGATAAAATAAAGATATGTAAAACAATTGTGTTTCAATGTCTAATAATCTCTATATCTCATGACTCCTTGAATGTAGTTTAAACTGAAGCTTGAATCGAGTTTCTGAAATTCTCATTAGAACAAAGTGTTGTAAACACTTTATTGTTAGTCTATAAGAAGTAATATGAGTGTTCAATGTGATTTAATTATTATATAGTTGTTCATTGGTAAAGATGCTTCATGTAAGACACACTTCACAGTAGTCTTATTTTGATCTTACAATGTTCAGATCTAACTATATTTCTATATGTTCTTCACATATCTGCAAGATGGAGTCTACTGTAACTTTTAACAGTAGAATTCATGAGTTTCCATGTGAAAAAAAAATCATCCAAATATCATAAATCCTCATACTCAGGGCTGACACATTATTTAATTCATCTCTTTAATTGATTAATAAAAATCATTAAAATAAGTTTTAGTGTTAAATTATATAATATATCTATTAGAAATAGTTAATTAAAAAATATTAAAAGTGGTGGTGGTGACTCTTTTGAATGGTGAGAAAATATCTGGTAGTGAGTCATCCTAATGGTGACTTGAGCTGGTGGTGAGACAAGTAAATGATGATTCAGGCTGATAGTAAGTCATTCCAACACTGCCAATTTTTCATTCTAGTGGTAGGTCATCTTCAATGGTGACTACTCTCTGGTAGTATGTCTTTATAAAACTTAACAAAATATTTGGTTCTATAGCGATTCATCCTATAGTTGTATGTAATTCCCATACTTTACTAAAATTTAGTTCTAGCAGTGAGACATTGCTGATGATAGGTGTTTCCAACACTTAACAATATTTTCACCCTGATGTTGAGTTATCACCAATGGTTAGACATTTCCGGTGGTGACTCGACCTCAATAGTGAGTCATCCTTGAAAGTTACTCAACCTCAATGTTGATTCTTTCTCATAGTTATCCAAATTTATTTCTAATCTACCTTATATTATAAAATGTTTCCACAACGTATAAAACTCATTAATAGCATAAGAAACATGATTTGGTGATCATTAAAACAAGGGTTATAACAATCACTTCCTTTTGATGATAAAAAATCATGGAATTTTATACACATGGTATCAAAGATAAATAAAGGAAAAAGTAATTAGATAGTAAACAGTATCAAAGAAAGTTGGTAGCAAAGTAAGGTATTAAATATATATGGAAATGAATATCAGTATGGTATCAAAATAATAATACTACATAAATAAATTCCATAAACTCTTCTCCCCGTATAAAATAAATAAATTCAATAAATTCCATAGATCCTTATCCCCCTTTTGGGATTATCGAAAAGTAAAAATAAAATAGGAAATTCATAGAAAGAGGACATAATATGAATAACAGGAATAATAATAATTAGATAATTTCCATTGATAAAATCATTTAAAGTGAAGCCAAAAAGTTACAAAAAAAGGTTACACAAAAACATCCCCATAAAAGACAAAAAGTATCATCATCAATGCTTTTCAAGCTGTGTTAGAGGATCATGATGTGGATTTCCTTTCCCTTTTTCTGAAGTAGAAGGCTCAGCACCGGATCCTGAAGGAGCTTGAGGAATGGTTGTAGTAACAACAGTCAGAGAAGGAGTTTCTCTAATGATGATTGGTCTTAGGTGTTGAACTACTTAACTAGGAGAGAGAACAGAAGGTTGGAAATAGGCTAGCAAAGGTGCATTGGGTTCTCTGGTCACACTGGGCCTAAAGAACTCTAGTTCAAAAGTTAGAGGAGTCATATGAGCTATAAATAGTATGGCATTCTGATCCACTACAATAGTTCCATGAACATGTATAAATAGTTTCATCAATTTAATAACATCCATAATTATGTTCCCTCCTCTCTCTATTGTATTAAATAAATATTTCTTCTATTCCATAAAAATATTTATCACTGGGGTCATCACCTTCAATTGATTCACTTGTTCTTTAAAGGCTTGACTAACTATAGGCATCCTTAGGTTCTCTTCCAAGAACTTGAAGTGAGCATTCAACTCATGATTAGTGTATATACTTAAAATATAATAATTTATTTAATTTTTTATGGTTTATCTATCATAATTCATGTATTTATCATAATCTTTAACCAACATGTGTACATGATCACTGTTAAATATTATTTTTCTTAAATTCTCATAATGTTGGTCAAGAACATCACTTGAAGCAGCTCAAATCTCTTCTCTCACAATAGATCTTATCATATCAACATCAACTGGAGAAGGATCATTGGAACTAGAAGGTTATAAAGGAATAATCTTCATCCTCACAATAAAAGAATCAATACTAGCTATAATGGTAGTTTGCATCTCTTCTAAAATATATTTCACTGACTCCAGCTCACTGGAAAGTCTTATATTTTCAATATCTACTTCCTGAATGTGGTGCATCATTTTTGGTTGAATATAATGTATCACTATCTCAAATAAATACCTTGAATCCTTTTTACTTAACTTGGTGACATGTGGTGCCTGATTCTTAAAAATCACACCAAAATTAGAAATCATATTTTCTCTGAAATATTCCAAGCCACCTCTGGTGACAACATCCACAAGAACTGGAGTAATGGAAGGAGAAAAAACTATCTAAATGATAGGTGCAGACACATCAAGAGAAAACCTATGTAGTTCACCAGTATCATCAATCTGATCAACCAATGATCCTTCAAGATCCCTTTCTTCTCAAAGATAAGGTCCACCATTTGTTGGTGGACTTCTAGGAATTTTATCCCATTCCTAAAACATTGGGTCCATCCAACTTATAGAAGATTTTATAAGAGATATAACACTTGGAGAACCGTAAGATGTAGACATGCCTATAGTAGGTACAATAATAGGGGACTCAACAGATCTTTGTACATCACCTTATTGCTTAACATCAACAGGCTCAACTTCCATCGGATCAGCAACTGATTGCACAACAACAGTAACAACCTTCATCTGCGCATTCACTAACTATTCAACAACAATATTCTCAACTGTATGACTCTCCATACTTAATTATTTATCCCCCTCAGTGTGTTATTCCTTTTATTTTCTTCATATTCTATCAACATCTTTAACCAGTTTGGGTCTCTCTTCAGATCCAGAAACACCTGATAATCCTAGAGAAGAAAGAAGAGCTTGAGGTATTTCCACATCCTCAACTATAATTCATTCACTAGGAAAATCATATCCTCCATCATTTTCATATCTATACCCATTTCCATTTCCATTTCCATCTTCATCATCTCATCCTTCTTCTCCATCTTCATCTTTATCACCATTTTCACCATTTTCAATCTCTCCGGAGAATTTGGAAGTACTCTTAAACTACTATTCACCTGAAACTTTTGTTTCTTCATCATCACTACCTTATTTCATAATATATTCTCTAATAAGGAGTGACATAGTTGGACTAGGAGAACTATAAGTAATATCAGGATAGCCTTGAGTAAAATCTGGATCACTTCCTTTCTCCGTTGGATATTCTTGTTCCTCATTACCAATGGCATCAACCTCTTCCTCTTCATCTGAGTACTCTACCACTTCATCTGGATCCAAACTAGGATCTACATGGTACTTTAGTATATAATGATGTTTAACTGGATTTAAATCATCATAAATCCTTTTAACATCATTGATCCATTGTTTCTTCCATGGATTCAAACTAATTTTCATCCTTATATAAATAACTCTTGTGATGCAGAAACCTCCACAACTTACTACTGATTATTCACCTTCCTTAAAAATACCTTTGTCCTCCAACATGGACAAGATAAACTTTGGTTAGATTAAATAATTAAATATTGAAGAAGTTTTACACATCTCTATCATGTGAAGCATTAGATATCTACACAATTTGATCTTCTATCCTATTTTCATAAGACATAGAAGGTAAAATTTTTGGTACCTTGCTGTAGAAAATTAAAATTTTCTAGAACACAGCATGTGCTGTATGAAACTTAAAAGTATCCTACATTCACCATCAATCTCTGAGACAACAGGTCTTTTGACTATTCCATCACCTGTTAACACAACCAAAGTATATTCATAAACAAAAGTATCACTATCATACAGAATGGTTCCATGATAGTCATTTGAAACTCCTTTATGAGGAACCATTAAAAAACTATCCCGCTTCTTTGAATAGAATACTGATTTTCATCCATTGATTCTAGTTATTACCCAATCTTCATTTTCTTAAAAACGGAACTCTGTAGACTGGTAAACCTGATATATCAACCTAGGATAAAAGGACCTCTCATTGTAAGAGAACCATTCCACTCATCCCTAGTCTTGTAGAACTTTGAGCACCAATGACTTGATTGAGATTATCCATTCATCTTGAAATTATTTCCTAGGTACTACAACCCTCTTCTCAAGCTTGGGATTCATAGGCTCATCAGTATCATGACTAGACACCCTTTTCTACTTTTTTATGGGATATAACTCATCCAGTAAAGATTCTAAAGCTCTCTAAATTCTAACCATACAGATCATCTTAACAGGTTTGGGAGAAACATAAGGAAGGTCAATGGTCGAGAGAGAAAGGGTCATAGCAGGTCTCGCGAGAAAAGGCATGAGGGAATTAAGCATTGAAATTAGACAAAATGTCTCATTTATATCATTTGGGAATTTATGGATTTATTAAATAAAAATCAAATTAATTATATGAATCAAATTAAAAATTAAATAATTCATTCATTCATATAAATAAATTATAAATAGTGTCTTAAAGATAAAGAGTGAAATTTTAATAAAGTAAAAAATTATTCAATGGTAGGTAAAACTAATGGTGAGTAAAAACACAATGGTGAGTAATTCTAATGGTGATTAAAACTCAACTATGGGTAAAACTCAATGGTGGGTAAAACTAAATGGTGGATAAAAATCAATGGTGAGCCCCAAAAATTAATCTTAACCAAAAATAATCATGCCTAATTCATGTTTTATGAAGTTCATTATATTATAATTCAAAGGATTAATGAAAATATCCACAAGCTAATGTTTTTTAATAATCTATTCAAGAGTTATATCACCCTTTTGAAAATGAGCTATCAAAAAGTGATGTCTTACATCAATGTTTTTTGTTATTGAGTGAGATATATGATTATTAGAAATATTTATAGCACTTATATTGTCACAATTTACGTGGACATGTTGGAATTTATATCCATAGTCTAGTAATCAGTGTTTCATCCAAAAAAATCTGAGCCCAACAACTACCTACAGCTATGTATTTAGCTTCAGCAGTAAACAGTGCAATAGAATTTTGTTTATTAATACACTAATAAACTAGAGACTTTCCCAAAAGATGAAATTTTCAAGAGGTATTTTTTCTATCTAACTTTCATCCACCAAAATCGGCATCTAAATAACTAAGTCAAATGCTTGTCCTCTAGGGTAAAATAGTCCTAAGTTAGTAGTATATTAGAGGTATTTGAAAATTCTTTATACAGAAATTAAGTGTGATTCTTTTGGATTTTCTTGAAAACTAACATGCATACACACACTGAACATAATATCAATTCGGCTATTAATTAAGTAGAGAATACTTCCAATCATACATTCATAACTAGTTTGATCCACTAATTTCTTATTTTCATCAAAATATTATTTATAGGTGGTACTCATAGGAGTATCACTGATTTTAGTGATATAAAAATTAAAATATTTTAATGGTATTTAGTATATTTACTTTGATTTAAAATAATTCCATCTTTATTTTGAAAAATCTTAAAACTAAGAAAGAATTTCAGTTCACCCATTAAACTCATTTCAAATTCATTTTGAATCATTTTTGAAAAATCAGTACATAAATAATTTTTAGAAGATCCAAAAATAATATCATCTATATAAATGTGAAAAACTAAAACATATTTTAAAATTATTTTAATAAATATGGTAGGATCATCTATACCTTTTAAACAAAATTAAATAATAAAATAGTCGATCTTATCATACCAAGCTCTAGGAGCTTGTTTTAAACCATATAAATCTTTTTTAACTTAAAAACATGATTTGGAAAATTGGGATTTTGAAATCTTGGGGGCTCTTCAACAAAAACGTCCTCAATTATATACTCATTCAATAATGCACTCTTTATATCCATTTGATATAGTTTGAAATATAGATGTGTTTCATAGGCTAGAGGTATTCTAATGGCTTCAATTCTGGCTACAAGTTAAAAGGTATCTTTATAGTCTATAGCCTCTTCTTAACTATACCCCTGTGAAACTAGTATAACCTTATTCCTTACTATTTTTCTAGATTCATCAACATTTTTTATAAACACCAATTTAGTGTCTTTATTTAAGGTGTATTTGGGTCTATCAATAAGTTCCAAGAATTTATTTCTTTCAAACTAATTTAGTTCTTCTTATATATCCATTACCTAGAATTCATTATTGATTGCATCATTGATTTTCTTAGGTTCAAGTTGTGACAAGAATTCTTGATGTTCAACATGGTTTCTTAGAGAATGTCTAGTTTTTTTACCTCTATCTAGATATCCAACAACAGCATCACAAGGATGGTACTTAAGAGTCCTAAAATCTCGAGACAAAAAAGGTCTTATCGCCTTCGGGTTCTCTACAGGTTTAGGTTCAAGTTCTAGAAGTTCCTCAAAACTAGAAAAATTTTCTTCTTACTTTCTAGTAGAATCAGAAGGTTTTAAATTTAAGTTAAAAGTATATAAATCGTCCTAAATGTTTTATAAAGGGTTCTTAGGCTCATATGAATCTATCTCATCAAAATTTATGTGAATAGACTCTTTAATAGTCTTGTTTATTTTGTTAAAAAATATATAAGATTTATTGTAGGTTAAATGACTAGGGAATTTCTTACATCTATTTTTGAGGTAGACTTGTCAGGATCATCCTTAGGGTTAAGAATAAAAACTTTTCAACCAAAAAATCTAAAGTAATTAACCTTAGGATTTAACTATTCCAAATCTCATAAGGGGTCTTCTTCAAGATAGTTCTAATCAAAACTCTATTGATTATATAACAGGTTGTATTCACAACCTCTGCCCAAAAGTAGTTAGGTAAGTCATATTCATTAAGTATAGTATAATCCATCTCTTGGAAGTGTTATATTTCTTCTTTCTACAAATCCATTTTTTTTGTGGGGTCCTAGGAGTATAGAAGTTATGAATATAGCCATTTTGTGAGAAAATTTATTCAAAGTCTTGATTTTTAAACTCACAACCATGGTCACTTGTTAGAGTTTTAATTCTAATTCCACTTAGTTTTTATAAATATTTATCATAATTAGTAAAATAAGAACAAGCTTCATTTTTTTGAGTGAAAAATAATACCCAAGTATAACTAGAAAATTCATCTACTAGTACATAAACATAGTGATTCCCATTTAAACTAGAAAATATAGATGGTCTAAATAAATCCATGTGAACCAACTTAAGAGGTTGATAAGTTGAAACTTCCTTCTTTGATTTAAAATAAATCTTTTATTGTTTCCATTTTTTATAGGGGTTACATACTTTATCAATTGGGAACTCAATTTTGGGTAGATCCCTGACTAACCCTTTCCTAGTAAGCTTTCTAAGTGAGTTAATGTTATAGTGTCCTAGTCTTATATTACAAATATAATATTATCTATGAAAGGCACTTAAGTGGGAAACATTTTTAGAAATCAAAGAATCAATATTAAAAACATAAACATTATCATTTCTTAAAGTAGTAAATACTAAATAATTTTTATAATTAAAAACATTGAAACCATTGTTTTCAAATTTCACATGAAAACCATCAACACGTAATTGTGAGATGCGAACTAAATTATATTTTAAACCATCAAAAAATAGTACTTTAGAAATTAAAATTGAATTGGTGTTACCAATTTGGGCAAGGTCGGTGATCTTTCCTTTATAATTATCACCAAACGTGACATGACCACCATAAACCTTTATGAGGATATTGAAGATCGAGTAATATCCTAACATATTTCTAGAATAGCCACTATAAAATTACCATATAATTCTATAGGATCTCTTAAAATATATTTCTGACAAAACAAATTTTATACTAGAAATGACTTTGATGCCTAGGTTTTTTTATGTCCAAAAATGTTAGTAATTAGGGCCTTAAGAACCCATATTTTCTTTATAAGTTTCCTATAATATATTTGAAAAAAATTTGAAATAAAAAATTTCTTAGGCCATTTTTAGAAATAACTAGTAGTAAAAATTATTGATTTGTAATTTGGAATAAAAGTGCTCTTAACAATTTTTCTTTTCTAGGTTGGTAGCCTATACCAGTAATATATTAAAGAGAAATTTGTTTTCATAAAATTTTAGTAAGTGTTTCTCTACTATTTTTGAATATTTTTAAATATTTATTAAGTTTCTCACTTGAAATTTTCAATTCATTGTTTTTCTTTAACAATTGATCATTCTTTTCTTTCTCTACAGTAATATTAGACTTAATATTAGCATAAATAACATGTTTTTTCTTCAAAACTTTATATTTGTATTTAAGGTCATTAAAAGTAACCTCAATCATGTTCATTATTCAAAAATTTATTTCTTAGACATATCATAATCATTTTCATTTTCAAAGTTATCAGAATTAAGTAAAAATGATATAGTAGGTGCCTCAGAAACATTTGTTATGAAGCACATGTTCGCTCTATCAGGTTTTTATTGATGAGTAGAATATGAGTCACTAGAACTGTCCTCAGAGGCACTCTATGTGGATTTCATGAATTTATTATATTTTCAATATTTTTCCTCATAATTCTTCTTATATTTCATCTTGGGACATTTATCCTTAACATTTCCTTCTCTCTTCAACTCGTAGCAGGTTATCTCATTTGAGTTTTTATCACTTTTCCAGTATTTTTTCCAAGTTCATTTGTTTTCATTATTTCCTTTATAAATCTTCTCCTTGAATAATTTCTTCTTCATGTAAAATTTTTTAAATCTTCTAGCCAGATCGTACATTTCTTCATCACTGTCTAGTGGTGATTCATCCTCAATGGAGCTTTCATCTTCGATTTTTTATTTATCTTTCTATTTGGAAGCAATAGAATTGAATGTTAATGATTTTATTTTTGATTCATAATATTCTTATTGATTTAATTTAATCTCTTCTTTATACATCATCAATTTACCAATCAATTCCTTGTCAGGCATTTTACTTATGTCATAGGATTCCCTTATGGAAACAGATGTCCTTATCTATCTTTCTGGAACCTATCTTAGCAATATCATGATTTGGTATTTATCTAACACGAGATTTCCCAATGAGCTCATAGTATTTACTATCTCATTGAACCTGAGATACATATCATAAATTAACTCATCAGTTTACATCTTGAATGAATCGTATTTAATTTTGTACGTATTCAATCTCATTTCTTTAACATTGGTAGTTTCTTCATGTGAAATAGATAAATTATCCCAAATTTCATAGGTAGTTTTACTAGTAGATATTATATTGAATTATTCATCTCTTAAATAATATTAAAAGGGAATTTATAGATTAAAATTATTATTATTATAAGTAAGTTTTATGTCATCATCCCAATTACTTCTAGCAGACTTAGGAAACTCATACTTATCCTCTATAGCAGAACAAATTTCAAAATTCATACTCTATATATGAATTTTCATCTTTATTTTCCATTGAGAATGGTTATTACCATTATAGAAAGGAGGTATGTTAGTAATATAAAATTCTTGTCTATTATTTATTTAAAGAGTTAAATTTAGAATTGATAGAAATTCTATATTTTTAAAACAACTAAAATCACAGTTAGTAGATTTTTAAAAAATTATAAAACCAAATATTGGTCTAAGTGAGTATCTCAATAGGGGTTTAATTCAGTAACCAATAAATATTTCTATCTAAAACAAGTTTAAATAAAATACCCCAATTAATTTAAAATATCCCAATTAGTCTAAATAATTAATCGATATAAGTTTTGATCTTTCAAAATATTTCTCAAAGATTGATTAATTCTTAGTTAAAAAAATATACAATATTACTTTAACTTTTGAAATCAATTTACTTGATCAAAACCTTATATAAACACTAATAATGAATAACTATAAAAGTTTTGGTTTTATAGTTTAAAACAGATTTAGTTTTAAAGTGAAAAAATAAAACAAATCAAACAAAACACACAATGGAATAAAAACAAGAGGTTAAGTCTTAATCCAAGACTCAATCCTCTCCACTTGGAAATCACCCACTTCCAAGCAGATTATATAAAATAATATATGATCCACAACATGGATAAGGTATACAACATCAACTATATCTAGTCCATGTAGGAACCTCTTCCAAAAAACCCATGGGAATAAAACAAAGATAGGCCACGCAAGGACCTATTCTAAAACACGTGGTAAAAATAAGGATAAATAAAGTGTTAAGAATATACAATGTATCTTTCAGTTCAGGCATAGAGTAAATTTTGTGTGTTTATAAAGTAGAGTACACATACTGTTAATAATGTAAATATAATAGACATAAAGAGAAAATAAAGATATGTAAAATGATTTCATTTCTATGTCTGATAATCTTTATAGATTTTGACTCCTTGAATGTAGTTTGAACAGAAGCTCGAGTTGAGTTTTTAAAATTATCAATATAATAGAGTGTTGTAAACTCTTTCTTGTTAGTCTATAGGAAGTAATATTAGTGTTTAATGTGCTTCACTTATTCTAAAGTTTATCACTAGAAAATATGCTTCATGTAAGGAACACTTCATAGAAATATTCTTTTAATATTTCAATGTTCATATCTAGCTCTCTGTGTGTATTTTCTATGCATATTCTCATGAGGGAGTATGCTGTAAATTTTAATATCAACATTCATGAGTGTTCATGTGAAGAAAAATCATCTGGATATCAATTATCCTTGTACTTAGGGCTAACACATTCTTTAATTCATCTCTATAATAGATTAATAATAATCATTAAAATAAGTTTTGGTATTAAATTCCATAATATAGCTATTATAAATAGTTAATTCAAAAATAATGAAAATAGTGGTGGTGAATCCTTTGAATGGTGAGACAATCTCTAGTGGTGATTCATCCTAACGGTGAATTAAGTTGGCGGTGAGACATGTCAATGGTGAATTAGGATGGCGGTAATTCATTTCAACACTTTTTCAAATTTTCATTCTTGTGATCGTTCATCTTCAATGGTAACTACTCTCTAGTGATAGTTATTTCTGACACTTAGCCAAATATTTGGTTCAACGGCGAGTCATCCTCTGGTGGTAGGTAATTCCCATACTTTACCAAAATTTTGTTCTAGTGGTGAGACATAGCTGACGGTAGGTGTTTCCAACACTTAACTATATCTTTACCCTAATGGTGAGTTATCCTAAATGGTGAGACATTAATGGTGGGGACTCAACCTCAACGGTGAGTCAGCCTTAGTGATGAATCAACCTTAACAGTGAGTCTATCTCATACTTATCCAAATTTCTTTTCAATATTCCTTATATTATAAAATGTTTTCACAACACATAAAACTCATTAATTTCATAAGAAACATGATTTGATGATCATTAAAACAAGGGTTTCAATAGTACTAAATTTTAAGGAGTTTAAGGAGTTTAAGTTAGGAAGATGATGATTGAGTCTCTTAATTTTCTTTCAAAATAAAGTAATGAGGTTAAGAAAGAAGATATTTTGGGAAAAGTTGTGTTTATACACTTGAAATTTTCTAATATGTTCGTTGAGATGGGTGTAGGTTATTTTTATCTTAACAATGTTTTTCTCATATTATCCCAGATATGATAATGTTTAGAGAAGCATAAGAAAAGTATTACATGAAAAGTTGTGTTTTGGATAACATTGACCACTTTGATTATATACTCTTTTTTCCTACACCAGTTTCGCCCACTTAGACTTAGAGATGTTTAGTTAGAGGATCTTTGTTCTATAATTCATGTGATTTTATTATTTTCTATAAAAAAAATCTTCAAGATTCATGATTGAACCCTTTGAAATTGATTCTAAATAAGGGGGAGAATAAAATTTGGTAAGCAATAAAATGATTACAACAGTTTTTGAGGAAGATGAGTATACATATTGATTATGAATATGGTTGAAGTTTTGAGTGGTTATTGACAAAAAACACAAAGGGGGGATTGTAAGGACCAAGTTTTGTTTTGGTTGTATTTATTGGAAATAATATCAATATGTAGAATTTTGTAATTTATAAATGAGGAGGAATTGTTAAATGATTTTTGAAAAAACTTATGAACATAGATTTCAGGACACATAAGATTAGACGCAGGTTTTGAGAAAAAAAATATGGTGATGCTTTTATGATCATTAAACTATTACTAAATCATGAATAATTTTTAGTATATAAGCTAGATGTTGTAAAATAGAAGAAATGGATATATTTTTTTGAACTGAATTTATCGGACTGACTGATCAATTGGAAAACTCGATACATCTGACAAATCAATCCATAAAAATGTTCTAAAGATAAAGATTTTGATAAATTAAACTTTTTGGCTTTTAGTTAGAACAATAATCCATCAATATCTGAGTTTCATCATATGAAACACATCAAACTACCCTAACTATATCGAATGGACCATAGTTTTTAACACAAATTAATTAGGAGAGCTGATAAAACTAATATCTCATCGGATGCATGTCATCAAATAAAGAATACCTAAGAAAAGACATAGGAGGAGATTAATTTTCATCATATTTTATTCCTCAGATAGACTTGATAGGATGTAGATGAGTGGACAAAGTCTCTACAAAAATAAGTTGTCGAGTGTGTTGAGTTGTTGCAAAAGTGGTTAATGGAAACTAAAGACTTTTTAAGTTTCAACAAAATAGTCAACCAATTTCAATTGGATTGAATCATCATAGTAAGAATTCAAGTTTTTGTGTTTTTTGTAGGTTAAGAGAAAAAATTATGAATTATTTTAATTGGTTCAAGATTCATTGAACAATCTTTGACATCGATTCCTCGGATGAGCATTTGACACTGATCCATTAGATTCATAAAATCCATCAAACACGTTTTGTTTATAGGATGTTAATTGATGATTGATTATGTTTCAAGTGGGTCAAGAGGAATTTAAATATGATGAGTATTCCAGATTAGCATTTTCAAACTGATGTTTTAGAATTCAAGAAGATTTTTGAATATTCAAGAAGTTTCAAGAAGTCATAAAAATCGTTTAGAAGAGTTGAAACAATCAAAGATGGTGCTCAAATAAATGTGAAATTTTGGATTTTGGAATTTGAGAAAGAAAAAAAAAGAAATTTTTTTCCCACCAAATTCACTTCTGGAGCACCTATAAATAGAAGTACACAGTACATCATATTATGTAACTATTCACATGTATATAAAGTTGATGCTCTGACATTTTTTTGACTGGTTGAGATCCTAACCAAGGTTTACTTTCAAGTTAAAGTTTATAATACCATATAAAGTTTCATCGGAAGGAGGAACTTTTGTAAAATTACCATTAGATATATTCCCATTGGATTAATTTCCATTGGATGGAGTTTTATCAGATGGAGAAGTTTTGAGTTTCCAATTGAGTTTCTGCTCAGTTGAAGCAGTAAGATCACAGGGTCAGATTTTCTACATCATATGGAGTTTTACCTGATGAAGTTATTGGATGTAGATCCTATGAACATTTCATTATTAACGAAATTATAGTGAGAAGAATCATACATAGTCCAATCAGATAGAGACCATCAGATAGAGGTTACCAGACTGATCTCAAATGGACTGAATATTTCTAAGAAAGTTTTCTAGATAAAAATTCTCTAAAGTTTATTATGATAATATTAATATTTGATAAAGACATGGAGGAAGTTTAAAGACCAAAAAATTCTTAAAATAATTTTTAAAGTTCTCGGAGATAATACATAGGTGAATTTTATCTATATTACTTGTGTAGGAAGTGAAGAAATTTTTGAATTGGATCAAAAAATAAGAATAAAGAAGATTGTAGCAGAGGTTATAACTAGTTGCTAAAAAGGCTTGTTTTCTAGGGTGTATAACCATCTATTAAGAAAGAGGATATGAAAATGATATTTTGGGGTATAACCAAATATAGTAGGAAATTTTACTATTGGTTTTTAGAACTATTTGTTTATTGTTCCTTTTTATTTCAGAAAGAAGTTAGTAAAGGAATCCATGTTGTGGGAACTAACCAACATGGCAAGGAGTATATATTTTTACAAAACCTTGTAAATATCATGTTCTTATATTTATTTATTTTTATTGAATATTAATGGTTAGGTTGAGATTTATATTGTATTGTATCATACTCTAACAGGTTTTTAGATGTTAATAAATTTTTCTCAAGAAGAAGTTAAGAAACTTTCTTATAAAATTGAAAGTGATCCCTGATTCATCCCCCCTATATGATAAAATTTTCTTTATATTATTACCAATATAATTTTAAACTTAATTCTTTAACTCCTTGAAATTATAAAATGATTCATACTTATAACACATTAATTGGATGTAACTATACCTACAAAAGTCATTGGTAAAAGTAATAAAGTATGAGAATTTTTCTTTGGATTCTACTTAAAAAGTTCTGTGCACATTAGTTTGTACCAATTTTAGAATATTTGTGGCCCTTTAACCTTTACAAACAAATGGTGATTTTTTCATCTTACCTTATAAACAAAAATGAAATATTTTAATTGGTTTAAGATCAAAAGAGTATAAATAATACTCTTGATAGAGATTTGTAAAATTCTTCTCATTTACATGAACAAGATGGCGATGCCACAACTGGGTGTTAAATGAGTTATGTGTATTTAATTAATTATCTATTTACATATTTGGTTTTCATAATTTAATACATAAATACCATTATTCAATTATTTTATACCATAATATATGATATCTTTATAAAAATAGTGACTCTTATTTCCAAAACAAAAAATAAATCCATCCATGTCCAAACAAGAAATGGATATGATGTTCTTAGTAACACTATGTGAATAATAATAGTTCTTTAAAACCAAAATCAATATTTTTGGAAATGTGATATGGTAGTATTAAATGTCTAAAGCATCCAGAATCACTCCATTGGCAGCACATAGATCCACCTCACCTCTGTAAACCTTCCAAAATCTACTCGGTTCTTATCTCTATATACAAATGTGAGCACCACATGCAATGTTTAATACCCAGCTTATAGATATGTAAAGATTAAACTTTATAAAAAACACACCTAAAGATTCATGTTGCTTCTTTGGATAGGTGAAATTCCTCTTCCAATGGCCTTGATTGACACATGTAAAACACACCACATCCTATTCCATTCTTTGTTATTAGATATTATTCTTATTGGAAGGAAGGTGCTCTGGATCCTTGGATATAGAATGAGTCATCAGTCCATTTTCTTTGTTAATCCTTTTCTTATTCACCATAAGGACCGCTTTTTTTTCACACCCCATTTCTTTATAAACTTGGATAATAAGAGTAAGAAGTATTGAAAGAGTATTTTCACTATTTATCATATTATAATTCACAATAATCTAGATAAGGTTTTAGGTAGTGAAGACAGAATGATATTTGTGTGTAACTCATCAAGTATCTTAAACCCCAAAATTTCTAAGTGTTGTATGTATCCAAAAATCTTGACTACATGTGGCCCAAATAGTGTTGAATCTCCAAGATTTCACATGAATAGTACATTGGATATCTCATACCTCTCTTGTCATTCCTTCTCTAGATAGAGATCCCAAAGGTGGGAAATAATGATATATTCATTTGTATCCTCATATTACTTCATAAGATCACTGGAAATGGAGAATAGCATGAGACATTGGACATAAATTTCATCGGCCACATATTTTTCATAGAGAGACACTTCTTCTTCACTAGCCTATTTTATAAGCAGATTAGGAAGTGGGGTTTCTAGCATGTATAATTTTCATTCATGGTGTATTATGACACGTAATAACCTATACCATTCCTAGAAATTCAAACTGGTGAGAAGGATTTAATTCTCTAGTATGGATTGTAATGATATTGTTTAAGTTCTTTTATTTTCCATTTCAAAAAATTAAGAGCAGATAATTAATAGTTCCTTGATTACCAAAATAGATTAATAAATTTAAATTCCATTAATCTCTCACTATTTTTTGAAAACTAATATCCATCACAATTAGTTTCATAATATCATGTTACTTAGATATTCTACCAGAAATGATACATATTCCCCTTCTCGTAACATATACTTGGGTTTGAAAATTTATTTTAAGGGTTTTAGGTAAGCATGATTTTATAACTACATTAACTCATAGTAATTTGATCTGTTGAGTGTAATCTCCAATATTGAAATCTCAGATAAATATTTCATCATCCCTTTCCTCTTTCTTACATCAAGTCCTACTTGGGAAGTCAACCCTTGATATAAACCAAGTCGATTCTACCCAAAACTTCAAGCTAAAAGTTATTTTATAATTGAAAGCATCCTGACTTGGTTCGTTCAATTATTTTGAACTATGAGGTCAACTATTAACTTAAGTAATAGAAGGTTATACCAACTTAACATTTTAATTGAGGGATTTTAATCCTTATGTATAAAAATACTAATTTTATCTTATCACTTGCCTTATTAATATGAAGTGGATTTTACTTAATTTATTAACCATTTATGATAAAACATTTATTCATAATCCATTTTTATTTTATTCCATCTTGAATTCTTTTCAATTCATTTTTTAATTGAGCGTATATAATCTACATATATAAATAATAAACCATGAAACTGATAGAAATAAAATATAAGTGGAATGATAATTAGATTATATAATGGTTAGTTTATCTAGCGGATGATAAACTAACCCTAGACCCTAATGGGAAAACACCCCAAACCAAATATTGGCTCATGTTTTAACATTCCAACTTGGAACCTATATACCACCTTGATTGGTTTCACCTTGGCTCCTAGACTCATACTACCTCCTCTCACATGGGAACTACATCCTTACATAATATTTTACTCATATACAGGTGAGGGGATCCAATGGATTTGATATGGGGTTTACATAAAAAAAATTATAGGCACATAGAACCTTACATAATAAGGAGGAGTAAATGATATGTAGGCCATCATTTTAATTTAAAAATAATAAATTAAAAGGAAACCAATCCCATACATAGGTTTGGTCTCATCTCGTGATCATCCACACAGCATGAAATGAACAAAAATTGGTAATTTATCCATCAATTACTTAAATTAATTCCTTAATCAAGATAAAATTCTATGAATTAATCCAATTAATTCAATTTATCTTAATTCCATCCAAGATTCCTTAAATGACCATCATCCATAATTTTAAACAAATTAAATAAAATAATATCATTTTAAATTAATGAAGTACACAAGTGTACTTGGAGGAAATGGCATGTAATAATCCAAACTACCTAGCATGATCCTTAGGCTCTTTATGCGTATATTTCACTATAAGAAATGACCATACATAACATGTAGATTAGAAATTTAACATGTGATTTATTTAATATATAATTTAAAATCATATGACATGGAGTGTACTATCAAATAAATGACACATGGAATACATGTGAATATGTTTAATTTTATATTTAATTTTTCTCTCTGTGTTAAATTAAGCAAATTTTTTGGATCATACTACATGACATGTACTTGGTTTACATGGTGTGTGGTATATTATTCCCATATCTGCAACACACATCTAGGGACTAGGTGTGTTTCCTATTGAGAATGTGTATGAGTTAGATAGCATGTAATGGATCATACATCGTGTGTGGAATTAGAGTTGAAAAGATTTTTATTCCTCATGTCATGTAGTAGATACATGACATACATGGACCCCCATGTTCTCAATCATGAGAAAATAAGGACTATATGTTGTGTACATGGGTTAGATGGAGTGTGGTTCTTCAAACTGTGTGCCAGTATGTCTGGGTATACTCCCTAGTCCAATTTTATTAGATCACTAATCTAATTTTATCAGACTAGTCTAATTTTATTGTGAGATACAGATGAGATATATGGGTACACTATATGTAGTTAGGTGTTACATTTTGTGTAGTTTTTTTCAGTTAGAACTTTGGAACATTCAGATGATGTTTTAAAATGATTCTTCATTTTATCTTTAACTATTTACTAGTTATGTGAGTGTGAATGAAGAAAGGTAATATAAAATTATGTTTAGATATTAATAATTAATCAATTTAAAGTAAAATATATTAAAAAATAATACAAATAATCAATAAATAATAAATAATTATAAATTAAACATGTGACCCCTTTGACACAACTTGTAGGTTTTGGGCACAATAAAAGCACCTATTTGGCATGGAAAACTCATCTTTTTAGTCTTAATTTATGAATGATCATTGTTGTGAATAATAATGAACATCATGACCAATATAATTCATACATTACTTAACTAGATTAAATGATAAAACTAGAAGAGGAAGATATTTACATGTAATTTATAATTAATTTATGAGTAGATATAGAATTACTTGAACTTGTAATTCTTCCTTTATTGATGATTCAGTTGACTAGATCATGTAATACTATAATTGAAATACAAGAACCGAGTATAAAATCTCTCTAATGGTAATCCACACATGAACCACAATCTCTAAACATCTCCAGAAAATCAATGGGTGCTTGCACGGCTAATCCTGATCACTTGAGTCATTCATGGTTGATCGCGATAGAATTCTTCTTGAAGGACCAAGAACTCTTTATGTTCTATCTATGGATTGATAGAGGATGATGAGATAGTGTGTTCTAGATCCATAGAAATATCTCTAGATCTTGAGTTAGATTCTCTCTATCTGTTGTGCACAACTGGAAAGTTTTGGAAAGTGGTATAATTATATATTTATAAAGTCAGTTCTAGGGCTAGAAATTTACACATGAGCCCCTTTAAAATTTCTTATATCTTAGTGAACCATGTGTCTTAATAATAATAATATAATTATTATTCACTTGACATGTGCAACACCTATTAATAAATATCATTTATATTATTTCTAATCAGACACTTAAGCTTGATCTTATTTTCCACCTTGACATTTACAGATCCTTAAATAATGACAATTTATTTAACAAATAAATATCGTTACATTATTCATCAATAAATATAATAAATATTATATTCATCAAACCCTATAAATAAATATTTATTATTATTATTTAACTCACTTATTATTTCTAATAACTTGTGATTAAATCTTGGAGATCAACCAAAACCAAATAAATATTATTTATTCTAAATTGTTAAATTAATACTAAATTCTGAGATTGAGAATACACTTAGTGTGTGACCCTCTAGGCCTCTTTATCAGTGGTATTAGGAAAAACTACCTAAATTATAAGGTTGGTATCTAAAAACATTCCAAGGAACTAGTAGATAAAAAAGTTAATGTCGCAATGACATTCAACCTTCTACAAATGCTTACTATGTAATATAATCTATTTATCATGATATCTCAAATCAAATAGGTTTCATATTGGTTTCATCCACCTATGTGATCAATGTCACTTTCTTTGACTTTATGGAAATAAACTCACACACATAATACCATGGTCATAGATTTTTATAGGAAGTTACATTCCCATAAAAGTTCCTGAGATATCAACTTTTATCAAAGTATATGAGAAATAAATCTTTTCCCACATTATCCATTAATGCAATATCACTCGTGAGGCACCCAACATACCATACCTCACCATGAGCATATGTCATAATATTTTTAATCAATACATAAAAGTATGAAACTCATGATATTCATTAATATCAATATTTTATTCTAAGGATCAATACACACGTCCATGGATAGAAACATCCAATGACACATAAAATAAGTATTTCATATTGGTGGGTATCATTCTCATAATCTCATGTACTGAAAATTACCAATGGTATACACAATGAGAGAATGTATAAAAATCCTATGAGTCTATTATCCTAATATCTAGTATTATATGTGTCCAATCAAATGATATCATATAGATATAGAACATATATTCAAGAATACTATCATGGAACCTCTAGGTTCTCATTATAGTGGGAAAATACTATGACCTTTTAGAAAAACATATATTTTTAGGACATTATCACATAAAAATTTCATGTAGAAAAATAATAGTAATGTGATAATAAACTTCATTAATATTTAATACATGTAATAAATTACTTGGAATTTGGTTCTAGAAAACCAACTCCAATACATGGAAGATCAGTCTTGATTCACTGGGATCTCCCTAGGAACTCCTCTCTAAAATCAGGCACCTTACTTGTGCTATTATTCATAAAATGATCTCCCACCTCATGGGGTCATTCTAGAACCACAGGTTCTTATCCTTGATCTAAATCATGTCAACCATATCAACATGCTTAACTTCTACCCAGCATCATTCTAGTCACGAGCGTCCACCCATGCTCTGACTATGCTTCTAATAGAACACCCACTAGTCAATAGGTCTAAGTTCCCAAACAGTCATAACTGTCACAGCCAATATTGATACCCAAGCACCCTAGGTGCTTCCTCAAAAACTAAAGGCATCATCCTACCTATGCCAAAACCCATCAGAACCTCATGTGAATCAGTCTCATAGTTTGAATCGCATACATGTTCTTAGTCTTAAGGGAATCCACCATCTCAGGATAACCCCTCTCATAGGTTTCCCTGATCATATGAACCACCGACTCACTAGGATCTAATTCAAAACTAAGGGTCTCTCAGTCTCCTGTCTATCCCTACCAGTCAGGTCTCATGTTAGGGCCACTAGGCTAGTCCACTTACACTATAATTTAAACCTATCACTGAGGTCGTGTCTCCCAGGATAGAATCCATGCTTTCATATCAACCCACAGCATATACATTCCCAAAAACCTACTCACGGGGTCACATATATGATGAGATCACAATTAGACCACATCCCACAACTAGGGAACCCACATATAGGTCATATCCTATTTTAGTTATAATGAATAATAAATATCTTCATTCTTGCCTCAACTATTATACAACATTTAACATGCATGAAAACCCACTCTAATGGAGGTAATTTCAAAGATAATTACTAATAATATCAACCTAAGAGGGTTAAAACATGTTTATATGGGTTCAGTTATATGGGATGTCAATTCCAATCTATAGAGGAAAACACTTTATGAGTCGTAATTGGAAACCTATTTAAGTGAAACTCGTTAATAATATTTTAATTTAAGGGAGGATTATAGTTCTTTAATAATTTAAGGCATCACCTACCAAGCATCAGCCTACCATGAACTGATCCTCTCCAAGAACCCTCATATTGGGTTGATCCCTGGAAGTTCAAGATGTCAATGTATAAAGGATGATTAACTAACCCTTACTGATCATCTATATATGGTAATAGCCCCTTGATATTCTAGTTCAACAAGAAGCATTTAGGTACCTATCGACATCGCATTTGATGATCCGACTAGATGACCATAAAAAAAGGTTGGTTAAGTAAGATGTCATAGAAATCTAGATAGAAAACACACTGTAGGTTGTTATTAATTTTTAGTTAACCATGCCTAAAAATGATACGCCCACAGGTGGTCTGCTAAAATAGAATTTGTAACACCCCAAGACTTTATAATATTTTAATTTATGAATAAAATTAATTTTATTTCTTTCTTTATTTTTATACAACACCATTTTAATATTACTTTACACACAATAATGATTTTTCTTGTGTTACACGCAAGGCCCACTTTTACCAAACAACAGTATATTAATAAAATATTATTATTTAATATGATATATAACATAGCCGTTAAATTAGAGGTTATGAATAGTATTAACCAAATTTTGAATTTTATATATTCCATGTAATTTTCACATTTGTTTTATTTTTTTCTTTGAAATAATATAAGAACAAATTCAATTTTTTCACATAAAATAAGTATTTTCAAAAAAAATGAAGTTTTGTCACCTTTTCATGGTGCACCCACTTTAAATCCAATATTTGACACTTTAATAAATTAAATTTTACAAAATATACTTATTCTTTGGAATAAGGTCATCAAAATTAGGTTTGTATAAATTTTTTGTGTTTTTCTGATAACTTTCATATTTTGATGAATAGTGAAAAATAATAAATTTTAATTGAAAACAACTTTTTTAATCAAAATAATTTATAGTGTTAAATTATACATTAGAATGGTTTTAAAGTATAATTAGACTATATTTTTATCATTTAACATAATTTAGTTCAATGTAATTATTTTTATATTAAAAATAGATATAAACACATGTTAATCTTTTGATGGTTTTTACTTTTGAAAATCTCGTTTTCTCGTTTTGTCAACAGAGATTAATTTTAAATTAATTATAGAAAATTATGTGTTTAAAATTTTGAAAAATATATTCCATATTTGGAATCATTGGGTCCAAATTATGTTAATAGGTCACTTTAATTTTTTTTGATATTATGAATAGTTAGTAATTTTTTTATTACCATGGTTAACGGTAAATCAGGTATTTAATGGTAAATATAATATTATAAAACTACCTTAAGACATATAAAAATCCTATTGTATGACTAAATTAGACCCTTATAATCTATGTTTTTAAATGGTATCACTTAATTCCCACTTTCCTATTAATATGGTATTAATATTATTAAAATCAATGAATGTGACAAAATGTCGCACTTTCATTTTATATAAGTATATTAATTTTAATATAGGGATAATCAAAATAAAAAATCAAATATAGGTAGTATTTGGAAATATAATATAATTATCTTCATTGTATAAATTTATTTATAATTTTTAGAGATTAAATAATTATAATTAAGGATGACACGATAATGATAGAGAAATTATTTTATTAATAGAAATATCAAATAAATGATTTTAAAAATATTTAAAGAAATATAATTTGAATTAATTAAAGTTATACAAGAATTTTCTAGGTCACTATGAAATTTTAGGATTATATTAAATGTTTTTTTTTTGAATTTATCTTCTGTGTAGATTTTATTTAAAATCAAAGAAATGAATAGTGTCAAAATTGACACTATTGATATTTTATAAAAATAGCATTTTATTAAATTATTTAAAAATCATAAAATATTTTAAAATTACAAAGTGAAAATTATAAGGTCTAAAATGTCATAAAATATCCAATTATTCTCAATTTACATCATATAAGTAAATATTTAGAATGTTATTACCACAATTAAAATAAAATAGATTAAAAAGTGATAAATCAAAATGATAAGGTTTAAAATAAAATAAAAACATTTATAAATTATATTAGTTGATTGGATTTCGACCCATCCTCATATTATCATATAAATTATCTAATTTAGATCAATTTTAATTTAAAAATTAATTTATATTAATTTAATAGTTTTGGTGTTTCCAAAGGTGACCCTCCCCACTCTTATAAAAGGGCACATCTCCTTATCTTTGATTAACTCATATAAATCCCTTTGGATTGGAAAAACCCTGCCCATTTCCTCTCCCAAATTCCTTAAATTCACACTGGAGTCCACACATTGGGTATAAATCCATCCTAAGGAGACCTTTTTTTCAAATCAAAATGAGACACCCAAAAAAGAGATAATTGTTTTATCACCTATTTCAAAATTCTTTTCATCTTATACTTACTCTTTCTATGTTGTTTAAAAATAAAAATAACAACTTCAGGATCATATATATACTAATATTTTATTATAATTATGTTATAACCTTATACCTCCTTTTATCCATCTTATGAATAACAATATCACCATGCGTGCATACGTGCAGCTTACCGTCTCCACGCCGTGGTGAAATTTTTTATTCAACAATACATTATTTGGATGGGTATAATGATGAGTATAATGGATTTAAATAATGAATATAACATGATAAATATTATTTATAATTAATATACCATCCAATTCCATACCAGTTGACCATGAAGGTAATGATATCGTTGCTCGTGCGTACGTACGACCTACCGTCTCCACAACGCAATGAGACTCATCTTTTACATTCACCATCCAAGAATGATTATAAAAATATATTACGAATAAGTATGAAATATATGAAATAATAATTCTACTATAATAATATATATATATATGTGTGTGTGTGTGTGTAGATATATTTCATTCACTTACTTCCATTCAATATGATAAGAAAACAGAAACAACATTCATGCATACGTACAACCTACCGTTACCATGAATGGTGTATTCCATTTCATATATATATCTATTATACATATTTATATTATTAATATATATGATATATAAATCATGTTATACATTCTTGAAGTTTTCAAATAATTATCTATGTAATATGATCAATAATAACAAGTCAAAATGCCTATGATAAACAAAGCGATTATTACCCGAAACGTTGCTTTAACTTGGAATTGTTAATAAATGGATAATATAAAGTCATAAACGAATCATATATGATATCATAAATATTTTTATTATTATTAAATAATTTAATAATATGTTTACAAATATTATACAGGAGTTCCTTATATGTACGGAGAATATAGGACCTGAGGTAAGGGAATTCCGTCTCACTTTTAATTTTCGTGAGTTATAAGCCATGTTCACCACCTATTTATTGTGTGTGATATATGTACTGAACCTATTATATTTCATATCATTAATAAATTTTATTCATGGTATTTAAAGTTTCATTTGAATATATTGGTCTTATGATTTAAATGTTCAAAGTTGAATGGGACGCTTTGAATGTTTGAAGATTTAATCCTTTCTCCATTTCGATTTTCTTGATACTATTTTACACAACAATTTATATAGATATAAAATGATTATAAAGGAAATTTTATGTCTATTTTTAAGTTAATTCAAAAAAATTCAAAATGTAATATTTTTAATGGTTTTATGTAAGGTTTAATTTTACAATCTCATTAATATCTGAGGTTGTTTATACGTAAGTATCTTCTGGGACATATTTAACATCCATGTACCTGTTTCTTAAAAATATATTTCAAAATATTTTTACTATTGTTTAAATTCATTTTTACCCATGATTTACTTTTTATAAAATATTTTTAAAGGAATATTTCTATCTTTTTCCAAACTAGGAACTTTATGATCTTTTTGAAAAATTAAGTAAAGAATTTTTTTTTTAACATATAAGGCACAAGCGGTTATTTTCTCCATCATGATGCATTAACATTTTGAATCTTCCCTTATGATATTACAAGGTTATTTTCAAAAGATATGTTTTCTTTTATAATTTCATGGGTTTTAAATGATTTTAAAGTCAAAAGGGGATATCTCTCTCAAAGAGTTTTAATGATTTTATTAGATCACTTTCATCTTTGTCAACATCGTTTGCTGGATTTAATACATTATTAAGAATAATTTATTAAGATAAAATTTTCCATATTTTATTCAAGGTTTTATGATATGTTTGACTATGGATGTGATGTTTTTATAACATTCATGGTTTATAGTTAAAGTATTAACATTTCATAAGCTAGTTTTAATATGAATGTTTATATTATGATCACCCTTTTCATATGGGGAATGCATTAGACTTAGTAAGTGATGGGTGGGGCCCGATATAGCCCCTTGATGTATAGGTAGGTCTCATGAGATAAACTAGTGTCTTGTAACAAGGCCTTGATGGTATGGTAATGGTCTTGGCATAAGGCCTTGAGGGTATAGTAATGGTCTTGGCATGAGGCCTTAATGGTGTGGTTATGATGTCTGACATTATGTATTTTCTCAATATGAGAATAGTTATTGATATTGGATGTGATTATTCTACTAGTAGAATATCAACGATAAAGTTTAAATGGAGTTATTTGATTTATTCTTTCCATATTATGCTTAATATTATGTTTAAAAGGCTTGAGTTTTAGTTTTATACCTTTCCTTAAAAGTTTGTGTTTATTTATGATAGATTTCACTATAATGTTTATCCTTACTAATCATCTGAGTTCACCCATTTCTTTTGTTTCATTTTCCCCAAAATTTGAAGATTTATATTATGATTAACAAATAGGGATAGTCTAAGGAATATGAGAGTTTTCAAAGGGGATAATTTTTTTCTTTTCATTTCAAGATGTAATGTAAAACTTATTTTTGCATCTAGTATTTCCAAGGATACTAAACCGATCGGTCCTTCATGATTTTATTTTTTTGTGATCATGTCAATGAAATAAAATAATGCACTGACTCTAGGAAACTAGGGTCGGGGCATTACAGTTGGTATTAAAATAAGTTTAGTACAAACCTTATAAACTTAATTTAGAAAAAAAATGATTAGGGAATATCACCCTAAGATAGATTTTGAGGATAAGTATTGAAGAACATCCTAGAATTTTGGTAAAATAAAGATTATGTGGGTATTCCTAGAAAATAAATTGGTAAATGGATACTATAAGTGGATGTGGTTCTAGAACATATTTACCTAGGGGTGAAAACTATAATAATGTGTTCCAAACTTGACTCAGGGTAACTCGGTAAACAACAATAGGCCTTACTGCGCACCTGGTTTTGCACTCTCAGGGGATATGATTAGGATAATTCACATTTTCTTTACAAACTGTTATGAAGGATTTATGAGTACGTATTTCCCCAAAGAAACCATTTTTATGATTATGAGACTAGATACATATAAATATTCGATTTATGTTAAGCATTTTTCTAGTTTTTTTATTATACATTATGATATGATCTAACGTAGTGTATGCCATCATTTAAAAAATGGAACCCTGTAGAAGGAATGTGAACCTCACCAATGCACATGATCCAAAGATTAAGAAGAATCATATCTTTCATGGTCTTAAGTAGGTATTTTTAAGGGAAGTAGTCTCCCATTTATTCTCATCATATGAAGAAATAGTTTCATATGTTAATAAGATAAGTAAATAATTCTCTGAGTCCTTTAGCTTTGAAGGTAATAAAGATAAGAAGAGGATGGTAGAGGAAAATATGGATAAAGGTAAGAAGGGAAAGAAGGATTTTCCCATATGTGAAAATTGTGAAAATAATCTCCCTTGTAAATGCTTGAAGGTAATGGGAGTTTTTTATAACTGTGGAGAAAAAGGACACCAAGTTCGTGATTTCAATGGTAAGAAGGAGGTTTCCAATGTACAATGTTTCAACTACAAGGAGATGGGACACTATGAAAATCAATGTCCCAATCATCAAATAAATATACATTAGATGATGATATTAGATAATTATCAAGTTATGATACTACCTCAGAAGAAGAGTAATGATTAATATTCCTATTCAAGAATTATTTTATTTGAATTAGAAATATATTGGTTAGAATAATTATAGAGTATATAAGGATTGTACTGTAATACTATTTCATTAAGGATTTAAGATTTTATGGTACCAAGTAAAGTGACATAGTTACAAGTTCAAATTTTTGGAAAATATATGGTTGAGGGAAAGATAAACCTCAATATGTTTCTGATACTGAGATTATGATTTTGAAATAAAGAGATGATTGATTTGGATAAAATATATTGGATATTATTGACTACCTTGGAACTGATTAATGATTTGTTTATTCCATCGTTATTGGATTTCACAACATTTTTTCATTTAAGGAGTATGTCCAATATTCTATGTCTTACAATGTTTTATGGTAATTCAGGGTATTAGCATGTTTTAAGAGAATACATGATGAAGGTATTCACATGCTTGTTATATGACAAAAAAAATCTGCATTTTGTCTTGTGACCTTCCTTAAAAATTTTGGACTGTGAGTTTGGACAGAAGTATTTTGGATAAGCCTAAAGGTTGGAATGGAGTAAGTTGAACATTGGATATTATTGTTTATGGTTAAAGTCAGATTTATTGGATACTTTGGGCAAACCTTTTTTGTTTCAGTAAATATTTAGAGGATTAAGGAAATACTTGTGGGCCTTATGATTTATCAAAAGTGCTTCAAGCATGAAAAATACATTTTTAACATTAATTTCTTGGTGTAAGGAATGAAGTGAAAATAGATCGAAGCACAACCAAATAATGAGATTATGCTTATGACATGGAAATAAATCAATTAGGTGCTTTTCTAAATAGTAAAATAATTCTTCATCTCTAGGGAAAGGATCTTAAAACTAAAAATTTTATCCTAGTCATTTTTCCGTTGAATCAAATGGTCCCTTAGATCATCGTAGTTTTATAGCTTTGTGAATGTTAATTTTCTCCTCATCATGTTCTCTATCACGCTCCATCAGAACTTGATGGTTATATTTTTCATTAATGTTCATGTTTTTCTACTTGGAACCCTAGTATGTGTTATTTCCAGTAACCTTTATACTTCCAATTATTTATTTTAAAATAGAGGTCTCATTAATCCATTTTTTGATGTGGGGTTTAAACAATTTTGTTCTAAAATGTCAAATCCCTAGTTTTTTATCCTGAGTTGAAATTGCGAGGACATAATTTATTGAAGGACGGGAGAATGTAACACCCCAAGACTTTATAAAATTTTCATTTCTGAATAAACTTAATTTTATTTCTTACTTTATTTTTATACAATTCCATTTTAAGCTTATGCGGCACACAATAATGATTTTTCTTGCGTTACACGCAAGGCCGAGTTTTACCGAACAACAGTATATTAATAAAATATTATTATTTAATATGATCAATAACATAGCCGTTAAATTATAGGTTATGAATAGTATTAACCAAATTTTGAATTTTATATATTCTAAGTAATTTTAACATTCGTTTTATGTGTTTCTTTGACATAATAAAAGAACAAATTCAGTTTTTTTCGGATAAAATAAGTATTTTCAAAAAAATGCAGTTTTGTCACCTTTTCATGGTGCACCCATTTTAAATCCAATATTTGACACTTTAATAAATTATATTTTACAAAATATAATTCTTATTTGGAATAAGGTCATCAAAATTAGGTTTGTATAAATTTTGTGTGTTTTTTTTGATAACTTTCATATTTTGATGAATAGTGAAAAATAATAAATTTTAATTGAAAACAACTTTTTTAATCAAAATAATTTATAGTGTTAAATTATACATTTGAATGGTTTTAAAGTATAATTAGACTATATTTTTATCATTTAATATAATTTAGTTCAATGTAATTATTTTTATATTAAAAATAGATATAAACACATGTTAATATTTTGATGGTTTTACTTTTGAAAATCTCGTTTTCTCGTTTTGTCAACAGGGATTAATTTTAAATTAATTATAGAAAATTATGTGTTTCAAATTTTGAAAAATAGATTCCATATTTGGAATCATTGGGTCCAAATTATGTTAATAGTTCACTTTAATGTTTTTTGATATTATGAATAGTTGGTAATTTTTTTATTACCATGGTTAATAGTAAATCAGGTATTTAATAGTAAATATAATATTATAAAATTACCTTAAGACATATAAAAATCCTATTGGATGACTAAATTAGACCCTTATAATATATGGTTTTAAATGGTATCACTTAATGGCCACTTTCCTATGAATATGGTATTAATATTATTAAAATCAATGAATGTGACAAAATGTCGCACTTTCATTTTATATAAGTATATTAATTTTAATATAGGGATAATCAAAAAATAAAATCAACTATAGGTATTATTTGGAAATCTAATATAATTATATTCATTGTATAAATTTATTTATAATTTTTAGAGATTAAATAATTACAATTAAGGATGACACGATAATGATAGAGAATTTATTTTATTAATATAAATATCAAATAAATGATTTTAAAAATATTTAAAGAAATATTATTTGAATTAATTAAAGTTATCTGTGAATTTTCTTGGTCACTATGACATTTTAGGATTATATTAAATGTTTTTTTTCTAATTTATCTTCTATGTAGATTTTATTTAAAATCAAAGAAATGAATATTGTCAAAATTGACACTATTGATATTTTATAAAAATTACATTTTATTAAATTATTTAAAAATAAAAAAATATTTTAAAATTAAAAATTGATAATTATAAGGTCTAAAATGTCATAAAATGTCCAATTATTCTCAATTTAGATCATATAAGTAAATATTTATAATCATTTAATATTTATAATGTTATTACCACAATTAAAATTAAATAGATTAAATAAAGATAAATCAAAATGATAAGGTTTAAAATAAAATAAAAACATTTATAAATTTTATTATTTGATTGGACTTCGACCCATCCTCATATTATCTTCTAAATTATCCAATTTAGATCCATTTTGATTTAAAAATTAATTTTTATTGATTTAATAGTTTTGGTGTTTCCAAAGGTGCCCCTCCCCTCTCTTAAAAAAGGGCACATCTCCTTATCTTTGATTAACTCATATAAATCCATTTGGATTAGAAAAACCCTTCCCATTTCCTCTCCCAAATTCCCTAAATTCACACTGGAGTCCACACTTTGGGTATAAATCCATCCTAAGGAGACATTTTTTTCAAATCAAAATGAGACACCCAAAAAAGAGATAATTGTTTTATCACCTCTTTCAAAATTATTTTCATATTCTACTTACTCTTTCTATATTGTTTCAATATAAAAATAATAAATCCAGGATCATATATATACTAATATTTTATTATAATTATGTTATAACCTTATACCTCCTTTTATCCATCCTATGAATAACAATATCACCATGCGTTCGTGCCTGCGGCTTACCGTCTCCATGTCGTGGTGAAATTTTTTATTCAACAATACATCATTTGGATGGGTATAATGATGAGTATAATGGATTTAAATAATTAATATAACATGATAGATATTATTTATAATTATTATACCATCCAATTCCATACCAGTTAACCATGAAGGGAATGATATCGTTGCTCGTGCGTACGTACGACCTACCGTCATCACAACGCAATGAGACTCATCTTCCACATTCACCATCCAAGAATGATTATAAAAATATATTATGAATAAGTATGAAATATATGAAATAATAATTCTACTGGAATAATATATATATATGTGTGTGTGTGTGTGTGTGTAGATATATGTCATTCACTTACTTCCATTCAATATGATAAGAAAACGGAAACAACATTCATGCATATGTACGGCCTACCATTACCATTAATGGTGTATTCAATTTCATATATATATCTATTATACATATTAATATTATTAATATATATAATATATAAATCATGTTATACATTCTTGAAGTTTTCAAATAATTATCTAAGTAATATGATCAATAATAACAAGTCAAAATGCCTATGATAATCAAAGCGATTATTACCCGAAACGTTGCTTTAACTTGGAATTGTTAATAAATGGATAATATAAAGTCATAAAATAATCATATATGATATCATAAATATTTTTATGATTCTTATATAAGTTAATAATATGTTTACAAATATTATACAGGAGTTCCTTATATGTACGGAGAGTATAGGTCCTGAGGTAAGGGAATTCCCTCTCACTTTTAATTTTCGTGGGATATAAGCCATGTTCACCACCTATTTATTGTGTGTGATGTGTGTACTAACCCTATTATATTTCAAATCACGAATACATTTTCTTCATGGTATTTAAAGTTTCATTTGAATATATCGGTCTTATGATTTAAATGTTCAATGTTGTATGGGACGCTTTGAATGTTTGAAGAATTAATCCTTTCTCCATTTCAATTTTCTTGATACTATTTTACATAAATATTTATATAGATATAAAATTATTATAAAATAAATTTTATGTCTATTTCTAAGTTAATTCAAATAAATTCAAAATGTAATATTTTAGTGGTTTTATGTAAGGTTTAATTTTACAATCTCATTAATATCTAAGGTTGTTTATACGTAAGTATCTTTTGGGACATATTTATCATCCATGTCCCCGTTTCTTAAAAATGTATTTCAAAATATTTTTACTATTGTCTAAAGTAATTTTTACCCATGATTTAATTTTTATAAAAAATTTTGAAAGGAATATTTCCATCTTTTTCCAAACTAGGTACTTTATGATCTTTTCGAAAAATTAAGGAAAGAAATTTTTTTAACATATAAGGCACGAGTGGTTATTTTCTCCATCATGATGCCTTAACATTTTGAATATTACCTTATGATATTACAAGGTTATTCTCAAAAGATATGTTTTCTTTTATAATTTCATGGGTTTTAAATGATTTTAAAGTAAAAAAGGGGATATCTCTCTCAAAGAGTTTTAATGATTTTATTAGATCACTTTCATCTATGTCAACATCCTTTGCTGGATTTAATACTTCATTAAGGTTAATTTATTAAGATAAAATTTTCCATATTGTATTCAAGGTTTTATGATATGTTTGACTATGGATGTGATGTTTTTATAACATTCATGGTTTATAGTTAAATTATTAACATTTCGTATTCCAGTTTTAATATGAATGTTTATATTATGATCACCCTTTTCATATGGGTAATGCATTAGACTTAGTAAGTGATGGGTGGGGCCCGATATAGCCCCTTGATGCATAGGTAGGTCTCATGAGACAAACTGGTGTCTTGTAATAAGGCCTTGATGGTATGGTAATGGTCTTGGCGCAAGGCCTTGACGGTATGGTAATGGTCTGGGCATGAGGCCTTAATGGTGTGG
The DNA here is from genome assembly GCA_963277665.1 of Viscum album. NCBI lineage: Eukaryota > Viridiplantae > Streptophyta > Magnoliopsida > Santalales > Viscaceae > Viscum > Viscum album. The sequence goes on along the minus strand of OY728132.1, from coordinate 1,259,939,723 downwards.
TTATGATGTCTGACATTATGTGTTTTCTCAATATGAGAATAGTTATTGATATTGGATGTGATTATTCTACAAGTAGAATATCAACGATAAAGTTTAAATGGAGTTATTTGATTTATTCTTTCCATATTATGCTTAATATTATGTTTAAAAGGCTTGAGTTTCAGTTTTATACCTTTCCTTAAAATTTTGTGTTTATTTATGATAGATTTCACTATAATGTTTATCCTTACTGATCATCTGAGTTAACCCATTTCTTTTGTTTCATTTTCCCCAAAATTTGAAGAATTATATTATGATTAACATATAGGGATAGTCTAAGGAATATGAGAGTTTTCAAAGGGGATAATTTTTTTCGTTTCATTTCAAGATGTAATGTAAAACTTATTTTTGCATCTAGTATTTCCAAGGCTACTAAACCGATTGGTCCTTCATGATTTGATTTTTTTGTGATCATGTCAATGTAATAAAATAATGCATTGACTCTAGGCAACTGGGGTCGGGACATTATAGTTGGTATTAAAAGAAGTTTAGTACAAACCTTATAAACTTAATTTAGAAAAACATTGATTAGGGAATATCACCCTAAGATAGACTTTGAGGATAAGTATTGAAGAACATCCTAGAATTTTGGTAAAATAAAGATTATGTGGGTATTCCTAGAAAATACATCACTAAATGGATACTATAAATGGATGTGGTTCTAGAACAGATTTACCTAGGGGTGAAAACTATGATAATGTGTTCCAAACTTGACTCAGGGTAACTCGGTAAACAACAATAGGCCTTACTGCGCACCTGGTTTTGCACTCTCAGGGGATATGATTAGGATAATTCACTTTTTCTTTACAAACTGTTATGAAGGATTTATGAGTACGTATTTTCCCAAAGAAACCATTTTTATGATTATGAGACTAGATACGTATAAATATTCGATTTATGTTAAGCATTTTTATAGTTTTTTATTATACATTATGATATGATCTAACGTAGTGTATGCCATCATTTAAAAATGGCACCCTGTAGAAGGAATGTGAACCTCACCAATGCACATGATCCAAATATTAAGAAGAATCGTATCTTTCATGGTCTTTAGTCGGTATTTTTAACGGAAGTAGTCTCCCATTTATTCTCATCATATGAAGAAATAGTTTTATGTGTTAATAAGATAAGTAAATAATTCTCTAAGTCCTTTGTCTTTGAAGGGAATAAAGATAAGAAGAGGATGGTAGAGGAAAATATGGATAAAGGTAAGAAGGGAAAGAAGGATTTTCCCATATGTGACAATTGTGAAAATAATCACCCTGGTAAATGCTTGAATGGAATGGGAGTTTGTTATAACTGTGGAGATAAAGGACACCAAGTTCGTGATTTCAAGGGTAATAAGGAGGTTTCCAATGTACTATGTTTCAACTACAAGGATATGGGACACTATGAAAATCAATGTCCCAATCATCAAAGGAATATACATCAGATGATGATATTAGATAATGATCAAGTTATGATACTGCCTCAGATGAAGAGGAATTATTAATATTCCTATTCAAGAATTATTTTAATTGAATTACAAATATATTGGTTGAAATAATTATAGAGTATATAAGGATTGTACTATAATACTATTTCATTAAGGATTTGAGATTTTATGGTACCAAGTAAAGTGACATAGTTACAAGGTCAAATTTTTGGAAAATATATGGTTGAGGGAAAGATAACCCTCAATATGTTTCTGATACTGAGATAATGATTTTGAAATAATGAGATGATTGATTTGGATAAAGTATATTGGATATTATTGACTACCTTGGAACTGATTAATGATTTGTTTATTCCATCATTATTGTATTTCACAATATTTTTTCATTTAAGGAGTATGTCCAATATTCTATGTCTTACAATGTTTTATGGTAATTCAGGGTATTAGCATGTTATAAGATAATACATGATGAAGGTATTCACATGCTTGTTATATGAAAAAAAAATCTGCATTATGTCTTGTGACCTTCCTTAAAAAATTTGGACTGTGAGTTTGGACATAAGTATTTTGGATAAGCCTAAAGGTTGGAATGGAGTAAGTTGAACATTGGATATTATTGTTTATGGTTAAAGTGAGATTTATTGGATACTTTGGGAAAACCTTTTTGGTTTCAGTAAATATTTAGAGGATTAAGGAAATACTTGTGGGCCTTATGATTTATCAAAAGTGCTTCAAGCATGAAAAATACATTTTTAACATTCATTTCTTAGTGTAAGTAATGAAGTGAAAATAGATCGAAGCACTACCAAATAATGAGATTATGCTTATGATATGGAAATAAATCAATTAGGATATTTTCTAAATAGTAAAATAATTCTTTATCTCTAGGGAAAGGATCTTGAAACCAAAAAATTTATCCTAGTCATTTTTCCGTTGAATCAAATGGTCCCTTAGATCATCGTAGTTTTATAGCTTTGTGAATGTTAATTTTCTCCTCATCATGTTCTCTATCACGCTCCATCAGAACTTGATGGTAAGATTTTTCATTAATGTTCATGTTTTTATACATGGAACCCTAGTATGTGTTATTTCCAGTAACCTTTATACTTCCAATTATTTATTTTAAAATAGAGGTCTCATTAATCCATTTTTTGATGTGGGGTTTAAACAATTTTTTTCTGAAATGTCAAATCCCTAGTTTTTTATCCTGAGTTTAAATTGCAAGGACATAATTTATTGAAGGAGGGGAGAATGTAACACCCCAAGACTTTATAAAATTTTCATTTCTGAATAAACTTAATTTTATTTCTTACTTTATTTTTATACAATGCCATTTTAAGCTTATGCGACACACAATAATGATTTGTCTTGTGTTACACGCAAGGCCCAGTTTTACCGAACAACAGTATATTAATAAAATATTATTATTTAATATGATATATAACATAGCCGTTAAATTAGAGGTTATAAATAGTATTAAACAAATTTTGAATTTTATATATTCTATGTAATTTTAACATTTATTTTATGTGTTTCTTTGACATAATATAAGAACAAATTCTCTTTTTTTCAGATAAAATAAGTATTTTCAAAAAAATGCAGTTTTGTCACCTTTTCATGGTGCACCCATTTTAAATCCAATATTTGAAACTTTAATAATTTAAATTTTACAAAATATACTTCTAATTTGGAATAAGTTCATCAAAATTAGGTTTTTATAAATTTTGTGTGTTTTTCTGATAACTTTCATATTTTGATGAATAGTGAAAAATAATAAATTTTAATTGAAAACAACTTTTTTAATCAAAATAATTTATAGTGTTAAATTATAAATTTGAATGGTTTTAAAGTATAATTAGACTATATTTTTATCATTTAATATAATTTAGTTCAATTTAATTATTATTATATTAAAAATAGATATAAACACATGTTAATCTTTTGATGGTTTTTACTTTTAAAAATCTCATTTTCTTGTTTTGTCAACAGGGATTAATTTTAAATTAATTATATAAAATTATGTGTTTCAAATTTTGAAAAATATATTTCATATTTGGAATCATTGGGTCCAAATTATGTTAATAGGTCACTTTAATTTTTTTTGATATTATGAATAGTTAGTAATTTTTTTATTACCATGGTTAACAGTAAATCAGGTATTTAATAGTAAATATAATATTATAAAATTACCTTAAGACATATAAAAATCCTATTGAATGACTAAATTAGACCCTTATAATCTATGGTTTGAAATGGTATCACTTAATGGACACTTTCCTATGAATATGGTATTAATATTATTAAAATAAATTAATGTGACAAAATGTCTCACTTTCATTTTATATAAGTATATTAATTTTAATATAGGGATAATCAAAAGATAAAATCAAATATATGTAGTATATGGAAATATAATATAATTATCTTCATTTTATAAATTTATTTATAATTTTTTAGAGATTAAATAATTACAATTAAGGATGACACGATAATGATAGAGAAATTATTTTATTAATAGAAATATCAAATAAATTATTTTAAAAATATTTAAAGAAATATAATTTGAATTAATTATAGTTATCCGTGAATTTTCTTGGTCACTATGACATTTTAGGATTATATTAAATGTTTTTTTCTAATTTATCTTCTGTGTAGATTTTATTTAAAATCAAAGAAATGAATATTGTCAAAATTGACACTAGTGATATTTTATAAAAATTTCATTTTATTAAATTATTTAAAAATCATAAAATATATTAAAATTAAAAATTGATAATTATAAGGTCTAAAATGTCATAAAATATCCAATTATTCTCAATTTACATCATATAAGTAAATATTTATAATCATTTAATATTTATAATGTTATTACCACAATTAAAATTAAATAGATTAAATAAGATAAATAAAAATGATAAGGTTTAAAATAAAATAAGAACATTTATAAATTTTATTAGTTGATTGGATTTCGACCCATCCTCATATTCTCTTCTAAATTATCCAATTTTGATCCATTTTGATTTAAAAATTAATTTATATTGATTTAATAGTTTTGGTGTTTCCAAAGGTGCCTCTCCCCTCTCTTATAAAAGGGCACATCTCCTTATCTTTGATTAACTCATATAAATCCCTTTGGATTAGAAAAACCCTGCCCATTTCCTCTCCCAAATTCCCTAAATTCACACTGGAGTCCACGCTTTGGGTATAAATCCATCCTAAGGAGACCTTTTTTTCAAATCAAAATGAGACACCCAAAAAAGAGATAATTGTTTTATCACCTCTTTCAAAATTATTTTCATATTCTACTTACTCTTTATATATTGTTTCAATATAAAAATAATAAATCCAGGATGATATATATACTAATATTTTATTATAATTATTTTATAACCTTATACCTCCTTTTATCCATCCTATGAATAACAATATCACTATGCGTGCGTGCGTGCGGCTTACCGTCTCCATGCCGTGGTGAATATTTTTATTCAACAATACATCATTTGGATGGGTATAATGATGAGTATAATGGATTTAAATAATTAATATAACATGATAAATATTATGTATAATTATTATACCATCCAATTCCATACCATTTGACCATGAAGGGAATGATATCGTTGCTCGTGCGTACATACGACCTACCGTCACCACAACGCAATGAGAGTCATCTTCCACATTCACCATCCAAGAATGATTATAAAAATATATTATGAATAAGTATGAAATATATGACATAATAATTCTACTGGAATAATATATATATATATATATGTAGATATATGTCATTCACTTACTTCCATTCAATATGATAAGAAAACAGAAACAACATTCATGCATACGTACGGCCTACCGTTACCATTAATGGTGTATTCCATTTAATATATATATCTATTATACATATTAATATTATTAATATATATGATATATAAATCATGTTATACATTCTTGAAGTTGTCAAATAATTATCTAAGTAATATGATCAATAATAACAAGTCAAAATGCCTATGATAATGAAAGCGATTATTACCCGAAACGTTTCTTTAACTTGGAATTGTTAATAAATGGATAATATAAAGTCATAAACAAATCATATATGATATCATAAATATTTTTATGATTATTATATAAGTTAATAATATGTTTACAAATATTATACAGGAGTTCCTTATATGTACGGAGAGTATAGGACCTGAGGTAAGGGAATTCCGTCTCACTTTTAATTTTCGTGGGATATAAGCCATGTTCACCACCTATTTCTTGTTTGTGATGTGTGTACTAACCCTATTATATTTCAAATCATGAATCCATTTTCTTCATGTTATTTATTGTTTCATTTGAATGTATCAGTCTTATGATTTAAATGTTCAAAGTTGTATGGGACGCTTTGAATGTTTGAAGAATTAATCCTTTCTCCATTTCAATTTTCTTGATACTATTTTACATAACTATTTATATAGATATAAAATTATTATAAAAGAAATTTTATGTATATTTTTATGTTAATTAAAATAAATTCAAAATGTAATATTTTAGTGGTTTTATGTAAGGTTTAATTTTACAATCTCATTAATATCTGAGGTTGTTTATACATATGTATCTTCTGGAACATATTTATCATCCATGTCCTTGTTTCTTAAAAATGTATTTCAAAATATTTTTACTATTGTTTAAAGTCATTTTTACCCATGATTTACTTTTTATAAAAAAAAATTAAAGGAATATTTACATCTTTTTCCAAACTAGGTACTTTATGAACTTTTCAAAAAATTAAGGAAAGAAATTTTTTTTAACATATAAGGCACGAGCGGTTATTTTCTCGATCATGATGCCTTAACATTTTGAATCTTACCGTACGATATTACAAGGTTATTTTCAAAAGATATATTTTATTTTATAATTTCATGGGTTTTAAATGATTTTAAAGTCAAAAGGGGATATCTCTCTCAAAGTGTTTCAATGATTTTATTATATCACTTTCATCTATGTCAACATCCTTTGCTGGATTTAATACTTCATTAAGGTTAATTTATTAATATAAAATTTTCCATATCGTATTCAAGGTTTTATAATAAGTTTGACTATGGATGTGATGTTTTATAACATTCATGGTTTATAGTTAAAGTATTAACATTTCGTATGCTAGTTTTAATATGAATATTTATATTATGATCACCCTTTTCATATGGGTAATGAATTAGACTTAGTAAGTGATGGGTGGGTCCCGATATAGCCCCTTGATGCATAGGTAGGTCTCATGAGATAAACTAGTGTCTTGTAACAAGACCTTGATAGTATGGTAATGGTCTTGGCACAAGGCCTTGACGGTATGGTAATGGTCTGGGCATGAGGCCTTAATGGTGTGGTTATGATGTCCGACATTATGTATTTTCTCAATATGAGAATAGTTATTTATATTGGATGTGATTATTCTACTAGTAGAATATCAACGATAAAGTTTAAATGGAGTTATTTGATTTATTCTTTATATATTATGCTTAATATTATGTTTAGAAGGCTTGAGTTTAAGTTTTATACCTTTCCTTAAAAGTTTGTGTTTATTTATGATAGATTTCACTATAATGTTTATCCTTACTGATCATCTAAATTCACCCATTTATTATGTTTCATTTTCCCCAAAATTTGAAGAATTATATTATGATTAACATATAGGGATAGTCTAAGGAATATGAGAGTTTTCAAAGGGGATAATTTTTTTCTTTTCATTTCAAGATGTAATGTAAAACTTATTTTTGCATCTAGTATTTCCAAGGCAACTAAACCGATCGGTCCTTCCTGATTTGATTTTTTTGTGATCATGTCAATGTAATAAAATAATGCACTGACTCTAGGAAACTGGGGTCGGGGCATTACAGTTGGTATTAAAAGAAGTTTAGTACAAACCTTATAAACTTAATTTAGAAAAACATTGATTAGGGAATATCACCCTAAGATAGACTTTGAGGATAAGTATTGAAGAACATCCTAGAATTTTGGTAAAATAAATATTATGTGGGTATTCCTAGAAAATACATCACTAAATGGATTCTATAAGTGGATGTGGTTCTAGAACAGATTTACCTAGGGGTGAAAACTATGATAATGTGTTCCAAACTTGACTCAGGGTAACTCGGTAAACAACAATAGGCCTTACTATGCACCTAGTTTTGCACTCTCAGGGGATATGATTAGGATAATTCACGTTTTATTTACAAACTATTATGAAGGATTTATGAGTACGTATTTCCCCAAAGAAACCATTTTTATGATTATGAGACTAGATACGTATAAATATTCAATTTATGTTAATCATTTTTCGAGTTTTTTTTATTATACATTATGATATGATCTAATGTAGTGTATGCCGTCATTTAAAAATGGAACCCTGTAGAAGGAATGTTAACCTCACCAATGCACATGATCCAAAGATTAAGAAGAATCATATCTTTCATGGTCTTAAGTCGGTAATTTTAAGGCAATTAGCCTCCCATTTATTCTCATCATATGAAGAAATATTTTCATGTGTTAATAAAACAAGTAAATAATTCTCTGACTCCTTTGGCTTTGAAGGGAATAAAGATAAGAAGAGGATGGTAGAGGAAAATATGGATAAAGTTAAGAAGGGAAATAAGGATTTTCCCATATGTGACAATTGTGAAAATAATCACCCTGGTAAATGCTTTAATGGAATGGGAGTTTGTTATAACTGTGGAGATAAAGGACATCAATTTCGTGATTTCAAGGGTAAGAAGGAGGTTTCCAATGTACAATGTTTCAACTACAAGGATATGGGACACTATGCAAATCAATGTCCCAATCATCAAAGGAATATACATCAGATGATGATATTAGATAATGATCAAGTTATGATACTGCCTCAGATGAAGAGGAATGATTAATATTCCTATTCAAGAATTATTTTATTTGAATTAGAAATATATTGGTTAGAATAATTATAGAGTATATAAGGATTGTACTGTAATACTATTTCATTAAGGATTTGAGATTTTATGGTACCAAGTAAAGTGACATAGTTACAAGTTCAAATTTTTGGAAAATATATGGTTGAGGGAAAGATAACCCTCAATATGTTTCTGATACTGAGATAATGATTTTGAAATAAAGAGATGATTGATTTGGATAAAGTATATTGGATATTATTGACTACCTTGGAACTGATTAATGATTTGTTTATTCCATCTTTATTGGATTTCACAACATTTTTTCATTTAAGGAGTATGTCCAATATTCTATGTCTTACAATGTTTTATGGTAATTCAGGGTATTAGCATGTTTTAAGAGAATACATGATGAAGCTATTCACATGCTTGTTATATGACAAAAAAAATCTGCATTATGTCTTGTGACCTTCCTTAAAAATTTTGGACTGTGAGTTTGGACAGAAGTATTTTGGATAAGCCTAAAGGTTGTAATGGAGTAAGTTGAACATTGGATATTATTGTTTATAGTTAAAATGATATTTATTGGATACTTTGGGCAAACCTTTTTGGTTTTAGTAAATATTTATAGGATTAAGGAAATACTTGTGGGCCTTATGATTTATCAAAAGTGCTTCAAGCATGAAAAATACAATTTTAACATTCATTTCTTGGTGTAAGAAATGAATTGAAAATATATTGAAGCAGAACCAAAGAATGAGATTATGCTTATGACATGGAAATAAATCAATTAGGTTCTTTTCTAAATAGTAAAATAATTCTGCATCTCTAGGGAAAGGATCTTGAAACCAAAAATTTTATCCTAGTCCTTTTTCCGTTGAATCAAATGGACCCTTAGATCATCGTAGTTTTATAGCTTTGTGAATGTTAATTTTCTCCTCATCATTTTCTCTATCATGCTCCATCAGAACTTGATGGTTATATTTTTCATTAATGTTCATGTTTTTCTACATGGAACCCTAGTATGTGTTATTTCCAGTAACCTTTATTCTTCCAATTATTTATTTTAAAATAGAGGTCTCATTAATCCATTTTTTGATTTGGGGTTTAAACAATTTTGTTCTGAAATGTCAAATCCCTAGTTTTTTATCCTGAGTTTAAATTGTGAGGACATAATTTATTGAAGGAGGGGAGAATGTAACAGCCCAAGACTTTATAAAATTTTCATTTCGGAATAAACTTAATTTTATTTCTTACTTTATTTTTATACAATGCCATTTTAAGCTTATGCGACACACAATAATGATTTTTCTTGCGTTACACGCAAGGCCCAATTTTACCGAACAACAGTATATTCATAAAATATTATTATTTAATATGATATATAACATAGCCGTTAAATTATAGGTTATGAATAGTATTAACCAAATTTTGAATTTTATATATTCTATGAAATTTTAATATTCGTTTTATGTGTTTTTTTGACATCAGATAAGAACAAATTTAGTTTTTTCGGATAGAATAAGTATTTTCAAAAAAAATGCAGTTTTGTCACTTTTCATGGTGCACCCATTTTAAATCCAATATTTTACACTTTAATAAATTAAATTTTACAAAATATACTTCTTATTTGGAATCAGTTCATAAAAATTAGGTTTGTATAAATTTTGTGTGTTTTTCTGATAACTTTCGTATTTTGATGAATAGTGAAAAATAATAAATTTTAATTGAAAACAACTTTTTTAATCAAAATAATTTATAGTGTTAAATTATACATTTTAATGGTTTTAAAGTATAATTAGACTATATTTTTATCATTTAATATAATTTAGTTCAATGTAATTATTTTTATATTAAAAATAGATATAAACACATGTTAATCTTTTGATGGTTTTTACTTTTGAAAATCTCGTTTTCTCATTTTGTCAACAGGGATTAATTTTAAATTAATTATAGAAAATTATGTGTTTCAAATTTTGAAAAATAGATTCCATATTTTGAATCATTGGGTCCAAATTATGTTAATAGGTCACTTTAATTTTTTTTGATATTATGAATAGTTAGTAATTTTTTTATTACCATGGTTAACGGTAAATCAGGTATTTAATAGTAAATATAATATTATAAAATTACCTTAAGACATAGAAAAATCCTATTGCATGACTAAATTAGACCCTTATAATCTATTTTTTGAAATGGTATCACTTAATGGCCACTTTCCTATGAATATGGTATTAATATTATTAAAATCAATGAATGTGACAAAATGTCGCACTGTCATTTTATATAAGTATATTAATTTTAATATAGGGATAATCAAAAGATAAAATCAACTATAGGTAGTATTTGGAAATATAATATAATTATCTTCATTGTATAAATTTATTTATAATTTTTAGAGATTAAATAATTACAATTAAGGATGACACGATAATGATAGAGAAATTATTTTATTAATAGAAATATCAAATAAATTATTTTAAAAATATATATGGAAATATAATTTGAATTAATTAAAGTTATCCGTGAATTTTCTTGGTCACTATGACATTTTAGGATTATATTAAATGTTTTTTTTCTAATTTATCTTCTGTGTAGATTTTATTTAAAATCAAAGAAATGAATATTCTCAAAATTGACACTATTGATATTTTATAAAAATTGCATTTTATTAAATTATTTAAAAATCCTAAAATATTTTAAAATTAAAAATTGATAATTATAAGGTCTAAAATGTCATAAAATATCCAATTATTCTCAATTTACATCATATAATTAAATATTTATAATCATTTAATATGTATAATGTTATTACCACAATTAAAATTAAATAGATTAAATGAAGATAAATCAAAATGATAAGGTTTAAAATAAAATAAAAACATTTCTAAATTTTATTAGTTGATTGGATTTCGACCCATCCTCATATTATCTTCTAAATTATCCAATTTAGATCCATTTTGATTTAAAAATTAATTTATATTAATTTAATAGTTTTGGTGTTTCCAAAGGTGCCCCTCCCCTCTCTTATAAAAGGGCACATCTCCTTATCTTTGATTAACTCATATAAATCCCTTTGGATTAGAAAACCCCTGCCCATTTCCTCTCCCAAATTCCCTAAATTCACACTGGAGTTCACACTTTGGGTATAAATCCATCCTAAGGAGACCTTTTTTTCAAATCAAAATGAGACACCCAAAAAAGAGATAATTGTTTTATCACCTCTTTCAAAATTATTTTCATATTCTACTTACTCTTTCTATGTTGTTTCAATATAAAAATATTAAATCCAGGATCATATATATACTAATATTTTATTATAATTATGTTATAACCTTATACCTTCTTTTATCCATCCTATTAATAACAATATCACCATGCGTGCGTGCGTGCGGCTTACCGTCTCTATACCGTGGTGAAATTTTTTATTCAACAATACATCATTTGGATGGGTATAATGATGAGTATAATGGATTTAAATAATTAATATAACATGATAACTATTATGTATAATTATTATACCATCCAATTCCATACCAGTTAACCATGAAGGGAATGATATCGTTGCTCGTGTGTACGTACGACCTACCGTAACCACAACGCAATGAGACTCATCTTCCACATTCACCATCCAAGAATGATTATAAAAATATATTATGAATAAGTATGAAATATATGACATAATAATTATAATGGAATAATATATATATATATATGTGTGTGTGTGTGTGTGTGTAGATATATGTCATTCACTTACTTCCATTCAATATGATAAGAAAACGGAAACAACATTCATGCATACGTACGGCCTACCGTTACCATTAATGGTGTATTCCATTTCATATATATATCTATTATACATATTAATATTATTAATATATATGATATATAAATCATGTAATACATCCTTGAAGTTGTCAAATAATTATCTAAGTAATATGATCAATAATAACAAGTAAAAATTCCTATGATAATCAAAGCGATTATTACCCAAAACGTTGATTTAACTTGGAATTGTTAATAAATGGATAATATAAGTCATAAAAGAATCATATATGATATCATAAATATTTTTATGATTCTTATATAAGTTAATAATATGTTTACAAATATTATACAGGAGTTCCTTATATGTACGGAGAGTATAGGACCTGAGGTAAGTGAATTACGTCTCACTTTTAATTTTCGTGGGATATAAGCCATGTTCACCACCTATTTCTTGTGTGTGATGTGTGTACTGACGCTGTTATATTTCAAATCATGAATACATTTTCTTCATGGTATTTAAAGTTTCATTTGAATATATCAATCTTATTATTTAAATGTTCAAAGTTGTATGGGACGCTTTGAATGTTTGAAGAATTAATCCTTTCTCCATTTCAATTTTCTTGATACTATTTTACATAACTATTTATATAGATATAAAATTATTATAAAAGAAATTTTATGTATATTTTTAAGTTAATTCAAATAAATTCAAAATGTAATATTTTAGTGGTTTTATGTAAGGTTTAATTTTACAATCTCATTAATATCTGAGGTTATTTATACGTAAGTATCTTCTGGGACATATTTATCATCCATATCCTTGTTTCTTAAAAATATATTTCAAAAATTTTTTACTATTGTTTAAAGTCATTTTTACCCATGATTTACTTTTTATAAAAAAATTTGAAAGGAATATTTCCATCTTTTTCCAAACTAGGTACCTTATGAACTTTTCAAAAAATTAAGGAAAGAATTTTTTTTAACATATAAGGCATGAGCGGTTATTTTCTCCATCATGATGCCTTAACATTTTGAATCTTACCTTACGATATTACAAGGTTATTTTCAAAAGATATTTTTTCTTTTATAATTTCATGGGTTTTAAATGATTTTAAAGTCAAAAGGGGATATCTCTCTCAAAAAGTTTTAATGAATTTATTAGATCACTTTCATCTATGTCAACATCCTTCGCTGGATTTAATACTTCCTTAAAGTTAATTTATTAAGATAAAATTTTCCATATTGTATTCAAGGTTTTATGATATGTTTTACTATGGATGTGATGTTTTTATAACATTCATGGTTTATAGTTAAAGTATTAACATTTTGTATACTAGTTTTAATATGAATGTTTATATTATGATCACCCTTTTCATATGGGTAATGAATTAGACTTAGTAAGTGATGGGTGGGGCCCGATATATCCCCTTGATGCATAGGTAGGTCTCATGAGATAAACTAGTGTCTTGTAACAAGGCCTTGATGGTATGGTAATGGTCTTGGAACAAGGCCTTGACGGTATGGTAATGGTCTGGGCATGAGGCTTTAATGGTGTGGTTATGATGTCCGACATTATGTATTTTCTCAATATGAGAATAGTTATTAATATTGGATGTGATTATTCTACTAGTATAATATCAACTATAAAGTTTAAATGGAGTTATTTGATTTATTCTTTCCATATTATGCTTAATATTATGTTTAAAAGGCTTGAGTTTCACTTTTATACCTTTCCTTAAAAGTTTGAGTTTATTTATGATAGATTTCACTATAATTTTTATCCTTACTGATCATCTGAGTTCACCCATTTCTTATGTTTCATTTTCCCCAAAATCTGAAGAATTATATTATGATTAACATATAGGGATAGTCTAAGTAATATGAGAGTTTTTAAAGGGGATAATTTTTTTCTTTTCATTTCAAGATGTAATGTAAAACTTATTTTTGCATCTAGTATTTCCAAGGATACTAAACCGATCGCTCCTTCATGATTTGATTTTTTTTGTGATCATGTCAATGTAATAAAATAATGCACTGACTCTAGGCAACTAGGGTCGGGGCATTACAGTTGGTATTAAAAGAAGTTTAGTACAAACCTTATAAACTTAATTTATAAAAATATTGATTAGGGAATATCACCCTAAGATAGACTTTGAGGATAAGTATTGAAGAACATCCTAGAATTTTGGTAAAATAAAGATTATATAGGTATTCCAAGAAAATACATCGCTAAATGGATACTATAAGTGGATGTGGTTCTAGAACAGATTTACCTAGGGGTGAAAACTATGATAATGTGTTCCAAACTTGACTCAGGGTAACTCGGTAAACAACAATAGGCCTTACTGCGCACCTGGTTTTGCACTCTTAGGGGATATGATTAGGATAATTCACATTTTCTTTACAAACTGTTATGAAGGATTTATGAGTACATATTTCCCCAAAGAAACCATTTTTATGATTATGAGACTAGATAGGTATAAATATTCAATTTATGTTAAGCATTTTTCTAGTTTTTTTATTATACATTATGATAGGATCTAACATAGTGTATGCCGTCATTTAAAAATGGCACCCTGTAGAAGGAATGTGAACCTCACCAATGCACATGATCCAAAGATTAAGAAGAATCATATATTTCATGGTATTAAGTCGGTATTTTTAAGGGAAGTAGTCTCCCATTTATTCTCATCATATGAAGAAATAGTTTCATGTGTTAATAAGATAAGTAAATAATTATCTGAGTCCTTTGGATTTGAAGGGAATAAAGATAAGAAGAGGATGGTAGAGGAAAATATGGATAAAGGTAAGAAGGGATTTTCCCATGTGTGACAATTGTGAAAATAATCACCCTCGTAAATGCTTGAAGGGAATGGGAGTTTGTTATAACTGTGGAGATAAAGGACACCAAGTTCGTGATTTCAAGGGTAAGAAGGAGGTTTCCAATGTACAATGTTTCAACTACAAGGAGATGGGACACTATGAAAATCAATGTCCCAATCATCAAAGGAATATACATCAGATGATGATATTAGATAATGATCAAGTTATGATACTGCCTCAGATGAAGAGGAATGATTAATATTCCTATTCAAGAATTATTTTATTTGAATTAGAAATATATTGGTTAGAATAATTATATAGTATATAAGGATTGTACTGTAATACTATTTCATTAAGGATTTGAGATTTTATGGTACCAAGTAAAGTAACATAGTTACAAGTTCAAATTTTTGGAAAATATATGGTTGAGGGAAAGATAACCCTCAATATGTTTCTGATACTGATATAATGATTTTGAAATAAAGAGATGATTGATTTGGATAAAGTATATTGGATATTATTAACTACCTTGGAACTGATTAATGATTTGTTTATTCCATCGTTATTGGATTTCACAACATTTTTTTATTTAAAGAGTATGTCCAATATTCTATGTCTTATAATGTTTTATGGTAATTTAGGGTATTAGCATGTTTTAAGAGAATACGTGATGAAGGTATTCACATGCTTGTTATATGACAAAAAAAATCTGCATTATTTCTTGTGACCTTCCTTAAAAATTTTGGACTGTGAGTTTGGACAGAAGTATTTTGGATAAGCCTAAAGGTTGGAATGGAGTAAGTTGAACATTGGATATTATTGTTTATAGTTAAAATGAGATTTATTGGATACTTTGGGAAAACCTTTTTGGTTGCAGTAAATATTTAGAGGATTAAGGAAATACTTGTGGGCCTTATGATTTATCAAAAGTGCTTCAAGCATGAAAAATACATTTTTAACATTCATTTCTTGGTGTAAGGAATGAATTGAAAATAGATCTAAGCACAACCAAAGAATGAGATTATGCTTATGACATGGAAATAAATCAATTAGGTTCTTTTCTAAATAGTAAAATAATTCTTAATCTCTAGGGAAAGGATCTTGAAACCAAAAAATTTATCCTAGTCCTTTTTTCGTTGAATCAAATGGTCCCTTATATCATCGTAGTTTTATAGCTTTGTGAATGTTAATTTTCTCCTCATCATGTTCTCTATCACGCTCCATCAGAACTTGATGGTTAGATTTTTCATTAATGTTCATGTTTTTCTACATGGAACCCTAGTATGTGTTATTTCCAGTAACCTTTATACTTCCAATTATTTATTTTAAAATAGAGGTCTCATTAATCCATTTTTTGATGTGGGGTTTAAACAATTTTGTTCTGAAATGTCAAATCCCTAGTTTTTTATCATGAGTTTAAATTTCGAGAACATAATTTATTGAAGGAGGGGAGAATGTGACACCCCAAGACATTATAAAATTTTTATTTCTGAATAAAATTAATTTTATTTCTTACTTTATTTTTATACAATTACATTTTAATCTTTTGTGACACACAATAATGATTTTTCTTGCGTTACACGCAAGGCCCAGTTTTACCGAACAACAGTATATTAATAAAATATTATTATTTAATATGATATATAACATAGCCGTTAAATTAGAGGTTATGAATATTATTAACCAAATTTTGAATTTTATATATTCCATGTAATTTTAACATTCATTTTATGTGTTTCTTTTACATAATATATGAACAAATTCAGTTTTTTGGATAAAAGATGTATTTTTCAAAAAAATGCAGTTTTTTCACCTATTGATGGTGCACCCATTTTAAATCCAATATTTGACACTTTTATATATTCAATTTGACAAAATAAACTTCTTATTTAAAATAATTTCATCAAAGTTTAGTTTGGATAAATTTTTGGTGTTTTTCTATATCTTTCATATTTTGATGAATAGTGAAAAATACTAAATTTTAATTGAAAACAACTTTTTTAAACAAAATAATTTATAGTGTTAAATTATACATTTGAATGGTATTAAATTATATTATATTATATTTTTATCATTTAATATAATGTAGTTAATTGGAATTATTTTCACATTAAAATTAGATATAAACACATATCAATCTTTAGATGGTTGTTACTTTTGAAAATCATGTTTTCTCCTTTTGACAATGCGAATTAATATTAAATTAATTAGTGTAACTTATTTGTTTCAAATTTTGAAAAATAGATTTCATATTTGGAATCATTGGGTCTAAATTATGTTAATATGTTACTTTTATTTTTATTGGATATTATAAATAATAACTTTAGTAAAATATTTTATTATCGCAGTTAAGGGTAAATCAGATAATTAATCATAAATATAATATTATAAAATTACTTTAACACCTGTAAAAATCCTATGGTATGAATAAATTCTACCCATATCATATATGGTTAGAAATGGAATCACTTAATGGCCACTTTCCCATGAATATGACATTAATATTATTAAAATCAATGAATGTGATAAAATGTCACACTCTTATTTTATATAAGCATAATGATTTTAATATAGGGACAAATAGGAGATAAAATTGACTATAGGTAGTCTTTGGAAATAAAATAAAATTACCTACATCATAAAAATTTATTTATAATTTTTATATATTAAATACTTACCATTAAGGATAACACAATAGTGACACATAAATTATTTTATTAATATAAATATCAAATAAATGATTTTAAAAATATTAAAAGAAATATAATTTGAATTAATTAAGGTACTTCATGAATTTTCTAGGTGACTATGACATGTTAGGAGTATATTAAATACTTTTTTTCAAATTTATCTTCTGTGTGGATTTTATTTAAAATCAAAAAAATGAATAGTGTCAAAATTGACACTATTGATATTTTATAAAAATAACATTTTATTAAATTATTTAAAAAACATAAATATATTTAAAAATTAAAAATTTATAATTATAAGGTCTAAAATTTCATAAAATACCCATTATTCTCAATTTACACCATATAAGTAAATATTTAAAACTATTTAATATTTAGAATGTTATTACCATAATTAAAATTAAATAGATTAAATGAGGATAAATCAAAATGATAAGGTTTGAAATAAAATAAAAACATGTCTAAATTTTATTGTTTAAGAGGATTTAGACCCATCCTCATATTATCTTCTAAATTATGCACTTGGGATCTATTTTTATTTAAAAATTAATTTATATTAATTTAATTGTTTTGGTATTTCCAAAGGTGCTCCTCCCCTCTCTTATAAAAGAGAAGCTCTCCTTCTCTTTGATTCAATCATCTAATGCCTGTTGTCTTGGCCAAACCCTACCCATTTCCTCTCCCAAATTCCCTCAATTCATCCTAGAGGCCACACTTTGGGTAAAAATCTATCCTAAGGATACCTTTTATTCAAATCAAAAAGAGACACCCGAAAAAGAGGTAAATGTTTTATCACCTCTTTCAAAGTTCTTTTATTATTCGACTTCCTCTTTATATGTTGTTTTCATATAAAAATAATAAATCCAGTATCATCCATATACTTATATTTTATTATAATTATGGTACAACCTTATACCTCCTTTTATCCATTCTACAAATAACAATATCACCATGCGTGTGTACGTATGGCTTACTGTCTTCACACCATGGTGAAATTTGTTATTCAACAATACTTTATTTGGATGGGTATAATGATGAGTATAATGGATTTAAATAATTATTATAACATGATAATTATTATTTATAATTAATATACCATCAAATTTTACACCATTTAACCATCAAGAGAATGATATTGTTGATCGTGTGTATGTACGGCATACCGTCTCCACAACGTGATGAGACTCATCTTCCACGTTCACCATCCAATAATGATTATAAAAATATATTATGAATAAGTATGAAATATATGAAATAATAATACAACTGTAATAATATGTGTGTGTGTGTGTGTGTACATATATGTCATTCACTTACTTCCATTCAATATGATAAGAAAACGGAAACAACGTTCATGCGTACGCACGACCTACCGTCACTATGAATAGTGTATTCCATTTCATATATATATCTATTATATATATTTATATTCTGAATATATATGATATATAAATCATTTTATACATTCTTTATGTAAGTAAATATTGATCTAAGTACTATAATCAAGAATAACAAGTCAAAATGTGTATGATAAACAAAGCAAGTATTACCTGAAACATTGCTTTAACTTGGAATTATTAATAAACGGGTAATATAAAGTCATAAAAGAATCATATATGATGTCATAAATATTATTATGATTCTTATATAAGTTAATAATATGTTTAAAAATATTATACAGAAGTTTCGGATACATACGGAGAGTATCAGACCAAAGGTAATGGAATTTCATCTCACTTTTAATTTTCGCGAGATGTACGCCATGTTCACCACATATTTCTTGTATGTGGTGTATGTACTTACCCTATTATATTTTATATAATGAATATATTTTCTTCATGGTATTTAAATCTTTATTTTAAGATATCAGTCTTATTATTTAAATGTTCAAAGTTGTCTAGGACGCTTTGAATGTTTGAAGAATTAATCCTTTCTCCATTTTAAAATTCTTGATACTATTTTACATAACTATTTATATGGATATAAAATGATTATAAAGGAAATTTTATTTCTATTTTTAAGTTCATTCAAATTTTTTCGAAAAGGAATCTTATAAAGGTTTTATGTAAGGGTTAATTTCACAATCACATTATTATTCGAGGTTGTCCATACATAAGTATCTTCTGGGACATATTTATCATCCATGTCCCTATTTCTTAAAAATGTATTTCAAAATATTTTTACTATTGTTTAAATTCATTTTTACCCATAATTTAATTTTTATAAAATGTTTTTAAATGAATATTTCCATCATTTTCCAAAGGAGTTACTTTATAATCTTTTCAACAAATTATGGAAAGAACATTTTTTAACTTACACTGTGTGAGCAGTTATTTTCGCCATCATAAAACCTTAATATTTTGAAGCTTCCATTACAATATTACATGGTTATTTTCAAAATATATGTTTTCTTTTATAATTTCACAGCTTTTAAATGATTTTAAAGTGAAAAAGGGATATCTCTCTCAAATATTTTTAATGATTTTATTAGATCGCTTTCATCTTTTTCAACATCCTTTGATGGATTTAATGATTAATTAAGGTTGATTTATTATGATAAAATATTTCATATTGTATTGAATGTTTTATGATATTTTTGATAGTGGATGTGTTATTTGTATACCATTCATAGTTTATAGTTAAAGTATTAACATTTCTTATGCTAGTTTTAATATGAATGTTTATGTTATGTTTCACCCTTTTCATATAAGGAATACATTGGACTTAGTAAGTGAAGAGTGGGGGCCGCTATAGCCCCTCGATGAATCCGTAGGTATCATGAGACAAACTAGTGTCTTTTCAGAAGGCCTTGATGGTATGTTAATGGTATTGGCACAAGGTCTTGATGGTATGGTAATGGTCTTGGCATGAGGCCTTGATGGTTTGGTTATGATGTCTGGCATTATGAATTTCCTCATTATGAGATTAGTTATGATATTGCATGTGATTATTCAACTAGTATAATATCCATGTGAAAGTTTAAATGGAATTATTTGATTTATTCTTGCCATATTATACTGAATATTATGTTTAAAAGGATTTTTTTCAGTTTTATACCTTGTCATAAAAGTTTATGCTTATTTATTATAGCTTCTGCTATAATTTTTATCCTTACTAAGCATATAAGATCACCCCTTTCTTATGTTTTATTTTCCCCAGGATGCAAAGAAGTATATTATGATTTACCTCTAGGTATATTCTAAGGTATATGAGAGTTTTCAAAGTGGATAATTTATTTCTTTTCATTTCAAGATGTAATGTAATACTTATGTTAGTATCTAGTATTTCCAAGGCTATTAAACTGATTAGTCCTTTAGGATTTGATTTTATTGTAATAATTCCAATGTAATAAAATAATACACCAACTTTGGGAAACTGGGGTCGGGGTGTTTTATAATTATCTTCCCATGTCAACCTATAAGGGTCGATATAAAGGTATTCAAATCCAAGTCCATCCTTCTGGGGTCAAGAAAAGAGAACTGAGTGCCTACATGGTCCTCCTAACGATCCCTATCTAAGGCATCACATGCCCCTAGAGACCTACCGAAGTTACTAACAAGGCACTAAATACCTATTCCGACCTACTAAGGGTTACTTCACCTACTATATATAAGGGGTTGCATCATCATCACCATTTCCAAGTCTCATCATGTCATAGTCCACATGGACTATCATAGAAAAATATAAATAAGGTGGTCAAGTGAATAGAATGCCACCAAAAACCTATATGGTAAAACACCATTTAGGTTTTTGTTGAAACTTTAAGCAGTTAGAATCATCATCAGTAATATAAATCTCACACTAACATGCCTATAACATGTGGATATTATGTGCTAAATATGATGCATGTGACGCATCTTGCCTCTACAGGCCAAGAGTCAAAATCAATCACCAGCCTCTCACCAATGGGCCAAGATCTTGAAATCCACAATAAATCATAAAATAAAAACCACATGTTCATCACTAAAAGTGAAAATCATACCCAATAGTAACATTGAAAACCAAGAACATCAATCCCATATCCCTAGTAACCTAAACTTCATTCTGAAATAAGTGTTCTTAATACACCAGTTGGATATCCATCAAATTCGCTGACACGATCCTAATACTCTTGTCTACCATATATAAAATATTAAGAAAAAAGGAAAGTAACTACTCTAATACTACTTTTTTATGACTCTCCCAAGTTACTATTAATGGTAACCGGGTTGGTTCACCATCTTTCCTCAAGCATGCCTCCCCATACGCCAAAGACTACTGACTAATAGCGAGGGCCTAGGGTGTGTTCATGGGGAGACTATAACCTCGTATCAAATTAATCCAATGGTAAAAAATAACCAAACATGATACATAATAATAATAAATTAAAAGTGTAAGTAGATAAATATAAATAGGTGGTGATGAATGAAATGTGGTAAGAATCCAAATAGCCATGCCATACATACTCTAACCACCCATTAGGTTATAAAAATATACAAACTAGAATAAATAAAATAAAAAAACATGGGCCCTATATATTACTAATTTTTTCCACATCCCAAATTCCATGTAAACATCTGATCCATATTTCATAATCAGTCCCAGACCTCAACCCAACATGTACCTGCAGCCAAGTGAATGTCTTCTTAGGTAACGAAGTGCAATGTCGGCCTAAGAAGGGTGTGAGTACAATGTTCAGTAAGGAACCACAAACATGATCTCATACATAACTATTAAAATAATGGTATGTGTACGTGAACTACTCAACTAGATAATAAAACATTTAACAGCTAAAAATAAATTAAATAACTAATGTTGTACCCAAGGAATGATGGATACCCTAATTTGACCTACCTTCTTTGACCTATGCTGTAAATATCTATAAACAAGATACATCACCATATAGGGATAAAATTTTTATCCCTAAGATCACCCATACTTTACTCCACTAAATATAAGGTAAGATTCTTGGTATCAAGTGGATATCCCATAAATAAGGCATCGAGTAGGATCCTAGGTGTCTTAGGCATAACACTCAATCTATGAGTAACTAGTAGAACCCAAAAGACATATCAACATTCCATATTCCAATCCAATATTAGATTTATAGGTCTCGGTCTATAATAAATCAAGACTTGTAAACTATAATAAATTCCTAAGGGAATGAACCTTGGGAAATATATAAGAAATAATCTCTGAATCTGATATAATAACTCGACATCCATCAATCGTTATCTTTATAGTAAATTCTTGCATAACTCTGAGATATACAATCATGATGTGTCCACCTGATCCTAGGGAGTATCCTAGGCATAAATCAAGGATATCATTAGACTCAAGGGTGTCACAAATATTCAGTGATTTAGGGAAATTCAACCACTCAGTAACCTTTGGTATCATCTGGATCCTAGCATACTAGGCATCCTGGGTGATATGCTAGCTAAGAGGAGTTTTTAGGATGAACTCAACAACCTCCACTATTTTCCTAGTGCAGGGAGGAATCACAAAGATTCTAGGGATTCCATAAATAATAGTATCAAATATTAGATCATTATCTCACCAAGAATCCAAGTCTTTATAATAATTAACTACATTCAATTGAAACATTAAATTACTATTAAATGGTCATCTTCATTAATTAAGAGATAGATCCAAATATATTGAGAAACCAACTAGATATGTATTTATTATCATACATAGGGTATATAATTATAAATATACACATGTTTATAAACATATACAACCTTATGATTTATTACATTCAAGATTCAGGTAGAACCAATATCCAATGTAATAGATAAGTAGGGCCAGGTCTTAGGTGTACTTGACACCTGACCATATAAAGAATTAAGGTAGGTATGTCCCTCAAAATCTACTAAATTATTTATAATAATATAATTTTATTCAATTACAATTTAACTTATCAATAAATATATACTTATTGTGAAGTTGGAGGGTTGGATGAATGCCTAAACACTTCTTGTCATGTCACTGGCCTTAGTGGCCATGTTGATTTGTCCATGTTTTAGGGGTATACTCTTGGTCATCACTATATATTCCCAATGCTCCCTTACTAATGCCTTAACATGATCGGGGCACCCTACTAGTGGTTCTCTATAAGTCCTAGATCAAGGTTAAAGCCCATATCTAAGAGGAAGAATGCCCATAATATGTACCCTCTAACAAATCAGGACCTTTAAGCCTTAATGAAATTAGGTGGTTTGTCTTCAGTTCATGAACAACCCCCAAGACCAACCATATGAGTTAAAAAGAAATTCCTTCTTAAAGAAATTCATGAATTCACTTTGGTCTAGGTGTAATGGGTCTCTCTCACCCATTCCCAATTTAGGGATCCCTTTTAGGGTCCATTTCAATCTAAGGAAATGGTCAAAGTTAAGGTCATGGCCTATGACAGTAGAGGAATTTTATCGGTACTCAAGGGACCAAAGTGTTCCTTGGAACTTTTATCTATATATACAGGTTAAGTCACATGTTTTCTTCTAAGTAATTTAATCTAATTATTTAATAAGTTTAATTAATTTACTTGAATAATACATTTATTTAAGGGTTTATTACTATTAGTGGAAAACCTCGAGAACATCACACAACACATACACACAAGAAATTTACTTAAAGGGAAATTATGATAGACCACCTACCACATATGGATCTTTCTATACTATATCCAAGGGCCAACAGTAGCTATCAAGTCTCATCCAAGCCTATCCAAGGAAATTGAAGTCCTTTATCACAACCAAACCACCAGATTTAATTAATTGTAATCACATTATAATTAATTAATTGATCTCAACAAGTTATAAATAATCAAATTATTTTATTCAAATAGGCATAATTTCTAACTTCTTAGTGGTCGATCTTATCATTTCGGAATTGTGTCCAACAACTCGTCAACAACCGACACCATACTCGCAACCTCAAACCAGGAAAATCCCTAACTCAAGACATCAAAAAAATTTCCAAAATAATTTAATTTGAGCCTAAAATCCTATAAAAAATCATCATGGAAGCATAACACAATGAAATGGCATGTGGTGATGTGTGTACAATATCTCAAGATACCCTCTTCTTAGATATAGAGGTATCCCCATAATCGGTGTCCAATTCCACCATACTCTGGTGGAATTGGAAAAAAAATACCTAACTGAGGAAATGAAAATTAGAACAAGATGAGGAGAAATACAGTAGAGAATAGAGGAGGGAAATACATACCTCAAATCACTGAAAAATGTTGTATAAAAACATCCCTTACAAGGGGTCCAAGGGAGATCAAGGGGGAAGTCCCCTTAGCCACACAATAGATAAGGGAGAGGGAGAGAGGGATTACCCCTCTAAATAATTGAGCGGAATTGTAATTTTCCCCCTAAAAATCCCATCGGAAATCTGGTGGAACTTTTTTATCTGTAGAAACAACCTAAATCCTCTTGGGGATCCTCTAAACCCTCAGGATGACTCTCAATACTCTTTTCCCATGTAAAACACCTCTCTCTTGAGGTGTTCCAAGCCTCAAAACTCATTTCTGAATCCCGATTCTCAAATTGACCCAACCACTTGTTTGAAAATTCATTTTCTTTTTTAATTTCAAAATCTCATCCAGACATTGTATCTTACATATACTATACATATTATGATGGTTATTCATGTGTGTGTGTTCATGAGATGGTTTGATTTCATTATTATGATATGATGTTGTTGCTTGCATATATGGTCATAGTTTCATTACATTTAAAAATCATCGGAACATGAATTTGTAATGTCTAACATGATAGGGAAATTGGGGTCATTGAGAAAATCCTAATAAATGATATACTCACCTCCTATATATACACCATGCTAGTGTGTGCATAGAAAATTTGGGTGTGAGATGTAGGTAAGGAAGACCCATTTGATGGGAGATTGGGACTAGTACGGGGTAGATGGATTGGGTCTTGGATGAGAATATTTGAAGGGTTTTTTCTTTTATATCATTTTTAATATTGACCCATCAACTCAAAATAGTAAAGGAAACATTAAAGGAGGTAAAAAAACTAACAAATTATGATATATGGCCTATAGGATTTATCCATTTTTTTATACCAAATATAAATATTTCATTTGAATTTAAACCACATTTACTAAGTAATATTTATTGAAATTAGAGATACTAATTGGAGCAACATTTACCCACTAGTGGTATCAAATAATGGGGAGGAATCCAGCAAGAATTCTTCTTCAGTGGAGTTTTCAGTCATCAACCTCTATATTCCATGGTTAAAAGTATCTATTATGATCATAAGAATTTATAAGGTAGGTTGAGGTATTATGAGAAAAAATCTAGTGATATTTGGATTAGAAGGTATCATCAAATTCTAAAAGTTGGATTATCCTATGAAAATGAACCCAAAGTAATCTAGTTAGCATAAAAATCTCAAGCCACTCATGACAAGATTGAAGAGTTGGAGGAAAAAAATCAAGCGTAATGATTCTCAGATCTGACAATCCATAGGATTGGTCAAAACCTTGAAAGGACCTTAGTATATCTACAAGGAGAATTATTTTTATTCAAACAATAAAATATGGTAGGAAGAGGATCTGGTTTTGGATAAAATATTCAAGATATTTGGAAGAGGATTTAAGGGAAAGCTTCAAGGGAAGATTCAAATCAACCAGGAGCCACTATCTATGATATGAATCCACCCAAATATATAGACAGAGAAAGTATTTTAGGAAAATATACTGCAAAATATTATACTTTTCCATTATCAATAGAATCTCAAGAATATTAAGAATATGTATCAAGTATTCTCTAAAGTATCCAAGAATACCATAAATAGATCCATGATATTATTACTCGGGAGAAATGGGATCTTGGGGATATAGAACATGTATTCAAGGACCTAAGTGAAAATATAAATAAAGTATAAGACCTATAATCCTGACTCAAAGAAAAGAAAAATAAAAAAGAGACCAAGTCATATCCAACAGAAGGACTCAATATAAAACCTTAGGAAGCCAAGCTAGTATCGTAGGAAATATCCCAGAAACCAATACCTTGAGAATTATAGAAATAATATTTCAAGGATTTTTATTTAGAATATCAATAGAGGAGCCAATACCTCATATACTAACTGTATTTAAGAATAATATCGGCCAAGAAATACACATCCATAAGGTGTTCCACAACATGGTATGATCCTCAATCAAGATTATGAAAAGGATCCAGGAGAATCCATAGACTAATGGGCTCTAGACCTTAGATATTATATGTTTTTAGTTGGTTTAAATTTGTGTAACATAGATAGTGAACTCAACTTCACAGAAGCTACCTTGAGAGGTAATACAGGGCTATGTTTGAGATATATTGTTAATAAACTCAGAAATGAGGGTGTTTATCTAATAATATATCACATTACTAATAGAGGTTATACCAATAGTATCTGATTTTAGCAAATAAGTGTTAGTGTGAAATTCACTAGTTGATCAATATAGATAATTTGTAAAAAATCTAAAAAAAATTAACCAATATCCAAATCTATAACATGTGTTATTTTGAATAATATATTTGTGAGTTTTAGCATTGGTATTATCTTTATAGACCAAGATATCAATCATATGCACTACATGTATTTATTCATAAACTTATAGAAAGTTGGATAGAAATAGTTCAATGAGCCTTGAAGACACATCTTTCTCAAAATGGGGATTCGTAGGATACTTTGGGTTTTTATGTAGAAACAGTAATAAAGGTGATAAAACTTTCTTGTATACATATGTATATCTTGTAGGATTTAATAAATATTCCCTATATGAGTTCTTCTTATTACCCGAAGGAGGAGGGTGTTGTAGGAAGATATGGATGTGGTCTAACTAGGCATAATCTTAGAAAAATCAAACAAAGATCGATTAGAACATACTTTCAAGATGAAAAATAAAAATTAAAAATATCATATAATAAAGTATAGAAAATATTTGTTAAAAGGAAATAATCAAGTATGATTTCAATAATAAATCCATAAAAATATAATATATGTATTAGAGCAAATATAATCCATAATAATGTGACAGAAAACTTTAAAGAAAAATATATAAAGTGTCCCAGATGACCTAAAGGAAAATGTCTATCTAGTTTTGATTGTTTTTTGTTCGATGTAAATAAAGGTCACAAGGTTAACACATTCCTAGATGCATACAGAAGAATAGGTGGTCTCAAAGCAATAATAATGGAAGATTCATCAAATATATTATTTGATCCTATCTACGGAGAAGATATAGACTTAAATAATGAGAGTTTATATTCATTATATTTAGATTAATAATAATTAGAAGAATCCAACTCAGATAAGGAATAAATAAATAACCCCAATACAATTTTGATCCATCTTCAAATAGCCATGATTCAAGTAGGGTCTGGTGCACTAGATGACTCTCCAGAGAAACTAAAGCAAGAGGAAGTGTAAGGTGATCAAGTTCATTATTCAAAAACTAAAATACCTTTAGAATAAAGTGATTTTTAATAATAGAGGATGCCTAAATTTGATTGGTCTGAGGTATACCAAAAATCATGGGTACCATATAGAGAAATGAATAAGATCTATGAGGATTAAGAGATGGATGAATTCTATAAAAAAGATATAGGATTATTTTCAATGCCTTTTCTAAAACTAGAACGGGTTAGTAAGGATATGAAAAAAAATTACAAGTATGTGCATTTTGGAATAATCCATATTAGAGTGTATACTCTTTTCAGAAAAGTACAAGATCTACCAATCCTAATTTCAATGGTATATAGTGGTTTAACTAATTTATCTAATGCATTATTAGGAGGGGTAAGATAAAAACTACATGAAGGAGCGATATGGGTGAAGTTGATCTCATATTTTAATGCAGTTCTTATAGAAAAAAGTATTAGTAAAACTATATAAGTAAATCTCAACACAAATAATTGGCAGATGATATTGGGATGTCCACCTAACAAAATATGTGTCGAAGTAATTACTCATGTTCATGTAAAGTTTTACAATACTAGGATACCATCTCTAAGGAAGGGTGTGGAAATATTTATACATATTTTACAAGATGAAGGAACATTCATTAGAGTGATGAAAACATAGGTGGTGAACCCTAAGAGGCTAACCTAGCCCAGATAATGGGATTTACCATATCCAAAGGAAGAACAAAGACAGAAGATACTTCTTCCAGGTGTGATTAAACAAGTCAAAAATAGAATTTTTATCTTTGATATCGTAGAATAAGAAGATGGTCTTACATCAAAAGGATCAATATTAGTTATATTATATTTGAAAATAGAATATCTCAAATAAAAAATACTTGATAACCATTTGGAGAATCCAGGGATCTGAGTTGGAAAAAATTAAGTAACTTTAGTAGAAACACCTAAAACATTAGTTTCCAAAAGGATAGTTAGAAAAAGGAATGTTCAATTACCTTTTTGATGAGGATGAAGAATCTCATAGAGTATATATGGGATCTTCATTGCTCGATGAAAAGATACAGGAGTTGGATACATTAGTAAAGTTAAGAATTTTTTGAACTTAATGTACTACCATAGTTGATATAGGATGTAACTTATCTTAAAAATGAATTCAATTTTCAGGAGTAACCTAGGAATCTATAAAGTTGAAAATTATAGTTGGTAACAATGAAACATTTTTTATTCAAGAAGTAGTAAAGGATGTTTAGATCAAACTCAATGGGAGAATATTTGTTGAGAATATTATTTGCTTTATTTTTCAATTTTTAGATGACTTACTTATTGGAAATCGATTCCTTAGAAGATATAATCCTATAATGATATTTTAAAACAGAATTGTTGTTAATAATTATTGGATTCCAACTGAGTTTGGAAAAAACTAGAATGGTTCTAAAAAAGAAAGTATCTATTTTCAAAGTGGAAAACTATCTAGATGAGGATAAAGAATACCACAGAAATATTGAGCAGTGTAAAGAACTTGTTGAATTGAAATTTTTTGAGGATGAATGAAGAAGAGGAGTTGGCTAATATATTAAATCATTTATCATAAAATTGGTCAAAAATTCCTCTGAAATTGGGATAGAATGAAATTCTTGAGGCTGCAATAACCCTTAAATATCCCAGTATGATGATCAGAAGTAAGGGAATTTCCTATCCAGATGGAATGGTTAAGGATTTTGAGAAACAAATTACATAACTAATTAGTCTTGGATTAATTATTTATAGTGAAATTCCCCATAGGAGTGCAGCATTCACGGTAATGAATCATGCTTAGAAGAAGTATGGTAAAAACAGAATGGTCATAAATTACCATGATCTTAATTATACCACAAAGGATTATTGCTATAATATTTCTAATTAGGAAGATTATATATGTAGCATTAGGAATGAAAGGCCGATGGTTTATTCTAAGTTTGACCTTAATTTAGGATATTGGAAAATTAAGATCAAAGAGGAGGATATACCATTAATATCATTTACAATGCTAGTTGTATTTTTTTAATGGATAGTTATTCCATTTGGACTCAAGAATTCCCCAGGAATATTCCATAGGAAAATAGACAAGGAACTCAGTAGATTATCATTATTCATGGCATTCTATATTTATGGTGTGCTTGTATTTTGCAAAAACAAAAAAGAGTATATTGAGAATTTATAGCAGGCAGTTAAAGTATTCAGAAAATAAGGAATGATACTTTTAGAAAGTAAGATCACTTGGATGCAACCAAAGATATAATTCTTGGGATTATAGATCCAAGTAAAAAGAGAGAAGATTCAACCACATATTGTAGAGAAGTTATAAATTTTCCCTAGTGGTCTTACAGGTCATAAGAAGATATAGGCATTTCTTGGTATATTAAGTTATTCTATAGAATACATCATATATTTAGAAAAATCTCAATTCCAATACAGAGAAAGGTGACCAGTAAAGTACCCTGGAATTTGAAAGAAGAAGATTTTGAAGAAATCAAAATTCTAAAGTAAAAAGATCAAAACATCCCATGAGAAAACATCTGAATTAAACAGCACCTAAACAGGTCAACTAACCAAGATCGTCCTCACTATGGAATGCTCACCAAATAACACATCCAAGTATAGTAACATATTAAGAAGCATATTAATAAAGGATAATCCACACCACTTTCCCACTGATTTTCCACTATCAAACCCCAATTTTGTATGTCTAGAACTTCCATATATTTCATATAATAAAAACCACCATCCCACATCATGGCCACATCACATCATATGACAACCCTTCTCTTTATTACACATTAATTCATGATTTATTACATAAGATTACACATAATGAAACCCAAAAGATCGATAATTATAGTGTATTTTGGAAATATTTACATTACATAACAACTTAAAAAAAGGAATACATATCCATTATTGAAAACTTATTTAACATGATCATAATATTCCTTCGTACTTAAAGTTTCATGGGATAACCTGGGGACATACATAAGAAAGGGGTGAGATATAAAGCCCAGTAAGGGAATAAACATGGAATAATAGGAAAAAATTAGTACATGTTAGATAATAGACATATCAATGGGTCATAAAATGAGTGATAATCATAAACATGAACAATGAGTCATGATATAGCATGATAACATAAAGGTGACATGGTAAATGTGGTAACAACTTAAAACATTGCATCATAAACATAGGTCAAGGGTAATTTACAAGACATCATGATGGAAAAATCCCCATGATATATTAGGTTCACTCCTTAATCCCTTTCATTATTTATTATGATTCTAAACCATTACTCAATGCATTAGAGTGCTATATAATTTTGGGTGCACCCATCGTATTCATTTCATTCTCATGCTTAAGTGTGCCATGTGGACCATAAAACATTGAATCATTTATCAACACATTTTATTCCATAGTTATGGATTGTGGAATAAATAAATGTAATTACCTAATCAAATAATTTTAAGTTCATAAAGGTGAAACCCCTTGATAGTAAAAATGGTATGGGTATTCACTACACATTTGTTTATCGTGAAAATCACAGTGAAATTTCAGTATCATAACGGCATTACATAAAAATTCATAAAATAGTTTGATGAGAGAGAAATGGGTCTCTCATAATTTGGAAATAAAATGGATAGTAATAGGGACATGTAAAAACATATACCAACATTAGGAATCAGAAATAGAAGGAATAAGATAATGAAGAAAGTTGAATAAATAAGAGAAGGAAATGATCCCTTACCTTGAGAGTGTGACACCAAATTCTTATGAGGAGGTTCTTGAGAGATTGGGGGAACCTTAGGAAGACTCTAGAGAGGGGAGGGGAGACTAATGAAATTATACAAGGATTTTTAGTGAATAGAAATGGGATATTGGGTGAGTTTATATAGGAAAAGATAGGGGAGTTCTTTATTATTTCTCAAACTTACATTTTAGACTTTGTATAATAAAATAATCAAAACCAAAAACCTTTAAATATTTTTTCCAATATTTTCTAACAAATAGGGATAGTTTTTCATTATATTATAAGTCCAAGGGTATAAATTATTAAAATAATACCCTTGATGATGTGTAAGTGAGTCATACTCTTAAAGAAATGATTTTAAAACCATAAAATATATTATAGGTTTTGGAGGATTCATAAAGGATCTATATAATTAATAAAATAAACTTAAAATCACATTATTTTAAAGTTTAAAAATATATTTAATCATGTATAACATTTATAGTATTTATTACATCACTTTTGGTTCATTATCATGTCATAATAAACACAGTATATTTATACGGTATTTAATTTTTACCCAAAAAATTGATTATCTCAAAAAATTATGAAAAACTAACAATTGGATAATTTAAACATTCTGATTCCAAAAATAATATTTATTTTAGCCAAATAATTTTTTAAATATGTAAATTTTCACTTTTAAAATAATAATTGACATTTATTGAGAAATACTGGGTTTTTTGACAATAACAGTTTTCGAACCCTTATAAAAATTACAATTGAATTCATAAAAATTATATGATAATTTATATTTAATAAAAAATATTTAATAATAATATTTTATTAAAATATTATTTATTTAAAAATACATTAATTCATCAAAATAAATGTCTTCATTAAAACTGAATTAAAAATACAATTTATGTTTTATTGTACCAAAATAAAAATCATTTATAAAGTAAAAAATGAAAATATATTCATTATTATATTCAATATATATATTCATATTATTAAAGTCTTGATACATAGCTCTTTATTACACCAGAAAATTCCCTAAGTATAAAGTGCGCGATGGTGAGACTTTCATGGGGTGGTTTGGCATACATGGTTTGGGTTTGGATCTCAATGGGCTTGAACTTCTCCCGTAAATAGTTCCACTCTTGCTTAAGTTTTTGGATATCATATTGGTCTTATTCAAGGGAAAATACAAAAGATTCTATATCCCTTGGAATCTCTGATAAATGGGCATCATTGGGTATGATCCTACTGGTTGAGATCATCACTTCCTTTGTCTATATCAACTAGATTTGTTAAAACCTTATATTTATACTAATCATATGATCATTGTTCAATAGATATATTATCAATTTTTATGATGCTTAATAGACTTTTAAATCTGATAGGATATAATAAAATCAAAGAAGTGCATGTGTTTTCTATAACCATAATACATAATAAGACATTTAATTAAATCATAAGGGGAATTTTATTTATAAATGTTTGAGTTGTTATAATATTACCTCCTTTAAAAATTTCAACCTTGAAATTTTCATTTCACATACTAAAAAATATGAGGGTAATTTTGTTTCATCACCTCCTCCGGTTTCCACATCACTTCTTCAAACTTGTGATTTCTCCATAGTATTTTGACCATGTGCATTGTCTTATTTTGTAGAACTTTGTATCTATGATCTAATATCTTCACTAGTTTCTCCTCATATAAAAGATCATTATCAAATGGTACCACCTATATATTAAGTACATGTGAGGGGTATAGTATGTACTTTCTCAAGAGGGATACATGGAATACATCATGTATTTTAGATAGGTTAGGTGAGAGTGCTAGTTGATCGGTCACTGCTCCAATGCGATCAAGGATCTCAAAGGGATCAATGTATCTTGGACTAATCTTTCCTTTCTTCTCAAATATCATGACTTTATTCCATGGATATATGTGAAGTAATATCATGTCTCAAACATTAAACTCTAGGTCTCATCGATGATTTTCATCACATTTCTTCTATTGAATCTGGGCATATTTTATGTGTTTCTGAATGGTATTAACATTTTCCCCAATTTCCTAAACCATTTTAGTACCTAGAAGTTTTCATTCCCCAACTTTATCCCAGCATGTAGGTGTTATGCACCTCTTACCATAAAGGGATTCATTGGGGGCTATTTGGATGCTTGAGTAGAAACTGTTATTGTATAATAACTCGACTAGAGGAATATGTTGGTCTCATCCTCCTTTGAAGTCAACTGATAATTTTCTCAACATGTCCTCAAGTATCTGGATATTTGAATCAGATTAGATGTCATCTTGAGGGTGATAAGTCATGTTGAAGTTCAACTCAATATTTAGAGTATATTGGAGAGTCTTTCAGAACTTGGAGGTAAATCTTAGATCTTGATCAGATGCAATCAACAATGGTGTTCCATATAGCCTCACCACTTCTCTAATGTATATTCTTACAAGTTGATCAAGTGATAACTCCTCTCAAATCATAATGAAGTGAGAATTATTTTTAATATTATCCACCAAAACCCATATAACATTATTTCCTCTTGATTTTTTTGAAATACCAGTGATAAAGTCCATGGTGGTGTTTTCCCATTTCCATACAGGTATGTGTAATGGTTTTATCATCACCTTGGGATTTTTCCTTTAAACCTTCACTTGATGACATACAAGAAATCTTTATGTATTATATTTGATCTCCTTTTACATATTGTACCACAAATAGTGCTCTTGGAGATCTCGATACATCTTTGTGCTTCCTAGATGGATGGAGAAGGTCGAGCTATTTACATCATCTAAAAACTCCTTCTTTAACTCGTGATTTGATGGTACACATAGTCGTGACCCAAATCTTATAACTCCTTCTTCATTAACATTGAACTCTGAGGATTTACATTTTCTTATAGCTTTCACCATTTTATGAATTCCCACATCATCTCTTTGAACATCCTTTATCTTCCCCATAATGGATGGTTGAGCAATAATTTGTAAAAGAATTGATGATGTTCCTTCCTTTATGATTCTCATATCCATCCTTTTTAAGTCTAATAAGATTGGATCCTTCTCAATTCTCATCAATTATAATATTGTTGGATCCTTTTGAGTTATAGAATCTACCACTTTA
The DNA here is from genome assembly GCA_963277665.1 of Viscum album. NCBI lineage: Eukaryota > Viridiplantae > Streptophyta > Magnoliopsida > Santalales > Viscaceae > Viscum > Viscum album. Next base: position 1,259,904,743 of record OY728132.1, on the reverse strand, counting down.
TTCTCTTTTCCAAGATGGTAGTGGATTGAGCATTCATAGTCCTTGATCAGATCTAACCATCACCAATGGTGTATATTAAGATCTTTTTGTGTGAATATATAATTGAGTCTCTTATGATATGTATATATTTCATACTTCTCCCCAGAGAGATAATGTTTCTATATTTTTAACATGAAGATCACTATAGCCAACTCCAGATATCGCATTGGGTAGTTCTATTCATGAACTTTAAATTGCATTGAGGCATAGGCTATCACTTTTTCATTCTACATTAACACATACTTAAACCCTTATTCAAAGAATCATTGAATACTACAAAAAGTTATCCACTTTTGGGTAGTGTGAGTACAGGTGTAGTGATAAGACTCTTTTTCACTTCCTTGAAGCTATCTTTACATTAATCATTCCAAGAACACTTGACTCCCTTATGAGTTAACTTGGTTAGAGGGTTTGAAAATCACAATAAATTTCTCAAAAATCGATTATAGTACCCAGCTAATCCAAGGAAACTATGGATATTTGTCACAGATTTTGGTCTCAACCATCCTTCAATTTCTTCTATTTTTAAAGGGTCCATGCATATCCCATTGCTTGTGATAATATACCCCAAGAATGAGACTTTATTCAACTAGAACACACATTTTTTGTACTTTGAATAAATATTCTTCTTTCATAAGGTCTTTAGTACAGTTCTCAAATGCTCCTCATGATCCTCCTTATTTTGGGAGTATATTAGAATATCATTTATAAAGGCTATCACAAATTTGTCTAGGTAATCTCTAAATAATCTATTCATCAAGTCCATAAATATTTCTAGATAGTTAGTGAGTCCTAATAGAATTACTATGAACTCACAATTTTCATACCTTGTATGAAAAAACCAGTCTTGGGGATATCCTCCTTCACCCTAACTTGGTAATACCCTGACCACATATCCACCTTGGAGAAGTATTGAGCTCCACGTAGCTGATCAAATAAGATATCAATCTATGGTAGAGGATACTTGTTCTTTATCATGATCTTGTTTAGCTCATGATAATCAATGAAAAGGTGCATTGACCCATCCTTCTTCTTGATGAAGAGGATCGGTGTACCCCATGGTGAATCACTTGGGAATATGAACCCTTTATCCAAATTCTCTTATAGTTTTTTCTTCAGATACTCAGTTTCCACAATAGCTCTTCTATATAGAGTCTTAGATAATAGCAATGCCCCAGGTATAAGCTCAGTTGAAAATTCAACCTCTCTTATATGAGGAAGACCAATCAATTCTTTGGGAAACACTTTAGTGTATTCCCTCACAATGGGCATGTCTTCAAGGATGTTCATTTCCTTAGACTCAATCATTTTAGATATATATGATTTCTTGTAGGGATATAATATCCATGCTTGAGATGTTAGTAATAAATAAGATTCATCCATTTCCTTGTATTTGTATAGAATTAGAGGAAGATTCGTGATATGAAGGGTGATTTCCTTCTCGCAAAAATTTATGATGGCTCTACATAGAGAAATACAATTCATACCCAGAATTGCATCAAATTATACCAAAGGGAGTATCACAAGGTTCGTTGGGAAGTTAAACCCACAAATTTTGACAAGGGAGGAGTTATATAATTAGGATACAGTAATTTTTCCATTTTTCATTTTCACTAAAAACTCTACTTCCATACTTTGTGGTGGTGTTTTAATAGTTCTACTAAACTTTCATGATATGAAGGAATGAGTAGAATTATAATCAAAAAGTGAATTCTCTATTCTTGAATGAATAACTAGCATACCTTTCACCACTTCATTATCAGGATCCAACTCAGTGATTTTGATAGTATAAGCTCACCCTTGATTCCTTGGAGGTTATTGGTTGTCTCTAAAAATCCTTAGCTTAGTGCATTGGTTTGCAAAGTGTTATGGTTCCTTACAGTTGAAACAATGAACAATGCACTGAGGGTTGACTGGATCATTCCTTTCCTCTATTTTAAAAGTGGGTTTCTCCAGTCATCAATCGCTAGTTAGGCATCCTTCATTCCCACACCTAAATCATTTCCTCGTTCCCCGTAGGAAATTTCCAAGGTGCTTCTTTCTGCACTTTTTACAAGTGGGATGTTGAAATTTCTTAGCACTATTAGATTTCTCCATTGAACTGCTAGAATTAAAGTTCACTTTCTACTTCTTATCCAAGTGATACCCTTAAGATTCACTGATCTAAATTTCAAATTTGAGGGAAAATCAAGCAATTTTCTCATAGCTATCAAAGTCTCGGATCGCCAGGGATTTTCATAGACTAGATTTTATCCCACCAAATAAGTGGTCTATCTTACATTCAGGGGTAATGACAAAGATGGAGGTTTATTGTGAAAGTCTTGTAAATTTTTCATCATATTCCCTAATAGATTTTTCATCTTTTTTTAAGAGTAAGTAAATCACTTTACATTTTAAGTCGAAGAGTGAGAGGAAAATATTTATTAAAAAACATTTTCCAGAATTCCTTCTACACAATCACTTTGATCTCTTCCTCAAGCTTCATATTCTTGATCAATGTCCACCACTGATATTATTAACCCTCCATGTGATAAAAAAATAGTATAACCTTATCTTTCTTGTAACATTTAAGGATGGAGAATATCTTCTCAATGGAATTGATCCATTTTTTCGTGATTAAGGGATCGTATGATCCATTAAAATTCAAATCCCTTTATCGTATAAAGGTCTCAATTTCAGATTTTATTTTCTTAAGGGGATTTGGGTTCTCCTCCTAATCCAAGTTTCTATTCAGAACTTGATTCAACTAAGAGAGTATCATTATAAAGTTCACGATTCCCACTCCCATCAGGTTAGTCATCTTGTTGGTGAAGTCATCACATTTCCCATTACAGTGGTTGTTTACCTGATTCCTCCTATTTCTGGTCATTGGATAGAATAAAGGGAGAATTAGAGATGATTGTTTTTAAACTATTAAACAAGTAAATTTTAATACAATGAAATTAAATAAATAACTTATAAATTATATGTATTTTCTTAACTTATAAATTTCTAGGCTTCAATATATGTTATCCATGATCTATTTCCTAACATATATTCTTATGGGAATTTTTTATTCCCTTAATAATGGTTCATAATGAGATTATGAATTTACCAAATCATATCCCTGAGGGATTTTCAAACTAGGTATGCAGCAAGTCCTATTATGGTGCACTAGTTCCTGGTTGAGTCTAGCTCAACACGGTGTTTTTAGGTTTTACCCTTATGTACATTTGTGCCAAAACCACATCTGCTTGTAGTATCCTGAAAGGGATTTATTTTATTGATAAACCAATTAATCTATAATTACCAAAATTTAGGGATGTTTTCTTATACATATTCATATCCCTAAGTCTTTCGTTATAGTTTTCTAATCCTAATCCCAAAAATAGCTATATTTTTCTTTTAATACCAACTATGACAACCCTTCTCTTTATTCTACATTAATTCATGATTTATTAAATAAGATTACACATAATAAAACCCAGAAGATCAATAATTATAATGTATTTGGGAAATAGGTACATTATATAACAACTTAAAATAGGTAATACGTCATCATTATTGAAAACTTTCTTAACATGATCATAATATTCCTTCGTACTTGAAACTGCATGGGATAACCTAGGTAAATACATAAGAAAGGGGTGAGCTACAAAACCCAGTAATGGAATAAACATGTCATAAAATGAATAAATTAATACATTTCAGACAATAGACATGTCAATGGTTCATAAAAGGAGTGAGAATCATAAACATGAATAATGAGGCATTATAGCGTGATAACATAAAAGCAACATGGGAAATGTGGAAATAACTTAAAACACTGCATCATAAACATAGGTCAAGGATAATTGTCAAGACATAATGATGAAAAAGTATCATGATAGATTAAGTTAAATCCCTAATCCCTTGAAGGATGTCTCATGAGACTAAAATATTACCCAATACATTGGAGCACTATATAATTCTGAGCACACCTGTCACATTCATTTTATTCTCATGATTAAGTATGCCACATAGATCATAAAACATGGAATCATTTATCATAAAATTTTATTACATTATCATAGATTATTGAATACATACATGTAATTCCCCAATAAAATAATTATAAGTGAATAAAGGTGAACACAATTGATAGGAAAAAGTGTATGAGTATTCACTACATATTTGTTTGGCATGGAAAATCATGAAGAAATTTCAGCAGCATAACAGTGTTGCTTAAAAATTCATAAAATGGTTTTATGAGAGAATAATGGGTCTATAATCATTTGGAAATAAAATAGAAAGTAATAAGGACATGGAAAAACATATCTCAACATTAGGAATTGGAAATATAAGGAAAAAAGATAATGAAAAAACTTGAATAAAAAAGATAAGGAAAGGATCCCTTACCTTGAGAGTGTGATTCCAAATGCTTGGGAGGAACTTCTTGAGAGATTTAGGGAACCTTGGGAGGACACTATATAGGGGATGGGAGAGTAAGGATTTGATCTAAGTATTTTGAGTAAAGAGAAATGGGATCTTGGGTGTGTTTATATAGGAAAAGAGAGAGTTATTTATTATTTCTCAAACTTAGGTTTTGGTCTCTATATAATAAAATAACCAAAACCAAAAATATTACAATGGTTTTTGTCCATGGTTTCTGAAAAATGTGTGTGGTTTTTCATTATTTTACAAGGAAAATGTATTAACTTATTAAAATAATATCCTTGATGATGTGGACATGAGTCATACTCTTAAAGAAATGATTTTAAAAACATAAAATATATCATAGGTTTTGGTGGATTCGTAAATGATTTATAAAATTAATCAAATAAACTTAAAATCAAATTATTTTAAATAGAAAACATATATTTTGTCTTGGATAACTTTTATAGTATTTGTTACATCATTGTTGGGTCATTATGATGTCATAATGCACACCATATATTTATACGTTGTTTAATTTTTACCCGAAAATTTGACTCTCCGAAAATTATAAAAAATTCATTGTTGGATAATTTTAACATTATGATTCCGAAAATAATATTTATTTTATTCAAATAATTTTCTAAATATGTGAATTTTTACTTTTAAAATAATAATTTACATTTATTGAGAAATGCTGAGTTTTTTGACAATAATAGTTCTCTAACCCTTATAAAAATTGAATTTGACTTCATAAAAATTATATAATCATTTATATATAATAAAAAATATTTATTAATAATATTTTATTAAAATACTATTTATTTAAAAAAATAAATTAATTTGTCAAAATAAGCATTTTAATTGAAATTTAAATAAAAATACAATTTGTGCTTTATTGTACCAAAATCAAAATCATTTATAAAGTAACAATATATATTCATTATTATATAAAATATAAATATTAATACTATTATGGTATTGATACATAGTCCTTTATTACACCATCAAATTCCCTAAGGGTAAGGCGCGTGATGGTGAGGCTTTCATGGGGTGGTTCGACGTACATGGTTTGAGTCATGATCTCGATGAGCTTGAACTTCTACCGTAAACGGTTTTGATAGTGATTAAGTTGTTGGATATCATATTAGGATTGGTCAAGGGAAAATCCTGGAGATTTTATATCCCTCAGAAGCTCCAATAGATGGGATTCATAGGGTATGATTCTACTGGTTGAATCCATCACTTCCTTTGTCTGTGTCAATTAGATTTGTTAAAACCCTATATTTATATTAATCATATGATCAATGTTCAATGGCTATATTATCAATGGTTATGATGCTTAATGGTATTTTAAATATGATAGGATATAATAAAATCAAAGAAGTGCATGTGATTTCTATAACCATAATACATAATAATACATTTAATTACATAATAAGGGGAATTTTATCTATAAATGTTTGGGCCATTACACATCACTCATGCAGACAACTGGGCCACCACCCAACAGCATGGTCACATCACATCATGCTCGAAAACACATGGACCACCACCCTACAGCAAGTTCATGTCACATCTCGCTTGAAGACACCCGGTCCATCACACCACATCCACTGCCATAAATAGAGTAGTAGGTCATCATGAACATAAAGGACATCAACCTCATTCCCTCCTCCTACTATGCATGACCCCCACCATAAGACACCCCTTAGAACGATCATATTACATCTCACTATAAAACACCTAGGATGTCACCTAGTGCACTATCTGACCTTTGGCCATCACAACCTGTGCATACCTACTTGCCTAGAAGAGTGAGTAGCTAGTAATCCATCCTCAACACTGAGATATTGGGAAAAACATCCCCATATAAATATATGAGTGTCAGCATGTGGTTCTTGATGCGGTTGGGGTCTCCATAAAAATCACAAGGAATATAAAAGGTATGTATACATATCCACTCACAATATCATCCTAAGGGTTCACAACAAGCACTAACCAATTTATATTAAATCCCACTTTCACTTCCACCTCTAAATGCAGAAAACCACACAACAAACACAAGTCACTATCCACTTTCCACTTTTCATTACAATCCAAGAAAATTTTATTTAAACAACTCATTCCTTTCATTATTTATCAACAACCACATTTAACCACACATCTCATTATTAATTTTTTCATTAACTATTTTCAACCCTTTAACCAAATCAACTCATGTAATCTCAAAAATTATTAACCAGTTATTTCATCACTACTTAGGCATATAGAACAACACATCCATTCTCATATTATCTTCCACATGACACAACCGAAAAAACACATCACCCATCTCCACACCACAACATTGCCTCACATACCCATCATCCCCAAATCACAACCATACATCACCGCCCCACAACAAGGTCGCGTACTAACCACATCACCCCATACCGCATCGCAACCACACATCACCACCCCACATCATGGCCATATACCAACCACACATCGCCATCCCATAGCATGGATACACATCACATAACATTTTACAAATTTAGTGGGGGGGGGGTTTTATCATATTCCACTTCTTTATTTATAGAATTATCACACAAAACATAACCCATGGGAAACCATTTTATTATCCAAATATAAGTGGTTAGCCAATTTCTATTTATGATGATATCACAATAACACACAATAAGGTTTCTATATCACAATAACCACAGTGCAAATAAAAACCCCAATAACCACCATTTTTATCAAGGAATTTAGCTCATACAATCAGAACATCACAATAATATCAAAGTTGTAAAAGCATGTGAACCAAACCCCTTTCCCATTTAATTTCAATTAACTAGTTATTTTATCTTTATTGGGACAGTGAAAACCATATCCTATAGATAAAAAAGAGTGATACCCTCCCGCATGATACAAAAAATTGAGAAATAAGGGATACCCTACCTAAAAGAAGCTTTACCAACTCTCTACGCACCGCAGGGCAAAGAAGAAATGTCTGTAAATCAGAACCGTACATGGGAAACCACAAATCAACCTACACCGCACCCAAGGATCATTAAAGCGCATCCCAAATCACCCCAAACCAAAACCACAATGCCACAGTAGACCTATGAGATAATAATGGAAGAAAACAACCAAGAAGAAGAGAAGGTCTTACCACCGATCACTGACGAACATCCATCGGAACCAATGGATCAAGGGGAGGGAAGATGGGGCTAGAAGATCTCCTAAGATGGATACTGTTATGTAAAAATGAGAGAAGAGATGAGTAACCAAATGAATAAAAATTCAACTGAGTGTAAAACTTATACGGGTTGTAAGTCTCTAGACTTATGGCATAAACCACGCTTTTACACCATAAATTCCATGAGTCTACATAAATTTCTCCATAAAACTAGCTCTTAGGCTAGAATATCCTTTTACACTGAAAAACATGGTGACTAGGACTGAAATAAACTTATGCAATAAAACTCATCCTTATGGTGTAAACCCATTTTATTCTTTGCACCTCAGCTGCATACAAGTCGTAAACCACCATTTCAACAAGCCATAAACCACTATCCTATGTCATAAACCCATCTTTTATGGTGTAAAAGTATTACTACAGTTTTCTACTAATCCAAATCCAATAAAACCTCTAGGACTTCCTTCAAGTCTCCCCCAACACTCTCTAATTGTTGGTCGGATTAGAGTACTCAAGAGGGGGTGAATTGAGTATGTATAAAAAATTATGTTAAAAAATTTCCAATTCAAAAGTTCCCCAAATTAAAAATATAATCTAAATTAGTTTGTAGTGAATTTATAAGAGTTATGAATGTTCAATTAATTTCTCAAAAGATTGATTAGTTCTTAGATATACTAATCTAAGAGATTAATACAACTTTTGAAACTAAACTACTAATTCAAAATAGTTATAAACACTTTCTAAACTAACTATCAAAGTATAATTTAGTTTTATAAAAAATGTAATAAACACAGAGTAAAACTAAAAGGTAAAAACACAGTGGATAAAAACAAGAGGTTCAGTCTCAAGCTGAGACCTAGTCCTCTCCACTTGGTGAACACCTCCCACCAAGTAGTTTAAATTAATAAACAGTTTTGATACACACCCTGGATTGGGGTTCATAACAGCACATAGGGTTGTCCAGGTCACACTTGACCTCTACCATAGTTATTCGTGGGAAAAACAACAAATAGGTCACACTGACCTATTCCACTATTCTACATGTGATACAAAAGAATAAATAGAGTGTGAGATTTGAGTATATTAAGTATCCTTCACTTATGCACATGATTTAATGTGTGTGTAACAGGCAGATAAACACACTTCTCAAAAATGTAAATAGAAGAACACAACAGAGCTAAGGATGTAGAGAAATGTTTAGAAGTATTTGTGTGTTATGTAGTGAAACTTTGGACTTGTTTGAAGTAATGGAAATGAAGTTTGAGTCCTCTTCTAGAATTTGGCTCAAAAACAGAGTATCGAATCCTCTAAGGTCTGTCTTCCAGGAGGTAAAATGTTTTGGCTTCTTATTCGAAAGATGTCCAAGGTAGCTTAATAGGTTTTTCTTCACTTATTGATCTCCCTATATGTTCTTCCTTTGAGTTCTTGGGTTTTTGGAAGTATGCTTCAAGATTTTCAGGAGTTATAGCGAGTTCTCTCATGTATATTATCTTTTTTGAGTGATCTAGCTTGTAATTATTTTATACTTCAAGGTCCAGCAGACACGAAGATCTCCCCACATGCATGTACCTCATACTGTCTACTGAATTTCCTATAGAAAACATTAAATAATGTCTGAAACGTTAATTTTTATAAATATGACCGTTAGATATAAATTTGAATTAATAAATTAAAATAGTTTTTATGAAAATCAATGAGTCATCAGTATCGGTGAGTCCTTGGCATCGGTTTTCCATCATCGGTCTGTCAGCATCAATGAGTCGTCATCGATGACTCTCTATATCGGTGAGTCTTTTCTATCAGTATCGATGACTTTGGGCATCAGTGATTCATTTGTGCTATCAGTCTATCCGAGCATCAGTGATTCATTTGTGATATCAGTCTGTCCGGGCATCGGTGAGTCGTCATTGGTGAATTATTTTAAACTATCAGTGTGTCATCCATCAGTTACTCATCCATCGGTAAGTCCTTTGAACTAATGGTACATCGCACATCGGTGAGTCACTTGAACTATCAGTGTGACCGATCATGTGACTTATCCATCGGTGTGTCATTTGTTTTATCGGTGAGTCCTACATCAGTTTCTTATTTGATTAGTGACTTCTTCAATCGGTGACTTGTTCAATCGGTGAGTTCATTTATCAGTGAGTCCTCATCAGTGAGTCACCCAATGGTGACTCCTTTGAACTATCAGTGTCAGGGACTTTTAAGAAACTTGCAAAGTGTCTGTCTTATACAGAATAGCACCAGATTAAGTGAAATTCATAATTACATGTAAATATGAACTTGTAAATATATTGAAACATAATTATCCATAATTTATTGACTGATTGAAATGTATTATACTATGTGACATAATTTATTCATTGATAAATATTCATCGATATGATTATCATTACTTGAAACAGAATATGTAAATTATCAAGATTTGTAGATTGGTGTTATTTGTGATTATAAAAACAACTATTTCATAAAGGGTCCAATAATATCCCCATTTTTTATAATCACAAATTATGGGATTAATGAGTTATACAAAAATTTTAGGAATAAAAATTACTTAACTTAGAATACCAGCAGTGGTTGTGAATTATCAATATACCTAAGGCTTTACTATTAATATCCCCCTTAATTATCATATCAGAGGAAATATATATAAGGTTCCTTTATATCATATCATTTTCATGCTCCCTCTTTGTATTAGAATAGTCTGAGTGAGTTGTATTAGAGGTGGGATATATATATTTTGTTGATTACATGACATCTTTCCTATACCAGAGTTCTCCCCCTTAGATTAAGAAATTATGCCATCCAACTCTTTCTCCCCTTTTTGGGATTAGAAAAAAGAATAAAGAAACATAACACAAAGAAAATTAGAAACATATAGAAGGTTAAATTGATATTCATTAAGGGTACAAAAAGTACAACCATCAAAATATAGGCACAAAAAAGAAAATTACAAAGCCCTATAAAATATTTATCCACATATAAGGCTTGGGATTTAGAGGGGCTTTCCCTTTGTCTGAAGGGTCAATTGGAGGTGTAGGAGGTGGTTTTGTGGTTTTAGGAAGGGTCGGTCGAATAGTTACACTAGGTAAAGCAACACCAGTAGGAATATTTGCTGCAAGTCTTGGTCTTATTTCTGACAAAATACGACTTTGAGGTTTCTCCTGAATCACTAGACAAATATGAGATAAGGCTTGAGGCACTAACATCTGAGTAGGAGATGGAGAACTAGGTCCAATAGAAGCAGCAGTTGGGACCACTATTTCCTCAACCTGAACATGCAAGTAAGGATTTAATAGCTTGATGAAATCATTAATTATTTCACCTCCATATTGCATTGCCTTCTCAAAAACCATCCTTATTCTCCATGAACTTTTCCAAGGTGGGTGTGAACTCCCTCAAATGACCCACTTGCCTCTTGAAATCCTCTATCACTGGATGTATTTTGAGGTTTTTAGCCAAATACTTGAAGTTTTTTATCAGATCATACTTGGTATAGATTTTAGAGAAATACTTATCCACATATTCTCTTATTTCCTTATGAGAAGTAGATGCATCATTAGTACACTGTATCACCATATTATAAATAAGATAATTGTTCCTGTGAACTTTGTAAAGAGTCTCCTTATTCGAATCACTTTGAATACCCTTGATCTCTTCTCTTACCACAGTCTTGAGGGACTCCAAATCAGCAGCAAAAGGTCTAGTACTTTTAGAACTCAAGGCACCAAAAAAAATTCAAATATCCTCCTTTAAATTCTTAAAATATAAACTCAATATATGTGTAACCATATTTCTAAGAACCTCTATAACACCACTCAGTGTGGTCTTGAAATCAGTGGTCAAAGATTCCAACTCATTACCCATTCTCTTCACTTCTTCTCTCAGTATTGTATTGTGTCTAATTATGGTCTCGCTTGTAGTGATTAAGTTAGGCTGAATCTACTAAATCACTATACTTTCAATATTAACCACATTTTCCTCTGAAATGCCTATGGAAGTAGTAGTTTCAGTTCTGGATCCAATAGCAGATCTCACTAACTCATAGATATCAACTTTGAAAAGATCTAGATTAGCCTTGGTGACATAGTAACTAGGCACTGTAGATGCAACAAGCTTATCAGCAGGTAATATTGGTGAAGCAGGAGTAATTGGTTCCCCTTCACCTTGTGCTTGTGGAGCAAAAGGAGGAGGAGGAGGAGCTACCATCTCCTCATCATAATCATAATATAAACCAAACAGAATGAAACCTGGATCTCTATTCCACTCATGATAATAGGTCCAGTCTCTTGGATCCACTGTATCAATCCGAAATCTCCTTCCCTGGGGCTCAGGTATAATCTCAGATTCATCTTATTCTTCTTCCTGTCCTCTAGCCAAAACAACATTCATGGGTACTGATACTATCTGAACTTCAGGTTCTTCTTAAACTCCAGCCACTCCAGCTACTCCAGGATCTTCCTCAATTTGATTCATAGGTGAAATTTTATCTTCATCCTCTTATTATTTTCCTCCAGCCATAATTTTATTAATCTCTTGAATGATTCCTTGAGTATCAACATTAGTATGGTCATGTTTTTCCTCATCCTTATCATCCTCTTGTCTATCAGCCCCATAATCAACTCCATGTACATATTCCTCATGAGAATTGGCTCCATCTTGTCTAGATTTTAATGAGTCTCTAACATTCTCACCATTATCCTCCTCATCATCATCATCACCATTAGTTTTTCTCACATATCCTTCAGCTTCAGAGACCTCAGTCTCTTCCTAATGTTCATCACCTAACAAAGGCTCTTGAGAGGGTAATTCCAAAGGTGTAATGGAAGGTCTATAAGATATATATTTAGGAATCTAAGCTATATCAGGTTCACTCCTATCATCTATAGGATACCCCTCTTCCCTTGGCAGCTTATCTTGTTCATCATCTGAATAAACAGCCTCTTCTCTAGGTTTAAGACCCAGATCAGCTTGATCCTTTGATCTTGTAGGATAATCAATGGGATTGTAATCCTCATATATTTTCTCCTCATCATATACCCAACATCTTTTCCATGGGTTCCAAAAAAATCATCCTTTTTCAAATTTCCTTGTGTAGGAAGAAGCCACTACAGGAAGTGATTACTTCATCTCCATCCTCTACACAACCTAGCTTCTTCAGCATTATTGAAATCATCCTAGGGTAGTATAAACAGTTAGACTTCTTGGATGGCTTGATCATATCAGATATGTATACCATGAGGTACCTACATAAGTTCACCTTTACCCCATTCTTCAATAGATAAATCATGAATATATCTTGATACTTCACAGCTGCAAAATATCCCTTCCTTGGGCAGATTTGATGTTGAATAAACTTTAAAAGTAATATTGCTTCACCATCTAACTTTGTGGTAGTATATGTCCTCGACTAATCATTCTTAGTCAACTCCTTTAAAGCATTCTTATATGAAAATAAATCTAATGTTGTAGGAATATTACCCTGGTAATAGGAAAAAATACCCTCATGAGGCATCTCTAAACACTCATCCGATTCTTTAGAAGAAAAATAAACTTCCTTTACCTTCACCACTAACTTCATCCTTTCTTTCTCAGCTTCTCCCAAAGACACTTTCAAGTTTAGGTAGAACTCATGTATCGTCTGGGGGTAGAACGACCTTTAATTATTTTCAAACCAACTGATCCATCCTTGAGATTCCAATGCTTTTAGCAATAAATATTTCCTTGACAATAGCCACTCCATAGATACTTTCTTCTCAATGGTCACCACATGACTTCCCAATCCTGTATTTGCAGAACTTACTGAATTACTTGATTCTCCTTTATGAAACTTGGACACTATTGATTCACTTGGTCCTTCCACTGCTCGCTTCATCCTTACCATTTTGAAGGTTTTGGTTCGAAGGAGGGAGTCAAAATGTCGAAGGTTTGAAAAGGTTGATTAAGGGTAGTGAAAGGTTGAAGTGTGGATCGAAGTGATTTTATCATTTAGGGATTGTACTTAGTAAAATAGAATATAGAATAATGGTAAAATAAGAAATAACTAAACTATGTCATTTTACTTAAAATACAACAGATAAATTGATAAAAAAAGATAATGGTATCAGTCTCACTTGATCAGTATTACACGATCGGTTTCATGTGATTAGCTTCACAAGAATGGTCTCACTCAAACGGTTTCACTTGATTGGTTTCACTGAACAGTTTAATCTGATTGGTTTCACCTGATCGGTTTGACAGATCGGTGTCACGGATTTTTCTAAGGGGATAATATTGGATAGTCTTTATAGATTTATCATTCCTAGTTCATGTCTGGTGTAGCTCATTCTCTTAGAGTTTAAGGGTTTGGTGAAAATGTCATCAAGTTGATGCATAGTCCCAATAAACTCAAGATTTACATCACCCTTTTGATAATGATCTCTCAAAAATTGATGTCTTACATCAATATGTTTTGTTCTAGAATGAGAAATTGGATTTTTAGAAATGTTAATGTCACTTTTATTGTCACAGTTTATGGGGATATGTATGAATTGAAATCCAGAGTCTAATAAAGTGTGTTTCATCCACAAAATTTGTGCACAGAAACTACCAGCAGTAATGTACTCTACTTTAGTAGTTGATAATGCAACATAATTTTGATTTTTACTACACCATGAAATTAGATACTTTCCCAAAAGTGGCATGTTCCAGAGGTTCTCTTTCTATCTAAATTGCATCCACCAAATTCATCATCTAAATAACTAACCAAATCAAAAGGTTTTCCTCTTGGGTAGAACAATCCTAAATTAGTTGTATATTTGAGGTATTTGAAAACTCTTTTAATAGCATTTAAATTTGACTCATTTGGATTTTCTTAAAATCCTGGACACATACACACACTAAACATGATATCTTTCCTACTAACAGTTAAGTAAATAAAACTCCTAATCATTCCTCTGTAAGCAGTTTGATCAACAGATTTCCCATTTTCATCAAGATCTAGCTTACATGTAGAACTCATAGGAGTTTCACTACTCTTAATACTATCAAAGCCATATCTTTTAAAGATATCTTTAGTATAATTACTTTGATTTATAATAATTCCTTCTTTGTTCTGAAATATTTGAAATCCAAGAAAATATTTAAGTTCACCCATCAAAATCATTTCAAATTCACTTTGCATCATTTTAGAAAAATCATTACATAAAGATTTTTCAAAAGATCCAAAGATAATATCATCTATATATATTTGAGCTATTAAAACATCTTTAGAAATTATTTTTATAAATAAAGTGGGATCTATAATTCCTTTTGTAAAACCTTTATAAATAAGAAAATTACTTAACCTTTCATACCAAGCTCTTGGAGCTTATTTCAAACCAAATAAATCTTTAGATTATTTGAAAACTTGATTTGGAAAATGTGGATTTGTAAAACCTGGATTTTTTTCAACAAAAGCATCCTCAATTATATAACCATTTAAGAATGCAATTTTGACATCCATTTAATAAAGTTTGAAATCCAAGTGTGATGCATAGGCAAGTAAGATTCTAATGGCTTTAAGCCTAGCTACTGGTGCAAAGGTCTCTTCATAATCAATTCCTTTTTCTTGATTATATCCTTGTGCAACCAATCTATCTTTGTTTATCACTATATTTCTAGCTTCATCCACTTTATTCCTAAACACCCATTTAGTTCCTATGGTCAAAGTATCTTTTGGTCTATCAACAAGCTTCCAGATTTTATTTATCTCAAACTAGTTAAGATCTTCTTGAATATCTATCACCCAAAATTCATCACTGATTTCATCATTGATATTTTTAGGTTTAAGTTGTGACAAGAATGCTTGATGTTCAACCTGATTTCTCAAATAAGTTCTAGTTTGTGTTCCTATGTCTAAATCTTCAACTACAACATCTAAGGGATGGTTTTTAAGGGTCCTAATTGGTCTGGTAAAAGTAGGACTAGTTATTTCAGGTTCATCATTTGGTTTTGGTCCATTATGGATAGAATCTGGAGAATTTCTAGAACTAGAAGTTTTAACAGATTATTTTATAGGATGTTCTAAAGGTTTAACATTAATTTCCAGATTATACATATCCTCTTCAAGATTTCCTAGAGAAGTCTTAGGTTCATGTGGATCTATTTCATCAAACTTGACATGTACAGATTCTTCCATACATTTAGTTTTCTTATTAAAGACTCTATAAGCTTTGATTGATGTTGAATATCCAAGGAATATTCCTTCATCACTTTTAGAAAAAAAAATTATCTAGATTATCTTTAGTGTTAAGAATATAAACTTTTCATAAAAACACTTTAAAATAATTTACCTTAGGTTTCCTATTATTCCACAACTCATAAAAAATTTTCTTAAGGATATGTCTGATTAATACTCTATTTATTATTTAACAAGTTGTATTAATATCTTCATCCCAAAAGTAAATTGGTAGGTCATATTCATTAAGCATAGTTTGGGAAATTTCCTATAGGGTTCTATTTTTTCTTTCTACTACACCATTCTGTTGAGGTGTCCTAGGGGCAGAGAAGTTGTGCCTATAGCCATTTTGTGAGTAGAAAGATTAAAAGTCTTGATTTTCAAACTCATGTCCATGGTCACTTCTTAAAGATTTAATTTTAAGTCCACTAAGATTTTATACAGTCCTAGCATACTTGGTAAAATGAGAGAAAGCTTCACTTTTGTGAGCTAAGAAAAAGGTCCAAGTCTACCTACAGAATTCATCTACATGAACATAAACATAGTGCTTCCCATTGAGACTTGAAACTCTAGATGGTCTAAACAAGTCCATGTGAACCAACTCGAGAGGTTGAGAAGTTGTTACTTCTTTCTTTGGCTTGAAAGATATTTTGTGTTGCTTTCTTTTTTGACAAGGATTACATACTCTATTGTCTGGAAACTATAATTTGGAAAGGTCTTTAACTAAACATTTTCTAGTCAATTTTTTAAGGGATTTTACATTACAATGTCTTAGTATTCTGTGCCAAATCCAAGACTCTTTGTGAAAGGCACTTAGACATGAAACATTTTGTGATTATAGTATGTCTAAGTTTACAGCATATACATTATCATTTCTAATAATAGTAAATACTAAGTTATTATTGGAATCAAAAACATGCCATGAATCATTTTTAAATTTAATATTGAATCCATAATCACGCATTTGAGATACGATAAGCAATTTATACTTTAATTCATCAACATAAAGTACTTTGGAAATTGAAATAGAGTTAGGGTTACCAATCTATCCTAAGTTGATGATTTTTCCTTTACCATTGTCACCAAATGTGACATGTCCTCCATCAATATTGATGAGATTCTTGAAGCTTGAGTAGTCTCCTATCATGTTTCTTGAACATACACTCTCTAAGTAACAAATTTTTCTACAGGAACTCTTTAGGCAGTTTACCTACAAAACAATTCACCCAAGAAAATATTTTGGTACCCATATTTGTCTGGGTCTAGAAAAATTAGTAATAAAAGATTTAGGAACCCACACTTGTCTTATGGATTTACTATATATAGAATATAGAGTATTTGAGAAATAAACTTTGTTTGGTCCAGAAAAAATTGATGCAGTAAAAGAATTTTTAGAAATGGAACTTGCATTAAAAACGTGATTTTTAGAAAAAGATGAAGATTTTCCAGATTTAGTCATGAAATGTGTTTTAGATAAATTTCTTTATCTTGGATGATATCCTATTCCAGTAGTATACCTAGGAGTTACCTGTTTACCAAGTAACTGAGTAAGTGTGTTTTTCTCATTAGTAAAATTTTCAAGATCCTTCTTTAATTAGTCATTAGAAATTTTTAATTCATTTTTTTCCTTGAGCAGTTGAGCATTCTTCTCTCTCTCAACAATAAGTTCATATTTAATATTTGTAGTGAGTGAATGTTGTTTCTTTAATGATTTATACTTATCCTTTAGTTCATTGTAGGTTTCTTCCAACATGTTACAGTATTCAAATAGTTCATCATTTTTCATATTATTAGATTCAGATTCATCTCTATAATAATAATCATTAAGTACAATAGAGTTTAAGAGTACCTCTGAGGTATTTGTCATAAAGCACATGTTTTCCATATCTTCTTTCTCATTCTGAGAAGAAGAAGATTCACTAGAGATTTCCTCGAATGCACTCCAGGTGTCCTTCAGTGATTTCTTATAATTTTTTTCTTTATTCTCATATTTATTTTTGTATTTTAACTTTGTACAGTCATCTTTGACATCTCCTATCCTATTACATTCATAGAAGAAAATCTCTTCTGATTCGTCAGGATTCCTCTAATAATTTTTTCAATTACCCTTATTGTCATATTTTCCTTTAAAGTTTGGTCTCTTGAAGAACATTTTCTTTCAGTAAAATTTTCTAAATCTCCTGGACAGCTGGGTCATTTCCTCATCACTGTCTTAAGCTAATTCTTCACTACTTGTGCTCTCAACAGCAGCTTGAACTTTTTCTTTTCCTTTGATTTTGGAAGTGGTACACTTGAAATCTACAAATTTTCTTTTAGGTCCATCCTCTTCTTCTTTGTTTACTTTCAACTCTTCTTCATACATCATCAGTTTTCCAATGAGTTCTTTGACAGGTAATTTTCTGATGTCACGTGATTCCCTAATGGAGGTAGAAGTTCAACTCCATCTATCAGGTAAACATTTGAGAATCCTCGTGATTTGTTCTTTAGCAGCAACATTTATTCCTAAAGAAATCATGATGTTCACAATTTTATTGAACCAGAGATACATATCATAAATAGATTCATTAGGATTCATTCTAAAATTTTCAAATTTAATAGTATAAGTATTTAGTCTCATCTCTATCACATTAGATTTTCCCTCATGGGAAACAGAAAAAGTGTCCCAAATCTCATGGGTAGTTTTACAAGCAGAAATGTGATTAAACTTTTCATCTCTTAGTGCACATTATAGAGCATTCATTTCTTTACAATTATTGTTATAGGAAATCTTGGTAGGTTCATCCCAAGTATTTCTAGCAGTTTCATGGATTTCATATTTACTTTCAATAGCAGTCCAGATTTCAAGTACTCCCCTCCAAGCAACCATGCCTCCACAACACATGAACCAAAGGAATGGTTTTCCCACGCAACACCTTATCTTGAAGATCCTGGATCTCTACTGGCCACTCCATGAACATCATTTCTTCCTTGACATACAACTCTCCTCGGTCAATGATATGAGAGTCATAGTGAAGATAACAAAAAATCTGAGACACTTTAAAGACATCTTGGATCCTCTCAAGTTTTATTAGAAATGCCAACCGATATCCCACCTCACCAGCTCACTCCAACACCTCAAAGGGACCAAAAAACTTGGGAGAAAACTTAATCCCCCTACCAAACCTCTATTTCCCACATTAAGGGGAGACTCTCAAGAACACATGGTCTCTAACCTCAAACTACAAGGGCCTACTCCTGCAATAGACATAAGACTTTTGTCGGTCCTGCACTGCTTTACTCCTTTCATGAACAAGATAAACATTCTCTATTATGATCTGCACCACATCAGTACCAAGAACTGCTGACTCCCCAACCTTGGTCCAAAGAAATGGAGAACGAAATAGCCTCCCATACAAAGCCTCAAACAAGGTCATGTTGATGGATGAGTGGAACCTATTATTATAAGAAAACTAAAATGATGGAAATTGTTGTTCCCAAGATATTACTAAGTATAATATGCATTCTCACAACATATCCTATGGCATATCCATAGTCTACTCTGTCTGTTCATCCGTATGAGGGTGGAAAGCAGTGTTAAGGCATAACTGAGTTCCAAAAGCATGATTCAATCCCCTTAAAAAATATTAAGGTAAAAAACAAATCCTGATCCAACAGTATACCTCTGAAATCAGTGTAAATGCACCACCTTATCTATATACCTCTTATCCAAAGCATCTATGACGCCTAAATCCCTGATCACTATGAATTGGGCTGATTTTTTCAATTGATCCATGATTACCCAAATAGCATTACAACCTCCCCGATCTCGGGGTAACCCTATGATAAAATCCATAGAGATATCTTCCCATTTCTATTTGGGAACATCCAAAGGCTACAAAAAACCATTGGGAACATGATGCTCAGCCTTTACCTACTAGAAAACCAAACACCTCACCAAAAACTCAGCCACTTCCCTTTTCATCCCAGGCCACCAAAATTGTGTCATCAAGCCATGGTACATATTTGATACTCCTAGTTGTACCACCAAATTTGATCTATGAAACTCATGAAGAACTCCCTTGCACATTATTTTCAGAACAAATAGCCTCCCCTAAAACAATATCTGGTTTCGAACATTCATTTGGAGTATCACCATGGCCAACATGATCATGCATCACCTCTACCTATGATTCTCCCCACTAAGACTCCTCCATCAACTGAATTAGGGATGTATACACCATACAAACAGCCTCTACCATCAACCATACTTGCATCAAGGTGCAAATATTCCAACTCCTCAATCACTCTCCAAACATCCCCAGACTCCTGAACAACATCCTTTTGTGACTTCCTACTCAAAGTGTTGGACACAACATTCCCATTTCCTAAGGTGCAGAAGATCTTAAAATCATAATCCTCAAGAAACTTTATCCACCTCCATTTCCAAAGATTCATATCATGATGAGAAAATATATACCTCAAACTCTTATGATCGGTAAAGACCACAAAGTTCTCCCCAATGAGGTAATGTCACCATAATTTTAGTGAAAACACAACCGTTGCTAAATTTAGATCATGGATGGAATAGTTACACTCGTGGGAACATAACTCCCTAAACCCATAAGATATTTCCACTCTCTATTTCATTAAGACACGTCCTAATCCCAAATGGGATGCATTAAAAAACACCTCAAACACCACCCCCTCCTCTAGAAACCGAAGCATTGGAGCACTGACCAAATTCCCCTTTAGGTAACCGAACTCTTCTTAGAACTGGTCAGTCAATAAAAAAATTCTGGTTTTTCCTGATCAATTGTATCATTAGGGATATAAATCGAGAGAAATTGAGTACAGACCTCTGATAATATCCTAAGAGACCAAAAAAACTATGAACCTCCACCATGTTTTTGGGTCCTACTCAAGAAACAACAACCTCAGCCTTAGATGGGTCTACTTCCACACCCTACTCAGACACCACGTTCCTGAGTAAACACACTTATCATGTTCATAACATACACTTGGAAAACTTTCCATAGATCTGGTGGCATCGAAGAACCTGCAACACAGCTCTAGGATGATTGGTATGCTCCTCATCTAACCTCGAGTAAATAAATATGTCTTCGATGAACACAATTACGAACTGGTCCAGGAATTCATGGAAAATGGATTTCATGAGCCCCATGAACAAATCTTGTGTGTGGGTGACATTGAATGACATGACCATGAACTCAAAGTGCTCATACTATCACCTAAAGGTAGTCTTTGGGATATCTCCCTCCTTCACCCTAAATTGGTGATATTCAGACCATAGATCGATCTTTGAAAATGAACTCACTCCCATCAATTGGTCTAAAATATCATTAATACTTATAAGATGTTAAATATTCTTTTTCATCACCTAATTCAACCTTTGGTAGTCTATAAAGAACCTTATACTACCATCCTCCTTTTTGGAGAATAATACTGGAGTACCACACAACGATACACTAGGTTAGATTAAACCCTTATACAACAAATTTCCTATCTAAATTATCAAATCTCACAGCTCTGAAGGTTTCATCTGATAAGGAGCCATCAAAATCAGAAAAGCACCCAACTGTAGGTATATATCAAACTTGATATCACGTCGAGGGGGTAGCATTACTACCTATTTGGAAAAACATCCAAAAAAACTCCCCAACAACCCTGGGAACCTCCATAGTCCTAGCATCCACCGATTCCACCAATAACTCATTCAACAAGGAAAGAAGGGGCTCTACACTCTGACTACCCACTTGGAAGATCTGTTCTCTAATGAAAACCACACATTGGTTATCCACATTTGAGTACATAACTATCCTTCAAAATCAATTGATAATGGCATGCACTAAATATAACCAGTCGATGTCAAGGATGACATCTTATAGTTGCATCTGAAGAAATAAAAGATCCACATGGGTCTAATGTATCCCCATCATTAGTCTACACCCCCAAAATGCATCAAACAAGATATTATAGCCTCTGACTGGTGTAGTCAACACTAGGGGAATGGGAATCCTCTATATATCTATTTCTAGAGCATGAACTAGATAAGGTAAAAAAAGGAGTGAAAAGCTTCTGAATCAGACAAGGCATAAACAAGGGTGGATGAAAAACTAAGCATACCTAGAATGATCTTTGGTCCCTTGGGAACTACTACCTCCACTGCCTACAAATGACCATGCCCGTATCCTCTACCTCTCTGCTAATGGACAACTTCACGACCATGCTCAGGTTGAGTTCCCTGAACTCAAGGAACATCTTGAGGTTGACCTCTACCTACTATATCACCTCTAAATAGAGCATAATCATACTTCCCTTGTTTCTAAAATGGTCTCACAGATAGGTTCTACTAAGTATGATGATGAACCTGACCACCTTCACAAAAATGATCTCAAATAACCACTAGGAACTAGTTCTGATGATGTCAATGAACCCCAAAGAAAAAACACATTGGCTTGATGTCCCCAGAAAAATCATAGAAACCACTAGCCCCAGGAAGCTGGAAAAGAAACTATTGAAGTAAAATCCCTATTATTCGAAACCTCAAAGGTCTTGGTACCTAAGAACTACCACTGAAAACTTTTATCCTTAAGGAACCTTTCTAGATACCCTCTCATGGTAAACCTCCTCATGAGTGCATATGTTCGATCACCTCCACCTTCTTACAAACCTTTAGATGCTTCAACAATGTAAAGGGAGTAACTACGTACTAGATAGTTGGAAAGAGTTCCTACTCAAGACATCTTTCATGAGACTCCTCATCTAGAAAAAGTTCTAGGGAAAAACAAAACAGGTCCTTAAACTTGATCCTCAAATCCCGCACTAACATACTCCCTTGCTAAAAGGAGAGTAGCTCATGCTGCTTCACTGCCTTCATGATCAATGAAAGAAACTTTTCTCGTAACTCTTTTTTAAAGTAGACACATAAAATATCTTATTCATTTCTCTCACCCAGAAAAAAGCATCCACCACTAATGTGAATCTCCTCTCATCTGACTAACTACCAAAGGGATACAGTACTCCTCCAAGACCCAGATCTGACTGAAGGCGATCTTGATCTCCTCTAACTAGCTCTCTGTCTCCAAATCAGAGACACTTTCCTCATACTTCCCCAAAGTCTATTTGTTGAAAATTGTTCAAAACCCTCTGACATTGATCATACTCCTCAACTGAATCAACTATCTGACAATAAAACGGGTTAGACAACTGAACTTCAACTGCCTGAACCATATGCAGATGAAAACCTAGAGCCATTCCTAAAAAGAAAGGAGGACATTATAATCCTAGTAGAATGGAATTTTATTAAGATTAATTTATTTTATTTTAATTCATTTTAACTTCTTATGACCACCCAATTTAAACAAGAATGCATGCCATCATGATGCATGTACCTCCCCTAGGTCTCTACCCTACAAACAGGTCCACCTCACTTGGTTGTTTAATAAGCTCAGAGTTTGTACACCAGATCACAAGGGGGGATAAAATCTTATTCCATAGTCGGCCTCCCTGGCCTTTGTCACATAAAAAGGTCAATTGTAATTATTTTCATACCAACCCATGCAAAACTCACATTTCCTAACTCCAAACTCCATCATATCCCTCAACCAACAACTCTGATTCCACTCTGTCACAGCCCCCTCCCTCTAAGGATACCACAATGAGGGGAGAGAGATAATGAATCTTGAATCCCACCTCCAATAGGCCCTAGGTTGGAAACTAGCACCGAGGGTATAAAAATATCATAAATGGGAAGAATTACCCTCTATATAAAAACAAGATCAGGAGATATGATTAATCGACTGAAAGAAAATCCATGGAATAATATAAAAAGGAAACCAAAACCATCACACAATGCATGTGTAAATAAAATTGTTATAGATAAAAGTCTTTAAATGTAAATAACCAAAGGAAAACTAAGGTAGTGACATATAAAAAGCACAAGGGTCTGAGCTAATAATGTCTAGCACGGTCCACATAATACTCCTAAAAACCTGAAAATCAGTTTATATATATATATGGTGAGAATACAGGTATACTCAGTAGTAAAACCATAGTCTCTTGTTCACATGTGAAAGAAGCATGATAATGCACTCATGAGAAAACATAAAAACCAAACAACACCTAAATAGGTAAATTAACCAAGCTCATCATCACTATGGCATGCTCAATAAATAAAACATCCAAGTATAGTGACATAATAAGAAGCATAAAGAATAAAGTTTACCCCGCACTGCTTTCCCGTTAATTTTTCACTCTCACACCCCAACATTGTACATCCTAACACTTCCATTTATTATGTATAAAATATACCACCATACCACAACATGGTCACATCACATCATGCCCACATACACCTAGTCCACTTCCCCACAGCACGGTCACATCACATCATGCTCACAGACACCTGAGTCGCCACCCTAGAGCACGGTCACATCACATCTCACCTGAATACACCTGGGCCATCACACCACATCTACTGTTATATCCAGAGTAGTAGGGAATCGTGAACATGAAGGACATAAACCTCATGTCCTCCTCCTACCATGCATGACCCCGTCTATAAGTCACCCCTTAGCGCGGTCATATCACATCTCACCTGAAAACACCCGGTCCATTACCTAGTTCACTATCTGACCTCTGTCCATCACAACCTATGCATACCTACTCATCTAGAAGTGATAGTGGGAAAGAGTGGGTAGCTGGCCATTTATCCTCGCAATTGGGATTTCAAGAAAAATACCAACCGTATAAATATAGAAGTGTCGAAACATGGTACTCGATGTGGGTGGGGTGTTTATAGAAATAACAAGGAATATACAAGGTATGTATAAATAGCCACACACAAGCTTATCCTATGGGTTCACAATAAATGCTAACCAATTTATAATAAACCCCGCTTTCATTTCCACCTCTAAATATAGAAAACCGCACAACAAACACTAGCCACTTCTCACTTTTCATTACAAGTTAAGCCAATTTCATTTAAACATCTCATTCCTTTCATTATTTACCAACAACCGCATCTAACCACACATCCCATTATTAATTCGTTCATTAACTATTTTTAACTCATTAACCAAACCAACCCATGTCATCTCAAACATTATTAACCATTTATTCCATCACTATCCAGGTATCTAGCACAATACAACCATTATCTTCTCATCTTCAACATGACATAGCCATACAAACACATTGCCCATTGCCTCCCCACAACACAGAATCACAAACCCATCAACCACGCATCACAACCATACATTTCCACCCCACAGCATAACCACATACCAACCACATCACTCCATACCGCATCGCAACCACACATCATCTTCCCACAACACGGCCATATACCAACCATGAATTACCGCCCCATAGCACAGCCACACATCTCACGCATCATAGAACATTATATAGATTTAGAAAGGGGTCTTTTATCACATTCAACTTCTTTATTTAGGGAATTCTCACACAATCCATAATCCAGGGGAAAAAATTTATTATCCAAATATAAGTGGTTATCCAATTTCTATTTAGGATGATATCATAACAAAATGTAACAAGGTTTCCATATCACAACAACCACATTGAAAAAAAAACAGCCACTATTTTTAGTGGAGTGTTTATCCCATACAATCACAACATTACAATAATATCAAAGCTATAAAAGCATGCAAATCAAATATATTTCCCCTTCAATTTCAGTCAACAGGTTGATTTATCTTTATTAGGCCAGAAAAAACCATCTTCCATGGATAAAAAAGAGTAATTCCCTTCCATGTGATACACAAAAGTGATAAATGAGGGAATATCTACCTCAAATAAGCTTTTTCAACTTGATTTGCACTGCAGGGCTAAGAAGAAACATTCCCAAACCACAACCGTACACGAGAAACCACATATCAATCTACACCACACTCAAATATCATAAAAATGAATCCCAAATCACCCCAAACTAAAACCACAATTCCACAGAAGATCTACAAGAGAAGAACAAAAGAAAACAACCATGAAGAATAGAAGGTCTTACCATTGATCACCGACGAACAACCACCAAAACTAATGGATCAAGGCGAGGGAATATGGGTCTAGAATATCTCCCAACGTTCCTAGGGTTCTGTAAAAATGATAAAAGAGATTATTAGGATGAATAAATATTTGGTCAAGTGTTAAACTTATATAGTCTATAAGTTTCTAGACTTATAGCGTAAACCACACTTTTACACAGTAAATTCCACAAGTCCATATAAATTACGCCGTAAAATGAACTCTTAGGTCATAAACTCTTTTTACACTAAAAAACAAGTCATCTATGGTTGAAATAAACTTATACCATAAAAATCATCCTTAATAAATAAACCCATTTTAAAATATGCACCTCAAACACATAGAATTCATAAACCACTGGCTACATAAGTTGTAAACCACCATATTACACCATAAACCCGTATTGTATGGTGTAAAAAAGGCTTGTTGCAATTTGTTTTAGCTCCAACTCCATTGAACCCTCTAGGGATTCCTCCAAATCACCCCCAACACTCTCCAACCACCAAAACTAGAAAATTAACGGGCTGAGAAGACACAGACCATTATAGGATGCATCAGACTCAATATGGGGACGTATCCTAAAGATAAGGGGAAATGAGGAAAGTATCAGTGGATACTGAGGTGGATGCTTTAATAGGAAATAAAAGAATTATTCTACCCATAAATGATAATTTCTTGCAATACTTAAAGGATTTAGGGCCAACGATCTTTTCTTGGGAAAACATTTCACTATAAGAATAGATAGTTCTTATATAAATAATTTTATAAAAATAAAAATAAAAAGGTTTAACCAGGCATGATTAGTGTGATGGAGGAATGAATTAAAATACTATAACTTTAATATAGAAAATATTGAAGTAAAAGATAATTTCATTCCAAATGAACTAACATGATACTTTGACTCTTGTAGGTGTAATGGGAAAAGGTAGATCAAGGTGATGTCCATTTTTCATTTATTATCATTTTTTGAAAAAATGCCTAATTATCAAGGAAATTAATGACATAATCCATAAAATAAAAGATATTCTAGTAGAGAATATCCTTTAAAATAAAGAATCTTCATCCAGTTAGTTTCAAAGATCAGACAGCATGGGTTCTTTAACCAGGAAAGATAAAAAACCTATAATTATTGCAAAAAGATCCCTCAAAAACAAGTATAAGGATAAAACCCATATTGAATTATTTATATTTGGTCAGAAAGGCCATTATAATACTCAATGTGTTGAAAACATGATAAATTGGAAGTCTCTAAAGAACCATAGCATAGAAACAGATAGAATCTCTAAATTAAAAGAGAAAAGTATTTTTAATAATTTGGCTGATCAAGTAGAAGAAGAACTTGAAAATTAACATAAGGTTTAGAAGGAACTTCATCAATATAATTTTTAGTAGGAACAAGATCAATAAATTCTAGATGATGATCAAGATGAGAAGACAAATCCAGGAAAGAAAATCTAGAAATATTTTCAAAGGATTCCAAATATTTATAGGAATAAATCCACCACTATCTATAATCTAATATAGAAAAATAAGGATAATCAAATATTTAAGAGGGGTATGAACCATGTTCTAGACATGTTTGAATAATTAGAAGACCTTATGTAGGATTATAATAAGATAGACCAAGATATGATTAGTATGATCATTACCAAGGAGATCCGACTAAAAGTACAAGTTTCTGGTATTTTTTAAAAAATTAAAAGGATCAAGGAAACATGTGTGGAAGAATATCCAATCTTGAATGGTTTTTGGAGTATAATGGGAAAATTAATTCCAAATCTCTGTATACCAAATAAGGCATTAGAACTATATGAGTTCATCGATTTCCAAAAAGATTTCAAATTGGGAGCAGTACGATTCTTGGGATTTAAGAATTTAAATTACACATTCATTTGGGTACCACATATGGTGAATACTTATCTAAATAATTCATATCCAAATTTTATATAGTGGTTCACACACATTGAACCTGTAAAAATTAGCAGACAGATTGGTCATTCTATGGAATATGTACCCAGGATAGTGGACGAAAGGACTTTTCCATAAATTATTCAAGGAATAGTAGTTTAGAAATGAAGACTGGTTGGAAATTAGTTTGAAAATAATCCCTTATGAACACATCCAAATTGCATGGAGTGTTTATCTAATCGATTCTAAATCGATGAGATATGATTGTATTTTCTTTGAAGGAGACAGTATGAAGGTATATATCAACTCAAGAGACATACAAAATATAGAAATGGCACATCTAGAAGATTTCACAATGGAAGAAGACATGATTCTTGAAGAACTCAAGACATGGAAGGGACATAAAGAAGATGTTTTTATTATTAGAGATAAAATCCAACGCGCCATCAAAGAATTGATGGAGATGAAAGAGTAAGAGAAATAAGTCTCAGTCAAAGAGATGATTCATACTCTATATGACTTATAATGATTCTAGGCATTGATCTAGACACACATCATATCTATCATGGATGATCAAATTAAATCAAATATGTTAATTATCTAGTTTTCTTTTATGTGTGAAGTGTGCGGCGGAATTTTTTGGGTTGGGACCTCCACCTTTTGCTTTTTCTTTTTTTATTTTTTCAAAAGAGTGCATTATAAGATTACCTTTTATGTAAAAATCAAGTCATCTTCTCAGGCATGCTGAGCCCAAAGGAATATATAAGGGACCTCCGACCCATTTGTTCAAATATATGAATTTGGAATGGAAATCAGCACAATGTCAAACATTATCTCTCTAGTTTCTCTCTTATCCTTCATGTTCTTCATGAAAAGTGATCCCAGGTGTGATCCTATGAGTCTAATATAGGTAATCCCCCTATCCTTTTTCAAGTATATTGTTGTGTTGTCATGCTTGTGAGCGTTTTTTAGCCTTTATGGATTCCCTAAGTGGAAGTCACTGGGAGACCTTCATCGATGACTCACCCACAAGTGATATCAGAGCCATAAGAAAGTAGAATACCCACAAGCTAGACTCAAAGAAAAGAAGATGAAGAAAGATAACAAGTCATCTCCCACTGAAGGACTTAGTGTAAAACCTTGGGAATCCAAATCAGTATGGTAAGTGATCTCCCAAAAATCAATCCCTTGGGAATGAAAAAAGATATCATTCAAGGATTTGTTTCAAAGTATCAATAGGGAATAAAATAACTCATATACTATCAATATTCAGGAAGAATATAGGCTAAGGAATACACATCTAGAAGGTTTACCGCAACATGGGACAATCCTTAAGATACATTGTAAAAGGGATCCTAGAGAATACATAGATGAATGGGCTCTAGACCTTCAATATTATATGTTTTCAGTTGGTTTACAGTCATAGACCATAGATAGTGCACTAAATTTTGTATAAGATACCTTGAGAGGTAATGTAGGGTGATTTTGTGATATGTTGTTAAGACACTCATAAGTGAGATCGGTTATCCAAGAATATGTCACATTCTCAATCGAGGTCATACCAATAGTATATGATTTCCTCAAACAAGCATTTTCGAGAAATTCACTGGTTAGTCTTGATGGATAATTGGTAGAAAAATATAAAACAACTTTAATAAAGATACAAATCTGTAATATGTGATATTTTGGATAATATATTTGCGAGTTTCAGTATTGGTATTATCTTCTTGTACTAGAAGATCAAGCATATTCTCTATATGTATTTATCCAGAAACTTCATGCAACTGGCCAAAAATAATTCAACATACCTTGAAGACACATCTATCACTGACCGAATGTAATAAATATGCGTTATATGTGTTCCGCTTCTTTCCCAAAGGTAGAGGGTGTTTTGGGAAGATATGTGAGTGGTCCAACCAAGTAGGAGCTTGGAAAAACTCAATAAATATCATTCAGAACACAGTGTCCGGATGAAAAGTGTGAACAAAAAATATCATACAAAAAAGTTTGGAAAAGATTTGGTAAAATAAAATCATCAAGTATATTTTTATGTGGAAATATATAAAAATATAAGAGATGTATTAGACAAAATATAATCCATAAGTATGTGAGAGAAAACTATAAGGAAAAATATGAGAAGTATCTCAAATTCCCTAAAGGAAAATATCTATCTAGTTGTGGTTGTTTTTGTTTTTGTGTGAGAATCCAGGTTTTCTACGAGGTAGGAATCCTTTAATTTTTCATTTAAATCTTTTTTTTACCTAATATGGATGTCTAGTGAGGATATAGAGGAAACAGGGGTGTTCGGGGTTTGTTTGAAGCTCAGAACCCCTATCGGTGGAACAAATCACTTGGCTGCATGGTTAGTAGAAACTATGCCACCCTTCTTGCATGGTTTCTCCTAACCGTGTGGGGTGTTTCAGAGGGAAAATCATGGTGTATAGTTTACCCTAACTTTGTACCCAAGGCCACACAATCATTCCAGAACTCTGTAGTTTTTAAAAAATGTGAATGGCATAGTTGGTGCATGGTTTCTCAAACTGTGAGACCAAACTGTGTGGGTTCCCTCTTATGGCGGTGGCCTTCACATGGTTGGTGCACGGTTTGGAAAAATATGTGGCCAAATCTTGTGACCCCTGGTTTTTGGGTAAAATGACCAAAATTCCCTTAATGAGTGATATGTTTACCCCCACCTCTTTCCTTCTCTATTTTCTAGCATATAGGGGCTTTTCTTCTCCCATTGAGCTCCCTATTTGGCTCAACCTAGGTTCTTGGATAAAACTCCAATCCAGACTCTGATTCGGTCTCCATTCGTCTCATTGGATTCATGTTGGTAATATATTTATTCATCTTGTTCCTTTATCCATTTTTATTCCTCTTCAAATAGTTAATTAGGCATAGGCTCATATGCCCTATTTTCAGGGAATTATTCTATTTTTTTTATTTTCTCCTGATCTGGACCAAACCAAAGGCCGATATTGGACGAGTGATCCTCTAAAAGCTTAAGGTAGGTTGTCTAATTATTATCCCTCAAATTTGATATGTTTTATAATATGTTTCGTTGTGTTTCATGTCTGTTTCACTATGTGTTTCCCCTAAATTTAATCTGCATTTAATTGGTTGCCTTAATTGTGAACCTTATGACCTTCTTAGGTCCCCTTCAATAGTGGCCACCCATTGTGGTGTTCCAATCACTTTTTCAATGTGTCTATAAATGAATAAATGGTCAAACCATCATGTAAATAGTTTTGGAATGACTTTGAATTGTGATATCATAAATGAAGCTGATAAATTTTGTTGTGGAGTACGACTAACCATATATCAATCTATATTGAAATGAATGAAGTTGAGTGGTATGACCATGTCACCTAATTAAATGGAACAATGGTTATTCCCTTGTTATTATTGAATTTTAATGGCTTATGAGTTGAATATTGGATTTTATTAAAGCCTTTGACTATTAATAATTGATATAATTGAGCATGGAGACCCTTCTATATAAATTGGTCATGATAACCCCTATGCATGTTATATATATATATAGTCATGGCGTCCCTTGTGATATGTGAAACGGGCATGACATACCTTATGATATGATACTGTACATGATGATCCTTATTGTGATACATGATCATGGACACCCTTACTATTGTGATATTGGACATGGCGTCCCCTAATCATGTGATATTGATCATGGTGTCCCTTGATGCTTGTGATACTCATGCTATAGCTTATGGATTTCTGAGTTACACCTTGGGTCTGAGATGGTGACAGTATCCATATATATGTTTGAAAACATCACTACATATACAATCCATATATGTGTATACACGTAGTTATTTATTCAGAGATATCCAGGCACAGGCTGAAGCAGGTAGTGTCGGCCTGGTTTCTTTCAGAAACCAGAGTCGAACCATTTACAATTATTGTCACTACTTTTCATTATTATATCTACACATTGTCATATTGTATGCAGTGGATGGATATTTATAGACATCGTTGGTGGTGGTCTCCTGATTTTATCTCCCACCCTATCTAGGTCGCTAATGGTACATGCTTGAAAGTGTAGATGAGGGGAATCATCCTCTTATGGATGCGTGACTTCATGCATGACTTAGGATGGGATCTTGGTAGCAGATGACCGAGTTGGAGCTCAGGATGCTTGGATAGATTTTTTTCCTTTTTGATCATTTTGTATATCATGTAATTTATTGAATTCCTACTTCTATCTATACATGTTTTCCATGTTTTGTAGAGAATTGAAATCATCATCCTTTGTATATAATTTATTTTACTACTTTTGATTGTGATTTCATACTTGGATGTTTATATGTTCTTCCATTGTCTTTTACATTATAGATATGATTCTGTTATTCATCTATTGATTACACCATTGTGCTACTCTGACCAGAGGGAATAGTCTCCCCACAAAAATTCCCTAGGTCCTCACTGCTAGTCGGCAGCCTCTGGCGTATTGGGAGGCATGCTTGAGGCCATGTAGCCCACCAGTTCAGGAAACCTCTAAGTGGAACCTGGGTTGGGACATCACAAATTGGGTGATGCACTTAAATTGTGATATTATTATTACTATGATTGAGGATTATATTTTAGCATGGCCCGATGAGATGAGGGTATTCCATCGATCATGCGTCATTTTAGGCACCTTTTAGGAAATTCACATGTCATGCATATGTCATTCCATATAGGAGAATTGTATTGTTTTCATTGCATGTTATTGTTATGAGTGATTTGACTGCTATAAATGTTAATTGACTAATATTTTATGTGGGAAATTGAGAAACATAATTGTTACTTTAAGTTTTTTTCATAACCTAAACAGTGTTTTCATGATTAGGTTATAGTAGACACTCTATGTAGTCAATTATGGAAGGTTGAGTCATAGACCATTGGTATCATGTACTGAAATGTGTTATGGTATAGATTCAGTGGATGTCACACTTTGGTTTGTGAGGTGTTTGGGCCATTATGAATCGAAATTAGTGACCCATTGGGTTCAACCATTAAAAGATAAATGTTATGAAAATATGAATTAAAATTAAATTAAATACAGTAAAACACAGATCTTGACCAAGACCTGACCTTAGTAGTGGGAATTAGGTAGCATCTCTTGTGTTATGTGTGTGTGTGTGTGTGTTTAACCCAGAGCTGACTCTTTGAGCTGGCATAGGGTTGTGACTATTAAATAAAAAGGATTATACCTATCATATTTGTGTGCTTGTGATGTTATCATTATTAAATCATATCTAAGGTGTGTGTTTGAAATTTGTAGAGAAATGCCACCATAATGTCCATTGGTCGTATGCTAGGAGGGTGGTGATGACCATTATATAGAGGTAGTGGGACCTAAGTTTTCAGTGACACCTCTAGTAACTCCACCTGTGGCACCACTTCCAATTCCTGACTCGAGCGATGATGCCCTATTCTGATGAGATTTTTTGTGGCTTGTGCAGATGATATAGGGAGCTCCATGCTCTTCCCCTTCTATCAGAGAGTTGAATCGAGAGTTTCAATAGCAGCACCCGCCCACATTTTTGGGGGATAGAGGACCATAGGTTGCAGAGATGTGGCTTGAGACAGTCATGTCTATATTCAATCATCTTGAGATACCTCCTGAGAGGAGAGTGAAACTTGATACTTACATTCTTTGAGGATCCTCCAAACACTGGTGGGATATTCTGAACCAGGCAGGTCAGTATCAGGAAGTGACTTAGAGGGATTTTCGGTCAAGATTATATGATTGTTTCTTCCCTGAGACCCTGAGGAATTATCGTGAAAGGTAATTCATTAACCTACAGTGGTTTTCAATGAAAGTTATGGACTATTCAGATCATTTTATAGAGCTTCAGTGCTTTGAACCTATCTATATAGCTAATGAGACAGCAAAAGCGAGATGGTTTGAAGACGGGCTTAGGCATCCTATCTGTTCTTAGGTGAATGTTTTCCAATTGAACACCATATCTGATATAGTAAACCAGGTTCTTATCACTAAGTAGAACCTAAGGGAAGCATCTGGTGTGATCCAAGGCAGTTCAGAACAAAGACAGGTTAGTGGTTCAACTAGCAGTCGGAAGTGACACTTTGAGGCTGCGCGTGTGAGCAGCGACAACCAGATGACACCCATAGACAGTTACATGGTATGTCACCAGTGTGGGAAGCCTGAGCATAAGAAGTATTAGTGTCCCATAGACCCAATAGAGTGTTGAGGTTGCGGTAGATTGGGGAATCTGTAGCCTTTCTACAGGACATTTTCATTTGTGTAGAGTGTGAGAAGATCTGTGTTATCTCCACCTTTAGGAATAGGTTTAGTAGCACCTTTCCATATAGGTAGTTGGAGTACTATTGGTCATATAGGCATAAGAGGTTGTGGCTGAGGTATCCAAGATTCTCATATACAATGCCAGAAGAACAGGCCCACTCCATATATTCATAGTGCAGCACAGGGTCATG
The DNA here is from genome assembly GCA_963277665.1 of Viscum album. Classification (NCBI taxonomy): domain Eukaryota; kingdom Viridiplantae; phylum Streptophyta; class Magnoliopsida; order Santalales; family Viscaceae; genus Viscum; species Viscum album. Next base: position 1,259,870,511 of record OY728132.1, on the reverse strand, counting down.
GATCTGGCCATATCTATTCAGTGTAGCTTATATCGAAGGAGAAGTTTCGCAACCTGTCCCCCAGGGCCCATTTCGTGACTACCCAAGCCCACATTCCATAGGCCAAGGGTTGGCGACTATCAATATAAAGGCATATCCCTAAAACGGTAAGGCATTGCCTTTAAACCTGTACAAACACACAGTCCAATAACACAACAAGATGCAACCACGAAGTAAAACTGTAGTAGTAAAAGTGTGTACTGAAAGTAAAGGGCCAGAATACAAGACCAATAGAAAGATACAATACAATGGAAAAAAATAGAAAACAACTCTCGAGATCATCCACCAAGGTTCCTACCTGAAGGGTAGGTACAAATCGTCTTCATAGCTCTCTACGTCAGCTAGTCACTTCCGTGTACTGCCTAGTCCTCAATCCTATAGTCTCAGTTGAGCTACTCGTCGTATACATAAGACACAATAAGGTGCGGGTGAATCCCATGTATGGGTGAGTATAAAAATACTCAGTAGGTACCCCGAGACCCCTAAAGGTCTCTTAGAATTCCACAAAGGAAAACCATAAAGCATGATCTCAATCACAAAGCACAAAGAAAAAGACTCAACTCAAACTAGATATAACTTAAGTGTATAAGTATAGATGATTAGTCGTAGGGCTAGATCATATTATTCTGTCAAAGGGCTCTTCTACTAATTCACACAGGATCGCTCGGTGTTGATCCACACGGGATCGCTAGGTGCAGATCCACACAGTATCACTAGGTGTTGATCTACACAGGATCACTAGGTGCGGATCCACACAGGATCGCTAGGTGTTGATTCACACATGATCGCAAGATGATGATCCACACAGAATCGCTAGGTGTTGATCCACACAGGATCACTATTCATTCTTCATGTCTCAGTCAGCCACTGGATTCTCGTACATAGTACGCTTGATTCTGGGAGGATCCACTCCTCAATCCATCGGTCGTACTTCAACCAGAACGAAGTCCCATGAAGAAGTAACACAATGATCTGTCATGTTATAAGGGTTCCAATGCAATGGACGGCACGTCAATCGGACACCCAGTCTGAGAGTTGTAGGCATTTTAGTGCCGAGGGACCGATTAGATTCGGGTTAGATCCAACTCAGTCGTACTCCAACTTTCTCTAAAACTCAAGTAGATTATATCAAAATAACCATCTCATCCCAAGGATTCCAACTCCATAAACAGCTTGTTAAACGGACATCTGGTTTGTAAGATACTACCTTTTAAACGAAACTGGGCCATAAAGGAGTTCGGGTCCGGTCCGACCCAGTCGGACTGACCTGGTCTGAGCCAACCCAACCCAGTCCAGGTCTGACCCTGGTCCGACCCAGATCGGACCCGGGTCCGACCCATCCCGGTCAAACTGTCTGGACCGCGGACCGGCCCAGCCCGAACCATCTAGGCCGCGAGCTGGCCCGTCCTGAACCGATTGGGCCATGGCGAGCTCGGCCCACTAGGTTGCAGATCGGCCTAGCCTGAATAGGCTGAGCTGGGCCATGGCGAGCTTAGCCTGCTGGGTAGCGGACCGACCCAGCCCGCTGGGTAGCGGACCGGCCCAACCCGCTGGGTAGTAGACCGACCTGGCCCGCCGTTTAGGCGTGACCCACACGAGGGGTCATGCGGCCCCTCTTTCCCAAATTGCTCAAAGAGTCGTTCATCTCTTCAACCGGTGGTGCCACGTGGCATCGCCTTGCTGTCCGCGGGACCCACAGGGTGCGGTTCCCCATTTTCCATGGCTTCGAATTTGCGACCTCTATCTATGGTGCGCGACAGCGCTCCGCCCTTCTGCCGATGCAGTCGTTTGAGAGTCGGCCACCCCCTTCAGTCCGCCGTAGTGCCGAGCGGCGCCGCCCTTCCATTGTGTCCGGCAGTTTCCAGTCGCCGCCCTCATCCGCTGGCACCGGTCGCCGGTGCCGACGCTTCTTCCACGGGGCTCCGACGATGCTCTGGAGCTCTGTTTTCACTCTCGTCTACGCCTACGGGCCTCCTAGAATATTGTTGTCATAGCGTGACCCTCTGATTCACGTTTCCGTCAAATTCAAAATTCTCCCATGAATAACATAACAAAAATGAAGGGGTGAAGGGTCCAAGCCTTGTTCGTTTAGCCCGTGCCCTCCACGTTAGCATCATATCAAAGGGGGGTGTTGTAAAAAATTATCAAAGTCAAAATAAAACCCCATTCAAAAACCCCACATCATCCCACAATTCCATACGAATCGTGGATCAACTCATTTTGGTTGATCTGCATTCATCACGTTTTCAAGAATGAGTAAAAGAAAAATAATTCACTTGAATTAAAGCACAAAATCCCATACCTCGTGAACCATTGGATGATTTCACGATTGTGGAGGGAGAAGAGTCCTCGTTCGTTGAAGATTTCAGCGTTCGTCGATCCCGGATCGTTTCCTCAACAGGCACCGTCAAAACCTTCGTTCTTCGTTGGAAGGGTTGAGCGTCGACACTTCATCAGAGTTCTCCCACAACATCTCCCATAATCTCCCTTTTTCCCATGATTTTAATTAAACAAAGGATCCGCTAAAGAATTAATTATCCTCTCAATTAAAGGTCCATTAATTGACTTAATTAAAGTGCCATATTAATTACACGAGGGGTGGTTACACAACCTACGTGTAACCAGGTATTTAATATCCCTTATTAAATTTCTGACCACCTCCTTGTTCCCTGCCACCACCGTTCAAGAAGAGGTAAGAAAATAAAATAACATTTTTAGGTTATTTTATTAATCTTCACAAGTTTGAAAAAACTAAATTTTTCTCCCGACCTACTATGGTCGAAGTTAAGTCTTCCTTAAGAAAATCATGGATTTGTGGATTCAATGGTGCCCTCGGATTTTTAATCCAAGAACTAGTTAAAAAGATTGAAAATGTTGCCTGCACGTTTACTAAATGTACCTTTAAAAAAGTTCAAAATTCCATTTCGGGCACACCGGGCCTCAAAATCATGCACAGTCAATTTTCGCAGACTCGTAATAATCCCAAATATTTAAAAAAAATGTAATTTTCATGTCTTTACATTCTCCCCACTCTAGGGATTTTCATCCCTGAAATCTACAACAAAACTAGTGAGACAAATGGGGGTACTGAGCACGTATCTGAGTCTCCCGCTCCCAGGTTCTCTCTTGGAGATTCCCATGCTGCCAATGAACTCACACCAGAGGAATCGACCACCCATGAAGGACTCGCTCCTGTCAATCCTCTATCTCCACCAGGAACTCCACAAATGTCACCCCATCATGGATGTCCAGCTTGCCTCAGTCAATAACAAGTGATGGATCATGCACGTACCTCCTCAACTGCGACACATGGAAAACATTATGCACCTAGTGCATCTGTGGATGAAGAGATAGACGGTATGTCACCTCACCTACTCTTCTGAGGATCTGGAATGGTCTGATGAACCTCAGAGATATCTTTCTGCCCTGACCAAACCTCTGTAATCCTCACCGGGGTGAGACTGGTAGGAAGACATGGTCTCCCTCCTCAAACTCTAAGGGTCTCCGTCTCCTGTCGGCATAAGACTTTTGCTGGCTCTAGGCAGTCTTTATCCGCTATTGGATGATTTCCACCTTCTTTGTGGTATCCTGTACCAACTCTAGACCCATAAGTGCTGACTCCCATGGGTCTATCTAGCATAGTGGTTGTCATGACCCACCTTTACCAAGATGAGGGAAGGGACAGCAGATTTCCATACCCTTCCTTCTTCAATTTGAAGGAGGGATAATGATAGAATGGTATCAGAGGAGGTTGAGAGCTAGGATGGAGCTCGGGGTTAGGCGCAGTGAGGATTTCATGGGATGGTAGGGCAACAGAGTTAGGAAATCTTGGTGCATGAAATAGTCTAGGGAAGACCGGCTAGGACACATGATTTTAGGGCCCCCGTGATCCGATGCAAGGACTCTTGGACTACCGAACGACCAAGTGAGGCTGCACTGATTTCAGGGTAGAGACCCTAGGAAAGGTACATGCATCATAATGACTTATGTTCTTGTGTTTCTTGGGTATTTTGGGTATTTAAGATGAATAATAAGTCTAAGAAAAATTAAAAGCAATCTTCTACACTACTCAGGCTTAGGCATTCCTTGTTTACCTTGTAGCTATGGCACCTGGATGACGACCATGAGTAGTGCGAGTGATCGAGGCCCAGGAGGCTGATCTGGGTGATCAATGGGGGGATGACCGAGAGGAGGAGGATGATCAGTGGAAGAGGACACTTCGTACCTTTCAGCAGCAGACCCTCGGGAATTATGAGGGAAACGTCTCAGATATGGAGATAGAAAGTTGGCTCGAGGAGCTGGTGATAGCTTTCATCTTGATCTGGGCTCTAATGGAGTACTAGGTTCCTCTGGCTTTAATCCAGATGTGGGGAGCAGTACATCAGTGGTGGACACTCTATCTTGGGGAGAAGAGGGAGGCTGAGGTTATGTGTACTGACTTCGAGAGGGAGTTTCGGGCAGAATTCCTCTCTTCCACGATGAAGGCTAAGAAGAGGTAAGAGATACTCTCCCTTCAGCAGGGGGTATTTCAATGAGAGATTTGGGGATCAAGTTCAAGGATCTCCTTCTCTTTGCTCCAGACCTCTTTCTAAATGAGGAGTCTCGGGCGAGACGTTTAGAGGAGGCACTCCGACCTTCTCTCCAGTATGATGTTACTCCTTTTACTCTATCGACATACTTGGAGGTCTAGAATAAGGATGAAGTGGTAGAGAAGATGAACATACTGGGAGGTGTGCCATGATAGGGGATCCAGTTGGGATTGTCAAAGGGGAAGGCCTTCAGTAGCAGGCCTCCAGCATCAGGGACTTCTAGGTTTCGTCCAGTGGGGAGCAGGACCCAACAGTTCTAGTTTCGATCTCCCAGTCCTCTCACTTTCCTTTCGAGCCCAGGATCGATGTGCTTCATCTGTGTTAGTTGTGGTAACATTCGTAATTAGTTCCCGAACCAAGTGTAGTACAATGGGGGTGGTCCAATTCAGCACCCACCTCAGCAGCAGTAGTTTCCAGCCAGGCCCTTTGAGCAGCAGCAGCAGGGACAGCGAGCTCCCACTCCTCTAAGAGCAGACATTGCAGGAGGAGGCCGACTTGAGGGTGCTCCTCAGGGACCTCAACCAAGGATTTGTCTGGGGGCGGCTGACAACCTAAGGTTAGGGGAGCTGGGAATGGGTAGTTGTACGCCGCAGAGGTAGTCGTTCCAGTTGGGCCAGAAGTCTTCTGAGGTATGATCAGCTTGTTTAGTACTCTTGCATGCGCCTTGTTTGATTCAAGAGATTCACACTCCTTTTTTTCACCCATTCTTGACCATGCTTTGGGTCTAGACATAGAGACACTTTTCATACCCCTGGTTTTGATTACACCAGTCGGAGGTCAGACCAGTTTGTCTCGTGTTTGCCGAGAATGTAGACTAATTTTGGGACCACATCAGTCCAGTGGGGACCTTCTTTTTCTGCAGATGTAGATGTATGATGTCATTCTAGGAATCGACTTGTTGTTCTCTATATGTGTTGTTATCGACTAATTCCGAAGAAGGATCATGTTTTCAGATATGTTCAGACAACGTGTGACCTTCGTCAGTGAGCAGGGTTTTCAGGAGGGCAACCGATGAGTAGAGCCCCTTCTTTACTTATTATCTAAGTTGTCAGTAGAGTCGGAGGATACAGAGATGGTGGATGTCTCGAGGATTTTTAGTGAGTTCATGGATGTCTTCCCTGAGGATATGGTGACTCTACCCCCTCGACGTGACATTGAGTTCGAGATATACTTTCAACCTGGTGCATATCCGATTTTGATGGCTCCCTATCGGATAGCGCCTTCTGAGCTGCGGGAGTTACGAATTCATATTGATGACCTGATGAAGAACAGTTTTTTTCGACCAATCGCATCACCATGGGGTGCTCCGGTCTTGTTCAAGAAGAAGGAATATGGTGGTCTCAGGCTGTGCATAGACTACCGGAGACTGAATCGAGTAACGGTCAAGAACTGTTACCCTCTCCCGAGGATAGACGACCTCTTTGACCAATTGAAGGGGAAGGATGGTTCTCCAAGATAGACCTATGGTCGGTATATCACTAGTTGAGGGTGAAGGAGGGTTACATCTTGAAGACTGCCTTCAGGTGCAGATATAGGCACTTTGAGTTCGTAGTCATGTCATTCGGCGTTACGAATGCACCAGTCATGTTTATGGGGCTCATAAAATCCATCTTCTAGGAATATCTGGACCGGTCTGTAGTTGTGTTTATCGATGACATCCTGGTATGCTCAAGATCAGAGGAGGATCATGTTGATCATCTGAGGATGATTTTAGAGGTCCTCCGACAGCACCAGCTCTATGGAAAATTTTCCAAGTGCAAGTTCTGGATGCGAGAAGTACACTTCCTTGGACACGTGGTGTCTGAGTAGGTAATAGTGGGAGACCCATCAAAGTTCAAGGAGATTGTTTCTTGGGAGGCACCCAAGAATGTGATGGAGGTTCGTAGTTTCCTAGGCCTAGCAGGTTACTACTAGAGATTCGTACCCAACTTCTCCTAAGTTGCAGCACCTTTGACAGCCTTGACCAAGAAGGACAAGGCTTTCGTGTGGAATGGGAAGTGTGAGGCATCCTTTAGTTATCTGAAGGGGAAGTTGGTTAGTGCCCTAGTGCTGAGGTTTCCAGAAGGAGTGACGTTTGAGTTATTCTGTGATGCTTCAGGCCAAGGCTTGGGGTGTGTGTTGATGAAACAGTAGAGAGTGATCTCTTATGGGTCTAGGGAGTTACGTCCCCATGAGCGTAACTATGCCACCCACGATCTGGATCTTGTAGTGGTCGTGTTTGAACTAAATTTATGGCGGCATTACGTCATTGGGGAGAAATTCGTGGTCTTCAAGGATCACAAGATCTTGAGGTATATTTTCTCCCAGTGGGACCTGAACTTGTGGCAGCGGAGGTGGATGGAGTTTCTTAAGGACTATGACTTAAAAATATCTTACACTGAAATTAAGGGGAATGTGGTGGTTGATGCCTTGAGCAGGAAGTCACAGAAGGATGCGGTTTGAGAGTCAGAAGATGCTTGGAAGGCGATGGAGGATTTGGCTTCCCTACACTTGGATGCAAGGGTGGAGGATGGCAGAGGGTGTTTGTTCCAGATGACAGTGTAGTCCTCTCTGTTGCGGTAGGTATGGGAGTCTCAGTGGGGGGACTTAGAGGCTGAAGTGATGCATCATCGTTTTAGCTAGGGTGATGATCCAGGAGGATGGTCGGAAGACGGGAAAAATTAGATGATGTTTCATGGGAAGTTGTTCGTCCCGATTAAAATGCGCAAGAGAATTCTTGTTGAGTTCTAAAACTCACCCCTGGCGGTGCACCTAGAAGTTTCCAAAATGTATCGAGGATTAAGGGGTTAGTTTTGGTGGCCTGTGGTGAAGTGGGCAGTGGAAAAGTTTGTGGGGAAGTGCCTCATATGTCATCAGGTGAAGGTTGAACACCGCATCCCAGGGGGTCTGTTGCAACCTTTAGATGTCCCCGAGTAGAAGTGGGATGAAATCTCGATGGATTTCGTCATCGGACTACCCAAAGTTCAAGGGGGATGTGATTCCATCTAGGTAGTGGTGGATTGGCTAACGAAATCAGATCACTTCCTATAAATTAAGGAGTCGAGTGCGGTGGATACCCTAGCATAGTGGTACGTGGATGAAGTGGTGCGGTTTCATGGAGTTCTGAGGTCCATAATCTCCAATCGGGATACCCAGTTTACCTCACGGAACTGGAAAGGTTTTCAACATGATTTTGGCACCCAGCTATGCCTCAGCACTGCCTTCCACCCCCAGACAAATGGGAAGACATAGACCACCATCCAGACATTTGAGGATATGCTATGGGAATGTGTTTTGGACTTTGGGGGATCATGGGTACGACACTTACCTCTGGTAGAGTTTGCCTATAAAAATAGCTATCACTCTACCATTAGAATGGCTCTGTTCGAAGCTTTGTACGGGAGGCTATGACACTCACCCATGTGTTGGGAAGAGGTCAGGGAAGTAGATGTTCTTGGCTTGAAAGTGGTGCGAAGCACGATGGAGATGGTTCAGCTTATACGAGAGAGGATGAAGGCAAACCAGGACCAGAAGAAGTCATATGTTGATAATAGGAGGAGACCCTTGGAGTTTGAGGTCAGGGACCACGTGTTCTTGAAGGTCCCCCCTAGGCGTGGACAAAAGAGGTTTAGCAGGGGGAGTAAGCTTTCTCCCAGGTTCGTCGGACCCTTCTAGGTGTTGCAGCGAGTCGGAGAAGTGGGTTATCAGGTAGCGCTACCACTACCGCTACTGAGAGTGCACGAAGTCTTCCATGTGTCTCATCTTCGTCAGTATCTACACGATGATTCACACGTCCTTGAATGGGGAAATATGGATAACAAGGATGAAATGACGTTTGTAGAGAGACCAGTGATGATCGAAGTTCATGAGGATAAGGTGCTCCGTGGATGAACCATTCCCTTGGTTCGTGTGTTATGGAGGCATGATGGCCTCAAGGAGAGTACCTGGGAACAGGAGGAACAGATGTGCACCCAATACCCAGATTTGTTTTGATTTTTGTCCTGTTTTGTTTTTTACTTGTTTGTGAAGTAGTGATTAACCTTGTTAACTATGAAATTTGTTGTTTTCCTTATTCTCTGAATGTGTGTGAAGAGTCTGGACTGTGGGGAAGGGAGGACTTGATCCCTAATAAAGACGCATTAAGGTGGATGCGATTAAACCCGTGTGGGCGAGTCAGTGCCGCCCAAAGTGGATAGTATCTTGACATGGGGGAAAGGAATCCCCAATCCATATGTATGGACAGTGGCACCTTTATATGTTGTGTGGTTACTTGAGGGAGAGGTGTTCCTAGATGTCGATGAGGTTTTCTCCTTAGAGGTATCTTTTGAGGTGGTTGTTCGGACCCCTATCTTTTATTCGGGTCTAGTTTTGATTATCGAGGGCGAGAATAGTTTGATAGGTATCTTATGTAATGGCTCAGATAATGACTCATTAAGGAGTTCACCAAAAAACTAGGTTCCATCAAACGGTCCCACTAAAAAAGTGGCACCTGTCATGGTCTCACACTGAAACGGTGGCACCATGACGGTGGCACCATGAGGGTGGCACCATGACAATGGCACCGTGAGGGTGGCACCGTGACGGTGGCACCATGAGGGTGGCACCATGAGGGTGGAACTGTAATGGTCGCACACCGAAGCGGTGGCACCACTGACGGTGGTACCGTGATGGTGCCACCGTGACGGTGGCATCATCACGATCGCACCCTCACGGTCGCACACCTAAACGGTGGAACCGCTTATGGTGGAACCGTGAGGGTGGCACCGTGACCGTGGCACCGCTTATGGTGTCTCACCAAACAGTGTCCCACCCTTGTTTCTTTTTCCAGTTCCACTCCCGTAACGTATCTTTTGACGTAAGAGTGTTTTAATACCCCTTTCAAATCCATTTAAAGCTCAAATGATATCTAAAATTCCCTAAGAGTCGGACAACCCTTGACTTACCAAAATGTGTAGCTTTTCCTTGGTGTCACACCTTTTCCCATACTTTCCAGTTTTTCCCCTATTACGCATTTTCCTTTGATTAAAGGAAACTATTTAATGCATAGTTGTTATGGCCACCTCTCTGATAAGAATTATTAAATGATAATTAATTCCATCGTGTGTAACCGCCCAACCACGTGGTGAAACCACAATCCAATTTTAAGTCGTTCAAAATTCATATCTCGTAACTCCATGATCTCACATTTTTATCGCACGGGAATTTCTTCTTCTTCTTCTTCTTGACTGGACTCTTTTCTCTTCCTAGGTGTGTCTGGAGTCCCCCTTCCCAAGGCAAGTGGTGTGCCTGTGCTAGAGCCTTTCTTCTCACTCTTGGAGTCCTCGGAGTTCCTCCCCTGCAATTCGCGCATCCCCAATTCTTGGCACGTGGAGAGAAAATTCAATCATTGATCATCCAGGTAGGGTTATTCCTTTATCTCTCTTATTGTGTATCATGCGGGGTGTGTATGATAATGTTTCCTTCAGGGATGGATGAAACCAAACCTTAATGAAGATAATAAATAGACTTTTAAAGAATAAAGGGGTGTGTTTTATGATGTTGTTGTACTATTTTACATTTTCTTGTATGTTGTGAATTTTATGGGCTTATATCCACTAAAAATAATGGTCATTGATGGTCTTTCCTTGCACACTAATGGACCCCTGTCTTCTGTGATGACTGAATAGCTGTAACATAAAAATTGGTTAATCACGTAAACTCAGTTGATTAAATGAATGTCTAGTGAATGAGAATCCTTATGTGATCACCTTGGTTAACCAAACGAAAAGAAGGAGCTCAATGAATGGTGTGATAGAATCTGAAAACTCCCTTGCCTTGTCTTGGTAATATGCGTGGTTGTTTTTCTTGATTCTTATGGGGTGACATGGATGGGGATGGGATCCCCTATTTCGGTGTAGTTGTTGGTTTGTGGATCTGATCTGTGTGGGGTCGTATGGTGGGGCTTGGTTTGGTTCTAGTACTTTGACGGATCTCATGGATCCCTTTTGTTGTTGTGACTTTACAAGAGAACCGGGCATGAATGCTTAATCTGCTTCTTGGTTTTTTTTCCTTCCTTAGCTTGTGGTTATGACTGTTAGTTTCCCAGTAGTGAAGAATTATTTAAAATAGAACCACTTTAATGTGATAACAAGAATGGGTTCAATGGGGAATTTTTTTCTTATAATGAGTTGTGACTTGGTTGTGTGTGGTGTGCTTTTTATGAATGAATAGTAACGAAGGTGTTTGTGTATAGGCTGGTTTTTGAACCCCTAGGTTGGGATGAGTGCTTATTTACCTATATGTATAATTTAGTTCTTATGTTTCTTATTCGTGCCCCACCCAAGTTGAGCACTTTGTTCTGAACACCCCCATTTCAATGGGGGGTGTTTTTTCCAACACTCCTATGAGTGGCTGGTTATTAGCTCCTTTTCTGCTCCATTTCCTGAGTAACCCAAGACTCTTTGGGAAGGTTGTGACAGCCTGAGGTCCATTATAGCCCAATATTATTTGGGAAGGGTAGTTTTGATGGTTGGCCCAGGTGTGTGTGTGGGCAGGTTGTTTCCCAAGTGTCTTCGGGATGAGGCTCAGGTGTCTTCGGGCATGGCATTAGTTGTTTGGGCTCAGGTGTCTTCAGGCATGGTTGTAGTTGTTCTAGCCTAGGTGTCTGCGGGTGTGGTTATGTGTGGTGGTTGTGGCCCAGGTGTTTTCAGGTGGGATATATGGTTATGGTATCCCAAGTGTGTGCGGGCGGGGTATGGCAGTGGGACTGCAGTGAGAATGGCGGGAGAGGTCTGACGCATAGGATGACTTCAATAACTAGTGGGAAAGTGGTGAGGGGTACCCAAATATTGATGTGTTATTACTGTTACTTTACTTGAATTTCTTTATTTGGGGAGTGTTCCTTGGTGAGGTTGGGTGGATATTTTTCCTTTCTAGGTGCTTCAATTATCTCCTTTTTCTCATAGGGCATTAGAATGTCTCCCCACTTGTGCATGAGAGCTTTTAGTTTTCCATACTGAGTATACCTATATACTCACCCTATGTATATAAAACTACTTTCAGGTTTCCAGGAGGACTTCGAGGATTGTGTGGGATCGTACTAGTTCGGAAGTTGGGATAGTTGTTGTTGCTGTTTGTTTTTCTTTCTTTGGTATTTACCTTTGGAGTTTTCTTGTATTTTAGAACTTATTATTGAAACATGTATATGGGAATGGATTGTTTGGGCTTTAATTTTACTTATATTTTTGGTGTTTCTTGGGAATTACTATCTTATCTCCCGATCCTACTAAATAAAAAGGGAAATGCCTTCCATTTTGTGCGTAATTCCATACCCTTGGTGCTAATCGCTACTCTGAGACCTATTGAAGGTGGGTCTTGGGGGTCATTATCCCTCCTTCAACTTGAAGAAGGAAGGTTATAGAAATCTGTTGTCCCTTCCCTCATCTTGGTGAATGTGGGTCGTGACAGAGGTTATCTGCAAGGTTGCCCATATAGGGCCTCAAACAGAGTCATGCCGATGGTGGAGTGATAACCATCGTTGTATGCGAACTCCACCAGTGGTAGGTGGTCCTCCCAACTTTGGCCAAAATCAAGGACACAAGCACAAAGCATGTCCTTGAGTTTCTATATGGTCTGCTCCATCTGACCATCTGTCGGAGGGTGAAAGGTAGTGCTCAATTGTAGATGAGTCCCAAATGCCTCCTATAATCCCTTCCATGAGCAGGATGTAAAACAAGTTTCATGATCTGAGACGATCATCGATGGAACCCTGTGAAGATGTAAAATCTCTTGTATATAGAGACATCCCAAGATATCTACTAATCCCTGCTATTAGATGGGTAGGAAGTGGGATGACTTGGTGAGTTGGTCAATGATCACCCAGATGGAATCGTGGCCCCTGGATGTACGCGGTATCCTTGTCACGAAGTCCATGAAGATATCATCCCACTTCCACTCTGGTACCTCAAGTGGCTGAGCTAAGACTTCTGATACCTGATGCTTAGCCTTCACTTGCTGACAAGTGAGGTATCGTGATATGAACTTCTCCACCACTTTCTTCATCCCTGACCACTAGTACTGATGTTGGATGTCCTGGTACATCTTTTTCACTCCAGGATGTACTAAAAAAGGGGATGTATGGAACTCCCTCAACACCTCCTCTCGTAGCATCACTGGTACCATAGTTCATCCTTTGAAGAGAAAGACGTGCTCCCCACCTTCATAAAATCCATTAGGAGCCTATCCTGAGGAAATCCGAGCACATCGGGCCTCACAGTCTACGCCCCCAAGTTGTGCCTCCCTAACTCGCTGAAGGAGTGGGGGAGTAACTGTCATAGATTGGAGGTAAGTTGCTTCATCACTATCCACGAAGGATAACTACAACGTGGCTAGATGCTTTATCCCCTCACTCAGAAACTGTAGACTTGACCTCCTACTAAGTGTGTTTTCTACTACATTCTCCTTCCCATGAGTGTAGACTATCTCAAAGTCATAGTTCTAGAGGAACTCTAGCCATCTTCGTTGTCTCACGTTCAGATCCTTCTATGAGAAGATATACCTGAGACTCTTATGATCAGATTAAACTGTAAAATGTTCACCCATCAAGTAGTGCCACCACATATTCAGTGCAAAGACCACTTCTGCTAACTCCAAGTCATGATTAGTGTAGTTCTGGTTGTACCATCTCAACTTCTGTGAGTTGTAGGTGATCACCGCTCGCTCCTGCATTAGAACACAACCCAGTTTGGTTCTTGATGCATTGTAGTAGACTACATACCCAACGCCCTCTTCTAGTAGCCTCAATATGGGGGCACTCATCAGTCTCTTCTTAAACTCCTGAAAACTCTACTGGAATATCTTCGTCCATATGAAGGGTTGTCCCTTATTTTTCAAAGATGACAAGGGTGTCGCAACTCTAGAAAATTAAGGTATGAATCTCCAGTAGTACCCATCCAATCCCAGGAAACTCTGCACCTCGGTCATAGTCCTGGGTGGATCCCAATCAAGCACTGCCTCTATCTTTTTTGGATCCACTGAAACTCTAACCTCCAAAATAACTTTCCCCAAGAAGCGGACTTCTCATATCCAGAACTATCACTTAGAGAGCTTTCCATAAATCTAGTGCTCTCGGAGTGTATCCAGAACTATCTGTAGGTGTGTGGTGTACACTAAGTATATCAAGATTTCATCAATGAAGACTACCATGAAGCGATTGAGATAAGGCTGAAAGATCATCTTCATGAGTCCCATGAACACTGTCGGAGCGTTGGTTGCACCGAAGGGCATCACCAAGAACTCATAATGTTCATACCAACATCTGAAGGTTGTCTTTGGTATGTCCTCATCTCGTACCCTGAGCTGATGATAGCCTGATCATAGGTCTATCTTCAAAAACCATCGAGCTCCCTTCAGCTGGTCAAAGAGATCATCAATCCTCTGTAGAGGATACTTGTTCTTCACGGTCACCCGATTCAGGCGCTGATAGTCCACAAAAATCCTTAGACACCTATCTGCCTTCTTGGATAACAAAATCGGGGATATCCATGGAGAAACATTGGACCTTATGAACCTCTTCCTTTGTAATTTCTCCAACTGTACCCAAAACTCACGAAGCTCCACGGGGGCCATCTGATATGTTGGCGTAGATATCAGTGTCGTCTCGGGGTACAGGTCGATGTAGAATTCTACCTATATGTGAGGAGGTAGTCTCGAAACATCATCAGGAAAGACATCAGCGTATTGGTCCACCACTATAGGATAACTCGGACTCCTCATGTCAATAGATCCGAGGGTAAGGCTAGACAACTAATGAATGATCAGTTTCACCCTCCTTCTAGAGAGTTCATCTTGTGCTGCAAAGGTTCCCTTCTCACCGGTGAAGGAAAACTAAATCCCATCCTCATGGACACACTGCACTTTTCACCTAAAACAGTCGATCTGAGCATGGACTATGGATAGCTAGTCCATACCCAAGATGACGTCGTAATTCCTTGATGCTGCTACTAGGAGATCTCAGCTAAAGCTCTCGCCTCCTAGAGTGATCTCACGCTGTCTGCACTAGTGTGTAATCATTGAATCTTCTTCTGTATGAGTCTCTAATCGTAAGGATCAAGCCAATGGATCCGTTGGAATCTCTGAGCTCTAAAAGAGTGTCATGGAAATAAAAGAGTGACTAGAACCTATGTCTATAAGTATTGCATCTAGGGTAGAGTAGACACATATCATACCTCAAATCATCTGTGGAGCACCGTGGTCGAAGGCCTCTGTCACCTGAAGCTGAGATCGCCCTTGTCCACCTGCTCCATGTGGTCGGGGTGGACCACCTAGGGTGGTGGTGGTAGAGCCTCAAACCGTCTTCCACCACCTGCTGCATGACCTGCTCCTCTTCCACATCTGACGCCCTACGGACCCCCTCACTTGAACCTTGGTCGCTGCCTCGGCGGTACCTTGGTCATCTATCGATTGTCTATGCAGGGAGTTGGATAGTTGAGAGCCATGTGTCCTTGTCTGTCACAAGAGTAATAGGCTTTAGTCCTCAGAAGACCTCCTCTGCCTCGCGATCTCCGCACCTCCGAACCTGCGTCCTAGGGTCGTCCATCAGAAGGTTTGTCCCGCTTGGACCTCTGCGTCATTTTCCTACTGTATTCTATAGATGACTCAGTTACCTGTCGTCTGGTGGTGGCTCTCACCATCGGTTCCTACTCAGCTAAGAAGATCTCCACCAATAATGCTTTCTTGAGCACTCCATTCTACGTCAGGATATTGAGTGATATCATCGACACTCTGATCTCCCACCAGAGACCCTGCCCAAAGTTTTGGGGCCTGAAGAATGGGTCTCGTACCATGTCGGTGGAGTAGCGTGAGAGGTCGGTGAATCTCATCGAGTATTGGGCCACTCATAGACTGCCCTGTTGTAAGTGCAGCATCTCCTAGATACGCACTAAGCATAAATTCACTGGTACGAACTCTACCCTGAAAAGAGCCTCAAAGTCCAACCAAGAGAGTGTTGCCTCCTCATGCGTCTAGAGTTTCAGACTCCGCCATCTCCCTATTGTGCCCTTGAAGAGGCTAGAAACTAGGATCACCATCTGATCTGTTGGCATCTCAACTAAGCGAAACACTTGTACCACAGCCTCCATCCAGTCCTCAACTGCCTAGGGATCTATCTCACCTCGAAACCTCAGAGGCCTCTGTCTCTGGAACTTGTGCAATGCGCTCAGTCGGCATGCATGGTCTTCTAGTGGGGATGGTGGCAACTGCTGCCCTATAAGTGGTGGTGCTGCTGGTAAACCACCCGAAGGTGCCAACATAGTAAGAGGGCCCTACACTGAATCCCCATCGCTCGGTGGGCCATCATCGTGTACTCTCTCTAGAATCCTGGTTGGTTGTCTACGTAGCGGCATCTTGAAAAGAAACAGGTGCGCCATAGTCAATAATTTATACCTGGTGATCCGTCTCTAAAGAAATTAAAAGTAAAACATTTCCAAAACACACGCAATCACTATTTTCATACACCGAGTCGGAAATCTGAATTCAGGGTCCTGGTGTATGGATACGTCGGTCTTCGTGTCAACACTGGACTCCCCGAACTAAAAACCACACTCAAAACACTTAACACTATTGCTCCATTGGAAATATTAGAGTCCTAGTTCTTTGGTAGAACTGACTCCTCTAATACCACTTTGTCACAACCCGTCCCCCAAGGCCCATGTGGTGACTACCCCAAGCCCGCCTTCCATAGGTCAGGGGTTGGAGACTAGCACCGGAAAGGCATATCACTAAAACGGGAAGGCATTGTATTTAAACCTGTAAAAAAACACAGTCCAAGAATACAATAAGATTCAACCACGAAGTAAAACTATAGTAGTAAAAGTGTACTGAAAGTAAAGGGGTTGGAATATAAGCCCAACAGAAAGATACAATACAACAACAAAAATAGAAAATAGCTCCTGAGATTGTCCACCAAGGTTCCTACCTGAAGGGTAGGTACAGCTCATATCCATAGCTCTCTATGTTAGCCAGTCACCTCTGTGTACTGCCTGGTCCTAGCTCCTATAGTCTCAGCTGAGCTACTCATCGTCTGCACAAGACATAACAAGGTGCGGGTGAAGCCCATGCAGGGGTGAGTATAACAATACTTGGTAGGGACCTCGAGACCCCCGAAGGTCTCTCAGAATTCCAAAAAGGAAAACCACAAAGTATGATCTCAATCACAAAGAACAAAGTAAAATAATCAGCTCAAACTAGGTAAAACTTAAGTACATAAGTACATATGAGTAGTCGTAGGGCTAGATCATCTTATTCTGTCAAAGGGCTCTGATGTTGATCCACACAATATCACTCAGTGTTGATCCACACATGATAGATCGGTTCTAATCCACATAGGATTTCTAGGTGTTGATCAACACATGATCACTATGTGTTGATCCAAAAAGGATTTCTAGGTGTTGATCCACATAGGATCTCTATTCATTCTTCACGTCTCAGCCAGCCATTGGATCCCCGTACATAGTACGATTCATTCTGGGAGGATCTTCTCCTCAATCCATCAGTCTTACTTCAATTGGAATTAAGTCACATTAAAAATTAACCCAATGATCTGTCATGTCATAAGGGTTCCAATGCAATAGACGGCGTGTCAATTGGACACCTGGTCTGAGAGTTATAGGCATTTTAGTGTCGAAGGCCCGGCTGGATTCGGGTTCGATCCAACCTGACCATACTTTAACTTTCTCCAAAACTCAAGTGGAGTATATCAAAAGAACCGTCTCATCCCAATAATTTCAATTCCACAGACGGATCATCAAACGGACGTCTGGTTTGTAAGATACGGCCTTTTAAGCGAAATTGGGCCATAAAGGGGTCTGGGTCCGGTCCGACCCAGTCGGACCGACCCACCCCGCCCCGGCCCAGCCAAACCGAATGGGCCACAGACCAAACCGGACCAAACCATATGGGTCACAAACCGGCCCAGCCTAAACCGGCTGGGCTGGGCCGCGGTAGGCTCAGCCCGCTGGGCAGCAAACCGGCCTAGCCCACCGGTTGGGCGCGACCCGCACGAGGGGTCGTGCGGCCCCTCCTTCCTGAACGGCTCAAAGAGAAATTAAGATCTTCAACCAATGGCACCATGTGGCACCTCCTTGCTATCTGTGGGACCCATAGGGCATGGGTCCCCCTCTGCTGCAGCTTCGAAGCCGCGGCCTCCACCTGCGGCGCGGGACAGCGCACCGCCCTTCAGCCAACGCGGTCGACCGAGAGTCGGCCACCCCCTTAGGTCTACCACGGTGGCGAGTGTCGCCGTCCTTCCACCACGGCCGGCAGTTTCCGGTCACTTCCCTCATCCTCCGACGCCGGTGTCGCGTCGCTGCTTCTTCCGCGGGGCTCCAGCGACGCTCCGGAGCTCTGTTTTCACTCCCGTTTACACCTACCGGCCTCCCGGAATGTCGTCGTCACAGCATTACCCTCTGATTCGCATTGCCGTCAAATTCAAAATTTAACTCCGAAGAACAAGACAAAAATGAAGGGGTGGAGGGTTTGGGCCTTGTTTTTTTAGCACATGCCCTTCGTGTTATCATCATATCAAAGGGGGTGTTGTAAACAATTATCAAAGGAAAAAATAAAACCCCGTTCAAAAACCCCACAACATCCCACAATTCTGTATGAATCACGGATCAACTCATTTTGGTTGATCTGCATTCGTCACGTTTTCTAGAATGAGGAAAATAAAAATAATTCACTTGAATTAAAGAACAAAATCCCCTACCTCATGAACCATTGGATGATGTCGCGGTCGTGGAGGGGGAAGAGTCCTTGTTCGTTGAAGTCATTGGTGTTCGTCGACCTTGGATCGTTTCCTCAATGGGCATCGTCAAAACCTCTGTTCTTCGTTGGAAGAGTTGAGTGTTAGTGCTTCTTCAGAGTTCTCCCACAACATCCCCCAAAATCTCTATTTTCCCACGATTTTAATTAAAGGATACACTAGAGAATTAATTATTCTCTCAATTAAAGGTCCATTAATTGACTTAATTAATAGGACATATTAATTACACAAGGGGTGGTTACATAACCTATGTGTAACCAGGTATTTAATATCCCTTATTAAATGTCTTACCACCTTTGTGGTCCCTACCACTGCTGCTTAAGAAGAGGTAAGAAAATAAAATAACATT
This sequence comes from Viscum album, assembly GCA_963277665.1. Classification (NCBI taxonomy): domain Eukaryota; kingdom Viridiplantae; phylum Streptophyta; class Magnoliopsida; order Santalales; family Viscaceae; genus Viscum; species Viscum album. The sequence goes on along the minus strand of OY728132.1, from coordinate 1,259,851,757 downwards.
TTTATGTTATTTTATTAATCTTCAAAATTCTGAAAAACTAATTTCTTCTCCCGACCTACTACGGTCGAAGTTAAGCCTTCCTTAAGTGAATATTGGAATTTTGGATTCAACGGTGCCCTTGTATTTTTAATCTGAGTACCAGTTCAAAAGATAGAAAATGTCACTCGTACGTTTACTGAACGTACCTTTAAAAAAGTTCAAAATTTCTTTATGGGCACATCGGGCCTCAAAATCATGCGCCGTCAATTTTTGTAGACTCTTAATAATCCCAGATAATTTAAAAAATATATATAGAATTTCTGGGTCTTTACAAGCATGGGTCATGCCATTTACTATTTCATGTACTATTCTAATAGACTCTACTATAGTGTCAGCCTTATTTGATATAGATGTATCACACTTTTTCATCTTCATGACTACTATAGAGAGCCTTGGACTTTATGTTGAGTAATCCTATAGTGTTATGAAACTTGATACACCTTTGGGTTTATGATCGGAAAGTGTATGCCAATGTAGGGATTGTCCTCTTGAGGTAGGAAGCCATCTTTTTTTATGGGACATATTCATCTTTGAGATGACAGGTTTTTATGTCATTATTATCCCCAAATGGACCAAATGCCTTCATTTTTATTGATTTTTGATAACCCCCCTTTCAAGGGACACTACAACAGAATCGCCGTTTAGCGGCGGTTTTTTTTTGCATTTCGCGGCGGTTTAAACCACCGCAGCATGGTTTGGTGGCGGTTTACAGAAACCGCCGCCTAATACGGCATCGCCAATCTATTCGCGGAGGTTTTTTCTATTTCACAGTGGTTTAAGGAAAATGTCGTAGATGCCTCATTTCACGGCGGTTTTCCTGAATTTAGTGGTGGTTTTTACGATCCCTAGATATCAATTTATTCGCGGCGGTTATAACCTCCGTGAATAAACTCAAATTCAGTGGCCGTAAAACCGCCGCCAAAGTCATGGGAACCACTGTGGAACGAGGCAGCAACGATTCGACTATGTCACGGCGGTTAAAACCACCGCTAAAAGCTGCCCAGGAAAAAAAATCTGCTTCTGCTGCACCGCTGCCCTGAAAAACAAATCAAACCAGAAATATAAACCAACTGAGATACATTATAGCCCTCCTACCATGCATAACCCAAATCATGTATCATCATCACTAGCCCTCCTCCTTCACTACATCACATTCCCACAATCACTTCCTCAATATCAAAAATAACAACAAGACAATCACACACCAAAACATCACTTTCCACAAAAAAATCATTTGGTAAGAAATTATATATTATTCATATTTGGTTAAAATGGATTAATTAATTATAACTGATGATAAAATATTATAATTAATTATGTATGATTCCTTTGTATGTTATAGGACCTAAGAAAATGGGTGGTGAAAGATTGGTCCATGGAAAGCTTGGGGGTGAGGTCTGTCCATGAGTTGTTAAGTGGTGTGTCAATGGAAAGGGGCTTCAAAATGAGTTAGGATCTCTAATGTTCTAGACCTATTGTTTTTATTATTATTTTGTGTGGTTTGAGGTGTGTAAGATTTCCATTGGATTCCATTCTCCTTCTATAAACCCAATTATTATTTTTTAATTAAATGGTTAATTGAAATTAAAATGTTAAGGTGATTGAAGACCATGAGAAAACTAAACTATGTGCTAGGGAACAAATAGAAGATTGTGCACTGGCCTGATTCCTCGGTCTCTAAAGGATGAGGCATTGAACTTAGAGATCTCAAGTGACTTCCTGGCCCCTTCATTGGGGGGGGGGACCTTTTGAGATGTCTTTTCCCTAGAGGATGAGCCTTGTATACCTTTTTATGGAGGTGTTTTGTAACATAAGATGACCATCCAATGTGGGCTAGCTAAGACCCTTGAGACACCTCCAACAATTAAGTAATGTTTGACTAGAAACCATGGCCTATCTAGTCTGGAATGTGTCTTGGTTATACCATCAAGTTATGCAATCATAGTAATTGTTTGTATTGACCAAACCCTTTTCCATTAGTTGTGATTTACTCTAGGTGGACGAACATAGGATGGACTAGGATTGGGTTTGCTGAGTGGACCATCTAAGTGGAACCTTCTAACTAAGATGGTCCATGATCCATATTCCTAGAAAACCCATTATTTGGTTTCCGCATTGAGGCCGAGATGTTATTTTATATATTGACACTGCTAGAAATTGTGATTTTATCGAATGAAAAGTACTAGATTGAGATAGTGGTCCATGAACAAGGATCTCAAGAGAGATTCCTCTATATACATACAGACCTAGAGGACCCATGTGGGTTCCCAGTAGATAGACCAACCTTGAACAGGTGCATGTGTTTCTTTAGAGATGGTTACAGGTGTCACTATAGAACCTGAACCAATGTGGATGCTTGATGGAGCTAAGATGATAATTATGGGAATGGGTGTTCGGTTGACCATGGTTTTATTTATATTTATATTTAGTCTTGATTCATGATATTTAACAAGATTCATTAGAATCTATAATTGGACATGACACAATTTTCATTACTTAGGACACCTATGAATCACTTGTTGGGATGGATGAGACCCTTTGATTCTTATTGTGTTTCTAATCTATTATCATGACATATTTGGGGTGGACACTTAGTACAACTATCATCAATCATATATTATAGATGTATGGGTGAATAACTAATGGTGGTACCTTTTTTGAAAAAAAAAATCCATCGGGTCCTGTGTGCTAGATATATTCTAGTAATTTATATATCTTCTCACTAGAGTGTTAGTTTGGGACATATGAGTAGTCCATTATAATAATTTTTCTATATAGAACATGATGCTACACATGCATTCATAATATGGGGTTTGTATTGATAACATACAAGCAGATGGTGCTTTATAGCTTCGTAGGGATTATGATAGGCGTGGGTGGACAATTGGAGCATCCATCGGTTTGATAACCCTCCTAGTAGCATAATGGATCCAAGGAATGAGTCCTCTATTTATTTTTTGGATTATGTAACCCTATCATAGTGATAGGACATGGGTCCTCCATTCATAGAGTTGGTAACCCTCTCAGTTGATGCACACAATGCACATTGAGGTATAGATCATTCATTGCAGCCAATAACCCTATTGAATAACAAAGTATTTGGTGTTTAATGAGTCCATTATTACTTCTACTATTGAGGGAGGATGTAGAAGTGATCGATGTGTGATAGTATGGGTGAAAGTTAGGACATGAAAATGTGTGGTGGAAAATACCAATTCAAACACAGGCCTAAATGGAATGATGTATACCACACTTGAGAAATCAAGACATAAAAAGAAACATCAAAAATCAATAAAATGCATAAAAAGAAACATGAGAAATCAAGGAAATTTTAGGACATGAAAATGTGTGGTGGAAAATATGTGCCACAAATGTTACATATACAAACCAATTGTTCCCATATTTGTTCAACACATCAACAATACAACTACTCAGGGTCTGATGATGCATCGTCACCCTCTCCACATTCATCTCCACTTTCTGTTGTCACCTGTAAGAACATTATATTGAAAATTAAATACGGTTGCATATTTATATTAAAAATTAAAACAAATGAAAGTTATCAAACTAAATGAATTTTATTTTTTGTGATTTACCTGTATACCACCAGTCGATGCACTACCACTAGGGGCATATCTACTCATCTGCTGATGTATTTCAGTCAACTCTTTCTACAAAGCAGATATCTGATCCCCCTGCTGGTGAACTTTGTTTCGTAAAGAAACAATCTCTTTATTAGCATCTCCGGGTATGGGATGATTAAAATTAGGAGTAGATGCAGCTGCCATACCTGGTGGCCTTCTAAAAACATCAGATGGTACGGGTCTCAAACCCATCCCGCGCACTCTCCCAGGATTCTCCTTCCCAAGGACTTTAGCAACTGGGTCGTCCTAAGAGACTGAGTAGGACTGCGCAGGATTGGAATCCCATAGTTCTTTAATTTTTACCTATAAATCAAATATCAATATATATTAACACAGTAAAAACTAATAATAAGTTATTATGATAAAAAATTGACTTCATACCCCAACTTCTTTAGCAGGCTCATTAACAAATCTTCCATCTGATTTCTTGTGAACATCCAACCACAGTTTAGTTTTGGATGCTTCATTCCCTAAACTCTGGGACTGCATTAAGCAAAGATAAATCAACAATTCAATATATTAAACAGATAATATTTTCTTATAAATATTTATACTAATTAAAAGATTACCAATGTCGTTCGACTTCTAGAAAAACTTTTTGAGCCCGCAGTGTGCGGGATGACTTGCTTAGCCCGGTTTGATGCATTCTGTCTTGAGAGAGCTTGAAATAAATAAAATTCAATTTAATACTAATGCATTGAATGTCATGTCCTTTTCATATACAAGTATAAATGTAAAATGAGGATAATATAATAATATATATTTCAATACCATCCACTTCTGATCACGATGTCTGTCAATAAACACTTTCCATTGTTCTTTCAGTACCCCATTGGGTAGCTTCTCATACATTTGTTGCGCGGTCAACGAAGTATCGTTGACATCACACCACAATCTCCATTTTAAATATTTCCACTTCTTACCTAGATTTTTCAATGTCCACTTCCATGCTATCACATCAGCAACGTTAAAGTGGAAGAACATTTGTATACATAAATTCATTTTGAACATATTAGTAACATGACATTCAATTAAACCATAATGTAATAAATTTAACTTTATTTGAGAATCATAAACTTCATTTTTCCAGATTGGAGGCATATGTATCCAATCGTCATATGAAATGGGAAGGGAAACAGGCTCCACTGCCAGATGGCCTAAAATCTGGCCAAGTAACCCTGTGGCGTCAGCCGTAGAGACCCCATAAGAATCAAATGGCACGACTATCTTCTCGCCAGTCATATTCCAAACATTTGAACTTTTTATTTTTTTCTCCACGGTTGCATTTTTGTCATCTTCAATGAGAAAACAATTCGTATAAACAAAATGCAATAAATTTATTTAATTAAAATTTGTACTTATGACAGTGACACTCCAGTATGCCCGGGATGAACTGGAAGGGGTGTGTCGCTGCCCCACTGTTGAGGATCCTGAAGGGGGAGTCGACGACTCAGCCTCTAATGGGACATCCATAGATGGTGTGAGAGATAGTGTAGGGGGAGATGGTGCAGGGGTGTCGGCAGCTGGTGCCTCAGATATTGTGGGGAGGGAGCCAGATGGATCGCCATCTGTCGCAGAACTAGATGAAATAGTGTACCGCTTCTTCCTTGGCATTTCTGTCATTTAATCAAATAAAATTAAGTTCAGAATATATATTTCAAAAAAATTATGCAGAAAAAAAATTAAAAATGATAATAGATGCCCAGTACTAACAGAAAAAATATATATAACAATGATAATGAATGACTGCAAAAATGAAATAAGTGGTTGCTGAATAAATAAATAATTGTACATACAATCATTTTCCCCTTCAATCATGTCAGTTTCCTGCTCCATTGCTTCATCCACTTCATTCATCCTTACTAGACTAATATTTTCAATATCATAATGGACAAATAATCCTGCTTCTTTTTGCTGATTAACTTCAATTTTAGAGGTCAAATTTTCCACTTCATCACCCATATCATACAAATCTCTTTGTATTAAGTGAGAAACTACACTCTACCCTTCATCGGCAACATCATTCACATAATATACCATTTTTTCTTGCGATTCTAAGATATATGGATCATGCAGTTCACGATCACCAACATCTATCGAGCGATGGAAATTCACAGAAGTAAATTGCAAGGAATATCTTTTAACACCTCTAATAAAATCGACCCATTTGCATTTGAATAAAACAACTGAAAAATGTCTGTGGTAGTTTAATTCAATAATATCATGTAGCTTTCCAAAGTATTCCACTTCATCAAATGTAAATATACCACTATTCTGTTTTTTCAAACTCACTTCTTGATCGACTGTATGAAATCTAAAGTCATTCACATTATAAGCGTCGAACTTTCTAACTTGTTTTAGAGTACCTCTAGCAAGAAACTTCAAATCTTCTAACACCTATGTTCTAGTATCAGTATTCATGATCTAAAAAAAGAAATATACTTTATTAGATTTACAAAATGTATGTGTCAAACTAATATTCGTATTTATTGCAATATTTATTAACTTACACGTCGTGCAAACCATTCTATAAGATCTTTATTAACAGCTTTCATTATATCTTTCTCATTTCGTGTTCGGCCTCTCATTCGTCTCTTTTTTTGTATCCTCAACTCTTCAATAAATGGATCTTCAATTTCATTATTCATCAGCACATATCTATGTGTTTGTAATAATTCAAATTCAGTCAATGTCACATTTGAGGTCTTCCCAACTAATCGGCCAATAGCAGGAAATATTTTGGATTTATGATGTATTTGAGATTGAGTCGATGTGTCGTCAACACTTCCAACTCGATTAAATCTTGTCTCAATATCATCCAAGTATCGAGAACAAAATGTTAGACACTCCTCAGCCAAATATCCTTCAGCAATAGATCCTTCTGGTTGAGCTTTATTTCTCACGTATGATTTCAAATTCCCAAGATATTTGTGAAATAAAATAAATATAATTATGCATTTAATTAAGTACCAAAAAAAATTTACTTAACTAGAAAACATATAAATAAAGTACCTCTCAATTGGATACATCCATCGATAATGAACGGGGCCTCCTAATTTATCTTCCTCAACCAAATGCACAGTTAAATGCATCATTATAGTAAAAAACGACGGAGGAAAGATCATCTCCATTGCACAAAGGGTCAATACAAACCTCTCCTGGAGGTTGTCAAGCTGAAATGGATGTAGATATTTCTCACATAGTTGTCTAAAAAATGTGCAGAACTAGAGTACAACAGCAGTAATTTTTTCAGGTAATAATGTACGCAATGCCAATGGTAGTAACTACTGTAACAAAATATGTGAATCGTGAATTTTCAATCCATGTAACTTACGATTCTTCAAGTCAACACACCTCGAGATGTTACTTGAATACCTATCAGATACCTTAACATTCTTTAACATTCGAATGAATGTATCTTTATCCCTATTTTTCATTGCAAAAATTTCCGAAGGATACTTTTCATTCTCATCTGGCCAGAGATCGCGTTTTATGTTCATTGCTTGTAAGTCTTTGCGAGAATTGAGATGATTCTTTGACTTTCCATGATCATTAAGCAATGTGAATATCAAATTTTCACATGCATTCTTCTCAATATGCATCACATCAAGATTATTCCACAACAAATTAAATTCCCAATACGAAAGTTTGAAGAATATACTTTTTTTCTTCCATTTTTGCTTTCCAGTTTCGCTTGACGATGCACTTCGGACCCGTTTTCCGCTCTCATTCAAATGATGAACCTTCCCAAATTTTGTTTCAACATTTTCAAGATGTGTCAATATTTCAGAACCAGTTAACAACTTTGGAGGTGGTCTACGATCAATGGAACCATTAAATTTTGATCTGTTCAGCCTAAATCTATGAGATGCATTGAGAAATCTTCGATGACACAAGAAGCACCATTTTCTAATGTGAGGTAGATGTTTGGGCTCAAAATCAAAGTTACAAACGGGGCAATATAAACCTGTGTAAGTGTTCCAACCAGATAAATTCCCAAGCCCAGGGAAGTCACTAATGGTCCACATTAAAGCAACATGCATTTTGAACATTGTTTTAGAAGAATCATCAAATGTCTCAACACCGTTGCTCCATAACTCCTACAATTCATCAATCAAAGGCTGCAAGTATACATCAATATCATTTCCATGCATTTTTTTCCCAGGAATAATCATCGAAAGGATAAAAGATGTTTGTTTCATACACATCCAAGGAGGCAGATTATAAGGGATCAAAACAACTGGCCAAATGCTATAACTGGTACTCAAAGTCCCAAATGGGTTGAATCCATCAGCAGTCAATCCCAATCGAACATTCCTAAGATCAGCTAAGAAATCGATATGTAATGAATCAAATGTCTTCCATGATTGAGAATCTCATGGATGTCTCATTAACCCATCATTGTTATTATCTATAGAATGCCACTTCATGTATTCGGTGGTTTTCGATGACATGAATATTCTTTACAATCGAGACTTCAAAGGAAAGTAACGCAAAACCTTTGCAGGTGTGTTCCTTTTCTTCTTCTCCATGAAATTATATTCATTCAGACTTCCAACATCACCATTTTCCTACCATCTAGAAGAAGAACATTTCTTGCAATTCTGTCTACTTGAATCCTCTCCCCAATAAAGCATAAAATCATTGGGACACGCATGTATTTTTGTATAATTCAGACCAAGATTGTTAACTACTTTTTTCATATCATAAAAAGATTCTGGGATTTTTGCTTCAGGAAATGCATCGCGAATCAATTCCAATATCATGGACATTGCCTTATTTTTAATTTCACATAGACATTTGATATGGTACAACTTCAGCAGAAATAAAAGCTTTGAATATTTCAAACACCCACTATACAACTCTTGATTTTCATTGTCAACTAAATCATGAAACGCATTTTCCTCAGTGAAGTTTTCTCTTACATTTGGCTCCATAGAATCAGGAGGAGGATCCAATGATATGTTACAATCTTGATCTGTCTGTGTTACAGTCTAAAAAACATCACTTGTCACGCTGCAATGTGTAGCACCCTCTTCTGGTTGTTCCGATATGTTTTGATGCTGATAGTGGTGTCTTGCAGTGTCGAATGCGTCATTTATGAGGTTTTGCATTTCATTTTCCATTGTCGACGAACTTGGGACCTCATTCTGTGGATTAACATCAGTGCTCAATCTTTCTGTAACATTTGATTCTCCATGCCAAATCCAACACAAATATTGACCAGGGAATTGATTCAGTATTAAATGTTCATAAACCTCATCTCTCTTCAACCATGTTCTAAATTTACATTTAGTACATGGACATTTTATTCTCCCTTCAACGAATCGATTAGAAATTGCAAAATCTAAAAACTCATTCAAACCCTTAACATACTGAGGTGTGTTCCTCGGCAATGTGATCCAGCTTTTATCCATGTATATCACAATGTTCCTACACAATAATAAAAATAATTAAAACACATAGTTACTACTAAATAGATAAAGAGGTTCATATATACGATATTATAACATTACAGAAACATAATATAATAAAGATGAGACCCTAAGTTATATATGAACCCTCTAGTGTTTGGGATAGGGGAAGTTTCTTTGGTAAAGAGAAACAGTGTGCTAACAACGTGGTAGCTACTTTACCATGAAAAGCAAAGCATATTGTTAATTTGGAATAACCCCAACCTAAGTTCTCTATAGATTCTTCATATAAAACTCTAATATCAAATAAATCTATTATAAATAATGTTTAGGGAAAACCTTCTGATGCTTACAAAACTCAACACATTGTTAATTTGGAGTGGCAAGAACCACGTGAGGGATAGTCTTGAGGAATGATAAGTGGTGGTGTTCATGGAAATGAATGATTAAATATTTAATCAATAAAGATCAATGAACATTATATAACATCAAAACAATAAAATTATTAGAGGGGGTGACACGTATGAGAGGAATCACCTTCTTAATTTCCTAGGTATAAAAATAGAACCTCCAATCAACTTAAAATATATATATTTATATATATATATAATAAAATAAATAAAAAATTTCATACAACTTAAAATATATATAATAATGAATATAATGCATCAAGAACAATGAACAAATACCTCTTAAGATCTAATCTGGCTTCCCAAATAGTAGCATCTAAAATCTCTATCGATTTGTCCAGAAAAATAACTCAAGAACACTATAGAGGGGGTGAACACTTGGGAGTACTCAGTAGGAATATATTTCTAAGTAGTTATATATCCATGCAAGCTATATGTGCCATAATAGACATATGTGAAACAACTAAGCAATACTAGAATATGGGTTATGCTAAAAAGAAATGTAACACATTATATATTTTCTATATTTAACCATATCACCTGTAAAGGTATTATCATATTAAACCAATGGATTATCAAAAGAAAGTAAGCAATGGGGATTTTGATGTCCATGTAATTATAACAATAATGTATAGATTCCATATTTATAACATCATCATCGAATAATTATGCCACTTCACAAAAATTTCCATAATATGGAAACCATCAATATTTTCGACAAAACAGAAACCCCAACTCTTAACATGTGTCAATCATCACTGTCACATCATCATATTAGCTAGAAAATAGGTAATCCCAACTCTCAACCTATTTCAATCATCTCATTATCATCACATCAGCATAACAAGAAATTCCAACTCTCAACCAGTGTTAACCATCCCAACATCCACTAAATTTCCACATCATTACCTCAATGACACATGTTATAACCTCAATCCATCACAACCAAAAACATTACATAGCCTTAAAGCCATCACAACCTAGGTAAATGTGTACATGTTATACCTTAATCCATTATAAACCATAATATAAGCATGTATTGTAACCATGAGCCATCACAACCCATGAGTATAGTATCAAACAACCACAAACAATCAAGCAGATAGAAAAACAATCACTTAAGAATAAAAACTAACAAACACATATAAAAAATCACATGCAATAAGTAGAAAAACAAATAATCATAAACGAAAACATATGCATACAATACAATAAATACAACATTACAATTTATTATAAGAAACAATAATAATAAAGAAATAACTAATATCATAACAACAAAAAAATTAGAAATCAAACCCTAGGGTTCGTATAGGTCTTCGGGTAAGCAGAGTCGCCAGGGTCGTGGGGTCGCTGGGGTCGCGGGGGGCCGGGGTCGTCGAGGTCGCGGGGTCGTCGGGGTCGCGGGGTCTCCAGGGTCGCGGGGTCGCCGGGGTCGTGGGGGGTTGGGGTCACGGGGGAAGCATGGGGTCGGGGGAATTGTGGTCGCTGAGTGAGAAAGAGGAGGGTCGGGGTGGGGGGGAAGGGTTGGGGCTGTTAAAAAAAATGTTTCGCGGCGGTTTATTATAAACCGCCGCTAAATGGAAATTTTGTTGTAGTGGGATGAGGGGGAACCCTTACAAGGCCCGTAGGCTCAGAGATTACATGGCTCGTAGGCTTAGGAGATTACATGACCCAGAGGTCTTGGGGAATTCAACCAGACTATATACAAGGAACCGCCCCTCCCCAGCATCTATATCATGATAGTAGCTCTCCACCTTCGCATGGTCGTTTGGCTAGGCTTCCCGTGCAAGCACAGGCTGGTCCCGATGGCATAGTCATACCCTCTCATTCTGACAAATCCATTTGGCTCTGCTTTGGTGAGTGCACCTGCTCTGAATCCTCTTCTAGGGATGCTCCTTTTTTGTAGTGTGTCTAGGGCAACTGCATGAGGCCCGAAGGCCTTGAGGTGTCCCGAAGGCCTTAAAGGTGGCCTGAAATCCCTACTGACCTGAAGGCCTGGGTGGCCCAAAATCCTTAAGGACTCCAAGCCCAAACCAGTGGCCCAAGGTGAATAGTTCCAGCTGCTACAGTACCAAATAGTGCCTATTACAATAACTTCTACAGTGCCTGCTACAGTGTCCGCACAGTGTACATTTCTGTTACAGTACCTGTACAGTGTACATCTCTGCTATAGTACCACACAGTGTACAGTTCTGCTACAGTGTCTGCTATAGTACCTGCTACAGTACCCCCTGGAAATATGCCTCTACCTGGTTTTGAACTTGGGTCTTGTAGATGAACTTAAGGATACCTCACCAATTGGGCTGAGGCTCATGTGCTTATGTCATTCTTAGGATGGACTGGTTGGTTCTATATCATGCCTATGTGGATTGTTATCATCTGAGGGTGTTGTTTACATCACCAGAGGGTGGTACTTATATTCACAAGGGTGAGTAGGATGTATAGACAAGTAGATATGGACCAGAGCATATTAGGCTAGGTGGAGTGACTGCCCAGATTGCTATCTTTTTTATGAATGATCATGGATTACATATAACTGAGTTCCCTCCTGTAGTCAGTCGATTCAGGGATGTTTTTTCTAACGATTTTTTAGTACTACCTCCTAAGAGTGTGGTAGATTTTACTATCGAGCTAATTCCTAAAGCTACACTGGTATCAATTCCTCCTTACAGGGTGTCTACTACTGAGTTAAAAGAGCTCAAGTGGCAGCTAGAAGATTTAGATTCCAAGGGTTTTATACAGCCCAGTACTTCTCTCTGGGGTTCACCTATCATTTTCACCAAGAATATGGGAGAAACCCTCAATCTTTGTGTGAATTATCATAAATTAAATCAGTTTACTATGAAAAATCGGTATCCCATACCTCATATAGATGATCTCTTTAACCAGCTCAGAGGGGTGAGGGTATTCTCAAAGATCAATCTGAGATCAGTTTATTATCAGGTTCAATTCGGGCCTTCAGATACTCCATGTACGGCTTTCCATAGTCGGTACGGCTTATATGAGTATCTCGTTATATCGTTCAGTATTACGAATGCACCTACCGTTTTTATGGATTTTATTAATAGGGTTTTCCATCCATGTCTGGATTCCTTTGTCACGGTATTCGTAGATGACATCTTAGTGTATTCTCATACTCAGAGCGACCATTCCAAACATGTTGAGATCATTTTTAATATACTGAGAGAGAAAATTTTGTATGTTAATCTTGTTAAATGTCACTTATGGATCGATAAGGATCACTTCCTAAGTCATATTATCTCATAGGTAGGAGTTTTAGTAGGCCCGTAGAAGATGAGAGATGTGGTTACCTAGGAGTGTTCCAATAATGTCTTTGACAAATAGAGTTTCTTGGGGCTAGCTGGTTACTACAGGAATTTTATACAAAACTTATCATGCTTAAAAGCACCTCTTATGGGCTTGACTAAGAAGGGTGTTAAGTTTATATGGTCAGAATCTTGTAAGACATCCTTTCAAGAGATGAAAGGGATATTGACTTCAGCACAAACCCTGATTCTGTCAGATCTGGGCAGGAGCTATATAGTCTATTGTGAATCATCAAGTATCGATCTAGGAGAAGTTCTGATGTAGGAATATATAGTCATTGTATACGGGCCACGTCAATTGAGGTCTCATAAGCAGAATTACCCGATGAAATATCTCAAGTTAGTTGTTGTTGTACATGTCTTTCATTGTTGGAGGAATTACCTATTGGTAGAGCATTTTGTGGTGTTTACAGACCACAAAATCCCCAGGTATATTTTTAAACAACATGACTTGGATCTTAGAAAGAAAATATGGTTTGAGTGCCTACATTCGATTGACTTCAAGTTAACCTATACGCCTAGAAAAGGAAATGCTATTATCGATGATCTGAGTAGGAGGACTCAGACACATGCGGTTCAGGAGGCCAGTAGAAAGTGGTGCCTTGTAGATTTTTTTTGAGATGCACATAGAGGTTCAAGACTGTTATGGACAGCTTGTACTTGCAACATTATTAGATACCTCTTCACTCCTAGAGAGATTGAAGATGAGTCATTTTTTGGGCCCTGAAGGCTTGGTCCTACGAGAGAGTATTTTTTGTGAGGACCAGCCTCCAAATTGATCTATTGATGATGAAGACATCCTACATATACATGGTAATATTTGGGTTCCTGCAGATATGAGAGAGGATCTGATGTGAGAGTCACATGTTTCTTAGTGGGCAGTTCACCCAGGTACCTCCAAGATGTATCATGATATGCACCGACAGTATTGGTGGTCAGGGATGAAAAGTTAGATAGCAATTTTTATCACTAAGTGTTCCACCTTTCAGCAGGTAAAGGAAGATCACTAGTGACCTACTGGCTTGTTACAATCGTTACCAGTCCCAAAATGGAAATCGGAGGATGTCGCGATGGATTTTTTCATTAGCTTATCGAGGTCGCCCCGAGGTAGCGACGTGGTTTGGGTATTCATGGATCAACTGATGAAACTAGCCTACTTCCTTCCTATTTGGAAGACTTTCTCAGTTGATGAGCTGGGAAGAATGTATGTCTGTTAGATTATATGGTTACATGAGGTCCCTCGTACTATCATTTCAAATAGGGATGCTTGTTTTACATTGAGTTTCTGGCAGGGGTTGCACAAAGCTATGGAAACACAGGTGAATCTGAGCACAACTTTTCACCCTTAGACCAATGTCCAGTAAAAACATACTATACAGGTGTTAGAGAACATGTTCTGGGTATGCGTTCTTAATATTAGTGGTTCTTGGGAGAATCATATCCCTCTCGTCGAGTTCACTTATAATAACAGCTTTCAGATGACGATTCAGATGGCTCCATATGAGGCCTTATATAGTAGGTCATTTCGTTCACCTCTGTACTGGGAGGATATTGGAGAGGTCATGTTACTGGGTCCTTGTCTCATTCAGGAGACTTCGGAGCAGGTCATCTTATCAGGAATCATATTTCTACCACTCAATCTAGACAGAAATCTTATGTCAATCGTCATCGGTGAACTCTGGAGTTCGAGGTTGGGGATCATGTTTTCTTACAAGTATCACCCATACTTGGTCATAGATGGATATAGAGGCAAGGGGGGTTATCGCCTCATTATGTCAAGCCATTTGAGATCTTGGAGAGAGTCGATCCTGTAGTCGGTTGGTTTTTATTACCTCAAGGGTACCTTTCTATGCACAACATCTTCCACGTTTCATAGCTTCTTCGTTATCATGTCAACTTGTCTCATAATTTTGATCCTGAGGATGTAGGGATAGATGTTGGTGATTCTTTTGAAGAGTATCCTATACGCATCGTTGACTGAAGCACAAAGTCTCTTTGAGGTTGGTATGTCCCTTTGGTATGAGTGTTATGTAATCGTGGTTGGGTATAGGATGAGACTTGGGAGTGGGAGGTCTATGTACGTGCTCAGTGGTCGGAGTTGTTCTCAGATAGTGTTTCGTCGCCATTGGAAGATGAACTTGAGAATGAGTTCCTTTAAGGGGGGAAGACTGTAAGAACCTGAGTTTTCTACAAGGTATGAATCCTTTAATTTATTTTTTAATCTTTGGTTTTGACCTAATATGGATTCCTAGTGAGGCTATGAAGTTAACAGGGGTGTCCAGGGCTTGTTCGGAGCTTGAAACTCTGACCGGAGGAAGAAAGTACTGGGTTGCACGGTTAGTAGAAACTGTGCAGCCCATCCTGCATGGTTTGAAGAAATCATGCAAATAATTTAAGAGGGAAAAGAAGGTTTCACGGTTTTCACTAAATGTGCATCCAACGCCGCACGACTATTCCAAAACTCTGCATTTTTTAGCAGAGGTGAATGGAACAGTTGGCACACAGTTTCCCAAACCATGTGGCCAAACTGTGTGAATTCTCTCTTAACGGTTTGGCCAACCATGCAGCCAAATTGTGTGACCCTTGGTTTTTGGGTAAAATGACCAAAATTACCTTAATGAGTTATATGTTTACCCTCACCTCTTTCTTCCTCTATTTTCCAGTGCATAGGGGGTTTTCTTCTCCCGTTGAACTCTCTCTTTGGCTCAACCTAGGTTCTTGGATAAAACTCTGATTTGGACTCTGATTTAATCTTTATTCATCTCATTGGATGTGCACCAGTAAGATATTCATTCATCTTGTGTCTTTATTCATTTTTCTTCCTCTTGGTGGAGTTATTTAGGTGTAGGGTTATATGCCCTACTTTCAAGACGTTCGTCTATTTTTTCATTTTCTCCTAATCTGGACCAAAGCAAAGGTCGATACTGGATGAGTTCTCCTCTACAAGATTAAGGTAGGTGGTCTAGTTCTTATCCCTCAAAGTTGAGATGTTTTATAATATGTGTTGTGATGCATGCTAGTTTCACCGTGCGTTGCACCTAAATTTAATCTGCCTTTAATTAGTTTTCTTAATTAAGAAACTTATGACCTTTTTATGTCCCCTTCAATGGTGTCCACCCCTTGCAGTGTGACGATCACTTTTCTAATGTGGCTATAAATGAATAAATGGCCAAACCATCATCTAAATGGTTTTTACATGACTTTGAATTGTGATATCATAAATGAAGTGGATAAATGTTGTGGTGTAGCATGGCTAACCACATATCAATCTATATTGAAATGAATGAAGGTGAGTGGTATGAACATGTCACCTAATTAAATGGAACAATGGTTGTACCCTTTTTATTATTTAATGTTAATGAGTTATGTGTTAACTATTGGATCTGATTAAAGCATTTGACTATTAATAATTGATATAATCAGGCATGGAGACCCTTCTATATAAATTGTTCATGATGACCCATATGCATGTTATATATATTTGTGTGTGTGTGTGTGGTCATGGAGACTCTTTGTAAATGTGATACGAGCATGGAAACCATTTATAAATGTGATACGGGCATGGTGACCCTTTATAAATGTGATACGGGCATGGAGACCCTTTATAAATGTGATACAGGAACGGAGACCCTTTATAAATATGATATGGTCATGGAGACCCTTTATAAATGTGATACAGGAATGAAGACCCTTTATAAATGTGATACAGGCATGGTGACCCTTTGTAAATGTGATACAGGTATGGTGACCCTTTATAAATGTGATACGGGAACGATGACCCTTTATAAATGTGATACGGGCATGGAAACCCTTTATAAATGTGATGCGAGCATGGCATCTCTTATGATATGTGACACGGGCATGACGTCCCTTATGATATGATACTGGGCATGACAACCTTATTGTGATACATAGGTATGGAGACCCTTACTACTGTGATATTGGGCATGGAATCCCTTAATCATGTGATACTGGGCATGGAATCCCATAATACTTGTGATACTCATGCTACATATTATGGATGTCTAAGTTACGCCTCGGGTCTAGGCTGGTGGCAGTAGCCACATATATGGTTGTAGACGTCACTACATATACAATCCATATATGTGTATACACATGTTTACTTGTTCAGAGGTATTCCGGCACGGACCAAAGTAGGTAGTGTCAGTCTGGTTTCCTTCAAGAACTAGAGCTGACCCATTTATAGTTATTATCACTGATTTTCATTATTATATATGCACATTATCATATTATATGCACTAAATGGATATTATATACACCACTGGTGGTGGCCTACTGAGTTTATATCACACTCTATTCGAGTCGTCGATGGTACCCAAGAAGACTATATGCTTGCAGGTGTAGATAAGGGGAAGCATCCTCTTATGGATGTGTGACTTCTTGCATGAATTAGGATGGTAGATTGGTAGAAGATGTGAGAAGGATAGAGCTCGAGATGCTTGGATAGATTTTGTCTTTTTGATCCTTTTTTGTATCGTGTACTGTATTGACTACCTGCTACCATGTATACATGGTTTCCCTGTTTTGTAGAGACGTTCCATCATCATCCTTTGTATATGATTCAATTTACTGCTTTGATTATTATTTCGTGCTTGGATGCTTATACATGTTTCTGTTGTCTTTTCCATTATCGGTATGCTTCTTCTATTGATCTAATTGATTTCATTGTTGTGCTACTTTGACCAGAGGGAATAGTCTCCCCATGGACACACCCTAGGAACTCACTACTATTCGGGAACCTATGGAGTACGAGGAGGCGCAGTTGAGGCCATGTGACCCATTGGTTCGAGGCACCTCTAAGTGGAACCCAGGTCGGGACATCACATGTTGGTTTTACGGGAAGAAAGGTCACAGTTCTAACACTTTCCCAGGTGTAGAAAGAAGAAGATGTAGTCTCGAAGAAATAATGATGGAAGATTCATCAGAGATGTTATTTGAGCTTGTCTAGGGAGAAGATATAGACTCATATGATGAGAGTTGATATTCATTATATTTAGATTACTCAGAGATGGAATAATCTAACTCATATGAGGAAGAAGGAAATAACTCTAACATAATTTTGAGTCAGCTTCAAATAATCATGATTCAGGCAGGGGCTAGTGCACTAGAAGGCTCTCTAGATCTGGTAAAACTAGAGGAAATGGAAGGTGATCTAGTTCATTCTTAAAAAATTGAAATCCCTTCAGAAGGAAGAGATTGTCAAGAATGGAAAATGCTTAAAGTTGATTAGTCTAAGATATAGAAAAAATCTTGGGTACCATATCGAGAAATGACCAAGGTCTTTGAGGATGAAGAGATAGCTAAAGTACATAAAACTGATAGAGGATTATTTAAAATTCCTTTTCTAAAATGAGAATGGGTTATTAAGGATATCCATAAAAATGATAAGTATGCACGTTTTGGAATAATATAGATCATAGTAGATCCTCTTATAAAAAAAGTAAAAGATATACTGGTCCTAATTGAAGTGGTATATGGGAGTTTAGTTTTTCTTTGATGCATTATTAGGAGGAGCACGAGCAAATATGTATGGAGCAGCAGCATGGGTGAAGGTGATCCCTGATTTTCATGTAGTGTTTATGGAAAAAAGTATTAGTAGAACTCTAGAGGTAAATATCAACATGAATAACTTGTAGAAGATGTGTTGGAGTAATTACTCATCATTATGTAAGTTCTACAATATTGGGAGACCATCTCTAAGGAAGGGTGTGGAAGGATTTACACATCTTTTCCGAGATGAAGGAACATCCATTAGAGTAATGGAACCATAGGTGGTAAATGCTAAGAGGCTAACCTGACCCAGAGAATGGGTTTCACCATATCCAAAGGAAGAACGAAGGTAGAAGCTACTTCTTCCAGATGTGATTAAACAAGTTGGAAATAGACTTGTCATCTCTAAGATGAGAGGAGATAAAGATAATATTAGATCATAAGGATCAAGATCAAGTAGATTAGATTTGAAAATAGAATATCTCAAATCAGAAACACTTGAGAACCCTTTGGAGAACCCAAGGATCTTAGTTAGAAAAGATGAAGGTACTTCAGCAGAAGTACCTATAACATTAGTTTTCAGGATAGTCGGAGAAAAGACTATTTGATTACCGATCTATAAGGATGAAGAATATCATGTAGGATATATGATATCTTCATTACTCAGTACAAAGATACATGAATGGGATACATTGGTAAGGCTAAGCATTGGTGGAACTGTATGTACTGTCTTAGTTGATATGGGATGTATTTTCTCTTGCACAAGAATCTGTTTTTCAAGATTAACCTAGGAATCCAGAGAGTTGAAAGTTACATTTGGTAACAATGAAACAGTTATGATTCAAGAAGTAGTAAAGGATGTTCAAATTGAACTAAATGGGAGAATATTTGAAGATAAGATGTTTTTCTTTGTTTCTCAATTGTCAGATGACTTCTTGATTGGAAATTAGTTCCTTAGAAGATATCAACCTATAATGATATTTTAAGAAGGAATTTTCATCAACAATTATTTTATTCCAACTGCTTTTGGAAAATCCAGAATGGTTACAGAAAAGAAAGTATCTACTGTAAAAGTGGAAAACTATCCAGATGAGGATAAATAATACCATACAAAAATTGAGAGGTAGAAAGAACCGGTTGGATTGAAAGTTATAAGGATAAATTAAGAAGAAGCATTGGCCAAGATAAGAGATTATTTATCATAAAATTAGTTAAAATCCTTATAAATTGTGGCAGAAGGAAATTCCATAGGCTACAATCGCTCTAAAACATCCCAGTGTGGTGATCAAAAGCAAGGGAATTTCCTATCCATATGGAATGGTTAAGGAGTTTGAGAAACAGATTCTGGAACTAATTAGTCTTGGATTAATTAGGCATATTTAAAGTCTTCATAGGAGTGTGGAATTCATGGTAATGAATCATGCTGATAAGCAGCATGGTAAAGCCATAATGGTTATCAATTATCATAATCTTAATTATGCCACAAAGGATGATAATTATAATATTCCTAATCATGAGGCTTTAAGAAGTAGGATTGGGAATGAAAATTAAATGGTATATTCTAAGTTTGATCTCAATTTAGGATATTGAAAGATTAAGATCAAAGAGAAAGTTATACTATTAACATCATTTACAATGTCAGTTGGCTTGTTTGAATGGATAGTTATGTCGTTTGGATTCAAGAATGTCCTGAGAATATTCTAGAGGAGAATGGAAAATACATTTAGTAGATTATCACAGTTCGTGTAAGTCCGCATTGATGATGTGCTTGTGTTTAGTAAAAATACAGAAGAGTATATCGAGAATTTACAGTAGGTGGATAAAGTATTCAGAAAAGATAGAATGATACTTTCAAAAAGAAAGATCATTTAGATGCAACCAAAAATAGAATTCTTGGGATTGCAAATCAAAGGAAAAAAGAGAGAAGCTTCAACTGCATATTGGAGAGAGGTTTGAAACATTCTCCGATGAACTTACAGATCATAAGAAGACACAAGTGTTTCTTGGTATATTAAGTTATGTCAGGGCATGCATTAGAGATTTAGAAAAAAACTCAGTTCCAATACAGAGAAAGGTGTCCAGTAAAGTGCTCTGGAATTGGAAAGAATAATATTCTTAAGTAATCATAATTCTGAAGCAGAAATCTTGGAACCTCCCAGAATTGGAGTACCCAAATGGGAGTGAAGATCAACTTATCTTAGAAACAGATGCATCATAAACAACATGGGGGTCTATCCTAAATATAATGAAAAACCATGATGAAAGTGTCAGTAGATACTGGAGTAGATGTTTTAATGGGATAGAGAAGAATTAACCTGTCCATAAATGAGAATTTCTTACGGTCCTTAAAAGAATTGGGTCTAATGAACTTTTCTTGAGAAAACCTTTCACTGTAAGGATAGATAGTTCTTATATAAAAAAATTCATTAAACTCAAATTAAAAAGGTTTACCCACGGTAGAGGAATGAATTGTAATACTATAACATTAATATAGAAAATATTAAAGAAAAGGATAATTTCATTCCATATGCACTAACATGCTACTTTGAATCTTGCAAGTGCAAATGGAAAAAGATATAAGATCAAGGCGATGTCCAATTTGTATTGATAATCATTCTATAGAATAATGTCCAATTATCAAAGCAATGAACAACAGAAGCCAAAAAAGAAAAGGGATTCTACAGAGAATCTCCTTCAAAAGTAAGGATCTTCATCTAGTAAGGTTAAAAGATAAAACACCACAGGTTCTTCAACTTGAAAGGCTGAAAACCCAGGAAGTATTGCTAAAAAGATCCCTCGACAGCAAGTCTAAGGATAAAATCTATATTGAATGCCTTGTATGTGGTCAGAAAGACCATTACATCACTCAATGCGTAGAAAATCTGAGAAACTAAAAGGCTTGGAAGAACTGGATGATAGAAATAGATGGAATCTCTAAAGGAAAAGAGAAAACTATTTCTAAGAGTTGGTCTGATCAAGTAGAAGAACTTGAAAAGCAGGAGAAGGTTCAGAAGGAACTTCATTGATAGGATGTTCAACAGGAACAAGATCGAGAAAGTAGGGATGACGAGCTAGATAAGGAGCCAAATCCAACAGAGGAAATCTGAAAATATTTACAAAGGATTCCAAATATTTTCAGAAATAAATTCACGATTGTTTATAATCTAATCCAAAAAAATAAGGATGATCGGATATTCAAGAGGGGTTTGAACTATGTTCTAGACATGCTCAAATAATCTGAAGACCTTATGGAGGATTATAAGAAGATAGATCGGAATATGATTAGTATGATCGTTACCGAGGAGATCTGACTGAAGGTATAAGTTTCTGATCTTCTTGAAAAAATTAAAAAGATCAAGGAAAGAGATGTGGAAGAATATACAGTCCTAAACAGATTTTGGAGGATGTCAGGAACAGAAATTCTAAAGCTCCATATACAAGACACGGTATTAGAACAAGAAGAGCTCATCGAGTGCCAGAAAGCTTTCAGAATGGGAGCAGTGCATTACTTGATATTTAAGAAGATAAATTTTACATTCAATTGGGTACCATATATGGTGATGACGGTTCTAAACAATGCATATCCAAGTTTGATATGATGGGTTACACACATCGAACCTATCAGATTAGCAAACAAATTGGTAGTGTTGTGGAACCTGTACCCAGGACACTGGACTAAAGGACCTGTCTATAAAACACTCAAGAAATTTCAGTTTAGCGATGAAAACTGTCTAGAGTTCAGTTTGAATAGAAGTCATTATGAACACATCAAGATCACAGTGTTTATCTAATAGAATCAAAATTAACAAGCAAAGATTGTGTGCTCTTTAGAGGAAACAATATGCTAGTCTCTATCAACTCAAGAGACATACGGAATATAGAAATGACACATTTGACAGATTTCGCAGTGAACTCAAGATGTGGAAGGGACATAAAGAAGATATTTTATTATCAGAGAGCGGATCCAACATGTCATCAAAGAATTGATGAAAATAACAGTGTAACATCCCAGGAAAATAAAGAATATGACATTTTCATATTTATTAATATTTTTGAATTAAATATTAATTTTATTTTAAAGGGGATGCTATATTCAATGGCGTACCGGACACGCAACAATGGGTTTCTCCAAAGTCTTATGTTGTACACAATACTGAGTCATACTAGAAAATAATAGTATATTATTATTTTAAATGGTAGTTAACGCCTAGTTGTTATAATGGCAGGAATGAATAGAACTAACTACAATATGATTATACATGTTTTTTAAATGTTTTTACATTTATCCAATAAAAGTTAGGCTTAAAATGTGAATGGATCTAATTTTAAGCATAAATACTCTAATATTCTTTAAAAGGTCGATTTACCATCTTTTGATGGTGAACTCTCTTTAAATCTATTTTTGGTCACTTTTATATATTCTATTTGACAAAATAAAATTATTCTTTAGAATCGGGATATCAAAATTTACTTTGGGTAAATTTTTAGTATTTTTCTAATAAAATTCTTCTTTTAATGAATAAGTGAAAAATATTGTATTTTAATTCAAAACTGCCTTTTAATCTAATTTATTTATATGGTTATATTATCTTTTTAATTGGTTTTAAAGAGTAATTGGATTTTATTTTTACCATTTAATCCAATGTTGGTCATTGGAAGTAATTTCACTTTGAAATTGGACATAAACAGGTGTCAATCTTTTGATAGTTATTATTTCTTAAAAACACGCTTTTTGTTTTGACAACGGGAATTAATTTTAAATTAATTAATGCAACTTATATGTTTTGAATTTGGTAAAATAGACATCATTTTTGAATTCGGAATATCAAATATAGTTTAGGCTGAATTTTTTGTATTTTTCTGAAAAACTTCAATTTTTGATGAATAGTGAAAACACTAAGTGGTAGTTAAAAACCCAACTTTTTCATTTAAATCAAATTTTACCGATTTTGTGAATTGAATTTCGAAAATC
Source organism: Viscum album (assembly GCA_963277665.1). NCBI lineage: Eukaryota > Viridiplantae > Streptophyta > Magnoliopsida > Santalales > Viscaceae > Viscum > Viscum album. Next base: position 1,259,828,438 of record OY728132.1, on the reverse strand, counting down.
TGACATAAGTGGTTGTTATCAGTAAGTAAAATGTGGTTCAATAAGATGAAAATAATTTTTGGTAAACAGTAACTTTTACTTTTATTTACCGCGGTTAAAGGTAAGTAGGGTAATTCAAGGTAAAAATAATATTATAATAATATTAAATTACCCTAACATGTGTCCTAATCCTATTAGTTGATAGATTTCTGACCATGGACATCCTTGGGTCGATTTTGGGACCCCATGGAGCTACTTAAGAGTGATAATGACACTTTGTATTAATTAATTTAAAGTAAAGATAAAAATGACATAAACATATATCTTTTAGTAAATCAATTTTTACATGGGGCTATATAAGTTATCTCTTCGACTATAAATATTCATTTGAAAGCTAAAAAGATTTCCTACATCATGGTATTTTGTTTATAATTTTTAGATATCAAATAAATAAAATTATTTATGACACAATAATGATGCAATGTTTACCTCATTAATGAATGATTTAAATAAATAAGATTATAAAAATTAAAACAATATCCAAAACCTGTCCAATTCTTGTTGGATGATTTCATTTCGAACATGAGTCGTCTTATTTTCAACTTTAATGAGTTTTGGACCTTTAGAAACCGAATATCATTATATAATAAAATAATATTTTCAAACTTTCCTAAAGAGTCTCTCCTCCCTCTTATAAAAAGTCATCACCTCTAACTCATTACTCACACCTCTCAAGCCACTTGGCCCGTCCAACCTTTGTCCAATTAAGCTCCATACATCCCTCTCTTCCACCTAGAAGTCTTACCTTAGGCAGAAGGCACTTCAAGAAATCATTTTGGTTCAAACCAAAGGGAGTTACCCGATTTAAAGGTAACGTCTTATCTTAAGTTCTTTTCTTTTATTTTACTTCTTCAACCCCCTAAAATCTTTTTATTCTTTTCTTTTATAACAACATCAGTATCCTCAATATACTAGGATTTTGTTATGAGAAGGATTTGAACTACACTTCCACACACCTCCATCTAATGGGTAAAGAACATACTGTTTCTGTGGACGGTGAACTATTGCCTCACGAAATGATGATTGTTCAGTCTTCTCCTACCACCTCTCATGGTGGCCATTATGATGGCACTGTATTTATATATAATATATATTGTGTTTGTGTTTTCTCTATTCTTTTGTGATTTTTTATTTTACAAACATACCTTTATGTTTTCCAATATGTGTAAACACGATAATTTCATTTGAGGAAGTGCGGACTATCGCTCCCTCAAGGTGATATGATTCGTTCATGACATACATGGAACGTATAAAGGATGGCTTTATGAAATTATGTAACATATATATATCTTATGATATTAGACTGGAATTATAATATAAATATGTATCATTAAGTTCTCATTTCATTAAATATGAAATAGAAATGAAAGTAGTGTTCATGCGTACGTACGGATTACCGTCTTCATGAACGGTGCATTTCATTTCTTATCTCCAAATGTTATTTACTATTATAAATACATATATATACTGGATATATATGATATCTAAATCATGAATATTATTCTGGATATAATGGAATTTTGACCACATGGACAATTTGTAATTATAACAAGTTCATTTTTGACTCGACAAAATGTCCAATATGAACTCAAATAATTAACTAATTGTTATAGCAAGGTAATAAGTGATATAAAAGGAATAATAAAATTGAAAAAAGGTTCTTAATCAAGTAGAAATTAACTTAAGTTTATTATTCAGGAAGAACAACGAACAAACGAGTCAAGTCGGATACGAGGTAAAGAGGGGCTTCTTATCTCACTTTTAATTTCGTGAGATTTCCATTGTTCACCACTTATTTATTGCATGTGGTGTATTGAGTGCTTCCATTTGATATGTATTATCATGATTCTCTTTATATTCATGGTATTTTGTGGTTCATTTAGTGGTTATTAACTTTTGGCCATACGACTCGATTGATTACGACGTGGTAAGGGGTTTTCATCTCCCTTCTTATTCTCGTGAGATTCATGTTATATTGCCACTATTTCTTTTTGTGTGGTGTGTGTACTGCCCATGATTATATTCATTGTGTAATATACTTTAATTTATGGGTAATTACATCTTCATTGTATGATTCTTCTTTCATGGGGTATATGTTTCGTATGTTACCAAATCGATAAGGGAACATTTCACCCTCCTCTTTTTAAAAGACTTCTTTTTGTTATGTCTTTTAATTTACATCTTCTAATGTTATATGTTCTTCTATGTCCTAATGTTGTAAATATTATGTCAAAGTGATGAGATGCATTTTTCTCTCTCATTAAATCATTTTCTTAATTTTAAAGTAACGTCGTTAAGCTGTCGAATTTTTGTAAGGGAACTTCTTAACCCAATTTCAATTCTTTGGGTTAAACATGTACTTCTTGATTATGTCGTGTTATAAATATGTGTGAATGACCTCTGATTGTTTTACACTTAATATCCACTTATATTGGGTGTATTTATATTTGTCACACATAATTATGTCATTGATTTATCCTTAATCTAATGGTACGATCTTTGTAAGGGATTTCGTCTCAATTTACATTCCATTGAAACTTATTTGTTGTTATGCACCAATTCACTTTTATATGGTGTATATACTGCCCTTTGAAATATTATATCATGAATATCCTTATTCTCGTGATATTATAAGTTTTAAAGATTTATTCTTCTAAATCTTTCTCATTAATGTCCATGTTTTAAAAATGGTTTTAATGATTTATTTATATGGACATTAATGTTTTAAAATGTTAATACCTTTAAAAGTTTCAAAGTTGTATGTGACACTTTGATTCAAAAATCTCTTTATTAAATGTTTTAAATGGTTTTGAAAATGGTTTTGATAAAGCATTGATTACGTCAATATCTTGAAATGATATATTGTGATTGCAATCTGGAAATGTTATCTTTCCTTCATGCTTGTTTTATGTTATGATTTATAATGGTACTTGGACATTTAACGGGTGGTTACGTGATAAACCAAATGATAAAGTGTCGTGATAAACCAGGACGGGTGGTTACATTATAACCTCCAATGCATTGGGTATAGAAGTCGGTCGTATGGCTATTCCATTTAGTTATATGTGTAGAAGTTGACCGTATGTTTATTCCATTTAAGTACATTTATGTCTCAAGTTACCTATATATTTGTTATGTGTGTTTTCTATGGGTTTTATGGTAATCTTTTGGTTACAGAAGGGTAAGCAATGATCTTTTATTCAGAGAAGAGTATTTACTACTTCATAAAGGTGAAAGTGTTACTTATGATAAAGTATTCATGATTTACTTGTTATTTTGAAAAACTAATAGTTTTCCTTCTTTGTGTATCCCTTAATGAGTTTTTTACTCATCCCAAATTTTTTGAAATGTTTTTCAGAGAACGTGAAGTGGAATAGGGACAAGGATGGGATCAAGAAAAAGTCATGATGTCTAAAACATAAAACTAGACATGTTTCTTTTTAAAAGTTTATATTTTATGAAAAAATGGATACTGAGTAGTAGTGTCTACATGTAATATTCAAGGTGATATGTAATAGTTATGGTCTAATTCTCTAAAACTCTAAACCTGAAAAGATCTTTAATATGAATTCTTGATTTAACTCAAGATTATGTAATGTTTAAGGTCGGATCCTTATAAAAAGAGTCAAATAAACAAGTCTCAATCGGCAAGATGATTGATGCTCAATATGACTTGAAAGGATTCTAAGAGCTGATCCAGACACGCATCATATCCAACATAGACAATAGGATCAAATCTAACATGTGCCGTGAAAATTTTACGGTTGTACAATCCACCTTTTGATTTGCTTTTTTCTTTTGTTCAAGTGTGTGTTGTAAGATTCTCTTTTATGACAAAGTTGAATCGGGTTCTAAGACACGCGAACCCCAATGACCTATTTAAGGGATTTCCGATTCATTTGTTTGGAGAGATAAATTTGGAATAGAAATCAGTCTAATTTCATATTTTTCTCTCATCTTTCGTGTTCTTCATGTGTAGGGATTCTAAATAGGATCTTGCAAGTTGAAGAAAGATAATCCCCTTATCCTTTTTCATAAATATTATTGTACTACCATGCTTTCAAATGTTTTTGCAACTTTTCTGGATTCTCTTAAGTGTCTGAGAGGCCTTCATCGACAACCAACTCACCAATGATATCAGAGCTACAAGCCAAACCACTAGCGGGAAAACCATCACTAGATCATTATTATAATAAAACAAGTTTATCAATAAATATATATGAAATTGGAATAACACATAAAACCTCCTAAATATTATAACAAATTATCAAATTGATCGATAATTTAACAATAAATGACAATATAACACAAAACAATAAAAACAATGATAAATAATAACATAAACATACAATTCTGACGTAATACTATTAATACAATGATGCATGACATCACGTAAGGTTGGAAAATTTTAGAATTACCACTTCTCATTCTCACCATCATGGGTACAGAAAAAAAAAACAGACCTAGAAGCCTGCCCAGCCCGCAGGTTGAGAAGAGGCGTTGTTGTCTACGTTTTTGGGCTCGGCAAAGAATTGTGGAACAGTTCCACCGCAAGCAGATCCTGAAATCTGAGAACCGCCCGCGGGGGCTGCAGTAAAGCTCTCTGTTTCGAACCCCCACAGGTCATTTGATGCGTGCTTGTTTGGGGGACTGCTTCTAGTCCTAACAGATTTTGTGGCTGTGTTCCTGGACGGCACTTGTGGCCTGGGTTCTCCAGCAAAAGCCTGCCATGCCTTTGAATCTGGGCTTTGGGACATGTTCCCAAGAGGATCTCTATTTGGCAATGCAGCTCTGGCAGCCACGGCTTGTTTGAGCTCCTGAATCTCCTGTCGCTGTGATCGACAAATAGCTGAGAGCTTTTCATACTTGGAAGCTATTTCAGCCTTTTCCAAGCTCGTTCGCTGCAGCTGTTTTTTCAGCCTTTCTACCTCTGCCTCCTGTGATCGTTCATTCCCTAACTGGGTGTTACTAACATGTTCCGGGCTCAGTTTACTCACATCAAACTCCGCAACAAAGCTATCAAAACTCTCATTTTGAGACACAATTGCATTCACAGATTTCAACAGCTTCACTTCAGAGCCTTCTTCATTAAATTTAGTCCCCTTGGGCCTCTCGGGTGTCACCGAGTCTTTGGCATGTTGAGTGGCCCAAAAGGCACCTAGAGGTCCACCATCTTCTCCCACGGCAATGGGTGCAGAACTCTGAGCTGGCTCTTTTGATGAAGGTGGGGGTGGTGGAGTTCTGCGTGGCATTGGGGAAGGCTTATTTGCAGGTTTTAGAATACCTGTGAATATTTCAGTTTAACGTCATCTTAACAAAAAAACAGAGAGAGAATGGTAAGGTTTGAGTTTCATTCGAAACCAATCCAATTGTGTGTATAACGAAAAGCAGGCCAAGTCTTGGAATCAAGACGGCTAAACAAATTGTGCGGCTAAATTTATTTTTAATATGCTCAAAAAAAATTCAACAAATAAGTGGTGCTTGTTTTGTTTCTGAAAAAAATTAAGTGATGTTTTGTTCTATTTCTGAAAAAACAGTGGCACTTAAATTCCTTGAAAAATCACTTAAATAATTAACACATCACTTTTTCATTAAACAATCTTGAAATACTCTCCATTTGACAACACTAATTGAAAACTGCTTATGGCACTTTACCATTTACGATCAAGCAGTTTAAAAAATACTCTGTAATGTTAAAAAAAATACACCTAAATTCCAGAAGAAAACGACTTAAATAAATGACAAAAAAACATTTTTCAGTAAGGATTCTGGAAACACAAACAAAAGCATTTATCATAATAAGTGACAAGTGTTATCAGCAGAGGAGGAAATTCGGGTTTTCACCGGACAAGTTCGTGCCAGGTTGGCCATCCTGTGAATCCATTTAAGTTCGACCCTAACCCAACACATTTAGTTAAAACGGGGTCAACCCTAACCCAACCCGCCGACCAGTTTGATTTTAAATATATAACAAACACCATCATGACATGTCCAACTAGTTAATATCACATAAACTCTCAATGATCCAACTAAATTGAATTATCCCATTTAAATTTTAAAAAAAAACTAATTAATATGAAATGTATGTTGCAACTCAACCCTATTAAACCATTTAAAATAAAAAATTTGTTATAAACATGTTGAATTATTTCAAATTAAGTTGATTAGAAGAATAAAATATATTGTAAAATTAATTATTATTATATTTTTAATATTTTATAATATCATTAAATTTTTAATTGGGTTACAAAGGTTGGACGGATAGGGACAGTCAACCCAAACCCAGCCTAGATGTTATTCGTGTCAGATTACTCAACCCGATTCCAACCCAAAACCCCATTCATGTCTAAACCAAACCCGTTAACTCAAGTCACATCATGCTGTGTCGGGTTCAGAATTGTTACCTCTAGTTATAAACAATTTCTAACAAGTGTCATCAAACGAAACCTTATACAAAAGCATTTATCATAAGTGATTAGTGCTATAAGCACTTTAATACCAGAGTTATCCAATGCAAACTAAACAGTCAGGAAACACTTCAACGTAAGTGATAAGTGCTCAATCTCAAACACAGCCTAAGAAAAGATGCAATATAATCTCTTGAAAAAAAGGGCGCAACGTGGTCTGATAAAGCCCCCGTGTTAAAACAGAAAAAATGGAAGAAGACCTCACATTCAGTAATGTCAGAAGCTGCTTGGACCATTTCAGGTGATCTGTCGGGTAGTGATTTCTGCAAGCTCGCAGGTAATTGCTCGTTGACACGAAACCACACCTATCACCGCAAAACAAAAAAATATATATAGCATCAAAAAACAGAAATGAGGTCTGATAGCCTAGATTTACTGTGTATTCATATTCTAAAACTAACCTAAATTCATGGAGATGAATGGCCAATCAAGCAAAGCGCTTGCCTGAGTGATGTCTGGTCTGTCAACCGGTGAAGGCTGAAGCATGTCCCTTATTAAATCGGCAATAGATGAGCTATATCTTGGTAACTCTGGAATTCGGTAGTTACCATTCAAGACCTGTAGCTTTGATTCTCCATCAAATGCGGACTTAAAGTAACAAATGCGAAAGAGGAGGCACCCCAGAGCCTGCAAAGTCAAAAGGGTAATTTACATCACATCGAAGAGGAAAGGCTTCATGCAACAAGAATTTGGATAAATATTGTAAATAAGATTGGGCTGCCCGGTACATTAATAATAAAAATATACAACTTACCCAGATGTCAACCTTCTCATTAATAACTTCTCTCCGGAACAAATCCCACATCTGGGTTAAAAAAAGATGACAAGAAGGGTAAGCTATTTAAACACAAATAATATAATTTAGAAGAAGAAAAAACATATTTCTCAAGAAAACCTCTGGAGCTCTATAGGCAGGTGTTGTGTGCTTCCGGATATTATCTTCCTCAATGCCCATCTCTTCAGGTTTCTCAAAGCGCTTGTGATTGGTAGAGGTGCTTCCAAAATCACACAGTTTCCATAATCCATCAGAAGCCAACAAAAGGTTTTCAGCTTTTAAGTCTCTGAAAATAGAATCCAAAGCAGGAAAAAAGAAAAACTAAGCATCAGTTGGAAAAGCTTGGGATCAGCAAAATAAAAGCAAGTCACAAAATTTTGACTGGTAAAATAATTTAGTCAAACAGTGTGGGATAATACAGCAGATCAACCCATCCATTTATAATCATTTCAACGGAAAAATGAGAGCAGGGGAAGAAATGGAATAATCGAAAATCTATATCATTTGCAACAAAATAATCCCAGCATGCTTCCAATTAAAGAAACAAAGGCATCACACCCTTGCTAAAATACAGTCCGGTAAATTGTACAATTACTAGCTAGGCAATAATTGCAGCCTAAAATATACAAAAAAATCAGACAATGAAGGACAGGTGCACTTACCATGTAGCAAAAAAACACTGCTCATCATATTAACAAAAACTAGGGTTCATAATTTAGCAATAAATTAATGATTTATCATGAGACAAAAGCTCACAATTTCCCACAATTTTTGGGGCCATAGAAACACAAGCAAAAGGCAATCAATTTCCAACCAATATAAGGATGGAGCGCTGATAAAAATGGAGAGAGAAAATCAGCACCCAGTTTCTTACACCCCATAACAAACATTGGGCAAAATCAACTATTTTCTGTATAAAATTTAAAATTTTATTAAAATCGCCATAGATTCTTTATAGGTGTGAAAGATGTGTGAAAAAATGGGCGTGAAAAAAGAAATTCTCCAAGAAAAATCCTACAAAACAATTATGAACCAAAAAAGTTCGCAGGTAAACCATATTTTCTCACCGGTGAGCAATGGGCGGAGACTGGCAATGCATAGCAAAGACAGCATTACATATATCCCGGAAAATTGAAAGAACCTGTTTCTCCTCAAAATACCCAGCTCCTCTGCTCTCAATCACACTAACCAAAGATTTATCACAAAATTCCATCACAAGAAAGGCTTCTTTTGTTCGTCCCATGTCCACGATGGTATCAGCACAAAGAGTAACAATATTAGGGTGCCCCTTTAACAATTTCAGCACTGCGGCCTCCTTCATCACCAGCTCCAATGATTCCTTGTCATTGCATATTATGTGCTTCAAGGCATATTGCTTCATAGGATGTATAACATCCCGAGCCAAGTAAACGCATGAAAACCCCCCCTCAGCAATAGCATTTCGGACATGAAGTTTAAGTATCCCAACATCAATTGAGCGACCTTCCAGTCCATTTTGTTCTTTAGGCATAAAAGGGAGCCTCCACATGATTGGTATTGATATGACAAATAATCTGGGAATAGAATTTTTATAAAAAAACATTTAAACAAATAAGTCGCATGCACTGCCTGGAATAAACATGGGAAAACGGTATTGAAATCAATATAATCATTCTTAATCCATGCATGAGCTAAACCATTCTCATACTGCATAGAAACACCATATCATCAATTTACTTGCTTATTGCCTATGTAAATTTAAACCCTAGACATAAGGGTCAATCAACAACTGACAATAACAAAAAAGGATCAAACAAAAATATATAATCCAAAGATAACGATAAGAGGTTGGGAAAGAATATTAAAAGCTAACCAAGATGCACGGTCCTGATTCAACAACCAAGAGAATAGCGGTCCAAGATAAATTGTGCATGTTCTGTACCAGGAATAATAGTACGGATTTGTGCATCTTGGATTGAAATTTTAAAAATGAGCGCAAAAAAAAAATCACAGATATGTGATCAGGCAACATCATCATCAGAAACGCTAAAACCAGAGCATGTTAAAAATCCCCAATGAGTTTAGCAGCACGGAACGAACTGAGCTTATCAGTAAAGCCTAGACGACGTCTCGTCTGAAGCGAATCAAGTGTCACTGGCAAAGCCATAAGATTGAACGCTAGTCCGATTAGACTCGTGCAACTATCATTCCACACGTTAACATAAAAAACATTTCACTAATTCGAAAACCTCCACTGCGAAAAATATAAACTGGATCCATCCCATGTTCAAACTGCGCAGATCAATACCACATGATCCAAACAATCTGAACATGCAAACTGAAGCCCTTGATGTATAACGACGCGGTTTAAAGTACGATGTTCACGATCAAGAGCACAAGCTGACAGAAAATAGTCCGAAACCAACAACAATCTCGCAACAATGATCCTCAATAATCTTATGGTAGGCATCGAGATTGGATCGATTTAGAGATAAAACCGAACCTGAGGAGGCTGGATTGATGAATAAGATTGACAGAAGCCGGGATGAAGTGGTGCTTGGAAGTGCAGGATCTGGTTCGTCGCTTTGAGAATGAAAAAAAAAATGGCCAAAAGAAGAGATGCGAGACGAGGTGGGGACTTCCCCCGACTAACCCGGCGGTAAAACGCGAGACTTTAACCTGATTAACAATCTCGGGTATAAAAAAAAAATCAAAAAAAATATATTGTTTGAATTATCAAATGTGCCCTCCGACTTGACCAAATTCACGCACCGCGGATGAGGTGTGGGCATCCTTACCCGTTTTGACATGGCGTTGTATCTTTCTTAACAAATGAATTTTGAAAAAATAAATAATATTATGTTATGTGATGACAAGGTTATTATGTATGTCACAATTTTGAAGTTTGCAATTTTTTGAAGGGTTTTTATCTCTTTGCACGGTCACAGCACAATTAGGGCAAACCGTGCAGAGGGTCAGAGTAGACTGTGCAAATTGTTTTTCCCTTGGGGCTGAGATGCACGGTTGGACATAATCGTGCAAAGGAAATATGCACCGTAAGATTATGACCTTTCTAAAGATGTCTCATACTTGTTTTTAGATAATCTTTTACCCTTCTTTTGATTATATCTGGTTAGGTATTGCTTTGGGGTTTTTTAAGTGAATTTGGAGAATTTTGGAAACTCATGGGGTTGTGCATGGTTGGCGCACAGTTAGGGCAAATCATGCAGTTTGACTCAAAAAAACATGTGCCCCATTTTGAGCCACAAAAAGGAGATGCGGTTTGACCAAACCGTGTGACAATCCTCCCCAAACTATGCACTCTTCAACAGAGGGGATTTATATGGTTTGACAAACTGTGCGTCCACCTAGGAGTAACCATGCACCCTAGACAGCAGGTGTGCACAGTTAAGATGCACGTTTTTTCAAACTATGTGGCCCGTCCAGGAAATTGTGTGCACAAGATTTTAAACCCCCGAAAATTTAATTAAAATTTCCCGAACCCCCGGTTTACATCCCTAATCACCTTTATTCGACCTAATACGATTTTCACTGCTTTTGGAGGCTACGAAGAGGGTTCCAAGGCTCCTTGAACCCCTTCTTGTGTGAATCAAAGATTTGGTGGAAGGAATCAACCTCCCTTCCGATATGTGATCTCTTGTTTGTTTAGGTTTCTCTCTCTCTCTCGTCTTTCTTCCTCCTTTGAGAGGGTTGAATTCCTCCGTTGTTGATGATTTAGATCCAGGTTTTAATGGATCTCGTTTCATTGGAACTTGATCCTAGGTTTTGATCCTAGATATTCCTCATCGTTGTGATTTTGATCGTTTTACATTAAATTAAGGGCTACGGTTTGGTGAGCGTTCGTCAACAATCTTGAGATAGGTGGTCTAATTGTTAATTCACATAGTTTTGATATTGTTCTTGTGTGGTAGTTGTATTTGTTGCATTGCCATGTTGTGCAATTGCATTTAAATTACAAAAGTTGATTGTTTTCCCTTAAATTGAGAGGCCCTTTACAGATTCCATTAGACCCATTGGAGACTACGAGACAGAGCTTGATGACAACCCATGGAGTGTGCCAATTACCTTGAAATGATGATAAATGGAATGTATAAGGGAAATTGTGGGTTTATGAAATTGAACTAACATACTACAAATACGCCCTTTATCAGCGCTAAAAATGGCTTTTAACAGCGCTAAAAAATCGTTGTTCAAGCCGGCGAAGATAATAGGGGGTTCACTTTATCAACGCTTAAAAAAGCGCTGATAAAGACCCCTTTTATCATCGCTAAAAAAAAGCGCTGATAGAAGGGGCCTTTTATCAGCGCTTTCGTTTTAGCGCTGATAGAAGTTAAAAAAATAAAAAAATTACAAAAAATTAAAAAAAAATTACAAAAAAATTACAAAAAATTAAAAAAATCATGCCAATCCGGCGGGGGGGCTTTTAATAGCGCCTTCCACCCCCTCCAGTGCACCGCAGACAGCACCTCCACCCTTTTTCAGCACTAGCCCCCCACATCCAACAGGTTTTGAACTCGAGACCTCCCCCCTGCGCGCCTAAGCCCTTACCACTACCCTGTTTTGATTTGTTTGATATTTCATGATATCTCTCTCTCTATATATATATATAGTTACATTTATTCGTATAGTAATATATATTTATATTAATATAACTATATAGTTATATTAATATATATATAGTTATATTAATATATATATATAGTTATATTAATATATACATATAGTTATAGTAATATATATAGTTATATTAATATATATAGTTATATTAATATATATATAGTTATATTAATATATATTTAGTTATATTAATATATATATATAGCTATATTAATATATATCTTTATTTATATATATATATATAGTTATATTTATTCGTATAGTAATATATATTTATATTAATATATATATATATATAGTTATATTAATATACATATATAGTTATATTAACATATATCTCTATTTATATATATATATTTCGTTATATTTATTCGTATAGTAATATATATTTATATTAATATATATATATATACATATAGTTATATGAATATATATATTTATAGTGATATTAATATATATATTTATAATGATACTAATATATATATATAGTAATATTAATATATATGTAGTTATATTAATATATATATAGGTAGATTAATATATATATATATATATATATATATATATATATATAGTTAGATTAATATATAGGTATATAAATATTCATATATTTGTTTTTTTAAATAAAATGGATATTAGTTATTATTTAAATAAAGCTAATATATTTTATATGTAAATATATTTTATTATTTATATTTATAATTAATTTTTATGTGTGAATATATAAAAAATATGTATATATTATTATATATTTGATTATAAATAGCAATGAATTATAAAAAACGATAAAATTTTAAAGACATAATATCAATATGAATGTAATACCTTGGAATAAATTCAGTCCCCACAAAAAAAAGTCAATAATACCCCCTTAAACGAGGCTGAAAATCCACAAAATGTTAAAAAATCGGGATACCCCGACTAAAAACTCACTTTTGGAGGCCTTCTGGGCCTCTTTTGGCCTCGAAAAACCTTTGACTAGGGTCCTCCCAAGTCACAACGACGTAGAGCTTGTCGCAGGCTTCGATTTGATATGTGGTAGAGCTCAAACGGACACCCAGATCAAAAGTTATGGCCGTTTGAAGTTTGAGTTGCGTTTTCAACATATTTTGGATCTTTTTTTAATTTTTTTAATTTTTTTAGTCTTCAAATTGTTATTAAATGACTATTACTCTATAATAACTCACAAACTATTAATTAAAAATATTTTTTTTAATTTTTTAAGAAGTCATTTTCACTAAATATCTTATATATTAAGTATATTAAGTGTAAGTGTACATTTATACTTATCTAAAATATATTTAAAAATTATATATTATATTTATATCAATATAACTATATTTATATATTAATATATTAATATAATTTTTTTAATTTTTTTTGAATTCGACCCTTTATCAACGCTACTGAACAAGCGCTGATAAAGGGGGGGAGCTTTATCAGCGCTAAAAAAAGCGCTGATAAAGGTACCCCATTTATCATCTTTTTTTCGTTAGCGCTGATAAAGGGGGGCGCTAAGAAAAACTGTTTTTGTGGTAGTGCAAATCTTTAGTGCATGTTTGATAATGAGATTTAATGGGTTAATTGGCTTAACCTTGAAGGGTTAACGAGTTGTATAATAATTGATGATAAATGGATTAATGAGTAAATTGTTCATGTTGTTCTTTGTGATAAAAGTAGCGAACCATGACTGTGTTTGATAAATGAATTGGTACACCTAACTGAAAATGGTTGATAAATGAGTTATGAAAAGAGAACCCTGATATGTGTATATGCATGTGAACGATGAGTTGTGGGTCAGAGACTGATGCTCCAAATACTCATGGGGTGCTAGACTGTTGCTCTAGGCCCTCCTAAGATATATATGTTTATATGTGAATATGAACAATGAGTTGTGGGTCAAAGACTGTTATTCCAAATACTCATGGGGTGCCGGACTACTGTTCTAGGCTACTGATGCATGAATGAAATTGGAATTATATTGAATAATGAAAGCCCATGAAAAGAGTAAAATGTAAAATCTCTATGGTGTATGGTTCAGACTCCTACATGGACAGAAGCGGGTATAATGTGGTTGACTAAAGAATAATAAATGTGAAACATGTTTACTTTTATCATTTGATATTTATTCTTTATACAACTGCATGCACTGTCTAGACTGGATATTGCTTTAGACGTCATTGGTGGTAGCCTACTGAGTTGTACTCGCATCCTACTCGGACCATCTGATTGGTACTCGAATAGATTTCGTGTTTGCAGGATAGGATAAGGGTAAGAGCCCTATGTTAGACGATTGAGTTGTGATTCAAGATGGAGCATGGACGAGGGAATTAAACATGGTGTCGGGACCCACTTGGGAGTTGTCAATGTGTATTTATTTTGGGTTTTCAGTAGACACTTGACACTTGTATGACATGACATATTCACTACTTTGGTTTATGGTCATTTTCCCTGTTTTGTATCTATTCATATGTGGTTTGGTTGATTATTGATTATTGTAGTATCCTGGTTATATTGCATATTGATTTCTGATGTTGTGTTGCTTTGATAAAGAAGGTATATTCTCTCATTACAAAAAAATCGCATACTAGTAGCGGTTTAAACCGCCGCCAAATGTTTCTGCGACGGTTTCTAGAAATCGCCGCTAAAGTTGGTGTTGAAATCCAACCTGCATCAGTTTCTTCCATTTAGCAGCGGTTTCTAGGAATCATCGTAGAACGTTTATGTAGCGGTGGTTTAAACCGCCACTATATCCCCAATATTTTTTGTGACGAAAAATTGCCGCTAAAATGAAAAAACCATCGTTAAGAAAAATCGACATTATATAGCGACGATTTAAACTACTGCTAAAAAATACTGCATCTTTAGCAGTGGTTTAAACTGCCGCTAAATAACGATTTTCAAAAAAAAATACAGCTGTAATATCTACATCCCCAAAACAACCAAAGAAAAACAGAACCCAATATACCATAACAAAATTTATCCATCCCACCTCCAACAACCATTAACAAAGATCACATTTCAAGTACATAAGAATCAATCTATTATCTAATAACATCACAATACACATGATCAAGAACAAAATATAAACAAGGGGCTCAATAAGGTTGTAACCATAACCTTTGAAATCATTATATATAAAGTTTCATAAGTTTAGTTTGATATCATCTCTGAATCCAAAGTGAACCCTAATCACTACCTGATGAACTTTTCTTGACACCCTCTCGCTCTCTGTCTCCATTTCATGCTACCGACACCTGCATGACAATTATATTGAAAATCAAACAATGTTGAATATTTAAATTTAAACTTAAAACCAATAAAAGTTTGTGTACTAAATGATTTTAAAGTTGTGTGATTCACTTACTCACTACCAGCCATCGATGCAATATCACTGACGACATATCCAATCATCTTTTGATATAATCCAACGCTTTATGCAGAGCGACAACCTTTACATCTTGCATCTTTATATGATCCCCCTATTCTTGAATTGTGCTTTGCATGACAACAAACTCCCTCTTTCCAAATAATCCTATGGCATCATCTGTTGGGACCCTATAGTAGTCAAAAAATTCATGCAAAAAAAAAAAAGAAACAATAATAGATGCACAATAATGCCAAACAAAATATACATAAATATGATAATGAATGACTACATATATAACATAAGTGATTGATAAATGAATGGATGACTACACATACAATCATTTTGTCCTTCAATCATGTCATTTTTCTGCTCCATCATTACTTCATATACTTCATCCACCCTTGTAAGACTAATATTTTCAATGTCATAATGGACAAATAAGTTTGCTTCTTGCTGTTAATGAGATTTAATGTCAGAGATCAAATCTTTGACTTCACCACCCATATCATACAAGTCTCTTTGTTTTACATGAACAACTACACTCCATCCTTTATCTGCGACATCTTCCACATAATATAACATTTTCTCTTGCGATGATAAGATATACAGATAATGCAATTCATGGTCACAAACATCCATCAAGCAAGAGAAGTTCATATAAGTAAATTGCAAGGAATCTCTTTTAATACCCCTATTAATATCCACCCAATTTCATTTGAATAAAACAACTGAAAAATGTATGTGGTATTTTAATTCGATAATATCAATCAACTTTCCATAGTATCCTACTTTGGAAAATATAAATATACCATTATTATATGTTTTTGAAAGAATGTATCTTTATCCTTATTTTTCATTATAAAAATTGTCAGAGCATACTTTCCATCCTCATATGGCCAGAGATCATGCTTTATGTTCATTATTTGTAAGTCATTCTGAGCATTGAACTGGTGCTTCGATTTTCCATGCTCATTAAGCAATGTGAAGATCAAATCATCATAAACATTCTTCTCAATATGTATAACATCAAGATTATGCCACAATAAATTAAATTCTCAATATGAAAGTTTGAAGAATATACTTTTTTTCTTCCATTGTTGCGTTCTAATTTCACTTGATGATGCACTTTGAACTCGTTTCCCACTATCATTCAAATGATGCAACTTACCAAATTCCATTTCAACATTTCCAAGTTTTTCTAATATTTTAGAACATATAAAAAAGTTTATAGGTGGTCTATGATCAATAGAAACGTTGAATTTTGACTTGTTTAGTTGAAATCTATGAGATGCATTGAGAAATATTTGATGACACAAGAAACACCATTTTTTATTGTGAGTTAGTCATTCGGGATCAAAATCAAAGTTACAAACAGGACAAGCTAAACCCGTATAAGTATTCCAACCAGCTAAATTCCCAAGTCCATAGAAGTCACTAATGGTCCACATTAGAGCAATTTTCATTTTGAACATTGTTCTAGAAGATGCATCATATGTCTCAACACAGTTTGTCCATAACTCTTTTAATTATTCAATTAGAGGCTACAAGTATACTTCAATATCATTTCTAGGCATTGTTTTTCCAGGAATAATCATCAAAATGATAAAAGACGTTTGTTGCATACACATCCATGGAGGCAGATTGTAAGGGATCGAAACAATCGACCAAATGCTATAACTGGTGCTCAAAGTCCCAAATGGCTCGAATCCATTGACAAAAAATTCCAATCACACATTCCTAGGATCAGATGAGAAATCTAGATGTAATAAATCAAATATATTCCATGATTATGAATCTCTTAGATGTCGCATTAACCCATCATTGTTATTATCTATAAAATTCCACTTCACGTGCTCAATAGTTTTTAATGACATGAATAATCTTTGCAATCGAGGCTTTAAAGAAAAGTAATGAAAAACCTTTACATGTGCGTTCCTCTTCTTATTATTCATAGTAGTATATTGATTCAAACTTCCAACATTTCCCATTGACTGCCATTTAAAAGAAGAACATTGTTTGAAATCTTGTATGCTTGAATCCTCTCCCCAATAAAGCATGCAATCATTGGTACAAGCATGTATTTTTGTATAATTTAGACTAAGTTTGTTAACAATTTTTTTTCATATCATAATAAGACCCGGGGATCTTAGCTTCAGTAAATACATCACACACAAATTCCAATATCATAGACATCACCTTATTTGTAATTCCACATAGGCATTTGATATGGTACAACTTCAGAAGAAAAGAAAGTTTTGAATATTTCAAATATCCACCATACAACTCTTGATTTCCATCATCAACTAAACCATGAAACACATTTGAATTCTCATTGAAGTTCTCTCTTACATTATAGTATCCATAGAATCAAGAGAAGGATCCAATGATATGTTACAATCTTGATCTGGTTGTCTTATAGTCCCCAAAACATCACTTGTCAAGTTTCTATTTGTAGCACCCTCAACTATTTGTTCTGATATATTTTGATGTTGATATTGTTGTCTTGAAACACCGAATGCATCTTTTATAAGTTTTTTCATTTCATTATCCACTGTTTGATGAAGTTTGGAGCTCATTCTGTTGATTGAAATAAGTGCTCAAACTTTCTATAATGTTCACTTCTCCATGCCAAATCCAACAAAAATATTGAGAAAATAATTGATTTAATATCAAGTGTTCATAAACTTCATTTCTCTTCAACCATCTTCTAAATTTATATTTAGGACATAGACATCTTATTCTCTAATCAACAAATCAATTGGAAATTGAAAAATCTAAAAACTCCTCCAAACCCTTAGCATACCTAGGTGTGTTCCTCGGTAATATGATCCAGCTTTTATCCATATATATCACAATGTGCCTACACTTAATGAAAAAAATTAAAACACATAAGTATTAATATGTAGGTAAAGAGATAAATGGAAGTGAAAAAAACACAACCCAAGTAGTTATAAGAAGAGTCATATAAGTACTAAAAAAGTCAAAGTAAAAAAAGGAAATCATTCATGGATAGTATTATGTAAAATAGAATCAAGAGAAAAATAATACAATCATTAAGAAACATAAAAATACGCATCAATAAAAATCATCCCCTCACGGGATCACAAGTCTCCTTGGAAATAACTATAGTCACATGAGGGTTTCACACATTTATAAAAACATTTTTCTTAAAGTGTCAATCAAACTTTCATAAAGGGCTTTAGAATCCAAGCCATTTTCACACCATTTGAAAACTACATTTCAAATGCTATTTGAAAATCATTTATCAAACCGCACATTGAAAACCAATTTAGAAATCTAAATTTTTATATAAAATCACTTTTAAAGGAAAGAGACCCCTCTTTAAAGGAAGTCAACTACTATCAATCACCCATTTTTAAAGACCAAACTTTCACATTTTTAAAAAATTTCAAGCCACCATGAGACTTATGGTCTCAAAACCATTTAAAAAATATTAAAGTCCAACTACCATCAATTCCTAAAATATGGCTCTAAAACAACATACACACATTTTAAAGACAAAACTAGTGTCGAACACCCCTTTAAAATATACATATGTGTGCCATATGATATCAATCATATATGATATTTTGATTTAATGATGGAAGTAATATCTGTAACATAACATTTTTATAAGGTATCACATAATAAAAAACATACAATTGGATAAGATGATAACCAATATTCAATCAACCAAAAGAAGCATATCATAACCAAATTTAAGGGGGACTCATAAATTAAAGGCAATTATCATGAAACTTCTTGAGCAATCCATCTATCAGATGCTTGAATCGACTCATGATGTACCAGAGGGGAATTCTGAATCTGCACGGGCTATCAAAAAGTGCTAGGGTATCATATACATACAATGGGAATTGTTTCTCCCTTAAATTAGTGTAAAATAAACAATATAAAACTAGTGAATAACCAACTTGACCAGTACATACGTCATACGTCCACATAAAATTAAATATATATAAATAATACATAAAGTATTAAGGCAATGTGAACAAACAATTCCTACACTCACCCTAGTTATTTCCCCCATACAAGGTATAAATCCACCTCTAATATTCCTTTGCTTTCTCCATAATCAGATATAGTGCACCAATGATAAATTAATGAAAGTAGTAAAATTCTAGTTGGCCAATTTAAATCAAATAAAGGTCCACATACCTGACCGTTTTTAATAGTAAAGTTTGATAAAATAAAGTAATGGGCACCACATGCCAAATGTGAAAAAATAATGTTGACCTCAAATCAATCAATAAATACATCCAAAAGAAGGATGATGTAATGAAACTGAAATTATAGATATATATGAGCTACAACTATGTAAGAATTCCAAAGATAAACCACACCCCAAGTATAAACTATAAAATAAATATCCATTTAGTTCTAGTTTTAACTACATTATTAGAATATGGGTTTTTATTACTAATCTCATAATGTAACAAAATATCCAAAACAATTTTTATAAATGTTCCTTTTATATTATTTAAATATAAACAATCACCATAAAACATTTATTTTGAAATCACACACACTATATGAATCAAAATTATTTAATTATAAAGTTCATTTAAAACCAATACTTAAAATTATTTAGAAAATCAACACACACTAAAAGAATTGAAAGGGAAATAAACAAAGTTACCTTGTCATAGATAATGTGTGGAAATAAAAAGAATCAACATATGGGGTATTTGGAAGATCTATCATACATTAATAGATTTATAAATATCTAAAATTTTCCAAACAAACCTTTCAGTTATATTTTTGAAGCCAATAGAGAATGATTCCATTTTTTATATTTTTAATCATGTTCACTTACACATATATATACTCATATTTATCTTGATGTACCTATTCACATATTGTAATGTGGATTTTACACATAAATAAATACATGTGCATAACCATTATATATATATATATATATATATCAGTGGATGTTTTATGAAAAATTGAATTTCCATTAAAAACCCAATTTTTAAAGAGAGAATGTTCCATCACATTGTATTTCCAAAATCTATTCCAAATTTTTTTCTAAATATATTGTAAAAAAATTATAAAAATTCTAGTTTACAAACACTTTTGAAAAATCAATTCAATTTTCACTTATGGATTGAAAATTCATAAATAAAGATTTCAATTTATTTTCTAAACCAAATGGGGTCATACTATTTTTAAACATCTCAATTAATTTTAAATAATTATTTCAACACTTTTTAGATACTTGTTATATCATGTTCTACATGAGATTATAATTAAAGGAATTATGCCAAATGAAGAACACCATGAAACCTTTATAAAACCCAATTTAAAATTCATAGAAAGGCATAATTAATTAAAATAAATATTTAGAGAATCATGCAATAAAGGGTTCATAAATTTAATGCTTAATCATGGTAAATCCTACCTCAAATCAATGGTGCAAGATCCGGAACACGTCACCTTTGATGGTGTACAACCAAACAAGTAAGAAGAGGTCTCTACGTAGCCTAATCACTGATGAATCCACAAAAAATGGGTTAAATTAGTATCATAGGGTTCTTTTGGAAGATGTGCATTGATGAGAGGGAATGAAAATTAAATAATAAAGAAGAAGGTTACCCATAGGATCTCATATGACTATACCTCCAATGTGGGCTTGAGAAAAGGCGACGAATCAGGGGAGGGAGAGGGATCATGCTTGAGCGAGGGAGGGGGAGACCAATCAGGGGGCTATGACTGTAGCGCTGAAGAGGGATCGGGGGGCTCAACCTCAGAGGGATCAGGAGATAGTAGAGAATCAATTAGGGGGGAAAAAATGGTGCTAGGGTTTAGGGTTGGGGGGGGGGGGTCTTGGGGGAGTTAGTAGAGAAGGATGGGCACAGGGAGAAGTGTTTTTTTAATAAAAACATAATATTTAGTAGTTATTTTTAAAAAACTACCGCAAAATCATTTAATTTTTTACCAATGGTTTAGTAAACCACCACTAAACAACGATTTTGTTTTAGTGTCTCCATGTTAAATATTAGACCCTCATTGCTAGTCAGAAACCTTTGGCATATGAAAAGGCGCATATGAGGTCATGTGCCAAACCAAATCGGTGTGTAATGTCCCAACCTAGATGCCACTGAAATGGTGCCCCGAGTTGGTTGGTTACTAGGACTCAAGTGAACCTCCCCATACACCATAGGCTACTTACTAGTAGCGAGGACCTAAGGTGTGATAGTGGGGAGACTATGCCCTCATATCAGAGTAAGCGAACAAAATAAATAGCTAAGTATCATATAAAATAGAAAGTAAATAGAGTGTGGAAGTAATAAATAAAATGAAATAGAACATATTGTAATAATAAATGAAATTATGTAAAATCTTAAACAACTATGCATACAATACAACACTGGTCACCCACTAGGCCAATCATACATATACAAAAGTACAAAAGAAATTGAAAATAAAAGTGAAGGGATCTAATACTTTATCCAAGTCAGACCAGATTCCCAGTCTCTAGACACTGTCGAACTATAGCAGCCCAATCATAAGAACCCACATGAGCATCCCCACTCGAACATGAAACTCTGGGCCTCAACCCTATCCACCATGAAATTGTGCTCAACCTGAAAAGCATACATAAGGTCTACACATACACCGAGGTGCACGTGTAGGGGTGAGAAATAATCTCAGTAGGCCACCCAGAAAAGAAACATATAAATGTGATGCTATAAGTGTATGAAAAAGAAATGTGCTCAGCCTAGCTGGAACACAACTAAAAAGATGGTAGAACCAATAACATGAGACCACAATCGGACTTAAGGTCCATAATCCCTGTGAACTGGGTAAGCGCCACCATGGATGTATATATCTATATACGAATACATTTATTATCCCATACCTATACATATATACATAAATATGAATATTCATGAGTAAGTGAAGTCAAATAACATGAAAACCAATCTACAGTTGATCCTTGGGTCTGTAATCTTGATCTTCTGAACATCTTGTGCATGGTAATTGAGCTGGATATCATGACACTCAATCCATGTATTATTAAGTCAATCTCTGGGTCCATAATCCCAATCGATATATACCTACTTCAGCCAATGTAGGAAATGTCATTGAGAAAGCTACATCACCATAGGAGGATATTCATCCTACATTTGGGTTCACCTGTACTCACTTCCAATCACTACAATAAGTATAACGTATATCGATGGTCAATCCTATAAAGATCACTGGAACCAACTACGACCTATACCTAATAATCACACATCATACCCCAAGGGAAGGATCTAAGGTATAACAACCAAGGCATCCATATCGACCTACGCCATGTAATCACAAGTACAACATCCAATACAACCACACCATATAATCAAGTGTCAGAACATGAAGGGTTAGATCCAAAGTATAATGACCAATGAATCCTCATCGAGTCATAGGATCATCTTGATGGAAACTTGGTAAAGGAACCGGTTGGAGTCCTAGGAGCATGTCTACCGAACATGTCATATACGAGTCCAAGAAAGATAGGCCCAAGGGGTATCAAGGCCCGAGGCATCCCATAGAATCAAGACCCAAGGAGGATACTCAATCCAAGGCATCCACTATCGCGTAAAGATCCAAGGAGAAACATCCAAGGTATATCTAGAATCAACTATCCTATGAGTTCGTCCAAGGCATTGCTACAACGAGAATCCAAGTATCAATCAAGGTGTACAAGTCATCGATTAAGGAGAGCGTAATAATCCTCTATAGAACACAATTTGAGTAGAGAAAAATCATACTCATCGCATATCAAAGAATGAGGATAGCATAATCATCCCCACCAAATACATCTAGCCTATGAGTCCATCTAATGAATTCCTATAATGGGAATCCAAGTATCACTCAAGTCATACAAGTCAACATGTAAGGATTAATAGCTGAATACTAGGAAACACCTCTTTACATCCCCAAAAAATAATAATCAAATATACATCCTGGCTCAATAGCCAAGTCCCAGGTAGTACCCTAGGGTGTACAACACATGTGAAATAACATGGCTCAAAATCCAGATCTTATGAAAGCATGTATGGGCATCCCAACAAGTATAACAAATAAAAAAAACTTCTTAGCATCCCAAAAGAAAGAAAAATGTCTCACGCCAGGCTCAAAAAACACCAACCAGGAAGAACATCTGGTAAGAATCACTTCATTAGCAATAAACATGCAAAAGATAACAAAGAGTGAGGGTGGTCGAATGCCCAAACCCAACACTACTGCCACATCTCTATGGGATTACAGGTTTGACATGGGTTCTAAGGTGACACCTACTACTATATCTACCCAAACCAGACATACAACTTAGGGTCATTCAAATAACAAGAACATACTGGGTTCCTCAAGTCAAACACTGAGAGGCATCCTACTCAGGATCCTTGAAGGTAAACTCACAAGTGAAGGCATCCTACTAAGGATCCTCAACTATAAAGGTAAATGAGGAATCCTTCATAATATCCTAAAAGGGAAAATAAAGGCAGGGGTATCCTTCTTGGGATCCTCAGTACTGTATAAAAGTAAGGGATTCTACATGGGACTCCCTAGATCAACTCACAGGAAAAGGCATCCCTCAGGGGATCCATGGTACAGAAAGAAGATAGAGGCATCCTACATGGGATCCTCTAAGTCAAAAAATAAGTAGAGAAAATACCACAAGGGATCCTTGGAAGCAACTGGTCTCATGGACTCTTAGGCAAGAAGGGCACATCTCATAAGGGAGATGTCCTCAAAGGAAAGACACTAAGGAACTAGTCACAAGATATAGCTCATGGATTATCTTAGATAAGGATCTCAACTAGGTTGGTCTGAACACCCAACCTATCATTCATTTTCAATTATCTCCCTGATAAGATTACTGAATTTGATTACTGGAGGACAAACCTCCCCATTTAGGTAGAATCACCAAAACACCCATTAGGATCCCTTAGAACTCTCCATGGGTTTCACCATCATGATCTACGCAGAAAACTACTTATCATGGACTACTCGTATGTCCAAAACTAAGACCAGGGAAAAAATACATGAAAAACTCTCAAAGGGTTGAAAAGGGGCATTACATGACATGTCACCCTCAGTACACAACGTGTACTCCCAAAGGCCCACATGGGTTTGTACATATGCCAACCTGGGTGTGTAAATGCCCCAAGTACATGGAGTATACCCTACATGGGGTACCTTCCCATATAACTCAACTGACTTGGATGAATACTTAGACAAGACATGTACTCATACATGATGTGTGACCCACATAGGTTCTAGTCGTGTGCCCTACATGACTCTGTACCCCTACATGGGTAGCCAAGCTTGGGTAATCGACTACATGGTCGAGACACAGTACATGGTGTGTACACCCATGTACATGATGTTAACTACTTAAAATTAATCTTCCCTGAATGGGAAGAACACATGGTGTGTCACCCTAGACTACACATCCTGTTATTGGGTTTTCTCGAATAGAAAACACCCAGATTGCAACGAAACCCCCGTTTTTACCCCTAACTCAACAGATCGGGACCCCATGGGCCGTTAACAAGCATAATAGGGGATTGGATTTAGAAAATGACAAATATAAAAGAGTTTTTTTGGTAAATATTAACAATTTCCTACCTTTGGGTGGAAACCACTGAAGCTTCGTTCGATTCTATGATCCATTGTTGCCGCATGACGATTCGACACGTTGAGAGCTTCGTGATGGGTCCCCTATCTCTTACTCTCTCCCTATCTTTCTCCATATCCCTATACTCTCTTGGTTTCATTGAAAAAGATCCCATAGAGGAGAATAAATGAGAAGGAAGTAAGGAAAAGAAAGAAAAGAAAAATAAAAGAAAAAAAAGAAGAAAAAGAAAAGAAAAGAAAAAGGGGTTCGGGCCAGCTCCGATGTCCAACTTGAGTTTATACCTCGCCTGGGATAAACTACCTATTTTGGACTCAATGTTGGAGATGGAATCTCAATTTGAAACTCTATTCAAAAGATATCTCTGAATGAACCTACGTAAAAATTTTAATATTTAATTTATTAAATATTAATTATTAATTATTCTGCAAAAATTTGAACGACTCAAGATTCCACCAAACTCCTGTCCTAGGGTAAAAACCCTATTACGGGACCAAAAAAGTGGTCAAAAAATTTATCCAAGGTCATATTATAGGAGAAAAGACCATTTACCCATTATAAGCATCCTAAATCAAAAATTCAAATTTCTGCTCAAAATATTAGTCTGAAAAAACATAGGTCCTTACAATCTCCCCACCATAAGCCTTATCATCCCCGATAAGCCTGGTGAAAAGACTAGAATCCATGCTCTCAAACTAAGTATCTTCATAACCAATCTATTTGTATTATCCAATGATCAATCTCATAACATCAACAACCATCTCTTACATGGAATATGTTTAACTACGACTGATCTGGTACTCCACACCATATGGAATACCCTTATCATCATCTTACAAGCAAACCTAGAGCTCAACAAAATATGAAAAATGAAAATTTTCAATAGAAAATGAGGTTCACCACCCTTAGATGACCAATGGTGCACTCCCCACTATATGGATGACCTTACACCGCTCCTTGAGCGCAACCTCAACAGGTTTCCTTCCAAAATAGGGAAGAAAATTTAGAAAGAAAAATGAGATTAGTTTAAGGTATATGCTCTCTCAACATTCTTAGGATGAATCAAGATAGAGCATGATCATATTTAATAGGATTATATTGAGATTCTATAAAAAGGGTGTGTACATCTCCCTTCGAGCCATGCTCACATTCTATCAAAACTTGACTAGGATTCAGCCACAGGTCAACCGTCTTACAACACCCAATTCATTTTTGATGTAACCTATACCACTAAGGAACATTAATAATTTAACCACAAATTCTAGGAAACTACGACCCTGATAAGTCTTGAAACCATCGGTCCTCGGCTCGCACCCGTCCACTCATTGATTCCCAACTAAATAGTACCACGTGCAACTGGCATGCACCCTTATCACCCGACTCATACTCCAAAAAGTTGTCCAACACAAGGCTAAGCTAACCATGCTACTTAAAATGTTAGTTTCATTAAGCCAGAAGCTCCCTTGTAACTCCTCTTTAAGATTTGGAACCTCACCTGTGCCATGATTTATTTCGTGACCACCATAAAGTGGTGTTGTCCCAGTCACGAGTATCTACCCATGATCTGAATACATTACCAATAGAGGAAACACTGGCCAACTAGGATAGACACCCGAATAGTATTTTCCATTAAATCCAGTCTCAAAAATTAAGTACCCAACGTTCTTATCAAAAGTTGAAGGCATCACATGTCTATAACACAAAACCTGAGCACCTACCGTGACTTGATCTTGAAAATAGTGTAAAACCAGATCACTGCCTAAAAAGACATCTAAAAAAATGGTCTAACCTCTCTCATAATGGTTTCCCTTGAACAAAACTAATGTCAAACTACAAGGGTTAGAGTCAAACTAAAGGCATGTAGTTCTCCCATCACCCTACAGAAAAAGTCTCACAACTGGGTCACAAGGTCCAACCACCAGCACAAAAGATCAAACCTATCAAAAGAAGATAAAGATCATAATGAAAAATAAGGATCAAAACTAAAAACATGACCTACAAGGGCCTGATACTCACTGAGCATCCTCAGAAGGAACTACTCCCTGGAGGTCACAATACCAACGCAGAACAGAAACTGAACTGACACTCATTGGGCATCCAAACATGGTAATACCCACTGAAGGTCTAGTTCACAATAAATGTTTTGGTATCCATTGACATCATACTCAGCGATCCGACTAAATAACCACAAACTGAGAAAAAACACCCTAAAAGGGTACAACAAAAAGGGCACCATGTTCCATATTGACCTACTAAGGCACTGCACCTCCTACGCACAAGGACCGAGTCATCAGCCTTATAATAAAAAACCTCAACGTAGATCCATATAACCTTCCATTAGAATAAAATATATATGTGTAAGTAGGACTAACTAAATTGGCCTCAGTCATCAGTAAAATTACACACTAGCAGGCTTATATGATGTGAATCATACGTGCCAAATATGGTGCATGAGATACCTCTTGCATTTGTCATCCAAGAGTCAAAATCTATCATTAACCTCTTTTCAATGGCCAAGATCCAGAGATCTATAGAAAATCATAACATCCACACAACATGTGCATCGATAAATGAGAAAATCATATAAAATTGTAACATCACAGATCAGAACAACAATCGCATACCTTAGAAACTAGGACTTCTTACCAGAACAAGTGTTCTCGATGCACTAGTATGATATCAATCATAAGTTATGACACATTCCTAATACTCCCATCTACCATATTCCAAATGGTAAAGACCAGGAAAATAACTCCTCTGATACCACTTTGTAACAACCCGACCTAGATGCCACTGAAACGATGCCCTGATATGGTTGGTTACTAGGCCTCAAGCGTGCCTCCCCGTACGCTAGAGGATGCCTATCATGACCCGTACCCCGAGGCCCATGCCGTGACTACCCCAATCCCACCTTCTATAGGCCAAGGGCTGACGACTAGCACCAGAAAGGCGTATCCCTATAACGGGAAGACATTGTATTTAAACCTGTACAAACACAAAAACTGAGAACACAATAGGAAGCAACCATAAAGTAAACTGCTGTAGTAAAAAGTGTACTGAAAGTAAAGGAGACCGGAATACAAGCCCAATTGAAAAGTACAAGTACAACTAAAAAGAGAAAATAGCTCCCAGATCGTCCACTGAGGATCCTACCTGAAGGGTAGGTACACATCATCTCCACAATACTCCACGTCAGCCCGTCTCCTCCGTGTACTGTTTGGTCCTGGCTCCCTCAAGTCTCAGCCCAGCTACTCGTCATCTGCATAAGACACAACAAGGTGCGGGTGAAACCCGTGCAGGGGTGAGTATAAAAATACTCAGTAGGGACCCCAATACCCCCGAAGGTCTCCCAGAGTTCCACAAAGGAAATACCACAAAACAAGACCTCAATCACAAAGCATGAAGCAGTCATCAACTCTACTTAGGTATATGCTCATACATATACCTAAGTTATCAAAATATACTCATCTCTTACATGAGGAAACACAAGGCCCCAATCTTTAATCCATTTTCACAATTGATTCACAAGGGAAGTATACCACAAAGGTAACACCATGAAGGTAAAAGTACCACAAAGGTAACACCACGAAGGTAAAAGTACCACAAGGGTAACACCATAAAGGTAAAGTACCACAATACTAACACCACAAAGGTAACACCACGAAGGTAAAGTATCAAAAAGGTAACACCATGAAGGTAACACCACGAAGGTAAAAGTGTAACACCCCAAGCTTCCATGGTACACTCCTCTTTGAATAATAGAGCAACGTGTGTTGTACGCAACCTCAAGTTTTAACACACCGCGACCAATAAAAGTTGAATTTATGAATAGTAATAACAACTTTTTGAAATTATATATATTTTAAATTTCAAAATGGACTTCATTTTTGGATTCGTAATATCGAAATTAGCCTATGTTGAATTTTTGGTATTTTTCTGAGAACTTCCAATTTTTTTATGAATAGTGAAAAATACTTAAAAACAACTTTTTTAATCAAAATAATTTATAGTGATAACTTATAATATTGAGTGGTTTTAAGGTATAATTAGAATAAATTTTTACTATTTTATCCAATGGTGGTCATTATAATTAATTTCACTTTGAAATTGGACATAAACAATTGTCAATCTTTTGATATATATTGTTTCTTAAAAACATGCTATTTGTTGTGACAGCGGGAATTAGTTATAAAATTAATTAATGCAACTTATATGTTTGGAATTTTGTAAAATAGACATCATTTTTGAATTTGGAATATCAATTATAGCTTAGGGTGAAATTTTGGCATTGTTCTAAAAAACTTCAATTTTTGATGAATGGTGAAACCACTAAGTGGTAGTTAAATAACTGATTTTTCGTTTAAATGAAATATTACCACTTCTGTGATTTGATTTTCAAAAATACGACATACATGGTTTTCATTAGGAAGTAAAATGTGGTTCAATGGGATTAAAATAATTTTTTGGTGAATAGTAACTTTTAAGTTTAATTAATCGTGATTAAAGGTAATTAGTGATATTTAAGGTAAAAATGATATTATAAAAATATGAAAATATCTTTACACTTGTCCTACCCATATTGGATGTGTCATGGCCAACCAAGAAAATCCATGTGTCAACTTGGGGACCCCATGGAGCCACTTTGGTAGGAAAATGACATAAATAACTTTTATTTAAAGTTAAAATAAAAATGTCACAAACATAAGTTGTTTTACTAAAACAATTTTTAAATGAGGTTATACAAGTCATATTTTTGACTATAAATATTAATTAGAAATATAAAAATATTTCCTACATCATGATATTTTTTTTATAATTTTTAGACATTAAATAAAGTAAATATTTTATGACACCATGATGATGCAGCGATTACCTCATTAATTAACGATTTAAATAAAATGAAAAGATAATATAAAATCCAAGGCTTACACTTGTAAAAAACCTATTGGATGAGTAGATTTAGAACCATTATCACCTTATCCTAGAATTATATAAGTGTGGGACCTTTAAAATCCGAAACTCATTGTATAATAAAGTAACATTTCATTACTTTCCAAGAGTGCCCCTCCTCTCCACTTATAAAAGGCCCCCACCACTACCACCTTAATCACACTTTCAAAGCCTTTTGGCTCGGCAAAAATCTGACCAAATACTCTCCCAAATTCCCTCTATTACTCCTAGAAGCCTCACTTTGGTCATAATTCTTTCCAAGGAAGCCTTTGGCTCAAATCAAAAAAGAGTTACCCGATTTTAAGGTAATGTGTTCTCTTATGTTATTTTGTTTTAATTTGCTTCTCCAACCCGCTAAAATATTTTTATTCATTTATTTTGTAACAACAACAGTATCCTAAATATACTAGGATGTTTTTATAAGAATTATTCGAGCTACACTTACACACACCTACATCTAATGGTTAAAGAACATACTGTTTCTGTGGATGGTGAATTTCTGCCTCACGAAACGATGATTGTTCAACACTCATATAACACATTCAAAGGTGGCCATTAAGATGTCACTATATTTATATATATGATATATAATATGTTTATGTTTTACTTAAGGTTCTGTATTTTTCATTTATGGCATACCTTTATTGTTTCCATTATGGGTAAACACGATATTTTCATTTT
Organism: Viscum album; assembly: GCA_963277665.1. NCBI lineage: Eukaryota > Viridiplantae > Streptophyta > Magnoliopsida > Santalales > Viscaceae > Viscum > Viscum album. Next base: position 1,259,797,893 of record OY728132.1, on the reverse strand, counting down.
AGGAAGTGCGGACTACCGCCCCCTCAAAGTGATTTGAATCGTTAATCCCATATGTGGGATGTATAAAGGATGGAGTAAATGATATTATATATGATATTATACTGGAATTATAATATACCTTTATATCATTATGATTTCATTAAATACGAAATAGAAATGAAAGTAACGTTCATGTGTACGTACGGCTTACCGTCTCCATGAATGGTGAATTTCATTTCTTACCTCTAAACGTTATGGAATATTATAAATGAATGTATATACTGTATATATATGAGATATATTATATCTATATCATGAATATAATTCTGGATATAATGGATATATCACCACATGAACAACTTGTAATTATAAGAAGTTTATTTTTGACTTAAGTACCAAAGATCGACAAAACGACCGTTATAAACTTAAATAATTACATAATGTTCATGACATGGTAATAAGTGATATAAAAGGAATAATGAACTTGAAAAAGATTATTAATAAGGTAGATATTAACTCTAGTTTATTATTCAAGAGATCAAAGAAAGGTTGAGTGAATTCGGACACGAGGCAAGGGAACTTCTTAACCCAATTTCTATTCTTTGGGTTAATCTCCTACTTTCAAATTATGTCATGATATTATTATGTACTATCTTGTATTTTTAATTTATTTATGTGTAATTATAGTGAATACACATAATATATTTATTTTATTTAAAAAAAATGATCTTTGTAAGGGAATTTCTTAACCCAATTTCCATTCTTTGGGTTAATCTTTTACTTTCAAATTATGCCATGATATTATTATGTCATATCTTGTATTTGTACTTTCTTTATGTGTACTTATAATGAATACACATAATAGATCTATTTTATTTTAAAAATGATCTTTGTAAGGACTTCATCTCAATCTCCTTTCATTGAGTCATATTTGGTTTTATACACAACTTTTATTTATACGGTGTATAAACCCCTTTGAATTTTACTTTTATTCAAAAGGAAACTTTTATAGGAAGCATTTTTAATAAACGGAAAAAGGAATGTTTTTCTTACGTATGTGGCGACAATGACTTCTCCGCCGCCATGACCATTATTTGAGTTTCGGCTTCCTCTACAAGCCATAACTTTTTTTAAAATGAAAAATAAATACAAGTTTTAATTTTCTTTTATTTTGGTATTGAAAATGGTTTTGAAAGTGTTTTTATTATATCAATGTGTTGTATTGATATCTTGTGATTGAAATGTGGAAATGTTATGTTTCCTTTATGCGTGTTTTATGTGATACGATTATGTTATATGATATGTTTAAACCTATTCATATGAGGAATGCATTGGACTTAAGAAGTGACGGGTAGAGCCCGATATAGCTCCTCGATGCATCGGTGGGTCTCATAAGACAAACTAGTGTCTTGGAACGAGGCCTTGACAAAATCTTATTTGTGTTCTTGGTATGAGGCCTTGACTACGTGGTTATAATAGTCTGACATTATGCATTCCATCATTATGAAAGTGGTTATTGATATTGCATGGGATTATTCGAATAGTAGAATATCCATGTGAGTAAGTAAATGACATTATTTTATTTTATTTTTGCCATATCATGCTGAAGTTCAAGTTTAAAAAGGCTTTTGTTTTAGTTATACATTTCCTTAAATGTTAATGTTTATTTATGAAAGCTTCTGCAATATTGTTATCCTTACTGAGCATCTGAGCTCACCCATTTCAATGTTTTAATATTGTCCAGGATGTGAAGAAGTATTTTATGAATGACATGAAGGGATAGTCAGAAGAGGATATGAGTCTGGACTATAGAAACTTTGTTATTGTAGTTTTTCACTTTATGATGTAATTTAACATTTATGAATGTATATAGTGTTTCCAAGGCTACTAAACTAATCGGTCTTTCGAGAATTGATCTTTTGTGATCATGAAAATGTTATGAAATAATGCACCGACTCTGGGTAGCTGGGGTCGGGGCATTACAGTTGGTATCAGAGGCAGTTTAGTACTAAACTTGTAAGCTAGATTTAGATAAACTTTGATTAGAGCACATAACCCAAAGATAGACTTTGAGGATTAGTATATAATAACTTCCTAGAATTTTGTTGTTGTAGAGATTTTGTGAGTTTTCCGATCAATACATCCCTGTCTGGATACGAGCAGGTAGAGGCGGCTCTGACACAGATATACCTAGGGGTAAAACCCAAAAACACTGCTTTGAGCTAGACTCGAACGGGAACTGGTGCACGACAACGGGCCTTGCTGCACTCTTGGTTACGACACTCCCGGGGGATATGCTTAGGATAATTCTCATTTTCTTTACAAACCACTATGAAGGGTTATGAGTATATACTTCCTCAAAGAAAACTTTTTTTTTATGATTATGGATTATATCCATAAATAGTTCAATTAGTGTTAAGTGTTTTACAAGTATGAAATTATGTATTTTGATTCATAAACTAATCTAGTTTATGCCATTGTTTAGAAATGGTGCCTAGTGGAAGGAATGGAAACCATATCAATGCACGCACTCCGTGTAGGGATTTCCCTCCTGCTCAAGATAATTATTGTGGATCTGGAGATACAACTGGTGATGATCAACTTATTACCATACTGGGACAACTCACTCAGGTTATGAATAATAACCTTACTCGTATGGAGCACCATGATCCGCAACGTGGAGGATCAATGTTAGACCGCTTCATGAGGCAACAACCGCCAACATTTAATGGGGGTACAAATCCATTAGTAGATGAGCAATGGATAAACTCCTTAGAGAAAATATTCCATGCCTTGGGGAGTAGCGAAAGGGAGAAGGTTGTCATGGCAGTCTACCGCCTCACTGGAGATGCCGATCAATGGTGGTCATTGATTGAAAACACAAAGGAAGATGATGAAGTATCAAATATGGAATGGAGGGAGTTCAAATATCTTTTCCTAGAAAAATACTATCCTCGCGACCATCGAGCAGATATGGAAAGACAATTTTTGAGTCTGAGACAAAAGGAGGATGAGAATGTCGCAAAGTATGAGGCCAACTTTACAAGGTTAGCGAGGCATGCTGCAAATTATATACGTAACCCAAGAAGTAATATTGATCGTTTCTTTGATGGGTTAAAACCATTTCTTCATTGAGCATTAGTCTCACAAACCTTCTTGTCGTATGAAGACATTGTATCATGTGCTATCAAGACAGAAAAGGAATTCTCTAAATCTTATGACAATAAAGTAAAGCAAGAGAAGAAGAGAACTGTGGAACAAGAGACAGATAAAGGTAAAAAGGGAAAGAAGGATTTTCCATTATGTGATAATTGTGGGAAGAATCACCCTGGTACTTGCCTAAAAGGAATGAGAGTTTGTTATAAATGTGGAGAAAAAGGTCACCAGGCGCGTGATTGCAAGGGAAAGAAAGAGGCTATCAATGTTGAATACTACAATTGTAGAGAAATGGGTCATTATGCAAATGAATGTCCTAAGCGTCATGGAAACATACCTCAGAAAAGACCAAGGGATCAAGGACAATCTTATGCTGTTACTACAGTTGAAGTGGAATAATTAATGTATTGGTTCTTTTGGACTCAAGGATTATATTCTGGTTATAAGAATAATGTGATATATATAAGGATTGTACTGCAGTATTTGTTGTTTCAGTAAGGTTTTAATATAATGAAGGTAATCATATTTTTAGTATGTGACAAAAAGAGAAACTTTAATTTGTTTGGGGAATCTGATGTTACAATTGATTTTGGAATTTAGAGACCTTTTAGAAAAAGTCTGGACAGAGGTATTTTGGATAACTATATAGGTTGGAATGGATTAAGTTGGACCTTGGATAGTATTGTTTAAGGTTAAAACATTTATGAAGGTTATTTTTGGAATATTATAATACTATAGTTTTAGGAAAAGGACAACCTGCAGGGTGGGGCATAACCCGTCGCGTCAGACAAAGCTGCAGGAATCGAACCCACAACCATAGTGCGACATGCCTTTATTACCTACCACTAGCCTACATGAAGTCCCTGGTTATTACAAAAATAGTTCTACTAATCTAAATGATATTTTTTAATATTTGTAACCTTATACGATTAGGATAAATATAATATTTTTGAGTTCTATTATCTTTTTGAGTGAAAGATGAGTTTGTGGTAGAAATTAGTTGAAGGTTGAAACTCTACTTGTCAAGAATAAATATATATACCTATCTCTTATTCTATGAATAAATTAATTCTTAAACTTTAGTAAAGGGATATTAAAACAAAAAATGTGTTATCCTAATACCTTATGTCTTGTTGAACTGATAATATTTTAAATCATTAATGATTGAAGGCTTTGAGGCCCTCAATTTTACAATTATTTATGATTGATGACCTCAATCACTCCCTACAAATATTTACGTTTTTCCTCCAATTATATGTCTCTAATTTCCACCAATGTTCTCCTTATTGAGATCATAATTTGGTGGTGACTTTTTTATTTCCCTTTCCCTCTTATTAAGGGTAAATTTTATTAACCTTATTTCTGATGTGGGTTTTCCACAAAGGTATTTTCTATTTTCAACCTTTTATTTTCAAAGAAAAATTTCAAATTGCGAGGACACAATTTATTGAAGGAGGGGAGAATGTAATACCCTAAGCTTCCATGGTACGCTCCTCTTTGAATAATAGAGCAGCGTGTGTTGTACGCAACCTCGAGTTTTAACACACCGCGACCAATAAAAGTTGCATTTATGAATAGTAATAAACACTTTTTGAAATTATATATATTTTATATTTCAAAATGGACTTCATTTTTGGATTCGTAATATCGAAATTAGCCTATGTTGAATTTTTGGTATTTTTCTGAGAACTTCCAATTTTTTTATGAATAGTGAAAAATACTTAAAAACAACTTTTTTAATCAAAATAATTTATAGTGATAACTTATACTATTGAGTGGTTTTAAGGTATAATTAGAATATATTTTTACTATTTTATCCAATGGTGGTCATTAGAATTAATTTCACTTTGAAATTGGACATAAACAATTGTCAATATTTTGATATATATTGTTTCTTAAAAACACACTATTTGTTGTGACAGCGGGAATTAGTTATAAAATTAATCAATGAAAATTATATGTTTGGAATTTTGCAAAATAGACATCATTTTTTAATTCAGAATATCAATTATAGCTTAGGGTGAAATTTTGGCATTGTTCTAAAAAACTTCAATTTTTGATGAATAGTGAAACCACTAAGTGGTAGTTAAATAACTGATTTTTCATTTAAATGAAATATTACCACTTCTGTGATTTGATTTTCAAAAATCTGACATACATGGTTGTCATTAGGAAGTAAAATGTGGTTCAATGGGATTAAAATAATTTTTTGGTGAATAGTAACTTTTAAGTTTAATTAATCGTGATTAAAGGTAATTAGTGATATTTAAGGTAAAAATGATATTATAAAAATATGAAAATACCTTTACACTTGTCCTACCCCTATTGGATGTTTCATGGCCGACCAAGACAATCCATGGGTCAACTTGGGGACCCCATGGAGCCACTTTGGTAGGAAAATGACATAAATAACTTTTATTTAAAGTTAAAATAAAAATGTCACAAACATAAGTTGTTTTACTAAAACAATTTTTAAATGGGGTTATACAAGTCATATTTTTGACTATAAATATTCATTAGAAATATAAAAATATTTCCTACATCATGATATTTTTTTTATAATTTTTAGACATTAAATAAAGTAAATATTTTATGACATCATGATGATGCAGCGATTACCTCATTAATTAACGATTTAAATAAAATGAAAAGATAATGTAAAATACAAGGCTTACACTTGTAAAAAACCTATTGGATGAATATATTTCAAACCCTTATCACCTTATACTTTAATTATATAAGTGTGGGACCTTTAAAATCCGAAACTCATTGTATAATAAAGTAACATTTCATTACTTTCCAAGAGTGCCCCTCCTCTCCACTTATAAAAGGCCCCCACCACTACCACCTTACTCACACTTTAAAAGCCTTTTGTCTCGGCCAAAATCTGCCCAAATACTCTCCCAACTTCCCTCTCTTACTCCTAGAAGCCTCACTTTGGTCATAATTCTTCCCAAGGAAGCCTTTGGATCAAATCAAAAAAGAGTTACCCGATTTTAAGGTAATGTGTTCTCTTATGTTATTTTGTTTTAATTTGCTTCTCCAACCCACTAAAATCTTTTTATTCATTTCTTTTGTAACAAAAAAAGTATACTAAATATACTAGGATGTTTTTATAATAATTATTCGAGCTACACTTACACACACCTACATCTAATGGTTAAAGAACATACTGTTTCTGTGGATGGCGAATTTCTGCCTCACGAAACGATGATTGTTCAACACTCATATAACACCTTCAAAGGTGGCCATTAAGATGTCACTATATTTATATATATGATATATAATATGTTTATGTTTTAATTAAGGTTCTGTATTTTTAATTTATGGAATACCTTTATTATTTCCATTATGGGTAAACGCGATATTTTCATTTTAGGAAGTGCGGACTACCGCCCCCTCAAAGTGATTTGAATCGTTAATCCCATATGTGGGATGTATAAAGGATGGAGTAAATGATATTATATATGATATTATACTGGAATTATAATATACCTTTATATCATTATGATTTCATTAAATACGAAATAGAAATGAAAGTAGCGTTCATGCGTACGTACGACTTACCGTCTCCATGAACGATGCATTTCATTTCTTACCTCTAAACATTATGGAATATTATAAATGCATGTATATATTGGATATATATGAGATATATTATATCTATATCATGAATATAATTCTTGATATAATGGATATATCACCACATGAACAACTTGTAATTATAAGAAGTTTATTTTTGACTCAAGTACCAAAGATCGACAAAACGACCGTTATAAACTTAAATAATTACATAATGTTCATGACATGGTAATAAGTGATATAAAAGGAATAATGAACTTAAAAAAGGTTATTAAGAAGGTAGAGATTAAATCTAGTTTATTATTCAAGAGATCAAAGAACGGTCGAGTGAATTCGGACACGAGGTAAGGGAACTTCTTAACCCAATTTCTATTCTTTGGGTTAATCTCCTACTTTCAAATTATGTCATGATATTATTATGTAATATCTTGTATTTGTAATTTATTTATGTTTAATTATAGTGAATACACATAATATATTTATTTTATTTAAAAAAAAGATCTTTGTAAGGGAATTTCTTAACCCAATTTCTATTCTTTGGGTTAATCTCCTACTTTCAAATTATGTCATGATATTATTATGTCATATCTTTTATTTGTACTTTCTTTATGTGTACTTATAATTAATACACATAATAGTTCTATTTTATTTTAAAAATGATCTTTGTAAGGACTTCATCTCAATCTCCTTTCATTGAGGCATATTTGGTTTTATACACAACTTTCATTTATACGGTGTATAAACCCCTTTGAATTTTACTTTTATTCAAAAGGAAACTTTTATACGAAGCGTTTTTACTAAACGAAAAAAAGTAATGTTTTTATTACGTATGCGGCGACAACGACTTCTCTGCCTCCGTGACCATTATTTGAGTTTCAGCTTCCTCTACAAGCCATAACTTTTTTTAAAATGAAAAATAAATACAAGTTTTAATTTTCTTTTATTTTGGTATTGAAAATGGTTTTGAAAGTGTTTTTATTATATCAATGTGTTGTATTGATATCTTGTGATTGAAATGTGGAAATGTTATGTTTCCTTTATGCATGTTTTATGTGATACGATTATGTTATATGATATGTTTTAACCTATTCATATGAGGAATGCATTGGACTTAATAAGTGAAGGGTGGAGCCCGCTATAGCTCCTCGATGCATCGGTAGGTCTCATGAGACAAACTAGTGTCTTGGCACGAGGCCTTGACAAAATCTTATTTGTGGTCTTGGCACGAGGCCTTGACTATGTGGTTATGATAGTCTAGCATTATGCATTCCATCATTATGAAAGTGGTTATTGATATTGCATGGGATTATTCGACTTGTAGAATATCCATGTGAGTAAGTAAATGGCATTATTTAATTTTATTTTTTCTATATCATGCTGAAGTTCAAGTTTAAAAAGGCTTTTGTTTTAGTTATACATTGCCTTAAATGTTAATGTTTATTTATGAAAGCTTCCGCAATATTGTTATCCTTACTGAGCATCTGAGCTCACCCATTTCAATGTTTTAATATTTTCCAGGATGTGAAGAAGTATTTTATGAATGACATGCAGAGATAGTCAGAAGAGGATATGAGTGTGGACTATGGAGACTTTGTTATTGTAGTTTTTCACTTTATGATGTAATGTAACATTTATGAATGTATCTAGTGTTTCCAAGTCTACTAAACTAATCGGTCTTTTGAGACTTGATCTTTTGTGATCATGCCAATGTTACACAATAATGCACCGACTCTGGGTAACTGGGGTCGGGGCGTTACAAAAATTACCACAAAGGTAACACCACGAAGGTAAAGTACCACAAAGGTAACACCAAGAAGGTAACACCACGAAGGTAAAAGTACCACAAAGGTAAGGCCTCAGATCACACCAGGAATATAACTTAAGTATAAAAGTACAGATGATTAGTCATAAATCTAGATCATCTTATTTTGTCGAGAGGATCTACTGCTGACCCACACAAGATCGGTATACGCTGACCCACATAGGATCACTGAGCGCTGACCCACACAGGATCGGTATGCACTGACCCACATAGGATCACTGAGTGCTGACCCACACAGGATTGATAGGTACTGAACCACACATGATCACTATTTATTCTTTACGTCACAGCCAGCCACTAGATTCCCACACTAAGCAGCTTGATTCCAGGAGGATCTACTCCTTAAGATATCGGTCATACCTAAACCACCAAAAATTTCCATGAAGAAGTATCCTAAAGGACCGACTTGTCATAAGGGTTCCAACGGGACAGACGACGCGTCGATCGGACGCCCGGTCTGTGAGACATGAGAACTTTTGTAAAAAGGGCCCAGTTGGATTCAAGTCTGATCCAACCTAGGTCACATGTCAAACTCTGAAAAAACTCACTTAGAGTATCTCAAAAGAACTGCCTTTCCACTAGGGTCCTTATGTCATAGACGACGCGCCAATCAGACGCCCGATCTGTTAGTTACATCCCTTTCCATGAAACGGGGGGTGATCGCACCTTGGTCCGGCTCGACTTGGTTGGGCCTTCTGGAATATGCCAAAGAGACCGATTACCAAAATGGGTCCCAACTCCACTGACGACGTGTCAACTTGACACCCGGTTCGTCAGTTACAGGTGTTTCTTTATTCGGGTACCGGTTGGGTCTAGGCTCAGTCCGACTCGGTCAAACCGGCCCGACGCAATGAGACCTGGGATCTACCTGACCCTGCTCGGGTGCAACCCACTAGGGGTCGGCCTGGTTCACTGGGTCTGGCCCGTCGGGGTCGGCCCGGTTCGGTTCGCGGGCCCGAGCCGCAGGTCCGGCCCAACCCACTTGGCCGGACCGCGATGGCTCGGTCCACCAGAAGGCAGACCGCCTCCCTCGTTGTCCCCACGGTTGCGAGGCAGTTTCACCCAACTGGTGGGGTGCTGCCCCACCACATTAACTAGTTGGCCATTTGGCCGACCGGGTTCTGCCAACACGGCGCAGTGCAGGCTGTGCCACACCCTCCTGCCGTGACCTATTGGTCGCAGCCGCTTCCGCCGGCGGTGCCTGCGGGCGCCGCACTTATCCCGCACAGCCAGCTCGGGCCGACCGCCCTTGGTCTCCGCGGTGCGCAACAACGCGTCGCTTTCCACTGCTCATGGCTGGTCACCACAGGTCTCCTCTGGCCACTACCGACCGCCACTGATATGGCACGCCAACGGTTTCTTACGCGGGTCACCAGACATGCTCCGATGTCCGTTCTTGGTGCCGTATGCGCCTACGACTCTCCTGCAATGCCGCTGTCATAGTGTGACCCACTATTTCACATTTACATCAAGTTGGAAATTGTTCCCCGAAGTTCACATCAAGAACGAAGCGACGGAGGGTCTGAGCCTTGTTCTTTTGGCCCACACCCACCGCGTTAAGGTGATAGAAAGTGGGAGAGGATTTAATTCATCAAAGACAACTTCAAAAAATAAACTCCCTACCTAGATTAGACGTTCGCTGATGATGATCGATGGAACCCCCTTCATCATTGTCGCCAATTCACGATTCGGTGGTGCTCGTCACCACTCACTGAATTCGGCCTCGTCCTCCAGGTGGTTAACGTCACGGTACTTTTCCAGAGCTTCATCTCTTGGTGAAGTCGTACCAACACCCCTCCCTAAGCTCCATATAAATAGGAGAGGGTGAGGGTGAGTAACACATGTGGAATTAATGAGGTTCAATTAATTAAGGAACCTTTATAATTCCAAAGGTGCTGTTACAGATAATTGAGGATTCAATCTATTTAATGGCTTGACACGTTGTTGGTCCCGCCACTACTGCTTGTCCGTTAGAGGAAAAGAAAAAAAGGAAATACAATAACTTTATTATTATTTTAAATGTCCAAAATTTAACTTTTTCTACCATCCCTCTACAGTCAAAGTGAATTCTCCCTTAAGCGAATCCCAATGCTACAGATTCAATGGTTCCCTCAGATTTTTAATCTGAGCACCGGTTCGAAAGTTAGAAAACACCGCTTGCACGTTTACTGAACGCACCTTAAAAAAAGTTCAATAAATTATTAACATTCACCCTCAACCCACGCCGGTCAAGGTTAGGCTCCTCCTAAGGGGAACACATCCCAAAAAAATCAACGATACTCTCAGATTTTTAATCTGAGTTACCGTTTAGAAGTTATGGATTTTAACAATAAAATAATTGTTACTTAATTATTTTATTTACGGCCAAAAACTAACTTTCATAGTTGGCCTGCGTCAACCAATATTAGTATCTTCCTAGAGAAAGCATACCCTCACGATCTCATCGATGGTCTCATATTTTTAATCTGAGTCACTATTCATGAGTTATAAGCATTTGAAAAATAAAATAACTTTATTTAATTATTTTATTTACGGTTATGACAGTTTCGGGTTCTCTCACCAGAGGCCTGCGCTGACTAAACTTAAGTCATGCCTAGGGTAAACCCACTATCCTGAACGCAACAATGCCTTCATATTTATGATCCGGGCACCCGTTTAAGAGCTATTCTACCTTTTCAGGAAAAATTATCACGCATTCTAATTAAAGATTAACAAAAATTCGATGGATCATTACAGGGACTCTAGGCCTCGAAATTGCGTTCTGTCAGATTTCATGACCTCGAAATAATCCCAAAATTTTAAAAAAATATATATGGAATTTCTAGGTCTTTACACTAGCGACTAGAAGTGAGGGACTAGGGTGTGATAGTGGGGAGACTTTCCTCATATAAGAGTAAGAGAACAATAAAAATAGCTTAGTATCATACACAAACAAAATTAAATAGATAACATAAGCGGTAAATAAACTGAAATAGAACATGTTGTAATAATAAATGAAATACTATAAATCCTAAACGACTATGCATACAATAAAACACTGGTCACCCACTAGGCTGACCATAAAGATATATAAGTACAAAAGAAATTGAAAATAAAAGTACAAGACTCTACTACCAATTCTAAGCTTGACCGTATACCCAGTCTTTAGACACTGTCGAACTGCAGTAACACAATCAGAAGAACCTACATGAGTAGCTCCGCTCAAACATGTAACTCCGGGCCTCATCCCTATTCACCATGCAATTGCGCTCAACCTAAAAAGTAGACATAAGGTCTATACGTTCACTGAGGTTCATGTGTAGGGGTAATAAATAATCTCAGTAGGCTACCCCAATAATAAACCTACAAATGTGATTCTATAAGTATATGCAAAAGCAACATGCTCAACCTAGCTGGAACATAACTAAAAAGAAGGTAAAACCAATAACATGAAACCACGGTCAAACCCAGGGTCCATAATCCCTATCAACTAGGTAAGTGACACCATGTATGTCTATATCTATATATGAATACATGTATAGTCCCATACCTATACATATATACATAAATATGAATATTCATGAGTAAGTGTAGTCAAATAACATACAAATCAATATGCAGTCGATCCTTGGGTCTGTAATCCTGATCGCCTGGACATCCTGTGCAAGGGCATTGAGTTGGACGTTATTCCACTCAATCCATGTATCATTAAGTCGATCTCTGGGTCTGTAATCCCAATAAATATATACCTACTTCATCTAAAGTTGGAAATGTCACTAAGCAAGCTACGTCACCACAGGAGGATACTCGTCCTACACCTGGGTTCACCCATACTCACCTCTAATCACTACAAGAAGTATACTGTATACCGACGATCAATCCTATAAAGATCACTATAACCAAATACGACCTATGATGAGTAACCATGTGTTAGATCCCAAGGGCCGAATCCAAGGTATAACGACCAAGGCATCCACATCGGCCTACACCATGTAATCATAAGTACAACATCCAACACGACCACTCTATATAATCAAGTGACATACCATGAAGGGACGAATCCAAGGTATAACAACCAAGGCATCCTTTTCGAGTCCTAGGAGCATCTCAATGGAAACTCGGTAAATGCACTAGTTGGAGTCCTAGGAGCATGTCTATTGAACATATTCTACGCAAGTCCAAGAAAGCTGGATCCAAGGGGTAGCAAGGCCCAAGGCGTCATAAGAAATAAAAACCCAAGGAGCATACTCAATCCAAGACATCCACTTCCATATTAGGATCCAAGGAGAAACATCTAAGGAATTTATAAAATCAGCTAACCTATGAGTCCATCCAAGGAATTCCTACAATGGGAATCCAAGTATCATTCAAGGAGTACAAATCATCGGTCTAGGAGAGCATAATAATCCTCTATAGACCACAAGTTGAAGAGAGCATAATCATCCTCATCAAATATCAAAGGTTGAAAAGATCATAATCATCCCCACCAAATACGTCTATCCTATGAGTTTGTCCAAGGTGTTCCTATAATGGGAATCCAAGTATCACTCAAGGCATACAAGTCAACATGTAAGGATTAATAGCCAGATACCAAGAAACACCTCTGAACATACCAACAACATAATAATCAAATATACATCCAGGATCAATAGCCAATTCCTAGGTAGTACCTCAGGGTATACAACACATGTGAAATAACATGGCTCAGAATTTGGATCTCATGAAAGCACATTTGGGCATCCCCACAAGCATAACGGGTCCCAAGAAGAATGTTTAGGCATTCCAAAAGAAGTAAAGATGAATCATGTCTAGCTCAACAACCACCAATCTAAAATCACCTATGGTAAACATCATTGCATCAATAATAAACATGTGAAAGATAACAGAGTGAGGGTGGTAGAACACCCAAACCCAACACTAATACCACAACCCCATGGAATTACAAGTTTGTAATGGGTTTTAAGGTGAAACATGCTACCATCTATACCCAAACCTGAAGTACATATCAGGGTTAGTCAAACAACTGGCACTCGCTAGGTCCCTCAAGTCAAACACTAAGAGGAATCCTACTCAGGATCCTTGAAGGTAAATTCACAAGTGAAGGAATCCTACTCAGGATCCTCAGCTGTAAAAGTAAAGGAGGAATCCTACATGGGATCCTCAAATAGAAAATCAAGGCAGATAAATCTTACTTGGGGTCCTTAGTACAGTACAAAGGTAAGAGATCCTATAAGGGACTCCCTAGATCAGTTCATATGAAAAGAAATCCCTCAGGGGATCCATGGTACAAAAAGAAGATAGAGGCATCCTACATGGGATCCTCTAAGTCAAAACATAAGTATAGTAAATACCATAAGGGATCCTCAGAAGTAACTAGTATCATGACCTCTTAGGTCAGAAGGGTACATCTCACAAGGGAGACATCCTCAAAGGAAAGCCACGAAGGCATCAGTCACCAGAGATAACTCATGGATCATCTTAGATTAGAATCTTAACTAGGTTGGTATGAAAACACAACCTATAGTTCATGTTCAATTCTCTCCCTCAAGAGATGGTTGAATTTGATTACTGGAGGAAGAACCTCTCCATTTAGGTAGAATCCAAAAAACACCCATTAGGAGTCCTCAGAATTCTCCACAGGTTTCATCAACACGATCTATGTAGAAAACTAATTAGAATGTACTATTGGTACGTCCAAAACTGAGACTGAGGAAAAAAGACATGAAAAACCCTCAAAGGGTTGAAAAGGGGAATTACACGACATGTCACCCTCAGTATATAGCGTGTACTCCTAAAGGCCCACATGGGCGTGTACATCCGCCGGCCTGGGTGTGTAAACACCCCATGTACACAGCGTGTACCCTACACAGGGTACCTTCCTATGTACCTAAACTAGCCTGGTTGGATACCTGGCTAGGACATGTACTCATACACAGTGTGTGACCTACACAGGGTCTGGCCGTGTACCCTACATGACTATGTACCCCTATATGGGCATCCATGCCTAGGTACTCAACTACATGACCAAGACCTATTACATGGAGTGTACACCCATGTACATGGTGTGTACTCCTTAAAATTCATATTCCTCAAATGAGAAGAAAACAAAACATGTCACCCTGGACTATACTCTATGTTATAGAGTTTTCCCAAATGAAAAACCCTCGGATCGCCCCAAAACCGCCTGTTTTTACCCCCAAATAAATAGATCAGACCTCAAGGGGTCGTTGGAAAGCATAATAGGGAATTGGATTTATAAAATTATTTATATAAAGGGTTTTTGTGGTAAATATTAAAAATGGACTACCTTTGGTTAGAAATTGTCAAATCTTTGTTCGATTCCGCGATCCACAGCTGTCACACGACAATTCGGTGCGTCGAGAGCTTTGTGACTCCTCCACCCCCTCTTCATCTCTCCACTCTTCCTCCCTATACCTATACGCTCTTGGTCACATGACACAGGATCCTAAGGAGTATCTTATGAAATAAGGGAGTAAGGAAAAGAAAGAAAAGAAAAATAAAATAAAGAAAAGAAGAAAAAGAAAAGAAAAGAAAAAGGGGTCCAGGTCAGCCCCGAAGCCCAACTCGAGTTTATGCCTCGCCTAGGCTAAAATCTCCATTCCAGAATCAAAAACAGAGAAAAAATATCAATCCAATACTCCATTAAAAATATATCACCAAAAATACTTGCACGAACAATTTAATATTTAATATATTAAATATTAAATATTAAATATTTTGCTAAAATTCGAACAGATCAGAAATCCACCAAACTCTTGTACTAGGGTAAAAACCCTATTATGAGACTAATATAGTGGTCATAAAATTTAGACAAGGTCATATGATAGGTTAAAATGACAATTTTACCCCTTACAAGCATTTGAAAGCAAAAAATCATATTTCTACTCAAAATTTTAGTCTGAAAAAACATGGGTCCTTATACGGGGCACCGATATGTGGAACCCAGGCTAGGACATTACAAAGTGATATCAAAGTAGGTTTTATTTTATTTTAAATTGTATTACTATTTGGTAAAGTTATATAGGATACTAAGATGATTTGGGCCTTGGTTATGAGCTCATGCATGGGAGTAGCTGACCCATGTGTGGGAAAAAACCCAAGTACCCAAGGTGAGATTGTTGTTCTTGATGTTTTTATTATAATTGAATGTTATTTCACCTTGAGTGATGCACTTGTCATAAGATGTTATTGTTTTATGATATTTTACTTATGGTTCAGTATAACATGATAGTTGAGTATGCATACATCCTTCTAGGCACTCAGGATTTTATGTGACATGCATCATTTTAGACATGCACAAAAAAGTAAGTTACGAGTGGGTTTTAGAAAAGGAAAATTATTTTCTTTATTTGAATATTTTTTTAAGATGAAATAGTGCACGATAAGAAATCAATAATTGTAAATGATGCTAAATGTGGTAATTTGAAATGGTTAAAAAGGGTGTCTAATGGTAAACCTATTAATACGAAGAGTTGTTACCCTATGTTAGCCATGACCCAGGTTAGGGATGGTTAGTGGTAGTGCTAATGCTACAATTTTGATTGTAGGGTAGTGTATTAAAGATGAATTGTTATGTAATTATGTGAATATATCTTGCAAAAATGTTTTAATGATGTGTTATGTGTCTTAAGACATGTGTCTGGCATTGTAGAGACATGCCCCCAAGATGACATTTGTTGGTAGGACAATAGAAAAAAAATGCTAGAAATGTGCCTCTAGAAATGGAACTAGAGGCCTCAATAGTTCTGGGTGAAAGAGTGGGAGAGTAGTTCTATGAGAAGTTTTCTTGATTTATGCAATTTATAGAAAGAGACTCCAGGCGGGCTATGCAAAATATGTCTGATCTGACATAGGAGTTC
Source organism: Viscum album (assembly GCA_963277665.1). Taxonomy (NCBI): domain Eukaryota; kingdom Viridiplantae; phylum Streptophyta; class Magnoliopsida; order Santalales; family Viscaceae; genus Viscum; species Viscum album. Next base: position 1,259,781,495 of record OY728132.1, on the reverse strand, counting down.
TAGTTGTAGCACCCACCGACGTTCACTGGTGAGGGTGAGATTAAAGTAGCTAAGTTTTGGATTGATTCCATCCAGAAAATCTTAGATCATTTAGAGAATCCTCTAGAAAAAGAGTCAAATTAGCAACCTATATGTTTCAAGGATCAACAAAGCATTAGTGGGATATTCAGGCTCGGGGTGAGTAGTTTTAGGGAATGGTATGGAAGGACTTCCATGAGAAGTTCCTGGATAACTTTTATTTAGAGATTCTAAGGCATAAAAGAGAATTAGAGTTTATTCAATTGACCCAAGGACACATGTTAGTGGTGGATTATGTCGGTCTCTTCACCGACTTGCAAAAATTTGTCCCAACACCGGAAGGATATGAGTTAACCATGACATTTTTTTTCAGGATGAACTTAAATGTGAGATTAAGTCCTAGATTAATATCTTTCAGCTTAATAAGTTTGATGAGGTGGTGAATTAGGATCCCATTTCTGAGGGGAACCTGAAGGAGGATTCTAGTGTATTACAAGTGGTTTCTACTAGATGAGATCAGGTGGAACACCTTCCTAGGTTAGAAATAATTTTTGTGATAACCATAACTTGAACAGTGGAAAGCATATTAGACTAGAAGAAGGATCAATTACTAAGGGAAATACTCAAGTGTATTTCCATCAGTGTGGTGGGTCAGGTCACTTTTGTAGATAGTGTTCCCGACCACCAGTAGATTACCGAGCTTATGGAAACATGGGGAATATACAATGGTTCTGTAGGAATCCAAAATAGATGGGTAATGATAGGGGATCTAGACTGAACTAGAGTATGGGAAGGGGGTCTTCTATTCCATACCAATATGGCAGTTAGAGTATTACTGGATGCGACGGTTAGGGTAGTGGACATAGTAATTCAGGAAAATAGAACCCGTATTAGTAGAGTAGCGCAACATAGGGAACTCATACTAGAGCACAGTGCAGAGGGACATGTCGGTTTCATATAGTTCAACCTGCACTTTTGGATAGCGATATTGGGCCATCAATAGTTATATGTACTATTCTTATAGATTCTATGTTTTCTATCACTTTATTTGATATAAGAGCCTTACATTCCTTTATATCTTACAGACTTGTGAATGGATTGAGTCTGAAAGTGGAGTTTGTGAGCGAGGTTATGAAAATTGACACACCACTGGGGGTATAGTAGATATGCAAGGGGTGTTCCCTTAAGGTTGGTGAGTATCATTTCCTTTGGGATCTGTAAATACTTGACATGTCATATTTTGAATTTATTTTGTGTATGGACTAGTTGGTATCGTACCAAGCCCACACAAATTGTTACTAGAGGAGGGTAACCCTTACATCTCCTGGGGGTGATAGGAATGTTCATCATGGAAAATGGGATATCCAAGTAGGCCATGCAGGGCCAGTTCATTAGCAATTGAGGGATATCAACACCTAGGTTGTGACTCTTTTTTTAGATGATGGGGGTGTGAAGAAAAGTTTCTTTCCACTTGCAGTGGACTGGTTTTGGAACATGTTTTATGAATAATTCTCAGGATTTCCACTTGAGAGAGATGTTGAGTTTTTAATTGAGATCATGCTGGGATTCAAACCAGTTTCCATTCCACCTTACTTAATGACACCAACAGAGATTCAAGAGATTAAGACTCATCTAGATTAATTGATGGATACAGGATTTATCCATTCAAGTATTTCATCTTGGGGTTCTCTTATTTTGTTTGTTAATAAGGTTGATAGGATGTTGTAATTATGTTTTGATTACCAAAAGTTGAACCAGATGATAGTTAAGAACTGATATCCTCTTCTGTGCATCAATGATCTATTTGAACAGTTGAGAGGATTTTTTGTATTCTACAAGATTGAATTGAGATCTGGGTATCATAAGTTGAGAGTTATAACTTATTATATACTATAGATTACTTTTATAAGTAGGTATGGACTGTCAGAGTTCATTATGATGTTGTTCAGGCTGATGAAAGTTCTGGCAGTGTTTATGGCCTTGATGAACCTAATCATTCACCCATACCTAGATCATTTTGTGGTTGTTTTTGCGGATGACATCTTGATGTACTTCAAGACTCATGACGATCATGCCCAATATCTTGACATCGTTCTGAGTACACTGAGAGAGCATGGGTTATACAAAATCTATCTATGTGTTAATTTTGGACCAATAGGGTACATTTATTGGGTCACATCATCTCCAAGGTAGGTGTATTAGTAGAACCATATAAAGTTCAAGAAAATTTTTCTTCATAGTATCCCAATAATGTTTTTGATAGAAAAATATTTTTGGATTTAGCGGGCTGTTATCAGAGAGTCATCCAAGAATTTTCTCATTTTAAAGCACCACTTTTAGGTTTGATCAAGAAGGTTATCAAGTTTGAATATTCCAAAGCATGTAATAATTCTTTTCATGCGTTGAATAAGTGTTTGAACACTGCACTAATCTTGATCCAACCCAAGATGGGTGAGAATTATTGCTTGTTTTGTGATGTATCTAGGATCAGACTTCGAGCAGTGTTGATGTAGGGAGATCGATTTGTGGCGTATGGGTCATAATAGTTGAGACCAAATGAACATAATAAACCTACTCATGATCTCAATTTGGATGTGGTGGTTTATTCCTTAATGTGTTAGTGACATCACCTTTTGGGTGAAAGTTTTATTGCGTATACTGACCATAAAAGTTTAATGTATATCTTTTCACAGTGAGATTTGAATCCCTAGCAGTGAATATGTGTTGAGTATATGTAGTAATTTGATTTTGAGACAACTTATACACTAGGAAAGGTAAATAGTGTTGCTGATGCATTGAGCCAGAAGACACTGACTCAGGAAGTCCAGGAGTCTAGATCTGAGTGGAAGATGATGACCTTGCTGGATGATATACACATTGAGGTTCAGTAGGGCTAGGATAAAATGTCTATTGTGTACTTATCCATTGATTCCACACTTATGAGCTAGATTAAGGAGAGGAAGTATATGAATATGGAGAGTTTTTCCTTGAGGGAAATCCTTAAAGGTGGGGAGTCACCTTCCAATTGGACTATAGATGAGGATGGTATCATCTATGTCTGGGGCCATGTTTTTATGACTATGTGTATGAATGAGGAGATGATGCATGAGTTTCATGCCTAGAATCAGGATGCGCACCCTAGTTTTAATAGAATTTACTATGACCTACATCAATAGTATTGGTGGTCAAGTATAAAAAAAGGAGATTGAAAGTTTCATGACACGATGCTACACCTATTAGTAGATGAAGGCTGAGCATCAATGAACTAGTGGTCTGTTACAGTCATTGTCCATTCCATAATGGAAGTGGGATGAAATTACCATATACTTCATGGTGGGTCTTCCAAGGACACCTTAGAAGAATGATGTGACATGGGTGATTGTGGACCGATTGATGAAAGTAACCCATTTCTTGCTAATTTGGGAAACATTCATGGTTGATCAGATGGGTGAAATGTATGTTCAAGAGACGGTCCATTTTAATGGGGTGACACAGATCATAGTTTCAAATCATGATTCATTCTTTACTTTTCTCTTTTGAAAAGTATTACAGAAGGCATTGGGTACCCAAGTGTTTCTGAGTACAACTTTTCACCCATAGATAGATGGTAAATCAAAGTGTACTATTTAGGTGCTAGAGGACATGCTGCGAGCATGCATCCCAGAATTTGGGGGATCTTGGGAGAATCAATTATAGATCATTGAGTTATCCTATAAAAATAGTTATTAGGTGACTATTCATATGGATCCATATGAGGCTCTATATGACAGGCCATGCAGATCAACTCTATATTGGATGGAGGTGGGTGAGTTAGAGTTATTGGGACCGAGTCTCATGAAGGGTACATCAGAGTAGGTTTAGTTGATTTGGAAATGTATTTCTTTAGTGTAGAGTAGATATAATTATTATTATGATCAACATCATTGACCACTTGAGTTTACAGTGGGTGATTGTGTATTCCTTTAGGTGTCATTGAGATTAGGTCATCATAGGATTCAGAGGTAGGGAAAGTTGGCACCCTAGTTTGTTAGACCGGTTGAGATTATAGAGAGGATAGAACTGGTGACATATTGATTGGATCTTCCATAGATGTATAGTGATATGCATAATGTTTTTCATGTGTCACAACTTCAGTAGTATCACCCCGACCCTTCCAATGTGGCCGACATTGATGATGTCAAGCTTGAGGCTGATGCATCCTTTTAGGAGCATCTGATTCGTGTTATGGATCGTAGTGAGAAAGTTATTTGGGTAACTAATGTGCCATTAGTCTGAGTGACGTGGAAGCATGGCATTGTTTAAGAGGAAACATGGGATAGAGATGCAGATATGCAGGCTTAGTGGCCCAAACTTTTTAACTGAGAGGCTTAGTGATTCTTGGGAGTACAACTCGAGGACAACCTATTATAAGGTGGGGATATTATAATATCATGACATTTATGAAGATATCTTTTACTTTTTTATAGATAATATTTTACCCTTTTTTTGATCACACCTTGGTTGGGCCTTTCTTTGGAGTTGTTTTGGGTGAATTTGGAGAATTTTGGAAGCCCATGAGGCTGTGTACGGTTAGCACATAGTTAGGGAAAACCATGATTTTTTTCCTAGGAAATAGTGTGCCCCATTTTGAGCCATAGGAAGGGGGCACACAGTTTGACCAAACTGTGTTTGAACCTTTCCCAAACCATTCACCCTTTGATAGAGGGGGTTTTCATAGTTGGAATATGGTTTTTCAAATTGTGTACCCACATAGGAGTAACTGTGCACCCCAAATGGTAGGGGCACACGGTTTGGGATCATGGTTTGTCAATCCATACAGCCAGTCTAGGAAACCATGCATGCGGGATTTTAAACCCCTGAAAATTTAATTAAAATTTTCCAAAACCCTATTTTATATCCCTAATCACCCCTATTCGAACTTGTTAGGTCTACTAGGTTAGATACCCTGAGATGGGGGGGGTGAATCAGGGTAAGATAGATTAAAACAACTACCCCTATTGATATTGTCTCACTATTAAGCAAGACTCTCTTCTCTCTCTTTCCTACAACAAAGTATAAACAGAAACTAAAGCATGCACATGACACAACTATTTTTACTTGGTTCACCCTCACTGGGCTACGTCTAAAGAGAATACACCGGCGATGTGACAATGTAACCAATCCACTAAAAGCCCACTGCTGTTTAAAAAGTTCAGGATAGATCACTTCTATTCCCAGGCTCACTGCCTATACAATGTTTAGGGTCAGCTCACTGCTTTCCCAAGGGTCACTCCCTGTCTCTCTCTCTCTGGCTCACTATCGGTGGAGAGGATCACCTTCTTCCTCTTCCTTTGATCACTGCTCTGGAAAGGATCTACTCACAGTTTATAGACCTATAAGTCTCTTCATTATCACTAATGAATACATCTTCTGTTGTATGTGGATGCTCTTTTGAAGTCCAACTTTCACCTGTAGATGAATCTCACTTTTCACCGAAGGTATCGGGCAATCTTCCAGCTTCCACACAGCCCTGAATCACTGTCGTGCATCAACCATACCTGGCGCCCTTCTCTAAGCTGACACACAAGTCTCATCACGCAAGTTACAACTGGTGTGCAAGTCCACCTCAACCACTTGCGTGACACAAGCTTCTGCAACTTCAAAATTGCGTGACTCACACCCTTTTACGCCCAAACCAATTTTAGCGTGTAACCATCAACTGTAGCGCTTCTTCAAAACTTGGCGTGCAAGTGTCACCAAAACACTTACGCGACACCCCCTTCTTCAACTCAAAACTTGGGCGACTCCCTTCCTTTCTCGCCCAAACCACTCTGGATGCGCAACAACCAACCGACATATAACTTCTACTTGCGCGACCACACCACTACTTGCGCGACCACCACACCTGCGTGACAGGAGCTTTGATTTTCTCTAAGTGTTGAACTCTTCACTGAATAAGGAGGGGTAGACCTCTATTTATAGAAATTTGGACACCCTGTGCAATGATGCACAAGTCTCCTCTCGGCGCACAAGTCTCGGCGCGCAAGTCTCTACTGCGCAAGTCACTTGCATGACCAACCCTAAAACTTGGGCGCCCCTTTTCCCTTTGCCATATTTTGATGTTATGATCTTGAAAAACATATGGCACGTAAGTTTCCTCTCCTTCAGGACAACGACGCGCAATTCCCTTTGAAAAAAACACTTTTATCCATTTGTCAATTTTCTGGCCCAAAAATTTGGAAAACATTGGAAAACGGTGCCACCTTGTATTTGCTCTTTTTGTACTGCCTCCAGATCGTCCATTCCTTTTTCGACGTTCTTGAATCAAACATGGATCGTTAACCACATCCCTTGAACTCGAAATTCCACCATGAAATCCCCTTTGTCAACAAATTTTAATGTCATGGTTTTCTTTGTCAAAAAACACAACATGGATGTCCACTTTGTCAACAAACACAATCACCTAAAAAATGCTTCAATGATACCTTGAGGGATTTTTGCCCAACAATCTCCCCCTTTGGGTTTGTTGAAAACTCTTCCATAAAAAGATACATCATGAATTCTTCAGCCACCATTCTCCTATTACAATTCTGATAGCGATCAAGGATTTACTCAACACATACTCTAAGCTCACATGAGAAATGCTCGGCGTGAGAAACAAGAGTAAATGAAAAGTTCATCAATGAATCACTTCAACTATGACACCCACTATTGACACCAAACTGATACCAATTTTTGGAAATATTCTTACTACATTCCAACACCACTCTTCTGCTTTTATCACGATCCTCAGCTGTCATGATATCTATTCTTTGATTGATCACTTCAAGCATCATCAGATTTGATATCCCCCCCCTGTCTCATTGCTCTCCCCCTATTTCGCTGCTCCACCTATCAGCTTCGCCCCATATCAATCATGATTTATCAAACTGCCACACTGTCTCCCCCTTGAACAATCACTATTTTATCCCCCTTTTTCAATGAACCCAAAGGTCACTCCTTTGCAGTCTATAACAGAGTAGAGAACACATATCAACACATTTGGGAAAAACACATCATACCTCAGGGAGGGGGGGGGGGGTCCACATACACACTCTTTTAAGTGTGAGGAGTCGACTAAACTCCCATAGCCAGTCGATGACTTTCAAATGCTTCCTTAGGTAAGGCCTTTGTCAGAATATCTGTAACCTGTAGCTCTGTAGGCACATAATCCAAATTCACAAGCCCTTACTCCACCTTCTCCTTAATGAAATGATATTTGATCTCAATGTGCTTTGTCCTTGAGTGATGAACTGGATTTTTACTAAGATTTATAGTACTTGAGTTATCACACTAGATTCCGATCAGAGACTTCACTTCAACTCCCATATCTTCAAGCTACTACTTCATCCATAATAACTGTGTGCATGCTTGAGTGGCTGCAATATACTCAGCTTCCATGGTGCTCAATGAAATGCAATCTTGATTCTTTCTTAGCCAAGAAATACACAATCCACCAAGATAGAATTCACCACCTGATGTTGATTTTCTATCATCTGCTGAACCGGCCCAGTCTGTATCAGTATATCCCAATAACTTTGTCTGAGATTTGTCATTATATGTCAAGAAAAAATCCACCATGCCCTTGATATACTGAAGTATTATTTTCACTGCAAGCATGTGGCTTTACTTGGGATTACTCTAATATCTTGCTACTTGTCATGTGGAAAAAACAATATCAGGCCTTGTTACGGTCAAGTATAGAAAACTTCCAATAATTTTCCTGTATTCTGGGATATTAATTGCCTTTCCATCCTTATCTTTGGATAGTTTTGTCCGGGTAGCAACTGAAGTCTTCATCTCCTTGGAATTTTCCATTCCAAACCTTTTCAAAACCTCCTTGGCATATTTGGATTGAGAAATGAATGTTCCATTTCTTCCTTGTGTCACCTGTAGACCAAGGAAAAACATTATCTCTCCAATCATTGACATTTCAAACTTGCTTTTCATGAATTCGGAAAACTGTCTGCACTGAGATTCATCTGATCTTCCAAAAATTATGTCATCAACATAAACCAACACCATCATCCTTTGATTACTATCGTTACTGAAATAGAGATTGTAATTGACTCCCCCACACTGGAAACCAAGATTCTTCAAGTACTAATCAAGCCTTGAGTACCATGCTCTTGGTGCTTGTTTCAGCCCATACAACACCTTATTCAATCTTCAAACCTCGTTCTCATCCTCATGAATGAGAAAAAAATCTGGATGATCAATATACACCTCCTCTTCTAGAACTCCATTCAAGAATGTAGATTTGACATCCATTTGGAACACTTTGAACTTCCGTTGCACTGCAATGGAAAGGAATAATCTGATTGTCTCCAGCCTTGCAACTGGTGAAAATGTCTCATCAACATCTATTCCCTCTATCTGGGAGTATCCTTTGCACACTATCCGTGCTTTGTTTTGAACCACTGTACCATCTTCATTCATCTTGTTATGAAAAACCCATTTAGTCCTGATGACATTCTTATCTGCTGGTCTTGAAACAATCTCCCATGTCTGGTTCTTCTCAATCTGATCAAGCTCTTCATTCATAGCCTGAACCCAGTTTTCATCTTCAGCTGCATCAACAAAGCATTTCAGCTCTACCTGAGATAGGAAAGATGTCTGCTGCAGTGACTTCATTCTTATTATCTGAACTGAAGCTATCTGATCACCAATAATATTTTGCCTATCAATTTCAGCTCGACTCTTTGGCATCCTTGTAGACACAGACTTGACACTTTCTTATTCTTCATCAGTGACTTCTTCTGAGTTAGCATCTACCACTTCTGCTCCTATTATGTTACTATCCTCTTCATCACTTTCATCAAAAAACTATTCACTATGCTGTTGAATATTCTCTTCATATTCCACAATAGTGACGTCATTGCTCTCAACTACTTTTCCCATCCTCTTATTAAAGCATTTGTATGATTTTCTTTTTCCTGAGTAGCCCAGAAATATTCCCTCATCTCCACGTGATTCAAACTTCCTATGATTTTCTTTTTTGATAATGAAGCACTTACTTCCAAATATTCGAAAGTATTTCACTGTTGGATTCTTTCCATACCACATTTCATATAGGATATTTCCTTCCTTCGGACACAATAGAGCCCTATTAGAAATGCAGACTGATGTCAATACTGCTTCCTTCCAAAACTTCTCTGGTAGGTCTTTTTCTGTAAGCATTGTTTTGGCCATGTTGTTGATGATCCGATTTCTACTTTCAACCCCTCCATTATATTAGGGAGTTCTTACTGAAGAAACTTGATGCCTTATCCCATGTTTCTCGAGATACTCTTCCACCTGACTATTTGTCAATTCTGTACCATTGTCTGTACGAAACTTCAGAATTTTCTGTCCAAGCATCCTTTCAGATTCCCTTCGGTACTGTTTTAGGCATCTAAACACATCGGACTTATGGGTAATAACAAATAACCATTCCATTATACTATATTCATCAATTAAAAGAACATAATACCTCTTCCCATCAATTTATCTTGGTGAAATAGGTCTAAAGACATCAGCATGCACCAATTCAATCACTCTTGTCGACTTCTTTTCCTTTGCTTTGTACATATTTATGATGATATTCCCTTGTTGAAAGGCGTCACACGTATGTGTACAATCACATGATAGCTTAGGGAGGTCTATTGCTGCTTTACACCTTACCAGATCTTCCAGGTATGGTTGGTGAAGATGACCAAGTCGTTTATGCCACAACTTGTTTTCTTCCTCTTTGGACAGAAAACACATATCTTCTTCTCCACTTACTAGGTAGAGATTTCCCTTTGTTCTTTTTCCCTGTAGAACTATCACCCCGTCTCTTCCTTTTACAATACACACCTTCTTAGTAAACCTTATAGAATGTCCAGAGTCACATAGTTGACTGACACTGAGCAAATTGTGACTGAGGCCTTCTAATACTAAGACATCAGCACGTCTCATCTCTTTGCCCTCAAACTTGGCCTTTCCTGATCTAGCAATCTTCAGGCCTTCATCGTTTCCAAATTTGATAACTCCTTCTTTGTCATATTTTATGCCTTTAACAAGATCCTTATTACCTGTCATATGATATGTTCAACCACTATCAAGGATCCACACACCAAAGCGATCTGATGCCTTAAGGGAAATTTCTGCCACCATAACCTTTTCATTATTCTTATTCTTGGTCCATATTTTTTCCTTCACACTCGGCATGGATTGAGACTTCTGTTCTTTCTCAGAGTTTGATGAACCGGCTTTATCTTGCAAATCCGCAAATCTATTTTGCATTTTTAACTCACCTGTTGGTTTATTGACCTGATGCTTATGAATGTTTTGATTTTTCTTTGGCACATTCCTCTGTATGGTCGAAGTACAGTACCTAGACATGTGCCCAAATTCTCCGCACCAAAAATAGTGTCCTTCAAAATATGTTCTGGAAAACCGTTCTCTATTTGGCTGCCACCTCTATTCTTGTTCCCTTCAATATCTCTTGGCTATGGAACACACATACTGCGAATGTCCCATATTTCCACAACAATAACACCTGATTTGAGGTGCATTCCTTCATGTTACTTCTTCACTATGAGTTTCCCCTTGGGATCTCTGAATATTCTGATTTTTATTTGTGCCCAAATCATCCTTCAATCTCAGGATGGGTGCTTGCGGTCTGATTTCAATTTTCACATATTTTTGTTTCTGATCAAGCCCTGAATCAGCCTTAACATCTGAGCTCAACTACTGATTCTTTCCTGATGAACTACTAGCCTCCTCTTTCATCTTTTCTGTCTTCTGAATAACCTGATTTTCTGATATCACATTGGGGGTCAAGAGTTTTTCTTTATCCTTCATTTTTCATCGCATAATGACCACTTCTTCTTCAAGTTCTTCGATACACTTGACTTGATCTTTCACTTTTCTATTCAATCCATCGATCTCCCTTTTATATTCTTCAATCTTGAGCTTATACTCACTAACTGATTCTGAGTTCTCTGGTGTTGATAACTTGAGTTTCTCAATTTCTTCCATCAACTCAGACTTCTCTTCTTCCTGCTGATGCATATAGAGTTTGGCATCACAAACAACTTTGTTAGTTTTCTTTGTTTTGGCTCTCCAAACATCTATCTCCTCAAGAGCAGCCTCTAACCCAGCTTTCATATCAACTCTTCCCTCAACTTCTTCTTATTATTCACCAGCTTCAGTTTCATTCTTATTCTGAGAACTACTGACAACTGCCACCATAGCATTTTCTCCACAATATTTTCAATTTTCAATCTCCTCCACCTCTTCAACCTCAGACTCATCTAAACTATCTATTTCTTGTGAAAGAAGATTCTTCTTCTTAAAGAAATTTCTCTTGAACTGATTCTTCCCTTTCACATAGGCTGAAGATCTCTTCTTGGGAATTTCAACTTCATCTTCATCATTTTCTTCTTGAAACTTTTTGGGGCACCTTGTGGAAAGATGACCAACTTTTCCACATCTAAAGCAAGCAAGTGTAAGTTTCCCTTTGAACTTTCATTTTCCTCTTTGAAGATTTGAGGAGAGGAATGACATTACCTCATCTGTCTATTATTCCTCCTGAGAATCTTAAATGGTGAGCTTCTTCATGGCCTTAAATGCCACCTATTTGGATTTCCCCTTTTTCACAACGTCATTATCATCATTTCTCATTTCATATGAAATAAGGGTTCTGTGCAGGTTATCCAATGTTAGCTCTTTCGGGTCTTTATATTCCAAAACAGAAACTTTTGGATTGAACCGAGGTGGAAGTTTTCTCAAGTTGCGCTTCAAAATTTTATGTCTTCAATAACTTCACCAAGACCTCGAATTTCTTCTACTACAACATTTACCCTGTCAAAGAATGCATCAACAGACTCATTCAGGTTCATTCTCAGATCTTCATACTTGTTCCACAACACTTGCAGCTTTGCCTCTCTGACCTTTGTATCCCCTTCATATATATTCAATAGCTTTTCCCACATGGCATGTGACGTTTTTCATGACATCACCTTTGTATATATAGGATTGGATAGGGATCCCCATATGGCATTAATTCCTTTGGAATCTACATCCAACTCTCTACTTTCTGCTTATGATAATGAACCACTATTAATATCAGCTGTTATGCAATGCATTGTTACTGTGAATATGTCCATTCCCAAAGATTGGAAGTAGTGTTGAATCTGATTCTTCCATAACTGAAAGTTGTTCCCGTCAAAGATCGAAATCCCTTTATGATTAGTGACCTCCATTTGAGAGAGAACCACTAATAAAAACCTTTTCCTCTGATACCACTTGTTATGTCCACTAGTTTAGATACCCTGAGGGGGGGAGGGGTGAATCAGGGTAAGACAGATTAAAAAAACCGCCCCTATTGATCTTGTCTCGCTGTTAAGAAAGACTCTGTTCTCTCTATTTCCTACAACAAAGTATAAACAGAAACTAAAGCATGCACATGACACAATGATTTTTACTTGGTTCACCCTTACTGGGCTACGTCCAAGGAGCATACACCGGTGATGTGCCGATGTACCAAATCAACTAAAAGCGCACTACTGTTTACAAAGTTTAGGATATATCACTTCTATTCCCAGGCTTATTGCCTTTACAATGTTTAGGTTCATCTCACTGCTTTCCCAAGGGCCACTCCCTGTCTCTCTCTCTCTCTGGCTCACTGCCGGTGGAGAGGATCACCTTCTTCCTCTTCCTATGCTCACTGCTCTGGAAATGATCCACTCACAGTTTATAGACCTGTAGGTCTCTTAATTATCACTAATGAATACATCCTCTATTGTATTTGGATGCTCTGTTTAAGTCCAACTTTCACCCATAGATGAATCTCACTTTACACCGAAGGTATCAGGCAATCTTCCAGCTTCCACGTAGCCCTGAATCACTGCCGTGCATCAACCATACCTGGAGCCCTTCTCTAAGCCGGATCACAAGTCTCATCACAGAAGTTACAACTAGCGTGAAATTCCACCTCAACCACTTGCGCAACACAAGCTTCTTCAATTCCAAACTTGCACAACTCACACCCTTTTACACCCAAACCAATTTTGGCACGCAACCATCAACTGTCACGCTTCTTCAAAACCTGTCGCAAAAGTGTCACCAAACCACTTGTGAGACACCCCCTTATTCAACTCAAAACTTGTGAGACTCCCTTTCTTTCTCACCCAAACCACTCTGGATATGCAACAACCAACCGACGCACAACTTCTACTTGCGCGACCACACCACTACTTGCGCAACCACCACACCTGCGTGATAGGAGCTCTGATTTTCTCTAAGTGTTGAAATCTTCACCAAATGAGGAGGGGTATACCTCTATTTATAGGCATTTAGACACCCTATGCGACGATGCGTAAGTCTCCTCTCGGTGCGCAAGTCTCGATGCACAAGTCTCTACCGCGCAAGTCACTTGCGCGACCAACCCTAAAACTTGGGTGTCCCTTTTCCCTTTGCCATATTTTGATGTTCTGATCTTGAAAAATATATGTCATGCAAGTTTCCTCTCCTTCAAGAAAACGGCACGCAAGTCCCTTTTCAAAAACCACTTTTCTCCATTTGTCGATTTTCTGGCCCAAAAATTTGGCAAACACTAGAAAACAGTGCCACCTTGTATCTGCTTTTTTTGTACTGCCTCCAGATCATCCATTCCTTTGTCGACATTCTTGAATCAAACATGGATCGTTAACCACATCCCTTGAACTCGACATGCCACCATGAAATCCCCTTTTTTCAACAAATTTGAATGTCATGGTTTGCTTTGTCAACAAACACAACACAGATGTCCACTTTGTCAACAAACACAATCACCTCAAAAATACTTTAATGATACCTTTAGGGATTTTTTACCAATAGACCTAATATGATTTTCATCTATTTTGGAGGCTTCAGAGAGGTTCTAAGGCTCCTAAAACCCCTTTTTTGTGAATTGAAGATCTTGTAGAAGGAATAAACCTCCTTTTCAGTATGTGATATCTTCTTTGTTTAAGATTATATCTCTACCATATTTTCCCCCATTTGAGAGGTATGAATTACTACTTTGTTGATGGTTTAGATCTAGGTTTTAATGGATCTTATTTCTTTGGATCTTGATCCTAGGTTTTTATCCTATATATTCCTCACTGTTGTGATTTCTATCGTTCTTCCTCAAATTAAGGGCTACAGGTTGGCGAGCGTTCATCAATGATCTTGAGGAAGTGGTCTAATTACTAATTATTATAGTCTTAATATTGATCTTTTGTGGTAATTATATTTTTGCATTTCTATTTTGTGTAATTTTGTTTAAATTGAAACATTTGATTGTTTTCCCTTAAATAGAGAGATCCTTCATGAATCCTATTAGAACCATTGGAGATTATGAGACTGGGATTGATGAAAACCCATGGGGTGGGATAATTACCTTGAAATAATGATAAATTTAATGTATAAGGGGAAATTGTGGGTTTATGAAATTGAACTAAATCCTTATTGCATATTTCATAATGAGATTTAATGGGTTAATTGGCTTAAACTTGAAGGGTTAATGAGTTGTGTAATAATTGATGGTAAATGGATTAATGGGTAAATTGTTCATGTTTTTCCTTATGATAAAAGTATTGAACCATGGTTGTGTTTGATAAATTAATTGGTACACCTTGCTGAAAATGGTTTATAAATGAGTTATGAAAGTGAAACCATGATATGTGTATATGAATGTGAATGATGAGTTGTGGGTTAGGGACTGATGCTCCAAATACCCATGGGGCGTCATAGTATTTTTCTAGTCCCATGAGATATATATGTTTATATGTGACTCTGAACAATGAGTTATGGGTCAGGGAATGATGCTCCAAATACCCATGGGGTGCCAAACTGCTACTTTAGGCCCCTGATGCATGAATGAAATTGGAATTATAATGAATAATGAAATTTCATGAAAATAGTAAAATGTAAAATTACTATTGTGTATAGTTCAAACTCTATCATGATACAAATTAGGTATGATGTGGTTTAATAAAGAATAATAAATGTGAAACCTACTTACTTTTTTCATTTGATCTTTATTCTTTATACAACTGCATACACTGTTATAGATTAGATATTGCTTTAGACGCTATTGGTAGTGACCTAATGAGTTATACTCGCACCCTACTTAGGCTGCTTGATTTGTACCCGAATAGACTTCATGTTTGTAGGAAAAGATAAGGGAAAGATCCCTATTTTAGATGGATGAGTTGGGATTTAGGATGGAGTATGGATGGGGGAACCAAACATGATGTTGGGACATGCTTGGGTGTTGTTAGTGTGCCTTTATTTTTGGTTTTTAGTAGACGCTTAACACTTGTATGGAATGAAATATTTACTACTTTGTTTTGTGGTCATTTTCCCTATTTTTAAATTATTCATATGTTCTTTGGTTGATTATTGAATATTGTAGTATCTTGTTTATATTTCATATTGATTTCCAGTGTTGTTCTGCTTTGATAAAGAGGTTATAGTCTCCCCACATTACATATTAGACCCTCATTGCTAGTTGGTATCCTCTGGTGTATGGGGAGGTTCCCCTGAGGTCATGTGGTGAACCAAATTGGGGCACCAATTTGTGGAACCTAGGTTAGGATGTTACATGCATAGTGTTGAGATTTCTTAGAGGGTGTCACATGGTTGACACATGATTTGATAAATTGTGTGAGCGGGTGTGGATCGTGAAAGTGCGAGCTATACGATTGATTCATAGTTTGTAAAATCGTGCATCCAAACCATGGGGGTTCTCATAATTATTTAAAAAGTGTAAAATGATTGTTTTGAACCCTTTGGTTTTTTATGTTAATCCCCCTATTTTCTTCTTCTCTTATACAGTCGAACTAGTGAGCCCTCCTCCCTTACTTCTTCCTTTAATCCCCTTTGAAATGAGGTGTTACTGGATGAATCTGTGGTGGATTAAGGTGAGTCCCTCCTCTTTCTTTTTTTCTTGTTTCCATTCATCACTTTTGATTGTGGAAATTTGGATTAGGGATCAGATAGACAATTCCACTAAAGCATGGTGAAATCACCCCACTTAATGGAAATTTTTCTCAACATGGATAGAGGGTATCGCAGGAGGATGAATGCATGTCATTGATCAATATTTGGTTAGAGGTACATTAGCCTATGAATCTTTATAGGGATTTTTACTAAATTAGATAAAAATTGATAGATGAATTGGTTTTGAGTGATAAGGCATTTTCCCAAGATGGTGTCGAGAATATGCCACAATAATTCTAGGTGTGATTGGTCATGGTTTTGGTGTGGGGAGATGGCTTGATGAGTTTTTAGGTAATTATGCCTATTTTAATTAAATTGTATAATTAATTGTAAATTGTTATAATTAATTAATTAGGCATCGTGTCACAACCCACCTTCTCAAATAAGAGGGAAGGGACAAAAAACTACTAGACCCTTCCTTCCTCAAGTTGAAGGAGAGATAATGACCCCCGAGTCCCACCTTCAATATACCCCAGAGTGGAGATTAGCACCAAGGGTATATAATCTCATGTAAAATGGAAGGCATTACCCTTTTTATTTAATAAGATTGGGAGATAAGACAATAAATCTAAAATAACTCCAAAGAATGAAATAAAAGTAAATCCCCAAATCCATTCCCATATGCATGTCCAAAATAAAGTGATATAAAGTAAAAGAAACTCTTAAGGAAAGTACCAAAAGAAAAGAAAAGCAGCAACAATAACTCCCAATGCCCGAGCTAGTAAGGCCCGACATGGTCCTCAAAGTCCTCCTGGAAACCTGAAAGCAATTTTATATATGCAGGGTGAGTATATAGGTATACTCAGTAGGGAAAACCAAAAGCTCTCATGCACAAGTGGGGAGACATTCTAATGTCTCGTGAGAAATATAGATAACCAAAACACCTAGCAAAGAAACTATCCACCTAGCCTCACCAAGGAACACTCCTCAAATAACGCAAGTTAGGTAAAGTAATAGTAATAGCACATCAATATTTTCCCCCCACACCACTTTCCTATTGGTTATTTAGGAAATACTATGCATTAAAATTCCCCCATAGATTCCACTGTAGTCCCACTACTGCCCCAACAACAACCCCATGGGCCATCCCAACCGCACATCTATCCCGCCCGCAAACACCTAGGCCACCACAACCACACATAACCATGCCCATAGACACTTGTAACACAACAACCACCCCCACACCTGAAGACACCTAGTCCAGAACAACCACTGCCACACCCGAAGATACCTAGCCCAGAAAAACCACTGCCACACCCAAAGACACCTAGACCTCATCTCAAAGGCACTTGGGAAACAAACCTGCCCACACACACCTAGGCCAACCACCACAACACACCCTGACCGAAGAGTCTTAGGACATAATAAACCTTAGGCCATCACATCCTGCCTAAAGAGTCTTGGGATACCTAATAGAGGGAGCATAAAAGGAGCTAATAACTAGCCACTCATAGGAATGTTGGGAAAAACACTCTCCCCCATGAAATGGGGGTGTTTGGCATGAAGTACTCAGCATGGGTGGGGTGCATATAAGAAAAACAAGAACTAAATTTTATAAATATAGGTAATCAAACACTCATCCCAACCTAAGGGTCCTGAAAACAACTAGCTCGTACACAATCACTTTTGCTCTTATCCCTACATGCACAAGTACACAACTGCCACAACTAGAGCACAACCAATTTCTGGAAAATAGTTCCCTATTTTACCATTTCTCATTATCATTTTCAAATGATTTCATTTAAATATTAATTCACTATTGGGAAACTAATAGGCATAACCATAAGCCAAAACAACAACTGGGAGAAAAACAACCAAGAAATCCTTTAAGCATTCACTCCCAGTTCTCTTGTAAGTAACAACATAAAAAGGGATCTGTGAGATCCCTCTAAGTACTGGAACCAAACCAAGTCCCAACTTATGGGGTCTGGAACATTTACCACCGGCTCCACATGACCCCAGATTCACAAACCAACAACCTATCAACTAGAGATTCCATCCCCCCTCTACATCACCCCACAAATGTTAAATAGAACAACCATTCATATAATCAAAATAGATCATGTAAGTTTTCATATTTATCCAACACCATTCATTAAGTTCCTTCCTTCTTTTTGGTTAACCAGGGTGATCAAACAAGGGTTATTATCCATCAGGCATCCATTTAATCAACAAAGTTTACTTGATTAATCATTTCCCATGTTATAGTCATTCAATCACAAGATTATCCAGAAAACATAGCTTCATTAGTGTGTAAGAAAGGACCACCAATGACCAAAATTTTTCAGTGTACATAAGACCATACAATTCACAACATAAAAACAAAGGTATAACACAACAATCATAATCAACTTTTCCACCCCTTCATTATTTAAAAGTCCATTTATTATCTTTATTAAAGATGGTTTCATCTACGTCCTGAGGGAATATCATCATACCCACCCCGCATGATGCAAAATAAATAGAGACGAAGGAAAAACCCCTAATTGGATGATCAAGGATCAAAGTTTTCCCACTATGCCAAGAAATGTGGAAGTGCGACTTATAGGAAGAACTCCAAGGCTGAGTGGAAAGAGCTCCAGCAGGGTCACATGATTCGTCTGTAGAATAAGTCTCGAGGCGCACTTAGAGAAACAAAAAGGAAGAAGGAAGAGAGGATCTCAGCTTAAGAAGAGGCCAGATCCTAAAATCAGGGAGACCATTTTGAAGTACTTAAAATTTGGATCGTGGCTTGACCATGTGGCTCGGTGGTTTCACACATTGGGATTAATTAAGATTTAATAATTCCCCTAAACAATGGTGGTGACAGACTAATAGACAATTGTGAGTTGATAGATTTCCTTTAAACAGATAAAAACAGGTAACAAGGGCAAAAATGGAAAAGTCTGGGAGAAACTAGAAATGACTCATTGATGGGTGAGTCACCGACACCCTAGCACCATTGACTTGGCACCATATTCCTAGCACCAATGGTCCATCAGTGCCACCGAGGCCCATCGATGCCACTGGTTCCCATCAGTGCCACCGGTGCCCATCAGTGCCACTGATGCCCATCAGTGCCACCAATTCCCATTGGTGCCACCGACACCCATTGGTTCCACTAATGCCGATCAGTGCCATTAATGCTGATCAGTGCCACCATTCGTCCAACCTGAAATTTGAAAAAAATCCTCAATGAGTCACCGATGGTCCCCAGGATTCCTCAAACATCAGGACTTGGCAATGTAATGGACCAAGAGGGTTTGGGCCATTACATCAGATACCTCTCAAACTATTCTCTCCCTCAAGAATTCAAGAGTAAGCCTGAAGAAAAGATAGGGGTCTGAACAACCACCTCGTAAGATACCTCTTAGGGACAAACCACCCTAGAGTTGTTCGAAAGCTGGAATAAAACCCTAAAATCTAGGAACACCTCTCTCATTTATCTTCTGAACAACCACATAAACACTACCGCTCCTCTCCCCCAAGTAACCACACAAACATAGAAAGGTCACACCGTCTGAACTTATGGATTAGGAAGTCCCTTTCTCCATGTCAAGATACTATCCTCTTTGGATGACATTGACTCACTCACGTGGGTTTAATCACATCCACCTTAGTGTGTCTTGATTAGGGATCAGGTCCTCCCCTCCCCACAGTTAGGAATTTTCACACAAATTCAGAGAACAATTGAAACAACCCATATTATAGCAAACAATGTCAAGCATTACATCACAGCAAAGCACAAAGCAAACACAAGATCAAAACTCAGAACAAATCTGGGTATTGGGAACACACCTGTGCCTCTTGTTCTTAGGTACTCTTCTTGAGGCCACCATGCCTCCACAACACAAAAACCAGGGGAATGGTCCATCCACTAAGCACCTTCTCTTTACAATCCTCGATTCTCACTGGTCACTCCACGAATGTCACATTGTCCTCGACATCCAACTCTACCCAGTCGAGGATGTGGGATTCATCATGTAGATATCGACAGAGCTGAGATACATGGAAGACATTGTGGATCCTCTCCGGTGGAAGTGGTAATCCCAGTTGATATTCCACCTCATCGACTTGTCCCAACACCTCGAAGGGTCCGATGACCTAGGAGAAAGCTTACCCCCTACCAAAACTCCACTATCTACACCAAGGGTAGAACTTTATGAAAACATGGTTTCCAAACTCTAACTAAAAGGGTCTCCTCCTATGATCAGAATACGACCTCTGCTGGTCCTGATCCACCTTCATCCTCTCACACAGAAGCTAAACCTTCTCCACCATGCTCTGCACCACCTCTGGGCCAAGAACACCTACCTCCCCAACCTCTGTCCAACACATGGGTGAACAAAATGGTCTCCCATAAAAGGCTTAAAATGGTGCCATGAAAATGGTATAGTGATATATATTATTGTAGGAAAACTCTACCAGAGGAAAGTGTCAAACCCATGATCCTCTGAAGTCCAGAACACATGCTCGCAACATATCCTCTAATGTCTGGATGGTCCTCTCTATCTTCCCATCTATCTGAGGGTGGAAAGAAGTGCTAATGCATAGATGGGTGCCAACATCATGCTGTAATCCATTCCAGACTCATGAAGTAAAGTGTGTATCCTGATCCAAAATGATGGTTCTAGGAACTCTATTCAAATGCAAAACTTCACCCACGTACTTCTTTTCTAAGTCATCCACTACTCTAGACTCCTTAACTGTTAATAAGTGAGCTAATTTTGTCAAATGGTCCACCACTACCTAGATGGAATCACATCCTCCCTCAGATCTGGGTAGTCCTATGAAAAAATCCATTGAGACATCATCCCACTTCCACTCAGTAATGTCTAAGGGCTGCAACAGACCACTGGGAACATAATGTTCAACCTTCACTTGATCACACATGATGCAATTTGTCACAAACTCCACCACTACCCACTTCACTCCAGGACACCAAAACTGACCTCTCAATCCCCGATACATCTTAGATACTCCTGGGTATGCCACCAGGGTTGAGCTATGGAACTCACCAAGAAATCCCTCATGCATTGCCACCAGAACAAACAGCTTCCCACGGAACAATATCCGATTCTGACCATCCTCTGACCATCCATCTAGTGCATCACCCTGGATAATGTGACCATGCATCACTTCAACATATAAGTCTCCCCATTGAGACTCCTCCACCTATTTTACCAAGGAAGACTGCACTGTCATATGAAACAGACAACCTCTACTATCCTCCACTCTTATACCCAGATGTAAAGCAACCAACTCCTCTATTGCTTTCCAAGCATCTGCTGACTCCCAAACCACATCCTTTTGTGACTTCCTACTCAAGGCATCGACCACTACGTTACCCTTTCATGAGGTGTATTATATCTCAAAGTAATAGTCTTGGAGGGACTCCATCCACCTCTGCTATAGCAAGTTCATGTCTCACTGGGAGAAGACATACCTTAGGCTCTTGTGATCTGTGAAGACTACATAGCATTCCCCAATGAGGTAATGCCGCCAAAACTTCAGCACGAACACAAACAATATAAGTTCTAGGTCATGGGTGGCATATTTACGTTCATGAGGGTATAAATGCCTAGACCCATGAGATATCACTACCCATTGATGTATCAGCACACACCCCAATCCTAGACCAGAAGCATCATAGAACACTTCAAAAGCTACCCCTTCCTCTAGAAAACTTAGTACCGGGGCACTGACCAGCTTCCCTTTCAGATAACTAAAATCTACCTGGCATTACTCACTCTATACAAAAGCCTGGTCTTTTCTAGTTAAGTCTGTTAAAGGTGCTGCAAATCAAGAGAAGTCAGGTATGAACCTCTGGTAGTAACCTGCTAGTCCCAAAAAACTATGAACCTCTTCCACATTATTGGATTCTACCCAAGAAACAAATAATTTGACCTTCTATGGTTCCACTTATATTCCCTATTGGGACACCACATGTCCAAGGAAGTGCACCTCTCGTGTCCAGAACTTTCACTTTGACAACTTCCAGTAGAGCTGGTGGTATCGAAGGATCTCCAAAAATGTCCTTAAATTCTCGATGTGATCCTCATTTGATCTTGAGTAGATCAGGGTGTCATCAATGAACACAACCACAAAACGGTCTAGATACTCATGGAAAACAAAGTTCATGATCCCCATGAACACAACTGGTGCATTCGTAACACCGAACAACATGACCACAAACTCAAAGTGCCCATATATGCACCTGGAAGTAGTATTCAAGATGTCACCCTCCTTCACCCTCAACTAGTGATATATAGACTACATGTTGATCTTAGAGAACCAATCTACTCCCTTCAATTGGTCAAAAAGGTCATTGATCCTCAGGAGGGGGTAACGGTTCTTGACCGTCACTAGATTTAGTCTTTGGTAGTCTATGCACAGTCTGAGACCACCATCTGCCTTCTTTGTGAACAAGACTAGAGCACCCCATGGTGATGCTCTTGGTCAGATAAAACCCTTATTCATCATGTCATCAACCTAAATCCAAAACTCCTGCAAATCAGAAGGTTCCATCTGGTTGGGAGCCATCGAAATTGGATAAGCACTGGGTTGTAGGTCTATCCCGAACTCAACATCACGTCGAGGGGGTAGAGTAAAAACCTCTTTAGGGAATACATTTAGGAAATCATTGAAAATCCCTGGAACTTCCACCATCTCTAAGTCTGTTTACTCCACTAACAACTTGGATAACAAGGAAATAAGGGGCTCCACTTACCGGATTCCCTCCTAGCAACCTCGCTCGCCAACGAAAGCTACATGCTGGCTGCCCATATATAAGATGATGAACCTTCCCCAAAAGTAGTCGATAATAGCATTCACAAAAAATAGCCAGTAGATTCCTAGTATGACATCGTAAGACTGCATTTACAGCAGAAAGAGATCCCCACTGGACTGACGTGTCCCCAACATCAGTCTGCATCCTCAAGAAACATCAAATAGGCTGGTTTGACCTCCAAATGGCATGATCAACACCAAGGGCATGGAAAGTATCTCTACATCTATACCCAAGGCATGGGCTAGACTAGATGAAATAAAGGAGTGCGAAGCTCCATAATCAAATAAGAAACAAGTAAGAGTACTAAACAAACAGATCATACCTCCAATGACCTCTGGCTCTGTTAGAACTGCTACCTCTATGGCATGCAACTACCCAAACCTAGTTCCTTTTGCCCCTCGGCTATCAGATGCCTCCCCGACCATGCCCTGGTCAAGGTTCCTGAGGTGATCCCTAAGTTCGGCCTCCTCCAACACCATTTACCCTCGGTAGACCGAGAGCTCGCTGTCCCTATTGTTGCTGCTAAAAAGGTCTGGCTGGAAACTGGTGCTGCTGAGGTGGGTGCTGAACCTGCCCACCCCCAATGTACTACACTCAGTCTGGGCACTAATTCTGAAGGTTCCCACAGCTACCACAGGTAAATAACCTTGGTCTTAGGCTCGTGGATAAAGGGAGAGGACTGGGTGATCGGAACTATAACTTCTAAGGCCTGCTCCTCGTCGGCTAAAACCTGGAAGGCCCTAATGCTGGAGGCCTACTACTGACAACCTTCCCCTTTGACGAACCCAACTGGATCCCCTCTTGAGGAACACCTCCCATAGTGTTCATCCTCTCTACTACCACATCCTTATTCTGAACCTCCAAGTACATTGATAAAGTAAAAGGAGTAACAACATACTGTAGAGAAGGTTGGAGTGCCACCTCTAAGTGTCTTGCCCACGACTCCTCATCCAGCAAGAATTCTGGAGAAAGTGTTCATCCTCTCTACTACCTCATCCTTATTCTGAACCTCCAAGTACATTGACAAAGTAAAAGGAGTAACAACATACTGTAGAGAAGGTTGGAGTGCCTCCTCTAAGTGTCTTGCCCACGACTCCTCATCCAGCAAGAATTCTGGAGAAAAACAAAGGAGATCCTTGAACTTGATCCCCAACTCCCTTACCAACATACTCCCTTGCTGGAGGGAGATAATATCTTTCTTCTTTTCGGCCTTCATCATGGAAGAAAAAAATTCTTCTCAGAACTCATTCTCAAAGTCATCCCATGAAACATCAATATCCATCCTCTCTCTGAGGTAGAGCATCCACAACTAAAACACCTCTCCCTTCATCTGACCAACTACCAATGGAACCCGATACTACCTCAAAGTATAGATCAAGGTAAAGGTGATCTTCAACTTCTCAAGCTAACCCTATGTCTCAAAGTTGGAAACACTACCCTCATACTTCTTGAGGGTCTGCCACTAGAAAGAATGTAGAGTCTTCTGCCACTTGTCATCATCTTCCTCTCAGTCAATCCTCTGATGATTGAATAGATCAACCTATTGGGCCTTGACTTACCACACTAATCGTGGTCATCATTTGGGTTCCATATCTAAATAGAGAAACAAATAATTCCTAAGCTCGAGTAGTGAGGAAAATTCCTATTTAAATTTTGTTTAATTTTTTTTTATTTTAAATTTCACAAAATACCCAAGACACATAAGAAAAAAAGTCATTATAATGCATGAACCTTTCCTAGGGTCTCTACCCTACAATCAGTGTAGCCTCACTTGGTCGTTCAGTAGGTCCAGAGTCCTTGCATCAGATCATAGGGGGCCCTAAAATACCTTCTCCTAACCAGTCTTCCCTACCCTATTTCATGAACTAAGATTTCCTAGCAATGTTTCCCTACCATCTCATACCATACTCACTGTGCCTAATCCTGAACTCCATAATATCTCTCAACCTTATCCTTTGATACCATTTTGTCACGACCTACTTTCTCTAAGACGAGGGAAGGGATAACAAACTACCAAACCCTTCCTTCCTCAAGTTGAAGGAGAGATAATGACCCCCTATTCCTGCCTTCAATAGGCCCTGGAGTGGTGACTAGCACTAAGGGTATAGAATCTCATGTAAAATTGAAGGCATTGCCCTTTTTATTTAATAAGATTAGGAGATAAGATGGTAAATCCCAAACAACTCCAAAGACTGAAATAAAAGTAAATCCCAAAATCCATTCCCATATGCACGTCCAAAATAAAGTGATACAAATTACAAGAAACTCTGAAGTAAAGTACCAAAAAAAGGAAAAGTGGTAATGATAACTCTTGTTGCCCGAGCTAGTAAGGTCTGACATGATCCTCAAAGTCCTCTTGGAAACTTGAAAGTAGTTTTATATATGTAGGGTGAGTATACAGGTATAATTAGCAGGGAAAAACAAAAGCTCTCATGCACAAGTGGGGATACATTCTAATTCCCCATGAGAAATAGAGATAACCAAAACACCTAGCAAGGAAACTATCCAAATAGCCTCACCAAGGAACACTCCCCAAATAATGAAAGTCAGGTAAAGTAACAGTAATAACACATCGATATTTGGGTACCCCACAGTACTTTACCACTGGTTATTTAGGACATCCTATACATCAGAACTCTCCCACATATTCCACTACAGTCTCACTGCTGCCTCAACAACAACCCCATGGACCATCCCAACCGCACATCTATCCCGCCTGTAAACATCTAGGCCACCACAACTACACATAACCATGCCCAAAGACACCTAGGATACAAAAAAACACCACAACTAAAGACACCTAGGCCATAACAACCACTGCCATGCCTGAAGATACCTGGGCCAGAACAACCACTGCCACCCTTGAAGACACCTGGGCCTCATCCCAAAGACACTTGTGAAACAAACCTACCCGCACAAACATAGTAAAACCACCACAACACACCATTTTCAAAGAGTCTTGGTCCATAATAAACCTGAGGCCATCATAGCATGTCCAAAGAGTCTTGGGATACCTGGGAGAGGGAGTAGAAAAAGAGCTAATAACCATCCACTCATAGGAAAGTTGGAAAAAACATCCACCCCCATGAAATGGGGGTGCTTGGCATGAAGTGCTCAACATAGGTGGGGTACATATAAGAAACACAAGAAATAAATTTTATACATATAGGTAATAAAGCACTCATCCCAACCTAAGGGTCCCAAAACCAACAACTAGCCCATATACAACCACTCTTGCTGCTATCCCTACATGCACAAGTACACAACAGTCACAACTAGAGCACAACCCATTTCTGGAAAATAGTTCCCTATTGTACCAGTTATCATTATCATGTTCAAATGATTTCATTTATATATTCCTTCACTATCGGGAAACTAACAGGCACAACCATAATCCAAAACAACAACTGGGATAAAAACAGCCAAGCAAGACATTAAGCATTCACTCCCGGTTCTCTTGTAAGTAACAACATAAAAAGGGATCCGTGAGATCCCTCAAAGTACTGGAACCAAACCAAGCCCCAAATTATGGGGTCCATAATATTTACCACTAGCTCCACATGGCCTCAGATTCACAAACCAACAACCTCTCAACCAGAGATTATATCCCCCTTTACATCACCCCACAAATGTTAAACATAACAACCATACATATCATCAGAATATAGCAAATAAGATTTCATATTTAGACAACACTATTCATTAAGTTTCTTCCTTCTGTTTGGTTAACCGGGGTGATCACACAAGGGTTCTTATCCATCATAAATCCATTTAATCAACCAAGTTTACGTGATTAATCATTTCCCATGTTATAGTCATTCAATCACAAGATTATCCAGAAAATATATCTTCATTAGTGCACTATAAAGGACCACCAACGACCACAATTTTTCAGTGGACATAAGCCCATACAATTCACAACATAAAAACGAAGGTATACTATAGAAATCATCATCAAATTTACCACCCAATAATTATTTAAAATTCTATTTATTATCTTCTTTAAAGTTAGTTTCATCTACGTCCCAAGGGAACATCATCATACCCACCTCGCATGATGCACAGTAAAGAGAGACGAAGGAAAACCCCCCTACTTGGATGATCAAGGATCGAAGTTTTCTCATTGCGCCAAGAACTGGGGAAGCGCGACTTGAAGGAAGAAATCCAAGGCTAAGTATAGTGACCCGAGCCTTTTACATAAAACATTTCACGATTTTAAGCATAATTAATCATCAGAGTACAAGCCAAGGATCGATAAGTCTAGTGTCTTGGAAGACTAGATACATATAACATAAAACATGGGGATAGAAAAAATTCTTTATTTAATCTCCATAAAGAGATTATAAATTCTTTGATCCCTTACATCTGCATAGGGTACCCTGGGGAACACATGAACAAAGGGATGAGCTAAAAATTCCAGTAAGGGAAATAACATAAGGATACATCTCAAGCACATGAGTTAGGAGGCATGACATAATGATATCCAAAGCATGAAACTTATAAAATAATTTAATATAAGCATGGGATAATATAAACATGGAATCATATAAATTTGGCAGAATCATAAAACATTTCTTTAGTATGGGTCAAGGCTAACCGCCAATCCCGTTTCCCATTTCAGTATGGGTCAAGACTAACCGCCAATCCCGTTTCACATCGCATCTCATGAGACTTATCCTTACCCAATGCATTGGAGTGCTATCTAGGCACAACCATCTCAAAATTTTCATGAATATTCTTGACACATAAATATTCTTACCACATATACAATCATACATAATCAACCATATGTAAACATAATGGTGCCCATGGAAAGAATTGGGTACCACAATCATGACATAAATCATAACCATTGGGCGTACCATGAAAGTGTTCATGAAAGAAAAGGATTAAAACAAAAATTGATGTTTATAAGGTATTATAGGAATATAACATGGTAGGTGGTAACAAATAGAAGTGACATCACATAATTAATGTATTTGAGAGACATTAGCATTAAAACATTTTTGTGCGGCTTTAAGGAAAACACTATAGAGCTTTTAAAATAGTAAAGAATACATTTTTTTATATAAAACCAGAATTGAACCATGAAGGTTTTCAGAATAAAAATACTGAATTTAAAAAGACAATGGTGTCTTAAAATAGAATATAGAGTGCACTTGAAATTGGGTAAAAGTTCGGGAAGTTCCTTTAAAACGAGTGTGCTTATTGGGAAGTATCGAGGAGAGATTCACTTAAAAGCATGTATATCCCTGAAAGAGAATGAAAGATGGATCTTGGAACATGATTTTGGAGAATATAAACAGAATTTTTAAGTTCTACATAAAAATAAAAGACAACTACATTTTGGTAAAAATAAAGATAGAGCAACCCGAAGGAATAATGGGAGTTCGGGTAGAATCCAATATGGTTTATCGGCATGGTATCAGGTGTAACTAAGAGGGCTTGATGATAGATATCAGGGGTTTCTCATCACTTATAAAACATTAGGGAAGTATGGGGAAGGTGTATAAACATTCCCCATCACTTGGTATTACACAAAAAAGGCATAGCATAGAGAGCAATCTTGATTAAGAGTGAAAAGGGGAGGATCCCTTACCTTAAATCCGGTGGTGTTCTCCACTTTTTATTAATGGCATGAATAAAAAAATTAGGATTATTAATTAATAAGTCCAGAACATATTATATATGTAATTTATTTATTATAACCCTTTTTAGTTCATTCAAATCCTTTTTGATTAGTTATAAGGTTCAATTTCATTGTTCAAGCTCGTTTGTTTACTTGGATTTAAAAGATCGGTTCACTTATATTCAAGTTTGGATTATATGAAAGATGAAAGTGGTTGTCCAGAATTGAAGTTATATTCTTTAGTTAATATATAGGAGATTACATGGTTTTAATTTTAATTAGGTTACTTAGAGTGAAGTCGAATTATTATATATATAACCTTAGTGATAACTGTTTTTGTTAAACGGTGGATTTGATTACAAAGAATGTGTTTTGATTTATAACTCAATTCCATCTGTACCAAAGGATTACAGAAAAAAAATAGGATATATTTAATATATAATAATCTGGTTCAACCATAACACAAATAGTTTCATGACCTGAATTAAAGATAATAATAGAAATTGATAAATTGTTGTCCTTGAATGTACTAAATTAGCACATCTCAAACAGTGCTTTCATTTCTTTCAAATAAAAGGGTGGAGGAAAGGAGAAAAGATAATGAAATATACCACTATAATGAAGAAATTACAGTACATGTATGTTACTGGATTTATCATACTATTATGGTGAAGGGAGGTGGGGAAATAAATAAAAATAAAAAAACTTAAAAGAAAAGAAGAAATTGGGAAGAGAAATTTACCTCTTGAGACTTCCTCCTTTGAGAACCTCTTAAGGGGATAGGTTTTGGTATTTTGAGGTGTCTGGGATCTTTTGGACATGGGAGAGGACCTTGAGGAGAGATTTGGGCAGAATAATGGCAAGGCACAAGGCTTGAGAGGAGTGGAGAGAAGAGGGAGTGAAGGGGGGTTTTTATAGTGGAGGAGAGGAGGGATTTCAAAATATTATAATCATTAATTTATTATTTCTTCACAAGACAAGGAATAGTAAGTATTACATGACCAAGAATAGTGATTTTATCATGTGATACCAAAAAAATTAGGCTTACATCAGTAGAACATCATCGATGACTCAATTAATCCATTATTTAGCATTTATTGTGAATTATCGGATTCAACTATTCATAAAAAATTCAAGTATTTTAGAAAAATCCCAAAAATTTACCCCAACCATTTTTCGATGTGTAGAATCCAAAAATGAAGTCCATTTTTCAAAAATAATTTTCTAAATATGATTAATTTAATATTTAATTAAAATCATAATTTATTATCAAAACCAGTTTTAAAACATTCATTAACTTATTCTAAAATATAGGTATATCGTACTTCCAACTTGAATATTATTTTTATACCACCATAGGTGAGGTTAATATTCATTAGGGTATATCACTATTCATAAGGGTATGTTACTATTCATTAGGGTAGGTTACTATTCACCAAAAATTAAGTTTTCCTTATCGGACTCCAAATAACTTACTGATTACAACCGTGTATGCTGAATTTTCGAAATTCCAAACACAAAAGTGACAAAATTATGTTTAAAGGTCACTTATAAATTATTAGTTCATTATGTTGTGTTTTCATGTGATTTTATGACATAAATATAAGAAGGTAATTTCCATTGAAAAACTTTGGGTCGTTACATTCTTCCCCCTTAAAAATTTCGCCCCCAAAATTTCACTTTACACAAACAGGTGAGGATGTTTCTCCTTCATTGCCTCTTCTGGTTCCCATGTTGCTTCCTAAAACTTATGGTTCCTCCACAACACTTTGAAAAGATGGGTTTTCTTGTTACGTAGAACCTTATCTCTCCGATCCATAATCTTTATTGGCTACTTCTCATAGGAGAGATCATCTTCCAGCTGCACCACCTCTGAGTTTAGTACATGTGAGGGATCAGGTATGTAACGACCCGAAATTTTGAATAAATCTTGTTTCCTAATTTTGTGTGTTATTTTATTTGATACTCAACAAAACTGTTTTATTTGATAACATGAGTATAATCAAAATGAGACCGTTGAGTTTCGACTGTTATATGACCGTTGGTTAATATGACCGCTGGAAACTAAACGTTTCGATTATTGTCTCTAAATACAAGTGATCTTGGTTAATTAATATAGAAAGAAGATTCGATGGACTCATCCAGTAGTCTCGGACCAATCGAAGCCCATCTAATGGAACTTGAGAAGGAGGTAGCACCACTAGGCTTTGCTCTGGACCAAACCCAAGCTGAACTTCATCGTGTGAAGCTAGAACGAAATCACCTTTGCGAGAAGTTCAAACTAATAGAAATAACTACTAGTGCAATGTTGGCCGACCCTCCCTCAGATTCTCTCACCCTAGAATACCTTACTCTTAGGTCCTATGCTGGTGTTGTAAGGGGTTATGTAATGAGACCGTAACTGCCTTGTGTAATCCTTTGATTTAAATAAAAATTGTGATTTCTTCTTATGATGAAGTTTTTGAATTTTCAAATGTTTGGATAAATGTAGGATGTATATTATTGATGAATTTTAGAGAAAGGATACTTAAAAAATGTTTATGTAAACCTTAAATAATTAAAAATGTGTAATGATTTTCAAAAAATGGTCTTCTACAATTATGTTCAGTATGAAATTTAGAGTCTAATAAGATCAACTTAATTTTTGATGAATAATCAATTATGAATAGTGATTTTATGCTTAGGATTAGTAATGTGACCAAATGGATTAGTAATCTCACTTAAAGAAAGTATTAATATAATCTAGGCACCTTGATTGAGTAATGAGATTCAATAAAATAGGTAAATAACTGTTTCAGAAATTATTAGTCAAGTATTAGTTTTTTCAGGTGAATAATGTTTTTTAATTAAAAATTAAATTAAAAATATTTAGAAAATTATTTTTATAAAATGGATTTCATTTTTGAACTCAGAGCATCGATATTATGTTAAGGTAATTTTTGGGGATTTTTCTGAAAAAAATGAATTCTCGGTGAATAGTGTATTTATTTAAAAATTAAATTAAAAATATTTAGAAAATTATTTTTATAAAATGGAGTTCATTTTTGAAATCAGAGCATTGATATTTGGTTAAGGTGAAATTTTGGTAGTTTTCGGAAAAAATTGAATTTTTAGTGAATAGTAAAAATACAGTTTTAGGGTTTCGGTATGTTTAATGACATCATGACTACATCATGATGATGTCATGAGATATTTTAAGGGATGGTAAACTAAAGGAGATGAATTATTGTATGAGGTGTCTCAAGTGGCAAATACCATGGGCAAGCCCATGATTTTGCAAATACCACCAATGAGGTGTCCCTTGGCCATTAATGCCTTGCCCCCTCAATTTCCCTATAAATACCCACCCATTCCTCCTCTAGTTTTCACTCCCAACACTCCCCCAATGAAGCTCTGGTCTCATTACCTCCCAATAAGTCCTCCCAAGGTTCCCCCAATCCCTCAAGGTCCTAACCTTCGAGTTTTAAGAGTTACGTTTTAAGGCAAGGGATCCAAACTCTCTCTTTCTTTTCAAATAATCTCTTTTAAGTCATTTCTTTTATGCTCCATGTTCTTATGTTGAAGGATGTTATTTTATATTCCTCTTAATTACCTTTTCATGTTCATATGATGAGAGATCCCATCTTACTCTCATTATTACATTTTATGAATGTTTAAGTGGCACTATTAGGCTGCCGAAATTTTTGTAACGGATTCTTTCACCCTTCTCATTTTCAAGTTCTATTTTCTTGTCAAGTATTTCAAGTTCCTTTTTATTATGTTGGGGTATGATCTCTATATATATCATACTGATATTTTATTTTCATATGATGAGAGACCCTATTTGATCTCTTCAATTGATTTCTTTTAAGTTTAAGTGATGCCGTTAGGCTGCCGAATTTTTAAGGGGTTCTTTCACCCTTCTCGTTTTCAAGATCTATTTTCATGTGAAGTCTTTCAAGTTCCTTTTTATTATGTTGGGGTATGATATCTATATATATAATATTGATATTTTATGTTCATATTATGAGATACCCTATTTGATCTTGTCAATTCATTTTTTTGAAGTTTAAGTGACGCCGTTAGGCTGCCGAATTTTTAAGAGATTCATTCACCCTTCTCATTTTCAAGTTCTATTTTCTGGTCAAGTATTTCAAGTTCCTTTTTATTATGTTGGGGTATGATATCTATATCTATCATACTTATCATTTATGTTCATACAATGAGAGACCCTATTTGATCTCTTCAATCCATTTTTGGAAGTTTTAAGTGACGCCGTTAGGCTGCCGAATTTTCTTAAGAGAAATCTTATTTTTGTCTTCCTTTCATTTTCTTCATTTCATATGGTATATCTTTAAAATTTCATTACCATGTTATTATATCCTTTATATTCTGTCCCTATACTGTTTTATGGATCATTTATTATTAGGTGACCCATGTCCCCTCTCTTTTCAATGTTTTCTAAAACCCTGTAACATAGCCGTTATGCTGCAGAATTTTCATCTCAAAATGTCTCTATCTTTTTCTCAAATTCTTTTATTTTATTAAGTGAATACTATAATCTCTTTATTCTATAGGGGTATTCACATATATATCAAAATTTTTTATTTTAAATTCTGGGATTTACATACATGAAACCCACTTTCCTTTTTCGTGGGTTTAAAGTGACATAAAGATCATGTCTTTAAAGCAGTTTTTAAAACGTTATGATTATGAAAGGAAACCCATTTATTTTATGCTATATGGGTTATTTATGAAATTTTTTATGATGATATATGTGGCTCACATGATACTAGAGGAAAATTTAAGGGTGCACCCTGATAGCACTCCAATGCATTGGGTAAAGACTTAATCTCTAGAGATGACCATTTTTAACGACGTCTTGGTGAATAACCTTGGTAATTTTTAATGACACCTTGGGGATGGAACTTGGTGAAATGGAAATGATTGTCTATGTTAAATGTTGTAGCCACATCTTTAAGTTATGAAATACGTTATGTTTTTTTATTTTGATATGCCTCATGATTTCTTTCTCACGCCTTAAAGTTCTTTTTTCATGACTTTATTGATGTATCTAAAGTTCACATGTTAAATGTTTCCCCTTGTTTCCCTTAATGGGCCTTCTGCTCACCCATTTATTTTGATGTATGTCCCCAGGTTATGAGATGCAGTAATGAACCTAGGATGAACATAAGGAGAAGCCTTTCAAGTGTTTAAGAAGAATGTTTTTTGTTGTTGTCATGTATTAAGTTCCTAGTTTCCAAGACACTAAACCTTAAAGATCCTAGGTTTTGTAAAATGTAATGAAAGTTTATGTGATAAAAAGGAGGGTTGCTATAGTTGGTATCAAAGGATGGTTTATTTATTTGTGGAAATTAGGATATGAAAACTTTAGGAAGAACCCTATAGAAAAGTTTAAATATAAGAAATCTTCCTGGTATTTTGGTGAGTATTGAGTAAGGGGTTACCAAGAAAATACATCCCTGTCTGGATACGAGCAGGTAGTGGTGGATCTAGCATAGATGTACATAGGGGTAAAACCCGAAAACATCACTTTGAGCTAGACTCGAACGGGAACTGGTACATGACAACGGGTCTTGCTGCACTCTTGGTTACGACACTCCTGGGGGATATGCTTTGGTAAATTCATAAGCTTAGTATAAACCATTATTAAAGGAACAAAGATAAAATAAAATAAAGATTCACATAAGAATATATGATCATGGATAACCTAGATTGGAACCTAGGGGATCACAAGTTAGGGTATACTTTCCTTCTACAAGTTTATCCTTCTATACCTAAAGTTTCCTTTTAATGATTATTGGCTAAGTATTTAAGCCCCTAATTATACTTTCTTTTCTTAGTAAATGGCGGGGAATGGAAGAACATGTCCCAACAACCAATGTGATAGGAAATGTGATGATTGCCTTATTAATATGATAGAGATGACGCGAGATGAAGTTGAACATATTGTGATTATTCCAAACCAGCTATCAAAAATCACAATTAATAATTGGTACATAGTTGAATGCCCAAATTCATCAAGTAAGAAGAAGACAAAGTCTCAAGGATGTTCATCTGATAAAGTTGATAAGGGAAAGAAGACCCAATTTCATTTGTGCAAAAAGTGTGGAAATGGGCACCAAGAAGAATTTCACAAAGAAACCGGGAGATGTTTTAAGTGGGAGTGATAGGGCATAAAGTAGCCAATTGCTTCAAAAAAATGGATAATGTGATGAATAGAGATAAGGTTCGATCTAATGTAACTTATAATTTTCATTGTCGTAAATGTGGAGGAGTTAGACATTATCCAAGGCAATTCTCTCTTGGAAGGGATGATAAGCATGATGAGCATCAACAATCTTCAAGGACAAGGGAACAATTCAAGTCCTATGTTGAGATGGATCATGATGACTAAAGTACATGTAACTTCTTCGCAATAATTGTCTATGTCATGTCATATTTTAGTTTGTGATCTATGAGAATATATTTAATGTTTTCTAAGAACATCGAGTCACTACCTAAGATGGTTTTATATCATTAAGGAAAACATCTATTGTTATGTACCACATGTTGATGTTGTGAAGCTGTTCTTCCAAAAAAAAGATATGATTATGGGATTAAAATATGATTATTATTTTGGAAGACGTTCACTATTTTGGGAACCCTATATGATCAAGGTAAATATATTACTACAATATTTTCTTTGAGAAATAAAGGTTGAATTATATTTTGAAGAATAGATGAATTTAAGGTGAACTTATTGTAATATAGGTTACTTATGGAAATGATTAACCTATCTTGGGGAAAATATGTTTAGGTTAGTTACTTTTGTTATAAGATGTTAGGAGTGGTTTATGTTGTTTGGAGATGAAAGATGACGTTTATTTTGGAAGACTATGTTATCAAATACTTCTTGTATTTGGGTTTTAATCTTAGTTTGGTTTATTTTGAGGAATTTTAAGGACAGTTATTTATGGAATGGTCTATGATGAACTCTGGGTAGTACCATGAAATTTTGAAGATTTAAAAGTAGTTTCCCTTCCTATGGTATTATTTCTTTTTGAAGAATTGTTTTATCTTACCCCTTCTGTTTTTGGGATAATGTTTAAAGATAGAAGAAATATATAGTTAATCTTTTGTGGATTACATGATTCTCTAGAAGATGATTCTTGTGCTTTTGATGAGACCAAGTATTTTTTGAATGCTCATTGTTTGGAGAAAAGACTAGTTTTGGTAGAAACTTATTAAAGGATGAAACTATACTTGAAGGTAAGTATATTTCCTTATGTTCTTATTCTATGTAGTAAATGAATTCCTCAAAATTATGAAAAGTAACGTAAAAAAAAAACATTGTTTGTTTACGTTTCCTACTAGGTAATCAAAGACCATTTACACACATCATAAGTTTTTGATTTTCTTGTGGTTAACTTTCTCCTAATCATGTTTTCTATCACTCTCACTCAGAACTTGACCCTTTGTTTTTTCTTCCATATCCATATTTTCCCACATGGAATCCTACTATGGGTTAACTCGGGTGACCTTTGTACTTCCCTTTATTTATTTTAAAGTATTAGTTTTACTGACTCCTTTTCCGATGTGGGACTTTCAATGAAATTTCCAAACCCAATTTTAAAAATTGAGAGGACACAATTTCTTAAGGGGGGAAGAATGTAACGACCTGAAATTTTGTGTGTTATTTTATTTGATACTCAACAAAACTGTTTTATTTGATAACATGAGTATAATCAAAATGATACCGTTGGGTTTTTACTATTATATGACCATTGGTCAATATGACCACTGGAAACTAAACGTTTTGATTATTGTCTCTAAATATAAGTGATCTTGGTTAATTAATATAGAAATAAGATTCGATGGCCTCATCCAGTAGTCTCAGGACAATCGAAGCCCATCTAACGGAACTTGGGAAGGAGGTAGCACCACTAGGCTTTGCTCTGGACCAAACCCAAGCCGAACTTCATCGTGTGAAGCTAGAATGGAATGGCCTTCCCGAGAAGTTCAAACTAATAGAAATAACTACTCGTGCAATGTTGGCCGAGCCTCCCTCAGATTCTCTCACCCTAGCACACCTTACTCTTAGGTCCTATGCTGGTGTTATAAGGGGTTATGTAATGAGACCATAACTGTCTTGTGTAATCCTTTGATTTAAATAAAAATTGTGATTTCTTCTTATGATGAAGTTTTTGAATTTTCAAATGTTTGGATAAATGTAGGATGTATATTATTGATGAATTTTAGAGAAAGAATATTTTAAAAATGTTTATGTAAACCTTAAATAATTAAAAATGTGTAATGATTTTCAAAAAATGGTCTTCTACAATTATGTTCAGTATGAAATTTAGAGTCTAATAAGATCAACTTAATTTTTGATGAATAATAAATTATAAATAGTGATTTTATGCTTAGGATTATTAATGTGACCAAATGGATTAGTAATCTCACTTAAAGAAAGTATTAATATAATCTAGGAACCTTGATTAAGTAATGAGATTCAATAAAATAGGTAAATAACTGTTTCAGAAATTATTAGTCAAGTATTAGTTTTTTCGGGTGAATAGTGTTTTTTAATTAAAAATTAAATTAAAAATATTTAGAAAATTATTTTTTATAAAATGGATTTCATTTTTGAACTCAGAGCATCAATATTATGTTAAGGTAATTTTGGGGATTTTTTTGAAAAAAATGAATTATCTGTGAATAGTGTATTTATTTAAAAATTAAATTAAAAATATTTAGAAAATTATTTTTATAAAATGGAGTTCATTTTTGAAATCAGAGCATTGATATTTGGTTAAGGTGAAATTTTGGGAGTTTTTGGAAAAAATTGAATTTTCAGTGAATAGTAAAAATACAGTTTTAGGGTTTCGGTATGTTTAATGACATCATGACTACATCATGATGATGTCATGAGATATTTTAAGGGATGGTCGACTAAAGGGGATGAATTATTGTATGAGGTGTCCCAATTGGCCAATACCATGGGCAAATACCATGGGCAAGCCCATGGTTTTGCCAATACCACCAATGAGGTGTCCCTTGGCCATTAATGCCTTGTCCCCTCACTTTTCCTATAAATACCCACCCTTTACTCCTCTAGTTTTTACTCCCAACTCTCCCCCAATGAAGATCTGGTCTCATTACCTCCCAAGAAGTCCTCCCAAGTTTCCCCCAATCCCTAAAGGTCCCAACCTTCAAGTTTTAAGGGTTATGTTTTAAGGTAAGGGACCCAAACTCTCTCTTTCTTTTCAAATAATCTCTTTTAAGTCATTTATTTTATGCTCCATGTTATTATGTTGGAGGATGTTATTTTATATTACTCTTACTGCCCTTTTCATGTTCATATGATGAGAGATCCTCTCTTACTCTCATCATTACGTTTTATGAATGTTTAAGTGGCGCCGTTAGGCTGCCGAAATTTTTGTAACAGATTCTTTCACCCTTCTCATTTTCAAGTTCTATTTTCTTGTCAAGTATTTAAAGTTCCTTTTTATTATGTTGGGGTATTATATCTATATCTATCATACTTATATTTTATTTTCATATGATGAGAGACCCTATTTTATCTCTTCAATTGATTTTTTTTTAAGTTTAAGTGACGCCGTTAGGCTGTCGAATTTTTAAGGGGTTCTTTCACCCTTCTCGTTTTCAAGATCTATTTTCATGTCAAGTCTTTCAAGTTCCTTTTTATTATGTTGGGGTATGATCTCTATATCTATCATACTGATATTTTATGTTCATATTATGAGAGACCCTATTTGATCTCGTCAATTCATTTTTTTGAAGTTTAAGTGACGTCGTTAGGCTACCGAATTTTTAAGGGATTCATTCACCCTTCTCATTTTCAAGTTCTATTTTATAGTCAAGTATTTCAAGTTTATTTTTATTATGTTGGGGTATGATATATATATCTATCATACTGATCATTTATGTTCATACGATGAGAGACCCTATTTGATCTCGTCAATCCATTTTTGTAAGTTTTAAGTGATGCCGTTAGGCTGCCAAATTTTCTTAAGAGAAATCTTATTTTTGTCTTCCTTTCATGTTCTTAATTTCATATGGTATATCTTTAAAATTTAATTACCATGTTCTTATATTTTTTATATTCTATCCCTATACTGTTTTATGGATCATTTATTATTGGGTGACCCATGTCCCCTCTCTTTTCAATGTTTTCTAAAACCATGTAACATAACCGTTATGCTGCAGAATTTTCGTCTCAAAATGCCTCTCTCTTTTTCTCAAATTCTTTTATTTTATTAAGTGAATACTCAAATATATTTCTTATACATGGGTATTCACATATATATCAAAATTTTATATTTTAAATTTTGGGATTTACATACATGAAACCCGCTTTCCTTTTCTGTGGGTTCAAAGTGACATAAAGATCATGTATTTAAAGCATTTTTTTTAAAACGTTATGATTATGAAAGGAAACCCATTTATTTTATACTATATGGGTTATTTATGAAATTTTTTATGATGATATATGTGGATCACATGATAATAAATGCAAATTTAAGGGTGCTCCCTGATAGCGCTCCAATGCATTGGGTAAAGACTTAATCTCTAGAGATGACCATTTTTAACGACGCCTTGGTGAATAACCTTGGTAATTTTTAATGACACCTTGGGGATGGACCTTGGTGAAACAGAAATGATTGTCTATGTTAAATGTTGTAGCCACATCTTCAAGTTATGAAATACGTTATTTTTTTATTATGATATGCCTCATGATTTCTTTCTCATGCCTTAAAGTTCTTTTTCATGACTTTATTGATGTATCTAAAGTTCACATGTTAAATGTTTCCCCTTGTTTCCCTTACTGGGCCTTCTGCTCACCCCTTTATTTTGATGTATTCCCCCAGGTTATGATATACATTAATGAACCTAGGATGAACATAAGGAGAAACCTTTCAAGTGTTTAAGAAGAATGTTTTTTGTTGTTTTCATGTATTAAGTTCCTGGTTTCCAAGACACTAAACCTTAAATATCCCGGGTTTTATAAAATGTAATGAAAGTTTATGTGATAAAAAGGTGGGATGTTATAAGGTATGTACTTCCTCAAGAGTGATACGTGAAAAACATCATGAACTCGATCCATATTTGGTGGAAGTGCAAGACGATATACCATGACTCCTATGCGGTCAAGGATCTCAAAGGGGCCAATATACCTTGGGCTTAACTTCCCTTTCTTCCCGAATTGCATGACTCTCTTCCATAGAGATATTAGAAGGAAGAATTTATCTCCAACATTGAACTCCAAGTCCCTTTGACGGTTGTCAGCATAGCTCTTTTTCTGACTTTGAGCATCTTTGATGTGTTTTTGGATGACTCGAACCTTCTCTGTCATCTCTTGAATGAGATCAGGTCAAAGTAGATTTATTTATCCAACTTCATCCCAACAGGTTGGAGTTCCACATAGCTTTTCATACAGAGATTCATATGGATCCATCTGAATACTCGAGTGGAAGCTATTGTTGTATGAGAACTCAAAAAATGGGAGATACTGATCCCAACCACCTTTGAATTCAAGAGATCATGCTCTTAGCATATCTTCAAGAATCTGGATAGTCCTTTCAGATTGGCCATCAGTTTGGGGGTGATAGGCTGTGCTAAAATTTAATTCAGTACTCAAAGCATGTTGAAGACTCCTCCAGAATTTAGATGTGAAACTTGGATCATGGTCAGAGACAATTGAGAGTGGAACACCGTGCGGTGTCACCACTTCCTTCACATATATCATTTCAAGTTGTTAAAGGGAGATATCTTCCAGAATAGTGATGAAATGGGATGTCTTGGTGAGTCGGTCAACCACAACCCATATCGCATTATTTCCCTTCGACGTCTTCGGGAGACCCATGGCAAAGTCCATAGTAACATTTTCCCATTTCCACATGGGTATAGGCAATGGCTGCATCATACCTTTGGACTTTTGTTGCTCAACTTTAAATTGCTGACATACCAAGCACATTGATATATATTCTGCAATCTCCTTCTTCATGTTATCCCACCAGAAGTGTTCTCGGAGATCACGGTATATTTTGGTACTCCCAGGATGGATAGATAAGGTCGAGCTATGTGCATCATTCAATAGTTCCTTCTTTATCTCTAGATCAGATGGTACACATAATCGTGTCCCAAATCTTACAACTCCTTCCTCATCAATTTTGAAATCAGAGGATTTCCCATTTTTAACACCTTCCACCCTTTTCTGAATTTCCACATCATTTCTTTGAGCATCCTTTATTTTCTCCAAGAGGGATGGTCGAGCAATCATTTGAGAAAGGATTGATGATGTTCCTCCCTTAATAATTCCCATGTCCATCCTTTGAAAATCTAAGAAGATTGGGTCATTTTCAATTCTCATCATTGATAAAGATGCAGGATCCATTCTACTTAGAGCATCCGCCACCTTGTTTGCCTTACCGATATGGTAGTGGATTGAGCAGTCATAATCCTTGATGAGCTCTATCCATCTTCGCTGGCGCATATTAAGCTCTTTCTGTGTGAATATATATTTGAGACTCTTGTGGTCAATATATATCTCACATTTTCCCCATAGAGATAATGCCGCCAGATCTTCAACGTAAAGATTACAACCGTCAGATCTAGATCATGCATGGGATAGTTTTGCTCATGGATTTTTAGATGCCTTGAGGCATAGGCTATCACTTTATCATTTTGAATTAGCACACAACCTAAGTCTTTCTTAGAAGCATCACTATACACCACAAAGAGTTCTCCACTTGAAGGGAGTGTGAGTACCGACGCAGTGATAAGCCTCTTTTTCAACTCCTTGAAACATTCTTCACATTCTTGTGTCTAGAAGAACTTTAATCCCTTCTGTTTCAGCTTGGTCATTGGGTTTGAAAATCTTAAAAAGTTCTTCATGAATTGTCGATAATACCCAGCTGGACCTAAAAAGCTGCAGATTTCCATTACAGAAGTTGGCCTCGTCCACTCTTCAATTGCCTTCGTCTTGGAAGGATCCACAGATATCCCTTTCCTGGTGATAACATGCCCCAAGAATGATACTTCCTCCATCCAGAACTCACATTTATTGTACTTTTCATACAACTTCTCCCTTCGCAAAGTCTTTAAACCAGTTTCCAAATACTCCTCATGTTACTCCTTTATCTTGGAGTATATCAGAATATCATCAATAAAGACCACCACAAATTTGTTGAGGTAATCTCTAAAGACTCTATTCATTAAATCCATGAAAATTGCTGGAGCATTAGTGAGTTTTAAGGGCATCACTATGAACTCATAGTGTCCATACCTCATTCGAAAGGAAGTCTTGGGAATATCTTCCTTACTCACCTTTAGTTGGTGATATCCCGACTGAAGGTCCACCTTAGAGAAATAACTAGCCCCACAAAGCTGATCAAACAAGTCATCTATCCGTGGAAGGGGATACTTTTTCTTTATAGTGATTTTATTGATCTCACGATAATCAATGTAGAGGCGCATTGATCCATCCTTCTTCTTGACGAAGAGGACTGGAGCACCCCATGGTGAAGCACTCGGGCATATAAAACCATTCTCCATATTCTCTTGTAACCACTTCTTCAGCTCTTTTAGCTATATGGTGGCCATTCTGTAAGGTGTCTTTGAGATTGGAAGAGATCCAGGGATAAGTTCAATTAAGAACTCAACCTCTCGGTCAGGAGGAAGACCATACAACTCTTCGGGGAATACATCAGTGTAATCCCTCATGATGGGCATGTCTTCAAGAAGGATTATATCCTTTTTCCCAATCATTTGATCTAGATATGCTTTCTCACAAGGAATCAATATCCAAAATTGAGCTGAAGATTCTAAAGGAGACTCATATTCCTCCTTACATTTGTAAAGAATCTGAGGATGCTTCTGGATGTGAAAAGTGATCTCCCTTTCCTGAAAATTGATGTTGGCCTTGTACAAAGATAGCCAATCCATGCCCAAGATAACATCAAACTCCCCTAAAGGAAGTGTGACAAGATTTTCTAGGAGGTTCAATCCACAAACATTAACCGGGGAGGATTTATAAACTATGGATGCAATAATTTTCCCATTCGATGTTCTCAAAGATAAATTTTCCTCCAAATTTTGAGGTGGTGTTTGAATAGTTCTACTAAACTTGAAAGATATGAAAGAATGCGTAGAACAAGAATCAAATAGTACATTCTCTATTCTTGAATGAATAACAAGCGTACCTGTCACCACATCGTTTTCCGGATTCCCCTCAGCAGTAGTGATAGCATAATCCCTTTCTTGTTTCCTTGGAGGTTGTTACTGATTGCCTCCGACAACCCTTGACTTAGGGAAATTGTTCGCATAATGCCCAAACTCCTTGCAGTTATAACACTGCACTACATGCTGAGTGTTGATATGAACCTTCCTTTCTTCTTCAACATTAGTAGAATTTTTCATATCCCTTCGGCAGTTCTTGGCCAGATGACCAAACTTTTCTCATTTGAAGAAATTATTGGTTCCCTTGAGATAGTCACCAAGATGATTCTTCCCACAATTTCTGCAAAGGGGAAAGTGAGGCTTTTTTCCATCATGGGATTTGTTTGATGAACCACCCATGTTGTTCTCCATTTTCCGCTTCTTGTCACTAGGCCCATGAGACCACTGAGAGTCTCCAATATCCATTTCAACCTTAAGGGCACAACGGAAAATATCCTCATAGCTATCAAAGTCTCGAATCACCAACAATTTTCATAGACTCATCTTTAGTCCGCTAAAGAAGCTATCCACCTTGCTTTCAGTGTTCATGAAAAAGACAGAGGCATACCTTGAAATCCTTGTAAAGTTCGCTTCATATGCCCCGATGGACTCATCTTCCTTCTACTTGAGTCCAAGGAACTCTCTTTCCATCTTGAGATGGAGGGTTCAAGGAAAATATTTGTTGAAAAACATCCTCTTGAATTCCTCCCAATCTATGGAATCAATTTCCTCTTGGGACTTTGTATTCTTGATCAGTGTCCACCACTGATCAGCTTCCCCATCAAAAAGAAAGACCGCCAGTACAACTTTCTCTTCTTTCGAGCACTGGAGGATGGAGAAAATCTTTTCAACATAGTTAATCCATTGTTCTGCTAGGAGGGGATCATAAGACCCACTAAACATCGGAGTCCTTTGACGCATGAAGGATTCTACGACAACTTGCTCTTTCCTTAGAGGAAGAGGACATTCCACTTGATTCAAGTTATTATTCATAACTCAAGCCAGCTGAGAAAGTACTGCCAT
This sequence comes from Viscum album, assembly GCA_963277665.1. Classification (NCBI taxonomy): domain Eukaryota; kingdom Viridiplantae; phylum Streptophyta; class Magnoliopsida; order Santalales; family Viscaceae; genus Viscum; species Viscum album. Next base: position 1,259,737,822 of record OY728132.1, on the reverse strand, counting down.
GAAGTTTTGAGCGCCCACTTCCATCACATCAGGCATATCATTAGGGCAATCATCACATTTCCTATCATATTGGTTTTTGGAATGTGTTCTTCTATTTCCCGCCATTAACTAAGAAAAAGAACGTATAATTAGAGGTCTTGAATACTTAGCTATTGAGCATAAAAAGAAACTTTGAACATAAAAGTATGAACTTATAAAGAAGAAGTATATCCTGACTTGTGATTCCTTAGTTTTATATTTAGGTTATCCTCGATCTATTTCTTAACTTATATTCTTATGGTATTCTTTTTGTCCCTTAATAACAGTTTGTACTAAGCTCATGAATCTACCGAAGCATATCCCCTGAAAGTGTCATAACCAAGAGTGCAACAAGTCCCGTTTTCGTGCACCAGTTCCCATTCGAGTATATAACAAAGCAATGTTTTCGGGTTTTACCCCTAGATACATCTGTTATAGAGCCGCCTCTACCTGCTCATATCCAGATAGGGATGCATTTTCTTGATAAACCACTTACTCTATACTCACCAAAATTTAGGACTGTTTTATTATACTTAGTCTCATGCTTAAGGTTCTCACTAAGGTGCTATATTCATAATATCCAAAAATAACTAGACCATCCTATGATACCAACTATAGTGACCTAAGCCTTTTACATAAAACATTTCATGATTTTAAGCATAATTAATCATCAGAGTACAATCCAAGGATCGATAAGTCTAGTGTCTTGGAAGATTAGATACATATAACATAAAACATGGGGCTAAAAATACTTCTTTATTTAATCTCTATAAAGAGATTCTAACTTCCTTGATCCCTTACATCTGCATAGGGTACCCTGGGGAACACATGAACAAAGGGATGAGCTAAAAATCCTAGTAAGGGAAGGAACATAAGGATACATCTCAAGAACATGAGTTAGGAGGCATGGCATAATGATATCCAAAGAATGAAACTTATAAAATCATTTAATATAAGAATGAGATCATATAAACATGGAATCATATAAATGTGGTAGAATAATAAAACATTTCTTTAGTACGGGTCAAGGCTAACCACCAATCCCGTTTCCCATTTCAGTATGGGTCAAGGCTAACCGCCAATCCCGTTTCACATCGCATCTCATGAGACTTATCCTTACCCAATGCATTGGAGCGCTATTTAGGCACACCCATATCAACATTTTCATGAATATTCTTGCCACATAAATATTCTTACCACATATACAATCATACATAATCAACCATAGGTAAACATAAGGGTGCCCATGGAAAGAATTGGGTACCACAATCATGAAATAAATCATAACCAATGGGAGTATCATGAAAGTGTTAATGAAAGAAAAGGATTAAAACATAAATGGACGTTCATAAGGTATTATAAGCATATAAAATGGTAGGTGGTAACAAATAGAAGTGACATCACATAAGAAATTTATTTGAGAGACATTAGCATTAAAACATTTTTGTGCGGTTTTAAGGAAAACACTATAGAGCTTTTAAAATAGTAAAGAATACATTATTTTATATAAAACCAGAATTGAACCATGATGGTTTTCAGAATAAAAATAATTAATTTTAAAAGACAATGGTGTCTTAAAATAGAAGATAGAGTGCACTTGAAATTGGGTAAAAGTTTGGGAAGTTCCTTTAAAACGAGTGTGCTTATTGGGAAGTATCGAGGAGAGATTCACTTAAAAGCATGTATATCCCTGAAAGAGAATGAGAGATGGATCTTGGAACATGAGTTTGTAGAATATAAACATAATTTTTAAGTTCTAAATAAAAATAAAAGACAACTACATTTTGGTAAAAAGAAATATAGAGCAACCCGAAGGAATAAAGGGAGTTCGGGTAGAATCCAATATGGTTTATCAGCATGGTATCAGGTGTAACTAAGAGGGATTGATGATAGAGATAATGGGTTTATCATAACTTATAACACATTAGGTAAGTATGGGTAAGGTGTATAAACATACCCCATCACTTGGTATCACACAAAAAAGGCATATCATAGAGAGCAATCTTGATTAAGAGTGAAAAGGGGAGGATCCCTTACCTTAAATCCGGTGGTGTTCTCCACTTGTTATTAATGATCTGAATAAAAAAATTAGGATTATTAATTCACAATTACATAACCTCTTATATATGTAATTTATTTATTATAACCCTTTTTAGTTCATTCAAATCCTTTTTGATTAGTTATAAGGTTCAATTTCATTGTTCGAGCTCGTTTGTTTACTTGGCTTTAAATGACCGGTTCACTTATATTCAAGTTTGGATTATATTCAAGATGAAAGTGGTTGTCCAGAATTTAAGTTATATTATTTAGTTCATATCAATTATATTACATGGTTTTAATTTTAATTAGGTTATTTAGGATGAAGTCGAATTATTATATATATAACCTTAGTGATAACCATTTTTGTTAAACAGTGGATTTGATTACAAAGAATGTGTTTTGCTTTATAACTTAATTCTATTTGTACCAAAGGATTACAGAACCAAAAATAGGATATATTTCATATATAATAATCTGGTTAAAACATAACACTAATGTTTTCATGAACATAATTAAATATAATAATAGAAATTGATAAACTGTTGTCCTTGAATGTGCTAAATTAGCACAACTCAAACGGTGCTTTCATTTCTTTCAAATAAAAGGGTGGGGGAAAGGAGAGAAGATAATGAAATATACCACTATCATGAAGAAATTTCAGTACATTTATGTTGCTGGATTTATCATAATATTATGGTGAAGGGAGGTGAGCAAAGAAATAAAAAAGAAAATAACTTAAAAGAAAAAAAGAAATTGGGAAGAGGAATTTACCTCTTGAGACTTCCTCCTTTGAGAACCTCTTAAGGGGAGAGGTTTTGGTATTTTGAGGAGGCTCAGAGCTTTTGGACGTGGGATAGGACCTTGGGGAGAGATTTGGGTAGAATAATGGCAAGACACAAGGCTTGAGAGGAGTGGAGAGAAGAGGGAGTGAAGGGGGGTTTTTATAGTGGAGGAGAGGAGAGATTTCATAATATTATAATAATTAATTTATTATTTCTTCCCAAGACAAGGAATAGTAAGTATTCAATGTCCAATAATAGTGATTTTTTCATGTGATCCTGAAAAAAGTGGTCTTACATCAGCAGAACATCATCGATGACTCAATTAATCCATTATTTAGCATTTATTGTGAATTATCAGATTTTACTATTCATAAAAAATTCAAGTATTTCAGAAAAATACCAAAAATTTACCCCAACCATTTTTTGATGTATAGAATTAAAAAATGAAGTCCATTTTTCAAAAATAATTTTCTAAATATGATTAATTTAATATTTAATTAAAACCATAATTTATTATCAAAACCAGTTTTAAAACATTCATTAACTTATTCTAAAATATAGGTATATCGTACTTCCAACTTGAATATTTTTTTATACCACCATATGTAAGGTTACTATTCATTAGGGTATATCACTATTCATAAGGATATGTAACTATTCATTAGGGTATGTTACTATTCACCAAAAATTAAGTTTTCCTTATCAGACTCCAAATAACTTACTGATTACAATCGTGTATGTCGGATTTTCAAAATTCCAAACACAGAAGTGAAAAAATTATGTTTAAAGGTCACTTATCACTTAGTAGTTCATTATGTTGTGTTTTCATGTGATTTTATGACATAAATATAAGAAGGGAATTTCCATTGAAAAACTTTGGGTCGTTACACTAAGAAGAAAGAGCTCTTGCACGGGCACATGATTCGTCTCCAGAGGAAGTATTGAGGCGCACTTAGAGAAACAAAAAGGAAGAAGGAAGAGAAGATCTTGGATTAAGAAGAGGCCAGATCCTAAAATCAGGGATATCTTTTTGAAGTACTTAAAAGTTGGATCCTGGATTAACTACATGTCTCAGAGGTTTCACACGTTGGGATTAATTGATATTTAATAATTCCCCTCAGAAACAGTGGAGATAGACCATCGGATGGCTGTGAGTTGATAGATTTCCTTTAAACGGAGAAAAACACGTAACATGGGTAAAACTGGAAAAGTTCGAGAGAATCTAGAAATGACTCACCGATGGGTGAGTCACCGAAACCCTAACACTGTTGCCCTGACACCATCTCCCTGGTACTGATGTCCATCGGTGCCACCGATGGCCAATCAGTGTCACTGAGTCCCATCGGTGCCACCGAGGCCCTTTAGTGCCATCGAGGCCCATTGGTGCCACTGACGCCCATCAGTGCCATCGACGCCCATCGATGCCACCGATGCCCATCAATGCCACTGACACCCATCGGTGCCACTTTTCATCCAACCTGAAATTTGGAAAACTCCTCAATGAGTCACCGATGGTCCCTAGGATGCCTTGAAAATCAAGATTTAACAAAGTAATGGTCCAGGAGGGTCTGGTCCATTACACGTCGTGACTTGATACAGGTTCTCAAAAGGTGATGCGAGCATGGATGAGGCTTAGATGAGATTAGGTAATGGTGGTAAATTTTTGGTTAAAAGGAATAACCTTGCATGAGGTAGGTGGTCCCCTAAACATATCCCTGAGTTTATGGTTTTTTTATGTGTCGTGTTATATACAACCACACCACTTATGTACTATTGATCTTATTTTTTTTTAAAAATTATTATTTTTTAATTCCCATGAAAGAAACAATGTAAAAGGCCACGATGGATCCTTGGACACTATTCAGTGTCTCGACCATCGATAGTTGAGTGGTCGATCATAAATGCATGAGATGAAATATAAATATCATAGAGGGATATACATGAAATAAGTGGAACATAGTGGTCCATATATGGGTTCCCTTAGACACCTCCTTACAAAGGTGAGTGTTGGACTAAGAATGATTGGCTTGAGTATGCTATGATGAAACTATGAGATACATTATTACCCTCAATATAGTTAATTAGGGAGTGGGGTGAGTGTTTCTACCCCAGGAGTATGTGAGTTCTTGGGTGGACATGCCCCGGTTAAGATTTATGCACAGGGTGTGTGTGAGAGGACCAATCTAGGATGACTTGGGAAGTAAGATGGGCATTATTACATCTCTCTAGAGTGATGCTAGTGTATTTTCCTATAAGTTTTGTGAGGTCATGATATTATCATGGTAATGTTAAGGGACTACATTTAAGGTGATATTCCCTAAATCCTTATAAATATATAATATATATATATTTCATTCAAATTATTATTTTCATGTGAGGTTATATTATGAAATATGTGATTGTAGTAAAATTATAAATTGTTATCATTTATTTTTTCACATAATATATCATTTAAGATATGATTTCATAAGATGAAACATTTAGGAGTTTCATTTATGATTATGATACTAGATGAAGCATTAACTCATGCATCGAAACTCACGAGTTAATGTGTGCATTGTCAAGGAGATTCCTCAAGGGATTTATAAAGCATACTTCCATAAAATGGTTAGTCATGAGGTTATTATTATTCTTGTCCAAAACTCCATGTTCCTAAATATATCTTTCTTCTTCATCCTTTTCACTTTGAGGTTATAACACACCATTGAGGAAGATAAAATCTCTCTTGAATATTGAGCGATTTAGATCATCCTATGGATACTGAAAAAGGTGGGATGATTATGTTTTTGACTTTAGTGACCTTCATTAAACACATATGGTGATGAATATGTATTGGATTATTATTTGGTGTATATTAAACAAGTTTACAATAGTTCTTAATTTATGTATATGAATTCAGTTTTGTAAATATCTTGCATGGAGATCCTTAGAAAGTGTTCAAATCATTTATGATATTTATGATAAGTGTTATTTGAATCCTTTAAATCCTAATAGTGGTATAAAAGGAGAGGATAAAGGGTTTTATAATTACTAGGAACTCTCACACATGAACTGCGATGAAGTATGTATCTCTTCATAGAAGCTCTAGTGTGATAAAAAGAGTTATATTCCCAAAGAGTTGGGGAAGTAGTGTCCTTTGTTAGGTTCATATGGATATAATTTTTGATGTGTTTATATGAGGAATATAGATTCTTTCACCCCTAACTGTGGTATCAGAGTGATCTATGTTAATGTTTTATAAAACTTGTGATGAAATGAATAATAGAATAAAAAAACATAGCAGTTTTGTGTTTCTATAATTTTAGCATTCATTTAAAAGGTTTACCCTTACATATCTGACATACGTAAAGGTAACCAATTCCTTACCCTTATGTAGAGAGGTTTTCATAAGAGCCATCATTATTTACCCTTACATAGATGAGTCTATGTAAGGGTCACTTGATCTTACTCTTACCCATGAAGGGTTACCTAAGGGTATGATATTGTGTACCTGTACGCAATACAATGGTACGTAAGGTTAATAGGATTTTTCCTAAATTCATGTAAGGTTAATCAAGATTTTATTAAGGTTACATAAAGGTAACTAGCCACTTTCATTTACGCCAAACATGACTATATATAGGTGACCAAGGGCCTACCCTTATGATAAGGAGTTCATGTAATGGTGATGCTGAATTTTGGAGGCTTGTGAAAATGTAAGCAATAGGTTACCTATATGCAAGCAATCCAGAATGAGAGTACCCTTATGCAATGCTTCATTTTCAAGTTGTGAAAAGGTAAGAATTGACCCACCAGTATGTAAGGGTTCCAGAATCAGTTTACCCTTACTCAGAGTGTCTGTGTATGGGTAGGTGATCTTACCTTTATACGAAAATGAGTTCCTATGTAAGGGTAAATAGAAATTTTGTTAAAAATTATTTTTAACATATTAAATGGTTTTAATGATTTATAAAATATTTATAAATCATTATAAAAGGTATTTTGGGATATTTTAATATATAAAATTTTTATAAATTAATTAATCATAAATTATTTATAATTAATTAAATTTTTATGAGACATTTTATTCCAAAATATTAATTGTTAATATTTAAATACCTTTTTAACAAATTATATGGCATGGATTATGATATATAAATAAAAGTGTTTATTTAGAAATCATAATAGATAATTTATAATGGGTTTTACATTATGAAATAAGTCTATAATATAAAAAGTTTATATTTAAGTTATGAATTATTCATAATTAATTAATTTGAAATTGTCTAAATCAAAGGGACCTTATTTGGATATTATTTTAGAAACATAAAAAGGGTTTTTTATGATTGATATGATCAAGATTTAAATAATTATTAATTATATGATATTTAGATTATATAAAATGTTTACATAATAGAAATTGGATTATAAGTTGTTTATAATTCATATAATATCATGTAAATTCCATATAATGATTAATATGAAAGAGTTCATATTCAAAATGAATATAAAGGGTTTATATTAAAAATTATGGATTGTCCATAATGTTAAAGTTATTAAATTATTGAAGGGTTGATAATTAGATTTGATTTATGAATTGTTCATAAATTTTTATCTCACATTTAAATATCTAAATTATTCATTTATTTAAAATTTCATCCCCTTTTTTTATTCATAGTTATGAATTGTTTATATTATTAATGTTTATTCCAAAATTTATTTGATAAATTGATTCTATGATAGAGCCTTGCATTACATTCTAGGAATGTCTCTATAATGAATTTAGTTTTTAATCTACCATGAACTCAGTTTGTAATTAAAGTTATTAACTTGAATTTAGTTATTGAATATAATTTGTACATATTAGGTGTTGGATTTATGATGAATTGAATTATCTATTGAGAAAATTATCTTTAGGTAGAGGACTTAGGGTTAGACTACCTACCTTCCTAGAGTCTTATGCCTTGTCTAGGCTAGTGAATGGGGTTTTCTATCTATCGCTTTGGGATTACTCATGTGGAGATTGTGAATTTCATATAATTCTAAACCTTTACATGAAGTGTTCATGTACCTTATGCACATGGTGAATTTGGATATGTATGAATATGTTTGAATTTTATTTTTGGGTAAGTAAAAAAAAATTGTGGGTTGTGTAAATATTTATACATCAATATGGTTTGAACATATTGATTAGGTGGAGGGAATATGATTCCAAACTAAAATCACAAGAAGAATGGATACATAAAAGGTAATAACATGAGATAAGATGGTGGGATTAAATCTCCTTAAAATACTAAGTGTGATATTTCTTCTAAATTGTAACTTTTCAATACCTCATCCATTCAACTAGGTAGGTTCTACTAAATCAAGGTGTCCCTAAATTATCTTGTGTAAGGTAAGAAAGTTATGGGTGACATTAGATCATACCTAGGTAGGTTATACTAAATTAGGGTTCCCATGGGTTGTCTTTTGTTAATCTATTTTCGATGTTTTATTTGTGTTACACTTAGTTGGGAAACCCTTGGGAAGGATACAATAACAGTAGAGTTGAGTTTATCCATACGATGTATTGGATAAAGAGTTATCTGCTCAGATATCCAAGAATCATATATGATATAATTGGGATGATTAACTACCTAAATAATTAATTTATGAGATAAATGATAAAGAAAACTCACTGCTTAGTGAAATATGGATCTTAGCCCACTAATGGTTATGATGAATTTTCAATAGGGGTCATCATTTTAGTTGGAGTCCATTTAATAAAAGTACTTAATAAATGGTTAATGATACATGATACTCATCTGATAAAGGATTATGTTATAGATAATACCACCATCATTATCAAGATAAACTTTATGATCACATCCTTAATAAGTAGAAGCTTAATGTAAGTTACTCATAAGGCTGGTAACTTAAGAAAAGTTCTTAAGATATACTGGTCATCTAAGAAAAGTTATTAATGAAAATTATACGTGTCAGAATATTCCCTTCCTCAATAACCAAGTGTTGAAGTTGTTCAATATGTGAATCTATAATTTTATGGAATCATATAGTGACTCATTTAAGGTTTTAAAGGCATTAGATGCATAAAAAACAATAGAATTTTAGTCCCATATACTTAATATTATTGGGAATATCAAATGATATTCAATATGATCGACTATGTTGATGACTCAATGAGACTAAAGGTTTCATTTAATCTTTTATGATTATAGAGATCAATTCTATTATTTTGATAGATATATGATATCGATTTTATGATTTAAAAATGTTGTAAATATATATAATGTCATAAAGATAAATAATTAGAGCTTGAAGAATGATTTTAAGTAATAGAGTAAAGGATTTTATACATTTTTAACTTAGATGCTTCAAGAATAGATAAAAATGTCACAAGATGTGCATTTTATCACATCTAACTCTTGATAAGGGCATGTAAAAAATAGTTTTTTAATTTAGATGAGGTGTTTTGGATAAATATAGTTATGATTTATTTAGTTCTATAACATGCTTTAAGGGGAGACTAAAAATGGATTGTTTTGGTTGGGGAATTAATCCTATTTTCATCTATAGATTTTTTTGATAATATGATTGAATTCAAAGAATGTTTTCCCAATATTATCAAAGTGTTGGGAATATTTATGAACTAAGAACATGATTTCTAAATTTGGTACTATATAGATAATAAAATTATGTAAAAGTTAAAATTAGAATAATAAAATTTGGTTGAAAAGTTCAACAATGTTTAATTAAGAATCCAATCAAGGTCATTGAAACCTAGGGTTTTCAGGAAGGAGGAATAATAATTCCATATGATAGGATTATCCAAGTTATACCTGAAGGAGTTTGTGAAACTTCATGGAATATCCATGCCAGGTATGGATGTTATATAAATTAATTAATATATTTTAAAGGATATGTGATACCAAATTTATATTTTATAAAGTGTTTTAAATATATAGGAATTAAAAATCAAAGGAAAATTGATTGAGATTTTAGTTTATATTCTTAAGATTAAGTAAATAGTTACTTTATCAAGGATTTGAATATAAAAGATTATATCAAGATAAAATAAATCTAAGTAAAATATGTGTATCTTTATGAGGTGATTAAATGAATACACATGGTTTATGGTTCATCAGGTTTTTATAACATGCTTTGAGAATTAGATTTGTATAAAAGTGTTTTTCCAAATATTTGTTAAAATATGTGGGAATTGGTTCCTTCTACCCATTAGTGTTATATTTTAATAAAGTATTCTTATCAAATGAAAATGTTCCAAACACATAAAATACTATATATGATATAGAAATAATTTTTTATTTGTTTAATATTCCCACTGAAAGGAAATAAATATTATTTCCTAAAACAAAAGGGTTTGTGTTTCTTAGCAAGATATTCTAAAAAGAATACAGTTTATAAGATTATAGTGGGATTATGTTTGGACTTAAAGAAGTTAAAAAAATAAAAAAATAAAGGTTAATACCAATATTAAGTTGAAAGTGTTTCGCACTTTATATCCTAAAATGTTTAGGATATATGATGGTAAAGAAAAATGTATAGTGTTACATTTAATTACCATTTAGAAAGTAGATATCAATATTATACTAGTATAAGATTAAAGTTTTTTCAATTAATATCCTAAAATAGTTTGGTATATGTGATTATAAAGAAAAATATAAAGAGTTACATTTAGTTATTGTGAAAAATGAAAGGCAATTTTTCTTGAAGGGTTATACCAGTCAAAATGAAAAGTGAATTACACTTGATATTCTAAAAGAGTTTGGGGTATAGTGGTAAAGAGAAATGTAAAGAGTTACATTAGTTAATGTAACAAAGTGTTATCAATTTATCCTAAAATAGTTAAGGATGTGGAAATAAATACAAATCTAAGAGTTAAATTTACTTACTGTATCAAGGTGATTGTCACTTATTCCTAAAAGAGTTTAAGAAGATAGGTAAGCAATAATGTAAGTATTTACATTATTTTAAGAAAAAAAGTTTAATGGAATTAGGTTATAAGGTTGATGATGATGAACTTATAAAGAGTTCTAAGTAGACAACATAAGTTGACGTCATAATATTTCATGTTCTGAAGTTACAAAGTTTGAATATGTTAAAAGCGTTTAAAAATTAGGATTATGATTCCTAAGTATCACTATTATTAAAATTAACATACCTCATAGATAATTCTCACTAAAGAGTTTAGTGGGAGGGTTTTATAATATGATCATATAGAGATGTTATGTGGTCACATAGAGATGTGACATGGATTACATATAATGTAATGAGTTAACAAAACCCAAAAAGTGTCGCAAACATAAGGCTGATATGATAGTTTATCACATATGATATGACAAAATAGTGCTTATGTTGGTTTTGTTAAGTATTATTCATTGAAAGGAAACCTCCATATTATCATTATTTTATTTTGGATATATAAATGTATATATAGATATATATTTTGTGAAGATAAATGATAATTGACCTCTCAAAGTACGACTTTTAGTTATCCCTAACTAATGTTTATGATGGAGTATTATAGGTTGTGGTGAAATGTTAAGGTTAACATGATTAATATTATTGTATAGAGATACAAAGTATGTTCATGAGGCACAAAACAAATAATATGATATTCTTTATGTGCTATGGACAACCTATTAAGTATACCACATGGAGTGTCATGCATATATGTATTTGTTATACTAGGAGTACACATATCATATTTGAGTCCCCACTACCTAAGGTTGATGATATAAATAGGAATAGAGCCTTCATACTTTGATACCCTACTTATGAAAGTCAATATATGAACTTAGCTAACCAGGGGGCGGTTGGTCATGTTGTTGATAATGTATTCAGTTGGATCTTAACCAAGATGATATTTTTCCTCTTGTATGATGAGTAAGACATCTGGGCCCTTGATTAAGATAGGTCATGGGAGTGTGTGACCACACCTAGATATTATATATATTTGGATAAGGTACATATGATGTACTTATCCAGAAGGATAAATGCCATGTGATGTGATGCATTCATTGACCAATTAAATCTATACTATTAGACTCAAAAATAGATGATTTATCTATATGGTATTGACATATTTCATGTATCATGTCACTCGATGTCCTAGAAAAAGGTAAAATATTAGAATGCATTTTTACATATGATGCAGACTGGTGGACACAAGTATAGATATACATGTGTTTGATGGATATCACACTACATCCCTTTATAACTTTAGTAGAATTGATTCTTTACTAGAGGCTTCTCTTTTCTTACATATATAAATTTTGATATTTTCATTTGTTATCAATGATATAAAGGCCCATGGGGTTACACTTTGTGGTTGACTGAACGAGGATTGAGTTTGAATCATAGAGCTACACTAAAATTGTTTTACAGTCAATCCAAAAGTGTTTGTATGGGTATTCATAAGGTATTTCATATGGTTTGATATATGGTGAAGTTAATGATAACCTTCTAAAAGTGTTATGGAAGATATCCAAAAGTATTTTTGGATATGGTTTCACAAGTTATTGTATATGATATAATATAAGGTGAAGTGGAAAAAATTATTTTAGACATTAGTGAAAGTGGTATATTGAAGTTGATATGCCCTAAATCATTATATATATATATGATATATATATTTCATGAAAATTATGATTTTTATGCGAGGGTATATTATGAAATATGTGAATGCAGAAAAATGATAAATTATTATCATTTATTTTTCCACCCAATCTTCCATTTAAGAAATTGTTTCATAATATGAAATGTTTTGGAGTTTCATTTATGTTTATGATACATATACTGGCCAAATCATTAACTCATACATTTAAATGCATGAGTTAATGAATGCAATATTAAAGAGATTCCTTGAGGGATTTATAAAGCCTATTACCATACTATATCTAGTCATGTGGTTATTATTATGGTTGGCTGAAACTCCATATTCCTGAAGCTCTTTTTATTCTTCATCCTTTTCACTGTGAGGTTCTAGAATACTATGTTGGAAGATAGAATCCTGCTCGAACATCGAGCGATTCAGATCATCCCATGGATACAGACAGAGGTGGGATGCTTTTGTTCACCACTTCAGTGATATTCATCAAACACATATGGTGATGAATATATAACAAATACTTCTTCGATGCATGGTACACACATTTACAATAGTTATTAATTTATATATATTTATATAGTTTCATAATTATATTGCATATATATCCTTGGACACGGGTTTAAATTATTTTTTCTACTTATGATAAGTGTTATTTGACTCCTTCAAACCCTAAAAATTATGCCCTATGAGTGATTGGATTTGGCCTTAGATTTGGTAATGAGATAGATAATCCTAGGTAGTGTGTTAGAACTATGATATAATCTAGGAGTCCTTAGTGGGTTCCCCAATCTCATATTGACCTTGGAAAGGGTTAGTGTGGGGAGGATGGAAAAAATGCGACGACAAGTCTAGGTTGTGTGCATGAGAGGCCAACCTAGGAGATGTGTGATGAGTTTAGTCACATGACTAACCCATGTGATGGTAGTACATGATTTTAAGGTACCCCCTAAATGTTATGTATGATTTATGAGATATTATGTGTGAGTCACCATTCCCCCCTGATATGAGAAATTACGGGTGGGGTACCACCCCATGATATGATATATGAGCTATTATAGGTGGGGCACCATTCCTCTTGATATCATATATTATATATTATGGGCGGGGCATTATTCTGCCTGATATGATATATGCGATATTATGGTCGGGGCTCCATTCCCCCAAATATGATATATGAGATTTTGGGTGGGGGAACTTCCCCCTAAAGGTTGTATATATGATATGATCTGAGTGGGTCGCCTTTTCCCCTAAGTGATCATATATACCCATGCATATATATTCATGATATTTCAAGGTGTGACATGTATCTCCCTGATATTATATGACGTGCTCAGATACATTTGACACTAGCCAAAGCCGGTATGGTTGATCTCAAGTTACACCTTAAAACCCAAGGATTGATGACATTTATTTTATTATGTATTTATTTATTTATTTATTATGATTAAAATATCACTTGTGCATGAATTTTATTTAATAGTTATGTTAAAAATTCCATTGATTGTAGCCTACTGAATTTTACTCACACCCTGCTTGGGTGGCCCTGACACGTTGATACTCGGGAAGATCTCATTGTTTGCAACTTTGGGTGGGGAAGAGGCCCAATGTTACATTATCATGCTAGATCATCTCAATGGGGATTCAAATATTGGTATGTGACGAGGCTTAGGGATAGTGGTAGTGTAACAACTTGAGATTTTGGATCCTTTAAATTAATACTATCTTCAATAGATTACGTTACATGCAAAATCGAACTAACGCAATACCTAACTAAAAAAACTAAAATATATTAAAATTACATGAATTATATTATCATTAATAGATACAAAGATAATAATCAATTAAAACAATTATATATTATTTATTGATTAATATTTTAAAAATAACGGCTTTTGAAGTATAATTAAAAAAAGGTGTGTTATATTTTACCTTAATCAATTAAATTGATCATAGTTAAAAGTTTATTATAATAGGTAATATTTATATTTATAAACTAATATACCAACATTAAATTATTTATAAACTTATATGAAATAATATTAATTATACATGATGTTTAAAAGGTCATTTTTAATAAAAACAGTTTTTTATATATTGTATTTTCATTTAAAATATAATTTATAAATTTTAGAATTTTAATTTGATAAAAATACTTTAATTTTAGGTTAAAAATTTCAATATTATCTTAGGATTATTTTTTGGGATTTTATAAAAAATTTATTTTTAGTTGAATAATGAAAAATACCATTTTTACAAATAACATAACTTTTATGACATTATTAGTGTATAATTATGAATTAGAAATTCATAAAACATTTTTTATAAGACCAAATATGTATTTTATAAGTGAATTTATAATTTTAAAAAAATTGGTGTTTGTAAAGGCTCAGATCTGTGTAGTCCGACCCTTTGCATGTTTTCAAAGCTCGTGGTGCTTAAAGGAGGCCTAAAGAAAGTCTAGAGGGATCTGAATGCTAAAAGAAAGAAGCAAGGAGAATACATGGAATTAAAATGTGTTTTACATCATGTATTTTCAGTTCATGACTTGTGTATGGCTGGTTAACGACCTGAAAGTCATTCATGACTTGTTAAGGGTGGTTAACGGTGTGTTACACAACATGTAATATTTTAGTATTTATTGGTTCAAGGAAACATGTTTTTCAGTGAGATATGAAGCCCAAAATTTACATGATGTGAAAAGGGGTTTCACACCATGTAAATTCCATGTGCGATGCACCTATAAAGGCTATAATGCCTCAGTTTTTTCCTCAAACCCTACGAAACACTCAAACTCTAGGATTCCGACAACCCTCTTTTTAGGTGTTTGGGGATTCCTTCATTAGGGATTTATTCCTAGCCTTCCATCTTCAATCCATAGTGATCTGAGGTATGTTCTACCTATTTTCCCAGGGTTCTTTGATTTTATTTCTCCTTTTTTACTCTTTCCATGTGATGGATGATCATCTATATGCTTTTAATGGAGTTCTTCTTGTTTTTTTTGGTGCGATTGTGATGTGATGCCCTTAGAGGGATGCATCTTC
Organism: Viscum album; assembly: GCA_963277665.1. Taxonomy (NCBI): domain Eukaryota; kingdom Viridiplantae; phylum Streptophyta; class Magnoliopsida; order Santalales; family Viscaceae; genus Viscum; species Viscum album. The sequence continues at coordinate 1,259,722,331 of OY728132.1, read as the reverse complement.
TTGCGGGAAAGGTGATCAGGATCTATAACATTGGTTTGTTCTTGTGCGAAGAATGTTGTCACCTTTGAGGTAGGTGATTCATTTATTCTCTATTTATTTTACATGAAATCGGAAAGCTATCATGGTTTATCCCTTTGGATGGAAATGGAATTAACCTAATAATTATTGAACTAGATTAATAATGAATTAGTTAGTGATCACATGTTGATGCTTTATACCATTATAATGGGTTGCCTATTGTTTTTATAAATAATGTGATATCTATTCTATTCTAGTTAACATGTCTTGTTATGCTATGAATTAACATGTTGTTCTAGATGGAAATTGGAAATGAATGTAAAGATGGAATTAATTGATAATTAATTGTCTTATAAGTAATTAAAGAAGAGAAATGTTTGTAATCCGATGGTTGAAGTAATTTGATGATAATCAAATTGATTCAATTCACATGTTTAATTGAAAATTATTTTCTATATGATTAATGGAATTGATAAATAATGAGAAGCATGTTTATGCTTGTTGATAATAAATAAAAGTTATGTTAAATGAGAATGTTACTTCTTATAGTTTGATGAAACTGGTTTAAATGCTAGAGATCATGTTTAATCTTTTGATATCTTGATATTTATTAATGCATTATGTTTCCTATAGTTGGAACCTATGAATAATGAATCAGTTAATTCAAGATGGAATAAAAACCGGTTGTGTGATAAAGATAATTTTCAGGGTCTGAGTTCCTCGTTTTCTTAATAAGGCTGAGTGCATTGTGATTGGATCCATGAGAGATCATTTATGTGTGAAGGCTGGATACCTTGTTTTAGGGCCTAGATTATAGTGTTATCTATGATTATTTTTTCCTTATTATTTTGTGATGTTCTCTGGATGTGGACATCACTATGTGATGTGATATGGGGTGGGGAGGCTTAGATGTGATATGAGTCTGGGATGGCTGAGCCTAAGATGACTAATATGATATAGGTAGGGGCCAAAATGATGTAGTAACAATTGATGATTGTAATGGAGAGATGCATTAGGATATGAATGTGGGTATCAATAATGACACCAGAGATAATGGAATGGGTTGAAACCGGGCTTACCAGTTGACGTGATGTTGAGATCTAGGATTCTCACTTATGAATCTTTTTAATGGATGATGGAAGGGTTTCTTGTTTTATCTACATTCCTTTCCCCACTCCTTGAGGTATATAGATGTGTTTGGTTGCATGTTTCCTATTAGTGGTAGTTTAGGATGGTTTTCCTAAAGTGCCTAGATTATGGAATGATACTAATATTAACAAATAAATAATTCCTAACCCACGGGGTTAGTAATGATGGAATAAAAATTCTGAAAAGATGTCAATCTTGATAAATCATGGACTCAGTTTGAATTATGCCTGGAGGGCATGGAATTTACTTTGATAGTGATTAATGTAATGTAATGTGGAATAATATTAATAGTTAATTAATTTATAATTAATTAATTAATAGAATAAAATTATAAAAAGGGAATAAGTAATTAATGTAGATCTTTAAAATGATTGTGTGAATATAAGATATCTGGTCTTAATAGTGGCAACCAGGATTCTGAGTGACGTTAGTTGCAGTTGAGTCTAAGACTAGGTTATTCCCATAGTGTGGTTATGAGATGTATTATATCCTATATATTTTTTGATTTCATATGCTACCCCACCCATGTTGGTTAGGGAGACTAACAACCAGTGGACTACAGGAGGGTGTTTTCCCCAATATCCTAGTGGGAGGATGGATGGATGACTACCCCCTATGGACCCACTCTCTTCTCTTGGTAGTTACATGAGCAGGTATAAATGGTGTTTAGTTTTCCCATATACGTGTGTAGAAGTATTTGATGGATTTTGGTTATTTTACACATAAACACATATATCTAGATATATAATCCAAAGGATTATCATAGGTATAAAGTGTATAGGTTGTGATGGATTGAGGTACTTACTCGGTGTATGGGCTATGGTGACTTGAGGTATAATACCCAATGTTTTATATACTTCATATGGGCTGTGGTGGCTCCCAAAAATTACTTGGTTACTATATATGGATATATGATATCAGATGATGTGATGATGTGATGCATGAGGTGCATGTTGCGATGCCTTTCCTAAGTGTCTTTAGGCTGACCTATTTTGGAGAGAGATGGCTTAGTACGTGCACCATTAGATAAGAGTTTCAAACCAATGGGGAAGTAGGAGTAGGGTACCCTTGATGTTTCCTTATTATATTATATGCTCTCTTGTATGCGATAGTTGGTTATAGTTAGACATGGTGAGGCTAAGAACATAGTATACCTATTTAGGTGACGAGTTAGTTTCAGTATTGTTCATTATGCTTTATCATGTTTTCTTTATCTTTTACATGGGAGGATATAGGGAGGATCCTACTCAATATACTATTATTCTCACCCTATGGATATATAAACTATTTTCCAGTTCCACTGGAGTAGGTTAAAGATAGAGCTGAATATTACCAACTTGTGGTTTTGTAGGAGATGTTTGGGCTTTGTGGTCACTATTATCTTTACCTTTTTGGTACTTGTAGCTTTCCTTTCAGTTGTTATAGTATAATATGACATTTAATGTTTTCTCTTGATTTTTATTTATATATATGTATGTCTTAGTAGGTGTTTGTTTATGTATCTGTCTTATCTCTCTGTTTCAAATGTTATCTTAGAGGGAAATGCATCCCATATATATGTTTATTATAACCTTGGTTCTAGTATCCAACTTGAGGACTATTGGAGGCAGGAATCAGGTAGTCACTATCTCTCTTCCCTCACTACAATATCTTTTTGGGGAGGGGTTACAAACCCATATTTTACATTTTATAACTTAAGTTATATTTCTAATTTTTTTAATGATTTATACATTTATTATTTTTAAATTAATTTTTACCACTTTTATAAATTTAATATTATTAAATTTATTTCAAGTTTGAAATAATTTTGTCCAAATTATGTAATAAGGGCTATTTTATTTTTGGGCATAAATGATAAATTACCTAGGTAAAAAGTAGTTACTGTGGTGAAAACCAAAATGGTAAAAATGAGTAACCTAATATGTAAAGGGACTAACATGTTAAAAAAATGTTTTTAGCTGAGTTTTTGAGGTGTGTATCAACCTTATCTCTTAATCACTCCATTATTTCTCAATTTTAGAGCCACTTTCCTTGAGTGTGACTTCCTATTATTGATTTTTTAGGTATTTACAAAAGTTTTATTCCCTTTTACTTATAAAAGGTGCACTCCTCTCCTCACACCCCCTCACACCACAACCCACTTATTTCAGAAAAAACTATATAAAACCCTATCCTAAAAATTACTATCCACATCAAAGAGGTCTTATTATTCTTAAAAGACTATCCATCAAAGGATTAACCCCTTCAAAAAGGATATTATCCAAGAAGTGAGGTATAAGTTCTTAACCTCACTTTATAATTACTATTTATTTTTGCACACTCATTCTCCTTCAAAATTTCATTAAATAATCTTAAAATGATAACATCATTATCCCTATTATATCGATATGTTATTATAATGATGGTACATGCATTAACCACCATTTCCCTTTTCTATTAAGAAAAAATAAATCGTTAACCATGTGTTGTGTGGATTATCACCTCCACGACACAACATATTTTTTTCCTTCACCCATTACAAGGATGGTACTAATAGAAAATTTAATATATAATTATGATATTTATAACATATTTTAGATTCTAAAATGATAAACCATATTTCTCCCTTTCCCTATTCTATGCAAAAGAAGAACCATCTACACATACATGTAGATTACCGCATCCATGGAATGGTGTGTTTCATCTTTCATTACTGACTTTTATAGATGATTCTAATATTGGGTTTAAGTGATAAATATAGTATTTTTATGAAATTATTAAGGTTCTTATAAGTCCATTTATACAACCCTTTAATGATATGAGTAATAAATTATTGTCATAATTTCAACTATTTAGGATTTGTACCTCTAGGCCTCTGAGTCATGTTAGGTTTCCTTCTCAACCCAGTTTAAAAAAGGGGATTATCCAATAAATAAAAATAAAAATCTAAGGCCTTAGGGTCATTCCATACAAAACAAGAATATTAAGAGGAGAATTGTAAGATCCTGGATTTTCTCATGAGGTATAGATCCTTTAAATTTTAGTTTAAACCTTTATTTTTATCCTTATGGAAGTTTATAATGGAATGAAGAATGATTCAAGAGTGATTAGGGATTATTTGGAGCCAGTGGCCCCAAATTTTAGAGGAAACGGGTGGGATGCATGGTTTGTTTAAATTGTACATCTGATGCCACATGGTTTGGGTAAACCATGTGGGGTGATATAGAGGGTCTGTAGAGGGGCACACCAACTTCTCATGGTTTAAAAAAACCATGCACCTTGCCTACATGCTTAGTGCCACTTAAGTAGTGGGTACTCATTGTTTGTGCACAGTTTGGCCACGCCATGAAGCCAAACCATGCACCCCTAATTAAAATGGGTAAAATTACCATTTCAACCCTACCTTATTTAAACTTTTAACCCTTATTTATCATTCATTTGATGCGCAACACCTCACCTAACCATTTAATCTCCCTCTTCTCTATATTCTAGGATTTGCACCTCCTCCTTTATATAGTGTTCGATTCACTCTTTGCTCATCACATCAGAAGCATATCCGTAATTTGTTTATTTCTCTGATTTCTTCTATTCTAGATCAAAGTAGAGGCCAAAACTGGACAAGGGGACATCTACCATAATAAGGTAGGTTTTCTAGTATTTATCCCTAAGTTCTCGCTGCTATATACCATGCACCGTGATTTGATAATGTCAGACTTTCCATGAATTACCTTAAAACTATAAATTTACTTAATATAAATTTTTATCCATATTAAAAATACCCTCATACACCCTTGAACACAATGGAGGATGTCCCCTTTGACTATTTCCACCTATTAAGGTGTGCTTATGAAATTAACCTCAACTTTATAAAGGAATAAATGACCAAACCACCTTCTAAGTGGTCTTGGATCAACTCCTAAATGAAATGACTACATTAAATTAAATGAAGTTGAATGGTAAGACCATTTCATGTGGACATTATATATGTTGTGGATTATTCATTTAACTAATTGAAATTTATAATGTCTAGAAACCATTTCCTGGCTTATATTAATGCATGACTGGTACTTGATATTATTTGTGACACTCAAGCATGGAGTCCTCTAATATTTGTGATACTCTGGCCTAACATCCCTTATTGATTATGATAATCGAGCATGAAATCCCCTAATATTTATGATACTCAGTCATGAAATACCTTATTGATTATAATACTCATTAATGGTGTCCCTTATTTATTATGATACTTGGTCATGTCATCCCTCATTGATTATGATACTCGATCATGATGCCCCTTATTACTCATGATACTCGGGAATGACATCCCTTACTACTGTATGTGACTCTTATCACTATGTATAGATGCTTGAGTTACGCCTTGGGTCTTGGATAGTATTAGTATCTATATATATGACTATATATGTCACTATGTATATAGTATATATAAATACATATATATCCATATACATATATACATATATTTATATATATAGCGACTCATGTTCAAAGGTATCCTGACTTAGACCAAAGAAGGTAGTGTCAATTTGGTGTCCTTTAGGAACCAACACCAACTTTTTTACAATTTATAGATCCAATTCACATTTATTATATCTACACACTATCATTTTATATGCATTGGCTAGATCATAATAGATGTCATTGGTGGGGCCTATTGAGTATATCTCACATCCTGTTTGAGACACCGATTGGTACCCAAACAGACTTCTTGGTTTCAAGTAGGGACAAAGGCAAGGGTATAAATATGCATTCTTGATTTACTATACTAGGATGTAGTACAAGAGTAGAGGATCAAGTTTATACTCCTGATGCTATTGGAGATTTCTTTTGGTCTTGTTTATTTTTTTAAAACATATTGTATATGCCTGCGAATCTATATCTCAAGTATGATCCTTCATTTTTGTTTAGTACCATGACATGAAATAATTTTTTATATGGTATTGATTCTATTTATACCTATTTATTACATTTGGATTACTTATGCTCCTGCAATTCATTTATTATACTATTTCATCTACTTAGTGTTATTGTTACCACTGTGCTACACTCTGATCATAAGGGTATAGTCTTCCCAAAATACCATCACATGCCCTCATTTCTAGTTAGAATCCTCTAGCATATGATAAGGCTCTCTTGAATCTTGGTATCACTTAGGTTTGGTTATTGATTAGTGAACTGGACCTAGGACATTACAAAGTGACATCAAAGATTCTTTTCATTTTGTATTACCATTTCAGGCTGGTAGATAGGAGGCTAGGAACATTTCTAGATTTGGAAATGAGCCTATGTCTTAGAGTAGCTAACCCACATATAGAGAAAATACAAATTACATTGGATAGGACTTTTTTTTCTAGATTATGCATGTTATAGTTGTATTTATTTCATTTTTGGGCAACACACATGATTTGTGACCTTGCCCTTATTATTATTATGATAGATTTCTTTTTTTCCTTGTCCTAGTATGGAAAGGAGGTATCATTTCATGCATCATAGTAGGCACTTGAGGATTCACATGTCATATATATTCCATGCCATATTTATATTAATAAGTGCATTTCCTACTTCATATTATTGGTTCTTTGACTGTTATATTCAGTAATGTGCTAATGTTTCTTGTAGGTATAGAATAATTGGATTAATTAAAGTGTATATATCAACCTAAATGGTGTTTTCCCATATAAATTAATGGTTAAAACTTAATTAACCAATTATTCCATGTTTGAGACATGAAACACTGACCACATGGCCCGAAACGTTAGTTGATTTCAATTACATGAATGACAATTGTAATTTATGAAGTGTGTACTCTATACATTGGGAATAACGATTCATATAATCAAATCATTTTGTATGACCTATTGCATACTTGTACCAGATGTAAGGGTTGGGTCACAGTTACATGGCTTGAAAATTACAACTTATGAAGCTCATGCCATTAAAAATTGGGAATGATGAATCATTTAACTGTACGATGAAACATATATCCATATAAATGAGTATGAAATTAAATGAATTTAAATTCTTAAATAAAATGGTTACCATTTAATGGGGATTTCAATTGCAACATAAATGGTGTTTTACTCTATACTTTGTAATTGAAACTCCATATATCGGGACCTTTGATATGTGATGTGAGACCTTGACCCTGACCTGACCTTAGTAGTGGATAGTAGGAAGTGTCTCTTGTGTTTTCTTATGGTCCTATACATCACCCAAGCCTAGATTTAGAAGGAGGAAGAGGGGTGTGACTCCCATATATGAAGTCTTGTACCTATCCTATTCAGTTATCTGTGACCATAAATGTTATTAAACCTTATATAAGGTGTGTTATTGGAAATTGTATAGCTATACTGCCATGATTTCCTCGATTTGTGTGCTATGAGGGTGGTGAAAACCATTCTTTTGAAGTGGTGGCCCCGATCCACCATTATTACCTTCTATAGTGCCTCCTACAAAACCTCCTGTTATTTCTAATTTAGGCACCGATGCTTAGTTATAAGAGAGATTCCTATGATTTATGTAGTATTTATAGGGAGCTCTATGACCTACCCCCACTATGGAAGATTTTATGTGAGTATTCCAAAAACAACATCCACCCACTTTCTTGGGGGATGGTGGCCCCTAGGCTGCTGAGTCATGGAGAGACGTTATGTTATCTATATTAGAGAATCTAGAGATTCCTTCAGAGATGGGGGCCAATCTCAAAACCTACATGCTATGTGATTTTTATAAGTGATGGTGGGATGTTATCATACAATATAATTTTCATTAGGGTATAGTCTGGGTGGACTTTCAGATAGTCTTCTATGATTACTTCTTTTCAAAGATGCTAAGATTGGACCATGACAGGGAGTTTATACAGCTACAATGGTGCAATGTCTATGATGAAGTATTCAGATCATTTCACTAAGCTTCATCGCTTCACACTGACACTTGATGGTGATGAGTTGATAAAAAAAGACATTTTTAAGATGATATTATGTACACCATATAATCATAGGTGAATGTATTTCAGTTGACTACTATTTTAGAAATAGTTAACTAGGTCCTTATCACTGAGTAGAACCTAAGGGAAGATGACAGTGTGGGCTAGGGTGGTCTAGTGTCGAGATAGGGAAGTGGTTTATTGAGAATAAGGAAACATCACTTTGAGTCTACTCGTAGGGGCAATGGTAGTCATATGATAACTACTGATAGTTGAGTGGTGTGTCACCATTATAGAAAGCTAGGGAACAAGAAGCCCCAGTGTCCCAAGAACCCCATTGAGTGTTGAAGCTATGAAAGTATGAGGTATCTTTAGTATTTTTGCAGGACTTTTCCATTTATACTGAGTGATAGAGTATCTATACTAGATCCACATTTAGGATTAGGATCAGTATCACCTTTCAAAGAAGGTAGCTGGAGTACTATTAGCCAATCAGGCCAAGTAGGTGTTCTTGGATGAGTATCCAGGATTCAGATATGCTATGCTATAAGATCAAACCTACCCAGGGTATTTAGGTTGAATCATAGGGTCACATATATGGATATATCTATACGGTGTAACCTACTCCTGAGGAATAGAATCCCAAGCCTTTTACAGTTCAAGGTACTATTCTAGTAGCCTCTACTTTATCATCTTATTTATTTGATACAGGTGCTTCACATTCTTTTATATACTCTATAATTATGAAAAGTCTAGGCCTATATATAGAGTAATTCTATGGAGTAATGACTCTTGACACACGGTTAGGGATTTTATCCAAGAGCGTACACTAATGTAAGGAATTCCCCCTTTAGATTAATGATTAATTTTTTTATGGAAACTCTTTATCCTTAAGATGACTAGATTAAACATCATATTTAGGATGTAATGGTTAGTACCTTATCATGATAAAGTTTGTTTCTATCACCTAAGGGTGTCCTTCACATCACCTAAGGGTGGTAATTTTATTCATAAGGGATAATGGGATGTCCAAGTGAGTCGAGATGGACCCAAGCATCATGGGCTGGATAGAGTGAGAACCCAGAATGATAGTCTTTTTATGAGCGATAAGGGCATGTGACATATATATTTCCCTCCTATAGTGGATTATTTCAAGGGCATCTTCCTTGGAAACTTTTCTTGACTACCTCCTAAGAGAGAGGTGGGGTTCACTATTGAGCTAGTGATATGAGTCACACTAGTTTCCATTCCTCTTTATAGGATGATACCTATTGAGCTTCAGGAACTCAAGAATTAGCTAGATTAATTTTAAGCTAAGGGATTTATCTGACCCAACACTTCACCATGGGGTTCACATATTATTTTCTCCAAGAATGTGGATGGTACCCTCAGAATTTGTGTGGATTATTAGAGATTGAATCAAATTACAGTTAAAAGCTGGTATAACTTGCCTTGAATTGATGACCAATTCAACCATCTATGAGGATAGAGGGTATTATAGAAGATCAATCTATGGTTGAGATATCACTAGGTGTGTTTGAGACAACCAAACATACCATGTAAAACATTCCACAATAGATATGACTTGTATGAGTATCTGTTCATGCTGTTCAGTCTCATGAATGCACCTACAATTTTCATGGATCTAATGAATCGAGTTTTCCACATGTATTTGGATTTATTCATGGTGGTATTCATGGATGAAATCTTGGTGTATTAATGTACTCAACACAACCATGCCAACCATCTTGAGATTGTGATGATACACTGAGAGAGCATCAACTATATGCTAATCTCACCAAATTCCACTTTTTGATCAATAAGGTTCACTTCAGAGGTATTATCATATCAAAGGTAGGAGTATATATTGACCTAGAGAAGTTGATAATTGTAGTTTCCTAGGATAAGACCAACAATGACTCTAATATACAAAGTTTATTAGGTCTAGACGGCTATTATAGGTATTTTATTCAAAAATTTTCATGATTAACAGTGCCTCTTATGAGATTGACTAAAAATGGTGTTAAGTTTTTATGGTCTAAATCCTATTAAATAGTCTTTTAGGTTTTGAAAGGAATATTTACTTCAGAATGAATTCTGATTCTTCTTGATCCAAGAAGAAGTTATATAGTTTATTGTGATGCTTCAGGCATTGGGTTGGGATCCATTTTGATGCAGTGAGATCAAGTTATGGCATACGAGTCTCGCCATTTGAGGGATCATGAGTGGAATTACCCAACACATGATCTTGAGCTAGTACTTATGGTTCATGAATTGCGTTGTTGGAGGCACTATCTACTTGGAGAGTAGTTTTTGGTGTATATGAACCACATAATCCTCAAATACATATTTACATAGAATGACTTAAATCTCAAATAGAGAAGGTGGTTTGAATACCTGTAGTACTTCAATTTTGGTCTTTCCTATACACCTGGAAAGGGAAATGTTGTGGCTAATACTATGATTCAAGAGACTCTAATGAAAGTTTTTTTATCATGCCAATAGTGATTGGTAGTTTATGAACTTTTTTCTAGATTCACTTAGAGGTTTAGGAGTATCACAGACAATCTATCCTTATATATTTAGCAGTGACCTCTTCACTTCTTCATAGAGTGAATATGAGGTAGCTTTATGATCCCGAGGGCTTGGTTATATGGGAGAGTGTTCCAGGCAACAAACCACCACCTGGTTGGGTCATTGATGAGGATGTGATCTTATACATTCAAGGACTTTTCTGGGTTCCTACTGATGTTTGAGAGGAATTTATGTAAGTGTATCATGCCTCTTCTTAGGTAGTATATCTCGATCTCACTAAGATGTAACATGACTTACACCGTCAGTATTGGTGGTCGGGGATGAAATGATAAATAGCTGATTTCATTACTCAGTGTTCCACCTATCAGTAGGTGAATTAAGAACACCCATGACCAATAGGAATTCTATAACCATTACCCATTCCTAAGTAGAAATGGAACAACATCACCATGGATTTTATGACTAGATTATTGAGATCACCTTAAGGTAGCGATGTGGTATGGGTGATTTTCAACATGTTAATGAAGTTTTCTCACTTTTTACCTATCAAGGAGACCTTTTTAGTGGATAAACTTGGAAGGATATATGTTTGGGAGATTATAAACATTCATGTAGTTCCATATACTATCGTATTGAACAAGGATCCTTGTTTTATTTTTTAAATATAGTAGGGGTTATAAAAATATCTTTGTACACAAGTGATTTTGAGTATAGCCTATCACCCATAGAATGAAAATAAATCTAAGCATATGATTCATATAATAGAGGACATGCTCTGAACATGTGTCCTTGATTTTTGAGGTTCTTGGGAGAAACACCTAACTCTATACAAATTTTAATATAATAAAATATTTAAGGAAACTATATAGATGTCTCCTTATGATGCCTTATACGGTTGGTCATTCTGTTCACCTATGTGTTGGTTAGAGGTAGAAGAGGTAACACTACTATGAACTTATCATGTTTAGGAGATTTCAGAGCAGGTATAACTGATCAGGAAGTGTATGGATATAACTAAGTCTAGGCATAAGACTTATGTTGATGGTCACTACCAACCTCTTGAGTTTGAGGTGGGACATCAGGTCTTCTTTCATGTTTTACCTAGGTTGGTTCATAGGCATATTTGGAGATAGGGTGAACTATAAACTCGTTATACCATGCCTTTTTAGATCTTAGAGAGATTTGGGTTGGTAACCTATCATACAACTCTTCCTCAAAGGTATCAGGCCATGTATGATGTCTTCTAAGCATATCAACTTTTCCATTACCATTCAGAACCATCTCATATTCTTCATCCTGACCAAGTTGAGTTAGAGGTAGATGTATCCTTTGAGGAGTATCCTATACACATCATTTGCTGGAGCATGAAGGATCTCCAAGTAAGGTCAATTTCTCTAGTACAAGTGTTATAGCATCACAACAGTTTATAATATGAGACTTGAGAGAAATCGGCTGACGTACATGCTAGTGTATTGAACTATTCTTAAAGTATGCTTTACCACCCTTAGAAGGGAAACTCAAGGATGAGTTGTTTTAAGGAGGGGAGATTGTAATATCACATATTTTATCATATGGAATGGATCCTTTAAATTTATATTTAAACCTTTTTTGCCTTATGGAGGTGCCCAAGGGAATGAGGAATTCTTCAAGAGTGTCTAATGCTTGTTTGGAGCTTGGATCCCTGAATTTTAGAGGAACCAAGTGGGCTGTACATTTTGTTTAAACTATGCACCTAAGGCCGCACAGTTTGGATAAAACATGTGGGGTTATATAGAGGGGTGCATAGGCTACACATAGTTTTCACAAACTATGAAACTATTTTTCATGCTTAGTTCCACTTAGAAAGTGGGTGCACATGGTTTGGCCAAACCATGCAACCAAACCGTTCTCCCCTTTTTAAAATGGGAGAAATTCTGATTTCGCTCCTACCTTCTTTAAAATTTTAACCCTAATTTATCCTTCATTTGACATGCAATATCTCCCCTAGCTATGGGATCTCCCTCTTATCCATCTTCTAGTATTTGAGCCTCCTCCCTCATACGGTGTCTGATTCACTCACCGTTATTCACATTGGAAGTGTATCAAGAATTTTTCTATTTCTATGATTTCTTCCATTCTGGTTTGAAGTAGAGGCCAACATTGGATGAGGAGTCATCTACTGCCATAATGTAGGTGGTTTAGTATTTATCCCTTAGGTTTCACTACTATATACCATGTGCTGTGATCTATAAATGTCAGACTTTCCATGCATTGCCTTAAAACTATAAATTTACTTATTCTAAATTGTTATACATGTCATAAATTCCCTCATACACCCTTGTACTTAATGTAGGATGTCCCCTTTAACTATTTCCACCTCTTGAGGTATGCTTATGAAATGCCCCTTGAATTTATAAATGCCTATATGACCAAACCACCTTCTAAGTGGTATTGACTTAACTTCTAAATTAAATAACTACATTAAATTAAATAGAAGAAAATAGTATAACCATGTCACATGACCCTTATATAAGTTGTGTATTATGCATTAAAATAATTGAAATATAGAATGGTTAGAAACTATCTATTGAATTATATTAAAGCATGTCTGATTATTATTATTATTTGTGACACTCAGGCATGAAATCCCATAATATTTGTGATACTTGAGTATAACATCCATTATTGATTATGATACCTAGGAATGGAGTCCTCGAATATTTGTGACACTTGGGCATGGAATCTATTATTGATTATGAAACTCAGGAATGACATCCCTTATTGATTATGATACTCTGAAAAGGCGACCATCATTGATTATGATACTCGGGTATGACGTCCCTTATTACTCATGATACTTGGTCATAACATCTCTTATAACCCTATGAGACTATTATGACCATGAATGGATGCCTGAGTTACGCCTCGGGTCCTGGATAGTACTAGTATCTATATATATGTATATATATGTCACTACATATATAGTACATATATATATACACATATATTTATATACACAAATATATATATATAAAAATACATATATGTATATGTATATAAATATAAATATATATATATAAATACATATATGTATATAAATACATATATGTATATAAATACATATATGTATATAAATACATATATGTATATAAATACATATATGTATATAAATACATATATGTATATAAATACATATATGTATATAAATACATATATGTATATAAATACATGCATAATAAATAAATATAAATAAATAAATAAATAAATATAAATAAATAAATAAATATAAATATATATATATATGGGGACTCATGTTTAGAGATATCCCGGCTTTGGCCAAAGAAGGTAATGTCAGCCGAGTGTCCTTTAGGTACCAGATATGACTTGTTTACAGTTTAAAAATATGCTTCACATTTATTATATCTCCACACTACTATTCTATATGGACTGGCTAGATCATACAAGATGCCATTGGTGGGTCCTACTGAGTATATCTCACACCCTGTTCGGTCTACCAATTGCTACCCAAACAGAATTCTTGGTTGTAAGTAGGGATAAAGGTAAGGGTCAGGCTATGGATGCTTGATTCTCTATACTAGGATAAAGTATGGGAGTAAAGGACCAAGCTTATGCTCATGATGCTATTAGAGATAAATTTTGATATTTTTTTGTATAGCATGTTGTATATGCCTGAAACTCTGTATCTCGAGTATTCCCCTTCCTTTTTGTTTAGTATTATGAAATGAAATAATTTTGTATATGGTATTGATTCTGTTTCTTCCTTTTTATTACATCTAGATTACTTATGCTACTTCAGTTCATTTATTATACTATTTATACAACTTAATATTATTGTTACCATTGTGATACACTCGAATCATGAGGGTATATTCTCCCCACTATACCATCATAAATCCTCACTACTATTTAGTAGCCTCTGACATGTGGGAAGGTGCACTTGAGGCTAGGTAGCTCTCAATTTCAGTTACTGATCAGTGAATGGGACTCGGGACGTTACAAAAATGATCGCTTCATTCTAAGTAATAGCTTTATATGAATTATATTATTATTATAGTTCTTTCCAATTCTGATATATCACACCAATAAACACTAAATAATTTCATTATACTATTTTTATAATTATATTGTAATTAAATCACCTCATAATCATTCATTAATCATGGTATGTTCATGTTTGGGAAAGTTTTACCACTTACTTGCATGATTATATGAAATTATATCATGTATGGTTATGAAAATAAAATTAATGGTGTGATATGATATAAATATTTTAATAAATAATTGTTTTTATGGAAGGATTATATCAATATTGAATTAATTATCTAAGAAAACAGCCTTCGTGGGTTAAAACTCACCAAAATATGCTTGTTGTTGATTTCATATTTTAGGATAAAGAATTAAACACTCATGAAAGGAAGATATATTTTTTAAATAATTATAATTAAACCCTTAAAAAAACTTTAATGATATATAAATGATGAAATTTTGAATAATAATGAATACCGACACTAATCTTACAAAACTAGTTTAAAATGATCAAGATTACTTACACCAAATTTTGAAAATATGTAAAAACTATCTATATAAATATATATATGCATATAATTATTATAAATGAGGTATAAAAATGGATATACTTATAAATAATGTTATTAAGTTTTTATTTAATAAAATTAATTTAATTATTTAGGATATTTGGTTCAAGTGCAAAACAAATCCGAATCAAGGTAAGGGTTTTCATCTCAAATTCCACTCTTTAAGACATTTTTTATTATGAATCTAATATATTTTATGTGGTATATATTCTTACTAATTGAGATATTATATCATGAAACATATTTTATTCATGGAAATTTAAGTTCAATTTAAATCTCTCTCTTTCAATAGTTTTTATTTAAATTCTTCTCAAGTTATAAAGGGTTTTTGTCTCATTTTCAACTCCACAAGACATGTTTGATATTGAAAACCATAATTTATTTTATATAGTGTATTCACTACCCAATTTCTTTCAATTATTAAAATATATTCTATTTCATGAGATTTAATTTCCATTTCATGACATTACTCTCAATATCCTTTGATTCTTACGTTACTAATTCCATAAGAATTTCATCAACTCAATTTCCAATTCATTGGGTCATTGTCTTTATTACTTGAATATACCTCTCAATATTCAATTGATCATAAAATTCCCCTATTTTACATGGTATTTACTTTTTTTTATTTTGTTAAATTAAATCTCATAATCAATAACCACCTTTTTGTTAGCGTTACAAAATAAAAGTGCAATGTTGGTAAGAATAACTCCTATTCTTACCAATGAATCTTTTCTCCCATTTTTATAATTTCCTTACCACCAATGTTATTATATATTCTCAAGAAGGATAATATGAATTATTTTATATGATTTTAAAAACTCTCTTTACCCCTTTTCAAAATAAAATAAAATCTAATAATCATTTTACAACTTGGGTTTTCAAACAAAAGTATTTCAAATATTTTAAAGGGTTTTATATACCATCAAAATAAAATGCTTTATATTCTACACCACATTAATTTTTATAACCTTTGAGTCTTTTAAATAAACCATTATTGAAGTTTATTTTTCAAAATTAATTTTTTTCAATGTTTTCAATTCACCCTTTTTCAAAATAACTTTTGAATGTGACCTGTAACTTCATCTTTTTATGATTATGTTTAAATTTTTTTATGAAGAATATTTTTATCTTTTGTTCCATGTGACCATATATGTTCACTAAATATTTCATTTTATATGAAAATTTCCCACTAATTTTTCATGGTTTCTAAAATAGATTATTTTTCTCATAATTTTATAAAATATTTATTTTAAAATATTTTTAGATCAAGGAAATTTCATATTTAAAAAGTGTTTTTTATAAAACTACTAATTTGTTTTTCATCTAAGTAATTTTCCTTTGATACATATCATGATTTATTCAAGGATATTATTCAAATATTACCATCCAAATTATTTCTATATATGTATTATGAATTTTCTTTTCTATTATAGAAATGATTTATCACTACCTTTGTATTTCCTAGTCATTAAATGTTTATAAAACTAATTTTTATTCTAAGGATTTTCCTCCATGAATACATTATTTTTTATTCCTTTGATTGAAGGGTGTTCACTTAGGTCCTATAAATTGATTGATTGGGGATATTATTGTATGATTTGTATATTTTTATCTATATGGTGTAAATATTTTATGATTTATTATCCTGATTGAATGGTATTTACCTAGAAATTTACTTGAAACATTTGAATACTCGCTTTCTCTCTATGGGTTCCTTATGATGTGTTATATAAAACCCAATTTATTTCCATGAGTTATTTATGATATGGTTTTATGTGGCCCAAATGTTTATAGTTAATCTATAAGTAATGAGTGGTCCTTATATATCCCTCTAATGCATTGGGTAAAACTTTACTTCACATGAGATAATGATGAAACGAGTAGTGATGATCGATCTTCTATGGGAAACATGTGAGTGAATCTTGTTCCACTAAGGGAAATAATATAGTTAAGCCTTATCTACTAAGGGAAACATGTTTTACTACCTTATACACCATGTTATTATTTCTATGCTTATGTTTATACCTTATTTATAAGTCATCCTAATTTTATGTTCTCATTAATAATGTTTATTGGATAATGTTTATATACTCTTTGGATTCATGAATTTTTTCTTATTTCATTATTTACGATCTATGATTTATTGGGTATAACTTTATTATGTATCTTGATCATACCCATATACTCATTTTATGCTCAATTATGATATTTTATTTTTATCACCTATGTATACCCTTAATAAGAATCTAAACTCACCCATTTCTTATATTTATTTTGCCAAAGTTATATAAGATATTCCAAGAAGGGCATATTATGTGTAATTTTTTTAGAGATATTAAAGACTAGTTAGTTATTTATATAGTGGAAAAAATGTCCATTAGTTGAAATAGACATGAGTTTTGTTAGTTAATTTTTTTCCTAATTATCTAAAACTATAAACCTAAAAGATATTAGGAACGTATTATAATGAAATATTTTCTTTAAGTCATGTAAATTCATGGTCACATATGTGAGATATTATTGGTAGAGCCTCTTATGTATTTTTATTTTATTTATTTATTGGTATATGCGATTTACTTAGTGGGAAATCATTTATAATATATGACTTTATGCATTCACATTTTATTTGATATAACATGGTTACTATTTATTGGATTCTACACACTCTAATTATTTATTATGGATGTTTCTTAGTTATTTCTATTTTGGTTTTACTCTAATATTATGGTGTAGTCTACCTATGGAAATACATTAGACCCTCATTTCTATTTGATATCCTCTACCGTATGAGGAGGCATGCTTGAGGTCACATGACTCCCCTAACCCAAACACTGGTGAGTAATTTAGGGATAACAGGACATTACAAAGTAGTGTTAGAGAATATTTTTCTTTATCTTACTATTTGTGGTATCGTAGAAATGAATTAGGGATGTGTTAGATATTTTGATAGATCTTAGGTTGATGTATCGTGAACACCTTATTTGGTGGGGATTCTAGGTTACCAGGGACATGTGATTGCTGTTCTTAGTCTTCACCATTGTAGTTGAGATACTTATTCAAAGATGATGTTTGAATATAAGGTTGATATTTATGATTTTGGATATTGTACCATTAGTATGAGACTTATGTACATACATTATTCTTGTCATGTAGTATTTACATGACATTCATGTTCTTATGTGTGATTGAAATCTCTAACAACATAGGGTTTAGTTGTTTAAATTAACAATAATAACTTACATGGTGTTTCCATATATAACTTATTGGTGAAATTATACTCTACAGAACCACAATATTTTCTTTATGATGATAGGTCATATGGATCCAATCATGGGATATTCTTTGACAATGACTATACAATCCCTAAATGTAATGGATTTACAATGACCCTTAATAGGTCAGTATAATTGTTGGATTCCTTGATACTAGTTCTGGATAAGGGAAAATAGGTTTCTTTTACTTAAAGTGTCAAAAATAACTTTTATGGTGTTTTCCTATATAGCTTCTTAGTGGAATCTATTTAACCAAACTGTATGACTAAGATTTACTAAATATAATTCATTATAGTATGATGTTGTTATATACACCTATATAAGATCTCAATCTTTGAGGGGAATTCTGGTATATATATACCTAATGAGGATGGGTTCCCTAAGATGGGTGGTTGAATTGGCATGTGAATCCTAATGGCTGTGTGTGTGTGAGAACCCTAGAGTGGGTATTTTGACATGTTATTTGTCTTATGATATTTGAGATAGGAGTAGGAATGTTTCCTATCAAGTTTTGGCCTATGTGAGATATGGTTTATGGGATAAGTGGAAGATCCTAGTGGCCTTGAGATGCAACTTGTGATATTGGTGAGATGAGTGTTGATATGGGGTAACATGATGTTTTCTTACTATTGTAACTATGAGTTATTGTATAAGAGGGTAACTTAATAGAGGGGTTAGTCTGATCTTTTTAATTTCTTAGAGATAAGAAGTATGGGTAAATTCTTGTGTTTGAGATTGATGCATGGGAAGTGCTATTAGATGTGTGGTGTAGGCATGTGGGATGCATTAGACCCTCATGATGTAAATCACATAGAGTGGTTTTAGTATTAAGGTTTGATTTAAAAGGAAATATTAGTGGGATTCATGGACCAAGTTAATTTGGATGTGGTTCCCAATGATATGGTGCATCATGATTTAGATGGTTGGAACTAGATTTGGTAGAGTGTGGTTTAGCGATGACATCCGGGTTATTGAGTGTTCATGTTATTGGCCTTGTCATGAGTGATATGCCATAGGATTGTTGGATAGAAACTATTGAGTACGATGTTTTTGACTTTATGATATTGAAATATGGTAGGGCATGGTTAGTGGTTTAGGATTGTGATCCTATATTTAATGGGACACAACTCATGGGAGTGTGTGTCAAGTAGTGTGTCCATGTGGTATGAGAGTATACACCCATTGGGTTTTGGTTAGGACTAGTTGGATAGTAGATTATAACCTGAGATAGGGTTCACGATTGACCAATATACCTAAGAAAGAAGAATTGGTGTTGTCATGGATTTTGTGGAAATCCTCATTGTATGAGGGAAAGTGTGTGTTGGGTATGTGAAGTTACCTTTTGGGTTCATGGATCGGTGAGAGGCTGTGTGCAGTCTGAGGATTCGCGTATATTGATGAGAAACTTGCAGGCATGGCGACCTAGAGTTTGGATCAAAATGAGACATTCTTCCTCTATAGTGGATGGAGACATCATGGATGGATATAATTAGGTGTTAAAAAGATATACGAGCATAGATCTATAGGAGTGAAATACATGTGATGTTAGAACTGTGAGGTGTTGCACTCTAGGATTGGTGTAAGGGAATCTATATGGTGGGGAACACATTATTAGTGGTTGGTTGGTATGACCCTTGTTAGAGATATAATTTTGGTGGATGCTTATAATGATATTCTCATTGAACCAAGAACGAGTATCGATTGATGTTTGGAATTAGTGATCGGGTATGAGCGGGATAGTCATGACTAGTCATTATGTGTGGTAATTGAAAAAGTGTGGGCTATAAATATTAATGGTTTTGGTTTATTAGAGAAATTATGAGGACACTCTTATTATAGAGAGAATCTTATCAGTCATGGAGGTATAACCCTCATGTTGGAAGGGTTGTGGATGCAATGAGATCAGTCGATGAATGGTTAAGATGAAATTTGGATGCTGGTGTGTCAATGGATCCGATTTTATCTGGTTCCTTAGTAAATACCATATTCAGAATTAAAATTTGGTTTTGTGTGGAGTTTGTATATTGACATAATACTTAAGGAAAAGTTGATGTGACCCGAGATTGAGTTGGATCATAGTTGCATTGGTGCTCGCGGTGAGAGCATGGTGGCTAGTTTGGTTGGTTGAGGACCCAACAATGTAATTACACTAAGTTTTAAGTGTATAATTTGGTGTGGGTGTCTAGAAAATCTCATGATGCCTCTGGGGATCAAGGAATAAGGATTATGTGATGTGATGATTCATCTATTGATTCATTTGATCTTTTTCACTAAAATATGGCCATAGGAGGATCAATAAATGTTTTTGTAAAGAATTAGATGTGGTAAGATGGAATCTACATTGAGCATTTCAATAGACTATTGGTAATGAATTATTAGTAAGATATTATAATGGTGGGGAGTTTCATGACTTAGAATCATCATTTTTGAGTTGAGTCTTATGGTGGGGAGCACTATAATCTAAAGTATGAATTGGTTGATGAAATTTTTGTATCTTATTATAAATGGGTGCAATTGAGATCCATCTAGATATTGGTGTTGGTAAAGAGCAGGTTACTCAAATTTTGATGAATAGTGTGCCTTGATGTTTAGTGTTTCACATCAGATGCTCATTCGAAATTCTAGGATAGAACATGATGAATTCATTATGAATTAACAACTGAGATTGGTTGGGATTAATGGTTAAAGACCACTGATACTTCTTGGGTAATAAAAGTGCTATGTTGGGGAGATTATAAATACTTGTATCTTTGTGAGCTATTAAATTTAGAGGGAATTTGAATTTTTGGTCCTGAAGTAGGGATCTTTTTGAGAATTAGGATTTGAATCAGAATTATAAGGGATGTAACTTCTTGAAGAGGTGTTTTGGATATAGATCAAGACTTTTATAGGTATCAGATGCTCATGAAAAATTTGAGAGATTTGGGTTGAAGTTTAGATTTTTTAGAAGGGTTTACCCCTATGCACAATCACCACATAATTAGGGAAAACCATACTAGTTACTAGAAAAAATTGTGTGGATGTATTTTCCCTTGGGTATGAGGTGTACGATTTATGAATGATTGTAGAGAAACATGTGAGGAAATTGCACATAGTTATAATATTTATTAGATGGTTCTGTATGATTGGTTCATGGTTTGGTAAACTCTGTGTCCAAAAAGTGTGATAGGGTATGGCTTGAGACAGTACAAGATTCACTATTTGGTCATACAATCCTTCGACCCCCTTTGAAATGGGCTGTTCTTGGATGATTCTATTATGGATTGAGATGAATTATCTCATATTACTTTCTTTAATTAATGTTTTCATCCATAACTTCTGATTTTAATGATTTTGGTTAGGTATCAAAGAGATGATTCCACTGAAGCATGGTGGAATCATCTCACTTCATGGGGATTTTTCTCGACATGTATAGAGGACGTCCCATTTAGTTGGATAAAATTTATGGATGAATTAGTTCCATTTGATAGGGTTTTTATCTGAATAGTGTTAGGATTACACCATAGACCTTCTGAGTGTAGTTGGTCATGATTTTAGTGTAACGATATGACTCAATGAATTTTTAAACAATTATTACTATTTTAATTGAATTGTATAATTAATTGTAAAATGTTATAATTAATTAATCGGGTGTTGTTACTTGATAAAGGTGTCTGGGAGGTGATAAAGCACAGATAAGTCTTTGATGAGATTAGTAAATGGTGGCTGATCTTTGGTTAAAAGTAATAACTTTATATGAGGTAGATGGTCCTTTTAAGAATATCCTTAAGTTTATGAATTATTTATGTGGCCTGTGATATAAGGTCTCACCACTGATATGTGATTGACCTTAAATTTAATATAAATTATTTTTTTAAATTGCTATGAAATGAACAAAGTGTCAAGGGCTAAGATGGACCTTTGAACCCTAGTTAGTGCCTCAAGCATCAATGGCCAGGGGCTCGATCATAAATGTGTGAGATGAAATACAAAGACCCTAGAGGACTATAAATGAAATAAGTGGAACATAGTGGCCATGGTATGGATTCCCTTAGAAACATCCTTTTAGAGAAGAGTGTTTGAATAAAAATGATTGGTCTGAGTAGGACATGATGGAATCATGATATATCCTATAGCCCTTAAGATAGTTAATTAGAGATAGGGGTGAGTGTTCTTACCCCATTAGTGCATGAGTAACTAAGTGGGAATATCCCAGGTAAGATTTACGCATAGGCTGGCCATGAGAGGACTAACCTAGGATGAATTGGTAAGCGAGATGAGAATTATTCCATATCTCTAGAGTGATGTTGATATGGATTATCATATAAGTTTAGTGGGGTCGTGATCTAATCATCACAATGATGAGGGGTATTATTCCCTCTAAGTGATGAGATTTTTCCCTAGAGTTGGTAATGATATAGAGAATCCCATGTAGGGTGTGTGGACCATGATATAACCCAAGGGACCTTAGAAGGTTCCCTAGTCTCATATTGAACCTAAATAGGGTTATTTTAGGGAGTCTAGTATGGTCATAGATTGGTAAAAAAGTAAGGATAGGTCTAGGTTGTGTGTATTAGAGTCCAAATTAAGAGATGTGTGATGGGTTCTAGTGTGTATCCATCTCATGAAATGATGATGTATGATTTTGGGGTTGGATACCTTTTCACCTAATGTTATTTATGATTTATGTGATATTATGGGTAGGGAATCATTTCGCTCGATATGCACCCTCCCAATATGATATATAAGATATTATAGGTGGGGATCCATTCCCCTAATATGATATATGAGATATTATGGGTGGGGTTCCACCCCCCCCTAATATGATATATGAGATATTATGGGTGGGACATCATTCCTCCTAATATGATATATGAGATATTACAGGTAGGGAACTATCCCCCCTGACATGTTATATGAGAAATTATGGGTGATACACCATTCCTCCTGATATGATATATGGGACATTATGGGCGGGGTTCCATTCCCCTCAATATGACATACGAAATATTGTGAGTGAGTCTCCATTCCCCCAATATGATATATGAGATTATGAGTAGGGATGCTTCCCCCTAAAGGTTGTATATATGAGATGATCTAAGTGATTTTACTTTTCCCTAAGTGGTCATATATACCTATGTATACATATTCATGAGATTATTGAGCATGAAATGTATCCCAAGAATATTATGTGATGTGCTCAAAGACATCCAACATTGGTTAGAACTTAATAACCTAAGGATCAAATTCATTTATTTTATTATGTTTTCAATTATTTATTTATTATGTTGAGAATATATCTTATGCATACACTTTATTTACTAGTTATATTAGGTAAACCATTGGTAGTGGCTTACTGAGTTTTACTCACACCCTGCTCGAGCGGATATGAAACTTTGATACTTGATCAGAACTCATTGTTCCTATGTTTGGGTAAAGAAGAGTCCTGATGTTTCATGATCAGGTTAGATCATCTTAATGGGGTTTAGAGATTGGGGCGTGATGAGGATCAAGGATTGTGGTAGAGCTTCTTATGTATTTTTATTTTTTTTGTTTGTATATTTGATCAACCCAGTGGGTGATCAGTTGGGATATATGATTGTATGCTTCCAAATTTTATTTGATATAACATGATTATTAATTATTGGATTATTTGTACTTATATTGTTTATTATGGATGTTTATTAGTTATTTCCATTGTGGTTTTACTCCAATATAGAGGTATATTCTCCCCAAGGAAACACCTTAGACCCTCACTACTAGTCAGTAGCATCTGGTGTATGTGGAGACACACCTGAGGTTATGGGACACCCTCGACCTAGACACTAGTGGGTGGTCTAAGGATGGTGGGAAATTACACAAACATTTTTATAAATTTAAAGTAGCGATCTAATCTATATTTATCATTTTTAAGGCCATTTTATCTATGTTTGTTATCTCATCCTTGGATTCCTCATCCACACCATGTTTCATTAGCACCATTTTCTTCATTTTATTTAATTTATTTTCCCATTTTTATTTTATTATTCAATCCATGTGTTCTATGTTACTAATTGTTTTTTATCAATAATACATTTTTAGTTTGAATAAAGAACTAATAAAAGAATAATTTGATCAGAATTAATCTATCAATGAGAAAATTAGGCCTATTTCATTAGTGATTTTAAATAATAAAAAGATATTTTTTCGTAGTGTTTCAAGATTTATTTCATGTCATCAATTATAGATATTAAATAATTCTTAAAGAATATGGGTTGATCTAAACCATTAATTTCATTCTCATGTAATCTATAACATATGACATGACATAGTAATGAAATTAGACTTTTTTAACTATATAGTTTTTGTATCTCTTAAATTCATATTTACTTATATTTTATGTTTTTTGGTGTTTGTACTAATTGATCGTTAACTCATTATTTTGTATATGATCGAAGAAATGCCTCAAATTTTAAAATACCTCATGGTTTCAATTGGAACCATGTTCTTGATTTCATAATAAGTTATTAACATGGTTATTTCTTTTCACTAAACTTCATGTTAACTATAACATCCCTACCTGGTTTAGGTTCATTTTTATTTATTTATTTTGACAAAAAATCAAATCAAATTTTATTTTTTTTAAGTATAAAATTTAAGTTTAAACCTATATTTATATGTACTGGGGCTATTGTTTAAGGCTGCACATCCAAGGATAGTATTTGAGGTCAAACCTTGGATTGACCAAGTGTGTTGGGACCCATTGTAGGTGTTGGAAGTATCAATATAGGTCAAGAATGAGCCTTAGGGTTTGTACCAGACTTAGGGATTTAATCATTTTTAAAATGTTGTTATAGGTGTTTCTAGGTTCTATACATGTTTGGAAGGGATAAAATTGATTCTTAATTTTTTTGGGGGGGTCAAGATATGCAACATATTTCTTTAAATTTGGTAAATTTAAGAAAGTAGGAGTCATTCTAGAAAAGTAAGAGTCAAAGTAAGATTCATTTTGGAAATTAAGAGTCATTTTGGAAAAGTAAGAGACAAAGTAAGAGTCATTATGGAAAGTAAGAGTCATTCTAGAAAATTAAGAGTCATTCTAGAAAGTAAGAGTCATTTTGGAAAAGTAAGAGTCAAAGAAAGAGTCATTTTGGAAAATAAATGTCATTCTGAAAAATTAAGATTCATTTTGAGAAATTAAGTGTTATTATAGAAAATTAAGAGTCAAAGTAAGAGTCATTTTGGAAAGTAAGATCCATTATGAAAAATTAAGAGTTGTTTTTAGAAAGTACGAGTCATTTTGGCAAAGTAAATTTCAAAGTAAGAGTTATTTGAGAAAGTAAGATCCATTATATATAAGAGTCATTATAGTGTTTTTAAAAATTTAATTATGATTCAATTTTTCAAAAAATGCATAAAATGATTATTTAATTTGGAAAAATAGTATAAAAGGGATATTATGGTATTTCATGACCAATACACAACAATATCATCTAGAATAAATCCCTATACCCTCTCTTCATCTCTAAGTGATATCTCTCTCATTTCTTAATGGATTCAAGAATTTTTCAATATAGGTTATAGATAAAGGTGAGTCTATCACTTAGTGACCATCATATATCATATTCACATGTTGTTACTTAGCCTTACACTGATTGTGACCGTTTATGGACTATTGGGGGGGGGGTCTTCAGAATCTCTAATTTCTAGTATTTTCTTATCAGAATCTTGTGATGTCTAAAGAAGAGAATATCCACAAGTAAGGAAAATAGTTCATGGGAATATGATATTCATATTTCTAATCATTCCTTCATCCTTCACTAAAAAACCCTAATTTTATGGATTTTGTCAGATTTTGGTGAAACGTCCGAGTAAAGCCAAACTAGACAGATCCCTTTAAAAAGTTGAGTCCCAATATATCCAAGTAGGTTGTCCCTAATTTATCCCTTTAAATATTTAATATTTTCTATGTGCTTATAATGTGTGATCATGATAACCTAACACATTCTTGACCTAAAAAATAAATAAATATTTTGTATTCTTGTTTCTTGTGAATTAATTCTCTTATGGGCCATGAGTAACCCATTGGTGAATATAAATCTTGGAATTTTGACCATTAAGTAAGGTGAGACTTATTTTAGAAAAAAATGGTAATTTTAAAGGGGAATAAAGGGGTGACCTAAATGAAATAATGATTCCCTAGGATGAAACTTACAATGTAAGTGTGATTAATGTGGTCTTGGATGATAGTATCCTTAGTGAATAATGGATAGAGTTCCGTGATGGGTGAGTGAACTTGAAAAGAAAACTAAAAGGTTATGTTTGGGAATCATTGTGATGTAAATTGTAAATGTATAAAATTATGACATGGTTATATTTACTAGGTGGGGAGTGTGTACCCCAGGGTTACATATGATATGACTTATATTTTTTAGGTGGGGAGCGTGTTACCTCAGGATCCAAGTGATATTAATTATGTTTATTGGGAGGGGAGTGTGTTCCTCTAGGATCTAGATGAGAAGACTTATGTTTCCTGGGTGGGGAGTGTGTTCCCCTATGTTCTAGATGAGGTTACTTATGTTTTCTAGGCTATGAGTGTGTGCCCGTAGGTTCTATATGAGGTGATTTTTGTTTCTTGGGTGATGAGTGTATTACCTCAGGTTCCAGATGAGGTGGATTATGTTTCTTGGGAAGGGAGTGTATTCCCTCAGGTTCTAGATGCGGTGAATTATGTTTCTAGGGTGGGGAGAATGTACAACCCCAAGTTCTTGATGATGGTATTCTATTCAGAAACATATGACACTGAACAAAGTAGGTATAGTCAACCATGAGTGTTACCTTAGAACCTAAGGGTCAACAATTACTAATTTTTTATGTTCTTATTTATTTATCATGCACATCATCATGAAACTTTAATTAGGATGAATATATTTAGGGACACATTGATGATGGCCTACTGAGTCATACTCACAACCTGCTCAGGACACCTTGAGTACCTGAGAAGACTCCACGATTGTAGGAAAAGATAAGGTAAAATACCCCATGATCTATGGTTGATAATGTTATCGAGGATAGATCTTGGTAATGGGACTGGGCTTGATCTCAAGACTATTTTTTCTGTATTTCCTAGTTTTTTACATTTTGATTATTTTTGGACAATAATGTCTATGATTCACCCACATGGGATCTATACATAGTATGTATACATAGTATGACTTATAAAATATTCATTTTAATATAACATGGGTTGTATATTATTTATTGGAACTTTCAGTGATATACATTTCTTTATTTATCTTGATGGATGCATGATACTGTATTTATTTCCACTATTATTGCTTAATCTAACATGAGGGTATAATATTCCTATAGTATCACTATATACCCTTGTATCTAGTCAATTACCTTTAGTATATGGGGAGGAATGCTTGAGGTTATATGGACCTCTAGTCATATTACTATGGAGTGACCTGGGTTGGGGATGTTACATTAAATACTTGAGATATTTCCCTCATGAACATGTATGTGTCATATTCTTCAAACAATTATTTTGGCACGCCTATTTATGCATGAGTAACTATCTACTTTTGGTGTTATGTACAAGCAACCATTACCATTGATATATTCATCATTTCTATTTATTTTCAGTGAAAACAAAATAAATTTTGTTTTCTTATAATTGAAATAAATGTAGAAACTTATTATATTATAATATTTCAAGTTATGATTACGATAATATTTTTTTGAAATAGTTTCAACCCTTTTTATAAATATTTTACCATGATAATTTCTTAAAGTAATGTTTTCAAAAATAAATATTATATTTTACCATGATAAATGTACACACATATTATATTATAATTTTTTAAGTTATGATTATGATAATTTTTTGTTGAAATTTTGTAAACAATTTTTATAAATATTTTACCATGATAATTTCTTAAATAAATGTTTAAAAACGAATATTATATATCAAGATTAATTATAGTTTTATGAATAATATATATAAAATATAAGAAATAATTAATGAATTCATGAAGTAACACATAAATATAATAATTTTAGTTAATGTTCTTGATAATTTTTTTATATATAAATAAAACCATCACCTGAAGTGGATAAAAATATTTAATTACATACTCATGTTATTAATATTAAAAATATATATCACAATTCCTAATAAAATAATTTTATTTTATTCTCTAGAAGGAATGAAAATATTTATTAATATAATTTTATTCCATTCCCTAAAATGAATATAAATATACCTGATTTTTTAAAATCATGATTGGGATGAATATGTTATTTTGTGAAGATCATCACGACTTGTCTGTTTATAAGGAAAATAAATAATGATAATGATATGATAATGAAAATTATTATGATGATAATCAATATTAAAAGAGTAAAGTAATTTTTAAAATCAATATCAATGGAATTACACCAGTTATTACTAGCCATGTACCAAAAATACATTTTATTAATATTTATGAAATATCATCTCCCTAAAAGATGATATGAGAATAATTACTCTTTAAAATATTTTGAAAATTATATATATATATTTAGATTTTTTCTTGTGGTAGAAATATCAGAAAATAAAAAATTATTATTTATTATGCCCTTATGGATTAAAAATATTATATTTTACAATTGACTCGATATCATTCCTCAAAGTGTATATTATTTTCTTAGATTTCATGGTGGCCTCATGAATATTATGTTCAAATATATTTCATGAAATTAATTTTAGAACCTGGAGTAGTTAATAATTGTCATCACTATAATAAAATAATTTCTTTTACATGAGATGATCATTGTTAATAAATAACAAATTATCATTCAAGAATCATGAAATCCAATAAATGATTTTTCAAATTTTTTTTGTAATGTGAATGTAATTTTAATGTATTTATTTAATTTCTATAAGTTGGTGAAATTATCCATGATTTTTTATAAACTATGTGTTATTGAGTATGAATAATTAAGAAATAATAAAATTTGCTCAAATGATTTTTCCATCATTATCATATATGAATGAGATTATAAAAAAATTATGAATTATTATTATAACCATAATGGGGGGATTTGTTTTTAATTATAAATATTCCCCCACATCATTTCTTGTAGAAACATACACCTACTTTAAAATATGTTGTGGATCCTTTACATAATACACACTTTTTAAGACCATTCAAACTAGAAGTTACAAAGTATATAATAACTGATAGGTGATGATCCAAAATCATTGTGAGTATGTTATAAATTAATTTATTAAGGAAATTATAATTATAATAATGATAAAGGTGAATATTTCATTTTTAATGCTGGTAATATAGTTTATTCCCATGATTTAAAACTATTGATATAGGCTATAAAACCATAAAAATATCCTATTAACATGGTTTTTATAACCATTTTCATAGATTATGCAATGTACCATCCTGAATCACTCCATAGTAACTAGTTCATTGTGCTACTTGACTATAGGATAACCTCCCCAAATGCTAAAGGTTTCCAACTAGCAGTGAGTGTTTGTGAGGTGTTATTGGGGAGATTATACCCCTTGAAGATAAATAAAAATATTAAGATATCAATTATAAATATCAATGAAATCATAAAATAAATGGATATCATAAAATACTGCATGATACAATGGTTTTTACATGATTAGATTAGACTTATACAAATAAATAGGATCACCCTCTGGTTGATCGAATATGTACATACAGAAAACAACCAAAATTATCCACCAGCCCGACACCAAGTAACCACCTAGACCATCTTAAAAACCATAACATTCAATTCATTTTCCACCTACACCACCATCTCTAGTAGGATCTTTAAGTTTAACCTTTACCTATACTAAGAACCATAAAGTTGATATGTTTTCTGAAGGGCCTATTCAGGGTGTGAGTATAAAATTAGCCTACCTCCAATAATGCCCCAATCTAATATACATATGTGTACTTGTGTATGAAAAAAACAATAAAGATAACCAAAATAAACCTCAAAATTAGTTCCACCTATGTTTAATTAGAGTCGAGTGAGCCATTACCTACTTTGGCCAATGTTGGAGTGGAATGATATATCCATAATCTGTCATACCAAAAGTAACCTTATCCTTCCAACCAAATCCATACCATATGGGTTATACACCATCCATAACTAATATTACTATTATATTTCCACCATGACACCCCATTGGAATGCTCACAAATCATTCAATAATCCCATTCCAATATATCTCCCAATATAGTGAGCATCTTCCTCTCATCCAGTGGTCTATCTCACCACCAATAATGGTCTCCTATGATGTACCCATCCTTCATTTAGATGGAAAACCCCATCACCCCTATTCCACTCAAACTATAGAGGTTACCATCCATAATGATTTGACCAAAGCACTACATGGGCCCTATCCTGTGTGTACACGACCCCAACAAACTCATCCCCATGGTGAGTGAAAATCAACAATATCCTAGGACACACCCTCAATGAACCTATGATGCCACTTGTGGAAATGGTCATCACTATCCACATCACATTGGAGAACCCCATCACCCTATTCTTAGTAATCAACATCACCCACAATCATACATGTCACGCCCGTTATGTTCCTAAAGAACCATATAGACCATTACATCCCATGAATCAACTCTTTACATTATGATTCATGATTCACATCACATCCTCAAACCAACCACAAATCCAACTAATCCATATCATATATAACCCTTTATTCACTACATGATACTACACCTAAATATCTCTTACAACTAATAGAAACCAAAAGTGGGTATGTATCTGGTCACTCACATGACCCTAACCACACCAATTTATTACAAAATTCATAACCACATGTATAACATAGTAAATAGTTAGGAATAACATACCTAGGATATATTGGACTCCACTCTCTAAGAAATTACAGCCGATTTGGATTCAATCAGATAGAATCTTGAAATTTGAAAAAAAATATATGATTTAGGTAATAACCAATAAAATACATAGAAACTATGAGGGAAACCATTAATAAACACCTAGGAACAATTGAAATTATTCATAGACACACTTTTCTTCATATGAATCAAATAACTAGTGAGAATTAAGTAATATCTCACCACACAATGAAGAAAAGAATGAGAGAATAAAAAACTAGGGAACATGAACTGTGTTTTGAATGAATAAACATATTTCCCACTTTATAATTAATAAATCATTTAATTCTTAGTTTATGAAAAATTCCATCATGTTGATTTTTTAACAAAATCACCAACCCTTATATATGTATCTTCACCCCTATGTATCACCTCCTTGATGACCCTTACATATCACACTTGTAACGAACCAACCTAGGATGAGCTGACATGCCACCTGACCCATATATCCACTGGGTTTAAAGGGAGTTACTAATCCTCATGCTATAAAAACCATTTATTTACAATTAGGTAAATCAATCTTGGTTATGATTTCTCCCTCAAATCAGAGTAATAAATAATGAATCTATTACTAGAAATATAACATGGGTCACACATACTTAAACATCCATACAAAATAAAAGAAATGTAATCAAATAAATAAACAACCAAATGAGTCATAATAAATAAAACTAATCTAAATCATTTATACCAATATGCATATATCTTCCAAAAAAAATACAAAATAAGGCACAAAAAAAGAATCTGAATATATACCAAAGAGAGGTCATCTTGGCCGGTACACCACATCCCAAAATAAAACATAATCTAAAATAAATAGTAGCATCACCTCCATGAAACCCATATTTCCTCACCATATCCAAAATCCCTATCGATGGACCAAGAGAATGATAAAAAATCTGAAAATAACCTAAAACCTTTATAATATAGAATATTTTCACACATGTACATGAGTGTGTATGTAGGGTGTGAGAAAACAGGCCCAGTAAGATCTCCCCACAGAGTCTCACAACTAGAAAAAATTCTATTTCCACGGTTCAAAACCATGTAAATAGGCCCTAAAATCATGGCTGTAGGCTATGAACACAGTTTTGGCCAACCATGGCCGCGATTGCTGTGGTAGTAGCTTCATATTGCCATAATTTTGAAAACCATGGCAGCATGCCTCAAAATTTTCCACTGTGGAGGTTGACCTATAGCCACTGTTTAAACCGTGGCTATAGGAATCTATTTCCACGGTTTTAACTGTGGATATATCCATGTAAAACCATGGCAATAGCCCCAATAAAAAATGTACTCATTGAGTTTCGATCCCTGCACCTTCCGTTTGCCAAACTGATATGCTTACCACTACACCGCCGAACTCTTCATGTATATATGTATATATTATGATATATATATATATATTAATAAAAACCATGTCAATAGCCACAAAAACGTGGTAGTAGGCCTTACTGCCAAATTTTTGGTGGAATTTTTTTCCCCACAGGAGGGCGGGAACCCTATAGCCATAGTTTTTGTAAAACTGTGGCTATAGGTCTTTAAAAAAAATGTCCTATAGCCATGTTTTTGAAAACCATGGCTATAGGACATATAAAAGTGGATATAGGCCATGAAAAATAGACCTATAGCCACAGTTTTAAAACCATGGCTATAGGCTGTAAAACCATGGCTATATCCACCTATTGCCATAGTTTTAAAACTGTGGCTATAGGTCCGTGGTAGTAGCTTCATTTTCTAATAGTCTCTATAAAATTTATTTCATAAAGAAAACCATAAATGATAGTTTCAAATATGATATTATATAATGTTTTGAATTTCATAAAGCTCAAATAAAACTAGATCACATGCCTTTAACCATAAAGAAGGAAGTGCTTTCCTCTTTTATGAAACTACATGAAATATCTACTTTATAAATGAAAACATGTTTATAAACACCAAAGGGAGGACCTTCAAAAATGATAAAAAACCCAAATAAAATCCCTTTTTTCTCCTTTCAAAACTATTCATGGAAACCTATTTGCAAAAGTAAACATTTATATTTTCATTTTTTATTTGTAAAAGTAACATTTAAAACTATTTTAAAAATCAACCCACTATAAAGAACAAAAAGCACAATAGAAGCAGGAAGCATGATAATAATAGATCACAACCAAAATAAATATGGTAATTTTTTCCATAAAAACAATCACAAAGTGATGCTTACAAATAGGGAAACCCATTATATAAACCACCAATAAAGGATCAAGTTTCATGGGATACACCCTAAGTCCTAAAGTGAGATGAACCTAGAATTTACCAATCTAGAGGACCAACTGTCGGTATATGTTGTATATAAAAAATTCACAATCCACCTGACTTGTTCACACATTACCTCATCAGGGAACCCCCTAGACAAGGCCATAGTGTATAACTAGGGTAAACTAGATAGTGTGTGACCTAGGTTAGTGTACAATAAATCTAGATCTACCACTTAGTTACCTGAGTTCCCTTGACCAAATCAAGGAGGATGTGAGAAAATTATCAAGCCTATCATGACCCATCCCATAGGGGCCCATGCTGTAACTACCCCAAGACCACCTCTGATAGAATAGGGGTTGGCGACTTACACCAAGTAGGAATATCCCACAAATGGGAGGCATTTAGCTATGTACCGACACACACACACACACACACACACATCTCCAAGCCAAAAATTCTAAAAAGTAAAAACACCAAGTAAACAAATGCATGCATAATACTATACCCAAAACAAGATAGTAACATAAGAAAGTAAAGTGAATTAAAGTACAATTGGTCCAAAATAAAATCCCACAAAAAATAAAGAGTCTGTAGCACAAGGTCCTAAATCTCTTCCGTAGAAAACTCTATATGAAGGGTAGGTACATGAACCGCTATCTGAAGCCGCTGGAGCACACCTTAACTGTCTGGTCTCTCTCTAAGACACACATGGTCCTAGTTCACCTCAGAATTTGTTAAAATGTCGATGGTCTACACAAGAAATGACACATTTAGGCAAATCCTGTGTAGGGGTGAGTAACAAAATACTCAGTAGGACACCCCAAAACAAAAAGTAAAAGACCACAAAGGAAACACCACGAAAAAGATTTCAAACAGAAATACCACAAAGGGAAAACACCACTAAGAAGATATAGTCATGTCAACACAGATATATATCTATAACACATATAAGAAAAGAAAATCCAAGTATACTCATAAAGGATTCCAAGACTCAAGGTCTCATCCAATGCCAGCTACATGGTTCAATTTATATCATGCTTGTTTCGGGAGATCTCACTCCTTAAGATATCTAATTGTAAGAACGTAGAACAGGTCTACAAAAATTACCCAAGAGAACACTAGGGTATTGAAAATCTATTTAGTTTCCCTAAGACATCCAATATCACTAAGACACAGAGTCTTGGTAACACACGGAGTGTTAGTAACACACAAAATGTCGGTAACACACATAGTGTCGATAAGTCAAGAATCCCCCAAGTCACATAGTCACCAAGTCACATCCAAACATCAACCATTAAAAACTACCCGAAGCATAATCATCAGGTATAGTCATGTAGAATAGAAAGAACCTGATCTCAATACATAGATAAAGGGTCCTCTGTGCCCAGGGCTCACTAGAGGGACTCCTCGACCTACTGGAAACATCATCCTAGATAGGGGATAGGTGGACGTGTAAATATTGGTCACAACCTGTCCACAAACCCTATATAGGGTACTATGAAGATAAGTGAGGACTAATCGGGACTCTCGGTGCGATACGTGCTCCAACCTGCTGAGTCAACTGTCGAAGTCGGGCTGAGACAACTCACTTCAGAATATGAGTCATCCTCTATGATGGGAACTAGATCCTACATCGAACCCTCATAGAAAAAGACCTAGGGTACACTCTCAAACTCTTTTAATCCAACTAAAAACCCACTAATCCATCTCAAAAAGACCGATCCATTGCAAGGGTCCCAACACCATAGATTAATCATCAATCAGATGAACCGTTTGAAAGATATGGAAAATTTAGTAAAAAGGGTCCAGCCCGGTCTGAGTCCAACCCGACCCGACCCGACCTAGTTCAGTTTGGGCCCGGTCAGGCCCGTTGGCCTACTAGAGTGGCCCGGTCTGTCCTACCCTATCCAAGTTTAACCCGACCTAACCTGAACCAGTTCAGTCTAGGCTCGGTCAGGCCCATTGGGCCGCTAGAGTGGCCCAGTCCATCCAACTCGACCCACCGCATATGGGCCGACTCCTTCCACGCACGGCCTGGACATGTGCTCTTTGTCAATGAGGTCGCCACATTTAACATGAATGACACCATGTCCCAACCCATTCCCCATGGATTCCACCTCCACGAGTTCTATGTGGACCCCATCCACATGCCAGCCCCCTATCGCTATGTCTCGGTCACCGCCCACAGCCTCCAATGCTGCGGGATCCCACACAATCTTGGTAGAATGTGTTTTGCCTCCAATGTCAGCCACCCTACCGACAGCCCGTCTTGCTTCACGCTCCACCTGACCTAGCCCCTGCTGGTCCACTACCACCGCTGCCACCAACCACCCTGTGGGTGGCCTACGCTATCTCGTGC
Organism: Viscum album; assembly: GCA_963277665.1. NCBI lineage: Eukaryota > Viridiplantae > Streptophyta > Magnoliopsida > Santalales > Viscaceae > Viscum > Viscum album. The sequence continues at coordinate 1,259,686,338 of OY728132.1, read as the reverse complement.
TTCCCCTGGACTATCCCCACCAGCTGTGTCTCATTCTCACCACTAAATTCCTAGCTGGAGGCCTACCTTGCATCACCGCCTTGGCTAAAATGCATCGTTCCTTTTGTCACACCTCTGTGGTGTTGTCACAACATTGGATCTCTGACCTTGAATCATTGCACCATGGATCGATGGTGTAATGGTCCTTTGATCATACTTTACGAAGAACTAAGAACACAAGAAAAGTTGGGGGGAAAGAGATAAACACACAAGAATGCCCAAAGAACGGATCTTGGCCTTGTTTGTGTCAGCCTCGATCCGTTCATGTTAGAATTAAAGAACAAAGAGGAAACAAATAAAATATATAAAATAGAAATCATCCCTGATAATAAACCCATATAAATATCCATCCTACAAGAATGATCGAATTGAGGATCAACCTGTTCGTGGGTTGGTCCCCATTCATCATTGAAAATTAAGAATGATGAAAGAAATCAAATCACAAATTCCCTAACTCAACTCAGTTTGATTGCTGATGAATAATAGTCATCGTGTCGTTGTCATGGGTAAAGAACCTTAGAATTCAAGGTTCATAGTTGATTGTTGATCCACAATCCACTACCATTCGTCGAGAGGGCGCTATCTCCTTGCCTCAAAGGAATTACATGGTTATGGTGATAACCCAGAATTTTCTAAAAAACTATTATTAAAATAAAATGCATCATTGCATTAAGAATAAAATATTTTTATTAAAATATTTTAAGGATGTTTACGTCCAATAAATATCTTTCACAGGTAGCCCATGCCTACCTATGTTAGGCCTCGCCTAAGGAAACCCCCCTTATAAACTCATCAGTGGTCTTGTATTTCCAATCCAAGTTATTGTTTACGAGTTATTAGGATTTTAAAAATAAAATAATTTTATTTAACTATTTTATTTACGGTTATGTCCTTTTGAGGTTTTTACATAGAAGACTCTCACCGACTAAAGTTAAGTTGCACCTAGGGTAAAACCAATGCTCTAAGCTCAACAATGCCCTAAAATTTCTAATTCGGTCATCCATTTAAGATTTATTCCACCTTTTCAAAAAAATCACGCATGTACTATTAAAAACTTAACATTTTTAGTGAATTATTCTGAGCACACCGGGCCACAGAATCACAATCTGTCTCAGAATCTGTTCTTAGAATTTTCCCAAATAATTTATAATTTTTTTTTGGGAAAATATGAGTTATTACATTCTCCCCACATTAGATCTTTACATCCCCAAAAATCCAAAATAAAGGGCTACTCAAAAAATTGAGAGTACTGAGCTTGAATATGAGCCTCTGGCTTCCATGTGATCTTCTAGAGATTCATGTGCTACCACCGAACACACATCAGAGGAATAAAACACCCATGAAGGATCCCCTCCTATCGATCCTTGATCTCCACTGGGTACTCAGCAAAAGTCTCCCTATCATCAAGGTCTATCTCACCTCAGTAAATGACGTGTGATGAATCGTGTACATATCTCCTTAGCTGAGTCATGTGGAAGTATTCATGTACCCGATCCAACTATGGGGGTAGTGCTAAGTAATACACCACCTCGACAAGTATACACAATATCAGGAAAGGGTCGATGAACCTCAAAGATACATTTCCCTTCCGGGACAAATCTCTATATCCTGTGTCGAGGAGAGACCCGAAGGAACACATGCTCTCCCTCCTTGAAATACAAAGGCCTCTGTCACCTATCACCATAAGATTTATGATGGCTCTATGTAGTCTTCATCTGCTCCTGGATGACCTACACCTTCTCTGTAGTCACCTGCACCAACTCCAGGCCCATGAGCGCCGACTCTCCTGGGTCAGTCCAATAAGGTGGTGACTTGAAGGGTCACCCATACAGAGCCTTCAATAGTTCCATACCGATGGTGGAGGGGTAGCTATTTTTGTATGAAAACTCCACCAGAGGTAGGCGATCCTTCCATCCACAACCAAAACTTAACCTGAAAGCCCAAAGCATGTCATCCTAAACCTAAATGGTCCTCTATATCTAGTCATCCATCTGGGGATGAAACACCGTGATCAAGTGTAACTAAGTACCAAACACCTCTTGTAATCCATTCCACAACCTGAATGTGAAGTTAGAATCATAATCTGAAAAAACCGTTGATAGAACTCTATTAATTTGAACTATCTTCTGCACATAGATGCTTCCCAATATCTCTACTGAACTCTGATTTTAGATAGGTAGGAAGTGATCTAACTTGGTGAGTTGGTCAATGATCACCCAAATGGTATCATGCCCCATGTACATAAGTGGTAAACCTATTATAAAGTCTATTTTTATTCATCCTATTTCTATTCTGGAACCTCAAGGGGTTGAGTCAAACTCACTTGAACCTGATGATCAACCTTCACTTATAGAAAAGTGAGGCATAAAGAAGTGAACTATGCCACTTTCTTCTTCATCCCTGGCCACCGGAACTGACATCAAAGGTCCTGGTACATCTTCGCCACATCCGTATATACCGCTAAAGGGGATGTGTGGAACTCCCTTAGAACCTCTTCCCACAACACCACTGGTACAACTATGCATCCTCTTAAAAGAATGAAGTGCTCCCCACTTATCGAAAATCCATCAGGAGCATGTCTTATAAACACATAAACACATTAGGTCTCGTAGTAATTATCCCTAAGTTCTGAATCCCTAACTTGTCCTAAGAGTGGAGGGGTAACAACCATTGACTAAAGACAAGCTGCTCTAAGTCCATCTATAATGGATATCTGTAACAAGGATAATTGCTCTAATGCATGGTTCAACAACTGCAAGCTATATCTCCTGCTAAGAGCATCTAATACCATGTTCCCCTTCCTAAGAGTATAGAAAATCTCTAATTCATAGTCCTATAGTAACTTTATCCATCACCTCTATCTCAAGTTCCAATCCTTCTGAGAGAAGATATACTTGATACTATTTTAGTTGAAGTAGATGATAAACCGCTTTCCCATTAGGTAGTGTCACCATATCTTCAATGAAAAGACTATTGCTGCTAACTCAAGATCATGGGTCACGTAGTTATGCTCATGTGATTTAAACTAGCGTGAACCATAGACAATCACTACTTGACTCTACATTAGGACACAACCAAACTCGGTTTTTAATGCATCACAGAACACTATGTACTCGAAACCCTCATCTGGAAACCTCAAGATGGGAGCGCTCATCAAACGTTTCCTCAACCTTAGCTGGATCCATTGCAACTCCAGTATTTGAGATGATATGCCCGAGATCAATGAAGACCACCTAGGGCTACCCAGGACAAAACACTAGGTCTCTCAAATCTCTTCCTCTACAAGTCCTCCAACTTCACTCTCAGCTCACAAAGCTATGTGGGAGCCATCCAATATGCTGGTGTAGATATTGGTATTGTCCTGGGGTGTAGATCAATGAAAAATTATATCTCTTAGTGGGGAGGTAAACCTAGAACATCTTTAGGGAAGACATCCTTATACTCCACCACCATTATAGGAAACTAAGGACTCAAAAAATCCACTGCACTGAGGGTTACTCTAGCTAACTAAAGAGTACTTGGTTGTACCCTCCTATGCGTGAGTCCATCCTAAGATGAAAGGAATTAACTTTTTCCATTAAAAGAGAAATCCAGTTCTATTACTGTGGACGAACAACACCCTTTACCTAAAATAATCAATTTGAGCATGAATTGTGACTACTAGTCCATACCGAGAATGACATCGTAATGCCTCGATGTTACTACCAAGAGATCCCAACCGAAACTCCCACCTTTAAGAGTCAGGTCACATTGTCGGCACCAGCGTGTGATCATTGGGTATCCTCCAGTAGGAGTCTCTATATGTAAGGGTCAATTCAATGGTTTAACCAAAATCTCTAAGTATCAAATAAGAAAATTGTCCGGAAAGGAAAACACTAACACAAGTTTCTATCTACTACAACTAAAGTAGAAAGACACAGATCACAACTTGAACTATTCATAGAGTCCTGGGGTCATAAGCCTATACAACCTACAAATGTCTCCTCCCTTGTCCTCCAGCTCCCTAAGTCTGGTATGGACCACCTGGGGGTGGTGGTGGTAACACGTCAAAATGTTGGCCACCTCCTACTGCATCCCTAGCTCCTCTACCACATCCATCTCGCAACAGATCTATCTGCTCCTACCACTACCTCCTCCTAGCGATTCATCAACCGCCTCTCTAAATGTAGGCTAAATAGTGGGAAAATCTCACATAAGATATACCCCCCTAAAAGTATATAAAAGTCTCTATTTTGGGGAACTGAGGTGCCCATGGGGCCTCTAATGAAACCTCATTTTTCATATCTTATGTCATGAACCTACTATCGATAGGTCCTTATGACCCTGCATCCTGGGTGATCATTGCCTCAAAAGCCTATGATATGCATTCAAACCCTGCGTATCATCATCTAGTGCCAAAAGAGCCATGCACGACTCATTATGGAAAACTGTATCTTCTTGAACCACTAGAGGTTGGTCTAAAAACTGATCAATAGGAGAAAGCGCCACCTACTGACCATCCTGAAGAAAAAAGTTTTTGTGACTGGCTCCCCTCAGGGAGGCCTCGTCAAATATCAGGTCAAAATCCTAATCCTAAAGTGGAAACCTCATTGGCTGGAGTCATGAATACATCCTATAAGAAAACAACATGTATCACGGTTAAAAGAGTATTCTTGGTGAGTTGACTCAAGAAGGACATGTAAAATACAACCCATTCCTATATGATACATGTAACTTAGTTTTCCCTAAAACCAGTGTTTTCATGTGCCGAGTCAAAAAGTAGGTGTCCAGAGTCCTGGTGTATGTATACGTTGGCTACCACACCAACACTTGAGTCTCTAGCCTGAAATCTAAACTCGAAACACTTAACACTATTTCTCCAAACCAACCTCATAGACTCCCAATACTTAAGTAGAAATGACCGTCCCTTTAATACCACTCTATCATGACACATCCTAGAGGGGCCCATGCCATGAATACCCCAAGACCACCTCCGATAGGTCATGGGATGGCGACTAGTGTTGAGTAGGAATATCCCACAAATAGAAGACATTTTTCAATTTACCTGTACACACACACACATATCCAAGCCCAAAATGATGAAAAGTAAAAACACTAAGTAAACAAATGCATGAAAAAAACTATATCCCAACCAACAGAGCACAATAGGAAAGTAAAGTGCAGTAAAGTACAACTGGGCTAGAATACAATCCCACCAAAAAGAAAGAGTATGTAGCACAAGGTCTTGAAGATCATCCACAGAAAACCCTACCTAAAGGGTAGGTACAAGAATTACTTTTTGAAGCCATAGGAGAACACATCAACTATCTAGTCTCTCTCTAAGTATAACCTGGTCTTGGTCTACCTCAGAATATATCAAAACATTGATGGTCTATACAAGAAATGAAACACGCAGGTAAATCCCATGTAGAGGTGAGTAAAACAATAATTAGTAGGACACCTCGAAACACAAAGTAAAAGACCATAGAGGAAACAACATGAAGAAGATTCCACATAGAAATACCACAAAAAGAAAACACCACTAAGAAGATATAGTCATATCAACATAGGTATATGTATACAACACATATAATAAGAAAATATAGGTATACTCGTAAAGGATTCCAAGAATCAAGGTCTCATCCACTGCCAGCTACACAGTTCTATTTGTAGAACGCTCATTCCAGGAGATCTCCTCAATCTATATGATAATAAGTACCTAGAATAGGTCTACCAAAAGTACCCAAGAGAAAAATAGGGTATTGAAAAGTTACATAGTTTCCTTAAGACATCTAATCTCTCTAAGACATGGAGTGTCGGTAACACATGGAGTATCGGTAACACACAGAGTTTCAGTAACACATGGAGTGTCGATAAGTTAAGCAGCCACCAAGTCATATAGTCACCAAGTCACATCCAAAAATCAACCATTGAAAACTACATGAAGCACATTCATCAGGTCTATTCATGTATATCGGCAATAATATGATCTTGATACATAGATAAGGGGTCCTCCATGCCTAGGTATCTCTAGGGGGACTCCTCTCCCTACTGGAAACATCATCCTAGATGGGGGATACGTGTATATGTAAATATTGGTCAAACCTTGTCCACGAACCCTATCTAAGGTACTACTAATAGAAGTGAGGACTGACTGGGGATCTTGGTGAGATACATGCTCTAAACTGCTAAGTCAACTATTGAAGTCGGTTTGAGACAACTCACTTCAGAATATAGGTCATCCTCTATGATGGGAACGAGATCTTACATTGAACCCTCATAGGAAAAACACTAAGGGTATGATATCAACCTATGTTGATCTAATTAAAAACCCACCAATACATCTCAAAAGGACCACCCCATTGCAAGTTTCCCAACACCATTGATGGCTCATTAATCGGATGCACTATTTGAAATATATGGCCAATTTAGTAAAAATGGTCTGAAATAGTCTAGGTCTCAGCCGACTTAGTTCAGTCTAGGCCCAGTTCAGTCTGGGCCTAGTTTGGTTCAGGCTCGGTTCAGCCCGGTTTGGCCCGTTGGGCTTGGCATGATGGACTGTTGGGCTGCGGTCTGCTGGGCCCAGCCTGTCGGGCCGCTTAAAAAGCCTGGTTGATCCATCCCGACCCACTGCATGCAGGCCGACCCCTTCAGTGCATGATCGGGCCATGAACTATCGGTCAATGTGGCCATCATGTTTAATGTGGATGACACCATTTCCCAGATCCCTTCCCTATGGCTTCCGAAGCTGTAGGTTCTACCGCCACAGGTTCCACGCGGACCCCATCCATGTGCCAGCCCCCTGTCGCTGCATCCTGACCACCATCCGCAGCCTCCACTACCACGAGCTCCCACGAGGTCCCGTCAGACCGCGTTCTTCCTCCACTACCAGCTGCCCTTCCGATGGCCTGTCCTTCTCCGCACTCCGCCTGTCCTGGACCCCTGCTGAGCAGCTGCTGCCATCGCCACCAGCTACCCTGCTAGCGGCCTCTTCAATCTCGTGCTTCCCCTAGACCAACCCCACTAGTCGCATCCTTTTCTTGCTAACAACCACTCGGCCGACGATCCACCTTTCACTGCCACCTTATGCTACCTTGGCTGGAGCACGTCGTGCCTGTCGTCACACCTTCATGGTGTTGTCGTGGCATTGGATCTGCAGTCTCGGATCATTGCGCCATGGACCGATGAAACAAAGGTCTTATGATCATACTTCACGGAGAATGAAGAACAGAAGAAAATTTGGGGGAAAAGAGATAAATGCACAAGAATAACCAAAGAATGGATCTTATCCTTGTTCATGTCATCCTCAATCCTTTCATATTAGAATTAAAGAATAGAGAGGAAAAGAATCAAATCTATAAAATAGAAATCATCCCTGATAATCAACCCGCATAAATATCTATCCCGCAAGAATGATCAAATCATGGTCAACCTATTCATGGGTTTCTCTGAGTTCATCATTGAAAATTAAGAATGAGAAAATAAATCAAATTGAAAATTCCCTACCTCAATTTGGTTTGATCACTGACAAAGAACGGTCATCACGTTGTTGTCATGGGTGAAGATCCTTCGAATCCAAGGATCATCATTGATCGTTGATCCACGATCTGCCACCATTTGTTGATAGAGATCCATCTCCTTGCCTTAGAGGAATTCCAGGGTTAGGGTGATAACCCTGAATTCTCTGAAAAATGATTATTAAAATAAAATGTGTTGTTGTGTAAAGAATAAAATATTTTTATTAAAATATTTTAATGAAGTTTATGTCCAAAAACTATCTTTCATAGTCGGCCCATGCCGGATGATGTTAGGCCTCACCTGAGGAAAAAAACCCCTCACGAACTCAATAATGGTCTCAGATTTTAAACCCAACCATTCTTGGTGACCTCCAAGAGATGAAATTTTTTTTTTAAATAAACTACAAAACTAGTTTTAAAATTTACACTTTTCATGAAATCCAAATTAAAAAATTCTCATAACAAACTTGGGATAAATATAAAAATATATATCCATTAAAATAGGACACACAAAAAAATACTTTCATTTAAAATCACCAATTTATTTTAAATAAGTTAAAAGTACATTTTATCAAGGAGTATGCTTTAAAAAAATCATCCCTTAATTTAAAACAAATCAAACATGGTAAAATGCTCCACTTCATTAGAAAAATAGATGCAATATGTTCAAAAATTTGTTACAATTTCAAAATAACCCCAAAAATCAATGAAATACCATTTTAAATAATTTTCCTAAAATTATAATTTTATTTTAAAACATTTCCAAAACACCATGATGAAATCAACCACTTTTTAAAAATACCTTATGAAAAATAGAAGGATTATTTTTAAACCACCCACCAAAACAAGTTTTAAGAGAAACATTTTATAAAATTCCCTTTTTTAAACTCAATCAAATCCATAAAATATTAATCATAAACAAAATAAAACACCAAAAAGAAAGAAAAAATATCTAAAAAACTTAAAAACAACATCAAAACTTCTTAAATTCATCTCGAATAAGTGAAATATTCTCTTAGAACAATCTGGACCCAACTGAGGTTGAAATAAAAAAACTAGAAGGGATGTAGATCCATACATGGTTTGGTTGCATAGTTTTTTCAGGTTGTGCACCAATCTTGTGGTAGCCTTTACAATTCTCACCAAACCATCCAGTATTAGCTCCACATGGTTTGGTAGACCATGTGGGCTAACCGTGTAGCCCTAGTTTTACTTCCATTTTTACTCTAAAATGCTAAAGGACCCTTAAAATCACATGTTTATCTCCTAAGGGATCCAAATTTCATTTCCACACATCAAAATAAATAAATAAATCATAAATAAAACCAAAATAAAATACTAAACTCCAATGACCCATGGTAACTCAAGGTTCATCATGAGAAAGGGCTAGATAAGAAATTTCCTGGACACTCCTCTCAAGTCCCGACACCCTTATATCCATAATACCACAACAAACCCAATATAATAAGAGTAAATTCTCAAGAACCTATAACCTTAATATGAAACTAGGCTATGATAACATTTATAATGAATCAGACCAGGCTGACCCGACCTGGCTCGCTATTGGGCCCATGGGATATTTCCGATCCCCACATGTTAGAAACCAGTTCTCGAGAATTAAGGAAATCACTCTAGGAATTATTTCACCCTAAAATTAGAGTGATAGGTAGCATAAAATTTACTGAAAATTCAATATGGGTCACCATTCTTTAGATACCCATGAAAAATAAAATAATCAGAATCAAATAAATAAACAACCAAATGATTCATAATCAATAAAACTATTTCAAATCATTTATACCAACATGAATACATCATTAAAAACAAATTAAAAAAAAAGGTACAAAAAAAGAAACTAAATACATACAAAACAGATATTATTTTGGCCAATACACCAAATCCCAAAATAAAACATAACAGAACTGAACTATAACACCACCTACTTGAAACCCATGGTTGCGCACCACATCCCAACTCCCCATAAATGGAACAAGAGAATGATAAAAAATATGAACATATCTTATAACCTATATAAAACATAATATTTTTATACACACACACACATACAAATTTCTTTAATTGGTGTGAGAAAACATGACCAATAGGATCTCACCACAAAGTCTATGGAATTCCTTTCATAAATAAAATCATAAATTCTAGTTTGAAATATGATAGAAAATAATGTTTTAAATTTCATAAATATTGAAGAAAATCATATCACATGACTTTAACCATAAGGAAGGAAATTCTTTCCTCTTTTATAAAACTACATGAAATCTCTACTTTATAAATGAAAACTTGTTCATAACTTCTAAAGGGAGGACCTTTAAAATGTAAAAAAAAACAAATAAAACCCATGTATAATACTTTAAAAACCATTAAAAAAAACCAATTTATAAAAGTAAACATTTATCTTTTAATTTTAAAATAATTCTCCAAATGTTACATTTGAATCCATTTTGAAAATAAACCCACTATAAATAACAATTGCACAATAGAAGAGAACACCATGATAATAAGAGAACACAACCAAAATAAACAAGGTAAGTGGTTCCATAATAATAATATAAAGGGAATACATATAAAGAGGGAAATTCCATATATAAATCACTAATCAAGGATCAATTGTCTTAGGACACACCCTAGGTCCTAAAGAAAAATGATACTAGACTTTAGCATTCCCTGAGACTAATTTTTGGTGTATGTTGTATCCAAACTAATCACATGCCACTCGACTTGCTAACACATTGCCTCATTAATTTCACTCCCCTATCTAGGATCATAGTGTAGAATTATTAGACACTATCTAGTGTGTAACCTAGGATAATGTGGCATAACCTAGATCTTATAATTAGTTACCTGAGTTCCCATAACCAAACCAGGTTGGTTATAATAAAAAATCAAGCCACAATGCATCAATAAATCATAAAAAATAGATACCCATCACTTACAACACCCTCACATGAAACAAACCCTTTTAACATCATACAACCATCATATAATATTGCAAAACCCCTTCATGGGTATACAAGAACAAGGGGAAATCAATGAGGGTCCCACAATCCTCAAAACATTCATTTTAAAGTGCCAAATGGTCCTATAAGAAATATGAATTGGGATTCCAAGTCGTTTTCATTAAATAAAATTCCACTTTGAAATATTCCTTATAAATCACTATAAAACTACACCTTTCCCTTCTTAAAACATTATTTATAAAAAACATCAAAAGTCAACACACCTGTTTAACCCCAAAACATTCTAAAAACTTGAATTTATTTATTTAAAACCAAGATGAGGACAAAGACCTATGTTTTCCATCAAAATCACTTCAAAGGGTTTATAATAAATTCATTATTTCTTATCATATGAATATATTTAATTTAAAAAGGGAAACTTAAATCTCAATAGGAAACCCCTTTTATGTCATGAAACAATTAATGGGAATAAATTTATAAAATATTCCAAGGTGTAAAACATTGGCATACTTTTGTTGAAAAAAAGTTATAAAATTTCAGTATCTCATGAATAAAAAAATAAATGGATAACATAGAAACACTTACTTCAAGATGATAAAATTAATTCACTATGAGTCTCCATCCTTATAGAACACTCAGACAACCAAAGAAATCCCCTATATAATCCAAAAGAGACTAAAACCCTTGGTTTGAACCAATATGAGACCAAACCCTATCTTAAATAGTGAATTAGTTTTCCATAATAAGGGATAACCTAGGATAAAAAGAATAAGATAAAAGATATGATAGGAGAATAGAGTAATATAGGGAGATATTACCTTGAATAACCACTTGAAAACTATGAGAAGAGGTCAAGAATCAAGGGTGTAGGAAGAAGGTTCTCTACCTTGATACCCATGGAGTCTAGTTACATGATATGAGAGGAATAGGATGGATCCATACACTTAAAATTAGAGTGGAAAAGAGGTAAATTAACCTATTTAAGAAAAACTAGGAAAATTGCATGATTTGGTAAACAACACACCAACAATGTGTCTTGTAATGTAAAATCATCAAACACTAATAATTTTCCCTCATGGTTACTCCTAACAATGCACTAACCATGTAAGTCACCCTAAGAAAAAAATGGGATGCATAGTCACCTAGAAGACCCCAAAAATCTTGTAGAACCATGTAAAAACCATGAAAAACCACATCATTTTGTTTGAAGGATAGGTTTCACAGTCACCGCTTGATTTCTACTAACTGTACACTAACCATGCATCACCCAAAAATTTCATAAAATTTAATAAAATGTCAATAAACTCTAAAATATTTAAAAATAGACTATAATTTAATAACATTATGAACAATAATTACATGGGGTGTCACAACACCTCAAAAATATACAAACTCTCTTACCTTTATGTATTATAGGGTGTCAAAAATTAACTCTTATGCATCATCCTTAGTCATAATAAGGACCCTTATGTATTATTGAAATGAACCTTACATATTAGAGGTAACATTAACACTTTAGTAATTTTTAACTATTATATATTAATAAATGAACCCTACATATTTTACTTTACCATTTTATATAAATAGAAGGAACATATAATTCTAGGATTACTCTTACATATTACAGTTCTCATGAAACTTATCTATTTTCCCAACACTTCCCAGGTTAACATTCATGCATGAAACCTAGAAAATTTTTGAACAAGGGAAAGACCCTTATGTATAGTGACTTATATATATGGGAGTTAATCGATTTTTCAAATAACCAATAAAACTAACAAATCATCATAGCCTATAACTTCCCCCAGTCGTATCCTATGACTAAAAACCCAAAAATTTCAAAAATTAATTGGAACTTTAATTTTTTTCCAAAATTAACCAAAAATATTTCAAGACTTAAAATTATTAGAAATCGTGCCTAAAACTCACATCACACCTTTTATTTAAAAAGTTAACATATTTAAACCATTTTTCTCAATATTTATGCTGTGATTCCCCTAGGACACAATGTGGCTTTGACCCACACCTAAACACCCTCTTACCACATCATAATCCCTCTATGTCATGAAAACACTTTCAATTTGATAATAAATTTCATCATCAAGCATGAGCTAACTCCCAAAATTGTTTCCCCAACCTATATTAAAACCCCTAAAACCTAGAAATGGTATAAATCACATGGTTGGTCCATTATCTAACCGAAATTAAAATTTTTGAATACCCAAAACCTTAAAACCTCCCCAACATATGATATGTCACCCCTAATCTATCTCAGGACACACTCTAACCAACTCTTACCAAAACCTGAGCATCTTGTTCACTACTTTCCCAAAACATTGAGATGATGTTGAATGTCTTCATCTATTACCTAACCACCACCGTTACCCAATTCCAAATGACTAATCGCTTCTATGGGAACTCCCCATGATAGGAATCACCTACCCGATCATATGTCAACCAAACTGCCCAATACTATGATGGTGTCATACTCATCCACCATCCCAAATTCTGCATGTATCATCTATTCAAACATAGACACCAATCATTATTTATCACCACTCCATATCATAATGATTCTCATTTTTATCCCATATCATACCCGATGCCCACACCTTAACTAGAAAATGTTTGTTCAATTTATCACATGCACACATTATATACTAGTATACCCCATACAAAACAAATACCACTATACTCATGGTATAAATCTAAGAATTATTGTCTCTTTTACTCGCTCTGAATACATAAAATTTATCACATGTAGATATTACAAATATCTATTTCCCAATTCTTTTCCTCCATGAAGAGTCACACCTATAGTTGACCACTTTATTCACTATTGGGTATCCCATCCACTTCCTTATTCCACACATGCTATCATATCCCTATTACCATATCTTTACACAACTCTTTCTCCCACCTTAGATTCCTTGGTCTATCCCAATCTATTTCTTCCATCTAGATGTGTGGTCACTCAGTAGAACCACTCCATATGTATCATATGACCACATTACCAACACAACCTCAATGGTTAATCACATTAGGTCCGAACATGTTTAGTCTTCCCACACTGAAAACTCTTTGATAATGACCCACTCTACGGTGGCATCATTGAACATTTTCTATGATAGTCTTGGTGGTGTTTTAATATGATCAAAGATTTTATGTGCCAACTAAATCCAATACTATGCTGCCTAGGTTTTACCCACTCCTTGGAAGAAAAGGTGGATGTTGTGATTGGAACTCCCATATCAAGTATTCCATGGATGGATTGACTCCCTATGATCCTCAATCAATGATCTCAATAACCCACACTATACTCACCCTGAGATGTTTATCCAACCACTACCTTAAAGGATCTAGGGCACCTCTATACTAAATTCATACTCAACATAGATATAATAGTCTATATATTATAAATAGGGAAATTTTTAATAGGTATAATGTCCTACTATCCTTTACACTTTCCTACCATAGCCAAGTCCCATACCATTCAGCCTCATGGTACCACCTACCCTTGTTAGGATCAGGCACAACATACATAAAAACATGTGGGATCCACATTCATAGTCTATCTATGAAGAATAAAACCAAGAAGTTATTTGAGAAGACACTATATAAGTTGTTTCCATAACATTAAATAGTTGAGCCCCTTTTTAGTTCTAGAACCACTACCCTTCCCGGTTTAGCTGGGTAGAATTACACCAAAAGACTATGCAAGAAAAAATTATTTATTATGTTATTAAAAATTTAAAAAACAAAACCATTTTTACATTATGGGAAAAAAATAACAATCAAAAGTAGACAGATGCATGTCATGTGAGCCCTACATGTCTAAACTGATGCATGAGTACCACATGTCACCTCTTAGGGACAAGAGTCTAAATAGAGATAAATAAAATTAATTACTAATTTTTTTAAATTGAATAACTAAAATTTAACTATGAAAACCAAATCAATGTCTTGAATCCAGGAAACTTGGGCTTTCCCTATACAGGGGTTAACTAATTTCTGTCATAGACTTGTCTCTAAGTACCATCCTTTATAAACCCTCAATTACCATTCCCAAATAACAAAAAAAAAACTCATTCTATATCATCTTATCTCAACATGATCTAATACTACATTGTAATTTCCCAACCCATATTACACCACCATAGACAAATTAGAGTACCACTTGACCTTAAGCACACCTCTCTGAATAACAAAGGCTTCCAACTAGAAGTGAGGGTATATGGAGTGTTAGTGGAGAGACTATACCCTCTAGAGATAAATACAAATAACAACATATCAACTATACATACTAGTGGAATCATAAAATAAACAAATATCACAACATACTACATGATTCAATAGTTTCTTTAAGATCATATTAGTCTTTCAACAATAAATAATATTTCCCTCAGAAAAATCACATATATACATACAAAAAAACAAACAAAATAAACCACCATCCTAACACCAAGGAACCACCCAACCCATATATAAAACCATGAAATCCAATATATTTTCCACTTTTACCACTATCACCATTAGGCCCCTGAAGCTGAGCCTTCACTTATACCTATACCAAGAACCATAAAGTATACAAGTTTCCCAAATTATCCATGTAGGGTGTGATTATGAACTCAGTAGTCCACCACCAATGGTGTCCCTAGCTAATATCCACACATATATCAATGTATAAAAATCACAATAAATAAAAATAAATATCTAGATATACCCATGTTTAACTATCCCTGAGTGAGACTTAATCTTCTTTGGCCAGTGCTAGAGTGGAATGATATATCTACAATCTTTCAAACCAAAAGTCCTCTCATCCTTCCAACCAAACCTATACCATTTGGGTTATACAATATCTATAAACAATGTTACCATCATGGGTACACCATGATTCCATGATTTCACATCCACAAATCATTATACAATTTGGTCCCAACATATCTCCTAATATGGTGAGTAGAATGCTCCCATACAGTGGTCTCTCTCACCACAAACTATGGCCTCCTATAGTGTACTAATCCTCCATACTAATGGTCAAACCCATCAACCCTATGATACTAAAACTATAGAGGTTACTTCCCATAAAGAGTGGAAAAAACCACCTCATGGGCCCTATTATATGTACATACGAGTCTAATAGACTAAGATACATGGTGAGAAAAAATGGTCAACACCATTTTCATCACACTGGTGAACCTTGTAGCCCCATTCTTAGTGATCAACATCATCCAAAACCATACAAGACACACATGTCATTTTTTAAGGAACTAAAATGATCATCATATCCCACGAATCACTTATTTATAATATATAACATTATTACCATTACACCCTTAAACCACACCACAAATCCAACCAATTCATACATGACCTAACCCTTCATTTCCTACATGAGACTATGCCCATGTATCTCCTATGAACAAAGAAAATCAAAAGTGGTTCCATCCCTGATCACTCATATGACCCTACCTATACCAATTTATTACAAAATTTATAACCACATGTATAGAAAAATAAATATCTAGGCATGAAATACTTGGAATATCTCATAATATACTTTCCAAGAAACTATAGTTGATTATACATCAATAGAAAATAATCCAAAAATATAAAAAACCACTGATTTATGGTATAACCAACAAAAAATGGGGAAACAATGAGAGAAACCATTAATAAAAACCTCCATAAAACTCACCTTACCCACATATAATCCTTTATTTAAAATACTCAAAGAACCAAAAATAATCTAGGAAGATGTCCCCACTAAGAAAAAGAGAAGAATGAGAGAATTGAAAACTAGGGAGAAAGAACTGTGTTCTGGATGAATGAACATATTTCTTATTTTATACTTAATAAATCATTAAATTATTATTTTAGAAAAAATATAAAAAAATGCAATTAATTTTAATTTTTACAAGCTTCTAGACCCTTACTTATGGACCTTTACCCTTATGTATCACCTCCTTGATGAACCTTACATATCACACTTAACCAAATTTCCAAACATTCTTACCTTTAAATATCACAAAGTTCCAAAAAACGACCCTTATATTTAATCCTTAGTTATATGAAAAAACCTTATGTATTAGGGAAGTGAACCTTACATATCATAGAGAACACACCAATTTTTAACACTTACATATTAAGAAATGATGCTTATGTATTATAATACACCATTTTCAATAGATATAAGGATTATTACATATTATAGAATTACTCTTATGTATTACAGTGCTCCTAACACTTATCCATTTTTCCAAACCTTCCCAGGGCGACTTTCATGCATGAGACTTAGCCAATTTTAGAAAATTGGAGGGATCCTTACACTTGGTGACTCTTACATATGGAAGTTAGTTGTTTTTATAGAATCACTATAATTCCAAAACTATTTGAGTTGGTTCCCTAGAACCAATCGCCTTTATAATTTCAATTATCAAAATATTAAAGACCAGAATATAAATAAATATCTTATCACATGATGAGATTTATTCTATGTAACATTAATGTGATAATGTCCTTAGAGTATTTTTCACTTCACAAGGTTATAACAGTTCCCTAATACAATTAGAACCAATAAATTCTATGAAAATATTCTCAAATATATATCCTATAGTCTAAATGACACCTCTTTGATGATATATATATGATGTTTTACTATCAGGTGTTGGGGTATTATAAGACATTGAGCCTTATTCTCATGAAGTTCATACATTATAATATCCAAGAGAGGAGGTTATGAGGAAAATACTACTATTTTTATTAAAAAATGCATCTAATAAGGATATGGGAAGAAAGATGATCAAGAAAAGTAATTCCATAGAAAAGGGTAGAAGTTTCCATAACTTAGAGTTGTGTGAGTCCATAACCAGAGGCACCGCACAAGTCTAGAGCTGTATGTGTGTACGAATTTTCCAAGACAAAAATTTTTGTGAGCCTAAGGCCTATAATTACCCATCATATTTCTATTTCAAGGGTTCTATCTTTAGATTTTTGAATTTTAGTGAATCAAAATATATCAACTCTTTAAACCTTCATTTTTGTGTTTTGCATAGCCCAAAATAGCCTTTATGGATTCTTATAGGTGATAAATTATATAAATTACCTCGTACACATCCTAAAAACTATAGTCTTGATCTTGATATTTTTTTATGAAACTCCTTTCAATGAAGAACACACTTCATGAAAAGTCCAAAGCTTTATGCAAGTCATGCTTTCACACAACACCCAAGTTGTGTGAAACCCATGACACAGACCTTCATATGATGCCACCTTTCATGGGAAAAAATTTCATGAAAGTTGATGGATCATGGGACCCACAATCACTAATCAGAGATTACTCATGAAAAATCTAAACACACAATTGGTGTCATGGCCATTCACACTTGATCCCTTTACATCAAGAATGGGTTGGGTAACATTTGTTCCAGTTTCTCATCAGAACTGTTTAGGTAATGTCCATGGATATTTCTCCTAAACAACAGGTAGAAAACCCCTATGTAAGACCGACACATATCCTTCACACTCTTAAGAAGAACCTTGTACCTATAATAAGGTATAATACCAAACCATGCGATCATTTATTTCCCAACCCTCATTCCACTCAATGATCTATACTCCCTATTTGGGAAGCATAATGCGTAATCCCCACTCAATCCCTTGATTCCACACTTTCATGGCACAATAATACTTAATGCATAATGTTAAAATACTTGTATTAGTCTCATCACACGACCTTATACTGTGTTCCTCAAACTAAGTGGGTATTGATTCCCATCCTAACATAATACATTAGAAAAATCTTCCAGGTTTAATCCTGACATCATCATCATTTCTATCCTCCTTGGTAGGTAGTATCTCTAAAGCATGATCAACTTTATAGACTATACCAAACCTTCCAAATGAACCACTGTACATTTAACTATGCCTTACCTTACATGAAGAGTGTATGTGTATCACGTCCCCACTAGATGTTAAACCATGAATTCCCTTACATGAAGATAATATATAGATTCATTTATTTACTTATGTGATGAACATAAGATACCCTATGTGTTGATCATAGGATGAATCATCTAACCAATGCATCATAAACCCAGTCTTAGGTGATGATCCTGAGATACCATATGTTATGAGAATAAGGTACCTCATGCGATAAGCATAGTATTCTACTGATGATGAGACGAGGATTCCTTAGGCAACAATCCTAATATACCTTATGTGACACACATAAGTAGCCTATGTGATGGTCATAACATCTCTATGTTTCTCCTTAATTAATGAGCCTAAGATTCCATCATTTTCTATGTGATGAACATAATATGCCTCATGTGATGAGCATGGGATGACTTAGATGATGATATTAAGTTTTCATATGTGATGAACATAGTATTCCTAATGTTACAAGTGTGGTATTACCTAAGTGAAAATACTAGGTTTCATTAGGTGATGATACTATGATGAATTATGTAAAAAACATAAGATTCCCTCACAACCTCACACATGGAATATATTTTTAGATTCCCTTTAGATACCCAATGTTCCGGGCATGCTCATCATCTCTTACCACAAGGTTATTTCCCTATCAAGGAAACATACAATGTAATTAACTAGTGTCTAAATGAATATGGAATTGGGAATGATATTCACAAAAATGTCTTAAATCTGTAAGGGAGACCCAAACCACAAAAACAATTACATAAAGATAAGTATTGATATCTCATCAACCCATTCTGATTAAGGAGTTGTCATTATCACCCTCGGTGGTGGAAGGATTACCACATTTGGAAAGAATAAATGTGGGACCAAGATCATGACCATCCACAATGTAGTCTAACATGGTGGTCATGGAAGAAGCATCAAAAAATAGAATAATGAACCTGATGTGAACCTATTCTCATTCAATAATGAGAAAATAAGTAATATTGGGTATCACCACCATAATAAATCACTAGCATTGGGATTCACCAATAGAATGGTTAACCCAACATAAACCCTTATTATACAAAAATGAGAGAGTGATTAAATTTGAGAGTGTTATGCCTCACCATTATCATTCATTTACTTACAGTTGGATTTTAAATGCTCTTGCATAATGCTAGACACTTGACATGCCAAGTGAGTTAACCCAAACAATATTGATAGGAATGGGAGCAAGAGATCTACCAATGATACTATTGAATCCCATAGGTTCATGTATGCAGTATTCTCACACACCTAGAATTAGGAACAATCTATGTCTCCCATGGATATTGGGCATCCTCACCCCATTTCCCTATTAGTGGTCATATACTTGAGGGTTACCAATTCCATCAAATAATTTTATGAGCAAGGAGGCATTCCCATCCAGGATATATCTTGAAAATTCATAGAAGTTGTGGTTCCATAGTGACACTTACAACAATAAAGATATTGTAAGGGGACCCCCCATAACCACTACCAGCTACTTCAGAAGCCTATCCTTGGAGTTTATTGATGTCGTTTTCCTTTATTCCAAGGAGGTATAGAATATATATGGTGTACCATCCCATACTTACACCATGGAGTGTTTGAGGAGGGCTCCCCACACCCAACATTTCCATCAGTACAAAACTTCCCAACTTGTAGCTGATAAAGTTGAGGTTTACTCCACTCTAGCTGCTCTAGTTCAAGATACATATTACTAACTCTAGGGGAAGATTAACAATCATACTTCATGAGATTCCTATCCTATATCTATTATCACATCCCCTATCACCCTGACTACTATATAGGGATACATCTTCACCAACTTAAAATTGAGACCTTAGTTGTCCACTATGCGCACCGGTTCAACTCTCCCAACCTTTTAACCCATCACTAGCTATCACATAGGTCCTCCCAGTGCCAAAGAATTACATCAACCTGAAGGTACTATATAGGTTAAAGGGGATACCAAAATTTGTGACACTAATAATAATTCCCATGAGAAGGACCCTCATGAATCTGAGAAGCCCACATTCAGGGAACTCCCATGTTGGTACCAAAGGAAGAAGAGAGGGAAGTAAATCTAGGTTCCTCAATATTTTGAAATCATAGATGATGGAGGATTCACGAGAGATGTTTTCACCTACCTCACCAAAGATAGAGGATATAACCCATCAGAGACCATTCTTGAGGTCAAAGAGAATATGATCCCAAAGAACCTCTTCAAATACTTGTATGTGGAGGACATATTATCTTTATTCTAGGTACTATCTGTGGATCTATCCCTACCACCATCAACATCCCTTATCTTTAATTATATACTATAGGTAGGGAATATATCAGGATATAACCCATCAATCTTAGATGAAATTAAATATCTGGATGAGATATGGGAACCCAATGAGACCCTTCTACAAGAGAATGCATGATCCCCATCATACATGGGAATGTTAATGAAACTTTAATCACCTTAGAAGTACACCTTATCATCTAAGGGAAGGATGCACCAGATGATGGGATTCCCACCCGAGAATCTATAGTAAATTAGGTATTAATTACCCCCTATGAATCCCCAATAATACACTACTTTAGAGTAGTATTTTCCCTATAAGAGAGGTGAAGAGGAAAATGAGATCCCATTATCCAGATTCTGGTTGAGTTCTAGCTGTATGCAACTCCAAATCTCTCCATCTCAAAGTTCCTTGTTGAAAATCATAAGGAATGTCTCTGAAAAAACCTACGGGAGATGTTTAAAAACCCCTGATACCATCAAATAACCTTTACTAAAATCTCAGATAACCTTTATTCCCTTTAAAAGTAGTTTCAAAAGGTTGAACTCACACTGGTCCTAGTGTCTCAACATCCTAACTCTGATATATGTTTCTAGGACATTCGATGAGTGTGTATTGAAAGTTTCATAGAACTGTATCAAAATTTTGAAGAGTAATATACCCAAGTAAAAATTAGAGGCTAGGGATAATATCTCTCTTTGTAGTCCAGTCCTCTCAGATGTTGAAAATAGATTCCTAGAGTGAACCCACCTGATGATACCATCAAACCCCCACCTCTAACCACTACTATGGTGAATGTCATCACAAATAATCCATTTGAGACCCAGGATCATGACCTCACTAATGAGAAATGTGAATAGTATTTTTCCATGGAGGAATAGTGGATATTAATAGACCATATTGAAAGTGTCTATACCCATCAATAGTGACAATCCATGGGTATTGGAAGCTTATCTAATATACCACATCCAAACACCCGCCAAACCCTCAACAAGGGAAAGGGTATAATGGAATCTTCTAGTATACCTTAAAATGATGAATAAATATCTTTAGATACTTGAATCAACACCCTAATCTAGGATATTTATTTTTATAAGTATCTCAATGTTGAGATCCTCTAAGGATACCATTTTTATTAGGAGGGTGTTCAAGACAACCCTGGTGCTCTTCCCATGGAGTCTCATTAACTGATAGTTTTGGGTCAAGTCACTAGGATTAAAGAAAGAGGTTATTCCTACCTGATACATAGTATAATATTCTTTTTGGATTCTTCTCTGGTGGATTAATGTGACTTTCCATCACTGGACCAAAACTGATCCACTTTTTGAGTCATATGACTATCTATGGGGTAGACCCATGGTGAAGCCCCCCATGATGACTTGATCAGTACTCTCATTGCACACTTAGAGTTCATAGAGACATAATATACCTCTATATAGCCCGAAAGGAATCCATACCTAGAGTGGGTGGATCAATTCACCCCACCAAAAAATTTAGGAAACCTAA
This sequence comes from Viscum album, assembly GCA_963277665.1. Lineage (NCBI taxonomy): Eukaryota > Viridiplantae > Streptophyta > Magnoliopsida > Santalales > Viscaceae > Viscum > Viscum album. Next base: position 1,259,664,087 of record OY728132.1, on the reverse strand, counting down.
TATTTTCTTTCTTTAACAACACAGGTGACCCAGAGTAACACCTTACCCATTTTTCCTCTTAGTGTGTCTTGATATTGAGTACCCCTAAGCAATAGGAGGAAACTAAAATCTGATTATTTATTCAAAAATTGGAGGGAAAATACTTTTTCTATTACAATAATTTGGAACTAGGGTCCATCACTAGCTGATATGATCTTCATCTACAATTCCTCTACTAATTCAGATCTAACTTGTATAGAATGAGTGTCACTGATCTCTCCAAGTGCAAACAATGTGAAAATGAACACGGATCTAACTTTATCACTTGTTGTAAAGTCTTGGTATAGTCCCGTAACATTTAAATTATCTAGGAAAAACTATTTATAATGTTCTTGGATAATATATAATATAAGTTGGTCACAACCCTCATCTCCCCAAAATGCCCTGACATATTTCAAAAATTCACCGAGAGAGATCAGTGCCTAAAAGATTCTATGTAGTGGACTAAGAAAAGGTCTCACCCATTACCTTACAAATATGCATGAAATCCTAGGATAGAAAAAATAGTTATTTTGATGCATGATATGACCCCTCATCTGATTTATCTTCAAAAGACCCCATAGAACAAGTCCCATCATGCATATACTCACACTGAGGATGTTACTTAGGCCCCCTCTAGGGATGAGTATCCATACCCTTAATAGAATGGAAGAAAAAGGTTTAATCCTTTAAAGATGAGTAGGTATTAATATTATTTATCCATTCCTTTGGTAAGGACTTTATCAAGATTTTATACATTAAGAAGGCATAATAGGATGAGTTGAAGAATCATCCCAACTACTAACCCTAACAAAGGTTCCTCAAATACACCATCCAAGAGTGATTTTTCTTAAAGGTCTAGCTCCAAAGCATGGTATATCAAGTCATAGTGGAAATGGGAGATCCTCCAGTTCATTTCATATGCATCTTCACCACCCTTTATGATGATCAAGATTATGGGTAATCATAAATAGTCTTCAAGTGAGGATAAAAAAATTTTAATGACTGGATAGCCCAAAAGTTGATGACTCAAGCCTATGGAATCATTCATTCATGGATAAATTATATTGCACCATACCAAACCAACTATTTCTATACATAAAACCCATCATCTTAATATAACTTTAAGACTTAAAGAAACTAATTCCAACATCATATGGACAATCAGGAGTCTCTTCCAGTGCTAAATCCAGTGTGAACCTCATGGAATTTATGCCCCTTCTTTGAGAGGATGTTTCATGAATTGTATAGCTCCATAGGAATCATTTAATGAAGATAAATAACATGCCTCCATCAATTCCATTAGGTTTGAATACCATTTCACAGAGATCATAGAAAAATCACATCAGTATAATCCTCCCAGAACTTCTTATCCGCATTCTTGAGCCAAAGGGAAACACCCATTCATCTAGCATAATATCAAAGGTGTTAATATTAAAATTTTTGTTTATGTTTCCAAGAAAGGAAGGAAAGTATTTCCCTAATATCAATAAGAGAATACTTTCATGCCCACATCCTCTAGTGTATCACTATGACCCATTCAACCAGTTGATCATCTGGATGATCCACATCGATCCAACTGACAATAGAAATCAACAGATGCCACCATGCACTACTGCCTTAGGTAGTTAAGCCCTCCATGATTCCCATAAAGGAGTTACTACTCGGGGGGTGGGGGGGAGGGGGTGGGGTGGGGTGGTGGAATTATATTATATTAGAAGTATAAATTGTTCAAGCACCTTAAAATAACTCTGAATCAACTCTTAATTCTAGATTTTCTATGCATATACAAGGTTATATGAGAGGTTCTCATTGGGGCCTTGAAGAGCCCTATGAAGTTCGAGACCGATGTGGATACTATTAAGGTCTATAATGTGGAGAAATACAATCATGATAATTTTAAATCCATCATCTATTTCCATGGGGAAGATAAAGGCATGATCATAAAGGGTCATATATGACCTCTCTACCTCTCAGGGAATCTTAATGATGTCAATATACATTGGTTCTTAGTGGAAACTAGATATAAGATTAATCTCATCCCAACTTGGATACTCTATAAGATGGGACCTACTAGGGATGATCTAAATTAAGACCCATTTTATTTATTTTTTATCCAATACTGAATTCATGCTTATCTTTCAAGACAAAACTTTCAATGCTTTACTCAGAAGTCCTTGCCTCTACCTACATGTAGTTGTTCTTACATTATATCATTAGTGACTCATGTACTTACTGAACGGTAGAGTAGGGATGCTCCATGCCTACCCCTTTGTTATTTTAAAACCCACTACCATGATTACAAGTATTAAAATAAGGATAGAAAGTATCCCTAGGTCAAAGTATTGAATCATGTCAAAGTTTCCAATGATTTGACACCCGCCTCAGCAGCCCCTAGGATGACTTGAATAATAGTTTTATCTTGTCTATCCACCCTTTGGAAGAAAAAACCATTGACCCTGGGCACCATTTAATTTCACCCATGACAAATTAATTCACTCATATTACCTATTACTCATATAAATGATAGGTGTATTTGAATCCTAGAAATCCCTCTCCCATTTTATGATGAAAATTTTATTCTATTCCCAATAATCGACACATCCACCATGTATACCTAAGGGTGGGGTTAGTCCATTGATAATCAATTGATATGTGATGCTTCAAAACAATAGGTGGACCACACTAATGAAGAACACATGAGATAGAATCCATGACCTTTGTCAGTATGGTCTTTATAAGACTAGAAGTACATGAATCTGATTCTAAAGTTTCCACCTATACATAGGAAAAAGATTCTATATCACCATCGCCTATGCCTAAAGTTTATTCTCCTCAATCAAAACCTCACATTTATGATAAAGTGGAATTAGATGAATCCCCATTATCATTTAAAGAAGGATTCACCACCACTATTGATGATATGATACATGTGAACCTATTAAATAGAGATAATCCATGGATAACACTAATTAGTGTGGTCATGCCTTCTAATGAGTAACAAAAGTGCATTGCGTTTCTAATAAAACATCATGATTTATTTAAATAAAACTAAAAGAAGATATTGGGGATCAACCCCCAGGTCATAGTACCCTAGTTTGGACTTCCCATTGTCCACTATGGATGTAAAGTCTTGACCCAAATGACACTAAATCGGTGCTCCAATCCAATTCACCACAAGGCCTCAAGTGCACTCCCCATACACCAGAGGTTTATAAATAGCAATGAGGGTCTAAAGTCGGTATAGTGGGGAGATTATAACCTTATATTATAGTTGATACAGTGGAAATAAATAGATATCATACAATAAATAAATAATTAAAGTGTGGAAGTAGAAAATAAGCTGAAATAGAACATGCTGTAATAATAAATGAAATTTCATAAAAGTACAAACAACCATGTCATATATACAACATTAGTCACCCACTGGGCCGACCATACATACAGGAGTATATAAAATAAACTGAAATAAAAGTATAGGGATCCACTATTAACATTTGAGCCGAAACACATACCCAATCTCTAAGACACTATCGAGCTACTCTAGCCTGATCAAAGAAATCCACATGAGCAGCTCCACTCGATCATGAAACCATGGGCCTCAACCCTATCCATCATGTAACTTTTCTCAACCAGAAAGGAATACATAATCTCTGTATGCACAATGAGGTTCATGTACATGGGTGAGAAATAATCTCAGTAGGCCAACCCAATGATGAACATATAAATATAATGTCATAAGTACATGCTCATGCAATATGATCAGCCTAGCCGAGACACAACTTAAAGGGTAAATAACATAGAAACATGAAACCATAGTTGATCCTTGAGTCCGTAATCCTGGTCAACTGGGTAATTTTTCATTATGTATATTAATATTTATATGTGTATATATATATTCCCATATATATATATACATAAATATGAATATACACGAGTCAGGTGAAAAAATAACATAATCAACAGTAGTTGATCCTTGGGTCTGTAATCTCGATCATATGGACATCCTATGAGAAGGTAATTGAGATAGATGTCACACCACTCAAGCCATGTATAATTAAGTTGATCTTGGGGTTCGTAATCCTGATAAAAAATACCTGCTTCAGCCCGTGTTGGAAATTTTTCTAAGAAAGATACGCCTTCATAGGGAGATACATGTCCTAGACCTGGGTTCACCCATACTCACATCAAATAACTATAATGAAGGATGTTGTATACTAATAGACAATCCTATAAATATAGTACATAGATAAATTTTAAACCATGCTTTCCATGTAAATCCCGTCCAATGCTTGAGCCCTAGGTCACATTCTATAGGCGTTCACAACATTTCAACTCGGATAATCCCTAAGTGCACGACCCTTAGGTGATATATAAGGGGAGCTCACCCATGAGACATCATACCCACTCCTCGAGGTATCTGATCAGGGACAGAATAATCATCCCCATAACTCGAGAGAGAATAATCTTCCATGAGTATGTGTCATATCAATGGTGAGGAGCACCATGTCCACCACCGTGATCTATTAATTGATTAGAGAGAGCATAGTCACCCCTATCACTTGGGAGAGAATAATCATCTATGTGTATTATCAACAAGTACGTCATTATGGTATATCATAATTATGGGGCACCATGCCTGAATATCATATCAAGGGGTACGATGCCCGAGTATCATAATCAAGGGATACCATGCCTAGATATTATAATCTTTAAGGATTAAGGATGGATCCCAAGAAATACCTTTGTACATACCAATAATATAATAGTCAAACATACAAGATCAAAAAACATATCCCTATAAGAAATTTTAGGTATCCCAATAATATAAAAATAAAAATTCTCAGAAGTTAGACCCTAGAAATACATCTCGGCATCCCAAAAGGAAAGAAAGGGCTTAGAATACATAAACTAGGAAATAGATCTGGTAAATGTTGTTGCATTAGTAGTAAATAGGTGAATGTATAAATAAAAGAGTGAGGGTGTAAGAACACCTAAACCCACTACTCACAAGTTCAATATGGGTGCTAAGGTGACACCAGCTACCATATCTGCCCAAACTTGATGTACTTTATCAGGGTTGGTCAAACATTAGGCCACCAATTAGGTATCTCATGTCATAACACAAGAGTTTCATCCTACTATGGATCCCCATTAGTGAAGTTTAAACGAGGAATACTCCATGGGATCATTTAACGATAAGCAAATAGAGGTATCCTACATGGGATCCTCATAATGGTACATTGTAAAAGGCATACTATATGGGACCCTAAATCATAAAGTATGTGGGAAGAGGAATCCTACATGGGATCTTATGAAAGAGAAAACAAGTAAAGGGATCCTACAAGGGATAACCTAAGCTAGTATATAAGAAAAGTAATCCCACATGGTACCCTTGGTAATAACAATAAGATAGAGGCATCCTATATGGGATCCTCTAGGTCAAAACATAAGCAGAGGCATCCTACATGGGATCTTCAGAAACAATTAATATCACAACCTCCTAGGACGAAAAAGAATATCTCACAAGTGATACATCCTCAAGATGAAATCTACATAAAAATTGGTCATTGTAGATGGATCATAGCCCATCTCAGATCAAGGTATCACTCTCAGGATAAAACAATATTCGATTACTAGAGGAAGAACCTCTTAGTTTTAGAAAATCCTGAAACACCTCATAGGAGTCCTCAAATCACCCAAGGGTTTTACCATCAAGTTAAACATGGAAAGATACTCAAAATAGACTACTCAAATTTATAATTATGACTCTTGGGTGTAAAGATATTAAAATCCCTAACAAAGGGTAGAAAGGGCATAGTACATGACATGTATACCCAACACACGGTGTGTACCCCCAAATCCCCACCTAGGTGTGTACTCCAGCAAGACTTTTCATGTGAAAACCCAAGTACACAACATATTGAACATGTACATGGAATGTACCCTACATGGGGTACCTACTCTTGTACCTCACATGGCTTGACCATGTACTTCTTTGGGTCGTGTACTTCTACATAGCATGCAACAAACACAAGGTCTGGCTGTGTACTCTACATGGCCATGTGCACCTACATGGGTTATTTGGATAGGTACTCAACTACATGGATGAGTCCCAGTAAACAACATGTATAAACTATACACAGAGTGTAATTTCAAAAGTCCATATTATCTAAACAATAAGAACACACTGCATGTGTTCCTGAACAAAATGCCGTGTGATGGGGATTTTCGAATGGGAAACACCTCAAATCGCTCAAAACCCCCAATTTTCTCTTTATAAGGTATATATTGACCCCCAAGGGGTCCTAAAAAGTTATAATAAGGTATTGAAACTTAAAAATGGTAAAATTATTAGGTTTTATAGAGAAACTTAAAAACAACCAACCTTTGGGTGGAATCGACTGAAGCTTCACCCATTTTCACGATCCATAGCTACCGCACAATGATTTGGATCCTCTCGAGCTCCATAGAAGTACCTATATTATTCACTCTATCTTTATCCATACCTCTCTCTTTTATCTCTTGGATTCATGAAGAAGTAATCCCATAGGGGAATGCATGAGAATCCAAGTAAGGGAAAGAAAATAAAAGAAAGAAAATGAAGAAAAAGAAAAGAAAAAGAAAAAGGGGCATGGGCCAACCCCAATGCCTGAACCCAGTTTATGACTCACCAAAGAAAAGATCCCCATTATAGGCTTAATAGAATAGATGGAATCTAAATACAATGACCTATTTAGAAGATATATCTGAATGAACATGTGAAATTAAATTAATATTTAATTAATTAAACATTAAATATTAATTATTCCATTAAAAATTTAAACGGTTTGGAATTTAATCAAAGTCCTATACTAGGGTAAAAACCATATTTTAAGACTAATAGTGTGGTCAGAAAAATTATATAAGATAATACACAAGGGGAAAAACCATTTTACCCATTACATGAATCTGAAAGCAAAAATTCAAATTTCCACTCAAATTTCCATTCCAGAAAAACACGGGTCCTTACAACCCCACCTTAAACCTTCTTATCCCTGATAAGACTTGGTGGTAAAATGTATCCATGGTCTCAACCTAAGAGTCTACATAAACATTCAATCTTGATTGTTCAATGACCATTCTCACAACACCGATAACTCTTCCATTAAGGAAGATGTTTAATTGCAACCAATCTGGATCTCCCCACCATAGAAATACTCTTATTGTCATCTCAAAATCAAAAATCAAGCTCAATAGATCATTATAATTGTTGAATTTAAACTGAATATGAGGTTCAACACCCTAAAAAATCTAACGGTGTACTCCCCACCATATGTATTACCTTATACCACTCCTAGATCATAACCTCAATAAGTTACTTTATCAAACCAAGAAAGATATTTCAAAAGAAAAGTAGATCGACATAGAGACAACAATATCTTAGCATACTCAGGATGATTTCAATATAGAGAATGATTTTATTTAACTAGTAGTATGCTCATATTCCATATAAAGGCATGTATATCTCTCTTTGAACCATACTAATATAAAATAGGATAACTTTCCTTTTACTATCTCCTAATACCACATCTCCTGAAAATGTGTGCCTAGGCCCAGACATGGGTCAACCATTATTATGGTAACCCATTCATTTTTGATGTCACATCTACCATTTATGGATATTCTCTATTTTAATCACAACTCCCAGCAAACCATGCCCATAAAAATTATTCAAAACATCAGTCCTTGGCTCAAACATGACCACTCACTGATCTAAGATTTATATGGTACCATGTGCAACCATCATGTACCTTTTTCACTTGAATCATACTCTAGTGAGTTTTCCATCACAAGGACAATACGATCATTCTACAAGGCATGTCGGTCTCATAAACTGGAAGATCCCTTAAAACTCATATTCACAATTGGGCACCTCACCTATTCCATGATTTATTCCATGACCGCCCATAACCCAACATCATTCTAGTCATGAGAATCTACCAACACCATGAATACATTATAAATAGTTATAACACTATTCAATTGGGATAAGAACCTGAATATTCCAGCCTATTGAAGCTAGTATTGAAAAACAAGTACCCTATATGCTTCGTCAAAAGCTAAAGGCATCAACATGACTATATCACAAAACCCGAGAACTATCCACACATCAGTATCAAAACAAGAATACAACAAAGATAAATACCTAAAAAATCATCCATAATCCCAGGACAAACTTTCTTGTAGGTTTCCGTAGATCAAAGAAAAACATCAAACTCAAAGGATCTGAGTCAAAACTAAGGGCTTCTAGGTTTCCCACCTACCCCTACCGATCAAGTCTAACATTTGGGTTATAAGGTCTAACCACCTAGCCCAAAATATCACACATCTCTAATAAAGGCAAAGATAAAAAACCTATAAGGTTCATGACTATAAACATCATCCTAAAAGGGCCCTAATCCTTTATGAGTATCCTTATAAAGAACTGCTCTTTGGAGGTCATGATACTAACATAGAAGAGATACTGAAATGACACTCACCAGGAATCCACATATGGTAATACCTCCTTAAGGTAAAGTTCACTAAAACATCCTATTACATATCAATATCATACTTAGTGATCTGACTAGACAACCACAAATTAAGGTTGTTTAAGTATAATGTCATTCCAAGATATATAGGAAAACACTGTATAGATTGTTACCTACACTTTAAATAACTGAACCTAAGAGAAAAAACCCTAAAAGGGGTCCAAATTTTGGGAATCATGTGCTTTATTAACCTATTGGGGTCTCTGAACCTCCCATGCATAAGGACTATGTCACCATCCATACCATCAAAAGTCTCACCGTAGATCCATATAGCCTTCCATCATATTGAAATATATATGAAGTCGACCCAATTGAGTAGAACACCATAAAAAACCTATAAAGGAAAAAACAATTTAGGTTTTTGTTTAAAATTTAAACAATTGACCTATATAATTAGTGAAATCACACACTATCAGATCTATAACATGTGAATCCTACATGCCAAATATGATGCATGAGATGCCTCTTGCCTTTACTGGCCAAGATTCAAAATTAATCACTAGCCTCTTTACAACATTCCAAGAGATAAAAATCTATAATAAATCATCACATCCACACAAAATGTGCATAAATCAAAGTAAAAGTAATATAAAACTATAAAATCACATATCAAGAACATCAATCCTATATCCCTGGAAACTAGGACTTCTTACCGGAATAAGTGTTCTCGATGAACAAGTCTGATATCCATCACAGGTTTCGACAAATTCCTAATAATCATATATACCATATAGAAAATAGTAAATAAAAAGTATAGGAACACCACTTATTCCAATTTATAATGTACCAAACTAGATGCCACTAAACTAGCGCTTCGATCCAATTCACCACAAGGCCTCAAGTGCACCTCCCTGCATGCCAGAGGCATCCAACTAGATGTGAGGGTCTAAAGGTGGTATAATGGGGAGAGTATATACTTTTATAAAAGTAGAAATACTGAAAATAACCAGATATCATCAAAGCAGTAAATAACTAGAGTGTAGAAGCATTAAATAAACTAAAATAGAACATACTATAATAATAAATGAAATTCCATAATTTCCCAAACAACTATGTCATATATACAACACTGGTCACTCACTAGGCTGAACGTACTTGCATGAGTACATAAAATAAACTAAAATTAAAGTATAATGATCCACTACTAACATCTGAGCCAGACCACATATCCAGTCTTCAAGACACTGTCAAGATGCTCCAGCCACATCAAAGAAATCCACATGAGAATCTCTGCTTGATCATGCAACCTTGGGCCTTATCCCTATCCATCATGTAACTGTGCTCAACTTGAAAATAAGATATAAGGTTTGTAATCACATTGAGGTGAATATATATAGGTGAGAAATAATCTCATTAGGACACACCAATGATGAAACTATAATTTTTCTATTATAAGTGCATTCTCATACAATATGCTCAACTTAACCAAGACACAACTGAAAGGGTAAATAAAATAGAAACATGAAACCATAGTCAATCCATGAGTCCATAATCCCAATCAACTAGGAAATGTTACATCATGTATATTTATATATATTTGTATATATATATATATTACCATATATATATATACATAAATATGAATTTATATGAGTAAAGAGAAAAAAACATAATCAACAGTAGTCAATCCTTGGGTTTGTAATCCCAATCTTCTAAACATCATATGAAAATGGAATTGACCTGGACGTCGTACCACTCAATCCATATATAATTAAGTCAATCCTCAAGTCCATAATCCCAATTGATAATGACTTCTTTAGCCTATGTCATAAATGTATCTAAGTAAGCTACGCCATCACAGGGTGATAGATGTCATTTCCCTTGGTTCACCCATACCTGCCTCCAATCACTATAATGAAGGACTACATATACTGAAAGACAATCCTTTAAATATGTTACAGTGCTAGATGTCATGCCATGTTTGCTATGTAAATCTAGTCCAATGTATGATCCCTAGGTCCCAGTCCATAGGCGGTCATGACATTGTGACTCAGATAATCCCTAAGGGTCTGACCCTTATGTGATGTATAAGGAGAGATCAATGGTGAGATGTTATGCCCAACCATTGAGGTCTGTGACTAGAGAGAGGGTAATCATCCCCATCACTTAGGATAGTGTAATCATCCATGAGTATATGTCACATCAATATCTATGAGTTCCATGTCCACTACCATGATCTAGTAATTAATCATGGAGAGCATAATCATCCCCGTCGCTTGGGAGATCATATTCATCCTTAAGAAATATCAATTGGGATTTCATGACCATATATGATAATCAAGGGATTACATTCCCCAATATCATAATCAAGGGACTCCATACCTAAATATCATAATCAATGAATACCATACCCAAATATCATAATCAAGGGATGCCATGCCCGAACATCATAAACTATAAGGCTCAAGGCCAGATCCTAGGAAGTACCTCTGGAAATCCTAATAATATAATTGTTAAACATATAGGATTAATAGATAGATAATAAGAAGTAATTATGGGTATACAAATAATATAATAATAAAAAGGATTAGAATCTAGACCTCAAGAAATATGTTTGGACATCCCAAAAGGAAATAAAGGGCTTAAAAGCCACAAACCAGGAATCGTGTCTGGTAAACATCACTAAATCAGCAGTAAATAAGTGAATGTTTAAATAAAAGATTGAGGGTGGAAGAATACCTAAAACCACCACTACATCCACTGTCCCTTGGGCTCACAAGTTCAGTACGGGTTTCAAGGTGACACCCACTACAATCTCTACCCAAACCCGATGTACTAGCTCAGGGTTTTCCAAACATTGGGGCACCCACTAGGTCCCTCATGTCATAAAAAAATAGAGTCATCCTACTATGGATCCTTATAAGTGATGGTAAAAGGATAAATCCTACATGGGATCCTATAATGGTAAGAAAATAAAGTCATCTTACATGGGATCCTCAGAATGATACATAAAAAAATGCATCCTATATGGGACCCTAAACAATAGAGTACGTAGGCAGAGGCATCCTACATGGGATCCTTGGAAAGAGAAAATAAGTGAAGGAATAATATAATAGATTCTAAAAGTCATCATATAAGTGAATTCATCCCATAGGAGACCCTCGGTAATAGAAAGAAGATAGAGGCATCCTATATGGGATCCTCTAGGTCAAAATGTAAGTCAAGGAATCCTATATGGGATACTCAGAAACAAATAATCTCATGACCTCTTGGTTCAGAAGGGTACATATCATAAGAGATACATCCTCAAGGGGAAATATAGATAAAAATTGGTCATGAGAGATAGTTTATGGACCAACTCAGATCAAGGAATCAATCTCAAGAGACATAAGGATTTGATTACTAGAGGAAGAACCTCTTCATTTGGGGAAAACATTAAACCCCTCCTAAGATTCATCAAATCACCCCAAGGGTTTTAAAATCATGATATACATGGAAAGATACTAAAAATGGACTACTCATGTGTCCAATTATGACTCCTAGTAATAAAGATAAAAAATCCTAAAAATGGTAGTAAGGGGGAAGTACACGACATGTATACCCAACACATGTATCCCAAATCCCCCCCTTGGGCGTGTACTCTAGCCAGACTTGGCATATGAAAACCCAATTACATGGTTTTTTGATCATGTACAAGGTGTGCACCCTACAAGGGATACCTTCTAGTGTAACTCACATGTCCTGGCCATGTACTTTACCTGGACATATACCTCTACATGGCATGCAACTCACCTAGGGTCTGACTATGTACTATATGTGGACAAGTGCACCTACATGGGCTATTTGGTTAGGTACTCGACTAAATGATTGAGTCCCTATACACGAATTGTATACACTATACATGGAATGTACTTACAAGATATAATCTTCTACAAATAATAATAACACATGACATGTGTTCCTAGACTACACATCGTGTGATAGGGATTTCTAAATGGGAAACCCCTCAAATCACCTGAAACCCCCATTTTTTCCTCATAAGGTATAGGTTTTCCCACAAGGGATCCTAATCAGTCATAATAATGAATTATAACTTAAAAATAGTAAATCTATATGGATTTACAAAAAAATTAAAAAAAACCTACCTTTGGGAGGAATCCGTTAAAGCTTCACCCATTTCCACGATCCATGACTGTCACACGATGATCCAACTCCTCCCAAGATCTGCGATGGTTACTCTCTTATTATCTCTCTATTTCTCTATCCATATCCCTTTTATATCTTGATCATGTGAAAGAAGAATCCCATGGGGTAGTTCATGAGAATATAGGGAATAAAAATTAAAGAAAATAAAAAAATAAAAAATAAAAATAAAAATAAAAGAAATAGGGGCCTAGGTTGGCCCTGAAGCCCGACCTGAGTTTATGCCTTACCTAAGAAAAACTCCCCATTCTAGAATCAATGGTAGATACATAATCTCAATTCGACACTCCTTTCAATATATATATTTGAAAAAACACGTGTGAATAAATTAATATTTGATTAATTAAATATTAAATAATAATTATTCCATAAATATTCAAAATGGTTCATAATTCCATCAAACTCCTATACCGAGGTAAAATCTATATTTTGGGACCAATAGAGTGTTCATAAAAATTATCCAAGATAATACACTTGGGAAAAAGATCATTTCATCCCTTAAAATCATTTTAAAGTAAAAATTTAAAATTTTGCTCAAATTTCTAGTCCAGAAAAACACGGGTCTATATAATGGATACAAGATGGTGCCTAAAATGATTCATCCCACCTATGGAACTATAGATGAGGTTGAAGTTGATAAAATGATCGAGGAAATGTTTTTGGGGGAATTTTAATACCCTAAGTGGCATACCAAAATCACCCCAAGTTATTAAGAAGAATGAAAAAATAAGAGTATATATCAATTTATGGGACCAAAACCATCACTTTAAAAAGGATTAGTTCTTTGTCCTGATTATAAAGTCGCTGATTGATGTAACTTATAGATTCTAGGAAATCTCTTTCTTGGATGGGTAATTTGAGTAAAATTAAATCTAGATAGCCCCAAGGATGAATATGATATTACATTCAGGGCACCCTAAGGAACATATTACTATTGGGTGATGACCTTAATTTTGAAGAATATTAGACCAAGCTATTAGTGATCCATGCGCCACATCTTCAACCCCCCTCAGAATGATGGTGGAGTGTTGTGTGGATGATTTGGTGGTAAAATTATGCTAATTCTTGGATCATCTCAAAGATCTTAAGAAATCATTTGACATGATCTATTACCACCACCTAAAGATTAACCCTTTAAAGTGGGAATTAGGGGTTACCTCTAAGAAATTCCTTAGTTTATTTTTCAAGTACATAGACTTCAATATCAACCCATATAAAATCAAGGAAATAATTTAAATTCACCCTTAATTTAATCTATGATAACTATGAGGTTTTCAAGGGTGTCTGGCTTATATATGAAGTTTTGTTTCCAACCTGGTGGGAAAATGTAAGTCCTTCTCCAAGCTGATAAAAAATGTTTCATAGATTTACATGAAAATTACTAATTTTTTTATAAAATTTTAACTTATTTTTAATTAATTATTTTATACGATTTTAGTGTTTTTAGGTTCATTTTTTTAGTTTTTATAGTGTTTTAGTTGTTTTTGTATTGTTTAGTTAGGTATATATTAATACTAGAAATTTATTATTATTATTATTATTACTTTATATTTATTTTATATATCATAATCATATATTATTTAACACTATATTATTATTAATAGTAGTTTCATTAATATTAGTATTGTTATTAATTAATTATATTAACAATTATTAGTAGTAGTTTTATTATGTGTCTAATTTCACCTAATTATATATAATAATATATATAATTATATATATATATATATATAATTATAACTAATTAGTTATATCATCATCATTATTAAAAGATTATATAATTGTGTATTTTAAAGTTTGAATTTTCAAAACATAGATATGTTTTACATACAGGTGTTACGCACACGGGGAGATCTACTCCATCTTCGGGATCGACCTATTCTTCTTCTGGATGTGAAACCCTAGTAGTGATAGATATATCCCATATTCTTCCACTTGTTCTCCTCATCACAACTCTCATCTTACATCACCCATTCAACATCCATTCACTAATCGTCCTTCCTGGTGAATGAAACAATCCAGATCAAACCTCCCTTCACAACAACTTATCTATCACATAATGAATAAACATAGCTACATGAAAAAACTTGGTAGGACAACATCATGTTCTATTTTTGTTTTAGTGTAAATTCATGTCACCATCATGATATGTAGTAGTTTGTGTATGCGATGATCATTGAGGGTTTTTTATTTATAGCGCTCTTCATCGATGACTTGTTGTAATCCTTATGTTGAATTGAATATGGAAATTTCAATTCTTTATTTTTAATGTCATGTTTCCATGATTTCCGACTGATTATAATAGTTTTGAAATTATTAAAAACGTGATGGTTTTTACATTCCATTAAGAATGTTTAATCACCAATTGAATTACTTTTTTTTAGTTTTTTTATTCATTAAATTATATGTGTGTTTGATTTAATTAATATGGTATCTATACACATAATTTGGTTCCCATTCATGTGATACCTATTAAGTAATCACATGTGGGAGAACATCATATAATTTATTTATTTGGAATGTGATCATGTGTGTGAGAGAATTGTAAGTCGCACATAATATAATTCAGAATAAATAAATATATCAATTGGAAAATTAATATTTTATGTTAGTTATCTACACACCTGTATAGGTGATATCTGATAAGTAATCATATGTGAGGGATATCAATATAGATAAATATCTTGAATTTTTGAGAAATAAGTCTTGATATTTTACCAATTAGTGATTCGACACTGAAACATCTCACATAGTATTCATAACACCATAGGATGGTACATTGAATAATTTGTGTAAATATTAAAATACTATCTAACATCAGAGAATGAGACTTGATAATATTTAAATTAAATTTATAATAAATGATAATTAAATGAATAAATATTCAAATTTGGTAATAAAATACTGGAATCACATACAATTGAATGAGATATAGAACTCTGACACTTCCATCACCACTAACTTCTCTCAAATATATTATTTTTAGTACATTTAAATAGTTGTTTTTTTAGAATTTTTAGTTTTTAATCACATTAAAAATTCATCGATCTAAAAAATCATAAAAGATGGAATTATTGGTGTCTATAAACATTCTCTATTTGGGATCGAACCTACTTCCACAAACATGACAATTGTAGGTTTATAAAAAAACTAAACTTGTCATTCTATGAAAATGCATACCAAATTTCTGGCATCATTACCTAGGAGAATTATAGTATTAGAAGATCCTACAAATAGAGTGATTTAAGTTAAAAAAATAATTTAGATTACTACTATGGGTACTTATATATTTGGAGGAAAATTCCAAACACCCAAGAGTGAAAAATAGCATGGGTATCACCACATGTTTACAACCATTACCTACCCAAAATGATTGGCACGAGTTTCAATTTTACACTACACATGAGTTATCCATGCAATTAATTTTATTATAATGATCATTATTCATGTTAACATGATGATCCATGTGAGAGTCCTTAATCATATTAATATATTATTTCACATGCATATTTTTATCATTATAAAGGTCATGATATTTCTAAAAATGTAATTACTAGTAAATCATGCTCTCTATCCATATTACAAGACCTTTTAGAAACATTTCAAAACTCAACTGAACAATATCAAAAATTTTTAGATCATGTATCATCTTTCACATTAGATGAAGATACTAAATTTTATCAATCACTATTTGATCTAAATTCTTCAACATTTAATCACACAATGTTTACTACTATCAATGATGTAAATTAAATGTTTGAATTTAAAAATTAATATAATGAAAATTTGGTTTCCATAATTAAAAATCTATAAGAACATCATGAAAATTTGGTTTCCATAATAAACTATCTAGAAAATTAATTAAAATATCTAGAAAATCAATTGAGTTATTTAGTCTAATTAGCCCCCTCACTACCATTTGTTGTTCTAACTCAGAAATATTCACACGAAGAAAGTCTAGTAGAGGTTTCATATGAAAAATATACCTTTCCTAATTTTGATGATTTGAATAATTTGATTAATTAATATTACTATAACAGCATTGATGATTCCTCTTCACCATAATTTGATTATTCCAAGCCAATCATATTTCAATAATATTATAGCATAGACTTATAATCCATTGAATATAATGAACTATTGGACAATGTGATTTCATGTCCCTCACATGTGCGTTCAAAATAATTCCACTAAAATTTAGAATGGATTCCTTTTATGTATATCAAATTACACCTTTTAAGGATTAAAAATCATTTTATGATGAATAGGGAATTGAACAGGGACCCTTTCTCAACACGATATAGTCAAAAATTTACCCTAAGATTCCATGAATTTCCATACACCCAAGGACCTCACTTCAAATGACATTAACTCACCCATTTATTAAAATGATTATGAGTTACATAAATTTACCTAAATGTAAGTTCTTGGAAAAATTAAAGAGTTAGAAAATTATTTAGTGATGGTGGTGAAAGATTTCATACCCAAGACCCTACTATAGTAGGTAAACACTATATCTTGCACTATCACACAGTGCACATTCTAAAGAACATTTATTCATGAGTGTTTTTAAAATTTGAATTTATTAATTTTAGAATAATATTTTAACAAAATAAAATTCATTTTTTAATTATTTATAAAGATATATTATTAATATTATTTTTTTTAATTTTTTTTTAAAAAATTGATTTTTAGGTGAATATGCAATATATCGATTTTACTAATACTATGAATTTTATGCCATTATTAGTATATAAGTAAGACTTATAAATTTATGAAAAAATTTTATTTATAACATATGTAATTTATAATTTACAATATACATTTTAAAATATTAATTATAAATTAAAAACCCATGATTGATATTTTAAAAATCCAATAATATTTTTCTCAAAAATTATTTTAATATATTATACATTTGACATATTAAAATTAATTTTTAACACTTATAGAAATTAAATAATAAAAATTTATTAAATAATTATAATTATTATTTATAAATTATATAATAAGGATCACTTTTTTAGGTATAAATATTAAGTTACCTTAGGTAAAAACTAGTTACCGTGGTAAAATCTAAAATAGTAAAAGTAATAATTCAAGGGGTAAAGGGATTGAAACATGATAAAAAATGTCTATAATTGAATTTATTATGTGTGGATAAAACTTATCTATTAAAAAATCCAATATTTATTATTTTTGGATCCACTTGACATGTTTAATATGTTCTCTCTTTATATTTAGTTAAAATGTTTACAAAAAATCCATTCTCACCACTTATAAAAGGGGTATTTCAACACCCCTTCAAGGAACTCCTAAAATTTTGGTTTCCTCAAAAAACCCTACCATTTTTCCATCCCCTATAATAATATTTCTCTATATTTATCTTCTGGACCTGAGAGATTATCCTAATCCTTTCATTTCCAAGGAATCCTCCAAGAGAAACTCAAAGTTTTCAACATAAGTTTAATCTCCCCACTAACATATTTTCATTTTATCTTTATATTTAAAATTTAATTTCCCCAATATTATATTATAAATTTAGTATTTACAGTATACTTAATTTTTTTTATATTATGGAAATAAACACTAACCACCCTTTACCTTTCTCTTAAGAAAAGCGAAATCGCTATTCATGTGTTGTGCAGACTACCGCCTCCACGAAACAATGTGTTTCATTTTCCTTCACCACCTTACAAGGATATATATAAGGATGATATTAAAGAATAAATATGAGTTTTATGATATCATTAATGTTATGTTATAAAAAAATTTAGAACCTATTAATGATATGATCAACAAATGATCATCGTTAATTTAATCGTTTAAAATAAGCATACTATGCAGTTAATCTTTTATTTAAATTGTGTAATGTTTTCATGCCCATTAATTCTTCTTATAATTACTTCCAATTATGGTTTATCATAATAATAAACACTAAATAATATCATTATTATTCTATTATAGTGATATTAAAATAAAACCACTTCATAATCATTCATTATATATGGGTATGTTCATGTTTGGGTTAGTTTAACCACCTAATTGAATAATACCATGAATTTATATCATGAATGACTATGGTAACAAGATTAATGGTATAATATGATATAAATGATTAAATAATTAACCTTTTTTTAATTGGATATTTTATATTGACATTTGATTCATTAATTAGGATAACACACTTTGATCATTAAGAATCTCCAAAACATGCTTGTCATCGATTTCATCTTCAAAGATAAAGAAAAAAATACTGATAAAAAGAATTTGAAACATCATAAATAATTATAAATAAAAACTAAAATTAATTTAAATTATCTATTAATGATGAAATTTTATATAATAATTAACACATACACCGATATTTTGAAACTAGTACAAATGATCAAAACTAAAACCCCTGATGTGGAAAATTGGTAGAATTCATATAGAGAATGCCTATTTATGAAAAATATAAATGAAAATAGACATGATTAAGGTTATGAATTAATTTATTAATATATATATGTTTTTGATACAAGATGTTAAATTATGTTAATATAATTCAGGATAAGAGTGAGGTTTTTCCATCTTGAATTTCTCTCTTTGAGATATGTTTTGTATTATGCACCTATTTGCATTTATGTGGTGTATATATACTAACTATTTAAGATGTTATATCATTAAATTAATTTATTAATTTTATTTTATGATCAATTTTATTTCCAATCTTTCAAGATTTAATGATTTAATTTCTACTTGATCCATATGTGGGGGTTTTCTATCTCAATTTTCATTCTTTGGGACTCATGTTATATCACCACCTATTTTATTTTTAATGGTGCATAAATTTACATGGAAGAATTTTTTACATTTTAACCATGAAATTTAAGGGATTTATAGGTCTATATATTTTTCAGTATCTCATATTCATTTGATTTAATTTATACCATAGAAACTGATGTAAAACGCAATCGTTACCATGGTGGAAAACCATCCTAATTTTTGGTAAAGTAAAAGTGTGTGCAATTTATATGAAAATAAATCCCTATATGGATACTGGAAAGTGGATGTGGATATGTAATAGATAAATCTAGGGGTAATAACCTTCAAAGGGTTGGTTGATCATTGACTCAATCATATCCCTGATGCATGACAGGTGGGCCTAAGATTGCACACCTAGTGAGACACTCTTGGGGGATATGATTTGGAATATATACATGCTCTTAATGAACCATGATTAAGGATTTTTCTAACATTTCCTTAGACTCATACTAATAAAAAATATTAAACCCAATTACTGTCTTCCATTAATAACCCAAAATATTGTAAGTACCCTCACCACTATATTTCTTTGATAAGGGAACTTCATGTTACATTGATGATACCCCATGGATTATGAGTTGATTATAAATCCAAATTATTATATTTAATTAGGAATAATTTTATTTCCTTAATTGTCACTGTAAACATAGACAAGTTTTATTCGGTAAGAGGTTACTTAGGTGATGATATGAAAGGTCTTCATGAATTTTATAGTGAATGCATTGGACTTAATTAGGTGATGGATAGATTCTAAAATTATATAGCCCCTCAATGCATTGATAGGTATCATGAGACAAAATAGGTTGGGTTTTGGTGCATACTTCTTCCCATAATAGGATAGTGTATTAGAAAAAGGCCTTGGTAGAATTTTTTGATGTCCAACATTATGCATTCCATCAGTATGAGATCAATGATTGTTGTTATCAATTTTTTCATTTATTATCATGGATATAGAATTCCATTTTTTTAGTTTATTATAACATCATGTTATTAATTTATTCATGAAATATCATTTATGCTATGTTTATGTTATAAAACCTTATGTTGTATGCTACTCCTTACCAAGCATATGAGCTCCCCCTTATTTATTTTCCTTTACCCAAGAAACCTAGAAGAGTATTATGTGTAATTTTAAAGGATATGATGGTAGGTATAATTATGTTCTCTCAAAGTGTTTATCCTGTATCTTATGTTTTGAAACATAATGTATGTATGTATCTAGTCTTATAATACTACTAAGATATTTTATCCTATGGTAACTCTTGTATTATATTCCAATAATGCAATGTACCTATCATATTTGGGTTTCTAGATTCTGGGATTTTATAGTTGGCATTAGAGTAAGTTCATTAGAAACCGTGGGAGATAAATTAAGGGAACCAAGTTAGATAGAACAAAATATATGAAAAACCCTCAATATTTATAGGGAACACTTTAGAAAAAATAATAGGAATTATATTTTACAATTCAATATCATTTTATAATTATGTGTATTCTATTTTAGAAATATAGAGACTAAAAGAGGAATGTGAACCATATCAACACCTGTAGTCAATGTAGGGATATTCCCCCTGAACACATTAATGATTTTGGAGTTGAGGTTAATAAATTTATAACCATATTGGGGTAGTTGAACTAGGTTATGGAAAATAATCTATCCCACATAGAGTATACCACTGACCTAAAAAATGGTATGACTATGTTGGATAGCTTTATGATACAAAACCCCCAAACATTAAGTGGAACTACTAATACATTGGTAGCTGAACAATGGATCAAGTCTATAGAGAATATTTTTCTCACTTTGGTAATTATTGAATAGGAAAAGGTTTCCACGGAGGTCTACCATCATAAGGGAGATACAGACCAATGTTGGTCACTAATTTAAAGAACTAAAGAGTAAAATGATATAAAGTTCATGTAATGGGGAACTTTTAGGGGGTATTCTATGAAAAATACTTCCCTTGTGAGAAAGGAGTGAAAATGGAAAGGAAGTTCCTTAATCTTAGACAAAAGGAGGAGGAAAATGTTTTTGAATATGAGGCTAACTTTTCAATATTATCTATCCATGATGTATAATATGCACATAGACCATAAAGTAATATTTATCATTTATTTTATGGGTTAAAGTTGAACCTCCGAAGGGAATTAGTCTTTAAGACCTTTTATTCACAAGGGTATATAGTCTTAAGAACCATTAAGATATAAAAAGAGTTCTAAAAGGCATATGTATTCAAGGAAAATCAAGAGAAGAAGAGTCCGACTGAGAATTATGGGAAGAAAAATATAGAAAATGGGAAGAAAGGAAGGGTGGGATTTCCCAAATGTGATAATCATGGGAAGAAACACCATGGGGATTAAAGTAATGGAACTATTGTTTGTTATAAGTGTAGTGAAAAAGGCCACCAAGATCACCAATTAAAAGGTAAGGTATAAGTTTTTTATTTTCAATGATTTAACTGTAGCGAGAATGAACATTATGTGAACCAATTCCACAAACATTTAGGGAATTCACCATAGAAAAGGACAAGGGAGAAAGGCCAAGCTTATTTGATTACAACAACTGAATTCAAATTTCCTAATGATGTTGTGGTAGATACTTTCATCATTTCCTCAAAGTTATCTAATATTTTATTTGAATATGGATCTTCATAATATTTTATATCTTTCATGTTTTCCAAAAACATTAGATACTTACCTAGAACCATAGTAAGGGATTTATCAATTATGAAACTAAGTGGGAATATTGTGGCAACAAATATGTTTCAATAAGTTCCAATTATGATGCATAAGTGCACCATATTTGAAAAATTTGTTATTATAACTATGGTTGACTTTCATATGATCCTTAGTATAGATTGGATTTCAAATTATAATGAAAAGAATTTATTTCCAATAGAAGGAGATTACGATTTGTGAAGTTGTGGTTAAATATCTTATATTTAGAGGGAAAAATTCATCATTTAATCATGTCAATATCCTCCCCCATTTGATCTACTTAATGAAATTATCGATAGAGAAGAATATAAATCATGATTTATGATTGAGGAAGATATCCTAAATATATAGTATGTACATATGATACAAAAATTCATTGATGTTTTTCTATAAGAATTTCCAAATAATCCATGAGAACATGAAATTGAGTTCTCTATTTAAATCATTCCCAAATCATAGCCTATATTTAATAATCCTTATAGAATGGAACTAGTGGAGTTATTAGATTTTAATAAAAAATTACAAGATTTGAGTGATACAAGATTTATATGCCCTAGTGTTTCACCATGGGGAGCCCCTATTTTATTCATAAAAAAGAAGGCTAGGTCTATGAGATTGTGCATTAATTATAGGGAGATGAATTCCATTAATATAAATAATAATGACCTTTTACCAAAAATTGATGGATTATTTTATCAACTTCAAGGATCCTAATACTTTTAAAATAATGATATTTGTTCTTGTTATCATAAGCTAAGGGTGAAGAAGGATGATATAATGAAGATGACATTTCAAACAAGGTATGGATATTATGATTTTAAAATAATTCCTTCTATATTGACTAATGAACCTTATGTATTTATGGATATGATAAATAGATTATTAAATGAGTATCTTGATAACTTTATAGTGGTATTAATTTATGATATCTTGATGTAATATAAGATATATTAAGAGCATTATATCCATCTGAAAATAATTCTATAGACCCTCAAAAAAAGGAATTATATGGGAAGTATAGTAAGTGTGAATTTTGGATTAATTAAGTTTTTTCCCTGGCCATATTATCTCTAAGGATGGGATATTTTTGACCCTTAAAAGAAAAATTTAGTTAAATAATGACCTACATCAATGAAAATAACTAATATCCAAATTTTCTTGGGTTTAACATATCACTATTAGAAGTTTGTTCAAGATTTTTTCAGATTGGCCAACCCATTGACCAAGTTAACACCTAAAGAGGCTAAATTCACATGGTTAAGTGAATGTGAGGAACGTTTTGAAGAGATGAAGAGATGACTGATTGATGAACTGATATTAAATCTACCATAATGTATGAAATTATTTTTAATATATAGTGATACATAAAATAAGGGACTTTGTTGTGTCCTTATAAAGAATGATAGGGTGATTTATTATAAATCATGGTAATTTGAAATCCCTGAAAAAAATACACAACTCATGACCTTAATCTAGTAGCTGTAATATTTAATTTTAAAATATGGAGGAAATACCTCTATAGAAAAAGATACTATATATATATACATACCACAAGAGTTTTAAGTATATATTCTCTTATAAGTAGCTCAACAAAAGGCAAAAAAGATTTCTAGAACTACTCAAGGACTATAATTTCATGATACATTATCACCCTGGGAAGGAAAACAAGGTGGATGATGCATCGAGTAAGAGGGAACATGGGGTTCTAACCATGAAGAGGATTAACAAGGATCCTATATACAAAGATATTGCAAAGATGGATATGGTGATTTATAGGCATGGGGATCCATTATTCCTTTTACAATAAATTTCTAAACCATCATTACTAGAAAAGATAAGTGATTTCCATTAGGATGATGAACAATTAAAAAGAAATATTAAAGTAGTGAATTATGGGAAATTTATTTACTTTTTCTATAAAGATGGAGTGTTGAGGTTTGGGAAGAGGTTATGTGTTCCTTCTATACTTGAGTTCAAGAGGGAACAACTAGATGAAACAAATTTATAAAATTCCTCTATACACCCTGGTAATACAAATATGCATAATGATTTAAGAGAACATTTTTAATGGGAAGGTAAAAATTGGTAAATTTTAGACCATGTGTCCAGATGCTTAATATGCCAGCATGTGTAGTCTGAAAGAAAACATTCTAAGGGATCCATAAAACCTATTATTTTACCTATATGGAAGTAAGATAATGTTATAATAGAATTTTTCAGTAGAATCCCAATGAACCCAAGGAAAAATGATTTTATATGGGTCATCATTGATAATCTTACTAAGTTTTGTCATTTCTTAGTGATAAGAGAAGATCTACCCCTTGAATACCTTTATTAGCTCTATATCAATGAAATAATAAGGATTAGTAGGTAAAATTTATAGATTACATATAACCATGACACTTGGTTCATGTTGAAATTGTGGAACATTATTTAAGGTGATCTCAACACTGATATAAATTTATGCACCACCTATCATCTCCAGACCGATGGGAAGTCTGAAAGAACTATTCAAACTTTAGAAGACATGTTGATATCATGTTCTCTTTACTTTCAAGGTATGTGTGATAAATATCTACCTTTAGTGGAATTTGAATACAATAAGAGATTCCATTCAAGCATCCATACATAACCATAAAAATAATTATATGAGAAGTGGTGTCGTACTCCAACCCATTAGGAAGAAGTTAGATAAAGAAAGTTAGTTGTCCTAGAGTTTGTGGAGGAGATGATTTTTAAAATATGAACTATTCATGATCATATTAAATCATCCCAGACCAGAAAAAATAATTCTACTGATAATTGAAGGAAAGAAATGGAATTTAATGTTGGGGATCATGTATTCTTGAAGGTTTAACCATTTAAGGGAGTTATAAGATTTTGTAAGAAAAGGAATTTAATACTTATGTACATTGGAAATTTTGAAATACTAGAAAGAATTACGGTTATAGATTATTGACTAGCTATGCAAACCAAAATTTTTAAAGTATATGATGTATTCCATGTTTCATTAATAAAGAAATACATGCCATATATAATTCATTTTCTCACCTAAAAGGGAATAGAATTAGATCCTTACTTGTCTTATAATGAAGAATATGTCCAAATTCTTGACACTAGAGAGAAAGTGTTGTGGAATCGAACAAATCAATTGGTGAAAGTACTTTGGAGGAATCAAAAACCATATGAAACAACCTAGGATCCTGAAGTATCCATGAGGAATGAATATAAACATTTTCTTAATAGATGATATATCCCACAATTTAAAGGATGAGATTATTTAGGGGGGATGTAATACCCGAGACCCTACTGTAGAAGGTAAACACCATATCCTACAAAATGCGCACTCTAAAAATCCTTTATTCATGAGAATATTTAAAATTTTAGTTTTTTAATTTTTTTCAAACTTAATTTTTTAATTTTTAATAATTATATTATTTTAAAATGAATTTTTAGGATTTTTCTAGAAAAATGTATTTTTAGGTGAATGGTGCAATATACTGATTTTACTAATACTACAAAATTTATGCCATTATTAGTATATAATTATGACTTAGACATTTATAAAACCTTTTTATTGAGAAAATATGTATTTTATAATTAACATTATACTTTTAAAAAAATTAATTATAATTTAAAAACCCATGATTCATATTTTAGAACTCAATTAATATTTTTCTCAAAAATTATTTAATTTATTATACATTTTTTATATTAATATTAGTTTTTAAAACATACAAAAAATTTAATTAGAAACAATGGATTTAAAATTTATAATCATTAGGTCCAAATTATCTAATAATAATCACTTTATTTTTATTCATAAAGATTAAGTTACATTAGGTAAAAACTAGTTATCGTGGTAAAATCTAAAATGAAAAAAGTAATAATTCAATGGATAAAAGGATTAAAATATGATAAAAACATGTCTAGAATTGACTTTATGAGGTTTAGATCAAACTTATATCTTCTATAATCTATTATTTCCTATTTTTTGACCCACATGATATATTTAACATGTGATCCCTTCATATTAAGTTGAAATATTTACAAAAATTCCATTCTCACCATTTATAAAAGGGCCCCCTCACCACCCCTTAAAGGAAATACTAAAAATTAGGTTTCCTCCTAAAACAAACCATTTTTAATTACCCTATAATTATATTTCACTATCTTTAGCTTCTATTCACAATATATTAGCCTAATCCCTTTCTTTACAATTAATCCTCCAAGTGAAACCCAAATTTCTCAACGCAAGTTCAATATTTTCACTAACGTATTTTCCTTTTATCTTTACATTTCAAGTTTATTTTTAACATTATTATATTATTAATTAATTAATTATTTTTTATATTTTTGAAATAAACACTAACCACATTTTTCCTTTCCCTTAAGAAAAATGAAACTGTTATTCGTGCATTGTGCGGACTACTGCCTCCACGAAGTAGCGAGTCTCATTTTCCTTCACTGCCTTACAGGAATGAATAAAAGGATGATATGAAAGGATAAATATTTATTTATGATTTCATTAAGGTTATTTTATGACAAATTCGAGAAACTATTAATGATATTATTAATAAACAGTCATCATTAATTTAAACATTTAAAAT
Organism: Viscum album; assembly: GCA_963277665.1. NCBI lineage: Eukaryota > Viridiplantae > Streptophyta > Magnoliopsida > Santalales > Viscaceae > Viscum > Viscum album. The sequence continues at coordinate 1,259,637,218 of OY728132.1, read as the reverse complement.
AAGCATTCTAAGAGGATAATATTTTATTCAGATTTTGTAATGTTTTCATATTAATTAATTATTATTATAATTACATATAATTATTTTATATTAAACTAATAAACACTAAATAATATCATTATTCTTTTGGTATAATTATATTACAACAAAATAACCTCATAATCATTCATTAAATCAGGGTATGTTCATGTTGGGTCAGTTTAACCACCCAATTGAAAAATATTATGAATTTATATCATGAATAAATATGGGTGAATGATTAATAGTATAATATTATATAAATAAGTAAATAATTACTTTTTTGGTTCTTGATATGTTATATCTATATTTATTTCATTAATTAATAAAACATACTTCGATCATCAAGAATCCCTGGAACGTGCCTGTTATAGATTTAATATTCAAGGATAAAGACTAAAAACCCAGGAAAGGAATTTTAAACATCATAAATAATTATAATTAATCCCTAATAGTAAATTTAATTATATATTAATGATTAATTTTTTAATAAGAATGAATATGGACACAACTGTTATGAAACTAGTACAAATGATCAAAACTATAAACACCTGATGTGGAAAATTAGTAGAATTAACATAGAGAATGAATCTTTATGAAGAGTATAAATAAAAATGGATATGAGTACGGTTATGAGTTAAGTGATTAAGATATATATTTTTGTGATAAATGAGGTTAAAGTATATTAATGGAAGTCTTGATAAGAGGTAAGGTTTTTCCATCTCAAATTCCTCTCTTTGGGACATGTTCTGTATTATACGTCTTATTTCCTTTTTGTGGTGTATATATATTGTCTATTTGAGATGATATATCATGAAATTAATTAATTAATGATATTTTAAGATCAATTTTAAGTCTTATATGTCAATAGATTATGATTTAATTAATACCCAAGCCATATGTGGGGTTTTTTTCCATATCATATTTCATTCTTTGGGTCTCATGTTATAATCACCACATATTTTATTTTTTGTGGTACATACATTGACATAGAAGAATTTTTTCCATGTTACAAATGAAATTTAAGGGATTTAATAGTCTATATTATTATCCCTCTCTCATATTCTTTTGATTCAAGAGTTACCAAAACCGTTGTAAAACTTAATGTTTTCCATGGTGGAAAAACCATCCTAAGTTTTGGTAAAGTAAATATGCATGTAACTTCCTAGAAAATATATCCTTGTTTGGATACTGGAAAGTGGATAAAGCTATTTAATATATTAAAATATGGGTATTAACCCCAATAAATATTGGTTGAGCATTGAATCAACCATCATGGTAATGCACGATAAGTGGGCCTAAGACTGTACACCTAGTGAGACACTCTTAGGGAAACACATTGAAATATTCACACACTCTTAATGAACCATGATGAGAGATTTTTCCTACCATTTACTTGTTCTTATACCAATGTAATATATTAGACCCAAAAACTATCTTCCATGGATAACCCAACTATAACAACCCTTCTCTTTTATTACACATTTAAACCTAATTTATCACATAAAATCTTCACTTGATAAAACATGGAAGGTCGAGAGGTCTAGTATCTTTTGGGATTAGGATAATTACACAACAACTTAAAACATTAAATAAAACATCTTTATTGAAAAATTACTTTACATGACCACTACAATCCCTCGTACTTAGCATTACATGGGATAAGTTGAGGACATGCATAAGAAAAGGATGAGCTATAAAGCCCAGTAAGGGTATAAACATGGAATAATATGAGGAATAAAATACATTTTAGACAATAGGAATATCAATGGAGAACAAGAGAAACATTAAAATAAAGGCATGATAAATTATGATAATCATAACATGGAAATGTGGCAACAACACTGAACATGGAATTAGCATGAGCCAAGGCTTATTGCACATGGAGCATGAGTAAACCCTCATTGCACATGAAGCACAAGTAAAACCTCATTGAACTTGAATTATCATGATTAAAAACCTATTTCACATGACATATCATGACACTATACTTTACCCAATGCATTGGAGCGCTATTAGGGCACACCCTTCTTAAACATTTCATTCCATGCATAAGTGTGCCACATAGATCATAAAACATGGATTCATTAAACATCATCATTTATTCCATGATAAAGTAACGTGGAATTAATACATGAAACTCTATAATAAATAAGTAAATGTTCATAAAGGAGAATACCCTTGATAGAGAAATGGGCATGGTATTCACTACACAATGACTTTGGCTTGGAAAAATGTTGTGCAATTTTGGCAGCATAACGACGTGACATAAGAATTCATAAAAAATGGTTGATGAGAAAGAAAGGGGTATCTCATAATATTTAAATGAAATGGACAATAAGGGGGTAATATAGATACATATCCCAACAATTTTAATGGAATTTAGATTCATGATACAAAATAATTGCTTGAATGTAAATGAGGAGAGAGAAATTCATTTCAGAATTTCAGCATTGTAACAGGTATACATAGAAGACATTAATGAGAGAGAAATGGGATATCTCATTATTAAAACATGAAGAGGTAAATATTATGGAGGTTAGAAATCATACCCCAAAATTTATAATTGAAAATAAAAGGGCATAAAAATATGAGGAAACATGGACATAAATAAGTAAAGTGAGAATCCCTTACATGGAAGTGTAAACTCAAAAGCTTGGGAGAGGCTTGAGAGAGGCTTCTTGGGAGCTTGGGTAACCTTGGGAGGATTATAGATAGAGGAGGTAAGGGGTTGGTATAACTCAAAATGCTTTGAGTGAAGAGGAAGTGGGAGCTTGGGTGGGTTTATATAGGATAGGAGAATGAATTCTTTATTATTTAGGTTTGGGGCACCTCACATTAAACTAATCAAAACCACAAAACAAACCATGGTTTTTGACCATGGTTTTTTCCAAAGGGGAGTGGAAAAAAATATTTTATGAGGCCAATGACCAAAATTCTTAAAATAATAGGGTTGATTATGTGGAGGTGAGTCACACTTTCAAGGAAAACAATTTAAAAAGAAAAAATGTTTTATAAGCCTTGAAGGGTCCACTAAAGATTTGTAAAATAAATCAAACAAATATAAAATCAAATTATTTTAATCTTAAAACATATATTGGACGAAAACAATGTTTATATTATTTTATTACATCCCTATTGGGTCATTATGATGTCATAAAACCCATTATATATTTAAACGGTATTTAATTTTTACCCAAAAATTCGACTGTCTCAGAAAATTATGAAAAATTCACTGTTGGATAATTTTGACATCCTGATTATAAAAATAATATTCATTTTATATAAATAATTTTCTAAATATGTAAATTTTTACTTTTAAAATAAAAAACTGATATTTATAAAAAATTCATGGTTTTTGACAAAAATAGCTTTCAAACCTTAATAAAAATTACAATTGCATTCATAAAATTATATTATAATTTATATTTAAGAAAAATAAATTTAATAGTAATAATAATAAGATTTTATTAAAATATTATTTAATTATAAAATCCATTAATTCATAAAAATATATTTCTTATCCTAATATTATCTAAAAATACTATTTGTGCTTTAAAAACTATTTACAAAGTAACAATATTAAAAAGAATGTATATTCTCTATAAAAGAATAATGTACATAATATTAGTACTAGGGTATTGTTACATAACCCCTTAAAACACCCACATAAGACCTTAGGGTAAGGTGCGCGATGGTGACAGACTCTTGGGGTGGCTTAGATAGCATTGCTCGAGTGACAATCTCTATTAACTTCCACTTCTCTCATAGATAGTTCCACTCGAGCTTAACGTATTCAAGATCAGCTTGGTATTGGTCAAGATTGAAGCCCAATGATGCCACCTCCATTATGATCTCTAAAAAATGGGCTTCGTATGGGGCAAGTCTACTGGATGAGGCCATCGCTTCCTTTGTCTGAGTAAATTGGATTTGTTAAAGCCCTATATTTATACTAATCATGTGATCACGGTTCAACAACTATATTAGAAATGGTCACAATTCTTAACAGTATTTTAAAATCCAAAACATAGGACCAAAAAAAGTGCATACGTTTTACATAACCATAATAATACATTGAAATAGACCAAGAGTAATTTTCATTAATAAATTTTTGGGTCGTTACACCAACACATTGTAAATACCCTTTCCACTATATTACTTTAATAAGGGTAAGTCATATTACTTTGACAATACCCCATGACTTCTAAGTTGATGAAGGGTTGTTATACTAAAAATCCACATTATTAAATTGAATTTGGAAGTATTTTTTTTGTATTTATTCTTATATGGATAGAAAAGTTTTATTCAGTATGAGGTTACTTATGGAATAGTATAAAAGGTCTCGATGCCTCTTATGGTGAATGCATTGGTTATAATATAGTGAATGGTGGGGCCCATAATTATATAGCACTTTGATGAATCGATATGTCTCATAAGATAAAATAGGTTGGGTTTTTGTGTATACTTCTTCCCATAATAAGAAAGTTTCTTATCACAAGGCATTAACAATATGTTTTGATATCTAACATTATATATTACATTATTATGAGATCAATGATTATTGTTATCCATGTTTTCATTTATCCTCATGGATATATAATTCCATTAGTTTAAATTGATTATGGATTAATTTTGTTCATTTATTCACACCATATCACTTATTCCATGTTTATGTTATAAAATATTCCGCTATATGCTACTCCTTACTGAGAATCTGAGCTCATCCTTATTTGTTTTCATTTCCACTAGAAACCTAGAGGAGGACTATTGGATGGTTATGTTTTCACATTGTGTTTATGTTATATATTATGTTTTTAAATTTAATCTATGTATTTATCTAGTATTACAATACTAACAAGTTGTTCGATCCCATGGTACCTCTTGTATCATGTACCAATAATTAAATATAACTACACTACAAAAGGAAGGGATTAGTGATAGGTTTTTTGGTTATAAGTTGTGGTTTAAACCCCTACTACATGGTTTAGTAGTAGTTATGAAAAACACTATGTATTTCATGGTCAGAAATAATTTATCTATGGTTCATCTATTTTAGCAGCGGTATTTATATGCATTGTATTTGGATCATTTTACAGCGGGTTTCAATTAATTTCATGGCGGTTTATTTTTTTAAAAAATTAGCTAAAAATAAAATAGTGGAAATCAATATAACTATTATTAAATAGATTATTATTTTTTAAATATTTAATATATATATATATATAAATTAGATATAAAATAAACTAAAACATAAATTAAAAATAAAATCATTATACATACACCATCATACATTCATAGTCATATATATATAACCTCAATCACTATAACCCGAGTCAACCCATACCTTAGTCAACCCATACCCGAGTCATTAATATATACATATAAAATATATCCAATAATAATAAACCATGGAAAATATATGAGCATACCACAACCTTTGTTTCATTTATCTACCTCCAAATCATATCATAAACTGGAACCGACCACATTATCTCATCAACTAGAACAAAAAAGAAGACAAAAATTAAAACTCAACATAATAAATCAGAATTACAAAAGAATTATTGATCATATTTAAATATACCATAAAAAATAAGAACCATCATGACTTCCTTATAAAGAATGACATGGATCATAATGGTCAACCTCCTACCTAATTTTGGTATTGATCACCAATAATAAAAACCATAGCATTTAAGAAAATAATTGTGAAAGAGAATAGATAGGAAATACATTCAAAATATTGCACATAAAATTTGTTATTTTGTTAATAAAACAAAATAAATGTTAATATAAAATAAATAATATATCATGAAAAACAATTTAAAAACATAAAATTACCTATTTAAGATATAATTAAACACTTGAAACTAAAAAGAGATAAATATATAATAATTTAATCAATTTTTAAATCGATGTGTGGTGTGATTGAAATTTAATTAATAATTTTTAAAGACTGTGATATGGAAGCATGTATTATATTTCAAAAATAATTCAGTGGTGGTTGTCTCATGATTACATGTCAAATTGAGGCCATTTTCTATGGTTTTGATCGTTACACACACATTTTAATTTTTTAAAACATAAAAAACGAATTTACGAGAATTATGAGAAAAACATTACTTGGAATGACATGCCATCGATTAATAAATTTCAAAGTTGAATATTTGGTCATTTTACTTAAATTTAATATCCATACGACACTGTTTTCCTAGTTTTGACCCCTTCATACATGTTTTTAAAGACTTTGGTATCTTTAAAAACTATTTATTGAGTCATTATTAGCACATTGCATATATGATATATGTGTTGTCTTCATGTACATGTTAAAAATAACTCAATGGTAGTTTTATCATGATTAGATGTCAATATGAGGTTGTTTTCTATGGTTTTGACCATTACATGAATGTTTTAGTGTTTTAAAGCACTAAAAATGAATTTATGGTTAAACCATTACTCATAATGACATGCTGTCAATTAATAAATTTTGAAAATCAATATAAGGTTTTCTTCCTCTAATTTCATAACCATATATAATAATTTTACTAGGTTTTACCCCTTAACACATGTTTTTAAAGATTTTAGTATCTTTAAAAACCATTTATTGAGTCATTCCGAGCACACCGCACATCAGATTGATGTGTTTTCTATGAGTACACATCATAAATAATTAAATAGTGATTTTAATATGATTTCACATCAATATGATGTATTTTTCTATTTTTTTAATCATTAAATACATGTTTTAGTGTTTTAAAATAGTGAAAATGCATTTATGGGCATCTTGTGCAAACCGTTACTTGGAATGACATTACGTCAGTTCTTACATTTAAAAAATGAATATATAGTCATTTTACTCTAATTTCATGGACTTTCAATGTTGTTTTCTGGTTTTAAACCTTTGATGCACATTTTTAAAGACTTTGGTATCTTTAAAAACTTTTTATTGAGTTATCCTGAGATCTCTGCATGTTAGATTGTGGTGTTTTCAATGTGTACACATTGAAAATAATTCAATAGTGGTTGTTCCATGATTTAATTTCAATATGATGTCATTTTCTATGGTTATTACTATCAAACACATGTTTTAGTGTTTTAAAACACTAAAACATGGTTACGGGAATCCCTAGAAAACCATTACTTAGAATGAAGTGATGTTGGTTCATACATTTTAAAAATAAATATATGGTTGTATTCCTATGATTTCATGTCTATAAAATATTTTTTTCCTGGTTTGAACCCCTCACACATGTTTTTAAAGACCTTGGTATCTTTAAAAATTGTTTGTTTAGTCATTCTGTGCACACTACAAATCAAATTGATTTTTTTTCTTTGAGTACATGTCAAAAATAATTCAATGGTGGGTTTACTATGATTTCTTGTAAATACAATATCATTTTATATGGTTTTTACTGTTACATGCATATTTTAGTGTTTTATAACACTAAAAATGCATTTACAAACATCTTGGGATAACCATAACTCAAAATGATGTTCCATGAGTTCTAACATTTTAAAAATAAATCTAAGGTCATTTTCATGTGATTTCATGGCCATCCAATGTCATTTGTCTAGTTTTGACCTGCTGACAAACATTTTTAAAGACTTTTTAATCTTTTAAAATGTACTTCACATATACAAAATTGACTAAAAAAGGCCATATTATTTTCAAAATTTAGGATAATGATCCATAATTCATTTTTGACATATATTAATTGACCCCATGTCAATCTGACACACAATGTGGATGGTGTGACTCAAAGTTCATGTTTTCAATATAAAAGTGTTATTTTAGTTTAAAATGTCTATTACATTTTAAAAGTATAGAAAAAAAGATTATATTATTTTCAAAATTTATAAAAATAACCCATAATTCATTTTTGATGTGTAAGAATTGGCCACACCTCAATCAAACACACGAAGTGAGCGGTATGGCTCAAAGTGGGTGTTTTAAATATAAGTGTTACTTTACTTTAAAATGATTATCACATGTCAAAACCAATAAAATGAGTTCATATTGTTTAAAAAATTTATCAAAATGATCCATAATTCATTTTTGACCTGTAGGAATTGAACACACATTAATTTGACACATGATGTAGTCAGCATGACCCAAAGTGCATGTTTTCAATATAAAAGTGTCATTTTAGTTTTATTTATGGAACCTGCTTGTGTTCTTTGTAAATGTGTGAATGATCTATGGAGTTTAGAATTTACCTCATTAAGATGAGCTATAAGGATTAAAATTTCCTCAGGGATTGATCCCGTCATCCTCTAAAATATAGAAACTAAATCATTTTTCATTTCCCACTACCACTGATCCTATGTTTTCCTATAATAGTAATGTTCTTTCACTTTTTCTTTCAACCTTGAAATTTCTCTTTATGTCTCCTAATAAACAAAACTAATTAAACCCCCACTGGGTGTATTAGTAAATGATGATAATTCCTTACCAAATACACTTGATATATTAGGCCCATAACCGATCTCCCATACACACCCAAGATTCATATTCTCTAAAACGATTGCAACTAAATCGTTCTTGGATATCAATGACGACCGTGAAGGGTTCAAATCCCATAATTCTTGAATTTTAACATATTATTAAAATAATATTAACACTTATTTATTAAATTATCTAAAATTTATAATATTATATAATTAATATATTTTTAATTACTATTTAATGTTATTTCATTATTATAAAAACATAATAATGAAAAATAAATTATAACAACAAAAAATCCTTAAAACCAAATAATCGTGGCTAGCTAGATGGATCAAATGACTCCAAATTGGAATTATTTAATCTATATATATGGCCTATTTGTTGTTATAATTTATTTTTCAGTATTATGTTTTTATAGTAATGAAATAAAAATAAATTGTAATGAAAAGTACTTACTCCAACATCATTTGTAGGTTCATTTACAAAAATACCGTTGGGTTTCTTATAAAATTTAAGCCACATCTCCATGTAGCCAACATAGTGACCTAATTCATTATCCTTTATAAAAAAATATATACAAGTTATAAAAAACCTTGACTTATAATAAAATAATATAAATAATAATTGATAAAATAAAACCAAGATTGTTATTTTTCTCAAAAAAATCCGAGAGTCAGCGATATGAGGAATGAAATTTTTTATCAAGATTAAAATTATTTTTTTAGATAATTACTAAAAAATAGAAACATTAATAAAAATTATAATTTTATTATGTTATGTTATTAAGATATAATAAAATATGCAATTACCTCATGAGATTCATCTTTATTAATATCAATAAACATCTTCCATTGCTCATGATAAATGCCTTTAGGTACTTTGTCCTACATTTTTCATGATCTCAGAGATGTCAATAATCTCCATTTTAAATCCCTCCATTTCTTACTCAAAATTTTCAGAGTTCAAGGGAATAAAACAGAGTCAAGGGCATCAAAAAGAAAAAATATTTAGAAATAAAAAACATAAAACTTTATAAGTATATTAATAATTTTAATCATGTATTTTAAATTAGTTTTCAATAAATATTAAATTAATATTACCTTTACTTGATTATCAAAGACCTCATTCATGCTGTGGGAATATTCCTACAATATTTATAATTAAAAAAATATAACTATCTCGTAAGAAATATTCCCAAGAATCTATCCATATATTCCAATAGCATCACTTGTGGGCACCCCAAACTCATCAAATGGAATGATAATCTTAAAGTATTTCAGGTCCCATACATCTTCCGTGTTCATATTTATATCCCTTAAATTGTAATCTTTATTTGTTTGACAAAATCTATAAACAATTAATAAAACATATAGTTTTTTACACAATGACATACAGACAAAAAATGGAAACTCACCAATATCCCCTAGATGGATGGGTGACCAACTTCTCCATCATCGAAGGTGCATTAGATAGTGGGTTACCATCAACATATAATGAAAATTCTAGCTTGCTTGAAGTCTATGGTATAATAAAATCACTCAGATCCATTGAAGTTGATGGTAGTGGTTATGTGCTCTAAGATATTGATCAGCTAGGATCTCATTTTTTTTGTTCTCAACATTCCTGAAATTTAAATGGTTCAAATATTTTAAATGTATAAAAAAGGAAAAAGGAAATTTTTTTTTATAGAAAAACAAAAAATAGAACAATGTATATATGTCCAAAACACTTATAAATGAGAAATTATAATATAGTTTCATTACTAGTTTATACATTTAATTATATCCATCTTCATTATATTCATTTTTATCAACCTAAATTGTGGTGAGTGCTTAATTTTCACCCTCTCTTACAGGTTCTATTGTTTCAATATTATCAGGAAAAATCCGTTCAATGTTTTGTGGTTGATGAGGTTCACTTTCACAAAGTACCAGTTAATCTTCATTTCCCATATCATACAAGTCTCTCTACATTATGTGTAGAAAAACACTCCAACCTTTATATATTTCATCATAAATATAATAAAACATATCCAATTGTGAATCCAAGATAAATGGATCATGCTCTACACATTCATCATTATGAATCAGGAGAGATAAGTTTATAGAAGAAAAATGTAATGAATATTTCATTGTAACCCTATCAATGTTAACCCACTTTCATTTGAATAATAAAAATAAAAATTGACCATGATAGTTTAATTCAGTTATATCAATCATATTTCCATAGTATACCACCTCTAAAAGTGTAAATACACCACTATTTTGATTCTTCAAATTTTCCCCACAATAAATTTTACGAAACATGAATCCATGGATATTATAGGCATAGAATCTCTTAGCCTTACTTAAAGGACCTTGAGACAAAAACTTAAAATAATTTGATATTTAAGTTATATTCTCAATATTCATTATCTAGAAAATAATATATACATTGTAACTTTAAATATATAAAAAATAACTACACATAAATAATATAAATATGAGTATATACATACACGATGGGAGAACCATTTGAAAATCTCCTTATTAAAAACTTTTCTTAATTCCAACTGATTTTTAGCTTGAACCCATAGTCACCTTTTTGAATATACAATATTAATATTGAGTATAACATATCTATGCATATTTTGTAACTCTAATATAGTTAGTGTAAAATCTAAACCATTTCTTATTGGTCATCCAATAATTGGAAATACCGATGACTGACTTTGAGAATGAGAATTAACAGAGATGTCTTCAACACATCTAGCATGATTAAATCTAGTCTCAATCCCATCAAAATACCTAGAAAATAAGTTCAAGAAATATTAGAATATGTAACCTTGAAAAATAGAGACTTATGGTTTTTCTTTATTCCTCACATATAATTTTAAATGACCTAATTACCTGATAAAAAAAATATGAAACATGTTAAAAAAATTTACAAAATAATTTGATAAAATTTATTTCATCAGTGAAAATAATTTTTTTTAATGTACCTATCAATTAGATACATCCATAAATAGTGTATGAGTCCACCATGTTTAGTTTATTCAACCAAATAAATAGTCAAATGATTAATTACTGTGAATAATGTAAGGAAAATAAATGACAAAGTGTTAAAAAAATTATTTCTTAAAGTTTATCAAGATATGTTGGATTCTCTGAAAAAGGTACACAACTAAATTAAAACCAAATTTAATTTTTTAGGTTACATATTATTTAATTCCAATGAAAACAACTACTCCATCAGAATATGTTAGTCATGAATTTTAGATCTATTTAACTTTTTATGATTTAAGTCAATGCACCTTTAAATGTTACTTAAATATCCATCTGTAAGTTTTACTTATTTAAAGTTATAAGGAATATGTCTTTATCATGATTTTTCATTGTAAAAATAGTAGAAGGATACTTTACATTCTCATTTTCCCATAAACTATTATTTATATTCATTGATTTCTAATCATTATGAGCATTAAGGTGATCCTTAGATTTACCTTTCTCATTGAGCAATGTAAAAATTACATTATCATAGATGTTATTCTCAGTATGCATTACATGAAGATTATGATGTATCAAATTAAAATCCTAATAATTATGTTTGAAAAATATACTAATTTTATTTCACTATTGTGTTCCAGCTACTTTAGATATTTTACCTCATACCATTTTCCCCCTTCTTTAAACTGATTAATTTTTCCAAATTCTAAAGTGATATTCATTAATTTTTACAAGAAATATGAACCAGATAAAAACTTTGGTGGCTTTATCATTTAAATATATCCATTTAATTTTGTCTTGTTAAACCTGAGTTTATAAGAACCATTAAGAAATTTATTATTACACATAAAATATGATTTTTTACTATGAGGTAATCATTGAGGTTCAAAATTAAAATTAAAAACTGTACAAGACAAGCCAGTATGAGTGTTCAAACCAGATAAGTTTCCTATTACAAGAAACTCACTAATTTTTTTACATTAAAGGAACATGTATTTTGAATATTTTTCTCATTTAAGCATCATATGTTTCTATTCCATCTTCCCATAATTCTTATAATTTTTGGATTAGAGGTTGAAGGTATACATCAATGTAATTTCCAAGAATTTTCTTTCCAGAAATAATAATAAAAATAATGAAATAATTATTATTTATACACATGCATGGAGGTAGATTATAGGGAATCAAAACAACTATCCAAATGCTATAATTAGTACTTAATGTACCAAAAGTGTTAAAACCATCATAAGAAAATCCCAAACATATATTCCTATTATCTGAAGAAAAATCTAGATATAATGAATCAAACACCTTCCATGATATTGAATATTTTTTATGTATCATTAATCCATCATTGTTACTATCATGAGAATGCCACTTCATGCCATATGTAGTCTTAGTTGTCATGAATAATTCTTTCAAGCAAAATTTTAGAGGAAAGTAATGCAATACTATTGTAGTATTTTTCGTCTTATGTTTCTTCTTGGGGTTGCATCGATTTTTACTCTCATTATTGTTCTTTGAATTATTTATGCTTGTATTACATCTTATGAATTCTTATTTATTGGACTCTTCTCCCCAATAAATCATGAAATCATTAGGGAATTTATGTATCTTTTTATAATAAAGTCTACATTTTTGATGATTTTCTTCATCTTATAGAATGATTCATGGATCTTAGATTCACCAAATTAATTATTAATAAATTATAAAATCATGGAAATTTATTTTTCAATAATTCAACAGATACACTTGATATAATAAAATTTAAATAGAAAAGTAAAACTTTAAATACTCAGAAAACCATTTATACAGTTCTTATTGTCCATATTCAAATAATTCTTAAAAACAATTTTTTTGTCAATGAAGTTCTAAGAAATATTATCCTACTTAAGATAAAATAAAGGTTTTTTTGATCTATTAAAATCTTGGACACTGTATCCTAAAAATCCAAATGCATCATTAATTAGTTTCAAATAGAATTCTCCTCCGGTGGGTCACTTTGTGTTTCATTGATAGGATAGTCATTGTTTTTACATTATATGACATTTGATTCATAATGACTAATCCAACGTACATATAAATTAGGAAAATATTTCATATTCAAATGCTTATATAATTTTTTTATTAATCCATTACTTGAATTTAAAATCAGGATATGAAAAATTTATTCTACCATCCATTGATCAGTTTTCAATTGCATAATCTATTTTTTTTCTAAAACCTTGGCATACCGAGGTGCGTTTTGAGGTAAATTAATAAAAATTTTATATATAGGTATTATATTTTAAATATTATCCCTATAAATTTAAATATGAAGATATAAATGTTTAATTAAATAATAAAATGAAAATTAAATATCACCAAACTTCTTCATTTACTAGGGTAGGGTCTTGATTCAACAAAACAAATTCAACATAAGAATGATTAAATACAACATGAAAAACATAAAAAACATAAAAAACATAAACTACATAAATGAATAAATATTAACCTTAAAAATAATAGGTTTGTATGTCATGAAATAATTTCACTGAATTAAGGAGAGAGGGAAATGGACAGGGGTAGGGGGAATCAGGTCGAGACAGAGGTAGGAGGATGATGGGGTCATGAGTAAAAGGGGGTTAGGGATGTTGCTTCCATTAGAGTTCACAGTTTCCAAGAAAAGGGGAAGAGGGGTTGGTGTTGGGAGAAACCATCGAGGATATGGGGGGAGGTTGCTGTTGGGTCGTAGAGGATGGAAAGAGGGGAGGTGAATTGCCTTTTCAAAAATAATTAACAATTTAAAACAATTATCAATGCAGCGGAAATAAAAAAGGCAAGACACAATTTGATAACGAAGTTCGGCTTAATTCCCAATCCTACGTCTCCGCTCCCAACAAAAACCGTTGAGAGATTTATACGTCAGCTTTCTTTTTAATGGTTGTAGCAAGAAACCCACTAGCCGTTTTAAGGTAGGCTAGAACACCTTCGTACAACTTGCTTTTTATTATGGTTGTAGCAAGAAACCCAATTGAAAGAAAGAATGGAAATGAGAGGTTTGTTTTAATCCAAACCCAATGAAGAACTAAACAAATAAAATAATACAAACACACGGAAGCCTTGAGCACCAAAAGTGTGAGAGCAGCTGATGGAGAGGGAGCTCAAGCTTCAAGGATGGCAATGGATCACAAGAGGCCTTGGAGATTTTTCGTTAGAGCGTCAAGACATCAAAATATTATTCCCTTATGTTCCCGGCATCCATGGTTTCTTATTTATAGGAGAAATACCCATAAACACTTCAATATGGCCGTTGGAGGGCTTCCGGAGCCGTTGGGGGTCAAAAGTACAAGTCTGGTCAAAGCCCAACGACTAGTTTGACTGGGCACACCGGCTGGCTGGTGGTGTCTCACCAGCTGGCCGGTGGTCCACCGGCTGGCCGGTGCTGAGCTCCCGGCTGGCCGGTGGTCCAGACAGAGCAGGCTTTCTGTCTGGGTTCCACCGGCTGGCCGGTGGTCATCCACCGGTTGGCCGATGGCACCAGGCAGTGGGCAAGCCTACTGCCTGGGTCCTCCGGCTGGCCGGTGGGCAAGAATCGTTTGGCCGGTGCCCATACCGGCTGGCTGGTGCGCTAACACCGACTGACCGGTGGCTCTGGCAGAAAGCAATGCTTCTGCCAGAGACCACCGGCTGGCCGGTGGGAATCCACCGGTTGACCGGTGGACTCAGAGAGTCCACTATCAGCCTTCTTGGGCCAACTCCTGGGCAACCTTTTTCCTAGCATCAAAACACTTGAAAACAAGTTAGAACACGATGAGAGTGATTGTGATCATTAAAATCCAAGAGAGAGGGGTACAATAATCTCCCCCTATTTTGATGATCACAATCACAAAAGAGAAAGCTTTAAAAAGGATATGACAATTGAAAACTTAAATAAACAATTTTGGACATGAAAATTTATTAGAGATCATAAATAAATTGAAGAGATGTACCATGTATTGAAAATGATCTTAATCTAAAGAGAATGAGTCATTTTAAAATTGTAACCATATGTCATTTTTAAAAGAAACAAATGAAATAAAAAACTTACCAGTTTTAAAAAAATTTTGAACTTTTAAAATGAGCACTTTAATCAATTGAAATATGAAACTAGTAAATAGAGAAATTTCTCCCCCTTTGGGATTATCAAAATAGGAGGGAAAAAGAAAAAAATGATAGATAAGACAACTTGAAATTTATAAAAGATGAAACGTTACATAGAGAGTTCAAAACACAAATACAAAGACAAGTCAAAAGAGTCAAATATTTAATAGTGCTCATTGAAAAATCATTCCTAACTCTCCCTTAATAAAATCAAAACGTTCAACCGGGAGCGGTTTGGTAAAAATATCAGCTAATTGGAAATCAGTAGAAATGAAGTCCAAAGTGATATCCCCTTTTTGAAAATGGTCACGAAGGAAATGATGCCTTAAGTCTATATGCTTTGTTCTAGAGTGTTGTATTAGATTCTTAGAAATACTAATGGCACTAGTGTTGTCACACCGAATAGGGACATGATCATAGGAAAGGCCATAATCCAAGAGAGTGTGCTGCATCCAAATAATTTGGGCACAACAATTCCCAGCGGCTATGTACTCGGCCTCGGCAGTAGAAAGAGCAACACAGTTTTGCTTCTTGCTACTCCACGATACAAGGGACTTGCCTAGCAGATGACAAGTTCCACTAGTACTCTTTCGATCTAATTGACATCCACCAAAATCAGAATCCGAATATGAAGAAAGTTCGAAAGAAGTATTAGAAGGATAAAATAAACCAATGTTTTTGGATCCTCTTAAATACCTAAAAATCCTTTTGACCGATTTAAAATGAGATTCTTTGGGATTGGCTTGAAAACGAGCACAAAGGCAAACACTGAACATGATGTCAGGATGGATCACAGTTAGGTAAAGTAGACTCCCGATCACACTCCTATAAAGCTTGTTATCAACCGGTTTCCCGACTTCATCTAACGTAAGATTACAGGAAGTACTCACGGGGGTACTAATTTCCTTTACTTGATCCATACCAAAATGACTTAAGAGCTCGTTTGTGTATTTGCCTTGTCTTAGAAAAATACCTTTTGAATTTTGAAAGATTTGAAAACCGAGAAAAAATTTCAATTCCCCCATAAAGCTCATTTCAAATTCTTTTCTCATTAAATCTAAAAAATCAGCACAAAGTGATTCTTTGGTAGAACCAAAGATAATGTCATCGATGTAGATTTGGACGATTAAAATATCTTTTGAAGTGTGTTTTAAAAAGAGGGTACAATCAGCTTGACCCATTTTAAAATCATTTTCTAAAAGGAATTTTGTTAACCGCTCATACCAAGCCCGAGGGGCTTGCTTTAAGCCATATAGAGCCTTGGTTAATTTAAAAACATGATTTGGAAATTTTGGATCTTCAAAACCGAGAGGTTGTTCAACAAAGATTTTTTCTGAAATAAAACCATTTAAAAAGGCGCTTTTAACATCCATTTGAAAAAGTTTGAAATTTAAGTGGGCGACGAAAGCCAACAAGATCCTAATGGATTCTAATCTAGCAACGGGTGCAAAGGTTTCACCATAATCAATTACTTATTCTTGATTATAACCCTTAGCAACTAGGCGAGCCTTGTTCCGGGTTATATTTCCTTGATCATCAAGTTTGTTCCTAAAAACCCATTTAGTGCCAATAATTGGATGATCATTGGGTCTTTCAACAAGAGTCCAAACATCATTTCTAGAGAAGTGATTTAGTTCATCTTGCATTGCAAGAACCCATTTCTCATTATTAATGGCATCATTAATGGTTTGAGGCTCTAGGTGAGAAATGAAGGCTTGATGTTCAACCTCGTTGAGGATTGATCTTCTAGTTTGAGTACCATCTTGAAGATCACCTATAAACTTTTCTAAAGGATGGTCTCTAGAAGGTTTCCAAACCTTAGGCAAGGTGGAAGGCAAAGAAGGTTCATGATCATCATCCTTCTTGAGAGGAGAAGAGGAATCATTTAATTCAAGTTTATCAAGCTTATCTTCAACATCTTCAATGACCGGATGGGGTTTTGGAAGATTTTCATCAAACTTGACATGAGATGATTCTTCGATGGTTTTTGAACGTTTGTTGAAGACATGATAGGCTTTGCTTGAGTTGGAGTACCCAAGAAAAATACCTTCATTGGATTTGACATCAAATTTCCCCAGGTTATCTTTTGTGTTAAGGATAAAGCATTTACAACCAAACACTTTAAAATAACCAACTTTGGGAAATTTTCCTTTCCAAAGTTCATAGGGGGTTTTCTTAAGAAGGGGTCTTACAAGGACTCTATTGATAGTATAACAAGAAGTGTTAACTGCCTCGGCCCATAAAAATTGAGGGAGGTTGAATTCATTAAGGAGGGTTCGAGCAATTTCTTGGAGAGTTCGGTTTCTCCTTTCAACCACTCCATTTTGTTGTGGAGTCCTAGGGGCAGAGAAAGTGTGATTGTATCCTTGAGAGGAACACAATTCATCGAATTATTTGTTCTCGAATTCACCTCCATGGTCACTACGGAGCGATATAATTTTATATCCTTTTTCGTTTTCTACTTTCCTAGAGAATTTCAAAAAGGTTCTACAAGCATCATTTTTATGAGCTAAAAAGAAAACCCAAGTGAAACGAGAAAAGTCATCTACTAGGACAAAGGTATAGGATTTTCCACCTAGACTTGCTACAGGGGTAGGACCAAAAAGATCAAGATGTAGGAGCTCAAGAGATTTTGAAGTGGACACTTCCTTCTTAGATTTGAAAGAAGACTTGTGTTGCTTGCCAAGTTGGCATGGCTCACAAATCAAATATTTCTTAAACTTAAGTTTAGGAAGGTCACGGAAGAGCTTGTTCTTATTAAGCTTTAGAAGTGAATGAGAGCTACAATGCCCCAACCTTCTATGCCAAAGCCAAGACTCATTGTCAAGAGAACTTAAACATTTAAAATTTTGGCTAGCTAAAGACTTTAAATCAATAATGTAAACATTTTGAAAACGGGAAGCAGAAAATATCAATTTGTTTTGAAAATCAAACACATTTCATAAATCATTTTGAAAATTCACCGAAAAAACCACTATCACAAAGTTGAATAATGCTAATTATATTATGTTTTAAACCTTTAACAAATAAAACATCTTTAATTAAAGAGGTGCTACCAAATCCAATGGTACCTATTCCGACGATCTTGCTTTTTGAATTGTCACCGAAGGTGACGTATCCTCCATCGAATTCTTCAAGGGAGTTGAACTCGGAGGGATCGCCACACATGTGCCTCAAGCATCCGTTGTCGAGATACCATGTGCCTTTCGTAGTCCTACTTCTTTGGTGTTTATCCTACAAAATCAAGAGAGAATAGATTTTGGTACCCATATAAGTTTGGGTCCGGAAAGATTAGCTAAAAGAGACTTTTGAACCCATATTTTTCTAGAGGGTTGCCATCTAAAATACTCATCCGAGTAGGTAATGGTTTTGGTGATTCCATACCTTGCATTCTTACAATCACATTCATAAATCATGTGCCCGGTCTTTTTACAATAATTACAAAATTTATATTGAGAGCTCCCCCTTACAAAAGTAGTGGGTGCTCTAGAAGAAGTGGCTTGTTTGTTAAAGCCAAGTCCATGTGTTGTTCTAGCCGAATGCTGAGAACCTAGTAATTTGGTCAAATTTTGTTCACCTTGGGTGAACTTGGCAAGAGACTCCCTTAGATCTTTAATGGTTTAATTCAAAGAATCAACATTTGGAATATCTTGGATCTTAAGGGTAAGTTCCTCATTCTTTTTGAGAAGTTGTTCTTTTTCAGAAATGAGAATTTTATTTTTCTTTTTCAAAGCCATAAATTTAGAGGTAAGTTCGTGAAAAACTTCCTCTAATTGATCTCTCTCATTTTGGAGATCTTCATAGGACATGTCATTATTGAAAGAGGAAGATGAGGAAGAGGAGTCGGAAGAAGATACCTCATCAAATGCCATTAGGCATTGTTCACCTTCATCGCTTGAGTAGCTTGAAGACATGGAGTCATCACTTGAACTCCATGTGGATACTTTGAAAGCCTTCTTATTTTTCTTTTATTTTAACCTTTTCTTGAAAATGGAGCACTCCGGTTTGATGTGGCCTTTCTTTCCACATTCAAAGCATGTAACTTCATTCTCCGCTTTGGGCTCTTCCTTTCGTGCCCTTCGAAAGTTCTTCTTTTTCTTCATGAATTTGCTCATTTTTCTTGCAAGTTGAGCAATCTCGGATTATCTATCAGCGGAGGAGCTTTCTTCCTTTGCTTTGAAAGCAATGTTCTTTTTCTCCTTGAAGGTTTTACCTTCTTTATTGGCTTTCCTCTTCATGGTGATCTCGTAGGTCATGAGTGATCCAATGAGCTCTTCAACCGGCATTTTCTTGACAACTTTTGCTTCTTGAATTGCGGTCACCTTTGGTGCCCATGAGCTTGGTAGGACCCAAAGAATCTTCTTTACCATAATTTCTGCAGAAACATCCTCACCAAGAGATTTTCTTCCATTGAAAACGTCAGTAAAACGAGTAAACATTTCAGTAATTGATTAGTGTGGGTGCATGGTGAAACTTTCAAAATCTTGGCGATACATGTCTAATCTAGTGTCTTTGACTTTGTTAGTGCCCTCATGGGTTACTTATAAAAGTTTCCAAATTTCATAAGAAGAGGAGCAAGTAGAAACACGGTTGAATTCATTATGGTCTAGCCCACAATGAAGAGAATTCATGGCTTTTCCATCAAGCTCAAAATTGGCAATGTCTTCGGGGGTCCATTTGGACTCATCCTTGTTAGATAAAGTATAGCCTTGCATTAAAATCCTATAGATAGGATAACCAATGCTTCTAAGAAAAGTAATCATGCGAGTTTTCCAATAAGTGTAATCGGTTCCATCAAAGAATGGAGCCCGAGTCATAGAATACCCTTCGGGAGCATGCGAGGAATTAGCCATCACTAAGGATCTTAAGTTTGTAACCGGTTAAGGTATTACACAAACGCTTCCTCTGATACCAAATGTTGGGTCGTAGAGGATGGAAAAAGGGGGGGTGAATTGCCTTTTCAAAAATAATTAACAATTTAAAACAATTATCAATGCAGCGGAAATAAAAAAGGCAAGACACAATTTGATAACGAAGTTCGGCTTAATTCCCAAGCCTACGTCTCCGCTCCCAACAAGAACCGTTGAGAGATTTATACGTTAGCTTGATTTTTAATGGTTGTAGCAAGAAACCCACTAGCCGTTTTAAGGTAGGCTAGAACACCTTCGTACAACTTGATTTTTTATTATGGTTGTAGCAAGAAACCCAATTGAAAGAAAGAATGGAAATGAGAGGTTTGTTTTAATCCAAACCCAATGAATAACTAAACAAATAAAATAATACAAATACACGGAAGCCTTGAGTGCCAAAAGTGTGAGAGCAGCTGATGGAGAGGGAGCTCAAGCTTCAAGGATGGCAATGGATCACAAGAGGCCTTGGAGATTTGTCGTTAGAGCGTCAAGACATCAAAATATTATTCCCTTATGTTCCCGTCATCCATGGTTTCTTATTTATAGGAGAAATACCCATAAACACTTCAATATGGCCGTTGGAGGGCTTCCGGAGCCGTTGGGGGTCAAAATTACAAGTCTGGTCAAAGACCAACGACTAGTTTGACTGGGCACACCGGCTGGCCGGTGGTGTCTCACCAGCTGGCCGGTGGTCCACCGGCTGGCCGGTGCTGAGCTCCCGGCTGGCCGGTGGTCCAGACAGAGCAGGCTTTCTGTCTGGGTTCCACCGGTTGGCCGGTGGCACCAGGCAGTGGGAAAGCCTACTGCCTAGGTCCTCCGGCTGGCCGGTGGGCAAGAACCGTTTGGCCGGTGCCCATACCGGCTGGCCGGTGCGCTAACACCGGCTGACCAGTGGGAATCCACCGGTTGGCCGGTGGACTCAGAGAGTCCACTATCAGCCTTCTTGGGCCAACTCCTGGGCAACCTTTTTCCTAGCATCAAAACACTTGAAAACAAGTTATAACACGATGAGAGTGATTGTGATCATTAAAATCCAAGAGAGAGGGGTACAACAGTTGCTGTATGGTTATCATCAGGGAGTAAGGGGGTCTGGGTCATGGGCATTGGATGGGGGGGGAGGGGTAGTATTCGTCAGGTAGAATGGGTTGGGGTCATGAGGTTTAGAGGATGGGGAGGGGTGGTCCTCATTAGGGAGTAGGGGGATAAAGTCTAAGGGGATCTGGGGGACAAGGGGAATTTGTGGGGGGAGAGGGGTTAAATTTGGGTATATTTTAAAGATTTAATGACAATTTAGAAAAAACCTATGCAAAATATAAAAATAAAAAAATATAGAAGAAATTATATTAAATCACCACTATATTATAAATTATATTTAATATAATTTGTTTATAGGAATTTATAATAACTACCACTAATAAAAAACCGCTAATACCTCTTTTTTTAGTGCTACCATATCTAGGTTTTTGGAGTCTGGGTTATTATAAAATACACTCATAACATTATGATAACTATGGAAGAGTGGGATTGCCTAGAGGATTATGAGTTTGTAGTGACACATGTACCAATGAGGACACATTGTGAGGGAAATTAGAAAGAATATTTTGGAGATAATATAATTTATAATATCATGGATTCTTCTAATCTACTTAAGATTTTCTCACCAACTCCATGTGCTTAGGTCAACAACAATTCACTTGAAATTCCCACCGATGCTAACATTACTCTTAGACTATGAGTACTCACTGAGAATATGGAGCATAAATTGAGATAGAAACCAGTATATTTACCTATTTTGGTGTTCATTGATGAAAAATAATTGGGATACATTGTCAACCCAAATACTCTATTGAAATATTTTATAGATACAATTTTATCATTATGGTAGTCTGGTACAAACATTTTTTTCTAAGACACATTCAAAGAGGAAAATTCTTGATCTTTATACTGATGTACTTTATCCAAAATCCCATTATCTAGTGATTTTCCTTTACATGAGGTTTAATCACCTCTTTTTAATATAGTTTATTTTTATTTCATTCCCCCATCTATTTTTATGACTAGTTTCCTTTGATTCATCCTGTTCATAGTAGGATTAATATCTTCTTTGTGGATGCATGATACACTATTACTGATGAAGAAGTAGATGCGTGCTATACATTTACATTCAATCATCGTGGATTTTCCTCCTCATCTAGTTAAATATGAAGTAAAATTAGTACTCAATGGATGGAAACTCAGCATTAGTTAGTTTTTCTTTTTCTATATTTAGTTTTATTTCATTTAGTTTTAGGTAATAAAATGGAAGGTATTTACCTGTAACTATTTTATCTTGACACTAAAGTGGATTTTGAATTTATCATATATATATATATATATTATCTACATTTTAATCCTATTATAGTATAAGTTCTTTGATATTATTTGAGTATGAATTGTATATGTATAGATTTTATGATTACATCATTTGTAGATCTTTATTGGATATAGGGAATGTCTCCACATATATATATATTTTCTCAAGGAATTTTATTATATTTTATTTATAATTACAAAAACATCATGTAAAATAACTAATTAAAAAATAAAAATATGAAAAACTAACATTCTATCCATTGTTGAACCCACATGAAAACTGTTGTACTTCTATAGTAACACAGTCAGGGACATACCACTTTTTTTCCCAAACAGTCTAAGCACATGATCTATGGTTGAAATTATTTAATTATTGATACCATTATTTAGATAATTTCTAATAGTATTCCATTATTTAATTTTTTTTATTGAAACTTTTTTATTTTTGAGACAATTATTTTCACTCATGCTCATTTATGTTGTCCAAAATTTCATTTCTATACTCGTGTGGACTCTAGAACATGTTTCATCATTCCCTATTTCTATTTTTATTAAGGAAATATTGGCCATGTTATGTATTATATGACTTTCCATTTTTTCATCAAAGTGATATAAATTTTGAAAAGTTTTACAGAAATGACTAAGGATTTTTTTGTTTTATTTATCCCCCTTGGCCTACTGATCCACCCTTTTATTTATTTCCATTGGGTAGAACTTAGAATCCATGAATAATTTTTTTTAGAATGATCCCATAGTCGATACCCTTCCTTATACATATCTTGAATATTTTATGATGTTTTTAATCTTAGCATAGAAGAGAGAGTTATTCACAAAGAGGGTTGTTTGAGGTCTAGTGAGTCATTTGATTCACATGGATAACATTTATCTCACCTTGTTATTTATTATATTTTTTCACTGAATATCAATTAATTTAATGCATATTTTGATATGGGAATATAGATTATTTTTTTTTCCAAAAATGAGAACACTTTTCGTTATTATATGGTAACCCTCACCTTTAGGGATACCTATAAAAGTGATAACCCATTACTCCAGGAGAAAGGGAGTTTTTATATAACCTAATTTCACTAAGATTCTATGGATTTTGAGCTAACCATATACTTTTCTTTATATTAGTGTTAGATATATATTTCATGGGGGTTTGGAGTTGATACTCACTTATTTATCTATCCATTATATTTTAGTGAGTTGTGTTACTAAAAAATGGGATAAAAGTAAGGAGAATAAGAGGAAGAAAAATAAAAAAATAGGCACGAAAAACATAAATTTTTTCAGTTGGAAATTTCATTATCATTTTCTTATGGTAAAGAAATGTTTTAAGTATGGGGGATTGAGTTTTTAAGGGAAACATTTGGATTAATATTTATCATGCATATATTTCAAGATTAAACCCTAATTTCCCCCTTAAAATATCATTTTTCATGACTCACCATCCCATAGACTTAGAGATCATTTTAACATAATGTGAAGTCCCAAAAATTAGTTCATTATTTTTATTTCCAATAGTATATATGTGAAATTTATGCCAAACATATGGTAAGAATTCATGTGTATGAGAATTGAGCATAGATTTGATCATAAATTGTTTTGAGTGATGAGAGTGATGGTAAGGCAGGACACATGATATATGGGTGTAGATGCTTATTTTTGGAAATAATACGAGTAGAAGGGAAATTATTTTTAAAAATTGAGATTTTAAATGAAGAATGATATTTTTTGGGTAAAATGACTTAATTTTTTTGAACTTATGATTTTGTTTTTCTACTTTGAAAAAGGGTGTATTTGTGTGTTGATTTTGATTATTTTTACCATGAGTGAAAAATTTTAAGTATGGAGAATTTGACGCACGTGGAAATTACTAAATTTTTATAAAATTATAACTTAGTTTTAATAAATTAGTTTAACTACTTTTATATTTTTTTGGTTCTTTTTTGCAGTTTTTTCTGTGTTTTAGTTGTTTTTTTTAATTTTTAGTTAAGTATATATTAATATTTGTAATTTATTATTATTATTTGTTTATATTAATTATATATATTATTATAAAATATTATTTAACATTATATTATTATTAACAGTAGTTTCATGAATATTAGTATTATTATTAATTTATTATATTAACATTTATTAGTAGTAGTATTATGTTTTTATTATGAGTTTAATTTAACCCAATTATATATAATAATATATATAATTGAATGTATATATATAATCTCAACTAATTAGTTATATTATTATTATTAAAATATTAGATAATTTTATATTTTAAAGTTTGAATTAAAAGAAAACTTGTTTTTCATGCTAGTGTTACACATGTGAGGAGATCTCCTCCTTCATCTTTGAGATCAACCACTTCTTCTTTCTCTAGGAATAAAAACCTAGAAATGACCAATATCACCCATCTTCTTCCATTGGGGATCCTTCTCATAGGACATATCAGACCCCAAAACGACCTCCATCCTATGTCAGCAACCCACTCCTGCTTCTCTTGGCCTCCTCTAGTTTGTAACTTCAACCGACCTATATCCCTTTATGTAACGGATCAACACCATACACAAGAAAAAATATCATCTTCCATTACCCCACAACATCCATCATTATCACTTCTACCAATAATTCATTTTTGTGAATAAAACAATCTAGTTCACACCTCCCTTCACAGTACCTCATCTGTAATCCTTGCATTAACTTTAAATAGCGATATCTATTCTTTTTTGTGTGTGTCTTATATGTTTGATGGATAGATAATTATTACAATGAATAATTATGATGAAAATGATGGTGTTTGTGTACCATTATTTTTGAACCTTAATTTATTTCCAATTGAATTACTTTTTTGGTTGATTTTTTAATTAAATTATATCTTCATGTGATTTAATTAATATGATATTTTTACTAATGATTTGGTGCCTATTTTTGGGATACCTAATAAGTAATCATTGGTGGGAGAACATTAGAGAATTTATTTATTTGGAATGTGATTTTTATATGGGATAATCATAAATCTCACATGATCAAATTTAGAATGAGTAATTATATTAATTGAAAAATTAACATTTTGTGTTATTTATCTTCACACCCGCATAAGTGATACCTAAAAAGTAATTGTATGTGAGGGATACCAACATAGATATATATCCAAACATTGTGATAAATGAGTCTTGATATTTTGATAAGTTATTTGATACTAAAATGTATCATTAATTGATTATATTATCATGTAACATGACATTGAATAATTTTTGAAAATATTAGAATACAATATAATATCAAAGAATGAGACTTGAAAGAATTTTAATTAAATTTTCAATTAGTGATAATTAAATGAATACATATTATTATAAGGGAATGAAAGACTATAATCACATTCACTTTAAATAGAGTAAAAAATATGACATTTTCATCTCCACTTTTCTCTCTCAATTAGATTAGTTTTAGTTTATTTATATTGTTTTTTTGAACTTTCAGTTTTTCATCACATTAAAAATTCATCGACCAAAATATTATTTTAATAGGAAATTAATGGTTTCTAAAAACATTATATGAATGATATTGGACCTACTTACAATACAATAATAGTTAAAAGTTTATAAATTTATAAATTTAGCATGCTGTGACAACATGTATCAGTCACTTACCAACGGGACAAAAAATTCCAGAGTAATTATATGAAATTAAGCAGTATTTTCTATGTCCTATAGTTTTTTTTCCACTTGTCTTAGGGAAATCAATAATAATATATATTACTACCCTAAAGTTCTCCCCAAGATCCCTCATAGACCAAAATAATATTTATTTTAGAGATAATATTCTGTACTACCTCAATCACATGATGCTAGATAATGAGGTCAGACAATATCCTATTGAGAAGCACTTTCTTTCCTTGATCTTCATAGTTTATAAGTTATGCCATTAAATTTATCATCATGAGATCCAACTAATATCTCAAATCAAACCACTGAAGTAAATCCTCAACAATCCCATGTTGATCAGATGATTGGCTTGGTGGGTAGTGATCCTTTAGTAGTTTAACATCAGGTTCTTCCCTCAAAAGACCATCAAGGGGAAAATGTTGGCAGACTTTCTTACCACACACTTGACCCTAGATGAGTTTCCCCTAGATACGAAGTTTCAAAATGAGGCCATTCTATCCATCAATGAAGCACATCCATATTGGTAGATTCACTTTGATGGTGCCTTCTGATGCTCGACTAGAAGAAGGATGGACAACCCTAAAATCAAAAGAGTCAACATTAGAGTTGTCTTCATCACTCATTTAAAGGACGTCCTTACATACTCATTCCTCCTTTCATATGGGTGCACTGACAATGAGGGTGAATATAAATCCCTCATCACCAGTATCAAGTTGTCCCTTGATATCCTGATTCATAAGTTTCACATGAAAGGTTACTCTAAGATAGCCATTAACCATATCATCAGTGAATATATTATCATTAAGAAAGATCTCATCCCATTTATTTAGTGAACCTATGAGTTGATGGCCATATTTCCCTCAAAGTCAAAGGTATACTACTAGAAATTTGGGTTATATCCACGAATCTATAGCTATAAGATGGAAAAAAACTTCTATTAGTGGCCTATATCCATGAACAATAAATACTCATGGCTACAGGGGACCTATAGACATGGGAAAACCCTGATCATGGCTATAGGTTTTCTTGAACTAGCATGGGAAGGGCACAAGAATGACCCTATAGCCATGGTCAGGGTATACCCATGGCTATATGTGACTTATAACCACATGATGATACTCCCATGAATATGAACCCCCAAGACTAGGACCCTATAGACATAAGACAATGTGCTTGTGAATATACGGGACCTATATCCATGGGAAGACCATAACTGTGGCTATAGAGTTCTTATAGCCACATCCACTTCAACCTATGACTATAGGCCTTACACTAAAACAACACTCTAATTAATTAAATAATAACAAAAATATTTATTTATAAATTTTTAAATATATATATATATATATAAATTTAATAGATGTGTTAGAAGAGTGGTAAAAACACTTAGTCTACTAACATGAGATCTGGGTTCGAAACCCATTGAGCTTTATTTTTTTACTACCTTATAGCCATGGGTGGTATTCCATAGATATAGGTCAGAGCTATATCCATGGACCTTTTCCTATGGATATTGGGTGTATATGTGGACCTATCTCAACATATAATCCTATTTCCATAGACCATGACTATTACTATAGTTCATAGGCCTATAGCCATACCAATAGCCTCCATGTGTAGCTAGAATATGGATATAACCAATATCCATGGTCATACGGTCTATAATCATGGTCATGGACTATGGATATAAACCAATTTTCCATTAGTGGAATATCATGTCCCATAATCTCAGAATGATCAGGCAGATAACCTTGTAAACTTGACATCACCCCTTACTGACCTGGACTAGGATGGCATGATCATCCACATGACACATTAGAAATTTATTTCTCCCATAATTCTTAGTGAATAAGGTTGGTAGGTTAATAATCTAAGTGTTTTCACTTCCTAAGTAGGACCCATAGATTCCCATGTTGTAGAATAAGGGTCTAGTTGGGTAGATCCATTGATCAAGTGCCTCTAACATGGAACACTACCATCAAGTCAAGCCGTGTAAGAATATATCTATAGAAGATCATCAAAATTTTCCGTATGTGATGGGAAAAACTTA
The DNA here is from genome assembly GCA_963277665.1 of Viscum album. NCBI lineage: Eukaryota > Viridiplantae > Streptophyta > Magnoliopsida > Santalales > Viscaceae > Viscum > Viscum album. The sequence continues at coordinate 1,259,608,662 of OY728132.1, read as the reverse complement.
AACTGGGTCCTCTACTAATGTATCTTTAATGGAATCCTTATTCAATGCATCTAGGTAAAGAAAATTCCTCAGGATCTATAAGAGGTTCACATTGGGTCATGTGGAGCTTACCAATAAGGATTGAAGCTCTGTCACCAGATTCTAATAGTGCGTTAATTTTGGCTTACCATGGCTTGTGACTACATAAAATTCACCCAGAAGTTCCATGCATGAAATATCCATTCCAACTTCATGCATTAACCTCCATAGCTTCTCTATACTACTAGGTAATCTTGGCCCTTTTCCACATGGGAAATTGACATCATGGGTCCCTACCCTTTAATAAAAGAAAAACATTTTAGGTTCATACTTATTGACACTGATTTATTTTCAAAGTGGACCAAATCCTTTCTCCTCAAGGAGGTCAAGACTAGAAGTTCATGAAATCCCACATCATTTATTAGTTTAATATTCCTCAAACTATTCTCACAGAAAATATAACTAACTTATGAGTTGTTGAGTTTAAGAAATCCTATGACAAGTATAACATTCCATCTAACCATACTTCTCGCTATCATGAATGGGTGAATGTATATATTGAGTCATTTAATAAAGTCCTCTATGACATTTTTTTGATGATGGTGGATGAGAAAAAAGATATATGGTTTGAAAATATCTCCAATAACCCAAGGGAATATTTGATGATGAATCATACTTCCACCTAGGAAACTCTTTACTCCTTGGTGCATAGAACTGAAATAGTTTTTAATAATGAGGTTTAACTACCATCTCTTTGGATAAATGTCTATGATCAGTTGAAAGGTCCTAATTCTAACTAAACAAATTGTAATCCTTTAAAAAATAGACTTCAATCACTACATAATCTTGAGGTCCACCAAAATTTAGTGACCCTAGAATTCAGAAAGAAGGTTCACATTCTCTTCTTCTTATAGGGTGACTTGGTTTTGACCTTAAGAATACTAATAATACCTAAAAGGAAACTACCTAAGTTGAATCCCAAATGGTAGGGACACTTATCTGTTTACAAGGTTTGCTCTAATGGTGCATACTCATTGATTTTCAAGGATGGATAACGCATCAAACCCTCACCAACATGAGGTTACTCAAGAATTACTTCATATAACTTCTTGTTGGGTTCACATAAGTCCAATATATATGACTATAAATTAAATATAATATAGTATATTATTCATTAATTTAAACTACTCAAAATGTGTATTTATCACATGAATCTAAAATATATGGCACATAGGTCCCAGTTTCTTAACCTTAAACTATAAATTTTAGGACGTTTTTTATGAATTTTAAACTATAAAATTGGGTTAGAATCCTCACTCGAGAGAACTACCCCTCCTTTGGTGTTGTTCACCTTGCACACTATTCCCTAAAAACCATGTGTGTATTGATTCCCATTTAATGGGATATATAGTGATGCCCATATCTTCTACCCCAAGACCAAACACAAGTCTCATATCACCCCCAACTCATATTGGTGTCCATCATCTCTGTTGGGTTCCCATTTTACCCACCCAATAATGAGATGGTGTCTCTCACTAAGGATATGAACTAAGCTATATGAACTTAAACTTAATCTACTTGGCATAAGAATCATGACCTTAAAATATGTGTGTTTTCCCATGATATGGTCCTCAATTTGCCATAGGCTTCCAAAGTACTTTGGATTCACTTATGTCCCCATTTTTTTCCAACCATCTCACCCCCGTTCTTAGTTGCACAACATTAAATGGAATGTTCCATACTCTAAGATCTAAGAACTTAAAATGGTAGTATCCCATGGTCTATACTATATTTAATTAATCTATGAAGAATCAAAGACAAATCTGGTAGTCCCTAAGGCATGATCAAACATTTTACCATGCCTCTTATAGGTCTAATACTCCATCTAACCCAGTATACCCTGTCGATATACCCAATGCACAATGATGTATCCCTAGGGTTCTTGGGACTCCCCTCAAGCATTCTTCTTTCCTTCATGTACACACTTAATGTATCTAATTTTTAAATTTGCTCATCAACCTTTCATTTCTAAATGGACTCCTCTATGGTGATGAAACATTTCCCCATAGCCTAACTTCCATCTAATTTACACATCTTAGAGGAATCTTTCTTAGTAGAAACATAACATATTTCATGTTTTAGATGTTTTAAGTGGTCAAAAATAAAATTTTCACCCCCATTTTTGATGTCATGGTAGCGGAATCCATGTTTTGGACATGGTCAATGGTTATCCCCATCCTATATGTCACCTCCTTTACAGTTCAGATTTTAGAATTCATGATTTTTTTATTTCACCCCTTGCTCAATTAGAGTCTTAACACCCTTGGTGTTACCCTCTCATATGTTTTGGTGTGTTGGTAAAGTGAACTAATCACATATAATAACCCAAAATTTTTTCCCATCTTCAAGGGTTTCCATAATTTTCAATGTAGCATTTCGACCCTAATCCATCAATCCCTATCCGACACTCTAAAGTGATATAGGTAACCTTATGTTACCCTTTATTTCTCACATTGAGCATGAATAATGTGAGATTATGTGTTTTAGTTGGTTGACCCATTAAAGTGATTGAGATGACCCACATAGTCTTGCTAAATGACTTTAAATTGTGTAGGCCCTATATCATCCTCACCATACGAAATTATACTATGTGATCACTTTCCTTACTATATGTCATTAAACTACACAACAACATCCCTATCACATGAATTAAAACTATATGATGTCTTGTTCCTTCACGTGAGAGGAAACTTTCTATCCAATTTTGGTCTCCTACCATTCCACTCCCTTAGTATTACTCATATACTACACCCTCTATAGAAGTATGTGGGTGTTGATTATCTCTTTATAGTATATATAGTGATGTATAGATTCCACATACTAAACATAACCTTAAACTCAAACTCCATTATTTCATGAAACCCATGATTCTCTTTTGACTCAAGTTAAGCCCCCATTTCTCAACTATCTCTAGGATGATACCCCTTTCCTTGTGTATGAGCCTGATCTACTCATAGGACTCTTAAAAACTATGTGTGACTTAATTCTTGTCATTAAGGGATATGTAGTGATTCCTATATCTCCTACCCCAGTCCTAGACACAACTTCCATATCCATACTTTTTTCTTTGGTTTTGAGGCCATTTGTAACACCCCAGGTAAATAAAGAATATTACATTTTCATATTTATCCATATTTGTGAATAAAATATTAATATGACTTTAAAGGGGACGCTAAGCTCGATGGCGTACCCAACACGCAACAACGAGTTTCTTGGGAATCTTACGTTGCACTCTAATAATAAAATAATATTATTTTAAATGGTAGTTAACATGTAGCCGTTGTGTTGGCGGGAATGGATGGAAATAACTAAAATATGATTATATATGTTTTTAAATGTTTTTACATTTATCCAATAAAAGACAAAGGCTTAAAATACGGAAACAATTCAATTTTAGGCGTATATGCCCTAGTTTTCACTAAAGGATCATTTATCGCCTTTTGATGGAGAACTGTCATTAAAAATATAGTTTTGTTCACTATTATACATCCTTTTGGACCAAATAAAACTCTTCTTAAGAATTGGGACATCAAAATTTACTTTGTGTAAATTTTTGGTATCTTTCCAATAAAGTTCATTTTTTTTAATGAATAGTGTAAAATGTTATATTTTAATTCAAAACCTCTTTTTAATCTAATTTATTTATATGATTAGATTATCTTTTGAATTGATTTTAAAGTGAAATTAGAATATATTTTTACCATTTAATCCAATGGTGGTCATTGGAATCAATTTCACTTTGAAATTAGACTTAAACTGGTGTCAATCTTTTGATACTTATTGTTTTATAAAAACACGCTATTTGCTCTGACAGCGGGAATTAATTATTAAATTAATTAATGTGACTTATATGTTTTGAATTTTGTAAAATAGACTTCATTTTTGAATTCGGAATATCAAATATAGCTTAGGGTGAAGTTTTGGGATTTTTCTGAAAAACTTCAATTTTTGATGAATAGTGAAACCACTAAGTGGTACTTATAAAAACTAATTTTTCCGTTTAAATGAAATTTTGCCATCTTTGTGTTTTGAATTTCAAAAATCCGACATACATGGTTTTCATTAAGAAGTAAAATGTGGTTCAATGGGATAAAAATAATTTTTTGGTGAATAGTAACTTATTAAGTTTTTAATCGCGATTAGAGGTAATTAGTGTAGTTTAAGGTAAAAATAATGTTTTAATAATATGAAATGAACTTGACACATGTCTTACCCTAATTGGTTGTGTCATGGCCGACCAATACAAGCTATGGGTCAACTTGGGGACCCCATGGATCCACTTTGGTTGGGAAATGACATAAATAACTTTTTATTTAATTTAAAAGTAAAAATGACACAAACATAATATGTTTTACGAAAACAATTTTTACATGGGGTTATAAAGATCAGATTTTAGATTATAAATACTCATTGGAAATCTAAAAAGATTTACTACATCATAGTATTTTTTGTATAATTTTTAGACATTAAATAAATTAAATTATTTATGACATCATGATGATGCAGCGATGACCTCATTATTTAACGATTTAAATAAAATGGAAAGATAATGTAAAATCTATGAACTAAACATGTCCAAAACTTATTGGATGAGTGGATTTAGAAGCCTTATCACCTTATCCACGAATTATATCAATTTGGGACCTTTTAAAACCGAAACACATTTTCAAATAAAGTAATATTTCTTACTTTCCAAAAGTGCCCCTCCTCTCCTCTTATAAAAGGCCCCCACCTCTACCTCATTTCACACACTCCTCAAGCCTTTGTCTCGGCCAACCCCTGCCCATTTACTCTCTACACATCCCTCTCCTCATCCTAGAGGATTCCCTTTGGGCATAATCCTTTCAAAGGAAGCCTTTAGGCTCAAATCAAAAGGAGTTACACTTTTAAAGGTAATTCATTCTCTCATGTTCATTTGTTTTATTTTGCTTCTCCAACCCCCTAAACTCTTTTTATTTATTTCTTTTGTAACAAAACAAGTATCTTCAATATACTAGGATGTTGTTATAAGATTTATTCGAGCTAAACTCTCACACAACTACATCAAATGGTTAAAGAACATACGGTTTCCGTGGATGGCGAAATTCTGCCTCCCGAAATGATGATTGTTCAATACTCATTTAACACCTTCAAAGGTGGCCATTATGATGTCACTATTTTTATATATGATATATAATATGTTTATGTTTTCCTTAAGCTTCTATTTTTTTTTTCATTTTTGGCAGACCTTTATGGTTTCCATTATGGGTAAACGCGATATCTTCATTTAAGGAAGTGGGGACTACCGCCCCTCAAAGTGATTTGATTCGTTAAATAACATATGTGGGACGTATAAAGGATGGAACTATGATATTATATATGATATTATACTGGAATTATAATATACCTTTATATAATAATTATTCCATTCAATAAAATACGAAATAGAAATGAAAGCAGCGTTCATGCGTACGTACGGCTTACCATCTCCATGAACGGTGCATTTCATTTCTTACCTCTAAATGATTATGTAATGTTATAAATGCATGAATTTACTGGATATATATGACATATATGATATCTACATCATGAATAAAATTTTGGATATAATAAACATTTGGCCACACGAACAACATGTAATTGTAAGAAGTCCACTTTCGACTTAAGAACCAAATATCGACAAAACAAACATTATTAACTTAAATGATTACATAATGTTTATAACCTGGAAATAAGTGATATAAAAGGAATAATGAACTTGAAAAAGGTTATTAAGCAAATAGAAATTAACTCAAGTTTATTATTCAGGATGTTAAAGAACGATCGAGTCAAGTCGGACCCGAGGTAAGGGATCCTACTCCTCTCTTTCTTTTTAAGTACACACTTTTATGTCATTCCTTTTAAAGCTCATATTTCTTGTTATAGGGACGATATTTTATATTAAACTTACTGTAATTTTTATGTTCATGTGATGAGAGACCCTATTCTCTCTCATCAATCCATTTTGGAAGTTTTGAGTGGCGCCGTTAGGCTGCCGAACTTTCGTAAGAGATCTAACCTCTCTCTTTCTTTTTAAGTACTCTCCTTTATGTCACTTCTTTTAAGCTCCTCTTTGTAATGTTAGGGGATGTTCTTTTATATTCCTCTTGATTTACATTTTATTGTAATGTGATGAGATACCCTATTTGATCTCATCAATCCATATTCGGAAGTTTTATGTGGCGCCGTTAGGCTGCCGAGTTTTCGTAAGGGATTTTTCATCTCACTTTTATTCCCGTGAGATTTATGATACATTTGCCACAAATTCCATTGAGTGGTGTATGTACTGCCCATTATTCCCCTATTTGTGTAATATAATTTTGTTTATGAGTATTTACATCAATGATCTATTTTCCTTCTTTCATGGGGTGTATGTTTTGAAAGATACCCAAGTCGGTAAGGGAACCTTTCACCCTCCTCTTTTTTAAAAGACTTCTTTTGTTGGGTCTTTTAATTTACATATTGTTATGTTGGGATATGTTCTCATATATCCTTATTGATGTAAATTTTATGTCCAAGTGATGAGATGCACTTTTTATCTCTCATCAACTCATTTTGATGTGATGCCGTTAGGCTGTCAAGGGAACTTTTTAACCCAATTTCGATTTATTTGGGTTCAACATGTAGTCATTGAATATGTCATCCATTGAATATGTGTGAATGAGCTTTTATTGTTTTACACTTAATATCCACTTATATTGGGTGTATTTATATTTGTCACACATACTTTTGAGATTTATTTGTCGTTAATTTAAGGATACCTTCTTTATAAGGGATTTTATCACATTTGACATTTCTATTGAGGGTTCATTGTTGTTATGCACCAATTCACTCTTATATGGTGTATATACTGTCCTTGGGAGTATTATATCATGAATCCATTTATTCTCATGATATTATAAAGTTCTGACTAAATGTTATTCCTCAATTATTGTATTCAAGTGTCTCTAATTTTGGTAAAACCCCTTTAACCAAAATATCGCTTTAAATGTTTTAATTATTTGTTCTTATTAATATCCATGTTTTCAAAATGGTTTTAAGGATTTATTTATATTCATATTAATGGTTTAAAATTTTAAAAGCTTCAAGGTGGTATGGGACACTTTGATTCAAAAATCTCTTTATTAAATGTTTTAAATGGTTTAGGAAATGGTTTCTTTTTGAATGGATTCATTATTTCAATATACTAAAATGTTATATTGTGATGTGGAAATGTTATGTTTCCTTTATGCATGTTTTATGTGATACGTTATGGTTCTTGGTCATTATTATGAAGACGGGTGGTTCCGTGATAAACTAAGGGAGGGTGAGCCCGTTATAGCTCTCCAATGCATTGGGTAACGCGAAGGAGTGAAACGTTAAGGTTTCTCCGAAGAGATTTAGGGAATATACTGTGATGGGTATTCCAAACGCAACCAAGAGGGTTACTCCCTATGTAAGAATGTTATGAATGCCTCAAATTTCCTTTATGTCTTATGATTTCTATGATTTATTCATGATTTGATATGCCTATGTTTTATGGGTAAAGTATGATTTCATTCTTATGAATATATGAACTCATGTTTCCTTTCCATATTTTTATATCCCTTACTGAGCTTTTTATGCTCATCCCAAGTTTTTGAAATGTTTTTCACAGGTCAAGAGAAAGGTACATGATGTGATGATAGTGTCAATGATGTGTCTAGAAAGAATCCATGTTTTATTTTAAATATGTTTCCGTTGATGGGAAGAATGAATACTGTCTTTTATGTAACAACTTTGTTTAAATGTGGAATGTAATGAATGTTTCATGATATAATTCTCTAAAACTCTAAACCTGAAAAGATCCTCAATGTGTAATCTTGTAATAACTCAAGATTAAGTAAGGTTTAAGGCTGGGGCCTTATAGTTGGTATCAGAGGTCGGTTTAGATAACTTTAGAGGTTAGGGTATTCTTTAAGCATAAGTGACAATTACCATAATGGTTAGGATTTCAGAAAGAGTCTTAGTTTTAGATAAAGTGAATGAGTAAGTATATCTTAGTGTTTATCTTACTCATTAGTACGTGATGGTTATGTTGATATACTCACACTGACCTTTTTGGTTTTAGTAAATGGCTGGATCTAGCAGGCACCAAAGTGAAAATGGGTTTGAAGGAAACTATGGTGGTTCTATGATTAAGATACTAGATAAAATGGGGGATTCAATGAGGAAACTTGTGGTTGTTCTAAACCAACTATCAAGGAGTCATGATCAACCACTTCAACCATGGTGAGTTCTCTAATGCATCATGTACGAGATGGCCAACTCGATGTAAAAATTCAGGTAATAATTATTAAGGTAACCATTAGGGTTTATATAATCCTTACTTTTGAGGTAATTATGAGTTATTATATGATATGATGGAAAATGAAAGGAATGAGATAAACTTGAGGTTAAAATATGTTATGATCATCTTTGAAGATTTTATCTCATTTTGGGGAACGTTTTAAGAATTATTTAGTTTTGGAAAAAGGACAACACACAGACCGTGTGACATCCCGTCACGTCGGACAAAGCTGCGGGAATCGAACCCACAACCAAAGTGCGACTGGTATTTATCGCCTACCACTGGACTACGTGAAGTCCCTGGTTAGTTTGACTGATTCTTTTTAGTTATATGATTTTATGAATTAAGAGTAAGTTGATTTTGGGTTATTTATGAAAATGATTAACCTATCATGGAGGATATGTGATTAGGATAATTACTTTTCAATGCGAGACTTTAGGAGCGATTGATGTTGTTTGGAGATAAGTGTTACAATTTAACTTGGAAGACTATGCGACTAAATCCTTCAAATATTTGGGTTTCAATCTTATATTGGTTTACTTTGAAGAATTTTATGGACAAATTGTTTATCAGATGGTCCTTGTTGAACTTTGAGTTTTGTTGGACAAATTTTTGTGATTAAGAATAGATTTTCTTTTTATAATGAATTATCCTTTTTTGGATTATCTGACCTTGTACTAACCTTTTTGGTTTTGGTTTTGGTTAAAGACTAAAGACATGGGATGTATATAGTTCTCTTTTGTGGATTAGGTGATTCTCTAGAAGTTGATTATAGTACTCTTAATGCGAACAAGTCTCCCTAAATACTCGCCTTTTGGAAAAAAATATGAGTTTGACTAAGGAATCTAGTAAAAGATGAAAGTCAACATGATAAGTGATTATGTTTCCTTATGAATAAATTCATCAATAAAAAGTATCTTAAAACAAAAATGTTGTCTATTAACTTTTCCTACTGGGGAATCGAATACCGTTTAACCCATCACAAGTTTGTGATTTTCTTATTGTTAACTTTCTCCTAAACATGTTTTCTATCACTGTCCATCAGAACATGACCCTATGTTTTCTCCTCCATGTCCATGTTTTCCTAAATGGAATCCTAGTATGGGTTAACTCGGGTGACCTCTGTGCTTATCTTTCTTTATTTTAAAGTGATTGTTTTACCGACTCTTCTTCCGATGTGGGAATTTCAAGGATGTTTCCAAGCTCAATTTTAAAAATTGCGAGGACGCAATTCCCAAAAGGGGGGAAGGATGTAACACCCCAGGTAAATAAAGAATATGACATTTTCATATTTATCCATATTTGTGAATAAAATATTAATATGACTTTAAAGGGGACGCTATGCTCGATGGCGTACCCAACACGCAACAACGAGTTTCTTGGGAATCTTACGTTGCACTCTAATAATAAAATAATATTATTTTAAATGGTAGTTAACATGTAGCCGTTGTGTTGGCGGGAATGGATGGAAATAACTAAAATATGATTATATATGTTTTTAAATGTTTTTACATTTATCCAATAAAAGACAAAGGCTTAAAATACGGAAACAATTCAATTTTAGGCGTATATGCCCTAGTTTTCACTAAAGGTTCATTTATCGCCTTTTGATGGAGAACTGTCATTAAAAATATAGTTTTGTTCACTATTATACATCCTTTTGGACCAAATAAATCTCTTCTTAAGAATTGGGACATAAAAATTTACTTTGTGTAAATTTTTGGTATCTTTCCAATAAAGTTCATTTTTTTAATGAATAGTGTAAAATGTTGTATTTTAATTCAAAACCTCTTTTTAATATAATTTATTTATATGATTAGATTATCTTTTGAAATGGTTTTAAAGTGAAATTAGAATATATTTTTACCATTTAATCCAATGGTGGTCATTGGAATCAATTTCACTTTGAAATTAGACTTAAACTGGTGTCAATCTTTTGATACTTATTGTTTTATAAAAACACGCTATTTGCTCTGACAGCGGGAATTAATTATTAAATTAATTAATGTGACTTATATGTTTTGAATTTTGTAAAATAGACTTCATTTTTGAATTCGGAATATCAAATATAGCTTAGGGTGAATTTTTGGGATTTTTCTGAAAAACATCAATTTTTGATGAATAGTGAAACCACTAAGTGGTACTTATAAAAACTGATTTTTCCGTTTAAATGAAATTTTGCCATCTTTGTGTTTTGAATTTCAAAAATCCGACATACATGGTTTTCATTAAGAAGTAAAATGTGGTTCAATGGGATAAAAATAATTTTTTGGTGAATAGTAACTTATTAAGTTTTTAATCGTGATTAGAGGTAATTAGTGTAGTTTAAGGTAAAAATAATGTTTTAATAATATGAAATGAACTTGACACATGTCTTACCCTCATTGGTTGTGTCATGGCCGACCAATACAAGCTATGGGTCAACTTGGGGACCCCATGGATCCACTTTGTTTGGGAAATGACATAAATAACTTTTTATTTAATTTAAAAGTAAAAATGACACAAACATAATATGTTTTACGAAAACAATTGTTACATGGGGTTATAAAGATCAGATTTTAGATTATAAATAGTCATTGGAAAGATAAAACGATTTCCTACATCATAGTATTTTTTTATACTTTTTAGACATTAAATAAATTAAATTATTTATGACATCATGATGATGCAGCGATGACCTCATTATTTAACGATTTAAATAAAATGGAAAGATAATGTAAAATCTATGAACTAAACATGTCCAAAACTTATTGGATGAGTGTATTTAGAAGCCTTATCACCTTATCCATGAATTATATCAATGTGGGACCTTTTAAAACCGAAACACATTTTCAAATAAAGTAATATTTCTTACTTTCCAAAAGTGCCCCTCCTCTCCTCTTATAAAAGACCCCACCTCTACATCATTTCACACACTCCTAAAGCCTTTGGATCGGCCAAACCCTGCCCATTTACTCTCTCCACATCCCTCTACTCATCCTAGAGGATTCACTTTGGGCAGAATCCTTTCAAAGGAAGCCTTTAGGCTCAAATCAAAAGGAGTTACACTTTTAAAGGCAATTCATTCTCTCATGTTCATTTGTTTTATTTTGCTTCTCCAACCCCCTAAACTCTTTTTATTTATTTATTTTGTAACAAAAACAGTATCTTCAATATACTAGGATGTTTTTATAAGATTTATTCGAGCTACACTCTCACACAACTACATCAAATGGTTAAAGAACATACAGTTTCCGTGGATGGCGAAATTCTGCCTCCCGAAATGATGATTGTTCAATACTCATTTAACACCTTCAAAGGTGGCCATTATGATGTCACTATTTTTATATATGATATATAATATGTTTATTTTTTCCTTAAGCTTCTGTTTTTTTTCATTTTTGGCATACCTTTATGGTTTCCATTATGGGTAAACGCGATATCTTCATTTAAGGAAGTGGGGACTACCGCCCCCTCAAAGTGATTTGATTCGTTAAATACCATATGTGGGACGTATAAAGGATGGAACTATGATATTATATATGATATTATACTGGAATTATAATATACCTTTATATCATTATTATTCCATTCTATAAAATATGAAATAGAAATGAAAGTAGCGTTCATGCGTACGTACAACTTACCGTCTCCATGAACGGTGCATTTCATTTCTTACCTATAAATGATTATGTAATGTTATAAATGCATGCATTTACTGGATATATATGACATATATGATATCTACATCATGAATACAATTCTGGATATAATAAAAATTTGGCCACACGAACAACATGTAATTGTAAGAAGTCCACTTTCGACTTAAGAACCAAATATCGACAAAACAAACATTATTAACTTAAATGATTACATAATGTTTATAACATGTAAATAAGTGATATAAAAGGAATAATGAACTTTAAAAAGGTTATTAAGCAAATAGAAATTAACTCAAGTTTATTATTCAGGACGTTAAAGAACGATCGAGTCAAGTCGGACCCGAGGTAAGGGATCCTACTCCTCTCTTTCTTTTTAAGTACACACTTTTATGTCATTCCTTTTAAAGCTCATCTTTCTTGTTATAGGGACGATATTTTATATTAAACTTATTGTAATTTTTATGTTCATGTGATGAGAGACCCTATTATCTCTCATCAATCCATTTTGGAAGTTTTGAGTGGCGCCGTTAGGCTGCCGAACTTTCGTAAGAGATCTAACCTCTCTCTTTCTTTTTAAGTACTCTCCTTTATGTCACTTCTTTTAAGATCCTCTTTGTAATGTTAGGGAATGTTATTTTATATTCCTCTTGCTGTAAATTTTATTGTAATGTGATGAGATACCCTATTTGATCTCATCAATCCATATTCAGAAGTTTTATGTGGCGCCGTTAGGCTGCCGAGTTTTCGTAAGGGATTTTTCATCTCACTTTTATTCCTGTGAGATTTATGCTACATTTGCCACAAATTCCATTGAGTGGTGTATGTACTGCCCATTATTCACCTCTTTGTGTAATATACTTTCGTTTATGAGAATTTATATCAATGATCTATTTTCCTTCTTTCATGGGGTGTATGTTTTGAAAGATACCCAAGTCGGTAAGGGAACCTTTCACCCTCCTCTTTTTTAAAAGACTTCTTTTGTTGGGTCTTTTAATTTACATATTGTTATGTTGGGATATGTTCTCATATATCCTTATTGATGTAAATTTTATGTCCAAGTGATGAGATGCACTTTTTATCTCTCATCAACTCATTTTGATGTGATGCCGTTAGGCTGTCAAGGGAACTTTTTAACCCAATTTCGATTTCTTTGGGTTCAACATGTAGTCATTGAATATGTCATCCATTGAATATGTGTGAATGACCTTTTATTGTTTTACACTTAATATCCACTTATATTGGGTGTATTTATATTTTTCACACATATTTTTGAGATTGATTTGTCGTTAATTTAAGGATACCTTCTTTATAAGGGATTTCATCACATTTAACATTTCTATTGAGGGTTCATTGTTGTTATGCACCAATTCACTCTTATATGGTGTATATACTGTCCTTTGGAGTATTATATCATGAATACATTTATTCTCATGATATTATAAAGTTCTAACTAAATGTTATTCCTCAATTATTGTATTCAAGTGTCTCTAATTTTGGTAAAACCCCTTTAACCAAAATATCGCTTTAAATGTTTTAATTATTTGTTCTTATTAATATCCATGTTTTCAAAATGGTTTTAAGGATTTATTTATATGGATATTAATGGTTTAAAATTTTAAAAGCTTCAAGGTGGTATGGGACACTTTGATTCAAAAATCTCTTTATTAAATGTTTTAAATGGTTTAGGAAATGGTTTCTTTTTGAATGGATTCATTATTTCAATATACTAAAATGTTATATTGTGATGTGGAAATGTTATGTTTCCTTTTTGCATGTTTTATGTGATACGTTATGGTTCTTGGGCATTATTATGAAGACGGGTGGTTCCGTGATAAACTAAGGGCGGGTGAGCCCGTTATAGCTCTCCAATGCATTGGGTAACACGAAGGAGTGAAACGTTAAGGTTTCTCCGAAGAGATTTAGGGAATATACTGTGATGGGTATTCCAAACATAACCAAGAGGGTTACTCCCTACGTAATAATGTTATGAATGCCTCAAGTTTCCTTTATGTCTTATGATTTCTATGATTTATTCATGATTTGATATGCCTATGTTTTATGGGTAAAGTATGATTTCATTCTTATGAATATATGAACTCATGTTTCCTTTCCATATTTTTATATCCCTTACTGAGCTTTTTATGCTCATCCCATGTTTTTGAAATGTTTTTCACAGGTCAAGGGAAAGGTACATGATGTGATGATAGTGTCAAGGATGTGTCAAGAAAGAATCCATGTTTTATTTTAAATATGTTTCCGTTGATGGGAAGAATGAATACTGTCTTTTATGTAACCACTTTGTTTAAATGTGTAATGTAATGAAAGTTTCATGATCTAATTCTCTAAAACTCTAAACCTGAAAAGATCCTCAATGTGTAATCTTGTAATAACTCAAGATTAAGTAAGGTTTAAGGCTGGGGCCTTATACCATTCCTAATTCACATTGGGTTCTCTTATTTATTTTGTACTAGGGTATCCATGCACTTTAACCCTAAACTTTTATGCATGATTAAGATCTATACATAGTGATTCCAGTCAGGAGAACTATGTGTGGATTGATTCCCTTATCATTTGATATGCAGTGACACTTGGATCCCTAATCTCAGGTGCATACAAAAATCCCCCATCTCCCTTATCTTCTTAGTGATTAGTTCTCACATCGGGTTACCTTTTCCTTCTTGTCACCAAGATAAATATACTCTTCAATGGGATGGTCTGTGTTCTATGATACTAAACATGAAATCTTTTTCCAAAAATCATGACCTTAAACTATGTGAAACTTTTTTAGGTTTTTTATACCGTAGTCTGGGATTCTGATCCATTATAGTTGTTTCCTTGGACACTATTTCCATGTATACTAACTCAATACCATTTTATTAATCACCAAATTATGTTAAATTTCATGGTATTTGTTTTGGTTTCATGACCATAAGAGGAATGCACCTTGGTCAAGTTCCATGACCTTAAACTAGGAAAAAACCACTAGTCAAAGTTGTATGATCTTAATTTATAACAAACCAATAGTCAAATATGTGTGAACGTAAACTATTATAACTTATTTGGGAAAATATAAATGACCTTAAAATAGAAACCTTTAGATTGCATTGGTACCCTTCCATGATCATGGTCTAATCTCATTATCATGTCTTATTCCCAATTGGAATTTACGTCTGGCTTAATAGACCACATTCCTTCCATTTGTTCAAGTATTAACCGTAGATATAATCAATGCCTAAAAGTGTAGCTCTAAGAGTGCTTAAACTTTTCCTGAGCACCCCTTTCCTCTATAATAACACATTGTGTTCCCTAATTTTGATTTACATTCCCCTCATTTCCTAACAAACTCCCCTGGGATGAAAATATTCCCTAGTCTCAGCCTACCTTCTATCCAGGGCACACACCCCATAGGAACCACTTTTATCATTTATAAATAAAATCCCCTACAAAAATTTAATAGTTCCCAATGGACCTCCTCATATCCATGGTACACATCTTATAATAATAATCCCTAAACGTATAGTAGTGGAACTAATGTTTTGAATTTCTTCAATGATCATCCTCAACCTATCTGTCCCTTTTAATCCATTGATTTAGAATCTCGGAGTTATGATTTATATTTCCCCACTCTCCCTCTAATAAAGTAAATTTTTAACACCCTTATTGTTGTTACCTCTTGTTTTATGAAATTAAATAGTATGAATCAAACTTTTGGAGACACACCAATCTGATTCCCTATCTTCATGATTTTCTCTTATAACAGTTAATGTGATATTTCAAATTTAACTCATCCACCCTTGTTGCACACTCTCATATAATATGGGAAACCTTATATTTTCTCTTTTTATTACACTGAGCATGAATCATGTGGTCTTAGATGTTTTTGGTTGATTTTTTCATTAACATGACCGATATGTAGAAAAAAGTAAGGAATTCAAACAAGTGATACTTTTATTACTTGAAAAAAGACTAGGGTAATCCACAGACTAGAACCTCTCATTCAATATATATATATCCTAAGGATATGCATAATCAATCACCTATTTGAGCTCAGCTGAAATTTACAAAAAAGTGTTGAAAACCTCCTGTAACCTACCTATACTTGGCTTCTCTACCTCTACCTATGAACATGCCTTAGCTACCCACATCTGGGACCCATCCTATCAAGCTCTGTACTCTATTATTTGAGATGATGTTTGGAATATTTTGGCTTAAATGATAGAGAGTTGAGTCCTCAAGCATAAAACTTCCTTATTCTGTGTGTGGGAAAGGTCATACAGTAGAAAAACCTCTTACCCATCCTCAATAATCCTTCCTGAGATACCCAAAGAGCCTCCATACCAAGCACCATGGAAACAACCATAGAAGAATCAGATGTCCATGGCTACAAATTATCCCACTAAACCAAGAATTTATGTGTAACACCCCAATCTTCCACGATACGCTTCTCTTTCAATAATGAAATAGCTTGCATTGTATGCAAGTTCGAGATTCTAACACACAACGACCAATCAAAATAGCCATTATGAATAGTAATACCCACTTTTTGAAATTATATATATTTTATATTTCAAAATGGACTTCATTTTTTTATTCTGAATATCTAAATCATCCTATGTTGAATTTTTGGTATTTTTCTGAGAACTTCCAATTTTTTATGAATAGTGAAAAATACTTAAAAACAACTTTTTTAATAAAACTAATTTATAGTGATAAATTATACTATTGAGTGATTTTAAAGTATAATTAGAATATATTTTTACCATTTTATCCAATAGTGGTCATTATAATTAATTTCACTTTGAATTTGGACATAAACATTTGTCAATCTTTTGATATATATTGTTTCTTAAAAACACACTATTTATTGTGACAACGGGAATTAATTATAAAATTAATTAATGCAACTTATATGTTTGGAATTTTTTAAAATACACATCATTTTTGAAGTTGGAATATCAATTATAGCTTAGGGTGAAATTTTGGCATTGTTATGAAAAACTTCAATTTTTGATGAATAGTGAAACCACTAAGTGGTAGTTAAAAAACTGATTTTTCGTTTAAATGAAACATTACCACTTCTGTGACTTGATTTTAAAAAATATGACATACATGGTTGTAATTAGGAAGTAAAATTTGGTTCAATGGGATTAAAATAATTTTTTGGTGAATAGTAACTTTTAAGTTTAATTAATCATGATTAAAGGTAATTAGTGAAATTTAAGGAAAAAATGATATTATAAAAATATGAAAATACCTTTACACTTGTCCTACCAATATTTTATGAGTCATGTACGATCAAGACAATCCATGGGTCAACTTGGGGACCCCCTGGAGCCACTTTGGTAGGAAAATGACATTAAAAACTTTTTATTTAAGGTTAAAATAAAAATGTCACAAACATGAGTTGTTTTGATAACAAAATTTTTAAATGGGGTTATACAAGTCATATTTTTGATTATAAATATTAATTAGAAATCTAAAAAGATTTCCTACATCATTATATTTTTTTTATAATTTTTATACATTAAATAAATTAAATTATTTATGACACTATGATGATGCAGCGATTACCTCATTAATTAACGATTTAAATAAAATGAAAAGATAATGTAAAATATAAGACTTACACTTGTCAAAAACCTATCGGATGAGTATATTTCGAACCCTTATCACCTTTTCCCAGAAATATATAAGTGTGGGACCTTTAAAATCCGAAACTCATTATATAATAAAGTAACATTTCATGACTTTCCAAGAGTGCCTCTCCTCTCCTCTTATAAAAGGCCCCCACCACTACCACCTTATTCACACCATCAAAGCCATTTTTCTCGGCCAAACTCTGACCAAATACTCTCAAAACATCCCAATATTACTCCTAGAAGCCTCAATTTGGGTATAAGTCCTCCCAAGGAAGCCTTTGAGCTCAAATCAAAAAGAGTTACCCGTTTTAAAGGTAGTGTTTTCTCTTGTGTTCTTATGTTTTATTTTGCTTCTCCAACCCCCTAAAATCTTTTTATTCATTTCTTTTGTAACAAAACCAGTATCCTCAATATAATAGGAAGTTGTTATAATAAGTATTCAATCTATACTTACACACACCTACATCTAATGGTTAATGAACATACTGTTTCTGTGGATGACGAATTTCTGCCTCACGAAACGATGATTGTTCAAAACTCATATAACACCTTCAAAGTGGCCATTAAGATGTAACTATATTTATATATGATATATAATATGTTTATGTTTTACTTAATCTTCTGTATTTTTCATTTATGGCATACCTTTATGGTTTCCATTATGGGTAAACGCGATATTTTCATTTTAGGAAGTGCGGACTACCACCCCCTCAAAGTGATTTGAATCGTTAATGCCGTATGTGGGATGTATAAAGGATGGAGTAAATGATATTATATAAGATATTATAATGGAATTATAATATACCTTTATATCATTATGATTTCATTCCATTAAATACGAAATAGAAATGAAAGTAGCGTTCATGCGTACGTACGAATTACCGTCTCCATGAACGGTGCATTTCATTTCTCACATCTAAATGTTATGTAATATTATAAATTAATTTATATACTGAATATATAATATATCTACATCATGAATATAATTCTGGATATAATTTATATTTTACCACATGAACAACGTGTAATTATAAGAAGTTTATTTTTGACTCAAGTACCTAAGATCGACAAAATGACCGTTATTAACTTAAATAATTACATAATGTTCATAACATGGTAATAAGTGATATAAAATGAATAATGAACATGAAAAAGGTTCTTAAGAAAATAGAAATTAAATCTAGTTTATTATTCAGGAGATTAAAGAACGATCGAGTCAAGTCGGACACGAGGTAAGGGAACTTCTTAACCCAATTTCCATTCTTTGGGTTAATCTCCTAATTTCAAATTATGTCATTATATTATTATGTCATATCTTGTATTTGTACTTTATTTATGTGTACCTATAGTGAATACATATAATAGATCTATTTTATTTAAAAAAATGATCTTTGTAAGGGACTTCGTCTCACTCTCCTTTCATTGAGGCATATTTGGTTTTATACACAACTTTCCTTTATACGGTGTATAAAACCCTTTGATTTTTAATTTTATTCAAAAAAAATCTTTTTATACGAAGCGTTTTTACTAAAAGACAAAAGGAATGTTTTTTCTTACGTATGCGGCGACAACGACTTCTCCGCCGCCATGACTATTATTTGAGTTTCGACTTCCTCTATAAGCCATAACTTTTTTTTAAATGAAAAATAAATACCAAGATTTAATTTTCTCTTATTTTGGTATTGAAAATGGTTTTGAAAGTGTTTTTTTATTATATCAATGTGTTGTATTGATATATTGTGATTGAAATGTGGAAATGTTATGTTTCCTTTATGCATGTTTTATGTTATATGACTATGTTATGGTTTATGATATTTTTAAACCTGTTCATATGAGGAATGCATTGGACTTAATAAGTGATGGGTGGGGCCCGCTATAGCTCCTCGATGCATCGACAGGTCTCATGAGACAAACTAGTGTCTTGGTATGAGGCCTTGACAAAATATTATTTGTAGTCTTGGCATGAGGCCTTGGCTATGTGGTTATGATAGTCTGGCATTATGAATTCCATCATTATGAAAGTGGTTATTGATATTGCATATGGTTATTCGACCAGTAGAATATCCATGTGAATAAGTAAATGGCATTATCTCATTTTACATTTTCCATATTATGTTGAAGTTCAAGTTTAAAAGGCTTTTGTTTTAGTTATACATTGCCTTAAATGTTTATGTTTATTTATAAAAGCTTCCGCTATATTGTTATCCTTACTGAGCATCTGAGCTCACCTCTTTCAATGTTTTAATTTTTTCCAGGATATGAAGAAGTATTTTAGGAATGACCTGCAGGGATAGTCTGAAGGGGATTTGAGTGTGGAAAATGGAGACTATGTTATTGTATTTTTTCACTTTATGATGTAATGTAACATTTATGAATGTATCTAGTGTTTCCAAGGCTACTAAGCTAATCGGTCTTTCGAGACTTGATCTTTTGTGATCATGCCAATGTTACGAAGTAATGCACCGACTCTGGGTAACTGGGGTCGGGGCGTTACAGTTGGTATCAGAGGCAGTTTAGTATTAACCTTGGAAGCTAGATTTATATAAACTCTGATTAGAGCACATAGACCTAAGATAAAATTTGAGGATTAGTATAGAAGAACTTCCTAGAATTTTGGTATTATAGAGATTTTGTGAGTTTTCCGAGCAATACATCCCTGTCTGGATACAAGCAGGTAGAGGCGGCTCTGGCACAGATGTACCTAGGGGTAAAACCCAAAAACACCACTTTGAGATGAACTCGAACGGGAACTGGTGCATGACAACGGGCCTTGCTGCACTCTTGGTTATGACACTCCTGGGGGATATGCTTAGGATAATTCTCATTTTCTTTATAAACCATTATGAAGGGTTTATGAGTATATACTTCCTCAAAGAAAACATTTTTATGATTATAGTACAATTTATGTTAAGTGTTTTACAAGTATGGAATTATGCATTTTGATTCGTAAACTAAATTAGTTTATTCCATTGTTTAGAAATGGCGCCTAGTGTGAGGAATGGAAACCATATCAATGCGCGCACTCCATGTAGGGATTGCCCTCCTTCTCCAGATAATTATAGTGGAGATGGTGATATAACTGGTGCTGATCACCTTATCACCATACTGGGACAACTCACTCAGGTTATGAATAATAACCTTACTCGTATGGAGCACCCTGATCCGCAATGTGGAGGATCAATTTTAGACCACTTCATGAGGAAACAACCACCAACATTTAATGGGGGTACAAATCCATTAGTATCTGAGCAATGGATAAACTCTTTAGAGAAAATATTCCATGCCTTGGGGAGTAGCGAAAGGTAGAAGTTCATCATGGCAGTTTACCGCCTCACTGGAGATGCCGATCAATGGTGGACGCTGATTCAAAACACAAATGAAGATGATGAAGTATCAAATATGGAATGGAGGGAGTTCAAAGAGCTTTTCTTAGAAAAATACTTCCATTGTGACCATCGAGTAGATATGGAAAGGAAATTTCTAAGTCTGAGACAAAAGGAGGATGAGAATGTCGCAAAGTATGAGGCTAACTTTACAAGGTTAGCAAGGCATGCATAAGATTATATACATAACCCAAGAAGTAAGATTGATCATTTATTTGATGGGTTAAAACCGTTTCTCCGTCGAGATTTAGTATCACAATCTTTCTCAACATATGAAGATATAGTCTCGTGTTCTATGAAGACAGAAAAGGAATTCTTTAAATCTTATGACAATAAAGTAAAGCAAGAGAAGAAGAGAACGATGGAACAAGAGACAGATAAAGTGAAAAAGGGAAAGAAGGATTTTCCATTATGTGATAATTGTGGGAAGAATCACCCCGGTACTTGCCTAAAAGGAATGGGAGTTTGTTATAAATGTGGAGAAAAAGGTCACCAGGCTCGTGATTGCAAGGGAAAGAAAGAGGCTGTGAACGTTGAATGCTACAATTTTAGGGAAATGGGGAATTATGCAAATGAATGTCCTAAGCATCAGGGAAACTTACCTCAGAAAAGGCCAAGGGATCAAGGATAATCTTATGCTGTTACTACAGTTGAAGTGGAATAATTAATGTATTGGTGCTTTTAGACTCAAGGATTATATTCTGGTCATAAGGATAATGTGATATATATATAAGGATTGTACTGCAGTACTTGTTGTTTTCATTAAGGATTTAATATAATGAAGGTAATCATATTTTTAGTATGTGACAATAAGAGAAACTTTACTTTGTTTGGGGAATCTGGTGTTACAATTGATTTTGGAATTTAAGGACCTTTTAGAGAAAGTCTGGACGAAGGTATTTTGGATAACTATAAAGTTTGGAATGGATTAAGTTGAACTTTGGATATTATTGTTTAAGGTTAAAACATTTATGAAGATTATTTTTGGAATATTATAATAATATAGGTTTAGGAAAAGGACAACCTGCAGGTTGGGGGATAACCCATCGCGTCGGACAGAGCTGTAGGAATCGAACCCACAACCATAGTGCGGCATGCCTTTATTACTTACCAAAAGCCTATAGGAAGTCCCTAGTTATTACAAAATAGTTTTTCTAATCTAAATGGTATGTGGTAATATTTGGAACCTTATACAATTAGGATAAATAGAATATTTTTTATTTCTGTTACCATTTGGAGTGAAAGATGGGTTCGTGGTAAAACATTTATTAAAGAATGAAAGCCTACATGACAAGTAAGTATATTTCCTTACGTTCTTAGTAAATCTCTTAAATAAATTCCTCAACTTTATGAAAGGTAACTTAAAACAAAAACGTTTTCGGTTAACTTTTCCAACTGAGGATTCAATGACCGTTTAACTATTCACAAGTTTGTGATTTTCTTGTGGTTAACTTTCTCCTAATCCTGTTTTATACAAATCTCCATCAGACCTTGATGGTTTGTTTCTCCTCCATATCCATATTTTCATAGAATCCTAGTATGGGCTATCTCGGTTGACCTCTGTACTTCTCTTTCTTTCTTTTAAAGTTATATTTTTATTAACCTTATTTCCGATGTGGGTTTTCCACAAAGGTATTTTCTATTTTCAACCTTTTATTTTCAAAGAAAAATTTCAAATTGCGAGGACGCAATTTATTGAAGGAGGGGATAATGTAACACCCTAAGCTTCCACGATACACTTCTCTTTCAATAATGAAATAGCTTGCATTGTACGCAAGTTCGAGATTCTAACACACCGTGACCAATCAAAATAGCCATTATGAATAGTAATACCCAATTTTTGAAATTATATATATTTTATATTTCAAAATGGACTTCATTTTTTTATTTTGAATATCGAAATCAGTCTATGTTGAATTTTTGGTATTTTTCTGAGAACTTCCAATTTTTTATGAATAGTGAAAAATACTTAAAAACAACTTTTTTAATCAAAATAATTTATATTGATAAATTATATTATTTAGTGGTTTTAAAGTATAATTAGAATATATTTTTACCATTTTATCCAATAGTGGTCACTAGAATTAATTTCACTTTGAAATTGGACATAAACATTTGTCAATCTTTTGATATATATTATTTCTTAAAAACACGCTATTTGTTGTAACAGCGGGAATTAATTAAAAAATTAATTAATGCAACTTATATGTTTTGAATTTTTTAAAATAGACATCATTTTTGAATTTGGAATATCAATTATAGCTTAGGGTGAAATTTTGGCATTGTTCTGAAAAACTTCAATTTTTGATGAATAGTGAAACCACTAAGTGCTAGTTAAAAAACTGATTTTTCATTTAAATAAAACATTACCACTTTTGTGATTTGATTTTCAAAAATCCAACATACATGGTTGTAATTAGGAAGTAAAATGTGGTTCAATGGGATTAAAATAATTTTTTGGTGAATAGTAACTTTTAAGTTTAATTATTCGCGATTAAAGGTAATTAGTGAAATTTAAGGTAAAAATGATAGTATAAAAATATGAAAATACCTTTACACTTGTCCTACCCCTATTTGATGAGTCATGGACGACCAATAAAATCCATGGGTCAACTTGGAGACCCCATGGAGCCACTTTGGTAGGAAAATGACATTAAAAACTTTTTATTTAATGTTAAAATAAAAATGTCACACACATGAGTTATTTTGATAAAAAAATTTTTAAATGGGTTTATACAAGTCATATTTTTTATTATAAATATTAATTAGAAAGATAAAAATATTTCCTACATCATGATATTTTTTCTATAATTTTTAGACATTAAATAAATTAAATTATTTATGACACCATGATGATGCAGTGATTACCTCATTAATTAACGATTTAAATAAAATAAAAAGATAATGTAAAATATAAGACTTAAACTTGTCAAAAACCTATTGGATGAGTATATTTAGAACCCTTATCACCTTGTACTTGAAATATATAAGTGTGGGACCTTTAAAATCTGAAACTCATTATATAATAAAGTAACATTTCATGACTTTCCAAGAGTGCTCCTCCTCTCCTCTAATAAAAGGCCCCCACCACTACCACCTTATTCACACCGTAAAAGCCTTTTGGCTCGGCCAAAATCTGCCCAAATACTCTCCCAAAATCCCACTACTACTCCTAAAAGCCTCACTTTGGGCAGAAGTATTCCCAAGGAAGCCTTTGAGCTCAAATAAAAAAGAGTTACCCATTTTAAAGGTAGTGTTTTCTCTTTTGTTCTTATGTTTTATTTTGCTTCTCCAACCCCCTAAACTCTTTTTATTCATTTATTTTGTAACAAAACCAGTATCCTCAATATACTAGGATGTTTTTATAATAATTATTCGAGCTACACTTACACACACCTACATCTAATGGTTAAAGAACATACTGTTTCTATGGATGGTGAATTTCTGCCTCACCAAACGATGATTGTTCAACACTCATATAACATCTTCAAATGTGGCCATTAAGATGTCACTATATTTATATATGATATATAATATATTTATGTTTTACTTAATCTTCTGTATTTTTCATTTATGTCATACCTTTATGGTTTCCATTATGGGTAAACGTGATATTTTCATTTTAGGAAGTGCGGACTACCGCCCCCTCAAAGTGATTTGAATCGTTAATGCCATATGTGGGATGTATAAAGGATGGAGTAAATTATATTATATAAGATATTATACTGGAATTATAATATACCTTTATATCATTATGATTTCATTCTATTAAATACAAAATAGAAATGAAAGTAGCATTCATGCGTACGTACGACTTACCGTCTCCATGAACGGTGCATTTCATTTCTTACCTCTAAATGTTATGTAATATTATAAATGCATTTATATACTAGATATATATGATATATATGATATCTAAATCATGAATATAATTCTGGATATAATGTATATTTTACCACATGAACAACGTGTAATTATAAGAAGTTTATTTTTGACTCAAGTACCTAAGATCGACAAAATAACCGTTATTAACTTAAATAATTACATAATGTTCATAACATGGTAATAAGTGATATAAAAGGAATAATGAACATGAAAAATGTTCTTAAGCAAATATAAATTAACTCTATTTTATTATTCAGGAGATTAAAGAACGATCGAGTCAAGTCGGACACGAGGTAAGGGAACTTCTTAACCCAATTTCCATTCTTTGGGTTAATCTCCTACTTTAAAATTATGTCATTATATTATTATGTCATATCTTGTATTTGTACTTTCTTTATGTGTACCTATAGTGAATACACAAAATAGATCTATTTTATTTAAAAAAATTATTTTTGTAAGGGACTTCGTCTCAATCTCCATTCATTGAGGCATATTTGGTTTGATACACAACTTTCCTTTATACGGTGTATAAACCCCTTTGATTTTTAATTTTATTCAAAAGGAATCATTTTATACGAAGCATTTTTACTAAACGACAAAAGGAATGTTTTTTCTTACGTATGAGGCAACAACGACTTCTCCGCCGCCGTGACTATTATTTGAGTTTCGGCTTCCTCAATAAGCCATAACTTTTTTTTAAATGAAAAATAAATACCAAGATTCAATTTTCTTTTATTTTGGTATTGAAAATGGTTTTGAAAGTTTTTTTTATTATATCAATGTGTTGTATTGATATCTTGTGATTGAAATTTGGAAATTCTATGTTTTCTTTATGCATGTTTTATGTTATACGACTATGTTATGGTTTATGATATGTTTAAACCTGTTCATATGAGGAATGAATTGGACTTAATACATGACGGGTGGAGCCCGCTATAGCTCCTCGATGCATCGTCAGGTCTCATGAGATAAACTAGTGTCTTGGCATGAGGCCTTGACAAAATATTATTTGTAGTATTGGCACGGGGCCTTGGATACGTGGTTATGATAGTCTGGCATTATGCATTCCATCATTATGAAAGTGGTTATTGATATTGCATGTGGTTATTCGACCAGTAGAATATCCATGTGAATAAGTAAATTTCATTATATTATTTTACATTTTCCATATTATGTTGAAGTTCAAGTTTAAAAGGCTTTTGTTTTAGTTATACATTGCCTTAAATGTTTATGTTTATTTATAAAAGCTTCCGCTATATTGTTATCCTTACTGAGAATCTGAGCTCACCCCTTTAAATGTTTTAATTTTTTCCAGGATATGAAGAAGTATTTTAGGAATGACCTGCAGGGATAGTCTGAAGGGGATTTGAGTGTGGAAAATGGAGACTATGTTATTGTAGTTTTTCACTTTATGATGTAATGTAACATTTATGATTGTATCTAGTGTTTCCAAGGCTACTAAACTAATCGGTATTTCGAGACTTGATCTTTTGTGATCATGCCAATGTTACGAAGTAATGCACCGACTCTGGGTAACTGGGGCCGGGGCGTTACATTATGGACCATTTCATGGTGTTTATGGTAATTGAATTTTATAGCTCCCAAGTTCATTATCCAGTGGTGTAGATTTCCCATAAAACTTTCTATCTATTCTAACAAGATACAGGTGATGATGTTCTACAAGTTCTTAATTTACTTTCACCAAATCACATTGTTTTCCTATTTCAAATCTAACCTTGAATCATTATACTATTTAGTCATGAGAACATATTCTAGGAATAACATAAGTAATAGAGACAACTTTTCAGCTTCAAGGCCTAATTTTGACTAGATGAGATTGTGAAAAACCAACCTGGTTCAACCTCAAAATGTTCACCTAAGTTGGTCCACAATAAGGTTTGAGAGGCATTACCGATCCTCCTAGGTTGGCTACTAGTTTCGGGCACCAAATATGATGAAATTGGGAATTATTTATCCCATAGAAAATAAATAAATAAATTAACAAGAACAAAAAAACACTGACAGTGGAAATAAATAAAATTAAATAGACCTCCATGTGATCATTGGGTCACCACCATCCAAAAAGACCATCCCACTCCACGAGAGAACCTAGACAAGAAGCCAAACCTGCAAACCAACTCGGGTCTACCAATGCTGTGTGGAAAAAATAAGGTATGATCATAAAATAACTCAGTAGGAATGAACCATAGAATCCATGCATTTTCTTTCATAAGACAATCCATAAATACTATTTTGGAAATATAGAGATAAAATATGTTTTTGGTTTTAAGAAACCAAAAAAATATTAAAAAAAACCCTTTTGAAAACAAAACATGAATTTATTTTTTTAAAAAAATTTCCATTTCAAAAATCTAGTTTGAAAACCCATACCAAGAAAGATACCACAACTAAACACCAACAGTAGTATATAAAAAATGATACCAGAAGCTAATGAAATAGTACAAGTATAGGTGGGGAAATAACAACAGAACAAGAAAAAAATGATAAAAAAATAATATAGGAACATATAGATATGTAATCCTGGGAATATATGGAAAATATATAGAATCAACCCTATATGTACTCAGTTTAGACCCACCTATTGGAATATTATGCAACTCCATAGTCAATAACCAACCTAGATGCTCTAAACTAGTATCACCAGTGGAAAATCTTACTTGGCCTATCCTCTATCTAGGGGGTTCTAATCCATCTAGTTGGGACTAGAGACAAACCATCACTCGACCCTCTAGATTTTTTATATGAATCCCATGATAAAATTATAAAGGGAAAGTGAGGAGATTATTACATGCTTGGTATTAAATATAACCCAAATATGGCACTATGCATGCCTTACCCACTCTTTGACACTGTCTATGTGAATACTCTATCCAAAGGAAAATATTTATAGGGGTTACCATCCCATATGAAACATTTAACAAGTTCCAACATTGACTAAACACCATGAAGGTTCAAACCATTTTCCAAGACACCTTGATGTAGCAAACAATCCATAACATTTGAAATAAAAAATTGTTTCCAAGATCAAGGTGCCAAACAGGCCTATAAGAAAGTTGATTTTTAAATTATTATTTTAAGGTTCCAATCGGGCCGAGATTTATAAAACACACTTGAAAACCACATGTGTAGCCATTTGGAAAAAATAAGCCATTTTATAAATACTAATATTTTTTATAAAACCATTTGGAAGGAAATGGAAAAGAAAGAAGGTGGGAGGAGAGTGTTTTTTTTGAAAACCAAAATTACAAAGGTTGAAATTTTTATGGAACCAAAATTTATATACATGTTCCTATCTATATATACACCCCGTTCATATATTGATATTGTAATATTCACTAGAATATATTTGGATAACCATAAAAATGTCCAAGGATCTAATTAAAAGAACACAAGTAATGCCACACTAAAGCATAAAGATTCATACATTGGCACCAAACCCATCCAAAGCACAAATTCACATGTAAAAAATTGTACGAAAACTCAAATAAGGCTAAAAATCACTTTAAAACACCCAATTCCATTAAAAATACCATTGATAATTAGATAAAACACCCAACATATATACATATTAGGTACATATAAGAATATTCATGAAAAACCTTTAGAAATCCCATTTTCGAACAAAACACCAACAAAGAAAGCCATAAAAACTCATCATATCACACCACAAACATGAAGGATGCAAATACAATTCATTTTTATACCTAAAGAATAATATGGAATGTTTTGGAAATGATATGAATGGAAACACCTACCTAAAAACGTGTTGCTTTTGTTGATAGTCACTCAAAACCACCCCTTTACACACTTACTCACATATTCACCTTCACACACACACACACATATATATATATATATTTATAACCATTGAAACCAAGTACATATTCCCCTTTCCATGAGGTAATACGTACAAAGAGGGAATATTTATATATTCACTTACCTATTAATACTCATGAAAGTCACATTCAAGGGACCATAAGACCTACTAAACAACCAAGGAGAAATCAACAATAAAAAAAACCCCAATAAAAATTGGGCCAATCAAAAGGGAAATGAAAACCTACCTCAAATAGTGGTTGGTGAATTGAAATTCTATTCCTTCACTGAAAAATGCTAAAACAAACATGAATCCATCCTAAGAGGCCCTTTGAATGCCCTAATAATGGAAGAAAATACCAAAAATTTGGTCAACCCTCACCCTAAGGTTTAGCTAAACAAAGAGGGGTAATAGGAGAGGGAAAATCACTAGAACAAGGAGGAAGTTTGGAGGAGGAGTTCTTACCCTGGTGTATTGACCAATAATTCCAAAGAAATCAGGTGAAACTGGTAAGAGGAGCGGAGGTTGATTAGAGGGGTGGCATGCATGGATAGAGAGGAGGATTGGATGAGAGTTCCACATGAGACGGAGAGATAAGGGGAGGAAAAAAATATAAGGAAAAAAGAAAAGAAAGATAAAAATAATAAATTATATATTTTTTAACTAGACAACCCATAGAGTTTACCAGCATGGTTTACCAAACTATGTGACGATCATGTAGCTCATGGTGCCTTCTCAAAGTCCCTTTATGGTTTCTCAAAGGTAGGTTTCATGATTGAGCTAATGATTCTTAATCTAGGTAAATTAGAACTATCCTCATGATATAACCTCATGCATGATTTCCACACAGTTACTGATAACCATATAAAACCCTTGCACAATACCCCTTTCCCTTGAAAATTTTAAAATTTCTACCCAAAATTATTGGGAACCCACAATTAATTAAAATTAATTAAATGAATTAAGCCACTATGACATGGGAAATATCACAGTGATGCATAGTGAGAAGGACCAAGTCACCATTTTCTTCCCCTAAGGGTGATTAATCCATTAAGACCTCAAGTGTTTCCTCCAATGTATCTGCCTGATTTTCCTCCAGATCATGGAAGTTTATTCTTGGATAGTCGATGTTGCTGGGTCGTATCCCATTGCAGATGTGATGGTGTTGTAACCATCATGGGTAGTCGGTGCTCTAGGTGCCTTCTTCATCTCTTAAACTGTTGTATTGGTGATGGGTCCCTCCAAACCCATTAGTGCACCAAGATATTTCCCTTATGAAGCATACAACTTCAAAGGATACACTATCATAATAAATTGAATGTTAGTTTAGGATATTATAGTGTTGAAATTTAGGAAGAATTAATAAGTCCAAGACTAACATGTTGTATAGAGGTCTGTGATATAACTCTTTTTCCAAACCACAGGGATCCCAGGTACTTTGATTTTCTTAGTCATCAAACTTGAAAGTTTGTAAAGTGGTGAGGCACCAAAGGCGGGTTCCACCATCAGAGACCCCTCAATACTGGTAGGCACCTAGAAAACCACTACAAGATGCTTCTTGAATGAGTACACCAGACTTTCAAGATAAATCTAAGTGATCCATTATATAATTCTAATTATGTATTCAGAGACGAGAAAATAGGGTCAAGATTTACATTTTAGGCCCCATGAAAAGAACATTATTAGCTTCATAATACATTTCATATCCTTATTAGTCAATGAAACACTTATAATTCTAGAAGTTGGAACTTTCTAAACCATAGAATAGGCTAGAGAGTCAGGTGATATTTCCACCACCTTCCTCAGGTTACACTTAAAAGGTGAATTTGGAGTCTCTTTACTTTTTAATTATTTCACAAATCAGTGGATGAAAGTAGATATTGTTTGAGGTATAATAATGGCTATAAATTTGTGAGGCCATAAATATTAACTCTCATGGTGTGAGTTATTCCAAGTCATCCTTGGGTGTAGTCTCCTCGCCTTTAATTAGGGAATTAGAAAGATCCACAACACTTCCCAAATAATATTTATCATTACAATCCCTCCACTTTACTTCCTCAGCTGGTTCCACCTTGCTCAGTGAGACACCTATGGAGCCTTCACCTAGTTGTATGTTGAGAATTGAGCACACTTGATCGGTGAATGAGTCTCTCTCACTCTAAAAATATGCCAGTGACTCCATGTCATGGATGTAACTCATCATTTTTTACTAAGGGGTTATCTTTGAAAAATTTTCAAGGGAATACTCTAGTAGATTTATTCTAGATATATTGATATGGTTACATATTTTCCTTAACATGAAGATCAACCATAACCTATCCCATTCCCTCAAATCCTTGGGAAATATCGTGTTCTTAGGAACTGCCCTGATATAATGAAAACGCTTCCTTAGATCTACTTCAGATACAACCTCAGTGTTTTGGAGGCTTCACCCTAATATTAGAATTTATTTACTAGGGGCACTTCAATTTTAAGCATGTGTGTCCTAGAGGACTCTCTCTAAGTAGGAGGCCTTGGAGCTCCCTCAACAATCATTATCACCTCTACAAGAGTACCCTTTTTTAGCTAGAATTCCCCCCAATATCAACATGTCTCCTTTCATGGTACCCTTGGGATTTATCTAGTAGATCCAGTTGAATAGATTTCTCTATTAGATTTATTCAGATCACCTACTACCTCAGTACCACCATCAGGTATACCATTTTCAATATTATCAGACCAGCCTGACTAGAGCATCGACCATTAGAAAGATGATCCACTCACTTCTTCCTTCAAAGACTAGTATGTACTAGAGTTTATATAGAATCATGGGATGAATCTTATGGTGGATCTCAGTGTACACCTATGGTATGTGACACTAGTGGTGTTATAATTAGAGGGATAATCTATGTGTAGTATATGGATCACATATAGTGTTGTTGTTGATGGGTATGACTAACACCCCACCTTTGAAAGCCATCAGATTTGACCTCTTCTCAATAAACACCAAGCCATCATCGATGATCTACCTAAATAGAATAATAAAAGATTTGATGATAAACTAATATTGAGAGATAATATCATTAAAAAACCATATTTCATCAATTTTCATTGGCCACACTTTGATGATGTTAAGTAGTGGTGGACTAAGGAAAACCTATGGAGGGGCGACTGGGTTCAAAAAATAATTTATTCTAAAATGAATGAAAACCCATCCATAAAAAAACTGCAATGGTCTATAGAGGTGCATGGGAATTTCCATCTGATTAGAATTACACATCAAATCATATAATATTTCTATCACTAGAACCATGAGTTTAACACAATTCCCTGTCACTAGTTTCATCAACATCATGAATGTTCCTGATTATACCCCTATATGGATATCCCTTACTAGAAGAAACCACATGGTCATAAGGGCCACTAGAAACACAACCAATCATAGCTCTCAGGTCCATTCCTTAACACTGAAGCCCCATTCCCAGTACTAACCCTACTCTAGGAGAATCCAATATGAACCAATACTTTCATGTTGCTTCACCCTAGGGTATTACTTCAATCTCCCTAACTTCCAGTCTTGGGGAATGTTTAGGAATATCTAGAAACAATTCATGACTGAGACATTTGGATGGAGGTGGGGATCCTTTTATTGGGAATCACATAATTACCCTAGATATATCTTCATCAAAAGTGGGAGATACTCTATATCCCCCCAATAATTCATTGATGGTAGGAATTTTTTAAACATCTCACCAATTATGGGGAGTCCTATGATATGGTAGAGGTCCCACATACTAATTCTACACCCACCCACCATGATAGAAGTAGAGGATACTTAAACCTAGAGACCATTAGCTTAGTAGATTTAACGTCAGGTCTGGGTGGTGATAAAAATGGAATTATAAAGTATAAGATTCTTCATACAACCCAAATCTATGAAGCTGGTCCCCAAATTCTTTTCATGTATGGAAGAACTAGTAGGCCTACTGTAAGAACCCAAACCTTCTTTTCAGGTATGTTTTCCTTTTCTGGTCGTTTTTGAGAAAAATATTAATTTTTAAAAATTTCCAAAGTACACACCGTGCACTTTATGAGTTCACGCCATGTACTCGGTTACCACAGGTAGCCGTGTGCTGTCCGTGTAGTGGCCACACACATGACCATGTGGGGGTGACTTGAAGGCCACCTAAAGCGGAGTATGGAAATGGAAAGTACACGTTGTGTACTTCAAAATTACACTCCATGCATTTTTTTTCATTAAACGGACCAGGGTTGCATCTAATCGACATAACACCCTTCTTCTAGGTTTCATTTGGCGAGAGCTCCTATACGACCACGATCTTCCTATGATCCCTCGAATGAGCATCCGACATCCGATTCGACTGCCGTCAATTGTGTTGGGATTGCCTCGGTAATCTCTCCCTTCTGCTTGAGCTTCGTTTCATGATTCATCATCTTTCTCAAGTTATCCTCTATTGAAAATTTTAGACGTTTTTTGTACATCTGCGGTGTTCTTGGGAAATTCAAGGATTGAGGTTCACGTATAGTGATCTCCCAATGCTGAGGTAGGTGGTTTGTGCCTTTCCTTTGAATGTATTTGAGTAATATGTGTAATTTTTCCCAATACCCTTGAACGAGGTATTGTATAATTACTATTTACCATTGTTAATTACCTGCCATGCTTGTATGATTCCATAGATATTAATTGGATATGTATAGGGTTGATTGCTTTGTCTTGGATGTGTTTTCCCATGCTTTGTTCTGTGTATTACTGTTGGTCCTGTTTATCCTGTTAGGCTGCCCTGCCATGCTTTTCCATGCATAGTTGTAGGATGATGCTGTTATTGTGATTTGACATGCTTGATATGCCATAGACTGTTTAGACAAGTAGTTTAGGAGGTTTAATTTGGCCGTATTGCACTACTATGCTTGTTTTATTTACACAGGGCCGTGAGAACCTGGTGTAGTAGACTATAAGGGGGATTGACTGTGTGGGCTTCCTTAGAGAGTCTTTGATTACTTTAGACTATAAGGGGAATTGACCGTGTGAGCTTCCTCAGAGAGTCTTTGATTACTTTAGACTATAAGGGGAATTGACCGTGTGAGATTCCTCAGAGAGTCATTAAACCACTTTTGGCTATAAGGGGAATTGACCATGTGAGCTTCCTCAGAGAGACATTGACCACACTTGGCTATAAGGGGAATCGACCATGTGAGCTTCCTCAAAGAGTCATTTATCACTTTAGACTATAAGGGTAATTGAATGTGAGTGCTTCCTCGGAGAGTCTTTTTATATTCTTATAGCTGAACCAAAGGGGATAGGCTGTGTGTACTTCCTAGAGGGTTACCTGCTTTAATTAGCTGCTTATTTGGTATGTGAAATGGAATTCTTGAAACTGTGTAATTGTTTACTGCTCTGTTACTTATTTTCTACCATATTTATTCACTATCTATTAGGCACCCATATTTGGATGGTTGCCTACTGAGATTTAGTATCACAACCTATTTGGGTCATGCTTTTGGGCCCAAACAGATTATATTGTTGCAGGTATAGATAATGGAAAGCGCCCTTCTACTTCAAGTTCTTGATTGAATGTGTAGCTGGAGAGAATGACATCAAGCTATGACTTTCAATGTTGAGGAGTTGTTTACTTGCTTCCTTTTTTATTTGGTTTAGTACTGTTTTATTCCAACATTGTGATTTATTTTGATGCTTTCCTAGACATATGTATCATGCATCATTCATATATATATATATGTGTGTGTGTGTGTGTGCTCCAATTTATTATTTTCTAGTCTTCTGCTGTTTACTTTTATATGGATTAATACTGATTCCGCTATTGCTATTGTTTTTCTTCCGCTGTGTTACTCTTCCAATGAGGGCATAATTTCCCCTCTATCACAACTAAGTCCCTCACTACTAGTTGGAAGCCTCTGGCATTTGGGGAAATGCACTTGAGGCTATGTGACCAACCAGGTACGGGGTGACTCTGGGTGGCTTTCGGAACCGGGATGTTACAAAGTGTTATTAGAGGAATTATTTTCTCTTGACTTACTGTTTGGAGCCTTTATCCAGGGATAATATGAAATAGGTACTTGGTAATAATCTGTGCCCGGGAGTAGCTAACCCATGTACAGGAAAAATCCAATCTACCTCGTTTAATTCAATTTTTCTAGTTTTTCAATTTTACGGTTGATTTGATTTTCACCATTGGGTGACTCAATTGTTTTGTACTATTACTGTTGATGTTATTGAGGTTCTATTTCTATCGCAACCCAATGAGATGAGGGTATTCCATCTCATGCATCATATAGGCATTTGTTAGAAATCACATGTCATACATTCTTGCCATGCCATTTAGGGTGCATTAGTGATTTCACATTGTTATGATAGGTGTTGTGTAGAATATGCATGCTGTTGTGATAGATGCTATGATAGAATACCTGATTTTTGTTAGAGCATTGATTGTGTAAGGTTTTTCTTGAATGAATGCCAAACTTTGGTTCATGAGGTGTTATGAGCCCTCATGGATCGGAATTTGGTGGATCATTGCACTGTTATCCTTGTTTATAACATGTATAATATGCCATGCTTTGATTTGTGGGGAGTATGGGCCCTCATGGATCAGAATTTGGAACTTAAGGGACCGTTTTAGTGTTTTTATGGGCTTCAGAGTAGTTTTTGAGGCTTACTATCTGGAAAAACCCAGAATACATGTCATGTAGTTTTTGACTACATGCCATGTGTTTTCTTTTTAGGACGAAATTGTTTTTCTTAAGTACATGCCGTTTACCATATGTACACACCGTATAGTCTCTAACCGTGTCATAGGCCATGTGGGAAGAGACACGAGATAGGTAAATTATCATGGGAACATGCTGTGTACCAGATGTACACACCATGTGTCTAGAACCTGTGTTCACCTGTGTGACTAACGACACAGAGGGATAAAATATTAGGTTTTACATGCCGTTTCAGTCTTGCACATGCCATGTAGTGTGATCCTGGAGTTCGGCCATGTAATTAACAACATAGGTTGGTGAAATCCTCTAAGTACATGCCGTGTCTGTCTGGAACATGCCGTGTAGTGTGAACCGTGTAACCGGCCGTGTAGCTAACAACACGGGTTGGTGATGTTCGTCTAGTACATGCCGTGTCCGGAAAAAACACGTTGTGTAGTCTTGTTCTAGGAGAAACCATGTGGTTTAGCCATGTAAGGGAACTCGGGAAGGGAAAAAGAATTCAAGTACACACCGTGTAGTGGACATACATGTCGTGTATCTGTGTTTTGTAAAACTTGAAGGCTTTCTTTCTCCGGTTCCCTTATTATACTTCTAACTTTCAGTCCTTGATAATCTTGTTCTAAGGTGTGCACTTGAAATTGCAGAGTCATGCCACTGAGACATCCTCCGGTTTTACGCCAGTTTCTAGGCGGTGATCAGACACCAGGCATGGTTGATCAGGGACTTCTAGTGGATCCTCCAGTTGTGCCAACCTTGGCACCAGCCATTGTACCTGAAATAGGTTCCAATACACAATTCAGAGAGGGTTTCATGAGGATGATGTAGACCTTTCAGGGAGTTCCGTCTCCTGCCCCGTCGATGGCAGAATTGACGCAGGTCTTTCAGCAGCAGTATCCTCCCACTTTCT
Organism: Viscum album; assembly: GCA_963277665.1. NCBI lineage: Eukaryota > Viridiplantae > Streptophyta > Magnoliopsida > Santalales > Viscaceae > Viscum > Viscum album. The sequence continues at coordinate 1,259,572,242 of OY728132.1, read as the reverse complement.
CAGGGGATGGAGGACCCCTACTTATAGAGTCATGTATAGAAGCCATGCTAACGATCTTTGATCATCTGGAGATATCTCCAGAGAGGAGGGTGAAGCTCTCTACGTACATGTTTTGAGACTCCTCCAAGAGGTGGTGGGATGTGGTCTCATAGGTGGGATGCTGGTAGAATATGGATTGAGATGAGTTTTAGCACACCTTGTATGATTACTTCTATCAGGAGAACTTGAGGGCCGATCGAGCCTGAGAGTTCATGAGTCTGGATAAGAGTACTCTTTCTATTATGGAGTATTCCTATCACTTCACTGACCTTCAGTGCTTTAGACCCTTTCTAGGGGGAGATGAGTTGTTCCTTTCATAGAAGTTTGAGGATGGTCTCAAGTAGGATGTCCGATCCGGGTGAACATATTTAGGTTGACTTCGATATCCACTATCATCAACTAGGCGCTGATTACGAAGCATAATTTGAGGTATTATAGAGTTTTGATCCAGGGCAGTTCAACATCAAGAGTTAGTATTCCTCCTCTTGATAGCAGGAAGCGCTGCCGGGAGATTTCACGTGGAGATCAGAGTAGGCGGGATGCATCTTCTGGTATCCAGATGGTGTGCTACCAGTGTGGAAAGAGCAGGAATATGAGGACACATTTCATGAGAGACCCAGTAGAGTGCCGATCTTGCGGAAAGATGGGTCACCTTCAGCGTTTCTATCGGACCTTATCACCAGCAGCTAGTGACAGGGACTCTTTGATGACTCCTCATTCAGGAGCAGCGCCATTGGTTTCTCACCAGTCTAGGAACTGGAGTTCTTCTGGTCGTTCAGGCCAAGGTGGAGGGCATGGATGTGGTAGTCAGTCGCCGGTCTTTCAACGATAGTGGGGTGGATCAGCTCAGAGTGGATAGGTAGGGTCACAGGGCTACGGTGTTGTAGAGACCCGAAGCTTATCGTACATATACTTTACATTACTTTTGCGGAATACTTAGTACATAACAAAAACACACACACAAGGATCGTAATAGTTTAGTGTCTTTGGAAACTCGGAACGTAATCTTCTAAACGTGGTGAAAGATCTTCAACATCTCCCATAAAGATCTTTTTTTACCTAAAACCTTTCTTTATATCCTGGGGAAAAGAAAACATAAAAGGGTGAGCTCAAATGCTCAGTAAGGGTAAACAAAAGAAATATCAATCACATCATATACATAAGAACATAGCTTTTGGAAATCTTAACCTGCAAAAGAGCTCATAATATCATAACGTGGGATAAATCATAGAAGTGAAAATGAAATCATAACTTAAAACATTACTCATTGTGGCATACACACATAATCATAGAGAATCATTTCTTGTTAGTCAAGACTCATTGCCAAGACTATTTTAGTGGACAAAGTCCCTTTCTGAATCGAGTAATCCTCGTTTCAGTCCTGTTTCACTGAACCGGTATAACCTACCATTCCAGCCATGTCTATCTCATGAGATATAAAATCTTTACCCAATGCATTGGAGGGAGATATAGGTCCCACCCATCTCTTAATGAATCCTTTCTTATGTGTGCCACAAAATCATAAATCATACATCATTGCATAACCCATGTAATAAAAATGGGATTCTTAAACAACATGACATCATAAAACCATTCATATAAGATAAAGGAATTCATAAACATGTTTCCATCACAACATAATCAAATCCATGTAATAATAGGGATAAAAACAGAACACTTTATTATCTTAGATGGAAAATAATTTTGACAAAACACTTGAACTCCATTCTTGAGGAAAATATCCTTTCTTCTTCAAAAACAGTTTTCCTTTCATAATATGTCATACAACTTTAAAATAGAAGAAGTTGATTAAAAATAAACTTGAAAACTTGTAAAGGAAGCTTCTTGGAAATAATGTTTTAAAAATCCATTCATGCCGTATAAGTTAAAAAAAAAACATTCTTTCGTACTTTTGTCGGAAAAGTCAAAAAGTACCTCGTACAAAAAAATGACAAAAGATTCCTTTCATATTCTTTACTAAAAACTCACCGAAGGGTAAAAATGGATTTAAAAAATTATAAGTGGATGGAAACAATATTACATATTGAGTGAACATGGATGTGGATGATAAAATAAACCCCAGTAAATACCAAAGTATAAACAATCTCAGATAAAAATGAGATTGTGATATTTCCCTTACCTTAGGTCCGACTTGCTTTGTAAGTGTCCGAACCTCCTGTATAATGATTTAAATCATGTTATTGACTTATTCCAGAATCATATTCATTGTTATTATATCATATATGGTCCACTTATGACTTTATATTACCCGTTCTTTTGTAAATTCATGTTAAAGTAGCGTTTTGGGTAAAATCGTCTCATTTATCGTAGGTGTTTTGACTTGTTGTTCTTGACATCATTATTACTTATATCATGATTTACTTACTTCCAGAATATAAAATATGATTTATATATCATATATATTCAGTATATATATATATATAATAGATAGATAAATAAAATGAAAAACACCGTTCATGGAGACGGTAGTCCGTACGTACGCATGAACGCTGTTTTTCTTTCCTTATTGTCTTGAAATGGAAGTAAGTAGATGACATACATATGTATATATATACATAAATCTAGTAGCTTTATAATGTCATATATTTCATTATTATTTCTTATATATACATTATAATCATTCTTAAATGGTTAACATGGAGAATGAATCTCATCGCGTCGTGGAGACGGTAGTCCGTACGTACGCACGAGCGATGATATCATTTCTATAAATATTGAATTGGAGTGGAGTGGATTATACAATATATCAGAATCAATATGATGTTTTAATAACTATGTATAGTTATTCTTTACACCATTATACCCATCCATGTAAGGTGGTGGTGGAAAATAGATTACACCACGGCATGGAGACGGTATTCCGTACGTACGCACGCGCGGTGATTTCTTTTTCCGTAGGATGGATAGATGGTGAAATAGGGTTGTTTCATACTTATAATAACATATCAGTATATGAGTGATACTGATGTTATTACTTCATAATGAAACAACCTAAGAAGAAGAAGTGGAAGAAGAAATAAAGATGAAAGAATTGGTAACGGTAATTACCTCTTCTTTGAAGCGCCTCTTTGAGACCTCCTCTTAGGGCACTAGAATTGGTCTTTGAGGAAGACCAGAACCTCTAGGATGTTTCTAGGGAAGTGGAGAAGGGATTTTGTCAGGGGTTGGCCGAGCTTGAGTGCTCAAATTGGTGTGAGGAGGAGGGGGAGGAGGTGTCCTTTTATAAGGGAGGAGAGGGGCACCTTAGGAATTCTTAAAAATATTAATTTATAATAAATCTAAACCCACTTAAAAACCTCCAAAAATGACTCATATTTGAAGATTAGATGAGATAGGGTTGTAATCTCATCAACCAATTAAATTTAGACATGTTTGGATATTATTTTAAACCTTATCAATTAGATTTAACTCTAAGTTAAATAATTTAACTTTTACCGTGTCTTTTTGTTTTCTTTCACTATATGGTTAATAAACTTACTATAACATGCCAAACGAACCCAAAATTGTTTATTATTAATATATATATCCTTATCTAAGTCATTTGGCCGAACCTTAGATTTTTAGGAATAAAATAACAATTAATAATATAATATTTGATTTAAAAACTATTTTGTGTCAATTTTGACACTATTTGATATATGATTTTTGTGAAAGTCATAACAGAATTATATGTTCGAACCAAGTTTATTAAATCAACATTAATATATCATAGTAACCTAGAAAATTAGTGTAATTCATAAAAAATCTCAAATTACATTTATTTTGGTGTTTATAACATCAATTATGTCAATATTTCATTAATAAGATAATTACTGCATCATCGTTGTGTCATAAATAAATTAAATTATTTGATGTCTAAAAATTACAAATAAAATACCATAATGTAGGAAATCTTTTTAGCTTTCTAATGAATATTTACAATCGAATTTATCTTATGTATAACCCCATATTAAAAATGATTTACTTATTAAACTTTGATTTTAACTATTTTAACCCTTCTTTAAATAAATTAATAATAAATGTCCTAATCTAATCCAAGTGGGCCTAAATGGTCATATTTTATTCCTAAGTTTGTTTTTGGTCGAATTACACTTGTCCAATAGAATTAGGACATGTGTTAGGGTAATAGTAATATCATATTTACCCTTAGTTACCCTATTTACTATTAACCGCGGTAAAAAAAAGTAAAAAGTTACTATTCACCAAAAATTATTTTCATCTCATTGAACCACATTTTAGTCCTTGATATTAACCGTGTCTCTCGGATTTTCGAAATTCCATTCACAGAAGGGGTAAAATTAAGTTTTATGCAAAATTCAGTTTTTAACCTACCACTTAGTGGTTTCACTATTCATCAAAAATTGAAAGTTTTCAGAAAAATGCCAAAATTTCATCCTAAGCTATATTTCATATTCCGAATTCAAAAATGAAGTCTATTTTACCAAATTCATAACATAGAAGTTGAATTAATTAATTTTATAATTAAATCCCGCTATTAAAACAAATAGCGTGTTTTTACGAAACAATATCTATCAAAAGATTGACACTTGTTTATGTCTGGTTTAAATGTGAAATTACGTCCAATGACCAAAATTGTATTAAATTGTAAAAATATATTCTAAATATACTTTAAAACCACTCAAATTAATAATTTATCACTATTAATTATTTCGATTAAAAAAGTTGTTTTTAATTATAATTTAGTAATTTTCACTATTCATCAGAATATGAAAGTTATCCGAAATGTACCAAAATTTCACCTTAGGCTAAATTCGATACTCCGAATCCAAAAATGAAATCCATTTTGAAAAATAAAATTTACAAAATTTCAAAAAGTGGTTATTACTATTCATAACGGCTAGTTTTAATAGCATATCGCTGTTTAGTGAAACTCGTTATTGCGTACTACACACACTATCGAGGAAGGTTGCGATTGCGTGTAATGCAAGGCAAGTCAAGGATGCGTGTTGTGCAAGATCCTTTTGGTGTAGCGTACAACACAAGACATTAATAAAATTAAAAAATATTTTTCATAAAATCTTGGGCTGTTACATTCTACCCCCCTTAAAATGAATTTCGCCCTCGAAATTCGTCGGGGTTATAAATGGTTTTCTATTCGAAAGTTTCCCACATCGTAAAAAGGAATACCAAAACTTGGCTTTAAAAACTAAAGTATGAAATGTAACGATTACCCAAATAAACTAATTGTTGGGTTTCCACATAGGTAAAAATATGGATATGGAAGAAAAATCTAACCATCATGTTCTGATGGAGAGTGGTAGAGAACATGGCTATGGAAAAGCCAAAAATCACAAATCCATAAATTTGTGATGATATAAGGTACCATCTGATTCCTCAGGTATAAGATCACTAGGACAACATTTTTGGTTTTCAAGATCATTTCCCTAAAGTTGAAAATTTGAATTAGAATAAATACTTACTTTATTTTGGTACAATCTCACTGTTGTTCGTGCCTTGAACAATTTCCACTTCATCTCTTAAATAAATGAAGTTGAATTTGTTATTCGTGAAGTGTTAGCAGATAATGTGATAGAATGACGGGTCATTCCATCTGTCTCAAACAAAAGGTTAGCAAAAATTATATACATAAGTCGATCTATAGTGAGATTAATCATATATGGTTCCTAAAATGGGCTTATACTTCATATATCATACTGCTTAATATAATAACACTAGTTTCTACTAAACAGGGACTTCCTGTAGGTCAGTGGTAGGCGATAAAGGCCAGTCGCACTTCGGTTGTGGGTTCGATTCCTACAGCCTTGTCCGAAGCGATGGGCTGTCGCCCGTCCTGCAGGTTGTCCTTTTTCCAAAACTATATTACTATAACATCCCATCAATAATATCGAAAAAAAAAATTTCTATCCTTAAACAATACTAACTTACGTCCAACATAATCTAGTCTAATCTTTAGGCTTATACATAATACTGTAGTCCACTCTCATAACATAGTGAAAACGATTACCAGAGATTTAACACCATCGTCGATCCCCATAAGATATGTCTTGTTGGTCACATTCTAAACATTCAAAGTCCTTAATCATGTATTCTCTTGAATACCTTAGTGAAAACATGAATGCAGTTTAAAGTTAACACTTTCCACATACCAAAATCCTCAAAATTCTATATACTCAAACCATGATATCACTTAGTCCTTATATCAATCATGAGCTCATGAATACTGTTAAACATTTCATTTTCTTATTTTCCCTTCATTATGCGCATATCATCTTATTTCCAAAAATATCTCAATCACTTTGAATACCACATTAAACCAATACATAAATATTCCAATACTCCATGATACAACATTATTTTGGAATCCCATTACATAAACACTTAATCATTCCACCACATCGTTATCATATTCAACATTGCCAATAGTGATCGCATGTGATTTCCCTTTGTCCTTTGCCTTCAGTGGTTGCTCATGTTGATCATCACTAACCCTTGGATTAGGGCAATTATTAGCATAATGCCCCATTTCCTTGCACTTGAAGCAATGAAGTGTTGGTGGTGCGTTCTCTGCAGTGTTTGCTTTATTCACATCATTAGAAACCCTTTTTCTATTACTTCGACACTCAGCTGCTCGATGACCTTCTTTTCCACACTTAAAACATTTTCTAGTCCCTTTAAGGCAATCTCCACCATGCTTCTTTCCACACTTTGTGCATAAGGAAACATTCATCTTCTTTTCACCATTATTCTGAGATTTCTCCTTGAACTCCATCTTTCGTTTCTTGTCAAAACCATGAGATGGATCTGTAACACCAACTTCCATTTCTACCTTGATAGCACAACGCACAATTTCTTCATAGCTACTGAAGTCTCTTATAGCTAATGCCCTTCGAAGACTTGGTTTTAAGCCACTGAAAAATCGATCAACTTTACTTTCAGGTTGGATGATAATGCCAGATGCATACCTTGAAAGTCTTGTAAAATTCGCTTCGTATATACCAACAGATTCATCATCCTTCTGTTTCAGCTCAAGAAACTCCTTTTCCATCTTCGTTCGAAGAATACGAGGGAAGTACTTACTGAAAAACAAGTTCTTGAACTCGTCCCATTCCATGGACTCAATTTCATCTCTTGGCCTCGTATTCTTGATAAGATTCCACCATTGATCAGCTTCACCTTCCAAACGATATACTGCTAAGATGACTTTATCATGTTCAGAACATTGAAGAACTGAAAATATCTTTTCAGTAGTACTAATCCATTGTTCAGCAACTAATGGATCAGTAGACCCACTGAAAGAAGGCGGACGCTGCCTCATGAAGGATTCAACGGAATGTTGCTCCTTCCTTTGCTCGTTTGGAAGTCCTGCATGATTCATAGCTTGAGAAAGTTGTGTGAGCATGGCTACAAGATTTTGCATTCCAGATCCCATATCGTTTGGTTGCTCAGGGGGACAATCATTGCATTGTCCATTGCATTGATCAACACGGTTCCTTCGGGTTCCAGCCATCGTCTAAAACCCCAAAAGAATAGTGTGAGAGGCAAAAATAATGCTAGGGAAAACAACATAATAAAGGGGTAGTACCCTCAATATCTAACATCTTAGGTTAAATTCTAAGATCGTTAGCGCAATTCTAGGACTATAACCTATACGTATACTTAACCTTAGAGACATCCCTAGACATACCTTAGAAATATCTCTAGGGATCTCACTAACGTTTTCGCATCCTAGTTTCCAAAGGTTGACTAAACCTTTCCTCTGATACCAACTGTAGAGACCCGAAGCTTATCGTACATAGACTTTACATTACTTTTGCGGAATACTTAGTACATAACAAAAACACACACACAAGGATCGTAATAGTTTAGTGTCTTTGGAAACTCGGAACGTAATCTTCTAAACGTGGTGAAAGATCTTCAACATCTCCCATAAAGATCTTTTTTTACCTAAAACCTTTCTTTATATCCTGGGGAAAAGAAAACATAAAAGGGTGAGCTCAAATGCTCAGTAAGGGTAAACAAAAGAAATATCAATCACATCATATACATAAGAACATAGCTTTTGGAAATCTTAACCTGCAAAAGAGCTCATAATATCATAACGTGGGATAAATCATAGAAGTGAAAATGAAATCATAACTTAAAACATTACTCATTGTGGCATACACACATAATCATAGAGAATCATTTCTTGTTAGTCAAGACTCATTGCCAAGACTATCTTAGTGGACAAAGTCCCTTTCTGAATCGAGTAATCCTCGTTTCAGTCCTGTTTCACTGAACCGGTATAACCTACCATTCCAGCCATGTCTATCTCATGAGATATAAAATCTTTACCCAATGCATTGGAGGGAGATATAGGTCCCACCCATCTCTTAATGAATCCTTTCTTATGTGTGCCACAAAATCATAAATCATACATCATTGCATAACCCATGTAATAAAAATGGGATTCTTAAACAACATGACATCATAAAACCATTCATATAAGATAAAGGAATTCATAAACATGTTTCCATCACAACATAATCAAATCCATGTAATAATAGGGATAAAAACAGAACCCTTTATTATCTTAGATGGAAAATAATTTTGACAAAACACTTGAACTCCATTCTTGAGGAAAATATCCTTTCTTCTTCAAAAACAGTTTTCCTTTCATAATATGTCATACAACTTTAAAATAGAAGAAGTTGATTAAAAATAAACTTGAAAACTTGTAAAGGAAGCTTCTTGGAAATAATGTTTTAAAAATCCATTCATGCCGTATAAGTTAAAAAAAAACATTCTTTCGTACTTTTGTCGGAAAAGTCAAAAAGTACCTCGTACAAATAAATGACAAAAGATTCCTTTCATATTTTTTACTAAAAACTCACCGAAGGGTAAAAATGGATTTAAACAATTTTAAGTGGATGGAAACAATATTACATATTGAGGGAACATGGATGTGGATGATAAAATAAACCCCAGTAAATACCAAAGTATAAACAATCTCAGATAAAAATGAGATTGTGATATTTCCCTTACCTTAGGTCCGACTTGCTTTGTAAGTGTCCGAAACTCCTGTATAATGATTTAAATCATGTTATTGACTTATTCCAGAATCATATTCATTGTTATTATATCATATATGGTCCACTTATGACTTTATATTACCCGTTCTTTTGTAAATTCATGTTAAAGTAGCGTTTTGGGTAAAATCGTCTCATTTATCGTAGGTGTTTTGACTTGTTGTTCTTGACATCATTATTACTTATATCATGATTTAATTACTTCCAGAATATAAAATATGATTTATATATCATATATATTCAGTATATATATATATATATAATAGATAGATAAATAAAATGAAAAACACCGTTCATGGAGACGGTAGTCCGTACGTACGCATGAACGCTGTTTTTCTTTCCTTATTGTCTTGAAATGGAAGTAAGTAGATGACATACATATGTATATATATACATAAATCCAGTAGCTTTATAATGTCATATATTTCATTATTATTTCTTATATATACATTATAATCATTCTTAAATGGTTAACATGGAGAATGAATCTCATCGCGTCGTGGAGACGGTAGTCCGTACGTACGCACGAGCGATGATATCATTTCTATAAATATTGAATTGGAGTGGAGTGGATTATACAATATATCAGAATCAATATGATGTTTTAATAACTATGTATAGTTATTCTTTACACCATTATACCCATCCATGTAAGGTGGTGGTGGAAAATAGATTACACCACGGCGTGGAGACGGTATTCCGTACGTACGCACGCGCGGTGATTTCTTTTTCCGTAGGATGGATAGATGGTGAAATAGGGTTGTTTCATACTTATAATAACATATCAGTATATGAGTGATACTGATGTTATTACTTCATAATGAAACAACCTAAGAAGAAGAAGTGGAAGAAGAAATAAAGATGAAAGAATTGGTAACGGTAATTACCTCTTCTTTGAAGCGCCTCTTTGAGACCTCCTCTTAGGGCACTAGAATTGGTCTTTGAGGAAGACCAGAACCTCTAGGATGTTTCTAGGGAAGTGGAGAAGGGATTTTGTCAGGGGTTGGCCGAGCTTGAGTGCTCAAATTGGTGTGAGGAGGAGGGGGAGGAGGTGTCCTTTTATAAGGGAGGAGAGGGGCACCTTAGGAATTCTTAAAAATATTAATTTATAATAAATCTAACCCCACTTAAAAACCTCCAAAAATGACTCATATTCGAAGATTAGATGAGATAGGGTTGTAATATCATAAACCAATTAAATTTAGACATGTTTGGATATTATTTTAAACCTTATCAATTAGATTTAACTCTAAGTTAAATAATTTAACTTTTACCGTGTCTTTTTGTTTTCTTTCACTATATGGTTAATAAACTTACTATAACATTCCAAAAGAACACCAAATTGTTTATTATTAATATATATATCCTTATCTAAGTCATTTGGCCGAACCTTAGATTTTTAGGAATAAAATAACAATTAATAATATAATATTTGATTTAAAAACTATTTTGTGTCAATTTTGACACTATTTGATATATGATTTTTGTGAAAGTCATAACAGAATTATATGTTCGAACCAAGTTTATTAAATCAACATTAATATATCATAGTAACCTAGAAAATTAGTTGAATTCATAAAAAATCTCAAATTACATTTATTTTGGTGTTTATAACATCAATTATGTCAATATTTCATTAATAAGATAATTACTGCATCATCGTTGTGTCATAAATAAATTAAATTATTTGATGTCTAAAAATTACAAATAAAATACCATAATGTAGGAAATCTTTTTAGATTTCTAATGAATATTTACAATCGAATTTATCTTATGTATAACCCCATATTAAAAATGATTTACTTATTAAACTTTGATTTTAACTATTTTAACCCTTCTTTAAATAAATTAATAATAAATGTCCTAATCTAATCCAAGTGGGCCTAAATGGTCATATTTTATTCCTAAGTTTGTTTTTGGTCGAATTACACTTGTCCAATAGAATTAGGACATGTGTTAGGGTAATAGTAATATCATATTTACCCTTAGTTACCCTATTTACTATTAACCGCGGTAAAAAAAAAGTAAAAAGTTACTATTCACCAAAAATTATTTTCATCTCATTGAACCACATTTTAGTCCTTGATATTAACCGTGTCTCTCGGATTTTCGAAATTCCATTCACAGAAGGGGTAAAATTAAGTTTTATGCAAAATTCAGTTTTTAACCTACCACTTAGTGGTTTCACTATTCATCAAAAATTGAAAGTTTTCAGAAAAATACCAAAATTTCATCCTAAGCTATATTTCATATTCCGAATTCAAAAATGAAGTCTATTTTACCAAATTCATAACATAGAAGTTGAATTAATTAATTTTATAATTAAATCCCGCTATTAAAACAAATAGCGTGTTTTTACGAAACAATATCTATCAAAAGATTGACACTTGTTTATGTCTGGTTTAAATGTGAAATTACGTCCAATGACCAAAATTGTATTAAATTGTAAAAATATATTCTAAATATACTTTAAAACCACTCAAATTAATAATTTATCACTATTAATTATTTCGATTAAAAAAGTTGTTTTTAATTATAATTTAGTAATTTTCACTATTCATCAGAATATGAAAGTTATCCGAAATGTACCAAAATTTCACCTTAGGCTAAATTCGATACTCCGAATCCAAAAATGAAATCCATTTTGAAAAATAAAATTTACAAAATTTCAAAAAGTGGTTATTACTATTCATAACGGCTAGTTTTAATAGCATATCGCTGTTTAGTGAAACTCGTTATTGCGTACTACACACACTATCGAGGAAGGTTGCGATTGCGTGTAATGCAAGGCAAGTCAAGGATGCGTGTTGTGCAAGCTCCTTTTGGTGTAGCGTACAACACAAGACATTAATAAAATTAAAAAATATTTTTCATAAAATCTTGGGCTGTTACAGGTGTAGGCCAAAATTTTGAAGTGGAGTAGAACCAGCAGGAGCAGGATCTAAGACCCTCTACAGTTAGAGGTACGATCTTAGTAGCATCAGTTTTAGCTTCTGCTCTTTTTGATACAGGGGATTCCCATAGCTTTATATATGTTGTTGTCATGGATACCCTTGGTATCTACATCTTTTATTCGTTTGATATCTTGATGCTAGACACTCTGTTGGGGAAGATAACAACTAGTGTACTTCAGTGAAGGGAGTTCCCTCTAGAGGTTGGTGGAAGTCACTTTTTATGGGACCTCTATGTCATAGAGATGACAGACTGTGATTTCATTCTCGAGATGGACTGGTTAGTTCCCTTCTAGGCAGTCATTGTCTGTTATCACTATAGGGTGAGTTTCATATCACCAGAGGGTAGATTGTTTCTTCATAGGGGTGAGTGGGATGTCCAGGCGAGCAGAGCAGGACCCGAGCATCATGGGTTGGGAGGATTTACAACCCAGATTGCTAGTCTATACTTGGATGACCATGGGACTTCACAGTTATAAATTCCTCTAGTGGTGGATTGTTTCAGGGACATCTTCCCAGATGACTTTTTTGGTTTTCCTCTGAAGCGAGAGGTATACTTTTCTATTGAACTCATTCCAGGAGCGACACTAGTATCCATTACTTCTTATAGGATAGCTACACCAGAGTTGCATGAGCTCAAGAAGTAGTTGGAGGAGTTACAGAAAAATGGTTTCATCCGACCTAATACTTCTCCTTGGGGTTCACCTATCCTATTTGCGAAGAAGGCAGACGATACCCTCAGGATTTGTGTGGACTATCGGAAGTTGAACCAGTTGATGTTCAAGAACTGATATCCCTTGCCTAGGATTGATGATCTCTTTGATCAGCTTCGAGGAGCCCGTGTGTTATTGAAGATTGAATTGAGATCCAGTTACCATCAGTTGCACATTAGACCATATGATATACCTCTCACAACCTTCCAGAGCAGGTATGGTCTATACGAGTATATGGTTATGCCGTTCGGTCTTACGAACGATCCGACAGTTTTCATGGCACTGATGAACCGAGTGTTCCATTTGTACTTGAATTCTTTCATGGTGATCTTCATGGATGATATATTGGTGTACTCTCACACTCGACACAACCATGCTACCCATCTTGATATCATTTTGAGTACACTGAGAGAGCATCAGTTATATGCTTATCTCTCAAAATTCCACTTCTGGATGGATCAGATTCACTTCTTGGGTCATGTTATCTCAGAGACAAGAGTATCTGTAGACCTAGAGAAAGTGAGAGTAGTATTTTCCTGGGAGTATCCAAAGAACATCTTTGAGGTGCATAGTTTTTTAGGGCTGGATGGATACTACAGACACTTCATACAAGACTTTTCATGCATAGCAACACCACTCATGAGTTTGACTAAGAAGGGTGCAAAGTTCTTGTGGTCAAATTCTTGTGAGTCAGCCTTTCAGGATCTAAAAGGGATATTGACTTCAGCACCAATACTAGTATTACCAGAGCTGGGAAAGAGCTATACTATTTACTGTGATGCATCCAGTATTGGGCTGGGAGTTGTTCTTATATAGGGAGAAGGAGTCATTGCATATGAGTCTCGGTAGTTGAGGCCACATGAGAGGAATTACCTGACACACAATCTCGAGTTGGCAGCAGTTGTTCATGATTTACACTATTGGAGACATTATCTGTTAGGAGAGAATTTTGTGGTTTTCACCGACCACAAAAGTCTCAAGAACATATTCACTCAGCGTGACTTGAATTTGAGACAACGAAGGTGGGTTGAGTACCTTCAGTATTTTGAATTTGTGCTTGCCTATATGTCGGGGAAGGGAAATGCAGTGGCTGATGCACTGAGTAGGAGGACTTAGATACATGAATTTCAGAAGGCCAGCAGTGAGTGGTAGATTATGGCTCTATTCTCTAAGATGAATTTGGAGGTGCACAATAGATAGGGGCAGATATTTCTTTCTTCTGTAGTTGTTACCTCTACTCTTCATGATCGAGTTCGAATGAGGCAACTATCAGATTTTGAAGGCCTAGTCCTATGGGACCGCATGTTAGGAGAGGACCCTATTCCTAGATGGACCATATGTGAGGATGAGGTCTTGAATTTCTAGGGGTGTGTATGGGTTCCAACAGACATACGCAAGGAGATGATGTGGAACATTCATTCCTCAGTTTGGGCAGTTCATCCTGGTGTCACAAAAATGTATCATGATCTACACTATCAGTATTGGTGGCTAGGTATGAAGAGAGATGTTCCTAGTTTTTTCATGAAGTGTTCCACCTGTCAGTAGGTGAAGGAGTAGCATCAGCGACCATCATATATTTTCCAACAGTTACCCATTCTCGAGTAGAAGTGGAATGATGTCGCGATGGATTTCATGATAGGTTTACCGAGTTTGCCTCGAGGGAATGATGCAGGTTGGGTTGTCATTGATAGACTCACGAAGGTTTCTCACTTCTTTCCAATCAAGGAGACCTTCAATGTTGATGATCTGGGAAGGTTTTACATTTTAGAGATTATACATATACATGGATTTCCACACTCCATTGTTTCATACAGGGATTCCCGTTTTACTTATTGGGTCTGGCAGGGGCTTTAGAAGGCTTTGGGTAAATAGGTAATTTTGAGTATAGCTTACTATCCCCCAATAGATGGCCAATATGAGCGTATGATTCAGGTACTTGAGGACATGCTTCGAGCATGTATTCTGGATTTTGGAGGGTTTTGTGAGAAGCACATACCTCTTGTGGAGTTTTCCTACAACAATAGTTTTCAAGAAACTATTCAGATGGTACCTTAAGAGGCTTTGTATGGTAGGCCATGTCGATCACCCTTATGTTGGATGGAGGCAGGAGAGACATCTTTGCTGGGACCTCATCTTGTTCAAGAGACCACAGATTAGATAGAGTTGATTCAGAAGAGGATGGATACTGCACAGTCTCGACAGAAGTCTTATGCTGATCAATGGAGATGACCTCTGGAGTTTGAGATCGGGGATCATGTTTTCCTATGCATCACACCGAGGTTGGGGCACATAAGAATTATAAGAGAAGGTAAACTTTCACTGAGGTACATCAGGCCATTTGAGGTTGTGTAGAGATTTGGGCTGGTTGCCTATCAATTGTAGTTACCCAGAGTTACTGGGCTATGCATGGATTTTTTCACGTTTTTCAGCTCTGACGTTACTTTTCAGACCTGTCTCATGTCTTTAAACCCAAGGAGGATGAGATTTAAGTGGATGCGTCATTTCAGGAGCATCCTATCTGGATTTTCAATCATATTACTAAGGTTCTCTATATATAGTTTGTTCCTTTGGTACGGGTTCTAGGGCAGAATGGGTGAGTACAAGATGAGACTTGAGAGAGGGACGTCGATGTACGAGCACAGTGGCCAGAGCTGTTCGGGGTTTCTTCTTCTACTCCACGCTAGGGAAATTCGGGGATGAATTTATTTAAGGGGGGAATTTTTTAAGAACTCGGACCTTATTTTCAGGTATGTTTTCCTTTTCTGGTAATTTTTGAGAAAAAGAAGAATTTATAGAAATTTCCAAAGTACACACCATGTACTTTATGAGTACATGCAGTGTACTTGGTTACCACACGTAGCCGTGTGCTGGCTGTGTAGCAGCCACACACACGACCATGTGGTGGTAACTTGGAGGCTGCCTAAAGTGGAGTACAGAAACAGTAAGTACACGCCATGTACTTCAATAGTACACTCCTTGTATTTTCTTTTTTTCATTAAATGGACCGGGGTCGCATCTAATTGATAGAACACCCTTCTTCTAGGTTTTGTTTGGTTGATATCTCCCATACGACTGCGATCTTCCTCAGAGCCCCTGACTAAGCATATGATCTATGATTAGACCGCTATTGATTGCATTGGGATTGCCTTGGTAATCTCTCCATTCTTCTTAAGCTTCGTTTCATGATTCCTCTTCTTTCTCAAGTTATCCTCTATTGAACGTTTTAGAAGTTTTTGTAGATCTACGATGTTCTTAGGTGATTCAAGGATTGAGGTTCATGAATAGTGATCTCCCAATGCTGAGGTAGGTGGTTTGTGCCTTTCCGTTGAAATTATTTGAGTAATATGTGCAATTTTTCCCAATACCCTTGAACGAGGTATTGAGTAATCACCGTTCACCCTTATTAATTGCCTGCCATGCTTGTATTCTTGCATAGAGGTTATTTGGATATGTATAGGGTTTATTTCTTTGTCTTGGATGTGTTTTCCCATGATTTGTTCTATGTATGACCATTGGTCCTATTTAGCCTGTTAGGCCTCTCTGCCATGCTTTTCCATGCCTAGTTGTAGGATGATTCGATTATTTTTATCTAACATAATTGATATGATATAGACTATTTATCCTAGTAATTCAGGAGGTTTACTTTGGCCTTATTGTACTACTATGCTTATTTGACTTACACAGGGCCATGGGAACCTGGTGTAGTATACTATAAGGGGTATTGACCGTGTGAGATTCCTCAGAGAGTCTTTGACTACTTTAGACTATAAGGGGAATTGGCCGTGTGAGATTCCTTAGAGAGTCTTTGATTAATTTAGACTATAAGGGGAACTGACCATGTGAGATTCCTCAGAGAGTCTTTAAACCACTTTTGGCTACAAGGGGAATTGACCGTGTGAGCTTCCTCAGAGAGTCATTTATCACTTTAGACTATAAGGGAAATTGAATGTGAGTGCTTCCTCAGAGAGTATTTGTATATTATTATAGCTGAACCAGAGGGGATAGGCTATGTATACTTCCCAGAGGGTTACCTGCTTTGATTAGCTACTTATTTTGTATGTGAAATGGAATGCTTGAAACTGTGGAATTGTTTACTGCTCTGTTACTTATTTTCTGCCATATTTATTCACTGACTATTAGGCACAGTAGTTGCCTACTAGGATTTAGTCTCACACCATATTTGGGTCATGCTTTTAGGCCCAAATATATTATATTGTTGCAGGTATAGATAAGGGCAAGCGCCCTTCTACTTTAGGTTCTTGATTGACTATGGAGCTGGAGAGCATGGGACCAAGATATGGCTTGCGATGCTGAGGAGTTGTTTACTTGCTTCCTTTTGTATTTGGTTTAGTACTATTATATTCCAACATTGTGATTTGTTTGGATGCTTTCCTAGACATATGTATCATGCATCATTCATATATATATATATATGTATGTGCTCTAGTTTATTATTTTCCTGTCTTCCGCTATTTACTTTTATATGGATTATTACTGCTTCCGCTATTGCTATTATTTTTCTTCTGCTGTGTTACTCTGCCAATGAGGGCATAGTTTCCCTACTATCACACCCAAGGCCCTCGTTGCTAGTCGATAGCCTCTGGTGTTCGGGAAAATTCCTTTGAGTCCATGTGACCAACCGGGTACAGGGCACCTCTGGGTGACTTCTATAATTGGGACGTTACACCCACACCTACTCATTAGTGAAGTTTCCTCCTATCTGTAGGTCCCAAGAATATGTCAAACCTTGTTGTCTATATATGATTCTTTCTTAGAAAATGATAAATTAATGTAGTGTATACACTTCATTAGTTTTCATCTTCCTATTGATAATCTACATGGGGTTCTAGATCATGATGCTCGTCCTTGGGAAGCGATCCCTCACTGGGTGTCCAACCACCATGATGTTCCACTATACCATCTCCATTGAAATTTGGAACAAGTTCCCTAGAGTTTCAATATTTGAATTTGGGATGTTGAAATCATCATACAGACCAAATATATAAAAGGGTATCTTGATAATCAATGGGTACTTCCTATATTACTCTATCAACATATCAGTCAGTATCTAGTGCTGAGGTTAGACCCTCTTGCTTGATCCTAGCCCAAAATTTTTAGCTATCTCTTTATTATGATCCATGGAATCTTTAGTACCCTCAATATCCATTTTTTGAGTTCTATAAGAATTTACTAATTTTTTTTGTGAAATTTATCTCACACGAGTTCAACTTTAGGTTATAAAAAAGTACCATTCATGAAATATTGGTTCATAGAGGCTAGTTTTCATAATGGTCGAGTAGTGTGAAAGCTAAGGGTTTAACTCATATGTATTCCATGTAAGGTAGAGTTCCACAAAAATATATAATAAATAAATTTTTATAAAGAGCATGTGGTCATATATGGGCACCCACCCCTTATTTATAGGCAAAGGGTCGACCTGAGTCATGCAAACAAGGAGAATAACATTTCAAAATTTTAACCTTTTCATTGTAATTCAATCATCCTCTTCCCCATGATATCCAATTATAGGGTGGGGGGTTTTTTACACTAAAAAATGTGTTTGAGAAGTATCCATAAAGAAATATGACCAATAGAAGAAATTATAGAGTAAAGGGTAGATGTTCATGCAACTTAGATTTTCACAAGTCTATAATCAGAGGTGTTGTGCAAGTTCATAGTTGCAAACACATGTATGAATTTCATGATACAACTATTTTTTTGATCCCAAGGCCTATATATACTCCTCAAATCACAATTTATTAGGTTCAAACATTGGGATTATAGATTTCATGGAATCTAAGGCTCTCAGATCACACAATTTCTATTTCCATGCTTTAAACGATCCAAAACAACCTCTATAGATTATTAAAGGTGAGAAATTATGTGAATTATCTCACAAAATTACTACAAATTATTTTTGTGTGCTTAATATGTTCTCACAAAACTCTCTATAATGAAGAAAATTTTTTACACAAAGTCCAAATCTTTAAGAAATTCATATTTTTGTGCAACACCCAACTTGAATGAAACCTATTCCATATACCCCCATATAATGAATCCTTTCACATGAAAGTCTATGGATATTAGAATCTATAACTTTATGATCTATGATTACTCATGAAAAATACATACACATAATAGATATCATGGAATTTAATGCCTGATCCCTTTGCATCAAGAATCAGTTGGTTAGTATCCACACAAATTGTTCTCTAACACTAGTTAGGTAGCGTTTGTGACAATTTCTCCCAACCAAGAACCAAGAAGCCCTCACATAATCCCCAAACATATCTTTCCTACTCCTAATAAATAACCCATGCATCCTATCGTGTATAAGCCTTGACCATGTTCTCATTGATGAACAAACCCATTTACACTAAACAATATATGCTTCCCACTAGGGAACACCAATGGATAAGTTATACTCTATCCATTGATGTATCCCCTCTCCCAACACAAGCGTCCTTAATACATGATGTTAAACTACATGGACAAGCCCTATCACACAACTTTAAACTGTGTATGTTGAACTATATGGTGATTACTATCCTAGTAGGATATGTAGTACACCTCTTTGAGGTCTTTTCCTGACACCACCAATGTTCCCCTACCCCTCAATAGGTAGTATATTTGAAGCATAATCATCTTCCTGGAGTATACTAAACCTTCTAAAAAATCCCCACTAGATATTAAATTATTCCCTCCCTTATGTGATGAGAACATGTGCGTCACTTCTCTACTAGATGATAAACCATGACTACCCTTATGTGATGAGAATATGTGGATTCCTTTAATTACTTATATGAAAAGCATAATATTCCCTATGTGATGAGTATAGGACGAACCACTTACTCGATGTATCTAAAACCAATCTTAGGTAACTAGCCTATGATTCCATATGTGATGACAATATAGAACTTATTGTGATGAGCATGGATTTCCTTTGGTGATGAGCCAAGGATACCTTATGTGATGAGCCTAAATTTCCTTATATGATGATCATAAGAAGGATATACGATGAGTATATGATCTATCTATTATCCCCTTAGTTTACAAGCCTAAGATTCCACCCTTCCTTATGTGATGAAAAATTTATGACTTATGTGAAAAGCAAAGGATGCCTTAGGTGATGAGCTTAAGTTTCCTTGTGTGATGAGAATAAAACGTCACATGTGATAAGAATGGGAGTCCCTAGGTAAAGTGCCTAGGTTACCATGGGTAATGACCCTAAAATGTGTTATGCGAAAAGCATAAGATTCCCCCACTGCCTAATATGGGGAATATATTTCCAGATTCCCTTCAGATACCCAACATGACTGAAACACTCATTATCTCTGAACATAATATTTTCACCCTATTAAGGTATCAAGTGATGTAATTAACTAGTATCTATATGAATATGGAATCAAGAACAAGATTCATGAACATGGATTAAATCCGTATGGGAGATCCAAACTAGGAAAAACATATAAGTGGACGTGACAATACCTCATTATATCATTTTTATAAAGGAGGCATCATCATCACCCATGATGGTGGTGCAAAACTCCCCTTTGTAAAGTAGGAATTAAGGATATGAATTGTGAACATCCATAATGTATTCTAGAATGATGGTCTCGATGGAAGCATAAAAAAACACCCACCAATATAAATTCCATATGTTATATGTGTCATTGGATATTTCTATATGTGGATGTGTGTATTGGTCCTTAGACTTGATATTATCATTAATTTATACCATGAATCACATAATTTGATGCATTTATGAAAAATATGATGACATATGGTCACAGTAATGTAGGATACTTTGGGTGCATCATAAGTGATATGAAATTAATTTAATAAGTTGAGAATTGATTTTCCTTTATGAGTTAATAGAAGATGAAATCACTGGACCTTTTGTTGAAATATAATTATCTGATTAAATCTATATCCATTCTCTTTTTTCAATGAGTTCATTTCTAGTAGTCAAAGAAATATAGTCATGCTTATATATTGATAAAAAAGTTTGCAACCTTCTTAATGAGATATCGAGGAAAAGGGATTATATTACATAATAAGAATTTGTATGAGGTTGTTTCCAATACAAAACAAACTTATTTCTCTATGAGTGATTTTTTGTGTTTCTAAATGAAAATATTAGACTTTAGGCAAGAATTCCTAATGCCACTGAGAAAGAGGCCTTGAGGGCCACACACTAAGTTTTTCCAGAATCTCAGTTAAATTTTATTTGAATTTAATATTAAGAATAAATATTATTCTTGGATTGTGGAATAATAATTATTTAGGTTAACTTGATCACATAAATTTAATCACTATTTATACAAGTTTAAAATGAATGTGAGTTGAATATTAAATACATATTATTTGTAATCTAGTGAATATAAAATATTTATTTATATCTTATTTATTATTTTAAAGTTAATAAATAAATATTCATTTATTTATGTGAATATTAAATATTTATTTACAATATTAGTGAATAAAATATTTATTTATTTATGGAAATAATAATATAATGATGCTTATTTATTTAAATAAGTATTTATTATTCAAGGTTTGATAAATGATAATGAGGATTGAAAGGATGAGTTAAGAGCCTAATAGAATTTATATTTAAATATTTCCGAGTTACAAGATGTATTGGAATATAATAATAATAATATTTTACATGGGGAATATATTAGAGAGAATATTTTTTGAAGTGCCTTAGTGAAATTATCGAATATTTATCCCTAACAGTATATTCCATTTAATATAATTTTTCTTGGGTTATGTGATTTGTTGTTCACAACATTTATTCTCAATAGAATCCTCTAAATACTAATATAAAATCTCAAGAATGAGTTCAAGAATGATAGGAAATCCTTCTTCTCTCTCTAAAGACCGAGAGAACAAGAGAAAAAAATATTCAAGCTTGAAAGAATTTTCATTAGGATCAAGGAAGAACAATGAAAGGAATTTAGTACCTATGTGCCAATAATCAAAGTTCCAAAGGTGATGTTTCAGGATTCATCGAGGAAATAAGGACAACTCTATAGAAATTATACTTTAGATTCTTCCATCAGAATGAAAATTCAACTACAAGAGAGGATACTGATTTGATCATCAATAAATAATGAATTATCAGGATGTGGTGATTCTTATTTTTAATTAGTTATAAATTAAATGTAAAAATATCCTCTATATGAATATTTTTTGGTTTCAATCATATAGTTATTCAGATATATCTTTTATAACCAATGAAAACATTATCAAACATGGTACCTACAACTTATGATGTGCCCCATAACATTCAAGTGTTATAAAAATAGTCATAATATAATTTACAATTATTTATTATTTGTTAATTGAATTATGGTATTGTTAACCAGTTTTCATTTACAATTTTTCATTAGTTAATCTAAAAGTAGAGATAATGAAATAATTTGATTTTATATGACTAAGAATAAGGAAATAATAGATTAAAAATACTTAAAGATATCAAATATATGTGCTAAGGATTCTTTCCACAGGACATGAATGCACAATGTCTAATGTAAAAGTATATGTAGTGTGCCCTATGTCAACCACACAAGAGTGATTCATAGAAATCATAGCACATCATGTGGGAGTTGGTAGTTGGCATTATTAAACACCACCTATTGACCATCAGTTAGTATGTTACATGACATTATAACATGACATGTAGCTGGCGTACATGCCATGTAACCTCACGTGATTTGAAAACTATGTCGTCAATGTAAATAGTGTATAATTAATTCACATGCCACCTATTTTCCTCTAGTTGAGTGACACTACATCACGTAAAGTACATGATATATATCTATTTTTTCATGTCATATAAAATATGATAATCAATGAAATATACATTTTGAGTCCTTAGGCCTATTGTGAGGGTGGATAGTAATGAATTTCACATAGTTTAGCTAGTTGTACACACGGTGTAACTTGGGCCAACTCAAGTAAAGTTCATGCTGAGACATACATGTAATGTCAATCAAATATACATAAAAAATGTAACATCCTTAGAATTTTTAGGTGAATTGTGAGTTAATTTAATCCTTTATTCATGATTTTTTGAACTATGAATTTATTGGGATGAGTTGTAGGGGTTTCTGATTGGCATTGGAGAGTTTATGAGGACTTTTTAAGGGTGTGTTGTTGGAGCATAGTTTTCCCAAACCGTTCTAATTTTCTAGGAAACAATGTAACTTTTTATAAAGGAACATAATATGGATCATTGTTAGGGTGAAATATTTTATAAAATCATGTAGACTCTTCTTATAAATGGTGTAACTAATTCTAGTGGAAATAGAATGGTTGCTGAATAGTTTGACAAACCATGGAACCAAACTGTGTGGGTGTCTTGAGAAGGCAGTAAGCCTCACATGATTGGTGAACAGTTTTTCTAACCGTGTGACCAAACCATGTGTGTCTGAATTAATGATCCAAAAATACTTCTTAATGACCAAACCACCTAATTTTACCCCTTATTCTCTTTCATTGTATCCCTCTCAAATCTAGAGACTCCACCAGCTTCCCTTAATAATTTCTCCCTTTCCAAGATAGATTATGGAAGATCCAAGTATGTTGGTGATTAGGGGATTAATGTATGTGATCCAAAAATCTCCATTCTTTGGGTTTCTTCTTGATATACCATTATTCCCTTTAGAAAAATCATTGATTCAACATTTTGTGTCCATATCTATGGATTTTAATGCCATTTAATAATGACTTATAAGATTGCGGCTAGAACAGTGGTAGATCTAGTACACTGGTGGAACCTCCTTTGATCAATATCAGATTTAGAATCATAGGTGGATCCTGAGAGGTATTTTAGTGTATACCCATTTCCTCTATCTTAGAATCTTCTTATAATACCTGAGACAATACCATAGTAGGTAAATATCATATCATAAACTATTACACAATACACCCTTTAAATAGATATTATAATTTTTAGATTAATTTAAAAATTTTAAATTGAAAAAAATAAATTCCTTTTTAAATTCATCATATCAATATTATCTTATTATTACTTTTTGATATTTTTTTGAAAAGGTCAGTTTTTAATAAAAAATTATGGTTTTCCTGAAACTTGTAATTTTTATGACTTTATCATTATATAAGAATGACCTAGAAGTTTAAAAAACCTTTTAAGTATGAAAATATGAATTTAAGGAATAAAATTATACATTATTTGAACTTATAAAACCTATGGTAAATATTTTTATAAATAATTCAAATGTTACTTTAATATAAAAAATGTTTTCAAAATTTTCAATGAATCATGAATTTTCAAGGGATATTTGGTTTTGTATTTCTTTAAAAGAATCATATCATTTATTTATTTTATAATAAATAAATGTATTCCATTAAAATAAATATATATGGTAATTTTATCTTATATATAATTTTAATTCTTAAAAACATTATTTCTCTAAAAATTATTTTTTTGCGATTAAGTGTATTTATTATTAAAATTAAAATTTTAAACTTTTAGAAACTTTATTTGATAAAATTATTTTAAAATTTTAAATTAAAATTATCAAATTATTTAAAAAATTAAACCTTATTATTTTTCATTAAAATTAACTAGTAAGGTTATAAAGTAATTGATAAGGTAAAAGTTAATTAGGGTAAAAGATAAAAAGTTAAAACAAGAAGCCTTAAAACACTCAGAGATGTCTAAAAAAAAGTGTTTGATGTAAATTTTATCCCAAAATCCTTTCCATATACTATTTTTTATTTTATTCTTTTTACAATATAATAATAACCTTATATTGTTGAATATGTAACAGTTTCTCACAAAAAACCCTCCCCTTTACTTATAAAAGGGACACTTCCAACCTTTCAAGTTACATTATATCCTTAGAATTCCTAATTAAAAATTTAAAATTTTACTCTACCTAGAACCCACTACCAAAAACATAATCCACTATTCACTCATAGTTAGTCTTATCCCTTCAAATTCAAGGAGATTTCCAAGGAAAATTCACATCATAGACATGTATATTATCAACCACTTAGTTTTATTCTTGATTATATTCTTTCAAATTTATTATATCCACACTAATATAAATATATTATTATAATTTATATACTTTAATGTTACTATATTAATGGTATTATCATTATTTATTCATAAACTCCATCGATTAATAAAAAACCATTGTTTGTGCATTGTACGGACTACCGCCTCCACGATGTAACGTGTTTCATTTTCCTTCACTAAGGCTAGATACATGGATGATATTAAAGTATAGATATGATTTTTATAATATCCTTAGGTTTTTATAATGATAAATTATAAAACCTATTAATGATATGATCAACAAAGGATCATCATTAATTTAATCATTTAAAATAAGCATACTAAGCGAATAACCGTTTATTACAATTGTGTAATATTTTAATATCCATTACTTATTATTCAAATTATTTATAATTCTGTTTTATCACACTAATAACCACTAAATAATATCATTATTATCTTGGTATAATGATATTACAAAAAAACCAACTTATAATCATTCATTAAATTAGGGTATGTTCATGTTTGGGTTGGTTTAACCACTCACTTGAAAAATACATTGAATTTATACCATGAATGAATTCAGGAACATAATTAATTGTATAATATGATATAAATGTGTAAATAATGATTTTTTTGGTTCTGGATATAATATATCAATATCTAATTCATCAACTAAGGAAACACTCTCCATTCATGAAAAATTACCAGAACATGCTTATTATCAACTTCATCTTAAAGGGTAAGGCATAAACACTCATAAAAGGAATTTAAAAAATCATAAATTATTATAATTCATCCCTAAAACTAAATTTAATGACATATTAATAATTGACTTTGAAACAATAAATAATATGAACACCGCTATTATGAAAGTTGTATAAAAGTTCAAAACTATAAACACCCAATGTGAAAAATCAGGATAATTCATGTAAATAAAGACTATATATGAAGAGTATAAATGAAGATAAATATGAGTAATATTATAAATTAATTTATTGATATATATATATATATATATTTATTATATAGGAGGTTAAATTACATTAAAGGAATCCATGACAATAGGTTAGGGTTTTCCATCTCAGAATCCTCTCTTTAAGACATATTCTACACTTTGCACCTAATTTACTTTATGTGGTTAATATAATTCCTATTTTATATTTTATATAATTAAAAACCTTTGTTCATGGTATTTTAAGATCATGTTTAATCCTTATGTTTCAAGATTTTGTGTTTGAATTTCTACCCAATCCATAAGTGGGGGTTTTCCATCTCAATTTACATTCTTCAGAACTCATGTTATAATCACCACCTATTTTATTTTGTGTGGTGCATATATTACCATGGAATAATTTTTTCCATGTTACTCATGAAATTTAATGGATTTTAAATTCTATATTTTTATCTATATCTCATATTCTTTTGATCCAAAAGTTACCTTTTCCATAGTGGATAAACCATCTTAAGTTTTGGTAATGTTAAGGTGTGTGTAATATATTAGAAAACACATCCATGTATTTATACTGGAAAGTGGATGTGACTATGGAATAGATAAAACTAGGGGTAATAATCCTTAAAATAATTGGTTGATCATTGAATCGGTCATCAGGCTGATACACTTCAAGTGGGACTAATACTGCACACCTGGAGAGATACTCCCATGGGTTATACTTTGGAATATTCAAAGACTCTTAATGAACCATGATGAAGTATTTTACCTAAAATTTCATTGATCTAATACCAATGAAAACTATTGAAGAAAAATAATATCTTTCATGGATATCCCATCACATTTAAGGTAACTTCTCCCCTATATTTATTTGATAAGTTCACTATCTGTTACCTTGATGATACCCCGTAGCTTTGAAGTTCATTAAGATATGTTCTCATAGACATCCACATTATTTATTTAATGGTGAAGTATTTTATGTTAATATTTCTAAATATATATATATCTAAGTTTTATTCAGTAAGAAGTTACTTAGATAATGGTATGAAATGTTTTATGACTCTTATAATGAATGCATTGGACTTAAAAAAGTGATGGGTGAGGCCCAAAATTTTATATCCCTTTGATGCATCTATATGTATCATGAGACAAAAATGGTTGGGTTTTGGTGTATTCCTCTTACAATAATAGGATAGTGTCTTTGTGTAATCCCTTAACAACATGATTTCTTGACTGTGGTCTTGATGACAAGTAAGGTGTCTTAGTACAAGGCCTTGATAGTATATTTTTGATGTTATAAAGTATGCATCCATTAGTACGAGATCAGCATTATTGATATCTATGTTTTCATTTATTATCATGGATATAACATGCTTTCAGTTTTAGTTGATTATGGATTCATGCTATTCATTTATTCTAGATATATCACTTATTACATGTTTATGTTATGTAAGATTCCATTGTATACTACTCCTTACCGAGCATCTGAGCTCACCCTTATTTGTTTCCCATTCAACAGGAAACCTAGAAGAGTATTATGTAAAATTTTCAAGGATATAATAGAAGATATAATAATGTTATGGAAATATTTTCATATTGTATCTTTTGTTTTTAAATGTAATGTATTTATGTATATGGTCTTACGGTACTATTAATATATTTTATCATTTAGGAACTCTTGTACTTTGTACCAATAATGTAATATAACTACCATATATGGGTTTCTGAAGTCTGGTATGTTACATTTGTTATCAAATGAAGTTTAGTAGC
The DNA here is from genome assembly GCA_963277665.1 of Viscum album. Classification (NCBI taxonomy): domain Eukaryota; kingdom Viridiplantae; phylum Streptophyta; class Magnoliopsida; order Santalales; family Viscaceae; genus Viscum; species Viscum album. The sequence continues at coordinate 1,259,544,709 of OY728132.1, read as the reverse complement.
AACCTTTGGGATTAGGTTTAGATTAACCAAGTAAGATATCAAAAATACTATAAAAATACCTCAAGATTTCTATGGAACACTCTAGAATACTCAATAGAAATTATATTTTATAATTCAATATTATGAGATAATCATGTGTATGACATTGTAGAAAGATGGAGACTAATAGAAGGAATTATAACTACATTAACACAAGTAGTCAATATAGGGATATTCCCCCTAAACAAAATAATTAATTTGGAGTTGATTCTAATCAGTTCATAACCATTTTGGTGTAGTTGAACTAGGTTATGAAAAATAATATTCCCTGTATAAAGTATCCTGTTGATTCACAACATGATGTGACTATATTGGATAGTTTCATGTGACAATGGCCTCTAGAATTCAATGGAACTAGTAATCCATTGGTAGCTAAATAATGGACCAAGTTTATAGTGAAGGTATTTCTCACTTTGGGAAGTAGTGAAAAGAAAAAAGTCATCATAGTGGTCTATCATCTAAAGGGAGATGCATATCAATGGTGGTTGCTAATTCAAAACACTAAATAATAATATGTGATCAAGTGTATAGAATGAGGAAATTTCAAGGAGGAATTTTATGAAAAATATTTTTCTCATGAGAAAAGAGAAGAAATGGAAAGGTAGTTCCTCAATATTAGACAAAAGGAGGAGGCAAGTGTTGTCAAATATGAGGCTAAATTTATAAGGTTAGTTAGGCATGCTATGAACTATGTATGTAGATCAAAAATTAAGATTGATCATTTATTTTATATATTAAAACTAAAACTTATAATGGTGTTGGTATCTTATAACTTTTCAACATATGAAGATATAGTCTCAATGCTATTAAGGCAGAAAATGAGTTCTCTAGGATGTATGTACTCAAGGGAAACCAGAAGAAGAAGAGTTTGACTATGCATCCTGGAAAGAATAATATGGATAATGGGAATAAATGAGGGATGATATTGTCTACATGTGATAATTGTGGGAAAAACACAGTAGGTATTACAGGAAGGGAACCCGAGTTTGTTACAAGTGTGGATAAAAAGTCCATCAAGCTCACCAATGTAAGGTGAAGGTAAAATCTATTGATGTTAAATGATTTAAATGTAGGGAGAAGAGACATTATGAAAATAAATACCCCAAACATCAAATAAATTTACCACAGAAAAGGATAAGGGAGTAAGGAAAAACTTATGCAATTACCACAAATGAAGTTGAAGTTCCTAATGATGTAGTGGAAGGTAATTTTATCACTGTCTCAAATTTAGTTAATATTTTATTTGATTATATTTTTTCACACATTTTTATAACTTCCATTTTTTCCAAAAACATTAGATACTTCACTATCACCATAGTAAGGGAGTTATCATTTAATACACCAAGTGCGAATCTCATGGAAACAAAGATATGTTAGATAGTTCCAATTATGATACATGGGAATAATTTATTTGAAAATTTTCTTACTATAATTATAGATGACTTTGATATGGTCCTTAGTATGAATTGGATTTAAAATTATAATGAAAAAATTTATTATCAAGATAAGGTTATTATCATTCATGAAGATGAGGTGGAATATATTATCTTTAGATGGGAAAATTCATCATTTAAATAATATCTGAATCCTCCACTAGTTGTTCTCATTAATTAAATTATGGGTAAAGAGGAAGATAAAATGTGATCAATGGATGAGGAAGGTATCTCAAGGATTGATTATGTACCCATGGTATAATTTTTTTTATGTTTTTCATGAATAATTTCTTAGTCATCCACCAGAGTGTGAAGTTGAGTTCTCTATTGAACTCATTAATTTTTCAAGGATAATATTTAAAACTCCTTATAAAATGGAACTAATGGAGTTGTAATAGTTGAAGAAACAACTGTAAGAGTTGAGTGATAAGGAATTTATATGCCCATGTGTTTCACTGTGGAGATCCCCTATTTTATTCATGAAAAAAAGGATAGATCTATGATATTTTTCATCAATTAAGATAGATCAATGTCATCACTATTTCAACACCCCAAGATTCTATGGCACGCTTCCTTTTAAATAATTTAATATCTTGTGCTGCACATAACATCTAGTTTGAGTGCACCATGACCTATCAAACTAGCCATTTAAAAATAGGGTATGAATAGTATTAACAAAATTATGAAATTTATAAATTTTATTTTTCTAAATAGACTATATTTTTGAATTCAGAATATAAAAATTATCTTAGGGAGAATTTTTTGTAATTTTCTGAATTTTTTTGATTTTTGATGAATAGTTAAAAATACTACATTGTTGTTAAAAACTGACTTTTTCATTTAAATAATTATTTTACTATAAATTTATTTTAAAGTCACAATATATAAAAAATAAATATATTAATACAATATAGTTCATTAGAATCATTTTATAATAGAATTAGATATAAAAATTTATTAAACTTTTGAACGTCTCTTTAACCCGTATTCTAGCTGCATCTACAAGATTTGCATTAAACGTAATTTTACTGCTTCTGTGAATTGAATTTCAAAAAATAGTCATACATGGTTGTAATCAATATAAAAAATGTGCTCTAATAATATCAAAATAATTTTTAGTGAATAGTAACTTTTGGATTTTATTTACCACGATTAATGGTAAATAGGGTAATTAAAGGTAAAATAAATATTATAATAATATAATATTACCCTAAAACTTGTAAGAATTTTATTGTGAAAGTATATTTATACCAAAATCAATATTAGTTCGAATATATGACCATTTTAATCCACTTGTGTTAGATTAGTACATTTATTATATTTTATTTAAGGAAGAGTTAAAAATGTCTTATTCAAATTTTAATAACTATTTTATTTTTAATATAAATATATATAAGTGATATGGTCAACTATAAATATTATTTATAAATATAATAAATTTATCTACATAATAATAATTTATTTAGAATTTTTAGACATTAAATAATTAAATTAAATGGTGACATAATGATGATGAAGTAATTGATTAATTAATTGAGATATCAAATAAATGATATTAAAAATATTAAAATAAAAATAATTATACTTAATTAATAAAATATAATAATTTTATAGATAACATAGACATGTTATTAATATATTAGAAGTATTTTTTTGGAGTTATCATGTTGTTTTGATATTTTTAAAAATACAAATATTGTACAGTAATAAAATTGACATAAATGATATTTTAAAATAAATACCATTTAATTAAATGTTATAAAATTCATAAAAATATCAATTTCGTCAAAATAACTATTATAGTGTTAAATATGTCATAAATTGTCCAATTGGGGTTATTTTTTCATTTTATATTTACTATATTAACCCTATAGTGTAAACATAGAAGATGACATAGTAAGAGTTAAACTGTTTAACCAAGTGTTAAACCCAAAAGATAAGGTTATGTTTGTGACCTAAACTTGTCTAAAAATAATTTTCTAAGAGGATTTAGAACCATAATCATATTATACTCTAAATAAATCACTTTTTATCTATTTGAAACTGAAACTAAATTTATATTAAATTAATATTTTAAGATCTTCCAAAAGTGCCCCTCACCTCTCTTAAAAAGGGAACTTATACTTATCTTTAATTAACACCTATAAATACCTTTGGATCAGAAAAAACCTACCCAATTATCCTACCAACTTTCCTCAATTCATCATATAGGCCACACTTTTGGCAGAAAATCAACCTAAGAAGTCCTTTTGTGAAAATCAAAAAGAGACACCTAAAAAAGAGGTAATTGTTTTATCACCACTTTCAATGTTCTTTTCTTCTTCTACTTCCTATTTATATATTGTTTCCATATCAAAGTAATAACTACAGTATCATACATATACTTATATTTTATTATTATCATGGTATAACCATATTACTCATTTTATCCATCATATGAATAACAATATCACCATACGTTCGTACATACGACTTACTGTCTCCACGTCGTGGTGTAATTTTTTATTCAAAACTACTTTATTTGGATGAATATAATGATGAGTATAATGTATATAAATAATGAATATAACATGATCATGATTCTATATAATTAATATACCATCCAATTCATACCATTTGACCATCAAAGGAATGATACCGCCGCTCGTGCGTACATACGACCTACCGTCTCCACGACGTGGTGAGATTTATTCTCCATGTTAACTATTAAAGAATGATTATAAAATTTATATAATGAGTAAAAATAATAACTATTTACTTAATTTTATTCTGGATATTAATAAAATACATCCTATTCATATCAAACATGTCTTACATGACAAAAAAATGGTAAAACGAAGCAGTTAACACCCGAAACAACGGTAATACAAAAATATTATTACTAAAAAGAAATAATAGGATAGTATATGATATCATAAATATAGACAAGGTCCTTTTATAATTTAATAAAATTCTTTTAACCATTATATAGTAGTTTAAAACACCCTATACTAAAGTAAAGTACAAGGTAAGGGTAAATTTCACAATCTCTTTATTATCCGAGATTGTTTATATGTAAGTATCTACTGAAAAATCTTTATCATCCATATCCATGTTTATTAAAATGTTTTTCAAAATATTATGGAAAATTATTTTAAGTAATTTTTACCCAATTTTACTCTTTATACATGGTTTTGAAGGAATCTTTCCATCATTTACCAAACGAGGTACTTTATGACCTTTTCGACAAATTAAGGGAATAATGTTTTTTTAACTTATATGGCATGAGCGGTTATTTTACTCCATTATGACACCTTAAAATTTTGAATATTTCCTTACAATATTATAAGGTTATTTTGAAAATAAATATTTTATTTTATAATTTCATGTCATTTAAATGATTTATAGGTAAAAAGGGATATTTATCTCAAAGATTTTAAATAAATTTATTAGATTATTTTCATCTATGTCAACATAATTTGTTGGATTTTATGCTTGATTGAGGTTGATTAATTATGGTACAATTTTACAATTTGTATTAAAGGGTTTATGATATATTTTATTATGGATGTTCTATTTTTTTACCATTCATGGTTTATGGTTAAAGTATTAACATTTCATATTCTAGTTTTAATATGAATGTTTATGTTATGTTTTACCCCTTTCATAAGAGGAATACATTGGACTTAGTAAGTGATGGGTGGGGCCCACTATATCCCCTCGATGTATTGGTAGGCCTCATGAGACAAACTATTTTATTGGAATAATGCCTTAATGGTGTGGTTATGTATAGTCTTAGCACGAGGCCTTGATAGTATGGTTATGATGTCCGACATTATGCATTACCTCATTATGAGTTTAGTTATTGATATTGCATGTGATTATTCAACTAGTAAAATATCCATGTGAATGTTTAAATGAAATTAGTTTATTTATTATTGCCATATCATGATGAATTTTATGTTTAAAAGTCATGTGTTTTAGTTTTATACCTTTCTTTAAATTTTATTCTAAATTATGATATCTTCTGCTATATTGTTTATCCTTACTGAGCATCTGAGATCAACCTTTTCTTATGTTTCATTTTCCCCAGGATTCAAATAAGTATATTATGATTGACTTATAGGGATATTCTAAGGGATATGATGGTTTTCAAAGGGGATAATATGTTGTTTTTCATTTCAATATGTATTGTAAAACTTATGTTTGTATCTAGTATTTCCAATTCTACTAAACTGACCGATCCTTCGAGATTTGATTTTATTGTGATCATGCTAATGTAATAAAATAATTCACTGACTCTGGGCAAATAGGTTCGGGGTGTTACAGTTGGTTTCTAAGGAAGTTTATTAAAAACCTTGGAAACTAGATTTAGAAAAACCTTGATTAGAGAACAGTACCATAATATAGACTTTGAGGATATGTAAAGAAGAACATCTTAGAATTTTGGTAATGTAGAGATAATGTGGGTATTCCTATAAAATATGTCCCTGTCTGAATACTACAAGTGGATGTGGTTCGGACATAGATATACCTGGGAGTAATAAATCCGAAATGATGTTTTAGGCTTGACTTGGGGTAACCTGGTACACAATAATGGTCCTTACTGCACACCTGGTTTGACACTCTAGGGGGATATTATTAGGATAATTAATATTTTCTTTACAAACCATTATAAAGGATTTATGAGTAAATATGTCCCTAAAGAACCATTTTTACGATTATGGATAAGATAAGAATAAATGTTTCAATTTTTGTTAATTATTTTACTAGTTTGGAATTATGCATTATGATTCACAACCTAATCTAGTGTATGCCATTATTTAGAAATGGCACTTAGCGGAAGGAATGGAAACTATATCAATAGATGTAATCCATATAGGGATTTCCATCCTATAAAAGATAATGATAGTGGAGCTGTGATACAACCAGCACTGAACAAGTTATAACTATATTGGGATAACTGACTCAGGTTATGAATAATAACCATACCCATATAGAGCAGCCTGATCTAAAACGTGGATGATCAATGTTAGAAAACTTTATGAGGAAACAACCCCCAATATTAAATGGGACTAAAAATCCTTTTTTAGCTGAGTAGTGGATAATTTTCTTAGAGAAAATATTTCTTTCTTTGGGGTGTAACAAATGTGAAAAAGTTGTTATGACAGTCTATAATCTATTAGAATATGCAGATCAATGGTGGTCATTAATTCAAGATGTAAAGAAGGATAAAGAGGTCATAAATATGGAATAAAGGGAATTTAAAGAACTATTCCTAGAAAAATACTTTCCTCATGATTTATGAGAGGATATGGAGAGACAATTTATGAGTTTGAGGTAGATGGAGGATGATAATGTTGCAAAGTATGAATATAACTTCACAAGGTTAGAAAGGCATGTTGCAGACTACATACATAACCCAAGAATTAATATTAATCAATTATTTTATGGGTTAAAACCATTACTCTGACGAGCATTGGTCTCACAATCTTTCTCATTGTATGAAGATATAGTCTTGTTTTCTATCAATACATAAAAGAAATTCTATAAGTCTTATGAATTTAAAGTAAAACAAGAGAAGAAGAGGGCCACTGAACACTCTAGAAAAGGAAATTAGGGGAAGAAGGAAAAAACTGACATTCCACCTTGAAAAAATTGTGGGAAGAAACACCATGGTGGCTTCTTAAAGGGGATAAGAGTTTGTAAAAAGTGTGTAGAGAAAGGCCACCAAGATTATGATTACAAGGGAAAGAAAAAATCTATCAATGTTTAGTGATATAATGTAAATAGATGGGAAATTATGAAAATTATTTTCCTATGCATCAAGGAAACTTTCCACTGAAAAGGCCAAGGGATAAACGACAAGCTTTTGCGGTCAAAACTACTAAGGTTGAAGTTCCTAATGATGTGGTGGTAGGTACTTTAATCATTTTCTCAAATTTAGCCAAATATTTATTTGATTATGGATCCTCTAATTCCTTTATATCTTCCCAGTTTTCTTTAAAAATTAGATATTTCCAATTCACATTAACAAGGGATATTTTAGTAAAAACCCATAAGGGAAGTCTCATTATAATAAATATGTGTCAGGCAGTTCCCATTATGGCATATAAATGTAATTTATCTACTGAATTTATCATCATACCTATTGTTTACTTCGATATAATCCAAGTTATGGATTTGATATCAAAATATAATGAAAATATTTATTTCAAGAAGAAAGAATCTACTATTTGTGAGGAAGATATAGAATCCATTATCTTTAGAGTATAAATTTCATCACCTAATTCTTATCAAAATCCACCCCCAGTAGCTTTACTGAATGAGATTATTGGAGAATAAGAGGAAATAAAATCTAGGGATGAAGAGAGAAATATTAAAATTGAGGATATACCTATTATATGAGAATATATTGATGTAATTTTAGAGGATTTACCTAAACATCTTCCAGGGCGAGAAGTTGAGTTTACTATTGATTTAATCCGTAATGCAAGGTTAATATCAAAAAATACCTATATAATGGACACTTTGGAATTAGTAGAGCTAAAGAAACAACTAGAGTTGAGTAATAAGGTATTTATTTTCCATATTATTTCTCCATAGGGAGCCCCAATTATTTTTGTTAATAATAAAGATGGATTAATGAGGCTATGCATTGACTATAGAGAAATCAATGCTATTACAATAAAGAAAAAGTATCCTATGCCTTGTATTGATGATTTATTTGATCAAATTCATGGAAATTGATATTTTCAAAGATTTAACTTCATTATAGATATCATAAATTATGTGTAAAAAAGTAGGATATTCCAAAGACAACATTCCGAATGAGGTATCATCATTACGAATTTACATTATTGACATTTGGATTGACTAATGCACCCTATGTTTACATGGTTTTAATGAAAAAGGTGTTCAAGGAACATATTTATGACACTGTTATAATATTTATTGATGATATCTTGGTATACTCAAAAATCTACTAAGACCATGAGAACCACTTTTAGATTGTTCTGAAGACTCTTAGAAGAAATTAACTATATGGGAAGTTTATAAATTATAAATTTTGGATTCAGAGAATTTATTTTCTTGGCCATATTGTCTCTAAGGATAGAATATCTATTGATCCTACAAAGACAAAAGGCAATCCAAGAATGGCCAACACTGCTGAGTATAATCGAGGTATGCAATTTTATTGGATTAATAGGTTACTATTGGCATTTTGTCCATAATTTTTCATTATTGGAAAACCCGTTAACCAAGATCACATGTAAAGGGGTTAAATTTGTTTTAAAAAAAGAGTTTGAATATTGTTTTGAAGAATTGAAGAGAAAATTAGTCGATTTTCCAATCCTAACATTACCATATTGAAATGATGGGTTTGTGATTTATAGTAATGCATCAAGGAAAGGATTCAGTTCTATGAAAAATGATAGTGTTATTTATTATGAATCAAGGTAATTAAAAATTTATGAAAAAAACTACACAAATCATAATCTGGAGTTAGTATTAATAATATTTGCTCTGAGGATATGGAGACACTATCTCTATGGTGAAAGATGTGAGATATATACTGATCATAAGAGTTTGAAATATATTTTCTCACAGAAATAAATCAACATGTGAAAAAGGATATGACTTGAGCTACTCAAAGATTATGATTGCACAATACACTACCACCAAGGGAAGGAAAATAAGGTGGAAAATGCTTTGAGAAAAAAGGACCATGGGGTTATGAACAAGATGAGAGTTGAAATGGATTTTATGTTCATGGATCTAGTAAATATGGATATAGGAATAATCATAAAAGGTGGAACATCACTAATTTTTCAAATGTTTTCCAAACCATATTTATTGGAAAGGGTAAAAGGTTCTCAGACTAATGATAAGGAGTTTCAAAAGAAAATTAAATCTATGAATGACGAGATATTGATTGAATTCGTATATGAAGATGACATTTTGACATTTGGGAAGAGTCTTTTCTGTTCCCATTACACTTGATCATAAAAGGGAATTATTGGATGAGAATAATATCTCCAATTTCTCTATACACCATGGTGGCACTAAGATGTATATATATTTGAAGGAAAATTTTTGGTGGGATTACATGAAGAGGTAGATTACTGATTATGTATCAAGATGTTTGGTCTGTGAAAAGGTGAATGCTAGAAGACAACATCCTAGAGGAGTCATGAAACCTCTTCCTATACCTATGTGGAAATGGGATGTTATTATGATGGACTTTGTTATGGGACTACTAAAGACTCCCAAAAGAGAAGATGCAATATGGGTTATTATTGATCACTTTACCAAATTAGCATATTTTCTTGCTATAAGAGATGATTTACCACTTGAATGTTTAGAAAGAATATATATTAATGATGTTGTAAGACATCATGGTGTACCCCTATCGATTATTTATGATCGTGATCCCCATTTTACATCACAATTCTAGAAAAGTCTTCAGTAGGCCCAAGATACTGAGATTCATTTGAGCACTACCTACCACCCTCAAACTTATGGAAAATTATAAAGGACTATTCAAACCTTAGAAGACATGTTGATATCTTTCTCTCTATACTTTAAAGGTACGTGGGATCGGTATTTACCTATGTTAGAATTTTCCTATAATAATAGCTTCCATTCAAGTCTACATATGGCAACATATGAAGAGTTATATGGAAATAGATGTTGTACACTGACTTGTTGGGATGATGTTGGTGAAAGAAAAATAAGTGGCCCAGAATATTTTGAGGAAACAACATAAAAGGTAAAGACTATTCAGACCCATATCGAAAAATCTCAAAGCAGAAAAAAGTGACATGCTGATAACTGAATTAAGGATTTAGAATTTCAAGTGGGAGATCATGTCTTCTTGAAGGTATCTCCATAGAAGGGTGTTATAAGATCCAACAATAAGGGTAAATTAAGTCCCAGGTACATCATACCTTTTGAGATTCTAGAACAAATTGGAGCTGTAGCTTACTATTTGGAAATGCAGCTAAGTCTCTCTAAAGTTGATGATGTGTTCCACGTATCAATGTTAAGGAAATACATGCCAGAACCAATGCATATACTCACATATGAACAAATAGAACTGGAACCCAATCTATCTTATTGTGAAGATCCAATCAAGATTCTTGATACTAGAGAACAAGTGTTGAGAAATCACGCAACATGTCTTGTTAAGTTTCTTTAGAGAAACCATAAAATGGAAGATGCAACATGAGAACTTGAAGAAATTATAATGAAGAACCACTTGAATTATTTTATGAAGTGATATTCTAGAAATTTTAAGGAAGAAATTATTTGAAGGATTGAATAATGTAACTCCCCAAGCTTCCATGGTATGCTTCATTTTAAATAATGCAATAGCTTGTTCTACACGCAACATCGAGTTTGAGTGCACCACGACATATCAAAATAATCATTTTAAAAAGAGGTTATGAATAGTATTAACCAAATTATGAAATTTATAAATTTTATTTTTAAAAATAGACTTTATTTTTGAATTCAGAATATAAAAAATAACTTAGGTTGAATTTTTGGTAATTTTCTAGAAAGATTCAATTTTTGATGAATACTGAAAAATACCGCATTGTTGTTAAAAACCAAACTTTTCATTTAAATAATTATTTTACTATAATTTTATTTTAAAGTCACAATAGATAAATAATTCATATATTAATCTTTTATAGTTCATTAGAATCATTTTATAATATAATTAGATATAAAAATTTATTAAACTTTTGAACGTCTCTTGTATCCGTCTTCTAGTTGCATCTATAGGATTTGCATATTTTACCACTTATGTGAATTGAATTTTAATAAACAGAAATACATGGTTGTAATAAATATAAAAATTTTTGTCTAATGAGATCAAAATAATTTTTTTGAATAGTAACTTTTAGATTTTATTTACCACAGTTAAAGATAAACAGGGCAATTAAAGATAAAATTAATTTTATAATAATATAATATTACCCTAAAAATTTTCCTAATTTCATTATAAAAGTATATTTAGACCAAAATAAACCTTAGGTTTAATATATTATCCTTTTAAGCCACTTGTGTTAGATTAGTACATTTATTATATTTTGTTTAAAGAAGAGTTAATAATATCATATTCAAATTTTAATAATTATTTTATTTTTAATATAAGGTTATATAAGTGATATGGTAAACTGTAAATATTATTTATAAATATAATAAATTTATCTACATCATGATAATTTATTTATATTTTTTAGAAATTAAATAATTAAATTTAATGGTGAACAACGATGATGTAATAATTGATTAATTAATTGAGATATCAAATAAATGATATTAAAAACATTAAAATAAATATAATTATACTTAATTAATGATATAAAATAATTTTTATATAACTTAGACATGTTAGTGACATATTTGAAGTATTGTTTTGAAGTTATCATGTTGTTTTGATATTTTTAAAAATGAAAATATTGAATAGTATTAAAAGTGACATAGATGATATTTTAAAATAAATACTTTTTAATTAAATGTTATAAAATTAATTAAAATATTAGGTTCATAAAAATAACTAGTATATCATTAAATATTTTATAAATGGTCCAATTGGTGTTCTTTTTAAATTTTATAGTAGCTATATTAACACTATAGTGTAAAAATACAAGAAGACATGGTAAGAGTTAAACTGTTTAACTAAGGGTTAAACCCAAAAGATAAGGTTATGTTTTTAACCTAAACTTTTCTAAAAACCATTTTATAAGAGGATTTAGACTTATAATTATATTATCCTTGAAATAAATTACTTTTAAGCTATTTGAAACAGAAAATGAATTTATACTAAATTAATATTTTAAGATCTTTCAAAAGTGCCCCTCACCTCTCTTATAAAAAGAACTTTTTCTTATCTTTAATTCACACCTATAAATCCCTTTGTATCTGACAAAAAATAACCAATTATCCTCCCAAATTCCCTAAATTCATCCTAGAGGCCACACACTGGTCAGAAAGATAACCTATGGAGTTATTTTGTGAAAATCAAAAGGAGACACCTAAAAAAGAAGTAATTGTTTTATCACCTCTTTCAATGTTCTTTTCTTCTTCTACTTCATATTTCTATTTTGTTTCCATATCAATAGTAATAAATACTGTATCAACCATATAATTATATTTTATTATAATCATGGTAAAACTATATTCCTCATTTTATCCATCATACGAATAACAATATCACTATGTGCACGTACGTATGTCTTACCATCTCTACGTCATGGTGTAATTTTTTATTCAACACTACTTTATTTGGATGGGTATAATTATGAGTATAAAGGATATAAATAATTAATATAATATGATAATTATTCTTTATAATTAATATACCATCCAATTCATACCATTTAACCATTAAAGGAATGAGACCGTAGCTTGTAGGTACGTAAGACCTACCATCTCCACGACGCGGTGAGATTCATTCTCTACGTTAACCATTAAAGAATGATTATAAAATTAATATGATGTATAAAAATAATAATTATGAACTTAATTTTATTCTTTATATGAGTAAAATACATCCTATGCATAAAAAACATGACTTATATGACAAAATGGGAATGAGAAAACAAAGCAGTTAACACCCAAAACAACAGTAATACTAAAATATTTTTATCAAAAAGATATAAGAGGATAATATATAATATAATAAATGTGTATATGGGCTTGTTATAATTTAATAACATTATTTAACCATTATAAAGGAGTTTAATGCACCATTGTCTAAAGTAAAGTACAAGGTAAGGGTTAATTTCACAATCTCTTTATTATCCAAGATTGTTTATACATAAGTACCTATTCGGAAATACTTATCATCCATATCAATGTTTCATAAAATGTTCTTCAAAATATTATCAAAAATTATTTAAAGTCATTTTTACCCATGTTTACTCTTTATAAATGGTTTTAAAGGAATCTTTCCATCGTTTTCCAAATGAGGTACTTTATGACGTTTTTGATAAATTAAGGAAAGAATGTTTTTTTAACTTATATGGAACGAGCGACTATTTTATACAATTAAGACACCTTAAAATTTTGAATATTCCCTTAAAATATTACAAGGTCATTTTCAAAATAAGTGATTTCTTTTATAATTGTGTGGATTTTAAATGATTTCAAAGTAAAAGGGGATATTTCTCTCAAAGAGTTTTAATAAATTTATTAGATTATTTTCATCTATTTCAACATTATTTGTTAGATTTTATGCTTGATTGATGTTGATTTATTATGATACAATATTCCATATTATATTTAAGGTTTTATGATATATTTTACCGTGGATGTGCTATTTTGATACAGTTCATGGTTTATGGTTAAATTATTAACATTTCATATGCTAGTTTTAATATGAATGTTTATGTTATGTTTTAACCCTTTCATAAGAGGTATGCATTGGACTTGGTAAGTGATAGGTGAGGCCCACTATATACTCTTTATGCATTGGTAGGTCTCACGATACAAACTAGTGTCTTGGCATAAGGCCTTGACGATATGGTTCTGTATGGTCTTGGCATTAGGCCTTGACGGTATGATTATGGTGTCTGATATTATGAATTACCTATTTATGAGTTTAGTTATTAATATTGCATGTGATTATTCAACTATTAGATTATAAATGCGAATGTTTAAATGGAATTATTTGATTTATTCTTTCCATATCATGATGAAGATTATGTTTAAAAGTCTTGTGTTTTAGTTTTATACCTTGCCTTAAAATTTTATGATAAATTATGATAGCTTCCACTATATTCTTTATCCTTACTGAGCATCTGAGCTTACCCCTTTCTTATGTTTTATTTTCCCCAAGATGAAAAAAGTATATTATTATTGACCTAGAAGGATATTCTAAGGGATATGAGAGTTTTCAAAGGGTATGATATGTTATTTTCATCTCATGATGTAATGTAAATCTTATGTATGTATCTAGTATTTCCAAGGCTACTAAACCGATCAATCCTTCAGGATCTGATTTTCTTGTGATCATGCCAATATAATAAAATAATGCACCGACTCTAGGAAACTAGGGTTGAGGTGTTACAACTATAATGAATAAATATCCTTTTCCACACATTTATGAATTATTTGATCAAATTCAATGATTAAAATAATTTTCATATATTGATCTTCACTTTGATTATCATAGACTATGCGTGAAGAAGGATGATATACCGAAGATGAAATTTCTAACAAGGTATCGACAGTATGAGTTTATGATATTTCCATTTGGATTGACATATGCACCTTTTGTATTCATAGATACGATGAATACAGTATTCAAGGAGTATCTTGGTAACTTTTTGGTGGTATTTATTAATGAAATATTGATATAATCTAAGATCTATAAAGAGAATAAGAGTCATCTGAAAATAATTCTGCTGACCCTTAGGAAAAAAGAATTATATGATAAGTATAGTAAGTGTGATTTTTTTCTCAATGAAGTTTCTTTTCTTAGATATATTGTCTTTAAGGACTAAATAAATTTTAATCCATTAAATAAAAAGGTATTAAAAGAATGGCCTACACCAATGTAAATAATCAATATCTGAAGCTTCCTAGGATTAGTAGATTACTATCAGTGGTTTTTTGATTTTTTAACCGGTTGGATAACATGTTAATCAAGTTAAAACATAAAGGGGGTAAATTTACATGGTTAGGGGAATGTGTGGAAAATATTAAAGAGTTTAAATATAAAAATCACAGCCTTGAGTTGAAAGATGCAATATTTTCTTTGAAAATTTGAAGATTCTACCTCTACGGTGAAAGATTTGATAGACCACAAGAGTTTGAATTATATATTTTCTTAGTAGAAGCTCAACATGGGGAAAATAATATGGTTGGAACTATTCAAGGACTATGACTGCTCAATATACTACCACCCTAATAAGTAAAACAAGGTGGTACATGCATTGATTAGGAGAGAAAATGGATTTCTAACCATGGTGAATTTTAACAAGGATCCCATATTTAGAGACCTATTAAAGATGAATATGGTGATTTCTAGGAAAGGGGATCTGTCATTAATTTTTTAAGAAATAGGTAAACCATACTTACTAGAAAGGATAGAAAAGTCCTAAAATGATGAAGAGAACTTGAAAAAGAATATTAAAGTAGTGAATGATGTGAAATTTATAGATCTTATCTATAGAGATGAAGTGTTGAATTTTATAAAGTGGTAAAGTGTTCCATCCATACTAGAGTTAAAAATGGAACTACTATATGAAGAATATATCTCAAATTTCTCTATACACCCTAACAACACAAATATGTATTGATATTTAAGAGAAAATTTCTATTGGGATAGTATGAAGACAATTTTTTTTGATTATGTGTCCAAATTCATAGTATGCAAGTAGGTAAAGGCTAAAAGACAACATCCTAAGAGAGTCATGAAACCTCTGTCTATACTAATATAGAAGTATGAAATTTGTTATAATGGACTTTTTTCACTGGGATCCCAAATACTCCAAGGAATAATGATGCTATATGAGTCATAATCAATCATCTTACAAAGTCTTCTCTTTTCTTAGTTATAAGAGAAGATCTACCCCTAGAGAACCTTTTTCAACTCTATATGAATGAAATCATAAGTATTAACGGGGCACCTTTATCCATTGTATCTGATTGTGACCCTTGTTTTACATAGAAATTTTAGAATATTCTTCCATGGGATCTCAACAATGAGATACTTTTAAGCACCACCTATCATCCTCAGGCTAATGGGCAGTTTGAAAGAACTATCTATACTTTGGAAGATATGTTGAGATAATTTTCTCTTGACTTACAAGGTACATTGGATCAATATCTACCTTTGTTAGAGTTTTTATAAAATAATATCTTTGATTAGAGCTTCAATATGGAACCATATGAAGCATTTTATGGGAAGCGGTGTTGTACTCCGACCTATTGGGAAGAAGTTGAAAAAAAAAATCTAATCAAGCAACAACTTGTAGAGGAGACAACTATTAAATTATAGACTATTCGAGATCACATTAAAGTATCCAAAATCAAGAAAAAGTGTTATGATTATAATTAAAGGAAATACTTATAATTTGGACTTGGTTATCATGTATTATTAAAGTTTTCACCATGGAAGGGAGTTGTAAGGTTTGGTAGAAAGGGGAATTTAAGCCCTAGGTAAATTACCTCTTTTTAAATACTCGAAATAATTGGGCTTATAGCTTACTAGTTGGCTATGATGCCGAAAATTTATAAGGTATATGATTTATTCTACATTTAATTACCAATAAAATAAATTCCATATCCAACAGATGTTATCACATCTGAGGGAATAGAGTTGGAGCCTAAATTGTCTTATAATGAGGATCCTGTCTAGATTCTTTCCACTAGAGAACAAGTATTTTTGAATCAGACAACTCGTTTGGTGAAATTACTTTGGAGAAATCACAAATTAGAAGAGAAAACCTTAGATCCTGATGAATATATAAGGAAAGAGTATCCATATTTTTTTAATAGTATATATATATATATATATCCCAATTTTGAGGATGAAATTATTTAAGGGTGAGAATGTAATACCCGAGACACTATTGTAATAGGTTAACACCATATCATGAACTATCACACAATGCACCATTTAAAGAGACTTTATAATATATAGATTAATATAATAATTTTAAATTAACTAAAATCACTTCTTTTTTGAACTAATCGTATCAAAATTAGATGAGTGTGAATTTTTGAGTTTTTTTTCTGAAAAGGTTTTTTAGTAAAAAATTATGGTTTTCACAAAACTTATAATTTGAATAACTTTACCATTATATAAGAATGACCTAGAAGTTTGATTTTTCTATGTAATAAAATATTTATTCAAGGAATAATATTATATATTCTTTGAACTTATAAAACATTTAGAAATAATTTTTACAACTAAATAAAATTTTACTTTAATATAATTTTTTTTTTTCATTATTTTCGATGAATCAAGTATTTTCAAGGTATATTAGATTTTTGACTGAATTGAAATACTCATATCCTTTATTTATTTTATTATAAACCAATTTAGGAATTTAAATTAGTATATAATATAATTTTATCTTATATATAGTTTTAATACTTAAAAATTTTATTTCTCTAAAAACCGTTTTTACACGATTAAGTGTATTTATTTTTAAAATAAAAATTTCAAACATTTAGAAAATTTATTTGATAAATTGTTTTAAAATTTTAAATTAGAATGATTAATTTAGTTAAAAATTTCAACCTTACTATTTTTCATTAAAATTAATTAATAAGGTTAGAAATTAATTACCATGGTAAAATTTAATTATGGTCAAAGATAAATAGTTAAAAAAGCCTTAAAACACTCGAATATATCTAAAAAGGAGTGTTTGAGGAGATTTTATACACAAAATACTTTTCCTATTCTATTTTTCCATTTTTTTCCTTTTAAACTAGAATAATAGGATTACATTATTTAAAATGTAAGGGTTACTCTCAAAACTACCCTTTCCTTCACTTATAAAAAGGGAAAATTACACCCCTTCATGCTAAAACATATCTTTAAAATTAGTCTTTTAAACTCTAACATTTTACTCCAACTATAAACCTATCTCACAAACATAATCCCCTGGAGACTTATAGTTAGCCTAATCCCTTTAAATTTAAGGCGACATCCAAAGAAAATTCAAGTCCCTGATGTGAGTATTATCAACTAATTAGTTTTCTTATTGATTATATTATTTTAAATTTATTCTACACACACTAATATAATGATATTATTATCATTTATAAACTTTAATGTTACTATATTAATGATATTATCATTATTTATTCATATATCCCATCCATTAAGAAAAATAAAACTGTTGTTTGTGCGTTGTATGGTCTATCACCTCCACGACATAATGTGTTTTAGTTTCCTTCACCACCTTACAAGGGTGCAAATAAGTATGGTATTAAATGATAAATATGATTTTTATGATATCAGTAAGGTTATTTTATGATAAATTATTGAACCTCTTAATTATATGATCAACAAATGATCATTGTTAATTTATTCATTTAAATTAAGGGTACTAGAAGATTATCGTTTATTTAAATTGTGTAATATTTCAATATCCATTACTTATTATTCCAATTATTTATATTTATGATTTATCAAACTAATAAACACTAAATAAGATCATTATTATCCTAGTATAATGATATTGCAATAAAAATCACCATATAATCATTCATTAAATTAGGGCATGTTCATGTTTAGGTTGGTTTAACTACTTACTTAAAAAATAATTTGAATTTATACCATAAATGTATTTGGGAAAATAATTAATGGTATAATATGATATAAATTTATAAATGATGATTTTTTCTTGAGATATTATATCAATATATGATTCATCAATTAAGGAAACACCCTCTATTCGCTAAAAATCACTAAAACATGCTTATTGTCAACTTCAACTTCAAGGATAAGGTCTAAAAAACTAATAAAAATAATTTTAAACATCATAAATCATTATAAATCATCAATAATAGTAAATTTAATGACCTATTAATAATTATATTTGGAATAATAAAGAATAATAACACTGCTATTATGAAACTAGTACAAACATTCAAAACTATAAACACATGATGTGGAAAATCAAGAGAATTCATATAGAGAATGAATATTTATGAAGAGTATGAATGAAAATAGATATGATTAAATTTATTAATTATGTGAATAATATAACTATGTATATGAAATATGAATTTAAAGTATTTTCAAGGAAGGCAGGACAAGAGGTATTAGTTTTCCGTCTCAAATTCCTCTCATTGAGACATATTTTGTACTATACACCTAATTTACTTTATGTGGTCTATATAATTTCTATTTGATATTTTATATCATGAAATAAATTTATTCATGGTATTTTAAGATCAAGTTATTACCCTATATTTCAAGTGGTTATGTCTAAATTACTATTAAATCCATAAGTGGTCCTTTTCCATCTCAATTTACTTTCTTTGAGACTCGTGTTATAATCACCACCTATTTTTTTTGGTTCATACATTGGCATAGAATATTTTTTCCATGTTAATAGTTAAATATAGAGGATTTTAAATTCTATAATGTTTTCCCTCACTCATATTCTTTTGATCTAAGATTTACCTTTCCCATGGTGGAAAACTATCCTATGTTTTGGTAAAGAAAAAGTGTGTGTAATTCATAGAAAATATATCCATATTTGGATACTAGAATGTGGATGTGGCTTTGGAAAAGAGGCACCTAGGGGAAATCACCCTAAAAACGGTTCATTGAGAATTAAATCGATCATCACCATGATTTATGAAGGGTATGTCTAAAACTACACACCAAGAGATACATTGTTATGGGATATGGTTAGGAATATTTACACACTCTTAATGAACCATGATGAAGATTTTTTTATACCATTTACTTGGTATCCTAAAAATAAAAACCATTGAACCCAAATAATATCTTCCATGGATATCCAAAAATATTAAAGGTACCTTTTCTTCTATATTTCTTTAATAATGACATTACCTATTTCTTTAATGACACCCCACGACTTTCAAGCTGATTAAGTGATGTTATCCAAAAATTAAACATTATTATTTTGAATGAGGAAGTATTTTATGTCCATATTTATCAATATATAGATATCCAAGATTTAATTAGTAAGAGGTTCTGTAGGGAATGATATAAAATGTATTTATAACTCTTATGTTGAATTCATTGGACTGAAACAAGTGATGGGTGGGGGATGATATTATATATTCCCTCGATGCATCAACATGTCTCATGAGACAAAACATGTTAGGTTTTAGTGCATAGATCTTTCCATAATAGGATTGAGTCTTAGAGAAAGGCCTTAAAAATAGGATTTCTGGACTGTGGTCTCGACGACAAGTAATGTGTCTTAGAACAAGGCCTTGAAAATGGATTTTTATACTCAATATTATGCATTCCATTAGTTTGAAATTAGTATTATTGATATCTATGTTTTCATTTATTGTCATAGATATAACTTTATTTCAGTTTTAGTTGATTTTGGATTTATGTTTTTCATTTATTCTTGTCATAATAGTTATTCCATGTTTATTTTGTGTAATATTCCATTGTATACTACTCCTTACCGATCATTTGATCTCACCCTTATTTGTTTCCATTTCCCTAGGAAACCTAGAAGAGGACTATGTGTAATTTTTAGTGATATAATGGAAGGGATAATCATGTTCCATAAATATGTTTATGTTGTACTTATGTTTTAAAATTTAGTATATGTATGTATCTAGTATTCTAAGAATACTAAACTATTTAATCATTTGGTAACTCTTTTACTTCATACCAATAATGTTATATAACAACCAGATTTGGGTTTCTAGAGTATGGATTTTACACTTCTTGAATCTTATTCTATAACCTTGTATGATTTAATTGGAATTAGTTCTAGGGGAGTTGTAATTGAATATATGGTATTCTCAATGTGTGGGATCAATTTGGTTAAATATTGGGTGTGAATCTGGTATTTGTCCTTGATGAGTTTAAAATATTATCATCATTAAGATTAATATAAGAAGTTTATTTTCATTTAGGGAGTTGTATAACATTGTGGAATTGATATGATACTTTCATTGGCATAGCTTGAATGAACATTATTGATATTGATTTCATGCATGTGCATGTGTAACCCATGAGTCCCATATAAGATTTTTGATTACATGAGTATGCCTATATATCTTGTTAGACCATGTTTGATGTTGATCACATGTACTTGTATATTTATACTGATTATCATGATGAAATGATATATTCTGCCTATATATTCTCAACCATGTTATGCATGATTATCATACCTTTATAGGTATTGCTGCTGGTACTTGGAATAGGTGTACAAGAGTGATATAGTTATCCCTTAGAGGGGGTTTGAGCATGGCATGAAATGATGATGATGATGGAACTAAACATAGGGACAAGGTAGAATGACCTTGAGGCCAGACCAAAGGTATTGATAGCAGGGTTATGATGACCTTGAGGCTTAAACCAAGGAATAGGTAGGATATTATGACCTTGAGGCCTGATCTATAACCAAGTCAAGGTTTCATGGTCTTGAGTTCTTCCCCATGATGGAGGCAGGATGCGATGACCTTGTGGCCTGATATGACTTGATGCCTTGTGAATATTGAGAGACATGTTCATTAGCATCGTGGATAGATCTTGATCACTCCTGATATCCTTTATGACCATCCTTATGGAATAGAGCTAAAGTAGGTATAGTCAAGACTCATAGTATCTTGGTTATCACATGAGCTCTTGACATATGTTTGTTATTTCTTTCTTGCACATTTATATTTATCATAGAACACACCTATTATATCTATGCACTCATGTTAATGATGCGTTGATGGTATCCTACTAGGTTTTATTTCTCACAACCTATATGGGAATCTTAATGAATACACAGACTTCATTATTAGGGATCCAGTGAGGGAAAGAGACTCATGATATATAGATGAGTTGAGTTGTATGAAGTTGGTGGTAGTACTAGTATGGACCTTAGAGGATTTCTGTATCATTTTCTTTATTTATCTACTTATAATTTAGATTCTTTGGTTTTTATTTCTACATTGGGATCTTGTTTCATTTTACATGTATGAAATGGGTGACATTTTTTACTTCCCTATGTTTTATTTATCTCCCACTATGATATTTTTGGTTGTAATATTTTGTTATTTTTATAGTGTATAGCCATGATTTCCAAGATTATAGTCTCCCCACTATACCCTCAGACCCTCACTGCTAGTCGACATACTATTTCATAAGGGAAGGCATGCATGATGTCTTATAGCATCCCAACTCAGGTACTATTTGGGAAATCTAGATTGGGGAATTAGAAAATGGTATCAAAGGTTGTGGTTTCCTTTATTTTCTTTTGAGTTATGGTAGAAAAGAGGTAGGCATACATAACTCAAGTAAGGGAGTTTCCATGTTCCTCACTAGACCACATGTAGAAGAACTTTGAGTTACCAATAATGCAATTCTTATTATAGTTTTATGGGATTTGGGTGTGTTCTTACATCATGAGTAGGTATGTAGGATCATATGTTATATATATACCTATTGTGTGATATATAGTAGTTATTTAATTAAATGTCTTGAATTTCTATATGTTCTCTGATATATCTATACTCCCCACAGTTGTGATATATCTATGCTATCATTAGTTAGTTGAACTTTTGCACACTATTATGTTTTGTATATATATTATTATGACTAACATATAGTTATTTCAGACTAGGATTGAGCCTTAGGTAGAACTGGGAGGGTTATACCTTGGGTGAAGGTATCTCCTAGGACAGTATTTTGATAGAAATTCCATATTTATGTCTTATAACTTATTAATTTATCCTAAGAAAGTTTTTATAGGAGTTCTATTTTTTTTGGTATTTGAGAAAAATTTCACCTTATAGATTTCAGATTAATTCTAATAATGATAAAATGGCCACTCCACCATAAGATATGCAAGAGGATGCACCTGAGTGTGCTTCTATACCTACACCAATGGTTGATGTGGGGAACCCACCTTAACATGGAATCTTGTAGATTGTGACTATTTTAGAAAAAGGGGAACATAAGACTATAGTAAACTATTATCATGACTTTTAGACCCATTATCCACCAACATTATAAGGAACCAATGGTCCTAAAGATTCTAAGTATTAGATTGATATTATTGAGAGAATATTTGACATGTTGGAGACTTCTAAGGATAGAAAGGTGAGTCTTGCAACCATTTTGATTTAGGGACCCATCAGGAGGTGGTGAGGTGCCATGATAAAGGTAGTTATATGTTAATTTCTCACTAGGGATGCCTTTAATGAGATATTATTTGAGTAGTTATTCCTATAAATTTTGAATTTGGGTTTGGTGATAAGTTTATGGAGTTTCAGTAGGGAACAATGTCAGTTTCTATATACTCATCTTGTTTTTATAGATTTGTTTCTTTTCACTCCTATTTTGGAAAGGAATGAGGTACCAAAAGATATAATGTTCAAGATTGGCCTTTATCTAGAGCTGAAATATATGGTTAAGGGCTATAACATGATGATGTATGATAATGTTCTTCACAAGGCCCTGAATTTTTGAGAAGGGGCCAGAGGAGGACTAGATCATAGGTTTTCTTCCAGCTTAAAGTGTGTTGAAAACTAGAATTCCCAACACAAAATATGGTTCCTATAATGGTAGTTGGAATAGGAAGGCTGAGGGGGTACATTGAGGTGGAAGATAAGGATAATAGAGTAGGGATTCTTCTACTCCCTCTGTGGGAGGAGGTTTGACCAGGTGCTACAACTATAGACATAAGGTAAATTTTAGTACATCATGTGTGAATTCACCTAGAAAGATTAAATGATGTAGAAAGATAGAAAACCTTTAGTTTTTTCTCTAATAATACACATCCAAATTCAAGGAGCATAGTCCAGGGTGTAGGTAGGGGTCAACATCAGTAAACTGAGGAACCACTCATATCAGTGACTAAGATGAGTAATGATCCAAGGACATGTAATATTTATGTGATGGATGAGGTTATATCCACTAGTGGATAGGGAACTTATATAGTTATAGGTATTACATCAATTCAATCTACTGCTATTTTTTATATCAGAGCTTCCCATTTCTTTATATCTACTTAAGTTTTTATTGGATTAGATTTATCGGTTATGTTTTCTTTTAGTTATTCTCTCTTGAAACAACTTTGGGAAAAAAAGTATACCAACTCTAGTGATTTCCTAAATGTTCCATATTTTTTTATAGATGTAAATATTTGTGGGACTTCATGATCTTAGAGATGACCAATTTCAATGTGATATTCAAAATGGATTTTTTAGCTAATTATTGAGCTCATATCAACTATTATTGGCGACATTCATATTTTACCATGCCTAAAAGAGAGAGATTCATGTTTTCTGGTGAGTGAAACCTTGGATCAAGAATATTAGGACCAGATCTAAGCCAGGTTAGAGCTATCATAACACAAGTATCATGATTCCATCCATCCATCATAATCATATTTTTATTAAGGAAGAAAGTACAAAAGTAAAACAAGGAGAAAGCTTAGGCCTAGGGAGTCCTAAAATAATAGAGTTTGAGGGAATACCCTCTGACTAGATTAACCCCCTTAGGTTTAAAATAATTAATGTTTGGGAATCATATGAAATTGGTGTAATGATACGTCATGGATGCAAGATGATATGCAACCTTATTTCCCTTAGTCCATG
Organism: Viscum album; assembly: GCA_963277665.1. Classification (NCBI taxonomy): domain Eukaryota; kingdom Viridiplantae; phylum Streptophyta; class Magnoliopsida; order Santalales; family Viscaceae; genus Viscum; species Viscum album. Next base: position 1,259,519,966 of record OY728132.1, on the reverse strand, counting down.
TATGGGCCATGTGTATATTTTTGTTAAGGAGGGATCTGCATTTTCTACTAATGTATGATATCGACCATGGGGTGGAACCTTTTCTATGAAATGATTCATGAATAATCATGGTGTCAGTTTCAACTTGAGTGAGGTCGATATTCCCCTGGTAGCATAGGTTTAACCCAGTGACCATTTCTTTTTCCTCCACCTGAAGAGAATTACCATAACCATAATAAGCAGTGAAAGCTAGTGTGACACACCCATGAGGGTTTTGAACAACCCATTCCCCTCACATGACTCCCAAGGTGAAATATCTATTCATATTAAGCTTGAATCCCTTTATTGGTGGATACTAACACACCCATTGGCCCTGAGATCTAGTGCTGAGAGGTTGAAACAGAGAAGCACTTACTTGAAGTGATCTCAGTGAAGGATCTTTGTACTAGTTACTAATAATATTGACCATGTTGATGAGTATGATCCTTGTTCTTATAATGATGGACCTCCCTATGGATTAATTACCCTCATATCTAGACTTATTCCTAGCCTACTATATACACCACCATCCAGTGCTTAGAACAATTGACCTTGCCATCTTTTCCAGTCCCATAGTATTCAAACCATGGAGTCTTCACTCCAAAAATGGGATGTTAAGAAGATGCTAAGAGGATATTGTAGTAAACTCACTAAAGAATCTCCAAAGAGTGTGATCCCATTATACTTTAAATAAGAGATGAATAATGCTCTCCTTTCAATGTTTTTTACAACAGTGACATCTGGATACCCTGATGATGTCCACCTTTTTGATATTTTCATCCATAGGGACTACATGGATCCTTATCCTCTAGGTGAGAAAGTTATACTTTTTTGGGATGTTGTTTCACCATATCATTCCATTCCAAATATCCCAATGATCCTAGGATGTTGAGATCCTTCGAAATTCCCTTGTTGTGAATTTACCCATGTTAGAAGGAGAGAAAACACACTTGTCTAGTTCAGAGTTAATGACAATTAGATCAAAGATATCTTTCTAATTCTTTCCCAAAATGACCCTGATAAACTGTAGATGTCAGATATCCTTCCTGAATGATATAATTGTGATTGAGTAGCTTGGAAAACCAATTGCATAGCTTTCCCAGTTATGCTACCAGAAGAGGATGTCACATTTCCCAACTATCCATCAGGAGTGATGTTGGAGGTTCAGAATGAGGGGGTAAATCATAGACGATAAATGAGGGGCATGTACACTTAGAACTTCCATTTTTCTAGTGAATTTAGAGTACATGATATTTCCATAGAGAGTGCATTCTTATATAATTTCCCATGTGATTTTTTCATGCATGTAGTAAATAGTGTCAGATAAACTCCTCACATTAATCACTCCCTCATGGATTAGCCTTTCCATCCTACCCCATGAGTCCTAGTGTCACTTACCGTTCAAAAGGGAATCCTAAATAAAAATGGAATAGATATTATCAATGGTATTAATGAGACCTTTCAAAACTTTGATGGAAGCCAGAGCATGGATAGGAATAGCAGATAGTACTTTATTAACTAAGGAGATCCATCCATCGAAGGATAATTAGTGATCTTTCCAATTAATAATGCGTACTATTATCTTTCTCACTATGTGATCAAAATAATGAATGTGCAGTCAACCTGAAGAGATTAGAGTGCCAAGGTATTCTATCAGGAAGGTGAATCTTTTCATGTACAATCTGTTACATAGGGAAGTAACCCATATGACAGTGCATCTATTTGATATATATAGGGTTCTCTTAGATTTATTGATAACCAGGCCATTCTAGTAACAATATTCTTCAAGAATATTATTGATGCCTTGAACCGATCTCCTAATATAATTAATGAAAATGATGGTATTATCTGAAAACATCATATGGGACATGGAAGGATGGTTCATTTTTCTATGCTAAAGAAGAATTTCTATATTATTCATGCTTCTATTGATATGGAGATTAAGGGTATCCTACATGAGAATGAAGATGCTTGGGGAAATAGGGTCTCCTTGCCGAAGTCCGCAGTCCACTTTTAAATCCACGAGTCCTCCCCATGAATGATACATCCATCCACGTGGATATAAAGCATATGAAGATGAGTTCATAGGCCTAGGGAGAGTGACCCATACCAGTTAACACCCTATTGATGAAACCCCATTCAATTCTATCGTAAGCCTTATTCATGTCTAGTTTAAATGCCATGTTTGAGTTGTGGATCTTGGTGTTGATGTCTCTAAGAATTTATTGTGAAAAATAAATAGCTCCTAGTATATACATAACCTTTAAAAATAAATGCTATTCTAAGGAGATCCCTCATGGGATGTGTATGGATAGCCTTGAGTTTATGATGATCACCAATATCTTATAACGAAAATTACACATGCTCACCGATCTATAGTGAAGGAGGGAAGAGGGATCCTTAATCTTCATTATGAAAATAAGGGTCATAGCATAAGAAAACTGAAGGGGGATTCCCCCTCAAAATAATTCTTGTATCACTATTAACCACATTCCAATATCCTCTGTAAAATGAGACTGGGAAGCTTTCGGGGCCCAACACACTCTCAAGGTTGAGGTTAATCATGGCCTCCTCAATTTCTTCCTCTTCAAAAATTGATTCCATTTTTGTGTTGTCTTGGTTATAAACCAGATTTGGGATCAATTCCTGTCATGACCCTTCCCCCAGGGCCAGTTCCATGACTACCACAAACCTACCTTCCATAGGCCAGGGGCTGGAAACTAGCACTGAAAAGGCGTATCCCTAAAATGGGAAGGCATTGCCTTTTAAACTGTTCAGACACACAGTCCAAAAACACAACAAGAAGCAACACAAAGTAATCCACTGTAGTAAAAGTGCATTGAAAGTAAAGAGTGCTGAAATTAAAAGGGGCCTGAGTACAAGACCAACTGAAAAGGGTACAAGTACAACTGAAAAAGTACAAAAAAACTCCTAGATCGTTCACTGAGGATCCTACCTGAAGGGTAGGTAAAACTCATGAATAATAGTCCCTACATCACGTCACGACAGATGGTCCACCTCCGAGTACCATCCAGTCCTAGCTCCCTCAGCCTCAGTCAATTCTATCCATTTTCTGTACAAGACACAACAAGGTGTGGGCATATCCCATGCAGGGGTGAGTATAACGATACTCAGTAGGGAACCTGAGACCCCCATTGGTATCCTAGATTTCCACAAAAGAAAAAACACAAATGAAGAACTCAATCTCAAAGAATGAAGAAATAGACATCAACACTACGTAGGTATATGACCATACATATACCTAAGTTATGAAGATATACTCATCTCATACATGAGGGAAGAATACCACAAAGGTAACACCACTAAGGTAGAAGTACCACAAAGGTAACACCATGAAGATAACACCACAAAGTTAGAAATACCACACAGGTAACACCACAAAGATAAAAGTACCACATATGTAAAACCATGAATATAGAAGTTCCACATAGGTAACACCATGAAGATAACACCACTAAAGTGAAAAGACTCAGCTCATAATCATGTATAACTTAAGTACAAAAGTGAAAATTATTAGTCGTAAGCTAGATCATCTTATTCTATTAAGAAGAACTGATGCTGACCCACACATGATCAATAGGTACTAACCCTCACTAACCCACAGAGGATCTAACCCACATAGGATTAGAATGTGCTGACCCACACAGGATCGCTGAGCATTGACCCACATAGGATCTGATAGGTACTAACCCCCACTAACCCACACAAAATCTGGCCCACAAAAGAGTAGTATGAGCTAACCCACACAAGATCGGTGAGTGTTGACCCACATAGGATCTAATAGTAGCTGACCCACACAATATCGATAGATGCTGAACCACATAGGATCAATGTTCTTCCTTTATGTTACAGCCTTCCACAGGATTCCTCGCACCTGGTGCACTCGAGTTCCGTAGAATCTGCCCCTCGAGATATCAGTCATACCTTGACCACCGTTAAGCTTCACAAAGGAGTAACCCAAAGGAATGCTATGTCGTAAGGGTTCCAACGTGAGAAATAGTGTGTCAATTGAGTGCCAAGTCTGTGAGTTATAAGCATTTTAGTTCTGAGGGCTTGGTTGGATTCAAGTTTGATCTAACCCAGCTGTACTCCAGCTATCTCCAAAACTCAAGTGAAGTATACCCAAAGTACCTTATCAATCCAAGGATCCCAACACCATACATGGTTTTTGAAACGGACATCTCGTTCTCAAGATATGGTCCTTTAAGTGTTTCTTGGTCCGGTTGGGCCTGGGTCTGGTCTGACCCAGTCCGACCGACCTGGCCAGCTAGGCAGGCGGCCTGGCCTGCAAGGGGGCATGGCCCGGTCCATAAGGGGGCATGGCTGGCTGGGCAGGTGGTCTGGCCACGGTGGAGCCCGACCCACTAGGGGCTCATGTTAGGTGGCACGGGGGAGCGACTCCCCTGCTTTTCTGAATGACCTAAGCCATTTGGTTGCTACGGCCGCCCTGCTGGATGTGGCCCGACCTAGCTGGTGCGGGGGGGGGGGGGGGGGACCCTCGGTCTCTCAAACATCCCGAAGTCTGTTAGGATCCTCCATAGTGGTGGTGCCACATGGTGCCTTCAGGTGGCTTGAGGGACCTGCTGGAGTGGGTCCTGGCGATCCGTCGTGGCCGACCGGTGTGCCGGCCGACTTCTCCAGCGGTGCACGACAGCGCACTGCACTGCCACCTACGACCAACCGGTGTGCCGACCACCTTCCTACGGTCTTCTGCGGCTAACAAGCCGTGACTTGAGTCCTCCTATGGCACACTGGTCACGCCACCCTCTCCTTCTGCGGCCTACTGTGTGCCGACCGCCTCCTCCAACCGCCACAACTGATGATCCACGACTGGTTCCTCCAGTGGCACGGGTGCGCCACCTCCTCCCTCATGGCCAGCCAGTTCTAGCCGCTGCCTTGGTCCCTGCCGGTGTCGGTCGTTGGTACCACTATATAGGTGGTCTTCCATAGAGAACTAATGGGGTAGCAAGGTATCAGAGGGTCAGGGATGGGTTCATTAGGCCTTCTCCCTCTACGTTATCTTGGAAAAAATACGAGGGAGGAAAATGGATTCTAAAAATATTGAATTTAAAACCAAAAGTAAACCCTAAATCAAGAAATATATTGAGATTGTGTTCGTGGAAGCGGGTCGTTGTTCGTCATCCCCTGCAACTAGCCTCCAACAACATCTCTCTATCGTCGATCTCCAGTTCAGGGTTCCGGTGTCGCTCGTCACCCCCCACTGGAAATGGCTTTGTCCTACAAGGGTTTGGCATCTCAGCACTTTGTTAGCACTTTGTTTCTTAGAGAAGTAGTGCCGACACCTCTCCCCAAGCTCTATATAAATAGGAGAGGGGGAGGGTAAGTAACGATGTTGAGAATTAATGGGATATCATTAATTAGGAACCTTCCTAATTCCCCAATGACTTCTTTATTTAATTTTTGAAAGGTCAAACCATTTATTGACTTGACACACCACTGGTCCCACATTGCTGTTTGTTCATTGGAGGGAAAGAAAGAAAATAAAAATTAACTAAGTTATGTTTATTATTCTTTTAAAAGTCCCAAAATTTAACTTTTTCTCCAGATCTACTACGGTCAAAGTGAATCCTCCCTTAAGCGAATCCCAGTGGTTCGAATTCAATGGTGCCCTCATATTTTTAATCCGAGCACCGGTTAAAAAGTTAGAAAATGCCACTCATGCATTTACTGAACGTACCTAAAAAAAGTTCAGAAATTCATTCCATGCACTCCGAGGCTTGGAATCACACACCGTCAATTTTCACAGACACATTATAATTCCATATAATTTAAAAAAAAATTACATGGAAAAATCTAGGTCTTTACATTCTCCATACCTTAGGGATTTTTCCCCAAAAGCCACAACATAGACCAAGGAAACAAATGGGGCTACTGAGCACAAATATGAGCCTCCCGCTCCCATGTGCTCTCTTGGAGGTTCTCGTGCTACCAGCGAATGCACACCAAAGGTATCGACCACCCACAAAGGACCTTCTCCTGTCGATCATGAATCTCTACTGGAACCTCCGTAAACTCTTCCCCATCATCAAATTCTAGCTCTCCGTGGTAAATGATGTGAGATGGGTCATGCATGTATCTCCTCAGCTGGGATACATGGAAGAAGTCATGCACCCTCTCTAACTACAGTGGAAGTGCTAAGCAATATTCCACCTCACCTATCCTCTGAATTATCAGAAATGGTCCGATAAACTTTAGCGATAACTTACTGCCTCATCCAAATCTCCATAAACCTCATCGAGGAGAGACTCTCATGAATATTTGGTCCCCCTCCAAGAACTCCAAAGGTATCCACCTCTTGTCAGCATAAGAATTTTGTCTACTCTGTGTAGTCTTCATCCACTCCTAGATTATCTGCACCTTCTCTGTGGTATCCCATACCAACTTTGGACCCATAAGTGCTGACTCTCCTGGGTCCGTCTAGCATAGAGGTGATCTGCAAGGTCGACCGTAAAGGGCCTCGAATGGTGCCATACCGATGGTGGAGTGATAACTGTTGTTGTATGCGAACTCCACCAAGGGAAAGTGATCCTCCCAACTGTGACCAAAATCTAGGATGCAAGCACGAAGCATGTAATCCAGTGTCTGTATGGTCCGCTCTGTCTGACCATCCATCTGAGGATGAAAGGTGGTGCTCAAACGTAGCTGAGTCCCGAACTCCTGCTTCTATCTCTTCTACAACTAAGAAGTAAAACATGCATCACGGTCAGAGATGATCGTCAATGAAACCCCATGGAGTCGCACAATCTTCTTTACATAGAGGAGTCCCAAGCCCTCTACTGATCCCTACTCTTGGATAGGTAGAAAGTGGGCTAAATTAGTGAGTCGATCAATGATCACCTAGATATAATCATGTCCTCTGAATGTACGTGGAAGACCTATCAAAAATTCCATGAATATTTAATCCCACTTCCACTCCGACACCTCTAGTGGCTGTGCTAAGCCTATTAGAACTTGATACTTGACCTTCACTTGCTGACAAGTGAGGTATCAAGAAACAAACTCTGCCACTACTTTCTTCATCCCTGGACACCAAAATGACACCAGAGGTCCTGGAACATCTTTGCCACACTAGGATGTACCGCCAGAGGGGACATATGAAACTACCACAACACCTCCTCCCATAGCACCACTGGTACCATGGTACGTCCTCTAAATAGGATGACGTGATTTCCACCTTTAGAAAATCCATCAGGTGCTTGTCCTAAGGATATTTGGGCATGTTGATCCTCGCAGTCAATGTCCCCAATCTAAACCTCCCTGAATCGCTAAAGGAGCGGGGGAGTGACTATCATAAACTGAAGGTAATATGCTCCATCTCTATCCACGAAGGATATATAAAATGTGGCTAGCTGCTATGTCGCCTCACTCAGTAACTGTAGACCAGACCTCCTGCTGAGTGCATCTGCTACCACGTTACCATTTCTAGGAGTATATAATATCTCAAAGTCATTGTCCTGGAGGAACTCTAGCCATCACCACTGTCTCAGGCTCAGGTCCTTCTGAGAGAATATATACCTGATACTCTTGTGATCATAGTAGACTATAAAATGTTCACCTATCAAGTAATGTCGCCACATATTTAGGGCAAAGACCACTACTTCTAGCTCTAGGTCATGGGTAGAATAGTTCTACTCATGTTTCTTCAACTGTCATGAGTCATAGGTGATCACTCCTCGCTCCTGCATCAGTACACACCCAAGTCCGGACCCTGATGCATCACAGTAGACTAAATACCTAACGCCCTCTTCTGGTAGCCTCAAGATGGGGGCACTCATCAGTATCTACCTCAGCTCCTGAAAACTCTACTGGAATCTCTCCATCCATATGAAGGGCTGTCCCTTCTTTGTTAATGATGATAGGGTGACACAACTCTGGAAACATTAGGCAAGAATCTCTGGTAGTATCCAGCCTATCTCGGGAAACTCCATACCTCGGTCACACTCCAGGGTGGCTCCCAAGCAAGTACAACCTCTATCTTCACTAGATCCACTGCAAATCCATCATCCTAGATAACGTGTCCTAAAAAGTGGACTTCTCATATCCAGAACTGGAACTTTGAGAGCTTACCATAAAGATGGTGCTCTCGGAGTGTATCCAGAACTATCTACAGATGATAGGCATTCTCCTCCTCCATCACTAAGTATATCAAGATGTAATCGATGAAGAGCACCACAAAGAAATCAAGGTATGGCTGAAAGATCCCATTCATAAGTCCCATGAACACTACTGGGGCATTGGTCACACCAAATGGCATAACCAAGAACTCATAGTGGCCATACCAATATCTGAAGGTTGTCTTATGCACATCTTTATCTCGTACCCTGAGTTGATGATAGCTTGATCTGAGGTCTATCTTTGAAAACCAATGAGCTCCCTTCAGCTGACCGAAAAGCTCATCAATCCTTGGAAGTGGATACTTGTTCTTCACGGTTACCTAGTTTAGGCACCAGTAGTCCACACAGAGTCTCAAACTCCCATCTGTCTTCTTGGCAAACAAAATTGGGGCTACCCAAGGAGAAACACTGAGCCTTATGAACCCCTTCCTCTGCAAGTCCTCGAACTGTACTCGTAACTCACAAAGCTCCCTGGGAGCCATCCAATACACTGGTGTAGATATCGGTGCTGTCTTGGGGTACAAGTTGATGTAAAAGTCTACAACTCTACGTGGAGGTAGTCCCAAAACATCATTAGGAAATACATCGACATAATGTTCCACCAGTACAAGATATCTTGGACTCTCAACATCTACTGCTCCAAGGGTAAGGCTAGCCAACTGGTGTGTGATCGGCTGCACCCTCCTTCGGATAAGTCCATCCTATGCTGTAATGGTTCCCTTCTCTCCGATGAAGGAAAACCTAGTCCCATCCTCATGGACACACCACAATTTTCATCTAATATAGTCAATCTGGGTATGGACTGTGGATAACCAGTCCATACCCAAGATGAAATCGTAAGGCCTCGATGCTGCTAATAGAAGTTCCCAACTGATGCTCTCGCCTCCTAGAGTAATATCACACTGCCAACACCAATGTGTAATCGTCGAATCCGCTCCCGTAGGAGTCTCTAGCCGTAAGGATCGAGCCAACGACTCCACTGGAATCTCTGAGCTCCGAATGAGGGTTGTGGAAATAAAATAGTGAATGACACCTATGTCTATAAGTACTGAAACTAAGGTGGAGTAGACATATATTTTACCTCTAATAATCTTCGTAGCACCGTGGTCATATGCCTCAGCTTCCTGAAGTTGAGCTCGTCCCTGTCCACCTGCTCCTTGTGGTCAGGGTGGACCACCTGGAGGTGGTGGTGGTAGAACCTTGAATCGCCACCCACCACCTACTGCATGGATAGATCCTCTACTAAGTCTACCTACTGCCTATGGGCCTCCCTGATCGAATCTCTGACTCTACCTCGGCGGTCCCTTGACTGTCTACTGATCATCCGTACAACGGGCCGGGTATTCTAGAGCCATGTGACCTTACCCACCGCACATGTATCACTTCCTTCTCCTCAGCTATCCTCCTCTGTCCTATGAGCCCTGCACCACCGACCATGTATCCTAAGGTCATCCACCAGAAGGTCTGGCCTGCTTAGGCCCCTACGTCATCTACCTACTGCCTGCTATAGATGACTCTGCTACCTGACGTCTGGTGGTGGCTCTTGCTGTTGGTGTCTGCTCAGCTAGGAAGCTCTCCACCAAAAGCGCTTGCTCTAGCACCCCAGCCTGTGTTGGAATGCTGAGCGATATCATTGATTCTCTGGTCTCCCATCGGAGACCCTGCTCAAAGGTCTGGGCCCTAAAGAAAGGGTCCCATATCATGTCGGTGGATTAGTGGGAGAGATCAGTGAACCTTTTCGAGTATTGGGCCACAGTCATGATTCCCTACTATAAGTGTAGTAGCTCCTATATATGCATAGAGCGTAGGGTCCCTGGGATGAAATGTTCCCTGAAAAGGATCTCAAAGTCTACCCAGATGAGGGTAACCTTGCCGTGTATCTGGAGCATCAAGCTCCACCATCTCCCTACTGCTTCCTGGAAAAGACTGGCTGTTAGGATCACTATAAGGTCTGCTGGTGTCCCAACCAAGCAGAAAACTCTGACTACAACCTCTAGCCAGTCCTCAGCTACCTGTGGGTCCATCTCACATCGGAACCTCAGAGGCCTCTGCCACAGAAACTCATGCAACATTCTTAGTCGGCATGCATCCTCTACTGGTGGGGCTGGTGGCAACGGGTTCCCAACAGGTAGTGGTGCTGATACACCACCCGGAGGTGATAATTCCATAAGAGGGCTCTTCACTGAGGCCTCATCACTCGGTGGGCCTTCATCGTGTACTCTATTAGGAATCCTAGATGGCTATATACATGGCGTAATCCTAAAAGAAGACAAGTTTTACACAGTTAATAAGTTATACATGGTGAGCTAACTCAAGAGATCATAAGAAAAACTTTTCAGAACACACACAATCAGTGTTTTCGTGCACTGAGTCAGAAATTAGAAGTTAGGGTCCTGGTGTATGGATACTTCAGCCACCACACCAACACTAGATTCTCCAAAATGAAAACCACAATCATAGCACTTAACGCTATTGACACATAGAAAAGATCAGAGTCCTAGTTCTTCAGTAGAACTAAATCCTCTAATACCACTTTATCATGAGCCTTCCCCCAGGGCCCGTGCCGTGAATACCCCAAAGCCGCCTTCCATAGGCTAGGGGATGGCGACTAGCACCAGAAAGGCATATCTCTAAAATAGGAAGGCATTTCCTTTTAACCTGTTCAGACACACAGTCCAAGAACACAACAAGAAACAACACAAAGTAATCTACTATAGTATAAGTGCATTGAAAGTAAAGAGTGTTGAAAGTAAAAAGGGCCAGAATGAACGCCCAACTAAAAAAGGTAAAAGTACAATTGAAAAAGTACAAAAAAACTCTTGGATCATCCACCGAGGATCCTACCTGAAGGGTAGGTACAACTCACGAATAGTAGTCCTTGCGTCACATCACGCTAGATGGTCCACCTCCAAGTACCGTCCAGTCCTGGCTCCCTCAGCCTCAATCAGTGCTGTCCATTTTCTGTACAAGACACAACAAGGTGCGGGTGTAACATGTGCAGGGGTGAGTATAACGATACTCAGTAGGGACCTTGAGACCCCCATAGGTCTCCCAGAGTTCCACAAATGAAAAACCACAAAGAAAGACCTCAATCTCAAAGAACGAAGCAATAGACATCAACATTACTTAGGTATATGACCATACATATACCTAAGTTATCAAGATATACTCATCTCATACATGAGGGAAGAATACCACAAAGGTAACACCATGAAGGTAGAAGTACCACACAGTTAACACCACGAAGATAACACCACGAAGGTAGAAATACCACACAGGTAACACCACAAAGATAGAAGTACCACATAGGTAATGCCACAAAGATAGAAGTAACACACATGTAACACATGAAGATAGAAGTACCACATAGGTAACACCACAAAGATAACACCACTAAGGTTAAAAGACTCATCTCATAATTGGGTATAACTTATGTACATAAGTATATATGATTAGTCATAAGCTAAATCATTTTATTCTGTTAAGAATCACTGATGCTGACCCACACATGATCGATAGGTACTAACCCCCACTGACACACATAGGATCTGACCCACATAGGATCAGTATGCATTGCCCCACATAGGATCGCTGAGCGCTGACCCATATAGGATCTGATAGGTACTAACCCCCACTGACCCACACAGGATTTGATCCACACAGGATTGGTATGCGCTGACCCACAAAGGATCACTGAGTGCTAACCCACAAAGTATCTGATAGTAGTTTAACCATATAGGATCGATAGATGCTGACCCACATAGGATTGATGTTCTTCCTTCATGTTACATCCTACCAGAGGATTCCTCACACCCGGTGCGCTCGAGTTTCATAGAATCTGCCACTCGAGATATCGTTCATACCTCTACTTCCACTAATCTTCACAAAGGAGTAAACCAAAGGACCGCTATGTCTTAAGGGTTCCAACGTGACAGACATCGAGTCAATCAGATGCCTGGTTTGTGAGTTATAAGCATTTTAGTTCCTAGGGCTCGGTTGGATTCGGGTTCGATCCAACCCGGCCATACTCCAGCCATCTCCAAAACTCAAGTAAAATATACTTGAAGAACTGTCTCGATCCTAGGATCCCAATGCCGCATAAATTTCATCAAATGGACGTCTGGTTATCAAGATATGACCCTTTAAGTATTTCTAGGTCCGGTTGGGCCCAGGTCCGGTCTGACCCGGTCGGACCGAACCGACCTTCAAGGGGGTGCGTCCCACTAGGTAGGTGGCCTGGCCCACAAGGGGGCATTGCCCTCTGGGTACATGACCTACTAGGCAGGAGGCCCGACCCGCAAGGGGGCGCGGCCCGCTGGGGAGGTGGCCCTTTGGGCTCGTGGTCCACTAGGCAGGTGGTCCGGCCATGGTGAATCACGTCCTGTTGGGGGCTCATGCTAGGTGGCACGGGGGAGCAGCTCCCTTGATTTCTCGAATGGCCTAAGCCATTCGGTTGGTACGGCTGACCCACTGGCTGGGCCCCGCCCTAGTTCGTGCTGGGGGGGGGGGGTGAGACCCCTGGTCTCCCGAATGGCCCGAAGGCCGTTCGACCCCTTTGCAGCGGCGACATCATGCGGCACCACCAGGTGGATTGCGTGACCCACTGGAATGGGTCCTTCCAATTTTTCGTAGCCGGACGGTGTGCCGGGCCAACTTCTCCAGCGGCGCGCCGCTCCACCACCCACGATCGGTCGGTGTGCTGGCCGCCTTCCTCCGGTCCGCCGCGGCTGACGAGCCGCGGCCTGAGTCCTCCGGTGGCGCACAGGTCGTGCCGCCCTCTCCTTCTGCATCCGAACGATGTACCAGCCACCTTCTCCAATCGCTGTGACTGACGAGCCGTGACCAGTTCCTCTGACGGTGCTGCTGTGCCGTCTCCTCCCTCAGGGCCAGTTGGTGCTGACCGCCACTTTGGTCCCTGCTGGCACCGGTTTTTTGTACCGCCATTCTAGTGGTCTTCCACAAAGAACGAATGGGGTAGCAAGGTAGAGGAGGGTCTAGGCCAGGTTTTTTAGGCCCGATCCCTCTGTGTTATCTTGGAAACTATATGAGGGAGGAAAAAAGATTCTACAACTCTTGAATTTAAAACCAAAAGTAAACCCTACCTCAAGAATGATGGTGATCACATGTTCGTGGAAGTGGGTCAATGTTATCCACCCCCCCCGCAACTAGCCTCCAAAGACGTTGCTCGGTCATTGATCTCTAGTTCGGGGTTCCGATGTTGCTCATCACCTCCCACTGGAACCGGCTCCCTCCTCCAGGGGTTTGGCATCTCGACACTTCGTCAGCACTTCGTTTCTTGGCGAAGTAGTTTCGACACCTCTCCCCAAGCCCCATATAAATAAGAGAGGGGGAGGGTAAGTAACAACATTGTGAATTAATGGGGGATCATTAATTAGGAACCTTCCTAATTCCCCAACGACGTCGTTACTTAAGTTTGAATGTTCAATCCATTTATTGGATTGAAACATCGCTAGTCCCACAATTCTGTTTGTTTGTTGGAGGGAAGATAAGAAAATAAAAATTAACTAAGTTATTATTATTATTCTTTTAAAAGTCCCAAAACTTAACTTTTTCTCCAGACCAACTACGGTCCAAGTGAATCCTCCCATAATCAAATCCCGGCGGCACAGATTCAATGGTGCCCCTGGATTTTTAATCCGAGCACCGGTTCAAAAGTTAGAAAATGTCGCTCACACATTTACTGAACGTACCTAAAAAACATTCAGAAATTCATTCCGGGCACTCTGGACCTCAGAATCACGTGCTGTCAATTTTTGCAGACTTGTAATAATTCCATATAATTAAAAAAAATTACATTAAAAAATACAAGTATTTACAATTCTATAAGCTCTGCATTTCCTCTCGAATAATCATTAGGCATGTTTAGAATAGGGCCTATGAGGAGGTATTTAAAAAAAAGAAAGCTCTATTCCCCCAATGAAATCTCTGTCATCTGAGTATATTCCATCCTCAAGCATAATATTGGGTTTTATTGGGAGTCTCTTTTCCCTGATGAATGAATGAAAGTAAGTAGTTTTTTCCCTCCTGTATCCATTTAACTCTTGATCTCTCCCATACCATGAATTCCTGACTAAGAATAATTTCTTCCAAGATTTGTTTCTTATTGGAGAGGTCTTCAAACACTAGATCATTAAATTCTTCCTCCATGATGAATTCTAGATTGTCGATATCCTATTTGATTACATCCATGTCCTAATAAATAAGAGGGAGACCCCTAGGCCATGATTGTAGCCCGTGTTTAAACCACCTCAGATTGTTGTGAATAACTACCCATTTGTGGCCTTGAGTAGGTTCTCCCCATACCTCACTGAAAATTTTCTGATAACTGGGGATACATGTCTATTAGTGACAGAACCAACTTCTGTGTACTTTATGATAATCTATATTCATTTTTTTGAATATTAACGAACTATTTATTACATCATGATTGTTTTTCTACCTAAAATAGTATGTGATAATGTTATAAGAGTAGCTATCACACTAAAAGGTCATAGCAGTTCTCCACTATGATGAAAAACCAGACATTCCATGATAGTATTCTTAAATATATGTTCTATAACTGGATTAAATCACTACTGGAAATCCCATTTTTACCAACGCTTATATCCCAACGGTTTCATAAACTGTTGGGAATGGTTATGTATACCAACGGTTTTAAGAGAACCATTGGTATATAGGATTTTATGAAGAAATTTACCAACGGTTTGTAAAACCGTTGGTATAGGCCTCAATTAATACACTTTTACCAACAGTTATACACTAACCGTTGGTATATGTTGGAATCTATGCCACCTTTTACCAATGGTTTAAAGAAACCGTTGGTATAAGACTACATTCCCAATGGTTTTTTAAAATTGTTGGGAATGTTTTCCCCTAAATCCAGTTCCGGTGTCCAGTAGCCCCTCCGCTCGATTGTAGTCCCCCTCCGCTCGACTGTAGCCCTAAATTGAAGGTCTCCCAACACTCTCTCGTTACCCAGTCTCCAAAACTCCATCCATCCTCTTCAATCAAACAATTTTTCTGTTCTACACTTCAAATATCTAAGTTCTTCCTCAGTTATAATGTTCTTCATCTATTTTTTATTTTCTATATTGATTTGACCTAAACGTCTGGGATCTCTCTATACAAAGACTCAGAAACTCATTCCACTCACAGATCCATCTTAAATCAAACAATTTTATAGTTCTACACTCTAAATCTGTAAGTAATACCTTAGTTTTAATGTTTTGTATCTATTATTTTTGTTTTCTGTTTTAATTTGGTATAAACTAGGTTGTGTTTTTTATGGCATGCGAAGGTTAGTGATATTGAGGATGAATTGGATGTTGGTTGGGTGATGGATTGGAATTGTGATGTTTTTTGGATTAAGTTTAGTTAATTTTCAATGAATTATTTGGGGATTTACTCCCTTTAACAGAGCCCCCACTCCTCATGGACCCTGGACACCCCCCCTTTTGGACCCTGGACAGCCCCCCCTCCTAGAACTTGGACAGCCCCCCTCCTGGACCCTGGACAACCCCCCTCCACCCTCCTCCCAGGACCTTGTATAGTCCCCCTCCTTCCTGGACCCTAGGAATCCCCCCACCCTAGACCCTGGATAGCCCCCCTCCTCGATGGACCCTGGACAACCCCCCTCCTTCCTGGACCATGGACAACCCCTTCTCCCCTTCTCCTTAACCCTGGACAGCCCCCCACCCCCCTTCCTGGACCCTGGACAGCCCCCACCCATCCTCCTAGACCTTGGACATCCCCCTCATCCCCCTCCTCAACCACCAAATACCCCCCAATTCAAAACTTTGACCACCAAACTTGGACATACTGGATTTTCTCTAAAAAGATAGATTTGATCCTCAAACCACCTCAATAATATCCTAAACAATGCTTATAATGTGGTTTTCACCACATATCATCCAATTTTATTCTAATTCACTAGTCTATCCTCCCTTGGCTAGATTTTACAAAAAGCGTTCAACCTTAAGGATCCAAATAAAAATAAATTGATATAAGACATTTGATAATGGATTAAAATTTCAAATTGGGATCTAATGAGGAATATTTGAGATATTATGCATCATGTCCATGAGTAAATCCATTTTTATATATCCGATAAGTTATTTTTCACAATTTTCATACATTAATTATTTGTAAAAATGGGACAAACATTTATAAAGGTTCTAATATATAAAAATGAATCTATTTGTGGATGCAGCTTAACCAACAATGTCTAGCTTGTCTGCCTCTTTCATGATCATCGATGTGCACATACCGTCTCCATATGACCTCACACGATGGGTGACTCAGCGTTTGGCTAATGATGAGAAACATATTATCTTACTTCCACACCATATTCACGCCCGCTACTCTCCTGAAGTGATCAATCCCACTAAGCGTCCCTATGAGCTTGATGACACGGCCACCGGTTCTTGTAAGAGGTAGAGGAGTTCTAAGCTGATGGACCAAGATGATTGACCAGTGTCCATCCATCTGGATGAAGAAGTAAATCTTAGCGCTTCCTGGGAGGCAACCCATGTTCTAGAGTTTCATAATTTTTCTTTTTTTACTTGGTTTTAGGAAATAAACATGGCATGTATGCAACAATTTTTTAGCTGCTTCTGATCTGTATGTGCACTTGTCATTACTCTGGATGACTGCTTCTATTTTGTCTGATACTTAGTGTTATTTTTTATGACATGATGCAGCTATGTGATGTCTATGTGTATATTTTATAGGTACATAAGTATGTGCACTTTTCATTATTCCATTCTTCCAGTGCTTAGGCCGATGGTACGAGGGAGGTTCGTACCAGAGGTAGACGAGCATCTCCTCGTACCCGACTAGACCCTTCCCCTCCGACCAAACGCATTTGGATTCTATTGAAACTTAAGGGAAAGGATCCATGGGTCAAATGTGACGTGTATAACTCAACCCCACCTCAATAAAAGGCACGGTGTGGCCAGGATCATTCAAACTGCCTCTCTTTTGTTCAAAATTGACTTATTTTTAAGTGAAATCAACAATTGACATATGGGAAACCAACCAAACACCTTCGGATTGTGTTGAAACTTTAGGAAAACTATCCATGGGTCATATGTGACATGTAAAAGTCAACTCCGCCTCAATCCGATGCGTGATGTGGCCAGTATCACTCCAAGTGTATGTATTTTGTTTAAAATGGAAAATATTTAACGTACATACGCCCAATCAAGAAACTTTTTATTGTGTTGATACTTTTTCAAAATGATCCATGAATCATATGTGTCATTTAAGAGTCAACCCTACCTCAATTCGAGGATCGGTGTGGCCGATACCACTCAAAGTGCCTCTATTTTGTCAAAAATGGACTTAATTTTAAGTGAAATCAACAACTGACATACGGAAAACCAACCAAACACATTCAGATTCTGTTGAAACTTAATGAAAACGATCCATGAGTCAAATGTGACGTTTATGAGTCAAATCCGCCTCAGTAAGAGGCTCGTTGTGGCCGACACCACTCAAAATGCCTCTGTTTTGTTAAAAATAGACTTAATTTTAAGTGAAATCAACAACTGACATATGGTAAACCAACCAAACGCATTCGGATTATATTGATACTATAGGAAAACGATAAATGGGTCATATTTGATGTGTACTAGTCAACCCTGCCTCAATCCAAGGTGCGGTGTGGACGGTACCATTCAAAATGTCTCTTTTTTGTTCAAAATGACTTTAATTTTAAGTGAAAACGACAACTGGCATACGAAAAACCGACCAAATGCGTTCCAAATCTATTGAAACTTTAGTAAAATGATCCATGGGTCATATGTGACGTGTACGAGTCAACCCTGCCTCAATAAAAGGCACAGTGTGGCCGGAACCACCCCAAATGTCCCTCTTTTTTTTTTAAAATTGACAATATTTTACATACATACGCCAAACCAATCAAATGGATTATGATTGTGTTGATACTTTTGAACAATGATCCATGACTCATATGTGATGTGTATGAGTCAACCCCGCCTCAATTAGAGGCCCGGTGTGGCCGACACTACTCAAAGTGCCTCTATTTTGTTAAAAATGGACTTAATTTTAAGTGAAATCCACAACTGACATACGGAAAACCGACCAAACGCATTCAAATTATATTGAAACTTAAGGAAAACGATCCATGAGTCAAATGTGATGTGTATGAGTAAAACATACCTCAATCCGAGGTGCGGTGTGGTCGACACCACCCAAACTGTCTCTCTTATGGTAAAAATGGACAATATTTTATGTATATACGCCAAACCGATCAAACAGATTATGATTGTGTTGAAACATTAGGATAACGATCCATGGATCATATGTGACATGTAAGAGTCAACCCCGCCTCAATCTGAGGCCCGGTGTGGCCGACACCACTCAAAGTGTCTCTCTTTTCTTTAAAATGGAATTAATTTTAAGTGAAAACAACAACTGACATACGCCAAACCAACCAAACACCTACGGATTCTGTTGAAACTTTAGGAAAATGATCCATGGGTCATATGTGACATGTATGAGTCAACCCTGCCTCAATTCGAGCTGCGGTGTGGCCGGGACCACTCAAACTGTCTCTCTTTTGTTCAAAATGGACTAAATTGTAAGTGAAATCAACAACTGACATAAGCGAAACCTACCAAACGCCTTCGGATTCTGTTGAAACTTTAGGACAACGATTCATTGGTCATATGTGATGTGTACGAGTCAACCCTGCCTCAATCCAAGGCACCGTGTGGATGGGACCACCCAAAATGCCTCTCTTTTGTTCAAAATGGACAATATTTTACGTACATACACCAAACCGATCAAACGGATTCTGATTGTGTTGAAACTTTAGGAAAATGATCCATTTCTCATATGTGACATGCACGAGTCAGCCCCGCCTCAATCCGAGGCCCGGTGTGGCCGGCACCACTCAAAGTGGTTCTCATTTGTTTAAAATGGACTTAATTTTAAGTGAAAACAACAACTGACATACGTCAAACCAACCAAACGCCTTCAGATTCTATTGAAACTTTAGGAAAACAATCCATGGGTCAGATGTGACGTGTACGAGTCTACCTCACCTCAATACGAGCCGTAGTGTGGCCGGGACCACTGAAATTGTCTCTCTTTTGTTTAAAATGGACATAATTTTAAGTGAAAACAACAACTGACATACGCCAAACCAACCAAATGACTTCTGATTCTGTTAAAACATTAGTAAAACGATCTATGGGTCATATTTGATGTGTACGATCAACCCCGCCTCAATCTGAGCCGCGGTGTGGCTGGGACCACTCAAACTGTCTCTCTTTTGTTCAAAATGGTCTAAATTGTAAGTGATATCAACAAATGACATATGAGAAACCTACCAAATGCCTTAGGATTCTATTGACACTTTAGAACAAAAATCCATGGGTCATATGTGATGTGTAAGAGTCAACCTAGCCTCAATCCAAGGTGCCGTGTGGCCGGGACCACCCAAACTGCCTCTCTTTTGTTCAAAATGGACAATATTTTATGTACATACGCCAAACTGATCAAACAGATTCTGATTATGTTGAAACTTTAGGAAAATAATCCATGACTCATATGTGACGTTTAAGAGTCAACCCCGCATCAATCCGAGGCCCGGTGTGGCCGACACCACTCAAAGTGCCTCTCTTTTGTTTAAAATAAACTTAATTTTTAGTGAATACAACAACTGACATAAGCCAATCCGACCAAACACCTTCGGATTCTGTTGAAACTTTATAAAAACAATCCATGGGTCATATGTGACATGTACGAGTCAACTCCGCCTCAATCCGAGCCGCGGTGTGGCTGGGACCACTCAAACTGTCTCTCTTTTGTTGAAAATGGACTAAATTGTAAGAGAAATCAACAGCTGTCATACGAGAAATCAACCAAACGCCTTCAGATTCTATTGAAACTTTAGGAAAGAAATCCATGGGTCATATGTGATGTGTACGAGTCAATCCCACCTCAATCCGAGGAGCGGTGTGGCCGACACCACCCAAACTGTCTCTCTTATGTTAAAAATGGACAATATTTTACGTACATATGCTAAACCGATCAAACGTATTCTGATTGTATTGAAACTTTAGGAAAATAATACATGGATCATATGTAATGTGTACAAGTAAACTCCGCCTCAATCCTAGGCCCAGTGTGGCCGACACCACTCAAAGTGCCTCTCTTTTGTTTAAAAGAGACTTAATTTTAAGTGAAAACAACAACTGACATAAACCAAACCGACCAAACGCCTTTGGATTCTGTTGAAACTTTAGGAAAATGATACATGAGACATATGTGACATGTACGAGTCAACCCTACCTAAATCCGAGCTGCGGTGTGGCTGGGACCATTCAAACTGTCTCTCTTTTGTTGAAAATGGACATAATTTTAAGTGAAAACAACAACTGACATACGCCAAACCAACCAAACGACTTCTGATTCTGTTGAAACTTTAATAAAATGATACATGGATCATATTTGATGTGTACGAGTCAACCCCACCTCAACCTGAGCCGCGGTGTGACCGGGACCACTAAAACTGTCTCTCTTTTGTTCAAAATGGACTAAATTGTAAGTGAAATCAACAACTGACATACAGGAAACCAACCAAATGCCTTAAGATTCTATTGAAACTTTAGGAAAATGATCCATGGGTCATATGTGATGTGTACGATTCAACCCCACCTCAATCCGAGACGCCGTGTGGCCGAGACCACCCAAACTGCCTCTATTTTGTTCAAAATGGACAATATTTTACGTACATACACCAAACCAATCAAACAGATTCTGATTGTGTTAAAACATTATGAAAATGATACATGGATCATATGTGCGGTGTAAGAGTCAACCCCACCTCAATACGAGGCCCGGTGTGGCCGACACCACTCAAAGTGCCTCTGTTTTGTTTAAAATGGACTTAATTTTAAGTGAAAACAAAAACTGACATACGCCAAACCAACCAAAGACCTATGGATTCTATTTAAAGTTTAGGAAAATGATCCATGGGTCATATGTGACGTGTATGAGTCAACCCCACCTCAATCCGAGCCGCGGTGTGACCGAGACCACTCAAACTGTCTCTCTTTTGTTTAAAATGGACTAAATTGTAAGTGAAATCAACAACTGACATACGGGAAACCGACCAAACGCCTTCGGATTCTGTTGACACTTTAGGAAAACAATCCATGGGTCATATGATATGTGTACGAGTCAACCCCGCCTCAATCTGATGCACCATGGGGCCGGGACCACCCAAACTACCTCTCTTTTGTTCCAAATGGACAATATTTTATGTACATACGCCAAACCGATCAAATGGATTATAATTGTGTTGAAACATTAGGAAAATGATCCATGGATCATATTTGACGTGTACGAGTCAACCTCGCCTCAATCCGAGTCCCGATGTGGCCGACACCACTCAAAGTGCCACTTTTTTTCTAAAATGTACTTAATTTTAAGTGAAAACAACAACTGTCATACAGAAAACTAACCAAACACCTACGGATTCTGTTGAAACTTTAGTACAATGATACATGGTTCATATGTGACGTGTACGAGTTAACCCCACTTCAATCCGAGCCGCGGTGTGGCTGGAACCACTACAACTGTCTCTCTTTTGTTGAAAATGGACTAAATTGTAAGTGAAATCAACAACTGTCATACCGGAAACTGATCAATGCCTTCCGATTATATTGAAACTTTAGGAAAATGATCCATGGGTCATATGTGATGTGTAAAAGTCAATACCTCCTCAATACAAGGCGCGGTGTGGCCGACACCACCCAAACTGTTTCTCTTATGTTAAAAATGGACAATATTTTATGTACATACGCCAAACTGATCAAACAGATTCTGATTGGGTTGAAACATCATGAAAACGATCCATGGATAATATGTGATGTGTATGAGTCAACCCTACCTCAATACGAGGCCCGGTGTGGCTGTCACCACTCAAAGTGTCTCTCTTTTGTTTAAAATAGACTTAATTTTAAGTGAAAACAACAACTGACATACGCCAAACCAACCAAATGCCTTAGGATTCTATTGAAACTTTAGGAAAATGATTAATGGGTCATATTTGACGTGTTAGAGTCAACTTTGCCTCAATCCGAGCCTCAATGTGGCTGGGACCACTCAAACTGTCTCTCTTTTGTTCAAAATGGACTAAATTGTAAGTGATATCAACAACTGACATACGGGAAACAGACCAAACGCCTTCGGATTCTGTTGAAACTTTAGGAAAATGATCCATGGGTCATATGTGACATGTATGAGTCAACACCACATCAATTAGAGTCACAGTGGGGCTGGGACCACCCAAACTGCCTCTCTTTTGTTCAAAATGGACAATATTTTACGTACATATTCCAAACAGATCAAACAGATTATGATTGTGTTGAAACTTTAGGAAAATGATTCATGGATCATATGTGAAGTGTACCAGTCAACCCCGCCTCAATCCGAGGCCCGGTGTGGCACTTATAGAGTCACAAGTGACGAGACTCCTAAGAAAATACCTTTTCACCATATATTAGAAAAGTGGTTGTCATATGAAGATTGAAATGGGTGTAAATAATATTTGAGTTATTGAAACTCTTATTCAACTATACTAGATGATTGTTGTCATATGAAGATTCAAATGGGGAATTATTAACCATGTCTCTAATCAAAGAGGTGGTGTTTTTTTTGTTGTTTTAAGTTTGTCACTGTTTTAGGTGCTGTTTTTTATGGAGGTGTATGCACTCCAGGGGATACTAGAGGGGCTGCTGTGCAAAAATTCTGGAAATACACAATACCAATGGTTTACAACCGTTGGTATACTTTGAGAAAGAATTATACCAACGGTTCAATAAACCGTTGGTAAAAAATCTATCCCAACGGTTACAAACCGTTGGTATAGTATTTTTTATTGAACATATGCCAACGGTTTTGTTGAAACCGTTGGGAAAAAAACTATACCAACGGTTGTAAACCGTTGGTATAATATCAAAATAATAGAATTCCCAACGATTCTAAACCATTGGGTAAACCTATACCAACGGTTTAACAAGAACCATTGGCAAATCAATACATAGAGTGGGATATACCAACGGTTTAGTTCAAACCATTGGTATAGATCTTTCCCCATGCCTTACTTCCCTACGGTTTGGACAACTGTTGGTATAGAATATACAAACATTTTTCCATCCTATACCAATGGTTTAGAACCATTGGTATATCCTCCATTTCCATTAGTGAATCATCTGAGGGACAAAAATAATACATGTTATTATGGGTGGATACTCATAGTACTTTGAGGTACCTTCTCATGGTGTATGCCCTTGGTAATATATAGTGTAGGATATTATGATAATGAACCCCACCAACAGGATGCCCACATTTATATTTGTCATTGGACGTTCTTTTCTACATAAGTGTGTACTGATACTTATACTTTAAGATTACTATTAATTATTATTAAAAGTCACATACTTTTATTTATTGATGAAAACCATGGCGACACATGTTCGCTGCGAGGTATGACATGTTGGGTATGCCATGAGTAATATTTGACTAATGAATAATGTGATAAAGGATTTATCACTTTTGTTCTTCAATGTAATTTGATATATCAATACCTTTGATTAAAATGATACATCCTAAATAAATCCGTGGATAGGGTGTTCTATAGTAAATTTTTATTTCTAGAAAGTAAAATAAAGAGACATCGAGCACATAAGTTGATGGCACCAGGATACAACCTGCTTGATTATAGATATCATGATAAATGAATTATATTACTCAGTAAGAATCCATATGAGGTATTATGTCACTGCAGCATTAAATTATTTCTCAATGGGTGACTTGGCATGTTTCTAGAAGCTAATATTGGACTTTAAGCAGTTTCACCTAACGCCTTAGGGAAAGAGGCCTAGATGGTCACACACTAAGTGTATTCATAATCTCAGTTAAATAATATATTATTATTTATTATTTAACAATTTGAATAAATATTATTTATGCATGTGGTTTAATAATTATTAATATTTTATTTATTTAATATATTATATTAGTAGTTATTTGAGAGAATATTATATGAGAATGATATTTAATAAATATTTATTTTCTATTTAGTGTATATAATATTTATTTATTTATTAGAGAATAATGCAGTGATATTTATTTATTAAATAAATAGTCATTATTCAGCGGTGGATAAATATTATGGAGGAATAAAATTCTAAGTTTAATGGTCTAGTGAGAAATAATATAAATCAAATATTTATTGAATAAATAATATTTAATTTAATTTATGAGTTTAGTGCATGTCAAGAAATAATAATAATAATATTATTATATAAATGGGGTTCTATAATGATTAAATAAATAATAAAATAATATTTTAATTATTTATTTCAATCTTTAGTGGTATATAAACTCAATTACATTATTTTTCAAGAGAGCCAATTAATTTTGTGTGGTGCACAATGAAATCCAAAGAGTCCTATCGAAGCCCCATAGGGATACCTTTTCTAATAATTCTCCCAGGAATGGAGAATTATATCCCTCCACCTTCCATTCTTGATTTTAGAGAGATCAAGGAGAATTATTTTTAAGTAAAACTCAAGGAGATCAAAGATGAAAAATGAAATCCATAAGATCTACTATGTTAGCACATGATGATTCCTATGATGATGTTTGGAGATTCATGGACCACGTGTAGATCACCACTAGAGGGAATTTAATCTTGATTCCTAAAACTAAATGATGGTATGATGTAGATACATTGTCAGATCCATCAATAATGAAATAATTTCATGTAAGGCAATTATTTATTTTCATAAATTAATTATAAATAATATGTAATGATCCTTCACTTAGGTTTCATAATTTATCCATTTTCTATATTCTTTGAATCAATTTAGTTGATCATGACATTTATCATCATGTAAATATTATATTAATAATCAATCGTAACAAAATGAAAATTTGGGTATGACCCATATGATGCTTCTGCTACACTCGAAACCTATAAGTAGTACTAGAGAGGTCGCGTAATCATTTGTAATTATTTAAAGATCATTGATTGATTTAATAATTTATTATTGGTTTTCAATTCCAATTTAATTTTTCTTTAATATGAATTGTAAGATCTATTTTCTACCTCTTTATTTCTCATAAATATAATCAAATTGATTAATTTTATAAAAAAATAAACATGAAGATCTCATCCAGAGTTGTTGAGGAATATATTCAGATAACACAAGAGTACACACCATGTACTAGTGTTTAATGAACCAAGAATTATTTCAGAATTAATTCAATTCATTTGCATTTATTAAATGTGGTGAATTTAATTATACACCACATGTTGACCAAGCCATCCTAGTGCATGATCATCTAGAGAAAACACTATGTAACTTCCATACACAATGTGTAATCCTTTAGTCACAAACATTCCATGTGTCTTCTTACATTCCCTACTTGAATGGAGGCCATGTAACTCTAAGACCACATGACATGTAGCCCATGTACACACCACATACTCTGAAATTTGTGGTATGGTTACACACTGGGTCCCTAGGCATGTTCCACGAATATACAGTGAGAATAATACAAACTGTGTATCTTAAATGCACACACTGTTAACTTTTACCAAATTATATAGAATTGAAAATTAATTTTATATACTGTTTAAATCTTATCAACATGTGTTTTCATGTGGTCATTAAGTTGATAGGACATTCCATGTGATTGTTTTATATATATATATATATATATATATATATATATATATAAATTTATGATTAATTTCTATATAATGTTCTGATCTACATATCATGCATAAGTCACATTATAACTATTACTCCACGTGCATTGAAGCATAACATGCTATGTAAATAGCATTTAAACCATGTGATAATTAATTTGATAATACACATCATTAAATTACGTGATTAATTCATGTATGGCACTTTTTCACAAGATTAACCAATATATTAGTGTAATACATTTTGGGTAGTTTTGAAGGTTACTTATCGTGTTTCCTCCAAGGCACTTTATTGTACACAATTAATTTAAAATAAATTTATTTAATTTGTTTAAAATTATTATGGATGATAATATCAAGTAAATTTTGATGAGAATTAAAATAAAATAATTTATTAATTAAAGAATATAAATAATTGATTCGAGTGAGATTTATCTTAAATAATGATGATTTTAATTAAATGCTAATTTTATTAATAGTGTAATTAATTGCATGAATATGGATGATCATGATCCTAGAAAATACCTTTTCATGTGATTGGTTTCATTCAATTTATTATTAAATTAAAATTTTACCCTATGTGTCATCTCTCATGTCATTATTTAAGGGAATGCATGCCCATGGTTTATTTTATGTAAAAACCTAACGAATCCTTTGGTTTCCCTTAGCTACGTGGGAGTAAAAACATATGTAATAGTTGGAGATCCCAAGATAGAGGAGGTGGTTCAAGTTTTGAGCTAAGTTGAAACCAATCCAAGATATATACATAGGTGGATAAGTGGATAGCTACAATATAGACCTTAATTGGTTCAAGGTGTTTTCCATATAGTTCAATAGTTATTTTGTCATATTCTAGATAAACTAACCATTAGTAAAAGTTCATTATCATACCAATTTATTATTATATTTCAGTCAAGTTTTATGGTTATTTAATTGTGGATTTTTTATGGTTACATTAATTGATGAATTAACAAGAATGAAAGATAGAACTAAAATAAATTGGCTTATGTGTAAATATTATCTAAGACTTTGTTAATAACTTAAGTAAATCCACTTGATATTTAAAAGCATGTAATAAAGATAATAATTTGAAATTTATGCATAAAGATAAAATCCATCAATTATATATATTAAGTTGGTACAACCTTCCACTACATTATTTAAAATGGAACCATAGATCAAAGTTCTTGACCAACCAAAGTCGGGGAGCTTTAAATTATCGAGGAATTATAACTTAAATTTTTGGGTTGAATTAAATTAGTTCACATCTAAGGATAACTACCAAAGCAAGACTTGGTGTAACAGAGAGGCAAGGGTTGAGGAAATCTAATTTAAGGATTTCAGGATTAGGGAGTCCACTCAATAGATCAAGGAACTATGAATTGATGAAGTTGGAATTTTTAATTCCTACCTAAAACCCTTTAAATTTATTAACTAGCAAAAGTTGGGTGATGAGAAGGGAAATATGGATTATTTACACTATAATGTTCAATAAATAGGATATTCTGATGCTAGTGGTTAGGGATATTGGGTATCAATAAAATAGTGGGAGATTAATAAATATAATATTTATTTATTTTCTAAATTTTATCAGAAAAAGTACTAAAAGTATTCTCATATTATTTATAGAAAAAACAATAAAAACAACTTCAAACATTTCACTATGATCCATACTTGAGAAGGATAACCTTCTCACTGGTAAAAATTTCCAAGAGTGTAAAAAGCACTTATGCATTATCATATTCCATGAAAGAAAGTGTTATGTTCTGGAAGAATCTATTCTTGATGCACCTAGTAATGAGGCTAGTGAGGAAGAGTTTTCTCTCTATGATAAACATTTTAATTACACTATAGATGTTCAATGTTTCATTCTATCTTCCATGACCAAAGATATTTTGAAGCAACATGAGGACATGAATGTGAATAGAATGATTGATCACCTTCAGGATATCTATCAATATAATGAAAGATAAGAGAGTATGAGATATCTAATACTCTGTTTACAACTAATCTTGGAGATTCAGTTCTAGATGGGACTCATACAGTCAAGATTATTGTCTTTTGAATACTTAGAAATCTTAGGGATTAAATTCCTAGATTATTTGCAAACATATATCATAAATTTCTCACTACCCAAAACCTTCTCAAGTTTTAGTATTAATTATAACACGAGCAATAATGAGAAGAGTCTTTTAGGACTTCTTACTCTGATTCACTAATTGGATTAGGACATGGGGTGTAAAAAACACACTTTATTCTCGGTGAATAATAAAAGAAAGAATAAAGAGAAGGCACCCAATAATCATAACAAGTTTGAACCTCTAGAACACCATCCTTCTAAGAAGAGGAAGATTCATCGGTAGGGAAAGGAAAAGGAGGCGGTATTCTTTTCATGTGGTAATAAAGGACACTGGAAGAGGAACTGCACCCATAAGAAATGGGGAACTAAAGTTACATATGTTATCAAGTGTAATCTTTTAATATCTACACATTGGGTATTAGATACATCTTATGGAACTCAAATATATATCAAAATGAAGGAACCAAGTAGATTTCAAAATATGTCTAGAGGAGAGGTGGATTTGTGAGATTCTAATGCTGTGAGTATGGATACTCTATCTATTGGTAATTACCACCTTTAATTGCCAACATAAATGATATTGGTTTTAAGATATTGTTATTATTTACCAACTATTACCAAGAACATAATTTCTATATCATTCCTAGATACAAATGGTTTTATTTTCAAGTTTGGGAGTAAAATTTTCATTTTTTATAAAGAAAAAATATGTTATGATATGGAAAATTTAAATAACGGTCTTTATATATTAAATTTGGAAAACCAAGTATTGGAAATAGATAATTATTCACATTCACATGAATTATATAACACACAACTATGGAATCACCATCATGGTCATGTATATGAGAAGCATTTGACAAAGCTCAGTCAAGATGGTTATTTAGAATCTTCTGAGCACAAACCACTTCAAAGATGTCATTCTTCTTTACAAGGTAAAATGAAAAAACTGCCATTCGATGGATAGGGTGAAAGGGCTATAGATATTCTAGGATTAGTATACATTGATGTGTGTTTACCATTTCTAGTAGAATCTAGAGGTGGATATTCTTACTTCATAACTTTTTTTGATGACTTGAGTAGATATGACTATGTCTACTTAATGAGGTATAAGTTCTAGTCCTTTAAGAAATTCAAAGAATTCAAGAATGTAGTATAGAATAAACTTATAAATAATATAAATAAGCATTGATTAGATTTAGGTGGTGAATATTTTAACCAAGAGTTTATCGACTTTCTACGAGAGTTTGGTATTCTATCTCAACTCACTACACCTTACACACCATAGTGGAATGTTGTTAGTGAAAGGAGGAACCGTACCTTATTAGACATGGTGAGGTTGATGTTGATACATGAAGATATTACATCATCATTTTGGGGATATACATTACAAACTGCGACATATACATTAAATTGAGCATCAAATAAAGTGAAAACGGAATTACCTTCAAGTTAGTGAGTGAAAAAAACCATTTTTTTCCCATAAACATGTATATGATTGTGGTGATTTTTTAAGGCCTTATTAGGAAACAAACTAGAACCCTGGGGAATATGGTGTATCCCAAGGAAACAAAGGGATACTGCCTATATAACCCCTTAGACAAGAAATTGACTTTCACTAGACAATTCATCTTTCTTGAGAGGGAACACATCCTCAAAAATTATAGTGGGATAAATATTGAATTTGATAAGTTGATGCTAAATATTCACAAAAGTTAGTACAAGAACAGATTCTACAAGTCCCCATAGAATAAGTAGTTCCTAAAAAACAAGTACTACATAGGATAACTAGAGAGTTAAGAGAACCATAGAGATATGTTTTTCTAGTCATTGAAGATGGAAACTAATTATTGGTTAACAATGATAAACCTCTCTCCTACAAAGAGGAAAGAGAGATCTTAGAATATGAAATATGATAAGAAGTCATGAATTCTAAAATGGATTCCATGTATCAAAATCAAGTTTGGGTTTTGGTCAATGTGCTAGTTGATGTAAATCCTATAGGGTGAAAATGGATATTCAAGAGAAACTAGACATAGAAGGTAAGGTAAATACCTATAAATAAAGGCTACTGGCTAAATAGTCTAAATAGCATCAAAGAATTGACTATGATGGAACCTTTTCACCAGTTTCCATTATTAAATCCATAATAATTATATATGCTATAGTTGCTTTCCATGAATATGAAATTTGGAATATGGATTTCAAAAGTACTTTCCTTAATGGGAACATTCAGAAAGATGTCTACACGATGAAACCATAAGGGTTTGTGACTCTAGGTGATCCCAAAAAGATTTTCAAGTTTCATAGATCTATTTATGGGTAGAATCAAGCATCCAAGTCATGGAACATTTGATTCAATGTAGCTATAAAATAATTTGGTTTCATTAAGAATGAATGTGAGCCATGTATTTACAAGAGGTTTAATGGGGCTGTGTTAGTTATCTTAGAAGTATATATTGATGACATATTACTTATTGGAAACAACATACCATTAATATAGTCTATTAAGGACTAGTTGAACAAGTGTTTCTCCCTGAAGAACTTACATGAAGCAACCTATATTTTAGGGATCAAGAGCATTTTTGATAGATATAATTGGATTATTAGAGTAAGTCAAAGTACATAAATTGACTTGATAATAAAGAGATTTAGTATGGAACAATCCAAGTGGGGATTAGTTTCAGAGTCACATGGTATACATCTTTCAAAGAAAATGTGACCTTAGACACAAAATAAGAAAGAGAGATTGAGTAAGATAACATACACTTAAGTGATAGGATCAATCATCAATGACATGTTATGCAATAGACTTAATGTTTACTATGCATTGATCATGGTAGGAAGATATTACAAAAATCTAGGAGAACAACATTGGTCAAATATTAAGGCTATCTTCAAGTATATGAGAATAACTAAGAACATGTTCCTAGTGTATGGAGGAGACAAGGATCTGGTCATAAAGGGTTATACTGATGCTAGTTTTCAAATAGATCAGTATGATCTAAAGTCACAGTCCAGATATTTTTTCTATCTCAACGAAGGATATGTGAGTTAGAAGAGTTCAAAGTAGTTAGTTTTCGATGAAACTATAGTAGAGTCTGAGTATATAGTGGCTTCTGATGCAACCAAGGAATCCATTTGGATATGA
The DNA here is from genome assembly GCA_963277665.1 of Viscum album. Classification (NCBI taxonomy): domain Eukaryota; kingdom Viridiplantae; phylum Streptophyta; class Magnoliopsida; order Santalales; family Viscaceae; genus Viscum; species Viscum album. Next base: position 1,259,488,785 of record OY728132.1, on the reverse strand, counting down.
AACATTATCCAGAATCTTGAAGTGGTACCTAGTAGTAAAGACCCTATCACATTTTATTGCGATAATACTGCAGTGGTGGCTCTTGGAAAGAGCCAAGATTACACCAATGGACAAAGCACATACTCCAAAAGTATCACATGTTGGGGTATTTTTATTATAGGTTATAAGTTTTAGTAAGTATAGTTCTATAGAAGAAAATGTGTTCAACCCCTTGACTAGAGAACTATCTTAGAAGAATCATGAGTATCATGTGAGAGCTAGAGGAATAAAGTTTGTTAGCAGTTGGATCTAGATAAAGTTATATTTTGTTGGAGTTGGTGCCCTAGACCAAATTATATGTACTTTAGGATAACATGTATTCATTGTTTTGAATATTAATTAATTCCTTATCACAAAATTATTGTTCTTATGTATAAAATAGTATGTGATAATGTCCTTAGAGTATCTATTGCACTGAAAGTTCATAGTAGTTCCTGCTATTATGAGAACCCAGAAGTTCCATGAAAGTATTCTTAAATATATTTTCTATATCTAAATGAAATAATTTTAGGGACACAAATGACATAATATTTTATGGGTGGATACTCATAGGACTTTGAGGCACCTTATCATGGTGTGTTCCCTCGGTAATATCCAGTGTAGGATATTATGAGAACAAGACCCGCCAGTAGAAAATACACATTTATACATGTCATTATATATTCCTATATGTGGATGTGTGTATTGAAACTTATAATTTAATATTATTTTTAGTGAGTGTTATAAGTCATGTGCTTTGATGTATTGAAAAAAACCGTGATGACACATGTTCTCAGTAAGGTAGGATATGTTGGGTGCATCATGAGTAACATTCCATTAATGAATAATGTGAAAAAGGATCTATCCATTCTGTTATTCAATAGAAGTTGATATCTTAGACCCATTTATGGAAGTGATATAGCCTAAATAAATCCAAGTCCACGGTGTTTTATAGGCAAGTTTGATTTACAGAAATTCAAAGAAAGATATATCGAGTACATAGGTTGATGAAACCAGCATACAACCATATTTATTAGAGATATTACAATTAAGTGATTACAGTGAACATTAATAATCCGTATGAGGTACTATTTATTACGACATTAAATTATTCCTCTATTGGTGCCTTGACATGTTGCTAGATGTTATCCTTTGACTTTAGGCTGCTTCTTCTAATTCCACTGAGAAAGAGACCCATAGGGTCACACACTAAGTGTATCCAAAATCTCAGTTAACTAATATATTATTATTTATTATTTAATATATAAAATAATTATTATTTTCATATGTGGTTTAATAATTATTCATGTTTTCTTGATCACATATACTCTATCACTAGTTATTCCATAGAATATTATGTGATCGGAACATTTAATAAATATTTATTTTATATTTAGTGGATATAATATTTATTTATTTATTTGGTAATAATGAAATGATATTTATTTATTAAATAAATATTCATTATTCAAGCATCGTTAAATATTATGAGGAATACTGGGCAGATTTTAATGGTTCAGTGAGAAATAATATATATTGAATAAATAATATTTAATTTAATTCATGAGTTTTTCACACGTCATGAAATAATAATATTATTTTTATTATAGACATGGGGTTCCATATAGATTAAATAAATAATAAATGGAACCTATGAAATTATTTAATTCTAACCTTAGTGGTAAATAAACCTAATTATATTATTTTTCAAGAGATCCAATTAATTTTGTGTTACACACAACAAAATCAAGAGAATCCTCTCAAAACCCTAGAGTGCTCTCTTATCCAAGAACACTACTAAGAATGGAGAGTGATCTTACTCCACCTTACACTCTCATGTCTAGAGAGATCATAGAGAATACTTTGGAAGTGATTTTCCAGTGATCAAAGACAAACGACACGAGTGATAGGATCTACTATGCTAGCACCTAGAGATTCCTATGATGACATTTGAAGATTCATGGACTAGATGTGGATCAATAATATAGAGAATCTAATCTTGATTCCTACAATTAAACAATTCTACGATGTAGAATCATTTTTTTATCAATTAAAAAGTATGAATTTTACATAAGGCAATTATTTAATTTCTTAAATTAATTATCAATAGTATGTGATGATATTACACTTCACTTATGAAATTTATATATTATCTATACTATTTTACTCAATTACAATCATTATGTTGTTTATTGTTGTGTAAATATCAGATTAATCATTCATCATGAAAAAAAAGTTGGAAACAACCAATCTAATGCTTCTGTTGCACCCAGAACCCACAGAAAAATGGTAGTCTATAACATGGCGTGGACTATAGTAAGATAAATTAGGTAACAGTGAAGAAGTGATACCATTTACCTATAATTTATAATCTCTTTAATCAGTTATGGATATCCCAGTGTTCTTCCAAGATTTATCTTCATCCATGCTACCATTGGCTATGGTTCAAAGAGGAGGATATTTCGAAGATAGTGTTTAGGGGTAGATATAGACTCTATGAGTATATTATCATTCCTTTTGGGTTGAAAATTTATTATGAAGTGTTCATGGATCTCAGGAAGAATATTTTCCATCTATATATTTACTCCTTATTCATTTTATTCATTGATGACATGTTGATATATTCTAAGACTTTTAAAATACATGCTAGACACCTTGAGATTATTTTAAGCATACTTCGAGTGAATCATATTTTTTCCAAAATTTAAAAGTGTTAGTTATGGATTCAAGAGGTTTTTTCCTTAGGAATGTGATTTCTAAGGTATGTATTTTAGTGTACCCATAGAAGTTAGAGGCTGTGATGTATTTGGAATGAACCAGGAATGTGTTTGATATGAGAAGATTCATTGGGATTTCATGCTACTATCGACACTTCATCAAGTAATTATCCCATTTGGAAGCACCATTGAAATATATGACCAAAATAGGGGTGATGTTTTAGTGGTTAAATTAATTTTAAGAGGTTTTACTTAAGATGAAGAGGATATTGAATATAACTCTAGTTTTGATTATTCCAGAGCTTTGGATTGGATACCCAGTTAATTGTGATTCCATGGGTATTGGATTAGGCTTTGTATTGAAGTAGAGAGATTATTTAGTCACTTATGAGTCACATATAATATGAACCCATGAGAGGAACTACCTGATGTGTGTCTTGGAGCTGGAAACTATGGTCTACACCTTGAAATATTAGTGGTACTATCTCTTTGGTGAGTGGTTTGTTGTCTACACAGACTACAAGATCTTTTGATATATTTTCACTCAATAGGACCTAAATCTAAGGAAACACCATTGGGTAGAGTATCTTCATATGTTAAAATTTTAGATGGATTATTATTTAGGAAAATGTAATTTCATTGCGGATTATATGAGCATGAAAACACTAGAGATATAGGATCTTGGTAATTGGAAATCATCGGAGGAGTGGAGTATAATTTGTTTGATAGAAGAATGGAATGTGGGTGAATATAAGGATCCTAAAACTATGAAATTTGTGACTTTGGTAATCATGTATTCATTATTGTACTAGGTGAATACTGGCCATGAGTTAGATCCTAAGTGTGCGATGATGCAAGAATGATAAGAAAGTAGTGACCCATTCCTAGGATTATTAGTAGACAATGAAGACTTGATCAATGTGCATGGAAGGATTATAGTGGTGGAATCCTTGAGATAGGAGCCGATGAGAGACTCCAGTACTTAATACAGGTAGTGTATCTATGGTTGAAGAAGATGAACCATGATATCTGACATTATTTCACGTGGATTGGTATAAAGAAGGAAGTCTTTGGTTTTGTTTCATGATGCCTTACTTACCAGAGGGTAAAGGCAAAGAATCAATGTCCTTGTGATTTTCATTATCCACTTCTGGGGATAATGTGTAAATGGTATGTTGTGGTGATGGAATTTTTTACAAGGTTACCTTAAAACTTGAGGATTCATGATGCATTTTGGGTGATAGTTTATCAGTAGATAAAAGTCACTCATTTATTTTCAATCCATGAGACCTATTCTGTGGATGAGTTAAGGAATTTTTATATATAATATATTGAAATAATACATGTAATTCCCTTACTAATTTTATATATAAAACTATGTACAATATATCATCCATGAACTGATGGAAAGTTAAATAGGACAATAATAATTTTAGAGGATATGATATGGGAATGAATCCTATATTTTTTTAGATATTTGTATGATCACTTAGGTATGGTTGAGTTTCTATAAAACAATAGATTTAGTATTTAATTCAGATGGTATCTTTTGAGTCTCTTTATGGCTAGTTGTGCTTCTGACTGCTATGTTGGCATGAGGCTGTGAGGCATCAGTTGTCAGGTATAGTTTGGTATGGGTATCCTATGAGTAATTTTAGTTAATATAAAAGAATCTAGTCATAATTTAGAGTATATAGTGATCATATTCTTATAAGAGGAAATCCTTTGAGTTCTCTATAGGTGGCTGAGTGTTTTTGCGAGTGACTCCTCGACTAGGGAATCAATGACTGTGGAAGCAAGAGAAGCTAGTGCCATGATTTTTAGACCATTTGAGATTATTGAGCATATAAATATAATGTAATAACATTTGGATATTTCTTAATTATATCAAGGTATTAATGATGCATTTCATGCGTCTAAACTCTGAAGATACATGCCCGATCCTACTAATGTGATCGACCACTAGGATATTGATATGGAACCTGATTCATCATGAATAGAATGCCCAATCTGTATTTTAGACCAAGGTGTGAAGGTATTGTGGGGAAAGATTGTTCCAATTGTCCATACCATATGACAATATAGACTGATTTAGGGGTAATATTGGGATCAAGATTATAATATTCAGGCTTAGTGGCCTAAGTTGTTTGAACAAGATTCCAAGAGATGATTCTCAAGGATAATAAGTCATTATAGGCGGAGAATATATTGAACTTGGATTTTTTAGGTGCGTTATGAGTTAATTACATCCATTATTCATGATGTTTTGAACTATGAATTAATTTTGATGAATTTTGGGGGGTTTTGGTTGGTTTTAGAGAATTTCTTAGGCCCTTTTAAGGGTTCATAGTTAGAGCATGGTTCCAGAGAACTACGAAGCTTATTGTAGAGGTAATTAGGTTAGAGAACAGATAGGGTGTACAGTTTAGTGAAACCATGAAACCTATCTTTATAGACAATGGAACTCATTCTAGTGAAAAAATTATGGCTGACAAATGATTTTACAAACCATTAAACAAAACCATTCATGTGTCCTAAGAAGGAAGTAATCTATGTATGGTTGGAACATGGGTTTTCTAACAGTGTAACCAAACCATGCACACAAGAATTAATGATTCAAAAATAATCCTTAGTGAACACAAATCACATGATTTTACCCATTATTCTTCATCATTATATCCCTATCAATACTAGAGACTCTATAGGATTCCCATAGTGATTGACTCCCCTTCTGAGCTCAATTATGGTAGATACAAGTGTGTTAGTGATTGAGAAATTAATGTATATTGTTAAAAACCCCCTGTTGTTTAGGTTTCTTCTAGATCTACCCTTCTTCCCTTGAGATGAATCATCAATATATCATGTATTTTATATATTTATGGATTCTAATGCCATATAATGATGAATTATTAGATAATTTCTATAATGTTGGTTGATTTAGTGTGTTAGTGAAACCTCCTTTGATCAATCTCAAATCTAGAATCATTGGTGGATCCCAAGAGGTTTGTTGGTGAAAAAACTATTCCATTGGCTTAGAATATTCTTGAATCTCATTCTAAAACATTGGTGTGATTGAAATAGAATCATTTCATGGGGATTTGGAATGAGTTCTAGGGGGTTCTTAGTGTATGGTCTTGATCAAGTTAGAGCTTGGGTGTGACTCAAGTATTTCTCCTTAACAAGTTTTAGATATTTTCATCATCAAGCTTAATATAGGAAGTTTATTATCATTTAGGTAATTATATAAACTTTTTTACTTGATATGATACTTGTGTTGGTGTATCTTAATTGACCATACTTGATTTTGATCACATGTGTGTGCGTGTGTAACCCATTAGACCAATATATAATGATTAATTCCATGATTATTTTTATGTATGTTGTTAGAACATGTTTTATATTAAAAACATATACTTTTATAATTCTACTAATTCTCATGATGACATGCTATGTTATACCTATATACATTATACCCAGTTATGTGTGATTATAATACCTTTGAAGATATTACAACCGATACTTGAAATAGGTGGACCATTTTGATATGGTTGAACTTTAGAGGGGGAGTGTGAATTACACGTAGTGATGAAGATGATGGATCTAAACATGGAGTATGGGTATGGAGACCTTGAGGTAAGACCCAAGGTAGTGGTAGTAGAAGTATGATAGAATTATGTCCTGAACATATGCATAGACATGATATGACAGCCTTGTGTCCTGACTTATGACTGAGAGAGGGTTTTAAGGTCTTGTGGCTTGACCTATGATGGAGGTGGTTTGTGATGAACTTGCAGCCTGATTCGACTTAATGCCCTATAGATGGTGAGAGACATGTTCACTATCTTTCTAGAGATATCTTTATCAATCCTGAAATCCTTTATCACAATCATTTTGGAATGGATTCAAAGTAGGTATGGTCGAGGATCATGGTAGCATGGTTAGCAGACAAAAACTCAACATATGTTTTTTTATTTTCTTGCATGTTTAAATTTATTATTTAATACACATATTATACTTGTACACTTTTTTAAGGATTCCTTGGTTGTGTCCTACTAGATTTTATTTATCACGCCATGCATGGGAATCTCAATTCATGTGAAGACTTCATGATTAGGGATCCATATAAGGGAAATGGGACCACAATAGATAGTTGAGTTGAGGAGTATAGAGTTGATGGAGGTACTGGGATAGACTCTAGAGGATTTATAAAATATTTTCTTTATTCATTTTCTTACACTTTATATGCTCTGGGTTGGATTTCCATATTAGAATCCTAGTTCATTTTATAAGTGTGAAATGGGTGAAATTTATTACAAAACTATGTTTAATTTATCTTCTAATATGATATTATGGGTTGTTATATTTTATTATGTTTATGGTTTATGGATATGATAACTGAGGGTATAGTCTCCCCACTACACCCTTAGACCACTGCTTATAGTTGACAACCTCTTGTATATGGGGAGACACATATGAGGTAATATAGAGTCTCCAATCTAGTTTTTCTCATGAAATATGGGTTGGGGTGTTACAAAAAATAGTTAATTAAAGCTATAATAAACTATATGGTGTGTAGCTAGAAGCACACACTGTGTGACAGAGTCATTTACACGAATTACACACTGAGTGATTTTTGGTAGGTTGTGAGTTATTAAATGCTTTAATAATTATTTTCCATGTAATTATGCATAAACATGATATGTTTGGTCATCATATATGTCATGTAATCAACAAAAATCACTGGTATTACATGCCACTTATATTAAAGGCATGCCATATAGTCTTCCATGTTGTAAAAACTACACAAATTGACCCATAGAATAATACACTATGTAATATCGTGACACGCTATATATGCATACATGTTGTGTAAGCACACAATACACAATAAGGACCATACACAACTTAATACACACACCTTATGAGTGATAGTATATGTCATATAACATAGAAAGTCACACACCATGTCGCCTCTAGTATATATCATGTAAATTAAATTTTAGACTGATTTTAATCTGATCAGGAGGGTACACTTTGTGTTCTCAGCTGGTAAACATAGTGTATAAATTAATTATAAATTAAAATTAATTAATTTAATTTATTTTAAATTATTAAGGATGAGAATCTAAATGAATATTTGGATTCTTAATTAATAAAATTAATTAATTAATTAATAAAACTATTAATTTATTAATTATAAAAATTTATTATAATAAAGAATAAATTGTAATGAATTCTAGTGGTACTCATTGATTTTTGTGGATGATCATTAGATTGAATAACCTATGCATGTGTTAGATTTATATTTAATTTAATTATTTATTACATGAGTTTTGTGGTAAATTTAATATTAAGTTTAATATGATAATCTACGTATCATCTCTTCCTTCTTATTATGTATGGTTCTATATGTCCATGTTGGTACCCCTCACCTGCGAGTAAGTAAGAATATGTAAAGGAAAGAGCTTCGAGTGAGATAAGATGGTTTAATACTAATTCAATATGAAACTAAACAAGGTGTTACACAGGTTAAAGATAGACTTCCATAACTCAATATAAATATCAACTCAAGAAGCTATTCCCCTAGGGCCAAGGGTAGGTTTATCTTCTTCTCAATAAACTAACCATTAGTTAAAATCTCATGATCATATCAGATGTTTATTTTATTTTTTCAAATGTATGGTTAATTATTTATTTATGTAATGTATATTTGATGATTAAACATGACCAAAAAAAGTAAATGAATTAACAAGAATAAAATATGTTTTTTGTTATTATGTGTAAATTATTTTGTTTAAAATGGTTAATTAGTTACGTAAAATCCAAATAATATTAATAATCTTGTAATAGATAAAATAAATAGTATTTATGAAAAAATTTAAACAAATCCCCTCAAGGAAAATATTAAGTTAGATATCACTTTCTATTAATTGAGTTATATTGAAACCATAGATCAAAGCATTGGTTTGGTCCTTGTTAGGAAAATTTCATTCATCAGGGATTTATAATGAATGTTTTGGGTTGATTTAACCAAGTTAACATTAATAGTAGTTACTTTCACAAGGCTTGGTGTAATTTGGAGGCAAGGGTCAAGGAAATTCAAGTATAATATTTTAGGAATGGGGTCCCACTCAGTATATCATGGAGTTGTGATTTAATGTAACAAACAAAAACACATACCTAAATACCATTGAGTAATTTGAACATTCCCTTATCTAGGTTATGAGAAGGGGAATATGAATACTTGATACTATAATATCCACAAATAATGACATTTCAAATCTAATGGTGAGGTTATTGGGATTTTATAAAATAGAGGGATAATAATAAATAAAATTTATTACGTCACACTTGGAAATTAAGATAAATTACTATAATATATTTTTAACTATTATAGAAAATAGAAAGAGAAACCATGGGAGAACTATGACCATTTCTAGAGAAAGACCATGTCCTCATTGGTATAAATTTACAAGTGTGGTATAATATTTTATTCATTGCACTACTATAGGAAAACTTGTATTATGAGTTGGAGTCCAATATTTAACCACCTCAACGAGTGAGTGATGGTGAGAGGGATATTTAAAGAAGATACATAGAGAATTATTTTAAGGTTTATTGCATTATTATATTATTTTATGTCCATATATATGAATATGAAATATCAAAACATGGATAGATACATCATGATAATTCATCTCTTAGGACTTAAAAAGGTGAAAGAGATGCTTAAGATAAATGATATGATTATTATACTAAAATAGTGTAAAATAAAATATGGGAGCCTATATAGTGATCTTAAATTCAATATGTTGAAGTACATTGATTAATTAGAAAATTTGGGATTATATTTGTATAAGAAAGTATCAATTAATCTAATACTATTATTCTTTCCACCCAAATTCTCTATTATCATGAATTTTTATATGAATAGTATAGAAAATCTAATCAGTAATATTTTGAATATACTTCACTAGGTAGATAAGGATTTATGGGAACATGGTTCCACACCCCATATAGTGAAATAAGTGAGGGACCAAGTTGAAAATTTAATGAATATTTCAAAGTTAATGAATATTTTATAATATACTTAAAATATACAAAAGATCTAGAGGGAGAACAATAAATATAAGGTTATCTACTTCATATATAGTAATAAAGGTTACTATAAAAGGAAATAAAATGGATTGATGAAGAGGTAATTCCTATGCTATCAAAGATAAGCTCACAACTTAATCTTTCCAAGTGGATTAATTCTAGTAATTTTTTTTGTATTGAATGTTATCGAAACATTTATCTCATTATCTAGTTATAGACACAATACAACAATTTATTATATTTAAAATAAATATTGTTATGATATTTTATACTTAATAGTTTAGTTATACTTGAATACTAGATATCCAATATTTACATTAAATGATGAATATAAAATATAAGAATCATATCCTATTATGGAAAGATAATTATTTGTAATTAAAAATAAAATTTGTTATCAAGGATATACCCTGAAGGGATTTTAGACACTTTAGAGATAAAACTCTAAAGTATTTGATGTAATTATTAAGTTTTATACAAAGAAACCTTTATATATAAAGGTATAGTCATAAAGATTCTAGAATTAGTTTATAAAGACCATATAAACAATTCTATGGATAAGTTAGATATAAACTCATATACTTCATGAGATTTCTTTAATATGTTTTAGGAATGTAAAATGGAAGTCATGAATACAATTGGTAAAGTATATAATATCCTTTAGTTGGGCTATGTTAAAATCACCTGTTTTGATAATCCCAAATCATATTTTGATAATCCCAAATCATATTTTTATAATCCCAAATCACATTTTGATAATCCAAAATCTTGTTTTCATTTAAGTGAGAACCATGTCTTCATTATTTACTAATTATGTTTCATTAATGTTTCTTGTTCCTATAGAGTGATATTCATATACTTTCAATCTCACTGCTTGATTGGTTAAGCTCACAGTGAAAAATTTATCTAAGTACAGAGGTCACCATTACAAGGTTACTGCTACAAGCTTACCGTTACAAGGTTACTACTACAAGCTTACTGTTACAAGGTTAAAGTTACAAGATTACAGTTACAAGCTTACCATTACAAGGTTACTGCAATAAGCATACCATTACAAGATTACAACTACAAGGTTACTGCTACAAGGTTACAGTTACAAGCTTACCGTTACAAGGTTACATCTACAAGGTTACCGCTACATGGTTACCATTACAGGTTTATTGCAAGAAGGTCACCGTTACATGGTTACATGTGTGAGAATACTATTGAAGATTACAGTTGGAGATTGATGATGTGCACATACTGTTGACGCCAACTTATATGAAGGTTACCGTTACCAGTCTACCAACGCTTATTCTTCCATACTTTTTCAATTTCTCAAATACTTTTCTAATGGTCATATTTGATAAAATAAATGCTCTGACCTCAATTAATGCTGATTGAAAATGTTTCAGGAGACAATACTGTGGACAGTACGAGGTATGAGAAAGCATGCACGTGATCTACTGATTCCCATTATCAGACCTCAAATATAAAAAGGGAGACCACAAAATAAGAAGAGTATCAAGGATAAAAACAATAAGAGAAACATATATTCAAACATGAAAAAAGGGTTGCATAAGAAGTGTGATAGAGCTTACTCACCAGATCAAAAAAAAGGCGTACCATCCATCACTAAGATCCTGAACCCATAAGCATTACAAATATCATTTTGGGATAAACTCATTATTTCTTTCTGTGCTTCATCACCTCTTGATCAAAATTAGAATTAGAACAAAAAAGATTGAACCTATATTTGCAACACTATGTTTTGGAAACAACTTCCAGAGATTGACTCAAAATTCAACATTTCTCATTCCATGGAGTCAAGATCTGAACTGCAAACACATAGAGCCTTCTAAACTCTTTCTCATCATAACTACTCTATTGTGTTTCTTTATTTTACATCCTTGATAAGTGTGTGTGTCTGTTTATATCATACACTGTCTCCTGTGTTTGAACTGGAGGATATTAATTATCCTCACATCAAACTTCTCCTTATCTGTTTTCCCATGAATAACTGTGGAAGAGACCATGTGTGGTCTGTTTTGTTTTTCTTTACCATAAAGAACTGTGGCAGAGGGTGTGTTCCCTGGATAGTTTGTGATAAATTTTGTAAAGCATGATACAGGTTGTGTATCAAGTTTTAATATGAACTGCTTGGTGGCAGGTGATCACCAAGTGGAGAGGATTAGGTCTCGTCTTGAGACTGAACCTCTTTTTTACATTGTTGTGAAAATATTCATATACTTTGTTTTGATTTTATCCGCTGTTTATATTTGTTAAAACATAAAACTATTTTTTCTTACACTTTGATAGTTATTTTTGGTTTGTGTGTGTATTTGTTTAATTCATTAAACTTATTTCAAAAGTTGAATTAGTGTTGTACACTGATTCGTCTGAGGATTAATCACCCTTTGAGAAACCTGTTGACCAATTGAACATTTACATTTCTACTACCTTAATTAATTGGGCTGTTTTTAAAATTGGGGGTTTTATTAACCATAAAGTTTTTAACAAAAATTTTAATTAGAACTCAATTCACCCCCCTCTTGAGTATCCACTCCGACCAACATTTTGTATCAGAGGCCTTTTTATCTGATGTGAAAATTATTTTTAATTGTTATTTTAGTTATATCTTAAAGATCTTAAAATTTCTATCATATCTCAATTTTTAGTTCTTTAATATTCTAATTAATTATGGAAAACAGAGTTGAGGGTGCTACTACTAACATGCCACCTTTCTTTAATGGTAATATTTTTCTTAGTGTAAATTAAAAATGAAAACGTATGTAGAGAGCATGGGTCATGAAATATGGGACACAATTGAAGAAAAACATACATTACCTGATACTACTAGAGACACATGGTCTCATTTGACTAAAGCCACATATAACAATAACTGTAAATCAATGAATGCGTTGTACTATTATCTATGTGATGAGGAATTTAGTAGAATATATTCTTGTAAAACTACATATGAAATTTGGGATACTTTAGCCATTTCTTATGAAGGAACAACCAATGTTAAAGAAATGAGATTAAATACTTACACTATTAAATATGATAACCTTAAAATGAAGCCTGATGAACTCATTTCTGACATGTATCTCAGGTTCAATGAGATAGTGAATACTATGAGTCTGCTTGGGAAACCTGTGGACAAAAAGGACCAGATTATGAGACTGCTTCGATGCCTGCCTGACAGATGGAGATGGACTTGTGTTTCCATCCAAGAATATTGTGACATTGGCAAACTTTCAGTGAAGGAACTAATTGGAAAGATTTTGATGTATGAAAAAGAACTTAAGGTGAATCAAGAAGTAGATTAAGAACCAAGGAATAAATATTTAGCATTTAAGACTACTACCTCAAAGAACAAGGATAAATAAAAAGTTCAAGATCCTGTTGATACTTCCAAAAGTGAAGACTCAGATAGTGATGAGGAGATGACTCATCTTGCTAGAAGATTTAGAAAATTCTATTGAAAGATGAGATTCTTTAGGAAGTAAAACTACAAGGGATAGTATGATAGTAATGGAAAATGGAAGCAAGATGGAAAATGGAATGACAAATCAAATGAAATAATCTGTTATGAGTGCAAACGAAAAGGTCATATGAAGCCAGACTTCCCCAAGCTGCAATTTAGGAAGAAATATGAAGATAAGGGCAAAGGTTATAAAAAGGATATGAAAGCTACCTGGAGTGCTTCAGAAGAAAACTCTAGTGGATCTGATGCTTTTGATAGTGAACAAAACAATCATTCCAACTTATGCTTCATGACAGAAACATCTGAGGTAACACCAAATTCCCCTATGCCAAATGATTATTATTATGGGAATGAAGGTGAATCAAACAATGATGAAAATATGAATAAGGATGAACTATTTGAATACTATGGAATGCTTGAGGATACTTTTAATGAACTCAAGAATAAATATAAATTATTGAAAAGACAACATGCTTTAAATACTAATTAAAAATCTGATCTGGATATTGAGAAAGAAAAATGTGCTCAGCTGTTAAAAGAAAATACTGAACTCAAATTATCCAATGAACAATTAAGGAGAGATATTGAAAAATTTACTACTGGTAGAGATACCTTGACTCAGTTGCAAGGAAAACAGATTTCCCCAAAATATACAACTGGTCTAGGATATCATCCATGATAGAGAAGGTTTATTAAAACCAAATTTGTTCTAAAATCTTGACAATTCACAAATAGTTCAAATTCTGGACCATTTCTTAAAAAAAATTCTCTAAAAGACCAAACAAATTATTTATGTCTCAAAATATATCTGTTGATTATAGGAAATTTATGAGAAAAGTATGGGTTCCTAAAGTATTACTTTCTAACCTCTCTGGACCTAAGAAAATCTGGGTACCAAAGTTACCCCATGTCTAATATGTTTTATAGGAAAATTGTCTAATGAGTTCCTGCAGAGCTCTGTAGTACTTGGACAATGGATTTTCAAGACATATGATAGGAGAATATTCATGTTTTAAAAGTCTGATTAAAGTTGATGGTGGATATGTCACATTTGGTGATAATTCTAAAGGGAAAATCGCCAGCTTAGGCCAGATTGGTAACCCTAATACTGTATTAATTTCAAATGTACTTTTTGTTGGTGGGTTAAAATACAATCTTCTAAGTAATTATCAATTGTGTGATTATAGATTTAATGTAAAGTTTGAAAATAATTCATGTAATGTTTTTAATTCTAAAAATGATTTAATATTTATTGCTCTCAGAAAAGAGAATGTGTATGGTGTTGATATGGATTCTTTAGCAAAGCAAATTTTTTCTTATTTAATTTGTTTCATAAGGATTCTTGGTTGTGGAATAGAAGACTAAGACACTATAATGTGCACTCACTTAGAAAACTAACTAGGAAAGGTTTAGTTAGAGACTTACCTAAATTGGAATTCTCTCTTAACAAGTGTGTAATCGTTGTCAAAAGGGAAAACAACACAAAGTTTCTTTCAAACCAAATAAAGAAGTTTCTACTTCTCAACCGATTGAGTTGGTTCACATGGATTTGTTTGGACCATCAAGAGTTTCAAGTTTAAATGGGAAACACTATGTTTATGTTCTTGTAGATGATTTTTATAGGTACACTTGGGTATACTTTCTGTAACGCCCCGACCCCAGTTACCCAGAGTCGGTGCATTAATTACATAACATTGGCATGATCACAAGAAAGATCAAATCTCGAAAGACCGATTGGTTTAGTAGCCTTGGAAACACTAGATATATTCATAAGTTTTACATTACATCATAAAATCAAAAACAACTACAACAACATAATGTTTCCACAGTCCACACTACAATCCCCTCATAATATCCCTGCAGGTCATTCATAACTTACATCTTCACTTCCTGGGAAAAATAAAACATAAAAAAAGGGGTGAGCTCAAATGCCCAGTAAGGATAACAATAAAGTGGAAACTTTCATAAATAAGAATAAACATTTAAGGCAATGTATAACTAAAACAAAAGCCTTTTAAATACGAACTTTCAACATGGTATGGCATAAATAAAATGAAATAATGCCATTTACTTATTCACATGGATATTCTACTAAATGAATAATCACATGCAAAAATCAATAACCACTTTCATAATGTTGGAATGCATAATGCCAGACTATCATAACCACATAGCCAAGTCCTCATGCCAAGACTACAAATAAGATTTTTTCAAGGCCTTGTGCCAAGACACTAGTTTGTCTCATGATACCTACCGATGCATCGAGGAGCTATAGCGGGCTCCACCCGTCACTTATTAAGTCCAATGCATTCCCATATGAAAAGGTTTAAACATAACATAAACATTCGTATTAAAACTAGCATACGAAATGTCAATAATTTCACCATAAACTATGAATGGTATAAAAATAGCACATCCATAGTCAAACATATCACAAAACCTTCAATACAATATAGAAGTTTTGTATCATAATAAATCAACTTCAAATAATCTTAAAATCCATCAAAGGATGTTGACATAGATGAAATCAAAATTCTTTTTAAAGAAATATCTCCTTTTATTTTGAAATCATTTAAGATCCATATAAAATAAAACATTTTCTTTGAAAATATTCTTATAAGCTTGTAAGGAAAGCTTTGAAGATTTTATAACGGCGTAAAATAACCGCACCCGCCGTATAAGTTAAAAAAAACATTCTTACCTCAATTCTGTCGAAAAGGTTAAAAAGGACCTTGTTTTGAAAACGACGGAAAGATTCCTTTATAAACCTCTTATAAAAAGTCAAAAAAGGGTATAAATGACTTTAACCCATATTCTTGTAAATAGTAAAAATGTTTTGAAATACATTTTTAAGAAACATGGATGTGGATGATAAAGAGATCCCAGTAGATTATTACATATAAACAACCTCGGATAATGAAGAGATTGTGAAATAACCCTTACCTTGTACTTTTCCTTGGTTGGGGTAGGTTAACCTCCTGTATAATGGTGAAATAATTGTTATTAAATTATACAAGAATCATATATATTAATATGATATCATATATGATCTTTTAACATTGATTTATTAATGATATCTTAGAATTATCATCGTTTCGGGTGTTAACTTACTCATTTTCTTTTATATGTTTTGTTACATAAGCCATGTTTGTTGTATCTTATTCATATCCAGAATGATATCAAGTCCTTAAACATCATTTTTAAATCATAAAATGATAATTATACTTGAATGGATACGATGGAGAATGAATCTCATCGCGTTCGTGGAGACGGTAGTCCGTACGTACGCACGAGCGACAATATCATTCTTTTGATATTAAAATAATATATAAATGAATGGTATAACATATATACAGAATCATTAACATGTTATATTTATTATTTACATGAGTTACACATCATTATTATACCCATACAAATAATATTATATTGAATAACAATTACACCACGACATGGAGACGGTAAGCCGTACGTACGCACGTATGGTGACATGTTATTCAAAGGGTGGATAGAATACTGAATATGGTTGTACCATACTTATAATAACATCACAGTATATGTGAGATACTGGAGTTATTATTTTAGAATGGTAATAACAAAGGAAGAAGAAGTGGAAGAAGAAATGAACTTAGAAAAGGGTGGTGAAATCATTACCTCTTCTTCGGGTTCTTCCTTTTGATTTGATCAAAAGGGCTCCTTAGGTTGGCTTTCTGATCAAACTAAGGCCCCTAGGTTGTAGTGAGGGATGTTGGGAGAGTATTTGGGCAGAGTTTGGCCGAACCAAAAGGCTTTAGAGGTGTGAAGAAATGAGAAGGAGGAGTGCCCTTTTATAAGAGGGGTGAGGGGCACCTTTGGAAAAGCTAGAAATATTAATTTATAATAAATTAATATTCGGTTTCTAATGGCTCCAAAGTTGACTATTCAAAGGTTAAGGTGGGGATAGGTCGAAAACCACTCATCCAATAGAATTTAGACAGGTTTGGGTACTTATATTAACCTTATCTTTAAGTATTAACTCTAAGTTAATTAGTTTCACTTTTACAATGTCTCTTTGTATTTTTATATAATATGGTTAATAAACTTACTATATACATCCAAGAGACCCCCAAGTGGTCCATTAATGAGGAACCTATCATAATATAAGTCTCTTGGCCGAACCTTAGATTTTTAGGAATTTAATATCAATTAATAATATAATATTTGTTTTAAGAACTCTTTTATGTCAATTTTGACACTATTCAATAGTTGATTTTTGTGAAACTCATAACAGATTGATTACTTCGAACAAAGTCCATTAAATCAATCCTAATATATCATATTATCCTAGAAAATTAGTTTAATTCATTAAAAGTTTCATATTATATTTATTTGGGTATTTATAATATCAATTATTTTAATTTTTCACTATTTTAGTAATTACTGCATCATCATTGTGTCATAAATAAAATAAATTATTTAATGTCTAAAAATTATAAATAAAACATCATTATGTAGGAAATCTTTTTAGCTTTCTAATGAATATTTATAATCGAAAATCCAACATGTATAACCCTATGTAAAAATTGTTCTTATAAAAGATGTAAGCTTATGCCATTTTTATTTTTATTTTAACTTTATTAATATAATGTGTCCCTACCACATACAAGTGGCTCCAAGGGGTCCCCAAATTGACCCAAGGATGCCCATGGTCGGGTATGTGTCCACCAATAAGGTTAGGACACGTTTTAGGGTAATTTTGTATTATTATAATATTATTTTTTAACCCTTATTTACCGGATTTACCCTTAACCATGGTAAATAAAATATTTACCGCAGTAATTATTCAAAATGTCTAAAAATAAAAGTTACCTATTTACTCAATTTGAACATCCTGATTCCAAATATGGAATCCATTTTCCTAAATTCAAAACACAGAAGTGGCAGAAATTAATTTAAAATTAATTCCCGCTGTCAAAACAAAAAGCGTGTTTTTAAGAGATAATAACTATCAAAAGATTGACACTTGTTTATGTTCGGTTTAATTGTAAAATTATGTCCAATGACCAAAATTATATTAAATGGTAAAAATATATTCTAAATATACTTTAAAACTACTAAAATTCATAATTTATCACTATTAATTATTTTGATTAAAAAATTTGTTTTTAATTAAAATTTAGTAATTTTCACTATTCATCAAAATATGAAAGTTATCCAAAAAGTACCAAAATTTCACCTTAGGCTAAATTCGATATTCCGAGTCCAAAAATGAAGTCCATTTTCAAATATAAAATATATATAATTTCAAAAATTAGGTATTACTATTCACAACGGCTAGTTTAATTAGTTGTGGTGTGTGTTAGAACTCGAGGTTGCGTACAACACACGCTATCGCATTATTCAAAGGGAAACGTACCGTAGAAGCTTGGGGTGTTACATTCTCCCCTCCTTCAAATAATTGCGTCCTCGCAATTTCTAGGGTATTACTGCATAAAAAGACTCGGGTGGTTCTTCATCATAAGTTCCTCGGGTTCCCACGTTGCCTCTTCCATCTTATGATTCCTCCACAAAACTTTTACCAGACGCGTCGTCCGGTTTGTCAGCACTTGTTCTCTCGTATCAAGAATCTTGATGGGCTCTTCGCAGTAGGAAAGATCGGGTTCCAGTTCTAATTCCTCATAGGTGAGTACATGCGTTGGGTCAGACATGTATTTTCTCAACAGAGATACATGGAACACATCGTGAACTTTGGAGAGACTTGGCGGCATTGCCAATCGGTAAGCTACAGCCCCAATTCGTTCTAGAATTTCGAAAGGTCCGATGTACCTGGGACTCAATTTACCTTTCTTACCAAAACGTATGACTCCCTTCCACGGAGATACCTTCAGAAAAACATGATCACTGACTTGAAATTCCAAATCCTTCCTTCGATTATCGGCATAGCTCTTCTGCCTACTTTGAGCTGCTTTGATGTGATTTTGGATTACTTTCACCTTTTCCACCGTTTCCTCCACCAGCTCTGGGCCTACAAGTTTTCTTTCACCAACGTCATCCCAACAGGTTGGTGTACGACATCTCTTTCCGTATAACGCTTCATATGGTGCCATCTGTATACTCGAATGGAAGCTATTGTTATAGGAAAATTCTACTAGTGGTAAATATTGATCCCACATACCCTGAAAATCAAGTGAGCAGGATCTCAACATGTCTTCTAAGGTCTGAATAGTCCGTTCTGATTGTCCGTCTGTCTGAGGGTGGTAAGCAGTGCTCAAATGAAGTTCAGTATCCAGGGATTTCTGAAGACTTTTCCAAAATCTTGAAGTAAAACGGGGATCACGATCAGAAACAATCGATAGGGGTACTCCATGAAGTCTCACAACTTCATTAATGTATAGTCTTGCTAGACGTTCCAGGGGTAGATCTTCTCTTATAGCAAGAAAATGTACTGACTTGGTAAGACGATCAACAATAACCCATATTGAATCGTTCCTTCTAGGAGTCTTTGGTAGCCCCATGACAAAGTCCATCGTAATATTGTCCCATTTCCACTCCGGTATGGGAAGAGGTTGCATGACTCCTCCAGGCTGTTGCCTTCCAGCTTTGACTTGTTGACAAACCATACATCTTGACACAAAATCAGCAATCTCCCTCTTCATGTTGTCCCACCAAAAATGTTCCTTCAAATCTCTATACATTTTGGTGCTCCCAGGGTGTATAGAGAAATTGGAACTATGAGCGTCATCCAGCAATTCCCTTTTTAGATCAGGTATATTGGGAACACAAAGTCTCTTCCCGAATTTCAAAATTCCATCTTCATACACAAAGTCTCTCAATCTCCCATCATTCACAGCTTTAATCTTCTTTTGAAATTCTTCATCATCGGTCTGGGAACTCTTAATCCTTTCTAGTAAAGATGGTTTGGCAACCATTTGAAAAAGCATTGATGTTTCACCTTCCCTGGTTATTCCCATGTCCATCTTCTCTAGATCCATGAAAATTGGATCCCTTTCAATTCTCATCATGTTCAGAACTCCATGGTCTTTTCTGCTCAAAGCATCTGCTACTTTGTTTGCTTTCCCCGGGTGGTAGTGTATCGTGCAATCATAATCCTTGAGTAATTCAAGCCATCTCCTTTGCCTCATGTTGAGTTCTTTTTGTGAGAAAATATACTTCAAACTCTTGTGATCAGTATAAATCTCACATTTTTCACCATAGAGGTAGTGCCTCCATATCTTCAAAGCAAAGATCACAGCTGCTAACTCAAGATCATGAGTAGGATAGTTTTGTTCATGAATTTTCAACTGTCGTGATGCATAGGCAATAACTCTATCATTCTGCATAAGGACACAACCAAGTCCTTTCTTTGATGCATCACTATAAATAACGAACCCATCATTCCCCGATGGTAGAGTCAATATAGGAGCATTGACTAATCTTCTCTTCAGTTCTTCGAAACATTCTTCACACTCTTTTGTCCAAACAAATTTAACCCCTTTACGTGTGAGCTTCGTTAATGGGTTAGCCAATCGGGCAAAATTCTGGACGAAACGTCGATAATAACCTGCCAAACCAATAAAACTACGTACCTCAGTTATACTCGTAGGTGCTGGCCATTCTTGGATTGCCTTGGTCTTAGAAGGATCAACAGAGATTCCATCTTTAGATACAATATGGCCAAGAAAAGAAATCTCCTGAAGCCAGAATTCACACTTGCTAAACTTTCCATATAATTCATGCCTCCTCAGAGTCTTCAAGATAATGCGCAAGTGATTTTCATGATCTTTGTAGGTTTTGGAGTATACCAAGATATCATCAATAAATACCACCACAAATTCATCGAGATACTCCTTGAAAACTCTATTCATCAGATCCATGAATACAGAGGGTGCATTAGTCAATCCAAACGGCATTACAGTAAACTCGTAATGCCCGTACCTGGTTCGAAATGCTGTTTTCGGAATGTCTTCCTTCTTTACACACAATTGATGGTATCCAGATCGAAGGTCAATCTTTGAAAAGTATTGAGCTCCATGCAGTTGGTCAAATAAATCATCAATACGAGGTAGGGGATACTTGTTCTTTATCGTTATAGCATTGATCTCCCTGTAGTCGATACATAACCTCATAGATCCATCTTTCTTTTTAACAAAAAGAACAGGGGCTCCCCATGGAGAAACACTAGGGCGAATAAATCCCTTATTACTCAATTCCTCTAGTTGTTTCTTTAGTTCGACTAGCTCTACAGTGGCCATTCTATAAGGCGTCTTCGATATAGGCCTTGATCCAGGAATCAAATCAATAGAAAACTCAACTTCTCGTTCTGGAGGATGTCCAGGTAAATCTTCTGGAAATACATCTACAAATTCTTTCACAACAGGTACATCCTCTATTTGAACATTCCTTTCCTCACCCGCAGTTATTTCATTCTCTTCCTCCCCAATAATTGAATTAAGTTGAACTACTGGGGGTGGATCTAAATAAGAATTAGGTGGTGACGATTCTGCTCTAAAAATAAGGTGCTCCTTATCATTATCATCAAGAATCGTAACCTATTTCTTCTTACAATAAATCTTCGCATCATAGTCCGAAAGCCAGTCCATACCGAGGATTATATCAAACTCAATCATAGCTATGACGATGAAATCAGCATATAAAGAAAATTTATGTGCTCTAATGGGGACTGATTCACAAAACTTTGTTGCAACGATACTTCCCTTAGGAGTTTTAACTGACAACTCCCTTATTAAATCAAATTGGAAATATCTAATTTTTTTAGCAAACTGGGAAGATATGAAACAATGCGATGATCCAGAATCAAATAATGCATTTGCTAAACTTGAGGAAACCATTAAATTACCTGCCACCACGTCTTTCGGAGCTTCTACCTCAGCAGTAGTGATAGCATAAGCCTGGCCTTGATCCCTTGGCCTTTTCTGAGGTAAGTTCTCCTGACGCTTAGGACATGCATTTGCATAATGCCCCATCTCCCTGCAATTGTAGCACTGAACGTTGGTAGCTTCCTTCTTCCCCTTGCAATCATGAGCTTGGTGGCCTTTTTCACCACACTTGTAACAGACTCCCATTCCCTTCAGGCAAGCACCAGGATGTTTCTTCCCGCATTTACCACAAGATGGATATTCAACCTTTCCCTTCTTCCCCTTATTTCCATTCCCAGATTGATCAGCAGGTCTCTTCTTCTCTTGCTTCGCTTTAAAGTCATAAGACTTAGAGAATTCTTTTTCGGTCTTGATAGCACATGAGACAATGTCTTCGTATGACGAAAAGGATTGTGAGACTAATGCTCTACGGAGAAATGGTTTTAACCCATCAAAGAAACGATCAATCTTACTTCTTGGGTTACGAATATAATCACCAGCGTACCTCGCTAACCTTGTAAAGTTAGCCTCATACTTTGTGACATTCTCGTCCTCCTTTTGTCTCAGACTCAGAAATTGCCTTTCCATATCTGCTCGATGGTCGCGAGGGAATTATTTTTCTAAAAACAGATCTTTGAACTCCATCCATTCCATGTTTGATACTTCATCATCTTCCTTCATGTTTTGAATCAATGACCACCATTGATCAGCATCTCCAGTGAGGCGGTAAACTGCCATGGTAACTTTTTCCCTTTCACTACTCCCCAAAGCCTGAAATATTTTCTCTAGGGAAAATATCCATTGCTCAGCTACTAAGGGATTTGTACTCCCATTGAACGTTGGTGGTTGTTGTCTCATGAATCGATCTAACATTGATCCTCCACGTTGCGGATCAGGGTGCTCCATACGGGTAAGGTTATTATTCATAACCTGAGTAAGTTGTCCCAGTATAGTGATTAGCTGATCAGCACCAGTTGCATCACCAGCCCCACTATAATTATCTTGAGCAGGAGGGAAATCCCTACATGGAGTGCGTGCATTGATACGGTTTCCATTTCTTCCACTAGGCGCCATTTCTAAACAATGGCATAAACTAGATCAGTTTATGAATCAAAATACATAATCCCATACTTATAAAACACTAAACATAAATTGAACTATCTATGGATATAATCCATAATCATAAATATGTTTTCTTTGAGGAAGTATATACTCATAAACCCTTCATAATGATTTGTAAAGAAAATGAGAGTTATCCTAAGCATATCCCCCGGGAGTGTCGTAACCAAGAGTGCAGCAAGGCCCGTTGTCGTGCACCAGTTCCCGTTCGAGTCTAGCTCAAAGCGGTGTTTTCGGGTTTTACCCCTAGGTACATCTGTGCCAGAGTCGCCTCTACCTGCTCGTATCCAGACAGGGATGTATTGCTCGGAAAACTCACAAAATCTCTACAATACCAAAATTCTAGGAAGTTCTTCTATACTAATCCTCAAAGTTCATCTTAAGTCTACGTGCTCTAATCAGAGTTTATCTAAATCTAGCTTCCAAGGTTTGTACTAAACTTCCTCTGATACCAACTGTAACGCCCCGACCCCAGTTACCCAGAGTCGGTGCATTAATTACATAACATTGGCATGATCACAAGAAAGATCAAATCTCGAAAGACCGATTGGTTTAGTAGCCTTGGAAACACTAGATATATTCATAAGTTTTACATTACATCATAAAATCAAAAACTACTACAACAACATAATGTTTCCACAGTCCACACTACAATCCCCTCATAATATCCCTGCAGGTCATTCATAACTTACATCTTCACTTCCTGGGAAAAATAAAACATAAAAAAAGGGGTGAGCTCAAATGCCCAGTAAGGATAACAATAAAGTGGAAACTTTCATAAATAAGAATAAACATTTAAGGCAATGTATAACTAAAACAAAAGCCTTTTAAATACGAACTTTCAACATGGTATGGAATAAATAAAATGAAATAATGCCATTTACTTATTCACATGGATATTCTACTAAATGAATAATCACATGCAAAAATCAATAACCACTTTCATAATGTTGGAATGCATAATGCCAGACTATCATAACCACATAGCCAAGGCCTCGTGCCAAGACTACAAATAAGATTTTGTCAAGGCCTTGTGCCAAGACACTAGTTTGTCTCATGAGACCTACCGATGCATCGAGGAGCTATAGCGGGCTCCACCCGTCACTTATTAAGTCCAATGCATTCCCATATGAAAAGGTTTAAACATAACATAAACATTCGTATTAAAACTAGCATACGAAATGTCAATAATTTCACCATAAACTATGAATGGTATAAAAATAGCACATCCATAGTCAAACATATCACAAAACCTTAAATACAATATAGAAGTTTTGTATCATAATAAATCAACTTCAAATAATCTTAAAATCCATCAAAGGATGTTGACATAGATGAAATCAAAATTCTTTTTAAAGAAATATCTCCTTTTATTTTGAAATCATTTAAGATCCATATAAAATAAAACATTTTCTTTGAAAATATTCTTATAAGCTTGTAAGGAAAGCTTTGAAGATTTTATAACGGCGTAAAATAACCGCACCCGCCGTATAAGTTAAAAAAAACATTCTTACCTCAATTCTGTCGAAAAGGTTAAAAAGGACCTTGTTTTGAAAACGACGGAAAGATTCCTTTATAAACCTCTTATAAAAAGTCAAAAAAGGGTATAAATGACTTTAACCCATATTCTTGTAAATAGTAAAAATGTTTTGAAATACATTTTTAAGAAACATGGATGTGGATGATAAAGAGATCCCAGTAGATTATTACATATAAACAACCTCAGATAATGAAGAGATTGTGAAATAACCCTTACCTTGTACTTTTCCTTGGTTGGGGTAGGTTAACCTCCTGTATAATGGTGAAATAATTGTTATTAAATTATACAAGAATCATATATATTAATATGATATCATATATGATCTTTTAACATTGATTTATTAATAATATCTTAGAATTATCATCGTTTCGGGTGTTAACTTACTCATTTTCTTTTATATGTTTTGTTACATAAGCCATGTTTGTTGTATCTTATTCATATCCAGAATGATATCAAGTCCTTAAACATCATTTTTAAATCATAAAATGATAATTATACTTGAATGGATACGATGGAGAATGAATCTCATCGCGTTCGTGGAGACGGTAGTCCGTACGTACGCACGAGCGACAATATCATTACTTTGATATTAAAATAATATATAAATGAATGGTATAACATATATACAGAATCATTAACATGTTATATTTATTATTTACATGAGTTACACATCATTATTATACCCATCCAAATAATATTATATTGAATAACAATTACACCACGACATGGAGACGGTAAGCCGTACGTACGCACGTATGGTGACATGTTATTCAAAGGGTGGATAGAATACTGAATATGGTTGTACCATACTTATAATAACATCACAGTATATGTGAGATACTGGAGTTATTATTTTAGAATGGTAAGAACAAAGGAAGAAGAAGTGGAAGAAGAAATGAACTTAGAAAAGGGTGGTGAAATCATTACCTCTTCTTCGGGTTCTTCCTTTTGATTTGATCAAAAGGGCTCCTTAGGTTAGCTTTCTGATCAAACTAAGGCCCCTAGGTTGTAGTGAGGGATGTTGGGAGAGTATTTGGGCAGAGTTTGGCCGAACCAAAAGGCTTTAGAGGTGTGAAGAAATGAGAAGGAGGAGTGCCCTTTTATAAGAGGGGTGAGGGGCACCTTTGGAAAAGCTAGAAATATTAATTTATAATAAATTCATATTCAGTTTCTAATGGCTCCAAAGTTGACTATTCAAAGGTTAAGGTGGGGATAGGTCGAAAACCACTCATCCAATAGAATTTAGACAGGTTTGGGTACTTATATTAACCTTATCTTTAAGTATTAACTCTAAGTTAATTAGTTTCACTTTTACAATGTCTCTTTGTATTTTTATATAATATGGTTAATAAACTTACTATATACATCCAAGCGACCCCCAAGTGGTCCATTAATGAGGAACCTATCATAATATAAGTCTCTTGGCCGAACCTTATATTTTTAGGAATTTAATATCAATTAATAATATAATATTTGTTTCAAGAACTCTTTTATGTCAATTTTGACACTATTCAATAGTTGATTTTTGTGAAACTCATAACAGATTTATTACTTCGAACAAAGTCCATTAAATCAATCCTAATATATCATATTAGCCTATAAAATTAGTTTAATTCATTAAAAGTTTCATATTATATTTATTTGGGTATTTATAATATCAATTATTTTAATTTTTCACTATTTTAGTAATTACTGCATCATCATTGTGTCATAAATAAAATAAATTATTTAATGTCTAAAAATTATAAATAAAACATCATTATGTAGGAAATCGTTTTAGCTTTCTAATGAATATTTATAATCGAAAATCCAACATGTATAACCCTATGTAAAAATTGTTCTTATAAAAGATGTAAGCTTATGCCATTTTTATTTTTATTTTAACTTTATTAATATAATGTGTCCCTACCACATACAAGTGGATCCAAGGGGTCCCCAAATTGACCCAAGGATGCCCATGGTCGGGTATGTGTCCACCAATAAGGTTAGGACACGTTTTAGGGTAATTTTGTATTATTATAATATTATTTTTTAACCCTTATTTACCGGATTTACCCTTAACCATGGTAAATAAAATATTTACCGCAGTAATTATTCAAAATGTCTAAAAATAAAAGTTACCTATTTAATCAATTTGAACATCATGATTCCAAATATGGAATCCATTTTCCTAAATTCAAAACACAGAAGTGGCATAAATTAATTTAAAATTAATTCCCGCTGTCAAAACAAAAAGCGTGTTTTTAAGAGATAATAACTATCAAAAGATTGACACTTGTTTATGTTCGGTTTAATTGTAAAATTATGTCCAATGACCAAAATTATATTAAATGGTAAAAATATATTCTAAATATACTTTAAAACTACTAAAATTCATAATTTATCACTATTAATTATTTTGATTAAAAAAGTTGTTTTTAATTAAAATTTAGTAATTTTCACTATTCATCAAAATATGAAAGTTATCCGAAAAGTACCAAAATTTCACCTTAGGCTAAATTCGATATTCCGAGTCCAAAAATGAAGTCCATTTTCAAATATAAAATATATATAATTTCAAAAATTAGGTATTACTATTCACAACGGCTAGTTTAATTAGTTGTGGTGTGTGTTAGAACTCGAGGTTGCGTACAACACACGCTATCGCATTATTCAAAGGGAAACGTACCGTAGAAGCTTGGGGTGTTACACTTTCTGGCTCACAAAAGTGAATCTTGTTCTTATTTTATCAAATATTCCAAGTCTGTAGAAAATTTTAGTGGAATTAGGATCAAGACCTTGAGAAGTGATCATGGCCGTGAGTTTGAAAATCAAGAGTTTTAATATTATTTCTCACAGAATGGCTATAATCACAACTTCTATGCTCCTAGAACACCTCAACAGAATGGAGTCGTGGAAAGAAGAAATAGGACTCTTCAAGGGATTTCAAGGAAAATGATCAATGAATATTATTTTCCAATTTAACTTTGGGCTGAAGCTATTAATATAGGTTGTTATATTATTAATAGAGTCTTGATTAGACCTATTATTAAGAAGTCCCCTTATGATATTTGGAACAATATAAAGCCTAAGGTTAATTACTTTAGAGTTTTTGGTTACAAAGTCTTTATCCTTAACACTAAAGATAATCTTGAAAAATTTTCTTCCAAAAGTGATGAAGGAATTTTCCTAGGTTACTCAATCTCGAGTAAAGCCTATAGAGTATTCAATAAGAAGACCAAATGTATGGAAAATTCAATTCATGCCATGTTTTATGAGACTGACCCACATGAACCCAAAACCTCTCTTGAATATCTTGAGGAAAATATGTCAATTCTGGATCTTAATGATAATGATAGTGAACCACCTGCAAAATTAACCTATTTTGGGAATCTTCTAGAATCTTCACCTATTGAGTCTAAACCAATAGAAAAACATGAGGATTCAAGTTCAACTCTTTCTAGAGGTATTCAAACTCTAAGGAATCATCATTTAGATGTTTTAGTAGGTGATTTAAACTGAGGGACACAAACTAGAGCTTCTATGAGAAACCAGGTTGAACATCAAGCTTTTCTTTCAGATTTTGAACCTAAAAATATCAATTATGCAATCAATGATAAATTTTGGGTGATGGATATGAAAGAAGAATTGAGTCAGTTTGAAAGAAACAATATTTGGGAACTAGTAGACAGACCTAAGGACACCTTAACCATAAGCACTAAATGGGTGTTTAGAAACAAATTCAATGAATCTGAAAACATAGTTAGAAACAAGGATAGACAAGTTACACAAGGGTATATTCAAGAAGAAAGAATAGACTATGAGGAAACCTTCGCTCCTATAGCAAGCCTAGAATCCATTAGGATACCACTTGCTTATGCAGCTCATCCAAATTTCAAACTTTATCAAATGGATGTCAAAAGTTCATTTCTAAATGGATATATAATTTAAGATGTATTTGTTAAACAACCCCCTGTATTCAAAAATCCCCATTTTCCAAATTGTGTTTTTAAACTGTCTAAAGCCTTATATAGTCTAAAACAAGCTCCAAGATCTTGGTATGACAGACTCAGTTCTTTTATTATTTCAAATGGTTTTAAAAAAGGGATAGAAAATCCTATTCTCTTTATTAAAAGGATTTTCAAAGATGTTTTAGTAGTACAAATTTATGTAGATGATATACCTTTTGGATCTTCTAAACATTCTTTATGTACTGATTTTTTTTCAATGATGCAAAATGAATTTGAAATGAGTTTAATGGGGGAACTAAAATTTTTCCTTGCATTTCAATTTTTTCAAAACAAAGATGGTATTATTTTAAATCAAAATAAATATTTTAAAGATATTTTAATTTTTTTTGGTTTGGATAGTAGTAAAAAAAGTGATACACCTATGAGTACCACTTGCAAATTGGATGCTGATGAAACTGGAGAACCAATGGATCAAACCAATTACAGAGGTATGATTAGGAGTCTACTTTATCTTACTGCTATTATACCTGATATTATGTTCAGTGTATGCATGTGTGCTCGATTTCAAGAAAATCCCAAAGAGTCTAATTTAAATGTTGTTAAAAGTATTTTTAAATATCTTAAGTATATTATAAATTTTGGACTATTTTATTCAAGAGGAAAACCTTTTGATTTAATATGTTATTCGGATGATGACTTTTCTGGTTGCAAGTTAGAAAAAAAGAGCACCTCTGGAACATGTCATATTTTTGGCAAGTCACTAGTATCATGGTGTAATAAGAAACAAAATTCTGTTGCATTATCTACTGCACATGCTGAATATATATATGCTGATAGTTTTTGTGCTCAAATTCTATAGATAAAACACACTCTACTAGACTATGGATATCAATTCAAACATGTCTCTATAAACTATGATAACACAAGTGCTATTAGCATCTCAAAGAATCTAGTATCTCATTCTAGAACAAAGCATATTGATGTAAGACATCACTTCTTGAGTGATAATTTTTAAAAAGGTGATATAACTCTTGAATTAATTGGTACTAAACACCAATTGGCTGATATATTCACAAAGACTTTGAATTCTGAGAGGTTAAATTAAATCATACATGAGTTAGGTATGATAAACTGTTAACTGTTAGAACCTTACCGTTAGAACCTAACTGTTAGAACCTTACTGTTAGAACCTAACTGTTATAACCTCACTATTAGGACCTCACCATTAGAACTCACTATTAGAACCTCACCATTAGGACCTCACTACTGGAACCTCACTATTAGGACCATACTGTTAGACCTCACATACACCTCCTTACCGATAGACATTCGAAGTCCAGTACTTTTCATTTTATGTGCTCTCAACCAGAATCTGAAACATTTTTATGCTATTATTTATTTATTTTATCTGTTTTATTTTTCGATCCTTAAATGATAAAAATAAAACACAGACCACATTTCGATCCACATCAAACCCTCCTTAGAACCTCTTGCTCTAAAATCTCAGAACCTAAACCTCTGCTGAAACCTCGAACCGCTCTGGATTAATGGATAGATTGAAGAGGCAGCTGATCAGTGATGAAGGATACATGCCTGATCCTAAGAGACCTAGAGATGAATCGAGTAACAGAATCTAGACATTAGAAAAGGTACTGAACCTATATTTATCCAAGTGGAAGATAGTAGCTGATAAGGAATTGAGTTCAGAGTGGCTTATTTTGAGTCGTCTTTAGTGCTTAAGGAACTGGAAGCTCAGGGCTGGGTTGAATGTTTTTCAAACAAAAAATGAACCTTATTATCTGAAGTTGGTGAAGGAGTTTTATGAGTATCTGAAGTTTGGACAGTCTGAGAATGAGCACTGGATGACTTCCAGAGTAAATGGAGCAAATGCAAGTTTCTCCTCTACTGAGTGGGATGATTGTTTAAGGATTCCTCTTGAAGGAATTTATGACTATTACTCAAAATTGGTGCCTCCCACTAGTGATTTATTTTTCTATAAAGAAGATTTAACTGAATTGATAGGGAATGGAATTCCTAGGAAAGTCATTGATGCTGAGATGGCAGGAGAGGATAAGCTGCTTTTCAAATTTTTTCAGCATGTGATAAGTCCCAAGAGAGGGGACTTAGCTATTTTTAAGTATCAGGACATATTCATTCTATATTTTCTAAATCATAGACATAATATCAACATGCATAGGTTGCTAATGGCTCAGTTGGAAGATATGATCAAGCTTAATTCCAAATCCAATTCCCTATTCCATGCCAATCATATATCTCTTATGTTGAAAGTGAAAGGAGTTGCTGGAGATAAGGAAGAAACTATTGTTGTGAAAGATAGCCATTGAATCACCAAAGTAATCTAAAAATTGATGAAGACTAACTGAAATCCATGGCTGAAGATATGGGTGAATGGTGTGGATAAGGTGTATGAAGAGTTTAATCTTATGACTCATCCTACTAGGCCTAAGAATAAGTGAAACCCTGGTCTTAAGCCTGATGAAGTAGATCCTGCATATTCAGATGTAGAAGAAGAGGAAGTTGATGCTATGCAAGAAAGAGAGGACTATCCTATAGATGAAAGGAGTGAACCTGAACTTACCTCCAATCCTCATGAGACTAATGTATACTTTGGTGAGCCTAGCCCACCAAAGAGATTGCCTAGAAGGGAAGCTGTCCTAAGGGACAATGATAAGGAAACCAGTGAAGAAGAAGGGGTTGAAATTGTTTTAAGAGAATTTAGAGATACCTCAGATGAGGATGAGGACTCTGAATCAAGTCATGATAACCTTGAGATAGATACTTCTGAAAATGAAGAGGAATTTCTAAGTCTTAGTCCTCTTATAGGACATACATAAAGGGTAGAAAGTGGAGCAGAAGAAGAAGTTGCTGATTAAGTTGAGGCTGAACCTACCTTATAAGTAGTTGAATATTATGAAGTGGAAGTGAACCTTCCTAATATTACAGTTGATCAAGGAGGTCTGGAGGAAATGAATGTGTCCGATTATAAGATTGCTTAGATTGAGGGGGAAAAACCTGCTGTTACAGGCTCGGTTGCTATTTTCCATAAAATTTAAGGATGGTCTGAGGACCCTAGTTTTATGGTGTTGGGTCTAGACTATGATGACTCAGAAGATGAGAGGCCTAACATAAGACCCTCAGTTCCAAACATCACTTTGTCCCCTTTAGAAATCTCTTTCCTTCAAGACTATGTTAGAAAAACAGATCTTGAATCCCTGAAATCGGACCTACAAAATGTGTCTAGGGATAGGTCTTCAGAAGTGGAAAAGGATGTTGCTCTAGCTCATGAGCATCTAGCATATGAGTTAGCCAAAATTCACTCCATTATTCAATCTACTCTTCTCCAGTAAGTAAGGAAATAACAGAGTGAAATCAGTGAGTTGATAGATTCTATGGTTTCTGTGACACAGTTTATTGCCAAATTAGATGCTTATATGGCTTCAAGGACCCAAGTGGACAAAGACCTTGCATATTTCAAAAGTATAGTTCAGAAAATGGTCACAGTGTTTGAGGATTTTAATAAATCTATGGAAACACATGTGAAAGGGAAATATGATGATGTCAAAAGACTGATCAGTGGGAAGACAAAATCTTTCGAGGAAACAGTAGCCTTCTCTCTGGCTCCTCTAGCTGCATCTGCTTCCACTTCAGCTTCTCCTCCAATTGACATTGAAGCTTTCAGGACAGTTATTAGAGAAGAAGTGGAAAAGTTATCTGGTGTAAGTTATTCAGATTCTCAGGTCATTTCCATCACCATATAAATTCATAATCTTGCGGGCAAGTATTTAAGGGAAGCTGCTCAGGATCAGAATGCCGTCAAAGATCAAGTTTATTTCTACTATAAATGGGTGTACACCAAACATCAGATGGATGGTAACTTCAAGTTGTTATTAGAAAACTTAAGGGTCCCACCTTTCACTCAGGACTTTAAGTACCGGGTTAGAAGACTTAGATAATTGACTCCTACTTTGGAAAAATTCATAGAGAATAAGGATGATTTTATTTTTTCTATGGAGAGAGGTGACAGTATCATTATGGACTTTAGGAATCTTCTCTTGCCTTTCCTCCATGTGGACTACACTCTAATAATAGTTCCTCCTACTCTGCCTGTTTCTTCAACTGCTTTAGGTTCCACAAGTGCTGCTCCTTTGATGAATCCTACCCAGGCCATCAGAATCTTGACCCCCGCGATTACTCAGAGATCTATTCATTATAGGTTTGGTGATGCCTCGGTTGCAGCTCCTCCAACCTTGCTAACTCCATCTATCGGCCTATTCCTCCACCTTTAACACCTAAATCCTCAACCTCCATGGACAAATCTCCTTTGGGCATATCTGATGTGGATTGAGTGTGGACTGTCTTAGTTGATAGGGATTGGTGTATCAATTTTTGTGATGTACTCCTGTTTTATTAATAAAGATTCTCTCTTTCCATTTTTTTGTTCTTTACGCTTTTTGTTAACCACAAAGGGGGAGAAAATATTAAAGGGGAGAAAAAGGGGAGTTTTCATTCTCATGGGGGAGAAAATATTCAAAAATTAAACATTCTGATTCAATGACATTAGCAGATGTGTTTTACCTCAATTCAAAACTCTTAGCAATGCCATAATTTGTGATTATCCAAAAGGGGGAGATTGTTGACCTCAACTATTTTGATAATCCCAAATCATATTTTGATAATCCCAAATCATATTTTTATAATCCCAAATCATATTCTGATAATCCCAAATCTTGTTTTCATTTAAGTAAGAACCATGTCTTCATTCTTTTCTAATTATGTTTCATTAACATTTTCTATTCCTATAGAGTAATATTCATATAATTTCAATCTCACTGCTTGATTGGTTAAGCTCACAGTGCAAAATTTATCTAAGTACAGAGGTCACCATTACAAGGTTACTGCTACAAGCTTACCATTACAAGGTTACTACTACAAGCTTACCATTACAAGGTTACAGCTACAAGCTTACTGTTATAAGACTACCATTACAAGGTTACTATTACAAGCTTACCGTTACAAGCTTACAACTACAAGGTTACCACTACAAGGTTACAGTTACAAGATTACCATTACAAGGTTACAACTACAAGGTTACCGTTATAAGGTTACTGTTATAGGTTTATCGCAACATTGTCACCGTTACATGGTTACTGGTGTGAGCATACTATTAAAGGTTACAGTTGGAGATTGTCGATGTGCACCTACTATTGACACCTACCGATATAAAGGATACCGTTACCAATCTACTGACACTTATTCTTCCTTACTTTTTCAATTTCTAAAATACTTTTCTAATGGTCATATTTGATAAAATAAATTCTCTGACATTAATTAATGTTGATTTTAAACATTTCAGGAGACAATACCATGGAAAATATGAGGTATGAGAAAGAATGCACATGATATACTCATTCCCATTGTCAAACCTCAAATATAAAAAGGGAGAACCTGAAATAAGAAGAGGATCGAGGATACAAACAAGAATAGAAACATATATGCGGACATGAAAAAAGGCTTGCATAAGAAGTGTGATAGAGCTTACTTACGAGATCAAAAAGAAGGTGAACCATCTAGCACTAAGATCCTGAACCCACAAGCATCACATAGATCATTCTGGGATAAACTCATTCCTGCCTTCTGTGCTTCATCAACTCTTGATCAAAATCAGAAGAAGAACACTGAAAGCTTGATCCTAGATTTGCAACACTATGTTTTGGAAACAACTTCCAGATATTGACTCGAACTTCAACATTTCTCATTCCAAGGGGTCAAGAGCTTAAATGCAAACACATAGAGCCTTCTAAAATATTTATCTTCATAACTGCTCCATTGTGTTTCTTTATTTTACATCATTGAGAAGTGTGCGTGTCTGTTTATATCACACACTGTATCCTATTCTTGAACGGGAGGATATTAACTATCTGCACATTAAAATTCACCTTATCTGTGTTTCCCATGAATAAATATGGAAGAGACCATGTGTGGTCTGTTTGGTTTGTCTTTCCCATGAAGAAATGTGGTAGAGGGTGTGTTCCCTGGACAATTTGTGATAACTATTGTAAAGCCAGATACAGGCTGTGTATTAAGTTTTAATATAAACTGCTTCGTGGCTATTGATCACCAGTGGAGAGGATTAGGTCTCGGCTTGAGACCGAACCTATTGTTTACATTGTTGTGCAAATCTTAATATACTATGTTTTGATTTTATCCACTGCTTATATTTACTAAAACATAAAACTATTTTTTCTTACACTTTGATAATTAGTTTTGGTTAGTGTGTGTATTTGTTTAATTCATTAAAATTGTTTCAAAAGTTGAATTGGTGTTCTATACTGATTCATTTGAGTATTAATCACCCTTTGAGAAACCTGTTTCCCAATTGAACATTTACATTTCTATTGCCTTAATTAATTGGGACGTTTTTAAAATTTGGAGTTTTCTTATCCATAATGTTTTTAATAGAAATTTTAATTGGAACTCAATTCACACCCCTCTTGAGTATCCACTCCGACCAATAGGCTAGTTGGAGAATATCTTAACCAAGTATTCATAGATCTTTTAAATGTAGAGTAGAGTTACTTCTGAATCCCATTACCTTATACACATCAAATACATGATGATAATATAAATAGGATTGATAAGGATTATTATATTTATTGAAATTATTCTATAATTTCTTTCAATACATGTTTCATAAATAAATTAATAATAACTAACCACATTCCTAAGAAATTTATTAATGGATATCATATAAGTTTCAATATGATGTGAATCCATTATGTCACAACTTCATATGTTTGATGAAATCTATTTGTTTAAACACGTATTTAGCTACAAACATACATTAAGGAAAACACTAAGTATATCTTAGTTAATTATCCTATAGCTACTCAAGATACTACTATACCTAAAATAGGAAGTCATTATTCAAGTCTGACTATATTTCTATAAGAGGGAATCATTATTATATTGGGATATTGGATATTAAATACTACTTTCTTGGAACCCTCTAGAATATGTTTATACGACAAAAACAAAAGGGTTGTTGACACCAAAGAAATCCAATAAGGAATGAAAGTCTCATAGATCCATTTATGGATTGAAATAAGAATATTAATCATAGAATATTAATTTGATGAAGCCACTAGAGGGTTTGGTTTTATCAAAAATGAATTTGATACATGTGTCTAAAAAAGGTTAGTTGTAGAGATAAAGTTTTCTAAGTCAAATATGTTGATAAAATATGGAAAATAAATATTTAGTCATGTAGTTCATTAATAACAAAATATAAATAATTTCATTAATCATGGATTAAAGTAGTAATACAAGTTCTAGGGAATAATATATTCTAACATAGATCTATGATATTTCTTGGATCTATTCATTGTATGTAAATAACCCAAGCCCAGTACCACAAAGTTGAAGGCTTAATTTATTAAATTGTAATAATAAACAAGGAAATCACATCATGAAGGTTTGAATTATTTAGTATCTTTGGAAAACTAGATTAAAAAATAATTTCTACTTTACAACTTGAAATGAAATAAAACTTAGAAAATCCTTTATAAATATCCATATTCTCCTAGATTATCTCTACATGTCAAACATAATATACATTTTGGCATCCTGGTGAATAATAAAACATAAGAAAGGGGTGAGATTAGATGCTTAGTAAGGGTAATAAGTACAATATAATCTATCATAAATAAATATAAACAATAAGTAAAGGTGAATATCTAAAAAAACATGCCATTAGAACATAATCTTGAGAAAAATATTGTAGGAATAAAGGTTTATTAAATAATGAAATATAAATAATATCATGAGAAAGATACTTAACCATGGATATTATACTAGTTGAATAGTCACATAGACTATAAATAACTAATCTCATAATGAAGTAATGCATAAGGTGGGACATCATGAAAATACTATATGGTGTTAACCAAGAAGTCTACATAAATTGGTGAGGCCTTACCAAAACCTGGTTTAGTTTGTCTCATGAGACCTACCAATGCATCGATGGGATATAAAAGGCCCTGAAAAACACTTACTAATTCCAATTAATTGCTCATATTAAATGGGAGAAACATAATCAATATATTCATTCATATTGAAACTAGCATATGAAATGTAAATAATTTCCCAAATTAGTAAAAATAATCATAAAATATCCAGAGTAATATGGTGAATGGTATCAGGATATTACATCCCAAGTAAAAATGATCATAAACAATTCAATAAAATATGGTATAGGTTATCATAAGATAACAACGTCAATTAATAATAATAAATTAACATAAGGTTCACCCATGGAAAGAAATGGGTATCATAATCATGTCATAAGGCATAAAAAATTAGCGTATCATAATGGTGTCCATGAAAGAATGGATTTAAACCATACATGGAAATTAATAAGAGAAAATAGGAATGTATCATGATAATTTATCTCCAAATTAAGTTAAAACATGTAAAAAAAGTGTTTAATAAACTTTATAAATGATCTAATTTAGTGTGGTTTAAGGGAAAATATAAGAGTATTTAAAGATGAAAATGTGATAATTGTTTTCATAAAGCAGAAATTTAAAATATAGTTTTTAAGATAAAATTAGTGTTTTTATAAAAATAATTGTAGATTAAAATATATTATTCATGGTATTTGAAAATAAGGAAGAAACTGGGATGTTCCCTTTAATCGGGCTTGCATATCGGGAGGAATTGAAAATGGAGCCTTATAAAACATACATTTCCTCATCAAAGAAAGAAGAATTGAGATAGATACATACGTTTGGAACATATAAATATAATGAAGGAGGAGTAAATAAGAATAATTAATAATAAAATTTGGGTAAAGAGAGATAAAGCGCATCCCAAAGGAAAAATGGAGGTTTGAGGAGAATCCCTTACCTTATGTTTGAAAGCATTCTTCACTTGAGATTAATATCCTGGATAATCAAATTATATTAATTAATTAATTAATTCAGAATCTATTAAACATATATTTTATTTAATATAATTTTTTTAAGTTCATGTAAGGCCTTTTTGATGAGTTATAATATTCAATTTCATCGTTTCGGGAGTGTTTGTTTTCCTAGTTTTTCATGATCGGTTTGCTTGTATACAAGTATGGAATTTTATGTAAAATGGGAATAGTTATCCAAAATTAAAATTATATGTTATTAATGAGATTAAATAAGTTTAAACAATATTATATATCATTTATTTATATTTTATGATAATGATTCATTAGATAAAATGTTAATGAAAATGATTTAATTTATTTTTTTCTAGTTTTGATGACAAACACAAACTTATATCATTTTATTTAAAATATAACTTATAATATGTATAATAAAATATTATTTAACCATAATAATGGTATTATTACCATCCTTAAAGGTGGTAGTGGAAAATGAAAATGCATCATCCACGATTGTGGTAAATCGACACATCACAAACAATATTTTAATTTTTAGAATAAAAGAGAGATGAGAAGGGGTTTGATGATGGATATTTCATTAACATAATATAATTAAAATATATATATTAGATAATGGATTTATAATTAATATTTTTATAGAGGAGGTAAGTAGAGGATATGAAAAGAAAATAAATTAAAAGAAATTGAAAGAATACAAAAGAGGATTTTACCTCTTGTATAGTGTCTCCTTGAAAACCTTTAAGGCACTTGGGATTTGTATTTTGGTGAGATAAGAAAGACTAGAAAGTGAGGAAGATTTTTGGGAGAGGAATTGAGCATAATACAATCATTCTTAAAATCTTATAATCTATTATGATAAGGGGTGGTATTTATAGTGGATGAGAGGGGTGTTTTTGATTATTTTAATAATTAGTTTATTATTTTGCATCAAGACTATCAATAGTATTGATTATTGTGACTAAATAAAGTAACTAGAGCATGTGAGTTTGAGATAATGGACACTTACAACATAAATGACTCAACCATGACTAAAAAATTCATTTATTTACTTACAATGTTAAATACTATAAATTACTATAGTTCACTATTCACAAAAATTCAACTATTTTAGAAAAATACCAAAAATTTATCCTAACCATTTTTTGATGAGTAAATTTAAAAAATGGACTCAATTTTATGAAAATAATTTCATAAATATAAAAATTTTAATATTTAAATAAAATAATCATTTATTCTAAAAATACCAATTTTAATATTATAATTGATTTAATGACACTTTAAAAAATTAATTATGGTCTCATAAAATTATATTATAATTTTAATGAAATAAAATATTAATTTATGAATCTATTTAATGAAAATAAAATTTCTTTTTAATTATTATATTAATTATAAAATTATAAATAAACATTTACGCTTCACAAAAAAACCAACACCTAATTTATCAAATTTTAAAACATTTATTTACTTATTCCATGATATAAATAGATTGAATCCAAAAAAAATAGTTTAATTATTCCACTTCTACTATAGTAACAACATAAAATTGACCTTTATCCCTTTGCTTCTTTTGAGCTATATTCTATGGACACTTGGGATATTCATTTGCATAGTGCCCTATCTCCTTGTAGTTAAATAATTGTATGGATTATTTATTTCCTTTTAAATCATGATCCTTGTGTCCCTTCTCCCCACACTTGTATAAAACTCCTATTCCCTTCAAGAAATCACCAAGGTGTTTCTTTCACAATTATCACATGTTAAAAAAATACTTCTTTCCCTTCTTCCATTTGTCCATCATTTTATCTACCATCCTATTCTTTTATTTATTTCTTTATAAGTAAAAAAACATGAAGAATTATTTATTTATATTGATAGAACATGATACTATATCCTCATATTATGATAAGGTTTGGTATACTAGTGACCTTTGAAGGATTGGTTTAAGCCCATCAAAGAAACAAACAATCTTACTCTTTGGATTACGTACGCAGTCTGTAGCATGCCTAGATAACCTTGTAAAAATATCTTTGTACTTCAAAAAATTTTCTTCTTCTTTTTGTATCAAACTAAATAATTTTATCTCCATATCTAATTATTGTTATCTAGGAAAATATTTTTCTAAGAAACATTCTTTAAAATCCTTCTGTTCCATGTTTGCAATTTCTTCTTCCTCCTTAGTGTTTTGAATCAATGACAACCATAGATCTGCATGTCCTAAGATGTGATAAAATTCCATGATAACCTTCCACCTTTATTACTTCCCATATAAATAAATTTATTCTCTATGAAACTTATCCATTGATCAGCTACATATTTTTTCAGTCCTATTGAATGATGGATGTTGTTGTCACATGAAGCAGTCTAACATCATTACACCATATTGTGGATCAAGATTATCCATTAGAGTAAGGTTATTTCTTATAACTTGATTCAGTTTTCCTATTATAGTTATATTTTTTAACTCTAGTTATAGTTCTATATCCAACATCATTATGTTATATAGGAGGAAAATCCCTACATGGATTACCTGCATTGATACAATCTCCATTTCTTCCACAAGGTACCATTTCTAAACAATGGTATACACTAAATTAGATCATAACATTATGAAACAAAATGTATAATAAAAAACTAGTGAAACACATTACATAAAT
The DNA here is from genome assembly GCA_963277665.1 of Viscum album. Taxonomy (NCBI): domain Eukaryota; kingdom Viridiplantae; phylum Streptophyta; class Magnoliopsida; order Santalales; family Viscaceae; genus Viscum; species Viscum album. The sequence goes on along the minus strand of OY728132.1, from coordinate 1,259,448,403 downwards.
TGAAAATTTAGGTATAAATAATCTCTAAATCATAAGCTTAGTTACTTTGGTAAAATTATCAAAGTCAGTTATAGGGTTATATTTTCCAAAATATATGCTTTCCTAAATGTAGTTTACAAATTTTCTGCTAAACTTACTCTAATAACTACTATGAATACCACGATACTACTATCCTAGATATGGTGACTTACTTTATTACATTATCATAATAAATAAGGAAATAAAATCATGAATGACCAAATATTTTAGTATCTTTGTAAAACCAGATACAAACATATTTTTTATATTACAACTTTAAATGAAATACAAATTATAAAATATTTTGGAAAAATCCATTTTCTCCTAGATTATACTTTCATGTAAAACATAATATACATATTGGATTCTTGGGGAAAAAGAAAAAATAATAAATGGGTGAGATCAGATGCTTAGTATGGGTACGTAATACATTTTGAGCTATCATAAATAAACATAAACAATAAGTCAAGATGAATAACTAAAAACACATGCCATTAAAACATAATATTAAGCATAGTATGGAAGGAGTAAAAGATAAAAAAAAATCCATAAAAAAATTACATGATAAATATACTTAACCATGTATATTCTAATAGTAAAATAGTAACATGGATAATCAATAACTAATCTCATAATGAGGGAATGCATAATGATGTACATCATAAACATACCATAAAGGACTTGGCTAATAAGTATATATAAATGGGTAAGGCATCAGAAATGTCATGGTTCAACTTTATTGGACCCTCACCAACCAATGGATATAATGCCTCCAACAACTCTTTAGGATCAATAACATAATCAACCATGCTTATTGAGAGGTGAACTCGGTGAAGGATGGTCTTTCCCACAAAGGTGTCAACAACAAAATCCAATTTTTAGTCAACATTCATATGTATTTAATTAATTTGCATGAAAAATATTATAATAAAATTTCCAATTTCGGATTTTTATAGCTCTGTAAGTCTTTTATATTTCAAATTATTTGTGCTTTGGTCTTTTTGACCAAGCCACCACCTTTAAAAAATGTAAATAATTTCCCCAATCAGTAAATATAATCATAAAATATCCATAGTAATATAGAGAATGGTATCAAGATAGTACATCCCCATTCAAAATGAAAATAAACCATTAAATAAAATATGGTATAGGGTATAATAATATAATGACATAAATTAATCATAAGAAATTAACATTAAGGTTACCCATGGAAAGAAATGAGTATCGTAATCATGTCATAAGGCATCAAAAATTAGCGTATCATTATAGTGTCTATATAATAATTGATTTAAACCATAAATGGAAAGTTATATGGGAAAATAGGAATAAATCAGGACCATTTATGTCCAAATGAAGTGAAAACATATAAAAATATTGTTTAAGAGACTTTAGAAATGAGCCACTTTAGTACAGTTTAAGGGAAAATATAAGATTCTTTAAAGTGGGTAAAGGAATAATTGTTTTCATAATAACAGAAATGAATAAATATATTTTTTTCATGATAAAATTAGTTTTTTTAGAAAAATAATTGTATCTTAAAAAATATTTTGTATGGTACTTTAAAATGGGTAAGAAATTGGGAAGTTCCCTTTTATTGAGCTTGTTTATTAGGAGGAATTGAAAAAGAAAACATTATAAAATATGTATTTACCCATCAAATAAAGACTAATTGAGATAGGTAAATTTGTTTAGAACATAAAAAACAATTTATAAGGATTAAATAATAATAATTCAGAATTACATTGGGCTAAATAGAGAGAAAACATAGCCCAAAAGAAAAATAGAGGTTTGGGGAGAATCCCTTACCTTTTGTTCGAAATAGTTCTGAACTTGTTCATAATGTCTTGGATAATCTTATTATATTAATTAATTAATTAGTTAAAACCATATTAAAAATTTATTTTTTTATTATCTTTTTATTTAGTTAATGTATGAAATTTTTGATGAGTTATAAGATTCATTTTCATCGCTCTAAGAGTGTTTGTTTTCTTGGGGTTTCATGATTGGTTCTCCTATATACAAGTATAGAAGTTCATGAAAAATTAAAATAGTTCTTAAGAATTGAAATTTTATGTTATTAATGAACTTAAATAATTTTAAATGATCTTATATATCATTTTTTATATGTCATGAGAATGACTGACTGAATGGCCCGAAGGCCTTCTTTTTTATTGATTTTCTGATAACCCCCCTTTCAAGGGATGAGGGGGAACCCTTACAAGGCCCGTAGGCTTAGGAATTACATTTCCCGTAGGCTTAGAGACTTTACATGACCTTAGGCCTTAAGGAAATCATACAGACTATGACTACTTGAAACTGCTCCTCCCCAGCATCTGCATCGTGATTAGCTCTCCACCTTTGCATTGCTATATTTCATAATAATGATTCATTAAATAAAATGTTAATGAAAACGATTTAATTTATTTTGGCGGTTTTTACGACCAACACAAACTTATATCATTTTATTTAATATCATGATTATATATTGGTTCCAGAACATTATATAACTTATAATATATATAATAAAATATTATTTAACCATAATAATGTTTTTATGATTATATTTGAATGTGGTAATTGAAAATGAAAATGAATCATCCACGATGGTGGTAAATCAATACATTGGAGACAATGCTTTCATTTTTAGAATAAAAGTTTGAGGAGAAGTGGTTTGATGGTGGAGGAGCATGGTGTTTTTTATTATTTTAATCATTAATTTATTATTTTGGATCAAGACAATCAATAATATTGATTATTGTCACTAAATACAATATCTAGATAATTTTATTTCGAGATAATGGCCACTTATATCATAAATGACTCAATAATTACTCAAAAATTCATTCATTTACTTATAATGTTAAATGCCCTAAATTACCATACTTCACTATTCACAAAATTCAATTTTTTTTGAAAAATCCCTAAAATTCACGCTAAATATTTTTTGATGATTAGATTTAAAAAATAGACTCTATTTTATGAAAATAATTTTCTAGATATGAGAGATTTAATTTTTAAATAAAATCACCATTTATTTGAAAAATACTAATTTTAATATTATATCCAATTTTACGAAACTTTGAAAAATTAATTATCGTCTCATAAAATTATCTTATAATTATAATGAAATGAAATATTAATTTATGAAAACATTTTATTAAAATAAATTTTCTTTTAAATCATTATATTATTTATAAAATTTTAAATAAACATTTATGTTTCACAAAAATTCCAAAACTTAATTTATCATTTTTTAAAACATTTATTTACTTATTCTATAATAGAAATATATCATATTTTAATTTATTATATACCTAAATTGTTTTTATAATTTCATAGGTGAGATTATTTTTTTAATGTACATATTACAATTTATAATGATCACATCACTATTCCAATTGTTATGTTAATATTTAATAGTATATCATGGTTCGTTTAAGCTCAGTGTTGCATTAAATTTAAAAGATACATAACATAAAATATTGTGGTATGACATTGTATATAAATTGAGAAGGTATTGAAAAATAAAATATGGAAAAACTCAAGACTGAATTATTTCTTATACCATATGTCAGGAAATATTTCCAAGTTGATGTGTGAAAGAACATGTGGATATTATTATGATGAATAAATTTCCATATGACTAAGAGTACTTTTTAATATATCACATATTCCATGATATTCACTGGGGTTTGATATTTATTATACATAAATCATAGAGGTAAATTAATAAACAGAACCAAGAGAACAATATAGGCTTGTAGTCAAAACTGTCCAAAAGTACTTGAGATAGTAAAATTAATGAGTACTTGGTAATTAGAGAAGTGGGAGTGATAATTTTAAAGGGGATATAAAAATTGTATTACTTCATATAATTTGACCTGGAATCATAGTATATATAGGGTATAAGAAATAAAAACTTATTACATATGTTGGTTGACATATCAATATAAACTGAGTGCATTGTAGCTTTTAATATAGATTAAGAAGCAGTTTAGTAGTGAATTATTCTACATTTTTTAGTAATACTAAGATAATAAATTGTTATTACATTATTACAAGCTTAATAATATAGTAATATCCAATATGTAAATTTTATAATATATGATAAAAGGTAGATACTAATGATATCACTTATTGTGGGATTTTGTCAAAGGAATAAAGTTGTGAAAACAAGAATAGGAGAATGTAGAATTCCCAATAACTATATACACACCTTTGAAAAATAATGTTTATCATTTGAGAGATAAAAAGTTAGTTATTAGTTAGATCTAGTGAAAATTCGAGTCTATTAAAGTTGTTTCCCTATAAAAACTGACTTTTTTACTTTTGATTACTAGAATATTCAAATACCTAAATATTGATAAATATATTATCACATGATGAGTGTTCTTCTATGTAACATTTATGTGATCATATACCTATATTATTTTTCACATTAAAAGGTTATGGTACTCTTCCTCTATAATGATAACCAAGAAATGTTATGATAATATTCTTAAATATTTGTCATATGGTTTGGATGACATATATCTAGTGGGATATCAATAATGTTTGACTATGAGGTGCTAGGGTCTCATAAGACACTGAGTATTATTCTTATAAAGTTTGTACCAAGTAATATTTATGATAGTAGGTTTTAGTATGGACCCACCAATATAAATTCCATATGGTATATACATCATTAGATATTCTTATATACAGACTTGTGTATTAGTATTTATACTTGAGATTATTATTAATGTATATCATGAAATGTATACTTTGATAAATTGATCAAAACCATTATGATATATGCCCATAATGAGGTAAGATACATTGGGTGTGTTATAAGTTATATGAAATTAATTTAATAGGTCAATAAATCATTTGTCCATTTCGAGTTAATATAATATGATATCTCTATACCTTTGATTGAAATCGAACTATCTGATTAAATCCTTTTCAATGGTAGTTCATAAATGAATTCATTTAAGGTATTTAAATAAAGATAATCAATATTATTGGTTGATGAGTATGCAATATTTTTGATGAGATATTGATGAAAATGGATTATACTACACAGTAACCATTCGTATGAGATTGTTGTCATCAAGACATTAACTTATTTCTCTATGGGTTACTTAATGTGTTGCTAGAAACTAATTTTGGACTTTAGGATATATCACCTAATTCCATTGAGAAAGATTCCTAGAGGGTCACACACTATGCATATCGAAGATCTTAGTTAAATCTTATTTGTATTTAATATATATAATAAGTATTATTTTTGTCTTGTGGAATAATAATTATTCAGGTTGAGTTAATCATATAAAATCAATCACTAGTTATTCATGTTTATAATATATATGAGTTGAATTTTAAATATATATTATTTATTTTTTAGGTAATATAAAATATTTATTTATCTCTTGTTTATAATTCATAACAAAATAATTAATAATATATATTTTTTAATGAATATTAATTTAGTTACATGAATATTAAGTATTTATTCACAAGTTTAATGAATATTATATTTATTTATTTATTTATTTAATGAATAAGGTAATGGTATTTATTTATCAAAATAAATATTTATTATTCAAGGTTAGATAAATGTTGGTGAGGGTTGATGAGCTAAGTTAAGGGTTCAATAGAGATGATATTTAAATATTTTTGAGTTAGCACATGTCATGGAATATATTATTATTATTAGTATTTGACATGGGAAATATATTAGAGAGAATATTTTAAAAAGGGACTCAGTAAAATTATCAAATATTTAACCCTAACTATATATTCCATTTTATATGATTTTTCTTTGGTTATATGAATTGTTGTGAACAACATTTTTTCTCAAGAGAATCATCTCAAGACTAAGAGAACAACTCAATAATTCTCTCAAATATAAGAGAAAATCATCCTTCTCCTTCTCAATATCGAGATAGCAAGAGAAATAACTATTCAAGCCTGAAATAATTCTTCTTGTGATCAATGATGAATGACACATGCATTTGGTACCTCCATGATATCATAAGAAGTTCCAATGGTGATGTTTTTAGATTTGCGTAGCACGTGTGGATATCATTAGATGAATTCTACCCTAAATTCTTCCACTATAATGATGATTTGACTATTATAGTGGCTACTAATTTGATCACCATCAAAGAAATAAATATTAAGTCGAGATAATTATTATTTTAAATTAATTTTAATTTAAATATGAAAAGAACCTATATATGAATATTTTGTGGTTGTGTTTGTCAAGTTCTTCAAATTTATCTATTGAAACTGATGGAAACCATTATAAGGTATATGCTCAACCACTTCCTCTATAACCTATAACCTTCACAAACCAGTCATACCACATGAATTTACCCAATTGTAACCTATGAATGAAAACTAAAAAATTTAATAAATTCACTACAACTTTAAAAATTATCTATAAATACAAAAAATTATCATAGAATTCCAATCCTAGTAAATCACACCCAAAAATCACATCGCAGATGTTATTTTAAAACTTAGTATATTTAAACCAATTTTCCTAACATTTATGTCATGATAACCCTAAGACATGGAATTAAGTTAATCCTAAACCTAAACACCCTATTTACATGTCATAATCCCTCTATATCATAGTTTCACATTTATCATGATTTTGAATTTAAGTCTCAATCATGAGCCAACTCCTGAGACTCATTCCTCAACCTTTACCACAACCCTCGACACCTCTATAGGGTCAAGAATCACATTATTTATCCATGATACTACCCAAATTATTATTTTTGAGTACATGGGACCATAAAAATTCAATTTAAATCGTGTTTTGTGAATCTTAAAGATTATCCCATGTCACCTCTCATTGATATATGCACCTACTTTAAAATATAATGTGAATCTTTTTCTTGACATACACATTTAAAACCATTCAATATAGAAGTTTCAAAGTATATAATAACTAATATATGATGAGACTAACTCATTATGAGTATACTATATACTCATTCATTAAGGAAATTATAATGATAAATAAGAATATTTAACTTTTCACTGCTAGAAAAACAATTTATTTTCATAGTTTAAAATCATGGAAATAGTATTTAAAACCATGGTAATAACCTATTTCCATGTTTTTTCTAAATATGGATGTATATTATATAGTAATAGGGGTTAATTTTACACCCCTATTTCCATAGTTTGAAAACTTTGTCAATAGAAATCTATTTTCAAAGTTTTTATAGACTATGGACACAACTTAAACTCATCGAAATAATTTCAAAATTACAAAAAAAATACTTATGGGAACTCCAATTTCATGGATAGATACCTAAAACCAAAACAATAAACTAAGAAACATTTTTTTATTGATAAGTATTTTTTATATTTATTATAAAATATCAAATATTTTTTTTATTATAAATTTAAATATAAAATAAAACAGGAAATACCTATTGCCACAGTTCACTAGAACTATGTAAATAGGGTTTATTGGGGGGATACTACCACATTATTTCAAAACCATAGAGAAAAATTATCATATTACCCTAAATTTCTTGTATCAAAATGAATGTGTCAATTATTCATATTGAGAGATCATGAATGTAATATTTCAAGTTTCCGTCAAAATTAATATATTAAATTAATTTGATGAATTGGATAGAGTGGTTTCCTAGAGTTTTAAAAGGTATAATAAAAGGATATAATTTTCATAATAAATCATGTTGTGAAGTTTTGAGGGTATATTTTGGAGTTTTTATATTTTTATTATTGGAAGGGAAAATGGAAATTTTATCACCTTTTGGGAATTCAAAAATTAAATTGGATTCTATATTTGAATTCTAAATTTGAGTTTTTTTCAGTGAAAGTCTGAGATTTTTCTATGATATGGTGAATATTTGGAGGATTTAAAATGGGGTTAGAATAAAAATAATAGTATTATTCTTAAAAAATACTTTACGAATAAATTTATATATATATATATATATATCCATAAATAATTTCATTGAAAAAATACCTATATGCCTATTATTCTAGAAATTATGGTAGCCCAATGAAGGCATTTTTCAAGGATTTTGGGGAATCAATAAGATAAATGTATAATTACTTAGACCAACAATATTTTATTTAATTTTTGAAACCTAAAAAATCTTACATCCTATTACAATTATTAATCTTTTATTCATTTTATGATATTGACATATATTTCTTTTTAAACTGAGGTGATATTAATAGAATTTTATTAACCTCAGTCTGATGAACATATTATGGTTGAACTTAGAGAGAAGTTAGACATCTCTAATATTATCTATAGGTTTTTAAGCCTTAAATATAAAATTCATAAAGAAAAAATTTTATATCTTGAATACTTATAATTAAAATAAAAATAACACAATGAGACTAAAATTTCAATAATATAACATATAAATTTATAGTTATTTTGGGAAAACATTTATTAGATTTATAACTTCTCTCTAAATTTTACAATATTTTTTGTTTGAGTTATGGGTTAATTTTTACATTCCTTTGATCCTACTGATGAGATGAATCTACTATGTAAATTAAAATAAATTTAGAGAACTTTGTCTCTCTAAAATCCATCATTAATAATGAAGGCAGAGATAGATACAATTATGATTATAGGTAAAATATCAGACACATCTAAATTATCCTAATCTAGGGTATTGAACCAAAAATTCATATAGTGGGGCATACACCTCATGAAATAGTCTAACTAAATGATTAGATGGTGAACATGTGGCCACATTTCTAATTAGAGGTGAAAAACTAGTTTTAATCAAATATTGTTTTTCATGACCAACCATGGATACCCCTGATCTAGGTACTCATGTTGGCCCAAGACATGACCTAAACATGTTCTCAAGCATCAAAAGTTGGAAACTAGTGTCAGGGCATCAACAAAAAATCATTGAGAATGATTTATCCTGACAAAAACAATATCCAAGGAGATAAATTTCAAAAGGAAGTCTAAGATGATTGTTATATAAGTCATATGATCATAAAAATAAGAAAAAAGTAGTTACATAGTGAGAAAAACCAAATGAGGCATAAACAAAAAAATCTTAAACAATAAACAAGATCAACAAACACATCCAATACATTCCAAAATCAATAAAACTAAATCACAAAATAAAACTATAATAAAAATAAAAAATAAATCTAGAGTAGAAGATCCAACATGGCATGATAAATAAAAATAACAAAATACTAGAATAAAATAAAGAAACCACCATTATCCAGCTCCATGCCCAAGTGAATCATCTTCATTTTCTTCCTCCAACATTATCAAACTATAATTTTAAAACTAACCACCAATTCTATATGTAACATAAACTGAACCTGTAATATGATAGACATGAGAAAAAAATTGTAGTAGGTATTCTCTCCACATGCCATGCACAAACTTTAAAAATAAATTCATTTCATGATGGTTTGAAAATATAACTATAAATGTAAGATTTTACTTTTATTGAAAACAAATACATGATATCGTCATCTGAATCCATGAAATTTAAAATATTGAAGAAACTCATTAAAATATAAAATTATCCATCGAACATTTACTACTACAAATATAGCATTTATCAGCGCTAGAAAAATGTATTAACAATACTAAAAAAAGCACTGTTAATTGAGGTGAAGATAAAGGGGGGTCCCTTTTATCAGCACTTAGAAAAGTGCTGATAAAGGCACCTTTTATCAGCGCTAAAAAAAGCACTGATAAAATTCAAAAAAATAAAAAATAAAAATGAATAAAAAATAATTATATAATGCGTGGGGGGGGGGGGAGGGAGGGTTTGTATCTATTAACAGTGCTTCGCCCCCCTTTATCAGCGCTAAGTGGACCCCCATCACACTCTCCCATGCAATGACCTTCCCACGCATCCCCCACACGTGCGCACCTCCTTGCTTCCACACGCACTCGAACCCACGACCCCCTTGCATTCTTGCACTTTTAACACTAAGCCATTTCATTTTTTACCTATTTAATGATATATATATAGTTATATTTATTATTATATTAATATAGATTCGTATTAATATAAATATATTTAGTTATATTAATACATATATATTTATTCATATATTAATATATATATATATATTCGTATATTAATATATATATAGTTATATTTATTCGTATATTAATATAGATTCATGTTAATATAAATATATTTAGTTATATTAATACATATATATTTATTCATATATTCGTATATATATATTCATTCGTGTATTAATATATATATATATATATATATATATATATATATATTTAGTTATAATTTTTTATCTGTATATTTATTTGTACATTAATATATATAAGATTAGTTTTAAATACATTTATAAAATATTTTTTATGTGTGTTTATAAATAAATAAATAAATACAGACATATATTCAACACACACACACACACACAAACAGACACATATATATTTACGAATAAATACATATATATGTGTATTTGAAAATCTATAGAATGCTAAAATGACCATAACTTCTAATGTAGAAGCCTATTTCAACTCCTTAACCAGTCAAATCAAAGAAAATAAAATAATCTTAGATATAATATGTGGTACATGCCTAACAAACATTCAGATATGAATTTATACTTGTTTGAATATTAACAGATTGGGGTATCCCGACTAAAAACTTAGTTTTGGAGGAATTATGGGACTTTTTTGGCCTTGAATAATGAGATAGAAGGTTCCCTTGGGTCACTAGTGTGTAGATCTCATCGCAGACTTCGATTTGATATGCTGTAGAGCTCAAACAGACACCCGGATAAAATGTTATGGTTGTTTGAAGTTTGAGTTACATTTTCAACTTATTTTAGATCTTTTATTAAATTTTTTGATTTGTTTGTGTCTTTAAATTGTTATTAAATGATTATTAATCAATGATAATTAGAAAATTATTAATTAATAATATTTTTTTAAAATATTTTGAATCCATTTTCACTAAATTATATATATATTAAATGTAATAGTCTATTTATACTTATCTAAAACATATTTAAAAAATATATATTATATTTATATCAATATAAATATACTTATATAAAAATATATTATATTTCATGATTTTTTTGAAACATAAAATTTATCAGCGCTAAGAAAAATCACTGATAAAGCCCCCCTTTATCATCTCTACTAAAAAAAAGCGCGGATAAAGGGATCCCCTTTAACAGCGCTAAAAAAGCGCTGATAAAGGGTGGTTCTTCCCTTGCCCGTTTTTGTAGTAGTGATTTAAAATAAATGGATAATCTTATACAAGTAAACATTTTAAAACCCCACATTGAAAATATCAAATCCTTTGTAAAAACTTCTACCATTTTAATTGAAGAAGTTAAATTTGTTATTTTGAAATATAAATACCAATTATAGTAAAGTATAATCATAATAACAACAAAAATAGTGATAAAGGGAAACATATAGTAATCATAAGCTAATTATCAAGGAAATAAGTAATCTCAATCATCATAATATAATCAAGAATCATCAATCATGGGAAAAAATATAAGCTCTTTAGATGTTCTAGGATGAAACTAAAATATAATCCATCTTATCAGTGCTTGATATAATTCAATCGCTCTAAAAATAGGTCCTTACCCTACCTAGACTAATCGAGGGAGAATCCCTAAAGCAGATGAATTTTTAACTTAGGGCTACTTGTGACACCCGAGCTTCAATTATTAAAATCATTTCTTTATAGAGAAACAATAGAAAAATGAACATAGATTTATTTAAGAATATTATTAAAAAATAAATTATCATTTTTAGAAATTTTATTTTATTAAATGAATATAATTTTTGAAATCATCATATTAATATTTTCTTAGGGTGAATTTCTAGGATTTTTTTGAAAACATTTATTTTTAAGTGAATACTGAAAAATAAATTTTTTAAGAAAATTATATTTTCTTCTCAAGTATTTATAAAGTATAATTTTATTTTGTATTTTTTTTAAAATTAAATATAATCTCTTTAATTATACATAATGCAATTAATTTCATTGAGATCAACATTATACTTTAATTTGGCCTAAAAATATTTTTATACTTAAAAGATTTTTTTAGGAATACCATTTTCATCACATTTTATGGGTTTGTTTTTAAAATAATTTCTACCAATTATAAAAATAATATATAATAAAATTAAATCCATATTTTTTATCATCACTTCAGAATTTGGTAATGATACCACTTTCATTTTTGGTCATTTGAATAGCAACTTTGGTAAAAAAGTTAGTTGCCATGGAAATATTTAAAATGGGTTAAAAATAAAATGACACGGGTTAAAATGACATAAAATTATGTATAAATACTATTTTATGGTAATATTTCGACAATATATCATCTTCTATTAAAATAAAAGTCATTTTTGGTGCCCTTTGGCTTTATTAATACATTAATATGTTTCAGCCTTTTGAAAAATTCTAAGCATGACTTCTCCCTCCCTTATAAAAGGACACCACATATCCTCTCTTCCTCACACTTTATAAAAATTATATATCATCCATTACCTATCTTAATCTCTTATTAACAACCTTACGCACAATCTATAGGTCATTTTTAATCAAAACCTAACCTTATAATGCTTAAGGTGCAAGAAAAAAGAGGTTGTCCAAAGAAGTGGTATAACTCTTCACCGATTGTTTTCATTTTATTTATTCTTGTAACTCCTTCAATAATATGATATAAATAATTAAATAATAACATAAATATCTTCCATAAAATAATATTTTATTATTTTTATATAAAAATCTTTATTTATCTCCTTATCCATCAAATGGGAAATGAAAACATCATTCGTGCGTATACATAGACTTCCACCTCACAAAGCGATGTATTTCATTTTTCATAACCACCATTCATGTATGGTTATTTTGATGGTTATATTTTTTATATTTTATATTATGAAATAATTATTATCCTATAAATATAATATATCATTTAAATTCTTACCCTTCCAACCATTAAAAAATGATATCGTTGCTCGTGCCTACGTGTTCACTACCACCTCCATGAAGCGATGTGATTCATTTTTCATGTATTACTTAAAAATAATGATTCTAAATATGTATATAATGAATATATATAATATTTATACCATTATTAAAATTATTAATATTATGGAATAATGAACAATATTCAAGGATTGAAACTACTGAACAAAAACTTATATAAAAAATGAAATAGTTAACACTCAGAAATGAGGATTTTTATAAGGAATTATTAATAAAAGAGTGTTGAAATGTTATAACTAGGTCATATATAATATTATAATTCTTTATATGATTTTTTATAGAATTATAATAAATTTAAATTTATTATATAGAAGGTTAAAATCATTTATGAGATAATTCATACCCGAGGTAAGAGTTTATTTCACTATATCATCCTAGTTTGGGATTATTTATGTTTAAGTTTTCATTGGGGGAATTATATGATGTTTCTATCTTAATCCCTATAAATTTTATTATACTATGTTTATTTATATAAATGAGATGTTTTCATTTCATTTTCCTATATCAAATTACTCAAAATTCTAAAATACTTTTTTAAGGAAAACTGACTTTGTTTTTCTATCAAGTTGGGAATATTTTTCTTATATGTCCATATTTTATTTAAAATGTTTTCAATAATTTTTTACTTTTCTATAATAATTTATTAAATTCATTTTTATACATTTTTGACTTTATATAAAATGGTTTAAAAGTAATATTCTTAATGTTTTCTGAATGAGGAACTTTTTGTCATAGATATGAATAAAATATTTGTTTTAATGTACACCACATGAATGAATTTTCCTACCATCATGATAACTATTTTATTTGAATCATACTTCACATGTTTAAATGGTTCTTTAAAAAGAAAATTTCTTTCCTAATATTTTGGAAAAGTTTAGATTTTAAATAATTTATTTCAAAGTGAAAAGGTTTTTTTCATTAAGAAATATTCTTGTGATATTTTAAAAGTATTTTTATATATGTAAACAGTATTTGATAAATATTATGATTTATTGAGGATATACTCTAATGATATCATCCTCTATATTTCCCTCAATGGATTATGATCATATTTACCGGGGAAAGTATTTAAATTCCATATATTAATTCTTCCAATATAGATATTTATTATTAAGGCGTGTGTTGATTAAGTTGTGTTGTTTATTCATATGATGAATTAATTGTAATTACTAAGTGATTTGTGAGGCCTAGTATTAAATATCCCCTTGATGCATTAGTAGGTATCATGAGACAAAACAATTTGGGTATTTGGCATATGACTCAACCATTTATGTATGATGTCTTAGCATGAGGCCTCATCAGTAAGTTTAAAATGTCTTATATTATGCATTCCATAATTATAAAATTAGTTATTAATGTATATGTGATTATTTGAATGGTTATTTCATCTATGGAAAAGTTTTAAGATCATGTGCTTATATATATGGAATTATTTAATTATAATTTATTCATTTCATATAATCCATGCCTTATTTATTATATGATATATTTTTTTAAACACATTACTTTACTAAGAATCTAAGATCACCCTTTTATTTTGATTATTTTCCCTAGGATGACAAAAAGTATACTATGATTGATATGAAAGGAAATTATATAGAGAATAATAATGTTGTTAAAAATATATTATTTTATATTTAATGTTTTCAAATGTAATGTGAGATTCAAGCATGTATATAGTCTTCCAAGATATCTAAAATATTTTATCCCTTGAGATGAGATCCCTTTTATCTGGTGCCAACAAAATAAAGTAACCACAAACTATAGGTTACTTGGGTGGGGGTTGTTATAGTTGGTATCAAAGAAATCATTTTATAAACCTTGGGAACTTAATTTAAGAAAATATAGATTGGAGAACATAATCCAATGATAGAATCTAGGGATAAGTATAATTATAGTATAATATCAAATATTTTTGGTATCGTAGAGAGTGTTTTGGATTCTCAGAAAATACACCCCTATCTTGATGATGATAAGTGGATGTGGTTGTGGTATATATGAACCAAGGAGTGTCAACTATGAAAGGGATGGATTGAGTATTAACTCAATTTTCACTAGTGCACGATGATTAGGCCTAATAATTCACACCTAGATAGACACTCCTAAGGGATATGATTTAGTTAATTCACACACTCTTTATAAACCTTTTTGAAATATTTTTTAAAAAATTATAATTTTTATGGTTGTCCTAATGATAGTAACTTATGATTCTGAGATTATCTATGCATAAATGTATAATTTATGTTAATTGTTTCACAAGTTTTAGAATAATACATTATTATTTATAACTTTATGATCTAATATAGTGTATGATATAGTTTAGAATTGGTGAATAGTGGAAGGAATAGAAACTGTATCAATGAGAATAATCTATATAGGTATTTCAATACTAGGAAAGACAATGAAATTGGAGCTGGTGTTGGAGTTGGAGTTGGAGATGAACAAATTATAACTATATTGGGGTAGCTGACTCAAGTTATGGCCAATAACCTTAATTGTCTAGGGGAAACTATTGATCCATAATGCAGTGTAACAATGCTAAACTATTTCATGCAACAATAGCCTCTATCATTAAATGGAACTAAACATCCATTAGTAGTTGAGAAATGGATAAGTTCCTTAGAAAAGATATTTATTTATTTGAAAAGTAACGAAAAGTAGAAGGTTTTGATGGTAGTTTATCATCTCATGGGGGATGAAGGTCAATAGTGGTCATTGATTCAGAACACTAAGGATGTGGAGCAAATAATGAGCATGAAGTGGAAGGATTTTAATGTACATTTTTTATGAAAAATATTTCCCTCTTAAACAATGATCAGATATGGAGAAACAATTCTTGAGTCTAAGGAAAATAGGAAAAGGAAAATATTTATAAGTATGAAGATAACTTTACAAGGTTATCATGGTATGATGATAATTATATACATAATACAAATAATAAAATTGCCTATTTATTTTATAGGCTAAATCCAATCATTTGAAGGGAACTAGTATAAAAACATTCTCGTCACATGAGTACATAATATCATGAGATATCAAGATAGAGAAATAATTATCCAATTCTTATGAATTTTAACAAAAGAAAGAGAAGAATAGGATGGTTGAGAACCTCATGAAGGAAAAATAGGTAAGGGGAATAAGAGAAGGGGGAATTTTAAACATGTGATACCCGTGGAAAGAAATACACTGATACATTCTTGAATGGAATATGAGTTTTCTAAAAATGTGGAAAGAAAGGACACCATGCTCATGAATACAATAGTAAGGGAGAATCTATAAAAGTACTGTGATATAACTATAAGGAGATGGTGCACTACAACTATAACATCCTGACCCGAATCACTGAGTCTTAGCTAGAATTCCACATCACCTAAGGAATGCCTCCTCATATGCTAGATGATACTAACTATTAGAGAGTGTCTTGAGTGGAACTATGAGAAGACTATACCCTCAATCAAATTTTACAATGAAAATAAGTAATCCAACATGTAAATAGCATACAGTCAGAGTAAGTGATACTAATATCAAACCAACTATATTAATGTATGTGGAAACAATAGAATCAAACCAAAGTAGAAGGAACTGATCACCCATTGGTACAATAACATATACAAATAAAAAGAGAAAAAAATATAATAGGATTTTTTGTAACTGAAATCCACATCTTATCTTGGTCTCCAGACTCATAGAGATATATCCTACTAGATGATAAGCTTGGGCCTCATCCAAAAATGTACCTAAAATAAGTAAGGGATTCTAGGGTACCCAAGTGCAATGGATTCCCTAGAAGGGTGTGAGTACAACCCACTAGGACACCACTAATTCATTCCAATACCCAACCAGTAATATGAAGTGTATGTGAATGTGATGATCTCAACAGAAAGTAAGAGTAAAAACATAACAATGTAAGAATAATGCAATCACCAAGAACACACAATCATCATCAAATATGTGTCGAGTGGCTGTGCACATACCAAGCCACCACGAACCCCGATCATACCTAGTTTAGATCTATATCAAAAGGATAATCATAACAGAAGTTGGAAGTGATCAAGGTCTATCCACAAGTATGGTGTCATATTGCTCTACATCCTTAATTATTTGAGTCAAATTCTAGCTACAAGGTCAACTAGTGAATGCAACAACACATAATTTTATCAATAAAAATGTATCTTCTAAATATATAATTGTGTCATATTTATTAATATAATATTATAATTCACATGCACCACATGATGAAACCAAATACATTTTAAAATTAAATTTATAGAATAAAAATGTTAATAATAATTTAAATTATTATAATGTGACAAAAATAGAAAACAAGATAACTAAAATATGAAAATTCAAATATGCTCAATACACCAGAATAATAACACCCATGAACACCATTGTAGAAATAAAGAAAACTTTTCACAATCCAATATGAATTTTGAAAAAGAAAATATATATAAGATTGAGGAGAAAATAGAATTAAAATAATAATGAATTAAATATGTTGTATTTATATGAATTAGGGAATCCATATAACCATTAGAAATATGGCCATTGGAATAGTGACATGACCATTGGAATAGTAATCTGACCATTAGGAATAGTAACCTGACTATTAGAATAGTAACTTCACCTATATAAGTTTAAAATAATATATACGTATCTTTTAAAAAAATATTTTATATTTATATCATGGTGTAAGTAAATAAATGTTTTAAAAATGGTAAATTAAGTGTTTGTAAGTTTATAAAAAATAAATGTTTTAATAACAATTTTATAATAAATATAATGATTTAAAATAAATATTTTTTTTCAAAAAATTGATTTATAAATAAATTTTAAGTTTTATAATAATTATAAGATAATTTTATTAGTATTTAATTAATTTTTCAAAGGTTCAAAAAATTGATTATAATATTAAAATTGATATTTTTCAGTTACATGATAATTTTATTTTAAAAAAATTATCATGTTAATAAAAATATTTTCATAAAATGGATTTCATTTTTGGAATCTATATGTAAAAAATGGTTATGGTGATTTTTGGTAATTTTTTAAAATAGTTGAATTTTTATGGAATAGTGAAATATGGTAAAATAAAATATCTAACATTATAATCTAAATACATGATTTTTTTAGTCATGGATGATATAAGAACCCATTATTTTAAACTCACATGTACCATTTACTATATATAGTAATAATAATCATTACTATTGATAGTCTTGAGGAAAAATAATAAACTAATGATTATAAAATAAAAAACACCCTTATGTTTCCCTTATAAAACCCACCCTCACCACCCCTTCTCATCAGACCTTATAAGACTTGAAGATTTCCCAATTTATTCCAAATTCCATTGATAAACGTCTCCATAGTATCCTAGTGCTACTGGTCTCACCAAAATACCAATTCTAAGTGCATTAAGGAGGTTCTCAAGGAGACGACATTCAAGAGGTAAACTTCTCAAAAATTTCTCATTTAAAATTATTTTCTTATAATACCTTCTTATCACCTCCATCATCCAAAAAAATAATTATTACAGTATTATATATATACTTTATTGTTATTTTTTATTTTTATATCCACCTTATACCCTCCCTTATTACATTTTTAAAATAAAAACATTATTTATAATATGGATGGTTTACTGCCTCCATGAACGACATACTTCATTTTTCTCTACCACCTTCAATGTTGGTAAAAAAATATTATTATGTTTAAATAAGATGATAATAATTAAAATATAACTTATTTTAAGTTCTTTAATTTTTTAATTATCATTTAATTAAATAAAATAAATTCATTTTGTGATGGTTGGTAAATCTGCCTAAATGTACTAATTGAATAATGACAATGTTTTGGCTAAAGGAGTCATCCCTATATTGGAACACAAAAGGAAGTTTAGTAACCTTACAATTTATGTAAGTTTATGAATACCTTTTCATCTCACATATGGAGTTGTAGTGTCATTTGACAAGAATGTAAATAATTATCCCCAAATGATCCAACCTTGGATTTGTGAAACAAATGCTCCCAGAATGAAAAAATTAAAAATTATATCTCATTGTAATGATTATAAATTAACATAATAAAAATATAACAAATGTAATATATATGGAAAATTTTATGTATTAAGTAATTAATGAATCTAATTTTATTATCCAATATGTTAAGTTCAAGTGAATAAAGGATTCATACATAAGGTAAGGGATCTCTCCAAGCAACCCTTTTTTCTTTGGGTTAATAAAATTTATATCTATAACCCACATGTTTTCTCGATTTTATGTTATGGAATGCCTAAAAATTTTATATATATGTACCTTACATATATACCTTTCTTATTATTCTCTTTTGTATGGGTTAATACATTCCATATGTTCTTTTCTAAAATGAAACCCATTTCTTTCCACGAGCAATTTTTATATTTATGTCTTAAGATTGATTCCCTTTGTTGAAAAAATAATTATCTATGTGTTATTATGAGTGTTCCCTGATAGCACCCCAATGCATTTGGTAATGTTTTTTATCATGATATTTAATGTATGTGATTAGAGAGTAATCTAAATCCATTATGGGACTCTTTCCACCATGTGATGTTGTATAGGAAGTTAGCGAGGACTTATATTTATGTCATGTTATATTTTTATGCCAGATTACTATGTTTCCATGATATTATGATTGAATTTTTATTTATAATATTCCCTTGTATGACTAATCATGACCCTTTTTTCTTTAATTATATAATGTTATACCTTCTGAATCACATGCTATGCTTTATTACCATGTTTATTCGCTTACTGGACTTTATAGATCAACCTGTTCTTGTATATATTCCTTGGGTTATGCTATGAAGTTTTAGGATCTCAAATAGATTTAGGTGCTCAATATGGAGATTAAAATAAAGATTTTTTATTTTAGTTTCATGTTTTTTATGTAATTAGTATTTGAAAGACACCAGGTCTTTCAATCCTTTGGTTATATTTAATGGATATTTATGTTAAAAATCATGTAATAATATGCATAAAGGGATTGTGTCACTATAGTTGGTATCATAGAATGATATAGTTATTTTTTTTGGATTAGGAATAGAGTAATTTATTTATAGCCATATGGATAAGTCTAACTATATGAAAATATCTTGAAATTTTAGTGAAGTATAGAGTAGGTGGTTTCTAATCAATACATCTAGTTTGGATACTATAAGTGGATGTGGATTTGGCACAATTGCACCTTCTAGAAATAACCCCAAAATGGGTTCATTTCCCATTGACCTGATTTTCACTTGGTTCATTACAAAAAGGCCTTACTACACACCTATTTTTACCCTCCCAGGGGATGTGATTTATGAATTCAAAAAATATTTATGAACTATTATGGATGACTTGGAAAATTTATTAGGTTATAAAAACAAATAGAGAAATTACCTATGATTACCTAGATTAAAACCTAGAGACTCATAAGTCAAGATATACTTTTCATTTATAAGGTATTCCTTATATGTTCATAGTTTACGTTTTTACATATTTTTTTTGTTTAAGTATTCTTAACCTTATTTTTCTGTTAATGAAAGGAAATAGAAGGAATCATGCCAAAAACCAATGCGATGGTCTATGTTATTATTTCCCTAATGAGATAACTAACCTAATGGGAGATAAATTAATGCATCTTATGATTATGAAAAACCTATTATCATGAATTAATATTAATAACTAGAATATATTTGATTTCCTAAACACATAAAAAAAGAGAAAGATGAAATATCATATAAGTTCAGGTGATAAATACGATAAAGAAAAGAATATTTGATTCCCTACATGTCAAAAATGTGGAAAAAGGCACCAAGGGATACATCTTAAAGGGACTAGAAGATGATTTAAGTATAGAAAATAAGGGAATAGACCATCCAATCTCTGAAGAAAAATAATGATTTTGAATAATATGACCCAGGGAAATAAATTTCAACCTAAGTCACCACTAATAGTTCAATGTCATATATGTGGGTAACATGGTCGTTATTCAAGTCAATTTCCTAATCTAAGGGATAATAAGGATGATAAACACCAATAATCTTCAATATAATAGAACTAGGAAGGGCCTACACTATGAAAATTATTGATATAGATTGTGATAATAAAATAATATTTATCCACCACTTTATTGTTGTGTATTTATTGTTGTATTTTGATTCATGGTAGTCTAGTATATATTGGATTCATTATAAGAGAATCATATCACAAACCAAAATGATTTGATTTCATCATATGAAATATTTTATGATTATTGTATAAAAAATTGATCCTTATGGGAATTTTATTCCAAAAAATATTATCCTAATTCATTTAGTGGAGATTGATTCTATATTATACATGGATTATATGAAATTATATAAATATAATGTAAACTGTCGAGATAGGGAAACCTCTCTTCACATCCTGAGTCATCCTTTAATTTTTTACAATTTTAAGGAGGAGTATGAATCACCTTTTTTATATTCTAACCATGTTTGGATATTATTTATATGTGAGAAAGCATATCTATCTCAAATTATTAAGACTAAGAAGATAATCATGCTTGAAGAATTACTATTGTGAGGGATTATACTAATGTATTCTGGAAAGAGTTTGTCTAGTGTTACTACTAATAGAGAGGTTGGGTTCTTAATCAAAATTATACTTGGATGTCAATCCATATAAAATAATCATTATATAATGGATACCATTGAGATGGAATAAATGAAGAATTAGTAATAAGAGAGTTTGGACAAGGGTTTTATATGCCTAAGTGCTTCTGCATGGGGTGCACCTATCCTCTTCATCAAGAAAAAGGATGGTTCAATGAGCCTCAAAATTGATTATCATGAGATAAAAAAAATCATGATAATCAACCAGTATCCCCCACCATGGATAAATTCCTTGTTCGATAAACTATGTATAGCCTAATATTTCTCTAAGGTGGACCATCGACTGGGTTATCACCAATTAAAATTAAATAAGGAAGATATTCTCAAGCATACCTTTTAAATGAGGTATGGAGACAATGATTTCATAGTAATTCCCTTAGGAATCACTAATTTTCCATTAATCATTATTGACTTAATGAATATAGTATTTGGATATTACCTCGAATTTTTTTGGTAGTCTACATATATGATATTTTGATATTCTCAAAGAGCAAGGATGAGTATGAGGAACATTTGAATATTGTGATAAAGAATCTTTGAAAGGATAAGATATATTAAATCATAGTAAATGTGTGTTCTATTTGGAGGAAGTATCTTTCCTAGGGTATGTTATCACTTTAAAATGGATATTTTTAGACACTTATATTAGGAACAATGTAATAAGAACGATTATCAAATTAAATATTTTTTTATTGTCAAGGAATTATTAATGAAGGATAAATCATCACACTTTGTTTTTGGTGAAAATTGGACTAAAAATAATTTTCATTGAATTATAATCACAATTATTAAGATATTCTATCAGATTTGGAAAACAAATTCTTGAAAAAAAGGCTTATCTTACTCACCTTGGGTCTGGAATGATGTTCTGATTAGAATGAGGAAGAGATCAGATTTAGTATGGATCCAATCAAAATTTGATGATGATTTGTTTTTTTATTTATCACAAATCATAAGTATATTGTAGAGATTATAATTCAAGATTTATGAAATAAATGGGAAGAAAAGGTGTTTCCAATCATAGTTGATCCAATCATATTCAAGACAATCAAATTCAGGCTAATTGTATTTAGGTCAATTGTATTTAGACGAAGTAGGAAATAAAAATGTTGCTGGAATAATGGGAAGTTACAACAATTTCCATTATATGTCAAGAAAATCTAAATATGATGTTCAACGTAATCAAAGTCATGAATTAATTTATTCTTAAAATAAAAATTTTGTAGAAAAAGGAAGATTACTGAAGTAAAAAATTTCCAGTATCAGATCACCAAGTTCAAATTTATTTGAAGTCTGAGAAGGTTGATCATATAAAAAGAAACTGAAGGTACTATTTTTCATTTAGACCAAAATCCAATATATTTAAATCTTCATAGAATTAATTTGAAAAGTTTTTAATTGGAAAATAAATATAAGTTAATTTCTTAAATTTCGTTGGTATTTCATTGAGAAAAGAAAGATGTTTTTGAAGTTGAAGCTACTGATACCAGTCCATTAGATTCAGTTTTCCATCATAATTATGTAAGCAAAATTGTTTTTGTTGTGAGTTTTTGGGACTAATGAAAAGGAAAAATAAGTAAAGTAGTTAGGGAGAAATACTGAAATAAATTTAGAGATCAATCAATAATATAATAAACTATTTCCATAAAGATGAATTGTTTGTTGTATTTCTTATAAGTGTGTTAAGGGAAAGAAGAAATATGATTTAATATCATGAATTTTATTTACATATAGGTAAAGAGACATTGTATTGAAGAATTTTTTGTCTTCATCATAATGAATAAATAAAAATGAGAATATTGGTTTTCCAATTGATATAGAGCAACCCAATGGGATGCTGTTTGTTCTGATTTTTTTGTAAGAGGGTTAATAAAATTGGAGTGATCAAATTCCCTCATCGTAATAAAGAAATTGTAATGGAAAATTAGAACCAGAATTGAAATGAAGTTTTCTCAGAATATTGTAGCTGTCTATTTCTTCATATATGAAAGTGGTATGGAGAATTGTAATGAATAAATTATAATGGGAAATCATAATAGAGAATCAAATCAGTCTGAAGTTTTTTCAAGAAGTCAGAAGTGATCTGAAGTTGTTAGAAGATTTGAGATGGTTTAACCAGAGTTGAGAAGCATTGATAAAGTCATAAATGCACCCAAAATTCATATACAATTTATGCTTTTGGAAAACTTAGTTGAGAGGGAAATATTTTCAGAATCCCTCCTAAACCACTTTTGGGCCAACTATAAAAGGAAAATGTACTTTTTACTTTTTGACATGGATGTACTATTGAGAAGAAGAGAGAGAAGCTCTGAATTTCTAGGGATAATAAGTTTCTGGATTGATATTTCTTGTAGAATTTAGCTGGATAGAAGAAGAAGAATATTGTATTCCACTGATCATCATATTAGGTAGAATTATTGGATCAGGAAATCAGATTTGGTTTTCCAGACTAAGTAAGAAGAAGTTCCAAATTGTTTTAATGGTATTCTAATAGATAATTATTGTCATATTGAGCAACCAGACTTGGGAATCAGTCTGGGAAATCGAGCTGAGTATCATTATGAAGTCTAGAATAAGTTCTTACCTATTGTTTGGTAGGGAAGTAAAGAATTTTTTTTGGATCTTATATTTGTGAAAGTTGATCCAGAATCACCATAACATTATTGTTATAAAAACTTTGTATTACATCTATATGATACATGAAGCACATGAATGGTTTTATTGAACATAGTGCTACATGAGTGTAAGTGCATATCCTACTCATTGTATTCCACACAATGGGATTGTTTTCTCATGAATTTTGTGGTATTTAATTGTTTCCAAACCATACCAAGGACGTAGCTACTCTTGTTGAGTAGTGAACCATTTAAATTATTTTGTTCTAGTGGATGTGTGTTTGTTTTATTTTTAAAAGATAAAAAAATATTTAACATGAGGCAAAGGTTTTTTCAAGAAGAAGAAAAATTAAAAGAAAAAATATCACTAATTCACCCCTCCCCCTCTCAATGATAAAACTATCTTGACTGGGAAATTACAAGTTATATCAGAGCTAAAGGTTCCCTTCATTGTATCTTTACTGAATTTTTGAAAGAGGTACTGTGATGAAGAATCTGAATTGGGTGAACAGTAAAGGAATTCATGTCTTCGATGGTCAGAACTATAATATCTTCAATGATAGAATGTTACCTTATCTTATGTCTCTTGGGTATGATGTTCATGAAGTTGAAACAAATGGTTTTACTCTTATTTATGATAAATTTCCTCTGACATCTATTGAGAAGACAAATCTTGGTAATGATTGAAGGGACAATAATTATTTACTCTCATCACTTTTGGAAAGTGAGTTTTTATGAGTAAAAGGTGTTTCCATTGCCAAAGGAATCTAGGATAAAATGAAAAATATATATGTAGGCAATACCAAATTTAATAAGGAAGAATTGAAAACCTAGATATTTAAGTATGAAGATCGCAAGATGGGAGAATATGAATCTATTAGTGAATTTTTTACTAGATTAAATGAAATTGTCAGTACTATTCAGTGTCTTGGTGAAAAGTTATAAGATTATACTATTGTTAAAAAGATATTGGGAATTATTCCTAATATGTTTGATGCTAAAGTTTCTTCATTTGAAGATAGATATATTGAAAAATTATCTATGGATTATTTGTATAGAAATATCATAACTTATGATGTAAGAAGAGAAAAAGCTATGAAACGAAAAGAAAAAGTTGATTCAGAAATGTCTTTCAAACCTCCGAAGAAATAAAATTAAAAGAAGATTCTTATTGAATAAGAAGTTGGTTATTCTAATTCTAAAAATAAGGTATGTAAATATCTTGATGAATTTTTATCCTTATTTTCTAAAAATGTGAGAATAGGTATATGTAAATATAAGGGAAACTTCCCTTTATTTTTTTTGATTGTGGAGTTGTTGGGAAAATTTCATCTGATTTTTTGTAAAGAAATAAATAATAGGATAGTGATGAAGATAAAATAAGGCCAAGAAGATTTTAGAAGAAATAAGGTGATAAGGATAAATCCTATTCCAAACGGAAAGATAAAAAATTCTTGAAATTTTAAGAAAGAAGTTTCTTATTTAAACATGAAGAAGAAGATGATAGTAAAGTTGAATCTTAAAAATCTACTAAGCATGTTGGTGAGAATAATTTTATGACAAAATTGAGTAATTAAGAGTTCATAAGAAGAATTTATGAAGATGAATAAACTCATTTAAAATTCCATCTTAAATAATAATTAAAATAATGTATGAGGAAGATTGGGAGGCTTGAAAAAGAAATCAGGAAGCTGAAAAATAAAATTTATTTAATAAATAGTCAAGAAGGGTTCATTGATGAGAAATTAAATTTAGTAAAAGAGATTGAATATTTGAAGAAATATCTTGAGAAATAAAATAATTGTAATGAACATCTAGAAGTTAAATTGAAGGAAAAAATAATAAGAGTTTTAATTTTTCCAAAAAAACTTTCAAAAGTTGAATAGAGAGGTACAAGTTTCAAAAAAATACATCTTAGAAGTTGGTGAAAGTTATAATACAGGTAAACCTAGTAAGGATAAAAAAAGTTCCCTTTAAAGGTTTATAAGAAATTTAAAATTGTTTTTGAGAATAAGAATGATGGGAAAGTTATATATGTAGCCATGACCAACAAATTCATGAAGTCGGAAGTTTCTAAAAATTATGAATCTAAACAAGTTTCTATTACTTCTATTTCTTAAAGGTTAAAAGTAAAACTAAGCTGAAAAAGAATATTCTAGTTGATAAAAAAATTGTTGGTGGTCAACAAAGTTTTTATAAGAAATATAAGAAGGTTACTGAGAAACATGGTTTACAAATCTGGTCAATATAGATGTTTCAAAGGAAAATATATTTTCTATGGGTATTACTGATATTGTGGTGGATCTAGACACATGAAAAATATGTGTTGGCTCAACTAACAATATTAAAACTATTCCAAAACATTTTGTAAGGAAAATTTTGAGGGGGAGTCATTCCCTGCAAAGGAAGAAGTCTGGGAAGGATGTTATGAAGAAACCTGAGAAGGTTATTGTAAAAGTTTAAAATTGGTTCCAACTTCTAGAAACTATTATTGAAATTTGTGAACAACCTGGACATCTCACAAAATGATTTCTTATTTTTTTACTGATATAAAAATGTTTTTTAATTCTCAAAAGCTAGAGATGAAGAGATATAAAGGTAAAGAAAAAGGATCTTGTTGTAGAAACTGATATGAAAGTTATAAAAGGAGAAAAAAACTTAGAATATTAATAGTGAGTGTTCTTATCATATGTCATAATAATAAAAGTTTTTGAAGAATTTAAAATATTTGAAAGAAAAATAGTGACATTTGGAAAAGATGAATCTATAAGAATCAAAGGTGTTAGATCAAACTTCTTTGGAAAATAAAAGTTTCTGTCAAAGAAAGATTTTCATATTGGCAGACTGAAACGAAACAATCTAAGTTTTTTTTACAACTATGTGATGAAGGAAAAATGTTATTTTAAAAAAATATGGGTTTTTTCTTAATAGTGAGTAATATGGAAAGATATTTAACAGAGGATGACGTATGAAAGGGAACTTATTTCAAGTTAGTGAAAAAAATATTTTTAGATTGGCATTGTAGTAGAAAATCAGTTGTGGAATAAAATAACGGGACACATTTTTTAGACAAAAATGATAAAGTAATCATAGTGATAAAATGTCCTCGATATTCCTGATATATCAAGAATAATATATTGGTTTTTCACTATTTTTTAGAAGGGAAAAATTACTAACTCAATGCATAAGAAAGTTGTGATTTGTTGAAAATAACCCCTTGAAAGTATCCATTATGATATTTTTAGTCTAAGGAGAAAAAAAATACACAAATGTAGATAAGTATTTCATCACTTTAATTTATGAATTTACTCACATTACGTGTGTTATGTATGTGAAACATAAGTGAGATGCTCTGAGTACTTTTAACGGTTTTAGGAGGAATGTGGAGAAGGAATGTTATTATTTAGTGAAGAATTTTGGAACAAATAATGGTGGTGAAAATAAAAATGAATAATTTGAAATTTATCGTGAGAAGAATGGAATTAATTCCGAGTTCAGTTCATCATAAAATCCTCAACAAAATAGGTTTAATAAAAGAAGAATATATGTTTGGTGGAATTGGGGAGAACTATATTACATGAACACGATCTTTGTCATTACTTTTGGAGGCAATCCATGAGTACTATTGTGTATATATGATACCGATGTTTCTATATTCCAAGTTTACATATGAATCCATATGAAATGTTTTATGGAAAAACTCCATGTTTTAAACACTTAAGAGTTTTTCAAAGATCACGTATCATAAAAAATAAAGGTGGAAAACTTGATAAATTAGAGCAGATAGGTGAAGATGGAATTTTTCTTGGGTATACTCTAGAATAAAGTGTATATATATGTTTCAATAAATAAATAGGAGTAATAATAGATTATGTTGTTGTGAAATTTATTTAAACATTTGAGGAAGATAAACAAACTCTGGATAGTAAATAATTTAAGCAGGATAACAAAATTTTTGTTAACAATTTTGTTAAGGATACTGACAGTGGTAATCCTACTCAAGAATAAGAATCAAACTTAGTTATTTCAAGTGATGATAATGAAACTCAAAAATTTCATCCTAGGATAATGAATAAAGTGTAGGTTCTGAACATTATTGGTGATCAACATCAGAAGGTTCAAAAAAGAAGAACATCAAAAGTTACCACACACACTTCTTTGTATTCAAAAGTCAAGTTGAATGATGTGACTAAATATTTTGAGCATCTGGAATGGGTACAAGCTACAAATGAAGATATAAAAAAAATAAAAAAGATTGATACTTGGGAACTTGTACCCAATATGGATAACAAAAAGGTTATTGGAACAACATGGGTTTTCCAGAACAAGATGAATGAATAAGGTAAGGTGATAAGAAACAAGGAAATATTTGTGTGAAAAGGTCATTTAAAAATTGAAGGTATGGATTTTGATGACAATTTTTATCTATTTTAAAGGTTATAAACAACCATAATATTTCTTTCTATTCATTCAAAAAAAAGTTACAAATATTTTCAACGGGATGAGGAGTCTTCATTTTTGAATGGGTATCTTGATAAGGAAGTTTACATTGAACATACTTGTGGATTTGTTGTTGGGAAAGAAGATAGTTATATGTGTAAGATAAAGAAAGACTTGTATGGTCTAAAATAAACTCTGAGATCATGGTATTCCAAATTGGATACTTTCTTGATGAAGATGAATTTTAAGAAAGAAAGAGTTGATATAAATCTTTACATAAAGAAAAACCAGGAGTTTTCCCTCATCATAATTTTTAATGTTGATGAAATTATTTTTGCTGGGAATGATGGAATAATTTTTGAAAGATTTACTTAGGAAATCAAAAAGTTGTTTGAAATTTCCATGATAAAGGAAATGAAATACATTCTTGGTTTAAAAATTTTATAATAGAAGAAACACATTTTCCTCTCTCAAGAAAAGAATGACAAGGAACTTCTCAAGAAGTTTGACATGGAAAACTCAAAACCATTTTCCTCACTGATTTCAGTGGGAACCAAGTTGAGTAAATATGGATAAGGTAAACAAGTTGATTAGAAATAGTTTTGAAATATGATCAAAAGTTTGTTATATTTGACAACCTTAAGACCTGATGTTGTTTGTTCTATTACCTTATGTGAAATATTTTAGATTGCTCCTCAATAATCAGATTTAATTTCTAGAAAATTAATTCTAATATATATAAAAGGAATAAAAAATTTCTAAATAGGTGCGATAGATCATAAATTATTGGATTGTTTCAGTATTAAGATACTTCTTGGGAAGAAAATTTTGATGGCAAAAGATCAACATCTATTAGAGTTTTATTTCTAGGAAAAATTTGGGTTAGTTGGTATAAAAAGGAAAAAAATTCAATAACTCATAATAAGGATAAAGTTGATTATTTTTATACTACTCAATCCTCTACCCAACTTATGTGGATGAAGACATAGTTATAATATTTACTTATTAAAGTGAAGTTAACCTTTCTCTTGGGTTGTGATAGTCAAAGTGAGATCAACGTTACCAGAAATATGGTACGACATTATCGTTCAAAACATATTGATATTAAATATCATTTCATCAAAAAGAATATGGAGAAGAATGAATTGAATCTAGAGTTTGTTCCTAAATCATAATAATTTGCTGAGATTTTTACAAAACCATTACTGAATGATGATTTTTCAAAATTGATGTTGAAAATGGTAGTCCAACTTATTTCTCATCAAGGATGAGGTATGTTTTTGGGCCCCACATATCATCTTGTATTTGGATAGTGTTGTAAAATGGGGATAATTAATTTATAAATCTATCCATTAAATATGAACTAAAACTTTCAAGGAAGCATGTATAAAGGAGGACTTGTGGGTAAGATATGAATCCATCATGTAAGTGTGTGAACTATTATAATTATTTTTTAGAGTGGTTTTAGGAAACAATTTTTTTTCCTAAGAAAGTGGAAGAAGAAAATGAAATAGGTGGAGATAGCTGAAGAGGTTTCAGGAGTCACTACTTTTGGACAACATAGTTTTTCTGTAAATATTTTTTGTTCCCTATAAAGAGTTACCTCATGTAGGCTTAGATTTTTTGATAAAAAATTCATATCTTGAGGTTACAATATTTAGTGATATATTAATAATAGTTTACAAAAAAATTCAAAGGGGGATATTGTTTGGACCAAGCTGATAAAAAATATTATTGTATTCAAGAATTTTCTTTTGTTTTTAAGGAATTATCAATGAAGGATAAATCAACTCACTTTGTTTTTAGAGAAAATCAAACTGATCATCATATTCAGAGAACCTAACTTATAATGCATAAGAAATTCCATTGGATTTGGAAGAAGTTTTTTCAAGAATAAAAGGCACATTGAACTCACCTTGGGTCTGGAATATTATTTTGATCGTAACAAGGAAGATAAGATTTAGAATGGATTTGATAGAAATATAATGATGATATTATTATTTTTTATTTCTTAGAAATCATAATTATGTTTTAAAACTTATGATTAAATATTGATTCAATAAAGGGGGTGAAAAGGTGCTATAAATCATAGTCAGACCAATTTTATTCAGTCCATTCATATTCAAGACAATCATATTCAAGACAATCATATTCAGGCTGAGTAGGAACAAAAGATGTTGCTGGAAGAATGAAAATTTATAATACATTCCATTATAAGTAAAACGATGATAAATCAGATGTTAAATGTAATCAAAGTCACAAAGGAAGTGATGATTATAAGAAAAATTTAATTGAAGAAGTAATATTGATGAATTAAAAGTTTTTTAATCTCAAATCATCAGATTTAGATTTATTTGATGACTAAAAAGGTTGATTATATTAAGAGAAACTGAAGGTTCTAGTTTTCAGTCATAAAAAAATCTAAAATATTTAAATATTCTAATAAAGAAGAAGATGATTTTTTTAATTATAAAATAAAAATAAGTTATGTGATGAAAGTTCATTGGTATCATATTCAAGAAATAAATAATTTTCTGAAGTCAAAACTACCAATACCAGTCTATCATATTTAGTATGAAAATTTAATCATCAAAGGTGGAATTATTTTCCTTGGGAGTTTTAGGACTAATAAAAAAGAAAAATAAGTAAATTAGTTTTATTCCAATGAAAAAAAGTCAACGATCAATCAACAATGTAGTCAACCATTTAAAATAAGATGAATTATTAGTTGTATTTCTTACAAGTGGTTCAAGACAAAGAAGAAATCATATTTGATTTCAAGAATTTTATTTACATATTGGTCAAGATTGTAACGCCCCGACCCCAGTTACCCAGAGTCGGTGCATTACTTCGTAACATTGGCATGATCACAAAAGATCAAGTCTCGAAAGACCGATTAGTTTAGTAGCCTTGGAAACACTAGATACATTCATAAGTCTTTCATTACATCAAAAATTAAACAAACTACAATAACATGGTATTCATAGTCCACACTCATATCCTCTTCTGACTATCCCTGCAGGACATTCCTAAAATACTTCTTCACATCCTGGAAAATATTAAAACATTGAAAGGGGTGAGCTCAGATTCTCAGTAAGGATAACAATATTGCGGAAGCTTTCATAAATAAACATTAACATTTAAGGCAATGTATAACTAAAAAAAAGCCTTTTAAACTTGAACTTCAACATAATATGGCAAAAGTAAAATGAGATAATTCCATATACTTCTTCACATGGATATTCTACTGGTCGAATAATCACATGCAATATCAACAACCACTTTCATAATGATGGAATGCATAATGCCAGACTATCATAACCACGTAGCCAAGGCCTCGTGCCAAGACCACAAATAAGATTTTGTCAAGGCCTCGTGCCAAGACACTAGTTTGTCTCATGAGACATGCCGATGCATCGAGGAGCTGTAGCGGGCTCCACCCGTCACTTATTAAGTCCAATGCATTCCTCATATGAATAGGTTTAAACACATCATAAACCATAACATAATCGTATCACATAAAACATGCATAAAGGAAACATAACATTTCCACATTTCAATCACAAGATATCAATACAACACATTGATATAATAAAAATGCTTTCAAAACCAATTTCAATACCAAAATAAAAGAAAGTTAAAACTTTGTATTTATTTTTCATTAAAAACGATGGCTTGTAGAGGAAGCCGAAACTCAAATAATGGTCATGACGGCGAAGAAGTCGTTGTCGCCGCATAAGTACGGAAAGAAAAACATCCCCCTTTTGTCATTTAGTAAAACGCTTCGTATAAAAAAGATTCCTTTTGAAATAACATAAAAGTCAAAGGGGTTTATAAACCGTATAAAAGAAAGTTGTGTATAAAATCAAATATGCCTCAATGAAAGGGGATTGAGACGAAGTCCTTAAAAAAATCATTTTTTTAAATAAAGTACATCTATAATGTGTATTCACTATAAGTACACATAAATAATGTACAAATACAAGATAGGACATAATAATATCATGACATAATTTGAAAGTAGGAGATTAACCCAAAGAATAGAAATTGGGTTAAGAAGTTCCCTTACCTCGTGTCTGACTTGACTCAACCGTTATTTAAACTCCTGAATAATAAACTAGAGTTAATATATACCTTATTAAGAACCATTTTCAATTTCATTATCCTTATTATATCACTTATTACAATGATATGAACATTATGTAATTATTTAAGTTAATAATGGTCGTTTTGTCAATCTTTGGTACTTGAGTCAACAATAAACTTCTTATAATTACAAGTTGTTTATGTGGTAGAATATCCATTATCTCCAGAATTATATTCATGATTTATATGTCATATATATCTCATATATCCAGTATATACATTCATTTATAATATTACGTAACATTTAGAGGTAAGAAATGAAATGCACCGTTCATGGAGACGGTAAGCCGTACGTACGCATGAACGCTACTTTCATTTCAATTTCATATTTAATGGAACGAAATCATAATGATATAAATGTATAATATAATTCCAGTATAATATAGTGTATAATAACATTTACTCCATCCTTTATACATCCCACATATGGCATTAACGATTCAAATCACTTTGAGGGGGCGGTAGTCCGCACTTCCTAAAATGAAATTATCGCGTTTTACCCATAATGGAAATAATAAAGTATGACATAAATGAGAAATACAGAAGCATAAGTAAAACATAAACATATTATATATCATATATAAAAATAGTGACATCTTAATGGACACCTTTTAAGGGGTTATATGAGTGTTGAACAATCATCGTTTCGTGAGGCAGAAATTCTCCATCCACAGAAACCGTATGTTCTTTAACCATTAGATGTAGGTGTGTGTAAATGTAGCTCGAATACTTCTTATAAAAACATCCTAGTATATTTAGGATACTGGTGTTGTTACAAAATAAATGAATAAAAAGAGTTTAGGGGGTTGGAGAAGAAAAATAAAACAAAACAACATTAGAGAAGACATTACCTCAAAATCGGGTAACTCTTTTTGATTTGAGCCAAAGGATTCCTTGGGAAGAGTTATGCCCAAAGTGAGGATTCTAGGAGTAATAGGGGGAAGTTGGGAGAGTATTTGGGCAGAGGTTGACCGAGCCAAATGACTTGAAAGTGTAAATGAGGTGGGAGAGGTGGGGGCCTTTTATAAGTGGAGAGGAGGGGCACTCTTGGAAAGTAAAGAAAAGTCACTTTATTATAAAATGAGTTTCGGATTTTAGAGGTCCCAAACTTATATAATTCGAGGATAAGATGATACGGGTTCGAAATATACTCATCCAATAGGTTTTTGACAAGTGTACGATTTGGATTTTACATTATCTTTTCATTTTATTTAAATCGTTAAATAATGAGGTCATCGCTGCATCATCATGATGTCATAATTAATTTAATTTATTTAATGTCTAAAAATTATAAAAAAAATACTATGATGTAGGAAATCTTTTTAGCTTTCTAATGAATATTTATAATCGAAATTTTGACTTTTTTAACCCCACTTAAAAACTGTTATAGTAAAACAACTCATGTTTGTGTCAATTTAATTTTAACATTAAATAAATATATATTAATATCATTTTCCAACCAAAGTGGCTCCATGGGGTCCCCAAGTTGACCCATGGGTTGTCTTGGTCGGACATGACTCATTCAATAGGAGTAGGACAAGTGTCAAGCTCATATTATATTATTAAAACATTGTTTTTACATTAAACTACACTAATTACCTTTAATCGCGATTAAGAACTTAAAAGTTACTATTCACCAAAAAATTATTTTAATCTCATTGAACCACATTTTACTTCTTAATAACAACCATGTATGTCGGATTTTTGAAAATCAAATCACAGAAGTGGTAATATTTCATTTAAACGAAAAATCAGTTATTTAACTACCACTTAGTGGTTTCACTATTCATCAAAAATTGAAGTTTTTCAGAACAATGCCAAAATTTCACCCTAAGCTATAATTGATATTCCGAATTCAAAAATGATGTCTATTTTAAAAAATTCCAAACATATAAGTTGCATTAATTAATTTTATAATTAATTCCCGCTGTCACAACAAATAGCGTGTTTTTAAGAAACAATTTATATCAAAAGATTGACAATTGTTTATGTCCAATTTCAATGTTAAATTAATTCTAATGACCACCATTGGATAAAATGGTAAAAATATATTCTAATTATACTTTAAAACCACTAAATAGTATAATTTATCACTATAAATTATTTTGATTAAAAAAGTTGTTTTTAAGTAATTTTCACTATTCATAAAAAATTGGAAGTTCTTAGAAAATTACAAAAAATTCAACTTTGGATAATTTGGATATTACGAATAAAAAAATGAAGCCCATTTTGAAATATAAAATTTCTATAATTTTAAAAAGTGGTTATTACTATTCATAACGGCTACTTTGATTAGTCGCGGTGTTTTAGAACTCGAAGTTGCGTACAATGCAAGCTATTGCATTATTGAATGAGAAGCATATCGTGGAAGCTCGGGGTGTTACAAAGATACATCGTATTAAATAATATACTATCATCATCATAATTAAGAAATCATAATGAACATATTGGTTTTCCAATTGATATAGAGCAATGTAATGGGATTTTATCAGTTTTGATTTGTTTTCAAGAGGGTCAAGAAAATCAGAGTGATCAAATTTACTCATCATGATGAAGAAATCGTAATGTAAAATTGGAATTAGAATTGGAATAAAGTTTTCTAGGAAGATTGAATCTGTTTATTTATTTATATATTAAAGTATTATAGAGAATCAAAATGAAGAAACCATATTGGGAAATCATAATGGAGAATAATAATCGTACTGATGTTTTTTAAAGAATTTAGAAGTGATTTAAATTTTTTAGAATATTTGAGAAGTTTATAGAAGAGTTGAGAAGCATTTGAAAAGTCATAAATTCATCCAAATTTCATGGAGAATTTATGTTTTTGAAAAATTTTCTTTAAAGAGAAACATTTTTAGAATACTACAAAGACCACTTTTGGGTTGACTATAAAAGGTAAAATTACTTTGTACTATCTGACACATATGTACTACTGAGAAGTATAGATAAAAGCTCTAAATTTATAGGGAGAATAAGTTTCTGGATTGATCTTTCTTGAAGAAGTTAGATGGAAAAAATAAGAGGAAGATCATATTTATATGACCATCATATCAGGCTAAATTATCAGATTGGGAAATCAAATTTGGTTTTTCAGACTGAGGAAGAAGATGTTTAGAATTGTTTTAGTGGTATTATGATATAGCAGTATTATCATATTGAGTAATAATACTTGGTAATCACACTAGGTATCATTAAAAATTCGAGAGGAAGTTCTTATCTACTACTGGGTAAGGAAGTGAAGAATTGTCTTTAAATATTATATTTCTAAAAGTTGATCAAGAAGCACCGTAACATTTTTGTTACAGAAAATATGTATTAAATATTCATGCTACTTAAAGCACATGCACTATTTTATTGAATATAGTTTTACACACATGTAAGGGTATATCCTACTCATTTTATTTCACACAAAAGGATTGTTTTCTATTATATTATTTCCAAACCATAACAAGGATGTATCTACTATTATTGATTAGTGAACCTAGTAAATTCTTATGTTCTTGTGGATGCGTTTTTTTCTTATTTCCAGTTGAGAAATAAATCTTTAACAAGAGGAAAATGTTGTTTGAAGAATAAGTAAACTTAAAATAAAAATATACCCTTGATTCACCCCTCCCCCTCTCAATGATACATCTATCTTGATCGGGAAATTACACCTTCTAAGATAATGGAAATTGAGGTGTGGACCAAACCAACAACTGTTATAGAGATCCTTAGATTCCTTCTATTAGCTGGTTATTACTGATGATTTTTGTGAAACTTGTCATGATTGTAAAAAATTCTAACCAAGTTGACTGGAAGGGAATGGAGTTTTTATTGACTAATGAATGTAAAGGGAACTTTAAGGAATTGAAAATGTGGATTACCACATCACCAGTTCTCACACTACGCTCAATTGGGGAAATTTTTGTGGTATAAAAAAAAGCCTCAAAGAATTTGTTAGGCCATGTACTGATGAAAAATGAAAAAGCGATAACTTATGCCAACAGGTAGTTGAAAGTTCATGAGAAAAAATATCCAACACAAGATATGGAGTTGGATTCCATGATTTTCACATTGAAAATATGGCATCATTATTTATATGGATAGAATTGTTAAATATGTATGGATCGTAAGAGACACAAGTATATATTCACATAGTAGGAGGTAATATGTGCCAGTGAAGATGATTGGATATAAGAAAGGAATCTGACCACTAAATACACTACCATCATGGAAAATTAAATAATGTGGCATATGATCTAAGTAGAAAGGATCATGTGACCTTATCAATGATGATAATTGATAATGATCCAATCCTCTTAAACTTTTAGAGGATGAACATGGGAATCATAAAGGAAGTAACATCATTATTCATTTATTAAAATTATTTCCCAACCATCCATTATAGAGAAAATAAAGATACTCAAAGATATGAAATGGGAATATAGAGAATGGTGGAAGCTATAATAAAAGGGAAATCCTTAGTGTTTAAAATTGAAAAATAATGAGTTGTAAGATTTGGGTCATGAATATGTGTAATAGAAAATCCTAAGAAAAAAATGAGCTGTTGAATGATGCACATAACTCGACCTTATCAACCACCAAGGGTGCATGCAGATATTTCAAGATCTCTGAGAGAACTATTAGTGGGAAAACATGAATAAGGTGATCATAGAATATACATCAAAATTCTTTGTATGATAGTAGATGAAGTCTGAAATTAAAATGTCTAAGGTGATGATGAAACTATTACCCACACCTACACGAAAATGGGAAATATCACCGACGTATTTGTCACTGGTCTACTGAATACATAAAGAGAAAATAATTATATATGGCTTGTGGTGGATCATATTACATAGACTGCTTACTTTATTATAATTTTATAGGGCTTCTGACTCGATCAAATTTCAAGGATATACATTAGAGAAGCAGTGAGGCTTTATAGAACACCATTATCGATTATATGTGACTGAGATCCAAAATTTACCTCCAAGTTCTAGAAGAGTCTCCAATATACTCTAAAAACTTTGTTGAAATTTAGTATGAATTATCACCCCCAAACTAATGGATAATATGATAAAACTATCCAAACACTTGAAGAAATGTTAAAAACATGTTTGATGAACTTCAAAGAAGCATGGGATCAATATATTCCTTTATCCGACTTCCTATAAAATAATTGTTTCTACTTAAGAATAAAAATATATCTATATAAATCCCTTTATGTGAAGAGACATAGAACACCTTCATTTTGAGATAAAGTCGGTGAATTAATATTCTTAGTCTTGAAATGGTCAAGGTAATAGTAGAAAAGGCCAAGAACATTTAAAAAACCATCAGGGCTGCTCAAAGTTGATAAAAGATCTATATTGAAAATCATCAATGAGACCTGGAGTTTGAGGTTGGAAATAAATTATTATTTTGTATATCTCCATAGAATAGAGACATGAGATTTGGGAATAAGGTTAAGTTAAGTCCTAGGTACATCGACCCCTTTGGGATTCTTGATCAAATCAGAGTTATGACCTATCGTCTACACACCCACCATTCCTTTCTCAAGTACATGACATATTCCATGTATCCATCCTAATGAAGTATATATTAGATCCATAATATGTACTAAATTCATAGGTGGTATAGATATAAATTTATCTCTCTTATGAGGAGAAACCAGGGAAAATCCTAGACTATAGAGATAAAGTTATACAAAAAAAACAACTCACCTAGTCAAACTACTATAGTGAAACCATAAGTATGAGGTGGTGAAATGGGAACTAGAGGAATCCATGAAGCAGAATTACCCTCACCTATTTTCACATGAGTATGTAAAACAAAAATTTTAGGGTGAAATTTCTTAATTGGGTAATAATGTAACAACCCAGAATTTTACCAATGGAAATTTCCATTCTGAATATATAATTATGTCATATTTAGTAATATAATATTATAATGCACATGCACTACATAATGAAACCAAATGCAGCTTAATATTACATTTATAGATAAAAATTTTCCATAAAAATTGGAAGTATTATCAAGTGAAAAAAATAGAAAACAAGATAACTAAAATATGAAAATTTAGATATGCTCAATCCACCAGAATAATCACACTCATGAACAACACTGCCGAAATGAAGAAGAATTTTAGTAATCCGATATGAATTTTGAAAATTAATATATATATATATATAATGTTGAGAATAAAATATAATTAAAGGAATAATGAATGAAATATGAGATATTTATAGGAAGTAGGGATTCCATATGACCATTACAAATCTGACCATTGGAACATTAATCTGACTATTGGAATAGTAACATGACTTTTGGAATAGAAATATGATCATTAGGAATTGTAACCTAATGATTAGAATAATTTACTCACCTAAGGATGTGTAAAAGAATATTTAGGTATCTTATAAATGGAAAATATGTTATATTTATATCATAGTACAAGTAAATAAATGTTTTAAAAATGTTAAATTAATAGTTTATAATTTTATAAAACACAGATGTTTTAGTTACACTTTTATAATAAATATACATATTTAAGATAAATATTATTTGAATTAAATTTATTTATAAATAAATATTAATTTTTTATTATAATGATAATATAATTTTATGAGACCATAAGAAATTTTTAAAGGGTTAGAAAATCAATTATAATATTAAGATTAATATTTTTCAATTAAATTATGATTTTATTTAAAAATTAAATTTATCACATTTAAAAAAGTATTTCATAAATGAATTTTATTTTTGGAATATACACATAAAAAAATGGTTAGGGTGATTTTTTGATATTTTTCTAAGGTAGTTGAATATTTTGTGAATAGTGAAATAAGGTAAAATACATTATTTAACATTATAAGCTAAATACATGAATTTTTGAGTCATGGATGATGTAAGAATCAATTAGTTCAAAATAAATTGAACAATTTATTGTATATCATCACAAGAATCAATAATAATGATAGTATTGAACCAAAATAATAAACTTATGATTATAATATTAAAAAACACCCCTCCCCCTTATAAATACTACCCCTTCTCCTCAAACCTTATAAGCCTTAGAGATTGGCTAATTTATAGAAAATTACCTTCTGAAACCTCTCATATATATATTATTTCTATTGACCTCACAAAATTTTTATTCCAAATGCTTTAAGGAGGTTTACTAGGAGATGACATTCTAGAGGTAAAATCCTCAAACTTTCTCTTTAAAAGTTCTTTTATTCTTCAACATTCTCCTTTAATTCCGCATCCAACAAAAAATAATGAATCCAGTATTATATATATACTATATTTTTATTTTTATATTTTTATATCTATCTTATATGTAACGCCCTGACCCCAGTTACCCAGAGTCGGTGCAATATTTTAATACATTGACATGATTACAAGGAATCAAGTCCCGAAGGACCGGTCAGTTTAGCAGTCTTGGAAAATAGATTACATACATGAATGTTACATTACACTTCATAACATACCAAACAACATAAATAGTCCTTCAATAAAGCCATTAATTATTTGGCTTAACCCTGCATATCAATCAGAATTCACTTCTTGGAATCCTGGGAAAAATAAAACATAGAAAGGGGTGAGATCAGATGCTCAATAAGGATAACAATACAGTGAAAACTTTCATAAATAATCATAAACATTTAAGACAATGTATAACTAAAACAAAAGCCTTTTAAACTTGAACTTAAGCATAATATGGAAAAGATAAAATGAAATAATGCCATTTACTTATTCACATGGATATTATACTAGTCGAATAATCACATGGAATATAAATAACCACTTTCATAATGATAGAATGCAAAATACCAAACTTTAATTTCTGTGTCAAGGCCTCGTGCCAAAACCTAAGGGATAACTGTAACCAGAACCCAACCCGGAGAGCCTCTGTAACTGGACTCCAACCCAAAGTGCCTCTAATAACCGGACACCAACCCGAAGTGCCTCTAATAACTGGACACCAACCCAGAGGTTCTGCTGTAACCGGACCCCAACCCAGAACATACTAGTCCAACACATTTATCTTAAGAAGAGGATGAAATATAACATAAACATTCATATTAAAACTAGCATAAAAAATGCCAAAACATTAATCATAAACCATTAATGGAAGAAAAATAACTCATCCATAGTCAAACATATCACAAAACCTTAAATATAATATGTAATATATGTATCATAATAAATCAACTTCAAACAAGTGTAAAATTAATCAAAGGATGTTGACATAGATGAAATCAAAACTATTTGAGAGAAAAATATCTTATTTTAAATTCAGTTAAAAGTAACATAATTATAAAAGAAAACATTTACTTTGAAAATATTCTTATAATCTTGTAAGGGAAGATTCAAAGATTTTATAATGGTGGAAAATAGCTGCATCCTCCGTATAAGTTAAAAAAAAGATATTCTTACCTTAATTTGTCAAAAAGGTTAAAAAGGTCCTTATTTGGAAAACAACGTAAAGATTCCTTTATAAACTTCTTATAAAAAGTTAAACAAGGGTACAGATGACTTTAACCCATATTCTGTAAAATAGTAATAATGTTTTGAAATACATTTTTAAGAAACATGGATGTGGATGATAAAGAGGTCCCAGTAGATAATTACGTATAAACAACCTCAGATAATGAAGAGATTGTGAAATAAACCCTTACCAATTTGGTAACTTACGAAACATACATCCCATAAAAGAAGTATCATAAAATTAATATGTAAATACACATATATTAAAGTGTATTACACAAGGAATACAATTATGGGCAGTACATACACCACACAAAATGTAATAGTGGCAATATGACATGAATCTCACGTGAATAAGGAGTGAGATGAAAACCCCTTACCTTGTACTTTTCCTTGATTGAGGGTAGGTTAAAATTCTGTATAATGGTGAAATAATCGTTATTAATTTATACAAGAATCATATAAATTAATATGATATCATATATGATCTTTTAACATTGCTTTGTTAATAATATCTTAGTATTATCGTCGTTTCGGGTGTTAACTTACTCGTTTTCTTTTATATGTTTTGTTACATAAGCCATGTTTGTTATGGATAGGTTGTATCTTATTCATATACAGAATGATACATAGTCCTTAAACATTATTTTTAATCATAAAATGAGAATTATTCTTGAATGGATACGACGGGGAATGAATCTCATCACGTTCGTGGAGACGGTAGTTCGTACGTACGCACGAGCAACAATATCACTCTTTTGATATTAAAATAATATATAATTGGATAGTATATCATATATAAAAAATAATTATCATGTTATATTTATTATTTACATGAATTACACATCATTATTATACCCATCCAAATAATAATGTTTTGAATAACAATTACACCACGACGTGGAGACGGTAAGCCGTACGTACGCACGTATGGTGACATGTCATTCAAAGGATGGATAGAATAATGAATATGGTTG
The DNA here is from genome assembly GCA_963277665.1 of Viscum album. Taxonomy (NCBI): domain Eukaryota; kingdom Viridiplantae; phylum Streptophyta; class Magnoliopsida; order Santalales; family Viscaceae; genus Viscum; species Viscum album. Next base: position 1,259,406,012 of record OY728132.1, on the reverse strand, counting down.
TAACATATTTATAATAAAATCTCATTATATAAAAGATACTGGAGTTATTATTTTATAATGGGAATATCAAAGAAATAAGAAGTTGAAGAAGAAAGGTACTTGAAAAAGGGTGGTGAAAATATTACCTCTTCTTTGGGTTATTCCTTTTGATTTGATCAAAAGGGCTCCTTAGGATGGCTTTCTGATCAAACTAAGGCCTCTAGGTTGAAGTTAGGGAAGTTGAGAGAGTATTTGGGCAGGGTTTTGTGGAACAAAAAGGCTTTTAAGGTGTGAAGAATTGGTTAGAATTTGGGTCCTTTTATAAGGGGGAGGAGGGTCTTTTTGGAGAAAACTTAAAGTATTAATTTATAATAAAATCATATTAGGTTTCTAATGGATCAAAAGTGGATTATTAAAAGTATAAGGTGGGTATGGGTCTAAATACTTTCAACAAATATATTTTAGACAGGTTTGGGTCATTATTTTAACCTGATATTTTAGTTTTAACTCTTAGTTAATTAGATTGACATTTACCATGTCACTTTGTATTTTTATATTATATAGTCAATAAACATACTATATAAATCCAAGAGACCACAAAGTGGTCCATTAATGATACACCTATCATGATATAAGTCTCTTGGCCAAACCTTATATTTTTATGAATTTAATATCAATTAATAATATAATATTTTTTTAAAAACTCTTTTATGTCAATTTTGACACTACTTAATAATTGATTTTTGTTAAAGTCTTAAAAACTTTATTAATTCAAAAAAAATTCATTTATGAAATAATAACATGTCATATTAACCAATAAAATTCGTGTATGTCATCAAAACTTTCAAATTATATTTATTTTAAGATTTATAATACAAATTATTTGATTCTTTCTTTAATAAGGAACATACTGTATCATTATTGTGTCATATATATTTTTAATTTTTCAATGTCTAAAAATTATAAATAATATACCATTATGTAGGAAATATTTTTAGATTTATAATTAATATTTATAATATAAAATATAAAATATATAACCCTATGTAAAAATTGTTTTTCTAAAAGATATAACCTTATGTCATTTTTGTATTTACTTTAACTTAATTAATATAAAGTGTCCCTGTCACCTACAAGTGGCTCCATGGGGTCCCAAAATCGACCCAAAGATGCCCATGGTCGGACATGTATCCAAAAATAAGGGTAAGAGACGTTTTAGGGTAATTAATTATTATTATAATATTATTTTTTATCCCTTATTTACCGGATTTACCTTTTAACCATGGTAAATAAAATATTTACCGAAGTAATTATTCAAAATGTCAAAAAATAAAAGTTACCTATTTACACAATTTGGACATCCTGATTCCAAATATGGAATCCATTTTCCAAATTCAAAACACAAAAGTGTCAGAAATTAATTTAAAATTAATTCCCATTGTCAAAACAAAAAGCGTGTTTTTAAGATATAATAACTATCAAAAGATTGATACTTGTTTATGTCTGGTTTAATTGTGAAATTATGTCCAATGACCAAAATTGTATTAAATGGTAAAAATATATTCTAAATATAATTTAAAACCACTCAAATTCATAATTTATCACTATTAATTATTTTGATTAAAAAAGTTGTTTTTAATTAAAATTTAGTAATTTTCACTATTCCTCAAAATATAAAAGTTATCCGAAAAGTACCAAAATTTCACCCTAAGATAAATTCGATATTATGAATCCAACAATGAAGTCCATTTTGAGATATAAAATTTATAAAATTTCAAAAAGTAGGTATTACTATTCATAACGGCTAGTTTGATTGGTTGTAGTGTGTGTTAGAACTTGAAGTTGCGTACAACACACACTACTGTATTATTCAAAGAGAAGCATACCATGGAAGCACGGGGTGTTACATTGTAAATTTTTGAGGTCCCCATTCTAAATAATAAATTTACTTTGTCAAATTGAATTTATAAGAGTTTAAAATATTGGATTTAAAAAGGGTTCACTATTAAAAGTTGGTAAAAGCACATTTTTTGAAAAATACTTCTTTTATCTAAAAATGAATCTATTCTTACATTATGTATAAGAAACTCATAATATGGATTCTAAAATTATAAGGATTATATAAAGTTCAAAATATAGTTAATACTATTCATAACCTCTTTCGAACGGCTTGTTTGGTAAGTCATGGTGCGCTTGAACTCAGTGTTGCGTATAGTGAAAGTTATTGAATTATTTTGAAGAAGTAACACACTATGAAATATTTGGGTGTTACATTATACCCTCCATTATTATGTTTCTGAAATGAAAACTTTTATTACAATATGGTTGGTTCACTGACTCCATGAACAACGTACTGAGTTTTTCTCCACCACCTTCAAGGCTGGTCATAAAAATATTATTATGGTTAAATAAGATGATAATAAGTAGAATTTAACTAATTTCAAGTTTTTTAATTTTTTAATTTTAATTTAATTAAATAAAAATAATTTATTTCCTGATGGTTGTTAAATCTACCTAAATGAACTAACTGAATAATGATAACATTTTTTCTAAAAGAATCATCCCTATATCAGAACACAAAAGGATATTTTAGTCCATTAAAATTTATGGAAATATATTAATACCATTTTATATAACTTCTAAATTTGTAGTCCCATTTTAAAAGAACCTCAATAATTATCCTTGCGTTATCCGACCTTTGAACTGTGAAATGAATGCTTTGAGAACAACAAAATTAAACATTATATCTCATTGAAATGATTATAAATGAACATAAAAAATATAATAAAAAAATATAGGCTTAAAGGGTTTTGAATTTAGTAATTTATTAATCTAATTTTATTATCTAGGATTTTAAGTGCAAGTTCAGAATAGATTCAGATATATGGTATGGGATCTCTCAAAACAACCCTTTTTTATTTTGGTTACAAACTTCTTATATCTAAATCACGTTTTCTATATATTTTATGTTATTTAATGATTCTAAATTATGTATATATATCTCTTAAATATGTACTTAGATTATTATATCTTTCTTTAATGGGATAATACATTCTACATGTGATTTTATCAAATGAAAATAATTTTTTTCCATGGGTAAATTTCATGTTTATTCCTTGAGGTTGATTTCCTTTTGTGGAACACATAAGCATGTACATGATATGATAGTTGAGCCCAAATATCACTCCAAAGAATTGGGTAATGTTTTTTTATTTTATGGTTTCATGTATCATATTAGGGAGTAAACCTAATCCATTATGGGTCTCTATCAACCATGTGATGTTGTCTCAGTAGTTTTCCTTCAATTATGTTTATGTCATGTTATATGTTGTTTCCACATTACTATGTTTCAATGATCTTAAGATTACATGTTTATTTTTGTTATGCCTCTATATGAATAACCACGAGCCTCATATTTTATGATATCATGTTATTCCTTCTAACTCACATGTTATTCTTTATTATATTGTTTATTACTTTACTAGGATTTATAAATCAACACTTTATTTTATGTATTCCCTAGGTTACCCTATATGGTTTTAGGAGATCAAATTTATTTAGAATATCACTATGGAGATTAAAATAATGATTTTTTTTATTTTCATGTTTTTGTTTTATATACCTAGTCTTCCAAATATAGTAGGAATTTTGATGCTTTGGTTTCATTTAATAAATATTTATGTTAAAAATCATGTAATATTATGTGTAAAAGTCTAGGTTCACTATAGAGTACATGCAATAAGAATATACAAGGAATTGAGTCTCATTTTAGGATACAAGGCTGATTATCTATAAGGATCGGCGACATGTATCTCAGAATACTTAAGGTATCGGTAAGATTATGTTAATCAGAATTCACAAGGCATCGAGTAAAAATGAATTCTCAAAATCGTCAAGGAATCGAGATATATTCAGGACACTAGGCTATCATGATCATACCCAAGACTCTTCTCTATCCTCTTTAATGTCATGATCCATGCATACTTCCCATCAAGGGATAACCATACCATGATAGCCATATGTTCTAGATAGAGAATCAATCCCACCCAAGGTATAGCCAACACACATATTAATGTAGAGCACAAAAGATAAGTATAACATAACATGTAATAATGAAGAAACAATATCAATAAATATAACATGTGACCATTAATCAAAATTGGTTTTATAAGCTATATAATCACACTCATGGAATCTAGCATCATTAAAGGGTCTCACAGCTATACACACAACCATATACTATCATAATAAAACACAATCAACATGCTATTTCAAAATACGTATCACATCAAGGAAAACAGACTGCATAAATAAACTGATCATGACATAAAATCATGAGTCATTACAACTACACATGTGATAAAAAACAAACACAATATATCAATCTATCTAAGCATACTCATATAATAAATCAAATCATAAGGTCTCATAGATCTAGGACCTATGTAACACAACAAAAAACCTCAAGGTGTCTAGATATTCTAAGCAAATCAAATGTGATCAAGCCTAATCCCTCAGTGGCTGATATCAAGCTGATGAAAAAGGGTCCAGCAGGTCCCTTAACAAATTTTCCAATTACATTAATAATGGTTGATTTAATTAATTAAGACTTAAGCCTCGTTAATTAATTAAGCCTTATTATTATTAAAAACTCATTATAAAAACCAGGGTTGTTCTCCCAATGGGGATAACCTCATACCACATGCTAATAATGTGCAAAAATACCAAAGGGTAGAGTACACATGGCAACTTTCCTCAAATAGAGTCAAATCCAAGACAACCAAATCCTAATGACTTTTCTAAGTCACCCAAGTCCATTCGAACTCTATCGATCACCACAAAGTTTTAACTTAAAACAATGAATTCAAAATAATTAATTATATCCAAACTAAAATTAATTAAATGAATATAATAAAAATCCAAAATGAAGGTGGAAGGAATAGTTTTTTGATGACTTTTTGGATGTCACTTCCTAACCAGAACCTCGAACAATTATCCATGGAAGCTTTATAATTCACTTACAATGTCCTTATAAGAAAAAGACCTATTATGGTAAAACAACAAAAAAGTTTAATAAATTAAATCATAACTTTTAGAAGAGAAAACCCAAAGAAATAACTTTGGAAAATATCCCTTTAATGGAATATGTTCATCAATTTGTAATATCCTCTCGCTATGCTGATCCAAAGTATCATCATCCACGAACAGATCCTTCAAGATCTAGTGGAATTTTAATTCGATTTATCTAATTGGAATCGAGACAAGATCAATAGATAAATGATATTTCATATATAATTTTTAATATTAATGGATCAAAAAGGCTAAGACTAACCAAAATGAATCCATCACAATAAAAAACACTTCAACCGGTAAAGGAATAAGATTAGAGGAGCTAACAGAGGCCAGAACCTCACATTCCCTTCCCAATTATCGTAATGGATTTGGTTGAATTAAAATTTGAGGTTTTAGTGTAATTCATTAAATTTAAATCCTCTATATAATTTAATAGGATCAGTTAACAACATTATACATGGTTTCACATTTTGAGTTTTTAGGAAAACAACCTTCTTTGGGACTGGACACTATGTATCACGGTGTGATAATATATATCACATTGTAATTTCTTAATCACTACCTCTTGACCCCATTTTCACTTCTTAAACCCTATTAAGCCTCCCCATGAATTCTACTCAAGATGTTAATACCCTTTTCACACTGTGAATGAGATGATATAACACTTTTCAACAGTTTTGGGTCCCTACACACTCCTCTAGTGGCCACCTGAACCCCTAGGTCATCATCTGAGCCTTGAACCCCATCCTAGAACACCCTTCTATGACATTCAAACACTTGGAATCTCATTCTGATTCCTAGTTCTCAATAAAAACCATTCAATAAAATAAAATCTCAAATTTCCCCAAAAAAATCTAATATGTAGTGATGTTGATCATTACAATTTCCCCACCATAGAGCTTCTCACCCTTGAGAAGTTTTGTTAGTAGATGAATCATACCTCCTGATCTATAAAAATCATCATCCACAAGAAGTTCTTTATGTTCTATCCCAAAACACAAACTCACCACCCCATGGATATGATCATAGCCAGAAGTCTATCATGCTATCATTATGCAACTCCAAAGATGAACACTATAAGACAAACCAAAATCTACCTATCATCCACACAAACCTCAAGATGATTCTTGCAACACCCATATCTACAAGTTCTCATAATGTGAACCACTATACTTTCTCAAAACCTATGTTGATGTCACCAAAAAACTCTATTTCCCAAGGAAAATTCCAAAACCATGGTGATCCCCACCATATGAATCACCAACTAAAAATTACAAACTAGTGGTTCACTAACCCAATAAGCATTATCCACATGAAGTTCTCAAAATGGATCTCCTCTACCATGTCCAACATTAATAAATAATTCCAGTTGGACCTCCTTAGCCAAATTTTCCCAAAATTCTTGATCACACCATTGATGCATCCTTAAAAGAAAGTTTTACCTCTAACCTGACATTTCCACTAAAAACCCCATAAAAAGAGTTCCAGTTGTACCATGCACTACAACACCAATTTATTATTATTTATAATAATTTTCCCCCCTAAAGGAAGATTTATATATTTTCATCACATGGTTCATCGCCTGGAATATGTGATGAAACTAGGTTTCACCCCCTCAACATGTAAGTATAAACATGGGTTAAAAGTATATACCAACACCTCATTCTTGATTCCAAACCAAGCCGACGAGTCTCACAGAACTACGTAACCCAAAGAAAGCAGAACTTTCCTAAAAGTAAATGTATAATTTTAACCACCATAGTCATTCCTGAAATGATGAGCTCAATGCAGTTAACTCCCATCACATTCAGGTTTACACAAAAAACCAATCTGTAATTTTATAGCTATCAGCCTACAAAGGTTCCCGACCTAAGCAACCGTCACCCATGAAGCCACTGATCATGAATAATTAATCCGTAGAGGCATTGTTAATTCAGTCCAACATACTTACTAAATTCTTAAATGACTCTAAAAATATTTATTTGGTTAGTTCATTAAACACTTGCACTAGACACAAGGATCTGAATCATTCATCAACACACTAATGATTCGACTCCCGCTTGGTATACACTAATTTTTACTAAGTCCAAAGGCCACATATAGTCACAATCTAACACTAGATCTAGATGAACATCATGCATTTAACATGCGAATATGTACACTCGGTCCACTACACATCGGTTTTCTAGATTCATCTAGATCATTAAAAGGACAATATTGCACATATAATGACCCATCCCATAAGAGTGGTCATTATAAGTGTGATAAGTTGATCCTCACAACCATAAGAGTCTCTTTATTATTTCTTGTATTGAAAACATCGATTTTCCTAGCCCAAAAATAGTCTTCAACAAACAATATGACTAAGTGTGACCATCCTATAAACCGATTTCCAAGAAAAAAACCATGCATTGATTATACCTGTATTTCTTAGAATGCAGTCCACTATATCCAAAGATCCATTCTAGATGTGCATAGAATTCTTTTGAATCCTAGGAATAAGTTACAACCTCTCTCTAAATGGATTTTCCCTCATACAAACTGATAAATAAACCATGAAATTTATATAGATGATAACCTCAGGTCGACCACACAAGGTTACCTCAATCCATTTTTGATATTGTATCCCACCATGGGGATATCTCCAATCATAGTAACCTTAAGGTTTCCATGACCCATGGGATTCTTTCCAAATGAGTCAATTGCTAACAACAAGGGTGTCCCTGAACCAAAAATGTCAGTGGTCCACCACCACCAACTTATTCAGGCTCATTTACATATCATGGATCATTCCCATTGATCAACTCATAGCCTTGCTTCATTTTTTCAACTGACTCCTTGTGAACCCTGACATGAATTCCCACACATAAAGGTTTTTATAAAAACGAATGATAACACCACTTGTTACTAAAATAGAGTGATCACCCCATGATTTAAAATACCCAAAGCCGGAATCACTCTCCTTTTCAGTTGTCTATAGACCACAAGGTTCCAAATTACCCAAATTAAGCTCCCACAGTACATCATTTCCAAAAAGGAAACTCCTTGATTTTGATTTTTACCATGCATCACCCATCTCACGGGTGTCAACTCAAGATGTTATAAATCTACCAAACTCCTAAAATACAACCTTTTAACTCAATTAATATTACTCAAGGTGATATATACTACCAATTTTGAAGACAAACTTCTAGAAATTCCTCTAGGTCTTTAAAATTTTACTCACATGGACCATAAATTTCTACTAATGAGAACTACCCCTCATCAATAAACTTTACTATCCCTTCATAATGAATATCTATACTCTGGAAACTATCAAGAAGAATAAGGAAAGTATTTTCATTAACTATAGTTGCATCAAGGACATAAGGTCTTACAAAAAACCCTCACAATGTCTCACTAGGGGTTAAAAACCATGTAATGTCATATAGAAACATCACCAAATGCATTCCTATATGGATTCACCCTTATAATAACCACATAGAGAGTCCATAGATACCATGTTCAATTAAACATCATAAAAATAGGTGCCATATTGATTAATACACATTGAATGTAGTTGAAACCTTAATTAGATGGACCTATTAAGTGGCTACTCAACAGAAGGTTATTAATAAGGAGATTAATGTATGATATATAATAAAAAAGCACACTGCACCACCTATACATAATATTATATCATCATCATTATTATCATCACTATTATCATAACCGCAATCATCATCTCCAAGTGCACCACATCATTGTATCACACGACCTTCTATCAAAATTATATATGTATATGATTATATAAAAATCACAAAAAAGTAGCATTTAAGTCCTGAAAAACATAAATGTTGAATATGATGCATGTAATGCCTCTTTTCAATATAGACAAGAGTCAAATACACATGAAATAAAATCCTAAAAATCTATATGTATCACATGAGGTGAAAATATATGATAAAAAAGAAACCCAAGAACATCAATACAATACCCTCATAACTAGGAATTCCCTTGAAAAAGGTGTTCATGATGTACTGGTCTAAGTTTCATCACATGATCCAACACATTATTATGTTGTATGTCTACTAACTTCCCAAAATTTGAAAACAAGAGAGACTATGCTGTGATACTATTTTTTAACATCCTGACCCAAATCACTGGGTCTGATCTAAAATGGCACATGATCGCAGGCATGCCTCCCCATATTCCAGAGGTTGCTGACTAGTAGTGAGAGTCTCGAGTTGAACCATGGAAAGAATACACCTTCAATAAAAATTCACAATAATAATAAATAACTCAATAGTTAAAAATTATACAATCATAGTAAATGGAACCAATAACATACCAACTATATGAATATATATGAAAACAAAAATCTAAAACCTCAGTATAAGGAAATGATCACCCCTAAGACTGACCACATATTCAAATAATGAAAGAGAAAATTACAAGAGGAACTGATCTCACTCTAATACACATATCATCCTAGTCTCTGTAATCATATAAAGCTATCCTGTTATATGATCAACTTGATCCATAGACCAACCTATACTTGCAAAAAGTGAGGGTTTATTAGGTACCTAAGTTCCATGGATTCTTGAGTAGGGTATGAGTACAACTCAGTATAAAACCACCAATTTAGTCAAGTATCTAACCATTAATATGCAGTGTACATGCATGTTATGAGCTCGGTAGAAATTAATAGACAAAACATAACTATTCACATATAACACAATCATCAAGCATCAACAATTATATTCCAACGGGTCATGCGCTTACTAAACTGGCATGAACCTCAGTCGTACCTTCTTCAACTAAATACCAGAAGGATAATCATAACATAATTCAATAAGTGGTTAAGGTTTATCCATAAGGTTGGTTTCATACCTCTTAGAATCCTCAAGTTTTAATGTCTAAGTTAGGACACAAGGCCGAGTAGTAAACAGGTACTCAGAATCCACAAGGAAATGAGTCTCATGACAGTACACAAGGCTAGATTTCCATAATGATTGGCTAAATGTCTCTCAAAATTATCATGGATTCGAGAAGATCATGTTTATCAGAATCCATAAGGAACTGAGTATAAACACATTCTCAGAATCATCAAGGAATTAGACTATGGTTAGAACACCAATCTACCATGCTTCTACCCCATTCATATGTTCTTCATCATAAATGTTTTGATCTATATGTACTTCCAATCAAATGACAACCATACCATGGCATTCCACCTATTCTAGATACAAAATAAATACTTCCAAAGGTATGAAAAAAACAAATAACACTGTAGATCACAAAATATAGGCACAAAATAGCATGTCATCATGAGGAAACAATTGCAATAAACATAACATGTGATCATTAATAAAAAATAATATTATAATCTACATAATAACACTCATGGAATCTAGCATCATTAAAGGTTCTCACGGCTGTGTACTTACCCACATGATATGAAAATCTAACATCGTCCAAAAACTATACCAAAATTAGCATCACATCAATGAAATAAGAATGCACAGATAAAAAAATAATGGAATATCATCCTAAATCATAACAAGTCCACATATTATAAAAAACATACACAATCTATCAAGCTATCTAAGAATACTAATAGAATAAATCAACTCACAAGGTCTCATGGATATAGTTATAAATTAACACAACAACAAAACTCAAAGTTTCTAGGTAGTCTAATGAACATATATGTGATCAAGACTTGAACATCAGCGGTCAGTATCAAGCTAATGCACAGGGGTTCACTAGGGCCCTTGTCACTTTGTACAATTAAATTAGGATTAGTTATATAGATTAATTAAGACTCTTGTCTTATTAATTAATTAAGCATTATTATTATTCATTACTCATTCTGAAAATCAGGGTTGTTTTCCCAAGGTGTCAAAACTCATACCACATTCCAATAATTCTCATAAATACTAAATGGTAGAGTAAATGATTCCATCTTCCTCAAATAGAGTCAACTCCAATCCAAAAAATTCCAATAACTTTTTCTGAGTCTCCCAAGTCCATTCAACCACCATCAATCACCACAAGGTTCTAACTCAAGACATTAAATTAAAAATAATTTAGTATAAAATTACTATAATTAATTAAATGAATACAATAAAACCCACAATGGGAGAGAAATTAATCATTACTAGAGGACTTACCAGATTTCACCACCTAGCTGACAGCTCAACCAACCATCAATAGAAGTCTCATAATTTGGTTCTGATTTCATTATGAGAAAAATAATTATCATACAATAAAACAAAAATAATATATTTAATAAGTTAAATCGGAACCTTTAGAATAAATAAACCTAATGTTGTACCTTTAGTGAATCTCCCTTTAAGGCATGTGTTCATCAACCTGGAATATCCTCCTCATATGTCAATCCAAAGATTCATTATTCTTAAAAAAACCCTTCATGATATGGTGGAATCTCCATCCAATTTATATAATACAAATCAATCAAAAAGATGAAGGATATTTTAGAGAGAATTAGGAAAATATACGTATAAAAAAGGCTAAGACTCTCCAAGAGGAATCCATAATAATGACTGACACTTTAATCAGTGAACGAATGAGATCAGAGGAGACCATAATGGCCAAAACCTCTCATTCTCATCCTAATTATCAAAAGGGATTTATGGGAATGAAAAGTGGTGTTTCTAGATCTCATAACATTAAATCCTCTATAAAACTTCCTAGGAGTAGTTCACGGTTTGAAACATTGTTTTAAATATTGATTTTTTTGGAAATCAACCTTCTCTGGTCCTAACCACCATGTATCATGACATGATAATATATATCACATCATAATTCCTTAGGAACTACCTCCAAACCCTATTTTAATATCTTAAACACTCTCAAGACACCCCGTGAATCATCCTCAGATTGTGAATACCCTATTCATGTTTTGAATGGGCTGTTGAAACACTTTTCAGTAGTGTAGGGTCCTTGAAAACTCCTCTAGTGTCCTCCTAAACCCCTGGATGATCACCTGATCCTTAAAACCTATCCCAAAACACCCTTTGGGAATTTTAAAACACTCAAAAACTCATGCCTATTACTGATATAAAAAATTTCCATTCAAGAAATGAATAGTTTAAACTTCATCAGAAAATTATAACATATAATGATGCATCCTATTACAATGCCAACCAATTCCCAGAACATCAAGGGAACTTACCATGGAATAGGCCAAGGTGTGAATGATAAGATTATAAAATTAATTCAACCAAACTTGAAGTTCTTATCAATGCAGTTCTTGGAAATTTTTTCATAAATTCAAATTTATCTAATGTTTTATTCGATTTTAAATCCTCAAACTATTTTATATATTCCATGTTTTATAAGAAAAATAATATTCCATGAACACACTAAGAACATGGTTATCAATAAAAACACCTATAAGAAATATTATAGCAATAAATATATATTAATAAATCCCCATTATGATTCATGGACATACCGTATTTAAAAATTTGACTATTATACATATGGTCGAATTTGATATAATCCTTTTTGTGGATTTGATTTCAAATTATAATGTAAAAATTTATTTCCATGAGAATTATATCATGATTTTTGATGAATATGTGGTGTTACTTGTCTTTATAAAAGAAACTTCATCATTTAAATCTTGCATGAATCCACCCCTAGTATCTATTATTAATGATATTATAGTAAAATAAAAATAGACACAACCTTTGGATGGGAAAGTTAACCCTAGTATAGAAGATATACTTATTGTGAAAGAATACGTTAATGTGTTTCCCAAAGAACTACCTAAACATACATCTAAGTGTGAAGTTGTGTTTTCAATTGAACTCTTTCCTGGAATGAAACTTATATTTAAGATTCCCAATAGAATAGACATAGTGGATCTAGTGTATTTAAAGAAACAATTATTGGAGTTATGTGATATGAGATTCATATGCCCAAGCCTTTTTTCTTGGGGAGTTACTATTCTATTTGTGAAAAAAATAATGATAGGATTATGAGGCTATGTATTTATTATAGGGAAATAAATGTCATTACCATAAAAAACAAGTATCAACTTCTTCATATAGGTGACTTGTTTGATCAACTTAAAGGATATCAATGTTTTTCAATGATTTATCTTCATTATGGGTATCATTAATTGAGAGTAATGAAGGTAGAAATTATAAATAACATATTTTATATAAGGTATGGAAATTATTAGTTTATAGTAATGTTTTTTTATTGACTAATGAACCCTATTTTGTTTATAGATATGATGAACATAGTGTTCAATAAATATCTTGAGAATTTATTTTTGGTATTTATTAATGATATCTTGGTGTAATCTAACATTTATTAAGATAATAAGAGTCATTTATGAATAAATTTTAAGAATAAAAAGATAAAAGGAGTTATATAGGAAATTTAGAAAATGTGAATTCTGGCATTAGGAAGTTCCTTTTCTTGGTTATATTGTCTCTAATGATAGAATATCAATTCCTTATTCAATGAAAAAGGTAGTCAAAGAATGGACTACATCGGTAAAAATAACTGAGGTATATAGATTCTATGGATTAATCAGTTAATATTGGTGATTTGTTCAAAATATTTTTTGATTAGAAAATTCATTAACCAAGTTTACATGTAAAGGGGTTAAGTTCTTATGGAAATATGAATGTCAATAAGGTTTTGAAGAACTAAATAGGAGGTTGATCAAAGTGCCAATGTTTACATTACAATCAGGAGGGGATGGATTTATGATATTAAGTGATGTATCAAATAAAGGACTTGGATTTTTCTATAAGTATAATGATAAAGTTATTACCTATTTATCATGTTAGTTAAATATTCATGAATAGAACTATCAAAACCATGATCATGAGTCTGTATCATAATTGTTTCCTTGAATATATGAAGGCGTTATCTCTATAGTGAAAATTTTGAGATATATATTGATCAAAATTTATTGAAATACATATTTTAAAATAAAGAGATCAATATGAGGAAATGTTTATGGAAAGAGTTAATTAAAGATTATGATATCTCAATACACTACCACCCTAAGAAGGCTAATAAGGTAGCTGGTTCATTGAGTAGGAAATATCATGCAGTTCTAACTAAGATGATGATTGATAAGTATTCTTTATTCAAGGAATTATTGAAGTTTGATATCGTAATTATTATGGAAGGGGAATCAGCACTCCTTTTCAAAATGATTATAAAACACTCATTATTGGAAAGGATAAAAAGTTCCTTTATTGATGATAATAATTTAAAAAAAGAAAATTAAAGTTTTTAATGATGGGAAACTAGTTTATTTTTTTATAAAGATGGTGTGATGAAATTTGGAATGAGGTTATGGGTTCCATATATACCTAAAATAAATAGAGAATTATTAGATGAATACTATAAATTGAATTTTTCTATACACCTAAGAAAAACTAAAATTTATCATGATTTGAAGGAATATTTTTGGCAGGATAATATAAAATTGGAAATTTTAGACTATGTATCAAGATTATTGGTTTTTCAATAGGTAAAGGATAAGATACAACATCCCAAAGGAGTCATGAAAACTCTACTTATTCTAATGTGGAAATTGGATAATATTATTATATACCTTTCCACATGATTTACAAATACCCCTAGAAATAATTATTTCATATGGGTTATTACTGATCACCTTACCATGTACAAATATTTACTCACTATATGGGAAGATATAACTCTCAAGAACCTTTAAAAACCATATATTAATGAAGTTTTGAGACTTCATGGTACACCTATTTCAATTGTTTTTGATTGCGATCCAAGGTTTATATCAAATTTATAAAAGAGTATTCAAAAGGATGTTAACACTGATCTACATTTGAGCACCACAATCCATACACAAACTAATATATAGTCTAAAAATACTATTTAGGCATTATAAGATATGTTGAGTTCACGATTCATTGACTTTCAAGTTATATGGGATTATTATTTACCTTTGGTGTAATTTTCCTATTAAAATAGATTCCATTAAAGCATTCAAATAGAACCATATGAATTATTATACAAAATAGAGGTTATACTCCAACATATTGGGATAAAGTTAGTGAAATTAATCTTGTTGGACCATATCTTATTATGGAGACAACTGTGAAAATTAATACAATTTAGATTCATATTAGGGTAGCTCAAAGTTGAAAAAAAGTTACATCAGTAACTAAGAGAAGGATTTATAATTTAATGTGGGAGATAATGTTTTCTTAAAGGTATATCCATTAAATTTTTTTATACAATTAAATAAGAAAAGGACACTAAGTCATAGGTACATCGGGAATTTTGAAAATTTGGGAAGAATTGGAACTGTAGCTTACCATTTGGAAATGACACATACCCCCTCTAAATTTCATGAAGTGTTTCATATATCTTTATTGAGCATTTTAATGAAATATCTAATTCATATGATAACCTATGAGGAAATATATTTTTAACATGACTTATCTTTCTTTGAAGAGCCTATTTAGGTTCCGGACATTAGAGAACAAGTGTTTAGGAATCAAATGACTCAACTGGTAAAGGTAATTTGGAGAAATAATAAGACAAAATATGCGATGTGGAAACTTAAATAAGTTATGATGAATAAATACACACATCTATTCATGAGGTTAAATTCTATAAATTTTGAGTATGAAATTTTTGAATGAGGGATGAACGTAACTTCCAAGATTCAGTTATATGAACCTCTTCTTTCTAGAGAAATAATAACACCATAGACATAACTTTATTCAAGAATTAAATTGAACCTATATTATCATTTTTATAAATTTTTTTTGAAGAAATTAATATCATTTTTTAATCATTATTTCAATATTATATTAGGGTGATTTTTTGGTATTTTATTGAAAATTTTATTTTTATGTGAGTTGAAAAATACCAATTTTTAAGAAAACTATATTTTATTTTCAAGTACTTATAAAGTATAAGTTTATTTTAGATTGAATTTAAAATCCCCTTAGTTAATTTTAATTATAAATAATTTAATTAATTCCATTAAGATTAATATTAAACTTTAATTTGGTCTTAAAATATTTTTATACATAGAAAGGAATTTTTATAGAAAACTATTTTTATCACGTTTTATAGGTTTGTTTTTAATTTATTTTCTTCTAATTATAGAAAATGAATCTGATAAAATGGAAAAAATAATTGGAATCATAATTTTAAAATTTTATAATTATTTCACTTTTTTTTTGTCATAATGAATAGTAACCTTGGTAAAAAATTTAGTTTTCATGGTAAGAGTTAAAACAGGTTAAAAGGATTAAAACTAAAATGATAAGGGTTAAAATAGAGAAAAAACTTATCTAAATACTTTTATATGGTCATATTTCTACCCTATATAATCTCCTCTTATAATATGTGTCATTTTAGATCCATTTTAATCGATTGATACACTAATATATTTTAATATTTTTAGAAACTCCAAGCATGTCCTCTCCCTCACTTATAAAAGGACACCACCTCGCCTCTCTTAAAAAAACTTAATGATACTCAAATATAATTCAATAACTAAAAAAATAACTTCCTAAAATCCCTATAAATTATGAATAGGTCCTTTTTTGGTCAAATTACCAACCTTAAAATGGTTAAGGTGTAAGCCAAATAAGGTTGTCCAAAGAAGTGGTATAACTCATAACTCAGTGTTTACATTTTATTTCCTCTTATAAATAATTAAATTTATTTATAACCATTATGGTATAATAAAATAATTATATCCTATATAATTATATATCATTATGTCTTTAGTTCAAAATTTATTCATCTCCTTCTCCATTAAATTGGAAATGAAAGTATCGTTTGTGCGTACATGCAAACTACTGCCTTGGGAAGCGATGTATTTAATTTTTCACCACCACCATTATTGGATGGTTATTATGATAGATATAATGTTTATATATGATATTTATGAAATAATTATTATTTTGTAAATATAATTCGTTTTTTAATTTCTTACCCTTCAAATCGTTAAAAAACAATAATGTTTCTCGTGCGTAAGTGTAGACTACCTCCTTTTTGAAGTGGTGTGATTCATTTTTCATATCTGCCTTTCATGGATGATATAAATATATATATATAATGAATATATATTATATTTATATCATGATTAAAATTATTAATATAATGTAACCATGATCAATATGTACGGACTAATACTATTGAACTGAAATTTATATGAAAAAAATCAGTTAATACTAAAAAACAACAATTTTAATGAGAAATTATTAATAAAGAGGAATTGAAATGATATAAGTGGATCATATATAATATCATAAGTATGTATATGGTTAATTTATATAATAATAATATTTTTATATTTATTATATATGATTTTAAAATCACTTACAAAATAATTCGGCCTTGAGGTAAGAGTTTACTTCACAATCTCTTCCTTATTCGAGATTGTTTATGTTTATGTTTACATTGAGAGAATTATTTTATATTTATATATTAAATGCAAAATTTTTATTCTAAAATGGTTATTTATTCTTATTTAATTTTTTAATTTATTTTTCTTCTCTCAAAGTACTCAAAATCATGAAATAATGTATTTAAGGAAAACTGACTTTGTTTTTCTATTTGGTCAGGAATTGTTTTCTTTAATGTCCATATTTTATTTAAAATATTTTCAAGAATGTTTTTAATATTCTAAAATTATTTATTAAATTAAATTTTACCCATTTTTTATTTTCTATAAAACATTTTAAGAGGTATCATCTTTTCATTTTCTAAATAATGGACTTTTTACTATAGGTGGGAATGAAATATTTATTTCAATTTACACTACACAAATTTTTTTTCATACAGTCATGACCACTATTTGATTTGAAGAATATATCATATGTTTCATGGTTATTTCCAAAGAAAATGTTTTTCATAATATTTTTGATATTTTTAGATTTTAAATATGTGATTTCAAAATGAAAAAGGTGTATTCCTCATAAAATGTTTTATTGATTTTTAAAATAATTTTTATTTATATAAACAACATTTAATGAATGTTGTTATTTAATTATAGATGTAATCTTTTGATACAATCCACCATACTTCTTTTGATAACTTATAATCATCTTTAATAGGAACAATATTGACATTTCGTATTCTAGTTCTTCCAATACAGATATTGATTATTAAGTCATGTTGATTAAGTTGTAATTTTTATTCATGCAATTAATACATCGGAATAATTAAGGTATGAATGAAGTCTAAAATTAGATATCCCCTAGATGAATTAGTAGGTTTAATGAGACAAAAAATGTTCTTTAGTTAGTATCTACCTTACCTATTTATATATGATGTCTTGGCATAAGTCCTCTCTAATAAGTTTAAGATGTCTGACATTACACATTCCATTATTATGAAATAAGTTATTGATGTCCATGTGATTATTCTAATAGTTATGTTATACATGGATATTTTTAAATCTCATGGGATTATTTATATGGTGTTATTTTATCATCATTTATTCATTCTATATTATTCATTCCTTATGTATTCTATGATAGATTCTATTGTATGCATTCCATTACTGATCATTTTATCTCACTATATTATTATGTTTCCTTTACCTTGGATGAAAATAAGTATACTATGATTATTATGCATGGATATTGTAGAGAAAAAAAATATTTTCTTAAAGAAAATATTATATTATATTTTATGTTTTAAAATGAAATATGATATTCAATCATGTATATAGTTTTCCAATGATACTAAAGTATCTGATCAGTTAATATGTGATCACTTGTATCTAGTGAAAATGTAACAAAGTAACCACCAAATATAGGATACTAAGGTTAGGGATGTTACACTACTAGCCAAATCATAATCATAAACTAGTGTATAATTTGAACCCAAATATCCCATTTCGCTACTCTTGGTTCCCCATGATATATATAAAGTATTGGTGCACAATAAAAAGGTAATAATTAGAAAATTATACCAAATAAAAAATCATAAGACACTCTCACCTCTAAATACCCTTCATAGAAGTAGGTAATTTTTTCATCAAGAAAGTAATAAATATATAATAGGTTCTTAACTAAGACATTTACATCCATTTATAAAAACAGAAAAATAGGGAACATTTTCATGGGACATTTAATTTTAAAGAAACCTTTTTATAAAGATAAAATCAATCTTTAGATCAACATTTTAGAAACCAAGTAATGAAATTTATCTTTTAAAATCAAAGAAAATAAACATCATGAAGTATTTTAAATAACCAAATATCAAACCATAACCCTTAAAAAATACACAAGAAAATCCTTAATTTGAAATAAAACCCATTAAATTAGTTTTAAAACCAAAAAATTCATTCAGATTAATTTTTTTTAGAATAACCATTATGGAATTTAATTAGACACTGTACATGCATGGATAATTAAAAATGGATTTGGGTATTCAAGTATGAGAAAAAATTCTTTATGTATGATAAAAAAGAGAGAAAAAAAACTTTAGTAATAAGTTATTATATATGCTTGAGGTATAATTTAAAAAACTGAAACTCTATGAATAAATAAGAAAGAAATTATGGTTTTAAGTTTAAAGGTTTAATCAGGGAGAAAACTTCCTTAAAAACATAAATTTCAATATAAAAAAAATGCTAAACCACCATAATAGGGTAATATAAATCCTTAAAAATCTATTACAATCCCTAAAACAAAAAAACCCAAAGTTAAAATTAAGAAATAAAATACCCAAGGCTTCTAAAACCATTTCAAGGAAAGTAAAGGAAGAAGAAAAGTAAAAAGGAGATAAGAGGAGGAGGTATGGAACACTTTACATTGGAGAATAAACACTAGAATATATAGAAAACCCATAGTGAAATCCTTAAAGGAAGGGGGAATTAAGGGTAATAAGTACCTAAGAGAGAAGAGGTCTAAATGAGAGGATATGAGGGGATCAAAGAGTTAAATTCAAATAGGAAAAAAATGAATAAATCACAAATTTTAATGATCTATATGGTATTACACCTTTGTTCCTATAATTTTTCAAACCATATGCCAACCATATAGATGAGATGGGATGAAATTAGGTGTTCCACATTAATTGGATGTATGGTTTTTAAAACCATGTTCCAACCTTGCATATAGAATTTTAAAACCTAGGTTGTACCACATGGTTTGAAAAACTTTGTCCCAACTTTGAACACACATCTGAGAAAAAACTTATATTTCACATGATTAGGTCGCATGGTTAACGTTAACTATGTTCAAATAATTAGACACCCATATCTTCCCTAATTTTTAAAAAAATTCAAGGAAAATATTTTAAAGAATAGTAACAAATATAAAAATCAATAAATCAATAATATAATAGGGATAAATGAGTTTGGGGTGAGATAATTTTCCCTACCATCACAATTTATGCTTCAAAAAATAATTAATAGAAATGGGTTGATCAAATAAAAATTAAGGTTTAACTTTATTACTATCATTTTAATTTAGATCACCAAGTAATATCCTGAAATCACAAAGAAAAGTTTCACAACACCAGTCAATACTATTAATATAACCAAACTCAAATACATCTTCTGAATTACTTTAAGGGCCATAACGAACAACTAAGTATCTCATCATCAACATGAAAGTGGAGAATAACACAAGCAACCATCTTACCCACATCTATAAACCAAAAGGACCTTAAATTGGACTACCAAAAGAATGATGGCTGATAAAACTATAACCCATCATATGGAAAGGTTATATCTGGGACACCAGAAACCTCACCCGATAGTCTAACACCACTTCCTCCATAAGGAAACATAAACGATTTGATAAAAAGTATAACCTTCATAGTGGTCTCACAACTATATTAGAACTCCACTAATTTAATTATTCTCTTAATAAAATCAATCTTACACACTAGTGAAAGGAAAAATATCTATATAATAAGAATACTTATAAAAATATGCAATACTAAAATGGGATTCACTAATAATTTTAAAAATAACATAACAGGATACCATCCAAAATAGGTTTTAAAAATATCATTATAATTAAATGATTGAGAAAAAAAACTTAAAACATAATAATTTTGATATAATTTATATAAGGAGATACAAATAAAACATAAATACATCCATAAGAAACATGGACCAATAAGAGAAACATGAGACATTTCCTTGGATAAAAGGTAGAAGGGAGAGTAACTTGGACCCTTGCTCTCAGAACACTGACTCATAGTGAACTCAAAAAATCAAACATGACACCATCCAGTTCAAAATATAATCTAGGCGTAACACTCATCCCAGTCACCCAAACACGCACCCAATAATTCCCATGTATATCCCCTCAAGAGAAAAACCTCATCACAAGGATAACATCACATCAGAATAAAAAAGACACAATGAACACTATGGAATGATAATTACCAAAAAAACAATAATACATAAGGAATAATCAAGAGTATATCTAAAGAAATACATTGAACACAAATTTCAAAAAAATCCTTAACCTCGCTAACCTTGATAAGCATAAACCACAAAATCGATAATCATCACCATCCCAAAACTACATTTCACCAAGGACTTATTCTTATTCTAGTAATTCAATATATAGAAGATTCACAACTAGAAAATAGGGGGAATAATCCTTAGTATCATCCATATAGATAGAATTTTTATCTTTCATTATGACCTTTCCGGGAGGAATATTCTAAATAATAAGAAATTTTAACTCAACCAATTCATGGTTCACAATTTTAAACTAAATTTCCCCAATATAGACCAATATATCATTCCCAAAAAAATTATTTTCCAAAGAAAACTAATTATAAAAATCCCATTCTTTTTAAACCACTAAAAATTTAAAAACTCATTTTATAAAATAAATTCATTTTTAAAACATCTCACCTATTTGAAAACTAACCATACCTTAAAAAAATTTCACCATATTTATAAAAATAAATAAAATCCATTTTGTAATTACACCATAAGTTAAAATATCACTTCCCCACATACGAGTTCCAAATCATTTTTATAAATACAATTTAATTTAAAAATATTATCCAAATTTCATTATAAAATCTTACAATTTTGACACTACTCCACAATAATCAAAATCATGTCATAAGTAAACAGTAAAATCTAGTTTTCAAAATCAAAGTATTTAAAATAAAATTTTAAATACATTCAAAAATGAATAATTTTAAGGGGATTCAAAATAGATTTATTAAAATATTCATTAAAGTTATCAAAACATTTTTCAAACTCTTTCTAAATCCAAATAAATTCTTTGAATTCAAAACATTTTATTATGCTTCTTGAAAATCAAAAATCTGACTTAGAACTTATCATAAAAATACCATGGTTTTCCATTTTTAAATTATAAATTAAATCACCCCAAGAAACAACAATAATCCAAGGAAACAACTCTGATTCCTATTAAATTAGAAAAGGAAAATAAAAAAGACTATTTATGGCCTTAAATAATCAAAACTCATTTTTTTTAAAAAAACAACACCTCTTCATGGTTTGTCCACACAATCTCAAAAATCATATTCCAACAATTTGAAGCACACTATAAGTCTCTAGATTAATCCACATAGTATATGCATGATTTTTAAAATCATTCATGGTAAGAGTGAACCCCCTAGTTTCTTCCTAATTTCACTTTAAAACATGATGTGTCTCAAAATAATTCAAAAATATTCAATGGAAAAAATAAATACTCAAATAAAGACTAAAAAAACATTAAAACAACCTAGAATAAATCTCTAATTTGAGACTCAAACATCCAAAAAATCCATGATAACTCAATTTTCCTCATGACAGGTGGCGATCATGCACTTACTCATGACCTACCCCTTGATACCCTAAAATCCTATATCCTATTTATATTTCTCCCTAAATAAAAATCAGTGTCTGATATCATTTTTTTTATGATTCAATAAAATAAACCCATGATCCGACTACCTATGTCAGCCTAAGAAATACCCCAAAGCGCATTTTTAATCACCATTAGATGGAAAATTCTATTTAGGAATCACACAAACATCATTGAAAATGCTTTTAACCAATAAATACAATAACCAATAAGAATAATTCCACTTGGAAGTTCATAATGATCACTCCATAAGTCATATGATCATAAACATAATAAATAAGTAGTTCCATAGTGAGAAAAACCAAATGTGGCATAAAAAAACATATCTCATGAATAATAAAAAAAAATCAACAACCATGTATAATACATTTAAACATCAATAAAAAAAAACCATAAAACAAAAATTCAATAAAAAACATAAAATAATTCTAGAGTAGAAGAGATGACATGTAATGACACATCAAAAGAACAAAATATGAGAATAAAACAAATTAAAAACACTACACAGCTCTATACCCCAAGTGAATCATCCTTAATTATTACCTAAAACATACCCAGACCATAACCCCACAAATAATCTTTACATCCATGAGAAACCTAAACTGAACCTGTAATATAATAGTTATGAGCGCAAAATCCTAGTAAGTATCCTCCCCACACCCCATGCATAACCATTAAAAACCCATTTAATTGTTTTTGACAATACAACTATAAATATAATATTTTACTTTTATTTAAGACCAATAACATGTTCTCATGATCTAAATCCATTCAATTTAAAATATATAAGTCACGCATTTCAAATTAAAATGTTCTTTTAAATTAATTAGATTGGAAAAAAGGAATCAAAATCATCATAATATAATCAAGAAATAATAATCATGGGAACACCTAAGATATCTTAGGATAATATAGGTTAAAACTAAAATGGAATATATCTTATCACTTCCTAATAATATTCATTCTCTCTAACACTTGGTCTTTACCCTACCTTGCATAATTGAGGGGTAAATCTCTGAAGTAGAGAAACTACAAACTTAGAGCCATTTTCCAAAGTTTAATCATAAACCAGCAGAATATGTGAACCCAAATATCCCATATAAATACTATAAGTTCCCTAATATATATATAAAATGGAGGTGAGTAATAAAAAATAACAATGATTAAAGTATACCAAGCAAAAACTCATAGCACACCCTCACCTTCAAACACCCTTCATGGAATAAAACTATTTTTTTTATCATGAAATACATAAATAAATAAATAAATAAATAAATAAATATATATATATATATATATATATATATATATATAAATCATTCCCTAACTAGTAAATTCCATACATTTACATAAGAAAAAAATAGGGCATACTTCAAGGGAAATTTTAACTTGAAATTATTATTTTAAAAAATGACCAATCAAACCTTTGGAACACCTTTTTAGAAACCATGTTATGAAAGATATCTTTTAAAATCAAATAATATAAACATAATCATGTATTTTAAATAACCAAATATCCCACCACATACTTTTATAAGGACCTAATCAAACACTTAATTTTGAAATAAAACTTATTACATTATTTTGAAACCCAAAAAATTTCATTAGATTAAGTAATTTACCTATAAGTTCTATTATAAATTATATTCAAACACTATCTGTGCACAGATAGTTAAAACAAATTTGTTTTTCCAAGTATGAGAAAACCCCCTTTTTTGATAAAAAATAAGAGAGAAACCAAATCCTTAAGAAATGAATAATTACATATACTTTATATAGACTTTGAAAAATTGAAAACATGGTAAAAAATAATCAAGAAATAATGGTTCTAAATTTAAAGGTTCAATCATGAAGTAGCCTACCCCAAACATGATAATTTCCCTATGAATGATTCTAAACATTCATAATAGATCAAGAATAACCTTTATAAGGCCATTATAATAATTAAAACAAGAAAAACCCAAGTTGAAATTGAGTAAGAAAAAACCTTAGGTCAAATAGACCATTCTAGGAAAAGAAATGAAGAATAAAATAAATAAGGTAAGAGGGAGAGGAGGTATAGAATACTTTACCTCAAAGAATCAACACCATAACATGAATGAAAACCCACAGATAAATCCCTAGAGGAAATAAGGATGAAGGGGTAGAAATGCTTGGGATATATAGATATTTAATAGGAGAAAATGAGAGGATAAAATCATTAAATTCATATAGGTGAAAATGGGAAATTAAATATCTTTTAAAGACGTTGATAGTCTGTGCAGTTTGATTGCATGGTTTTCAAATTTTTGTGTCAGCTATGAGGATAGAAATGGATAAACTTGAGGGTGACACACTGTTTGGACACATGGTTTGTAAAACTATTCACAAACTATGAATATGAAACCAAAACATTTTGGGCATGCACATAGTTTGGCCACATGGTTTGAAAAATCATGAAAAACTATTCACACACCACTAAGAGATGATAAATACATTACATAGTCAGGTAACATGGTTGGAATTAACCATGGAAAACCCTGTAGCATACATAGATCCCCCTATTCGAAAAACATTTCAAGGAATAAATCTATAAAAATACGAGTAAGCATACAAAACCATAAATCAATAAAATATTTAGAAAAATAAATGTTGTGGTGTGACATGTTTGATCATTCCAAAAGAATGAAATCTTGTGTTACAATTTTACTTTATGGGTATGTGTCTTATATGAAGCCAAAATTAGAAGATTGGGATATATAATACATGATCAGATGGCTATGACATTCTAGCATAGTGGAATGATGTAGTGATATAAGGGTCAAGGGTTAGGTCATATAGGGGTGACACATGGAACCCCCTTATTAGATATAACACATATTGGATGTTGTGGGAAACCATGAAATCCTATTATAGATAATTATTTTTTTATTTGAATTTTTTCAACTCTACAGACCTATTGGTATTTTGTTTATATTTTTTTTTAAAAAGTTTGGAAGCTCAATTTAGACTAAAAATCATCAATAATAGATTATAAGCATTCATGTTTTTTTTGTTTTGATGTCATAGTTCAACTAGGTGCTTTTTCAATGATATAGGAAATAATGGTGATAGTTTTGGTTTGGTCTAGTGTTGACACAACTTCTTTATGGTTACTATATAAATATTGATTTTAAGGAAAGTAATATTTATTAATTATATAATTAAATAAGGACTACATATACTTTATATTAAATAAGTGGAAATTTCAATAGGATGATAAATACTATATTGGGTAATTATTTCCTCTAATAAAAAAGATTTGGATTATTTATATTGATGATGAGTATTACACATGAATGTTATAGTATTAATTTAAAAACAAAGCATATTTTTAACTCAATAGAGAGGTAAAAGAATTTTCCACTTTATAGAAAATAAATTAGAATGATATTCTATGATATTTATTTATATATGTTATTTCACATTCTATATGATTCATATTTTGATTGGATGATATCATATAAAGTTGACATTTTTATCATCTTTTTACTCGAATTTCAATTATTTAATATCCCACTTTTTTGTATTTTAAAGTGTAATTAAATCATTTTCATATTTTTTTTAGGAATAATTTTGAAAATGGAAAAATTTATGGTTCTTAAGTGTTTTTTACCATTCACAAAACTAATTAAACAATATTTTTATTTTTGTTTTTTGGAAAAAAATCACTTTGAACCTGAAATAAGTAATTTTGGTTAAGTCTGAGGCACACATTACTTTTATCAGTATCATGTAATACTTTTTATAGGATCCCATAGGAATTTTTTTCTTGTAAGATATTTTTCCTATCCGCATATGAATTTTTGACTGTATGTGACTTTTCTACCAATTAATAAAACTTTTTGTGTCTCGTAATACTTTTTATGAGTTTTTATATGACTTTTCCTAGAACCTCATATGACTTTGAACTCTCATAATATATTTTCTAAATTGTAATACTTTTCACTAGATTTCGTATGACTTTCCATGATGTAAGAAATTTTATAGAGCTACATATGAATTTATTTATCTCATAATAACTTGAAAGTATTATGGAATTAAATTCATATAGGATTCCTTAAAATTATTATGAACAAATTAATCATTTGACCTATGAATTTTTACTTTGTGAAATTTTGGGAACCTATGGAGAATAATATGTACACTAATATTTTTTATAACTCTATGGATCATCCTCATGATATTATATTAAGGAGAGATGAAGTGTAAAAGTTCATGGTATGATTTAAAAATAATTAAAATCCTGATTCTCATGCTAATATTTCATGAGAACACACTTTAGAAACCATTTATCATTGCTTCTTCCATCTAGAGTATAATCATGGAAAAGTGTTTCATGTGTATAAAGGTTTTCCATGAGTAAGTCGATGGCTATAAAAACTTTTAACTAATTAATCCTCTATCATGGATGTATATAGATTACTATACAGAAATGGATAGAGAGTTTATTGTATACATGATAGTTAGAAACATGCTACCACTATAGTTTGGGAAGTCGTGCAGGGAGGAAGGAAGAAGTAGATATGAGAGCTGATTTAGCCAAGTCTGGCTAAAATCTCAAGTTTTTTGGGTAGTGTAGATCTAGTGACATTCCACTTTGAGTCCTTTTTTAGTGTATCAATATAAATTTCTATGGAATCTTTATTTTTGAATGAATGTAGTCATTTTCTATCTTAAATTCAATTTCTTCTAATCCACTTTGAATGTCCATCCAACATATAAAGTATGATATTTTTTTTGATTATTTAAATTTATTATGTGTAGTCGTACCTTTGAGAATATTGCTTTAAATTAGGTTTAACTAATTGATGGTCTTTAAGTATTTTAATATCTATTATAGAAGAAAAAAAAATCCTATTAAGGTATTGACTTGATTTTTAAGATAATTAAGAGTTTACTTGAGGGTCTTTGGGTGAACGTTGATAAATTTAATTTTGTAATATTTTTAGACAAGTAAAAAAGGATGTTTCTAAAGGAAAAAAACTTATATATAGCTGCTATCAGAGAATTTGATTTCACTCTCTTTCATAATCGGTTTCGCAACACCCAAAGATTTTATTACTAATTTCTATTTTAAATAAATACAATTTTGAATATATTTTTTCACACACAACATTGAACTAAAACAAAGTCTGATAAATTTTATTGAGATAAATTTTTTATTTATATGCAATATAAACATCAATATATTATGAGAATTTAATATGAAACATTATTAAGGAAATTATAATAGTAATAAACCAACATGAAAATAAAAATACCACAAATATTAAATATTTATCCTTATTGTTCACAATGAATATTGTCATCCTAATTGAAAATATAGAAGTATGGTAAATAATTTTAAATATAATAGACATGTGGAGAGCTATGAAAATGGGATGAATGATTTTAGGTTATATATTGGAATGAACTCTAACCATTATTTATATAGTCATTAGAAGTATGATTGTTGGATATATGGTCATTGGGTATGCATGTATTCAATATGTATATTATATTTGGGTAAATTGAAGTAATAGATTGAAAATAATATAATTCATGAATGAAAAAAATAATATTTAATCAAAACATTTTATTGTATATATATATATATATACGAATTACATGTTATTATAATTCTTTCTATTTTTTAAAGAATGATTTGATGTATTTATAAAATTGAAAGAACTCTTTTAGTACAAATTTATTGATAAAATTTAACTAATTATTATTAAAAAATTAATCAATCTTAATGAATTATAAATACAATCATTCATTAATAAAAATAATTTTTCTAAAAGAATTATAATTTTTCTATATATTGTGTAGTTTTAAATAAATTAAAAATTATTGAATATTGTGGAATATATTAATAAAAAAAAATATATAAATTAATTTTCATCTAAATATTTTAAATTCTCATTAAATATGAATAAATTATTTTAATGGTTAAAAATTCATTTTTTTTTTCTAAAAACCATTTTTATGATTTACGCACACTTATATTAAAAATTAATTTTCCTCAACTCCAAAAATTTAGTATAATAACATTATTTTCAATTAGAATATCCAAATTTCTTAATAATTAAAATTTTAACATAAGAAATAATCTACTAAATTAAATATTAGTTACCATGGTAAAACTATTATTTTTCAAAGAATTATTTTTATAAACATTGTGTAATTTTTATCTAAATAAATTCAATTTATCTATTTTTAAATAATGAATATAATATTTTTTATATATTTAAATAAATATATCAACATTAATTTCATTTTTAATTGATAGTAAATTATAATTATAAACACTTAATATATAAAAAGACATTTTTATACAATTTTTTTATTTATATTATATTTTAATTTAAAAGGTAATTTTATGATATTTATAAATTGAATGAGATTAAATGTATTTAAAATTCAGAATCTTCACATCAAAATTTCATAAGAGAGGTCATCTTATATTTTTTTTAAAAATAATAATTACCAGGGTAAATATATAATAATGGTTGATAAAGGTAAAATGAGTAACATAAAGTGTCTTTAACTTTTCTAAATTAACTCTACTCTTAAAACCTTTTAATGACCCTTTTTTAGGTTTAAAAATCACACCGTCATGTATCAACTTTCATTCCTCACCTAAATCACATGTATATCATGTGATTCCATCTTTACCCCTCATCTAAATTTAAATTCAAAGTAAAAGTCCTCGTTTTCACCTATAAATGGAGCTCACTTCCACTTGCTTCTAGCCATAGTTACTAAAATACCATAAATTTTTAAAGATAATAAAACCATTATTGATGATAAATTGTGATTATTTTCATGTGAAAATGTGATTTTTCAATAAAAATAATTTAATAGATGATTTAGAGGTGCTTTTGTAAGTGTAAAACCCCAATTAACACCTTGAAATATTCTATGGAATATTTTTGGTGTTAAGCACTGAGATATAATTGGATTTTGGGTCCTGTAGATCCTTGGTACAGACAAAATAAAAATATTTGGTATATTATATTATGCATGCATGTTTTTTAAATAATCGAATATCTCCTAGAAGGAGCATCGTATGAGAAATCTGAGACCACTGTTTGGTCCCAAATGAGGGGTTTACCTTATGCATGACATAAAATTTGTGCGCATCCTATGTTTAGTAATATTTCACATGATGACAACGTATTTAATTTTTTTATTTATATCTTTATGAAAATAATTTAATATATTTAAAATAGATCATCGTATGATAAATATGATACTACAGTTACGTATGAGATGTGGGGTTTACCCTATGCTTGAAATAAAATTTGTGCCTACGGGAAGTTTGATAAGATCGCATGTGAGGATAAGTTATTTAATATTTTTATTATATTAGTTTTCTGAAAATATTTGAATATATCCCAAATGATGCATCATATGAGAAATAAGAGACCATTATTAGGTCTGGGAAATGGGTTTTACCCTAAGCATGATGTAACTTTTCCACACATCAGATGTTTGGCCAGATCAAACTTAATGTTACTATAATTAATATTTTTATTATAAATTTAATTATTAAAATGTTTTTCACTATTCATTATCTTCCCCAAAATATGTGAAACCCCCATTATCATGCATGGGATGAATTAAAACCTTATAATTTACCCTTTTTAACCAAATTAATATTGCAACACCTTAATTAGATGAAATTAAGGTATCCACATTCAATTATAGATTGAATAATAGATTGAAATTGGGTGTTTTTTTCTAAAATTATGAGCACACATTTGGGGTCTTAATATAGAAGATCCATTTCTCCTTGGATGTCAATCGATCCTATTATGTCTGGTAAACCTATAAACTTCCTTGTGTTTGATTGATCAAGTATCAGACTATAAGGACCTGACCATAAAAAATTACATAATCTTGAATTAAATAAATAATTCACATTGATGATCTTTTCAAGTTTAGCATTTTAGAGAGTTAGGCCATAACTATTACATTACATCTCAAAAATTAAAAATTTGAAAATTCTACTTAGTTTCCATTTTTTTCATAAAATAAAAACTCTTAAAAAAAGAGTCATGTCTAGTTCCATGTTTTAGACAACATGACTTTTCCTTGATCCCATCATTGAACCTATTCATCTTTAAGTCACGTGAAAAACATTTCAAAACTTATAATTAGAATAAAAAGCTCAGAAAGGGTTATAAGAAAAAGAAAGATAACCTTAGTCCATAAATACATACCAAGAATAAGCTCATACCTCATGAAATCATAATATTTATGAATAAAACATAGAAATCAAAAATCTTAATGGTAACTTGTGGCTTACATAATATACTTACATTGTAGCTTTCACAACTATGTAGGGAGTTACATTTGGAATACCCATCACAGTATATTCCCTAAATCTCTTAGGTGAAACATTCACATTTACCTCCATCATGTTACCCAATGCATTGGAGAGCTATCTTGGGTTCACCCACTCTAGGTTTATCACAAAACCACCCATATACCTAACAATGCCCAAGAACCATAACATATTCATAACACGTAAAACAAATATAAATGAAAGATAACATTTCCATATTTGAATCAAAATATATATTTTAAATATATTGACATAACAAATCCATTATCAAAACCATTTTCAATACCAAAATACATAAAAGAGTATATTGTATTTATTTTTCTTTTAAAGACATTACGACTTGTTAAGAAGGCCAATGATCAAATAATACCCGTGGTGACAGAAAAGGTGGTTGTCACTGATTACGTTAAAAATAAACATTACTTTTTGTATTTCAGTTAAACGCTTTGTAGAAAAAGATTCCTCTGAAATTAAATGATAAGTCAAATATATTTATACAACGTATAAAATAAAGTCATGTATAAAACAAAATATGCCTCAATGAAAGAACATTGAGACGAAGTCCCTTACCTCATGTCCGACATGACTCGGTCATTCTTTAATCTCATGAATAATAAACTAAAGTTCATTTATAATTGCTTAAGAACCTTTTTCAAGGTTATTATTCCTTTTATATCTATTATTACCTTTCTATAACAATTAGTTAATTATTTGAGTTCATATTGGACATTTTGTCGATGTTCAGAACTTGAGTTAAAAATCAACTTGTTATAACTATAAATTGTCCATATGGTCAAAATTACATTATTTATAGAATTATACTCATAATTTAGATATCATATATATCATATATATCCAGTATATATATTTATTTATAATAGTACATAACATTTAGAGATAAGAAATGAAATGCACTGTTCATGGAGACGGTAAGCCGTACGTACGCATGAACGCTAATTTTATTTATATTTTATATTTAATGAAATAAAAACATAATTATACATTGGTATATTATAATTCCAGTATAATATCATATATAATCTCACTAACTCCATCCTTTATACGTTCCACGTATGACATGAATAAATCATATCACTTTGAGGGGGCGGTAGTCCGCACTTACTCAAATGAAATTATCGTATTTACCCACTATGGAAAACCATAAATATATTATATAAATGAAAAATATAGAAGAATATAAAAAATATTTATATAATATATATCACATATAAATATATTTTCATCTTAATGGGCACCATAAGAGGTGGTAGGAGAATATTGAACAATCATCATTTCGTGAGGCGTTAGTTTTCCATTCATAGAAACAGTATGTTATTTACCCATTAGATGGAGGTGTGTGTAAGTTTAGATTGAATCCTTATCATAAAAAGGCTAGTATATTTATTATAATGGTGTTTCTATAAAATAAAGGAATAAAAAGAGTTTAGGGTGTTGGAGAAGGAAAATAAAACAAAATAACTTAATAGAAGACGTTACCTTTAAATCGGGTATCTCCCTTTGGTATGAACCTAAAAGTTTACTTGAATTATCTTATTCCTAAGGGAAGGATTATAGGAGTAGGAGTGGGATGTAGGAAGATTAATTGGATAGAGGTTGGGTGAGCCAAGGGTCTTGAGAAGTGTGGGGAATGGGTTATAAGTGAAGGCTTTTTATAAGGCGGAGGAGGGTCTCTTTAGGAATGTTTAAAAATATTATTTTATTATATAATGATTTTCTGTTTCTAAAGGTCCAAAACTCATTAAAGTTGAAGATAAAATGAATTATGCTTGAAATAAAATTATCCAATAATATTTGGACAGGTTTTGGATATTTTTTTAATCATTATAATCTTATTTATTTAAATCATTCATTAATGAGGTAAACACTACATTGTTATTGTGTCATAAATAATTTTATTTATTTGATGTCTAAAAATAATAAAAAAATATCATGATGTATAAAATATTTTTATATTTAAAATTAATATTTATAGTTGAAGAGGTAACTTATATAACCCCATGTAGGAATTGATTTACTAAAAGATATATGTTTAAGTCATTTTTGTCTTTACTTTAAATTAATTAATATAAAGTGTCATTATCACTCCCAAGTGGCTCATTGGGGTCCCAAAATCGACTCAAGGATACCCCTGGTCGTAAATGTATCAAACAATAGGATTAGGACACATGTTAGGGTAATTTAATAGTATTATAATATTATTTTTTACCCTTATTTACCAGATTTACCTTTTAACCATGGTAAATAAAATATTTACTGAAGTAAATATTCACAATGTCTAAAAATAAAAGTTACCTATTTACATAATTTGGACCTCCTAATTCTAACTATGGAATCCAATTTTCCAAATTCAAAACATAGAAGTAGAATAAATTAATTTAAAATTAATTCCCGCTGTCAAAACAAAAAGCGTGTTTTTAAGAAATAATAACTATCAAAAGATTAACACTTGTTTATATCCAACTTCAAAGTAAAATTACTTCCAATGACCAAAGTTGGATTAAATGGTAAAAACATATTATAATTAAACTTTAAAACCAATTAAAAAGATAATATAACCTTATAAATAAATTATATTAAAAGGTAGTTTTGAATTAAAATACAGTATTTTCACTATTCATTAAAAATGAATTTTATCCGAAAAATACCAAAAAATTACCCAAAGTAAATTTTAATGTACCTATTCTAAAGGATAATTATATTTTGTCAAATATAATATATATATGTGACCAAAACTAGACTTAAAGAGGGTTCTCCATCAAAAGGTGGTAAATCGACATTTTAATGAATATTAGAGTATTTATGCTTAAAATCAGATTATTTCTTATTTTCAGCCTATAAATTTATTGGATAATTGTAAAAACATTTAACAAACATGTATATTCATATTATAGTTAGTTATTTCCATTACCTCCAATACAATGACTATGTGTTAACTACTATTTAAAATAATATTATATTATTATTTTTCAATATGGCCCAACATTGTGTGCAACCTAAGAATTCAAAGAACCCCATTGTTGTGTATAGGGTATGCTATCAAACATAGCATACCTTTTAAAATAAAATTAATATTTTAATCACAAATATTAATAAATATTAAAATTTCATATTCTTTATTTACCTGGGACGTTACATCCTTCCCCCTTTTGGGAATTACGTCCTCGCAATTTTATTCACTTATTAAATAAATGGGGGTATTTATCCCTCATAGAATTTTCAGATTCCCACATTTCCTCTTCAAACATATGGTTTTTTCACAAAAACTTTAACTGATGAATTAACTTATTCCACAACACCTGCTCTTTTTGTTCAAGAATCTAGACTGGTTGTTACTCATAAGAGAGATTCTCTTCCAACTGAACTACTAATAGGCTCAAAAATTAGATGGATCTAGCATATAATTTCTCAACATTAAAACATGAAAAACACCGTGTAACTGGTATAAAATTAGAGGTAAATCCACTCTGTATGCAACTAATCCAACTTTCTCTAGGATTTTATAAGGTTTAATGAACCTAAGACTCGACTTTCCATTCTCACCAAAAACACATCACACTTTTCAATGGAGAAACTTTGAGAAAGACATGATCACCAACATCAAAATAAAGATCCTTCCTTTGATTATCTGCATAACTTTTCTGCCTGCTCTAAGCTGGTCTCATGTGCTTCTGAATCAACAGTACTTTTTCTGCCATCTCTTCTACCAATTCTGGTCCCATATACTTCTTTTCACATACTTCATCCAAAAAATCTGGAGTTCAACACCGCTTCCCATATAATTCCTCAAATGGATCCATCTGTATACTGGAATGAATACTGTTATTATAAAAAAAATCAACCAAAGAAAGATATTTGTCCCAACTTCCCTGGTAATCCATCGAGAAAACATGTAACATATCCTCCAAGGTCTCAATAATTCATTCTGACTACCCATATTATTGAGGATGAAAAGATGTAATAAAATTTAATTCAGTACCCAATGACTTCTAAAGGCTTTTCAAAAAGTTAAAAGTAAACTTAGGATCATGATCAGATATAATAGAGAAGGAAGCACCATGAAACCTGACTATCTCTATAACATACAACTGAGAAAGTTGATCTAGAGAAAAAGTATCTCTCATAGGAAACAAATTAGTAGATTTAGTCAGTTGATCAACAATAACCCAGATTTCATTATTACCTCGAGATGTCTTTGGTAATCCCACAACATAGTCCATGGAAATATTTTCCCATTTCCACTCTGGCACCGGTAAATACTGAAGCATCCCTTTTGGTAACTACCACTTTTCTTTAACCTATTGACAATTCAAACACTTCATAGTAAAATGAATAATATATCTTTTCATTCCATCCCACCAGCAATACTCCCGAAGATCTCTGTACATCTTAGTACTGCCAGGATGAACTGAAAATGGAGAACTATGAGCTTTAAATAACAACTCATTCTTCAATTGTGAATCACAAGGCACACATAATCTCTTCCCAAACCTCAAAAGGCAATCATTATAAAATTTAAAATCATCAAACTTACCCTTGTAAACCAACTCTACCTTTTTCTACAACTCACTACCTTCCTTCTGTGCTTTCTTAATTCTGTTTAATAGAGATGATTTCACTAACACCTGAAACAAAATAGAGGAATTTTCTACACCAACCACTTCTATGACAAATTTCATTAAATAAAAAACCAAAGTATCTTGTTTCAAATGTAACAAGGTTAATGAAGCATTACTTTTTCAAATAAAATCATCAAACACTTTATTTTCCTTTACTAGATGGTAATGAATTGTGAAATCATAATCTTTGATTAATTCCAACAATCTCCTCTATCTCATGTTTAATTCTTTCTGAGTGAATATATACTTTAAACATTTGTGGTCAGTATATATTTCACATTTTAGTCTATACAGATGATGCCTCCAAAACTTTAAATAAAAAACAACAGCAGCTTATTCAAAATCATGTGTAGGGTAATTTAACTCATGAGGTTTCAATTGACATGAAGCATAAGAAATTACATTATCATTCTTCATAAGGAGAAAACCAAGTCCTTTTAATGAAGCATCACTATAGATAACATACACACCAATTCTTGAAGGCAGTTCCAAAACTAGACCATTCATCAATATTCTTTTCAATTGCTAAAAACAATCATCACATTCTTTTTTCCAGATGAACTTAAAACATTTTTGAGTTAACTTAGTCATTGGGATATATAACCGTTCAAAATTTTCAATAAACCTCTTGTAATAAACTTCCAAACCAAGAAAACTACGAATCTCAGTTATATTTGTGGGTCTTGTCCATTCTTCAGAAACTTTTGTTTTAGCAGGATCAAATGTTATGCCATTTTTTGAAACAATGTGGCCAAGGAAAGAAATTTATTTTAACTAAAACTCACACTTTCTGAATTTCCCAACCAATTTATTTTATTTTAAGGTTTTCAAGACAACCCTTAAATGACTTTCATGGTCCTCTTTACTACCAAAATATCATCAATGAACACAACCACAAACTTATATAGGAACTCACGGAAAATTCTATTCATAAGATCCATGAATACAATAGGTGCATCGATTCACCCAAAAGGCATAACTAAAAATTCATAATAACTATATCTAGTGTGAAATGCGGTCTTCAGAATGTCTACTTCCATTACTTTTAATTGATGGTACCCCGACCTCAAGTCAATCTTCAAAAAATACTGAGCTACCTGGATTGGATCAAACAAATAATCGATATGAGGCAAATGATACTTGTTCTTAACAGTGATGTTATTCAATGCTCTATAATCAATGAAATGTCTCATTGAACCATCTTTCTTTTAAACAAACAAGATAGAAGCACCCCATGGTGATGTGATAGGTCGAATTAAACCTTTATCTAATAACTCTTGTAATTTCTTTTTTAAATCTAAAAGTTAAATTTGAGCCACTCGATAAGGGGGTTTTGAAATTGGCTTAGCATCAGGAACTAAGTCAATAGTAAATTCAACTTCTTGATCAGGTATAATATTGGGAAACAGATCAGGAAAAACATAAAGGTACTCATTTACCACTGGCACATCATTAATATAAACGGTTCCTTTGTTTTCAACAATATGTGCAAGGTAAAATTCATTTCCATATTTTACTAGTTTCTTAGCTTCCTGACATCTTTTCAAAAGTAAGGGTTCATTATTGTACACAAACTTAAAATCTTTCTAAAAATAAACCTCTTAAGCTATACAGTAAATCTTATCTTGATAAACAGAAAGTAAATCCATACCCAAAATAACATTAAACTCTACTAGAGGCAAAACAATAAGGTTTGCAGGTATATTCTTTTCACACCCAAGGACATGAAGGTTCTTATGTTTTCTTTTTGTCTCAACATTTCTCCCAGTGTTTTTACCATAAGTTCAAGATTCATATCTTGAGATGGAATTCTTAATTTACTAGAAAACTTCTCAAAAATGAATGAATGTGTAGACCTTGAATCAAAAAACATATTATTATAATATGAACAAACAAACAGCGTACCTGATACTACTTCATTTGATGGCCCAACATCTGCTGAAGTAGTTGCAAAGAATTTCACCACCCCTTTATGATTGTAGTCTAGATTCTTTCCTTCAGTTGAGTTCTTCGTTGGACACTCATTTTCATAATGACCCATTTTATTGCAATTAAAACATTTTATTGACTGTAAATTAGATTTTATCTTACCATTACCCTGATCTTTTTCAGTGCAATTATGAGCTTTATGTCCCATTTTACCACATTAGTAGCACTTAATAAAATTCAAAAGACATTACCCAGAATGATTTTTTCCACAATTTTAACAAACTGTAAACTTAAGTTTCTTAACATTAGACTTTTTTGAAGAGTTCTTCCTTTTCATTTTCCACCTCGACCTCTTATTATGTTGTTTTTCAAATAACACATGATCATCAGAAAACTCTATTTCCACCTTCTCCGCAAATTGAACAAATTTTTTCATAACTTTTGAACTCATGAGAAGCTAAATCACTTAGATACTTTGGATTTAATCCTGAGTAAAAATGGTTGATTTTACAATTAGGATATCATATGAAATTTGGAGCATACCTTGGTAGTCGAGTGAATTTTTCTTTATAAGCAACCATTGAGTCATCCTCTTAACTCAATTCCAGGAACTGTTTTTCTATCCTAAGATGAACCACTTTAGGAAAATATTTCTCAAGAAACATAGCTTTGAATTCATCCCAATCAAGAGCATAAATCTCCTCACAATCCTTGATATTTTTCACTATCCACCACTACTGATTAGTTTCACCTTCAAAATGGTAAATATAGAGACTATACTTTTTATGTTCTCAACACCCCATGACATCAAAAATATTCTCCATTGATTTAATCCACCCTTCAGCTAGCACAGGGTAAGATGATCCTCTAAATGATTAGGGATGTTGCCTCATGAAATTCTCCACTACTAACATGTTCCTCTATGGTTGTTTTGGAAGATCTCATGCATGGGTATGACCACTATTTATAGCCTGAGTCAAATTTTCCATCAATGCAACAAAGTGTTCAGTTCTGATTCTCACCATCTCAGGTTGCTGATTTGGAAGGTTGTCTTCCTCCTAATGTCGTCCCATCATAGCTGCTCTATTTTCTCTGCGGAAAACCATTCTGAACATAAAAATATCTTAAGAAAAGCAACATGGTAATCTGTAAATGCTATATCATTTCAATCATAACTTAAACTAATTCTTTTATGGATATTAATTTAACAATATCCTAACTCCTAAAGTTGTCTAAACCGACCTTTGATACCAACTATAAGGACCCAACCTTAAAACATTAAATAATATTTAATTAAATGAATAACTCACATTGAGAATCTTTTTTAGGTTTATAGTTTTGGAGAATTTGGCCATAACTATTACATTACATCTCAAAAATTACATAGTAAGCAATTCTACTCAGTTTCCTATTTTTTCATAAAATAAAAACTCTTAAAAAAATTCATGTCTAGTTCCATGTTTTAGACCACATGACTTTTCCTTGATCCTATCCTTGACCCCATTAATCTTTAAGTCCCGTGAAAAACATTTCAAAACATGGGATGAGCATAAAAAGAGCAGTAAGGGTTAAAAGATAAAGACAGATAACATTAGTCTATAAATACATACCAAGAATAAGCTCATACCTCAGGAAATCATAAGATTTATGAATAACACGTAAAATCCTAAATCATAAAGTTAACTTGTGGCATAAATAACACACTTATGTTGTAGTTTTCATAGCTATATAGGGAGTAACATTTGGAATACCCATCATAGTACATTCCCTAAATATCTTAGGAGAAACATTCACGTTTACCTCTGTCACGTTACCCAATGCATTGGAGAGCTATCTCAGGCTCACCCGCCCTATGTTTATCATGGAACCACCCATATATGTAACAATTTCCAAGAAATATAACATATTCATAACACGTAAAACAAATATAAATGAAAGATAACATTTCCGCATTTCAATCACAATATATCATTTAAATATATTGACATAACAAATCCATTATCAAAACCATTTTCAATACAAAAATACATAAAAGAGTATATGGTATTTATTTTCCTTTTAAAGACATTATGACTTATTAAGGAAGCCAAATATCAAATAATACCCCCGATGGCGGAAAAGGTCGTTGTCACCACTTACGTTAAAAAGAAACATTCCTTTTTATTGTTTAGTAAAACACCTCGTAGAAAAATATTCCTTTTAAATGAAATGATATGTCAAATGTTTTTATACACTTTATAAAATAAAGTCATGTATAAAATAAAATATTCCTCAATGTAAGGATATTGAGAGAAAGTTCCTTACCTCATGTCTGACTTGAATCAATCATTCTTTAATATCATAAATAATAAACCAAAGTTAATTTCTACTTTCTTAAGAACTTTTTTCGAGTTTATTATTCCTTTTATATCAATTAATACCTTTCTATAACAATTAGTTAATTATTTTTGTTCATATGAGACATTTTGTCGATGTTCAGAACATGAGTTAAAAATGAACTTGTTGTAAATATAAATTGTCCATGTGGACGAAATTCCATTATCTCAAAAATAATATTCATAATTTATATATCATATATATCATATATATCCAATATATATATGTATTTATAATAGTACATAACATTTCGAGATAAGAAATAAAATGCACCGTTCATGGAGACGGTAAGCCGTACATATGCATGAACACTACTTTCATTTCTATTTCATATTTAATGGAATAAAAACATAATGATACATAGGTATATTATAATTCTAGTATAATATCATATATAATTTCATTATATCCATTCTTTATATGTTCCACGTATGGAATGAATAAGTCATAAAACTTTGAGGGTGCAGTATTCCACACTTCCTCAAATGAAATTATGGTATTTACCCACTATAGAAAACCATAAAGATATTCTATAAATAAAAAATATAGAAGCATAGAAACAATATAAATATAATATAAATCACATATAAATATTGTTTCATCTTAATGGTCACCATAAGAGGTGGTAGGAGAATATTGAACAATCATCATTTCATGAGGCGTTAGTTTGCCGTCCATAGAAAAAGTATTTCTTTACCCATTAGATGGAGGTGTGTGTAAGTGTAGTTCAAATAGTTATCATAAAAAAACCATTTATATTTAGGATACTGTTGTTTATATAAAATAAAGTAATAAAAAGTGTTTAGGGGGTTGTAGAAGGAAAATAAAACAAAATAACGTAAGAGAAGATGTTACCTTTAAATCGGGTATCTCCCTTTGGTTTGAACCAAAAGGTTTACTTGAATTGCCTTCTACCCTAGTGAAGGATTCTTGGATGAGGATAGGGATATAGGGAGATTAATTGGTCAGAGGTTGGACAAGAAAATGTTCTTGAGAAGTGTGAGGAATGGGTTAGAAATGAGGGCTTTTTATAAGGGCGAGGAGGGGCTCTTTAGGAATATTTAAAAATATTATTTTATTATATAATGATTATCAGTTTATAAAGGTGAAAACCTCATTAAAGTTGAAGATAAAATGAATCATGTTCGAAATAAAATAATCCAATAAGAATTGGACAGGTTTTGGATATTGTTTTAATCTTTTTAATCTTATTTATTTAAATCATTCATTAATGAGGTAAACACTGCATCATTATTGTGTCATAAATAATTTTATTTATTTGATGTCTAAAAATTATTAAAAAATATCATTTTGTTGGAAATATTTTTATATTTAAAATGAATATTTATAGTTTAATAGATAACTTATATAACCCCATGTAATAATAGATTTACTAAAAGATATATGTTTAAGTCATTTTTGTCTTTACTTTAAATTAATTAATATAAAGTGTCATTATCACTCCCAAGTGGCTCTATGGGGTCCCAAAATCGACCCAAGGATGCCCATGGTCAGAAATTTATCTACCAATAGGATTAGTATACATGTTAGGGTAATTTAATATTATTATAATATTATTTTTTTACCCTTATTTACTATATTTACCCTTTAACCATGGTAAATAAAATTTTTACTCAAGTAAATATTCATAATGTCTAAAAATAAAAGTTACCTATTTACACAATTTGGACCTTCTAATTAAAAATATGGAATCTATTTTTCCAGATTCAAAACATATAAGTGGAAGAAATTAATATAAAATTAATTCCCGCTGTCAAAACAAAAAGTGTGTTTTTAAAAAATAATAACTATCAAAAGATTGACCCTTGTTTATGTCCAATTTCAAAGTGAAATTACTTACAATGACCAAAGTTGGATTAAATTGTGAAAACATATTCTAATTAAACTTTAAAACCAATTAAAAATATAATATAACCTTATAAATAAATTAGATTAAAAGGCAGTTTTGAATTAAAATACAGTATTTTCACTATTCATTAAAAACTGAATTTTATCAGAAAAATACCAAAAATTTACCCAAAGTAAATTTTGATGTACCTGTTCCAAAAAATAATTTTATTTTGTCAAATAGAACATATAAAAGTGACCAAAACTAGATTTAAATATGGTTCACCATCAAAAGACGGTAAATCAACCTTTTAATGAATATTAGAGTATTTATGCTTAAAATCATATTTTTTTATTATTTTAAGCCTATAAAATTTATTGGATAAATGTAAAAACATTTAACAAACTTGTATATTCTTATTTTAGTTAGTTCTTTCCATTCCCGCCAATAAAACGTCTAGGTGTTAACTACCATTTAAAATAATATTATATTATTATTTTTTACTGTGACCCAATGTTGTGTGCAATGTAAGATTTCAAAGAACCCCTTTGTTGTGTATCAGGTACGCTATCGAAGATAATATCCCATCTAAAATAAAATTTATATTTAAATCAAAAATATTAATAAATATGAAAATTTCATATTCTTTATTTACCTCGGATATTACACCGACAGTCTTCTCTTATGGTTCCCGTAACCATGAATGATCTTTTTCTTCCCTATTAGGCACTGTACGTGGTAATTGATTTCCTAGTTTATTTTATTTTTATTATTATTTATTCATTTATTTCCTCTTCCCAATATTTTAAAATTCTGGAAGAAAATTATGATAAATTTTATAAAAACGATATGATAGAATTAAATTTTTCAAAAGATATTTTATTAAAAGATTATAAAATAATGAATATGTGAATTTATCAAACAATAATTATGAATAATTATGAGATGATAATTTTATCAAATTATCAAAATATAACTATAAGATTTTTAAAATGAAAATTACATGGAATTATGAGAAATTATCAAACAATAATTTACAAAAAAATTAAAGGATAAAACATTGATTTATCGTGGGTAATCTATAAAATAATTATCAAACGATATTTTTTGTAGAATTATGAAAGGATAATGATAAATAATTATCGTGTGACACTAAATGATAATTATAAATAATATTAAAGTAATATTTTCAATTAACTATCATTGTAATTGTATGAAATAATCAAAGTTAATTTTAAATAATTATAAAATGATAATTTCACTGAATTACTACGGATAATTACGAACACATGCATTGACATAAAATGGTAATTTGAAAATTATCCAGGAGAGAAAAATTATCATCACATGTGATATTTTAGATGATAATTTGAAAATTATTCAGGAGATATTAAATATTATCACATTATTTTTTAAAATGATAATTTGAAAATTATCTAGAAGAGATAAAATATCATTTCATGTGTGATTTTAAATGATAATTTGAAAATTATATAGGAGAGATAAAATATCATTACATTTGATATTTTAAATTATAATTTGAAAATTATCTAGGATATAGAAAGTATCATCACCTAAAATATTTTATTTCTTTTGGAAATTAAATAAATTTTTTTGGTTCCAGGAACCCTTGACAAATCACAAGCTTTGACATGTATAAATTTATGATAATAAGCAAGTGAAGAGGTTCCCTTGAATGTTGAGGTTTCCACTATAGATATCAAACCAAATATGATGGTTTATACTTTCCTTTTATGTTGATAAATTTTGTGTTTGGAAGTTTCTTAACTTCTTGGGATCACGTTTACACTTGCTGCCTTGATGATTATATTTTTTAGATTTTTGAATAATCGTGTTTGATTGTGATCACCTGTGGGTGTGTGTGTAGCCCATATGATTCGTTGTAATTCTATGAGTGATATATGTGTAGATTTTATCTATGTTTGGTTATGATCGCATGTTTTTTTGAATGCTTCTATATACTCATGTTGATATGATATTCCTACTTGTATGATCAACCTATATATGTGTTACCATTGCTTGGTGTTTTTTAGTGGTATTTGAGATAGGTAGACCATCATGACATATTCATTCCTTAGTGGGAGAGTGTCCTTGATTATAATGATAGGGATGAAGTACCTGAGCATAGGGTGTATGTATGTGGTATCCATGGCGTTGTGTCAAGGGTGTACTCGAGGGAACCTTGATTTTCCAAGTGCCATTCATCATGTTATAGCATAGTCGATGTGAGTATTAGATATTTTTATCTAGATGATCCATATGACTTGGTTCTATTTTGGGATAGGTGAAGCTGAGTATCATATCCCTGACACTATGAGGACACCGTACATGGGTTGGTTTTCTTCTTCCAACTCATATAGTTATATTTAGATATGGAGCCAATGTAGGTAAGACAATGGGTTTTGGAATCTTGGTTAGTGCACTAATGATTGGTTTTGGATTTCATGTTTTTCCCTTTATTCATTTATTATTATTATGTAATACACTTGTATACTTAAGAACATCAGGTTAAGGACACATTGGTAGTGTCATACTAAGTCTTGTACTCACACCCTACTCAGATATTTCGATGCGCTTTTAGATTTCATGAGAGACCCAACAAAGGGAAAGGGCCTTGTAATGTATGGGTGAGAAAGTGGATCATGGAGCTTGAGAATACTGAGACAAACACTA
This sequence comes from Viscum album, assembly GCA_963277665.1. NCBI lineage: Eukaryota > Viridiplantae > Streptophyta > Magnoliopsida > Santalales > Viscaceae > Viscum > Viscum album. The sequence goes on along the minus strand of OY728132.1, from coordinate 1,259,361,273 downwards.
GAGTACCCCATAGTTATTTTATTTGTCATTATATTTATTTATTTTGGACACGATTTCCATATTGGGAGATGATTTTATTTACATGACATGTATTCCATTTACTTTTCCACATGATTAATCTAATTATTTATTATATTTTCATTATTTATTATTGATACTATGATGTGATACTGAGGGTATAGTCTCACCATTAATGGAATTATACCCTCGCTTATAGTTGACATCCTCTTGCATACATGGAGACACACATGAGGTCATGTGACATTCTAGCTTAGAGACGATGGTTTGGGTCAGGATGTTACACTTACCCTTAAAATACCTCTTAAAACCCTACCCATTTTATTTATATTATAATACTATTACACTTTTTTATCCATTGGTTTCAATAATTTTCCCAATTCATTGATTTATAATAGGTATTTCAAGAGAAGACTCAAACTCTCAACATGAGTATTATTCACTCCCTAAATTTTTCTTCTCTATTTTTCTCATATAATACCCTCCCAAAATATTATAACCATAATAATATAATTGCATTGGTATAATTAGTATAATGAAATATTATTATATTATCATAGTAACCATTTTCTACCTTCTTTACCATCCATTTGAAAAATAAAAACATCACTCGTGTTATATACAAACTACCACCTCCATGAATGACATATTTTTTTTTCATCACCACCTCACATGTATTATTATAAAAATGTATTTAATGAATAAAAATTATATTTAATAATTTTTTAATATTATTCAAGTAATTATGGAATAATTATACTATAACTAAATCTCTTTAAAACCATACTTATACATCAATTATGGGAATGTTCTTGTTTGGGTGGGTTAAACCACCTATATGAATGATATTATAAATATTTATCATGTATGGTTATGAAAAATTAATTACCATAATAAAATTATATTCATATGTAAATACTATTTTTTATGAAATGAAAATATTAATATTTAAGTCATCATTCAGATACCACCTTTCATTTGTTAAAAATTATCAAAACAATCTCATCAACAATTTCATCTTAAAAAATTATAGCTAAAAATATCATGTAATTATATTATAAATTTAAAAAATAATTATGGAAATTTCATTCCATTACCTTAAATAATTCAATAATTTCTAAATTTTTACCAAATAATGAGGATCGATATCACCATTATGAAACTTATAATAAACAATCAAGGTTACTAATAACCGATGATGAAAATAAACAATAACAAACTTATAAATGTATAATGAATTATTATAATTAAATTTTAGAAAAGGTAATATATATGAAGAAGGTTCTGAAATAATTCATTAACATGGTTATGTTTATTATATAATATTTTAAAGCGCTTTCATGGAATTCAAGAGTAAAGGTAAAGGTTTTCTATAAATCAATTTTCATTCATTAAATTATGACCATTATTCTTAAAATTTACCAATATAAGTTGGAAGAAATCCACATTATTATTTAATTATATTGTAATTTATGTCATGTTTCTAATGATTTACATTTATTTCTTATGATATCATTTTTTGGGGATTGTAACATCAATTCTTCATCTTTAATAGAATTCCTTCTTCGTAAAAATGAAACATTGTTAATAATAATACTCATCCTATTTGATGGTTGTTTATTATAAATTTCTATATTATTTATTTCCAAAAATATTTATTTTATTATTTTGAAACCAAAATAAGTATTATCTAATGTGATATTCTTTTTTATCTTTACCTATTTTCAAAAGAAATTATTATTATCATTTTTTATGATGTTGGTTTCAATAAAGGTATATTAAAGTATTAAAAAGGATTTTACTTTCATGATTATATATTTTATCTCCTACTCTATATTTTCTTTGGATAACCTTTATGTATTTTTCAAGGATTCATTATTGAAATTTATTTTAATGTTATTTAAAAAAAATTCATGTGCCTTCTTGAAAATTATTTTTGAAAGTTAATCATTACTTCATCTCTTTATGAAAATGTTAAGATATGTTTTATAAAAAGTATTTTTCATAGATTATCTTCCATTTCTATATTTATCTCCAAAATATATATCTCCTTTAGATTTATGATTCCTAATATACCCTGTAAATACCAATACAAAATATTTCTTTTGGGTGATCAAAATTTTGTATCATATGATTGAATTCTTGTTGTAATTTTTGGTAATATCATTTAAAATGATAAGAAATCCATTTTCTTTCCATGGTTTTTTCATGATATGATGTATTAATGTTTTTATGCATTACAATTGTGTATGTTTTATCATTTTGATACGAGTTGGGTCTATTAAATCCATGATATGTGTTGAGTCTGTTAAATCCATGAGATGGTTTGGGTTTGTTAAATCCCTGAGATAGGTTGGGTCTGTTAAATCACTAAGTATAATTTGGATTGGTAAATCCATATCCATTAATATCCATTTAATGCACTTATTAATTTCTTATGTCTCATGAGATAAGGATGAGGTTTTACATTATGGTTATATTCACAATGGGAGGTAGGTATATTATTCTTATGTTTACAAAGTGTGGTGGCACATTATTGTTATGTACACAATATGAGGCATACAGATTATTGTTATGTTCACAATGTTAGGTGTGTACAAAATTATTATGTTCACAATTTGAGTCGTGTATATTAATTTTATGTTTCAAATATGGTACATGCACATTATTGAAATATTCACAACATGAGGCATATATATTATTTTTTATGCTCACAATGTGATATATTTACATTATTATAATGTTCAAGAAATTATGTTTGGACATTATGGTTATGTTCAAAACTTTATACATGTACTTAGTTAAATTTAACTTTTTAAATAATGTTATGATTTCCCATGCTTATGCTTATGCCACGTTTCTTATTTATATTTTTGTGTTATGATCCATGAATAATATTTATTCCATCATGCTTCCACACTCTTATTCCACAATATGTGTTTGGTCACCAAGATTTACATATCCATTATATTAGATCATTGAAAACTCATATTATTCCATGATATTTTTAATAAAAATTTTCAACCATGCTCATGATTTTTTCATATTCTTATTCTCTAACCCTTTATGACATATTGATACATTTTTTCATTACTTATAATTTGAGCACACCCATTTATCATATATTTAATTCCCTAGGTTATGAAGACGAGTATAACCTAGAAGATGTCTAGAAGGGGATATGGTATTATGTGATAATAGAGAAATGTTCACAATGATATTTTTTATAGCTAATATCCCAAGAAACTAATCCTTTTGATTCTAGGATTGTGTTATTATTCTGAGATGTAATGTTTAAATTCTAGAAATATATGTAAGTTTATCTTGGGTTATCACACTTCATATCAAATCTAGATGTAAGGAATTTGTTTTTTAGTATATAACTCAGAAGTGTGGGTCTGGGGGATCTCAGTTGGTTTCAAAGAAGAGTTTAGTTATTTTGGTGTATTATTTTGGTTATTTTTATGAATTAGAGATTTATAAAAATGATAAGAAATATAGTGATAAGTATAAATGTTGAAAAAATCCTAAAATTTTGATAAATTATAGAGTGTGTGGTTTCCTAGAAATGATGTATCTGTATAGATAAAAACAATTTGATGGATGCTCTAGTATAGATGAACCTAGGGATAATAATCACTAAAAAAGTTTGGTTTGGTATTAACCCAATATTCACTCGGTGCACAATAAGTGGGACTAATTGAGAACTCAGTTGGATACTCCAGGGAATATGCTTTATTGATACACATACTCATTACAAACCATTTTGAAGGTTTTAAAAATATTGTTATGTAATTTTAGGAAGTAATATGTAACTTTTTAGGTTAGAGAAACTAATTAGAAAATTACCATGAAAAAATACGAAACATTTAATGAGTTATTGATTGATCCAATTATATTCTTGTTGAATCAAAAGTATCATAGGACAAAATGAATGTGTTATAAGGGAATATATCTTAGGATTGATTTTTCCTATTCATATTCTCATTTAATTAAATCTTATTGAATATTATCATAATAATTTAGGATTAATTTTTGGTTTGAAATAACATCAACAAAATTAATCAATTAAAAGTATGTCTCTAGAAGCTCATAAGACTTACAATAAGATATGGAGATATATTTTTAAAAAATGGTTGAAAATCTCAATATTTGCCTATCATAAAAGAAAATGTGACTTTTATAGTCTTACCCATGATATTGAGATATAAATAATATCTTGATTTATACCCTTAAGTGTTTTTAGTTAGTGAATTGTAATTAAAATTACGATGACATAATTTATTTAAGGTGGGAGATTATAAGACGCTGATATTTTAGTATTAATTTAACTTTTAAATAAATAAATTTTCTAATATATTTTTTCACACACAAAATCTAGAAAAATCAAATCATGATACATTTTACTGGTATAAAATATTATAATTCAAGATAAAAAATTGTATATTATGAGAGTACAATTTGAAACATCATTAATAAAATTGAAATAAGATTAAATATGAAAGTGGATAAAAATACCACAAACATAAAATCTTTATCCTCATGTTTTACCATGAAGATCTTCACCCTACTTGAAACTATAAAATTAAGATAAAGATTTAGAAATATAACATACATTTGGAAAGATAATAAAATAGAATTAATTATTTTAGGTTATATATAGGAATGAAATCTCACAATTATTTATATGATCATTGGATATATGGTCATTGGATATGAATGTATCCAATAGGCATATTGAATTTGTGAAAATTGTAGTAACACATTTAAAATAATATAACTTTAGAATAAACCAGAAAGATAATATTTAATAAAAACATTTTATTATATATATATATATATATATATCTGTATGTGTTATATATTATTATTTCAATTTTTTAAAAGAAAGATTTGATGTATTTATAAAAATTGAAGAATTATTTTTGTAATAATTTATTTATAAAATTTATTTAATTCTTATAAATAAGTAATCAATCATATTGAATTTTGAATAGAATCATTTAGTAATAAAAATAACTTTATTAAAAAAATTAAACATTTTTTATATATTATGTATTTTTAATCCAATTGATTAGCATTGAATAATTTTTATTATAATAATAATACATATAAATAGATAAATTAATTTTAATCTTAATATTTTCACTTTGAAGGAATATGAATAAATTCTTTTTATGGTTAAAAAAATATTTTTTTCTATATACTTTTTTTATGTGATACATGAATTTATAATAAAAATTATTTTTTTTCAACTCTAGAAATTGAGTATAAAAAATTATTTTCAATATGCATATACAAAATTTTTAATAAGTTTATCTTATTTTTTATCATAAAAAATAAGTTATCGAAGTAAATATTAGTTCCCATGGTAAAACAATTATTTTTCAAACATTTGTTTTTATAAACATTGTGTGATTTTTAAATAAATAAATTACATTAATATATTTTAAATAATTTTTATAAAATAATTTTTAATTATTAAAAAAATATATTAAAACTCAGTTTATTTTTAATTTAAAGTAAATTTGAATGAAGAACACCAAATATATAAAAAGTCATTTTTATAGAAACATTTTTTTCTATATCTTTTTTTTTAATTTAAAAGAAATTTTTTATCATTTTTGGAAATTGAATATGATTAAATGGAGTATAAATTAATAATAATAACATCAAAATTTGGTAAGAGGGATTATCTTTTATTTTTAGTTAAAAATATTTAACATTGTAATTATTTAATCTTGGTTAATAAAGGTAAAAATGTGTTAGTTAAAATGGATCAAAATTTTCTAAATTAACTTGATACTTGGAATTTATATAATAAATTTGTTAGGTTTAAAATTAATACTTAAATTTATTACCAACCTTTCCCTACCTAAATCACTCCCATGTGATTCCATCTTTATCCATGACTTAACTTCCAATTCTAAGAAAATGTATTTCTTTTTATGCTATAAAATAAGTTCACTTAATCCCACTTAATCCATACTTACCCTTTTAATTTCTCTTGAAAACATACCCATTCTACATATCCTAAATTTATCTTACACATTTATAATACCTTGGTTAGAATAAAATATCTTAAGTCCTCCATTTGTAGGAGGCCTTTCTAAAGAAGACTCAAACTCTTAATGTCCGTATTATCTAGTCCCTAACTTTATCTTCTATATTTTTATAATAAACACTCATAAAAACCTATTTTAACCATAATAATATAATTAAGTTATTATCATTAGAATACTTAAATTTTATTATATTAATGGAATAACCATTTTCTACTTTCCTCCCATCCTTTTAAAAAATGAAAATCTCACTCGTGTTATGTGCAGACTACGACCTCCATGCATGAAGTATTTTATTTTTTATCACTACCTAACATAGATGGTTATAATAATGAATTTAACTAATAAAAATTATGTTTATGAAATTATTAATGGAAAAATTATATGATAAATAAATCACTTAATAATCATACATATCCAATGATTATTTCATGTTATTGTTTAGGTCGGTTTAACCACCTACATGAAAGATGCTATAATTTGTTTTATCATGGATGGTTATAAAAACTTAATTAATAATATAATATTATATTAATGTGTAAATAATGTCTTTTCTTATAGTATTAATATAAATATTTAACTCATTTTTAAGATACCACCTTTTATCTGTTAAAATTTACCAAAATAAGATCTTCACTGATTTTATCTTCAAGAATCATAACTAAGAATCTATTGAAATGATATTATAACCTTATAAATAATTATATAACTTCCATTATATTTCCTTTAATAATTTGGTAATTATGAATTTTTTTTAATGAATGAGGATCAATATCTTCATTATGAAACTTATACGAAATAATCAAGTTTACTAACATTTGACGACGAAAAGAAAAAATAATTAATTGATAAATTTTGAATGAATGATTATAGATAAAGTTTATAGGAGGTAATATATATGAATAAATATATAAAATATGTTATTAATATGGTCATGTTTATTTTATAGGGGTTTAAATATATATTATGGAAGTTGAGAGTAAATTTAAGAGTTTTTTCTAACATAGTTTCCATTTATTTAGTTTTGACCATTATTTTTGAACTTAATTATTATAATTTGGTAGGAATATACCTTGTAATGTAATTATATTTTACTTAATCTAATGTTTCTGGAGATTTTAATTTCCTTCTCATGAACTCTTTTTGAAATATCATTGCATCAACTCTTCTTCTTTGATGAAATTATTTCTCCACACAATGAAATATTGTTAATAATAATACCCATTCTTTTTTATGTTTATTTATCCTCCATATCTATATTATTTGTCTCTAGATTTATTTTCCACCATTTTCTCTGAAACCAAAATATTTATTATCTCATGTGATCTTTTTATTTCTCTTCAATTATTTTCTAAACATTTTTTTATTATTCTTTTCATGATGTGGGTTTCAATAAATGCATTTTAAAGTATTAAAAGGATTCTACTTTAATTATCATATATTTTATATTACACTTCACATATCCTCTAGATAAAAGTTATGTATTTTTAAATATTTAATTATTGATATTAAATTAAAATTAGTGTTTTAAAAATGTTTTCTTGTACCTTATTGAAAATGATTTTTGAAAGTGAATCATAACATTATCTCTTTATGACAATGTTAAGAAATGTTTTTAATTTTTTTTCAACGATTCTCTTATATGTTTTTAATGTATCTATCTTATTTGGAGTTTTGTTTCCTAAAATAACCTCCAAATACTCTTATGAAATGCTCCTTTTGGGTGATTAAATTTTAGTATCATCTAATCGATTTCTCATTGTCATTTTTAGGTTATACCATTCCAAATTATATGAAAACCATTTTATTTCAATGGGTTTTTTCATGATATGATATATGAATATTTTGATATAGTGAATATGATTATGGTTTATCATTTTGAGATGGATTGGGTCTATTAAATCCTTGAGAAAGTTTGGGTTTGTTAAATCCTTGGGACATGTTGGTTATGTTAAATCTCTAAGACAAGTTGGGTATATTAAATCCATTAGATAGGTTGGAACTATGAAATCTCTATGATGGGACACATCTAATAATTTCTCTCCATTGCATTGTTTAAAGTTTTATGTCTCATAATATAAAGGTTATGCATATAAATTATTATTATGTTCACAATATGAGGCATGTACATTATTGTTATATCCATAATATGATATGTGTAAATTATTGTTATGTTTAAAAAATAAGTAATGTACATTATTGTTTTGTTTACAAAATGATGCATATACATTATTGTTATGTTCCCAATGTGAGGAATGCACATTGTTGAAATTTTAACAATGGAATGTGTGTACATTATTATTATGTTCACAACATGATGCATGTGCATTATTATTATATTTAAAATGAGTGGCATGTACATTATTATAATATTTACAAGATGATGTGTGTAAATTATGGTTATGTTCACAACTTTATGCATGAACTTAGTTAAAGTTAACTTTTCACACAATGTTATAATCTCCTATGTTTTTTCTTATTCCACATTTATTCTTCATATTCTTATGTTATGATCTATAGATTATGCTTATTATCTCATATTTCTACACTCTAATGACATGGTATATTTTTTATCACTTGATATTACATTTCCTTATTATTGTATCATCAAAAATTTATATTATTCCCTGATCATTTTAATAATATTTTTATATCATGACCATGTTTTATCATTTTCTTATGCTCTGACCCTTTATGAATTATTGATATGGTTTTACCTTAATGAACATTTGAGATCACCCCTTTCTTATGTTTTCTATTCCATAGGATATAAAGATGAGTATAATCTATGTGATATCTAGAAGGAGATCTAGTACAGTGAAATTATGGAATTTTGGTTATGGGATTATATGATTATTATTAGATGTAATGTTTAAATTTTGGAAATATATGTATGTTTAGTTTGGGTTATCTCACTTAGTATCAAATATATTTTTAAGGAATATGTTTTTTTAGAACTAGACTTGGGATTTCCGGTCAGGGGTGTCTCAAATCTTTTCTTGTTTTAAAATCATACACTCTTATATAATTTAAATTGACTTCATTTTGAGTTTATTTCTTTCATTATTTATTAAGACCATCAAATCCTCAATTTTAATTAATTTTTCAGAAATAAAAAACAAAAGTAATTTTTTTTGAACTTAGCCTATAACCTCATTAAGAGAAAACTCTAGGTACTTCTATAATTAATTTATTAGGGGATACATGTTTTGAAAAGGGACCCATGATAGACACATTCTCTAAACTTTGTGTCATTATCAAGGAGGTCACCAATGTTTTAAAAAAAATTAAATGTCTAGAATTTCAAACCCCCATTTATTTCCATTAAAAACAAAATACTTACCATTTTGGGGCTATATTTTGTTATATTTATAAAATTTAAACCTTACTTGTTGACCTTGAGAGTAAAGAAAATTTAACAGATTAATCAAAAACTTTAAATGAGTCTATCAAGAAACAAATAAGAAACCTTTTTAAACCTAAATTCAAATGGCTAATAATATAACTATCAAATAATTATCTTAATTATATGAATAAAACCAAAAAAATCCTAAGGAATACCCTAATTCACATGTTGGATTTGAAATAAAATTGGGTTTCATTCATTAACTTCTAAAATTTAATGAACTTCCTAGAGAATATCCACTAAAACATATTCAAAAATTCAGTTATCTTTATTGTTAACATTAAATAACCAAGATTAAATAGAGATAATATTAATTTGATAGATTCTACATTTTATTTATATAGATTTTACAAATAATGGGTTTTCTACTCACATTCATCTTTGATTAGGGATTGGAATGAATTTAAAATATTTTTCATGAGAAAAATATTCCTAATTCTAGGACTATTTCAATTATAAAATAAATCAGTGGTATTAGAGAAATTAAATGTGATACTTTATAGGAATATTAGGAGAGGATCAATAGGTTATGTTTTATCTTCCCCCACCATCAAATTAGTGAAAAACTTCTGATTGAATACTATTATGTGGGATATTATCTTATTGATTGGAGCTTGATTGATGATTCTATTTGAAGATCTTTAGTTTGAAAACCCTAAATGATTATATTAATTTAATTATAAATATGGACCATAATAACCAGATATTTAAAAACATGGGTATTATTAATGTTAAATATTTTTAATAAGTCCCCACTTACACATTTGAATAATAGTATTATTATTAGAAAAATTAGTGTACTTTCCACTATGGTTTGGTCAATTATGTTGTCCAAAAATACCCAAACCCAACCTCGACATGAAAAAAATATCAATTCCAAGTTTATTGTTTAATTTTTTCTTCCAATGAACATTTCAGTGATCAGTGTCGAAAAAGTAAGGAAAATTATAAAAACTGTGATGTTGTATTCCCTAGAAATCCTTTTCAATAAAACAAATAATTTTTTTTTTCAATCCAATACAATTTTTAATTATGAATGGAATAATCAATCCAATGATATATTTATACAACCTAAACAACCAAAAATATTTCTCCAAGTCCAATCAATCAATCCAAAACCAAGAAACTTCAATAATAAATACAATTCTCAAGATGAAATATATTATAAATTAGTAAAACCCATTCCAAAATTATAAAACAACCTTGAGGATACTGTGAGACAACAAAAAAATTATTATTAATACTATAATGAAACAAATGGGATGACTAGAGACTAATTTTGATAGCATAAGAAACCATATGAGTGGAGGTTTGCTTTCATAACCTCATGTGAATCCTAATTACAGAGTAAAAGAAAATGTAATAAAGCATAAGAGTTACATTAAGTTGAAAAAACCCCAAATCAAGAGTTCCAAACCCGATCCTAAACTTGAACATGTTCAAAGGGATTCAACACCTCATTTACTTAACATTGACCCTAATAAAGAATAAATATCTGCTATTTAACATTCTAGATATTTAAAACCTATTTAAAAAAAATAATTGTCAAATAAATATTCTTTGCTTGAATGAAATAAGAATTATTGGAAAAGGATTATAAGACCTTTTATTTCTAAAATCTACTGTAAACACAAGACTATATAAACCAAATAATGGAAGTTATATTTCATTATTGATACATAATAAAAGAGTTCTATAGGATCTAATGGCATATTATTCTTAGAAGACTAGATACATACACATATTATATTTTAAAAAATAAGATAAAACATGGAAACATTATAAGAAAATCATTATCGCTTTCATTATATCCCCAAAAACATTGCATAGTTATCCTCTAGGTTTCCTTGCAAAAAGAAAGAAAAATAATGGTGAGCTCAGATGATCAGTAAGGAGTAACATATATTGGAAGCTATCATAACAAAATTATGTCACAAAATGATATGAAATTAAGAAATAAACATGAATCCATAATCAAATAAAAATGAAATAATGATAAATCTATGATAATAAATTAAATTTTGGATAATAATAATCATTGATATCATACCGATGGAATGCATAATTCAAGATATGAAAAAATTCCCTCAAGTCCTTATTCTAATAAATTATATTTTTATGAGGAGAGGTATACACCAAAACTCAATATGTTTAATCTAATGATACCTATTGATGCATCAAGGGGATATAAAATTTTGGGCCCCACCAATCACATAAACAAGTCTGATACATTTACTGTAAGAGTCAACAAGTCATTTGATAACATTACCTAAGGAACCTGTGGCTGAATAAAAACATGAATATCGATATAATAAAAAATATTGAAAAAATACTTCCCATTCAATGGAATAATGTTTATTTTTAGTATAGAATAAATTAATCAACTTAGAAGTTGTTTTTCATCATTAAAGTAATAGGAATTATCCTTATTAAAGAAATATAGTGGCATGAGTATTTTTAATGTGGTGGGTTATCCATGAAAGATAGTAATTAGGTTCAATAGTTTTCATTGGTAGGATAACAAGGTAATGTTATGATAAATACTTCATTATGGTTCATAAAAAATTTAAATATTCCAAAGAATATACCCTAATATTTTCTATCCAGGTGTGCAGTATTTGGCCCACTCATCATGCATTAGAGTGATGATTAAGTAAATGCTCAACCAACCATTTTTTGGGTTACTACCCCAAGGTGAATATTTTAATCAAACAAATAAACTTTCCATTATCTATATAGGGATGTATTTTCTACAAAACTATACAAACTTTTACTTTATCAAAACATAGGATGGATTTTCTACCATGGAAAAGATTGAGTTTTTCAATGGTTTTGGTAACTCTTGAGTCAAAAGAGTACATGGTAAGGATAAAAATATATAATTCTAAATCCATTGAAATTCATGATAAATATGGTAAAAAATATTCCATGGTAATTTATGAACCACACATGTGTAAATATGTGGTGAATATAACATGAGTCTGAAAATTTAAAATCCGGATGGAGAAACCTAGTTATGACATGGGTAACAATTCAATTAAAACCTCTTGAAATAAGGGGCTTCAAATTGATCTAAAAATATGATGAATAAAATTAATTTCATCATATATAATATAAAATAGGTAGTATATAAACCACATAAATAAAATTAGGTGAATAATACAATATATGTCTCAAAGAGAGGAATTTGTGACAGAAAATCATTACCTATAATCCCACCGAGCCGAATGTGATATGTACTCCTGTATAAAAAAATAACCATATAAATCCCATATTTAATAAACTCATTAATAATTATAACCTTTTTTAAACTTAATTTATAATTATTCTCTAAATTTATATAAGTTATATATTATCTATTTTAAATATTAGGTGTGAGTATTCTTGATCATCTTGAACTAGTTTTGTAAATGCAGTGTTGTTATATATTCTTCTCCCAAAGTTCATCATTTTTAAGCAATATAAGGTACTATAATAGATAAATTTTATATATTTATAAATATCATATCTCATTCCATTAGTATTTTAGATATGTTGTGTGAAAGGAAAATTAGTGTTGGCTTATTTCAGTAATTTTAGCGACCGAAGATGATATTTCAATAATTTGTTAAACACTTAACATAAACATTATAGAACTATTTAAAATTAATTATTTTATTATTAAATTATTATTATATTTGTATTTAAGTTCTTATACCCATCCATGATATAGTTTTATATCATCATTTAAGTAGGTGGTTAGACAGACCTAAATATTAACATATTATAATTAATATATGATTATGATTTTGAAAGTAGTTTATTTTGGATATAATATAATTATTACTGTAGAAAAATTATATTATTAATATTATTATAAGGGGTTGATTCAAATTTAACAATGGTTTAAAAAATAAAAAATAAACTACATGAAAAATGAGATATATTACTTCATGGAGGGGACATTCTGCACAATGCATGATTATCATTTTCATTTCTCAAAGAATGAGAGGGAATTAAGGTATATGATAATTTTTCATCTCAAAATCATACTTAAATATTATATATATATGTCATATTTATTCATAAATCACATCATTAAAACCAAACATAATAGGCAGTATGAAAAACTAAAGTCATTTATTTGTGGAGGTGGTCATTTGTGCACACCCACTAAATATGATTTTATTTTTTCTCAATGGATGGATAATAATAAATGAGGGTTATTAAATTAATATAATAACATATAAATATAATAATTGTACTTGTTTAATTATATTTTTGTGGATATAAGATGTTAGGAAGAGGAATGTTAAGAATAAAAGATTAATAAAAAGGTAATACTTAAGTTTTGAGCTTGAGTTTTCTCTTAAAAATATTCTTAGAAATATAGGACTTAATCTAAATAATAGAGATAATAGGCCTCATGAATTTGGATAGTGTTATATAATATTTTTTTTCAAATTTTAAAAATTAAATTAGTTCGGATAGTTGTGGTATGATGTGGAGGAACTATCTCCCTTTTATAAGAGAAGAAAAGGGAAATTTTGTAGATACCCTTTACTTTACAATGATATCATTACACTATTAAAGAGAATATGACTCCAAAAGTTTTAAATAATAGTGTGTGTGGTGTCCTTGGGTGAAAAAATCATAAAAAATATAATTTCAACACATGTTTTAAACATGTATTCAGCTATTTACCATTATTTTTTACCTTTTCCATTAATTTTGGTTTTTACCTTAGTTACAAGTTTTTACCTAAATAATTTATATTTTTTTTGAAAATATAATCTAAAACATATAAAAAAATTTATGTGATTAATGTAAATTTATCCTCTATTTAATTAAATTAAATTTATAAATATTATAAATATTATAAAATTAAATTTTAAAATAAAACATATAGTATATAAGAAATAGTTTTCCATAGGAAGACTATTTTTCCACAATTAATTCCTCCTAAACATATTTTGTATTGATTAATAAATGAATTAGTGTTAGAATATTTTTATATAGGTCTAAAAATTATATTATAAAAATTATTGATAAGTGATTAATTTATTTTATTAGATAAAACTTACACAATATTTATAAAACAATTATTTAAGAAAACTATTTCACTATTATCAAAGTAATTAACTTTAATCCTAGTAATATTATTTTTATGTCTAAAAATGAAATTAAAATTATTACCTAATATGAAAATTTATATATTAAATATTAAATCCACTCTTTTAAATTTATTCTGAGAAGTGACAAAAAATATTTTTAAAACAAGCACTTAAAAATAGTTTTTTAGAGTGAAATACTACTTATGTTTCTAGAGTGATAAGATAGGTTTTTATAAATAAAACATAGTTATTTTAAATGATTTATTTTAATATATATACATATATATATTATAGAAAAAATTTCAAAATCATTTAAGTCATTATTGTATTATAATAACATTATAAAAGTTATGGTTTTAGAAAAATCACTATTTTTTACCATCTACCTAAAAATAAATTATTTTTGAAAAGTTTCAAAAGTTTACCTTAGGGAAATTAGATATGTGTAATTAAAAAATGAATTTAATTGGGTCAAATTAAAATCCTAAAATTTTTATTTTAAATAAATTCATGAATAAAGGGTCTTTATAGTGCACATTGTGTAATATTTTTTGGATCCAATGTTTAACTTCTATAGTAGGGTCTTGGGAATTTCATCCTACCCCCTTAAATAATTTCAATCTTGTAATTACATACATGTTAGATACTAAAAAATTATGGGTATTTCCTCATAATATATTATTTAAGATCCCATGTTGCCTCCTCTAGTTTTTTTTTCTCTAAAGAACTTTTACCAATCAAGTTTTCTGATTCCACAACACTTTCTCTATAGAGTAAAGAATCTAAATAGGATATTCAACTAGCTTTCTTTCTTCACCTTCTTCCAAATAAGTTGATCTACAAAACCTATTCCAATAAAATACTTTATATGGTTCCATTTTCATGCTCTAATGAAATCTATTATTGTACGAAAATTACACCGAAGGGGTTACTAATCCCACATACCTTATAAGTTAAGAGAAAATGATCACATAATTTCTTCCAATGTTTGTATAGTCCTTTAAAAATGACTATTTGTTTCAAGATGGAAGGTTATGATAATTGTTTTTAGTGTTGAGATACCTTTGAAGACTCTTCTATAAATTTGATGTGAGTTGGGGGTTATGATAAAATACAATTGATAGAGGTGACACATAATGCCTTATGATTTCATTGATATAGAGCTGAGAAAGGCACTCAAGGGGAAAATCTTTCCTTATTTCCATGAAATGTGAAGAATTAATATGATGATCAATAATAACCCATATAACATCAGTATTACTTAGAGTCTTCAGAAGTATAATGAAAAATTATACTGTAGTATTTTTACACTTTTATATAGGTATAGGAATAGGTTACATGGATACTTTAGGATATTATTTTTCAGCCTTTAGCTACTAGAATACTAAGTAGTTAGAAACAGAGTCAACAATTTCCCACTTCATACCATCCCATCACAAATTTTATCTTAAATCCTTATACATATTTGTGCTACTAGGGTTTATAGAGAAATTTGAGCTATGTGATTCATCTAGAAATTCAATATTATACTCTAGTATGGATGGAACACATAAAATTTTTCCAAACATCAACACTCCAACTTTATAGATAAAGTATACAAATTTATCATCTTTTAATACTTTAATATTCTTTTATAAGTCCTTATCATTATGCTCACAATTTTATATATTTTATATTAAGGATGTTTTAGAAATTTTTTGGAAAAATAATGATGGCTCCTCTTGCCTAAAAATCTACATATACATCTTTACTAGATCTATGTATGTAGGATCCTTGTAAATCATCAATATGGTCAGAATTATATAGTCCCTCTACTCAATACCATAACCACCTTGATTACCATTTTGGAGTGGTACTATATCGAGAAATAATAGTACTTGAGTAGTTCAAACCATATTATTTTACTCATGTTGAGCTTATTATAGGATAATATATACTTCAAACTCTTATGGTTCATATATATATATACATTAAATATTTCACCATTGAGGAAGGGTATATATATTTTTAAAGTAATTATTATAGTTTACAATTCACGGCCATGAGTTGGATAGCTATGTTCATGGATTTTCAATTGTTTTGATTCATAGGAAACTGCCCTATCATTCTGCATAAGGACATAACCAATTCCTTTATTTAATGTATCACTATATATTACAAATATTTCATTACCCAATGGTAAAGTTAATACTAGTGTATTAATTAGTCTCCTATTATTTTCTTAAAAAATGTCTGCATATTACATTGACTAGTGTAATTTAACCCCTTCATGTGTTAACTTGGTTAACATATTAGCCAACCGAGTGAAATATTGAACAAACCATTGATAGCGTTGTACTAAATCTATGAAAATTAAAATATTGATTATGTTAAACAGTGTAGATCATTATTTTACTAACTTTTTCTTTGAAGTTTCCATAAATATTCCATAAATGGAAACAATATTTCTAAGAAAAGAAACACAATTAAGCCAAAATTCAAACTTACTATATTTACCATATAATTCATTTTCTCTAATGGTCTCTAAAATTATTTTTAGATAAATATCATATTCATTATAGCTCTTATATTATATCAAGATATCATAAATTAATACCACTATAAATTTATCATGATTATACTTGAATACTCTATTCATCATATCCATAAATACAGAAGGTGAATTAGTCATTCCTAAGGGAATTATTGTAAACTCATAATGTTTATACCATGTTTGAAATTCCATCTGATGCACATCATCTTTCTTCACCCTTAGTTGATGATAAAAAGAGAAATTTAAATTTTTGAAAAGCATTGGGATAATTGAATTTGATGAAATAATTCATCAGTGTGTGGTAAAGGATACAAATTCTTTATATTAATGACATTTATCTCCCTAAAACATACGCACAATATCATAGACCCATCCTTTTTAATGAATAAAAAGGAGATCCCCATGATGAAAACTTAGGGAATATAAATATATTATCACATAAAATATATAACTATTTAATAAACTACAATAACTCCATGGGTTCTTTAATATCTAAATTTTTTAAAATAAGATATTATTTAAGTGCATTCAAGACATAGAAGAGTGAGATTAAACAGGCAACGAAGTATTATTATTTAAACATGACTGTTAAACCCAAGACTTTATATTATAAGGGCTGAATATGATTAACCATATTATATATATATATATATATATATATATATGTAAATTTACTGGCAAATATAAATTTATTGATTAATTCTTAGAAACTGAGAACTCAATTTTCAGTAAACTAATTTTACACTTCAAAAATACATTTTCTTCAAAAAAGTTTTTATTAATTTTTAAAAGATATTATTGAAATTAATTTCTATAAATTTTATAAAATATATTTTATAAAAGGATATAATATTTTAAACTATAGTTTCAAAATTATCTTAGAGTGATTTTTTGATAATTTTATGAAATGCTTGATTTTTCAGTGAATAGTGAAAAATACCAATTTTTATTACACCATCATTTATTTTCACTAAAAAGTACCATTAGGATTTGAATTTGATATTAAATTAATATAAATATCATTTAGTTATAAATAATCTAATTAATTTCATAAAAATTATAATTCTACTTTATTTTGGTATAAGATCATTTTTGGGGTTAAAAACATATTTTTTTAAAAAAAATAAGTTTTTTGTTGTGTTTTGAAAATTTATATTTAAATTAATTTATTCCACTTATAGTAATTTAATTTAATGA
Organism: Viscum album; assembly: GCA_963277665.1. NCBI lineage: Eukaryota > Viridiplantae > Streptophyta > Magnoliopsida > Santalales > Viscaceae > Viscum > Viscum album. The sequence goes on along the minus strand of OY728132.1, from coordinate 1,259,342,964 downwards.
AATAAATTAGTTTTTTATTAATCAATTCAAATTTATCCTAGTATGAATTTTTGATATTTTTATGGAGAAGTTAATTTTTTGGTGAATAGTTAAGAAATACAGTTTTTATCTGATTCAATATATTTTATGATATTATTATGAAATAAATATGATATATAAGTTATAAAACTTATTTAATGACTCATTTATTATAATATAATAAAAATATAATAAAATTATAATTTAAAACATATACACTGGAATTTATTTCATGAAAAATATGAAAATCATTTTCAGTGTCAACACGGTGCTGACACAACACTAGAAAAGTAAAATTTGGTTTCCTAATGATAATAATGAAGAATTAAAAATTTTTTAAATGAATTTTTAGTCAATATTATATAAAAATTATGTTTTTTATTTATATTTTATAACTTTTGAGTTATATAATAAGAATCTTATCCAAATACCTGTGAAAGGATAGAAAATCCAAAATAAAACATGTTTTAATGACATAAATGTGAGTAAATATACATATTTAAATAATATAAAAGTTTATTTTGAATTTATTTTTATGATTTTTATTTATTATTATTTTTTAATGATGATAAAATTACATTAAATGCTTATGCAATGATGAATCAGTGCATGTCCAATGAGTAGATAAAATAGGCAATTGATTTTTAAAACTATAAAATTATTATTTATTTCATAAGTTATAGTGTACCAAAAAATTTAAAGATAAATATTAAATATTATAATTTTTTAAAGGTTTATATTCAAATTCCATTTACTTCATGTTGTTTTCAATGTCAAATTATGAGAATAGTTATTAAAATGACATTAATAGCATTTTATGTTAAATATATTTTATTAAATTTTTTAAAACTTATAAAAATATTAAAATAGGACAATTTTTGATGATAAATGGTCTAAAATTTCACCCCTTACTCATTTATGGGATAGTTTATAACTTATAAGTAAAATTATAACTCTTTAATATTTAAAAATTACTTACCATGGTTAAGGTTAAAATTCTTTTACCAAGGGGTGAAGCTAAAAGATAAGGTTTAAAATTATATCTAAACCTGTAAATTTTTTTTAATGATTTAATTAAGAATATATATTCCCTATAATTGAATCCATGTTATTTTAGAACCATTTTACATTATTTAGACACATATTATATTACAATGTTCCATGCATTTCCAAAAATGATATTAATGATATTTTATAATAAAAAATATTTTATTAAATGATTTAAAATTATTAAAAATCCTAAATTATTCTAAGTTAATGGGATATAGTTTAAAATATCAAACATGTCCCATTTAGTTTTCAATTTTCCTTTTAGAGTAACTTTCTTTACTCCTAGAGAGTAAAAAACATTGATATCATAGCAATTGTCAAAATGGTTAATAGAGGGTTAAAACAAAGAGATAAGGGATACAAAAATTGTCTAAAATTTCCCAAATTTTATTATATGAGAGTACTTATAACCATACTAATATTATATTATAATTATATCAAATTTTATCCATTTTAACATAAAAATTAATTTATATTAATTTAACAGTTTAATAAATTTAATGAATACCCCTTACCTCACTTATAAAAGAGAACATCCTATCCACATTTATTCACAATTAAATGTAACAACCCAACCCTAGTTATGTAGAGTTAGTTCATTATTACATAACATTGACATGATATAAGGAATCATGTCCCAAAATACTAATCAGTTTAGCCTTTGAAGTTCTAGATACATTCATAAGTTTTACATTACATCATGAAATAAAAAAACAACATTGTGTCCCCTTTGAACAATCTTATATCCCTTATCCTATTCCTATAGATTATTTATAATATAATTATTTTCATCCTAAGAAAAATAAAACATAAGAAAAGGGGGATCTTAGATGCTTAGTAAGGATAACAATATAGCAGAAACTATCATAAAGAAGCATAAACATTTAAGGAAATGTATAATACTAAAAAACAAGCATTTTAAACTTAAAATTCAGCATAATATGGAAAAGATAAATCAAATAATTCCATTTACTTATTCACACAGATATTATACTAGTAGAATAATCACATGTAATATCAATAGTCAATTTCATAATGATGGAATGCATAATGCCGGACATCATAACCACATTGTCAAGGCGTCATGCCAAGACTACAAATTAGATTTTGTCAAGGACCTGTGCCAAGACATAGTCTGTCTCATGAGACCTACCGATGCATCGAGAAGCTATAGCAGGCTCCACCCATCACTTCCTCAGTCCAATGTATTCCTCATATGAAAAGGTTGAAACATAACATAAACATTCGTATTAAAACTAGCATACGAAATGTTAGTAATTTAACCATAAATCATGAATGGTATAGAAATAACAAATCCATAGTCAAACATATCAAAAAACCATCAATATAATGTAGAAGATTTTTATCTTAATAAATCAACTTCAAACAAGTGTAAAATCCATCAAAGGATGCTGACATAGATGAAATGAAGACTATTTGAGAGAAATAACTCTTTCTATTTTGAAATCATTTAAAAGTCACATAATTATAAAAGAAAAAATTTATTTTGAAAATATTTTTATAAGCCTATAAGGTAGGCTTTGAAGATGTTATAATGAAATAAAATAGTCTCAACCACCATATAAGTTAAAAAACATTCTTTACTTAATTTGGTCGAAAAGGTCGTAAAGGACCTTGTTTGGAAAACGACGAAAATATTCATTTATAAATATTTTATAAAAATTAAAACAAGGGTATAAATGAATTTAAACCATATTCTAGGAAATAGTAATTATTTTGAAATACATTTTTATAAAACAATGTTGTGGATGAAAAAGAGGTCTCAGTAGATACTCACGTATAAACAACCTCAGATAATGAAGATATTGTAGAATTAACCCTTACCTTGCACTTTTCTTTGGTCGAGGGTACATTTAACCTCCTTTATAATGACCATATTATTTTATTAAATTATACATGAACTATATTCATATTTATTATAACAAACATGATTCATTTATGACTTTATACTAACCATTTAATAATGATTTCCATGTTAAATTAACATTTCGGGTAATAATCGCTTTCTTTATCATACGTGTTTTAACTTGTTATTATTGATCGTATCATTTAGATCCTGATCTAAATACTTACAAAATATAAAAAATTATTTATATATAATATATATTTAGAATATAAATATGTTTAATAGATAGATATATGAAATGTAAAACACTGTTTATGTAGACGGTAGGCTGTACATACGCATAAACGTTGTTTATATTTTCATATCGAATTGAATGGAAGTAAGTGAATAAAATATATGTAAGTACATACATACATACATACATACATACATACATACATACATACATACATACATACATACATACATACATACATACATACATACATACATACATGAACACACACACACACACACATATATATATATATATCTCTCCAGTAGAATTATTATTTCATATATTATATACTTATTAATAATATTTATTTTTATAATCATTGTTGAATGGTGAACCTCGAAATGAATCTCATCGTGTCGTGGAGACAGTAAGTCGTACGTACACACGAGTGATGATATCATTTCCTTAATGATTAAAAGATGTGGAATTGGATGGTATATTAATTTTATAGAGAAATTAGAATGTTATTTTCATTATTTATATACATATTACTCATCATTTTATCCATCCAAATAACATAGTGTTGAATAACAAATTACACCACTGCGTGGAGACGGTAAGTCGTACGTATGCACGCATGGTGAAATTATCATTAATAGGATGAAAATAATAATGAGTATTTTTGTAAAATATTTATAATAACATCACAGTATGTATAAGTTACATGATTTGTTATTTTGGTATGGAAATAACAAATAAAGAGAATGTGGAAGAAGAAAAGAACTTCTGAAGAGGTGATAAAATAATTACCTCTTATTTTGGTGTTTCCTTTTTATTTGAACAAAATAGATCCTTAGGTTGACTTTATAATCAAGGTAAGGCCTATAAGTTGAATCGAGGGAAGTTGGGAGGAGATTTGGGAAGGGGTTGGCTGATCCAAATGGCTTTGGAGGTGTGATTTTGAGAGAAGGGGAAGTATCCTTTTATAAGAGAGGTGAGGGTCACTTTAGGAAAAGTTTAAAATATTATTTTATTATAAAATAATTTTCAGTTTATAATGGCTCCAAATTGAATTATTATGAAGCTAAGGTGAGGATGAGTCTAAATCCTCTCAACCAGTAGGTTTTAGACAAGTTTAGGTCACCATATTAACTCTATGTTTTAGATTTAACTCTTAGTTAAGTAGTTTAACTTTTACCATGTAGTCTAGTATTATTATAATAAATCAGTTAATAAACATAATATAAAAAGCCAAGAGAACCTCAAGTGGTTAATTAATGACATATATATCATTATATCAGTCCTTTTGGCCGAACCTTAGGTATTTAGAAATATTATATCATTTAATAATATAGTATTTGTTTTAAAAATCATTTATGTCAATTTTGAGGCTATTTAGTATTTGGTTTTTGTGAAAGTCATAACAACATGGTTAATTCGAAAAAAATTAATTGAATCAACCCTAACATATCATATTAATCTATAAAATTTGTGGATGGCATCAAAAATCTCAATTTATATTTATTTTTATATTTATAATATCAATTATTTTAATCATTCATTGATAAAGTAATTACTGCATCATCATCGTCTCATAAATAAATTTAATAATTCAGTCTCTAAAAATTATAAATAAAATACCATTATGTATTAATTTTTTTTAGATTTATAATAAATATTTATAGTCGAATTTATCTTATGTATAAACCTATATTAAAAATGGTTCAGTTATTTAACTTTGAATTTAAAAAATTTAACTCTCCTTTAAATAAAATAATAATAAATGTCCTAATCTAATCCAATTGGACTAAAAGGATCACATTTTATTCCTAAGTTTGGTTTTAGTCAAAATAAACTTATCAAATAGAATTAGGACATGTTTTAGGGTAATAATAATATCATTTTTACTTTTAATTACCCTATTTACTTTTAACCTTGGTAAATAAAAGTCAAATGTTACTATTCAAAAAAATCATTTTCACCTTATTGAACTGAATTTTACTTACTGATGTCAACTATATCTCTAGGATTTTCTAAATTCAATTCAAATAATTGGTAAAATTATGTTTTATTCAAATTTGTAAATGTGCCTAGAAGGTGGGTAAAAGACGTTAAAAAGTTCAATATATTTTTATACATCTAATTTTAATATAAAATGACTCCAATGAACTAAATTGGACTTATATAGGTATTATATATCTATTTTGACTTGAAATAAATTTAAATAATTATTTAAATAAAAAGTCGGTTTTAAACAATAACATAGTGTTTTTCACTATTCATAAAAAACTAATAGTTTTCAGAAAAATACCAAAAATTCACCCTAAGATAATTTTGATATTTAGAATTCAAAAATGAATTATATTTTACCAAATTAAAAACATATAATTTTCATTAATTAATTTAAAATTAATTCCCGTTGTGAAAACCAAAAAGCGGTTTTTGAAAATTAAAAACTATCAAAAGATTGACTTGTGTTTATGTCAAATTTAAATGAAAAATTACTTATAATGACCTAAATTGTATTAAATGATAAAAATATAATCTAATTATACTTCCAAACCATTCAAATTCATAATTTAATACTATAAAATATTTCGATTCAAAAAATTTGTTTTCAATTAAAATTTAGTATTTTTCACTATTCATCGGAATATGAAAGTTATCAGAAAAGTACCAAAAATTTATCCAAACTAAATTTTTATTTCCCACTTCTAAAAAATAATTTAATTTCATTAAATTTAATATATAAAATTTTCAAATATTGGTTTAAAAAAAGTGTTCTCCATTAAAAGGTGGTAAAATTGCATTTTTTGAAAAAACATCTTTTATCTGAAAAAAAATAATTTGTTCATATATTATGTCTAAGAAACTCATAATATGGATTCCAAAATTATATAGAGTATATAAAAATTGAAATTGATTTAATACTATTCATAACCGCCTTTTGAACGGCTAGTTTGGTAAGTTGTGGTGGGCCCAAACTTAGTGTTGCGTGTAGCGCAAGTTATTGAATTACTTTGAAGAGATAACGTACTATAAAATATTGGGGCGTTACATTCTCCCATCCTTCAATAAATTGTGTCCTCACAATTTGAAATTGTTTTTTAAAAATAAATGGTTAAAAATAGAAAAATACCTTTGTGGAAAACCCACATCAGAAATTGGGTTAATAAAAGTTAGTCTTAATAATAGGGAAAGATAAATGAAAAAGTCACCACAAAATTATGATCTTGATTAGGGGAACATTAGTGGAAATTAGAGATACATAATTGGAGGAAAACTTAAATATTTATAGGGAGTGATTGAGGTTACCAATCATAAACAAGTGTAAAATTGAGGGCCTCAAAGCCATCAATCTATGATGATTTAAAATATCATCGGTTCAAAAAAACATAAGGTATTATGATAACACATTTTTGGTATTAAGATCCCTTACCTAGAGTTTAAGAATTAATTTATTCATAGAACAAGAGAAAAAAAATACTTGAAAAGTAGAGTTTCATCATTCAACTAATTCCTACCACAAACTCATCTTTCACTCCAAAAGATAATAGAATTCAAAAATATTTTATTTATATTAATCGTATAGGGTTCCAAAAATAATGAATTTATAATTCATTTGTCATACTATTTAAAAAAACTACATTACACAAACCAGGACATCACGTAGGCTAGTGGTAGGTGATGCACCGTTGTCGCCCTTTGGTTTCGGGTTCAAATATCGTGGCCTTGCCGGACGCAACAGGTTATCGCTTGACCATTTTACTTTTTATAACAATCCAAAAATAATCTTAAGAAATGTTTTAACCTTAAAAATAGTATCCAATGTCAAAATTAATCCATTCCAACCTTTAGACTTATCCAAAATACTTCTGTCCTAACTCACATTCCAAAATTTTTAAGGATGTTAAATACAATGAAGATCTTTTTTTCCACGTAATAACATGTTAATACCTTCATCATGGAGTCTTTTAAAACATAGTAACACCCTGAATTACCATAAAACCTTATTTATTACATTCATGCTCCCTTATTCCTTATAGAATACTTGATATACTCCTTATATCCAAAAGTATTGTAAACTCTAATAATAATGGAATAAAAAAACAATTAATTAGTTTCAAAGTAGTCAAGAATATAGAATATAATTTATCCAAATCAATCATATCTTATTCCAAAATCACTACCTCAGTTTTAGAACCATATTAAGGTTTATATTTCCTTCAACCATGTATTTTCCAAAATGTTTAAGTTACTATTGAGTCACTTTTCTTAGAACCATATATTCTCAAATCCTTAATGACATAGTACTGAAATACAATCCTTATTTATTTCTAAAATTCATATTACCAGTACATCATTGATACAACACTCAAATTAAAGATTTATTTAATAACAACTTAAGAACACTAGTCATTCTTCTTCATCTGTGGTAGTATCATAACTTGATTATTATCCAATATCAATATTTAGGGAATACTATGATGATTTGAACATTGATTCACGTAGTGTCCCAACTCCTTGTAGATGAAGCATTGTACATTTGAAACATTTTTCTTACCCTTGCAATCATGTACTTTGTGTCCTTTTCTCCACACTTATAACAAACTCCGATTCCCTTTAAGCATTTACCAAGGTGATTCTTTCCACAGTTATCACATATGGGAAAATCCTTCTTTCCCCTCTTCCCTTTATCCATCTTTCTCTTTACCATCCATTTCTTCTCTTGCTTCCCTTTAAATCTATAGGATTCAGATAATTCTTTACTTATCTTATTAACACATGATACTATTTATTCATGTGATGAGAATACATGGGAGAATATTTCCCTTATAAATGTTGGATTAATACCATGAAATATATAATCCTTATTACTCTTTGGATCATGTGTATTGCTGGAGTTCTCATTCCTTATACTAGGGGCCATTTCTAAACAATAGCATACACTAGGTTAGTTTATGAATCGAAATGCGTAAATCCATACTTGTAAAACACCTAACATAAATTGAAAATATTATGCATATAATCTTTAATCACTAAAAAATATTTTCTTTGAGGAAGTATTTACTCTTAAATACTTTGTAATGGCTTGTAAAGAAAAGGTGAATTATCCTAAGCATATCCCCTGGGAGTGTCGTAACCAAGAGTGCAGTAAGGACCATTGTCATTTACTAGGATACCCCAGGTCAAGATTGAAACTCCTTTTCAGAGTTTTCACTCCTAGGTACATATATGTCAGAGCCATCTCTACCTTCTTGTATCTAGACATGGATGCATTTCTTGGAAAATACACAGAATATATACATTACCAAAATTCTAGGAAGTTCTTCTATACTAATCCTCAAAGACTATATTGGGGTAATGCTCTCTAATCATAGTTTTTCTAAATCTAGTTTCCAAGGTTTTTTTCTAAACTTCCTCTGATATTGACTGTAACACCCCGACCACAGTTACCTAGATTGGGTGCATTATTGCATAACATTGGCATGATACAAGGAATCATGTCTCGAAACACCTATCAGTTTAGTATCCTTGGAAGTACTAGATACATACATAAGTTTTACATTACATCATGAAATACAAAACAAAAACATTGGGTTCCCTTTGAAAAATCTTATATCCCATAGCCTATTCCTGCAATTTAGTCATAATATAGTTCTTCACATTCTAGGAAAAATAAAAATAGTAAAGGGGTGAGATCAGATTCTCAGTAAGGATAACAATATAGAAGAAACTATCATAAATAAGCATAAACATTTAAGGAAATGTATAAGACTAAAACACAAGAATTTTAAACTTAAACTTCAACATAATTTGGAAAATATAAAACAAATAATTCCATTTACTTATTCACATGGATATTATACTAGTAGAATAATCACAGGTAATATCAATAGTCAATTTCATAATGATGGAATGCATAATGATGGAATCATAACCACATAGTCAAGGCCTTGTGCCAAGACTACAAATAAGACTTTTTTAAAGCCTTGTGCCAATAAACTAGTTTGTCTCATGAGACCTACCAATGCATTGAGGATCTATAGCGGGATCCACCCATCACTTACTAAGTCCAATGAATTTCTCATATGAAAAGGTTGAAATATAATATAAATATTCGTATTAAAACTAACATATGAAATGTTAATACTTTAACCATAAACCATGAATGCTATAAAAATAACACATCCATAGTCAAACACGTCACAAAACCTTTAATACAATATAGAATATTTGTATCTTAATAAATCAACTTCAAACAAGTGTAAAATCAGTCAAAGGATGTTGACATAGATGAAATCAAAACTATTATAGAGAAACATATCTTTATATTTTGAAATCATTTAAAAGTCACATAATTATAAAAGAAAACATTTATTTTGAAAATATTCTTATAATATTGTTAAGGAAGATTAAAAGATGTTATAACAACATAAAATAACCACACCCTCCATATAAGTTAAAAAAACATTCTTTCCTTAATTTTGTCAAAAAGGTCATAATGGAACTTGTTTGGAAAAAGATGGGAAGATTCCTTTATAAAAATTTTATAAAAATTAAAACAAGGGTATAAATAAATTTACCCGTATTCTAGGAAAGAGTAAAAAATGTTTTGAAATACATTTTTATGAAACACTAATGTGATGATAAAGAGGTCCTAGTAGATACTCACGTATAAACAACCTCAGATAATGAAGAGATTGTAGAATTAACCCTTACCATGCATTTTTCTTTGGTAGAGGGTACATTTAACCTCTTGTATAATGGTCATAGTATGTTATTAAATTTATCCTGAACTATATTCAGATTTATTATATCATACATGATTCATTTATGACTTTATACTACCCATTTAATAATGATTTCTATGTTAAATTAACATTTGGGGTAATAATTGATTTCTTTATCGTACGTGTTTTAACTTGTTATTCTTGATCATATCATTTAGATCATGATTTAAATACATCCAGAATATAAAACATGATTTATATATAATATATATTTAGAATATAAATATGTATAATAGATATATATATATGAAATGAAATACACCGTTTATGGAGAGGGTAGGCTGTACGTACGCATAAACGTTGTTTCCGTTTTCATATCGTATTGAACGGAAATAAGTGAATAAGATATATGTAAGTATATACATACATACATAAATACATATAAATATCTATAGTATAATTATTATTTCATATATTACATACTTATTAATAATATATATTTTTATAATCATCGTTGAATGGTGAACTTGGAAATGAATCTAATCGCGTCGTGGAGACGGTAATCCGTACGTACATACGAGCGACGATATCATTTTCTTAATGATTAAAAGGTGTGGAATTAGATGGTATATTAATTATATATATAAATTATCATGTTATTTTAATTTTTATATACATATTACTCATCATTATATCCATTAAAATAATATGGTGTTGAATAACAAATTACACCACGACGTGGAGATGGTAAGTCGTACGCACACACACATGGTGACATTATCATTCATAGGATGGATAGAATAATAATTATATTTGTACCATATTTATAATAAAATCATAGTATATAAAAGGTACTAGATTTATTATTTTTGGTATTTAAATAACAAAGAAATAGAAAGTGTAAGAAGAAAAGAACTTTGAAATAGGTGATAAAATAATTACCTCTTCTTTAGGTGTTTCCTTTTGATTTGAACAAAAGGGCTCCTTAGGTTGACTTTATACTCAAGGTAAGGACTCTAGGTTTAAGTAAGGAAAGTTAGGAGGATATTTGGGTAGGGGTTGGCCGAGCCTAATGACTTTGGAGGTATGATTTTGATAGAATGTAAAGTACCCTTTTATAAGAGAGGTGAGGGTCACTTTTGGAAAATATTGAAATATTATTTTATTATAAAATCATTTCTGGTTTCTAATGACTCAAAATTAATTTATTTCAAATATAAATTGAGGATGGGTCGAAATCCTATCAACCAATAGGTTTTATACAAGTTTATGTCACCATATTAATCCTATCTTTTATATTTTACTCTTAGTTAAATAGTTTAACTTTTAACATTTCCTCTTGTATTATTATAACAAATGGTAAATAAACTTACTATACAAATCCAAAAGAACCCCAAATGGTCCATTAATTACATATGTATGATTGTATAAGTCCTTTGGCCGATATTTAGATATTTAGGAATATTATATCAATTAATAATATAGTATTTGTTTTAAAAACTCATTTATGTCAATTTTGACACTAGTTAGTATTTGGTTTTTGTTAAATTCATAAAAACATGATTAATTCGAAAAAAAGTAATTTAATCAACCCTAAAATGTAATATTAATCTATAAAATTTGTGGAGGGCATCAAAATCCTCAATTTACATTTATTTTTATATTTATAATATCAATTATTTTAATCTTTCATTGATAAAGTAATTACTGAATCATCATTGTGTCATAAATAGATTTAATTATTTAATCTCTAAAAATTATAAATAAAAAACCATTATATAGGAAATATTTTTATCTTTATAATGAATACTTATAGTCAAATTTATCTTATGTATAACCCTATATTAAAAATGGTTTAGTTATTAAACTTTGAATTTAACACTTTTAACTCTTATTTAAATAAAATAATAATAAATGTACTAATCTAATCCTAGTGGATCAAAAGGATAATATTTTATTCCTAAGGTTGGTTTTGGTAGAAATAAACTTATCAAATATAATTAGGACATGTGTTAGGATAATTATAATATCATTTTTACCTTTAATTTCCCTATTTACTTTTAACCATGGTAAATAAAAGTCAAAAGTTACTATTCAAAAAAAATTATTTTCATCTTATTGAACAAAATTTTAATTACTGATGTTAACCGTGACTCTCATATTTTTTAAATTCAATTCACAGAAGCGGTAAAATTATGTTTTATACAAATTTGAAAATTTTCCTAGAAGGTGGGTAAAAGACGTTAAAAAGTTCAATAAAATTTTATACATCTAATTGTATTATATAATGACACCAATGAATGAAATTGAACTTATATAGGTATTATATATCTATTTTTACTTAAAATAAATTGAAAAAAATAAATAATTTTTTAAATAAAAAGTCAGTTTGATACAACAACGTAGTGTTTTTCACTATTCATCAAAAATTGAAAGTTTTTAGAAAAATACCAAAAATTTACCCTAAGATAATTTTAATATTCTGAATTAAAAAAAGTATTATATTTTACCAAATTAAAACATATAATTTTTATTAATTAATTTAAAATTAATTCCCATTGTCAAAATCAGAAACAGGTTTTTAAAAATTAAAATCTATTAACAGATTGACAAGTGTTAATGTCAAATTTAAATGTGAAATTACTTATAATGACCTAAATTGTATTAAATGATAAAAATATAATCTAATTATACTTAAAAACCATTCAAATGCATAATTTTACACTATAAATTATAATGACCTCTTATGCATGATCCCATTTTGTGATGCATGGGTTTCATTTTCACCAACAAATAAAAACCCCATCCCATCGCTATGGACACACCGAACTCTTCACCTAAAGTAGTCAATCTGGGCATGAACTGAAGATAACCAATCCATACCAAGAATGATGTCGTAAGGCCTTGATGCTGATACTAGGAGGTTCCAACTGAAAATATCACCTCCAAGGGAAAGATCACACTATCTGCAAAGATGTGTGATCATCAAGTCTCCTCCAGTAGGTGTCTTTAAGCATAAGGGTTGAGTCAATGACTCTTTCTAAATCTCATAGTTTTGCACAAGACATGTGGTGAGGAATGAATATCTGGAACCTATGTCTATAAGTATGGCAGCTAAGGTAGAAAAGACAAATATCGTACCTTAGATCATCCCTAGATTCCCTAGGTCGTACACCTTGACCACATGCAGCTATCCCTACCCCAGTACCCCACCTCTATGAGCCTGGTGCGGACCTCCTGGGGGTGCTGGTTGAAGCAAATCAAAGTTTATGCCAAACCTACAGCTCTCCCTGCTCATTTTCCAAGTCCATCACCTGGTGGGTTTTCCTGATCCAATATCTTCCTCTACCTTGATGGTTTATCCACTGCCTCCCTATTAGTAGCTCAACGGGTTGGACAGTCTCTAGCGAGATGTCCCCTACCATCGCATGAGTAGCATAACCTCTCCCTAGGTTGACTGGATCCATCCTGAGAGCCCTAGGATGTTGATCTCCTATATTGGGTCCTCCTATTACATCTCCCACATCTTGAACAATGTGCCTGATGTCGGCTCCCTATTACCAAGATCTATGCACCTGTCTCTCTACTGTTGACTGCCGTTGGTTGTATCTTCTCTTCTAAGAAGATCTCGATCACCAAGGCCTGATCGATCACTACAACATAAGTCAAAATGAATAGAGGAACTACACGATCTCAGATGTCCCACCGTAGACCTCATTCGAAGGTTTGAGCTCGGAAGTACTGATTCTTGATTATATCCATCGAGTACCTGGTGAGGTTTGTGAACCTCGATGAATAGTCATAAACTATTAAACTTCCTTGATGGTGCTGAAGAAGCTCCTAGATACTCACTTCTCTTAACATAACTAGAGATAACTCCTCCCTAAAGAGATGCTCGAACTCCGTTCATGAAAGAGTATCCTCATCGTGATTCTATGTGGTCAAACTCCACCACCATCCCATAGAACCCTGAAAAAGGATCACTCCTAGGACCACCATCTAGTTTTCTAGTTTCCTCACTAGATAAGATACTCTAGTCACTACCTCAAGCCAGTCCCCATCCACCTAAGGGTTGGGCTCACCTTAGAACTTTACGGGTGTCTGTCTTTGAAACTCATGAAGCATGATCAGTCTGCACTCCTCGTCTACTAGTACTACAGGTTCCAAGTGCTTCTCCACTGGTGGTGGTATAGAAGGTGTACCACCTGGAGGTAATGAATGGGAAAATTACCCCTAAATATAAGCCTTGTCAATGAGGGGTAATCCTTATGATCGAGTTGCTGAATCCTAGCGGGTATGCGTTGCGGAGGCATTCTGTAAAGAAGACAAGATGTACCATGGTCAAGAGTATATCTGTAATTCTGACATTAAAGAACATGGAAAACAGAGTCCATTCCTATATAATGCATGTACCATTACTTTGTTTCACTAAAACTAGTGTTTTCATGTGCTGATTTGAAAAGTAAGTTATCAGAGTCCTGGTGTTTGGATATGTCGGCCACCCGCACCAACACTGGAGTCTCTGGACCGAAAACTTTACTTGAAACACTTAACATAGTTTCCCCAAACCAATCTCATAGACTCTTGATCCTAAGGTAGAACCGACCACCTCTGATACTACTCTGTCATGACCCGTCCTAGTGGGGCCCTCAATGTGACTCCTAAATCTCATCTCCAATAGGCTAGGGGCAGGTGACTAGTACTGAGTAGGAATATCACTAACATGGGAGGAATTGAATATATACCTGTACACATTCACACATCTCCAAGCCCAAAAATGTTGAAAAGTAAAAACCAATAAAGAACAAAATGCATGCATACAACTAAACCCAACTAATAGATTTCAATAGAAATAAAGTGTGGAAAGTAGGCTGGGCCAGAATACAAGCCCATCAAAATAAGGAGTCTGTAAACAAAAAAGTCCACCCTGTAAAGAAGAAGAGGTATTGGGACTACTACTTGTAGTCATAGGAACACCTCGGACTAAAAGGAAATCAAAATGATCAGCCTGGTCCTGGTATACCCTAGACTCCATCAAAAGGACACTCGTCTCACAAGACACGACACAGATGAGAAAATCCCATGCAGTGGTGAGTATAACAATACTCAGTAGAGGAACCCAAAAAACAAAAAGAAATACACAAGGTAAAGGTATAGTCAGCTCTACACTGTATATGTATACTGAACATATAACAAGAGAAACATATCCAGATATACTCAGAACCCAGACCTTTTGTCTAGGGGTAAACCATAACAAACACATACCACGACTATCTATTTATCCTGAAGATTCCATGAAGCAGTCATCTTGGAGAACACACTCCATGCACCTGATATCTATAATGACATCTATCTGAGAAGTAATGTTAATTAGGAAAATCAATGATAGATATAGATGCACAGATAGATCTGAAGAGAGAACATATGCACTCATTCTAGGAGAACACACTCCTTAGTAGGAAAATATCACGATACATAGATGAATATCACTGCTAGGGCCTTAGTGGATACCATGACTCACCTGGATTCTTCTGCTAAGTAGAGGATACATTCCTTGTAGGATTGGTCATGTTGATACCTGAATCTACCTAGGGCCAAGAATGGATAGAGGATATTTCTCTGGGATTCTTGGAGGGATACCTAACTTTATCTCAGAAATTCCTACAAAAGGGATCATAATCCTATGGATAGAAACAATATCTGACCTTTAGGGGAATGAGCATGGGGGAACAAACCCAAATAAAACCTATCCAAGGAACGATGGATAAGAGGATCATGAAATGTACTAAGAAGTACACAATGTGTAGAAGGGTCACATGCCATGTCCTCTAACCTCGGGTACTAACTATATACAATGGAATGTATCATAAGGCTTGTTATGTAGAACAAGGTATACTCAGTGTGTAAGATAATGACATTTCGTGTTACACGATTTGGGGAAGACTCCATGTATGCTGTCCATGAGCCTGTACATAGCTTCAAACCATGTGTCCCAGACCATGTACCAGTACATGGGGTAGTCCACGTATCTGGTCGTGTCTGGCTGTGTGGTGGAGTATATGACATGTACTCCACCAAGTGTCCGTGTATTTTCCTAGATACACACCAAGTCCATGTATGTACCTACACACCATGTGACGATGGTCACACGCCGTGTTAGTACTTCCTGTCGCCCGGAACTCTAGCCACCAATTGGTGGGGCCATAACGATGTGTCTCCACGAAGGCACATTGTGTTCTTCATCGCGTGTGGTGTGAAAACCTAGCTGCCGCCATGATGACCCCCATGATGTGATCATATAAGAACACACTATGTTCTTTGGAAAATTCCAAAATGCGATGTTCTTCGTCCGAAACTTCAGGTGATGATTTAAACTTCGATCCGATCGTCTGATCACCACAAAACTAAAGGGTTGAGGTCGCCCGAAAACCATGATGATGCTTTCATTAGTTTCATACTTCTGATCGGCCCCAAAAACATGTATCGATCCACCTACATGAAGAAAACTTGAAGAATGGTCTCCCTATATCTGAGCTAATTTGTCAACCACCATCATCGTATCACCTCCACTAGGTCATCAAGATGTCATATCTCCAATTTGGGATCGTTACATTGCAAAATGGATTCGCAATGATCCGTTGTTCTTAGCCCCATGAAGAACATGAAGAATGCAGGGCATGGGAGGAAGAAAACAATAAGCAAAAGAGGAACACACCACTATCGTCGTTCTTCACGGTATTGATCCACTCTCGTTAGTAGGTTTAATAGATAATCATCCAATAATACAACAATTATTATAAAATCAATTACTGAATCAAAAAACCTAGAAGAAATGGAAAACAAAACCCTCCCATAAGAACGCATTGTCCGTGGGTCAACCTATTTGTGGGTTGATCCGTG
Source organism: Viscum album (assembly GCA_963277665.1). Lineage (NCBI taxonomy): Eukaryota > Viridiplantae > Streptophyta > Magnoliopsida > Santalales > Viscaceae > Viscum > Viscum album. The sequence continues at coordinate 1,259,326,178 of OY728132.1, read as the reverse complement.
TTCTTCATTTAATCCAAGAATTAAGAAAAGAATAATTGAAATAATAACCCCTACCTTGATTCTTTTGAAGAACGATCACCACAACCCGTTCGTTGGTGAGGTTTTTCAAATCCGAGATGCGTCAATCGATCATGTCATTGTTGTCCGCCAATGAGTTCTCCTCCAAATCTCCAATGGAAATCATCAATTAATATGGTTATGAGGATAACCCTATGAATTTTCCATAAGTTGGTTTTAATAGGGGAGGATTAGATCATTGAATTAAAGATACATTTAAAATAAAATAAATAAATAATTTATTTTATTTTCTTTAAAACGTCTTAAACTAACTTTGGCAGTCAACCCGCACAAATCGACGTTAGGCCCCGACTAAGGTAAAGTTTTTGTTCTAAACGCAGTAGTTCCCTCAAATTTCTAATCCAAGAACCATTTTTAAAAGTTATTTCACTTTTTTCAGGAAAACCACTCTCGTGCACTATTTAGAGTTTAAAAAATATTTCAATCTTTTAATTCAGTCACCCCAGGCCTGAGAATCGCATGATGTCACAATGAATGGTCTCATAATAATTCCATATAACATTTAAAAATAATACATGAAAAATACGAGACATTACAAGAATACATTTTTCTGTAGAGTACAAGACATGTAACACTAATAACAAACAAAGAATGAAATGTTATTATTTAAATATGACAGTTATAACCTAAACATTGAATTGGAGGGTATGGATATGATTAACCAAATTAAAATAAACATACAATGTTCTTACTCAACACAAATTTGTTAATTAATTATTAGGAACTAATAGCTCAATTTTTAGTAAAGTCATTTTATAATTCAAAAATATGTTTTTTTAAAATGATTTTATTTATTTTTGTGAGAAAATATTATAATTAATTTTTAGAATCTTTCTAAAATATATTTTATAGAAAGTTATCATCTTTAAAATACACATGTCCAAATTATATCATAGTGAATTTTTTAGAATTTTTTGAAAAGTTTGATTTTCATCGAACAGTGAAATATACCGGTTTTTATAAAACTACTTTTCCATTAAAAATACCATTATTATTTGAATTTGATCTTAGATTTATATAATTATATTTTATTTTTAAATAATATAATTAGATATAAATAAATCATCTTTATACTTTATTTTGGTATAAAATAAGTTTTTGGTTTAAAAACACATTTTTTCTAAAAACTATTTTTTGTTGCATTTTATGAATTTATATTAAAAGTAATTTACATAAATTATAAGAATTTAATTTTATGAATTGAAATTAATTATTTTATTTAGATTATTTTAGTATTAAGTTTTTATATCTTTATAAAGAAGTTAATTTTTTGGTGAATTGTGGAAAAAATACAATTTTTATGAGATAGAGTTAATTTTATGATGTTATCATTACGTAAATATGATATATATAAATTTATGAAAAATATGGAAAAATTATTTTATGATAATATAATATAAATATCATTCAAAAATTATTAAAAAAATATAAATTAGAATTTTTTTATGATAAATATGAAAATCATTTTTAGTGCCAACCTAGCGTTTCCACAACACTATAAAAGTCAAATTTAGGGTCCTAATGATAATAATGCATAAAAAATTATTTTAACAAAAAATTTATTGAATATTATGTATAATTGATTATTTTTATTAATATTTTAAAACATTGGAGTTATATAATAATAATATATTCCAAATGTTTGTTCAATGCTTGCACAAGGCCAAAAAAGTCAAAATAACACATTAAATAAGTTTTTGTGACTTGTATGTGAGTAAATATACATATTTAATGAATAAAAATGTTTGTTTTTAACTTAATTAATATATTTTTATTATGATAATTTATTTATAATTTTTAGTGATGATATAATTACCTTAAATACTTACACAACACCCACTCAGTTCTTGTGAAAGTAGTAGAAAAAGCATGTAAATAATTTTTACAAAATCAAAAAGTAAAATTTTTTGATTGAGTTATAGTGTCCCAATAATTTTTAAGATAAATATAAAATATATTTTTTAAAAATCTCATATTTTAATTCCATTGTTTTCATGTTGTTTTCAAAGTCAAATTATGTGAATAGTTCTCAAAATGATATTAATAGTATTTTATGTTAAATATATTTCATTTAAGTATTTAAAAAACATAAAATATTTAAATAGTACAATTAGGATGATAAATGGTCTAAAATTTCATCCCTTGGAAATTCATTATCCAATTTATACCTTATAATTAAAATTATAGCCCTTTAATATTGAAAAACTCGTTATCACAGTTAAGGTCAAAATTGTATAACCAAGGGGCTAAACCCAAATATAATGTTTAAAATTATATCTAAACCTATATAATTGTTATTTAAGGATTATATTAAGACCATATATATTTTATATTCTAATACATTTCATTTTTTAACAATTTTACATGAGTTATATACATATTATATTATAACATTTCTTCTATTTCTAAAAATGACATTACTGGTATTTTATAAAAAAATAACTTATTAAATGATTTAAAAATACTAAATTTTTTGTCTTCATCCAAGTAAATGTAATATGGTTTAAGAAATAAACCATAGTCCATTTATTGGTATATTTTTCTTTTATAGTAACTTTTGGACCCTTAAATAGTAAAAAACATTAGCATCAGTGTAATTGTCAAATGGGTTAACAGGGGTTAAAAAAATATATCATTGTTAAAATATCACATAAACATGTCAAAATTTTATTTCATAAGATTATTTTTACTCATAATCATATTATATTCAAATTATATCAATTTTGTTTCATTTTAACTTGAAAATTAATTTATAGTAATTTAATACTTTCAGAAATTCTAAGATTTCCCCTTCTGTCACTTAAAAATGGGAACCTAATGTCCTCTTTTATTTACACTTAAAGAATAATTTTTTTCATAACATCCTTAAAAAAATAAATTAATAACATCAATTACCATGTATTGTAGGTTTATTTCTTGGCAGAATATCAACCTTAGATGGGCTAACGTGTAAAGAAAAGTTGGTTGTACGAAGAAGTGGAATAACTTGTAACCAAATGTTTTAGTTTAATTTTTTCTTCTATATTATTCAAATATTATTAAAACATGGTGACATAATAAAAATTTTATATTAAATATAATTTTATTTTATTATTTTAATTTTATAACATATATCCATCTTCTTCTTTTATCAAGTGGGAAATGAATCCATCTTTCGTTTGTATAGAGAACTACCACCTCATGATCTGATGTAATTAATTTTCCATTCATGCCTCTCATGGATGATTAAAATAATGGATTTAATGTATATATATGATATTAATGACATAATTATCATTTTTAAATATATTATATCATATTGTTTCTTACCATTTCATCCATTGAAAAATGATAACATCATTTGTGCGTATGTGTGGATTACCACCTCTGCGAAGTAATGTGATTAGTTTTTCATCCTTGAATAAAATGGATGGTATATATAAGTGTATTTAAAGAGGTAATATTATATTTATGATATCATCATTATTATGGAATGATAAAATAATACTTAACTTATTTCCATCATGATCATTGAAAAAAACGCTACTCATGCGTACGTAGGACTTACCATCTTTATGATTGTAATGTTGATCATTTTTCATAACCATATTTCATGGTTGGTTTTAAATGTATAATTTATTTATAATAATTATAATTATTTCATGATTATTTTTCTTGATATTATGGAATAATTACCTCTTTGACCATAGTAAACCCATCGAAGTCATTTAAGACCTGTGATTCGAATATCATCAAAAGATCCGATTTGAAGTTAATTGATTAAGTAATTGAATATGAAATGGTAATAAATAGAATAAAAAGGAAAAAAATAAAGTTTTAAAATTTTATTAATAAATTAATTAATTGACATATGTTTATTATTTAAGAATAAAAATAATGTTCATAATGATTTGGACTCTAGGTAATGGACACATTAACTTAAAATCTCATTTTAAATGTTTTAGAGGTTTACTTTATAAATATTTTTCTTATATTTAAATATTCTAAAAATTAATTTATGTATGTATTTATATAGAAAAAATTAATTTTGAAGTAAATTTTATGTCTCCTTTTACTTTCTTTCAAAGTTATTCAAAATGAATATTTTTACATGTTTCATGAAGGGCATTTTAAATTTTTTTTAAAAAAGGAAAAAAATGTTCTATTTTAATATATATGATGTTACAAGATTTTACCACAACAAAAAATATTATTTTATATTTTTATTATTTTAAAATACTCAATATTTTCTTCAAATAAATCCCCTTATTCCCTTTTTTTCTGGGTTTTTTTTTGTTTTGAAAATGTGTTTTTAAAGGAAAGGGTATTTAGATATCTGAAAATGTTTTTCATATGTGTTAAAAACTATTTTTCAAGGGATTTATGATAAAAAGGTTAAAGTTTAAAAAAAAATATTTATTATATGGTACTTGAGAATTATAGATGATGATGGGTGATCTCAATATGACATATATGACTGAGTGAGACTAATAAAATATTTACGAATAAGTGAGCCCGATATAGCATATTATGAATGACTGAACCTAATACAACATATATGATCAGGTGAGATCGATATAAATCTATAATGCATTGGGTAATGATTCTTGTATTCAAAGGAAACAAGTAGGGAGTTAAACTATGTTGTTTCTCTTATGGATTTACCTATCCTCTAGTTATTTCGGACATGAGTTTAACATGAGTTATGAATATATCTCACTATGTTTCTTTAGAGGGGTTATATTTTCATGATATGGGTTTTAGAAGGTTTTATTTAGGAAAAAGTGTATGTTTTCCATGTGGATACGATTTATTTAATATGATCAATGAATATTGGGATAATGTTAAAACTCTTATGGTTTTTTATGCTTTTCACTTGACTAATAAATTTATTACTTTTATAACACTTACTTTGATTCTTATGATCATCTTATATTTTTAAATTATTTTCATAGGGTTTAAGGATTATTAGTAACAAATAAGAAGTAAAGTTAGAATTTCTAAATATTTTTCACGAAAAGAAACAAGTTTTATTTTAAGAAATTTTTATTTTAGAAAAAATTGATTCTAAGAGGAAGTTTCTGACTTGTAATGCATAGGTTTGTTATAAAATATTTATGAAATAATTATATAAAACTATAAACATGAAAATAACCACAAATTTAATGAAATTATATTGTTGTTTAAATATTCAATTGATATATTTTTTATAGTCAAATCCTTATAGGATCCATTCTATATTAAGTTTTAGATAAAGGTATTGCATTAGGAATGCGTTTAATGGAGAAATCAAATTCATTATTAGGTGGATGATTAGGTAATTACTTTGGAAAAACATCAATATATTTTTTATTGTGGGTACATACTCTATTATTAGGATATATTCCTTATCTATATATCTCACATTATCTTTCAATCTTCCCAAACATTAACTAATGGTAGCTAATTAGATAGGATCCAATCATGATTTAAGTGATGGTTTCTCCCCTCTATATATAAGATATTCCACCTTACCTTCCTCAACTGTAATATAATTCTCTTAGAAATAAATTTATTAGATTTAAAAATCCAATACATTCCAATAATCATATCAAATTAAACCATATTTATAATAACCATGTTTACAAATAGGGTACTTCTATACATCATAATTGTAATTAACTGACATTTCTGTGTTCTAATAAGATTTCCATTGGGCATATTAATTTATAACTCCATTAATAGGGTGATAAAAATATATTTGATGTTTTTACCAAACAATGAATATATAAAAGAATGAAAATATCAAAAACCAAATAAAAAATTTACTAACTTTGAGTCTATGATCAAACTACTAGACATCATGTCATTAAGACTTTGACTTCATCAGCAGTAATTTCATAGGTTTATCTTTTCTCCCTTGGTCTTTTCTAACATAAATTACCTTAAAGTTTGGATAATTTATTCAAATAATGTCTCTTCTCCTTATAATTAAAGCATCAAACATTAACAACTTCTTCCTTATCTTTTAATTCTCAAGCTTGATGGCCATTTTCTCTGCACTTTTAACAAACCATCATTCCTTTCCTACAAGCCCCAATATGTTCTTCCCACAATTATCTCATGTGGGAAATTCCATCATTCATTTTTTACCTTTTACCACACCATTATTCTCATGATTCTCAGCCACCCTCTTCTTATCCTAATTTCCCTTAAATATATACATCTTGTAGAGCTCATTTTCTGTATTAATTTTTATTGAGACTATATTTTTATATGATGAAAATATTCAAGAGACCAATTACCCTTGAGAGATCAACTTTAAACTATCTAATAAATGATAATTTTTTTTCTGTTCAATGCACGTAGTTTTTAACATGTCCATCTAACCTTGTAAAGCTGTCCTCAGAATCACCAATATTTTCCTCTTCCTTTTATCTAATATTAAGGAACTACCTTTCCATTTTTTCGATTTTCTCATAAGGAAAGAATTTTTAATAGAATTCCTATTTTAAATTTTCCCATTCCATGTACTTTATACCATATTTTTCTTTAGTGTTTTGAATTAGCGACCAACGTTGGTCTACATCACCCTTAAAATTATAAACTTCCATGATGAATTTTTCCTTTCACTAATTCCCAACATGAGAAATATCTCCTAAATGGACTTGATCAATGTTTCAAATACTAATAGATTTTTAGTTCTACTGGATTCTATAAATTGTTGTCAAATGAATTAGTCTAACATAGTTACATTATATTATGAATATGTAGGTCACTCTAAGCTTGAAGTATTATTTTTTACAACCTAGGTTAATTACCCTAATATACTTATGATATGATTATCCCTAACTCCATATTCATTGACTTGATTAGTGGTAACATACCTACATATACTATTGGTGTTGATACATTTACCATTACTCACATTAGTCACCATCTCTCTATGTTATAATAAACACAATTTTCTCATGATATTAAATAGTAAAATACAATTCCTATTAAGTTTTCTAGAGTTTTTCCAAGAAATAATGATGGTTTTTCATATTATTTATTCTACCAAAATGGGTTCTTCTATATCTAGTCCCTAGGGTTCCTAATAAACTTTATTTTATACCAATGGTAATAAACCATACAATAGAAACCTGAAGATTGTAGTAATACTACATTATTGGTACAAAATACAGGGGTTACTGTAGGATATAACAACTTAGTAGTATTTCTAGAGGACATACATACATAAAATAAATTTGAAAATAATAATATACAACATGAAAAAATTACAAGAAAATTATTATCCCTTCCATAATATCCTTAAAAATTACACACAGTTCTTTTTTAGGTTTCTTGGGAAAAGGAAAATAAATAAGGTTGGGCTCAGATTCTCAGTAAGGAGTAGCATAAAATAGAATATATCATAACATAAACATGGAACAAGTGATATGGTAGGAATAAATGAACATTATGAATCCATAATCAACTAAAAATAATGTAATGCTATATATATGAAAATAAATGAAAATATAGATATCAATTATCATTGTTCTAATACTAATGGAATTCATAATGTCAGAAATAAATGCATGCTATCAAGGCATTTTACCAAGATCCTATACTTATGGGGATATGTATACACCAAAAACCAATATATTTTGTACCATGAGACCTATCAATGTATTAAGGGGCTATATAATTCTAGGCCCTACCCATCACCTAATTTGGTCCAATTTATTCACCATAAGAGTCAACAAAAAATTTAATATCATCTTCTAAGGAACCTACGGATGAATAACAACATAGATATCCATATAATGAAAAATATGGAAAATAAATAATTCCCACTATTTAATGGAATAATGTGGATATATTGGAGAACATACCTTAATTAACTTATAAGTTTTAGGGTGTTATTAAAGTAATATTAAACACCCTTATCAAAGAACTATAGTAGTGAATATACTTTCAATATGCCGAGTCATCCATGGTAGATAGTAATTGGTTTCAACACTTTACATTGGTAGGAGGCCAAAAAAATGGTAGAAAAAATACTTTATCATGATTCATAAAGAGCATGTGAATATTACAAATCATATCCCCCTAGGTGTCTAGATAGGTGTGAACTCTTAGTGCTACTCGTTGTGCATCAGAGTGATGATCGAGTCAATGCTCAACCCACTTTTTTTGTATTGATTACTCATAGTTTCACCTATACTATAGCACAATCCACTTTTTGATATCTAGATAGGGACTTATTTTATAGGAAACTACACACACTTTTACTTTTCCAAAACTTAGAATTGTTTTCCACCATGTAAAATATTTATTTTCACAAAAATTTTGATGACTCTTGAATCAGAATAATATGAGTTATGGGTAATAATATTGAATTGAAAATCCCTTTAAATTCATGAATAATATGGTAAAAATTATTCCATGACAATTTATGCATCACATGAAAGGAAAAAAGTGGTGAATATAGAATGAGTCTCAAATAATGAAAATTGAGATGAAAATTTTCACTTATGAATTTAGTAGCAATTCAATCAAACCCTCTTGAAATATATGGATTCAAATTTATCTAAAAATATCATTACTTAATGGTATTCCATGATATAACATATCAAATAGGCATTATATACACCACATAAATGAAATTAGGTTCACAATACAAAAGATGTGTCAAGGAGAAGAATTTGAGATGAAAACCCCATACTTTTAATCTCACATAACCGAATGTACACTAACCCGATGAATAAAAAAATAACAATATTAATCACCTATTTTATAAATTTTTTAATAATTATATTTTTTTAACTTCATTTATAATTAATCTCTACTTTTAAATTAGTTAGTTATTATCTAGTTTCAATATTTTGTGTGAGTAATCTTTATCATTATGAACTAGTTTTGTAATAGCGAGTTTGTTATTTATTACTATCCAAAAGTTTATTAGTTCTATAAAAAATAAGTTAATGAAATAAATAAATTTTATTTATTTATAAATATCTTATCTCATTCCATTATTTTTTAGTTATGTTGTATGAATGTTGAATCATTGTCATCTTATTTTGGTAATTTTAGCAATCGAAGATTATATTTTAATAATAAGTTAAATACTTAATATAAACTTTTCATAACAAATAAAAAATAACTATGTTCTCATTAAATTATAATATTATCAGTATTTAAGTTATTATAGTCTTCTATGATATAGTTTTAATTTATTATTCAAGTAGGTGGTTAGACAGACCCAAACATGATCACACCATAAAAATGGATGATTATGATAATAAACGTGGTTTATTTTGGAAATAATATAATTATTAACATAGAAAAATTATATTATATATATAATTTCAATTAGGTGAGTCAAATTTAATGAGTGTTTAATAAATAATTAATAAACTAGATAAAAAATGAGATATGGTACTTCATTAAGGTGGTAGTCCAGACAATACATAGTTAATATTTTAATTTCTCGAAGAATGAGAGGGAATTAAGGTATATTCAAATTTGAAAATTTATAATCATATTTATATTATAAATATAATATTTATTCATCAATAACATCATCAAAACTAACCATTATTGGTTGTATTAAAAAAATATGTCAATTCATAGAGGTGGTAGTTCACACACACTCACTCACGATGCTTTTGTTTTTTTACTTAATGGGTGGAGAGGAATAAATAATGGTTATTACATTCAAATTATAAAATCTCATTATAGTAATAATAATTATTTAATTATATTTGTGTGGTCTTAATAAGTTTGTAAGAGTAATTTTAAGAAGAAATTATTAAGAAGAAGGTAATACTTACATCATGTGTTTGAATTTTCTCTTTGGAATATCCTTATAAATGGAGGCCTTAAGAATAATAATGGTAAAAATAGGAAACATTAAGGGAGATAAGGTAATAGGAGAAAAAATTAAATTATTTTAAAAACAATTAGGGGGCATGGTTGTGGTATGAAGTGATGGATGTGTGTCCCATTTATAAGTGAAGTAAAGGGAACTTGTGTGAATACCCTTTACTTTTCAATGATATCATTACACTATTCAAGTGTCAATGAATTCAAAATTTTTGAGATAATTGAATTTGGGGTGTCCTTGGGTAGAAACAAACTCAAATAATAATTTCCACAAATATTTTAAACATGTATTTAGTTATTTACCATTATATTTTTACAAATTGATTCATTTTGGATTTTACCTTGGTAATAAGTTTTTAACTAAGAAATATATATTTTAATTAAAATATAAGGTAACTCATATTACAAAATTTGGGGTGATGATACTAAATGTATACTATATAAGGCCCCAGCCTTAAACCTTACTTAATCTTGAGTTATTACAAGATTACACATTGAGGATCTTTTCAAGTTTAGAGTTTTAGAGAATTAGATCATAAAACTTGCATTACATTCCACATTTAAACAAAGTGGTTACATAACAGATAGTATTAATTTTCCCATCAATAGAAACATATTTAAAATAAAACATGGATTCTTTATTGACACTTCCTTGACACTATCATCATATCATGTACCAATCCCTTGACCTGTGAAAACATTTCAAAAACTTGGGATTAGCATAAAAAGCTCAGTAAGGGTTATAAAAAGTATGGAAAGGAAACATGAGTACATATATAAATAAGAATGAAATCATACTTTACCCATAATGCATAATAACTTTACCATACCTCATACAATCATGAATAAATCATAGAAATCATAAGACATAAAGGTAACTTGAGGCATTCATAACATTCTTACATAGGGAGTAACCCTCTTGGTTACGTTTGGAATACCCATCACAATATATTCCCTAAATCTCTCAGAGAAACCTTAACGTTTAACCCCTTCGTGTTACCCAATGCATTGGAGAGCTATATTGGGCTCACCCTCCCTTAGTTTATCATGGAACCACCCGTCTTCATAATAATTCCCCATAACCATAACATAATCGTATCACATAAAACATGCATAAAGGAAACATAACATTTCCACTTTTCAATCACAAGATATCAATACAACACATTGATATAAAAACACTATGAAAACCATTTTCAATATCAAAATAAATGAAAAGTAAAACATGGTATTTATTTTTCTTTAAAAAACGGTATCGCTTGTAGAGGAAGCCGAAACTCAAATAATGGTCACGACGGCTGAGAAGTTGTTGTCGCCGCATACGTACGACAAAAACATTCCCTTTTGTCATTTAGTAAAATACTTTATATAAAAAAGATTCCTTTAGGATAAACGTAAAAGTCAAAGGGGTTTATACACCGTATAAAAGAAGGTTGTGTATAAAACAAAATATGCCTCAATGAAAGGAGATTGAGACGAAGTCCCATACAAAGACGATATCATTGGATTAAGGATAAATCAATTACATAATTATTTGTGACAAACTAATACATCAAATATAAGTGGATATTAAGTGTTAAAAAATCAGTAGTTATTCACACATATTTATAGAACGACATATTCAAGGAGTACAAGCTTATCCCAAATAATCAAAATAGGGTTAAGAAGTTCCCTTGCAAAAATTTGACAGCCTAACGACATCACTACAAAATTCAAAAAATGAGTTGATGAGAGATAAAAAGGGTATCTCATCACTTGGACATAAAATTTACATCAATAAGGATATAGAAGAACATATTCCAACATAATAGTATGTGAATTAAAAGACATAACAAAAGAAGTCTTTTAAAAAGAGGAGGGTGAAAGGTCCCCTTACCGAGTTGGGTAGCTTTCGAAACGTACACCCCATGGAAGAAGGGTCATAAAATGAAGATGTAAATACCCATAAATAAAATTATACTAAAAAAATTGTATAATAATGGTATGTACATACACCACTCAATGTAAATAGTGAAAACGTAGCATAAATGTCACGGGAATAAAAGTGAGATGAAAAATCCCTTACGGAAACTCGGCAGCCTAACGGCGCCACTTAAAACTTCCAAAAATGGATTTATGAGATCAAATAGGGTATATCATAATAAGAACATAAAAAGTACAGTATGTGGAATATAAAATAACATACCCAAACATAAGAAATATGAGCTTAAAAGAAATGACATAAAAGAGTGTACATAAAAAGAAAGAGAGGGGTAGGATCCCTTACCTCAGGTCCAACTTGACTTGATCGTTCTTTAACGTCCTGAATAATAATCTTGAGTAAATTTATACTTGCTTAAGAACCTTTTTCAAGTTCATTATTCCTTTTATATCACTTATTTCCATGTTATAAACATTATGTAATCATTTAAGTTAATAATGTTTGTTTTGTCGATATTTGGTTCTTAAGTCGAAAATGGACTTCTTACAATTACATGTTGTTCGTGTGGTCAAAGGTTCATTATATACAGAAATATATTCATGATTTGGATATCATATATATCATATATATCCATAATATACATGTATTTATAATATTACATAATCATTTAGAGTTATGAAATGAAATGCACCGTTCATGGAGACGGTATGTCGTACGTACACATGAACGCTACTTTCATTTCTATGTCATATTAATGGAATTAAAACTAAATGTAACGTATGTATATTTTAATTACAGAATTATATTCATCATTTATATGTAACATAAATCATATATAATAACTTTAAATACATCTTTTATACATCCCACATATGTCATTAACGAATCAAATCACTTTGAGGGGGCGGTAGTCCGCACTTCCTAAAATGAAATTATCGTGTTTACCCACAATGGAAACCATAAAGGTATGCCACAAAAAAAAATACAGAAGCTTAAGTAAAACATAAACATATTATATATCATATATAAATATAGTGACATCTTAATGGACACATTTTAAGGTGTTATATGAGTGTTGAACAATCATCGTTTCGTGAGGAAGAAATTCCCCATCCACAGAAACAGTATGTTTTTCAGCCATTAGATGTAGGTGTGTGTAAGTGTATCTAGAATTCTTCTTATAACAACATCCTAGTATATTTAAGATAATGTATTTTTTACAAAAGGAATGAATAAAAATAGTTTAGGGGGTTTGAATAGCAAAATAAAACAAAAGAACAAAAGTGAAGACATTACCTTAAAATCGGGTAACTCTCTTTGATTTGAGCTCAAAGGCTTCCTTGGGAAGACTTCTACCCAAATTGAGGCTTCTAGGAGTAATATAGGGATTTTGAGAGGAAAAAAGAGCAGGTGTTGGCCGAGCCAAAGGCTTGAGGGGTGTGGGTAAGGTGGTAGAGGTGGGGGCCTTTTATAAGAGAAAAGGAGGGGCACTCTTGGAAAGTTACAAAATGTTACTTTATTTTCAAATGAGTTTAGAATTTTAAACATCCCAAATTGATGTATTTCTAGGATAAGGTGGTAAGGGTTCTAAATATACTCATCCAATAGTTTTTTGATAAGTGTAAGTTATAGTTTTAACATTATATTTTCATTTTATTTAAATCCCTTATTAATGAGGTAATTGCTGCATCATCATGATGTCATAAATAATTTAATTTATTTAATATCTAAAAATTATAAAAACAAATATCATGATGTAGGAAATCTTTTTATCTTTCTAATGAATATTTTTAGTCAAAAATATGACTTGTATATCCCCATTTAAAAATTGTGTTAGTAAAACATTTCATGTTTGTGACATTTTAATTTTAACTTTAAATAAAAAGGTATTTATGTCATTTTACATCCAAAGTGGCTCCATGGGGTCCCCAAGTTGACCCATGTATTTTCTTGGTCATTCATGACACATCCAATGAGGGTAGGACATGTGTCAAGTTCATTTCATATTATTAAAACATTATTTTTACCTTAAATTACACTAATTACCCCTAATCGTGATTAAAAACATAAAAGTTACTATTCACCAAAAATTATTTTAATCCCATTGAACCAAATTTTACTTCCTAATGACAACCATGTATGTTGGATTTTTGAAATTCAAAACACAGAAGTGGTAAAGTTTCATTTAAATGAAAAATTAGTTTTTTAAGTACCACTTAGTGGTTTCACTATTCATCAAAAATTGATGTTTTTCAGAATAATACCAAAACTTCACCCTAAGCTATATTTGATATTCTGAATTCAAAAATGATGTCTATTTTAAAAAATTCAAATCTTATATGTTACATTAATTAATTTAAATAATTAATTCCCACTGTCATGACAAATAGCGTGTTTTTATGAAACAATATATATCAAAAGATTAACACTAGTTTAAGTCCAATTTCAAATTGAAATTAATTCCAACGACCACTATTGGATTAACTGGTAAAAATATATTCTAATTTCACTTTAAAACCAATTCAAAAGATAATATAATCATAAAAATAAATTAGATTAAAAAGTGGTTTTGAATTAAAATGCAACATTTTTCACTATTCATTAAAAAATGAACTTTATCGGAAAAATACCAAAAATTTACACAAAGTAAATTTTGATGTCCCGATTCCAAAGAAGAATTTTATTTTTTCAAATATAACACATAAAATTGTCAAAAAGTGGATTTAAAAGAGGTTCTCCATAAAAAGGCGGTTAATCGACCTTTTAAAGTATATTAGAATGTTTACGCTTAAAATTGAATTCATTCACATTTTTAATCCTCTAACATTTATTGTAAAGAGTAAAAATATTTGACAAACATATATAATCATTTTTTAGTTAGTTATGTTCATTCCCACCATTACAACGGCTAGGCGTTAACTACCATTTAAAATAATATTATTTTATTATTAGAGTGCAACGTAAGATTCCCAAGAAACTTGTTGTTGCGTATTGGGTACGCCATCGTGCATAGCGTCCCCTTTAAATTAATATTAATATTTTATTCAAAAATATGGATAAATGTGAAAATGTCATATTCTTTATTTACCTGGGTTGCTACATACTATATGTAATATAATTAAATTTATAAGTATGATAAAAATAATTTTTTAATTTAAAAGTATAATATATAGAAAAACTATTTTTTATAGAAAAACGAGGTTTTCTGAATTAAGTATTCTGAATAAGTTAATGAGTGTTAGTATATTTATATATAGGTTTAAATATTATATTATTATCATTATTTTTAAGTCATCAATTTAATTGATTAGATAAAAAATAAATGATATTAATAAAACAATTCTTTGAGAAAAACAGTTTTACCACTATTGCAGAAATTAAATTTAATCATAGTAATCTTATTTTTATGCTTGAAAATAAAATTTACCTTATTAACTAATATGGATATTTTTATATTAATAATTAAATCCATTCTACAAAATTATATTCCAAGAAATAAATTTTTTTTTTAATATGAGCGTATAAAAAATAGTTTTTTAGAGTGAAAATTTTCTTAGGTTTCTAAAATAATAAACAGAGGGTTTATAAATAAAACATATTAATTTTAAATTATTTAATTTAATTTATAAATATAATAATATAAATAATGTTTTAAAAAACATTTAAGTTATTTTTGTTTTATGATAATTCCATAAAAGTGATGGTTCTAGCAAAATTAGTATTTTTTTACTATCCACCTAAAAATAATTTTTTTCAGAAAAATATCCAAAAATTATTCCTCAGATAATTTTGATTTGTGGAATTAAAAAATTAATTTATTTTTTTCAAATTAAAACCCTAAAATTTAACTTTTAAAAAAATTCAGGAATAGAGGCTCTTTAGAGTGCACGTTTTGCAATTGTTTCGGGATATAGTGTTTACATATTATTGTACAGTCATAGTTATTAAAACAATGTTCAAAATGATCTAGATATACCCAAAACACCATTAAATTACCCTATGAGTAAACTAGAGTGAGGAAGAGTGGTTTGAGTGATTTGGATAAGAAAATTTTAAAAACTTTCAGGGAAGTTCAATTCAACACCCCCTTACTTAATGTTGTGAAAGGAAATCCAAGATATGAATTTTTTTAATGAAACTTGTTCTCATGAAAGTAAAATCAAGGTAGGAGAGAAAATAAAATATGGGAGGAATATTTCCTCCATTATTTATCATGATCAACCTATTAAATTCAAATATCCATGGGCATTTATATTTTATGTACCATAGGGGGTGTGAATTCAAGGATGCCATGCTAGATTTGAGAGCTTCCATAAATTTCATACCTCATTTTTTATTCATATTTAAATGTTAGAGATCTAAAAACTACTGGAATTGTTATCCAATTGACCAACCTATACATAACCAAACCTATTGGATTTATAGAGAATGTTTTGGTTCAGGTAAGAGGCATGATTTTTTGTGCCAACTTCTATGTTCTAGATATGAAATATGATATATTTAGTACACCTGAACCTCTTATTCAAAGGATATTTTTTTTGAAAAATACCAAATAAATTATAAATGTTCAAAAAGGAAAATTTTCACTTGAATTTAAAGGATTATAATTTTTGTTTAATATATTTTATTCCATGAAAAACCCAAAACATTATCATTCACCACCAAGTGAACATGATTGAATAGTAGTATAATGGGTTATTTCCTGACTTTTCCAATGATGAATCATCGACATTTATTTATAATAATGGTTCCTTTATTAATACTAAATATTATTTTCTTGAAAACATAACTTTTATATGTAAGGAGAATTTTTATAATAAAATTACTACATTAAAACCATCCATTTTTGAAAATTTTACCTTTAATTTCATTAATGCTACTGAGAATTTGGGAACAGTGGTATTTGTTAGTTCTTTAGAAGAAGTTGATAATTTTTCATGTTAAACCACTACTGAGTACTCAAAAATTGATAAACTTAATTCTAAATATTCATATTTTTCTTATTACTTTAAATCTATAATTTTTCTAGAAAATTACACCTGTAAAAAGACTCATGAACAACTTATTTTACTCAACTTAAATATAAAATATGTTTACTTTAGGAATTAATTGGGAGTTAAAAATTATTTTTTAAGTCGCATAAACCTTCTTTGATTAATAAAAATATTTTCTTTGATCCAAAACTGAAAACATTCCCTAAAAATATCACATATGAATTCTTAAGTGTAAATAAAAAATTACCTATAATTATTTCAAAATGGATATAAATAGACCAAGAGAACAAAATAATAAGAGTCCTTATAAAAAATAAGTATTTATGATGGAATTTAGTTGATTTAATATGTGTTAGTATTTAATTTTTCTTTCACTAAATTATATTAGTGGATAATTTCAAACATTTTAGGAAACTTCAATAAAGATTTAAATAAATAAATTTAAAGGTTTTAAAAAAGGAAATAACCATCTTATTGGATACTGTATTCATTTTTCTCATTTATGACAACCAATTAGTGATTCCCATCTATGTTTTTCTTAAAAAGAGTGTCTTAAAAATTTGAAATAATTAATTTTGTGATCATTTCCCTATTAGTCTTCAAAAAAATAGAGACTATTCCATGAGTAAAGAATGATCAATACAGTGATAAGCAATGACCATTTTCCTCTTCTATTTCTTGATCAAGTGCTTAAAATATTTGTTCAATATACCCCCAATTATTTTCTTGATAGGTCTTCTAGTTAATTTTAATTTCACACATCACATGAAGGTTAATAAAAAACCACTTTAACATTTCCTTTTAGTAATTTATCCTATTTAAGAATTCCCCTTGGTTTTTTAATTACCCCAAAACCATTAAAATATGTATGGTGATAATTTTTTAAAACTTATAGAAAGTTATATATAAGTTTTTATGGATAACTTGACAGTTTATGGTTGATCTTTTGAAAACTATTTGAAAAGTTTGGCTGTTATTCTTAAAACATGCATTATTAAAAATCCTTAGACTAAATTATGAAAAATATAATTTCACGGTAGATAAAATATTTTTGTTTGATAATTTAGTGTCAAAAGATATAATTACATTGGACAAATCCAAGACTAAGATAATTTTTTCTCTAGCATACCCAAAAATAGTTAGAGATGTGAGATCACTTCTTGAATATGATGGAATTTATAGAATATTCATAATTGTTTTTAATAAAACTTTGAATTTACATGTATTTATTTTAAAAGAGTCTTAATTTGTATTTGATGATATATTTAAAGGATTATTTAGGGATATAAAACAAAATTTGGTATCCCCACCTATTGTTTAACCACCAAAATTGGGATAACCCGACTAATGTATCAAATTTTTTACTTGAAGTAGTAGGGATTAAATAGTTTTAAAAGAAGTATTGTATCATAGTATATGCCTATATAACTTTAGTTTAGGCTAAATAAAACTAAAAAATGAATGAGAAATGATATTTTAGATATATATTTTTTTACTTTATACAAGTTTGGATATTATTTGTTGTCACTAAAATTATTGCTTTCATCGACCATTATGAAATCAAATTTATGAAGAAGAATCATGATGAAAAACAATATTTTTTATATTTATTTTGTTATTAAAATAGTTTAAGGTTTAAATAATTGATAACAATTGAAGATAAAATCTTTTTATTGTCCATTTAATAATATTACTTATTATTTTAGATGTAAAAATTCATATTTATCCACAAATTAAGAAAACATTTCTTGATGATAAAATTGATGTTGTTAAGAGTGATAGACCATGGTTGGCTAATATTTTGAATTATTTGGATACTAATGAAGTTACACACTATTTCTTCTAGCCATTTTATTTTAATATTATGAGTAAATCCAGTAAATACATTTGGGAGGATTCTTACTTATGGTATTTTTGAAATGTTAAAATAATTATGAGGTTTATCCCATATTATAAATTTTAGTTAGTGATATTTTTTTTCAATAACTTATGTTGTATAGGTAAAGTTATAATGAAAATAACATTTAATAAAGTGATGAAATCAGATTTTTAGCCATCCATTTTTGGAGATGCTTTTGAATTCTATAGAATATGTAAAATAAACTAATTTAAAGGTAATACTTCTAAGAGAAATAAAATGATTAAACAACACATTATATTTTATGATGTGTTTTATGTTTGGGGTTTTGATTTTATGAGAATATTTTATAATTATTTTGTATATATTTATATATTACTTATTGTTGATTATGTTTCCCATTGGGTAGAGGCTATTCCCACTTGAGCTGATGATGAAACATTTGTTACTCAGTTTGTGAGAGGAAATCTATTTTCCATATTTGGGATACCAATGTTTATTATCACTGATAAAGGAACCCATTTTTTATAAAATAACATTAAAATATATTTTATGGAAGTATAAAGTTAATCATAGGGTGTCTATACTCAACCAACTATAAATAAAGGGAATATATGAATTTTCAAATAGAGTGATCAAAAAGATTTTGGAGAAAATTGTCCACCCAAATATAAAATACTACAGTTTGAGATTAGATGATTATATTTGAGAATATATTATTAACTTTAAAACTATAATGGGAATTTCAACTTTCAAATTTATGTATGCAAAAGCTTACTACTTCTCTATAGAGTTATAACACAGTATTTTTTAGACTATTAAATCTTATAACATGAATATTCATTCTAATGTAAAATAAATTCAATTCATATTACATGTGTTATAAAAGATATGAAATAATGAATATGAAATATTCAGGATATATAAGGAGACAAAAAATATGTTCACGATGTAATAATCCTCAATAAGGTGTTCAAAAAGGGAGACAAAGTGTCATTATTTGAATCCAGACTCAATATGCTTTCTGGTAAATTTTGTTCCAAATGGCCTAGACCTCTCATTATTACTAATGTTTTCACTTTGGTGTTTTCCTTATTAAATTACTAAAGAATAAAACACTATTCACAATCAATGGATTAAAATTAAACACATTTAGGTAGAGTTTTCACGATCCACTAATGGAGGAGGTCCACTTTGAAGAAGCTGAATACAATTGAACATCATGTTGTGTCCTTCCTTTCTTCTTGTTTTCATTATGTCCATGATTTATTATTTTAATTTCTAATATAATTTTTTACAATGAGGTGATTACATAAAATAAATATAGTGTTAAGGAATGTATTTTGTTATATTATAATTTTGCATGTTTTATTTTTCAATTTCTATTTTATTTCCCTTTAAAATGCGACCATTTTATTTTTTTATATTTATTTTAAATTTATATATTGGTCCTGAAACCAATATGCTCAAAAAGAATACATTTATAATTTTGGGAACCCATGTCAAAGAGTGAAATTATTTTACCTATGGAATTTAATTTAAATAAATTATTAATTGGAATTTTCTATAGATTCAATGTTTTTGGGAATTTATTAAATGACTATTGATTTTGGAATCTAATCCCTCAAATCATTGTGCAAATTTTCAAATCACCTACTTGAGAGGACTCTGAACCATAATTTAATATATTATTCACATAAAAATCATTTATTAAGAGAACCAAACAATGCTTGGTTTAACTATAATTTGACCTCTTTCTATTAAAAACTCAGAGTTTAAGGCACCTAAGTTAATATTATTGAGGAAATTAATAGATTTTAAAAATCAACTTTTAAAAATAACCTTTTTATTCAGGATTTACCTTTAAATTTTATTCTTATTATCCCTTATAAATCCATGAATAACTTGCTCGGTAGCCACATTACAATGTTGTAATAAATTTATAACTTTCTTTAAATGTGAAATTTCATGATCTAGTTAGAATTAAGTATATGGTATACTATCAAGCGATTTTTTTCATCATTTGAGGTTTCTTTGGGAGGAAGATATAAGGCTAAGAAATTGTTTTTAGAGAGAAAAAAATATTTAGAAATTGTATTCTATAGAATCTATGTTGCAAAAAATTTTATAAAAATAAAATGATGAAAATAATATTTTATGTGAAATTTAATATGAAAAATAAATCAAAATATGGTTTGAGAAGTTAAAAATAAGTTTTATCATTCAAAATAAATGAATACAAGTCGCACCACTATTTGAAAATTCAATGAATCCCTCTCTTCCTTCAAAACTATAATTCTAAAAAAATTATTAAAATATAAAATATATGTTAAAATCTATTGAAGGCGTTTAAGTGAAAAAATTATTAATGAACTTATGAAAGGTGGGTACCATCCTATAATTTTTCAAGACATTTGAAGATATTTTATTAATAATGTAAGTAAATAGAAGAACATTCTTGAGTGAAAACTAAACCATGATTTTTTTCCTTCAGAAATAGACCAATGTCCTTTTACTATATTTAATACTTTTAACATATAAAACCTAAAATCCATTAAAATATGAACATCCCTAAAAAAATTTCATGATTAAAAAAATTATTGACTCATTTGGGTGTGCATTTGAGAACTTATAAAGCCTATAGTGAACTTTGTACATGTTTGGTTGATAAAAACTTTTCTAAAAGAATACTCATATATATTTGATGTGGAATAAATATGGTGAGGTTGGTGTTTTTGGAGCGTAGGAGGATGATTAAAGTGGAAATGGGTTGAATGAACCAAATAGAGAATATGAAATAATGGTTATTGAAGAATAATTTTGATTTCCTTGATGTTAAATTAGCGAATATTAATGGATTTTGTTTTGAAATTCCTTTAGTATTGTGTTTGTTTTTTACTTTTTTTAGGATTCCAAGTCTTAAGTTGTGGGAATTTATAGTGATGATATATATTTTAATCAAATTTTATTTTAATTTCATTGATTTAATCCCAACTATTTTTTCATTTTAAGTGAAAACGAATCATTTTTAGTTTTTAGGGATGTTTTGGGAATAATTTTGAAAATGAAAATATTTATGGCTCTTAATTGTTTTTAATAATTATTTAAGATAATTAAAAAACCATATTTTTTTATGTTTTATGAAAATTTAATTTTGAACTTGAAATGGGAAATTTTGGCTATGTTTGGGGCTTGTAATACTTTTTTTCTATGCTATGTAAGAATTTTTTGGTTGGATCCCATAAGAATTTTTTTATCTCTTAAGATGGTGTCTCTGCTCACATATGATTTTTATTATATACATAAATTTCATTTTAAATTCATATACCTTTTTCTGGGTACTATAATACTTTTTATGATTTCATATATGACTTTTAATAAAACCTAAAATGATTGTAAAATTTTATAAGAAATTTTCCAAACCATAAGACTTTTCACTAGATTTATTATGACTTTTCCCCTACATAAGAAATTTTACAATTCCATGTATGAATTCTGTTATCTTTTAAAACATAAAATTTATTAAGAAATAAAATTCTTATAGTGTTCCATAAAAGTTTTATTGTAAAATAGAAATTATCATGTTTTAATTTTTTACATTGTAAACTTTTAGGAATCCTTGGAGAAGAATATTTGTATTCTAAGATTTTAGCCGACTCCATAGAATAACCATGTGATCTCATATTATTTGGAGAAGAATAATACACGGTTTTGGGATCAAATAAAGAGAATTAATTTCTTTTCAAATGTGAATGTCTTGTGAAAACATGAATTGGAAACCTATTTATATTACTATATAAAAAGAGAGAATGATCATGGAAAAGTGAAGCATACGTCTGGATATTTTCACAGAGAAACTTAAAAACTATCAACATTTTGAAATATTGTAACTTTTATCATATATACATAAGTATTAATTGATAGAAAAGGCTAGGGATTTTTCATTACACAAGAGTTTTACACACATAGTTCTAATAAATTTTGGGTGGTCAATCAGGAAATTATGAAGAAGAAAAGATGGGAGCTAACTTAGCCATGTCAGGCTAAACTCCTAAGATACTATAGGTAGTGAAGATTCAAGGACTTTACCTTTTGTGTATTTTATCATTTTATTTTTTTAATTTCTAAAGAAATTGTATTTTTGAATGAATGTACTCATTTTTTTCTTAAATTTACTTTCTTCTAATCATCTCTGAATTCCTGTCCAATCTATAAAATAAAAAAACTGGTTTCATTATTTAAATTTCTTAGTTTTGTTCTTTTCATTGAGCATGATTATTTGAATTAGGTTTAACTACTTAGATAAATTTAGGTTGTTGGATTGTTTCTATTGGAGGAACAAAAATCATACTGAGGCCTTGGTATGATGTTCAAGATGAATTAGGTTTTCATATAGAGGTATTTTGGTGAACATTGAGAAATTAGATTAGGTAACTTTTTTAGATAGGGAAAAAAGGAGTATATGAAGGATAAAAAAATTTCTATTAATGTTATATTAGAATATGAATTTACACTCTTTCCTATCCAGTTATGTCTTCTTTTTAGGATCACATACTCTTATATATTTTCTATAGAATTTATTTTGATTTTCATTATTTTATTATTCAATAAAACACTCAAATCCCTACTTTTATTTTATTTTTCAAAAAAATAACTAAAAAGACACAGTTTTGAACTTATACTAGAACCTCCTTGAGAGACAACATTGAGGACTATTATACTAAATTTCTTGTGGGATATTTTTTTTGAATTGAGACCCATGAAAAAATCCATTCAATATCTATGATAATGATGCTTTGTGACTTTATTTTATTATGAAATAACTTGTTTAGGGTTGAATATGGTCAAATAAAACCAAGCATGTATTCTCTTATAACAACTAATATTAGTTTTTTATTATCAATGACATGCCTATATATTTATTCAAATCTGAACCATTGATTTAGGTTTAAGATTTATGATGCTTGACCAAAGTGTTTACACTATTTCTATCCCATAACTCTAATATCAAGGTGGACGAAGATTCACATTACTAATTTCTTCACATGTGGATCTTGATCAAGGTAAACTGGATATTTATATATGACTCTACTATGATATTTGTGTATATATATTCCTATAGCATCTCAAGATGGTGTATCTAGGGTGAACCATTGGGTAACAAAACGTATGAAGGGATGTGAGATGGTATTATTATTTTATATAATTTTGTGTTCTGTGACTACCATACACATATGAGGTGGATGAGATCAAACATTCATCAATTATCTAGTTGGATAGAGTTTTATGATTAGATCTACTCTTTGATGTTCAAGTCTCAGACATAAATATTTTTACCTGGTATCTATCTAGAAAAATATAGTTGGAAGGGTCCATTTTTATTCTTCGATTATGAAGTATAGGTATATCTATAATTATTTACATAATCAATGTTATTTTGTGAGAGATAATAAATTAATAATCTTATAAGATGATATGGAATAAAATACTTACCTTTTATGTTAATAATTACTTTATGATAATTTCACAATATAATTTTTTACATGTATGATCATTTATTATTCATAAATGGTTTAACTAATTAGGGAATCTATATTGGGAATTATTTCTCACCCCTATATGTGCATTTATGCACTTTTTAATTATAGTCATACATACTAGTAGGGTAATATTTTAGGTGTATTTGGTATCAATAGATTAGTGTAGAAAATATTACAAATGGATTATCATAGAGACTTTATAGAATGGTTTATTTCTAGGATTGATACATTTGTTTGGAACAAGAATTATTTTTGAGGTTTTTTTTGGTGTTTTATAGGTTATATTACTACTTATCCATAATGTATACAAATATATTCTTTTTTATAATCTATATCATTCTAGAATTATTTATTTTTTAGTAAACATGTTATTCATTGTGGTAAGGCCTCCCATTCTATATGTGGATACCTTAGCGCTAGTCAGTAGCCCATAACGTAGTAGTCAAAGGTTTGGAGAATTAACATACTTGTAAGTTGGGACATGAATGTTTGATATCATAGTGTATAATAAAAATTAGAGTAATCATGTTGTGATGTTTTATTAATAAGACTTTTAAAAAAATAGTTCACTTTGGCACATAAGATAATTTTACAAAGGATTTGACAACTGATGTACTTATAAGATATACTTTTATTTATTGAAAGTGGCTAAGAATATTTAGTGATAGAAACATTATTTTTATACAAGGGATATATGAATTATATACAATTACAATATTTTTTATATGTGTTCAAGATCTAGGAAACAAATTTCATGGGAATATAGTAGTGAATATATACGTATAAATTTTATATCATATACCATGATCTTAGACTTGATATAGTTGTAAAACTTTTTATTATATCTTTTTTCACTATTCCACCTTGAACATTGAGAATAATTCTAGATGATTTTTTGTCTGCACATCAATATTTAGTAGGAGTTTTGTTGGAGGACATTGAGATACCATATTATCAGTGAGTTACAGTAAAAAGAGGAGAAATTATGATGCCAAGAGAACCAAAGGCTATTATATAGTACCAAAAAGATAGGGAGTTAAATTATAAGGTTGTAGAGTTGAAGTGGGATGAGAATTGATAATAATATTTCAATGATCTAAAGAAGATTCTAACATCCATTCTAGTGTTGATATTACCAAAATCTAGAAATGTGTTGTCCAATATTGTGATGCATTTAGAGTTGGAATGGGGTGTGTGCTCATGAAAGGGGATTATATGGTCGTGAATAGGTAAAGTAAATTAAGAACACATTATAAGAATCATTCTCGGCATGATATAGAGTTAATGGTGATTATTCATGCTTTGAAGAGTTGAAGACATTACCTATTTGGTGAGGGGTTCATGGTATATTTTAATCCAAAGAGTCTGAAGTGAATAATATCTCAGTGATATGTTTATATTTATGGGTATATAATCTTCATTCATTTAATTTTTATTCATACAATACAATAGGTAATGGTAATGTGGTAGTTGATATATTGAGTCATAACGCTTAAGTGGAGAAGGAATCAGAGGAGTGGTTCAGTTGATGGACCCAATTGTGAGTATGTATTTGGAGATCATGAAGAGGGAAATAGTATAATGTTACATTGGATTGATGCCACTTTTAAAATTATAGAAAAATTAAATGATGTATAAAATAATAATATTGAATGTAAGAAGGCTAGTTACACCTTATATGGTATGTAGTCCATGGAAGGGTGCTCGCTAGTGGAAAATGTGACACTCTATTTTTATGATAGCATAGTTGTTTCTCTCAGTCCAAGGAAAGAAGTTGTGGGTGAATTCCATAATTCTACTTGGATATTTTATCTTAGAGTGGAGAATATGTATCATGAAATCACATGACATCTCTGGTGGGTAAGGATGATGAAGGATTTAACTGCATATGTCTCTATGTACTTGAATTCTCAGTGAATAAAGGTGGAGCATCAATGACCTATTGGGATTTTACATCCTTTTCCTATACCGATATAGAAATGGGAGGATATTGTGATGTATTTCATGATTATTTTCTTTAAATAACCATGAAATTATGTTTTTATATGGGTGATTATGAATTTACTCTTGAAGTTGGATCACTTATTGTCTATTCAAGAGATGTTCAATGTTGAGGGATTGAGTAAGATATATATGGATGAGGTGGTTTGGCTTTATAGTGTTCCTTTATCTGTCACATTTTATAGAGAAACTTAATTGAATTCAATATTTTATACAGGGATTTATATATTTATGGTTACTTAACTAAATATGTGTACGTAGTATCACTATCATAGGGATGTACTAATAGAATAAACTATACATACTTTCGAGGACATGCTTTGAGAATGTGTGTTATACTTTGGGAGATCATAGAAATATAAAAAGGATTTCGTAGAGTTAATTTAAAATGATAGATATCAAGATTAAATTTGTATAACTCTATTCAAAGTACTACATGAAAGATATTTTCATTCAATGTTGTGTTGGAAAAAATTAGGGGAGATATCACTTTTGAGAATAGATTGGTGTAGGAGATGATGTATTGAGTTTACCTAATTTTAATGTGATTAGTGACTAATAATAATAATAAATAGCCTTATGTTGATCATCATTAGTATACATTGGAGATTAAGGTTTATGATTAAGTATTTTTATAAGAATCACCATAGTTGGTACATAATACGGTCGAGGATAAATAGAAGTTATGACTCTAGTATACGCATTTATATAGAGTTGTTGAGTGAGTTGGAGATGTTAATTAAAAATTTGAGTTTCCAAAAAAGTATTCTACAAATAAAAATGTTTTTCATGTAACATATATAAGGAAATACAAACCATATCCCTCTGATGATTATTTAGGTGATGTGGTGGATTTTAATACTTATGTGCCCTTTATAGAAATGCTAGTGCTGATTTTTGATAGATAGAGGGTGAGAGTGTTATAGAAATATAGTTTAATTCATGAGGAGATGTTGAAGATAAATGATCATATGTGGAAGAAATAACCAACATTATTTGAGTATATTGAATCCCAATTACTTATTAAGGAAAAAAATTTCTATAGTGGGGAGAATTGTAACATCTCATGTTTGATAAGCAAGTACCCCTTTGAGTTTTTCTTTTTTTACTTCATTTTTTGTTTTTAGGGGTTTATTAAACCCTGAAAAATCAAGGTTTATAATCATGGGGACCCTAAAATATGACTAAAAAAGTCACCTAAGTAGGCATAGATGAGTGCACACATGATGCACAGTCCTAGGTGATCATGAAATGATATCATGGAACTCAAGGTTTGTGAGTAGAGTTTCCTACATAGTAAGTGTATGGTTGGATGAATATGCATCGAAATTATGTAGTTAGAATTAAATTTCAAAATTTAACTATTTTGTCATATACATGACTTATTTTAAAGTTAAATTTCATTTAATTTTCATTTATTATTTGTTTTTGGGGTTTCTCAAGATTTTATGGTGGAAGGGGTGAGTTTTCATTAATTACGCCAAACCGTGAGCCCAATTCCAGATTTAAAAATAAATTTTGTTTGTTTTATAACTTTTTCATTTTTTAATTTTTTTCACCCATTCAAGTTCCGAAATGTTCTCCCCTGACATACTAACACCACCATTGTAGTTTGGAGCCTTTATAAATCAATAAACAAGTTGTATATGGGTTTTTTATTTAAGGGATTGGGCCTACCCGAAAGCCCAATTCCAGTTTTAAAAATAAAATTTGTTTAATTAATAAAATATCCAATATTAAGGTTTTTTCAGTGATTCCAAGCCCCAAACATGCCCATGGAACCCAACCGCGTGTCCAGTATCCTCCCACCCTCTTTTCAGCTCATTTTCATCGTGGTTTAGGTCGAAACTTCTGAATCACTCACATTTTGGGATGATTTATAAAGGTAATTTGTTTCCTTCATAACTCCTTCAGTTATCACTCTTTTTTACCCATTAAAATTCCTACATGGTCCCCATATCCTTTTTCAAAGCTCCCTTAATTTTTTGGCTATTTTAAAATTCAGATACTGGTGTATGTGAGGCGATTTATACAAGATCCCTCAAGTAAGTTGGTCTTCTTCATTCTTCTTTCAATTTTATTAGGGTTACATTCAATGTGATTAGGGTTTCATACCTTATCCATAAGGTTCCCAATGTCCAGAAGTTAGGGTTCAAAGATAGGGTTTGACTTATTGTCTTTTGGGTGAATGCTTCTTGTTTTAGGTTGGATTTGAATTCCTTGAGGTGTGGCGGTGGTGCGGTTTATGTTTCGCACCTTGTTTTGAGTGTTTCAACATAAAAGGTAGGTTATTACATGCATAAACATTTTATGGTGAGTTATCTTGATTGGTTTATTAATTTAGTATGTTTAAAATCTGTTTTTTGTGGTGCGAAAACTATTTTTGGGATGTATTGAGTTAACTGTTTAATTTTGTAGTTGCATTTTTGCTTAGAATTGGGTGCTTTTCATGCGTGGCTCTTGGGGAAATATTTGAGTGTATTTTATAACTTGTGAAAGTGATTTATTTTTGTTTAAAGGGGCTGAAAATTCGGGTTTGTTAATGCCTTAATGTCATGTTGGGCTTGTAATGGGGTTTTTTAATGGTTTTAATGTGTCAAACCATGTTGTACTTCTTAAATGTGAATTGTGAAAACATGTGTTTTTCATGTGTACCTTTTGTGGTATTGTTTGAGGTATTTGTATAAAACTTGGGGGTGGTTTAATAAATGTTTTTAGGGCTTCCAATTCCGATTTAATTGTTATTGGCATTGTTTTGTTCTTGAATTAGGTTTTTGAAATGGGTTTTGTATGCAAACCATGGTTGCACCTCTTGGTTTGGTTTTATGAAAATTATAAATGATTTAATGAGTTACACAAAGTGTGAAATAGTTGCTTATGTACTGTTTTGGGGATAGTATGTTCCTAAAATGAATTTTTGAAACATATGTGGTCATTTATGTTGTAAAACAGGTTGGTAATGTATTGTAATTTGTCGAGGTGATTTATGAAATTGGGATGTGGGTGTGAAACGTGTTTTCGGGCTGTTTTGTGTGAGTGTGATGTGCAAAATGGACTTTGATTATGAAAAGGGTATTATGTAAAATGTGATTGGGCTATTATTTGTTGTTTAGAATCTTGGTAAAGATTTTATAAAAATTTTAACGGATTTTTTGAATTCTGAAAGATGTGGAAAATGTGTTGTGGGATATTTTTGGTGAGAGTATGATTTCAAAATTCATTTGAATGAAAAAGTGGATTTTTGGACTTGTGTTGAATACATGTTGGCTATTTGGTGAACTTGTGATGTGAAAATGATATTTTCATTTGCAGAGTATATTTATTGTCATGTTGAACTTGTCTGAGCACAAGGGGAACACCTGGGTATCTAGGTGGGTGGACGTGTACTAGTATGCTAGTGAATCCGTGGGGTTTGGCCTCAGTTTCACTTAGCAAGATTGACGCTTACAACTATAACTAAACTATGATGATAATGATTGGGGACCACTAGGTTATGGGTATGTTCCCTACTAGTGGCTCGTGCATGAGAACATATATTGTGATGGTTACTCTCACCGAGATACGAGGTACCTGGGACCCAGAACGAGCTAGTGCCTAGGGGTTATTTCCTATTGCTTGTGCTCATTATTTACTTTTTAATTACCATCGGAATACGGTATAGTTGCCTGGAAAATTCAGTAGTGTTGACATTATTTTTAAAAGCGTTGATTCTTAATGATATCCCACTTGAAAACTGCTTTTTTAGTTTTATCTTTTAGAAATTGTAACTAGCATTTTCTGTTTAGGAAAACTTGCATGTTTTTTGTCTTTGAATTTTTATCACATAGAATCTCTTAGTGGTGGTATCCTACTGGGAATTGTCTCACACCCTACTTACACCCTTGGCTGTAAGTATATTTGGTTATTTTTTGTTTCATGTTTGGATACAGTTTTTAGTTCTAGTGGTTCTGGTTTCTAGCATGTCCTTGGTGGTGATATCTTGTGGAGATGGCTTGAGGGAAGTGCCCCTTGCCATGAGTGTTCTTGAGATATTTAATTTTGATTTTGTACCTATTTTATAGTCTTGTTGAGTTATTTTAAAATTTGTAATTCAGTTCTGAATTTTGTAAAAGATGGTTTTAGTTGAAAAATCCAGATTTGTTTTATTAAGTTTGTTTGTTGTTTAATGTTTATAAACATGGGTAAATAATTCCCAAAAATCATTTTATGATACCTGGGTACTTGGTCTAGCCCGTGGGGATCGGGAATGCCCTTCGGGCCTTGTTGCGGGCCAGGTCGGGTGCCGGTTTTGATGGCGACCAGATTTGGTTCGTGACAAAATGGTATTAGAGGAGGTTCTCTCTCTTTGAGTCATGTTATTTGGGGAACAATTGGGATAGTCTGAATTTAGGAATTTTGGGACTTGGAATTTGGATTATGAGTGGTGTAGCTGATCACCACACCTCATGAAGGGATTCAGGTCTCCAGGGGAAGTCGGGACCTTTCATAGTCCTTTGGTTTTCTTGGTTTAATGATGATTAGGGGAAATGAAAAGAGAGTTGGGTTAATGGTCTCAGTGAGCCCGCAGGGCCTGGAAAGCCATGTGGAGTCGGGGATATTCCCTAGAACACTCTCTATGACAGTGAAGTGATTGGAATATGACTACCAACTATATGTCCAAGTCACCCACAAAAATTAGTTTCCTCTCATATTATCTTGTGTTCCTTAATTTTGAAATCTTAGAACTTTGGTTTTAAAGTGACTTGGTTTTAAGAAGTGTAAATTTTTTGTGAAATGATTTTCAAATAAAGATGCAATGGTTTGATTTACGAAATGGTGGAACTGAATTTTCAGAATTATATTCAAATGGAAGCTGGTGTGCTTACACATCTTTTTTAAAGTAGAAACTATACTGAAGTTGGTTTTGAATAAGTGTTTCCAATAGAGTTTTCTAAATAATAAAAGGGTGTTTTAATGGGATAAGATGATATAAAATTGATGTTAATAACATGAAAGCGAGTTCTTGTCTAAATGGTTGTGTCTTTATAAAATGTTTAGTAAGATTTGAATTGGGATTTTGATTTTTGGGTTAGTTGTTTTGAGAAAAAGGATGTGTTGGTTGACCGTTTTGGTTTTAAAAAGTGGAAAAAATCTTTTTTTTAACCTTTGGTATTTTTTTTAGTGACCACATAAATGTGGTTATATGGGTTGATGGATGGTTTACGGCATGACTGGATGAGTGCTGGAACGGATATGAGGAGGGTGCTTAGTGTGGTACCAAAACATGCATGTGTGAGGCCCATGGGGTACCATTGGTGGATATGCTTACCGCTGAACCGTTTATTTTCAAAGAAATGGTTTTAATGAAAAACATGATGCCTCGATAAATAGTTTGGGATGGTGTGTATTATGTGTTTTTGAAAAAGTTGATGTTGTGGAATGATTTGAGTTCAAGAACCCCTCCTTTTTGAACTATGTTTTGGGTTTGAGTTTGGTCGGTAAGTTGTGTTGTAGGGACGGTTAGTGGTATCTTTTGAAAAATGTTTTGGGATGCCTTTACGGTGGTTCCCTTCATGTGTTTAGATCTGGTTTGTGGTATATCTTGACCAATGAACCATCTTGGTTGGGTCCTTGGGTTCAATCGTTGGATAAGGTAAACCCCATTAAGGGTTAGTGCACAACTGAAGTACAACCCGGATTGTTTCGCTGTTTGAAGACCCACCAGTTGATCAATATAAGGAATCTTTTTCTTGAGATTTTTAGATTGAGTCTACACCCTTTCCTTTCTTGGTTTTTTTGTATCTTCTTGTAGTGGGAGAGTGATCATGGAAGGTTTAAAGAGACAATAGATTCTTAAGTTTTCATATTTTCCTAAGGTGGAAGTGGTCTGGGGTTGTTAGCATGGATGAGTATCTGGATGGTGTCTAAGAGGTCCTCTTGGTCTATTGTAGTCTTTTCGAAGAAGGAGTTCACGATAAACTACCAGTGTTGGAAATCTGGTCAGAAGAGGATATTGTGGCCACTTTCTAGAATTGTGGTTTGTTTGGGGATGTAGTATAAGGTCCCTTTCCATTAATATCTTATATTAGTTGCAATGGTCATGTTCGGTGACTCCTTGTGATGTAATGTGCTCGATTGACCCTAAAGGTGAAATTCATGCAATACTTTGATAGCCTCTATTATGTTGGGAGAATGTATCACTTGTAAAAACTTCAAAATCATCCATTTTTTTAGGAAGATGAGTATAGGTGTTATTTACTTCTATTGTTTCTTACCTGAAGAAACAAGGTGTGATTTGTGTTCTTCTTCTAAGCCCTTGTTTCATTGAAATATTGGGTTAGTGTAAAGTGAGTTTGGAATGTGTTATGTCTTCGAAATCTTATCGGGGATTGCAGAGTAGTTTTTGGAAGCACTGGAAGAATAATTCTCGTTTAGGGGGTTTCCAAGGACTAACTGCGAGGCCGAAGATGCTTTGATCATTTGAGCTCTAGCCATAGGTCTTGGAGAGAAGCTGGCTCGTATATAGGGAAAATCCCTAGGTCATTTAAAACCTTGTTCAATTTCATATCCTCAGTGTGAAAGATAGGAAGTGTTTAAACCTATGGTGTCATCATCTTCCTTCTATTGTTCTCATTGGGTGGAAATAGGTGGAGGGCCTTGTACCCATGTCATCGCCTAATGTCATTCCCTTCCACGTTGGTTTCCATTGAGTCATTGGAGAATGGTTGGAAATTTGGATAGATAGTTTGAGCACACATTTTGTGAACGATTAGTAGTGATAGTGTGCTAGGTAGCCACGTGGAAAGAATGATCAGCATAGTTAGTGCACGATTTCCCAAACCGTGCAGACTAACCCTGCGCTCTTCCCAAATCTTTAAAACAATTCGGTCTTTCTGTGTCGGCCCATGTGGGTCAGTTAAGATGGTTGGTTCTTATGGTGGGGAGACCCACAATGATTCTCATGTATGTTCCTTCATAAATTGTGAATGGAACTCTACCCTTTTTACTAGGGAGTTCATTCAGGCCTCCCCCTGTTAGTGTCTTCATTCTATCTCGGAAAATAATATAGGTTGTCGCTTATGGTGAGGTGCCTATTTGTGTCCCCCCATACCAATAGCTCAGATTTATCCATGGTATTGGCTTGGTGGTAGGTAGTCTCATTCGGAACTATCTATATACCAACATATTCCTTGAGTAAATGTTTGGATTGGATAGCTCCCAATGGTTTAGTTAATGTTAGGTAAGAGTAACCTTATTCGAAGTTGTTGTTTGTTTAGGTGAATTGCTTGAGTCTTGTTTGGATAGCGTTCGAGGAGTTTCATTTTGGGATAATTTATGAATGTGATTGATCATTTCATTAAAGTGGTGTAAGTTTGGGTTGTGAGATTAATCATTCCTTAATTGATCACTGGAGGTGTTTTGGCCCTTGGGAGCGAAGCTTGGCAAAGAAGTACATCTTGGTTTATCAGTTGGGTTTGGTTTTGGTATTTGGCCTTTTGGTAGCTTTCTGGGGATATAACGTTTTCATGGTGGAGAGAATTGTCAAATACATGACTTATTTTAAAGTTAAATTTCATTTAATTTTCATTTATGCTTTGTTTTTGGGGTTTCTCAAGCTTTTACTGTGGAATGGGTGAGTTTTCATGAATTGGGCCAAACCGTGAGCCCAATTCCAGATTTAAAAATAAATTCTGTTTCTTTTATAAATTTTTCATTTTTTAATATTTTCACCCATTCAAGTTCCTAAATGTTCTCCCCTGACATTTTAACACCACCATTATAGATTGGATCTTTTAACAATAAATAAACAAGTTGTATATGGGATTTTATTTAAGGGATTGGGCCTGCCCGAAAGCCCAATTCCAGTTTTAAAAATAAAATTTGATTAATTAATAACTTATCCAATATTAAGGATTTTTCAGTGATTCCAAGCCCCAAACATGCCCATGGAAACCAGCCACGCGTCCAGTATCCTCCCACCCTATTTGCATCTCATTTGCATCGCGGTTTAGGTCGAAACTTCTGAAGTACTCACATTTCGGGCAGATTTATAAAGGTAATTTGTTTCCTTCATAACTCCTTCAATTCTCACTCTTTGTTCCCCATTAAAATTCCTACATGGTCCCCTTATCCTTTTTTGAAGCTCCCTTAAATTTTTTGGATATTTTAAAATTCAGATACTGGTTTATGTGAGGAGATTTATACAAGATCCCTCAAGTAAGTTGGTCTTCTTCATTATTTTTTCAATTTTCTTAGGGTTACATTCAATGTGATTAGGGTTTCATACCTTATCCATAAGGTTCCTAATGTCCAGAAGTTAGGGTTCAAAGATAGGATTTGACTTCTTTTGTTTTGGGTGAATGATTCTAGTTTTAGGTTGGATTTCAATTCCTTCAGGTGTGGCGGTGGTGCGGTTTATGTTTCGCACCATGTTTTGAGTGTTTCAACATAAAAGGTAGGTGATTCCATGCATAACCATTTTATGATGAGTTATCATGCTTGGTTTATTAATTTAGTATGTTTAAAATATGTTTTGTGTGGTGCGAAAACTGTTTTTGGGATGTATTGAGTTAACTGTTTAATTTTGTAGTTGCATTTTTGCTTAGAATTGGGTGCTTTTCATGCGTGGCTCTTGGGGAAATATTTGGGTGTATTTTATAACTTGTGAAAGTGATTTATTTGTGTTTAAAGGGGCTGAAAATTCTGGTTTTTTAATGCCTTAATGTCATGTTAGTCTTGTAATGGGGTTTTTGAATGGTTTTAATGTGTCAAACCATGTTGTACTTCTAAAACGTGAATTGTGAAAACATATGTTTTTCATGTGTACCTTTTGTGGTATTGTTTGAGGTATTTGTATAAAACTTGGGGGTTGTTTAATAAATGTTTTTAGGGCTGCCAATTCTGATTTAATTGTTATTGGAATTGTTTTGTTATTGAATTAGGTTTTTGAAATGGGTTTTGTATGCAAACCATGGTTGCACCTCTTGGTTTGGTTTTATGAAAATTATAAATGATTTAATGAGTTACACAAAGTGTGAAATGGTTGCTTATGTACTGTTTTGGTGATAGTATGTTCCTAAAATGAATTTTTGAAACATATGTGGTCATTTATGTTGTAAAACAGTTTGGTAATGTATTGTAATTTGTCGAGGTGATTTATGAAATTGGGATGTGGGTGTGAAACGTGTTTTCGGGCTGTTTTGCGTGAGTGTGATGTGGAAAATGGACTTTGTTTATGAAAAGGCTATTATGTAAAATGTGATTGGGCTATTATTTGTTGTTTAGAATCTTGGGAAAGATTTTTTAAAAATATTAACAGATTTTTTGAATTTTGAAAGATGTGGAAAATGTGTTGTGGGATATTTTTGGTGTGAGTATGATTTCAAAATTCATTTGAATGAAAAAGTGGATTTTTGGACTTGTGTGGAATACATGTTGACTATTTGGTGAACTTGTGATGTGAAAATGATATTTTCATGTGCAACGTATATTTATTGTCATGTTGAACTTATCTGAGCAAAGGGGAAAACCTGGGTATCTAGGTGGGTGGACGTGTACTAGTATGCTAGTGAATCCGTGGGGTTTGGCCTTAGTTTCACTTAGCAAGATTGACGCTTAAAACTCTAACTAAACTATGATGATAATGATTGGGGACCACTAGGTTATGGGTATGTTCCCAACTAGCGGCTCGTGCATGAGAATATATATTGTGATGGTTACTCTCACCGAGATACGAGGTACCTGGGACCCAGAATGAGCTAGTGCCTAGGGGTTATTTCCTATTGCTTGTGCTCATTATTTAATTTTTACTTACCATAGGCATACAATATAGTTTCCTGGAAAATTCAGTAGTGTTGACATTATTTTTAAAAGCGTTGATTCTTAATGATATCCCACTTGAAAACTGTTTTTTTAGTTTTATCTTTTAGAAATTGTAACTAGCATTTTCTGTTTAAGAAAACTTGCATGTTTTTTGTCTTTGATTTTTTATCACATGGAATCTCTTAGTGGTGGTATCCTACTGGGAATTGTCTCACACACTACTTACACCCTTGGTTGTAATTATATTTGGTTATTTTTTTGTTTCATGTTTGGATACAGTTTTTGGTTCCAGTGGTTCTGGTTTCTAGCATGTCCTTGGTGGTGAAATCTTGTGGAGATGTCTTGAGGGTGGTGCCCCTTTCCATGAGGGTTCTTGGGCTATTTAATTTTGATTTTGTACCTTTTTTATAGTCTTGTTGAGTTATTTTAAAATTTGTAATTCAGTTCTGAATTTTTTAAAAGATGGTTTTAGTTGAAAAATCCTGATTTGTTTTATTAAGTTTGTTTGTTGTTTAATGTTTATAAACTTGGGTAAATAATTCCCAAACATCATTTTATGATACCTGGGAACTTGTTCCAGCCCATGGGGATTGGTAACGCCCTCCAGGACTTGTTGCAGGCTAGGTCGGGTGCCGGTTTTGATGGCTACCGGATTTGGTTCGTGACAAAATGGTATCATAGGAGGTTCTCTCTCTTTGAGTCATGTTATTTGGGGAACAGTCGAGATAGTCTGGATTTAGGAATGTTGGGACTTATAATTTCGATTATGAGTAGTGTGGTTGATCACCACACCTCATGAAGGGATTCAGGTCTCCAGGGGAAGTCGGGACCTTTCATAGTCCTTTGGTTTTCTAGGTTTAATAATGATTAGAGGGAAATGAAAAGAGAGTTGGGTTAATGTTCTCAATGAGCTTGCAGGGCCTGGAAAGCCATGTGGAGCCAGGGATATTTCCTAGAACACTCTTTATGATAGTGAAGTGATTGGAATATGACTGCTAACTATATGTCCAAGTCACCCACAGAAACTAGTTTCCTCTCGCATTGTCTTGTGTTCCTTAATTTTGAAATCTTGGAAGTTTGGTTTTAAAGTGACATGGTTTTAAGAAGTGTAATTTTTTTGTGAAATGATTTTCAAATAAAGATGGAATGGTTTGATTTATGAAATGGTGGAATTAAATTTTTAGAATTATATTCAAATGGAAACTGGTGTTCTTACACCTCTTTTTAAAAGTAGAAACTATACTGAAGTTGGATTGGAATAAGTGTTTCCAATAGAGTTTTATAAACAATAAAAGGAGATGATATGAAATTGATGTGAGTAACATTAAAGCGAGTTCTTGTCTAAATGGTTGTGTATTTATAAAATGTTTAGTAAGATTTGAATTGGGATTTTGATCTTTGGGTTAGTGGTTTTGAGAAAAAGGATGTGTTGGTTGACCATTTTGGTTTTGAAAAGTGGAAAGAATCTTTGGTTTAACCTTTGGGATTTTTTTGAGTGACCACATGAATGTGCTTATATGGGTTGATGGATGGTTGACGGCTTGAATGGATGAGTGCTGGAACAGATATGAGGAGGGTGCTCGGTGTGGCACCAAAACATGCATGTGTGAGGCCCATGGGGTACCATTGGTGGATACGCTTACCGCTGAACCGTTTATTTTCAAAGAAATGGTTTTAATGAAAAACATGATGCCTTGATAAATAGTTTGGGATGGTGTGTATTATGTGTTTTTGAAAAAGTTGATGTTGTGGGATGATTTGAGTTCAAGAACCCCTCCTTTTTGAACTATGTTTTGGGTTTGAGTTTGGTCGGTAAGTTGTGTTGTAGGGACGGTTAGTGTTATCTTTTGAAAAATGTTTTGGGATGCCTTTACGGTGGTTCCCTTCATGTGTTTGGATCTGGTTTGTGATATATCTTGACCAATGAACCATCTTGGTTGGGTCCTTGGGTTCAATCGTTGGATAAGGTACACCCCATTAAGGGTTAGTTCACAACTGATGTACAACCGGGATTGTTTTTCCATTTGAAGACCCTTCAGTTGGTCAATATAAGGAACCGTTTTCTTGATATTTTTAGATTGAGTTTACACCCTTTCCTTTCCTGGTTTTTTTGTATCCTCTTGTAGTGGGAGAGTGATCATGGAAGGTTTCAAGAGACCATAGCTTCTTAAGTTTTCAGATTTTCCTAAGGTGGAAGTGGTCTGTGGTTGTTAGCATGGATGAGTATCTGGATGGTGTCTAAGAGGTCCTCTCGGTCCATCGTAGTCTCTTCGAAGAAGGAGTTCACAATAAACTACCAGTGTGGGAAATCTGGTCACAAGAGGATATTGTGGCCACTTTCTAGAATTGTGTGTTGTTTGGGGATGTAGTATAATGTCCCTTTCCATTAATTTCTTATATTAGTCGCAATGGTCAGGTTCGGTGACTCCTTGTGATGTAATGTGCTCGATTGACCCTAAAGGTGAAATTCATGCAATACTTTGAGAGTCTCTATTATGTTGGGAGAATGTATCCCTTGTAAAAAATACAAAATCATCCATTTTTTTAGGAAGGTGAGTATAGGTGTTATTTACTTCTATTGTTTCTTACCCAAAAAAACATGGGGTGATTTGTGTTCTTCTTCTAAGCCCTTGTTTCATTGAAATATTGGGTTAGTGTAAAGTGAGTTTGCAATGTGTTATGTCTTGGAAATCTTATCGGGGATTGTAGAGTAGTTTTTGGTAACACTGAAAGAATAATTCTCATTTAGGGGGTTTCCTAGGACTAAATGCGAGGCCGAAGATTCTTTGATCATTTGAGCTCTAGCCATAGGCCTCAAAGATAAGCTGGCTCGTAGTTAGGGAAAATCCCTAGGTCATTTAAACCCTTGTACAATTTCATATCCTCAGTGTGAAATATAGGAAGTGTTTAAACCTATGGTTTCATCATCTTCCTCCTGTTGTTCTCATTGGGTGGAAATATGCGGAGGGCCTTGTACCCATGTCATCGCCTAATGTCATTCCCTTCCACGTTGGTTTCCATTGAGTCATTGGAGAATGGTTAGAAATTTGGATAGATAGTTTCAGCACAAATTTTGGGCACGATTAGTAGTGATAGTGTTCTAGGTAGCCATGTGAAAAAAATGATGATCATAGTTAGTTCACAGTTTCCCAAACCGTACAGACTAACCCCACGCCCTTCCCAAATCTTTAAAAAAAATGGTCTTTCTCTATCGGCCCATGCTGGTCAGTTAAGATAGTTGGTTCTTATGGTGGGGAGACCCACAATGATTCTCATGTATGTTCCTTCATAAATTGTGAATGGAATTCTACCCTTTATACTAGGGAGTTCGTTCAGGCCTCCCCCTGTTAGTGTCTTCATTCTATCTCGGAAAATAATATAGGTTGTCGCTTATGGTGGGGTGCCTATTTGTGTCCCCCCATACCAATAGCTCAGATTTATCCATGGTATTGGCTTGGTGGTAGGTAGTCTCGTTCGAAACTATCTATATACCAAAATATTCTTTGAGTAAATCTTTGGATTGGATAGCTTCCAATGGGTTAGTTAATGTTAGGTATGTGTAACCTTGTTCGAAGTTGTCGTTCATTTGGGTGAATTGCTTGAGTCTTGTTTGGATAGCATTCAAGGAGTTTTATTTTGGGATAATTTATGAATGTGATATATCATTTCTGTAAAGTGGTGTAAGTTTGGGTTGTGAGATTAATCATTCCTTAATTGATCACTGGAGGTGTTTTGGCCCTTGGGAGCGAAGCTTGGCAAAGATGTACATCTTGGTTTATCGGTTGGGTTTGGTTTTGGTATTTGGCCTTGTGGTAGCTTTCCGGGGACAGAAAGTTTTCATGGTGGAGAGAATTGTTATATACATGACTTATTTTAAAGTTAAATTTCATTTAATTTTCATTTATGCTTTGTTTTTGGGGTTTCTCAAGCTTTTATGGTGGAATGGGTGAGTTTTCATGAATTGGGCCAAATCGTGAGCCCAATTCCAGATTTAAAAATAAATTATGTATCTTGTATAACGTTTTCATTTTTTAATATTTTTCACCCATTAAAGTTCTGAAATGTTCTCCCCGGACATGTTAACACCACAATTGTAGTTTGGAGCCTTTAGAAATCAATATACATGTTGTATATGGGTTTTTATTTAAGGGATTGGGCCTGCCCGAAAGCCCAATTCCAGTTTTAAAAATAAAATTTGTTTAATTAATAACTTATCCAATATTAAGAATTTTTCAGTTCTTCTAAGCCCCAAACACGCCCATGGAACCCAGCCGCGCGTCCAGTATCCTCCCACCCTATTTTAAGCTCATTTTCATCATGGTTTAGGTTGAAACTTCTGAAGCACTCACATGTTGGGAAGATTTATAAAGGTAATTTGTTTCCTTCATAACTATTTAAATTCTCACTCTTTTCCCCATTAAAATTCCTACATGGTCCCCTTATCCTTTTTCGAAGCTCCCTTAAATTTTTGGCTATTTTAAAATTCAGATACTGGTGTATGTGAGGCGATTTATACAAGATCCCTCTAGTAAGTTGGCATTCTTCATTCTTCTTTCAATTTTCTTAGGGTTACATTCAATGTGATTAGGGTTTCATACCTTATCCATAAGGTTCCTAATGTACAGAAGTTAGGGTTCAAATATAGGGTTTGACTTCTTGTCTTTTGGGTGAATGCTTCTGGTTTTAGTTTGGATTTCAATTTCTCGAGGTGCGGCGGTGGTGCGGTTTATGTTTTTCACCATGTTTTGAGTGTTTCGACATAAAAGGTAGGTGATTCCATGAATAACCATTTTATAATGAGTTAGCTTGCTTGGTTTATTGATTTAGTATATTTAAAATCTGTTTTGTGTGGTACGAAAACTGTTTTTGGGATGTATTGAGTTAACTGTTTAATTTTGTATTTACATTTTTTGCTTAGAATTGGGTGCTTTTCATGCGTGACTTTTGGGGAAATATTTGGGTGTATTTTATAACTTGTGAAAGTGATTTATTAGTGTTGAAAGGGGCTGAAAATTCTGGTTTGTTAATGCCTTAATGTCATGTTTGGCATTGTAATTGGGGTTTTGAATGGTTTTAATGTGTGAAACCATGTTGTACTTCTTGAACGTGAATTGTGAAAACATGTTTTTTTCATGTGTACCTTTTGTGGTATTGTTTGAGGTATTTTTATAAAACTTTGGGGTGGTTTAATAAATGTTTTTAGGGCTGAAAATTATGATTTAGATTGTTATTGGCATTGTTTTGGTCCAGAATTAGGTTTTTGAAATGGGTTTTGTATGCAAAGCATGGTTTCACCTCTTGGGTTGGTTTTATGAAAATTATAAATGATTTAATGAGTTACACAAAGTCTGAAATGGTTGCTTATGTACTGTTTTGGTGATAGTATGTTCCTAAAATGAATTTTTTAAACATAATGTGCTCATTTATGTTGTAAAAAAGTTTGGTAATGTATTGTAATTTGTCGAGGTGATTTATGAAATTGGGATGTGGGTGTGAAACGTGTTTTCGGGCTGTTTTGCATGAGTGTGATGTGGAAAATGGACTTTGTTTATGAAAAGGCTATTATGTAAATTGTGATTGGGCTATTATTTGTTGTTTAGAATCTTGGGAAAGGTTTTTTAAAAATTTTAACAGATTTTTTGAATTTTGAAAGATGTGGAAAATGTGTTGTGGGATATTTTTGGTGTGAGTTTGATTTCAAAATTCATTTGAATGAAAAAGTGGATTTTTGGACTTGTGTTGAATACATGTTGGCTATTTGGTGAACTTGTGATGTGAAAATGATATTTTCATGTGCATCATATATTTATTGTCATGTTGAACTTGTCTGAGCACAAGGGGAAAACCTGGGTATCTAGGTGGGTGGACGTGTACTAGTATGCTAGTGAATCCGTGGGGTTTGGCCTCAGTTTCACTTAGCAAGATTGACGCTTAAAAATCTAACTAAACTATGATGATAATGATTGGGGACCACTAGGTTATGGGTATATTCCCTACTAGTGGCTCATGCATGAGAACATATATTGTGATGGTTACTCTCACCGAGATACGAGGTACCTGGGACCCAGAACGAGCTAGTGCCTAGGGGTTATTTCCTATTTATTGTGATCATTATTTACTTTGTACTTACCATCAACATACGGTATAGTTGCCTGGAAAATTCAGTAGTGTTGACATTATTTTTAAAAGCGTTGATTCTTAATGATATCCCACTTGAAAACTGTTTTTTTAGTTTTATCTTTTAGAAATTGTAACTAGCATTTTCTGTTTATGAAAACTTGCATGTTTTTTGTCTTTGAATGTTTATCACATGGAATCTCTTAGTGGTGGTATCCTACTGGGAATTTTCTCACACCCTACTTACACCCTTGGGTGTAAGTATATTTGGTTATTTTGTTGTTTCATGTTTGGATACAGTTTTTAGTTACAGTGGTTCTGGTTTCTAGCATGTCCTTGGTGGTGAAATCTTGTGGAGATGGATTGAGGGCGGTGCCCCTTTCCATGAGGGTTCTTGGGCTATTTAATTTTGATTTTGTACCTTTTTTATAGTCTTGTTGATTTGTTTTAAAAGATGTAATTCAGTTCTGAATTTTGTAAAAGATGGTTTTAGTTGAAAAATCCAGATTCGTTTTATTAAGTTTGTTTGTTGTTTAATGTTTATAAACATGGGTAAATAATTCCCAAGCATCATTAATTTTTTAACTCAACTTTGGATGACCATTGGGTTCCTTGGGAGCGAAATTATTGATTATCCATTATGAAACAATTCCTTTCTCTATATAATTGATCAGATGAACATCAGATATAAGTTTTTATCCTATTATCTCGTGTACTCTTTGATATGTCTATTCTACTATCTCCATTTCAAATTTCTTATGCAAACCCATCTCTGGGGATCAGATCTATATTTTTTATTATATATTTGAATCATGAATAAAAGAATCATGATATCATGTTCTTATTATTTGGGGTTGGAGGATTAGATTGTGGTTTCTGATGTTATATCATGGGTTTGTTTCACTGGGTAAATTTCTTTTAAGTTGTGTTGATACTATTCATTCCTTATGAGAATTTTATTTGTGTTTGTGTGATTTATTTACATTTAGGTAATTTTATTATGTTGTGTGAGTATCAAATAAAATTTTTAAATTGATTTTATAATACAAAATGTTTTATTTATTAGGGTTGGAAATTAGGGTTTGGGTAATAACCTCAGGTTTGTGGTTTTGGATTAAATAATGGGAGTTAGTTTTGAAAATATTGCTGTATAAAAATAGATTATATGGGTATATTAAATTAGTTAAATATAATATTTTATTTTAATAGTTTATTTTTTGTAAAATGTTTTCGAAAGGTAAAATATTTGGGAGTTGAATGTGTTGGTCATGATTAATGACCACTAAGTGTAGAGTATGAATGAAAGGGTTGGTTAATTGGGATGGATGGGAAGTTCCAAGCCTATGGGCGACACAGATGAGATAAGCCAAGAATTTTAGGAACCAACCAGGTGAGTGATGATCAATATTGGGTGTATACTCAGTTCATAGGAAATAATTTATATAATTTGTTTATTTATTTCTCAAGCATCCTTTAATTATATTTATTTATTAATGTCTACATGTAAGGGTGGAACCAGGATGTGTTATATTGTTGGGAAAATTACCGGTAATATTATTTTCATCTGTTATTTGGATTTTATTTGGACTTATAAAAAAACTATATTGGATTTAAATTTTTTAACTTATTTTAATTGGATTGGTTACATAGTTGGGAAGTGGTCTACATGGGATTTCATGAGAGTGATTTGAATAAATCCTGTAAGGTATTCATGCTCACCCATATCCACACATCTCGGTGGGCATGTAGATGTCTTATGTTATGATACAAGTAAGGGTAAGGCTCTAATATTCTTGGGAGATAGATCCTAATATCTTAGTTTTGAGAGGACATTGAGATATTCATCCATATGTTATTGGAGTTGAACTATTCACATTGTATGGTCATCATCCACTATGTAGTCATTTTTTGTTGGGTCTTTCATCTATTTATTTTCATTTCACCATGTTTAGACATTTCAACTAAAATTGGGGTTTTAAATTTAGTTTTGGGGTTTTAAAAGGAAATTTGAATTCTTTTCCCATATTCCTGTTTATTCACTTGAATAAAAATAATTCCCCACTAATTATGTTTATCCCTCAAAATCGATTTCCAAAATCTATCA
Organism: Viscum album; assembly: GCA_963277665.1. Classification (NCBI taxonomy): domain Eukaryota; kingdom Viridiplantae; phylum Streptophyta; class Magnoliopsida; order Santalales; family Viscaceae; genus Viscum; species Viscum album. The sequence goes on along the minus strand of OY728132.1, from coordinate 1,259,281,933 downwards.
ACTGGGGAACAAGCCTGAGGCCTTCTGGCAGTCCTGACCTAGCCTTGGGATTCAAGATACTGGGATGATAATTTAAAATATAAAATAATATTTTTCACTTAGGTATTCATATTCCCTTATATTAATATATATATAGAAATATAACATGCTGGGTTGAGGTTGGTGAAGGGAAGTTTCTAGGACCTGAACCTGTGATGGAAATTCTGGAGATAGTTCAAGCTGTTAAGCAGCACATTAAAGTGGAAAAAGTCTATAGAAGTTATATACTGAAAATTATTAAAGATAATTGGATTATGGAGATAAATTTCTCTTTCAAATATATCATTAGAATAGAGTTATGAGGTTTAGAAATAAGGGGAAGCTTATCCCTAGGTACATTGGAAACTTTTCAATCCTAGATTATATACGTGTTATGTCCTATCGACTATAACCTCAACCAAACCAAGATTAAGTTCTTAATGTGTTACATGTATCTCTATAGATTAAGTACGAACTCCATCCCTAAAAGGTGATAAATCTAGATATGGTTCATTCAGAGCACGACCTCTCTTATAGAAAGTATCTAATAATGATATCAGTGATAGGTTTTCATGGGATTTCTAACATCCTAAACCCAGTGGACTAAAACTATAAAACCTAATAAATTTTAGAATATATCAATACATTTGGAATAAATATAAAATAATAATATCACGAATGACATACCTTACACCAGTCGATCTCGCATGTCAAAGTTTTTCACAAGAATTTGATCGATAACATTGAGAAGCATTCAAATGAATAATTACCTAGAAGGTATCCAAAGATCAATAGAATCACCTGATTCTAAGGTAATATCTCTCCCAACACCATGATTTATTAAAAACATATTTAATGCAGAGATATAAAAATATTTTGGAGTGAATTTACTTGATGAGTTTCAATTAAGAGATTCAACATAATAGAATAAAATGCATCTTCATAGTATCTAACAAGTTTATATAGGAATATAGAAACTCCAAACGTTTGAATAATATAAATATTATTTTTGTATAAATTTTTTTTATTTTTCATCCCATTAAAATATTTTAGATAGATACCCATAAATAAATTTAACACTTAAATTAATTTTTACAACATTAAAACTATTATGATTATTCATAACCTAAAGAATAACCAAATATGATAGTTGTTGAGATAGTATATTGAATTAATTAGTGAACTATAACATAGAATAATAATTCCATAAACATGAAATATTTTATAGTGACTCACTATGTTATGGTGCACTTCAGCATAAACCATGACTTCAGATACATCATAGTTGTGCCAATTTTAGTATATAATCCAAAAATATATCACTCTCTCTAAAAGAATCATAAACTTAGTTCACATTCACCTCATTTGACATCTAGTGAGTCATTTATATAAATACAATATCTCCCTAATCCACTATTTTGATAAATCAAAAATAAAATTTTTATTTTAATTATACGTACTTGTAGCATATTTTTTATTGTATAAAGATTTAAATTTTAAATCACATGTTCTATATAAGTCGATTCTGAACCATATAAATATATGAAATCATGAATTCAACTAAAATATTTTGAGTAGAATATCAAGTAATATATTTTTATTTTTTAGAGGTTATAGTTGTTCCCAAAGATCTCAGAGTTTTATTTTGAATGTTTTCTATGCTCAACACCAACAAATAGGAGTCTGAGGTTTTGAGGAACATACAATGAATCTTTCTTAAGTAATAAATTTTGATATTTATTTACTTCCTCAATGAATTGAGACCTTACTATTGTTTTAGTTATCCATGTTAGATTAGAGATTTCATTTCTGTGAGGTTTAATTGTAAAAGATCTAATTTTACTATTGTAATTATTTGTCATTGATTTCCATGCGATTGAAGCGTTTTGGGGATAATAATTACAAATTAAAATCTTTTTATTTAATAAAGTCTTTGGAATAAGGACTTGTATAATTTTTATCTTATAATTGAAGATGAGCCTTAGGGTAAGATCTTGATGTTTCCAACCTTTATTGAAGAAGACCTGGGATATGACTTGTTATTCCAATCTTTTGATCAAATATGTTTCTATTTCTAGAACCCATGTATCCTTTGGATCTGGGTATTGATCCTCCTACCACATTAGATTAAAATATAAGAGTTTTTATTATAGGAACCATGAAATCCATTAACAATATTATTTATAGCCATATATATTGTTATTCAGAATCTAGTTATTTTGTTAACTTCTGTTATTATGATAGTTTTGTTTAACTTTATATAGTTTGGTTAAGTTTTATCCTCTAAATTTTTTATTCCCAATATATTTATTATCTATTATTACTCTGTTATTTTATAACTTATAGCTTTTTCAATATACATTACCTAGAGTGGTAAAAATTTATATCTTTATAAAAGATTCAATTCACCACCTAATTGAAGATATGTTTATGGGGAAAATATTTTTCATTAGAGAAATCTTCGTTTTATTTATACTAATTTATAAATTTATAAATTTTCTTTTTATATGGATGGTGGATTACCAATCAAAACATTACAAAACCTGATTCCTAGTCCGCAACCATATTTGATGAATCTAATTATGAGTAATACGGTGATAAGATAAAGATGTTTATGATTATTAACAAAGTGTATAATTACTAGATGATGTTAAAAAATTTCAATATTTCAGAGAAATAAATCCTGAAATTTACGCAAGAAGAAAAGGGTTTAATATTAAATGGAATAAAAAGTTTATAATACATTTATTTTTTATATGACTCAGAATATATATAGTTAGTTATATTCTTGTGAAATGATATTTTTTTTTGGAAAAACATGATATTACTCATTTCATAAATTTTATGGTGTTTGAGACTAGATTATTGATGTTGTAGGTATATTATCAATCTTTTCATTTTCTTCACATTGAATTAGTTACCTAAATTCATCAATGTTTTATGAATATTATAAATGGATTACAATCTATTGGAAACATACATATAATTGGAGATTAGTTAGTAGAGAAGATCATTGATATACCTCTCAATGAGTGAAAATATAAGAGGGAAAATATAAATTAAATGAAACATATTATTATGAAGAGTCTTTATGATCACATTGAAATGTTAATTCAACATGATAATTAGTTGAAGTGAGATAAAAATAAAGATAAAAGTAATAATGGAGTTTATTTTTTTTACTTCTCTTAGGGATAATACATCAAAGGCTAACACTTCAAATAATCCTAAGAATCATTCAGATAATATTAATTTAGAATTATATGAAGGATAATTTTATCAAATTTCAAAAAACAATAATCAAATGAATGTATAGAAGGATTATTAAAATAAAAATCATCCATATAGACATGATAAATCTAGAAGAATGGATGTGAATAAGGATTCTTTAGTTATTATTTTCTATGAGTGTAATAGTCTTAGAAATATCATTCCATAATTAAAAATATTGAATAATAAAGATAAATAATCCACAAGGTCCTATAATCATAAAGTAGTAAAGGCTCTGAAGGTTATGGATACCTGAAGTGTGAGTGTAGATTCATCTTCTGAAATTTCTTTAGATATTCATGACAACTGGAAGATAATATTTTTTACACCATAATTCCGTAGGGTGAGAAATATTTCATGACAAAGATAATGCCTAAATTTATTATAAATAATACTTTAGATAAGTTTTATCTATATTCATCATATTATCAAGGTGATACTCCATTATTTTAGGAAATGGTAGAATATTTTATTGGATTGGAGAAAAGATATAAAAAATTAAATAAATAAAATGATTAGGGTAAGGTATATATTTATCAATCTAATGATAAAATTTTTAAACTTACATCTGAGTTAAATGTAAAATCCATTTATATTTTAATATATTCTAATGATTGTAATGAAATTTTAAAACATAAGTCTAAAGTTGAACGTATTAAGAAGGTATTTTCAAATTTTATTTACGGTGGGGAGAATTATAATAAAGTTATAGGATATTTTGGACCATCTAGAAAATCCATTTTAATTGTTTATTTATCTTCCAGTAATTCACATTTTCAAACCAAATATTTATTTAAAGAGTAAACATTTCTATAATAATTGTAGGATAAGAGGTCACTAAAAGAATAAATATTCTTTGAATAAGTTCTGATCATTTAAAACATTTAGTAGTTATATTTCTAAATTGATTTCAATTTTTCAACACTATAGAGTTAGGAAGATGTGGGTTTCAAAAGAATGGGTTTCTAACATTTCCATACCCATGAAATTTGAGGTAATTTTTTTTTATCTTTATTCATTTCATAATTTAAGGTTGATTACTAGTATCCAAAATTCATTGTATGTGTATGGCCATTCTTCTCGACACATTAATAGAAAAATGTAAAACTTTTGAAACCAATAAAAATAAGGGTGGTCATGTTACTTTTGGAGACAATGAAAAAGGTCTAAAATTGGAATATGTGATGTATATTTTCATGGTAAGACATTAATTTTGATTATTATTTATGTTTTAGGACTCAAGTAAAAAATTATTTTAGTAATACATTTATATTATAAAGGTTACTCCATCAACACTAGAAATGAAATATGCATCATTACAAATTAGAAAGGAATTAACATTTTATACATCGACATGAATGATAATGTTTACATGATTAAAATATAATACATTAATTTCTATAATGTTACTTTCCTTATTTTGATAGATTAAAAGTATTGTATTTAGCATCGAAGGTCAGGATAATGCAATATTCAGTACTTAGATAATCATTCCAAGAAAACGTTTGTGAAGGATCTTCTAGAGCTTATGATCAACTCTTCTAAAGTCTATGACCCCTAATAATATTTTAAGAAACATAATTATATCTTTAGATATAGTAGTTAAGTCTCAAATTTAGTGTTCATGGACTTTTTCATACTAACACAAATTGAAATTATTAGAGGAAAACTCCAAGTTTATGTTTTAGTTGAGGACTACACTAGGTTTACTTAGGTTTATTTTCTTAATTTTAATATGAAATAAATCTCTATTTCTAAAATATTTTTTATTATAGTTAAAAAATATAAAAAATATTTCCATTATCAAAATATAGAGTCATTATAGTAGATATTTTTTGAATTATGGTTTTGAAAATTTTCATAGTGAAAAAAGCATTTCACATAAGATTTCATCACAAAGAACTCTATAAAAAAGTAAGGTAATATAAATAATGAATACAAAACTCCAAGAAAATTCTTAGTTTATGTTGTGTGAATATTATTATACTAATAATTTAAGGTTTAATTCATTATTACTACTTATTACAATATAAATCAAACTTTACTTCACCCAACTGAAAAGAAAAATTATTAAAAATTGTGGAATGAAAGGAAGCCAAAGAATGTTTACTTAAGAGTGTTTAGAAATAAGGTATTCATTATGAATGATAAATGAAATTTATATAAATTTTATCTAAAAGAAAGTAAATATTTTTTTTACTCCATCACAAGTAATTCTTTTCATGTTTTTAATAAATAAACACATATCATTGAATATATTTAATATGCTAAGTTTGATTAGGTTGATCCTTTTACAAAGTTAAAATTGTTTCATTATGATGGTAATGCAGATTGTATTTTTGAAACCCCTTATGATTTTCTTTTAGTAATTAAGCAAAATTTATTAGTAACTATCATCCCTGGAGATGGTCTTATGGAAGATAACCATTAGGTAAATGATGAGAAAACTAATATTTTATATAAAATCTATAATATATTAAAGAATATATATAGTGGTAATATAATTAGTGATGTAGATAAATTAATTAGAGTAATAAATGCGTTATTACTACATTTTTATCTTATTTTGAATAAAAAATAAAGGATGGTGCTTTATTTGATCAGAGTTGGATGATTTTAAAGTAATAAGGGCTTAATTAATTCAAATGGAACAAGGTTTAAACCTTTGTTGAACATCATGACAGTCTGTCAGTAATAGGTTTTAAATGGATCCTATAAAATAATCATGATGAAAATGGTACCATATTTTTGAATATGGATATAATTATTGAAAAAAGTTATAGTCAAGAATAGGACATATACCATGGAGAAACCTTTTCTCCAGTAGATGGACTCAAATATTTTAGAATTATATTATTATTCACTACTCATCTGAATTTTACTCTATTTAAAATGGATACAAAGAGTTACTTTCTTAATGATCACGTTTTTAAGTAGTTTAATGTTGAATAAATTCTTGGTTTTGAAGATATAAATTTCTTGGAACATGTTTTTAGACTGACTAAAGAACTCTATAGACTTAAACAATCACCAAGTTCTTGGTGTGATAGATTATTTAGATTTTTTTCATCAAAAATAATTTCATGAAAGAATGAAAAATAAATAAAAAATTTATATTGATAATTTTTAATGAAATAAAAATCATATAGAACTATATTTATGAAAATATTTTCATACCCACTTGATATTGATTTTGGAAAGTTCCTCTCAAAACTTATGAAAATTGAATTTGATATGAGTATGATGAGTGAACATAATTTATTTATTAAATTCCAAATAACCCAAAACTAGAAGGATCTATCTTAACCCAATATATGTATATTAGATATTTATTTAATTTTTTTTATTTCAATAACACTTTTAGTGTAATAAATCTGGTATAAACCTCATATAAACTTGACCTTGATAAATCTTGGAAAATGGTGAATCAAAAACATTATAGATGTATGGTTAGAAGTTTACATTACATAACTACCATTCAACTAGCAATTATTTATTTTTTTGTATGTAAAATATTACAAACTAAACTGAAAGTCCCATATTAATGAAGTTATATAAATCTTTCATTATCTTAAATGAACTTCAAAACTTAAGTTATTCTATTCTTTTAATTTTGTGTTTTTACTTAAGTATTATTTAGATGAAAATTTCAGAGGTTGTAGAATGGAGAGCAAGATTACTTCCTAAGATTTTAATTTTCATGGTAAGGATTTAGTTTTTGGTCTATTAAGATGAAATATTCTATAACACTCTCTATTACTGAAGCTAAATATGTAATAGGTAGAAGTTTGTGTACCCAATTTTTATGGATGTAGTACACACAGATGGATTTTAGAATGAATTTCAATTAAACTATGATTTGTTGCGATAGTATCAATGATATTTCATTATCTATGAATTTGGAACATCACTCACAAGATAAAAACATAAATATAAGATATCACATCCTTTTTATCTCATAAAAAAGTGGGTATTGGCATCATGTTTATTAGAATTAAAAAATATATTGATGATATATTTACCAAACCTTTACATTTTTAAATATTTTAATAAATTAAAAAAGGGTATTATAGGTTTTAAGTTTCCACCTTCATATTTTTTTGGTCATCCTCTTGATATTGACAAAATCCTTGAGAAAGGGGTTCAAATTCCATTATTTATATAGAACTATGATAACTCTTTATGTAGGCACAAATTATTAGACAGACTTATGTTGTTCCACCATATATCATAATATCATCTATATTTTGATGGACATAAAATCCCAATTTTTACTAATATTTTTATCTTACGTGTTTTAGTATCATATATCATATGTATTCAAATATTCTTAAATAATTTAACTGCTTTAGGTTTTCATTAAAAAATTACCTAAGGACTTTCTATTTCATACTTATATTTCACTTATGTGCTAAAGAATTATCTTATGGATAGTCTCATCACTTGTGATAAAATTCATTTTTTGTTAAATGAGTTTATCTTATATAAGAATAATATAATTAAATTATCTTATGGATTAAATGAATTAACTTGCAGAAAGAAGTCACTCTTAGAAAGTTATTGAAAATAAATATGCAACAAAGTCATTTCTCTTACACTGATCTTGAATTATCTTATATAAAAGAACTTTGCAATTAATTATTTTTATTTATAAAAAATAAAAGCGCCAATAAATAAAATATATTATAGAATTTGGTTTATCCTACATCGATAGAATGATCTTATTATAACAGTACTCATAGATCATTTATCTTACATGGATCAAATTTGTTTATAAAGGATAGATTTTTATCCTAAAATGCAAAGACACTCTTAACCATTACAACATATCTTATAAAGTCACCTTATTCGTTAATGAGTATTAGAATAGAATACATACAAATAGGGGAATTTTTATTTAAATAATATACATATTTATAAGAATAAAAAGCTCGGATGAATATGAAGTCTACTAAAAACTTCTACCTATTTTTTCCATAATTTTTGTAGAAGGACACATGCTAATTATGATCTATCTATTTTATATTTCAAAAAGATTGTTTTATCAGCAGTTTAATTTAATAAGTGGGTTGAATTAAAATTAAAAAATAAGATATGAAATAATAAGAACATAGGTGTATGTGTATGGATCACTTTTCTTTTTCTATTCACGATCAATGTTTCTACATTACCAATATTTTGAGAATCTACTTTTGACGTGCTTTAAATTCTATCTCTTAAAACAAAGAACCACTGAAGAAAAACTTTTAATCTATTATATATCTCTAGATATTTTTATTCATCTTCTAGTTTCTATTTGAAACTATGTGTTGAACCTACAATATTCTATTATTTTCTTTTTTTATAAAATTTTCACTCATTATTCTGAGTGTTATAAGATTATGGATATCTATTGTGAAGGGAGAACCTAGTTAAAATCTCATGGACCTTTATACCATTTTAAAATCACTTGCACTTAGCTAGGAAGCCCCCCCCCCCAAAGAAAATTGGTATAGTAAAATCACCGGACTCGAGGAAAAACGTATTAGTGGAGTGGATCAGGCGATCTTTGTGGCCAAACTACTATAAATTATCTTTTTTATATCATTTATTTTACAATTTTTATTTTTTATTATTTTTTATAGTGGAATAATATAGTTTTTCATACTTTTAGTGATAGTTGTTTTAAGTGGTGAAAATTCTAATAACATAATTCACCCCCACCCTTGTGAGCCATTGTGATATGCCAATCCAGAAAATAAATGGTTCAAAGCTTGTTACTTTTCATGTTCACAATAGTCGTCAGTTGAAGTTCAATGATTGATTTGTGATAATGGTCGATTCCAAACAAGGCATGACTGTGTTTAGATAACCATATTTTAATGGAGAAAATTATGGGTTCCATAAGGACAATATGGTTATTTATTAAAAGAAAACCTAGGATCTAACTCTATTTGATGGCTGTTAGGCCCTATAAAACCCCCAAGATTGAACTTGAGACATATAATGATACTCGAGAGACCTATTATGATATCAAATCAAAATCCACTAATGATATCATTTGTAGATTACGTCCTGATAAGTTTAATTGAGTATCACAGTGTAACACAACTAATGAAATCTGGACTACAATTTCAGTTACTTATAATTGAACTAAAATTTTTCAAAAACATCGATACAAGATGAAAAAAATCAATATTTAAACCTTTATAGTGGTGGAAGGAGAAATCACCACATAGATAAATGTAAGATTAATTGATTTTTTAAATAATGTTGTTACTTTAGGAACACATGTTCTTAAACCTAATTAAAATCTAAATGTTTTAATAATATTACCTTAAACACTGATTATAATATTTGATGTATACTTCAATCAACTCTTGTTAAATAACTTATGATAAAAGATCAGATAGGGACACATATGATGTCTGTGATTGAAATTAAAGAAGAGTCTAATGATGATAATTCAATAAAAAATAATAAAATTGATTTAAACTTTTCTACTTATAAATATGATAATAAATATAAATAAAATCTATTACTTGACTCATATGAAGAATAAGACTTAATATTCTCAGAATATCATGTATAATTTTCTTAGTTTTCATGAATTTTCAAAAACTTCTTCAAATAATGAAGTTGTTTTGGGAAACCCATAAATAATTAAAAAATATTTTATAGAAATTAAATAGTGGTATGATGTTATGAATAAAAAATCTAGGACATATCACATATAACTTTTTGAGCTAAAAGATAAGAAAAAAATATGAAAATAATTTCTTCAATAAATTTGGTTATAAGAAGGAAGAAAAGAAATATATGAAAGCCACTTGGAATTATTCAAAAGACTCATGTGGTAATTAATATTTTAGTTCAGATTTTAGACAATCTATTTGGAAGGATAATGTATTCTTTATGCTAAAAAGATAAGATATAACCTACTTATTATTCTTACTCTGAATCTAAATATGAGATTTTATAGGTTTAAGAACTCAATGAATATTTCTCAATGTTATAATTTAAGTACTAGTCTATTAAAAATATAAACAGGAATATTAAAAACTATATTTATTTTTTCATCAATATAAGAGATTATTTAATTAACCACCTTTCTAAATTAAAATGTAACATGGAAAATAGGTTTCTACATGTGCTCTTTATGATAGTAAAATTATGTTTTTAGAAAAATTAATATCTTAAAAAGGATTCTAGTGTTTTTGTTAAGGGGGATAACTATATAATTAATAAACATAAATATAATATATCTAATAGAGGAAATAAATATATAGAAAGTATTTATGAGTATCCCAAACTGTATAGATATTACTTTATGCCTGGAAAAAATAATAAAATCATGTTTGTTATTACCTTCTTTCATAGTTGATTTTTTGGACATTATGGAAATACTTGTAGTATTAAAAGTTCGTAAATAAGTGGAATAAAATATGATTATATAGCTATAAAATTACCTGATGATATATCTAAAGTTTTTTCTTGATGTAAGAAAATATGGTTACCAAGATCTTTAATAGTTGATACTACTAAACCTAAGAGTATTTGGAAGCTAAAAAGATCCTTTTTTGATTTCATTTGTATGGAAAATTCCTCAATGGCCTCGAAAATAAATTATATATGGATAGTGTATGTTAAAGGCATATTATTGGTGACGTCACCAACTTTCACTCTCTTTATAAATTTGATGGAGGCTATATCACTTTTAGTGACTATGTTAAAAGAACTATCGTTGGTGTTGGTATAGATGGGGATCCAAATACAATGATTATAAATAAATTTATTTATGTTGAAGGTTTTAATCATAATATGATGCGTATCTCCCAACTCTATGATTATGGTTGTTCTATTTATTTTTATAGTAATATTTATTATAGTTTAAAAGGTGAATTTATTAAGTTTAAAGCACCAAAAAATAAAGAAATTTACACTTTAGATATTTATTACTTTCTTAAGTAAAATTTAAACTACTTTAATACTGAAATCAATTATGCATGCATTTGGAATAGAAGGCTTTGAAATTTTAATTTTCAGTCTTTGATAAAGATATCAAAGAAAATTTTTATTTTTTATTTTCCTCATCTTAAATTGGATAAAAAGAAACTATATGATGTGTGATAAATAGAAAAGAAATGCATATCATATATTAAAATAATAAAAGATATTTTAAAAAATATACCATTAAAACAAATCCATATGGATCTATTAAAACCCTATATATTAAAAATACTATGTGATAAATCTTTTGTTTATGTTTCAGTTGATTATTTTTCTTGATTTACTTAGGTTTTTTAAGAATTTGAAATTAATCCTATTTAATTTTTAATTATTTTGGTAATATTTTGTAAAAAAAGATTCCAAAATTTTTATTTTAAGAAGTGGAAATGAGGGAGAGTTTTATAATCATGAATTTAATTGATTTTACCAAAACATGGAATTAAACATACCTTCTCTACCCCTAAAATAACTCAAATAAATGGATTTTTTGGAAGGAGGAATACGAATTTATGTTACGTGAGTATAAAATTCCCACTCACTTATGGTTTAAATATATTAATACATCATGATATGTCATTAATAGAATTATAATAAGGCCTATATTGAAGAAAAAATCCTATGAGATATTTGATAATATAAAACCAAAATTTAGATAATTTAATGTTTTTGGATGTAAACTATATATCTTGAATACGAAATATAATATTTTTATGTTTTATCCAATGGATGATAAAATAATATTCCTAATAAATTCTACTCCTTTGAAATCATGTAGATTTTTCAATAAGAAGTAAAATGTATTTGAAGAATCTAGTCAGGTTAAATTTGATTAAAGTGATCTTTTTTGTCAGAAAGAGTCTCAAATAGATAACTTAATTGATTCAATGGACAACTTGTGTTGTAAAAAAATTCTTATATTAAAAAGGATAACAATTTGGAATAAGATCAAGCACAATCTAGTTCTAGAGGTATTATTTATAAAGAACCTTAGAGTGTGATTTATAGATGGCCTAGAAACCTTATAAAACATGATTTATAAATAGTTATGGGAAACATAGATATAGGTATTAGTATTAGAAGAGGTATAGAAAACTTAGATAATTTTTTTATCTTTATTTCATAGCATGAATGTAGAACCGTAGAATAAGCCATAAAAGATAAGACTTGGGTAGTTTTCTATGTAACAAGATATAACCTAATTCAAGGGAAATGAGGTATGGGAATTAGTTAATAATCCCTCTAATTATAATGTTATTGGATCTAATTGGGTATTTAGTAACAAATAGGTTGATCAAGGTGTAATCACTAGAAATAAGTACAAATTAGTTTCTCAAGGATACAATCAAGAAGAAATAATAAATAATGGGGGAAAACTTTAACATTGTTTCTAATTTAGAATTTATTAGAATCTATTTATCATATTCATCCCATATGAAATTTAAATTATATTACATGGATATTAAATCTTCCTTTTTCTAAATGTATTTTTATTGGATGAAATTTATGTTTAAAAACCTATAGGATTTAAAGACCCTTATTTTAAAAAAAATCAAACTTACCAAATATTTTTATAATATTAAATAATCACCTACATATTTATAAAAATATTGAGTTCTTTTATATTTTCTAATGGTTTCAATGGGGCTTTTGATGAACCCATTATTTAAAAAAACTCCATCGAAGGATACTTTACTTGTAAAAATTTATATTAATGATTTTATTTTCACTTCAACAAATCAAAAACCGTGTAATGAATTTTCCAAACTCATGAAAAATGAATTTTAAATTACAATGATAGGTGAGTTAAATTTTTTCCTTAGATTTAAAATTTACCAAAAATGATTTTGGGAATATTTTGAATCAAATAAAAAATAATCAAGATTTATTAAAAAGGTTTAGAAATTAAAGAAGTAATACATATTCAACTCTTATGAGTTCCAATATTAAGCTTTACTTGGATGAAGATAGAAAACCAATTAACAATAATTTATATATAGGAATAACCGTTATTGCTTTATTTCACTACAATAAAACTTGATATTATGTTTTCAATATTTATTTGTGCCCATTTTCAATCAAAACCTAAATAATATCATTTTACTGTTGCCAAAATAATTTAAAGTTATTTAAAAGGAACAATCTCTTTATCTGGGATTTCTTAAAAACCTATAACATTGATTTAAATTCATATTTGTAATCTAATTCAGTGGGTGTATGTTAGATATATAGAGTACCTTGGTAACCTATAACTTTCTATAAAAATATTTAGTTTCATATTCAAGTAATAAGTAACACTCTGTTTCATTTTCAACTTTAAAATTTGAATACATTATAGCTGGTAGTTTTTGTGGATATGTTTTGTGGTTGAAATACACCCTAATGGATTTTAGATTTAATTTTGATCATATAACAATAAAATATGATAAAAAAAGTTCTATAAATTTTTTAAAAAATACAAAAAAACATTTAAGGATAAAGTACATTGATTTAAGGCATTATTTCCTATGAGATCAAACAAAAACGGGGATATCTGGTTGGAATTTATTTTTACAAAAAATTAATTAGTATAAATTTTACTAAGTCATTTTATACTGATTGATTTTATTTTATTAAAAAATATTAGTTATGTCTTATTTTAAATTATTTAATTATATGTGATTATCATTGATAACCTAATCAAATGTTTTTTAAATTTCTATATAGAAATCTATTTTTTTACTAATTATTATGCTGTTTTTTTCTAACTGTGTGCTTAGAGTTTACTATTTCTTTCTCATAATGTTATAAATAAATACATTTTATTTTGTTATTATTATTCACATAAATTTAGTGTATACCTTTCACATATCTTGAATGAAATCGAGTAAATAAATTCTTCACACGAAAACCTCAAACCTTTGTAAACCTAAAAGTTTTTTCCTTAGAACAAAAAACCTTCTTACCCTCAATACATTTAACCTACCTTATTTTATTTTTATAAAAAATGGTATTAAAAATATGTGGTTAAACAATGATGCTTCTTGGGGTTCAAAGAGACCAAAATAGATGAGGAAGGTACTCAGCAACAAAGCTATCAATTTCAATTGGTCAAATAGAATTGATATACTTTGTAAGAACTTTTTAAACAACCAAGGATGAGAGTTTTTCTATAATTAAAAGTGAATAGAGTTATTTTATGAAAAATAAGTTTGATAATTTTATCGGCATTTAGTTTTCTACTTTAGAAACAATGAAGACCTAATTACCTCAAGGGTCAATCATGGGGAGTTATCGATATCATATATGGAAATGGCTCAAGTATTTCATTATAAACATGAGTAAAGGGATGGATTAAACAACTCTATCTATGTTATTAATGATTATTAACCAAATAAAGTCATTAAATATCTTTTTATGAAATCCAATGTTGAGAATAAATTCATCAATGTCCCTGATATAGAATAGAATGTTCTCATGAATTTTATCTAATCTATTATTACAAAAAGATCCCGTGAGTTCAAGAAGATTTTTTTACAGTATATTTCTTTAATGTATTTTTTACTAATAGAGAAGAGATTCAATATTATAATATATATTATGTGATACATTTGTTATGTCTAGAATATTTTTGTGAACTTATATCCCTTTAAATAAATATTGACACTAATCTTTGGGGAAGTTAGACTTAAGTGATGTAATGGCCTTCTAATGGAATGGTTTTATAAATATTAAAGAGGAAATAATCAAGAATAGTGGTTAATTATAGATTATTTATATGAACAAAATATTTTTAATTAATTCTAATAAGGATGTTTAATTAGAACTTTATTTAGATGAGGGGTGATCACTAAGTAAATGTTATTTCTGAAAGAACAGAATAAGTTTCTACCATTTTAAAACTTGAATATCCTATGGATGATCTATCTATTACTGATAGAAGAAGATTTAGAGTTTCTATTTATGATGGGATTATACCTAAAGTTAATGATCAGACAGAAAAACATGACCAAGGATATCAACAGTTCATAAATTAGGTTATGATTGAGACACCCGAGGTTAATGTTATCTCTCCTCGAATCCATAAAGATAAGAACCAATAAATCACTCCATCAAATAATTTTGTTCTAATTTCTATTAATAAATAAATATAATCCATTAATATCACTTAAATTTTTTTACTATTGGTAAAATGAAATAGATAGCTATTATAATAGTTTATGGTGTACTTCCTCTCATTGAGGTTTGTAGACCAACTAAAATCGACAGGATCATTAAGTAGGATCCAATTAGATTTTTAAAAATTATTTCCTTGGATTTTAAGAATAAAAATAAGACAAGGAGGATGTAAATTTATTTATTAAGAGGATGAATTTTTTTTTGTACCCTCTTATGAAAAATAAAATAGAGAAGTTATGTAATGCCCCGACCCCAATTATCCAGAGTCGTTGCATTATTACATAACATTGGCATGATAAAAAAAGATCAAGTATCGAAAGACCGATTAGTTTGGTAGTCTTGGAAACACTAGATATATTCATAAGTCTTACATTACATCATAAATTAAAAAAACTACAACAAAATCTTGTCTTCATATCCCCTCATACTATCCCTGCAGGTCATTCATAAATTACTTTTTCACATTCTGGGAAAAATAAAACATTGAAAGGGGTGAGCTTAGATGCTCATTAAGCATAACAATATAGTGGAAACTTTCATAAATAAGCATAAACATTTAAGTAAATGTATAAATAAAACAAAAGCCTTTTAAACTTGAACTTCAGCATAATATGGAAAAGATAAAATGAAATAATTCCATTTACTTATTCACATGGATATTCTACTAGTCAAATAACCACATGCAATATCAATAAACACTTTCATAATGATGGAATGCATAATGCGAGACCATCATAACCACATAGTCAAGACATCGTTCCAAGACTACAAATAAGATTTTGTCAAGGCCTTGTTCCAAGACACTAGTTTTTCTCATGATAACTATCGATGCATCGCAGAGCTATAGCAGGATACACTCGTCGCTTACTAAGTCCAATGCATTCCTCATATGAAAAGATTAAAGTATAACATAAACATTCTTATTAAAACTAGCATAAGAAATGTCAATACTTTAACCACAAACCATGAATGGTATAAAAATAGAACATCAACATTCAAAAATAGCTCATTCGATACAATATGAAAGATTATATTTTATCAGATTAACCTCAATTGAGTATAATGAAGGATATTGAAATAGATTAAAATAATCATCAAACTATTGAGAGAAATATCCACCATTTTCTTGAAAACATTTAAAAGTCACACTATTTTTCAAGAAGCCATTTAAAATATATTTTTGAATCAAAATGTCCCAAACCACTATGAATCTTTTAAAAGGAATTTTTGTTTGAAAACATTAATGTCCATATAAATAAATCCTTAAAACCATTTTTAAAACATGGTCATTAATGAGAATGATTTAGAATAATAAATCCTTAAACCATTTTAAAATGATATTTTATTTAGAGTTCTTAACCAAAAGAGAGACACTTGAATAAAAATAATTGAGGTAATAAAAAATTTGTAATATCATGAGAATAAAGGTATTCATGATATACTATGTCAAAGTACATTATATACACCATATAAAAGTGATTTGGTGTATAACAAAAAAGGAGTCTCAGAGGAATGTAAATTGAGATGAAATATCTCATAAAGGTCGTATCCTTAGGTTAAGGATAAATCAACGACATAATTATGTGTGAAAAATATAAATACACTCAATATGATTGGATATTCAGTGTAAAACAATCAAATTACATTCACAAATATTCAAGTAAAAACAACACCAATGGATTGGATGTTTAACTCAACAAATCGAGATTGAGTAAAAATTACTTTTATCAAGTTCATACCGATGACTTGAGAATTTATCAATGGAATAATTATGTGTATCAAAATTATATCCATAGAAATGGGAGTGGAAATTATGAAATAATCAAATGAATAGTGATTCCACACATAATCTTGGAGTAAAATAATCAATGAAGTATTCTTAAAGCCAAATGAGTGGAAATTGAAATTTCAAATTCCCTTATTGATTTGGTAACTTAAGAAACATACACCCATGAAAGAAATATCATCCAATTATGATGTAAATATACATGAATTAAAGTATATTACACAATGAATACAAACATGGGCAGTACACACACCACATGCAATAAATAAGTGGGGAACAATGGAAATCTCATGGAATTAAAAGTGAGATAATAAACCCCTTACTTTGTACTTTTTCCTTGGCCGAGGGTAGGTTAGAATCTTATATAATGGTTAAATAATTGTTATTGAATTATACAAGAATCATATAAATTAATATGATATCATATATGATCTTTTAACATTGCTTTGTTAATAATATCTTTGTATTATCGTCGTTTTGAGTGTTAACTTACTCATTTTATTTTATATGTTTTGTCACCTAAGTCATATTTGTTATGAATATGTTGTATATTATTCATATACAGAATTATATCAAGTCCTTAAACATTATTTTTAATCATAAAATTAGAATTATACTTGTATGGATACGATGTGGAATGAATCTCATTGCGTTCGTGGAGACGGTAGTTCGTACGTACGCACGAGCAATAATGTCATTATTTTGATATTAAAATCATATATAATTGGATGGTATATCATATATACAGAATAATTATCATGTTATAATTATTATTTACATAAATTACACATCATTATTATACCCATCCAATTAATAATGTATTGAATAACAATTACACCATGACGTGGAGACGGTAGGCTGTGCGTACACACGTATGGTGACATGTCATTCAAAGATGGATAGAATACTGAATATGGTTGTACCATATTTATAATAAAATCACAGTATATAAAAGATACTGGATTTATTATTTTATAATGGAAATAACAAAGAAAGAAGAAGTTGAAGAATAAAGGAACTTGAAAGAGGGTTGTGAAAACATTACCTCTTCTTCAGCTTCTTCCGTTTGATTTGATCAAAAGGATTCCTTAGAATGGATTTTTGATTAAACTAAGGCCTATAGGTTGAAGTTAGGGAAGTTGAGAGAATATTTGGGCAGGGTTTGGCCGAGCCAAAAGGCTTTGAAGGTGTAAATTAGAGAGAAGGGGGGGGGGGTACACTTTTATAAGAGGGGTGAGGGACACCTTTGGAAAAGCTAGAAATATTATTTTATAATAAATTTATATTCGGTTTATAATGGCTAAAAAGTGGATTATTTAAAGATTAATGTGGGGATGGGTATAAATCCTTTCAACCAATATATTTTAGACAGGTTTGTGTCACTATATTAACCTTATCATTTATATTTAACTCTTAGTTAAATAGTTTGACATTTACCATATCTCTTTGTATTTTTATATTATATAGTTAATAAACTTAATATATACCTCCAAGAGACCCCCAAGTGGTCCATTAATAATACACATATCATTATATAAGTCTTTTGGCCGAAAATTAGATTTTTAGGAATATAATATTAATTAATAATATAATAGTTGTTTTAAAAACTCTTTTATGTGAATTTTGACACTATTGGCTATTTTGTTTTTGATAATTTCATAAAAGCATTATTACTTTAAAAATAATTTATATAACCAATACTAATATGCCATATTAACCTATAAAATTAGTTTAATTCATAAAAAGTTTCATATTGAATTTATTTTGATATTTATAATATCAATTATTTTAATATTTCACTAATTAGGTAATTACTGCATCACCATTGTGTCATAAATAAATTAAATTATTTAATGTCTAAAATTTATAAATAAAATACCATTATGTATGAAATATTTTTATCTTTCTAATGAATATTTATAATCGAATTTATCTTATGTATAACCCTATATTAAAAATGTTTTAGTTATTAAACGTTGATTTTATCTCTTTTAACTCTTCTTTGAATTAAATAATAATAAATGTCCTAGTCTAATCCAAGTGGACATAAATGATAATATTTTATTCCTAAGGTTGTTTTTGGTCGAGATAAACTTGTACAATAGAATTTGGACATGTGTTAGGGTAATATTAATAACATTTTTACCCTTAATTACCCTATCTACTTTTAACCTTGGTAAATAAAAATATAAGTTAATATTCACAGAAAATTATTTTCATCTCATTGAACCACAATTTACTCTTTGATATTAACCGTGTCTATCGGATTTTTAAAATTCCACTCACAAAAGCAGTAAAATTAATTTTTATGTGAATTTTTAAATTCTCCTAGGAGGTGGGTAAAAGACGGTGAAAAGTTCAATAAAACTTTTATATATCTAAAATTATTCTAAACTAACTCCAATGAATTACATTGAACTTATATAGGTATTATGTATATATTTTTCCCTTAACAAAATTTAAATAAAATAAATAATTATTTAAATAAAAATTCTATTTTAAACTATAACTGAGTGTTTTTTCACTATTCATCAAAAACTGAATGTTTTCAGAAAAATACCAAAAATTCACCCTAAGCTAAATTAGATATTCTGAATCCAAAAATGATGGCCATTTTTAAAGATAAAATTTATAAAATTTCAAAAAGTTGGTATTACTATTCACAATGGCTAGTTTGATTGGTTGTGGTGTGTGTTAGAACTCGAAGTTGCGTATAACACACACTATTGTATTATTCAAAGAAAAACGTACCGTGGAAGCTTGGGGTGTTAAATTCTCCCCTCCTTAAAATAATTTCTTCCTTGAAAATTTTAAAATTGGGCTTGAGAATATACTGGAAAGTCCCACATCAGAAAAAGATTCAATAAAACTATCACCTTAAAAGAAAGAAAGAGGAGTACAAAGGTCACCCAAGATAACTCATACTAGGATTCCATGTAAGAAAACTTGGATATGGAAGATAAAATAAGTGTAAAGTTCTGATGGAGAGGGATAGAAAACATGATCAGGAGAAAGTTAACAACAATAAATCCACAAACTTGTGATGGGACAAATAGTCATTAGTTTCCCAGTAGGAAAATTATACGGACAACATTTTTTTTAAGTTACATTATACAAATATGAGGAATTCATTTACGAGATTGACTATGAAAATAAAGCTATATACTTTCTTTTTAATTAAAGTTTCATTCTTTAATAAATTTCCACCACTAACTCATTTTTTTAAACGATGAGTATTCAAGAAGACTTAGTCACAATTGAAGAGCTAGAATAAACTTCTATAAGATCACATGATCCACAAAGTATAAAATATATATTTACCTTGTCTTTAGAGATTAATCAAAACCAAAATGGTTATTACAAGATCTGATGATCCCCCAAAAGGATATTCCTTTGGAAAAAGAAACACTAATCTGAATTTCTAAAATTAAACCAACAATACCACAAGGTTAAATAAATACCATTCAATAAAAAATTGTCCTTAAAATCCTTCAATATAATTCAAACTAATATTGAAACACAAAACATAGAGGAATTTGGTTATGTAGTCTTCCACATTAAATTGTATCTCCAAATGACATCAACTACTCTTAAAGTCACATACTTAAAAGTAATTAACCTAATCACATATTCTCTATTATAGTTTAATAATTTCCATAAATAACCCAAATCACTATAAATCCACAATAAAAACGTAGATAAAAATCCACCATTACTTCTCAAATGAAATCCCATAGTATTCTGGTTTCCTTGGGCATATTGTGTTCCGAACAAAGTGAACATCTTCCAAAATAACATTTATCACTTAATCACCAAATCATTGCCCTATACTAAGGGTATTCATTTGATAAGACATAAGAACCCAAATCAACTTCTTATTAATCAATAAAATTGTTTAACTAAAAATAATTAGTCACACTAACCAGAGACTTCACGTAGTCCAGTGGTAGGCGATAAATCCCAATCACACTTTGGTTGTGGGTTCGATTCCCACAGCTTTGTCTGACACAACGGGTAGTCACATGGTATGCGTGTTGTCCTTTTTCAAAAACTATATTTTATAACATTACAAAAAAGAGATAAATTGCTCAAAATAACCATAACATAATTTTAACCAGAAATGTTATCTCATAACTTGCATTTTTATCCCAAAATATAATAACTTGTAATTGCCTCAAACCCAATGATCATATAAAACCAAATGGTTATTTATAACTATATCCACAAGGGAAAAGATAAGTCTTCCTCAAATATCATTCTCGCATGGAAAACACCAGGGTTAAAAATACAAGAGAAAATTATTCCCAGGTAATCCCATCAACAAGGAGCACTAATACATTTAAACATTTCTCCCACCATTTATTTCCACATAGCTTCTACTTTGACAAATAAAATATCCTATAGAATAGGGAATTCACTCGGGTAATGGACAGGTCCCCTACATTTACGGAAAATGACTGTAAATTTATTTTTGGGACCATTTTTATTTTCTTCCGTAGTACTCTTCATTTTTCCTCGAAAATTCTTCACTTTATGTCCTTCTTTCCTGCATGTAAATCATTTCTTTGTTCCATTGAGACACTTTCCTGGGTGTCTCCTTCCACATTTCTTGCATGATGGAAATTTAGGATTATTTTCTCCATGGTCTCCACTACTGGAGATCTTATCATTCATCACCTTTCTCTTCCTTGTTGAGTCAGGGAGTTGGTTAATATATGTTGTTGATCATATTTTTGGAAAACTTATTTGGCATGAACATGATATCCTTTATGCCTATCAACATTCCTTTTATTTTTCTCATTTCCACCACCGTTCCCACCTTTTACATCATTCTAAAAGTTACTATGACATCCTTGGACTCCATCCATTGACTAAAACTAGAAAGCATTGTGTGAGTAACAGTAGTCATAAAATCATTTAGAGAATATAATGACACCATATTATCAATTTTAAACACCTTAGGATTAACCAAGGTTATTTATTCTCATCTTATATTAAAATAATTCAAATTGGATTGTAAATAAAATGTAAATTATCCTAAGCATATCCCCTGGGAGTGTCGTAACCAAGAGTGCTGCAAGGCCCGTTTTCGTGCACCAGTTCCCATTCGAGTCTAGCTTAAAGTGGTGTTTTCAGGTTTTACCCCTAGGTACATCTGTGCCAGAGCAACCTCTACCTGCTTGTATCCAGACATAGATTTATTTTCTTGGAAAACACACAAAATCTATACAATACCAATATTCTAGGAAGTTCTTCTATACTAATCCTCAAAGTCTATCTTAGGGCTATGTGCTCTAATCAGAGTTTTTCTAAATCTAATTTCCAAGGTTTGTACTAAACATCCTCTGATACCAACTATAATGCCCCAACCCCAGTTACCTAGAGTCAGTGCATTATTATATAACATTAGCATGATCACAAAATATCAAGTATCGAAAGGCCGATTAGTTTAGTAGTCTTGGAAACACTAGATATATTCATAAGTCTTATATTACATCATAAAGTAAAAAAACTACAACAAAATATTTTCTTCATATCCCCTCATACTATCCCTATAGGTCATTCATAAATTACTTCTTCACATCCTGGGAAAAATAAAACATTGAAAGGGGTGAGCTCAGATGCTCAGTAAGGATAACAATAAAGAGGAAACTTTCATAAATAAGCATAAACATTTAATGCAATGTATAAATAAAACAAAATCTTTTTAAACTTGAACATTAGCATAATATGGAAAAGATAAAATGAAATAATGCCATTTAATTATTCACATGGATATTATACTAGTTGAATAACCACATGTAATATCAATAACCACTTTAATAATGATGGAATTCATAATTCCAGACTATCATAACCACATGGTCATGGCCTCGTGCCAAGACTACCAATAAGATTTTGTCAAGGCCTTGTGCCAAGACACTATTTTGTATCATGAGACCTACTGATGCATTAAGGAGATATAGCAGGATCCACCCGTCACTTACTAATTCCAATGCATTCCTCATATGAAAATTTTGAAATATAACATAAACATTCTTATTAAAACTAGCGTACTAAATGTCAATACTTTAACCACAAACCATGAATGGTATAAAAATAGCACATCCACAGTCAAAAATTACTCATTCGATACAATATAGAATATTTTATTATATCATATTAACCTCAATAGAGAATAATGAAGGATATTGACATAGATTAAAATAATCATCAAACTATTGAGAGAAATATCCCCCTTTTTCTTGAAGACATTTAAAAGTCACACTATTTGTCATGAATCCATTTAAAATAGTTTTTTGAATCAAATTGTACCATACTACTATGAAACTTTTAAAAGGAATTTTAATTTGAAAAATTTAATGTCCATATAAATAAATCCTTAAAACCATTTTTAAAACATGGACAGTAATGTGAAAGATTTAGAATAATAAATCTTTAAAATATTTTAAAATAATATTTTAGTTAGAGTTCCTAACCAAAAGAGATACACTTGAATACAAATAATTGAGGTAATAAAAACATTGTAATATCATGACAATAAAGAGATTCATGATATACTATGTCAAAGTACATTATATACACCATATAAAAGTGATTTGGTGTATAACAACAAAGGAGTCTCAATGGAATGTAAATTGAGATGAAATATCTCATAAAGGACGTATCCTTAGGTTAAGGATAAATCAAAGACATAATTATGTGTGAAAAATATAAATACACTCAATATAATTGGATATTCAGTGTAAAACAATCAAAGGACACCCACACATATTCTTTTAAAAACAACACCAATGAATTCGATGTTTAACTCAACAAATCGAGATTGAGTAAAAATTACTTTGATCAAGTTCATACCGATGACTTGAGAATTTATCAAGGGAGTGATTATGTGTATCAAAATTATATCCACAGAAAGGGGAGTGGAAATTGTGACATAATGAAATGAATAGTGATTCCATAGATAATCTTGGAGTAAAATAATCAATGAAGTATGTGTAAAGCCGAATGAGTGTAAATTGAAATTTCAAATTCCCTTATTGATTTGGTAACTTAAGAAACATACAAACATGAAATTAGGATCATAAAATGATTATGTAAATATATAAGAATTAAATTATATTACACAATGAATACACACATGGGCAGTACACACACCACACACAATAAATAAGTTGGGAACAATGGAAATCTCATGGAATTAAAAGTGAGATAAGAAACCCCTTACTTTGTAATTTTTCCTTGGTCGAGGCTAGGTCAGCCTCCTGTATAATGGTGAAATAATTGTTATTTAGTTATAAAAGAATCATATACATTAATATGATATCATAAATGATCTTTTAACATTACTTTGTTAATAATATCTTAGTATTATCATCGTTTCGGGTGTTAACTTACTCGTTTTCTTTTATATGTTTTGTAACATAAGTCGTGTTTGTTATGGATAGGTTATATATTATTCATATACAGAATGATATCAAGTCCTTAAACATTATTTTTAATCATAAAATGAGAATTATACTGGTATGGATACGATGGGGAATGAATCTCATCGCGTTGGTGGAGACGGTAGTCTGTACATATGTACAAGCGATAATATCGTTCGTTTGATATTAAAATCATATATAATTGGATGGTATATCATATATAAATAATAATTATCATGTTATACTTATTATTTACATGAATTACACATCATTATTATACCCATAAAAATAATAATGTATTGAATAACAAGTACACCACGTCGTGGAAATGGTAGGCCGTACATACGCACGTATGGTGACATGTCATTCAAAGGATGGATAGAATAATGAATATGGTTGTACCATATTTATAATAATATCAAAATATATAAAATATAATGGAGTTATTATTTTATAATAGAAATAACAAAGAATGAAGAAGTTGAAGAAGAAAGGAACCTAAAAGAGGGTTGTGAAAACATTACCTCTTCTTCGGGTTCTTCCTTTTGATTTGATCAAAAGGATTACTTAGGCTAGCTTTATGATCAAAATAATGCCTCTAGGTTAAAGTTAGAGAAGTTTAGAGAATATTTGGGCTGGTTTTGGCCGAGCCAAAAGGCTTTTATGGTGTAAATTAGAGAGAAGGGCGAGTACGCTTTTATAAGAGGGGTGAGGGGCACCTTTGGAAAAGCTAGAAATATTATTTTATAATAAATTCATATTCGGTTTCTAATGGATAAAAATTGGATTATTTAAAGTTTAAGGTGGGTATGGGTATAAATATTTCAACCAACAGATTTTAGATAGGTTTGGGTCACTATATTAACCTTATCAATTATATTTAACTCTTAGTTAAATAGTTTGACATTTACCATGTCTCTTTGTATTTTTATATTATATAGTAAATAAACATTCTATATACCACCAAAATACCACCACGTGGTCCATTAATTATACACATATCATTATATAAGTATTTTGGCCGAGCATTAGATTTTTATAAATAGAATATCAATTAATAATATAATATTTGTTTTCAAAACTCTTTTATGTCAATTTTGACACTATTGGGTATTTTGTTTTTGATAATTTCATAAAAACATTATTACTTTGAAAAAAATTTATATAACCAATAATAATATGTCATATTAACCTAGAAAATTAGTTTAATTCATAAAAAGTCTCAAATTACATTTATTTTGATATTTATAATATCAATTATTTTAATATTTCATTAATTAGGTAATTACAACATCACCATTGTGTCATAAATAAATTAAATTATTTAATGTCTAAAAATTGTAAATAAAATACCATTATGTAGGAAATATTTTATATTTCTAATTAATATTTATAATCTAATTTATATTATTTATAACCCTATATTAAAAATGTTTTAGTTATTAAAATTTGATTTTATCTCTTTTAACTCTTCTTTGAATTAAATAATAATAAATGTCATAATCTAATCCAAGTGGACCTAAATGATAATATTTTATTCATAAGGTTGTTTTTGGTCCATATACACTTGTAAAATATTATTAGGACATGTGTTATGGTAATATTAATATCATTTTTACCCTTAATTACCCTATTTACTTTTAGCGGTGGTAAATAAAAGTAAAAAGTCACTATTCACCAAGAATTATTTTCATCTCATTGAACCTCATTTTACTCCTTGATATTAACCGTGTCTCTAATATTTTTGAAATACCACTCACAGAAGTGGTAAAATTAAGTTTTATGTGAATTTCCAAATTCTCTTAGGAGGTGGGTAAAAGATGGTGAAAAGTTCAATAAACTTTTTATATATCTAAAATTATTCTAAACTAACTCCAATGAATTACATTGAACTTATATAGGTATTATGTATCTATTTTGACCTGAATTAAATTTACATAAAATAAATAATTATTTAAATAAAAATTCGGTTTTAAACTATAACTCAGTGTTTTTTAACTATTTATCAAAAAATTGAATGTTTTCAGAAAAATACCAAAACTTCACCCTAATCTAATTTCGATATTCTGAATCCAAAAATGAAGTCCATTTTGAAGGATATAATTTATAAAATATCAAAAAGTGGGAAATTACTATTCATAATGGCTAGTTTGATTGGTTGTGGTGTGTGTTAAACCTCAAAGTTGGGTACAACACACACTACTGTATTATTCAAAGAGAAGCGTACCCTAGAAGCTTGGGGTGTTACAAGTTACATCCCTGGTTTGAGATGAATTCAGGCATAATAGCTCTGATTTTCACACTAGTGAAGTTAAAAACTTTTCTATACAGATTTTCAAAATGTTTGATGATTTAAAAAAAATTAGTTCTTTAAATGATACATTAATAGAATCCAGAGTTAAAGTAAAAACTCTTAGAGAGAATTTTGTCTTGAAAGATGATTTGGACTCATTAAAGAATATGTTAGTATCAAAATTAAATTATATCAAAATGATACTAATGAGTCAACTGAATCTAGCCTCCCGAACTATTTTTGAAGGTTTTAAAATAATTCTCCAATCATTTTTTGATTCCTATCAAGGATCCCCATCTACTGGAACAAGTAAGTATGGATGAAATGCTCAAGTTTTTAAGGAAGATAGTCTAGAAGAATTTTCTCTTACAATTGATACTCTGACTATAAGAATTGAATCTATGTAATGTGATTTAATTTCATAAGAAAATATATAAGCTATTAAGAGATATTTTTATATTAACATATGAATAAATACTATAATTCTAAGAGGTTCTCTCCAATGTTTTTATAAGAACTTGATTGATTTGGGTAGTTTTGTTCAGGATAATGATCTCTTATTCAAGGACACATTATCCAAGACCCCAAAGGATAAAAGTATTATTATGACTAGAATTTAAAATATTTCTATTTACCTATCCAATATTTCTTTACCAAGAGTATAAGATCATTAATATTTAAAATTTGGTTAACATGTATTAGTATTATAACTCTTCATTATTCTAAGAAGATACATTTTTATGCTGAAACAGCTCTGTGTTACTCTGAAGAGTAAGGTAATTTTTTTGACTGCTACCCCACAAGTTATCCCATTTTTCTCAACCTCCACAACTAGTACTTATAATATATTAGATTCATATATAGATGCGTTGAAGTGGATGATCAACAATTGTTCTTGGAAATTTGATCTTCTAAGATGAAAAAACCTATTGGGCCATAAATCATGGTAATAATGTACTAATCTTATGTAATTATGTCATAGTGAAATAGTTATATGTGAAAATATGTGAATGGATGCACTCATTAATTTTAATTATAGATGTTCTCCTGGAACTTCCATTCTGGATCACCATTATGGTTCTTCATAGTGCCTAAAAGAGATTTTTGATCCAGTTATATTCTATATAGAGGGAAACCAGAAGACCCTTCTTGAAGCCTCATCACCAAATTTGGCTATTCCTACCTCCTCAAAGATTATTTTAACTCCTACATATATATAAAACATGAACAGAGATCATGAATATTTTTCTAGAATTCAGGAAGGTACTACAAAGGAAGTTCCATGTGACAAAGTTGGCGTTATAGGATTGTTTATTTCTGATGTCTCTATTAGTAATATTTGTAGAGAAAGTGATGAAACTCCTCTACCTATCTATTATTTACCACATGGTCAAACTAAATATTTTAAGAAACCTCTATAATAAAATTATTCTATTGATATCCTTCTGAATGAATGATATTTATTTATATTATCTTTGTCTGATTTTTTATAATATTTTCTTATGAATGAATTTTTCATTACATCAGTTATTTTCTTAATTTATTTCATTGAATGTTTAAATGTTTTTTAAGTCTATTTAAACCCTTATTCATTTTAGTATTTTATATTTAAAATATTTATAATCATTAATGTTCTATAATGAATGTGTTTTCTCTTCCATTATACCATCATTCTTATCTCATAAAAGGGGGAGTATCTATGGAATTATTTAACAAGAAATATGATATTTTATTTTTATTATTTTCCACTGATCACTCTATAATATCTTGTTAGTGTTTTCCACTTTTATGGGAATTTTTATCATTAAAAAGGTGGAGATTATCGGGAAGACTTATGTTTTTCTACTATATCTCATAAATTCATCTATATTTTGATGCAAAAAAATACTCATTTGTTTTATTGATATGTTTATATTAAGTGATTTAGGATCATATCTCATTTTTATTCAAATATTCTAAACCTGGATTAATTATTTAAGTTTTCATAGAAAAAATTCCTATAGGAAATTATTTTATGCACTTATATTTCTCTTATACACTAATAAATTCTTTTATAGATAGTCTCATTACTTGTGATAAATTTAGTTCTTGTTAAAAGAATTTTTCTTATGGAAGACCAAAGTAAATAAATAATCTTACAGAGTAAAATAATTATCTTATATAAATGATTCTTTCTTAGAAAGATAAAGTAAATAAATATTTAGATAATTTATTTTTCTTACGAGATGTCGATTTATCTTATGAAAAAACATTATAAGTAAATTATATTATTTTCTAAAAAATTCAAATATATTATAAATCATGTATCATATAGAAGATGAATCGTTCCACACTAATGTAATTTTCTTATGAGAACAATACTTCATAATTATTTATCTAATGCAGATCAAATTATCTTATAAATGCTTGATTTTTATCCTCGAATTCAAAGATAGTCTTTACCATTACAAAATATTTTGGAAATTAAACTTATGATTTTATGTGTATCAGAAAATAAGACATTAGAATAAGGAAATATTGATTTAAATTAAGAATTTATTTCCAAAACTATACAAGTCTAATGAAGAGGTAGTATGCAACAACCTTCTACATCTTCCTCTTCCATTTTTGCAGAATAAGGACACACACTAATTAAGATATTTTCATTTTATATTTAAAAAATATTATTCTCTTGAAAAATTTCTTTAACAAATAGGATGATTTCAAATACAAAAAAAAGTTATCTAAAAATAATAACATTGGCATATGTGTATGTATCAATTTTCTCTTCTATTTAGGATCAATCTTATCACACGACCAATATTTTGATCATATATTATTGTTGTTCTTTCATGTTTATCTCTTATAATAAAATAACCTCTAGAGATACTCTTTGTATCAATTTTGTCTCTCTTGATGTTTGTTCATCATCTAGCAGTTTCTACTTACAACCGGGTGTTAAACCTTCATCATTGTGTTTTTTCTTCTTTATAACATTTTCACTCATTATTCTAAGTGTTATAAGACCATGGAAAGGTATTTTAAATGGATAGAATTGTTTAAATTTGTTATACCTTTGTATCAAGTTTTATATTCTCTCAATTAACATGGAATCCCCTAGAAAAAGTTTTTTCTACTGAAAATTACTAAACTCAAGCAGTAGAGTGTTGGTTGATTTGGGATCTTTATGCCCAAAACCACTATAAATTATATATGATCTATATTTTATATTAATTATTTTCATTCCACTAATTATTATTGATAAGGGAAGATCACAAATTTAAATACTTTTAGAGAGGGTGGTTTTAGGTATAGAAATTTTTAAGAACTCAATTCACCTCCCTCTCAAGTTATTGTGAAATACTTATCTAGACAACACAACTTATATTCCAAAGGAACATTAAAATATAATTTAAATATGAATAAGTTGAATCTTATATAACCATGCCTTTTAGATGTGTTTTAATCTTTCAACATGTTATAAATTATCTTCAATAAGGTATTTTTTTTGGTTTAATTACTTATCTTATAGAGTTACTCATAAATATCGCCTCAGCATGATCTGAGTTTATTATTAAATTCCTTTGATAATTTAAATTCATTGTTACAAATATAATTTTATTCTTTAATATATTAGTATATATATATATTTATACTAGTATAGATATTATTTTTGGGTTATATTTTCACTTATATAGTTCTTGTGAATAGTGTTTAATCTAATGTGACACCATATTTTTATTACAAGGTTTTACCCTTGTTAGATTACGTTGTTTTTTTATTTTATTATATATTCTATTTTCTTTTTAACAACTCCAAAGGGGGAGAGGTATTATATGGAAAGTATTTATTGACAAAGTGGGAGATAATTATAAAAAAGAATATGGAGAAGTTTAGTAATTTCCAAAGGAGGAGCTTCTAGTAATGTTTTTCATTAAGTGGTTGAAGATTTTATTCTATGCTTTTTTTTAAGTGGGGTATGTATTTAGAAGAACACACAGTATATCTATACTATTATTTATTTAATTTTTTCCTTTTTTATCATGTTTTATTATTATCAAAATGGTTTATTTTTTTCATGTATCTAAATGACATATCATATAGATCCTATTTTATGATGAATAAAAAAAATACACTCTTTATTTTACTTATACTTGTAGTATGTTTTTAGTGTATACAAATTTAGATTTTTAATCACATGTTCTGGATGAACTAATTATAAACCTTTTACTCTTGGAATATCATGAAATCAACTAAACCATTTTGAGAATAATATCATATTATAGATTCTATGTTTTTCATATGTAAAAATAATGCTTTAAGATATAAGATTTTACCATTACAAGTATGTTACATTCAACACCTATAAATCATAGGTTGAGGTTTTTAGTAACATTTAGTAGATCATGATGAAGTACTTAATTTTGAGAAATATTCAATACCCTAGTGACTTGATAGATTATGATTTTTTTAGTTTTCAGTGTGATCTTAGATCTTTAGTTTTTATTGGGTTCGATTGTAAAAAATCTTAGTTTACTTTTATAATATTTTTTTTTCAATTTCCTTATTATTGAAGAGTTTTGGGGATAGGAACTAGTGTGTCCAATTTTTTTTAAATAATTATTGGGTATAACAATATGGATGATTCCAATATTTTGATTGAAGAGGATCCATTGGGTAAGAGATTTCTATTTTTAACCATTGTAAAATATTTACAGTGACTGGACTTGTGCTTAAAATATTTTGGTCGTTGTAGTTTCCATTTTCAAAACCTATGTATCCTTTGAATATTGGTATTAATACTACCTCCAACTTAGAATAAAATTAAAAATTTGTGGTTTTGGGAACTATGATATCATTTAATAATATTTTATAGTGGTATATGGATTGTTATCTAGAACCTCATCATTTGTTAAAGTTTTTTTTGTTATGGTTGTTTTGTTTAAATTTCATAATTCAGGTAAGTGTTATATTCCTATTTTTTATTTCTTCTATATTTTTATCTATTGATGCTATATTATTTAGAAACATATAAATTATAAAATACACACAACCTAGGGTAGAAACCCAAGAAACAAAGAACATAATTCATGAAATCTAAAACCATGTGTATATAAAATGAATAACTACTATGAATTATACCTTACACTGATGGGTGACCACATATCCTTCCAATATATGAGCTTGATGAATATCACCAAGAGGTTTCCAAAGGACTCCATCCTCCATGGTGTATCCATGATCTAATGTGATTTAATCATCACATAGATGAGGATATCCATTAATTAACGACATAATAGTGCCTCTCATAGAAAATAAGAAAGAATAATATATCTCTAGGAAGAGTTAGATTTATCAAGAATAAAGGTAGGCTTAAACCATACCATCTAAATGGTGTTCACATTATTATATATACATCAAGATCCTTCCTTGAATTAACTAACACATTCATAATGTTTGAGTTAATACTTTGGATAACCATGAATTCATCTCATGAATTTGATGATCCACCCATGTGTTTCATTACATGAAAAAGTTATTTTAATGATAGCCTAGTATGCAAGATTCCTAAATGATAACAATTATCATTCAAATTCCAAGTAATCATAGGTTGTAAGTGTATATCATTCCATGAAATTATAATTAGAACACCCCATATGATATTACCCAATCATATAATACAATTAGATAAGTTAGTGTCATGAAATCTATATTTCAAGCCTTATGATATACCCATATCATCACTTACAATATGGATAAATTCATTACATGAATAATGGATTTATAAAATATATCTTTTAATATTTCACTTTCATTAAATCCATATATACATAGATCCATTTCACCTTATATTATATTATATACAATAAATTGTGAAAAAATTTCAAAATTTCTTTTGGATGTTTTTCAAAACACTTTGGAAATATATTATCAAATTTACTATGTATTTAATCATATGTAATACCTCGTGAATACCCATACAAAATTCATTTTTTATAAACTATAAAACACATTTAGAGAATCACTCTGATAAAAAATCAATCGCAATTTATTCAAACATAAAGTGTGTCCTCTTGTGACTTTATAGAATTGAGAAAGATATAAATTCCAAAATTAAAAAATTTATTAAATGATTGGCCTCTAGAAAACCATCAATGATACTCAAGCTATAAAGGGATCTGGCAAGATATCTATGAACAATGTGTATCTATATACTTGTGTCCACTAGTTGTATCATATGCAATCATGTATTTTCATATTATCTCTTCATCCAAGAAATTGAGTAACCATTGGACCTGGAGTATGTCAATCCTGTATAATCACTTATATGTTATATATTATCTGAGTATAGAATGACCATGTTGATTATTAAATCACATGTGATTCACCTTTATGGATAATAATATCGCATTCCCCTCTCCCTATAGATAATCACATCATATATACTATCTAGGTATAGTTATGCACTTACTTATCATATCTTAATTTAGGTTATACATTCCATACTCATCATATGAGAGGAAAAATCCCATATTTTTGAAGCTCCAATCGATGACATGATCAACGATAAATCAAAATACCCCCTGATTAGCCGATCCTCAAGGATTTGGAAAACATTTATCAAAGTTTGAAGGTTCTCATTTTATGTATCTTTCTAAACATGGGTATATGGAAATCCAAATATGAACTATTCACCTCTATTATACCAAATACTTAGTTCATGAAACCCCATGTGATATATACTTAGAGGGTCATCAAGTACACAAAACCTATTTTATACCACATGAGAATATTTTATTTCTTGATAAAAGAATCCTTCTAAATCTAACCATAACATTTTTTCATAACCTATAATATTCCATATCAAACATTGATTAGTAATAACTAAAATTTCATACTTTTAGAGGTCAATCATCATTTCAGTTATATATATATATGTGTGTGTGTGTGAGTGAGTGTAGCCAATATAAAATAATGATAAAGTGGATACTTCCTTTTAGCATAAAGTGATAAAGTCTATATACTTAAACTTATTTAAGAATAAATAACAAAAACATACATAATAATTTTTTTCTAATAATATCACATATGATATACTACCATATCAGACTTATGTTTGTTACACTTTTTTGTTTTATTGTCTTTATTACATCTATTTGTAATTATATCACCACCACCATGTGACCATCTAATAAAATCATCCCACTAACTACTTTAGTTAGTAACATCTATGAAGTAATAAATTTTGAATATTGGTTATACTTTGAAATAATATTCCTAATGCTCAACACCTTTAACATTATAGTAATACTCTTTAACTTCACAACATCAATATTTATGATGTTAATAACCCATGTTTTCTACTTAAAACCCTTTCTATATTTATCATCATCATCATTCTTGTAATCCTTTCCATAAAACTTTTTTCCTTGAAGTACTTTGGAATCTAATGTTACAATTAATATTATATATTTACTAACACATCCAAGTATTCAATAGGATATAAAAGGATATTCACTATATTATGAGGACTAAATAAAACACTTAATATTTATATTTATCAATATACCCACCAATATTTGTGTATATTAAGTGAAATTTATATTTAATTTATTAAAATTGAACTTTTTAGAGTCTAATCACACACCTATTGGACTTTTAGAAACTATATCCTTTTCATAATATCTTTCTAAGATATAAAAACACTTTTTTGTTTAGAAAATAACACTTATTTACTTAAGTGGTAATGTTTAATAAAGTAACCATTTAATCCATATCGCATCTAGTATTTTATGTTTTTGGTGTATTGTCTTGAAAATAATACTATTATTTAAAATACTCCACTAATGGTGGGATAAAATCCATGATATTTTAATAAAAATATGAAAAAACTCTTCTATATTATATAAAGAATTATCTTTTATCTTCTTCTAAAGTTATATTATACAATATAATGAATCCTAAACCATGTGTATTTAATCCATTATATAATTTTATTTATAAATACAATTTGTTATTAAGAAACATATCTTATCATATAAATAAAATGAGAAAACAATGAATGTCCTTTTCCAAGAGCTATCTAATATTGATATATTCATTTACATCTATTCAATGATTAAAAAACTATTTTCTTCATCATTAGAATGCATACTATAAGCCACTTTAATCTTTACCTTGATTTTTACTCCTGTATACCTACACCACTTGTAAAATGTCACGACCCGTCCCCTAGGGCTT
Source organism: Viscum album (assembly GCA_963277665.1). Classification (NCBI taxonomy): domain Eukaryota; kingdom Viridiplantae; phylum Streptophyta; class Magnoliopsida; order Santalales; family Viscaceae; genus Viscum; species Viscum album. Next base: position 1,259,246,775 of record OY728132.1, on the reverse strand, counting down.
GTTCCGATACTACCCCAAGCCCGTCTTCTGAAGGCCAGGGGCTGGCAATTTGCACCAAAGGCGTCAAACTGCAAGTGGAAGGAATTTTCCTGGGTATCTATACGTACACACACACCCAACCACATTTGAACACAATGAAAGGGGAAAAAAGTACCACTAAAATAAGGCTGAGTTCAAGTACAACTAAAATTAAGTGGGATAAAATACAAAACTAACAAAGAACAAAACATAAAAAGTACAAAAAGGAAAATCTGATGGCCATTAATAGAAAAACCCTACCTAATGTAGAGAGTAGTGAAGCTACTGAAAGCCAAAGTAGCACGTACTATCTGCCCGGTCCTACTGGGCCCCGCCTGGTCCAAGGCCTCCATGTCCACCATAATTGCATTCATTAGTCCCCTCTCCCTGAGAACCCCTATCGAAACGACAGTCTTCTGCACCAGACACAACACGTGTGGGTGAAGTCCATGCAAGGGTGAGTAACACAGTACTCATTAGGGACCCAAAAAAAGGAAAATTCCACACAACAATTCCTCAAATTAAATCACGAAACACAAGACAACTCACACCAGGTATATTCTAGGGTAGTAATAGTAGCATCATCAGTCACATTGAATAAAACATCTACTGTTGGAAAACTCCTTCTATAGAGAGTACAGTGGGCCTGCCAAGTCATGAAGAAGTGCTTCCCACTAACCTTGGTCTGCTTAGGTACAACTCCCCATCGCGTACCATAGGCCTGCAAATTCACAGAGAGGTGCTTCCCACTAGTCGTGGCCATCTTAGGTACTCCTACTCATCGCATACAATGTTCCTGCAAGGTAACAGATAAGTGATTCCCATCATGGGCCTAGAAATTCATAGAGAAGTGCTTTCCACAAGGCCAAAAGTCAGCAGTATTAAGGTCTTATCCAGTTGCAGGGTTTTGTACGTATCACGCTTAGGAGAACCTCCCCTCAAGCCCTTCTTTTTAATTTGAACTTCCAAAAAAGTCAACATAGAGCTTTCCAAAATATCCCCCTCATTTAGTGGGTCCCAACACCAAAAACATCTCGTCAATCAGACATGTGGTTTGCAAGATACACGTGTTTTAGTAACTTGGGGACAAGTTGTGACGAGGCCCGATCCGACCCGGGCAGACCGACCCAACCAACCCAAGCTCGGGGTCCCATAAACCCATGTTCATTTAGACAGACTCGACCCGACCTAGTGCGGGTTGGGATCATTCTTTTCTGACCTTGCAAGTGGGCTAGGCCTAATAGGCCTCACTGGACCCAACCCGGTTGGCCGAGGGTCCAGCCCGCTAGGTCGCCCAATAACTTAGTATAGTCTGGCCTAGCCCGAATAGGCATAGGTCTAGTCTTACAGTGCAAGTATAGCTCACTGAGTGCAATTCTAGTCTACCGGTGTCTGTCCGGCCTGTCAGCATTGATCCGGCCCGCCAGTGCGGTCTGGCCTGATGGGGGCTCAACTCACCAGCTGGGGACCGACCGCATGGTGCAGTCGGTGGTTCTGACTTTCCAGGATGTGACATGGCGGCAACACCCGGATTCCCTTGGCCCCAAGGGCACAAGACCCTTCCACCAGCCGCGGTTGATGGACCATGGTTTTTCCAGCCGTCCGGACGACATGAACACGGGTCTTCCCTGCACACAACACCTTGTCTGGTGACACATACTCTAGCGTACCACCGCAGTTGACTAGTCGCAGCTTCCTAGTCAATGCGACCAGTTAGTGCGGGCCGCCTCCTCCATGCAGCTGGCTAGGTCCGCCATCGACAGGCTGACAGAGAGTTTAGCGGACCACCAGACACGCTCTAGTGGTCTATTCTTCAAGTTGTCTGCATCTGTGGCCTCCGGGGAGCACCCTCTTCACCGTGAGGATCTCAAACCAGACTTTCCTTCATTTTGAGGGTACGACCACCAATAATGTGCATGTAGAGGTTCTCGGGCCTAGTCCTTGATGACCTAAGGGCTCCGTGTTAGAGGTTTAAATATGGGAGATGTTCGAGGAGTTTCTTTCAAACATTCCCTGCCAAGATTTGGACACTGAATAAAAATAACCCCAAGAATAAAACACCCTCCTACATAACTCATTAATAACAGATAAACCTATTCGTGGGTTGATTTGTGTTTTTCATTTTTAGAAAAGGACGAGGAAGAACATAAAATAAAAAAACCCTACATCATATGATTTCTGATGCCATAACATTTTTCCTTGAAGGATTAATACATTGACGTCACTTCCCATCTCTGATCTTCGAAAGGCATCAAAGATGATTAATTTCCACCAACTTTCATTGTTCTTCACTAGGGCGGAAGTCCATGAGAGGTTATCCATAGTGTCCTCCAAATTGTTAATCTTTATTTCCCTAATGCGAAGAACTATAAAAAGGATCACGTTGCCACATTTCCATTAAGATGCAATGTCGCGTCCTTACACTATTTTATTTATGAAACAAAATTATTGTTACGTGTCATTCAAGTGTCATTACACTGCGAGTTAACAATCCATTAATGAGCCTCATTAATGTGCATCATCGCTTCCCTTTCGCTGCCCCACAACATCACCGTCTGCCACTCAACTGTGAGAAAGAAAATAAAATAATTCTTTTTAAATTATTTTATTATTTTTCTAAAAAATTCTGAAATATAACTTTTCTGCTTGGCCCTTTTCATCCGATGTTAAGTCATTTCTAGGCGAATCCTAGAATTCTGAATTCAACAGTGCCCTCATATTTTTAATCTACGCAATGATTGAAAAGATAGAAAATCCCACTTGCATGTTTGCTGAACGTAACTTAAAAAAAGTTCGAAAACTTGTTCCAGGACCTCCGGGCCTCAGAATCACGTGCCGTTGAATTTCACGATCTCGAAATAATTTTATATAAATAAAAAAAATTACATGGAAATTCTGAGATGTTACATTCTTCCAACTTTAGGTCTTTACGTCTCCGAAATCCAATACAACAACTAAACAAAAATATGGGGGTACTGAGCACGATATATGTGCCTCCCACTCCCATGTGCTCTCATGGAGATTTCTATGCTACCATCGGACGCACACTAGAGAGATCAACTGCCTATGTAGGACCTGCTCCTATCGATCCTCTATCTCCACCGGGAACTTTGAAAATGTCACCCCATCATAAAAGTCTATCTTTACCTAGTCAATGATGTGTGATGAATCATGAACGTACCTACTCAGCTGCGACACATGGAAAAAATCATTCACCATGTGCATCTGTGGGGGAAGAGCTAGGAGGTATGTCACCTCGCTAATTCTGATCAAGATCTAAAATGGTTCGATGAACCTCAGAGATAGCTTGTCGCCCTGGCCGAATCTCTGCAATCAACTTCAGGGTGAGACTCGAAGGAACACATGATCACCTTCCTCAAATTCTAAGGGTCTCTATATCCTTTTAGCATAAGGTTTTTTCCTACTATGTGTAGTCCTTATCCACTCCTAGATGATCTTGACCTTCTCAGTGGTAGCCCATACAAACTTTGGACCCATGAGTGCCGACTCTCCGAGGTATATCCAACATATGGGTGATCTGCAAGGCTGCCTGTACAAGACCTCAAACGGGGGCCTGCCAATGGTGGATTGATAGCTGTTGTTGTATGAAAACTCCACTAGTGGCAGGTGGCCCTCCCAACTATGAACAAATTCATGGATGCAAGCACGAAGCATGTCCTCCAAGGTCTGTATGGTCTGTTCTGTCTAACCATCCATCTGGGGATGAAAAGTTGTGCTCAAATATAGCTATGTCCCAAATGCCTCTTGAAATACCTTACAAAACAAGGATTTAAAGAGAGTGTCACGATCAAAGACGATCATTAAAGGCACCCTGTGAATCCACACAATCTCTTGGATGTAGAGGCATCCTAATCCCTCTACCAGTCCTTTATCCCTGATGGGTAGGAAGTGAGTGACTTGGTGAGTCGGTCAATGATCACCAAAATAGTGTCATGAACTTTAGATGTACATGGTAACCCCATCAAGAAGTTCATCAAGATACCATCCCATTTCCACTCTGGTACCTTGAGTGGCTGAGTCAAGTCTATTGGAACCTAGAGCTTGGCCTTCACTTGCTGACAATTGAGGCATCATGAAATGAACTCGACCACTGATTTCTTCATCCCTGACCACCATTATCGATGCTGAAGGTCCTGGTACATCTTTTATACATGGGGATGTACCGCTAGAGGTGATGTGTGGAACCCCCTCAACACAGCCTCCCATAACTTCACTGGCACTATAGTGCACCCTATGAAAAGGACGATGTGCTCCCCACCTATCGAAAATCCACCAGAAACTCATCTTGAGGATATCTGAGCACATCAGACCTCATAGTCAACATCCCCCAGTTGTGCCTGCCTAACTTGCTGTATGAGTGGGTGAGTAATAGTCATTGACTGGTGGTAAGAAACTCCACCATCATCCATGAAGGATATCTGCATCGAGGCTAACTATTATGTCGCCTCACTCAGTAGCTACAACTCGGTACTCCTGCAGAGCGTTTCTGCCACCACGTTCCCTTTTACAAGTGTATAGACTATCTCAAAATTATTGTCCGGGAGGAACTCTATCCATTGATGCTACCTCAGGTTCTGGTCTTTCTGTGGGAAGATATACCTGAGACTCTTGTGGTCGGAGTAAATGGTGAACCACTCACCCATCAAGTAGTGCCTCCACATATTTAAGGAAAAGATCATTGTTTCTAGATCTAGGCTATGGGTTGCATAGTTATACTCATGATGCCTCAACTTCCATGAGCTGTAGGTGATCACCCCTCACTCCTACATTAAGAAACAACAGATCTCCATCCATGATGTGTCGTAGTAAACTACATACCTAACGCCCTCCTCTGGTAGTCTCAAGATGAGGGAACTAGTCAGTCTCCGCCTCAGCTCTTGGAAACTCTACTGGAATTTCTCCATCAACACAAAGGGTTTTCCATTCCTTGTCATTGACCATAATGGTGATTCTACCCTAGAAAATTAGGGCACAAACCTACGATAGTAACCAAACAACCCCAAGGAGAATCACACCTTAGTTACACTCATGGGTGGCTCACAATCAAGCATCTATTCAATCTTTAATGGATCTACTACAACTCCAGTTTCAGAGATGACGTGTCCTAGAAAATGGACCACCCAAATCCAAAACTGACACTTTGAGATCTTACCATAAATTTGGTGCTCTCTGAGTGTATCTAGTATTATTTTCAGCTGAACAACATGCTCCTTATACGACTCTATGTACACCTAGATGTCATCTATGAAGACCACAAAGAACTCATCAAGGTAGGGATGTAAGATCTTATTTATGAGGCCCATGACCACTACTGAGGAATTGGTCATGCCAAAAGGCATCCCCAGAAACTCATAGTGACGAAAACAGCACCTGAAGACTATCTTCGGTATATCCTCATCCCGTACCCGAAACTAGTGATAGACTGATCTAAGTTCTATCTTTCAGAACCACTTCACTCCATTCAGCTAGTTTAAGAGGTCATCAATTCTTGGTAGTGCGTACTTGTTCTTCACGGTCACCTGGTTCGAGCACTAGAAGTCCATACACAACCTCAAACTCCCATCTTCATTCTTGTTAAAAAGCATCAGGGCTGACCATGGGGAAACGATGGGCCTTACAAACCCCTTCTCCTGCAATTCCTCCAAATGTAACCTCAGATCGTGAAGCACTTTGGGATCCATTCAATATGCTGGTGTGGATATCGATGTTGTCCCATGGTATATGTTGATATAGAAGTCTACCTATCTACAAGGAGGTAGTCCTAAAACCTCATTAGAAAAAACATCCTCATACGCATCCACCACTATATGGAAGCTTGGCCTCCTCTCCTCCACTGCACCGAGGGTGAGGCTACCCAACTGGTGAGTGATCAGCTACACCCTCCTATGAGAGAGTCCATCTTGTGCCGCAAGGGTTTTCTTCTCGCTGATGAAGGAAAACCTGGTTCCATCTCCACAGACACACCACACTGTATGCTTAAAATAGTTGATCTGAGCATGGACTGTGGATAACTAGTCCATACCCAATATGACATTGTAAGGACTCGACGTTGCTACTAAGAGATCTCAGCCAAAGCTCTCATCTCTGAGAGTAAGCTCACACTATTGGAAGCAATGTGTAATCATTTAATCCCCTCCCGTAAAAGTCTCTAGCTGTAAGGATTGAGCCAAAAACTCCAAAAAAATCTCCAAGCTCCAAATGAGAGCCATGGAAAGGAAGGAGTGACAAGAACCTGTGTCGATAAGTACTGCAACTAGGGTGGAGAAGACACATATCATACCTCAAATCATCTCTGGAGCACTGTGGTCATAAGCCTTTACTACCTGGAGTTGTGCTCAACCTTGTTTTCCCTCTCCCTGAGGTCGGGGTGGACCACATTGGGGTGGTGGCCATAACACCTCAAAATGTCTCCCACCACCTGCCACTTAGCCAGCTCCCCAACCACGTCTTCCTCCCTGCGTACCTCCTCGCTAAAACTGTTGTCACTGCCTCGACAGCTCCTAAACCATATGTTGTTCATCAGTAAGGCGGGTCGGGCAATCACGTTCCATGTGTCCCTGCCCACTGAATGAGTACAAAACTCTATCCCTTGACTAACTTCATCTGGCCTGGGAGCCTCGCACTCCTAACCCTGAGTCCTGGGGTCGTCCTTTAAAAGACCTATCCCCCTTGGGCCCTCACATATGTTGTTTGCTGCCTGCTGAAGACTCTACTACCTTGGGTCTAATGGTACCTCTATCTCTTAGAGCCTTCTCCTCCAAGAAGATCTACAACAGAAGGGCTCATTCCAGCACCCTGGACTGGGTAGGGATGTAATGACTCTAAAAATTCAAGGAATTTTTTTTCTTAATTTTCTTTGGGATTTTACAAGAACTCAGTTTCTGAAAAAACCTGATTCCGAGGCCCGGTGTGCTAGGAATCATTTTCTGAAGTTTAGCTCGGGTACGTTCAGTGAACGAACGAGCGGGTTTTTCTAACTTTTGAATCGGTGTTCAGAATTGAATTCCAAGGGCACCAATGGAATCACAGCACCGGTAATTGCTTAGAAACACATTTTCCAGTGTTGCGTTTTCTCGGGTGTGGTTTTTAATTTTTTTTGGGGTTAAGTTAAGGAATAAAATAAAGGTGGTGCGATAATTTATTTTATTTTACTTAAAGCGGATTAACCTAAGTTAAGCGAATAAGGTGGGACCCACAATATCATACCCACTTGGTAGGATATTTGTGAGGTGGGGCCTGTACGAGCCCCACCATTTCTTTCCTTCTAAGTAACGCACCCGCACCCCCCCTTTTTAATAAAGTCAAACCGTGCGTTTATTCTTGTTAAGAAACGCCTCATTAATTTGGGCGGTTAAATCGTTACAATTAATTCATTGAATTAATTGTTCGTTTCGTTTAATTTGAAATTCAAACGTTGGCATGTGCATTAATAAAATAAGACAAATCTTATTTTATTTCTGTTGGAACTTGTTGCGTGGAGAGGATTTGGAGAAAAGCCTTCTTCTTCGATGAAGGACGCGAAGAACGTGAAGAACGCGAAGAACGCACCGACCTCCGATGAAGAACGCCAAATCCTCGGAGATCGACTACATGACGCCGTGTACCGCGACACTAGCAACGCTTCTTCCACAATACTTTTCTGCGACGTGATCATCCTCCCTCCGTAACGCCTTCTTCCGCGATGGTTGTTTCCGCGACGAATCCCCGCTCATTAAATTTGACGAGGTAGGGGTTTATTTTATTGGTTTGTTCGTGATTACTTTCGTCGCCATCTTATTTTCATTTTGAGCCGCCTAATATCGCAATAACGGGAGGAGGTCGGACCGCATGAACATGACCGACCCTCCTCCCCCTTGTTGGTTTGATTTTGATTGCGGCACGAGCAAGGCAACGCGGTGCCGAAGCACCGCGCGGAAAATATTAATGAAAGGGAAGAAGCGCAATGTCGTCGCGCTGTGCTGTTGAAAATGAACCAAAGATGTGGCACCGTTGCGCCGCACTAGAGAACTATGAAAGAACCACAGCCGGAGTTGGGCCACGGCGGAGGGGGGCAGCGCCGTCGCGTTGCGCCGGACGGATCAAGGTTGCGGCTTGGGCCACGGCGGAGCGGGGAGAACGGCGGCCGGTTTCGGGCCGCCGGTGTCGGAGCAAGGGGACCTGCCCTTTCCGGTCCCGGGGGGCAACAGCCAGCTGGCCGGAGCGGGCCGGCCAGCCAGGGGGAATCCGGGGGTCCGTAACCCCCGTTTGGCTAGCAAAGCGGCCCCCACGTGGGGCCATGGTTACAAAGGGAAGTGGAGGTCAACGCCCCCCCCCCCCCGCGTCGCTTCACTCGGCCGAAATGGCCGAGCCACCCGCTGGCCGTAGGCCTCGCCAGCGCGCCCAGGCCTGGCCGGGCTGAGCCCAAGCGGGTCGAACCCGGACCCGGTTCGGGCCGACCCTGGGGGTATCGGGCCAGGTCGGACCGGGCTCAAACCCCTAATACCGAACCTCTTTCGGTCTGTTGCCCATAAATTAAGCTATAGGACTCCGATCAACGCACCATCAGATGCGTAGTGATCCTTGGATCGATTTAGTCGTTTCGGTATATTACATTCAAGGTTTCAGAGAACTTTGGGTTCATCTGGGTTGGTTCGTACACGAAACCAACCGTCCCTCGGAGCGGAAACGCTTATAACTTGAGCTCCGGACGTCTGATTGATGTGCCGTCAACTTTGTTGGATTCCTATAAGTGAGACGGACCTTTAGGCTTACTTAGATCAAGGTTTGGATGTAGTTAGAGTATGGTCGGGTTGGTTTTGACTTAAAAACCAATCGAGCCCCTGGGACGAAAAAACCAATAACTCTCAGACCGGGCGTCTGATTGACGCGCCGTCTGTGACGTTGAGTTCCTGTTGACGAGACAGAAATTTTGGATACATAAACTCCGAACTATGTTTCAGTTGATGTATCAGCCCCTCGGCTCATGTATCGGACCCTCCCGAATGATCTTGCTGTGTGCGGGAACCCTAGAGCTGGCTGCGACTACGACGACGATGACGACTGTGCAAAAATCCTCCGTGGATTCGACGACGATGACTACAACACTCAGCGATCCTACGTGGATCAGTGCTACCGATACTATGTGGGTCAGATCCTATGTGGGTCAGTGCTCAGCGGTCCTGTGTGGGCCAACGCCTATAGATCCTGTGTGGGTCCGATCCTGTGTGGGTCATTGCGGGGGTTAGTTACCTATCGATCCGGTGTGGGTCAGATCCTTTGTGGGTCATTGCGGGGGTTAGTTACCTATCGATCCTTTGTGGGTCAGATCCTTTGTGGGTCATTGTGGGGGTTAGTACCTATCAATCCTATGTGGGTCCGATGGCTTAGATGAATCAGTGGCAATATCTGATCATCTCTATCATTATACGAAGAAGTATACCTGTGTGAGCTGAATCCTATTTTTCTTTCCTATGTGAATTGTGTTGTGCTATCCTGTGTGGATTACATTTTGATTTCCTGTGTGGACTGGGTTGTACTTGAGCTCGGATGTTTGAGCCGAACTGGAATTGATGACTTAGGTATATGTATGGGCATATACCTAAGTAGTGTCAAATGTTACTTTGTGATTATATTTTCCTTTATGGATTATGGGAGACCTTCGGGGGTCTTGGGGTCCCTACTGAGTAGCTTATACTCACCACTGCACGGGATATACCTGCACTACGTTGTGTTGGTTACAGATGATGGAAAACACTGATCGTGGTTGAGGCTTGCGGAGCAGGACATTACCTGGAGGTAGACCACTGGGCGGGACGTACTCGGAGCGGACGGCTGGACCCGAGGAGCTATGGAGGCTATCTATACTCACCCTTCAGGTGGGAGTTCCAGTGGACGGCTCGAGGCTGCGGATTTACTTTCAGTTGTTGTTTTCCCTTTCCTGATTTACTTTACTTTCAGTTTGGGTTTGTATTCTGGCCCACTTACTTTTCCGCACTTACTGTTGTACACAATTTTTACTTAGTGTTTACTTATGCCTGCTTGCTCTGTGGTGTTTGTTTACTTCAAAAACGAAATGCCTTCCCTTTTTACCAGGAATTACGCCTTGGTGCTAGTCGCCAGCCCCTGGCCTATGGAAGGCGGGCTTGGGGTAGTCACGGCACGGGCCCCGAGGACGGGTCGTGACAAATTGGTATCATAGGAGTTTAGTTCTACCGTAGAACTCAGGGCTCTGACCTTTTTCTATATGAAGCAATAGTGTTAAGAGTGTTAAGTGTGGTTATCAGTCCAGGGAGTCCTATGTTGGTGCGGCGGCCGACGTATCCGTACACTAGGACCCTAACTTTTGATTTCCGACTTAATGCACGAAAACATTGATTGCTTGTGTGTTTCAAGTTTTCTTTTTGATTGCTTTGTGTCAGCTCAGTAGGTATACTGTTTGACCTTGGCACACCTGTTTCTTTTCATGATGGCCCCATGACGGCAGCCAGCTAGGGTTCCGAGAGTTATGCGTGACGACAGCCCACCGAGCGACAAGGCCTCGGTACAGGGCCCTTTGACAGCAGAGGCATCGACGGTACCTCTACCCGTAGAGCCACCGATGCTACCAGCCCGAGCCGCTGACGATGCATGTCGCCTTAGTGTACTGCACGAGTTCTAGCGCCAGCAACCACCCATGTTCCATGGGGAGACGGACCCCCAGGCCACCGAGGATTGGCTGGAGGCAGTTGTACGGGTTTTCAGGTTAGTGAGGACACCAGCAGACCTCATGGTGATCCTTATAGTGAGCCTACTGCACGTGGCAGCAGGCAGATGGTGGATCTTGATGCTCCAGGAGCACGATGAGGCATCTCTCCTATAGACGAACTTTTAGAGCCTCTTTCTCTAGGAGTTATTCCTAGCCACCCTCTGTGCGGTGCGCATCCAGGAGCTTCTACAGCTGCGGCATGGTAGCTTGACGGTCGCCCAGTACTCAGCGAGATTTACCGATCTCTCAAGCTACTCGACAGACATGGTACATGACCCATTCTTCCGGGCCCGGACCTTTGAGTAGGGATTGAGGCATGAGATCAGGGCATCACTGATCTCCCTCAGCATTCCGACTCAGGAAGGGGTACTGGAGGGAGCCCTTTTGATCGAGAGATTCCTTGCTAAGCCTTCATCAGCAGCAAGACCAACCGCGGGGCAGTACGTAGCAGAGTCTTCTGCAATAGGCAGTCAACGGATGTCTCATGGGTCCAGGCATACCAGACCCTCAGGAAGACTACCTCAGGTCACTGGCTTAGCAGTGTGGGGCACACAGTGCGGAGCCAGTCTTTCGAGAGGCAGACAGTGCTATGCATGCGGCGGGCAGGGCCACATGGCTTGTGACTTCCCGACCCACCATGTCGAGGAGCAGCAGATAGTTGAGGGGACACCCAGGCAGAGGTAGAGGGTCGACCGTGGTGGTCCGCAGGGAGCAGGTGGACGAGGCAGAGGATCTGGCCGAGCAGTAGGTGGTGGGAGACGCTTTGAGGCTCTACCACCACCACCACCAGGAGGTCCACCCCGACCACAGGGAGCTGGCGGGCAGAGACAGGCACAACTCCAGGCAGTGGAGGCCTACGACCACGGCACGCCAGAGATGATTCTAGGTACTATCTATGTCTATTCCACCCTTGGTGCAGTTCTTATAGACACATGAGCGAGTCATTCTTTCATAGCTGCTCCCCTTCTTCGGAGCTCGGAGATTCCGACGGAGCCGTTGGCTCGATCCTTACGGCTAGAGACTCCTACGGGAGCAGACTCGATGATTACGCACAGGTGCCGGCAGTGTGATCTTACTCTAGGAGGCAAGAGCATTGGCTGGGATCTTCTTGTAGCGGCGTCGAGGCCTTACGGTGTCATTTTGGGCATGGATTGGTTATCTACAGTCCATGCTCATAATGACTATATTAGGCGCAAGGTGCGATGTGTACGCACCGACGGGAGCAGGTTCACCTTCACCGGTGAGAAGGGAGCCTTCACAGCACAGGATGGACTCTCGTAGAGGAGAGGACAACCCATCACTCATCAGTTGTCTAGCCTCATCCTAGGAGTAGTTGACGTGCGGAGTCCTAGTTTTCCTGCAGTGGTGGATCAGTATGCGGACGTTTTCCCCGACGACGTTCTAGGACTACCTCTTCATAGAGAGGTAGAATTTTATATTGACCTACACCCCGGGACAACCCCGATATCCACCCCATCATATCAGATGGCTCCCGCTGAGTTTTGAGAGCTACGGGTATAGTTGTAGGACTTACGGGGCAAGGGATTCATCCGACATAGTGTTTCACCTTGGGCTTCCCCGATATTGTTCGCCAAGAAGGTGGACGAGAGCATGCGACTTTGTGTCGACTATCGTCACCTAAACTAGGTGACAGTGATGAACAAGTATCCTCTACCGAGGATTGATGACCTCTTCGATCAGTTCAAGGGAGCACGATGGTTCTCGAAGATAGACCTCAGGTCAGGCTATCATCAGCTCAGAGTTCAGGACGAGGACATGCAGAAGACGACCTTCAGATGTTGGTATGGCCACTATGAGTTCTTAGTTATACCATTCAGCGTAACCAATGCTACATTAGTGTTAATGGGCCTCATGAAAAGGATCTTTCATCCATACCTCGATTGATTTGTCGTGGTCTTCATTGATGACATTTTGATTTACTCAACGACTGAGGAGGAGCACGCCTGCCACTTGCAGGTTGTACTGGAAACACTCCAAGAGCACCAGCTTTATGGTAAGATCTCAAAGTGTCAGTTCTGGATACGTGAGGTCCACTTCTTGGGACACGTCATCTCTGAGGTGGGAGTTGCGGTGGATCCTGCGAAGATTGAGGCAGTGCTAGCTTGGGAGCCACCCAGGAGCATGACGGAGGTGCGGAGTTTCTTGGGACTAGCTGGGTACTATTGGAGATTTGTGCCAGACTTCTCCAGAGTTGCGGCACCACTCTCAGCTTTGACAAAAAGGTTAATCCCTTTGTGTGGTCAGACAGATGTCAGTAGAGCTTCCAGGAGCTGAGACAGAGATTGACCAGTGCACCTATCTTGAGGTTTCTAGAGGAGGGAGTATGGTATGTAGTCTACTGCGATGCATCAAGGACCAGACTCGGATGTGTCCTGATGAAGGAGCGTGCAGTGATCACCTATGGATCATGTCAGTTGAGGCCACATGAGCAGAACTACGCTACCCATGACCTGAAGTTAGAAGCATTGTTCTTCGCTCTGAAGACATGGCGACACTATCTGATGGGTGAGCGCTTTATAGTCTATTCTGACCATTAGAGTCTCAGGTACATCTTCTCTCAGAAGGACCTGAACCTAAGACAGTGGTGATGGCTCGATTTCCTCCAGGTTTATGACTTTGAGATAGTCTATACTCCTGGGAAGTGGAACGTAGTAGCTGTTGCTCTCAGCAGGAGGACGGGCATTCAGCTACATGGGGAGGCGACAGAGCAGCTAGTTGCTTTGTAGATATCCTTCATGGATTGAGATGGAGCAGCCTTCCTTCAGTCACTCACAGTCACTCCTCCACTACTATAGCGGGACAAAGAGGCACAGCATGGGGACGCCGACTGTGAGACGCGGCGTGCACAGATATCCTCAGGACAAACACCTGATGGATTCTCTGTGGGAGGAGAGCATGATGTCCTTTTTAGAGGACGTACCTTGGTACCCGCTGCTTTACTGAAGGAGGTGCTGAGAGAGTTTCACACTTCCCCTTCGGTGGTACATCCTTGCGTGGCGAAGATGTACCAGGATCTCAAACGATAGCACTGGTGGTCGGGCATGAAAAAGGTTGTGGCAGAGTTCGTTTCTCGATGCCTCACCTGCCAGCAGGTGAAGGCAGAGCACCAGGTACCAGCAGGCTTGGTATATCCCATGGAGGTCCCAGAGTGGAAGTGGGACGACATATCTATGGACTTCGTGACTGGACTTACACGGACTTCTAGAGGTCATGACTCTATTTGGGTGATTTTCGACCGACTCACCAAGTAGGCTCACTTTTACCCATCAGAGAGCAGAGCTCAGTGGAGAGCTTGGGACGTCTCTATGTTAAAAAGATTGTATGACTTCATGGTGTTCCATCGTCTATCGTCTCCGATCGAGATGCTCGATTTACTTATCGGCTTTGGAAGGGGTTGCAGGAGGCATTCGGGACGCAGCTACGTCTGAGCACCACCTTTCACCCTCAGACAGATTGTCAGACGGAGAGGACCATACAGACTCTTGAGGACATGCTTTGCGCATGTGTCCTCGACTTTGGTCATAGATGGGGGGACCACCTACCCTTGGTGGAGTTCGTGTACAACAATATCTATCACTCCACCATTGGGATGGAACCATACGAGGCGTTGTACGACCGACCTTGAAAATCACCGCTGTGCTGGACAGACCCTGGGGAGTTAGCACTTGTGGGACCAGAGATGGTCCAGGCCATGAAAGAGAAGGTCCAGGTCATCTAGGAGCAGATGAGGACAGCTCAGATCCGATAGAAGTCTTATATGAATAGGAGGCAGAGGCCACTGGAGTTCGAGGATGGTGACCACGTCTTCTTGCGGGTCGCACCTCGACGTGGATTATGAAGATTTGGCCGAGGCGGCAAGTTTTCTCCATGCTACATCGGACCCTTCCAGGTCCTCAACAGGATTGGCGAGGTGGCTTATCTCCTGGCTCTACCACCTCAGTTGCACCGGGTGCACGACATCTTCCACATATCCCAGCTGAGGAGATGCGTGCCCGACCCGACACATATTATTAACCATGGGGAGCTGGACATTGATGATGGGGAGAATTTTGTGGAGGTCCCAGTGGAGATTGAGGATCGACAGGAGGGGGTCCTACGTGGATGGTCGATTCTACTAGTGCGCATATGATGGCAGCACAGGAACCTCCAGGAGAGCACTTGGGAGCGGGAGGCTCAGATGCGTGCTCAGTACCCACATTTGTTTCCCTAGTTTATGATATATCTTTACGGGGACGTAAAGCCCTGAGGTTGAAGTGATGTAAAGACCCAAAAAAATCAAGGAATTTTTTTTCTTAATTTTCTTTGGGATTTTACAAGAACACAGTTTCTGACGACACCTGATTCCGAGGCCTGGTGTGCCCGGAATCATTTTCTGAAGTTTAGCTCAGATACGTTTAGTGAACGAACGAGTGAGTTTTTCTAACTTTTGAACCAGTGCTTGGAATAAAATTCTGAGGGAACCAATGGAATCACAACACCAGTAATTTCTTATAAACACCTTTTCCAGAGTTGCGTTTTCTCAGGTGTGGTTTTTAATTTTTTTTGGGGTTAAGTTAAGGAATAAAATAAAAGTGGTGCGACAATTTATTTTATTTTACTTAAAGCGGCTTAACCTAAGTTAAGCGAATAAGGTGCAACCCACAATATCCTACCCACTTGGTAGGATGTTTGTGAGGTGGGGCCCGCATGAGCCCCACCATTTCTTTCCTTCTAAGTAACTCACCAGAACCCCCCCTTTTTAATAAAGTCAAACTGTGCGTTTATTCTGGTTAAGAAACGCCTCATTAATTTGGGTGGTTAAATCATTACAACTAATTCATTGAATTAATTGTTCAATTCATTTCTTTTGAAATTCAAATGTTGGAATGTGTGTTAATAAAATAAGACAACTCTTATTTTATTTCTGTTGGAAGTTGTTGCATGGAGAGGATTTGGAGAAAAGCCTTCTTCTTCGACGAAGGACGCGAAGAATGCGAAGAACGCACCGACCTCTGACGAAGAACGCCAAATCCTCGGAGATCGACTACGCGACGCCATGTACCATGATGCCAACAATGCTTCTTCCACACTGATTCTCCCCAAAGCATCGATCCTCCCTCCACGATGCCTTCTTCCATGACGGTTGTTTCCGCGACGAATCCTCGCTCATCGAATTCGATGAGGTAGGGGTTTATTTTATTGGTTTGTTCGTGATTACTTCTGTCACCATATTCCTTTCTTTTTGAGCCGCCTGATATTGAAATAATAGGAGGAGGTCGAACCGCACGAACACGGCCTACCCTCCCCCCCCCTTTTTGGGTTGATTTTTATTGCGGCACAAGCAAGGCAACATAGTGCCGAAGCACCGCGCAGAAATTTATAGAAAGGGAAGAAGCGCAGTGCCGTTGAAAATGAACCAAAGATGCGGCGCCGTCGCGTCGCACCAGAGAACTAAGAAAGCACCGCGGCTGGAGTTGGGCTGTGGCAGAGGGGCGCGGTGCCGTCGCACCGCGCCAGATGGATCAAGGCCGCGGTTACAAAGGAAAGCGGGGGACAGCCCCCCCCCCCCCCGTGTCGCTTCGCTCGGCCGAAACGGCCGAGGCACCCGCTGGACGCTGGCCACGCCAGTACGCCTAGGCTGAGCCTGGCTATGCCCAAGCGGGCCGGACCCGGACCCAGTTCGGGCCGACCCTGCGGGTATCGGGCCAGGTCGGACTGGGCCCGAACCCCCTAATACCGAACCTCTTTCGGTCCGTTTCCCATAACTTGAGCTACGGTCCTCCGGTCGATGCACCGTTAGTTGCGTAGCGATCCTTGGATCGAGACGGTCGTTTCAGTATATTACACTTAGGGTTTCAGAGAACTTTGGGTTTGGCTGGGTTGGTTCGTACACGAAATCAACCGGGCCCTCGGAGCGGAAACGCTTATAACTTGAGCTCCGGACGTTCGATTGACGTGTCGTTGACTTTGTTGGATTCCTCTAAGTGAGACGGGCCTTTTGGCTTACTCTGCTCGAGGTTTGGACGTAGTTGGAGTATGGTCAGGTTGGTTTTGACTTAATAACCAACCGGGCCCCTGGTACGAAAAAGCCAATATCTCTCAGACAGGGTGTCCGATTGACGCGCCGTCTGTGAAGTTGAGTTCCTGTTGATGAGATGGAACTTTTGGATACATCAACTCCGGACTATGTATTAGGTTATGTATCAGCCCCTCGGCTCGTGGAGTGGACCCTCCCGAATGAGATTGCTGTGTGTGGGAACCCTAGAGCTGGCTACGACTGCGACAGTGACGACTGTGCAGAAATCCTCCATGGATTCGACGACGACGACTACAGTACTCTGCAATCCTACGTGGATCAGTGCTACAGATCCTGTGTGGGTCAGCACTCAGCTATCCTGTGTGGGCCAGCGCCTACAAATCCTGTGTGGGTCCGATCCTGTGTGGGTCATTGTGGGGGTTAGTTACCTATCGATCTTGTGTATGTCAGATCCTTTGTGGGTCTTTGCGGGGGTTAGTTACCTATCGATCTTGTGTGGGTTAGATCCTTTGTGGGTCATTGCGGCGGTTAGTACCTATCGATCCTGTGTGGGTCTGACGGCTTAGATGAATCAGTGGCAATATCTCATCATCTCAATCATTATACGAAGAAGTATACCTGTGTGAGCTGAATCCTGATTTGCTTTCCTATGTGGATTGTGTTGTGCTATCCTGTGTGGATTACATTTTGCTTTCCTGTGTGGACTGGGTCATACTTGATCTCGGATGTTGGAGCTGAACTTGAATTGATGACTTAGGTATATGTATGGGTATATACCTAAGTAGTGTCGAATGTTACTTCGTGATTGTATATTTCCTTTGTGGATTCTGGGAGACCATCGGGGGTCTCGGGGTCCCTACTGAGTAGCTTATACTCACCCCTGCACGGGCTATGCCCACACTACGTTGTGTTGGTTGCAGACGATGGACAACACTGATCGTGGTTGAGGCTTGCATAGCAGGACGGTACCTGGAGGTGGACCACTGGGCAGGACGTACTCGGAGCGGACGGCTGGACCCGAGGAGCTGTGGAGGCTATCTGTACTCACCCTTCAGGTGGGAGTTTCAGTGGACGGCTCGAGGCTACGGCTTTACTTTCAGTTATTGTTTTCCCTTTCCAGATGTACTTTACTTTCAGTTTGGGTTTGTATTCTGGCCCACTTAATTTTCCACACTTACTGTTGTATGCAGTTTTTACTTAGTGTTTGATTCTTCCTGCTTGCTCTGTGCTCTTTGTTTACTTTACCAAGGCAATTACTTCCCTTTTTACCAAGAATTACACCTTGGTGCTAGTTGCTAGCCCCTGGCCTATGTAAGGCGGGCTTGGGGTAGTCACGGTACGGGCCCTGAGGACGGGTCGTGATAAGGGATGCTGAGAGACACCACCGAAGCCCTGATCTCCCAAATCCGTCCCTACTCAAAGACTTGAGCCCTGAATAAAGGGTCTCTCACCATATCTATGGAGTATAAGGAAAGATCTGTGAACCCTGCTGAGTACTCGACCACTGTCATGATGTTCTGCTATTTGTGAAGCAGCTCCTTGATGCACACATGTCGCAAGGTCGTGAGAAAAAACTCCTCTTGGAAAATCCAGTCGAATTCAACCCAAGTGACGGTATTCTCATTGTGGGTCTAGATGGTAAAAATTCACTTTGTCCCTACCGATCCATGTAGCAGGTTCATTTCCACGATGGCCATTTGGTCATGCGGTGTCATCACTAAGTGGAAGACCCACGTCACAGCCTCCAGTTAGTCATTAGCGACCTAAGGATCTATCACTTCCCTGAACCTAGGGGGTCTCTATCTCTGAAGATCATGTAAGGCACTAAGCCAAAGAACGTCCTCGACCTGACCACTGATAGTAGATGTTGACCATCAGGTGGTGGTAGCACTAATGAACCACCTGGTGCAGACATCTCTAGAAATGGTACCTGAACAAATGCCTCATCACTAGGCGGTCTATCCTTATGACCTCATATTGGGATCCAAGATAGTCATCCATGTCGAGGAATACTGAGATAGATCAATATCTACCACAGTTAGAATGTTATACCTGGTGAGATAACTCTTATTAAAAAAATGAGACACTTATGCAACCAATGTTTTCATGTATTGAGACGAAAATAGAAATCAAGTTCCTGGTGTATGGATACGTTGGCCTCCACACCAACACTAGACTCCCTGAATCTAAAAGTCAAGCTCGCAACAATTAACACTATTACCCCCAAACAAAACAACAGTCTCCCGATCTTTGATAGGGAACCAACCGCACTCTGATAACAGTTTGTCATGAACCATCCCCTAGGGCCTGTTCCATGACTACCCTAAGCCCGAATCCTGAAGGGTAGGGGATAGAAACTAGCACCCAAGGCATAAAACTGCAAGTGGGAGGCATTTTACTATGTAATTTTACACACACACACACCCTACCACATCCCAACACACTGGAAGGGAGAAAAAGTACCACTAGAACAAGGCTGAGTGCATGTAAGACTGAAAGTAAGTGGGAAAGAATACAAACCTGAAAAAGAACTAAAAACCAAAAGTACAAAAAGAAAACTTTGATTTACATCCACAGAAAAACCCCACCTGATCACGAGAGTAGTGAAGCTACTAGAAGCCAAATTAGTATGTCATGTTTGCCCGATCCTACTAGGCCCTGCTTGGTCCTATGCGACCAAGTCTACCATCGTAGTGTCCGCCAGTCATTTCTCCCTGAGCACCTCTGTCGAAACATCGGTCGTCTGCACCAGACACAACATGTGTGGGTGAATCCTGTGCACTGGTGAGTAACACAGTACTCAGTAGGGACCCCAAAACAAAAAGGAAAGGCCACAAAATAATTCCTCAAAGTAAAGCATGAAACACAAGATAAATCACACCAAGTATATTCTAGGGTAGTAAAGTATCATCATCAGTCACATCGTTGAACACCTTGACTGCTGGATAACTCCTCCTCTAACGAGTATAGTGGGCCAAACAAGTCATGAAGAACTACTTCCCACTAACCTTGGACTATTTAGGTATACCACCCCATCACATACCTTGGGCCTACAAAGTCACATAGAGGTGATTCCAACTATTCAGAACCAATTGAGCTACTCCTCATTGCGCACCATGGGCCTGCAAAGACATAGAGAAGTGGTTTCCACCAAATTCCTGCAAAGTAATAGAGAAGTGACTCTCATTAGACCAAAAGTCAGTAGTCTACAGGTCTAATCCAGTCACAGGGTTCTGTACATAGTGCACTTGGGAGATCTGCTCCTCAATCCCTTCATCACATTTCAAATTCCAAGAAACTCAACATAGAGATTCTCAAAAGACCCACCTTGTCGAGATTGTCCCAATACCGAAAATGGAACATTAATCAGATACGTGGTTTGAATGATATGAGCGTTTTAGTAACCAAGGGGACGATTGCGAGGAGGCCCAGTATGACCCAGTCAGATTGACCCGACCGACCCTGCCCGGGGGTCCAACATACCCCATTTCATTTAGATGGACTTAACCCAATTTGGTGCGGGTCGAGGTCGGTCTGCTCCGACCTGGCTAGTGGGCCATGCCTAATACACCTCACTAGACCTGGCCCAATTGGCTGAGGGTCCAGCCCTCCAGTTTCCTCGGTGACTCAGTCAAGTCTGGCCCGACCCAAATAGGGAATGGGTCTTGCCCTCTGGGTGTGGGTCCATCCCATTGGCATGGGTCCAGCCAGTCGACATAGGTTGAGTTTTCCATCGCGGTCTGGCCCTCGGGGCTCAGGTTCGGCCTGCTGGGGGATCAACCTGCCAGTTGGGGACCAACTGTGCTGTGCAGCCAGTGGTGCTGACCAACTAGGATGGAGCTTGGCCACTGCATCTGGCTTCTCCCCTAGCCCCGTAGACGTGGGGTCTTTCCACAAGCCACGGTTGGCAGACCACAGCTTCTCCAGCCATCCAGACGGCTTGGACTCGGGCCGTCCCTCTACACAGCTCCCCATCCGGAATCGCATCCTCCAGCGTGCCTCTGCGGATTACCGGTCAACAAAATCTTCCAGTGCAGGCTACCTCCTCCATACGGCTGTTGGGGCCCATCGCTGCTACCGCTGCCGACAGGGAATTTTGCGTACCAACAGATGTGCTCCGGTGGCCTCTAGGGAGCGCCCTCTTCACCAAGAGGATCCCAAACCTACATTGCCATCATTTCAAGGGTATGGACACCAAGAACATACATGAGGAGGTTCTGAGGTCTTATTCGTGTCGACTGGTGCCTCTGTGTTATAGGTTTAAAGATGGGGGAGGTTCGAGGAGTTTCTGTTCAATTATTCCATGCCATGATTTGGACCCCGAATAAAAATAACACTAATAATAAAACACCCTCATACATAACGCACAAATCATAGATCAACCTATTCATGGGTTGATCCATGTTCATCATTTTTAGAGAAGTATGATGAAGAACATGAAATCAAAAACCCCTACCTCCTATGACTTCTGATGATGTGACATTATTCCTCGAGGGATTAAGATGTTGGTGTCGCTTCCCGGATCCAATCTTCAAAAGGAATCGAATATGATGAAGTTCTGCCAGTGTTCATCATTATTTTCTAGGGTGGAAGTCCATCAGAGTTTCACTAGAGAATCCTCCAAATTCTTAATCCTTATTTCCCCAGCATGATGAACTATAAAAAGGAAAACATTGCAACATTTCCATTAATATGCGACGTCATGTCGTTACATTGTTTTATTTATGAAACCGTGTCACTGTTACGCGTCCTTAAAGAGTCGTTATGTTATAAGTTAAAAAGCCATTAATGAGCCTCATTAATGCGCATCGTCATTAACCCGTAGCTTCCCTACAGTGTCCCTGTCCGCCACTCTAATGTGAAAAAGAAAAGAAAATAATTCTTTTAAATTTGTCTATTATTTTCCCCCAAAATTCTAAAAAGTTACTTTTCCGATCCACCCTTGTTGGATGAAGTAAAGTCATTTTTAGGTGAATCCCAGCATTCTGAATTCAACGATGCCATTGGTTTTTTAATCTAACCACTGGTTCAAAAGATAGAAAATCCCATTTTTATGTTTACTGAATGTACCTTAAAAAAGTACAAAAACCCATTCTGGGCCCACTAGGCCTCAGAATCACGTGCTATTGAATTTCGTGGTCTTGAAATAATTATATATAAATAAAAAAATCACATAAATTATGATATGTTACATAAAAAATATTGTTTTTATCATATACGTTTCAAAATCAAAGAATTTATTTCTATAACTCTCATACCTAAAATGGGAATTATATAGAGTTTCAAGAAACTCTTTTAAGTATCATAGCCAATTCTATCCAATGTAAAATCACTTTCTCTACATGATAACTGTAGGTTTCAATAAACCTTGGTCGGGTACTTGAATTAAAATTATTGGATTCTCTAACCAACCTTTTCCTCTTCTAAATTTTACTTTAACCCACTTGTATTATCTACACAACACCAGTATCTGGGCATCATATCCCCGAATCATCTATCCTTAACACTTTGAGAATATTAAGTAATTTTTTCAAGAATTTATTAAAGTTATTGGAATATTTCCAATGATGATACTAGAATGATTTACATAACCATAAAAATCCTTAAGAAAACATTTATTGAATCATTATATACTTATCATAGTTATTTAGATTCACCTATTGAACAACTTCAGCAGTTTTTTACTCATAACATTTTACCATAGCACATAATTTTTTTTAATAATGATTATTAAGTTAATATAACAATCTAAGAATCTATTTACGTTAATATTCTCATTTTTTAGGATTGATCTAGAAAAATGTTATATGGTGATGATTACATTTATCTATAATAGAATCTTTTATCATATGAGTAACATGTTTTAAAAATATTTAATAAATACTTTTATTAAATGTACTCCCATTAAAATGATAACCACTTTTATATTCATCATATCCATTAATGGGACTATATCCATATTTCAATCAGAAATGAGTCTAATTTATAATTACTCTCACCACTTAGTTATTTAGATATTCCACAATGTCAATCATATAATATATGACTCTTGGATGCCTAAGAAGACAACTCTCTGTCCAATCCATCATATGGATAAACTCAACACAACTCCTCTAGTATCCTAAATATTTGGGTTTCCTAGCTAACTGTAACTCAAATATATTTTTGTGATTTAGTTACCTAACTCTTTAGGTTATCCATTTTCAGTAATTCATACATAAGATAATCCATGGGAACCCTGCTTTGGAAGATCCTACCTAGCCAAATGATCGAGGTATTAACATTTGTTTTCTTCGAAAAGAATATAACACTTAATATTTTTAATGTGAATTTAATATCACAATATTGTCTCATGTAGTCCCTTTAAAATTTTTCATGATTCAAATGATTTAGTTTTAGAATTCTTTTCCTTCTTCCAAATCATGTTCTAAAAATATAGATGTTTAACTCTTTACAAAACTCATTGCTTGCATTATTAACCCAAATTAAAAGACATTCATATTCATACATACCCAAATGCATGAAATTCATTAAATGCATGATAAAATTTCATATAAATTATTAGAATTATAAAAAATAAATAATACCAATAAGATTAATTCTAGAGCCACAAATATCCAACCACACATTTCTAGAAAAATCATAATCTTTCAGGCCAATGAGCAGTTTGAACCAAAGTCCCTCTGCCCATGGATAATTTACTAAATATTTATTTTAATTCCATAAAAATTCTAACAACTGAAATATATAAATAATAATTAATTACCTAACAAAATATCATAACTAAATTTAAGCAAAATTCAAGGTAGAAGAAAACTAAATCATTTATCATATCTAGCATGAAACTCCTTAGATGTGTATATAACAATTTAGAAGTAGTTTAACTACATAAACTAAAAAATACACATAATCATAATATAATAATTATATATTTGAATAAAAAGGGAATAAAATAAATAAATGAACAATTCATAAATTTAAGCATGAGATAAACTATTTATGAACAATTCATAAATAAATAATTTATAATTCAGAAATTCATTATGGGAAATACATAATGAAATAAACATAATAAATTTATATTTATTCAAAATATTAACTATTTAATATTATTAATTATGTTATATTTACTATAAATATATGATATTAATGAAGTATAAACATTTTATATTCCCAATATATTATGTAAACAATTTATATAATCTAAATATCATATATTTTACATTTATTTAAACTTTGATCAAATCAATTATCAAAACTATTTTTTATTTGATTTAAATTATTTCCTAAAATAATAACATTTAATTTTTAAAATTCAAATAAATAATTATTAATAATTAATAATTTTAAATACAAAAACTTTTATATTAGGACTTTTTTATAATTTATAAACACTTCATAAATTACACTTATAGTTTCCATATAAAAATTTCATATACAAATTATAAGTCATTCCATATAAGTGGAAAATTTATTTTAATATTTATAATTAATATTATATAATACTTATTTAATAAATGATTAATGAACATTTAATTAATAAATTATAAATAATTTTCAATTAATTAATTTATAAACACCTTTAGAAATTAAATAAATATCCCAATATACTATTTTAAATGATTCATAAACAATTTATAATCCATTTAAATCAATTCATAATTGATAATCCCATGTCTGGAAATCATATTCTGTGACAAGCCTCTGCATATGATTAATTTAAGATGCCTTATTATCATGGCTTATGATATAGTTCCAATGTAGCACAGTAACATTTGGGGCATGGGATGTCGCTATTTATGATATGTAGTATATCGTATTTACGTTATGATACCCTATTTAATAAACACAGAGTGGTACTATTATCCCTTACTATATCCCGATGTCATGCACCACGACAAACCAAAATTAAGGGATTTGTCCAGTGTCGCTGGCTATGATATCATGTATCATACGTTGTGACCTCAAAATTGATTACATTATCACAAAACATAATATCAACCCTGAAAATATTATTTAATGATAGAGATTATGATAAAAACATTTCTTAAGAAAAGCTATATTGAGACCTTTGTTAGAAAATTTTACATGCATTATGATTGCCTATTTTTTTTATTTTAATCATGATTTTGTGAATCAAATAACATGGTAAAGCTCTGATACAACTAATACATTTCTATGGATCGATTAATATCAAGGTAGTATAAGTAATTAGAAACCTAATGAACTAATATCATTGAACACATTTTCATGAAAGGTCAAATTGATTATGCTTTTAAAGGGTATATATATTGTAGGGTTGACCCTAGGTCGTCTCTCAAGCAGTGTTGATTGGTTTAGAGTGTGTATTTCTAATAAAAAGAACTAAAAGAGGGGTGGTTTGAAAAACAATTTTAAAAATAGAATAACTTAATTTAAAGGGATTAATAGTTGAAAAATAAGTGGATTCTAAAAAATATATGATATGTATGTGATCATTTCTAAGTTACTACTCCACTTGAAATGTTCCTTGTTTTTAGTTGATTATTAGGTTTTGGTGTAGTCCTCTGATTGAGGTCTATCCAAGATCATGGGTACCCACAACCCATAAAATGATGAAAATAGGACTAAACCTTGATATAACAATCATATTTTCATGTTATAGCCCCTTAGTACGAATTAAGGTTTTCCAAGGAACACTGGAATCTCACATTTTTGGGAAATAATAGGGGTATTATGTTGTCCAATAAAAACAACACAAGTCGCATACTTAAAATTGCACATCAATCAGTTATGAATTAAAATGTGTTCCAATTAAATGCATCAAAAAAATTAAGATACATATAAAAGAACAATTATAACCCACAATATACACCAAAATAGTAGATTTTTTTTTCCAAAACTACCTCTTGAAGTGTTTAGCTCCCTCAAAATGATCACCCATCACTTAGCCGACCATCGAGAGGAGGAGGATGCTCAAGTGGAACTCCTTCTTCATTATTGACCCACATATGAGGACAGGGGCCTCTAAAACTTCTAGGATGAGGAGGAGGCTCCTCCAGGACTCCAAAATGGAAAATATAGGCCTCTGGTTTGTACTAGAAAATGAGGAGTCCCAGGTTCCTTTTTATAGGAAATGTGGAAGGTATTTTTGGGCACACATATTTCTTAAAACCATTTTTCTCATTGGTTTTTGTGGATAAACAGCCTTATCGTGCTTTGAATAAAAATAAAAAGTCATTTCCCCAACTTTTTACTCTATTAACTTAATATTTGGATTCATTTGGATACATAGATATTGAGATATGGATAGACCATAGCACACCACTTCCGACTTTGTGCAAATTTAGTGTGATGGATAGATCAGGTCAGTTGGGCCACTTAATGGAAATATTGGGCTTAGGTTCCTTCTTCTGAAAAGTATCCCAGTAAATTTTGGACCACGTAAAAAAATTTCATCTCATTTTTATTCAACTTTTAGTATAATTTTATGGTTCAGTCCATTGGTATTATTTGATCGTATGTAGTTTTGGCCCATTTTTCTTGGACATCATCATGGGCTCTCTAAATCACCTCCACCAACAATGTAATTATAAAAAAAAGTAACATTTTCTTATTTAATAGTGATAAAACCAAAATAATTGAATCAAACATGAAGTGAAATTTGTTATTTTTTTAATTTTCAATACAAAATTAGTTTTTCATAGTGGTTTACAGGTGAATATGAAATAGTGAATTGCGGTGTGATCACACCCCCACACCTAAACATTTTTACTCATGGGAGAAGTCATATTTTCAGAAATTATTCATGTAGATATTTCTATCTTCATAAATATTTAGCATTAAATTAAAATTTAATTCTTGATATAAATGTGATATAAGAAAAAATAACATCTAGGAGTTATTATGAGTGATCACGGAAAAATATGTCTAAAAAATTTTATCAGAACAAAATTCCAAGAGATAAATGATACCTATCAAAGAAAATAATTCAAAAGTTATTTCTGTCATTAATTATCTATGTTTTTGTATGAAAACTATTTCATGCTATTATTTCCACTTTCTGTGGAATAAATATACTTTATTTCTAAAATTTTCTACTTACATGATCTTTTCCACCGAAAATTCCCTATATCCTTTGCAATCAAATTTCAAGACCCCCTCACTTATGCATTCCTAAAATTCAAACCTTAAGATCCCCACCTAGATATCCCCATATATTTTAAATTTCATCACTCCCCCAATTTTTTTTCTCGAAATTTGTACTTGGAATAATTCTCACACTCTTCTATTAACCCATGTTTTATCTCTACATGACACTAATTGTAATAGTTATAACAAGATAAAAAGTCAAGGAAGGGTGGTTTTGGACCTGGCAAAGACACAACCCATTTTTTGTTTTTTAGGTTTATATAATAGTCAGATAATAAGCACACATGCATAGGTCAATCTGGTACAATAATGAAACAGATCAGATAAGGAATGAATATATGGAAAAATAATTTTGGAATGTATTGAAAAATAAAGATATATTATATCTACCTTCTATTAAGAAAGAAATGTTTACACTTCATTGTTGGGTGAAAAGATGTGTGGAGAACTTAAGTGACACAAATTTCCCTTAAACTATTCACCCAAAGGGTACCATTCTTCTCAAAGATTTCAAAATGTTACAAAAAATTATATCGTCGACAAGGAACCAAATATTAACAGAAAGTCACACCACATTATAGAATTCTTTCAGAAATTCGTATTTCACCAGATTTTTTTTGAATGTTAAAACAACATGAAATAGAAAAATTTATCATGAATTTTCAATAACTTATATAATTAAATGGGAATCATTTTCCATGAGAAAGTGGTCATAAAAAAATAACATTATGGAACAAAAGTTAGTGTAAAGTGGGGAAGTAAGTTACAATACATTCCAATAAGCCAAAAAGATAAAAAGATGAAAGATGATGAAAATTCCTAACTAACCCTAGAATATACCCATCCCCCACACCTAGCGTGAACAATGTACTCACCTAATAAAATAGAATGTGGGAAGGAAGGATAAAACCTGGTGGGTTTCATTGGTAGTTTTCTTCTTGAACATGGAGTTCCTCCATACAGGACTCCGAAATGGCTTCGTGGAAGTGCTTTAACCGTTTCCCCTTAACAGTGATGGTTTTCTGGGTTTCTTGATTTTGAACTTGATCAACACCAAATGGAGAGACATTAGTAAAAGTTTATGGTCCAAACCAGTGGGAATGAAGAATACATAGAGTCAACTTCAACCTTTCATTATAGAGTAGGACCTTCTGCCCAATGTGGAATTGGCGATGAAGGATGAGACCATCATGGGAATACTTGGTTTGCTCCTTATAAATCCATGAGTTCTCATATGAGTCTCTTCTCATTTCCTCTAGATCTTGAATCTAAAACTTCTTTTCATCACCTGAACCAGAAATATTAGAATTTCATTGTTCGAAAGCCCAGTAGGCCCATTGCTCAATCTCAATAGGGAGGTGACAATTCATTCCAAACAGAATCCTATTGGGTGACATTCTAATAGGAGTTTTGAACGCAGTACAATAGGCCCATAATGAATCATCAATTCTAATACTCTAATATTTTCTATTGGGTTGAACTATTTTTCAATAATTTTTTAACCACTCTTTTCAACACATAAACTTGTCCATTCAATTATGGGTGATAAGAAGATGACACTCGATGTACGACCCTATAATGACACAAAAGTGATTTCATTCTTTGGTTATAGAAATAAGAACTTTGGTTATTAGTGATGAACCTAAGTAATCCAAATCTACAGATGATTTCAGTTTTCAACTATTCTACAAATGCCTTAGTGTCATCAGTCCTTATAGCTCGTGCCTCTGCCCATTTTGAAACATAATCCACTTCCAAAAGAACATAAAGGTTCCCAAATGAATTGGGGAATGGTCCCACAAATCCAATTCCCCAAACATTGAAAATTGCATGGAAGATAAATTGTTTTTTTGGAATTTAATTTTTTAGTTACATTCCCTATTATTTGGAAGTGATCACTACATGTGCGTAAACCATAAGGGTCATCCCAAATGTACCAACTAGAATCAAGTTTATAAGGTTGGACTAGTTTTTGTTAAAATATACAGTAATGCAAGATGCTACCAAATAATTTAAAATTTCATCATACCAAGGAATAACATCTTTCAATCGGTTCAATTGACCATCTATAAACATATCATTTATGGGAATATAGGGGGAAGAGTCAATGTATGGGGATGAGTGGATCCTACTAATATGGCTAGAAACTACCTTATATGCTCCTTTTTACCTCTATTTCTAAATTGAATTTCTGAAGGAGGAGCATCTAGAGAATGAGATGTGGGTTGGATTCCAATTTCTTAAGGAAATACCAGAGGGATGCATGGTCTGAGAACATAATGAATTTGGGGCCTAAAAGTTATGGCCTAAATTTATTCATGGACAATATAATTGAAAGGAATTATTTTTATGTTGTGGTGTAGTTTTCTTGGTTAGGTTCTAAAGTACATGAGATATAGGCAATGACTTGTGGAGCTCGGTCAACCCTTTGTGATAAGACTTCCCCAAATACATAGTTATAGGCTTCACACATGCACTCAAATGGTAAATCCCACTAAGGTGGTTGGATTATTTGTGGTGATGTGAGAATCCATTTTAAATTATTAAAAGTACACTCACATTCTTTATCAAAATCAAATTCCTATTCTTTTTAGAGAAATCGGGAGTGGGGGAGTGAAAATTTACTAGAGTCACAAATGAAATGATGGTAAAATCCCACATGACCTAAGAAAGACCACACATCACATAAATTTTGGGGGAATGGTAGGGAAAAAAATCAAATCCTCTTTTTATTTATCTACTTGTATACCATCCCCAAAAATGGACATGTCCCAATACTATACCTTGGCGTACCATGAAATGACATTTATTATAATTTAATTGTAGATTCTTTTCAATATAGTGATATAGGACTGAACCAAGACTACTTAAACATTCATAGAATGAGAATTCCGAAATAGTGAAATAATATATTAATACTTACATGAAATTCTCTAGGTAATCTGAAAAAAATACTAACCATGCATCACTGGAAAGTACCTAGAGCATTGAACATACCACATGACATCGTTCTATATGAAAATATGCCAAAGGGGAAAGTGAAGGTTGTATTTTCTAGATCCTCAGGGGAAATATGGATCTAAATATATCCAGAATACCCATCAAGGAAAAAATAAAGGGACTTCCCTTCTAGCCTCTCAAGCTTTTGGTCAATGGATGGCAATGGGAAATGGTCCTTCCTAGTGTGTTGGTTTAATTGATGATAGTCTATACATACATGCCAACTATTCTGAACATGAGTTAGAACCAATTGACTATTTTCATTTTTTATTACTGTTAGATTATATTTTTAGGAAATACTTGGATTGGACTGACCCATTGGCTGTAAGAGATGGGGTAAATGGTTCTAGTAGCCAAATATTTTGTTACCTCCCTTTTAACTACATCTAGGAGGTTTAGGGTTAGTTGACATTATGACTACCTCACTAGTTTAACCTAATTGTATAACAATATATGATGTATATAAATTTATGGGATAATTATTTGAATGTTAGCAAGTTTCCATCCCAAATCTTTTTTATATTCCCTCAAAAGTTCAGGAAATCACAATTCATGCTCATGAGGGAGTGAACTAGCAATGATAATCGATAGCTTGTTTCCATTCTCAAGATATAAATATTTTAATTATTGAGGCAGTTTTTTTTGTTCCAATTTAGGTGGATTTTGGATTGATGGGAGTGTGTATGAAAGTGAGAGGGCACTAATCGCATCTAACTACCTAATGGTATCATCCTCAGATGAGGAATGAGCTTTTACAGGCATAAAAGTATCATTGATGGTCATTTGATCCTCAGTGTTCAAGAAATCATAATTTAACAAAAATGCCTAAATATTTTCTAGACCACCACAAAATTCTATACATGATTCATTTCCAAACATTTAAATCAATTCTGAAAACTCAGAAAGTGGATCAGGGGAAAGAAAAGACATTTTTCAGGGTATGGGAGTACATCAATTGAATTAACACATAGTGATAGAGCGAGGAATTTTATTATGTGGGTTACTTTATGGCATCCAGGATGTTGAAGTGGACAATGTCACCATCAAGCTCCATAAATAATGTACCATTACAGACATTAATTATGGTTTTGGAAGTTTTCAAGATGGTCTCCCTAATATAATGGGGGAATCTCCATTCATCTTATCATCTTCCATTTTAAGCACATAAAAATCAACAGGAAAAATAAAATTTTGTACCCTCACAAGAACATCCTCTAAAACACCAGTGGGGTATGCGGTACTTTCATTTACAAGTTGAAAAAAAATTATTTTTAGATTTAGTTCTCCGACCTGCAATATTGAGTAAATGGAGTGATTAATTACATTTATAGAGGTTCCCAAATCAATCATAACATTGGAAAAGGAATACTAATCTATGGTGCATGAAATTTAAAATATTACAGGATCATTGCATTTGGTGGGAAGTTATGGATCTATCAATTCTAAGACATTCCTCATTAATCTTACCTTCTCATCACCTTGAAGTCTCCTTCAGTGTGTATATATATCCTTCAAAAACATAACATATCATTTAATTTTCTTCATGGTACCAATAAAGGGGATGTTAACCTACACTTTTTTGAAATTTTGCAATATTTTCTTTTCAAGTTAGGTTTCATTGTGTTTTCTTGGTTGGATGGACCTTTGGGGAAATGGAAGATGAATGGTTGTGATAGGTGAATCATCAATGAAGACTCTCTTTCCTTTGGTAAGGCTTATCTCATGACAAGGTTTTCCTTCATTTGGACCATTTACAGTGGTTGGAATGGTGGTTTCCTCAGGAGGGGATGAATCTATTGGAGGGTTCATTTGGATTTTAAGCTGATTTCCACTCCTAAGGGTTATGACACTAACATTTCCCTTATCCCTATGGTTAACTACTGGTTAAGAGGGTATTTTACTCGACCTATGACTTTGAATTTCTCCCACAGAGTTATCTAGTTGGCCTAATTGTGTTTTTAGGTCTTGTAGGGATTCTTGGGTGGTTTATTGGAATTATAGATTGTTGGTAACCATTTGTTTCATCATATCATCTAGGTTAGGATTGGGTTTTGGAGGGGGTGGATGGGAAGAACTTTTTAGTGATTGGGTATTTTTAGGTGGTGGTGGTGGATGAATACTCTATGACGGTTGGTTCTATTTTTTTTGAGGTTGGTTTTCATACCCCCTTTCCTATAATATTGTTTTTCATTCCACCTAGGGTTGGATGGATAGTATGGTTCTTTACTAAAGGGTTGGTTATAGGGGCGGCCAAGAAATATTTCCTCACAAATCTCAGAAGTTTCTCTTAGTTGAGGGCATTGGTCAAAATAATGGGTGTTAGAATATCATATTCCATATTGGATGAGAGGATGAGGTTAGGATTTTACTTGGGAAAGAGCATTTTTTCAAATAAGGGTACTTACCTTTTCGAATGTTGGGTCCACCTTCTTCTCAAATTCAGTAATTTCCACCTCATGGACACCTCAAATGGGTATACTAGGCCTTGAACTGAATTGTTGAGTTTTTTTCCATGTTCTCAATTAGGGTTCTTGTAGAAATTGGGGTTTTATCAACTAGTTCACCACCTACAGTAGCATCAATCATATTTTGAACAATATGAATTAAACCTTAATAAAAATACTAAATTAAAAGTTGATCACTTATTTGGTGTTGTGGACAGCTTGAACATAACCTCTTAAACATATTCCAATATTCATGAAGTTTTTACCATTGTGATTGTATTATTCCACATATTTCATTCCTTATTATTTTGGTTCTAGAGGCTAGGAAGTATTGTTTAAGAAAGATGTGTTTCATGTTTGCACAACCTCTAATTGGGGAATTAACATAATGTGACCAATATTTCAGAATATCTTCTACTGAAAATGGTAATTACATAATTTTAACTTATTCTTCATCCACATTATCAGTTTTAAATGTTGAAAACATAATATGAAATTCTTTTAAGTGATTATGTAGATCTTCTTCAGCAAGTCCATGAAATATTGGAAATAAGTGAATTAGACCAGATTTTCATTCAAAATCGGGTGCCTCACCTTATATTTGAATATATGTGGGTTGGATATCAAAATCAGGTGAGGTTTCTTCTTTTAGTGTTAAATTGTTTCCAACCATGTTACACTAATTAATTTTAAATTCTAATTTGGTTTCAGAGGAAGAGGTTTTAAGAAAAGTCTCAAGTGGTCATGTGTCCCCCTTCAAAGGGTTGTCCTATGCATATTGGTGTCACTGGCGTAGGATCCTCTCTAGTTCAAGTTTGAAAGGTGGTAAGTCTACTAAATTAGAAAACACCATTAATAGAACCTACCCAAGAAATAAATCAGAAAACAAAAATATTTGCAATGGTATAAGATAAACAAATAAATATTCACAAAATTTACTAAAATCTTACAAAAAATACGCACTAAAAACCAAATCACTCCACGAAAAAGTGGCCAAAATTTGACCACATTGCCATGAAAAATATAATTTATTATGATTTTCAAGGGTATATATAGTATATGGAAGACCCTAGGTCATCACTTATAGAGTGTTGATATGTTTAGAGTGTGTATTTTTAATAAAAATGACTAAAAGAGGGGGTAGTTTTGAAAACAATTTTAAAAAAAGAATAACTTAATTTAAAGAGATTAATAGTTGAAAAACAAGTGGATTCTGAAAAATATATGTCAAGCATGTAATCATTGATAAGTTACTACACCACTTTAAAAGTTACTTGTTCTCAGTTGATTAATAGGTTTTAGTGTAGTCCTTTGATTGAGGGTTAAGCAAGATCTTGGGTACCCACAAACCCTAAAATGATGCAAATAGGACTAAACCTTAACATAGAAATTATATAGTCAAGTTATACCCCCTTATCATGAATTATGGTTTTCCAAGGAACACTAAAATCTTAAATTTTTGGGAATAAATAGGAGTATTATGTTGTCAAAGCAGAACAACACAAGTCCCACACTTAAAATTGCACATCGATTGGTTATTAAATAAAAGGTTTTTCAATTAAATGCATAAAAAAATTAAGATACATATAAAAGAACAATTAAAAACCAAAATATACACAAAACCAGTATAGAATTATGTGATGGAACTCCCTATTCAAGTGTGTATCTCCCTTACAATGATCACCCACTGTTTAGCCCGCTATCAAGAGGAGGAAGCCCGGGTGGAACTCCTTCTTCATTATTGACCCTCTATGACGAGAGGTGCCTCCAGAACCTATAGGATGAGGAGGAGAATCCTCTAGGACTCCAAAATAATAGATCTTTGCCTCTGGTTTAAACTTTCAAATGAGGATCCCAAGGTTTCGTTTTATAGGAAAAGTGGAAGGTGGTTTTGAGTACACAGATTTGTTAAAACCACTTTTCCCATTATTTTTAGTGGATAGACAGACTTATATTACTTTGGTTAAAACTATAGAGTCTTTTTCCAATCTCTTTAATATATACATAGAAAGTTTGGATTCATTTAGACAAATACATCTTGAGATATGGAAAGATCATAACACACCACTTTTTACTTCATAAAAATTCGGTGTGCTGGACAGATCAAGTAAGTTGGGCCACTTAATGGTCTAATTGGGATTAATTTCTTTAATATGGAATGTATACTAGTAATTTTTTGAACATATTACATAATTTAAGACCATTTGGATTCACATTTTAGTATCAGTGTGGAGTTTATTCCACTGTTGTGCTTGGATCCTACGTAGTTTTGGCCCATTTTTATTGGACATCATCATGGGCCCTCCAAATCAACTCCACCTACAAAGTAATTATCAAAATAAGTAAACTTTTAATTTTTAATAGTGATAAACACAAAATAATTTAATCAAAAATGATGTTCAATTTGTTATTATTTTTATAATTTTCAATAGAAAACTAGTTTAGCATAGCGGTGTAAGGGTGAAAAATGAAATAGTGAATCCCGATATGATCAACCATTAATGAAACCTAAACACAAGTATATATAAAAAGATGAACTATGGTGATGTGAACTATACAATGATGGGTTACTGCATCTCTTTCAGAAATATGATCTTAAAGAAGATAACTAGGAGTTATCCAAAGTACCCTCCATCTACAGTGTATCCATGGGATGATGTGAGTAACCCATAATGTGGGTGGGATTATCTTTCACTCCATGTAATTATAGTTAATCTCATAATAAATTAGGGAAAATAAGATAGATTTTAAGATAGGGAGAATTGGATGGATGTAAGGAAGGATTGAACCACACCAGCTCAACGTTGTTCGATTCCTTATATATCTATTAGGATGATCCCATGTATTAACATTAAATTCATAATGTATGATCCAATTTTTCATATAACCATGTATTCATTAAATTAATGAAATGACCCCCATGTTTTTCAATTTATGAAATTCTTATATTAATGATAACCCAACATGGATGATTCTTGAAAGACAACAATTATCAATTTGTTTCCAATTAATCCTAGGATGTAAGTGTATATCATACCATATGAATATAATTATAACAATCCATACAATATTTACCAATTTTTTAATACAATTATATAAGTTAGTGGCATGAAATTTATATTTCATTCCTTACAATATACCCATATCATCACATATGGCAGGCCAAATGCATTACATGCATACTGGTTTTAGGGAAATATCCTTAAATAACATCATATGAAACATCTCTTGAAACTAAATTCAAAACTGCTTTTGGATATTAAAAAAATATTTTATGTAAAATATATCATAAATTTTCATTAAATGTTACAAAATATGTAACAAATTATGAAAAGCTATAAAAAAATTATTCTGAATATCCTCCAAAAACACTTTTTTGGTAGCTCTCAATGTTTTATAAACATGATCCTCAATCACATGAGCAAAAAGTGTGAAACCATGGGCGTTTATAGTAATGCAACTAATTATGAATTTTCAAATTCATAAAATTTATCAATTACAGTCCAATAGAAAAAGAATCATTTCTACTCAAGATATATAGGGAGCATTAATTGATCTCTATCGAAAACATGTATCTCTATATCTATGTCTACCAGTTGCATCACATGCTAGTATGCATAATAATATAATCCCTTAATCTAAGATATCGAGTGACCCATGCCCATGAATTATGGTAATCCTATATAAACCAATCACATCTTCTCAATTCTCTATGTATAGACCAATCAGTTTGATGAATACAACACATATAATTCATATTAGTGGATGATAAGATCTCTTATCCTTTATCCAAATAGTTAAGAACATCATATGTACTATCTTGTTATGGATTTACACTTCCTTAGTGTATCTTAATTCAGGGCCTAGATTTCATACTCACCATATGAGTGGAAAAATCTCATCTTGGTTGAGATCCAAATGATGGCATGGTGATCAACATATCTAACCACCCATTATTAGATAATCCTCAAGGGTTGTGTAATAATTGTATCAATGTATGAATGTTCTCATTATAGGTATCTCACCAACCTCATGTATGATTATTTTATATGAAAATTTACCCTCTGATACCAAATAAATAGTTAAAAACACTCTATATGGTATATACTTGGGGTCATCTACTAAAAAACTTATTTTGTGCCTCATGAGCATATTTTATATCCTGATATGTAATCTTATGCACAATAACATCAAAAAATTGTCAAAAAATATAATAATATATAACAAACATCATTTATGGATAAATTAACTTTTATTGGTTAATTATCATTTCACTTCATGAAATATGTGCAACCAATATGAATGGAAAATAACATATAGTCTTCCTTTTATATAACATGATGCATTTTTTATTGTTAAACTCTTTTACTAATAATTAACAAAAACATACATATGTTCCAACGTAACCATATAAAGTATGATAAAATGATAGAACAACCTTATTTTTATACACTTTTTAGTTATTGATAATTTCATTATATCTCTATGTAATTCCTACCACATATCCACTAAGTCGAAAGACCTATTTCTTACCTTAATTTTAAAAATCACAATTCAATATTTAAATTTATCTATTTATATATAGTTTAAATTTCCATATTTATTAATATTTTTTAGGAATGTAATAAATTTTACCAAAATCAGAAATCCAATCCTATTGGATGGACCTATACAATGTCTATCACATAGAAGGATTATAAAGTCCATCAGATAGTGTTCAATAAATTCTATCAGATAGATTCCATTAGAAGGAGTTTTATAAAGTTCATCAAACAGAATTCATAAAATGGATACATAAACAGTTTACCAAATGAAGTTTTGTTAATCTCATTAGAAAAATACATACAAATAATAATGAAAAAGGACCTATCATTTCTACCAGATAGAGATCATCTATGAATTGTAATGGTGTTATACAGTTTTGATACTCTAAAAAATGAAGAAGGTGTGTCTGATGATGATAAAACTAATATTGAGAAGTGTATAATCCAACCATTGGAATCTCATATACAAATATGAACAAAAACTCAAGGATAAGAATAATTTTAACATCTTGCGATAAAAATTTTCTGTTGATGTTACAAAAAATATTATTTCCAAGTGCGATTAAATTATAAAATTTATATAGTTTAGTTAAAGAATAAATTTAGGAGGATTTCATTTTAAATGTTTTAAGGGTTGTCTATTGTAATAATTCTATTTCTAATCATGTGATGGAGGGATCTTGGGGATTGAGTGACAGAAGTTTTTTCGATTAGTTTGATCGAGAGATCCTAGGGATATAGAGAGATATATTTGTTTGAACAGGTGGATCAGGGGATTATAAGGCGTGGAAGGCATAACTTTTTATAGGTTTTTAATTAGGGATACCTATAGTTAGGTATATAGACATACATATCACTTTAAGTGAAATTGAACACCTTTCTTTGTAATGTTTCCATAAGTATTTGTTATGTTCTTTATAAACGATTATTATTCCTTATTTAAATTGTTTCTACAAGTTTCCTATTTTCACAATAAAAAATTTAATAATGTTTATATTGTGTAATATAAACCTATTCTTTACTCTAATGTTATAAGTTATATTGGAACAACTCTTTGTCTAATTAACTTTCTTATGATTAAGGTGTTGGAAAATCGTATGCTTAAATTTTTATAAATTCTAATTCACACCTGCTTATAGTGCCTTGAATACTCTTACATTGTTTCATCTAGTATCAGATCATGTATATATATTTATATTGATTACACTAACTATGTCTTTAGAGAATATTATTTTTTCTTTGTGATGACAAGTTTGTTTTATGAAACATTAGAGAATCTCAATCCCAGCAAACCACTAATTTTTTATAGTGTTGACTATGAATATTGGAATGACAGAATGAAGACATTTGTTTTTAAAATGAGTGTTTATAAATTTTTCATATTGAAAAGATATTATAAAATTCATGATAAGGAAATTACAACTTTTATAGAGTGGAAATGTATGAATATCAGTTGAACTATAGTGTTTTGAAATACTTTTTTATGTTCTATAATAGGGAATATCTATATTTATATTTTTTTTTGTGAAATATATAAAAATATTTCTAAAAATATTGAAGTTACACATATTATAACCTTGAATGTTTGTAAACTAGAATAACTATGTTGTGTGCTGAATATACTTCTTTTGATTTCTTACTTGGTGAATCTATTATTTAAATTAGTCAAAGATTCATGACCATTGTAAATATATTATAATCTCATGGAGAGAAATAACTGACTATTAATAAATTTATAGAAAATATTATTGAATATTATGAAAAAGTAATTGGAATCCAAGAGAAAAAAATTAATAATACTAATCATATAAAAAATATGAATCTAGATGATATTATTGGAACTATCATGTAGTATGAGTGTAGATTTTAAAAAGATTCCAAGAAGGAAAATAAAATGAGCGGTTTTTATTTTTCTTTTATAAATGGAATGTCCAAAATAAAGAAAAATATGTCTAGTGAAAATGTTTTAAAATATAATAAATCTAAGAAGAAATTAGAAGATGAATTAGATTATAGTTCTTTATAAGAAAATGGAAATAGACTAAATTTTCTAGAAAAAATAATGAATAGGATTCCAAGGATAAAATATTTTTATTATAAGTATAAGAAGAATAAAAAAGTTAGAAATGAAAACAAGGATACTTCTAAGATGATTTGTTATTAATGGAAAAAACTAGGGCATCTCAGTCCATATTTTATAAGGATGAAGATAAAATTAAAAGTTTTGAAGAAATATTATAAGACCAAAGGAAATAAAATCATGATAGATATAGACACATGGAGCATTAGTTGTGGATAATATTCTATAAAAAGTTATTCATAATGAAGAAGATCACAGGAATCTCAAGGCAAAATCTTCTATGGAATTTAGAAATTTTAAAATAATCATCAAATGGGTGAATCGGACTAAAGTGGGTATTAAATTGTTTTATGAGTATATATCTGGGATAAAAAGTGAAACTTAACCCATTTTAAAGTTTTCTGATAGCATCAGTAATGATGTAAGATATTCTTTGATAGCTGATAATGATCTCAAGTCCCTTGTAATTCAAAAAGTCTCATAACTCTCTCAATAAAATAATATATTGGATTTTCTAGAATAATGTTGGGAAAATATTTATTTTAAATAAGAAAATACAAAAAAAAACAAAAAAAAACATATTTAGAAGATGAATACAATCATCACGAAATTATCTAAGAATATTTTTAATAAACTCTTGAATATTTTTAATAATAAAACCTTTAAATTTTTTTGGATGAATTTTAATACATTAATATATCTTTATTAATGAATTTTATATTTTATTAAATTCATAATTACACCTTATAATTGTTTTAAGGAATTTTTTTCTAACATTTCGAGAAACTCTTACTACATAAATACCTATTTACTTTTAATTTTTTTAATCACAAAGGGGGAGAAATTAGAGAACCTAAAAGTTATATAAGTGAGGGGGAGTATGTTTTTAAATTTTTTACTTTGAATTTTATTTACCATTAAATGGAGTTTTACAAATTCCATCGAACATACTTCATTATGTGGTGACATACAAATTTTATCAAGTAAAGTTTCACTAAGACTATTCGGTGAAGGCATAAAAATTATACCGGAGAAAGATATATCATTTCAACTATAATAAACTCTTATAATAATTTTAATAGTGTCATATCTAATGACTATCAAATAAGGTGTATATACGCTAAAAAATGAATAAGGTGTGTCTGATTTCATTGAAACCGATTGTGATAAGTTTAAGATCTTATTGTTTGAATATTGTCTATAAATAAAACTACAACCTCAATAAGAAGTATCATATGAAAAACATAGGATATATTGTGGTTGTTTAAGTTTTTCAATATCATTTTACTGAGTGCACTTCGATTCTAAACTTTAGAGAGTTTCCTTAAAAAATAAATTTGTGAGTATTTCATTATAAATGATTTAAGGTTTTCCTGATGTAATCATTGTTCTTATGATAGTCTAATTGAGGTCTCTTGGGGATATAGATTGAAAAGTTTGTTCGATATATTTGATCGAGGGACCCTATGGGTAGGGGGAGAGATAATTTTACAATCAAGTTGATTGAGGGTTTACAAAGTGTGGAAGACTAACTTTTCAATAGGTTTGTAATTAGAGATACCTAAAATTGGGTTTTCAAACTTTTGTATCTATTTAGGCGAAATTGAAGACCTTTCTTTTTAAAGTTTCTATATGTTTTTGTTATTCTCTTTATAAAATTTTCTTATATTATTTTTAAATTGTTTCTACAAGTTTTTTATTTATGCTGTGAAAATTTAAATAATGTTTATATTATGTAATATAAACTAGTTTTTTATTATAATGTCATAAAGTATATCAAAACAAATCATTCTACAAAAAACCCATTTATAAACAAGGTTTTGGGGAATCATATGTTTAAATTTTTATAAACTATAATTCAACCACCCCTGTTGAAGTACTTTGAGTGCTCTTACGATCTCAAAATATCTATACGACCACCTGACAAAACCCTACAACAAAACTTTTTAGTGAGTGACATATTTTGAGAAATAAGGTTTAAATAATAATGAGACCTAGGAATCATATTCTTAATGTTTAAATATTTGAATAGGTATTCAAACATATTTACTACACAACATCAAGTGTTATGATTCTAATAACTTTTTTTCCTAATTAAACACTTTCTATGTTAATAATAATCATCATTATTAGAACCTTTCTATAAAACTTTTTCCTTGAGATCATGTTGGTAACTTATGTAACTATTTATATTATTTATTTTACAACACATCATAATATCTTTTATGATATAAAGTGACACTTACTTCATTATGGAAAATAAATGTAAATATTTACATTTATCTTTACCGATATAACCTAAACTCTATTAGTATATTAATCAAAATTTATTTTTAATTTTCAATGGTATAATATTTTAGTTGTTAAATTTTAACCTTTTAGACTAAATATAATCCCAATAACCTCGTAGAAACTATATTATTTTTAGAATATCATGTTAATTTGTGAAAATGATTTTGTGTGTAAGTAATAACACTTATTTAATTTAGTGTAAATATATAACAAATAAACGATTTTATCCATATCTTATATTGTATTCTATGTGTTTGGATCATTATTCTGAAAAGAAGAATTTATTATTTAAAACATTCCTCTAATTTTGGTTGGATCAAATCCCTCATATTTTAATAAACATCTTAGATAAAATCTTTTATCCTTAAAAAAATTCTCCATTATTTGCCTTTCCGGTATATTACATAATATTATAAATTGTAAACCATGTGTATTGAAACCATAATCTCGTATTATTTAAAATTACTCAATATTTACAAACAAATTCTTTTATCATATAGAGAAATAAGATGAAAATACATATCCTTTTCGAATTCCTTTAATATTTATAATTTACTTTTCATTCATTCCATGATTCAGAAACCCTTTTATTTATAAATTGAATACAAAATATTAGCTCTATCAATTATTTCCCTATCTTTAAAATCCTGTATATTTACAACATTTTTATAACATACATTTAGATTCATATACACAAAAAAAATCTAAAAATTTATTTTCATAACACCAATACCTGACATGGAAATTCTATGGAGTTAATTAATCTCTTCAAGGTATTACAACTAACCCCATAATATAGAAATAATGTACATCATTCTTGACACTATCCCCTGTATTTAGTTGAATATGTTAAAAATTGGTCAAATCCTATATTTTTTTTCTTATGGATAAAATTTTACACTTATAATTTCAAAATAGTACAGGAGTTTATAAATCACATACCATGTTTATCTATTATTAACAATTTAAGAAAATATGGTAAGATTTTATCAAACTCACTCACCTTTCTAGAATATTTCAAACTGAATACATAGCTAGAACACGATTTAAATGAAACTTTTAGTATCTTCAAGTAAAAAAATTTCCCAATCATATTGAGTGTAGGAGTGGATACTAAGGTACCATTAGTTAAATTACATCTAATTACATTGAAACCATAATTGAATTCATCTATGAATCACACAATAATATTGATCCATTTGTTGAATAAATTCAGAAGTTAATTAATTAGGAAGGGATTGATCTAACATAAAGGTGTATCCTTTCCCACTTAAAGGCAATTCTTATGTTTTTCATCAATATACGAAGTTTATTAAATCCATCTTTATCTCTTCATATATCAATCTAAAATAAATTTTTGATTATAATGATGAAATTTATCTATAATATATTCTTTTATTATATGAGTATCATGTTCTGTAAACATTTAATATGAGATTTTATTAAATGTTCACCCACTAAAATGATGTTTCATTTTAAAAAAATCATGTCCATTAGTGGTATAAGATCCATATTTAATCATGAGGGTAAGAATGTAAATAAGTGATGACTATATATGGTATGTAATCAAG
Source organism: Viscum album (assembly GCA_963277665.1). NCBI lineage: Eukaryota > Viridiplantae > Streptophyta > Magnoliopsida > Santalales > Viscaceae > Viscum > Viscum album. The sequence goes on along the minus strand of OY728132.1, from coordinate 1,259,203,914 downwards.
CCAATAAAATCATATATGGTTCTTGGATAGTTGAGTTGATACCTTTTTACCCTAGTACATTATATGGATCCAATCTACTATATTCTTATCGTATCCTAACAATTAGGGTTTTCCGGCTACTCGAAACCTAAAATATTTCCAAAAAATGAGACACTTAGGGGATACTTTTTCCTAATTACTTTCTTTCCTAAAAAAATATAATCCTAGGGGCACTTTGCTTTGGCATGGATTACCTGGTTGGATGATCGAGGTCATAATAAGAACCACCTTGGAAGTAATCTAACAATTCTAATTTTAAAATGGTATTTAATCTCATCATCTTACCTCATGTAATTCTATTTATATTTTAAGGTTTATGATGATTTAATTTTGAATCATATTTTTTTAACAAAGTAAATATGTTTAAACCATATCAATGTGTAACTTTTTACAAATTTCATAGATTGTGTTACAAATCCAAATTAAAATCCAACTATATTTATAAATTTTTAAATACATCCCATGAATAAGTTAAATGAAACATTTTCATGTAAAGTATTAGAAATAAATGAAATAAAAAATCCCTATAAGTCTAAACTTGGACCAACAAGTAACTATCCCCCACCTATCTAGATAAGGCATAAAACTCTAGGATAGTGAGTATTTTGGCCCAAATTCCTACCACCTAAGGATAATTTACTAAATATAGATTTATATTCCCTCAAAATACTAACAACCAATATGTGTAAGCTATAATTAACCTTAAAATTCAATATCCTAACCTAGTACAAGACAAATTCAAGGTAGAAAAAACTTGAATCATTTACCACACCTAACATATAACTCCTTAAATGCGTGTATGGTTACCTGAAATTGGATTAAACTATAAAGTAAATAATACATCACAATTCATAATATAATAATATATATTAATGATTAATATGGTAGATAATAATACTAAATAAATGAACAGTTCATAAATTTAAACATGAGAAAAAAATTGATGAAAAATTAATAAATAAATAAATTATAAAAATTTTATAATTTAGAATGGAAAAACATAAAAAAATTATTTTATCTAATATGAACATATCATATTTATCTTTTACACGGTATTAATATGAACTACTTTATATCCCACAATATGTGATATTTTATAAAAAAATTTATTTTTGAATAATAAAAATTTTATATTTTTGCAAACAATTAACATAAATTGACAATATCACTTTGGATTTTATTTAAACAATTGATCAAATAAACATCCAAAACTCCCTTTGGAATGCTTCAAATGAAAATTTCCAAATAAGGACTTAATATAACCATTTTATATTTTCATTTAGGAATTATTCATAATTTAATAAAAATACCTATTTATTTTCTTTATTTTAAATTTATAAGAACTTTATAAACTATTTACCATTTTAATCCACTTTAAACCTTGATCAAATCCATTGAAATATTTTTAATATGGTTTAAATCCCTTTCTTTGATTTGGAATAGCCTTAGAGGTCCATCACCAATGTAGTTTTAAATAATATCATTTTGGTCATTTGGAAACACCATGTATTGTGACCATTTTGGTGGTTATTTTTGGTTATCCCTTGCCCAAATCAAGTTCAATCCATTTTGGGATTTAGAATTTTACCATTATTTTATGATGAGCATTCCATTTTGTGGAGGAATTAATAAGTTCAAAACACCTTGTCCTATGAAATGGTTATCCCTCATTTTTAATTCCATCACAATACAAATACCAATTCACCACGTCACAACATATGATCCAATGATGCAATATTTTTTGTGTTTTTATGTGGTTCCTAATACTATTGTTTGAAAGACACTATTACATGTTCAAACACAAATATGAACTAAAACAACAATTTTTAAGAAGCCAATTTTATTCTCTATATTAATGAAAAATTGAAATGTAACACCCCAAATCTAGTATCCTATATCCAATGGTGCTTTTATTATATTGGTACAAAATACAAGGGAACTTATCTTGAAGGGTAAAATGGTTTAATAGTCTTGGGAGACTAAATATATACACGATTCTAAAATTATATTGTAAAATGTGAACTATAATTCAATAATTGTTATGAGAACATTATTATTTATTTTATTAACTCCCTAATTCCATCAATAGATCCATTCATGATGTCCTGGGGAAAGGAAAACATAATAAAGTTAAGATCAGATGATCAGTAAGGGAAAGCCTAGAGTATAAGATATCTTAAAATAAATAAAACATAAATAATGTGGTTGAGATAAAGAAAATTAATATATTCCAAATAATTGACACCAAAAAACGAGACTAAATCCTTGGATAAAATAACAATATAAATAATCACATGGATAATAATAACTAGTTTCATAATGAGGGAATGCTTAACTTTGGGAATCATGACACTAACATCGAGGCCTTGTTCAAAGAAAACATACATAAACATGTAAGGCATATCAAAAACACCCCAAATAGTTTTTTTCATGGGATTTATCAATCCATTGAGTGTATATAGAGGGAATTTACTATCACTTAATAATTCCTATTCATTCATCATATAAAATGGGTAAAACATAACCAATGTAAATATTCATATTGAAAAATATGAAAAATTAATATTTTTTCTAATAAAAAATCTAACATAATCATATGAAATCTTGAGCAATATGGATAATTATATCAAAATATTTCATCCCCAATAAATTATAATCTTCCCAAATAATGTTGATATAGATGAAAATCCTTTCAAAAGATCACTAGAAAGTTTCTTGGGTAAAATACCCTATTCATTTTGAAATCACTTATTAAAAATATATAAATTTAAAAAATATTAAGAAAAATATTTTCTTTTAAAATATTATTTAAAACTTTTAAATTAATCTTAATATCAAATATTATTCATGATTGTTAGAAAATATGTTCATACGGTGTATGTTGAAACAAATATTTCATTCACACCTTCAATAAATGGTGTCTTATTTGGAAAACAAGAAAAAAAGTTTCCTTACAAAACATTTTATTAAAATTAAATCATTTGTAAAAATTAATTTATTAAATAATTGGAAAATATTAAAAACATTATTTAAAACATTTTAAAGAAAATATGAACATGTAAGTAAAATATTTCCGATCTAAAAAAAACAATGTTGGTTTTATTTACAACCTTTATTTTAGTATTTTTAATACTTGAGAGAGGAAAATGAAATGCAAACATATAATTTTTAGAAATAACTATATGGGGATAAAATATATTGGATTTATGTTATAAATATCATATAATCACCCAAAATAAACTTAAACATAAATAATCCAAAATAATGATGAGATTGTGAAATAAACCCTTACCTTATGTCCGGCTAGCACTGTAAGGGATTTTAGCCTCGTGTTTAATACATTTATATTTATTATAATTATATACCAGAACCATATAAATACTTATAATATTATAAATAATCCAATTATAACATTTAAACATGCAATTATTAATAATATTTTATTAATTTTGTTGTTTTCGCATACTAACTATTTCATTTTTCATGTAAGTTTTGATTACGTAGTTTCAGTACATGAATCTAGCTCATGGTTAGATAATATTTGGAATTTTTATCATAATATTAATACTATATATAAAAAATATATAAATATTTGGAATAATCCTTGAAAGGTGTATTGAAAAATGAATCACTTAACTTCACGGAGGTGGTTTCCCACACATATGCAGAAGTAACGTTATCATTTTTTAATGAGTTGAAGGGCAAGAAGATAGATATGATATTATAATTATAGAAGAATAATTATTTCATAAATAAAATATAGAATAATTAATTCCATATTTATAACCATACAAGTAAAATGGTGATGAAAACAAATTACAGTGCTACGTGGAGACAGAAAGACGAACGTACACACGATTGATATTTTTTTTTGATTTTCACAGGATAAAAAGAGATGGAAAATGGTTATAAAATAATCATAATAAGATATTATTATATTTATGATACTGTATTTATTATTATAAAAATAAATTTAGAAGAAGTAGAAGAATAAATTAATTTGACATAGTTGTAAAAACAGTTACCTTATCTTAGAGTAATCTCCTTTAGATCACTTCTAAAGGGACATAGGGTTGGTATTTTGAGAAGACCAAAAGATATGGAATGTGGATAAGGATTATGGGGAGATAAATTTTGGTTTTTTTAGATATGAATCTCAATAGGTGTTAATAAGTGAGGGGAGGAGGTACACTTTTATAATTGAGGTGAGTCGAACACTTGTAATTTTTTCATTTTTTAAAATATTATTAAGAACATTTCAAGGAAAAATTGCTCTAAAACCACTAATATTAAAATATTATAAGGTTAATGTCAAAATCAAACATACAAATGTAGTTTATGAAAGTATTTAGGTCATTTTAATGCTTATCTTTTTAGATTAACCATCCAGTAAACCCATTTTATCCTTAACTGCGATAACAACATTTTTCAAACTTAAAGAATCATATTTTTTATTATATAGTAAAAAATGGATCATAAATTGACATGTGGCAACATTTTCTACCATTTATAATATTAATTCCCCTCTTTAAATTTTTTTATGATTTTTAAATAATTTAAATAATTTTTATTTTTTATAAAATACCATTAATGTCATTTTCAAAAAAATTCATTTAATTTGAATTTAAAGACATCAAGATATGATTATAATTAAAATAAAAACTTTAAAACATAAAAAATATTTTTTATTTCTCTTAAAAATTTTTGTAACATAATAGTTCACCGTAATTTTATTAATTTTAAATTTTTTAAAAGAATTTATTATATTTTTCTTCTAATTGAATAAATATTGTATCGGTGTCGGGTAAACATATAAAGAAATTATATAAGCATTAAAAATTATAAATAAATAAATTTAATTAATTCTTTTAATTATTCTAAAAATAACTTTTAATAATCATTCACAACTTATTTTTATCCCTATGTAAACACATATGATAAAATTTAAAAATAAGAGAGTGATATTTTTTATCTTTAAATTAAATATTATATAGACCATTTTCATGGAAAAGTGTTGAATAAACAATTAAATTTAGAAAATAAGGTGATAAGTGTTGAAATAATTCCTTCTAATAAGAATTAAGATGAAAAATGGGGGCCTTGTCACTTAGTTTTAACGTAGGTTAACCTAATTTACCCTTTTTCCAAGGTGACAAATTTTAATTTCTTTTACTATACATTGTTAAAAAATTCAGTTGATATTAATAAATAATATAAATTTGTATTTTTATAAATATTAAATTAATTTCACCAAGTTGATTCTCTATATGTATCAAAAATTCATTTTATAATAATCTCACATTGCACTATGAAAAACAATTTTATGAAAAAATGCCTTTGTTAGTCTATAAGTTTTTTTATTCTATGATCAAGTATGATGTTGATTACTATGTAATTTGTTAAATTATTTATAACTAAAGGAGAATTATATTAATTTAGGATAAAATTAAAAACACTATTGGAAAAATTCAATGCAATGAAATTACAGTTTTGAAAAAATTGGTATGTTTCACTATTCACTAAAAAATATAACTTTTTAGAAAAACTGAACAATTCAACATTAGATAATTTTGATATGATGATTTAAATAATGAAATTAATTTAATAAAATTGCATTTATAAACTTTTATAATTTAGTTTTTAATAATATTCTTTAATAAATTTATGTGTTTTGTGCTATTAATTCTATAGAAAGAAAATATTACTATAATTGAAGCTCAGGTGTAAAATGAAACATTCATTTTTTCATTAACCAAACCATGGTATTTAGAATTATAAATTTATAATATATTTATCAATTCTAATTTAAAACCCTACATTAGTAGAATTTATTTGATACCACATTGACCATAGATACACATTTCTATATAACAAGACAACCCGTATTATCATGGTACTTTAGTGAAACCATAAGAACAAAGAGGCAAAAAGGGAAATAGAAGATTAAATGAAATATAAGTATCCCAATCCATTATTGAAAAAGGATATGATTTGAAATTTTAAGGAAGAAGTTTCTTTAAGGTAGATAATGTGACAACTCTATTTTTCTATATGATTTTTTTCTTATTATATATGTTTGTTATATCCAGGTATACAGTTTAGAATAAAAAACATTCACTATGTAATTAAAAAAAATTATTTCATAAATGTTGAATATTATATATAAAGGATAAATATAGTCCATAAAATTAAAAATAGAATAATGGGATATTGAAAAAAACAACATAAGTATGATTTTTAAATTTATATGGTTATGGTTTTTTTTAAATATCACATTCACTAACAACACTATAAAAATAAAACAAAAAATTAGAAATATTAATGGAATTTAGAAAAATATCTTTTGAAAATTGACATAAAACCAATTGAATTAATAATAATGAAAATAAGAGGTATTTATAGGAAGTATAAAAGCAATATTACTTTTAGAATAGTAATATGATTGTTGGAAAAATAACTTGATTTTTATAATAGTTACATGATCATTAGAATAGTAACCAGACCATTAAAATATTAGAATGAATTTTAAATAATATTTACTATGAATAAATTAATTAAATATAAATATTAAAATTATATAAAATAAATAATTTTATATGAAAAATAAAATAATGTATAATTGTGTATTACTAATAATGTATTTTAATTTATTTTACAAAAAAATTATTTTCTTATCAATATTTAAATATTAAAATTACTAATTTTAAAAAATATTTTGATAAAAGGAATGAAATTTTTAAAATTTTCACATCAAAATTGTCTAAGAGGGATTTTTAGTAATTATAAAAAAACATTCATTTTTAAGGTGAATAGTAAAAATATACATTTTCAAATGTCATATATTTTATGACATAATATAGTTGTAATAATAATTTAATAAATTCTAAAATATCTTGATTTAAAAAAAATGAATTTAATAAGATATATAATTCATTTTAAAATAATAATTTCAATTTGTAGGCTTAAAATGTAATTTCCAATGTATAAAAAGATAAAATATTCTATTGAAAAATATTTTTCAATTTTTCTACTTTTCTTTTGTATAAACTAATAAATTCAGTGTAGGAAGGGTTTAAAAATTATAAAACACATATATTTAATTAAATAATATTCATAGTCTCATATAGAACCCCTATTTCAAGTCTTATTCTTGGAATAATATTTTATTAATTATTTTAACTAAAAATACCTATCCATTTAAATTATAAATACCCCCACTCACTCCAATCAGAAATGACTTCCCAATTCCTTCTCATTATCCAAAATTTTCTAAAAAATAAACACATAATCTTCTTAGTATCCTTATAGATGTTCAGGTCACACCCCACTCAAATCCTTTAAGGCATCAAGGGTCTTAGCAATGGAGCAACTTCAAGGATGTGGTGACTTTTCTTGTTTTTTTTTCAATTCATTTTTACTTATTATATTATTCTATTCCAATTCATATTTCTAAACAAAACACTCCCAAAGTTAATTAATGGATATAAAACAAGACATAAAGTTTAATTTACTAATTGAAAGTTGTAATAAACTATTTATAATATGTATATTATCCCCCATGTATTGACATTATTAAGTGGCTCTTTTACACTTATCTTTTTTTGTGTGTGTTTTGATAACTAATTTATCTCTCTCACTTTCTTTTATATCTATTATTATTCCCTCCCAATTTATTTTATTTCTATTTATTATTTTATTCAATATTATCTATAACTATTGTTTTTCATTTCAAAAGACTGGAATGTTATGTTATTCACTATTTTATTTATTATTCATGGTTTATATTTTATTCACATTATTAGACTATTATTTATTATTTATTCTAGAATATTTTTTCTATGGTCCTCATATTTTTATTTGAATTTTTTCTTATAAGAGTTTCTTTAAAATGAAAAAGAATCTATAAATTATGTTGTGCTGGAAGAATTATTATCCTTTGGGTTTCCATAAGTTAAATAATCTTACTTTGTACATCAAATAATTTAAAATGTGGAAATATATTGGTGTACAAAAGCTACATTTGGTTACCCTCGCATATTTTGTGAGATTTTTGAGGTTAGAAAATTTCTCTAAGGCGTGACACTTATATTATAATGAATTAACTATAATGTATGAGGTCTACTAGTATTTATAAAACTATTGATATGTAATTTAGTAGTTACTTTAATAAATTAGTATACTAACCTATAAATATTAAAACCAAACTAGAAATTTATCTAAGTGTTTGACCCTTATATTTTGATCATTGAATCTTTTTGTATTCTAAAATTACATTTAGAAAAAAATATAGAACTTGATATTTTGAAAAGTACTTATTTTAAGATAAAGAAAAATACTTTTACATACTAATGGAATTACTAATATGTATTTTAGTGAAAGTATAATAAGTTAAGGAATTAAAAAGTGAGTGTTTCAGAGGATAATTTGACAGAGAATATTAATTTTACACATGTTTTCTTTTCTTTATTCAGATGAACATCTTATCCCTGACCTTTATGAAGTATGCCATACCATAGCGAGACATGATGAATTTCAGTGGTTCAATTGATTTAGAAATGATCATGTGATGAATATGATTACCATAACATGATCATAAAAACTTATTTTATAAAACTAAATTTGTTACATCAGGAAGAATATTGAAATTTCAAGAAGATCTTGATGACACTACTTATTATAATTCAAAATTTAAGGTCGCTGCTATTGTAATATTTCAATGATTATTAAAAATATTTACAATTTTATTTTCATGGGGTATTTGAATGATTATTTGAATAGTTATTATTATAAAAATTATCATCCTTGGTCAATTGATAATATTTCTAAAATCAAGTCATTACAATTATGATAATTATAATAATGATTTTATTTCTGTATTATTTGAATTATTATAACTATTGTTACAAGTAGTTGTGATATTTAAGGTTATATCCATGTGAAGATTAATGTTGAATATTATAAGAAATATCATTGAGATTACTAATGCAATTAATCATTGAAAAATCCTTTATAAAAATATTGTACATTTAAGTAGTGAACAAAAACATACTATTCTACATTTCTTTGCTTGTTCACCAAAAATGAATTGTTAAACTATTGTGATAGATTGAGGATGAATTGACTCAACATCAATAATACCTTATTAATTTCGATTTAGTTTAACTATTTTACATTTTAATGTACTGAATTATCTTTGTTCTATAATGTTATATCTATTTTTAATCCCTCAAATCACTCAAAGGTAATACCTTTTATAAATGGTATGTGTATTTGTAATTATTACATCAACAAAAATCATGGACACTATTTTTACCTTATGTCTAGTAAAATGGAAAGTGATTTAGTTGTTCCTTAGTCCAGTTCAAGGTATGATTGGTTCTTATTCCACTTCAAAACTAAGTTTTTGGTTTTGAGCCACCAGGTGTGCAGAGGGAGGGATTTGGGTTTGTGCATCCTAGGTGAAAAGTGGATGTTGTAAGTATATGTCACTCTCCTTAAAAATTGAGTTATTTTAGTGTATAACAAAACTGTTGAGGAGTAGAGGAATATTAAGAGTAGATGAAGGATATTTTTGATCCAAACTACTATAAAAATACCTATGTTATCATATTATTTATATTATTCTTACACTCTTCATACTCACTACACTTATTTTTTTTGATTAAAATATTTATTCTATTTTAAAAAAATTTCATATTATTGTTTAAATTATTCTAATTGTTTCATGTTTTTCAATTCACCCCATATATAATATCTTTGATATCCAACTGGGATACTACAATTGATCTCAAATCTAGCGCTAAAAGGATTGATGAACTCTATTGGTTTACCTAGAACCTATACAATTTATATCAAATGTTGGATATTGTGGGTGTATTTTCTTGTTAAAATTTTCATAAACATAAAAATATAAGGTAAATAAATTTTTAGATGGTAGTTAAAATTTTAAATTATAGTTTTATTCCTTATAAACTAGTGCTATTTGGTGGAAATTACTATTGTTACTAGAAGCCAGAATGGAATCCTACATCATGAAATTAATCATTGAATATTAAAATTGAACCACAACAAAAAAAATATAATGTTCATGAGAGTAGACCTATTTCTATTACTATTAATGATGTAACTAAGTATTTTATAAATTATAAAATCATTAAAATTATTTATTAATTATCATGATATTTGGATATTTCTTCAATTTACTAATTATAGTATATAAAAACTAAAAATAAATTTGTTAGGAATGCTACAAGATAAGTACCAAGACTTTATTATGGGATAAAATGAGACTATAAATAAAATTCTCCATATATTCAAAAGAATTATGAATAAAATGAGTTCTCTTGGAGAATATTTGGGCAATACTATCATGTTTGAAAGAGTTATTATACCACTACCTAATAAGTGGAATTCTAAGAAAGTAATAATTAATGAAAGAAAAAATTTCAAGGAATACACTTTGGAATATATTATTTGTTCACCCCGATAGTATAATCTTGAATTGAAACACATTTAGAACAAATTTGATGAGAAAAAGAATGGAATAATTTTTTTTACTTTTTCTAGTTTCTATGATTATGATCCATGTTCCTTAACTAATAGAAAATATTTGAAAATTGAGGTTATGAAAGGTACTTACAAAGATATTGAGAAGAAATAGTATATATGTTTATTGAATATGATAAACCAAATGATAATAAAGTAAACAAAAATATGAATTAATATCTTGCTTGTTATTAGTACATGAAGAAAGGCTATATCCAAATAACTGTATTAGGATGAAGAATCAAATAAAAATGAAGAAATTAAAGAAGAAATAAAATAAATTTATACATATCTAGAGTATCCATGGAGAATAATATTCAAGTAATAAGTATGGAAGTGAGAAGAAAACTATTGATCTTCATTTTATAGCTAAATATGATAATGTTTTATATTCACATTCCCACTAATGAGCTTCAAGTGACATTGGTGAATCTCCAAAATGGATAGAAATATATGTTTGATGGATAGTATAAATGAGGTCAATAATTAAAATTTTGATTTTTCTTATAAATCTATCTTTGATTTTGTATCTAAGAAGCATGATATTAATGATTTGTAAAGGAATATTATTATGTTTCAAGTAATATATTCATTATTGGATTACATACAAGAAATTAAATAAGTATCACAAAGGTTTTGTTAAATTGAAAAATAAGATTTATTATGATATCATAAATCTTAAAGAGGAAATTGAAAAGTTTAAATATTAAAATGAAAAGATGATGAATACTACTTCTACCTATAATGGATTTTTTTGATTATTTGGAGGTTTTTGAAAAGGAAAATGGTAAGTTGAAATATGAAATTGAATGTTTGATAGAAGATTTATCTAAATTATCTATTTGATGATAAATTTTTTATGAGTTTATTGAAATGAAAAGAATGGATATAAAGAACCAGAATAATGATAGTATAGGTTTTTATAGAATTTTACCTAAAATATAAAGAAACTTTTTTTGTTAAAGATAAAAAGGTAGGTATTTATTTTGTGATTTTTTTAAATTTATTTATTTTTGTCATTGTGAATTTGATTTATCTTTAATAATTGTTTAATAAATTAGTCATAAAAAATCCATTTTTGTCTAAATCTACTTGTAAATATTAAATCTGTTAAACCTTTTATATCATGGGTTCCTAAGGGATCATATTATAACTTGATTAGACCTAAAATAGTTTACATGCCCAGTTAATATTATTTAATATGACTAGAATGCATACAAGATATCATATTATATTATGATATACTGGATTGATATTTTCTATGAGTTTTTTATTTTATACAATGAGAATTATTTTTCTTCTTTATGTTTGATTTACTAGCATACATTAATTGTTCGTTACTTTTTTAATTCATTACATATAATTTATAAATATTTTAAAATCATTAAATTCTTTCATGGCTCTTTGTAGTTTAATTTGTTTCTACATGAGAGGAGTTAATGATCTTTACATTCACTATTATTTTATTCAAGAGAGAATCTGGGATTAGAGGTAATTTTTCCTATTTTTAATATTTATTCCTTTATCAATTGATATTTATATTTACCATTATGCATGATTTTAGGGGAGTTAATCCTTTAAATATTGATCATGTTGTATTTTTAATTGAATCTCAATGTTTAAATATTGTTGTGTATATCGATCATAATTTATCGTTTAAGCATGATATATTTGTTTATTCACTGTAATTCATTGAAATAAAAATTTATTACTAAATTACATTGTTTAACTTAAGGAGATATTCTTATTATTTTTATACACTTCTTAGTTATTTATTAATGTTTACTATTATATTATGTTTTTATATGGATTGATCAAATATTATTCTTATCTTTTTAAGCATTATAAAAATGGGAGAAAGTGTTCAATTTTTGAAATTATAATAAAGGTGAGAATTTTGAGTGGCTCCTTACCACTTCTCTTTATATATGTTTTGATAATTAATTTATCCCTCTCACGTTATTTTATTTATTTTACTCTTCTCTATCACTTTTTTTATTTAATGTTATTATTTTATTCATTTTAATTTGTACTCACTGTTGTTTAGTGCTAATAAATGTTATAACACGTTATTCAAGGTTTTATTAATTATACATGGTTTATATATCATTACCATTATTATTCTATTATTTACTCTTTATTTTAGAATATTATTTCTATTATTCTCAGATTTTATGTTGAAGGATTTTTTTAGAATAGGTTCATTCGAATGAAAAAGAATCTAGAAACTATACTGTGTTGGAAGAATTATTAGAAAATATATTTAAAAAAGTTATTGGATTTCACTTTAAAATATTGAATAAATTAAAATTCAAAAAATTATTGGTGTTAAAAAGTTACTTTTGGTTACAATTATATATTCTCTGAGATTTTAGATGTTAGAGAATTTTTTTAAGGCATGCCTTGTTTGTTGTAATTAATTAAATCTTTTCTGTGTGGTGTAAAAGAATTTGAAAAATAATTTATAGGGAAAATTGAATTTATTTTTATGTATTGTAATATTTACCCATAAACAATACTATGAAGTGATAACAAAACTATAAATTTTTCTATGTGTTGAACCTGTACATTTCAAGAATGACACTTATTTATTCCGAGATTACTTTCACATAAGAAGATAAAACTGAATATTTAAAAAATTATTAATTAAAATATAAAGGAAGTTACTTTTAAATACTTGAGATATTACTTATATATATTTCAATGAAAGTATCATAAGTTAAGGAATTCAAAGGTGAGTGTTTTTTAGGTTATGTATGAAGAGAATATTACTTTTATGTAAGTTTCCTTTATTTCTTGATATGAATATGTTTTTCACGACATAATTTTAATGGTTCTGTTGATTTAGTGATGATGAAAGCTTAAGGAATATCACCATTTTTTGATCATACAAACTTGTTTGAGAAAAATAAATCGATTACACCATGAAGAATATTAACACATAATGAAGACCTAGATAATGATGTATACTCAAATTCAAATTTCAATGCTACTACTATTAGGATTTTTAGTGATTATTAAAATTATTTAAAATATGATTTTCATAGAGGATTTTAATGATGATTTTAATAATTATTATTATAAATATTATCATTTTCAGAAAATTTCTGACATTTTGAAAAGAAATTGGTGACTGATGCGATAATTATAGTAACTATTTTTTATATTATTTAGATTATTATAACTACTATTTATAGGTTGTTGTGAGTTTTATGGAATCATCCATGAAAATATTAATGTTTAATATTATCAATAAGATCATGGAGATTACCAAATAATTTTTCCATTAGATAGTATTCTATAAAAAGTTCAAAGTATTTAGGTGGTGGGGATACAACTTGTTAAAAATTTGTAAAGTGATAAAATGTTTCAAAAATTCACTATTCTACACTGAATTTCTAGTTTATCAGTGATTAATTGTTCAATTTATATTAAGTAATGAGGATAAATTGTTTTTATTCCAGTAGAAACATCTTTTTCATATTTTAGTTTAACTTTTTTTATGTTTTATTGCATTAAATTGTCTGGGAGATGTAAAGTGCTTCTTAGTAATAATTAATCAAGCCACTCACTAGTTAAACCATGCTTCTGACAAAAGAAAGTAGGTTCTAGTTGTACCTTGGTTTGGTTAAAGGAAATTTTGAATCTTTTTGTACTTCAATAGGAATCTTCTAGGTTTTCACCTCTAGGTGTACAAAAGGCATGTTTTGGTTTTATACCACCAGAATAAATAAATTCATGTCGCAAAAGGTTTTCAATATCTATAAAAAATGACATATTTTAGTTTATACTATACCTATATAGGATTATAGGGATGTAAAGAGTAAATATATGGTCTTTTTGATCCAAACTAATATAAAAATCCTTATGTTCTCTTATTCTTTTTGTTTTACATACACTCTTCACACTAAATACACTTAATTTTTTATAATTAAATTGTTTATTCCAATTATCCACTGAATTAAACATTATTATTTAAATTATTTTGATTTATTTATGATTTTAAATTCACCACCACCCTTGAATAGTTTTCATCTCTATTTGGGATCCTATATATATACCAATTAATGACCAGTTTACCCGCCTATGAGGAAATTACCAATCCTGTAATTATAAAATATTTCATGGATGGTTATTATATAAAATATATAAATATATAAATATATAAATATGAAATGTTATGAAATTTTTTGATTTTGGAATTAATTTGAGTGATGGATAAATAATAATGAATTAAATCTTTGAAATTGAAATGAAATTGGAATAATTCAAGTAAACTTGTCATCAAACCATTTCATCTATTTTAAAATATTAACAAATAAATTTTAATATTTATCATTGATCAATAATAACATAAATTAATTTAATATATTTTTATATTAATATTTTAATAAACACAAATTTGTTATATAGGAGTTATAATTATGATGATGAAAAATGGGACCTAAGGTAAGGGGACTCCCAAACCCCTTACTATTCTTTTAGGTTTATCCTCTCTTTTCATCTCATTTTCCCCATCATCATCATATATCATTTTTTATTAAGAATCACTTTTTAGGAAAAAGTGGGAAACCATAAAGTACAAAAACATTAAGCAATCTCTTAAGAAATGTTCGAATCTCCAAATTGCAATTTAAGTCTTTTAGATCCCTTACCTCTGAGAAGAATCCATTGAGGAGCATTGGCCCACCTGTCCGGTCTATCTTTGAGGAGGTATTAAAAACAAATTGTCATCTTTTCCCAAGATTGAATGATCTCTTCCACCGAGATATTCATTCTATTAAATCCACGACCCAAGATACCACGTTGTTTGTTGATCCAAGATTCATGCTCAGATGTTAGAGTAAACTTTATTATTCCCTCAAGCAATCTCTCAAAGTACTCTTGTGAAGAATAAAACTCCATATACTTCTCTAAGAATTCTTCATTACTATTAATGATATTTTCCCACTCCTCACATTCCATCAGTTCCATTCCAACCTGGAGGCTAGCAGTATCCCCAGATTCATTTTCTTCGGGCACCAGATGCTTATTGAAATATTTTTCTTTACTACAAGGGAGATTTCCAGAGCTTTTGGATAGCTTCATCAGTGCCTTTCTCTTTCTTGAAGATCTGGTAACCAGAGGGTTTGTAAGATCCGAATAGTCTTTCCTGTAACACGGCCTCCAGGTGTGCTTAATAAAACCGTTTGGGTCAACGATAGAGATTTTACCTTTCCTTGAGGAGGATCTAAGGTAGTCCCCCGCCATATTCTCTTCCTTGGACTCTGAAGGGGACTCTTAGGAGGACTAAAAATCCTCTTGTGAGGTCTTCACTTCATGGCCATCCCCATAATCTTTCCACTCTATTTCTCCCAACACAGCAAACTGATTTTGGGGGTTAGAGGCCATTCCTCCATACCTAATCTTCTCAGCATAAGATTATTTGACCTTTAGGGCCTTCACTGATTTTTCCAAACCCCCTGGCTGCTCAAAACTACGGCCCATATAATGAAATTGAGATATTAGACCCTCCAATACTGGACCCCGTGGATCCTTACCTATGGGAAAAACATTTAAAACCTCCCCAATCACCATAACTTCTTTGGACATACTAAACGAAGCTGGTTTCATGACCTGTTCAACATCAACAAGAGCCACTGCAACCACATACTCTAGAGGGCTAGCAGCACCCAGGTCGCATTTCAATCTGTCAAATATGTTTGATACTTTGGGTTCAAGCAGTGTGGACTTCTAAGGATTCTAGACAATCTGAGACCCATCGCACGGAAGCACTGAATCATAGGAGATATATTCAGACTCGGTCAAATTTTACCCTTCAATTGTGTGAGAATTATCTGCATTTAGAGGGAAATATTGATCATAGGATACCCCCCAGCTAGCGGGATGCCACCAATGCCCAGAGCCATCCACCCGCTGGGTCCTTTACTACCCCGTCGTCATGAGTGAGCCAGATGCCCCAGGTGAGAACACTTTGAGCAGAAAGACGTCCTAAACTCAAACACTACAGGTTGTTTCCATTGGAATTCCTCACCTACCGAGATCCAGACCCATTCAATGCGGGGGGGGGGGGGGGTGACAGGGTGACAAACAGAGCTGGTTCTCAAGTCCAAGCAGAGATACCGACTGACTAAATTACCAAGCATTCAGATTAGAGAGGGTTTCTGAAAAGGGAGTGGGATAATAATAGTATTTTAAAGGATAATAAGAGGGATAACTTAAGGACTCACATAATGTTTAAAGTTTTATATGTTTTTATATTTTATGAACCTACTTTTTACATAAAACGAAACCTCTTGATTTTAGGAGTTGTAATATTATGTATGTTTATCTTAGAAATGATGTAATAATAATGCATATAAAGTACATATCACTAAATATATAGCATACCAAAATATAAAAACCAAGATTCATATAAAATAACATGCAAAAAAAATCCCCCTTAGTTTCCTAAAATTGAGAGGCACAAATAAATCTGTTGTAACAGACCAAAAATAAACATGGAATGGATAAAAATAGAAGGATAAGGGTCAATTTTGAGTGAATTCACCACCTAAATGCATGGTATCAATGATTGTGCATATGAATATGAAATACTCACTAGATGAAAATTTTCTACACTCATAGTTTCATCTACTATGAAAATAATCGTACATTTTCTATTGGATTATCTATCATGACTTATACAATAACCTTGGAATAATGCATGACACCTACCATGAAACTACCAATTAACCCTAAAAAACCTATTTTAAATTCCAAAATTTTCCTAAAACTCTTAAAAAATAGATATAAATCAAATATTGACAGTATATACATCAAATAGCCTCTTTTATACTCATATAGTCCACTATACTGTGTAGAATAACTGTTTATTTGGAAAACCACCTAATATATACCACAAAACCACCTATTGGACCTAGTATTTGATTAATTAATTACTAATTGACAAGTATTTTTGCTAATTAAGTTGATATTGTACATTTTGGAGGGAGAGACTCGTCCAGGATACTTGGATTTAAAGTTATTAGAGATCTGATAAAGTAATTAATGTGGTTATTGTTCATTTTATTCATGTTAGTATTCTTATTGTTGTTTGTTATAAAAAAAATTAATTATATAATCATAATTATACTTTACAACATTTGTATCTAAATCCAAATTTTATTATTTTTTGGATTATGATGATAGATTTTCGATTATAATAAAACTTTGGCTATATTATTATGTTGTTAAAATTCCTATATTATAATTTCCTTAAGTTTTAATTATTATTTTTATGGTCTTATTATGTCAGATACAGAGTTGTAGGTTTAGGGATTTTTGAGGGAGTTACAATGACCATTAGATGATATCATTATCACAAAATAGGGGTTTTGTTAATTTAATGTTCAAGAATATTAATTACTAGAATAAGTAATTAGTTTTAATTAACATGGTTGAGTTTCACTAGACTAAGGGGATTCAATTCATTTTAATTACTTGAATTTTTTAGAGGAAACAATTTTTATAAATGAAGGATGATAAATTAGTACTCTTCCTTAATAATTATAAAACATGATGAATTTTCATTATTTATGTAAACATATGGTTTTAGTGTAAATATTTTCCTATGACTTGTAAAATAGATAAGGGTTCAATTACTTTATTCAGAGCCTTTAATAGAATATAAATCAAATAAATATTCATTAATATAATTAGATAAGAGATCACATTAACCACTACCTACATCTCACCATGGGATTGAACCCAATACATCCATTATACCAAGTATAAGATTTGATTAAAATCTATTCTGAGCCAAATTAAAAAAAAGTTTTGTAGAGAATAAAAATATTCTTGTACCGATGCTAAGTATTAAAAATTATGTATTTTTAATCAAACAAAATATAGTTAATTTTAAAATAAAAAATTGAAAAAAAATATTTTCATAATCTCATTAATTATTTTTGGTTATTTGTGTCATTTATCTTCCTTGTTATACTTGGAGTTTTTTATTAGAACTACAATGTGTGAGTCATCATATTACTTATTCAAAGAGCAATGAAAAAGTAGAGGAATTTCTATTTCATGTAGATATTTAATGAATATTGCTTAGTCTATTTCAATTATTTATGAGAGATACTTCACAAAATACTACTACGAAAAAATATAAAATCCTTAAGTCATTTATCATAGTTTTTGGAAAATATTTTCTCATTGAGTAAGAAAAAATTAATAGATTTATCAATTTTAACCTAATTTTACATAGGATTACCCTCGTTTTATACAAAACATTCCATGAGGTAATCTATAAAATAGATAAACCCTCATGGATTACAGTCTACCATAAACTCATGGAGTATAATCCATCAATTTTTTATATTAATTTCAAGAAAAAAAATAAAACAATGAATGATCTATCTCAATCACAATATGATTCCATTTAGTGGCTTACCAAGTCAAGACCCCAATGATCATGAAGATAAGTTCTTAAATATATTTAAAACCTTATATTACAAAAAATGTTTAATTATGTAGTGAAACGTTTTATATACACTATCTAATTGAGTTATAAGGTGAGGGATGGGATTAATGGGCTTCCATAATGGCCAATTTTCACTTGGACGACTCAAGATCATGATTTCCTAACCTAGTATTTTCTGTCATCCAAAATCCTGAAGTTAAAAATTGATATTCCAAATTTCTAATAGTTTAGAAATTAATCACTTTATAATTATTGGGATGATTTAAATAATTTTGAGGAAGTTTCCACACTATTGACTGCCAATATGGATTCAAATTCAAACATTCTATAGTAGGATATTTTCCAAGGAAAGGTCCATAGTATATGTAGTTGAATGTGGTAATGTTATGAGAAGGTCAGTATACATTTTTGATTTATTAGGAAGGAATATAAACCAATAGTTTTCAATAACATTTTGATCATGGGAAATAATTTTAAATTGAATTATATTAATGAAACAATGATATTGGGGGCTCATTTAGACATGTTTTATTGAGATATTAATTCATTGTAACTCAAACCTTCAACAATAGTTAGTTTTATTTAACTAATTTATTATAGTGATTGTGGTAATAATCTTGTTGTGGGATAATTACCATAGAAAATCACTGTCCTAGCTGTTAAAAAAGTGAATTATATTTCTAAAAAATATTCCCTAAATCTTTTTATGAATTTTAAATCCAATATTGAAAATAGAATTCTAATTATGGATGGGTAATAAATCCAAAAAAAAAACATTAAATGAGGCCTAAAAGGCCTTTGGGATATAGATAGAACCAATATTAAAACAATTATCCACATTTACACTAGGGGAGTTATTTCTAATGGGGTAAATTTCAACATTAAGGGTACAAAAATCCTCATCCCACCCAACTCAATCATTAATAACAACAAAAACAGAAAAAATTAGCATTGTAATAATTTATGTTAATGTTTATTTCAATAACCATTTTTTTCAGAATCAATAGGCTACCATCCAGATCTTGGAAACATAGATGAAGTAACATTTCAAGAAACTATTAGAAAGTCTACTTGGAACACCCTATGGATATACTAATAAGAATATTTGGGGAAGCTAAAATAGTGACCTTGAGAAGTGAAAATGATCTTACATCATAAAATAAGGTTGAGGAAAATAGAAAAGGCTAGATATAAAAGGGTTGGATACCTTCAAATTAGAGGAACACTAATCAAAAGGAAATGATGTTGTCTTATAAAAGGAAGGGAAGAGGCATGGTGATTATATTTATCCTCTAATTTTTTTTCATCATTTTAAGTAATTAATTATGGATAATTATGAATTTTTTTAGATATATTCTAAAAAATATATATCAACATACCATTTATGGAGGCTCTTTTTCAAATTATAACTTATAAAAATTTCTTAAAGAGATAATGGCCCTGATATCACTGTTAGAAACATATGAAATTTGTTTTTTCCCTATAATTCATATATATTATACCAACTTTATATCATTATGTGATATATTCCAACACATGGGAAGCATTGGGAAATTATTCAAGATACTACAATATGCTATCCTTGGAGTGAAAATTTTCAGTGTTTCGAACATCAAATTTGTGGGACCATTAACACCATCATTTTGAAAATTATTTATCTTATTATGAGTGGTCTATGTTTCTAATTGGGTTGAATCTATAGCCACAATGTACAAAATTGAGGGGGGTTCTATTTATTGAAAAATAATATTTTTCGAATTCTTCAATGTCCCAGGTTTGATGATTAATGATTAAGATACACACATCAACCATTCTATATTAAAAGGTGTCCTTTTAAAGTATAGGGTGATATATGACATTGGTACACCTTGAAAACCCAATCAAGAAGACAAGTAAATGTCATGATTGTGGAGATAAAAAATATATGGAAAATAGTTAGAGATTTATAGAATGAAGGAAATAAATCTTAATGATTACTTATGGGCATTATACATTGTCTTTTAAATTCCACATGGAATGTCAACTTTCATGTTGGTGTATGAAAATTAATTACATATTCCGATTAAGATCAATCAAAAATACTATTGGATGGTGAAGGACCCCAACTTTGATTTTAACCCCATAAATAATAAATATATTATCCAATTAATCGAGCTGAATGAAATTTAGATAGAAGCATACTACACTGCTTGTATCTATACGAAAATAACTATGGTAGTTTATGAAAATATGATCAAATAAAAGTAATTTCATCCCAGTGTTGAATTATTGATATTAAACTCATAATTAATATTATTTCCTTGAAATAAAAAACCTTGATGGTCTAGAACATTGACATTATTCAAGGGCTTTAACCATGGAGTGGTGGTGATCACATGTATGGATGAAATTATATTCAAGGTGAAAAACCAATGAATAAAGATTACTTTCAATACACTAATATATTATAAATAATCTCCATGATCCACTTCAAAGGATAGTAGAGGCCCAATTATTTATATATATATATAAATTAAATAAATAACACTCTAAGACTCAACCCAACTATTATTTAAAATTCCAAAAAAAATCATTGTGTTTAGCGTGTTTTAGATAACATTTTAGTTTGTATTTTTTGTATGGTTTTGTGTGTTTTTATCTTTTTTTGTTTGTTTTCGGTGGAATAACTATTTTAAGGAAATATTTAATGGTGAAAGCATTTTCAATACATTAAAGGTAGGAAGTGATCAACCAAAAACAACTAAGGATGGTAAAATTACATGATCCACATATACGGTTCCCAAGACCATGTACTATGATCATGAATAATAAAAAATATCAACTAGTAATGAATGAATATTCTGTTTCATGATTCATAGGACTATGAAGTCAGTTGATAGGGTGAAATGAGATGCACAATCACTTGCATGGTCCCCAATACCATGCATATATTCTATAAACTAGGTTAGATAAGTTGTTTTTATCCATAAAATAATTAATTCTTCTTTTACGAAACATCAAACAACTATATTCCCCTTCATTATATTAGTTCATCCTTCCAAATATCACTATTAATTATCCCAATAACCCTTGAATGTTGGATTTATTCACCTCCCTATTCATTTTTTTATATAAGTTTAAGGATATTTGTATTTCTATATCCCTTTTCTCAAGTTATTACAATTATTTTTAAAACCATATCCCATATTTTAAAATAACTTCACTTAAATTTATATTTTTATTCATTACCTTTCAATTTAAATTTCCCCCAAAACATTCCCCATTATTTTCAAGTATAAAACCCTTTCTTATTTTAAAAAATCAATTCCTTCTTCCTATGATGTTGTAAATCACCTCATTGATTAATTTTATTGTTAAGTCTTTTTTCATTGTTAAATATGTGTATATATATATATTGTGTTGTTGTTTGGATACATGTAGGGACCCCACATTCTTATACAAATACCATGTCTATCCAAAATTCCATACATTCAATTCCCACTGTGGGTGATTCTCACTCATTTCCACCCCAAACTGATCCTTGAATAAAATTTATCTATAAAATTGATTATACCTAGTATCAAACATTTTCTAAAGTCATTATGGTCATATATAAATTCTTGGATATCGATGTAATCACCCATCCATAAATTTACATTGACCTTCAATTTTATCTTGTGAGGGGCCACATTATCCAATATTCTTTAGTATCATGCCCCATCATTAAAGATCTCATCATCAAATTTTGGGAGGCCTTCCAATGTTGATATAATTATTCTATAAACCCTAAAAAATATATTTCTATGAGTATTGATTATGTGTCTTACTTATTACTCAATTGGTGGTTCACAATGACCCTATCTTAGTTTTATGTATTTACTATTATTTCCAAAGAGAAGTATACCCAATCCCGATATTACTCTATGAGATATTTAATTAGTAATCCTCTATATCTAGTCATTATTTATAAAACATCACATTTTTTATTAGGGTTATATTTTATTATAGTAATATTTTTTGGAGTTTGTATGGTTAATGCTTCGTGTTTCTTATAATTTTATTTGGATTCATGGTCTACATATTGTTTTAGGATTTTTGTATAGTAACCATATAGTATAAGGAATATTGATACAATGGGAAATGAATTGTTAGTAAATAGTTTTGGAAAACATGAATACATAAAATTTTACTCAAAACACTTTTTTTGATGTACCAACCTATTGAGACCCTTGATGGATAATTTATGAAATGTTATAATGATATTTATAACTATTTATTTTTGTTAAAATATTTATGAATAATGTTTCAAAATTTTAGATATGTATTTATAAAATATATTTTAAAAAATGATAAATTATATGTAATTTATGTTAGTATTATTATATGTGCATGATACTATGATATTGTGAATTAACATGTAAGTGTGGTATTATATTATTAGTATCAATATTAATATTATTAGAAATAAATATAAGTGATAAGATAATTATAGAAAAATGTTTGGTGATATATATATTATTTATTATTATTATTCATTCAATGTAAGGAGAGAATATCTCAACCTTTATCCTCTCATTTTAGACAAAGGCCTTTAAAAGAAAATACAAACCTCATTTATCCTCCATTCCTTCTTCATTCCAGGTAGAATATTTAATGAGTTTGAGGTATATTGATCTTATTATTTATTTTATTATCCTATTTCTCCTTCTCCTATTCCTCTCATGTTTTATCTCAACCAAGATTCACGGGAGATTGAGTTTTACTATGTTAAGTAATACCCCCAAATTTCATGGATATTTTTTGGCTAAGTGTATGTAAACCCCTTCTCTAACTCTAATTTGTTTTCATTTGATTAAGGCTTCAAGGTTTTATTAATTATAAGTAGGTGGTTCTATTATTATTCTTTTATTTAATAAAATAATGGTTTCTTAAATCTTTAAAAGTGAGATTTCAATAATGATAGGGTTATGTAAATAATATGTAATAGTTATCTAATTTATGTACATTATTTTCTTACAAATTTCTTAGGGTGGAGAAGAGTTTTTATTGTAATTTTTATTTATATTTCCGATCATATATTTTCTTTCAAAAAAAGTGCTTGAAAAAAGGATAATGGGTATTATTAGGTTATAATGGAACTTATATTGATTATGTCACATATGGATGATTTAAAAGAGATAAATTCATTTATTACTCATATAATATTTAGGTTATAAAAATAGAATTATATTTATTTCAACTTTTATTTATTTTAAGAAATTTTTGGATCTCATGTGTTTGAGAAAATATCAATATTTCTTTTTATGTTAAATAATATAAAGAAAAATTTATAGGATGTTTAATATGAATTATAAATAATGGGTGAAGTATTTTTAATGATGTTTTAAAAATTTTAATAAACATTTGGATTTTTCTAAATATTTATACTATATGATTTATGCCTCTTATATTTTTTCCTCATTTTGTTATGAAACATAATTACATGAGGTTTTTTTGTTTATAGATGATTGAAATTTGATGATTACAAAAGGAAATTTTTAAATAATGTTGTTTGGAGGTGAGTTGAGAATTTATTTCATATAACCATATTATTTAAATTTCTATTGTTAGAGAAAAACATTATCAGAATACCTTGGGTTCTTATATGGGAATATATTAATATGCATATTTATAGGTGAGATTATGAACTGCCTATAGATTCCCCTTAGTTAAAATTACACAGTGGATAAGATATACTTATTTAGAATAATTCTCTAGATAATTACATTTGGGCCTTAACACTAGTTTTGATTATACATTGACTAATGAATTACCAATAGATTAAGATAAAACTCTAAATAGTGTCTTACACATAGATGATTTTGAGGATGATAAAAGGATCCTAGAATTCCTTTTCTTCATACTCATAGTAAGTCTCACCTGATTTATTGGAATGGAATTTATTATATACTGATTTAATTTATTCCTTTAGTTATACATGTCTATTATTTGATTCATGTAGAACACTTTTTTTCTTTTTGGTGAAAGATATAAAATATATATATCATGTTACTTATTTTTATAAAAGTTTGAAATGATAAATTAATACTTATAGTTAAACCCATCATGTAAGTATTTTCAAAGGAAAGGTAATGCAGAGAATTATAGAGGTATCCTTTTTGGCTATTATCTCATTCCCTACATGTATACCTTTGGTTCATGTGTATATTGTATTCTCTTAGTCATATTGACGGTATGATTAATGCTATAATTTCTTTAAAGTTCAACATGGGCTCATTCATAGACTTATAGAAGAGTTATCATTTGAAGTTTCCACATGATACATGGGGGATAATATAGTGTTGCATTACAATTTTGTATTTTCTTATGTATTTTCATTGTTTACATTATTTCAAATTCTCATTACAATTTGTTCCATAAATGGTTGAATGTTGGCTATATTTGTTTATAGTTCCACACTCAGTCTTTTTTATTCTTTATTATTGATAAAGGGTAAATTGTTCCCATCATTTAACATGTGATAACCTTGGAAGTTATATTAACATATAGTGATCAAGAACATTCTTAAAGTTTTTGTCATAGTGAATTATTAATATTTTATACTGCATCCTTCTCCAGGATATTATTAATTATTTCACCCCATGTTAGTATAATGAAGTAGGGGAGGTGAAAAATGACCTTTCTATCTTAAAAACCATGATAGATGGTGAACCAGTGAACTATTTCTTCATTTTATCCAACTACTACCAAAATAATTATGAAAGAAAAAATAGGGTCTTTTGGGACCCTTATATAAATATTTTATCAAAAGTAGTTAATTTTAATGTATCATATACAATCATAAAAAACCTATGACACTCCTATGCATTTAATTTTAAAACTATAAAAAATAAATCATTGGAAACCAATAACATTTTATGTGGGTTAGGGAACTTAGAGAAGAATAAGAGGAAGGGAAAATTCAAAAAGGGATTACAATTATTCCACACCACAACCTACCAAATACTAAACATAACCACCCAAACCCAACTTTCCTTTCCCTCCACGCCCACATAAAACACAAAAAATAACATTATGATGAAATGGTTTGTGAATAATTTATATTTTATAATTGGTATGTTGAACATAAACACATGTAGTTTGATTAGTAACACATTATAAGTTTTTCCCAGCTAGAGTTCCATTTTCATTCACCACCATTTCCACATACCCATATCAAATTCCCTCATGAGACCTCTTTTGTACACATAGAGATAAACTATGAGGTGTTGGAAGTGGATGGATAAGTAGGTGGTGAGATGAATGAAGGTATTGAATAAAATATGCTAGGAGAATTTTTACCATACAGTGATATGGGTTGAGATCCAAATTTGGATAAAATTTCAACGATAGGATATCAAAACCCTTTTATCATAATATAGCCCATAGGGTAGGGATCTTAGGATAATTTTCTATTATACATTTTTATTCACTATGGGCTACTAGACGTGTCATGGTTTTATGATTGTTTAGAATGATTTGTTTACATTATCTTTTTATATATTTGTACCTACTTAATTATGTATTTATATTACTGATGGATTAATGATTATTTCATGTATTTAGTATGATCATGTATCTCTTTTTCTTTGTTATGATAATTTTTTATTTCCTATAATTAATTTCTTCACTATTAAACATTTTTAGTGATTTAATATAGATTTTATTCCATGAATGTGGTAGGGACATCTAAACTCTTATAATCCTTGGAATCTCACACACCACTATTCTTGTGGTTCTATTCACTTGTTAGGTGAGTAAAAAATTGACTTTTCTATTCATATATTTTAATTAAAACTCCACCCATACCTGTATTTTTTTGGATTTAACATCTTTCTCCCCATTAAATGTAGAAAGTAGAGAACATTTATAATATTAATTGTGGAGGAGGGAACTCCATTTAATACACTTTAATAATAGCTATTTGATGACTTATGATTACATGTTTTACTTAGAAATAATTTAATATATTTTTTATGAATGTTATTTATGAATATTCATTAAATGATAATATTTTTTGTGGATTAATAGGATTAGTTTTAATATTCTTTGATAGTTACACCATTTTTGGTTACTCATCTTTATAAAAATTAAGTAAATTATTTCTAAATGTTCATCTAAAATTATTTTATTTAAATATTAAATTTCAATAGAGTAGTTTAAAATAAGGAAACTCTTAACATTAATGTTTTAATTCTACATTTAGTGAAGTGATGCTTTAAATTTTTTGATGTCACACATGTGGTTATTACATGGTACTAACTTAATAAAATCTTCTTTTGTTCAATCATTCTTAAATTTGGTTCATTTAAAAGGTTTGGTCACAAAAAAAATTATTTTTATATTGAAACAATAAAAAATTGAGATAACAAAAAATACCAAAAAATGACAATGACCCTAGATTTTCTTCCAAGTTTAAAATAAATGATATTGTGTGACTTATAAAAGTGTTAACCCATTGTTTGGTGTCAAGGCCATCTTTTTTTATCTTACCCAAGTGTCTAAGATGATTTATATAGATAGGGTGAGTTTATTTTTTCGACACTAGGGGTATTTCATGTTTTAAAAATAGTGTTTTATGTATGTATTTTTTAGAAGTATCTGAGTATACATTACTTATTTTCATTGGTAATTGGTAAATTACAAAGGGTGTTTGTATGATTTTCAAAAATAATTAAATCATTCTCATTTTGGTATAATTAATGTAATTTTTTATATTTATACTTGTTCCATTTGTTCTTTATGTTAAATTATCATTTATAATTTTCCTAAGGATAAAATAACTAAGTTTAGGAGAGTTTGATAAATTTATATTTGGCATAATTTTTAAGAAAATTCATTTCAAAAATGGGTTGATTTATTCAATTATCATGTGTTTTTTTCATATATGATCTCTTTTGGGTGAAAAACAACCCTACCTGAATATTTTTTCAATTTATACAAGATACTTATATTTTGGGGAAAAATTAGAGACCTTCTAGTCATTTTAGAGAATTTATGGTTGATCCATTGAAGCAGGGACCATGCAGATAGATTTAGGGATTGAGAATATGAATTTTCATGATTTATGTAACATCCTGTTACTATTTTTAGGTATTTCTAAACCTTTATTTTTACCATGACTTAATTGGGTTCTGTTTGGGGTTGTTTAGGGTTGAAGTTTTAAGAGTTTTGAAAATTATGGTCTAGTGAATGATTGGTGTAGGATTTTCCCAAACCATGCACCCTTTTAGAGAAAGATCTATAACCCAAGGCCATGGGATTTTTCATGACTGGTGCATATTTCAAAAACCATGTGTCCTCAAAGGAGAAAATGTGAAACCCATTTAAAATAGGTGTATAGATTTCAAATGGTTTGTCCAGACTATCCAACTCTGCCTAGGAAACTGTGCAGATGGGTTTTTAATTGATCTGAATTATAATTAAAAATTACTTAACCCCTCTTTTAGGCCCCTACTAGACTGGTATGACCTCAAACCGATTTATCCTACCCTTGGAGCTCCCAAGAAGAGTTTTTGGCCCCACAAAACCCTCCTAGAATTGATACGAATCTTGAGGAATGTCCTTCGATCTTCTCATAGTTGGTTTCCATATTCTGTTCTCATTATCCCACGATATCTCTTATTCTATATTGGGTTTAATAGATCCCCGAGATGATTTTTTGATCTAATAACCAGTATTTTGGGGTTAAACCTAGGTTTTATTCATATATTTCTTTCCATCATTCTCTGTAGGATTTTTCCATGTGTGACTTTGTGATTTGAGATTGGTTGATCCTGAGGTAGGTGGTTACTTTACAATGCCCAATTTTCATTAACCCTAAATTTCTTTATTTAATTTCAATTGTTTGAATTAGATGAAATTTCTTGAATTTGAGAAAACTTATTTCAATTGTTTTTTTTGTAAAAACCCAATTCCATTGAATTGAGGTTTTGAAAAATAGGTTTAGGAATGAAATTATAAAACCCCAAATTCCATTGAATTGGGGCGTGTTTATGGAAATTGGTGAGATTTAAATTGTTTAATTCAAATGGTAAAATTGTTTCAATTAAATTGTTAAATATAATCATAGAAAAAAGGATTACTTGGAAAATTTTGAAAAACATAATTCCATTTAATTGTGGATTTTTATGAAATTGATGGAATTGGTTTAAAAATTAAATTTTTTAATTTAATTGTGAAATTAGATTGTGAAATTTAATAGTGAGTTTATTTCAAATACATATTTTTAAAACTCACTAAAAATGGATTTTGATAAAAACCATAGGATTTTATCTTACAGAAAATACATGTTTTTTAATAAAAACCCATTATGTTTTGTAAATAGAAAATTGGAATTTATTAAATAGAGAATGGGATGAATTGTACTTTAACCATTATTGAATTAAATTTACCAATATTTTTTTTATACTAGAGCTCATGCAAGACTTATGTAGTGAGTGAGATATTTAATTGGTACTTTATGATTTACAATTTTCTAAAACCTAATATCAACACATCACATCCCTTAGGTGATGGTGATGAGTCCGATTTGGACTTCGTTCAAAGAGACTAATGTATATACTATATTTCACCTTGAGTACTGGATCCTTATAACCTAGAACTATTATACCTTATTAGGAATATGACCATGTTTCTTGTTCGTTTGTATTTCGAATGAATATTTTCCATTGTTTTAAACTATTTTACAATCCTTTTGATTTATATAAACTATTTTATATAAAAGTGTTTATTTAAGCCATTTTTGTAAAGTGAAATTTTTTAAAAGCACCATTTTGGAAAGTATTTCCATCAATTGAAATGTGAATCTTTTATTTAAATGTATTTCCATTATTTTAAAGGTAGTGCATGATTTGTTTAAATATTCTCTTTATATGATATAACTATTTATTTGAAAAATTATAAGCACTTTATTGATTAATTTGATATTTTTAATCTATTATAGAATCCTTGGAGAGAATCTGCAAGGATTTTTATCTCACACCCTACTTGTTCGTTCTGATATTTATAGATTGTCTCCTTCTATGTTAACGCATGGGTAGAGCATCTCTTGGTGGTGGTTCTAGCTATTGACCTGTGGAATTGGTGAGTTACGTATGAGTTGGGAATTGGGTAGTATATCATCATATTTTTTTTCTAGTTCTTTCTTATGGTACTTGGCCTTGTTTATTATTATTTTATTTGTAGTACACTACTATCAGTGAATCTTATTTTTTATGCACAAAATGTTTTTTATTTTTCTTTTACAATGTTTTTGGAAAAACCATTCCCACATTCATTTTGTATTATGACAGGTGCTAGTGGATGACCTATGGGGATCAGGAACACCCTTCAAGATATGTTAGGTATAGATTAGTTATTGGGTTACCAAGGTACCCGAGCCGGTTCAATGCAAAGTAGTATCAGATCTCTATATTGATCTTTTTCTCTTGATGTTAGTATGCAATTATAGAATATTTTTAGGAATTAGGAGGTAGTTGCGATTGAGTTCCTAGATATCTCTCATCATAAAAAACCTTAATTCACTAGGGGGGGGGGGGTTAAGGAAAGAAATCTTAAAGATTAGTTAAAATCTTTTCCCTTATTTTGATTTTGATGGAGTGGAATCCAAATCTTGTTTTCTATATGTTGGGATTAATTTCCCTCATTGCTCTATTTGTGTGTAAATATGATGTATTTATTATTGTATACTGATGTTTTATATCAAAATCCCTCTGAGAAGACATGTAAATCAGATATATGATGAACCAGCTATAGTTATTATTCAAGATCTGGATGTAGAACCTTAGAGATACATTTTCGTGATTTGTTATTTGGAGTTACTTTAACAAAATACAACACTATTCAATGTTTCAAATGACCCTCAAGAGGCTGAGGATTGGTTGATCATGATGGAGCATTTTTTTAGGTTCTTGAACACACTTGATGTAATCAAAGAGAAGTGAGACACCTTCATGCTAGAAGAACATAGTAGGAGATGGTGGGACACTATGGTAACATTTTATAAGCATGGGGTATTGGATTAGAAGGATGAAAAGGTTGTTTTTGTTGACTAGTTCTATCCAGAGTCGATGCTGTTGTCCAAATCTACAATGCTTTTAAAACTAGAGTAGGCTGATAAGATCATGAAAGAGTAAGAAAAATGTTATGCTAAGCTCTGGCATTCCATACATGAGATTTTATTTAATTAGAAGGTGAAAGATCAAAGGTTTGAGTTGGGACTTCTTCAAGATATTCATTCTCAAGTTTTCTTACTGATTTTGTCTTCTTATGATGATGTGCTAGATAGAAAACTAATGGTTGAAATAAACCTGGCTAGAATGTCAGGGTTATCATGAGTTTCTTTCTCTACCAGTGAAAACATGGTCTTTTTTAAGGGAAAGCTAAAGTGTGATGATTCTCATGGTAGTTATTGATATCATGATCATTCTAGACCTCCTGCATTATCACATGGTCTTTTTTAAGGGAAATCTAAAGTGTGATGATTCTCATGGTAGTTATCGATAACATGATCATTCTAGACCTCCTGCATTATCTAGAAGAAGTCCTTTGATTTGATACTGGTGTGGAAAGCTAGGACATTCAAACAGGGTTGGCATTTTAGAACCTAAGTTCTATAGATCTTGAGGATGATCAGGTCACTTATAAGGATTCTTCCATGATTATTCTACTACGAATAGTGGAACGAGATCATCATATCCTCCTAAAAATATGGGCCAATTAGATGACTCACATCTAAAAAGGTTCATTCCAGAAGCATCCAAAACAAAGCTACTTCACATAGTGTAAGAGTCTCCATAGAAATATGACATGGGTCTAGTGACTATGAGAGTTACAATTACTATAACATCATCATTATGGAATGCTTTATTTGTTATAGGTGCATCTCTTTCATTTATTTCAACCCGTATTATTAATCAAATTAATCTTCATATAGATATTTTGTATTATGTTATGGATATTTCTACACCCCTTGGTATGAAGAGAGAATAGGGTCTCCATTGTCCCTCTTATGTCTTCTCTCAATCAGATATCAGTCTTTCTTGGAGTTTTCTGTATCTCGACATCAAATCAGTAGACACTATTTTTGTGATAGATTGGCTCATTGCCAATAAAACCCATTTGGATTGTTATCTTCGACACGTCTTCTTTACTACACCCAATGGTGTGTTTATTGTTTTTCCAGGAGAATGGGACCAAAGGATGAGTAGATCTGGATCTGATTATCTTGAGCTGTAGAAATTAATATCAGGGTTTTCTTTGACCTGGAGTGAGAAACTATGAGAAGTGATCTTCCTTCGGTTGTCTTCGAGTTTTCCAATGTGTTTCCTTCTGACTTCTCTAGTTTTCCCTTAGTAAGGGAGGTTGACTTTTCTATTGATTAAATTACTGGTACTCAAAAATTTTGTATTCCTTCTTAGTATGTGGTACCTACTAAAATTAAACATTTTAAGTCCTAGTTGGATGATATTTTAGAGAAAGGCTTCATACGCCTGAGTGTGTCACCTTGGGAAGTTCCTATTCTATTTTCTAAGAAAGATAATAGTTCACTTTTACCATGTGTTGATTATTAAAAACACAATCAAGTTATGGTGAATAATAAATATTCATTACCATGGATTGATGATATTTTTGATCAGTTAAATGGGTAGAAGTGGTTCTTGTAGATTAATAATCACTTTGGTAACCATCAATTGAAGATAAAATAATATGATATTTAGAAACATGCCTTTTGGAGAAGGTACAACCATTATGATTACCTTATTATACCCTTTGGTCTGACCAATTATCCTTCAGTTTTTGTGGAATTAATGAACATGATTTTCCATGAGTGTCTAGATACTGTCATGGTGGTATTTTTGGATGAAATTCTTGTTTACTCTCTTTCCAAGGAGGATCATGTGCATCATTTGAGAATAGTTATAGAATTATTGAGAGATCACCTTTTTTTTCTCAAGATTTCTAATTGTGAATTCTAGATTCAAGAATTAAAATTCATGGAACAGGTGGTGTTAAAACATGGTATTTTCATTGAACCTAAGAAGGTAAAACATGTTATGACATGGGAACAACCACCATATTTTTTTGAGATTTAGAGATTCTTAGGTCTAGCTGGGTATTATTGCCAGTTCTTTACAAACTTCTCAAATATGGCATCTCTAATTACTGCACTAACTTGGAAGGGAGTAATGTTTTCTTAGAATGATAAATGTTTGTACTATTTTTTTGAGATAAAACATCTTTTGACTACTGCTCCAGTGTTGACTCTTCCAAAGGCCAGGTAAGGCTATGTAGTATTTTGGGATGCATCAGGTTTAGTATTGGGATGAATTATTATACAAGTTGGTCACATATTTTTCTATATATCTCTTCAATTTATTCCACACATGATGAATTATCTAACTCATGACCTTGAACTTGAAACTGTGATTCACACACTTAAGAGTTGGCAGCATTACCTTTAAAGGGAATGATTTATCATTTTTTCATACCATGAGACCTTGAGTTATATATTCTCTTAAAAAATATGAATCTTTACCAGAGGTGTTTGGTGGAATACCGGTAATATTTTGACTTATACATTGCCTATAACATAAGGAAAGGAAGTGTCATCGTAGATGTTTTGAGAAGGAGACTTTCGACCCTGGCCATAAAGGAATCTTTAGAAGAGTGGAATTTTATTCCTCTCTTTTCACATTTTCATTTAGAGGATTCCAATAATCAGAGGATGAGTTTTTTTAGAAAGTTTCCAGCTAACATCCTCTTTTATCCAAATGATTCTTCAGGAACAATATCTTGATGATGAGTTTCGTAGCACAAGAGGCTCTGTTTATGGTGGGATGACCATTCCTAAGTGGTCCTTATCCAAAGAGGTCCTTTTATGCTTTCACAAATGATTTTTTTCTGTTGTTATCAGTAAGGGATGATATTATGGGAGACTTCTATAACTCCAAGTGGGTTATGCACCCTAGGAACACAATGATGTTCTATGAAATACAGTGACGGTTCTGGTTTTCCGGTATGAGATTAAGCATCATTGAGTTTGTCTTTGGTTGCTATATATTCCATTAGGTTAAGGTTGAGAACTAAAAACATTCAAGTTTACATTAGCCACTTATAGTCCGTTCTAGTAAGTGGGATTATATTTCTATAGCCATTGTGTTTTGGTTTCCACATACATAGAGAAAGAAGAATGTGATATGGGTTGTGATCGATGGGATGACTAATTCGTCACACTTTATACCCATTCTTAATACATCCAATGTTAAGGAGTTGGAAAATATCTTTGTTAAAAATATTATTCGATTATACAGAGTTACATATGATATAGTATACAATAGGGATCATCATTTCACATCTCTCTTTTTGAGAGACCTTTAGGATGCACTGGGATCTCACATCTGTTTGAGTATGGCATATCATTCGCAGTCATATGTCCATAAATAAATTTATTTACAAATTCTTGAGGATATTCTTCACACTTATGTTCTCGACTTTGGTGGGGCCTGGGATGATCATTTGAGTCTGGTTGAGTTTTCTTATAATAATAGTTACCCATCCATGATTTGAATGTATTTTTTGAGGCCTTGTATAGATGACCTAGAAGATCTTTGTTGTGTTGGTCTGATATTGGTGAATGTTCATTGGCTGAGACAAGTTTAGTGAAATAGAAGATAATAAAGATTCATTTTATTAATCATATAATGTTTACAACATAGATATTATATAATTCATATGATGATTATCACTATAGACCATTGAAATTTTTAGTTGGTGACCATGTGTTTTTGAATGTTTCACCACATTTGGATCATCGAAGGCTTGGGAGGAAAGGGAAGCTTGCTCCTTATTTTGTGGGACCTTTTGAGGTTGTTGATATGGTGGGGAAATTTTCTTAACATTTATCACTTCTACCATAGCTGTAATTGATAAATAACGTGTTCCATGTATCTTAGCAATGAAAGTATCTATTTGATCTATCACATGATTTGATTGGGCACAATCATGAAGTTGAACCCGATTTATCTGTGATTGAACGGCTAAAGAAGATTAATGATTCTAAAAACAAGGTACTTAATAAGATGATGATACATTTGGTTAATGTGATCTAGAATCACGGTTCTAACAATCACAAGATGTGGGATAGGGAGGAACTAATGAGAGATCAATGGCCTCATCTTTTTGGCATGGGAGCTTCTTTGTATACTTTATGGGGGTAGCAAGTTGCTATGGTGGAGACGTTGTAACATCCTGTTATTATTTTATTGTATTCCAAAACCACACTTTTTACCAAGATATATTTGGGTTTCATTTTGTGTTGTTTCAGGTAGAATTTTTATGTTTTTGAAAATTATGGTCAAGGGCATGGTTTTCCAAAACCGTGCACCCTTTTAGATAAAACCATGCAACCCAAGGTAGTGGGATTTTCAAGTTTAGTGATTGGTTTTCAAATCATGTTCCTTCAATGGAGAAACCATGTGGCCCATTTAAAATATGTTGATGTCTTGCACACATGTTTTTTTAATCATGATCATCTTCCTAGTAAACCACGAAAACAAGTTTTTAATTAATCTGAATTTTATTTAAAATTTAACAAACCCCACTTTTAGGCTCCTAATTGACCGGTATGACCCCAAAATGATTTCTCCCATCCTTAGAGCTCCCAATAAGAGTTTTTTGGCCTCTCTGGTCCCTCCTAGATGCAATTCGAAGCTTGAGGAACACCCTTCAATCTTATCATGGTTTGATTCCTTCTTCCGTTCTTGTTCGCCCACAATCTCTCTACTTCTTTATAGGGTTCAATGGATCCCTATGTTTATCTTTGGATATAATAACTAAAATTTAGGATCTAAACCTAGGTTTTATTCATTGATATTTTGTGTTGTCATTATCCATAGGAGTTTTCCATGTGCGACATTGTGATTTGAAATCCATTGATCTTGAGGTAGGCGGTTTCATTACAATGTCAACTTTCCATTAACTGTAATTTCTTTATTTAATTTAAATTGTTTGAATTAAATGAAATTTATTGATTTTTAAAAAATGGTTTGAACTTGTTTGTTGGAAAAACACAATTACATTAAATTGGAGGTTTTTAAAAATAGGTGTTTGAAATGAAATGGGAAAACCCCCAATTCCATTGAATTGGGTTTTTATGGAAATTAGTGAGATTTAAATTGTTTAATTTTAATGGTGATATTTGTTTCATTAAATTGTTGAATTTAATTTTGGAAAATAATATTTGATAAAAAATTGTGAAAACCCCAATTAAATTAAATTGGGGGTTTGTTAAGAAATTTATGGAATTTGTGTGAAAATTATAATGTTTAATTTAATTGTAAAATTGGATTGTGAAATTGAATAGTGAATTCACTTTAAATCCCTATTTTTGAAAATGGAGAAACATGGGTTTTCATAGAAACCTTAGGGTTTTATCTTCTCTAAAGTCATGTTTTTTTATTAAAACCCCATTATGGGTTTTAAATGAAAAATTTACATATTTGAAATGGAGACTGGGATGATTTTTTTTAATAATTATTAAAATAAATTTCCCACAATTTTTTTGTACTAGAGAACATACAAGCCTTATGTAGTTAGTGAGTTATTCGGATGATAATTTACTATTTACAACATTCTAATACCGAATATAAGTACATTACATCCCATGGGAAACAGTGATGAGTCCTCTTTTTCATTGCTTCAAAGGGACTTATGTATATACTGTAGTTCACCTTGAGTGTGGGTCCTTATATCATGGAACTATCGTACCTTCTTAGGCATATGACTATTTTTCTCACTTTTTTGTATGTTAAATTAATATATTACATAATTTTAAACTTTTTTACATTCCTTATGATTTTTATAAACTATTTTATATGAAAGTGTTTATTTAATCTATTTGTGAAGAGTTGTATTTGTGTAAGAACTATTTTTGAAAGTGTTTCCACTAATTGAAATGTGAATATTTCTTTTGAAAGTTTTTAGATCATTTTAAAGGTAAATAATGATTTTTGGAATGTGATCTTTATATACCAAACCTATTTATTTGAAAAATTAGAAGCACTTTCTTGGTTAAATTTATATTGGCATCTATTATGGAATCCTTGGTGAGACCCTACTATAAATTTTAGCTCACACCCTACATATAGATTCAGGTTTTCATAGATTTTCATCTTCAAGGTTCGAGTAGGGATAAAGCATATCTTGTATTTGGTTCTAGTTGTTGACACATGGACTTGGTGAGTTAAATCTGAGTTGAGAGTTGGGTAGAATATATTCCTATTTTTTCTAGTACAATCTTGTGGTACTTAGTATTGTTTATCCCTATTGATTTCTGGTACACTACACCTAGTGGAAATTGTTTATATGCATCTATCTTTTTTATTTTTCTTCTCCAATTTTTGTGAAAAAACCATTCCCACTTCCATTTTGTATGATTCCAAGTTCTAGTTATCATCCCATGGGGATCAGGGACACCCTTCAGGCTATGTCAGGGTTATCTCAGTTATCAAGTTACCAGGGTACCTGGGCAGGTTTGTGATAATCTAGAAGTCAATAAATATTCACATGTATGGTCTAAAAGAATACGAATCATGGGAAAATAATTTCAAAAGATGTTTCATGGTCACTTTTATGGTTACCAGTACTATGAAACATAATTTTGGATTTTAAAAAACAATATATATCTACCCCCAATCAATTAGTTGAACTCTTATTTTTTATTTAATCAGTAAGGTATATGGGGATTGAATAATTATGTTATTACCCAACCTAAGACCACTCCCTTGTTTCTAAAACATATTGTTATGTGACCTTATATATGATTCCTCATATTCTATAGGCTTCCCACTAACAATTAATGTTTAATTTGTAACCATGGGGAAATTATACGCATATATATGTGTAAAAAATCACTGGAAATAATCAAATAACATCTATAAAAATAATTAGAGTATGAAAAATAATAAAAATACTAATTATATAATAAAAAAATGTTTTCATATAGGCATACATACCACTGATCAGCCGTTGGGTCAATCACTTATATAAAAAAATAAACTAATAAAATAAAATTAAACTATATTTACAAAATTGAGCCTCTTATTTTTACTCCATCCAAGATATCCAGATCAATTACACCACATTGGTCATATACCCTACCCGAACTTATGAAAATGATTTTTTCTAAGGTACCAATGTGCTAGGGTCACTCGAGAAGGGTGTGAGTGAAACTCATAGGCCACAACCAATGGTGTACCTAAAATAACCACTAATAATTTTTAATAGAAGATGATATATGATTAGAATAAGAAATATTGTGTTAAAGAATAATAAAATAACCATTGTTAATCCTTGGGTTCTAAGGTGAAGTCCATGGTTGACCATACCTTCTTAGGACATCGCTAGATGTCTCTAATCAAGCCACATATCCATCTAGGGGAACCACATAATACCCTAGAATTTGTTTATAATAATATGTAAAATGCCCAAGTCCTTCCCCAAAACTGTTATAGAATATCATACCTTCCTTTTTTGGTGTCTTATGTCTTTGAACATAGTGAATACCCATCATGGGGGATGATGTCTGACCCTATAAGTAGAATTCATAATGTCATATGGGGTAAAAAATTCCCTATCTAGGAATCAGTAGTGACATATCATCAGGGGAGAATGAAACCATACCCAGGTATTATTATTCACATTTCATCTGGGAGGAATGGTACCCTACCCTGAAATTAGTATATGTAATCATTTAGGGATAAATACAAACCAAAAAATAATATCTCATAAGGGGGAAAAACACCCCACCCTAGAATCACATATATAGTCATAATGGGGATAAATTTCAACCCTTTAATTATATCTCTTTTGGGGGAATATCATACCACCCTAAAATCAAATTTATAGTCATTGGGGGTAAAAATTCCACCCTAGATTCATATCCCCTAGCATAAAATCAGAGGTCCATATCCCACCCTGGAATAGTTACGAAGCCATCATTTCCCCAATGGGTGCATCATCCGTAGTGCCTGATAACTCATTAACTCAAGGCTATCATCTTTCTTTATAAAATAATTTATCACATTTCACATCAAGGGGGATTATACACCCCATAATAGCCATCATAAATCATAATCACAAGGGTTGATCACTCACCTTAACTAATCACACATTTAATAGTTTAGCCTCTCAAGTGCACAATCCACCATCTTAATTATGTCACACTAGGATATAACTATACTAGAATTTCAGCACTAACTATCTATGGAGTAAACATGAGACTGAGCTACCCACCAAATCCCCCTATGTTATATATTTTCTAAACATCCTACATGGGATCCTCTATGTTATTTACCTTCTAGGGATAAATCAAATCACTGAGAGGGAATGGAATCCCTCATCATGTTTGTGATCACCGCATCACATAATTTACCACCTAGAAGATATAATTTAAGCACCACACTATAGTGATGGAATAAATACAATCTTATCTCCAAAATCAACCTAGGTCGGCTCTCATACACCCAAAATTATTATAATTTTACTCATAGTATACCCACTTCCCATGGTAATCATTTAATAGTAGAGAGGAGCAATCTACCCACTCACTGGTTAACTAGAAAAAAGGCTGTAGAGTATCTCAAGATTCTTGTATGGCCTATCCCTACTCCAACCATTCTCAGTCCATCACTCTCCTATACTTAAAGGGAACAATGGAAACTTTCAAGGTACACTATATTCAATCACTGAGTATACACCATTATAGGGTCCATATATCCCGTAAAAGACATTTATGATTAGGTTTTGACCATAAGAACATAAGGCACCAAGATAGAGTTCAATTATCTATACTAGAAATTGAGAATTCAATTATATCAAGGGACATTTTAAATTAAATAATATCATTTTAAACATCAGTTTATTGACAAAAAAGTGGAAATACCGCATATGAAATAAAAATAACCACAATTCATTAAAATAAGTGATATGTTAAAGGAAGACATACCTCATTTAGAGTAATTACATTTAAGAAACCTTAAGCACCCTACCCTAATCCAGACCAAGCCTCATCCAAGCGTGTATAATCAATAAATCTTTTAGTGGAATGCATTCACTAGAACCTCAATAAACGACATGAAAATATCTTATGGAATACTCTCAAGTCCCCTATTAAAAAAATACTTCTAACTAAATGGGGATCAATAATGTGTATTTATCCTCTCAAGATATATTCTATCCAAGCCATGGAAATATCTCATCATATCAAACTGATTCCACCATTTATCCAATGGAATTGGTTTAGAGACCTAAAATATTCTATGATACCATCCAAAAACCTCCCACCTCTAAATGGGATCAAATGGGGGTAAAATAGGGGCTTATTGATAAAATAATGGAACCATTGACACCCCCAATCTCCTAAAACTCAAAGGGGCAGCCATAAAAAATAGATTTATCCTTCTTAACAAAACAAATAGGTTGGGTCATGATGTGATAACTCTAAGTTATAGAATTACTACCCCCAGATAGAGGTCCTAACACCCTTACTAGTATCCATTACTACATGACCCGTATGGGTTGTTTCATAGCTTCCCTAGGTAAATGACTCAAACCTAGCTAAGAGTTGTTGTGGCATGACCCATTTGGGTCATAATGCAATGCAATTTCCCTAGGTGAGTCCCAATCCATCATGATATAGCCTCTCCTATCTCTATGGAATGTTCTTGTTGATCTGATGTATGAAACCCATTATGATAGGCTTTCGTGATGTAATCTATGGATCAAAACTTGAACAAATTAATGCATAATAATTTTTTTTTCAAAATAATATGTAAGGTTTTTTGACCTTCACACTGTGGAATCACATGTCATGGTGTGACCTCTATGCATAATTTTTCTTCCTTATCCAAAACACCACATAAAACTCTACCAAAGTGTGACACCCAATGGTTATGGCGTGTTCACCACCCACTCAACACTCTTCATGGTGTAAAACTCACTTGTCACAAAATGATGATCCACCTGTTTCCAAAACTAGTGAAGGGGTCACCCCAACCCTACTCTGAAATTCAACTAATCACATAAGACACATTCTAAACACTATACATATCCCAAAATGTCTTCTATAAATGTTACAACCCTCACAATCCCAATTCATGTACCAATTATCAGAAGGTCTCCTACTCCAAGAACAAAAATTAAAATTACTTATGAATTTAATCACCTATAATTGCACAGGTTGTTACGTACTCTTCAACATTACACTTATCATCCCTAATAAGTCTCATTGGTTCTTCATCCATCAATATTAACATACCTCAATCATAAATTTACCACTATCTCATTGTATTATATCCCCAAAAATTGAATTAGTTTTTATTGAACAACAACAAACACTGAGGCACACTATTATACAAAATCCATGAAAATCACTCATCATCACCATGAACACTGATATGATTCACAATCTCACCTTTCTATCTATAGAAACTAAGGCACCATTTACTGATTCATTCTCAAGCTTATAGTTCTCCCCACTATAAGATTCTTCCCATAATGAATTATTTTAGGTCATGGTTCCCCCACCATATGAATCACCTAAAAAACACTTTAAAAATACATAAACATTCTAGATCTACTTTAAATTTCACTTCACCCAATATCATGAAAAAATACTATTTGGTCCTCCTTTAACCAACATTTCTCAGAAACAATTAGCTGCACCCACTGACATGTTATCACATCTTATGATAAAAATGTATTAACTCGTGGAGGAATAATAGAATTG
Source organism: Viscum album (assembly GCA_963277665.1). NCBI lineage: Eukaryota > Viridiplantae > Streptophyta > Magnoliopsida > Santalales > Viscaceae > Viscum > Viscum album. The sequence goes on along the minus strand of OY728132.1, from coordinate 1,259,162,056 downwards.
TAAAAATCCACAAAATAAATTTAGAACCCTACACTCAATGTAATTATATGGTTGGGTCCACAAACACACACACTAACCATCATACCCTCACCACGAGCATTGAAGAACCTTCAATCTTGCTCACTCTAAGATCACAACAACTCCATCTTGAGCATGATACCAACATCCAGGCTCTATCTAACCTCAAACATGAATCCCCTATCTAGTATTCAATAAGTAACTGAATAAAATTAGATTATCTTACAGCTAGGTATCCCAATGTCATCACGATTATCCATCGTTTAGTTTTACTACACCCACAACCCTTCTAACAAGAGGGTCATACATTTGCAACTGAGTCGATGCCCCCACCAAAAGAGTATCCTTATCATTACTATACTAAATTAAAATTACCCATATCTAAAACCAATAATTAATTCATTATCCGATGTAAATATTATATTTTTTTATATTAATCACACCCAAGTTCCAACACAGAAACATTGAATACTATCTATTTTTAGCTCACAAGGAATTTCATCCTTGATATTTGTCAAAATTTCATCTAAAGTGATGTTCATAATCTTAAATAGAGAATGTGTTAGTCCCCATAATATGAAATCCCTTATAGTAATCCTAAAAAATAATATCTAATATGTTATAGTATCAAACATGTGTCTCTCCTCCCAAGCCACACTCACCCATCCCAACAAACCTTATCAAGGAACGTGCTCATATTGACTGTACCATGGTACTCCAATCTATCCATGATGTCACATCCATTTTAGGGAATCACATTAAATTCTCATCAAAAATATCAAGACACCATTCACACAAAAATCTTACTGATCACTATGGTTCTTGGATCCCAACCAACTGAAAGGTTACACATCTTCCTTGATCACATATCAAGTGTAATCACTTCTTTAAATAGTTCAAAACTAGGTAAATTCACCAAAATCATTATTATATCTCTCATGTTCTACAGGAACCTGAAAATTTCTCAATAGGCCACACATGGCTTACTCACTGATCCATGAACCAACTAGGCACCACGCGCAACCCTTCTCACACTTGCACACATGCATCAGGGATTTTCTAAAAATTCACCCCAAGAATCAATATCCTTATATAGAGGTAGGGAGAATAACTAAGAACCTTCTCACTAGATTATAATAACTATAGACCATGAGCACACCTTAATCCAATGGTTATATGATCTCTTACTACCCAGTTGTAGAAGAAGTCTCATGTTATCATGAGTTACACATCATCATACCTAGCCTCACACACCAAAAAAATGACTATGACCCACTGTATTCTAGTTTTATCTAGCTAGAAGAACCTTAATTCTTTATCTCTAACAAACCTGATATCTCACCCTTAATAATGATAACTACCTAATCACCCACCACTCAATCGTCATTCCAAAACTGAAGCTTATAACTAGGCTATATACATCCAATATCTAACCATCTAGGATCATAGTCCACTATCTCATCTAGAATGACATTTGATAATCAACATGATTGTGTTTTCAACCTATACTACCATTAAAAAAACCGAGAACCATAATTTATTTTTATCACAAAATAAAAATTCTTATCACATTATTTTCCTCTACCCTCACATGGTTATCTATATTTATAGGACACCTGTTCCAACATGAACCAATTCTCTTAGGAATACCTCACCTACCTCAAACCATCATCAAGGAATCTAATACCTAAGCTGACTTACCAAGGGTCTATCACCAAGGTATCCAATTCCATTACCAACCCACTAAGGGTATCCACATATCCCATTCATATAATGATATCACCCTAAGATGATTTATATTGAGTAAGACCATGCACATATAGTTTGGTTATATAGAATTCCACCAAGAATCTATATAAGAAGAAACTATATTGGTTGTTAAAAATTTAAATAATATAACATATTTTATTTTCTAGAACTAATATCAAGCCATATAATGTCTATACCAACCCTATAAGGTATACTATACATCCCTTACATTGAGGGACTATATAAAATTTGTCAATGAATTTCGCTTCATTAGATCCACATGTTCTGTCATCAAAAAATAATACTATGGTTAATCTAAGTAAGATACCACCAAAAAGTTATATAGCAAAAAACCATATAACTTATTATTGACACATTAATTAGTTTAACCCTCTATCACTAGTGAAATCAATAAGGCATAAGCATATGTATTTCATGTGAATATTACATACCAAATATGATACCATTACACTATCCTCTTTCCATTTTAGGCTAATATCCAAAACCACAAATAAAAATCTCCAATACACACATAATACTTGAGTAAATATCCCAACTATAACATAAAAAACCAATAACATCAATCCCATAAACCTTGTAACTTGGACTTTCCAGTAATATGGTTTCATAAATCACCAGATTGAGGTCTGTCACAAGATCCAACATTTACATATTCTTAGTTTACTTTACCATAATTATATTGATAAGAAAAATATACTCTGATACCACTTTCTAATTCCGTTGCTTTATACCACTCACTAGTGTCCCTGTTGGAGTGTTACATGAATTCAAAATTATCTCTTCATATTCCAAAGGCTTCCAATTAGTATTGGGTGGGGGAAGGTGATACTATATATAGACTATACCCTCATATTAGATTAAAAACAATCTCTTAAAATTACCAATCAACATCCATTAAAAAATTAGAGGATACAAAACAATATAAATATCATTAATATAAACAGTGAAATGTTTTCATACAAGAATATATCCCACTGATCACCCATTGGGGAAATCAATTATACCTAACTAATAAATGAATAAAATATATTGAGGATTTACTACCATCCTTGAGCCTTATCTCATGACTTTTTCTATGCTATATAGCTCAATAATGTAACACTAGTTCTAAAAATGCATGCACCTATGAACATGAATTCTAATCATGTACCAAAGTGTGGGGGCCACCCAAGCTAGGTGTGAGTTAAAATCAATTGACCGACACTAATGGAATCCCAAACATAACCAATATATTTTGTGTATAAATGATTTTATATGCTAAAAATAAGAAATATAATGTAGAAGTGTTGGGTGTGCACTGAAATGGTAAAAACCACCACATAATGGTCTAATTCGTGGTGTGTTTTAGTCAAGCCTATAATATCGTTGACATAAGATTTTTGCATGCATATAATGGATAAAACTTCCACATCCCTCATTGCTCAATTTCTATTAGTTAAAAATACATTATGATGTTATTTAACATGGATTTAAAATTCATTGAATAGGTTAAATGGAATTTATATTGGGAATACACGTATTTAAATACATTTTATTTTTCCTAAATGATTCATTAAATGAAACACATCAAGTATGACTATATAAAGGGATATAATCCCTCCTTATTGGAGAGACCCAAGTTGTTTTCCAAACCTTTTAAATCTCTATTCATTCCTAATACCTTATTTATCACTCATTAAAAACGTATTATACCATCATTAGAATATGTGGATTCTCAAGAAACATTATGGGATCATATGACTGATGTAATCTCTCAAAGACATGAATCCTTTGTTTGCAACATTGATTATCAACATCAAACACACTCTACAAAAGAATAATAATTTGAATGATACTGCACATGTGATTTAATTATGCTCTCTTTTGATGTTCCTTACATGTTATTTTTTCCTTTATGATAGATTGGTTTGTTTCTAGGTTTTATTGTAATGGAAATAATCATATAATAATCTTACAAACCTCATGAGAGGTATTAGATCATCATTATTCAATGAATTGAATGTATAGATTCAATAGTTTTTGAAGAAAATATATCATCTCCATGACATAGTGTCCTATATGTCATCATGGTTCCCATTAAAATAGAAACATCATGATCATGAATTTATAGTGCTTGGCATGGTGATTATTTGAAAGAAATTCTTTAGAAACCATTAAATATTCTATAAAATGAACTCCCTATGGTGAAAACTACAGTGTAACTTTGTAGGCATGCATAAAAACCCTCCAAATTCCCACATTCATTGGACCATAATGTTTTGTATTGGAATTTCACTTTGAACCTCGGAAAGTTCTACAATGATGTGGAACTGTCTAAAATAAGCACCATTGAAAGGCCATGAAGTGGTGAAAACTATGGTAGTCCTTATAAAGTCTATAATTATTTTTAAATAAACTGAATTAAGGTTTATATATTGGTTATAAATGATAATTTTTAGACATTATAAAATGATATTTTTCATGCCAAAATTAAATATGCAATGTTCATTTGTATGTATCATGTTTGGGAAAATAAATAAAATGTTTATTTATTTATTTGATTCTTTAATATTATTGTTTAGTAAATACTTTAAGAAATATGAATATTATGTATACAAATTTATATAATAAATTTCATCTAAAAAATAGAGTGTTACATTTCATTAAGTTATAATCCATAAGATTTATTTTATATGTAACTTGGCCTTATATTATTTTAAAGTTATGAGCTTAAGAATAGCTGTTGAATAAATTTTCTGCATATTTGGTTCAAAAGATATAATGAATTTAATTATCTCTTATGTAAAGTATCCCAATGAATAAGGAATTTGGCACAGACCTCCCAATGGAATGGAGGATTATTCCTTGTTCAAGAAAGGTGGGTGTTAATCATCTATGGATCCAGACATACTCATGTGGAGATTATCAATTTCATATCACTTTATGGATTTACATGAAATAGTTTATGTAGCTTATACATAAGATGCATTCAGATATGTATGAATATATTTGGATTCTATTTAGGGTGAATAACACAAAATTGTAGGCTATATAAATAGTTACACAGTAATGTGGTGTAAACACATTAATTTGGTATATGGAACATGGATTAAAAAACTAAAAAATTATAATCATGCATACATAAAGAAAAAACATATAAGATAAATATTCCATATGATGTAATACTTATAAATTTAATATTATTATGATGTATATTAAATTGGTGAAACTTTTAAAAAGAAAAAACCCTCAAAAAATAATTGTAATATTCCTTACCAAGTAGAACTTATCAAGACCTTAATCATCAAATTGGTTTGTTTTGTGCCAAATTTGGGTGCCCCTAGATTAACTTATGTTCGGAAATTACGTAATGGGTGATGTTGTATTAGCTTTTTAAAAGTTTTAGGATAAATATAGGTTCCCCTTTATTGTCTTTAGTTAGCTTATTATAAAAATTTTATTTAAGCTACACTTTTCTGGAATACCCTAATAGTTTGGATAATAGAGTATTAGATTTGATTGTATGTGTATGATGGACTTGAATAATGTGTTGTACACTCAACTATCTAAGAATTGTAATTATTATAATCAGGATAAATCTCTACCTAAATAACTAAGTGGTGAGATGAATGATAATACAAACTCATTACGTCGTGAAATATAGATCTTATCTCACTAAATGGATATGATATTCAAGTTTAACATTTTTGTGAGAGAACTTTCATTAAAAGTATTTTATGAAAAGATATAAAACATGATACCCACCCACAAACATGTCTTCTTTATAGATTATGGTTTACTTTATGATAATAATAATTAGATTACCTATAGGTATGTCCAATAAAATAGTTAGATATTGATATCTAGGTTGGATAATAGTCATTAAAGAGAATAATTATGATCATCTGAATGTGAATGTTATAGAGATTAGTTTTACCAACTTTGACTCATGGTTATTGATACTGAGTGTGTTTTACATATTTGTACTGACAGACACATTCTCAGAGATAGAATTTAATTGAAAAGTGTTAAACTATATTTTCATATTGTAAATGGAGAAAGAGTTACTGCATTAGTGGTTGCAACATATGATCTGACTTTTCCAAGTGGATAAATCCTAAAATTAGAAACATATTATTATTTTCCTACCATAAAGTGAAAATTATTTTGTGTATATTGTTTATAAAAGATGATATGTTCATTCACTATTTAGAATAATTGTTCTTATATATATAGGAATAAAATTTTATATGGAATTTATAATATTCTAAACAATTTATACATTCAAGATATTGATAATCCTACTTATATCATGAAAAATAAGAAGTGTAGGGTTATTTATTATCCCACCCACAATTAGTATTGTTTCCTTGGACTTTTAAACAAGAATCAAATTCATAGACTCCATAAATATGGATTTTTGGACTCATTCAATTATAAATCATTTTATATTGGTTAATCCTATTTATTTGGAAAAAATAGAAATATGCATTTTGGAAGAATAGGTGAATGGGGTAGTGGATTATTGTATATCATACATAGTTATGTATATTGGCGAATGAGTACACACATAATTGGTGATTATATATAGTTTATTACCTTTACCAATTACTTTAGTCAGCATGGTTCAGTGTTTCTGATGAAACAAAAGAATGAAACATTTGAAAAGTTTAAATAATTTAATAATGAAATAAAAATATCAATTGGGAATGTGTATTACGATTTTCTGATTAGATTATGGTGGTGAATACATAATCTATGAATTCGTAAATCTTTTGAGAGATTGTGGAATTACTTAAAAACTCACTCCTCACAGAACACCATAATGAAATTAAGTTTCTAAAAGGGGGAATCATACCTTGTTGTATATGGTTTGATTGTTAATGAGTCCATGTGCTATTCCTATTATATATTTGGGTTATTCTTTATAAACTGGTGCAATTTTACTAAAATTCATTCCATCTATAGAAATTATAAAGACACCATATGAGATGTGGACTAATAAATGTCTCAAAATGTATTTCATAAGTATTTTGGGTTGTGAAGCACTTTTATAATGTTTTAATTATAAAAAATATGGCACCAAATTAGACAAATAATTATTTTTCGGTTATCCCAAGGATAATATGGGATATTATTTCTATAACCCAAGTAATCACAAATTGTTTACAGCCTGACATGCTGATTTCCTTGAGAAGAAACATATAATTCAAGGTGTTGGTCAGTGGAAAGTAAAACTTAGAGAAATTCAAGACCAAAAAACAGTAATCATTCTTGTGATAGAGGTTAACTTGATTCCATAAAGAGTTTTAGAAGAAGAACACACTCCATATATAGAAGAACCTTGAATGTTCAGTAGAATTCATCAGGAACCCATGACATATGGATTCTCATGGATAATAATGATGGAGTAACATTTGTATGGGATAAAAATACAACCTACAATGAATATATTGAGAGTTGTGATTTTGATAAATGGTTAAAACCCATAGAATATGAAATGGGTTTTATATACACTAACCATGTTTGGAACTTTTTGGATGCACTAGAAGGGGTTAGACCCATAGGATGATAATGGGGATTTTTACAAGAAAATTGGCATGAATCGAAGAGTGTATACCTGTAAATCAAACCTAGTGTAAAAATTATACAAATAGATTCATGGTATTGAAAATGATGAAACTTTTTCAACTGTAGTGAGGATAAAGTCCATTAATATTTTTCTAGCGATAATAGATCATTTTGATTATGATATATACCAGATGGTTGTCAAAACTGATTTACAAAACAAGAACTTAGTCAAGGATGTGTATATGATACAATATGAATGTTTTTATGTTCAAAATGATACAACTAAGGTATAAAATGCACAATTGTCTATTTATGGATCGAATAAAGCCTCTTGGAGTTTGAATATTTAGTATTATAATTCAATTAAATAGTTTAGTTTTATAAGAACATGGATGATTATAGTATATATAATCATATTAGTGGGAGTGTGATAGTATTTATGATATTGTATGTATATGACATAATACTTATCAAAAGTAATATTATGGCTCCTCACTTTGTGAAGATATAGATGAGTAAATTCTTATTGATGAAATAAATAGATTAAGTTTCCTACATACTATGTATAAATATCTATAGATTTAAATGTAAATGGTTCTTGGACGTATTAAAAAAACATAAATCGGTAAAGTAATAAATAGATTTTGCATGGAGAACTCAAAAAATGGGTATTTACTAGTTTTCATGAAATGAATCTCACAAAGATTCTAGATCATTCTAATGTGTTGGAGATAATGGATATAATTCCTTATACATTTTCCATATAATTTATCATATAGGTCATGTTGTGTAATAATCTAATGTCACATATCCACTTATTATAACAAGTATATATTAATCCAATCCTAGTGATATTTATAGGATTTTTGTGAGTACTTGATATGGACTAAGGATATATACTTGCTCTTTGGAGTTGAGGTCAATCTCTAGGAAAAAGATTGCATAGATGCGGGTTTTCAATCCAACATATATGATTTGAAACATCGATATAGTTTCATGTTTTCTCTACATATTTCTTTTATTTTTTGGAAACATTTTAGATAATACACTGTATCATAATCGAAAGTAGAGGAATTGTACATTACTACATCAGATGTTTTGAAGGAAACTATTTAGAATAAGAGGTTCATTTATAAAATTAAGGTGGTTCCACAGATTTATGGAGAAATCAAGCTTTATTATGACAACAATGAATCTATTTATTAAGCTAAGGAACCCCAACATCACTAATGTACAAAACCCATTTTTTGAAAATATCATAGCATACAGGAGATCATCGAGAGGGGTGGTGTAAAGATCATTTGGGTGGCTATAGATGATAATGTAGTATATCCATTAAGGAAACCATTTATACAGCAACAATGTGAGTGTCATGTGGAATCTTTGGGTGTTAAAAACATGGGGTATTGGTTATTATTACTGTTAATGTATCATTATTTTATAATAAACCCAACCTTTATTTATCATTTATTCATATGTACTAAATTTTACATTACATTAAAGGTCAAATGATGATATTAACTCAAAGTAAGACATTTAATTATCCCTTATTGATGATCATTCAAACGTATTATGGGGTGTGGTGATATGTTATGATTTGAATAAATAAAATCATATACTCCTAACAAAGAGTTATATATGAGATACACAGTATAGATTCATGATGTAATAAGTAGAGACCTATTTTTTGGATTTAATTTCTATAGTATATCTCATGGAATATCATAAATTCATCTATATACTCAAGGGTGTATGCCTTTTTTAAAACAAACAGAGACATGAATTAGTCTCCCAATTCATAACAAAAAGAAATTTTTTAAATCAAAAGTATTAAAATAAAAGAACAAGGTGTAATGAGTTTACACCAACCCAAAAGTGAGAGCGAAACATAATGATATAACAAAGAAACTCAAACACATCAATCAAAACGTGCAACCACTCCAATAAAGCTCAAAGTCCTCAAGATATAGAAGGAGACACACATGTATGATCATGAAATTCAAGGGTGTATGTAACAGCCCGAGATTTTATGAAAAAATATTCTTTTTATTTTACTAATGTCTTGTGTTATACGCTACACCAAAAGGAGCTTGCACAACACGCATCCTTGACTTACCTTGCATTACACGCAATCGCAACCTTCCTCGATAGCGTGTGTGGTACGTAATCCTGAGTTTCACGAAACAATGATATGCTATTAAAATATTATTAAAACTAGCCGTTATGAATAGTAATAACCACTTTTTAAATTTTAGAAATTTTAACTCTCAAAATGGACTTCATTTTTGGATTCGGAGTATCGAATTTAGCCTAAGGTTAAATTTTGGTACTTTTCGGATAACTTTCATATTCTGATGAATAGTGAAAATTACCAAATTATAATTAAAAACAACTTTTTTAATCGAAATAATTAATAGTGATAAATCATTAATTTGAGTGGTTTTAAAGTATATTTAGAATATATTTTTACAATTTAATACAATGTTGGTCATTAGATGTAATTTCACATTTAAACTAGACATAAACAAGTGTCAATCTTTTGATAGATTTTGTTTCTTAAAAACACGCTATTTGTTTTAACAGCGGGATTTAATTATAAAATTAATTAATGCAACTTATATGTTGGGAATTTTGTAAAATAGAAATCATTTTTGAATTCGGAATATCAATTATAGCTTAGGGTGAAATTTTGGCATTTTTCTGAAAAACTTCAATTTTTGATGAATAGTGAAACCACTAAGTGGTAGGTTAAAAACTGAATTTTGCATAAAACTTAATTTTACCGCTTCTGTGAATGGAATTTCGAAAATCCGAGAGACACGGTTAATATCAAGGACTAAAATGTGGTTCAATGAGATGAAAATAATTTTTGGTGAATAGTAACTTTTTACTTTTTTTTACCGCGGTTAATAGTAAATCGGGTAACTAAGGGTAAATATGATATTAATATTACCCTAACACATGTTCTAATTCTATTGGACAAGTGGAATTCGACCAAAAACAAACTTAGGAATAAAATATGACCATTTAGGCCCACTTGGATTAGATTAGGACTTTTATTATTAATTTATTTAAAGAAGGGTTAAAATAGTTAAAATCAAAGTTTAATAAGTAAATCATTTTTAATATGGGGTTATACATAAGATAAATTCGACTATAAATATTCATTAGAAAGCTAAAAAGATTTCCTACATTATGGTATTTTATTTGTAATTTTTAGACATCAAATAAGTTAATTTATTTATGACACAACGATGATGCAGTAATTATCTTATTAATGAAATATTGACATAATTGATGTTATAAACACCAAAATAAATGTAATTTGAGACTTTTTATGAATTCCACTAAATTTATAGGTTACTATGATATATTAATGTTGATTTAATAAACTTGGTTCGAACATTTAATTCTGTTATGACTTTCACAAAAATCATATATCAAATAGTGTCAAAATTGACACAAAATAGTTTTTAAATCAAATATTATATTATTAATTGTTATTGTATTCCTAAAAATCTAAGGTTCGGCCAAATGACTTAGATAAGGATATATATATTAATAATAAACAATTTGGGGTTCGTTTGGCATGTTATAGTAAGTGTATTAACCATATAGTGTAAGAAAACAAAAAGACACGGTAAAAGTTAAATTATTTAACTTATAGTTAAATCTAATTGATAAGGTTAAAATAATACCCTAAACTTGTCTAAATCCTATTGGTTGATAGGATTTCGACCCATCCCCACTTTAGCTTCGAAATAAGACCCTTTGGAACCATTATAAACCGATTTTGACTTTAATATAAAATAATATTTTGAGATATTCCTAAGGTGCCCCTCTCCTCCCCTATAAAAGGACACCTCCTCCCCCTCCTCCTCACACCAATTTGAGCACTCAAGCTCGGCCAACCCCTGCCAATTTATCCTCTACACATCCCTAGCAACATCCTAGAGGTTCTGGTCTTCCTCAAAGACCAATTTTAGTACCCTAAGAGGAGGTCTCAAAGAGGCACTTCAAAGAAGAGGTAATTACCGTTACCAATTCTTTCATCTTTATTTCTTCTTCCACTTCTTCTTCTTAGGTTGTTTCATTATGAAGTAATAACATCAGTATCACTCATATACTGATATGTTATTATAAGTATGAAACAACCCTATTTCACCATCTATCCATCCTACGGAAAAAGAAATCACCGCGCGTGCGTACGTACGGAATACCGTCTCCACGCCGTGGTGTAATCTATTTTCCACCGCCACCTTACATGGATGGGTATAATGGTGTAAAGAATAACTATACATAGTTATTACAACATCATATTGATTCTGATATATTGTATAATCCACTCCAATTCAATTCAATATTTATAGAAATGATATCATCGCTCGTGCGTACGTACGGACTACCGTCTCCACGACGCGATGAGATTCATTCTCCATGTTAACCATTTAGGAAAGATTATAATGTATATATAAGAAATAATAATGAAATATATGACATTATAAATCTACTGGATTTATGTATATATATACATATGTATGTCATCTACTTACTTCCATTTCAAGACAATAAGGAAAGAAAAACAGCGTTCATGCGTACGTACGGACTACCGTCTCCATGAACGGTGTTTTTTCATTTTATTTATCTATCTATTATATATATATATATACTGAATATATATGATATATAAATCATATTTTATATTCTGGAAGTAAGTAAATCATGATATAAGTAATAATGATGTCAAGAACAACAAGTCAAAACACCTACGATAAATGAAACGATTTTACCCAAAACGCTTCTTTAACATGGAATTTACAAAAGAACGGGTAATATAATGTCATAAGTGAACCATATATGATATCATAACAATGAATATGATTCTGTAATAAGTCAATGACATTATTTAAATCATTATACAGGAGGTTCGGACACATACGAAGCAAATTGGACCTAAGGTAAGGGAAAATATCACAATCTCATTTTTATCCGAGATTGTTTATTCGTAAGTATTTACTGGGGTGTATTTTATCATCCACATCCATGTTTCATCAATATGTAATATTATTTCCATCCACCTACAATTGTTTAAATCCATTTTTACCCTTCGTTGAGTTTTTAGTAAAAGAAATGAAAGGAATCTTTTGATGTTTTTCGTACGAGGTACTTTTTGACTTTTCCGACAAAAGTACGAAGAATGTTTTTTTTAACTTATACGGCACGAACGGATTTCTACTGTTTTATAAAGCCTTATTTTCATGAAGCTTCCTCTAAAATATTTCATGACTATTTTCAATAAAATCTCTTTCTTTTAAAATCGCATGATGTTTTGTGAAAAGAAATTGATTTTGAAGAAGAAAGGATATTTTCCTCAAGAATTCAATTCAAGTGTTTTATAAAAATTATTTTCCATCTAAGATAATAAAGGGTTCTGTTTCTATCCATATTTTTACATTGATTTGACTATGTTGTGATGGAATTATGTTTATGAATTCCTTTATCTTATATGAATTGATTTATGATGTCATGATGTTTCAAGAATCCCATTTTTGTTACATGTGTTATGCGATGATGTATGTTTTATGATTATGTGGCACACATAAGAAAGGATTCATTATAAGATGGGTGGGACCTATATCTCCCTCCAATGCATTGGGTAAAGATTTTATATCTCATGAGATAGACATGGCTGGAATGGTAGGTTATACCGGTTCAGTGAAACAGGACTGAAACGAGGATTACTCGATTCAGAAAGGGACTTTGTCCACTAATATAGTCTTGGCAATGAGTCTTGACTAACAAGAAATGATTCTCTATGATTATGTGTGTATGCCACAATGAGTAATGTTTTAAGTTATGATTTCATTTCACTACTATGATTTATCCCATGTTATGAAATTATGCTCTCTTTTGCAGGTTAAGATTTCCAAAAAATGTTATGTTCTTATGAAAATTATGTGATTGATATTTCTTTTGTTTACCCTTACTGAGCATTTGAGCTCACCCTTTTATGTTTTCTTTTCCCCAGGATATAAAGAAAGGTTTTTGGTTTAAAAAAAGGAAGATCTTTATGGGAGATGGTGAAGATCTTTCCCCACGATTAGAAGATTTTATTCCGAGTTTCCAAAGACACTAAACTATTACGATCCTTGTGTGTGTGATTTTGTTATGTACTAAGTATTCCGCAAATGTAATGTAATGTCCATGTACGATAAGCTTCGGGTCTCTACAGTTGGTATCAAAGGCAAAGGAGGTAGGAATGTATCCGATCCTTGGGAACTCTCACATGTGAGCGTTGGACGAAGCATGGCTCTCCGCCCAAGGGCTTCATGAGGAAATGGCTGCCACTGGGGATGGTGGTGCGTCCCGCCCAGGGGGTGTAGCCGCCCATGGAGTGCCCTGATAGGTATCAATTGTAGTCCACTGGAAGTAATTCTAGACTGCTACAGTTGGTATCAGAGGAAAGGTTTAGTCAACCTTTGGAAACTAGGATGCGAAAACGTTAGTGAGATCCCTAGAGATATTTCTAAGGTATGTCTAGGTATGTCTCTAAGGTTAAGTATACGTATAGGTTATAGTCCTAGAATTGCGCTAACGATCTTCAAATTTAACCTAAGATGTTAGATATTGAGGGTACTAACCCTTTATTATGTTGTTTTCCCTAGCATGATTTTTGCCTCTCACACAATTCTTTTGGGGTTTTAGACGATGGCTGGAACCCGAAGGAACCGTGTTAATGCGGAATGCGATGGGCAATGCAATGATTGTCCCCCTGAGCAACCAAACGATATGGGAGCTGGAATGAAAAATCTTGTAGCCATGCTCACACAACTTTCTCAAGCTATGAATCATACAGGATTTCCAAACGAACAAAGGAGGGAGCAACATTCTGTTGAATCCTTCATGAGGCAGCGTCCACCATCTTTCAGCGGGTCTACTGATCCATTAGTTGCTGAACAATGGATTAGTACTACTGAAAAGATATTTTCAGTTCTTCAATGTTCTGAGCATGATAAAGTCATCCTAGCAGTGTATCGTTTGGAAGGAGATGCTGATCAATGGTGGAATCTTGTTAAGAATACAAGGCAAAGGGATGAAATTGAGTCTATGGAATGGGACGAGTTCAAGAACTTATTTTTCAATAAGTACTTCCCTCGTATTCTTCGAACAAAGATGGAGAAAGAGTTTCTTGAACTGATGCAAAGGGACGATGAATCTGTTGGTACCTATGAAGCAAATTTTACAAGACTTGCAAGGTATGCTTCTGGAATTATCATCCAACCTGAAAGTAAAGTTGATCGATTTTTCAGTGGCTTAAAACCAAGTCTTCGAAGGGCATTAGCTATAAGAGACTTCAGTAGCTATGAAGAAATTGTGCGTTGTGCTATCAAGGTAGAAATGGAAGTTGGTGTTACATATCCATCTCATGGTTTTGACAAGAAACGAAAGATGGAGTTCAAGGAGAAATCTCAGAATAATGGTGAAAAGAAGATGAATGTTTCCTTATGAACAAAGTGTGGAAAGAAGCATGGTAGAGATTGTCTAAAAGGGACTAGAAAATGTTTTAAGTGTGGAAAAGAAGGTCATCGAGCAGCTGAGTGTCGAAGTAATGGAAAAAGGGTTTCTAATGATAAAGCAAACACTGCAGAGAACGCACCGCCAACACTTCAATGCTTCAAGTGCAAGGAAATGGGGCATTATGCTAATAATTGCCCTAATCCAAGGGTTAGTGATGATCAACATGAGAAACCACTGAAGGCAAAGGACAAAGGGAAATCACATGCGATCACTATTGGCAATGTTGAATATGACAACGATGTGGTGGAATGATTAAGTGTTTATGTAATGGGATTCCAAAATAATGTTGTATCATTGAGTATTGCAATATTTATTGATGTGGTATTCAAAGTGATTGAGATATTTTTTGGAAATAACATGATATGCGCATAATGAAGATGAGAAAATGAAATGTTTAATAGTATTCATGAGCTCATGATTGATATAAGGACTAAGTGATATCATGGTTTGAGTATATAGAATTTTGAGGATTTTGGTATGTGGAAAGTGTTAACTTTTAACTGCACTCATGTTTTCACTAAGGTATTCAAGAGAATACACGATTAAGGACTTTGAATGTTTGGATATCTTATGATATGTGGGGATCAACGACAGTATTAAATCTCCGGTAATCGTTGTCACTATATTATGAGAGTGGACTGCAGTATTATGTATAAGCCTAAAGATTAGACTGGATTATGTTGGACATAAGTTAGTATTGTTTAAGGATATAAGATTTTCGATATTATTGATGGGATGTTATAGTAACGTAGTTTTAGAAAAAAGGACAACCTGCAGGATGGGCGACAACCCATCGCTTCAGACAAGGCTGTAGGAATCGAACCCACAACCGAAGTGCGACTGGCCTTTATCGCCTACCACTGACCTACAGGAAGTCCCTGTTTAGTAGAAACTAGTTTTATTATATTAAGCAGTATGATATATGAATTATAAGTCCATTTTAGAAACCATATGTGATTAATCTCACTATAGATCGACTTATGTATATAATTTTGCTAACCTTTTGTTTGAAACAGATGGAATGACCCGTCATTCTATCACATGATCTGCTAGCACTTCACGAATAACAAATTCAACTTCATTTATTTAAGAGATGAAGTGGAAATTGTTAAAGTCACGAACAACAGTGAGATTGTACTGAAATAAAGTAAGTATTTATTCTAATTCAAATTCTTTAACTTTAGGGAAATGATCTTGAAAACCAAAAATGTTGTCCTAGTTCTCTTATACCTGATGAATCAGATGGTACCTTAGATCGTCACAAATTTATGGATTTGTGATTACTGGCTTTTCCATAGCCATGTTCTCTACCACTCTCCATCAGAACATGATGGTTAGATTTCTCTTCCATATCCATATTTTCACCTATGTGGAAACCCAGTGATTAGTTTATTTGGGTAATCGTTACATTTCATACTTTAGTTTTTAAAAGCCAAGTTTTGGTATTCCCTTTTACAATGTGGGTTTCTATTAAAGAAACTTTCAAATAGTAAACCATTTATAACCCCGACGAATTTCGAGGGAGAAATTCATTTTAAGGGGGGTAGAATGTAACAGCCCGAGATTTTATGAAAAAATATTCTTTTTATTTTACTAATGTCTTGTGTTATACGCTACACCAAAAGGAGCTTGCACAACACACATCCTTGACTTACCTTGCATTACACGCAATCACAACCTTCCTCGATAGCGTGTGTGGTACGTAATCCTGAGTTTCACGAAACAATGATATGCTATTAAAATATTATTAAAACTAGCCGTTATGAATAGTAATAACCACTTTTTAAATTTTAGAAATTTTAACTCTCAAATGACTTAGATAAGGATATATATATTAATAATAAACAATTTGGGGTTCGTTTGGCATGTTATAGTAAGTGTATTAACCATATAGTGAAAGAAAACAAAAAGACATGGTAAAAGTTAAATTATTTAACTTAGAGTTAAATCTAATTGATAAGGTTAAAATAATACCCTAAACTTGTCTAAATACTATTGGTTGATAGGATTTCGATCCCTCTCCACCTTATCTTCGAAATAAGACCCTTTGGAACCATTATAAACCGATTTTGACTTTAATATAAAATAATATTTTGAGATATTCCTAAGGTGCCCCTCTCCTCCCTTATAAAAGGGCACCTCCTCCCCCTCCTCCTCACACCAAATTGAGCACTCAAGCTCGGCCAACCCCTGCCATTTTCTCCTCTCCACTTCCCTAGAATAATCCTAGAGGTCCTGGTCTTCTCCAAATACCAATCTTAGTTCCTTAAGTAGAGGATTCAAAGAGGCGTTCCAAAGAAGAGGAGCTTCGGACACGAACAAAGCAAATTGGACTTAAGGTAAGGGAAATATCACAATCTCATTTTTATCCGAGATTGTTTATTCGTAAGTATTTATTTATTCGTAAGTATTTATTGGGGTGTATTTTATCATCCACATCCATGTTCCCTCAATATGTAATATTATTTCCATCCACCTACAATTGTTTAAATCCATTTTTAAACTTAGGTGAGTTTTTAGTAATATGTATGAAAGGAATCTTTTGTCGTTTTTCGTACGAAGTACTTTTTGACTTTTCCGACAAAAGTACGAGAAGAATGTTTTTTTTAACTTATACGGCCTGAATGGATTTTTAAAACATTATTTCCAAGAAGCTTCCTTTACATGTTTTCAAGTTTATTTTTAATCAACTTATTTTATTTTAACGTTGTATGACATGTTATGAAAGGAAAAATGTTTTTGAAGTAGAAAGGATATTTTCCTCAAGAATGGAGTTCAAGTGTTTTATCAAAATTATTTTCCATCTAAGATAATAAAAGGGTTCTGTTTTTATCCCTATTATTACATTGATTTGACTATGTTGTGATGGAATTCCTTTATGTTATATGAATGGTTTTATGATGTCATGTTGTTTAAGAATCCCATTTTTATTACATGGGTTACGCTATGATGTATGGTTTATGATTATGTGACACACATAAGAAAGGATTCATTATAAGATGGGTGGGACCTATATCTACCTCCAATGCATTGGGTAAAGATTTTATATCTCATGAGATAGACATGGCTGGAACGGAAGGTTATTTCGGTTCAGTGATACAGGACTGAAACGAGGAGTGAACTCGGTTCAGAAAGGGAATTTGTCCACTAAGATAGTCTTGGGAATGAGTCATGACTAACAAGAAATGATTTCCATGATTATGTGTGCATGCCACAAAGTTTCAAGTTTTATGTTATGATTATGGGGATCTCATTTTCACTTCTATGAATTATTCCATGATAAGATATTATGATCTCTTTTGCAGGTTTTGATTTTCAAAAAGATATGATATGATTTTTATTTCCTTTATTTGCCCTTGCTGAGCATTTGAGCTCACCCTTTTATGTTTTCTTTTCCCCAGGTCAGGAATATGGATATTAAGTAGAATATGCTAAAAGGGACCCTAGATATGATGAAATAAATGGGAGACACTGTAGAAGATTTATGAACCAGTTGTTTATGTTTCCCAGTTTCTAAAGACACTATACCTATACGGTCCTTTGTGGTTTTGTCATATGTTGTAATAAGTGTGCTTCAATTTTGAAGTATTAACAATGTATGTAAAGTATGGGTCGTTATAGTTGCATTACACGCAATCGCAACCTTCCTCGATAGCGTGTGTGGTACGTAATCCTGAGTTTCACGAAACAATGATATGCTATTAAAATATTATTAAAACTAGCCGTTATGAATAGTAATAACCACTTTTTAAATTTTAGAAATTTTAAATCTCAAAATGGACTTCATTTTTGGATTCGGAGTATCGAATTTAGCCTAAGGTGAAATTTTGGTACTTTTCGGATAACTTTCATATTCTGATGAATAGTGAAAATTACCAAATTATAATTAAAAACAACTTTTTTAATCGAAATAATTAATAGTGATAAATCATTAATTTGAGTGGTTTTAAAGTATATTTAGAATATATTTTTACAATTTAATACAATGTTGGTCATTGGATGTAATTTCACATTTAAACTAGACATAAACAAGTGTCAATCTTTTGATAGATTTTGTTTCTTAAAAACACGCTATTTGTTTTAACAGCGGGATTTAATTATAAAATTAATTAATGCAACTTATATGTTGGGAATTTTGTAAAATAGAAATCATTTTTGAATTCGGAATATCAATTATAGCTTAGGGTGAAATTTTGGCATTTTTCTGAAAAACTTCAATTTTTGATGAATAGTGAAACCACTAAGTGGTAGGTTAAAAACTGAATTTTGCATAAAACTTAATTTTACCGCTTCTGTGAATGGAATTTCGAAAATCCGAGAGACACGGTTAATATCAAGGACTAAAATGTGGTTCAATGAGATGAAAATAATTTTTGGTGAATAGTAACTTTTTACTTTTTTTTACCGCGGTTAATAGTAAATAGGGTAACTAAGGGTAAATATGATATTAATATTACCCTAACACATTTTCTAATTCTATTGGACAAGTGTAATTCGACCAAAAACAAACTTAGGAATAAAATATGACCATTTAGGCCCACTTGGATTAGATTAGGACTTTTATTATTAATTTATTTAAAGAAGGGTTAATATAGTTAAAATCAAAGTTTAATAAGTAAATCATTTTTAATATGGGGTTATACATAAGATAAATTCGACTATAAATATTCATTAGAAAGCTAAAAAGATTTCCTACATTATGGTATTTTATTTGTAATTTTTAGACATCAAATAATTTAATTTATTTATGACACAACGATGATGAAGTAATTATCTTATTAATGAAATATTGACATAATTGATGTTATAAACACCAAAATAAATGTAATTTGAGACTTTTTATGAATTAAACTAATTTTCTAGGTTACTATGTTATATTAATGTTGATTTAATCAACTTGGTTCGAACATTTAATTCTGTTATGACTTTCACAAAAATCATATATCAAATAGTGTCAAAATTGACACAAAATAGTTTTTAAATCAAATATTATATTATTAATTGTTATTGTATTCCTAAAAATCTAAGGTTCGGCCAAATTACTTAGATAAGGATATATATATTAATAATAAACAATTTGGGGTTCGTTTGGCATGTTATAGTAAGTGTATTAACCATATAGTGTAAGAAAACAAAAAGACACGGTAAAAGTTAAATTATTTAACTTATAGTTAAATCTAATTGATAAGGTCAAAATAATACCCTAAACTTGTCTAAATCCTATTGGTTGATAGTATTTCGACCCATCCCCACTTTAGCTTCGAAATAAGACCCTTTGGAACCATTATAAACCGATTTTGACTTTAATATAAAATAATATTTTGAGATATTCCTAAGGTGCCCCTCTCCTCCCCTATAAAAGGACACCTCCTCCCCCTCCTCCTCACACCAATTTGAGCACTCAAGCTCGGCCAACCCCTGCCAATTTATCCTCTCCACTTCCCTAGCAACATCCTAGAGGTTCTGGTCTTCCTCAAAGACCAATTTTAGTACCCTAAGAGGAGGTCTCAAAGAGGCACTTCAAAGAAGAGGTAATTACCGTTACCAATTCTTTCATCTTTATTTCTTCTTCCACTTCTTCTTCTTAGGTTGTTTCATTATGAAGTAATAACATCAGTATCACTCACATACTGATATGTTATTATAAGTATGAAACAACCCTATTTCACCATCTATCCATCCTACGGAAAAAGAAATCACCGCGCGTGCGTACGTACGGAATACCGTCTCCACGCCGTGGTGTAATCTATTTTCCACCGCCACTTTACATGGATGGGTATAATGGTGTAAAGAATAACTATACATAGTTATTACAACATCATATTGATTCTGATATATTGTATAATCCACTCCAATTCAATTCAATATTTATAGAAATGATATCATCGCTCGTGCGTACGTACGGACTACCGTCTCCACGACGCGATGAGATTCATTCTCCATGTTAACCATTTAGGAATGATTATAATGTATATATAAGAAATAATAATGAAATATATGACATTATAAAGCTACTGGATTTATGTATATATATACATATGTATGTCATCTACTTACTTCCATTTCAAGACAATAAGGAAAGAAAAACAGCGTTCATGCGTACGTACGGACTACCGTCTCCATGAACGGTGTTTTTTCATTTTATTTATCTATCTATTATATATATATATATACTGAATATATATGATATATAAATCATATTTTATATTATGTAAGTAAGTAAATCATGATATAAGTAATAATGATGTCAAGAACAACAAGTCAAAACACCTACGATAAATGAAACGATTTTACCCAAAACGCTTCTTTAACATGGAATTTACAAAAGAACGGGTAATATAATGTCATAAGTGAACCATATATGATATCATAACAATGAATATGATTCTGTAATAAGTCAATGACATTATTTAAATCATTATACAGGAGGTTCGGACACATACAAAGCAAATTGGACCTAAGGTAAGGGAAAATATCACAATCTCATTTTTATCCGAGATTGTTTATTCGTAAGTATTTACTGGGGTGTATTTTATCATCCACATCCATGTTTCATCAATATGTAATATTATTTCCATCCACCTACAATTGTTTAAATCCAGTTTTACCCTTCAGTGAGTTTTTAGTAAAAGAAATGAAAGGAATCTTTTGATGTTTTTCGTACGAGGTACTTTTTGACTTTTCCGACAAAAGTACGAAGAATGTTTTTTTTAACTTATACGGCACGAACGGATTTCTACTGTTTTATAAAGCCTTATTTTCATGAAGCTTCCTCTAAAATATTTCATGACTATTTTCAATAAAATCTCTTTCTTTTAAAATCGCATGATTTTTTGTGAAAAGAAATTTATTTTGAAGAAGAAAGGATATTTTCCTCAAGAATTCAATTCAAGTGTTTTATAAAAATTATTTTCCATCTAAGATAATAAAGGGTTCTGTTTCTATCCATATTTTTACATTGATTTGACTATTTTGTGATGGAATTATGTTTATGAATTCCTTTATCTTATATGAATTGATTTATGATGTCATGATGTTTCAAGAATCCCATTTATGTTACATGTGTTATGCGATGATGTATGTTTTATGATTATGTGGCACACATAAGAAAGGATTCATTATAAGATGGGTGGGACCTATATCTCCCTCCAATGCATTGGGTAAAGATTTTATATCTCATGAGATAGACATGGCTGGAATGGTAGGTTATACCGGTTCAGTGAAACAGGACTGAAACGAGGATTACTCGATTCAGAAAGGGACTTTGTCCACTAAGATAGTCTTGGCAATGAGTCTTGACTAACAAGAAATGATTCTCTATGATTATGTGTGTATTCCACAATGAGTATTGTTTTAAGTTATGATTTCATTTCACTACTATGATTTATCCCATGTTATGAAATTATGCTCTCTTTTGCAGGTTAAGATTTCCAAAAAATGTTATGTTCTTATGAAAATTATGGGATTGATATTTCTTTTGTTTACCCTTACTGAGCATTTGAGCTCACCCTTTTATGTTTTCTTTTCCCCAGGATATAAAGAAAGGTTTTAGGTTAAAAAAAAGGAAGATCTTTATGGGAGATGGTGAAGATCTTTCCCCACGATTAGAAGATTTTATTCCGAGTTTCCAAAGACACTAATCTATTACGATCCTTGTGTGTGTGTTTTTGTTATGTACTAAGTATTCCGCAAATGTAATGTAATTTCCATGTACGATAAGCTTCGGGTCTCTACAGTGTACTCTTATTATAAATCACTATTAACTGAAGTTGTTGAGATACCTAGAACGATGATCATATTAATTTTATACATTAATTATAAAATTAAAAAGTAACTTATATAATTAGGGGGTGGTTGGGTATGTTGTTGATCATGTCTTTAGTTGGAGTAAAACCAAGATGATATATTCCCAGTTGTATGTTGAGTAAATACATACGACCCTTGATTTAATTAGACTAAGGAAGTTCATATACATGCTTATTTGATTCAAATATTATGTGTTCATATACTTGGATGAGGGATATGTGATGCACTAATTTTTTAAGCGAATGAAAAGTGATATAGTCTTCGATCTGGTTAGTATTTTTTTAGAGAATTAAGAAAATATGGGTTGTAGTAAACTAGATTGAAATGTTCTTATCTAGTGGCCACTCAATTTCATGGAAAAATGTATTATATAGGTGTTCATAGGATTTATATGATACATCTTATGTTGAACATGTCTCTATATTGATATGAGTATGTTTGATGTAGATTACACCGAACCCCTTAGTAACACGAGTAGAAAAAATGATTTACTAGAGGCGGCTCTTTTCTTACATCTATGAAATATGGATTTTTTATTTGTTAACAATTATATTAAGGACCACATGGAAATAGAGTTAGGAATCTAGATAAGGATTACGTTTAGGGAAAAAATGGTTACAAAATGAAAATATTTTGATAAAACTATATCTAAAATATTTTGGATGGATTCATAAAGAGTTTTGATGTTTTTGAATAAAGTACTTATGGTATTTTAATGTATGTAGATGATTTTTGGGCATGCATTAAAATGGTCGACACATCCATATTGTCGCCTAAGATATGGTGTGCTGTGTCTGAGGCTAACATAACCTTGACATCATTGTTTTTCATGTATATGACACATGAACCTTCCACATCCCACCTCACTTGGATTTAATCAGTTAAAAATACATTATGAATGGATTTAACATGGATTTAAAATCATTTAAATAGATTTAGTAGTCATTCCAATGAGAATAAATTTATTTTGATATGTTTTATATGGACAACATGATTCATTAAATGAAATGTGTTGAGGATGGATATATAAAAAGATGTCATCCATCCTATTAATGAGACCTTGGTTTCTTGATAATCTTTCCAAAGATCTCTTTAGTCCTAGTGATCTATTTATCACTCATTTCAATGGTGATTTCACCCCTTCAGAGTATGTGGATTCTTAAGAAAAAATTTGGGATCCTAAGGTCAGTGTAATCCATCAAGGGTAGGAAGGATTTGTTTGCTACTTTGATGAACGCCATTAAATATAATACATTGAATAAGAAGAAGGATATAGATACTACTAAACTCATGATGCATTTATACTCTATTTTTATGTTCCTTGAACACTTTTATTCCTTGAAGATAGATTGGGATGTGTTTAGGTTTACTTACACTATAAATGATTATATGACGATCCCTAAAAACCCATAAGAAAGTGTAATAAAATAACCATCATCAATGACTGTGTTCTAAGGTGACAACTAAGGTCGACCATTCTAGCTTCAACTAGTGTCGAATGTCTCTAAGAAGGTCATATATCTATCAGGGGTAACCCTGTCCATACCTATATTTTATTTATAACATGACCCAAGGAAACCGAGTCTTACCCTGGAACCTATTCTAGAATATCACACATACTTCAAAGTAGACCCAACATGAGGGTGAAGTCCTACCATGGAATCATAAGTCACAAGGTCATTTTAGGGACACAACACCCTAACCAAGATTTAGTAGCCACATATCATCTAGGGGGAATGAAGCCTTACCTAGAAATTAGTAGTCACTTATCATATGGGGGGAATTATGCCTTAATGAGGAGTAAGTATATATAGTTTTCAAGGGATAAATGGCTTCCATGGAATCATATCTTATGAAGGGGGAATAACACACATACCTTGAATCAAAGATATAGTCATCAGAGGGATAAAAACTCTCCCAAAAATCATATCTCATCAAGGGTGAATAACATCCCACCCTAGAATCATATATATAGTCATTGGGGGAAAACACCCACCTTAGAATCATATCTTGTAGTGTAAACCTAGGGGGATGCATCCCACCGTATAACAGTTACCAATCCATCATTACTCAGGGGCCACATCATACCCCAACACCTGATAAATCATGGACGTGGGGGCATCATCTTTACCTAAAAAATTATCTAGAACATATCACATCAAGGTAAATGTTCACTCTAGAATACCCATCATGCATTTTCCTCACATGTGTTGGCCACTTGCCTAAACTCATCACAATTTTAATAGGTTATAATCTCAAGAACACAACCTCTAATATCCCATGTAATTTATAATTTATTTTATATAAATAATATTTTTTATAACATGTATTTTACATAACAACAAGCTTAAATTAACAACGATATACTAGTAAAATATTATTATTTAAATATAACTGTTTTAACATAGTAGTTGGATTGATGGGTGTAAATATGAGAAATCAAATTATGAAATATATTTATATTATTAACCCTTAAAAAATTAATAATAATTCTTACATTGATCATTAATTAGTTATAAATAATGATAATACTATTTTAAAGTAAAAGTGATTTTTTCATAAAGTTATTTTTTATGTACACAATGTATTTTTATCAAAGTAAATTAACTTAATCACTATATATAAATTATTTTTAAATTTTTTTGGTCATATATTAAATAAATTAAATTAACAATAATCTTATTCTGGATTCTAGATTATTAATAAGTTTAAATTAATTTTATACTTCAAAAAAACATCTTTATCAAAAATTAATTTTATTACATTATGTGAGTGAATATTATGATTAATTTATGAAACTTTTTGAAATTGAATTTGATTAAATGGACATAATTTTTTAAATCATTATGTCAAATTAATATTAAGATGAATTTTTTGTATTTTCTTGAAAAGCTTTAATTTTAAATATATAATGAAAAATATAGATTTTGTAAAAAAATCATTTATTTAATTTTAATCAAAGTAATTTCAATGGTTAATTTGGTTATTTATTTATTTTATAGTTACATAAATTTAATTTTATTAAAAATAATCCAATAAATTTCATAGGAATAAAAATTATATGATATTTTCTATAAAAATATTTTTAGGCTTAACACATGTACTTTTCTCAAAAATGATTTTCATTGTGTTTTTCACACTTATATTAAAATTTATTTTTACCAATTATAGAAATTAAATGTCAAAAAATGAATTCCATATTTAGAAATAAAATAATAAGGTTAATTTTATTTTTATTCATAATTAATATTAACCATAACAAAATTTTATCACCTCAGTAGAGGGTAAAATGGGTTATTTGAGGTTGAAACTATTGGATAAGGTCTAAAAACTCAATCCAAAAAATTTAGATTATTTCATTGGATGAGTTTATTTCTTCTATAATCATCCTATATTTTGAAATATGTCATTTTTTTCCACTTTCCGTTAATTATAACCTTTATATCATTTTAAGTTTAGAGTAATTATAAAGGGTCACTATCTCTCTATCTCTCTCTCTCTTGCATATTTGGTTTTCATTATATGGATTTAGATAAAAATTCTATATGATAAGATTTATATGATATTATTTATTAATAATAAACTATATTAATTATATAATTTTTTTTAAAAAATAGGGATGGTATAATTACCTTGAATGCTTACATAACTCTGATGCAGCGCTTGCGCAAGGAGTAGAAAAATTAAGTCAATTATTTTAAAAACATTAATAAATATATTTTTTGGATGTCTTATGGTGTAAAAATAATTTATTGGATAATTATAATTTATAATTTATTTTGAATATTTTATACTATAATTTCAATTTTTATTGAATTTTTTAAAGATAATATTTTTGAATAGTCTAAAAATTGACTTTAAATAGTATTTAGAGACTATAAATTATTTCTAAATCAATATAATATCATAAAAATTATATATTACTAAAATTTATGGTAAAATTTATATCATATCATCAATGGTTCTTTTATTTTAAAATTTTAATTTATAATGTTACTTTCATAGCCCTTAAATATAGAAACGTTTGGTACAATGGTTAAGGTTAAACAAGCTTAACTAGGGGTTAAACCAAAAGATATGGTTTAAATCGAAACATAAACTTTTATAATTTTCATTTGAATTTATTTGGACCTTTTACTCCATATCATAAAATATTTGGAAATTTGGATCCATTTTACATGAGTTAGACATGTATTGAATATTAATATTTCATGTATTTACATGATTGTCACCCACCTCACAAATAAAAGGGAACCACCAATCCCCTCTTACCTACACCTAATGAAAAATCTATATCAACAAATACATGAAAATATACATTAAAAATATTCCTAACAATTTCCTAGAGGTTATTGTGTCACCAAAATATCAACCTAGAGGGATTAAAGTGTAATCCAAAATATGTTTCTCAAAGAAGATTCATAACTCTTGACCAAGTGTTTTCGGGTTTATTTTTTCTTCCACATCCATTAAATATATTATAATCATGATTATAGAATAATATTTGTATCTTTAATATATATATTTTGTTATTTTTATGAAATAAACATTTTTTATCTCCCATTCCATCATATCGGAAATGAAAAATATTACTCGTGCATATGTGAGAACTACTTTATCCACAAAGCAATATGTTTCATTATTAATCACCACCTCAAAATTATGGTTATTATGATGGATTTAATGGATATATAACATATTAATGAGAAAATAATTAATTTTAAAATAAAATATAACACTTACCTTCTTACCCTACCATCCATTGAAAAATGATTATGTCGCTCATGCGTATGTGTGGACTACCACCTCCACGAAGTGATGTTATCCATTTATCAAGCCCACCTTTCATGTATGTTTATAAAAATATTTATAATGTATTAAAAAATAATGTCTTCATAAATAATATTCTTGATATTATTTAACCATGATCCATTTGACCATGGACAGCTAACAAAAGTTGTTTTGGGATTGTGAACCAAACGCCCTCCTAATATCTAACGTAAACTTAACTAATTTAGTAATTATATAATACCTGGTAATAAATGAATTACAATGGATAATAATAAGTTAATACACATTAAAATTTTCTATGTGGAAGTATAAAATTAATATAAGTTTATTATATGTGAGTTAAAGTATGTACGTGGTGAGTTGGACATAAGGAAAATGATTTTTCTTTATAGATGTATTTTAAAAGCTTTAATGTTTTCTTCTTTTTCCATCTATTTCCATGTTCTTAAAAATGTTTTAGGAATGTTATTAAGATAATAAAATGTATGTTAAAATTTATTTTAACCATGTTGGACTTTATTTATGAAGGTTTTTAAAAAAAGTATTTTAAATGTTTTCCAAATGGGTTATTTTGGGAATTTTTATGAAAGTGGAAAGGAATATTTTTTTAACATATAAAAAATGAGAATAATTTCCCAAAATAATGAAATTTATTATTTAATAATATTATTATACAATATTTCATTATTTTTCAAAAATAATATCATATTTTCTATTTTTCTAAGAATTTTTGTTTAAATAGGTTTCAAATAAAAATGATTTTTGTCATTATTTTTATATAAAGCTCAAAAGTGATTCTACATATGTGTTAAAAAAAAGGATATTTTATGATTTAAATTCAATATTATATGTGTTTTATTTATTTTATTATAATTTTACATTGTTCATGATGATGGCTGAGCCCGATATAGCTCTCTAATTCATTGGATAATGACTTTGTTCTTTAGAGAATATATATTAAAATTAATCGAGTAGGCTATTCCATTTTTAAGAGTACATATAAGAGGGATATGAAAATGATGTCCTAGGGTACCTAATTGAATTTTCTATGATTTAAAATTAATTTTTTTGTAAGTATTTTGATTTTTTAAGGTAATCTAAAGATCTTATTTTATGAGGAAATTGTATGCCCCTTTTAAGGCTGAAAAGTATGTTTTTTAAGACAATGATTTCATGGTTAATGTAATGTCTTGGATTTTCTGTGTATTATTTTTAAATATTATATGGAATTGTTTTGAGACTGGGCGCGAAGATGGCACATCATTCCGAGGTCTAGTGAGCTCGGAATGGTGGTTTGGACTTTTTTTAAGTTAAGTGAGTTGACACTTGTGCGCGGTTGTGGCAGTTTTCAAACGGATGCCTGGATTAAAAATATGAGGGCACCGTTGCATCTAGGGCGATGACTTTACCTAAGAATGATCCTAACCTTGACCGGAACGGGTCGAGGGAAAAAGTTAATTTTTCGAACGTTTTTAGTAAAATAAAAATAAAATAAATTGCTAACTGTTTATTTTATTTTTTGGAAACATCCACTGCAGCGAAGCGACGGGACATTTGTTTCCTTATTTAATGACGCATCATAACGACTCAAGAATGGAAAGATAGAGTCTTTAATACCACATCATATTTTAAATGACAATCATGTTTCCCCTTTTAATGGGTTAAGCGATTGGTGTTCATTGCCAAAATTTTGGGAGAAATCGTTGGAGGCTCCACGGAGCACTGGAGTGAAACCTCAATGGTGAACGACGACGGATCAGAGTTGAGAATTGATGCGCTAATGATGTTGAAGGATCTCGACGATGACGACAGCGTGACACCTTCATCAGGGATCGATCCCGGTTGAGGTCAGGGTTTTTTATTTGAATTCTTTTCCCCATTTTTGATTTTAATTGATGAACGTGGATTTACCATGAAAAAGTTGATCTATGGATTCTTTCGTTCTTACAAGAGGGTTTTATCGGGATGATTCGAGGAATTGATCCATTTTGTTTTGTTATTGTTGATTCTTGCTCCGTTTAAGACTGCTAACAGGAGCGGATCAATGCCGTGACGAATGACGGTAGGGGTTTGTTCCTCACTATGTTTATTGGATTTCTCCCCCTTCTTTTCTTGTGCGTTCTTCATTTTCTTCACATGGTGACGAACAATGGATCGTTTCACATCCATTCTACGACACAAAAATCCCAAATCAAAGGTTTGGCACCGCAATGACCTTGTAGAGGTGCATCGACGATGGAAGATGACGAATCAGACCGAATCAGAAAAGGGCGTTCTTCGAGCGTTCTTCGCACGAGAAGATAAAATCATGTTTTTGGAGACGATTGGAGGTCTGAAAACAACGGGAGCAGCTTTTTGGTGTTAGGGAGACTAAAAAATAGAAGTTTCGTGGTGATCAGATGGCCGGATCGATGATCGGACCATCACTGGAGGCGCGATGGTGGAAGTCCTTGTTTCTGGAAATTTCCAGAACACACGGCGTGTAATTTCAAAGAGCACGCCATGTAGTACTGGAGGCGGCTATGGTTTCGGGGGTAAGAGAGGAATCACATGGCGTGTGACCATGTGTCGGATTTTCCCCGAAGCTCTGCGTTTATTTTGGGAAATAAACGGACACAGGATGATCTACATGGCTTCATGCGACACGACGTGTACAGCATGGCAGAGGCGGCTACGCGAGACTCGACATGTATCCAGGGGGTACACAAAAACAGGATAGAGTACATGGCCGTGTACTCCATCACATGACCAAACATGGTGAGTAACACGGGTCACCCCATGTACCGATTACATGGGTTAGAGTACATGGGTTGAAGACCATGTATCGGCACATGGCCAGCGTACACGGAGCCGATCCCAGGCACTCAGACACGACATGTACACTGTACTACATGCCGTGTACTAACTCTTCTACATGACCAGCCTCATGACACGGGCCGTTGTACATGGGAAGTACCCAGTGTTAGATAACACGGCGTGTAACCTTTCTACAAGCCATGTACTTTTTGTAAAACAACATGATCCTCTTGTTCACCATATCTTGGACATCTTTAGTTTGGGTTAGTGCCCCTTATTCTCATTCCCCTAAAGGTCAGACATCATTTCCTCACACAGGAGTATGATCCCTTCAGTGGAACTTTCTTTGATAGAGTTAGGCATCCATCCGAGAGGCCCGGATCAAGATCCTCTATCCATTATTGACCCTAGGTAGAGTCAGGCATCGATGTGACCAAATCTTCCGAGCATTGATCCTCTAACTAGATCGTGTATCACCTAACTGGTGAATCTGAATGAGTCGCGGTATATGAAATGACCCTGGTAGTGATCCTTATCTGTGTATCATGATCCTTCCCACTCAAGAGTGTGTCTCTTGTAATGAGTGATTCTATCTATCATAAATCTTCCCACTCACGAGTGTGTCTCTCATAATGAGTGCGAATACCTCTCGTGATGGTTCCTGACGAACGGTACTTCTTGGACGGACGTCATCAGAGCTGTAAGGATCGTGGAGTGTGTTCTCCTGGGATGAGTGCGTTGGAAAATCTTCGAACTGAATCCATAATGGGGGTATGGGGTGGTGTGACCAGTCTATAGACCACAAGTCTGAGTTTGGAATATATCTGGTTTGTTATTTATGTTCTGTAGACATATACTGTGCATAGATGGCTCTACCTTTACCTTGTGTACTGCTTTGTGGTTTTCGGGGTCCTCTACTGTGTATTGTTATACTCACCCCTGCACTGGCTTTTCCCGCACGTCTGGTGTCTTGTGCAGACGAGCAGCCTTTTGATAGAGTCCAGGGCGGACCAGGACAGGACTGAGATTTCTGATTTCCCTACAGGCCGAGGCGTTCCTACGGTGATGAGAAGCAGTCCCAGTAGCTTTTGTGTTTACAAGTTAGACATTATAGTTTTTCAAACTCTTGTTTCTTGGTGGGATTGTATTCTGGCCTAGTTTACCTTTTTTGTACTCTACCTTTTGTCGTACTCTATTGGTTGGGTTTAGTTTTATGCATTAATTTTTGTTCCTTTGTTGTTTTTACATTTTATCATTGTGGGCTTGGAGATGTGTTCATGTGTACAGGTACATAAGCAATGCCTCCCATGTTAGTAATATGCCTACTCGGTGCTAGTCACCAGCCCCTGGCCTATTAGAGGAAGGCTTGGGGAGTCACGGTATGAACCCTATTGGGATGGGTTGTGACAGAGTGGTATCAGAGGTGCTATGTTCTACCTTAGGACCAAGAGTCTGTGAGTCTAGTTTTGGGAAATAGTGTTGAGTGTTTCGGGTTCGGCTTTCAGCCCAAAGACTCTAGTGTTAGTGCAACGGCCATCGTATCCATACAACAAGACTCTATTAACTTTCTTTTCGACTCGATACATGAAAACACGAGTTGTGGGGGAATAAAAGGCACATGCATCATATAGGAATGGTTTGTGGTTTCCATGTCCTTTGTTTAAGCTATCCAGATATAATTTTTGACCATGGTACATCTAGTTTCCTTACAAGACGCCTCTACGACGCATAACCACTAGGATTTATCAACACGATCATGAGGATGACCCCTTCATTGATGAGGCTTCGATACAGGGACCAGTTCCCCAGGCATTGCCACCAGGTGGTGCACGAGTTATGACACCACCAGCGGAGCAGCCAGTGGTACCTACAGTACCGACCGACAAGAAGCGCATGCTGAGTGTGCTCCATGAGTTCTAGAGATAGAGACCCCTCAAGTTCCAAGGCGAGCCCAACCCTCAGGCGGCTGAGGACTACCTTGAGGTGGTGACTAGTGTTTTCAATCTAGTGAGGACACCAGCAGACCAGATGTAGATCCTAGGAGCGATGCTTCTTTAGGGTTCAGCAGGATGATGGTGGAGTCTGACCACACAGACTCACAACGAGGAGACTCTTTCATGGATGGAGTTTGAGTGACTCTTCAGGGAGGAGTTCTCTCCAGTTAAGCTGAGAGATGTACACATCCAGGAGCTTCTTCAGCTCCAGAAGGGCAGTATGACAGTAGATGACTATTCATTGAGGTTCACCAACCTCACCAGGTACTCGATGGATATGGTCAGGGATTAGTACTTTAGAGCTCGGAACTTTGAACGAGGTCTAAGATGAGAAATCCGAGCTAGTGTAGTGCCTCTATGCATATCGACTTATGCTGGAGTGCTCGACCGGGCCTTGGTGATCGAGAGATTCTTGGCAGAGCAGAGGCAGCTGCCGGAAGTCTACAGCAGGCAGACAGGTGCAGAGACCCCGGCAGCAGGGAGCCGATGTCAAGTATAGGGACCTGGACATGGGAAATGTCATAGGAGGACCCATGACAGGGGATCGACAGTCCAGGGCTCTCAGGCTGGATCCAGTCAGCCTAGGGAGAAGTGATGGTACACATGCAAAGGTAGGGGACATCTTGCTAGAGATTGCCCGACCCGTCGAGCTGCTGACAGGGAAGCGGTGGAAGGACCACCGAGGAAGAGGCAAAGAATGGAACTACCAGACCCGCTAGGTGACAGATGTGGAAGAGGAGCAGGGAGAGTTGCGGGTGGTGCCAGGCGCTTCGACTTACTTCCACCACCACACCCAGGAGGTTTGCACCAGGCTCAGGGAGCTGGGGGACATGGGTGGGGACAACTGCATGTGGTCGAGGCATATGGCCTAGGGACTCTAGGGATAATTCGAGATATGATCTGTGTCTTCTCTACCTTATCTTCCCTACTTATAACACAGGTTCCAGTCATTCCTTCATAGACACATGTATTGCACAAAACCTTGAGATTTCGGTAGAACCATTGACTCGATCCCTACGTTTAGAGACACCTATGAGAAGAGACTCGACGATCACGCACCTTTGCAGATAGTGTGATCTTACCCTTGGAGGTGAGAGTTTCGGTTGGAACCTCTTGGTGGTAGTGTCGAGGCCTTACGAAGTCATTCTCGGTATGGATTGGTTATCTTCGTTCCATGCCCAGATTGACTATTTGAGGCGAAGAGTGTGGTGTGTTCGCCGTGATGGAACGAGGTTTTTCTTTCTCAGAGAAAAGGAAACCCAGGCATCACAGAAGGGACTTATGCAGAAAAGGGTTCATCCAATCTCTCATGAGATGGATAGCCTTGCCCTCGGAGTAGTGGATGTTGTCAGCTCCCAGTTCCCAGTAGTAGTGGTGGAGTACAAGGATGTCGTTCTCGAAGATGGTCCAGGATTACCCTTCCACCGGTAGATTGAATTCTGCATCGACTTACACCCCCGGATGACACCAATTTACTCACCAGCATATCGTATGGCTCTTGCAGAGCTTTGCGAGCTGAGGGTGCAGCTAGAGGATTTGCAGAGCAAGGGATTCGTGAGACCTAGAGTCTCACCCTGGGCGGCCCCAGTCTTGTTTGCCAAGAAGGCAGACGGGTGTCTGAAGTTGTGCATGAATTACCGGCGCCTGAACCAAGTGATGGTGAAGAACAAGTATCCACTGCCGAGAATTGATGACCTCTTTGATTATATAAGAGGGGCACATTGGTTATCAAAGGCTGAACTATGATCAGGCTATCACCAGCTACGTGTGAGGGATGAGGATATACCGAAGACGGCTTTCAGATGTCTCTATGGTCACTATGAGTACTTGGTGATACATTTTGGCGTGACGAACGCCCCCATAGTGTTCATGGGACTGATGAACCGAATCTTCCAGCCATACTTGGGCCGGTTCACAGTGGTATTCATCGATAAAATCCTTGTGTACTCAGTGTCAGAGAAGGAGCACGTAAGACACCTGCAGATGGTTCTGGACATACTTCGGGAGCACCAGCATTATGGGAAGCTCTCGAAGTGCCAATTATGGATTCAGGAGGTCCACTTTCTTGGACAGTCATCTCAACAGATGGAGTAGCTATGGACCCAGCCAAGGTGGAGGCTGTGTTAGCATGGGAGCCACCTCGGAGCGTGACGGAGGTGCAGAGGTTCCTTGGGTTGGCAGGATATTACTGGAGATTCATTCTAGATTTCTATCAGATATTAGCACCAATGACAGCCATTACCAGGAAGGGGAAACCCTTCATATGGATGGAGAAGTTCCAGAAAGCTTTTGAGCATCTGAGACAGAGTTTAATGAGTGCCCCAGCCTTGAGATTGCTGGAGGAGGGTGTCAACTATGTAGTTTTGTGCAATGCATCAGGGAATGGGCTCTGTTGTGTCCTGATACAGCGGCATGTAGTGATTTCTTATGGTTCATTCCAGCTTAGGCCACATGAGCATAACTATGCGACCCATGATCTCGAGTTGGAAGTGGTGGTCTTTGCATTGAATATGTGGTGACACTACCTGATGGGAGAGTAGTTTATCTTCTACTCTGACCACAAGAGCCTTAGGTACATCTTTTCGCAGAAAGATCTGAATCTGCGGCAGAGAAGATGGCTAGAGTTCCTCCAGGACTATGATTTCAAGATCATATATAATCCTAGAAAGGGGGAAAAGTGGTAGATGCTCTTAGCATAAGGTGAAGCTCACAGCTGTTGAGTGAGGCGACACAACAGTTAGCCGCGTTGCAGTTATCCTTCATGGATGGAGAGGATACAACTTACCTGTAGTCTATGGTTGTCACCCCTCCACTCTTACATTGATTTAGGGAGGCACAACCTGTGGATGTCGACCATGTAGCTTTAAGCGCTCAATTATCCACAGGACATGCTCTGGATGGATATTCAAAAGGTAGGGAGCACATACTTCTTTTCAGAGGATGCACTGTTGTACCAGTGGCATTGTAGGAGGAGGTCCTAAGGGAGTTTCATAGATCCCCTTTTGCGATACATCTTGGGGTGGAAAAGATGTACCAGGATCTCTGATGACAGTTCTGGTGGTCAGGTATGAAGAAAGCAGTAGCAGAGTTCATTTATCGATGCCTCACATGCCAGTAGGTGAAGGTTGAGCACTATGTTCTAGCGGGATTAGCTCACCCCTTGGAAGTTCCAGAGTGGAAGTGGATGGAATATCGATGGACTTCATGACAGGATTACCACTGACGTCCTAGGGGCTTGATTCCATCTGGGTGATCATTGACCGACTCCCCAAGTCGGCCCACATTCTAGCTATTAGGGAGCAGAGTTCTATATAGAGCTTGGGAGGCCACTATGTGCAGAAGATAGTTTGGATTCATGGAATCCCCTCTACTATAGTCTCAGATCTAGACACCCTCTTCACATCCCGATTGTCGAAGGGATTGCAGGAGGCTTTTGGGACTCAGCAACTCTTGAGCACAGCGTTTCATACCCAGACTGATGGTCAGACGGAGAGGACCATTCAGGTTCTAGAGGATATGTTGTGAACTTGTATCTTGGACTTTGGTCGCAGCTGGGAGGACCACCTACCACTAGTGGAGTTTGCGTACAATAACAGATACCACTCCACCATTGGTATGACACCATTCTAGTCCTTGTACGGGAGATGATTCCGATCACCACTTTACAGTACCGACCCCGGAGAGTCAGCACTCTTGGGTCCAGAGTTGGTGCGAGCTACCACAGAGAAGGTGTAGATCATCCGAGAGAAGATGAAGACTGCACCGAGCCGGCTGAAGTCTTATGCTAACTGGTGACGGAGGCCTTTGGAGTTCGAAGAGGGAGACCACGTCTTTCTTCGGGTCTCACCTCGACCAGGTTTATGGAGATTTGGCCGAGGCGGCAAGCTATCTCCGAGGTTCATCGGACCCTTCCAGATACTATGTAGAGTTGGCGAGGTGGTGTACCACCTAGCTCTGTCACCAAAGTTGCATCATGTACATGATGTCTTCCACATGTTGCAACTGAGGAGGTATGTGCATGACCCATCACACATCATCGACTGGTGGGAGCTGGACATCGAGGATGGAGTGACCTTTGCTCAGTACCCGATGGAGATCGAGGATCAGTAGGAGAGGATCCTTCATGGGTGATTAATTCCCTTGGTGCGTGTCTGGTGGAAGCACGGGAACCTTCAGGAGAGCATGTGGGAGCAGGAGGCTCAGATCTGTGCCCAGTACCCCCATCTTTTTTAGTATCCTTTGTTTTGGATTTTTGGGGACGTAAAGCCCAATGGTGGGGAGAATATAATGTCTTGGATTTTCTGTGAATTATTTTTAAATATTATATGAAATTATTTCGAGACTGGGCATGAATAAGGAACATCATTCCGAGGTCTAGTGATCCCGGAATGGTGGTTTAAACTTTTTTTAAGTTAAGTGAGTTGGCACTTGTGCGTGGTTGTAGCAGTTTACAAATGGATGCCAGGAATAAAACTCTAAGGGCACCGTTGCATCCAGGGAGATGAATTTACCTAAGAACTAGCCAAACCTCGACCGGTGCAGGTCGAGGGAAAAAGTTAAATTTTTGGACGTTTTTAGCAAAATAAAAATAAAATAAATTGCTAAATGTTTATTTTATTTTATGGAAACATCTGCTGCAGCGCAGCGATGGGACATCTGTTGCCTTATTTAATGACATGTCATAATGACTCAAGAATGGGAATATAGAGTCATTAATACTACATCGTATCTTAAATGTCAATCATGTTTCACCTTTTAATGGGTTAAGTGATTGGTGGTCATTGAAGAACTTTTGGGAGAAATCGCTAGAGGATCCACAGAGTGCTAGAGTGAACCCTCAGTGGAGAATGATGACGGATCAGAGTTGAGGATCATTGCGCTAATGATGTTGAAGGATCTCGACAATGGAAGAAATGTGACACCTTCGTCAGCGATCGAACCCAATTGAGGTAGGGGTTTTTTATTTGAATTATTTTCCCCATTTTTGATTTTAAACGACGAACATGGATCAACCACGAACAAGTTGATCTGTGGATTCGTTCGTTCTTGCGGGAGGTTTTTATCGGGATGATTTGGGGAATTGATCTATGTTGTTTTGTTATTGTTGATTCTTTCTTTGTTTGAGCCTGCTAATGGGATAGGATCAACGTCGTGACGAACGATGGCGGGGGTTCATTCCTCACATTGTTTATTGGATTTCTCCCCCTTCTTTTCTTGCACGTTCTTTGTGTTCTTCGCGAGGCAACAAACAACGGATCATTGGGTATCTGTTATGTGATGAAAAAAATCCCAAATTGAAGGTTCGACACTACAACGACCTTTCATAAGTGCAGTGACGATGGAAGACGATGAATCAGACCGAATCAGAAAAGGGCGTTCATCGAGCGTTGTTTGCATACGAAGATCAAATCATGTTTTTAGAGCCGATCGGAGGTTCAAAAACATCGGGAGCAGCATCATGGTGTCAGGGTGACCATAACATAGAAGTTTTGCGGCGATCAGATGACTAGATCGACGAATGTCTCATCACCGGAGGCACGACGGCGGAAGTCCGTGTTTCTGGAAATTTCTAGAATACACGGCATGTACTTCCAAAGAGCATGCCGTGTAGTACTAGAGGAGGCTAGGGTTTCAAGATTTATAAGGGAATCAGACGGCATGTGACCCTGGTCACATGGCGTGTCGGAGTTTCCCTGAAGCTCGGTGTGTATTTTGGGAAATACACAGACACAGGATGATCTACACGGCTTCAGGCGACACGGCGTGTACAACCTGGCCGAGGCGGCTATGCAGGACTCGTCATGTATCTAGGGGGTACAGGGACATGGGATGGAATACATGACCGTGTGATCCGTCACATAGCCAAGTATAGCCAGTAATGCGGGTCACCTCGTGTACCGATTACACGGGTTAGAGTACACGGGTTGAGGACCGTGTACGGGCACATGGACAGCATACACGGAGCTGATCCCAAGCACTCAAAAACGGCGTGTAAAAAGTAATACATCCCATGTACTAACTCTTCTACACAACCAGCCTCACGACACGGGCTGTTGTACATGGGCAGTACCCGGGGTCAGACAACAGGGCCTGTAACATTTCTACACGCTGTGTACTTTTGGGAAAACGACATGGTCATCTTGTTCACCATATCTTGGACATCTTTTCGTTTGGGTTAGTGCCCCTTCTCCTCGTTCCCCTAAAGGTTAGGCATCATTTCCTCACACAGAATTATGATCCCTTCAATGGGACTTTCTGTGATAGAGTCAGACATCCATCCGAGAGGTTCGGATTGAGATCCTCCATCCATTCCTGACCCTAGGTAGAGTCAAGCATCGACGTGACCAACTATACCGGGAATTGATCCTCTACCTAGCTATTGTATCACCTAACTAATGAATCCGGATGAGTCGCGATATCCACCATGGCCCTGGAAATGGTCCTCATCTGTGTATCGTGATATTTCCCACTCAAGAGTGTTTCTCCCATAATGAGTGATTTATCTATCGAAAATCTTACCACTCAAGAGTCGGTTTCTCATAATGAGTGTGACTACCTCTCGTGATGGTTCCCGATGAATTGTACTTCACGGATGGACATTATCAGAGCTATAATGCTCATGGAGTGTGTTCTCCCAGGACGAGTGCTTTGCGAAATCGTCGAAATGAATCCCTAATGGGGGTATGTGGTTGTGTGACTTGTATCTAGATCGCAGGTCTTGGTTTGGAATATATCTGGTTTGTTCTATATGTTCTGTAGACATATATTGTGCATTGTTTACTGTACCTTTACCTTGTGTATTGCTTTGTGGTATTTGGGGTCCTCTACTGAGTATTGTTATACTCACCCCTGCACGGGCTTTGCCCGCACGTCTGGTGTCTTGTGTAGATGAGCAACCTTTTGACAGAGTCTAGGGTGGACCAGTACAGGACCAAGCTTTCTGAGTTCCAAACAGGCCGAGGCGTTCCTACGGTGACGAGCAGTAGTCCCATTACCTTTTGTGTTTACAGGTTGGACTTTACAGTTTTTCAGACTCTTGTTTTTTGGTGGGCTTGTATTCTGGCCCAGTTTACCTTTTTTGTATTCTACCTTTCATCGTACTCTGTTGGTTGGGTTTATTTTTATTCATGAATTTTTGTTTCTTTGTGGTTTTTACATTTAAGCATTGTGGTCTTGGACATGTGTGCCTGTATACAGGTATATAGGCAATGCCTCCCATGTTAGTAATATGCCTACTCGATGCTAGTCACTAGCCCCTAACCTATTGGAGGCAGGCTTGGGGAGTCAAGGCGTGGGCCCCACTGGGACGGGTTGTGACAGGTACCCCTGTTTAAAAAGAAAACACAGATGATTTTAATTTTTTTACTTTCATTTTAAATATTATTTAATGAGTAATAAAATGAATATTTTCGATCAAAGTTTAATATTTTGAAATGGAAAATTTTCTTATTGGATTACATGATTATCACAATAGACTAATGACGTTCTTTCCTTTTTATACCTTACTAAGTTTTTTTGATCATCCCATGTAGTAAAATGTTTTTCATTGGGCCAAAAAATGTGTAGTCACTTTATAAAGGTTTATCTTTCTAATATTTGGATTTATCTTTAATTATGAAAATGTTTTTTTGAATGGATTAAATTTAAGAATATTTTTATGGAAAAATGGATATTGAGTGAAAGTGACCATTATATTTTGTAAGGTATTAATATTTAAGAGTTTTTACAAATTATAAAAAAACTCTAAACCTAAAATATAATGGGAATTTTATAAAATTAAATCCTTGCTATTAAACTCATAATTATGGGTTGGTTAATGCATATGTCATTATAGTTGTTATCAGAGAAAGTGTTTAGATTTTTTTTGAAAAGGTTAGGTTTGAGGACCCTATTAAAAAATAAAAAAATAAAACCCTATTTAAATTCATAGATAAAAATTTTCAGTTTTTTTTGTGATGGGATTATTTTGGGATATATTTATTAAGTTTTAATAGATCTTGGATGTATATGTGAACCTTAATTTTAACATGAATTTTAGTGAAATGGTTATTTTTGGAAGAATAATTTTATATTTTTTAGGGTATTGATAACCTTTTGGGTTAAGATGATCTTTTCTATTGAGGTAATTATGGTTAATTTGGATAATGGGTTATTGATTTTTGCAAATATATGTTTATCCTATAAATGACCATGGAATTGAATAGTAATTTTTAGACTCAGTGATAAAATTAATTCCAAAATAAGTACACTATATTATTTGGAACATTAAATGAATAAGGTAAACAGAATTTAACGCATAAATATTTGGTTAGTCTATCAAAGCTTATAAGATTATATTGTGTAAAAAATTAGCATATTTTGGATATAATATAATTAAATGATGTAGATTTTTGGTATGTGGCCAAATGAGTGATTGATGATATTTTGAAGATAATTACTATGTCAATATTGAAAGAATACGTGATAAAATACTTTTGATTTTTGGGTTTCAAATTTGGTTAAGCGTGTTTTTAATAAACTTGAAGTTAGTTTTTTAAAGGTTGGGGACAAAGCCTAATTTTTATTATTTAAAGAAAACACCTCTTTAGACTAGGTAGAGGGAGACCCATTACCTAGCTCGAAGGTCCAAGGCCATGTGGCCTGAAGACTAGGCTTGGAAGCCCATTTGATTGGCCAAAAGGGCCCCTCGGTGAATAGTCCTACTACAATACCTGGGATGATACAGTACCTGCTACAGTACCACCACCACTAGAGTCTCTATTATAGTGCCTCCGCCGCTATAGTACCGGCACTGCTATAGTACTGTTACAATGACGCTACAGTACCTGAAAGTAGTCCCTGCCCGAATTTGATCTTGGGTCATTTGGATGCCAAGAAAGAGATTAATTTATTCTTTCTTCATAGGAAGGTTTATTATTATAGGATATTATCATATATTATGTTAACTATTTTTGTTTTCGGTTGATGGATAAGAAAATGATAAATAACTTGTGATCCTTTTTAGATCATAGGATCTGCTTAAATTTAATTTTAGTTCTTCATGTATGAAAAAAATAATCATTTATCATTTAGAATATGGGATGAGAAAAAGGTGTAAAACATCTCAAAACATAACCAATGAATAGAATGGAGTTTATATATTTGAAGAAATAAAGTAAGTATATTTTCTTTTGTTATCAGTCTTGATGGAAAAATATTTCTTCAAACTTTATAAAAATGATCTTGAAATGACATTTTTTTCCTTTTAATAATCATTTATGATGAATTGATGGTTTTTTATTTATTTTTGGAAAAAGAAATTTAAATTTAAATATTATTCCTTAATGAAATTATTTTTCTTAAAATTATATCATTTTTTAATAACTTCTATCCACTTTAGAAATTATTTCCCTTCCATGTTTATATTTTGATTTCTTACCAATGTTATCCATATTTGGGAACCTAGTTACATGTTATTCCTGGAGACCTTCATATTTTACTTTTTTTATTTTCAAAAATATGTTTTATTATTAACTTATATGATCTTGGTTTTAAAAAAACTTATTTTAAAATATTAATAATTTTTTTCTTTCATGATCTCATGTTTTGTCTTTCACTACATTGAATTTATTTTTAAAATATTTTAAACCCTTTC
Organism: Viscum album; assembly: GCA_963277665.1. NCBI lineage: Eukaryota > Viridiplantae > Streptophyta > Magnoliopsida > Santalales > Viscaceae > Viscum > Viscum album. Next base: position 1,259,120,119 of record OY728132.1, on the reverse strand, counting down.
TACCAACCCTGAGATGTAATAGAGAGAATATAATTTCTTTAAGGGGTAGAATGTAACACCCAAATATTTTAATATTTACTTTATTTAAATAATATTAGATTAAATAATTTGTGGTTTACACAACATTGATCTTAAATAAACTATGATATACTATAAAAATATTATTATTCATATTTGATCATTAAAAGCTGGACATTAGATTGGAGGGCATGAATAAGAGTAACCAAATTATGAAATATATGTATAAATCTAACAATTAATTGAAATAATAATCATTCATATATTGATCATTAATTGGTTAGAAACAATGATAAAATTGTTTAATGGTAAAAGAGAAATTCTTCATAATATTATTTTTTTATGTACATAATGTATTTTTATAAAAGTAAATTAAGTTTTCACTATATATCAAATATTTTAAGGGAATTTTTATTTAATATATTTAATAAAGTAAATTAACATTCATATTATTGTGGTTAGTAGATAATTAATTATATTCAATTTATTTTATACTTTAAAATAATTTTTCTTCAAAAATGGGTTTTATTACAATTTGTGTGTGGATATTGTGACTAATATATAATAATTATAGAAATTTAATTTGATATAATAGATACCATTTTTAAATAATATTATAAAAATAATCTTAAATTTTTATTTTATTTTTTTGTAATTTTTTAATTTTGGATGAATTGTGAAAAATATCGATTTTAGAAAAACTAGCATTTATTTACTTGTATCAAAAGTAATTTCAATGTTACATTTGGATTTATTTTTGTTTTAAAGACACATAAGTTTTATTTTATTAAAAATAATCAAATTAATATCATGTTAATCAGCATTATATAATTTTTGGTATAAAATAATTTTTATCCTTAAAAGATGTATTTTTCTAAAAAAAAATTTATTATGTTCCACGCAGTTATATTAAAATTAATTTTTAAAAATTCAGGAAATTTATTATTAAAAATTAATTAAATATTTTGAATCATTATATTCAAATTATTTAATAATTTCATTTTCATTTTTAGTCATAATGAACTATAACCATGACAAATGTTTATCACCCTAGTAAAGGGTAAAATGAGTTAATTGAGGTTGAAACTATGGGATAAGGTCTAAAAAATCAGTAAAAAACATGACATTATTTCATTTTATGATTTATTTATACCATTATAATTATCTATTTGAAAATAATACTTGTTGGTGCAACTTTACTTTGATTATAACGTTTATATTATTTTATGTTAAAGTGTCACTCTCTCTCACTTATTATGTTCTCATGATATGTATATAGATAAAAATTACATATAAACAAATTTATATGATAAATATTATTAATAATAAACTATATTAATTGATTAAAATTATTTTTACTTTTTAGTGATAATATAATTACCTTGAACAGTTATGCAAGGATGACATAGTGCTTGTATAAGCAGCAAAAAAAGGAATTAATTAAATTTAAAATTATTAAAATTAATATGTTTTTGAATAAATAAGGTTTTATAAGAATTTAATGGATAATTATAATGTATAATTTATTGATAAATTTCTTATATTATAATTATATTGGTCTCTTCATATGTTTAAAGTACAATTTTATGAATAATCATGAATATAACTTAAAATGATATTTAATGTTTAAAGATTATTTTTAAATAATTAAGAAATAATAATAAAACATATATTTTAAAAAATTGATGGTATATTGTTTATTATATCATTAATTATTAATTTATATTCCACTTTTAAATTTTAAAATTACTTTTATGACCCTTAAAGATTGAAATTTTTTTTACAGTGGTTAAGGTTAAACAAGGTTAATGAGGGTGTTAGACCAAAAGTTGCGATTTAAAATAACACTTAAAATTATCGATTTTTTAATTTATTTGGACCTTATACTAATTATTTTTTGAATCTATTGAATTTTTATCAATTTTACATGAGTTAGAAACATATTATATATTAATGATTCATGTATTTACAATATGGTCTCTCACATCACCAATAAAATGGAACCACATATTCTATCTTCCTCACACTTAATGATCCATTTAGTTTGACTGATATTTCAAAATATCCCTTCAAAAACTTCCTCACTATTTCTTATATATTCTTTTCTCACCAAAATACCAACATAGATGTATTAAGGTGTAATCTAGAAGTGGTTTCTCAAAGAAGTGGTATAACACTTAACTATGTGTTTTCATTTTTCTTTCTTATTCCATGTCATTAAATATTCTATAATCATGATAATATAATAATATAATAATCTCTTTAATGCTGAAATTTTTATTATTTTAATGATAAAACCCTTTTATTCTCCTTTTCTATCCTATGATAAATAAAAACATTGCTCGTACGTACGTGTAGACTACCACCTCTACGACGTGATGCATTTTTTCCATAACCACATCAAAAGGATGGTTATTGTGATTTATTCAGTGAATATATATCAGTTTTACAAAATAAATATGAATATATAAAAATATTATTTTACTTACCTTCTATCCCTTCAATCCATTAAAAAATGATAATGTTGCGCTTGGGTTCATGTGGACTACCACATCTATGACGCAATGTGATTATTTTTTCTTCTCCCCCTTTAGTGGAAGGTTATAAAAGTTTTTAAAAATATAAAAATAATAATTTTTTCATGATTAATATTTTATAGATTATGTAACCAAGATCTATTGGACCATGGTCAACCAACCAAAGTTGTTTTGGGATTATGAACCAAACTTCCTCAAAACGTTTGACATAAATTTTACTAATTTAGTAACTATACAAGACATGGTAATGAATTAATTAAAAGGGATAATAATAATTTAATAAAAAAAGTTATTAGTAAAGTATTAATTTAATATAAGTTTATTACAAATGACTTAATATATGTATATAGAGAGTCAGACACGAGGTAAGATATTTTTCTTCAAATCCTTATTTGAAAAACCTAAAAGTTTTTTCTTTTTTTCCCTTTATATCCATGTTATTTAAAAAATTTATTCATGTTATTAATATAATTAAATGCATGTTAAAATAAATTTTAAACCATGTTTCCATTTTTGTATAAAAGTTTTAAAAGAATATTTTTAATCCTTTTACTAAAAGGTTATTTTTTCATTTTTAAAAAAGTGTGAAGGAAATATTTTTTAAAGTATATGGAATGAAAATGATTTCAAACCATCATGAATATTATTATTTAAAAAGATTAATATATAATTTTTTATGGTTTCTCAAAATAATATAACATTTCCCAATATTCTATGATTTTTTGTTTAAATATTTTTTTGAAGAAAAAGTGTTTTAGCCTTATTTTTATGTTAAACCCAAAATTACATTTTCATATGTCTTAAACAAATTATTTTATGTGATTTTGTGATATAAATACATGATTTTATCTATTATTTATATTTTATGGTCTTTATAAACTATTTATGATGATAGGTGATCCCGATATAGCTCTACAATTCATTTGATAATGATTTTGTTTTATGGGAAATATATATTGGAAATAACTGAGTAGGTTATTTCTTTTATAAGACTACTTGTATGAGTGATTGTAATAGTGATTTGAATATTATATCCTAAGGCACCTATATTAATTTTTTATTCATAAAAATTATTTTTCATGGAAGTATTTTTATTTCATAAGATAATATAATGAGCTTATAATTAAAAAACAATTTACACCCTTTTAAAGGGGAAAACATGTTTTTCAAGGAGATGTTTTCATTGATGCCCGTGTTTTATAAAAAAACCTGATGATTATGATTTTTTACTTTAATATTTATTATTATATGTTTTATTAAAATATTTGATCAATAATGATTATTTTATTGGAATGAAAATGAATATTTGAGCTCAATGTTTAATATGTTAAAATGGAAAATTTCACATGGGATTTTATGATTTTAAAAATAGACTAATGGTTTTCATTCCATTGTATCACTTACTAATATTTTTATACTCATCGTAAGTTTCAAAATGTTTTTCTAGGGCCTAAGTATGAGTAATAATTATTACAATGTCTATAATTCTAATATTGTGATTCACCTATAAAGAAGAAAATGAGTTTTGAATGAAACATGAGTTTAAATATTAGAATCATATTTTTGTAGAAAAATGGATATTTAGTGGAAGTTTCCACTTTTTAAGGGTTTGATATGTAAACTTTTTTCCCAATTCATTAAAATTATAAACCCAAAAGTTCATAAAATGTATGAAAATTAAATTATTTATATTAAACTCAAAATTATGGGTTGATTATAGAACAAGTCATCATATAACCCATCCTTATAAATGAATCCACATAAGTCTATAACTATACTAGCCTCTATGCACTCTCCTTTATTAGGATCAACCTAAGACTAGAAAACACAAGAAGGTCCCCTATGTAACATAATGTCTGGACACCCTATATGGGAACCTATATCTCATTTCACTTCTGATGCTAAAGCCCATCACTTAAAGGGCATGCCATCCCTCAACATGTCCACGATCACCTCATAGATTATTCATCCACCCTAAAGATACAATTTATTCCCAAAACTAGAGAGATGACATAAATCCCATATCACTACCATAATCAACCTAAGTAAACTCTCACACACCTAACCTTCACATATTCCTACCCAAGGTATACCCACCTATGGTACTCATATACCAAAAGGGGAGGAACACTCTCCCCACTCTCCGGTCAACTAGAGAATGGCTAGACTATATTCCAATGTTATTATATGGCTTATCCATAGCTCAAACACTCCTAGTCCATCACTCTGTCCTACTCAAAGAGTACCCAGGAACCTACCATGGTCCACTATGTTCATCAACCAAGTATTCAAACTTATAGGGTATATATATCCCATAGCAAACATTTATGATCAGGCCCTCAACTATAAATTATATTGGAATAAAGATAGTGTTCAAGGGTCTATCATAACCCTTGAAACATCCATTCTATCCACACAGTTTTTAAGGTAGACATTTTATTTTAAGCATTATTTCAATCACACTCATGTGGGAAGACTATATATCACTTGTACATAACCATGATGTATAATATTTTGACATATTTTCAGGGAACATCTACCTTATTTGGAGTCATTCCCTTTAAAAAATACCAAACACCCTCACTTAAGATCATCAAAGAATATATCAGTACTCAATATTTGAGTGATTTCCACTCACAAAAACCTCATTAAATGGATTTCTAACATCCCATGAATTGTTCTTGGTATCCCTATGAACAAAATTATATAAACCAAATGGTTAGATTCAATTTTAATTTATTGTCCCATGATATATTATATCTATTTGATAAGAAAGGATGCAACATATCATCCAGATTACACGATTCTATGGGGGAATCAGAATCAATTCCTCAAATATGTTTTGATACTATAAAAAATTCACACATCTCCAATGGGGACTAAATGGGGAAATAATAGGGGTATTCAGTTAAAAATAGATATCCCTAACACCCTATTTCCCCTAATAATAAAATGCAGTGGATCATAAAAACATTTATATAACCATGTTAAAAAAAACAAGAGGCCGAGTTGTGGTGCGGCCCCTTTAAGTCATGCTGTAACTACCCCCAGCTAGAGGTCCTAACACCACCAATTTTCTTTTACATATCAAAACCCCTACGTGGCATGACATGACTTCCCCCATTCTGAGAGCTTAATCTTCATCCAAACATCATCATAGTGTGACCCTTATCAGTCACAACATGATAAACCTTCCCTATGTGAGGCCCAATCCTTCATAACAAGACCATACCTCTATTTGGGCTATGTAATCCATTCTAAAAACCACAACATCACTCACATAAGGCCATCGCGACACAACCATGGGATTGTGGCATGACTAGCTTTCCTATATAAAAATCAAAAGGAATACATTATATTTTTTTCAAAATTATGCGTACATTTTTTCTACCATAGTGGAATGATTACTTATGCTATGGAATGACCTCCGTGCATCAAATTTTTACCTTATCAAAAAACCCATTAAAATATCTACCATGTTGTGGTGCCCATTGGTTGTGGTGAAAACATTTCCCACTCAACACAAATCACAGTCTGACCCTCACTTTCCATGGATTGAAGTACCAACTACAATCAAAACAAGTATAGGGGTCACCTTGATCTCACTCCAATGTTCACTAGGCACCTAAAATACCTCCTAGGCCACTGAAAATTTCCAAAAATATCTTCTAGTTTCATTTTAACCCTTAAAACCTCAATTTGAGTATCAATTCTATGAATTCTCCCTACTCATGGACCAAAAATTTAAATTTCCTATGAATTTACTAAACCTTAATGATGTGGGTTATTAAAAATAATGATGATTTTGGAATTTTTTGAGGGGGAGACTCATCCATGGGGATTATATTTTAAGTGATCATAGATCGAGAGGTGGAATTGAGGTGGTTGTTATTTATATTATTCTTATGATTATTTTTCTTGTTTTTGTGATGAAATCATTAATTCCTTCATCATTATTATACATTCCACAATGTGTAAATAATTCTCATTTTCGTTAGAGTTGTGGTTGATAGAGGGAGAATTACCATTATAAATAAAAATTTTCATCATATATGTGTAGTTAAAATGTCTCTTTTATAAATTCCTCAAATTATTTTTACTTTTATATATTTTCTATGTTACACCAAGAGTAACTGATTTAGTGGTCAGTGAGGGAGTTATAAAGAAAAAGTTCATAACTATTGTATGTTACAGTTTTCCTAAAACAAGTATTTAAGGGATTTTATGTTTTTTAAAATTAATTACTGGAATAATAAATTAGTTTTAATGAAAATTGTTAGGTGCTATTTTTCCATGGGGATTCAACAACTTTGAATCTCATGATTAAAATAATTATCATTCACACAAGTATTATGGATAAAGGATGATGAAATTGGGTATAATATAATTTGGGAAATATAAAATTAACAAGTCATGTGGAGGAACATCAACTTCCTCTATTATTCATGTCTAATATTTTAAGGTACACAAGATTTGATGCCACTTGTTTGGATGATTCTCCAATCCCAAAGTTTTAAAACCCCACACATAACCCCTTATGGGGTTTCATCCTAAAACCAATTTGTTTTAGGATGGAACCGCAAAAGGGTTCACTATAGGAAATTTATCTTTTCTGACAAAAAATTTGTGAAGGGAAATTCATCGAAGTAGTCTCTTGGGGAAAATAGAATCATAAATAATATTATTTATGATGGCAAATTGCAATTAACCCTATAGAGATATTATATCTAATGAAATATTTTTTCCATTGTAAAAGTATTTTCTATAATTATTTATGGTGTAATTCCTATTTCATAAAAAATAACTGAAAATAAAATAGTAAAAAAATCCTAAAAAACAATAAATAAAAACTGATCATTAATTTTAAAATTATAATTAATATATTACATAAAATGTTACATAAGAAAATACAATAATAACTTTACTAAGGGGGTTTGTGATCAGGTACAACTAGAAGAGGGAACCCTATCCCTAAACCAAATGTAAGCTGATGTATATACTCCATTATTTTTTATGTTGCCACTCCTCTTTTCATCACTATTCTTCTAGCTGGTGTTCTTGTTCTCCTATAAATAACTATATAACCTCTTCCTAATATCATAGAATCACCTCATATTCTATAGTAGTAAATGATGAAAAAAGTTTTTCTCCCTTAGAAACATATGATGTCATCACTTAAGTGCAATAGTAACTAGTGAGTATTGATTTTGAACCTATATCGATCACTCAGAATTTATATATATTAGTTTTTCTCATCCACATCCAGTCCATCACATAAAAACATGATTGCATGAGGCCTCATCCCCCCATCTGTCTCGTTCTTACTCTCACACATGTGAGAAACCTCAGTCTTATAGGTCTCCTATAATTGTATAAATAAAAATTAATAATATTAAAAAAATTATATTATGTTAATTTAAAAGACTGAATGGAAACATTTCTAACCACAATATGTCTTTGTTCCCCTCGGTGGTGAGCTAGAGGGGGGAGGTTTTTGCCGGTGCCTTCCCCTCCCTTTTCCCCTCTGCTTCCTCGTCTCATGTCCCTATCCTTTCATCTATGTCTTCATTCAGGTGGTGACGTTCTTCTTGGTGAAAGATACAACATGATGTTTTGATGGTTTCGACGATGGATTTTGTTGCTGCACCCATGGTCACTACAACCCCACTCTGACCTTAGGTTCCTCTGCGCCTCTCGAAGGCAGATCTGGAGCGGGTGTGTTAAAGGAGTTTTGTGTTTGTGGTTCAGCGGTTAGTGGTCCGAAACCCTCGACCATTCAAATTTACTATGACCCCAAGTTCTGCTGCTCCTCTCCGAGTCAGATATAAAGAAATGGTAACTAAGTGGTTTTCTGTTGTGGGATTTGGTGGTCGAAGGTTTTCCTTATGCGACATGAGTTGTGTTTCTCACATGTTGATGATCCATATATTTTCCTCTTTGAGGATCCAATGCTCAATTTGAGCTGTGGTGGTCCTCATTTGATGAATCTCTTTGATGTGGATGGATCTGGTTTGGAGGTTAAGTTTTTTTATTGGTGTTTGTGGCAATGAATGTGGTTTTATTTTGGTTTTTTGGATCTCTGTCTTCGGTGAGGGTTAGTTTTCTTCTTAGCGGTCGATCTGGTTGATGCTTGTGTTCTGTTTTTGTGCTTTTGGTTCAGTTCAGTTCATGTTTGGTGATGGTTGGTTAAAATTTCACATATATAATTATTAAATAATATTAATTAACAAATTTCAATGATTTATACTGAAAGTGAGACTTCTTGCTCTTTGTGTGACATCCAGTATCCACTGATTCTATCGACTATAATTGGACCTCCTCTAGAAATCCTCTCATATCCTGTACATGGAAGATCCCTAAAAAGATTGAGTGGGGACATAATCAGGTTGATGATACCAATAAGAATCATCAAATATAGTCATAGATTCTTTATAAATATCTTTGCTATGAAGGCTATATAAATAATGGAAAAAATAATCATGCATGTAAACTTTCCATGCCTCCCAAATAGTGGGTCTCATGCTCTCATCAACAAGTGGCCATAAACACTTCAAACATTGAATAATATAGTAAACTACAAATTATAAAAATTTAAAATAAATACCATTATCTATTTATATATACCAACCAGTTAAAAAACATATAATGATGTAAATCCATAGTAACCCGATCCCATGAAACTCTTGGAGCAGAAAAATAGTTCCTCAAAATATCACTAGCCTGAACAATGATTTGATGTGAAAAATATGAAAATAATCGTAATTAGGAACATAATTTATAAATATAATAAATTAAATTAAAATTAAATAAAATTCATTTTTAATCTTGCTTCCTTCGATGTGGATCAAATTCAAGTGATGGGTGTCACTTTGGAAAGAATATTGAATCTTCAATAGTGCAAGGCCTCGACCCATCCTAGTAAATAATGTTAGACTAACACCCTAAACTAAAAAATTAGGAGAATCATCACTATATTGAAAATCCTTAGACAAGATATGGATCATTTCATTTTAGTCTTCTTAAGCTATATGGAATATATATATTTGTTTATAAAAAAAAATTCTCTGTACAAAATTTTATATAATTTACAAATTATAGAACCTTTTTTAGAAACGAGGTAAAAATAATATTACATGAAAATAGTTTTTAATACATATTTCAAAATATAAAACAAATATATATTTATTTAGAAAAATAATACATAATTATTCATCTTTATATTCATATTCTTATTTATCTTTGGTTTCATTAATGTCGATGCCTTTATCTTCCTCTCCAGTATCATCAATTTTCATAAAAGATTAAATTTCATCATCCCTTATAATATTGAATTCATTGGTTACATTGTTAACACTATCAACACCGTCATTCCTTAACTATGGGGTATACTATGGATATCTGCATCTCTTCAATTAATAGATATATTTGGTGATGTTTCTTGAAAAATTTAAATATTTTTCACTTCAATGAAATCACTTTTATTTTCCATAAATTGATGATAATTCATTTTTATTACACTCCACCAGTCAGTTAAATCTCATGAAGTAGCATAATAATTTTCATAATAAACTAAATGTACTTTTTCAAGGAAAAAATGGTTCATTTAATGCTAGAATACTTTTATATTTAATATCAAGGAATCCATTTCATGTATAAGCATTCAAATCATGATCAATATCAAACCAATATTATTTAAAACTGTTATGTAATTATTCCCTAGATAGTATAACTCAATTATTTCATTCAATAGCCCATAAAATTAAACTTCACTTTATTTTTATGATATCATTTTAAACTAACACCGCTTTACATTTATTTTTTTGATTCAAAATGTGTGCGTGTATAAAATTGAAATCCATTAATCATATGAGAATTATAAGATTTAACCAAATTGGATGGTGAATTACTCAGTGCATGTAATTGACTATCAATTAAATTTTCTATTGTGATACTTGGATAAACTATATATATATATAATAAAAATTTATTTAATATGTTTGATCATAAACAATTTAACTTACCAACCATTGAAACCGGTTTATAAAATTATGTTTTCATTTTTCATCCATAGTGGATAAGATAATTTGTATAATTATTTTTGATATTATCATCATATAATCTAAAAAATATATTAATATAAATTTACTTTACCATATATTTTAAAAAATATATATAAAATTTGTACTTACTATACAAATCTTTTCACTTCTTCACAAACGAGAGAAACATATGTATGGGTTCTTTTAAATACTTTAACTAAAATAAATCATTCATAGTGACTATAAAAATCAAACTCATTCTGATTAAATATTGAAAATAATTGGTATGTGACATCATTAACATTTTCCTCATTTCATCCCATTCTATTATGTTTGGAAGGATATTCGTATTTAAAATAATAAGAGTGGAAATTTGAATTTTCCCCAGGTGAGTAAATTTAGTCAATTGAACCTTCAACTAATGAATTTTTTTATTCCTTCTTCTTTAATATTTTCATACAATTCTAAAATGGGTACATCCATCACAAATGTACTATCCCTCCACATTTAGCTTCATATAGAAAATCAAATATTAAATGCTCCATTGATTCAAATAAGGTTGGTTGATTTTCCCCAATTTATATAAAATTAAAACAAATCCTTTTGTGAAGAATACTCAATGAAACATAGTCTATTGTTACAACACATATTTCTAGAAAGAAATATGATATTTTAGTTAATACGTCCTAGATTAAACAATTCAAGACCCGTTGAGGCCAATATAATGTTATTTTTTTCATGATTAAATGAAAATCCGGACCTTTTAACTTGGCAATATGTCCATTTTTTATGAAACAAGTAAAATTTGAAACATATCCTTATAGTAACCTAAAATATTTAATCTAGTGACAAAATTTTTTTAATTTCTTTAGAAAGTTTATAAGATGGTTTTGGATTCATTAATTTTTATTATCCTTTATTTTCAAACAACTCAAGGTCATGACATCTATATATTTGAACAAGATCAAACCATTACTTTACAATATCTGTAGTATTTTCAAGTGTGTCCATCACGATATAAAATATGTCATTAAAAATTATTCTCAGTATGAATTAAATCTAAAATTTCATGCACCAAAAAATCATAACAATATTGGAACTCCCCAAAATACTATACTTTATCCAACTGTGATATCTTCCCAAACCACCTATTTTTTTTGGTTTATAGTTAGACCCAAAGTAATAATAGGAAATGAAGAGATAATATATTTTAACAGAATAACTGAGAGATTTTTTTAGGATCATCTCTTGTTATTATACAATTTTTAAAACTGTTTATATTCTGTCGGAATGGATGATCTGCAGGAAGAAATCATTGATGGAAGTCGAAAAATGGCTTTCTTACATTGATGAACATAAATTCTTTGGTGTTATCCATGTAGTATGTAAAATATTTTAGACCATGTTTACTCCATCCAAATAACATAAAATATGTAAAAAAACTCATCAATTGTCCACATTAATGTGGCTTTGAGTTCAAAATTGTAACCGGTAACTACATAATGTTTAATTACACCATCGTTCCCTAATAATGTTAACTTATCAATTAATTCCTACAAATAAAAAAAATATTATTTTTTGAATGAACTATAATTAGTAATGTCATATATATATATATATATATATGGTTATTTCATCAACATCCAAGGAGGTAAGTTGTATGAAGTTTAAAAAATAGGTCATCCAGAATATTGACTATCATAAGCACCAAATGGATAGAGAACATTAGTAGAAAGGCCCAACCATAAATTATGAGGTTATAAATAAAAATATATAGGCACAAGATAAAATTGTTTCCATGAATCACCATCATCTGGATGGTTTATGATTTTACCAACATAAACATTAGATTTATGTCATGTCATCAATGATGTTGTGTAGCAAGACATAAATAAACACTATAGTCTAGAATAATTAGAAAATATCTCAACTATTTAGAAATAATTAATCTAAAATTTACATATTGTACCTCTTTATACCTAAATTATCCACATGTTATACAATTATCTAATGACTCATATTTACCATGACATAAGATGTAGACATTATAAAATACATGGATATTTTGATAATGAAGACACAAATTATGAACCAACTTTCTCATTTTATAGAAATTTGTAAGAAATGTATTCTTTTTAAGTAAAAATGATTTATCAAAAGAAAATATTTGAATAAAAAATCATTAGAAATTAAAAAAAATAATATTTAATAGCCATAAATGTTGTAACAAATACAAATTTTCTTATCTTGTATCCAAGATATAAAGCATCCTCAGCAGATTTTAAAAATCCCAAATTCTATATTTTTCAAATTCTTGATTAAAATATTCATTATTATTTTATGTTTTTTTTTGAAAAGATGGGACAACAATATCATGCACTAAATTTTGAAACTAATTTCTTTCTAGAACAAAAGAATTTATATTTCACTCTGTATTTCATTCACCGTGTTGATACCAAAAGATATAATATCTATGAAAAATGAAATTTAAAATATAAACCCCAAGATTATCAAACATTTCATATCTTCTAAGATCAAAATTTATACCTAGAAAATTTATTGTTATTTCTAAAACAAATTTTGAATTTTATGATGTGAATGATATAAAAACTTTTACTCCCTTGATATAGATAAGATTTATACTAGATCCATTTTTATTTCTCTGATGATTTATCCAATAAAAAATTATAGTAAGTTTTTAGCTATTTCCTAGTCCCATAGTTTTATAAAAATAGTAGTAATTAGTTTATCATAAGAAAACTATTATATAACTTTTTCATTAAATTATCAGTTAATTATGTTTTAATAATATATTTAATAATATATTTTATTTTAAATGTTATTAAAAAGTTATAATTTTAAAGATATAAATTGAGACTAACATTTATTAATTTATACTAATTTATAGTAACTTACACTAATTTATATAAATATATAGTAAATTTTAATAATATTTAACAATTTATAATAAATGATACTAATTTGTACTAATTTATATTGATTTATACTAGTTTTTGGGTAATTAATACTAATTAATACTAAATTATATGAATTTATAGTAAATTATAATAATTTATAGTAATTTTCATGGAATTAAAACTAATTTATATAAATATATGTAACAGACCTGACCATAGTAGGCCATAGTTAGTGGTTATTTTATTATAATGGAATAGATTCAAGAGACAACATCACCAAGGATCAATCAGTTTAGTAGTCCTGAAAAACTAGATACATACATGGTTCTCTAATTGCATTAGTAATTAAACATTGAACATAGCAAAGGAAAAATTATTGATTAACTGAAACTTATTAAAAAATTTATTCCTCATAACCTGGGGAGGAAAAAAATAAAAGGGTGAGATCAAATACCATGTAAGGGTTACATGTATCAATATTAAGTGAAGCAAAGTCAATAAGTCATAGTCATTAAAAAATGATAAATAACTGAATAAAAACACATTCCATCAATACACAAAGAATGAAAATAAAACAATAAGTTTTTTCATAGTGAAAATATCATTTAATGTAATAACATAATACTGAATTAAGAAAATTATTAAATTTTTGGATGTTATGTATCTGGAACATGAACCATTATACCATCAAAATGGTTTAATTATGTGGGTAGAAACCCATCAGATTATTCTTGTAAACAAACATGAAGGGTTTATCTCTAAGTGTTTTGTCTCATGAGACCTGACAATCTATAAATGGGATGTCTATAACTAGGATCCACCCATCACTATAAGTCTAAATCATTATTCATGTATAGATTTGATTCACAAACAATATAACTTATCAAAGTATCATTATTGATAAGAAAATACAGATTTATCAATATTTCCCCAGTGAAAACAACATTCAAAGAAAAAACTATATGTAGAAATGGTATTTTACAAAGAGACAAATTATATCAATGATACAAGAAATAATGATACTTAATTATATCTTCAATGAATGATGATTATAAATAAAATGAATGTATAAATAAACCACACACAAAGAATAAATGGCGAATAAGGAATAACTAAAGGTAATATCATAATGGTGTACATAAATGAATGGTTTCAAATTATAATAGGAAATAACTAAGGGAAAATAGTCATATATCATGATAAATTCTATCCAAATAATGTGAAATCATGTAAAAATAGGGTTTAAACAATCTTATAAATGAGATGCTTTAGTATGGTTTAAGGGAAAATATTAAAGAATATTTAAAGAGGAAAAAATCATAATTGTTTACATAAAACTAGAAATGAAAAAAATATGGTTTTTAAAAATAAAAATAGGGGTTTTGTAAAAAAAATTTGTGTCTTCAAATATATTATGGAGTGTACTTAAAAATGGGTAATAAATTTGGAAGTTCCCTTAAATCGGGCTTGCTTATCGGAAGGAATTGAAATGATAACCTTATAAAACATGTAATTACCCATCAAAGAAAGAAGAATTAATCTTGGTACATATGTTTGGAACATAAACACATAATTTTGGAGGATCGAATAATAATAATTAATAATTACATTGGGTTAAAGAGAGAGTGTGCTTAACCCAAAGGAAAAAATTGAGGTTTGGAGAGAATCCCTTACTTTATGTCCAAAGTTGTTCTACACTATAACTTAGTGTCCTAGATAATGAAATTATATTCATTAATAATTTAATTAATAAATACTTATAAATTTATTTTAATTATTATAATTTTATTAATATCATTTATCAACTTTTTATGAGTTATAAGATTCAATTTTTTCATTCTGGAGTGTTTGTTTCTTTGGTTTTTATGATTGATTCACTGGTATACATGTATGAAAGATCATGTAAAATGGGAATAGTTATCCAGAATTGAAGTTATATGTTATTAATAAACTTCCAGAATATAAAATGGTATTATATATCATTTTCTCCATAAATGATGATTATTAATTAGATAAAACGTTAATGAAAATTGATTGAATTATTTTGGATGTTTTTCAATCATCACGAACTAGTTTTGTTTTAGTATTTAATATTATAAATATACAATGATTAAATAATATTAAATAACTTGTGATACATATATTATAATCTTTTTAACCATAAAAATTGTTTTATGATCATCCTTTAACCCAAAAGTTATAAATGAATACTCATCGTTCACAAAGGCGGTAAATCGATACCTCACAGACAATGTTTTCATTATTATAATAAGAGGAGAGGAGAATAGAATTAATGGTGTATATACCATTATGAAAATAAAATAAAATTATATTTATGATATAGGAGTTATCATTTCTATTTTTATAGGAGAGTTCAAGGAAATATAAGAAAAGAAAAGAAATTGAAAGAGAGAGGGGGGGGGGGAGGTTTTACCTCTTTAGTGTTGTCTCCATGAGAACCTCCTTAAGGGGATTAGAAATGGTCTTTTATGGAAAAAATAAAGAACATAAAGTGGGTAATATGTTTTAAGATTAATTGGATAGAATATTATCAAGATAAATGGCTTAGAAGGTTTCAGTAGGAGAGGTGCTTATGGGTGGTATTTATAATGGAGTAGAGGGGTGTTTTTTATTATTTTATTCTTTTGTTTGTTAGTTTGGATCAAAACTAACAACAATGTTGATTCATGTGACTAAATATAGTAACTAGAGAAATTTATTTTGATATAGTGTCTACTTACATCATTCATGACTCAACCATGACTAAAATATTATTATATTTCGCTAAAATGTGAAATACTGTAAATTATCATATTTCACTGTTCACTAAAAATTTAACTATCATAGAAAAGTCCCAAAGAATAACCCAAAATATTTATCAGAATTTAAAATTAAAAAATGGACTCCATTTTATGGATTTAATTTTCTAAAAAATTGAAATTTAATTTTTAAATAAAATTATCATTTAATTAAAAAAATGATTTTAGAATTTCAACTGATTTTCTGACACTTTAAAAATTCATTAAGGTCTCATAAATTTATCTTATAATCATAAGGAAAAAAAAATATTAATTTATGAATCTATTTTTTGAAAATAAATTTTCTTTTAAAATATAATATGAATTATAAAATTATTTTTAAATATTTAATACTTACAAAAATACCAACACCTAATTTATCATTTTTAAAACATTTATTTACTTATATCATAATAAAATTATATTATATTTTCATTTATATTATTCTTGAATTTTATTTATACTTTCTTAGGTTATGTTACTATTCTATTATCTAGGTTACTATTTTCAATAGTCACATTACTATTCCAACGATCATGTTAATATTTAATAGTATGTCCTGGTTTGGTTAGGCCCTGTGTTGCATAAAACATAAGCTATTGCATAAATTTAATTTTTTAAGAAGATACATAACATAAATATTTAGGTGTTATATTATTCCCTCTAGAAATTCCGTCTTTGAAATTTTTCTTGAATAATGCCTTCTAAACTAACTAGGGGTTTCTTCTTCATAACATCCTTAGGATCCAACATTGCATCTTCCATTTTATGGTTCCACTAAAAAACCATTACCAGTTCAGTCACTGATTTCTCAATACTTTCACTCTAGTGTCAATAATTTCAATAGGTTCTTCACATTAAGAAAAATCTGTTTCCAGTTCTATTTCTTCACATGGGAGTACATGTGTTGGGTAAGGCATATACATCTTTAACAATGATATGCAGAACACATCATGAACTTTTTAAATACTTCCTGGCATTTCTAACCGGTTAGCTAAAACTCTAATTCTTCCCAAGAATTTCAAATGGTATGATGTACATGGGGTTAAGTTTCCCTTTCTTAACAAACCTTATGAAACCCATCCATGGAGATACTTTCTAAAAGACCTGATCTTCCACTATAAATTCCAAATCGTTTTGTGGTTGTCAGTATAACCCTTTTTAGTATTTTGGTATGCCTTAATATGATTCTAAATATTCTTTAACTTTTTCATTATTTCATCAATAAGTTATGGGCCTATATTTTTCCTCTCCCGAACTCCATCCCAACAAGTTGGAGTACAAAATCTCTTTCCATATAATGCTTCATATGGAACCATATGAATACTATAATTGAAACTATTGTTTTAGGAATATTATATAAAAGGTAAATAAATATCCCACATACCTTGAAATTTAAGTGGGAATGATCTCAACATGTCTTATAATGTTTTAATAGTCCCTGTATACCCTCGTTCCGTTTTAGGGTGATATGCAGTACTCAAATGAAGCATAGTTTCAAAAGACTTATAAAGACTATTCCAAATTATTTATGTAAAATGAGGATATAGATCAGATAAAATCAATTAAGGTGTACTATGAAGTCTTATAACTTAATTAATATAAATTCTTTCTATATGATCAGGAGGTAAATATTCACTTGTAGAAAGAAAATGTACCGATCTTGTAAGGCAATCAACAATAACCCATATTGTATCATTATTTATGGGGGTATTTTTTTATCCAGTGATTATGTCTATAGTAATTAAACCCACTTCGATATAGGAATAGCTATAGGTTGTATGAATCCTTTAAGATGATGCCTCTCATCATTCACTTGTTGAAAAACTAAGCATCTTGACACATAGTCATCAATTCCCCGCTTCCTATTATCCAAA
Organism: Viscum album; assembly: GCA_963277665.1. Classification (NCBI taxonomy): domain Eukaryota; kingdom Viridiplantae; phylum Streptophyta; class Magnoliopsida; order Santalales; family Viscaceae; genus Viscum; species Viscum album. The sequence goes on along the minus strand of OY728132.1, from coordinate 1,259,101,932 downwards.
AACATTTTCCATCATATATATATACAACTTTTTACTACCATAGTGTATAGAGAAAATTGAGCTATGAGGAAATTCAAATAGTTCTCTTTTAACTCAGGTATTGGTGGAACACATAATCTCTTTCTAAATTTTAGAATTGTTTCCTTATACATTAATTCTTCCAATCTTTTATCCTTAACAACTTTAATTTTCTTTTGAAAATTCTCATCATCATATTGAGAAATTATTTTCTTGTCAATTAAATATGGTTAAGGAATCATTTGAAAGAGGAGTGAAGTTTCCCCATCCTTAACAATTCCCATATCCATCTTTACTAAATCCATGAATATATGATCTTTCTCAATCCTCATTTGAGTCATAAGCCCATGATCTTTCTTTTTTTAATACATCTGCTATCTTTAGATAGAATATTACACGTACTAACTCAAGATCATGAGTTGGATAATTTAGTTTAGGAGTATTCAACTACCTTGATGCATATGCAATTACTTTATAATTTTACATAAGAAAACAACCCATTACTTTCTTTGATACATCACTGTATATCACAAACCCATCACTTCCTAATGGAAGAGTCAAAATCAGAGCATTGAATAATCTTCTCTTCAATTATTCAAAACATTCTTCACATTATTTATTCCATATGAAATTAACCCCTTTTCTTGTGAGCATGGTTAATGGTTTTATCCAATCATGAAAAATTATGAATGAAATTCCGATAAAAACCTACTAAACCAATGAAACTACATTACTTGGTTATGATCATTGGATTAGTCTATTATTGGATTTTATTTTTCTATACCGGATCGACTGAGATTCAATTCATAGAGACAATATAGCAAAGAAAAGAAATTTCCTAAAGCTCGAATACACAATTTCTTAATTTTCCATATAACCCTTTCTTTTTTAGAGTCTCAAGAATGATCAAAAAGTGGTTTTGAAGGTCATAATTTATTTTAGAATACACCAGAATACCATAAATTAATGTTACAAAAAAATTGTCAAGATATTACTTGAAAACTAAGTTTAATAGATCCATTAAAATAAAGGGTTCATTAGTCCATCCAAATGGAATTACTGTAAACTCATAATGTATATACCTCATCCAAAATGTTGTCATTAGAATGTATTCCTTATTTACTCACAATTAATATAGAATAAGTTCAATCATTCAAAAATATTAAGCTCTGTGAATTTGATCAAATAGATAATCAATATGAGGCATATGATACTTTTTATTTATTGTAATTTCATTGATTTATCTATATTTAATGAAGAACCTTAAGTATCAATATTTCTTCTTAACTAGGAGGACATAGGATTCCCATAGAGAAACACTAGGGTGACGAAATACCTTATTACTGAATTCCTCTAGTTCTTTTTTTATCACCACTAATTCCATAGCGGTTATTATATAAGGTGTTTTGGATATTGGTCTCACATCATGGATTAAATCAAACAAAACTTCACCCTCTGGGGGGGGGGGTCTTGGTAATTCCTCTGGAAATAGATTAATTTATTTCCATACAATTGGTAAGTACTCAATTTGAAGATTAATTTCCTCATCCCTAGATGATTTTTTCTCTTTATCCAAAAGATTTTTATTCATTAGATTTTCTGGGGGTGGATCTAGATAAAAATCAAGTGATGATGTTTCAGCTATAAATATAAGGGATTCTATATCTACCTCACAAATCATAATTTCATTCTTCTTTTGATAAATTTCCTCATCATATTTTGAAAGTAATTTCATACTAAGGATTATTTCAAAGTTGACTATTGGTATGTTGATAAGGTGAGCAAATAAAGAATGTTTATATGCCTTAATAGGAACTGCCTGACACATTTTGGTTGAAATGAGACTTCCCTTAGGGGTTTTTAATAACAAACCATTTATTAAACCAAAAGGTAAATATAAAATATTCTGGGAAAATTGGGTAGATATAAAATAGGTCAATGAACCAGAATCAAATAAAGCATTGGATAAATTTGAAGAAAATATTTATGTACCCTCCACCACATCATTGAGTAGTTCTACTTTAATTGTTGTGATCATATAAGCTTTTTCACCTCCACTTGGCCTCTTCTTTCAAAAATTACCTTAATGATTGGTACATTTATTTGAATAATGCACCATTTCATTACAATTGAAGCATTGAACATCATTAATTGCTTTCTTCCCCATGCATTCATTAGCTTGATGGACCTTTTCTACACACTTATAAAAAACTTCCATGCCTTTAAAAAATTTCCAAGGATGATTCTTTCTGCAAATTTTTCATAATAGGATTTTCTTCATTCCCCTATTCTTATTTGATGCTTGACCTTTCCATGGTTATTAGAATACTTTTTCTTCTCTTGATTTTCCTTGAACATATAGGATCTAGAGAATTCCTTATATGTTTTTATGGAACGTATTATTATTTCATCATATGATGAAAATGTTTGAGAATATAGTATCCTTTATAGAATTGGCTTAATAACTTTAAAGAAATGGTCAATCTTGTTTTATAAATCATATATGTAATATATAGCATACCCAAATAGTCTTGTGGAGGTATAATTATACCCAGAAACACTCCCTTCATCCAATTTCTTTAATTTATATAATTTTCTCTTAATTTCAGTTCATTTCTCATAAGGGAAATATTTTTTGAAAAATGTTTCTTTAAAATTTATCCATTCTATGTCTTCTATTTAATCTTCCTCTTTAGTATTTTTGATCAAAAACCACCATCGATCATAATCTACCTACTAAAATATTCTACCAGTACTAATTTTTCATTTTCATTTCATCCTAATTCTTGAAATATCATTTCATGCGACTTGATCTACTACTCAACTACCACTAGATTAGTAGTCCTAATTAAATATGGGGTCTTCATCTACATGAAACAATCCAAAATAGGTGTATTATGGTTATTGTTTATAAACAGAGTAAGATGTTCTAATATGGTCATAATATCACCAACTCCAGCACTAACTATATTGACTTTCTCAGTGGGGAAATCCTTATATTATCCACAGGTATTAATTCCCTTTATTCAATTAGGTACCATCAAAAAATAATGGAACACACTATGTTTTCTCATTGTTGTCTTGATTATTGATCAAACCATTTACTATAAGGAATTATTATAACTCTCATGTTTACTTAACATCTAGTTCTCAAGGTTTCTACTAAAATTTCACTGATACCAACTTTAATAACACCAACCCCAATAGCCTAGAGTTAGTGGTTATTTTATTATAATGGAATAGATAAAAAAGATCACATCACCAAGGATTGATCATTTTTGAAGTCTTGAAGAACTAGATACATTCATGGTTCCCTTATTACATTGGTAATTAAACATAGGACATAATAAATCAAAATGAACAGCTTCCTTAAAAAATATTCAAATATCCAATCCTCATAACCCGGGGAAGGAAAAAAGTAAAAGGGTGAGATAAAATTATCAATACGGGTTATATAAATTAATAATAAGTGAAGTAAATTTTCTAAGGCATAGTCATTATGGAAAGGTAAATAACTGAATAAAAACACACACCATCAATGAACTGAGAATGAAAATGAAACCATAGATATTTTCATAGTGAAAATATACTAAAAAGTAATAACAGAGTACTAAATGAAGAAAATGATTAATTTTTGGATATCATGTATTTGGAACATGAACCATTATACCGTTAAGACAATTTAAGTCTATAGGTATAAACCCATATGATTTTGCTTAGAAACAAATTTATCAATATTTCCCCAATTAAAAAAACATTCAAAGAAAAAAACATATGTAAAAATGGTATACATATAATACAATAATCATATGCATTATAAAATAAATATGGATATTTAATGAAATCTTCAATTAATAATTATCGTAAATAAAATGTAAGTATACATACACCACACAAAAGAAATAAGTGGTGAATAAGGCATAACCAACAGTAATATCATAATGTTGTCCATAAAAGAATGGTTTTAAATTAAAATAAGAAATTAATGATGGAAAATATTCATAGATAATGATAAATTTTGTCCAAATATAGTGAAAACATATAAAAATAATGATTAAGAAACATTAAAAATGAACAAATTTATCACAGTTTAGGGGAAAATATTAGAGTCTTTAAAGCAGAAATATCACAATTTTTTTTCATAAAACCATAAATAAAAAAATATAGTTTTTCAGGATAAAAATAGTGATTTTAGTAAAATATTGGTGTTTTAAAATATATTATTGAGCGTTCTTGTAAATGGGTAAGCAATTGGGAAGTTTCATTAAAGCAGGTTTGCTTATTTGGAAGAATTGAAAAGAGAACCTTATAAAACATGTATTTCCCCATAGAAGAAGGAAGAATTGAGATTGGTATATATGATTGGAATATAAAAATAGAAAAAAGGAGGATTAAATAATAATATTTAATAATTATATTGGGGTAAAGAGGGAGAAAGCATATCCTGAAGGAAAAAATGTGGGATTTGATGAGAATCACTTACCTTATGTTCGAAAGTGTTATGAACTTGAACTTGAGGTCCTACAAAATAAAATTAGATTTATTAATAATTTAATTAAAAACCTATTAAACATGTATTTGATTTATTATAATTTTATAATGTTTATTTATGTACTTTTTTATGAGTTATAAGATTGAATTTTTTTATTCTAAAGAATTTGTTTCATTGGTTTTCATGATTGGTTCATTTGTATACGTGTATGAAAGAATATGTAAAATAGGAATAGTTATCCAGAATTGAAATTATATGTTATTAATGAACTTATAGAGGATTAAATGGTCTTATATTTCATTGTTTTCAGATATTAGGATTATTTATTAGATTAAGCGATAATGAAAATGATTCATTTATTTTGGTCGTTTTTCGATCATCAAAGAGTAGTTTTGTTTTATTATTTAATTTCATGAATATATATTGCATAAAAAATATTAAATAAGTTATAATAAATATATTTTAACCTTATTTAACCATAAAAACGATTTTATGACTAGACTTTAAGGCAAAATTGATAAACAAAAACTCGTCATCGATGAAGGCAATAAATTGACATCTCACGGATGATGTTTTCATTTTTTAGAATAAAAAGAGTGGATAATAAAATTGATGATAGATATACCATTAATAAAATAAAATTTCAGTATATGTATGATACTGGAGATATCGTGTACCTTTTTGTTGGGATGGTGAGGTAAAAATAATAAAAAGAAAATAAATTGGAAGAGATAGGGGAGGTTTTACCTCTTGAGTGTCATCTCCCTAAGAACCTCCTTAATGGGATTGGCAATGGTATTTTGGTGTGATCATCAAGAAAATAATGTGGGTAAGAGTTTTTTAAGAGTAATTTGGTACAATATAATAAAGATCCATGTCTTATAAGGTTTCTTGAAAATTGGTGGTGAGGGGTGGTATTTATAGTGGATGAGAAGGGTGTTTTTTAATATTTTTATTCATTAGTTTATTACTATGGCTTAGGACTATCAATTGTGTTGATTATTTTGACTGAATATAGTAACTAGGTCTTTTTATTTCGACATATTATCCACTTTTTCCATCAATGACTCAAGCATGACTAAAATATTCATATATTTGGCTAAAATGTTAAATACCTTAAATTACTATATTTCACTATTCCCAAAAAAATTAACTATTTTAGAAAAATTCAAAAAATACACCCTAAACATTTTTCAATATTTAGAATTAAAAATTGGACTTCATTTTATGAAAATAAGTTTCTAAATATGATAAATATATTTATTTTATTGAAATCATCATTTATTCGAAAAACTCTGCTTTTAAAATTTTAACAGATTTTATGACACTTTGAAAAAGTAATTAAGGTATCATAAAATTATCTTATAATAATATGATAACAAATTATTAATTTATGAATCTATTTTATGAAAATAAATTTTCTTTTAAAATATTATATTAATTATAAAAATGTGAATACATATTTTTTACTTACAAAAATACCAACACTTAATTTATCTTTTTAAAAAAAATTAGTTGCTAAATTAAAGATAAAATTATATCATATTTTAATTTATAATATGATTTAATTTTATTTTCACTTTCATAGGTTATATTACTATTATATTATTTGGGTTACTATTTTTAATGGCAATATTACTATTCCAATGATCATGTTAATATTTAATAATATATCACGATTCGTTTAGGATCATTGTTTCATGAAATATAATATATCAAGTAAATTAATTTTTTTTAAGAAGATACAAACCATAAATCTTGGGGTGTAGTAATATTTATTATTTTTTTATAATTTATTATAATGTATAATAACTTATAGTAATTTATAATAGGTTATATCAATTTTATATACTAATACTAAATGATACGAATTTATATTTATTTATATTTATTTTTATAAATTTATAATTTATTTTTATTAATTTATAATTATTTATATCAATTTATATAAATTATATCAATTTTGTCTCCATTATATTAAATTATACTAATTTCTGGGAAATTAATAATAATTTATAGTAACATATAAATTTATAACAATTTTTACTAATTTATAATAAATCTTATTACTTTATACTAATTTATATCATTTTTATTATATTATAGTATAATTAATTCTGATTTATATTATTTTATATTATTTTTTTATAAATTTATATTATTTTTAATGAATTATTTCTAATTTTATTTCACTTTTCGTAAATTATATTAATTTATAAAAATTATATCAATTTATAGAAAATGATACACATTTATAATAATTTGTGATGAATTAATTGTAATTTATAGTAATGTAAATTAATTTATAATAATTTATACAACTATATAATAACTTTTATTAATTCATACTCATGCATGTCAATTTTTGTTAATTTATACAAAATGATACTAATTTAAATGATTTTATAAATTTTTATATAAATTTATACAAATTTTTATTAACTTACATTAATTTTTATCAATTAATATTAAATTATATCAATTTATACTAAATTAAATGAATAAATAATAAATAATAAAATATTATACTAAATTTCTACGAATTAATATTAATTTATACTAATTAATATGAACGTATAATAAATTATATTAATTTATATTAATTTATTCCAATAGATAACAATTTATACTAAATTAAACTAAATTAATTTAAATTTTATTAACTAATACTGGTGCTTTTTATATTCATACTCATATTTAAAAATTTCGATTTTATTATATGAAATTATAGTAACTTATATTAACTTATACTATTTTTAACATCTATATTAAATTATACTAACATGTATTAAAATATATTCAATTATGCCAACTTATCTTAATCTATACTAATTATATCAATTCATTGAAATGAATTTCAATTTATACTAATTTATGGGGAATTAATACTAATTTATATTTATTTACAACATTATAAGGAATTATTTGATCACTTAGATACCCAATGACCTTTAAGGTTTATATTTTTAAATAATTAAGGAAAAATCTTAACTACTTCTATTTATAAACAATTGGTTCATAAATATCAACATTATCTCCCACTTACCCATATTTTCATATTGGATGTTAAGTCTTCAACAGCTCCCATAAAATTCCTTGCATATAAATCTTTTATAAATAAAAATAATTTGGCATCATTCTTCAAGACCTCGGAAAAAGAATCATTAGAAAGGGTCACCACTGATACTTATTATGGGTAAGAATGGGAGATACAAGTTGATAATCATATGAAATAATATTATAATCATAAGGGTAAAACATCAGGACCATAACTTACAAAGTTTGTAGCCAATTTAAAAAAGATAATAAATATTAGTAATGGCATAAAACTTTAGCATTTCAAAATACTTGAATCATAAGAATGAAAAATCATAAACATCAATAATAAACCATAAGTTCGTGTCCAAAATGTGTGTGGCATCATCATAATTATAGAAACTATTTTATATTTCAATGTTAATTACCATGACCTTAAGATTGGGAATCAAAACCTTTTTCCCATTGTGGATCAAGAACATCGACTTGTTTCCCATAAAAGATCAAGAACATAGACTCGCTTCCCATAACATATCAATCTCATTGAACTATTTCCCATAACTATCTCATGAAATATAATAATTTACCTGGTTCATTGGAGGGAGATATAGGTCCCACCAATCATTGGTTATAATGTAATCACTATCCTTTTTTATAATGTAACCACTATCCTTGGTTATAATGTAACCACAATCACATAAAGAAAAATTTGCATATGTGTTCCATGAGATTATAAAAAAATATAAAATCAGATCACAATAAAATAAATGGGTTTCATAAATATTCCATCACAGTAATACCTATGAAAAAGAAACGAATTTCATAAACAATTCATCATTTCATCAATGTGTAACCTGTGGAATGATAACGGGTTTCATAAACACCATGTCATAAGAAAGATAAACCATCCATAGAAATAATAATGATGCTAACCTTGGATAATATCCCTTGTAAAAAATAATTAACATAGAAGTTTTTCATATGTAAAATTATTTTGAAAGATCAATTAGAAAAATTCTCAAGGAAAATAACATTTCCCTTTTAAAATTACTTATATTATTAAAAATCTATTCACTTATAAATGAAAAAATCATTTGAAAATAAAATTTCAAAACTTATAAAGTAATATTAAAATAAATGAGGATTTATGAGAGTAGTAAAATCTAATTATTACTTATAATTAATAGAAACATTCCTTATATATTTTTGTTGGAAAATTCACAAAGTACATCGTTTGGAAAATTGAAATAATAATTCCTTTCAAAAAAATGTAAAAAATAAAAAAAATGGGTAAAAGATTATTTTAAAAAAATTATATGAGAATATTAAAAAACTTTTTGAGAACATTTTTAGATAACAAGGAAATATAAGAGAAATATTACCCTGTGAAGATATAAACATTCTTAAATAGTGACTAGATTGTGAAATAAACCCTTACCACTTTGGTAAATTTTAAAAAATAATCTGCATGATAGAAATAACCTCATAGAGATTTGAAAATCCACATAATATTCATAATAATCATCATAAAATAAAATTCATGGGAATTATATAAACCTTACAAAAGAAAAAAGTGGTGAATATGGCATGTGTCCCATGGAAATAAAAGTGAGACGAAAACCCTTACCTTGGGTAGTAATTCCATTAAATGTTCCTTAAACTCTTATAAAATAATTTTAAATTTGGTATAAATATATAAAATAATTGTTTAAATTATTATTTTATGATATATATTCTTTATATATATATATAAATTAATTAATAATGATAGATATAGAAAATGAATTGCACTGTTCATGGAGACGGTATGTTGTACGTACTAATGAACACCGTATTCACCTTTTGTAGGATGGAATAAAATAAAGGTAAGTAATAATTCACCTTTAAAAAATAATTACTATATAATATATATCATATATATCATATATATCATATCTATTCATCATATCCATAATCTTAAGCATTCATGTAAATTAGAAATGAAAAATGAATCACATCGCTTGGTGGAGACAGTTGTCTAAAGGTACGCACAAGCGAAGTTCTCATTTTCCATCAGTTTGGAAGGTAAAAATTCTGATATGGTATTATATTTTCATAATCATAATCATATCATTAATATAATATGTGAACTTTAAACTCATCATATAAACCATCTATGAAATATGATGATGGGAAATGAAATGTACTGCTATGTGGAGACAGTAAGCCGTATGTACACACAATCGATATTTTCGAATCTTATTTGATTAATCCTGGATGTATAATAGTGGTTTCATAATATTATAATATTTAATAATATTTATGATATTGAATTTATTATTTTATGAATAATATAACAGATTTATAGGAATTAAAATGAGAATAAAAAAAGTGATCAGTCAAGGTGATTAACTATTCTTTGAGATGACTCCCATAGATATCCTATTAAGGGATCTAATGTGGTAATTTGAGAAGTTAATAACCTCTATAATGTAGATAAATAATTTTAGAATATAATATTATAGGGAATTTTCAATATATAAGGTTGAATGTTGTTTAAAGATGTGAGGGAGGAGGTTCCCTTTTATAATTTAGGTGTGGGGCACTTTTGGAATTTTTCAAAAAATTAATTTATAATAAATTTAATATCAACTCAAATACTACTTAAATGAATATAAATGATTAACGTATGATATTGAATATTTTTTATTATCTCATTTTTTCCTAATTTAATTTATTTTATGATTTTTAAATAATTTAATAACATTTTATTTTCATAAAATATCAGTTTTATCTATTTTGATACTATTCATTACATTGACTATAAACACATCGATACAACAAAATAAATTAAAAAAATATATATTATAATACGTCCCTAAAATATTATTATTATCTATAAAATTTATGGATCATATTAATTATCTCAAATTGTATTTATTTTAATATTTTTTATTACCATTTATTTATTTTTTCATTAATTAGAGAAATAATATTTTTGGATTTGTTTAAGTATTAAAGGTAATTATTTAATTCATAAAAGTAATATATAAATTACCATAAATAATTTAATTTCATTAGGCACGAAATTACTGTCAATATTCTTTCATAACTAATTTTTTTTTGCTATGTGAACACATAAATGATATTTAATAATAAGTGAGTGACATTTTATCACTTCCTTTACTTAAATTAACATATAATCCATTTTCATTGAAAATTATTAATTAAAAACTAAAATAAGTGAACAATTTGATAAGGCTATAATTTAATTCATTAAATAATTATAAAAATTTGGACTTTCCACTAGTTAGAGAAAAATAAATCTTTTTATAAAAATAACAAATTTTCCCATAAAGATAAGTTTGATATGTTGGTTTCAAAAATGAAGTTCATTTTGAAAAATAAATATTCTAAAAGTTCTAAAAAATAATTATAATATTTTTTCACAAAAATAAATAAAAAATCATTTTTAAAGAAAACATATTTTTGAAGAATTAAATGAATTTTCTAATGATTGAGTAAACAATTACTAAGTATTTATATTAAGTTATAAATATTTATATAATTAATAAATTATTTAATCTTATTCATGCCCTATAATTTAATAGCTAGGTAATGACATTAAATAATATTATTTTAAATAGTATATTGCAGTTTACTTAAACTCCACATTGTGTGTAACAGAATCTATCGAAGTAGTTAAACCTATTTGAATTTTTTTTTTCAAAAAATATCAAGGTGTTACAACTAAAACATAAATATAAAACACCACTTCATGGTCTTTATAGTTATATTTAACATCCAATAGTTATGATGGAGGGATTGTTCCCATGAAAATATTTTCTGACATATCCCCATTAAGGGAATCAAAACACATATAGTATGATGTTTTATAACGAGTAACATCATATATTTTAAGGTTACGTGACAAAGAGAAATGTTATGACTTTTTATGATCATGTATTAAGGGAAAATTTGTCTAGTAATTTAAGGTCATATGACTAGGACCACTAAAAAAATGAATCTAGAGATGTTTTTGTGTGGAACTTACTCATGAACATCCCATTGTATTTTATCATGACAAATGAGTCTTGCGAATGTATGAAGGGAATTAGATCAGAATGGTAACCTGTAAATCTTGAGTTACTGAAAAAACTCACGGAAGATTTGTGGTTTACACCAGAATGGTATCCTCTAATGAATAATTAATGGATACATTATAAACGATTTTAAGGGTTGAGTAAACCACCCCTTTGGGTATAGACCTAGGTGAAATGGTTTCACTAAGGTCATAGGATCATCCTGGCTAAAATGGGGATTTTTAACCTTGGTAGGTGACTCAGGTTAGAATTTATCCTAAATTAATCCATAAAGATTTGGAGAAGCCATACTATTATGGTAATGACCTGAGAATTTTTTTTGCATTAATGTTAGGTAAGACATTGGGGTGAAATGGATGTATTTTCCCCAAGTAGGTGACTTGAGTGAGTGTAGTATTCAATCCAATACTTGAGGGTTTAGTACAACTATCCTATACTGAACAGACCTGGGTTCCATGACATTTTTTCCTTCTTGGTTAGATATCTCCTTCAAAGGGGTCCTTATACCTAGTCTACATGAATACTTGGGAAGTGGTAACTCATGAGGGTTATGTGTCTAATAACCTTAGAGTAGTAAATTATCCCCACTTTCTATCACATTGTTTGATGTTTTGAATAAAATACCAACTAGGGGATTATATTAAGTACTTGGGGGACTATACTAGGGCTCTATGTTCAGTTCATATTAGGGTCTTTCTTCATATGTTGATATTAGAGGCCATGGGGTTCTTTTATGGGAAACCATAACCTAAGAACCTATGTGTTTTTCATGCCCACTATGGGTTTCTAGCCTTGACTGAGGGCATGTATGGTGGTTCATGTTGGGGAACACAATGGGTTGGTTAATGTTGTATGTGAATATTTTAACTAAGACATTAACATAGTATTTTTTACAGGTTAAATTCACATAATTTAGTGCACAATAAGGAATAATATAGGGAATTCATGTAGACTAAAACAAGGGTTTGTACACATATTTGACATAGGAAACACATGAGGGGCATCGATAGAGTGCACACATGAACATCATCTAGATTAATTTTGAGAAAAATTTGTTAAAATATCCTTAATATAAAATACAAATTAAAATAACCATAAATTATAATTCAAGTGTTTTTTTCGGCTTCATGGGTAATCAAATTTAATCAGATTGAATGACTTACTCTTTGGATGGTGAGGATACCCATACTATATGTTTTACATAACAAAAGATTGTATAAAAGACCATAAAAATGTATCTTAAGATTTTTTGAATCTTTTTCATTCAACAGTGGATAGAATCCTTCTCCAACATTTTATAATAGGTTTTCATCAACATTCAACTAAATTGGGAAAATATTTTGAATAATAATTACCCATAAATGAATAATCATCAAAATTAATGGTTCTCATCACCATATAACTGGATTGATCAATATTTCTGAAGGATATTTGACCCTTGCTGAATGAGAAGTCTTTGGACCATAATGATTCCATTTGTATATTTTTTTGTTGTGATTTACTACTTCATATTCATATCATATATGTGAGTATTTCACCATGATCGTTATAGAAAAGTGTGAAACGTATTTTTTAGTGCTTATAGCTTCCTCAATCTCCTTGGATTTCTCTTGTATCTCCTCAAAATCCTATTTAAATCCTATATCACTTTCTCTTCATATTTCTCATCATATACTATAAATTTTTCATCATGTTAGGGTTTTTGTAATAATCATCTTTAACTATGTGTAGATTATGTTGGTTCTCATTGAAATCACTCATGTATTGGTCATACAGTTCTTTGATTCTCAGAAATATATAATGATAAACAAAAGGTTAATATTGGGATTCCAGATTTTAACAATTTGACTCCATAATTTAACATTTTCATGATAAATAATATATAACAATCAAATTATAGTTTTAAACATTTATATTCTTGGTTTTAGGTATTAAGATCCTTAATTTAACAATTATAATATAGAACACTGTAAAGGGATAACAAGGTCTGTAGGAAAGGAATTTCGGGATAGCCTCTAGTTACTAACTATAAAGAAATGTTAAAATTAATAAATGTACTTAAACAATCCACTTCTATATTTCATTAGTCCGCTATCACATTTTAACATCTAGTTTATAGATTTTAACACTAATATTCCAAATTTTTAACACCATGCCTCCACCTTTTATCAGTTATGTTCCAAATTTTAATAATTATATAAAAATGTAAACAAATATTAAAAAATCCATAAACAATAGCATGAAAAATTCATTAGAATAAAAGCATTATAATATAACATAATAAATGAAATAAATTTAAAAAATTGGATAATAACATGATGAGTGAATGAGGATAGCATCAAATTTTAAATTTTTATTGTTAGACTCTTATTTTTAATGATGAACTTCAATAATTTATAAAATTGAATAAAAATTAAAAAAAATAAATGAAATGTTTTAAAAATAAATGTTTGGTGGTTAATTATAAACATGGTTTTAAATTATAACATTTGAAAATGTCCTGAGAGTACCAAGATAGTACCAAAATTATAAATTTTACATTACATTCTTTAACACATAATTTACATATTATAGGCCTCAACTATTAGGATTTAATAATGATCATCCCATATTTAACAATTCTACTAAAAATCCACCGATAACAACATGAAAAATTCTTAAAAATGAAGACATCGAAAAATAAGAAGAAAATTGTATAAAATTTAAATCATTGAACAATAACATGATGGAGGAATGAAGAATATTTTAAATTTTCAAATTTTAACACTAAACTTCAGTATTTTAGCAGTGGACATTCAAAATTTAATAGTTTAATTATGATGTCAAAAAAATGAATAAATTATTTAAAAATAAAACTTTAATGAATTTTATAAAACATGGTTTTAAATTATAATATTGATAAATATCATGATATCACCAACAATATTTCAAATATCCATATTTTTAGTTAAACTATTGAATTTTATTTTTCTAGATTTTAGCACTCAACTTCTAGAATTTAACACTAGCATTCAAAAATTTACAATTATATTTAAAATACACAAATAAACCACATTAGAAATGAATGAAATAGAAAAATTATACCATAAGATTAAAATTATATTAAATTTAAAAAATTAGAAAATAAGATTAATAGAGCATGATGTTTTTATGAAATTTCTATATTTTAACGTCCAATTTTTCTCATTAAAAATCGGATTTCAAAAATTTAAAAGTTATATGACATTGTTGAAAAACATGAAAAATTCATTGAAAATAAAATTTTAATGAATAGATACAAACATGTTTTTAAATTAAATCATTGGAAAATATCAAGTGAGTACAAAAATTGTACATCAAATTTCTATATTTTTAGCTACACTATTTTAAGTAAGGCTTTTGGGCCACCTCAAGGTCTTTGGGCCACCTTAATTGCAGATACATACCAGAAAACCAACAAGGAACAACCTCTATTAGAGGATGAGCAAGGAGCTATCACCACAACAGAAACTACACTGATTTCAAGAATGATAGGGTATGGCACCTGCCATCGGGACAAGCCTGTGCATGCATGGGATGCCTAGCAGAATAGCCATGCAAAGGTGGAGAGCTAATTTCACAATGAAGATGCTGGGGAGGAGTAGTTCCAAGTAGTTAGTCAGGGTTGTATGTAATGTTTGAAGCCTACGGGAAATGAATTCCTCTAAGGCATGTGGGCCATGTAATACATGTTCCTACGAGCATTGTAAGGGTTCCACTTCACACCTTGAAATTTGGATTATCAAAAATAAATAAATAAATGAAGGCCTTCGGGAGCTACACTATTTTACAACTCTTGTTTCGATTTTAATGATTAATGTCCATAATTTAACATTGAGATTGCAAAAATAAAAATTTATACTAAAAATATATAAATATCAACATAATAAATACATTCTAAAAATGGAAAATAACATGATAAATGTGTTAAATTTAAAATTTTTGAACAATAACATGACAAGAGCACATATAATGTGCCAAATTTCCAACCTTTAACACTAGAATTAAAAAAATATACAATTTAATGAAAAATTCTAAAAAATGAATAATTAATTATAAATAAAAATTTATTAAATAGTCAAAACATGGTTTTAAATTATTACACTACAAAATATCATCATAGCACCGAGAATATGAAAATTTTTAATATTTTTATTTAAATAATTTAAAACATGTTTACTATGTTTTAATGATATTTTCTATAACTTATTATTGTGCTTAAAAAATTTTATAATAAAACTAAAAACTCACAAAATACATTGAAAATAATTTCATTGAAAACATCAAATAGTGACATGATAAATGTATTAAGTTGAAAATTTTGGACTATAATAAGATAGAAGCATGAAAATTATATCACATTTATATACTTGACTCTAAACTTCACACTTTAAACGCATAACTTATTGAATTTAATATTTAACAACCAAGCACACAAAAATATGGTTAAGGATTGTACCACAATACCCCCTGAAACTCTGTTAGAGATATGAATTAAAACCCAATGTATATATTATATATATTATCCCATGTAATATGGTAATATATAGGTATGTCACATGGTATGAGATACGTAAAATGAAGGCATATTGTGTGTCTTAGTGTACCATATCACAGTATATGATATAGTGATATCATACTTCTACCTCATCTATATAATATTATACTATATTAGCATTTCACAATATATAAATACTTATCAATTTGTTAGTACGATGGATAAAGGTATCTAAATATTAAATGTTAACATTTGGGTTTTTTATTATGATCTTTCATTAATTATTAACATTTTATATGATGATACATATGGAATAATTAGTTGAATGAATTTATATTTTAAATACATGAATACTAAAGAATCTTATGAAGAATTTTTAATAAAAGGAATTACACCAATTATTCATAAAATTATAATTCTTAAGTATCATCCTTGAGACCTATGTAAGAAGTTTATATCTATGATAATTGTAGCATACTTCCTACTAATTTTCCCTAGACAAAGATTTATTATTTTTCTTACAACATTTTGAGAGGTTCTAATAAACCATGGTTAGAAGGGGGATCATAACCAAACATTGGATGATTTTTTATCTTGTGGATACCATAGAAGAAAATAGTCCTTTTACTTATTCTAGGTAATATTCATAAATTGTGTGGTTAAATAGATGAGGTTTACCCATCTTTAGTGAATGGTATGTCTTAATTTTATATTATGCATGATTTTAGATTCAAACCATAGATGATCTTAGATTATGTTTTATTAAGTATTCTTCAACTAAAATAAGTTTTATTCATTCATAAGAAACTATTCACTAGTATCAGATTCTTTTCATTAATGTTTTTATTCATGAAATCATGCTTAAAATGATGAAAAATAAATATTTTATTTTATATCAATAAATATGATATAGATTTTATATTATAATATATCTTATGATATATGATATCATAAGTAGTGATAATATCATTCCATATGATATAAGATATAATAGCTTATGATATAGTGTAAATATAACAGTTTAAATGTATCATAATGTATAATATGTATTTCTCATAGATTGATATATATATATATAATTTTTTTTATATCACAGCTTAAAATGGGAGAATCATAATATACACTAATTCAAATTTTCATGGTTCCATCACTACTGTAAAAACCATCTATACCAACTCCCCTATACCAACGGTTTGAACAAAACATTGGAATAGGGATTTTTAGTGACATGTTTCCCAATGGTCTCACAAAACCATTGGGATAAAACCACACCTATCCCAATGGGTTTTTCAAACCATTGGGATAGGGCCCATTCAATCAAGGTATCCCAATGGTAAAAAACCATCAGGATACACCATTTATCTTAATGGTTTTTTAAAACTATTTGGATAGATTACCCCAAACACACAACACCCACTCCAAAATCATTCGGCCATCATTTTTTTTCTAAACAAGAGCACCCCTCTTCCAAGGCTATGAACCCTTCTTCAAAACAGGTTATCCATACATGATTCAATTCATTTTTTTCTTCCACTTCAAATTGGTATGTTCTAATTATGGTATATGTTCTACCTTTATTTATTTTTTGGTTTTTTTTAATTTTCCCTAAATTACATCTTCCCACTTCTTCCCACCGTGCAAACCCTTCTTCCAAACCTGTGATCCAACCTTGATTCAAGTAATTTTTTGTTATTACACTTGAAATTTTTATGTTCTTAGTGAGTTATATATTATTCCTCGATTTACTTTTCCGTTTTTAAAATGTATTGATTTAAATAATGGGTTGTTTTTTGTTTTTTGTTTTGATCAAGAATTTTGGTGCTTAATGATCTATTTGGAGGGTTTTTATAATATTTTAGTTATCTATAAAGTTATTTAGAAATATAGGAAAATATCAATTCCATGTTGTGTGTGCTGTGAAAAATAAAGTATTTATTAAGTCTCTAGGAACTCAATGAGGGGTTGAATGGAGGGGTTCTCTCAAGTATACCATCAAGTACCCAGTGGAGGTGTATTATGTATATGATATCCTGATGATAATTTTTTTAAAAATTTATTTGAAAGAAGAAATATTATTTAAAGAAATACCTCGCCCTCTTACTCTATTTTTAGTCATGTAAAATATATGAGTCACACAAGTATACCTCTACCCTTATTCTTATTTTTTATACCTCAATTAAATTATTTTTTAATCCATCTATAGATTGAGTTTCCTAGTTGTAATTATTACCTTGGGAATCCATTTTGTTATATTTTATCATTTCATATTTTTCTATCATCACAAATCCCAAATTTTTGTGGGTTTTAATATTCTCGTATTATTCAAGTATATCAAAGGAGATCAATCCCATTGTAATGGTTGGGTTTCCTCTATATTTTATAGGGTGGATGGTAACTTAAATTTTCTATAAACTTATATTCATTTTTATTCTTGGTATGATGGTCATATTGGGAAGGTGGGGTTTTGTGATAATAAATTGAGTGAATATGGCCTAGGGAGTTTGAGTATGACTAAGTGAAACTCATTAGAAACAAAAAAATATAAGTCAGTTTTGATAAATCATTATTCTAGTTGTGATCCATAATTTTGTTAAGTTATGGGGGATTACTATAATTGGAATTAGAACTCATAGAGGGTCCATGTCCCCAAATTGGATCTTATATCACCTTGAGAGGTAAAACAATGTGGTGTTTTGAAATTATATCTTGATTAAACAATAAGTGAATTTGATGTGTGAATAGTGTTTGTAGGATAATAATGAATAAGAGAACCCAAGATTTTTAAAGTAGTTTATACTCAAACATTCTTGCATCGACTATTTAAATTCTAATCCCAAATATATAAATATCAACTATAGAAACCCCATTTTCTAAAGAGAGTGAAAAATATTTACAACCTTTCATTTTTGAACCAGGAGGCACAAACCCAAATAAACACGGATCATAAATAATAATAATGGAAAAGGATATAATCATAAAATATGACATGAGTCATCATAATATGGTGGAAGTAGTTAGTGGAAGATGTTGTGTAGTGATGCATTAATGATTGACAATGTATTTAATGATATATACATTCTATATTATTCAATGAATAAAGATTTAATTTGTTTGGATATATAATACCTAATAAATCATGATAATAATATTTTTTATACATGTTATTAAATTTTGGGTTTTATTGTGAAATGAGTGAGAGAAAATATAGTGCTAATAGGGGATGTTTCATAGCTAGTATATATGGACATCATACACCAATATGGTCTTTATAAAATTATTTTCAATAACATCCATTATGTTCCACATAATCTACCAATTTATTCCTTTATGATGAACCATTAAATAAACTAAATTGAAATGAATTGATCAAACCCTAAGAAAACAAAATTATACCAATCCAACCTAACCAGTCTTGAAAACAAATGAACTGAACCTATCAACCCTTTACATTAAAACCCAATTGAACTAACAAATCCTATCTATATCATAACCAAACCGACTTGACCAATGCAACTGAATTGAATTGAAATGACTTGATTTGAACCAATTAGACTTGAGTAGACCCAAAAAAACTAAACTGCATAAAATTAAACTAAAATAAAAATAAGTGAACTAAACTGAACCTAAATAAAATAAATTCTACAGTAATGATAAAAAATGAACTAAATTGACCAATAGTGAATGAAACCCTAATATGCATGCACCAACCCATTCCAAATGAAATATCCAAACCCAACCAAAATCATGGAATTATATTTATAATTGAATTCAATATTATTTTTTTATATTTATAGTATTTATATATATATATGTAGTATTTTTTCTTTCATATTATGATTCTCATATAGTGTAGTGTGTTAGTAATGGTTCAATACAAAGTGAAAAATTCTCGTTTACTTAAATATATTTTCAATTAAGATTTAATATTATTGAATTGATTTCACTAAATGAATTATAATAATGTTTTTACAGAATGGATGGAAGTTGGATGTTTGAAACTGACTGGATCTTGATATGTTTTCAAAACAATTTGGTGATATTTTTAGACTTTTCATTTGAAAATTATGTAGATACTGGTTACATGAAGTACCCATGTTATAATTGTGTTCAAATACTTTGGTTGAGTCATGAAGGGGTTATCTACCATGTAACCAAATATGGTTTTCAAACAAACTACCAAGTTCAGTATCCCAATGAGGAGAAAATGGAATCTCTAAATACTGACGATCCAAATGAGATGACTGGATTAAAGAATTTTTTATATAACTAGTTTCTGTTTATTATTCATCATGATAATGAAAGGATTTAAACCCAAGAAGACTTTGATACAAGCACACATGATGTGTCTAATGAAAATTATGATGTTTACCGGGTGAAAAAATTGAATGTTGTTTCAAAGACTCTAGTATATCACCAATGTAGTAAAATGAAAAGATTGTAATTTTTAATCAGATTGTTTTATGTACTAGTTGAAGTACCACCGAGTTGGAAAAGGTTAAGGCACTAGTATAACATGATGAAAAAAGGGTCATATAGGAGGAAGAATGGGTAGGAAAACACTTAATTTATGAATATGATGAATGGTTTATCTCTATCACTTACACTAGAGACCTATGAAACTTTTGATGCATATATTTCATCGATGTATTCATTATATAGTGAACCAGTTTGTAGTTCTATTGGTGGTCGATATGATTTTGTTCTTGGAAATGGAGATGGTGATGGAGAGGATAATGGTGAGGTCGAGGCCTAGGTGGAGGACCAAGGCAAGGATGAGGCGGAGGACATGGATGGGGATGAGTACGAGGAAGGGGATTGGGATGGGGATGATAAAGAGGACAAGGATGATGATGATGGTGATGCTAGTGATGATGATGAGGGACAGATTTATCCATTACATTTTTGAATGATATTTATGGGATTTTATTTTTGATGATTTGTTGTGACTGAATATATGTGTGATATTTTATATTTTTTTTATCATTGGTTAAACATATCAATTTATTTGTTCTATTATCATTATTTATGTATTTGTTTGTTGGTATTTGAGGATGATCTATTGGTTTAATTGAAGGTTTTTTTGTTGAGGATGTTTTGTTGGTTTCATTGCAGGTTGAGGATGTTCTGTTGGTGTTTTGATTGCAGTGGGTAATTAGTTTCATTATTTACTGTATTCTGTTTTGATTTCTTGTAGTTTTAATTGTAGGTGAATTATGTTTTGATGTTTTGATTGCTGTTGAATTGCATTGCAAGTAGTTCTATTTTTTGGGTTGTGAATTACGTTATGATTATTGGTCATTTTGAGGTTCATTTTAGGTTTTGGGGTGATGCGGTGCATTGAATTGCAGTCAGTTATTTATCACTCAAGGTATGATTAAATTTTTATTTGAAAACATTAGGTAAGAAATTTCACATTTCCCTCATTAGAGATTCTATCAACAGTGGAGATGTTATCCTTTTTCATTTTCGGTTGTGTTATCCTATTCCACATCAATGATATTGTCATATGATCTACATTTAAAGTTATTTTTCATGGTGAATTAATTTATATAGTGTTTATAGATTATAAAAAATGCATCTTGAATACCTTGGTATTTTCACTCGAATGTGTCCCTTCCCTCACTAGGGTCTTCCCCCTATAGAGATATTATCATTTTTCATTTTACGTTGGTTTGTTTCACCATGATTCTAATATTAGTTTGGGTAATTATTATATATAAATATTCTCAAATCTAACTTTGATGAATCATCAGGTTTACCAAAAATCATTTACCACTATATTTATGTAGTTTTTTCCATTGAATTCTATATATTCAACTGAAACATATTTAACACCACCAAAATCAATATGGTTATGGTATATCCAATCCATGAGCATGATGTGGATAATTTTCCATATGATCTAACACTTCCTTTACCACAAAAATAAGCCCCTTTTGAAGAAAAATCATATTTAATACTAGAGTGTAAGTACATCTATTTTCAGTTATTTAGGAAGGTCTACTTTAATCTGATTCCATATTTTTTAACTTATCTTAAAACTCCATGAAATCTATACTAAGAGAATATTTCTATTTATAAACTGAATTTAGTGTATCTTAACAGTTACTGTAAATCTTAGGAAACGGTTCATCATGTATCCCGCTAACCTCTTGTAGTGAACTATTAATATATTTCTCTCTTTTTTATTCACATCTTGCTATGAATCGTTGACACTCTAAATCAATTTGTATAGATCCTTTGATACACGGAGTACTTATACAACAAAAAACATAAAATCTTCCTTATGGACAACTATTATTTGAAATTATTATTTAATTATAAACATATTATCATTGTAAATTTACGTTGTTTCACTATTTAATTTTAATAGTTTTGAGAGGGTGTTGTCTTCTAACCTGTTCAGCATGTGAAATCTTTATAGAATCAAAAATTTCACACCCAACAGGATGCAGGTTGATCAATTCCAAATCCCATGTCATCTGATCTAATTATAGAACTAGTGTTCGCTAATAATCTGTCAGAATAAGTGTAGGAAACTCACCATGCAGAAATATAATGTCAGTTGAATTGTTGTGCCTTGGTCCTATTGTCCCTTTCATCACCCCTCACAACACATGAGACAGATCTAAACCAAGGGAGGTTGAGAAACCATCTTATATTGTCTGCTTCTAGCAACACCCTATAGCTTTGAATAATTCATGGGCTGACATTCTACAATTCTTTAAAGGCCAACATGTTTTCCAAATCCTCTCCATTTGGTGAATTCTATAGAACATGAAAATAGTCTTAACCACTACTAACAAAAACACTACATCTTGAATTAATGAAAGTCTATGTTTATGCATGCATCATAATTTCAAGACAAATAATGGGTATAATAATCAATATCAAAAATAAAAACCATGACATAAAATTAGTTTCACTATAATATTAACTATTAAATTTTCCTTCTAAACATCATACCAACAACCCATAAACCAAAAAAAAATTCATCCAAATTAATTATTTTTCTAAATAAACTAGTTAATAAGAATGAAATCTTTCTCACTACCCTAAATTTTAAATTGTTAATAAGTAATATAGAATGTCTTTCTAGAGTTATTACCTTTATATAAACTTTATCACACTTTTATGTATCTCTTGTTTTTTAATAATAAATTCACGCATCTTGGAATTAACTTTTATATAGGTGTTGAATTTCACAGTTTACCCTTATACAGGTCATGGATGACCAATACATAAGTACTTACCTTTACTAAAAAAAATTTGATACTTAGAGATACCCTTATATAGGTGAAATTTACCCTTTTACTGGTCCTCTCTTACCATTATGTTGCTTACAAAATTGCAGATCTACCCTTATACAGGTGCAAGTAACATTTATGTTCATCGTCATTTCAACTCAAAATAGATTCATCTTTCTCCAAGAATTCTTTAATATGTCTCCAAGCTATCTAAAAAAGTAAAAAATACTTCAAAAAACATGAAAACACATTTGAGAATTTTCTATATCTTATAAATCTCTTTAGCTCAATTCTAATGAAAAATTATAACTTATATACTCAAAGGTGAGTATTTTCATGAACATACACCACCTGTTAACATCTTCTTCACTGTAAATATTTGAAAAAATTTATCCAAGTGTTTATAAACATAGAATTCTAGTTATATTTTAAAAAATAACCTTTGTATGGTTTTATCTATAGTCTCATTTCTTTTAAATATTCATCCATAAATCCATAGATGGTTTCTTCAATCTCTCTTTGAGTAAGCATTATACTCAATTTCATCACAAACCTTCATTTAAATACATATATGGAAATTAATACCTACCATAAAAAATCTATTCTAAATGATCATTCAAGTGTTTTAAATACTAATATCATCAATAAATAATAGAAATAAAATAGGGATTGAATCCCAACCACATATCCACTTCATCTCACAATTTAAGCTAACATTAACCTCTAAAAATAAAAACTTATTCAAAATTTTCCCCCATACAAAAATTCATATATTGTGGACTGTTGAAATTAGATCCCTCACATAACTTAGCACAAACATTTTACATCGAATATGCTTTTATGATTTATCCTTCTACTCATCTTTATTCCTTGTTAGTTTCATTTAATCCTATTTTTTTTCTTTTCTCTCATCTTTCCATACTGTTGACTTCTTAGATATGAAAATCATTAATAGGTATTTCTCCCTATCATTATTGTTTATCCTAGGTGTTATTTCAATTTCTCAGTCTATCCAGTTTTCCTTTTCCCTGGTGTTCACTTTGGTGTGGATTCCATCCTTGTTTTAGTGGATATCATCCCCTGCAAGTGTTGAGATGAGTAGTTTATAGGTGAATTGCTGGTGTTGGGATGGTGACTATAGAGAAATACTATATTGTTTCCATTGCGTTTAGATTGTACTACATACATTTATGTTGAGTTTTATTATTTATCCATTCATGTATAATTATGATCAAAAGATTACAGTTTTTGAAAAAATGAATATATCTCCCATAGGTGAATAATAAAATATGAAAAAATCTATACTGTAATTGAAATTTAGAAACTATATATGTGTCCAGAATGTTTCAATTTTCATGGATAGGTATAAAATATGATCTCAAGTGGAATGTTGTGCTTTCAAGTGGTGTTTTTTCATAATTATATCATGAATAAATGGATATTAATGACTTGTAAACATATGAATTCATCATAAATTATTCAATCTGCATTAATTTTTTTGAATTATGTACATTTTATTGTACTATATTTTCCAGTGTTGTGTTATTTTTTTGAATTCTATATACGGTGTTGTAGTTTTTTTCTCAGTTTTTTTGGTTTTTGTAAAAGAGGGGTGGCTGGTGTATTCAATGTTGGAGGTCATGGGGGTCTGCTATCTAGAATTCTAGAAAAACACTATACTAATTGTTTATAAACCGTTACTATAGTTTTGAAAACCCATATGTATACCAATGGTTATTAATAAACATTTGAAAATACTCTATACCAATTTTTCTTTAACTGTTTGTATATTTTGATGTATCATGATATATACCAATGGTTAACAAATAATTTATATATATCTATCCCAATAGTTATCAACAAATAGTTGGTATATTGTAACATTTAGTGTCCTATACCAATAGTTAATTAATTGTCATTGGTATATTCTTATACCCAAACCATATCACCCAATGATTTTGAAAACCATTAGTATAGGATATGCCAATGTTTTTCTTGACAATACCAGGGGTTTGAAACAATTGGTATAGAATATGTTTTTAGCAGTTCATGGGGCACAAAACAGATTGTTTGTCACACTAATGGTTCAATTTTCAGTTATTTATTGTTTATTTTTTGTCTCTCTTATTATTTATATCATTTATAGGTCTTTTCCTTTGAAATTTAATGTTTTTATGCATACATTTCTGTGATCATGGTTAGCGCACAGTTATTGGAAACTGTAAGTCAACATCAGAAAACTATGTGAGTTAAGGTAGTGTCATCATAGAACCCACACAATTAGGAACATGGTTTTAGAATACCATGCATCTAAACCATCCAGACCTTCACAGTGGAGTTACAGGAACCCACATGGTTCGTGTACAGTTTTGAAAACCATGTGGTATGCCCAGTTTTAAATTTTTTTGAAATTACTAAACTAACCCTACTTCAATTTAACCATTTCCCCCCATATTTTCTCTTATTCCTAACCCCTCCATCCTCATATATACCATCCCTCTCCTCATATACCTTCTTGGATTAATTTTATGTTCTTTTTATCGTATAATCTTCAAAGAAACATCATGTAAGTTTCTCATATCATTTCTTCTTAGACCCTTATCTCTTCCTTCATAAGTTTCTTTCTACCTGATGCTTTTGATGACCGAGGTTTGTTCTAATCAAAATCATTTTGAAGGGGGTTTGATTTTATAGTTTTTTATTTCTTATATAGGATCTCCTCTCCTCTTATATTGCAATTGTCAACTAGTTTGTGGTGGTTTAAAGTGAAATTATAGTTATTTAATGTTGTTCCACTATTTGAAAACAAAAATTTTATTTCTTATAAATTCAATTAATATATAAATTGTGTTTTATGTGTAAATTGATGATTTCAAGGGGGTTTTGGTGTGTGTTCAAGTATATTTGAAATGTATTTTCCCTTATAGAAGTGGTTGTAATTTTTTTTCTTTTGAATAGGGTGGTTTGGAATGTGTTGAAATTGGATTTTCATGTATTGAAAAAAGGGGGAACGTACATGGGAATCCTGAGTAAGTTGGTGGGAATATTATGATAAGTATGTTAGATGTGGTGGTAGGGCTTCAGACTGTCCTCCCTAGAAATAATATGCTATAACACTAACTAAACTACTTGATAATTGAATAGTTTTTTATGGATCAATCATATGTATGGATCTTTATATCCATGGATTGATCACTAAGAGTATGAGGATCCTAGGTCCCCACACACCCATGATAATTAGGGATTTCACATGGTAATAATGTTCTATTTTAACCTTCTTACTAGTTATTACTTACCATAATCCTTTTTTTTATTTTTTAAAAATCACTTTTTTGGAAAAGTGGGAACCACATAAAAAGATCCACCTCACCAGTTATTCCTATTTTCTTCACTCCTCTTGAAATGTTTAATGGATATTTTTTAAATCAAATAATTTTTTTCTTTTAAAAAATTGGAATCTTTATTTGTCTTATAATTTCTATGCATGGAACACTTGGTGGGATCTTACTGGTAAATTGAGCTTACACCTAACATACACCCAATGGGTGTGTGTAGAATTTTTTTTTCTGAGTCAATAAAAGGAAATGCTTCATGTGGAGGATAAGGGTATTATTTATTGTATTTTTTGGGATAATTGTTGGTTGTATCATAATGGTAGGTTGAACCTTATGTAAAAAAGATATTATTAGATCTTTTTTTCTCTTATTTTTTTTATATTATTGTACTTTTCCATGAATTTAACCATTAAACTTATATATGTAACCTTTTTATAGATTTTGATATAGATAATTGTTATATTTTTGTATGTATATGTTAATTTTTGTAATTCGGAAATAATTTCCAAAGGTGTTCCTTGATGCTCAAGAACTAGTTTCTAGCTCATGAGGATTAGGAATTTATTTTGATTCGTGTCACAGGCCGAGTCAGGTGTCAGGTTAGATAGAAGCCCAAGATTATTCCTGAAAAAACGGTATAAGTTCATGGTTTACCTTTTCTTTTAGTCTTTTTATTTTCAATAAGTTTGGATTGATAGGATCTAGTAATGTCATGGATTTATTTTTTGGTCATGAGTAAGGTGTTTAGCCAACACACCTTATGATAGGCCTTAGGTGACCATGAGATATTGGGAATTTTGTTTAACTCCTCCATAGGGTGTATTTCAAGGGAAATAGACTAGACATGGTCACCAAATTATAGTGGAGTAGTTTGAGTTATTCTTATTAAATAATTATTTATTAAAATGTTTTATTATGTCATTTTTTGGTTCCCTATGGTTTATGTATTGATTATTTATCTTTTTTTTGTATTAACTTATGTAGTATCAGGCCTCCCTAGAGACCTCTTATACACCCACATGAGGGGTTTGGAATGAATTTTCCATTGGAAAACCCACTAGTTGATTGGAGACTTGTATAGGTAGTGGTTAAGACTGTTTAATCCATGGATCATGGAGTTGGATTGGGCCCAACATAGGCTCAGGAAGAAGAATTAGAACTAGAAAAAGACCATGCTTAGGATTTCCTTAAGCATAAGACCCATTCCTTCTAGGGAAGCACTGACCCCCAGGAAGCTGAATATTGGGTGTTGAAAATTGAGATGATCTTTGAGTTTCTTATTAATCCTGATTCTATTAAAGTGGAATGTGTTTCATTTATGCTGTAAGGTCCCAGTCACATTTGGTGGGAGACTGTAGTTCGAACATGAAAGTATGAGAATATGGGGTGGAAATAATTTAAGGCCACTTTCATTGATTAATTATACCCCAATACATTGACCCATACTAATTCATCGTAGTTCCTAGCCCTTCAACTGGGGTATCATTTAGTGATGGAATACCCCATCCTTTTTATAGAGCTAGTTCACTTTTATTCACAAATGATCACCAATGATAGGTTAAAGGCCCGATGGTTTAAAATGTGGTTGTGTTGGGATATTCAATATCAAGTATTCTTAATTAAGTTGAAGACCTATTATGAGGTGGTTGATTGTGTTTTAATGGTGGAAATTTACTAGGTAGGTATATAAAGACTGATTTGGATGGTTCATATGTCTATAAAAAGTGGGGTTGCCTCATATGAAAAAAATATTAAGTGGGAGGAGTAAGAGAATAATAGTGGTCTTATCTCTAGATATCAACCTTTACCCCATTATCTACAGCTAAAAGTGGGGGGCACTATTGTATACCACCAATGCGGAGGTCTCAGACACATGTATTCCACAATTTAGGTCCCACCCAAGGCATGAAACCTTTATGGGAACATGGGCCATATGAAAAGGTTTTCTAGGAATGTAACTACATCTCAGAGTTGTTAAAGATCTACAACTTCTCAAGTATCTTCATATTAGTCTGATTCCTCAATGGTTATGGAGTCTCACTCTGGCGGATGTGGTGGAATGGGTGGATCTTCTTATGAGAAGATTCAGGTAAAATTTGAACTAAAGGTTATAATTTTACCTCATACTCAAACAAAGATGAATAACCTACATGTAGTGGATTAGGAATCATCATAATTTGGTGAAGGTCTTATGACATTTAAAGGTATTATTCTTATTTCATCATCAATAGTACTTACTTTATTCGATATAGGTGATTCATATTATTTCATATATTCTCACTTTTTGGACCTTTTGAAACTCTTTCCCAAATTTATTCTATATGGTACGGATCTAGTTACACCTCTTGGGAAGAGTAAGGGAATAAGGTTTTAAATCCCTTCTGGTATCATATTCTTGTCATAAGTTGAGCTAAAATGAGACTTCCTTTTTCTATAGATTTACCTCTTTGATATGATCCTTAGATTTGATTGGATGAAATTCTTCAAGGATAACATTGATTGCTACCTTTTGTGGGTGACCCTTATATCCCCTAATGGTACACTAAGGTTTTTCAAAGATAATGAGATCTAAATATAGGACGAGTGAGACCTACAATTATGGAATTGGATAGACTTTCGTATTAGGTGTCCTCAATTTTTTGGAAGATTATGGTGAAGGATCAGGGAGAAGGTTGCCTTCCATGGTTAGTGATTTTTTTGAAGTGTTCCAAAAATATTTCTTGGAATTTCCCCCTAAATAGTGCATAGATTTTACAATTAAATTTTTGTCAGAGATACTGTCGATATCTCTCGTTTCATATCATATTCATCCCATCTATTTGTGGGAGCTAAAGAATCAACAAGATGGTTTGGAATCCAAATTTTTCATTAACCTAAGTGTCTCTCCTTGGGCCTCTTTAGTACACTTTTCTATGAAATTTTATGGATACATTCAGATATAAATTGACTATTAGAATCTAATCTAGACCATGATCAATAATAAATACATTTTCCTCTATACTGATGATATTTTTGACCAACTAAAAGTGGAAAGTTGGTTTTTAAAGATTGACCTCTATCCATGGTATCACCAGTTAGGGCTAGAGAAGATGAATTCCCAAGACCACTTTCTGAAGAGAGTATAGAAACATCAAATATCTGGTAATGAAAATTGGATTAATGAATGATCTTGTTGTTTTTATGACAGTTATGGATCAGGTGTTTTATAGATACCTCAAATCCTTCATCATTGTGTTTATGGATGAAATTATGTTTTAATGATAATATAAACAGGATTATGGACATCAATTTAGGATTATTATGGGAATGTTATGAGACCATAATTTTTATGATAAATTATTAAAGTGTGGTTTCTTG
Source organism: Viscum album (assembly GCA_963277665.1). Taxonomy (NCBI): domain Eukaryota; kingdom Viridiplantae; phylum Streptophyta; class Magnoliopsida; order Santalales; family Viscaceae; genus Viscum; species Viscum album. The sequence goes on along the minus strand of OY728132.1, from coordinate 1,259,071,849 downwards.
ATTCTAGAGGAGAAGTTTCTAGGTTATGTGATTTCAGAACGTAGGGCTTCAATTGATCCAGAAAAGGTCAAAGAATTTATTTTTTGGGAAGAACTAAGGAATTTTTTTGAAATCTAAATATTTTTTGGCATGGTCTTGTATTATAGGTAGGTTACTAAAGACATCTCTCAACTTGCCTCACCTATTATAAATATCACCCAAAATGGGTAAGGTTTTGATGGATCCATGAATGTCAAGATTATTTTTAAGATCTCATGAAGCATTTGATATATTCCAATATATTTATCTAAAACAAAGAAGGTTAGGGTTATGTGGTATAATGTGATGCATCAGTTATCGGTTTTGGTTGTGTAATTATACAGGGTGACCATGTGGTGGTGTATAGCTCTTTAACAATCATCCACATGAGAAGAATTAGTCAAACCATGACCTTGAGCTTGCACTATGATGTATTAACTAAAATTTTAGTGCCAATATCTTTTTAGGGAACGGTTTACGGACTACTCAGACCATAAAATCCATAGATATATCTTTTCCAAAAAATATTTCATTATGAGGTAGAGAAGATGGATAAAATATCTTCATGGTTTCAACAATGAAAACTTATACACCTTGAGTAAAGAGAACTTTGTTACTGATGCCCTAAGTAAGTAGTGTCTCACTCAAGATCTGAAGGAGTTCAGTTGGGAGTAGATCCTTATGGGGATTTTGTCCCAATTACACTTGTATTACAAGGAGGAGAAAGAGGTTATGTCTTAGATATCATAAATTTGGTTCCTTATCTATTAGATCTATTACAAGAATAGAATGTATAGGATAAGTTGTGTCCACATTTTAGTAAATTTCTAAATGGCGAGGAGGTAACCAGTGAGTCGCCATTGTCTCTTTATGGAATTATATGACTCAGAGGCCATTTTGTGGTACTATTATCTATGAGTAAGGTGATAATGTAGGACTATCAATAGTCATAATGGTTTTTTCATCCTAGAAAGACCAAGATGTTCTATAACATGTGAAATTGGTTCTCGTGTCAAGGTATAAGACATGACATTGCATACCTTGTTTCTCAGTGTTATACCAGTCAGCTGGTCAGAGATGAGCATCAAGGAACCTCAAGGTTTTTATAACCACTTAATATTTCCACCTAGATGTGGGAATATGTGTCCCTTTAATTTATCATAGGTCTAACCCATACAATTATAAGATGGAATTTTATTTGGTTTTTTATTGACCATTTGACCAAATCCACCCATTTCAACCCAGTCAAGGGAGCCACAAAGGTAGATAAGCTATGAAGGTTGTATGTCTAGGAGATTTTGAGGCTTCATTGTGTGTTATGTTCTATTATTCTTGATAGGGACCCCTATTTTATATCTTAGTTTTGGTAAGTCCTCAAAATTGAAATGGGATCGCAGATCAAGCATAGCATGGCATGCCATCCCCAAACAGATGGCCAAACGAAGCGAGAAAATCAGATTATGGAAGAAATGATTCATGTCAACATGGTATATTTCATCGGTTCATGGGATAACCATCTAATATTGGTATAATTTTCTTATAATAATAGCTACCAATCCATAATCAATATGGATCCCTTTTAAGCTCCTTATAGTTAGTATTTCAAGTCACATTTGTGCTGGATGGAAATGGGTAATGCTTATTTTATGGGACCAAGAATAGTACCAGAAATGACTGGAAAGATCAAGATGATTAGGTAGTTTTTAATGATGTCACAAATCCATTAAAAATATTATGCTAATCATCAACACTAAACTTTGTAATTCTAAACATGTGACCAGGTGAATTCAATGATGAGACTCGCTCAGTCCATCACCATATTGGGAAGTAAGGGAATCTCATTATGAGGTATATAGAACTTATTGAGATCACTAAGAGGGTTTGTAAGGATATATACCACATTAAATTTATATCTTAGTAGATATCGATTCATGGAGTTTTCCATGTCTCATAGTTGAATATGTATAATCTGGATCCTTCTGATGTGTTGAGTTGGGAAGAGCTTGAGTTGGAACCCAATTTTTCAGTGATGAAGCATCCTATTCAAATTTATGATTCCCAAGGGATGGTAATTTAAAGGAAATCTATTATCTTGGTTCATATCCTATAGAAATAATGGAAATAAGATCGTGATACATGGGAAAAAATCTTTTGTAGAGGATAAATGGCCTCACTTACTCTATGATCAGACTATGGATTAAATTTATAATGGTATGAAGTGATATGGTTGGGAGAATTTTCAAGCCCATAATGAAATTTTTTATTATTTATTTTCTATATATTCTCTATTCTTATTAATATATTTTTTGGGTATTTCCATTTGGAATTTGAGGTTTTTTTGGGAGACAGAGGCTAGTGCATGGTTGGAAAAATGTTAGGGGAAACCATGTGCCAATCTCAAAAAACATTGCGAGTTGAGGAAGTAGAACCAAAGAACATGTATATCTAGGAACACGGTTTGTGAATTCTATGTGACTAAACTATATGGACCTTCCTAGTAGAGCTAGAGACACCCTCACAGTTGGTACGTGGTTTAGAAAACCATAAAGCCTTGCCAGTTTTTAAAATTTTGGAAATTTTTAAACTACCCCTACCCAAATTTAACACATTTCCCCATATATTCTCTCATTTCCTGCCCTTCTATCCCCAATAATGTCATCTCTCTCCTTTTTCCCCCTCTTGACTCATTTTTTTGTGGATTTTGACCTATATTATTCAAATAAAGTTCAATTAAGTGTCTTGTATCCTTTCTTCTTAATCTCTACTCTCTTCTTTATTAAGTTTCTTTTTACTCGATGGTTGTGATGACCTAGGGTTTTTCTAATCATAATCGTATGGTATGGGGTTTTATGTTATGGATTATTATTTCTTATTTAGGATATCCCCTCCTCTTCTATTTTGGTTTCTAACATGTTTTTTTTGGTTTAATGGGGAAAAGTATGTGGCTTCATGTTGTTCAATTTTTTAATAACTTAAATGTGATTTATTTTTAATTTTACTGATATATAAATTGTGTTTTTTTTGTGAATTGGTGATTTCAAGGGGATATTTGAGTGTGTGAAAGGTTTATTAAAATTTATTTTCCCTTATGGAAATGGTTGGAAATGTTTGGATTTGGCATGTTGTGGTTTGGAATGTGTTGAAAGAGGATTTTTATGGATTCATATAAGTTTAAAACGCATGGGAATACTGGATACCTTGGAATGAAGGCTAGGAAATGTATGCTAGATGAGGCAGTATGGATTTGGACTATCCTCACTAGCAGGTTTACGCTAGAACACTAACTAAAATACTTGATGATGGTATAAATTAGTTATGGATCGAGCATATGTACATATATTCACATACATGGATCAATCACAAGAAGTATGGGGATCTTAGGTCCCCACTCACCCTATCTAATTAGGGGTTGTATACAATTCTTATGTAATATTTTTACCTACTTATCAATTATTCCTATTTTCTTCACTCCTTTTTTAAAGTTTAGAGAATGTTTTATAAGTCAAACAATTTTATTTCTTTTTAGAAAATAGAATCATTGTTTGTATTATAATTGATGTGAATGGAATGATTTATGGGGTACTATTAGAAAATTCAGCTCACACCCAACATACACCCAGTGGGTGTATGTAGACTTTTTATTTTCTGACTCAGGTAAAGGCGGTGCTTCATGTTGAGGAAGTGGGTATTATTGTTAGTAGTTTTTGGATAGATATTGGAAGTGGCATAATAGGAGGTTGAACCACATGTCATAAGGATATTAGAAGATCTTTTGTCGATATCATTTCCTTTTTCCCGATTTTTGTACTTTTCTATGAATGTAACAGTTAAATTGTGTATGTTCCTTGAGTTATAGATTTTTTATGTGGATGATTCTTATAACGCTTTATATGGATATTGATTTTTATAATGGTAAAATCATTCCCAAAGGAGTTCCTCAATTTCTATACACTAGTTTCTAGCCAACTGGTATTGGGATTGCCCTTTGGGAAACATCACGGGCCGGGTTGGGTGTCAGGTTGGATGGAATCCTTTTCCAGTTCATTATAGTCTTGTATCACCTTTAAGATATAATAAATATTGTAATATATGATTGATAACACTTTTATAATTTATTATGGGTCACCGAATGTCAATCGTAAAATGAAAAATAAGTTTTTCTCTATCATGGATTATGATATAAAATATATTATCCAACATGATATAGTGAAAAAAATTATTTGTTTATTTTTCAATTATGAATTGATTTTGATATTATATAATTTTTTTTATAAATTATAGAAAATTTATTTTTCAGATATTTATTTAATATATAATGTTTTTATAAATTAATTAATTATAAAAAAACATAATTAATTATTAACTTTTTTTGAAATATTTAATTTATAAATATCTTTAATATTAATTTTTAATATTAAATTCCATTAAACAATTTGGCATGACTTATAATTTTGATACAACATTATTACATAGATATTATAATGTTTTTTATAAAGTGTTTATAAATTGCAATATTAGCAAATATACAAGAGTTTTTTTTAAATTATGAATTATTCATAAATATTAATTTGAAATATTCATATTAAAGTCCTTATTTGGAAATTATTTGGATCATATAAAAAGGATTAATCATAATTGTTATGATCATGATTCAATTAATATTAAATATGTGCAATTTTAATTATATAAAATGTTTACATGATATATAAATTTTTCAATTAAAAAATGTTTATATTTCAATTAAATATCATATATTTAAATAAATTTTCTAAACAATGATATTATAAATGAGTTAATATTATACATAAATATAATTTATTTACATTTATTTATTTATATATTATTAAAAAATGTTTATTTAATTATAAAGTTTTATAACTTGTATTTCCCCCCATGTAATTGAATGATACTTTATGTGTTTTTTTATATTTAAAAATAATGTGTTCATTATGATTTAAAAAATTAAAATATTAAATATTTAACGTTGAATGAAAACATGGGATATTGTTTAACTGCTAATCGAAAATTTGAAAAATGTGATATGAAACAATAATATAAATCTAGAGGATCAAAATTAATGAAACCATAATTTAAAAAATAGTTTGTACCTATTGTAAATAATTTTTTTGAATTAAAATATAGAATAAAAATAATTCAATGTAAATTTTGAAGTAATAGAATCTAGTTTGAGGTGTATCATAATTGTGAAATTCACGCAATGTATTAACCTAATTAAAAAATTAAAAAGAAAATTAGTATAAAAAACATAGTATGCTTTGACATGTTCTTTGAGTTTTCTTAAACAATAAGAGAATTCACTAAATAAATTGAATAGATTAGTATAATAAATACTTGTTCTTTGAATTTCATATGATGTAAGGATACAAATAATTGCAATAACTAATGAAGTATAAGTTTTGTGCAACTGTAAAATGGTTTTTTTAATGTATAAGATAATAAAACTATAAATTCTATAAAATATGTATCCTTAAATATTATTTGGATTTATATTATGGTGTTTTAAAAAATATAAATAGGAACTTTAAAAAATTGAAAATATATTAGCATAATGTATCGAATTTATTGCAATTGAGGAAGACATTGAAACAATTTAAGATTTTTATTACATATTCTTCGAATTCCAACATAGTCACAATCATACATAAAATTATTGAAGGAATATACTGAGTGAATATAAAATTTTATAGTTTCATTATATATTGTACCAAGAAATGTGTAAATCATTTATTATGGTACCTTTATATTTACCATTGATCTTTCAATGTGTAAAATCTAAACGTTTCCATCTAAAACAAAAAAACTTTGCAATACTATAAATAAAATTGGTAGTCTTACCTCATTTTCTTGGGTAGGAGTGTCATAATTTCTGACCTCGTTTAAATAATCTATATCAAAAAATAGCTTGAATTTATTTTTTAAGTGTTTTGAAGTCAGTTGCAGACATTGAAATCTAAAATATCAATAATCACGAGTAGTGTTTTAGGTTTGAATTCATTGATCTCATCTATAAAACCAAATTCATCATTATCTTGCAATGTATATCTATTGATTATTAATCAACGTACAAAGTATTGATATTATTAAAAGAAAAAATAATGATGGCTTTCCTAAATAATATTTTTTTCTTAGCTCAAATGCAGATTTTGGTACGAATTCCATCACTTGTTTCTCAAAGAGGAAAATAAACATTGATTTGGTATCATCACTAACTAGTAGTTGTAGTGGATATCTACAAAAATATATAAAGTTGTTGTCATAACTTACACATTATAATAATAAATTTTTAATTTTTTTTTGAAACTTTTACATATTGAAATAGAATACAAACTCTTCTACCAATTCATAAATGTGTCAAATAAATTATTAACTAGTTATAGTTGACATCAGCAATACACCATTATAGGAAACCCTCTGGAATCAACAATATTATATGATAATAGTACTTAATTTTTTTTTCATACTATAATAATGAATACAAAATAAAATAACATATTCAAAAAACATGTTTTTTATTAAACTAATTCATAAAAAAATTTAAGATAATTCAGTTTGTAAATAATTTAATAGTATGAAATACCATAAAATTATTACACAACATTCATAAAAAAGTCTAATTAAGTCAAACTATATATTTGTGTTACTAAACAAATACATAATAACACGCGAAATAATTCATATTGTATAGAAGTTGATAGTTTAAATACCACATAAGTATTGTAAAGAATATATGAAAAAGACTATTGAATCCATATTAAAGGTGGACTATACCAAATTCAAGATTTCCAATACCATAGTCATGGGGTTTTGAACCAAATTTTGTCTAAGTAATGGTACTCATACTCATAGTTTGTGGAACAAGCTAGGATACTTGTATTTATTGGTTACTGTAAATGAGTTTCCAGAAGTTCTTATACAAAAATGGAGAATTTATGTTAAATTAAATCAACAACAATTTTAAGGATTGGAATTGAAAGAATATATTGAAAAATAATTTGACAATAATGTAATTCAACTAAATACTAAAATATGTACATAATTATATTTAAGATAATGAATATTATAAAAAATCAATCAGATTAAAAATTAATAGTAGTACTAGAAATTCTATATTCCAAAGGCTATTTAATACCATTTCCAGTTGTAGTTATTAAATGCATATTACCTAAAATCATGAACTACTTCAAGGTAAAATTTCATAGTTACCTAAAAAGGCTATTGTTTGCATAGTATAAGGCATATTGGAAAGGCATGAAAGAAGGTGGTTAATTTTGTATATCTCTCATAAATTATATCATAAAAGTAAGGGTAAATATTTGAAATTGTATTGTCTAAATTCTATAAACTATTAATAGTGTCCATGAAAAAAATATGTAGTTAATATTTCCAGTGCATGTGAAAAAAAGCAACAATATTCATTAACTAAAAGAATGGGATATCCATATAGTGAATTTTCATTATATTAACAATATTTTCGAAGTTGAAATAAATTTTGAAAAATTTATAGTTTAGACTAAGTAGGATTTCATGTTAACAAGGTAAATGTTAATATACCTATTATGTGAACAATTGGTTTTGATTTATTGATAAAATTCTATACAATATAAAATTTTACTACTGAATTCATACTATATTGAAGAAGTTAGAATAAAAATTCATATTAATGTGTTATTAATTAATAAATAATAGTGTCTAAGACATTGAATATTGTGAAAAAGTTGGTAGTTTGAAATTTCATAGCAGTACTGAAAACTATATATAAAAATATTTATTAATTAACAATTATTTAAATTTTTTTGAATGTATGCTATATGAAGCATTAAAATCGAATACACATGGAATGTTTATATAAATTAAAAGTGAAAAAATTTATTTTTATTGAAACTGTATAGTTAAATATAGATTATTTAATACTAACATTTAATCAGATCGTCGAGAATTAGAAACATTAAAAGACATAATATTTCATAATCATTAAATGTTTATCCTATTTAATATACCTAAATAATGAAACAAAGACATTAAAAATTTTAATATTAGATATATATTTATAAATTTATATCACAGTTTGAAAATAAGAACACAGAAAGTAAAAAATTCAAAATAAATTGTAATAATTTATATTCTCAGTTCATTTCCTATTAAATTTTCTTCTAGAACCTTCTTCCGAATGATAAAATAAATGAATCGAAATCAAAATAGTGGAAAATGAACAGAAATTGGAAATACTAAATGAAAAACCCATCATGGTTTTATTTGAAAACCCCATTGTATACTCGTCATTCAAGTTGTGTGTCATAACCATTTCCAAATACCTTCATTGAAGTAATCATAAAAAAATATTTTTTTACAGGACATTATTAATGACAGGATAGAATAATTTTAATCTCTTGATTCATCAATAAATCAAAAAATTATTTTACTATGAATATTTTGTTCACTCATCCTATAGAGATTTATAGGAAAATATTTCTTTTGAAGGATCTAGTTGAAAAATAAAATAAAACATGGATAAAAATAAATATACAATTTCAATATTGTAATAAGTTGTTTGAAATATTTTTTTAATATAAAGACATTTTATAGAAAAACTAGGATTCTATTACATAGATTAATTATTCATATATGACACATTCTGTTTATAAAAATAAAAATAATTATGTTTTTAAATTATCCATATAGTATACTTTTTAAATACATCACCATTATGCCCTAAAATTTCATCAAGCATAAAATGAAAAGAAAACATTCAGTTAATGATGAGAAATATAACATGTATTGTTAGTCCATATAAATTAACACACAAAAATACCATATATTGAGGAACTTATTCATACATTACTGGAAATCATAATGTATAGGAAAACCTAATATGTAAAAGTCAATAAAAAACATTATCATTACCTTTCAAGCACACATCATCCATCCTTTATTCTAATGCTCAATAAAATCATGAGCATGTGATGCACCTACCATTAAAAACTTCATAAAAACATGGGTTTGAAAAGAAAAAAAGTATACCATACATTAGAGGTGTAGGAAATTACATTGAAAATTTCTAAAATAAAAAAATACTACCAAATTGATGCATCTATCATTGTAAAAAGAAAAAACTTCTATTTTAAAATTTAGAAATTATTACATGCTTAATAGGTGAGAAAAATGACATTGAATAATGGAAAAGAAAAAAATATAAATTAATAAATAAAATACTTGTGTCTTGATAATCATATTTTATTCATTTTTAATATTTTCTCATATAATTCAAGCCAAAAAAACATATGCTTTACAAACATGTCTTTTTTAAAAAAAATAAATGAGAAATAAATTGAAAATTTTAAAGCACCAAATCATTTTGATGTAAAAAAAATTAATGGTTATTTTCATAAGGAGAGAAATACCTTAGAAGTGGTTTACTACATGAAAAAATTCACAGAAACATGGAAAATTACGTATACCAATTCAGAATCCATAACATATTGAAAAACATTATAAAATATTCTATATGAAATAATATTAATCATGCACGAACATTTATAAGATTTATTATAAATTTACTCATTTGAAAAGAGATAAATATTTGAATGAAATTCATAAGGTAAAACACATCTACAGAAAGTATTCTTTAGTTTGTTGAGAGTTAATGTAATAAATATAGTGTAGTAAAGAAGACTAATGATTTTATAATGTATAATAAAAGAAACAAATAATGGGAACAAAAATTTAAAAATAAAACATGTATTTTATATTAAAGATAATTAAAACACAATATCATTACCTTATAAACACACATAATTTATCTTTCATTCTCATGATCAAAAACCCATTCTGACATGACGCACCTTCAACTACAAAAATCATAAAAACATGGGTTTTAAAATGAAAAAAAATGCATAACATGTTTAACGGGTGTAGGAAATTACAATTGAAGATTACAAAAGAAATAAATACTACCCAAGGGATGCATTTGTCACTGAAAATAGAGAAAACATCAGTTTTAAAATGTATAAATAATTACATTATTAATAGGTGAAAATTGAATATGAAGAATAACAAATCCAAAAAATAATAAAAAAAATTAAATATTTGTTTCTTGATAATCATATGTTATTCATTGTGCCATATTTTCTCATTGGCTACAAGCCAAAAAATGAATGTTTTAAAAAACTTTATTTTTTGTGATAATAAAGGGATGAAATTTATAATGGATGGTCATACACACATGAATAATTAAAAATATTAATACATATTATTAATTAAGTATCAAATTAAAATTGAAAACTAAATAATAAAGAAAACTAAATATAAAATTATTATAGGAAAATATAAATATTTGTGAAGAGACATTAATATATTTTATATTTGTTACTATATCAATGGTTGGTGAAATATCATCATCACTAAACTTACTTGAACCTAAAATCTATATAAAAAAGGGTGATAATTTCAATTAAAATTTTGACAATAACATATATAATATAGAAAGTATTAAGATACATATAGTATCATGTACAATTTTCTTGTATACTTACAATAATCTCTCCATTTATTATCTTGTAATTATATATATAATATTGAAATCATTTATATTAATACCCCATGAGCTATTAGAGGTTATGAAATAAAATCCTCTCTTGAGTGATTCCTCTTGGAAGACATCGAATTAATGGAACTTGGAGGAAAACAATAATGAGGGGAAAAAGACAAAGGAAAATTTTAATAAAAAACCCAAATAGTTTTTGATAAAAAATGAAGGATCAATAGGGGAATTAATTCCTAAAAATAAAAATATAGATTACTCATTGATGGGGCATGACCAAGACATTAATTATTTAAAATGACACACAATAATTTACTATAATAAAAAATAGTAAAAAACTAATTTTAATTTATTTATTTCCCCAAATTGTTTAACATCACCACATATATAGATAATAGAACCCTCAACCATCGATGAAGAAATAATGGTTTTCATTGTTAACATGAATCAACTCGATTAAAATATTTACTTGACCCAAAAAATGGAACTATAAATGTTCATAATCTGGTCATTAATTAAACCATGAAGCAAAATTTCAATTAATAATGTAGAAAAAACATTAAAAAAATAAAAACTAATATTAGTGGTCATGAATGAAAAAATATTATCATGTATAGTACAAGGAGTGTTATTTCTTTCATTCTTAATTAGAATAGTACACCATTAAAAACCATGATGGAAGATAATTAATAATTTTAAATCATATAAAATATAAGCAATTAAACATGAAATCGAAAATTTTAAAATAAATTTTAAAATCATACCATGATATGTAATAAAAAATGTTAACATCAAACAAATTTAACCTGAGTGGATCAATAATATGGGCAATAAATGAAAGAAAAGTTGTAGGATTATAAATATTTGGAGAAATATGTACATAAATATAATAGGTATATAAGAAGTTAGATACAAGCTTTTGTAGAGGGGGGGATGGGTTTCTATTAATGATGAAAACCCAAATAAAAATTTAAGAGGTTGTCTATGTAGAGAGGAGTAGGCATTGATAAAATCCGTGGAGTTGGTAATAGAATGGGAACATGGAATTATAATAAAAAATTTACATCTATGTTCATTGTTTCATAAGAAATAATCATGGTAAAAATTGGAAATGAAATTAGGTTTTCGAATCAAGGGTTCAAATATCATTGAAAATAAAATGGATAATGACTAGAGATTGAAGGGGGTCAAAGGCTGGTAAATTGAGAGACGAGGGTGGGGAAGTGGAGAAACTCGAGCAGAGGGGAGGTGATGAAGGAGATTAGGTGGAAGTAAATCCAAAATCATAGGATGATATAGAGATATAAAGGTGGATATATTGTCTAGGGGTAGGGCAGAAAGAAGGGAGTGGGGTAATGGGAATTGAGAAGTGAAGGGATGCTGAGAAGAAGTTGTGATAGAAATAGGTGAATAGTAGATAGTGATAGGGAGAGTGGGAGAATTGTGGAGAGGGATTGGAATAGTTGGTGAACTAGGAAGTGGAAAATTAGAGGGGAAATAGAGAGCGGGAGATAGAGATGAAATGTTAGAGAGAGGGGAGGCTGATTCCGGAAGTGGGGTACAAGGAAAGAGAGTAGTAAGAAGATGACACATGTAATGGGAACCACATGTTTTAGTAATACGAATAGATTATTTTACTAACGGACTATTCCTGAAAAATTTTTCACATGAAAAACCTTATGAAATGTTAGTTTATTAATCTTATTCCATACTTTATTTTTATACATTTTTATATTATAAATGGATGAATGTTCTTGTTTAATGTGATAAACTCTTTCATTAAATTATCATACATGCATTTAAGGTGTTACATTCTAGTTGTGGTAATTTATTTTGTTTTTTCTACCTTTAAATTGGATTTTTTTAAGTTGTGAGATTGAATTTGTAGGTTAATTATAGTTTATACATTTTAAGTGTTAGAATTGAGACACAATTGAGTTCTCTTCTGAGTACTAAACCATTTTAAGTGATATTTTGTGTCGGATTGGTCACTAAACTATGATCCTAGGCTATTTCTAGTAAAGTAGGTGTCACACACCCCTCCCCCCAAAGGTACCCATCCTGGATCAGCAATGGGAGAAGGGAGATAGTAACTACCTGAAGCCTACCTCCAATAGGCCATGAGTTGGAGAAAATCACATAGGGTGTATCATACATAGAAATGAGAAGAATTTACCTCTAAAATAACATAGAAAAGAGAGATATAAGATAGGTACATCAATCAACTACAACTTAGATAAATATAAGATAGATCCTAAGTATGTATATATAATTTTATACAATACTAAAACAATTGGAAAACAAACTATAAGTACCAAAAGGTTAACTCAACAGGAACCATGAAGACAAGAAATATCCTTTAAAACCATGAGCTAATAATATCCAATCCAATATCCATCATACTAATAATAACTTGAAAATTTGTTTATATATACACTGGCTAAGAATGATAGGTATACCTGGTAGGATACTCCCTACATCCTCTCGTATGAATGGTAAAGAAAACATACTAAATCCCAGGGACAAACAAGTAAAACTAACTCAATGCCTAAATTGGTATACTAAGTTCTCATCCTCACTGTGGATATCTCTCACCAATTATCAAAAACAAGAGATCATTTGTTATAGAAATAAAGAATGGTTCCCCCACTAATTCTTCCACATTGGTTTGATTCTCCACCCTAACATTGTATATCATGATGTAAAGCTCTCTAAGATAATCTATCCCAAATAAATATAGTTTAAGTATCATAACATGCACCACACTCATCACATCATCTAGTCACACCATTATAGATATCCATATAGTAGTCAACTAGTTTCCAAGATCCACCGTATCTTATATAACATCTCCCATACATCAGGTATTATAACTCAAGCCATCATAGCCCACACATCAAGCAATGTACCTCATGTTATCACAACCCATACATATCATTCTTATAATAATCTTTCGGATATAATATCTAGAGATTCATGTGAGCGAAATAACCACAATACAATATGTCCCTATACATGCCTATTTGAGGAAAACTAACCACCATGAATACAAGAACATAATAGTACCAAGATAATAGAGCAGGTCTAGAAGGGGTAGTCATACATCCATCCCTTGCCAGTGAAGACGTTCGAGAAAAACCCTTCCAGAGTTTACTGGTGGTCAGTTTACCTATTGAATTGGGTGGGTTAGTGTATGAAATCACAAAACATGAAAGATATAATATATCTCATAACCACACTATGGGTATTAACTTATTCTTGATAATATCTACAACTATCGTCTCTCAGACACCTGACTACCACTGCTAAGAGCTATATATACTATAAGCCCAAAAGAATTTAATAAGGATTTCATTAAATTATTTCATTCCTTTCTACAATTTCAATTCCTATTAATTAATTAATTATCCATTAATTAACATTATATCATTCACATTTTATTAAACATAAAGTGTGTCTTTTCCATCTTGATATAATCCAACTGAGTATGTGGTTCTCAAAGTTATCAAAATTTCCATTCTAGAAAAAACCAACCCCATGGATTAATACATTAATTAAATATTATTATCATTCTATAATTATAGGTACTCTATGAAACATCTTATGTTACCATCAAAGAGATTACTAAACAAGAACATCCAGCTTTCTCGAGAAGTTAAGAAAGGAATACTAATAAACAAGCAATATAACTATCCAACCTTTAAAAAGATTTATTAATAAATAATCCCAACATAAAGAACAACCCTTGGTAATCCTGGATTCAACTTGTTCCATAAACTTGGGTTTCATCCCCAACACCCTCATTCATCTCTCCATTACAAGTTTTAACTTCTGGAACAAACTCCTGACCTCCCTACCCATATCCCCTCATCTATACTAGGCTCACATCACATCACATAAAAAGTAACACATCCATAGAAACACTGATGTAAGAAAACAACCATCAAGGTCAACATAGAAACTGGTCCCTAAAATAAGTCATTTATCCTTTAAATGAAAATGGTCTCTTAAGGCCCTAAACATAAGTAATTCAACATTCAAAGTCAAATGATAACACTTAGTCCCAAACATTTATCCTTATCAAAAAAATATATTCATCCCATAATGAATTAACCAATTCATTATTACATGTTACATTTATGGGCAACCTAAGGCATAATCTAGGATAAGCAATTAATTTGTTAAACATTCTCTATATCAGAAATTCTAGTTTCAATAAACTCTGATAAGAACAAATATCATTTAACATGTCTTTTTTATTGTCTAAAACAATAATTACTATCATCATGTCCTTAAGCCAATTTCATTATCATATGGAATAATAAAATAATTAAACAAGTACTTAAAATTAATTTTATTACAGTAAAATTATAATTATTTAAGGATTCATTAAACGTGACTCTTTATGTTATTTATCCATCCAAGAAAAATTATCGGATTTTAATTCCTTAACCATTTTCTTCAAGTTAACATGTTAACTTAAGAATAAAAAATATTCTAAATAAGCATATCATATATAGTACAGTAGCTATAAAATAAAGAGGCAAACTGTTATCATAGTGAAATAACATATACGATCGCTAACCATAAACCATTATTGTTCATTAATATGATTTATCATTTATTAGGGTTAAATCCACTACTAACTAAAAATCCAAATCGTGGTTAATTTGTGATTTCACATAAATAAAAGAGAAGAAATGAATCTCTTACCTCAGGGCCTCAATATTATTCATATGAGAACATAACAACATCACGGATCTCTGATCACATCTACCAAAAAGAAGCTACATCCCTCCAAGAACAACATATCATAACCACACCACAAAACATAAAAAGAAACTCCATTAGTATTATGGAGATCAAAATCCATATCATGGTAAGAAGTAATGGTAGTAAATGAGATCAAATATAGAAGAAAATGCTAAAAAAGAGGAAGAACTCACCTTAGATCACCACATATCAAACACAATAATCTAGAACTAAATCCAATCTAAAGCTTCTTCGAAGGCCTTGAAAACAACTCTTGGGTTCTTAGGGTTTGAGAGAGAAACATGGTAGAAAATTTGGTTCAGAATAAATTTGGGTATTTATAAGAAAACTTAAAAACTAAAAACCATGGAACAACCTCACAAACCACACTATGTAACTGGATGACACAATGAGGACCATGGTGTATTGTAAGTGACCATGTCACAACCTACCTAGTCAAACCTGTGTCCATGGAACACAGTGCCTTCCATGGTGTTGACCCAATAAAAGGGAGATATAGAATATGGCATAGTTGAGACCACCACACCACAAAACCCCATCATCAAAATGGAGGCTACATCATACCTAGCCTCTCCATGGCATAACAACCCAATGAGGTTATTTTATAGACTACCTCCAATGTCCAACCATTCCCAAAATGTAATTGGATTTCAAAAATCCATTCCCAAGCTTCTATGTCATAGTAAGATGTACTATTCTACAATTAACACCCTTATGTCGAATCATAGGGATATGTGGTATATAATTTTCTTAACTCCCCATTTTCCCTCTAAAACACCTTGGACCCTCTCCATACACCTACAACACCCAAACTCTCAAAGGAAAGGGTTACTAGGGTCTGACACCTTACATCATATACCTCTCAAACAATTATTATCCTCAATAATTTAAAACAATAACTATTGAGAAAGAAGGAAAAAATTGTAGTTTTAACAACCACCTACAAGATATGTCTCAATATAATCACCATCACAAGATCTCCACCACCTCACATAGAAGATCCATGCATAAAACCATGAAACAAAAACACACATATCCTAAAAAATATTTTGGGAAAATACCTCTCAAATGAGATAAAGGTCCCCAAAAAAGAATAAGATAAATCCATATCATAAATTAGAAATTGGAAAATTCCAAAAATGGGAAACATTATAAGAAAAGATATAGACAAAAAACATCTTAGGGTACTGAGTGTGTATCTAAGACTCACATTCCCAAGTATTCTCCTCTAGGCCACTTTGTCACCATAATTCATGAAATAAGGGAACATCATGCCCCCAAAACACCTTATCTTAGTGGTCTTGGATCTTCATAGGTTGCTCATCAAAGGTTTCATCATTGTCAACATCGATCTCACCCCAATAAATAATGTTGTAATCATCATGAACGTAACTGAGAAGTTTTGAAACATAGAAGAAATCATGTATCTAGATCATTTATGGGGTAAGTTATATCTGATATGTCATGGCTCCAACATCCTCCAACACCTCAAAAGGAAAACACTCTAGGGAGAATGCTTACTCCCATGACCATACCTCTACTACCCATGATGAGGAGGAACCTTCAAGAACACATAATCTTGAACATAAAACTACATAGGTATCCCTCTATGATCATCATAGGTCTTTATCTGATCATGAACTACCTTCAACCTTTCAAGAATCACCTAAATGATCTCTATAGTATTTTTCACTAGCTCTGGCACAAGAATTGCTGACTCTCCCACTCTAGTTGAACATTATGTAAAATTTTAAGTTCATCTATACAATGAATCAAATGATGTCATACCAATGATGGAGTGAAAACTACTTTTGTAATTAAACTCATCCAATGGTAGGTATCTCACCCATGAACCTCTGAAATCTAGGGCACGAGAATGAAACATGTCCTCCAGAGTCTAGATAGTTAAATTTTTCTGATCGTCCTAATATGGATAAAAATTAGTGCTAAGGAATAACTAAGATAGAAAATCATGTTTAATACATCACTATGTCCTAAAATTAAAATGAGGATCGCAGTTAGAAATGATCATCCTTGGGACTCCATGGAGTCCCACCACCTCCTAGAGATATTTCCTTGACAAAACTTCCACTGATATTGACTCCTTAATTTCTATAAAGTGGATTTCTTTCATCAAATGTTTCACCACCACCTATATAGAATAAAATCATATTTTAGATTGAGGTGAATTGGAAATTAATATCATTGATATTTCTTCCTACTTATTTTGAGGAACATATAATGGTTGGAGAAAACCTTTGTGAACATGGTGCTCCTTCACCATATGAAAGACCAAACACTGAGACACAAACTATGAAACTGTAAGATTCAACCCAGGCCACTAAAAATTCCCTTTCAGATATTGTTTTTTTCTCACATCATGATATAATGCAAATGGTGAGCTATGTATCTTACATATAATCGTTTCATGCATTTACAAAGGGATAAAAATTATTCCCTAAAACAATATAATGTTTGGAGCTGGGATCCATTTAACCCGTTTCATAAACTGGTGGGTCACATGTCCTCAAGCATGCCTCCCCATATTCCAGAGGCTACCAACAAGTAGTGAGGATATAAAAGAGGTATATTTGGGAGACTACACCCATGTATCATAGTGGCATAATGGATAAAACGAGATATAGTCAATAGTGGAAGCATAATATAAATAGAAAAGTAGTGGAAGAATAAATAATAATTGAACAATTGGTAATATAATCAAAATCCTCTAAGTCAATTTTTGATACATGAATTCATGTAATTCTATAATATAAGAAAGGAACAGGTAGATAGGAGGACGTCACGGTAGCATGATACTACAATTACAAACACACTCCTCAGAAAAGATTTAAGAAATTGTGAATATCACCAGGATATGAGTAAATAATTCCTATAGAAACAACCATTCCTCTCTAACTACATCACAATCATATACAATATTGTAAAATAGACCATAATAGGCCATAAGAACATATAGATACCCACACTACCCACTACTATGGCCATGTTTGGGTCTAAATCTATGTTTCACATGGATAAGATAACCAATTTCACTTTAGATGTCGTATTCATTTTTGAATTTGTGATTTATAATTTTTTTTAAATTACTTAGAATGATTAAATTGAATGATATACAAATTTTTATTCATAAGGTCCCATACTCTTACTGAACCAAAATATGATATCCATTCGACTCACCCCATAATACATTCTAGCCCATGCAGTGAATGGTCTATGGACCAACGTGCCATAATTGACTTCTTAAGGTGTCACCGTTAACCTATTCATGGAAAATTATTAGGATAAAGAAATAACTTTAAGTATTGATTATTTTTTCAAACCCCTTCAAGAAGTGTTAGCAAAATTCAATACATATTCATGTAACTATATATATTGAACAGAAAAATGCATGCTAAAAATAGACGTGAAATCGAAAAATGCATGGAATATTAGACCTAGCTTGCCTAATAATGATTCATGTAATAATGAACCTTTACATCATATCATCAGTCCAATGATGAAATAAATCTTCAATCAAAACAAAACTAATATCCATAAAAGATCATGTGAATTACCCAATGGTGAAATGATATCAACATTAATAGGAAAAAGCATAACAATAATTATAATTCTGGAAATTCAACCTTTAACCTAAACATGGGTTCACAACTCCCAATAATGTCTTATGATTGTGTTCAAAGCATTCCCAAACTCTAATATATTATCTCTAAATAGTAAATTAATAAAGGAAACTAATCGGATACCCCTTTGTAACATCCCGACACGGGATCCACTTAAACTGTGTCTTGATCCAGTGTGTCACATGGTCTCAAACATGCCTCCCCATATTCCATAGGCTTCCGACTAGTAGTGAAGGTGTAAATGTGGTGCATTAGGGCGATTATACCCTCATATCAAAGTAGTAGAGTGGATAAAATGAGACAAAATCAACAGTGGAACCATAAAATAAACAGAAATAATAAACAGATAAGTAGTGGAAGAATAAATAATAACAAAAAAACTAGTAATATAATCAAAAATCACTAAGATAATGTCTTATGCATGGATGCATGGAACGATATAATAAAAAAGGGAATAAGACGATAAAATCATGTTATACCACAGTGCATAATACAAAAAAGACAAAATATGCTCCATAAGAATCCCAAGATAATGCCCGATCCTCTTCTCTTAAGATCCATATATAATAAAAAAACATATCAATAACCTGTAGAAGGGAAATTTCCCATATCCACACTTGTAGAAAAATATTATTATCAGGTACCGAAGGTAGCCCGAGTAGGGTGTGATAGAAAATCTCATAAGTCCACCACCAACGGTGTCTATGTGTAATCCAAGCATTACTTGTAACTTAGCAGTGTGATGGTATAAGAAGAATAGGAAAGCAATGCTAAAATAAATAAACAGGTTGCTCAGGTTCCAAAAGGACATCATACGACTCTACCTACTTCAGCTCATGGCCAGGAACTATCTGATCAGTCACTATATATATATAGTAATCATATATATATATATATATATTTTGTTTATATATATTTTCATCCACCTATATGAACCAACTACGTGTGGGTGTAAGTGGCCACATACCTAGAATACTAGTGTTGGTTCGACCAGGGTGTAACTCAAACAACCATGAATAGTTTAATGAGCATATAAGATCAAGCAATAGGGTGCATTCCATATATCCCAAGAAGAGTGTGAGACATCAAGTATGACAATCAGGATGGTGAGTGAGCCATCATGTCATCACTCAAATCATGGTACATGGTGCATAAATCCAAATGCCCATATAGTATGAAAAGTGTGAGATTCTATACTCAACACCTGATGTAAGGGAGCATGATTATCTATCATGATCAACACTCCTTACCATTGTATCATAACCTCTATAAAGGTGTATTCATCATCATAATATTCAATATGAGGAAATAACTCTCATGTAACTTGTTACCAAGCCTTTATATATAGATTGGGAATATTCAAGTTCATAATATAACACATGAGGAAAAACCTCTCATATGTTCCATTGGTTATGTTCAACTCCATTCAAAACAATAGAATTCATAAAGAGCATAATTAAAGGAATGGTTTTTCCATACATTGTAAACCATTTAATTTAATTATACTAGTTCATTTTAAGAAGAGAAACCATCATGCACTATCCACTCCCCTTGATTAAACAATTTAATTCACTAATACATGGAAACTAATTCATAAGTCTCAAGGGGACACTTAGGTGGTGACATGGGTAACAAGGAAATTTCTTACATGGGAAATTCCAACCATAAGTGGACCAAACACCTCAGAGGTAGTTTGGATTCCATTTAACACTAATGTGTTAAGGTAATTTTCATTTAAAATCTAATCAGAATGGTGTAAGGGAGTTCCTTCATTTAAAGACAATTTGCGATAATGGACAATTTCATGTGGCTCACCCAAGGGGTGACCATATAAGGTTCATACAACCTATAAACTACCAAACAAGTGTCAATAGGTGAATAATAATATTCAATGGTAAATTTTATATTAATAAATTAATTAAATAGAGACACTCATCAAAATCTAGTGTGCAGAATAATGACATAGATAAAAGACAACAAAACTTAAAGGGAAAATGATGTGGCCACTTACCTCTAGGACATAGACAATGTATCGCTCGATATTAGCCTCAAATTTGAATTATGTTGAAAAATATCTAGGAAATAGTCCAACCCCTTGAGAATAGAGAAATTGATCTTGCACATAAGTAGCATGATGGATTCGAAGGAAAATTAAAATTGGATTGGAGATACTAAGAGAGCTTACCAAGATGGATCCAATGTTTCTAATGGACCGAATATCAGAAATTAGATGAAGAAGGTTATTCAAAGTCTATCTTGAGGGATTTTTGAGGTCAAAGGGATAGAAAAACCAAGGGTGGATGTTGGAGGGATAAAACGAAAAAGGAAATAAGGTTATAACTTAATTGAGGGGGAAATGGTCATTTCGCCCCAAAATATCAAGGTAAACGGTTTGGAAAAACTGTGTGCAAACTCTACTCAATTCACTGCTACTTTAGGGAACACCACAGAGTTAGGGTCACATATTGACTAACCGTGCATAAACCATACAAAAAAGGATTTTCTTCTTATATGTAACTCATCACATAGTCATGCTTCCTAGGTCACATGATTATAGACAATCCATGAAACCTGGTTCCTTTTTTCCATTTTGGGGATACGGGTTCCAAATGAACCTCAAACACCCACATGATATCTTTTTCCTAATTAAAATTCAATATTAGGGTCAATTAAGCAATTAAAATTGAAAAAATAACAATCCATACCTTTTTAAAAATATGGTTTGTTACAACCTCCTCTCCTTAAAACAACTCATCCCCAAGTTATCCTTTTGAGGGTAAATAGGTATCTCCAAGAATGATTATCATCCACTGAGAATGTATATCAGATTCCCACTCTTGGGTCTCATCTTGCACTCGGTCATGTTGCTATATCACCCATAGCAGAGGAACAAAACTACCTTAGAGTGTCTTCACACAATGATCCACTATAAACATTAGATAATCCTCGAAGGAAGAATCCACATCCAATTCAACCTCATCAGGATGAAAGATATATGTCAAGTCTGGATAATATCACCAAACATGAGATACATGAAAGTCATCATGCATTGAAAAATATCTCTGAGTTAGTGAAAACTATTAATCCACTAGTTTTACTTGATTCACAATCTCTAAAGGTCTAACGAATCTCAGTGAGATCTTACCCTACTTTTGAATACATAAATTTCCTATCCTAGGTGAGATTCGCAAGAAAATATGATCTCAAACCTTGGATTCGAGATGTTGTTGACCTCAATTGATAGGAGACTTCTGTCTATATTGAGCTGTCAACAATCTCTTTTGGATTAATTAGACCTACTATATAATGTCTTGCATGATACATGTTCCAAGAATAGATGCTTCCCCTACCTCTAGACAACACAGAGTTGAGTGAAAATTCCTACTATATAATCCTTCATAAGGATCCATGTTGATGGTATCTTGAAATATATTATTATAATAAAACTCCACAAAAAAAATATGTTTTTCCAAGAAACTCCAAAGTCAAGGACACACACACGAAGCATTTACTCTAGCACCTAAATCCTACACTATATCTATCCATCAGTATATGGGTGATAGATCATGCTCAGAAGTACCTATGTACCCAAGTCCTTATGTAACCCCGTCCATAACCATGATCTGAAATGACCACCTCTATCAAAAATGATTGAAGGAGGAGCTCCATGAACATGTATAACCCCCCTAACATACAACCTTCCAATATCATCTACTAATATGGTCTCTCACATAGGTAAGAATTTTTCAACCTTCATTAAATGATCAAAAACAACCCACATTTTATAATTTCCATGAGGTGATCTGGGTAGACTAGTCACAAATTCCATTGAAACATAATCTAATTTCCACTCAGTAGTGGAAAACCGTTGGAGAATACATACTAGATGTTGATGTTATGCCTTCACCTACTGACAGGTGGAACACTGAGTGATATATCTAGATATCACACATTTCATTCTGGGCCACTAGTACTAGCATCGAAGATCTTGATATATTTCCATGACACTGAGGTGAAACACCCATACTGAGGTGTGAAATTCCCACATCATCTCCTCTATGATGTCTTCTAAGACCCATACAAGCCTATGGAACAATATGGTGTCATCCCCATTAACATACCAACTTAAAGATGTATCATTATTAGAGAACCTTTTTCTTAGGGAAAGGCCTTCTGGATTATATATATACCTTATTCTCACTTTTTCAAAAAGAGTAGAAGTTTCCACTAAGGCTGAGAGGATAGTCTAACCATGGTCCTCCTAAACCTCAATATAAATCTCTAAGAATAAGTCCATAATCTATCATTCTACATTCGATTGCTGGACTTCCTCTCTCTAAGACTTCCACATTTGATCATCGGGTACTGAATTTCATTTACTAGGTGCTTAGGCAAGCTCAAAATAAAATTCCTATAAGTAATCAATACACCTATGATGCCTGATATTTTGATCCTAATGTGTAAAGATGAAACTGAGGATTTTTTGATCAGTGAATGCCATAAAATTCTCTCCAAGTAGATAGTTTCTCAAACAGTTTAATCCATGAACTACAACAACTAACTTCAGGTCATGTGTTCGGTAATTCCACTCGTGAGGCCTCAACTAAAGAGACCTATACATGAAAACACGCTCATGCTTCATCAAAATAACTCTAATAAAGATACCTAATGCATCATAGAACACAATATAACTCATCCTTAGCTTCAGTTGAATCAGTATCAGCACTAAATTCAAATGACCCATCAAATCATGAAAGGCTACCTCAAAAGCTTCTGACAACAAGAATTTCACAACCTTCTTTTTCAAGCATGTGAACAACGCTACATGGTGTGAGAAATTATTAATAAAGAATATGTAATATTCGATTATCCTCAAGAAACTTCTGATGTAAAATATGTTCTTAATCTACTCCCAGGAAACTATATATCTCACTTTCTCTAGGTCTACTGAAACTCCTAACTCTGAGATAATGTGACCCAGGAAGTAGAAATTATCGATCCAGAAGTGGAATTTATTTAACATAGTATAGAGGAAGTTCTCTCTCAGTTTATTCATCATGATATCAATATGGGTTACATGTTCATGTTTAGACCATGAATACACTAAGATATCATCAATAAAGACAACCACAAATGAATCCAAATAAGGATGGAATACCTGATTCAAAAGATCCATGAATACATTAAGAGTGTTCATAAGTCCGAATGGCAAAAACAGGTACTCATATAAATTGATTTTTGTTGAATGTAATCATGAAATCTTGCATAGGAATCTCCATGGAATTAAGGCATTATGGAATCATAAAAATCCATTCATGAGGTATAAATTAAAAAAAACATTATCCTCATACTTTTGTTGGAAAGGTCAAAAAGTACCTCATATGGTAAACCAAATAAAGATTCCTTTTATACCATGTATTGAAAGTCAAAAATTGGTAAAAAGGACTTTAAACATACATGAAAACATTTTTATAAAACATGGACATGGATGATAAATATAACCCCAGTAAATACCAAAGTATGAACAATCTTGGATAAGAATTGAGATTGCAAGATTCTCCCTTACCTTAGGTCTAATATGAATTGTATGTATC
Source organism: Viscum album (assembly GCA_963277665.1). Lineage (NCBI taxonomy): Eukaryota > Viridiplantae > Streptophyta > Magnoliopsida > Santalales > Viscaceae > Viscum > Viscum album. The sequence goes on along the minus strand of OY728132.1, from coordinate 1,259,047,265 downwards.
CAAACCTCCCATATAATGATTTAAATAATGTTATATATCTATTAAAGAACCATAATTATTTTTATGATAACATTTATGATCATATTTTCATCCGTTTGTTAGTAACATTTCATTGTTACTCATTGTTTGGGTATTAACTGCTTTATTTTCATATGTATGTTTTTTCAAATATGTTCATATTCCTATTTTCAGGTTATAGTTATATCATTTACAGAATGGTATTAGTATAATATATATCATATTTATTCATTCAATTCGTTTATATAATCATGTTTTAATGAAGATCATGTAGAACTAATCTCATCGCACCATAGAGACGGTAAGCCGTACATACTCACGAGCGACAATATCATTCCCAAAATTAGTATCATGTTATAATTATCATATATAGCTATTATTTACACCATTTTACCCATCTAAGTAATTTGGTGGTTGAAAACATATTACACCACAGCGTGGAGATGGTATTCTGTACGTACGCACGCGCAGTGATTTCAGGTTCCGTAGGATGGATAGGAGGTGAAATAGGGTTGTTTCATATTTATAATAACATATCAGTATATGAGTGATACTGATGTTATTACTTTATAATGAAACAGATAATGAAGAGTAAGTATAAGAATAAATAAATTTGAATGAATCGGTAAAGGGTATTACCTCTTCTTCGACATGTCTCTTCTAAACCTCCTCTTAGGGCACTAAAGATGGTCTTTAAAGAAGACCAAGACCCATAGTATGTTTCTAGGGAAGTGTAGAAGAGAAATTCATAGGGTTTTTCTGATCTTTAAGGCTCAAAATGTTGTGAATAGGAGAGCGGGGAGGTTCCCTTTTATAAGGGAGGAGAGGGGAACCTTTGGAAACATAAAAAATATTAATTTATAATAAATTCAAACCCCACTTAAATACATAAAAAAATGACTCAATTAAAATATGAGATGACATAGGGTTTTAATCTCAGCAACCAATAAAATTTAGACATGTTGGGAATTTATTTTAAACCTTATCAACTTGATTTATCCTTATTTAATCTATTTAATTTTTTTGTGGTTATAATATTCTAAGTTTTAAATTGTTATAAATAATTACTTATGTGTTGTAAATTTTCCATAATTGGATACTTTATGACATTGTATACCATATAAATTTTAATTTATAATTTTGAAATATTTTTTTGATTTTTAAACAATTTTATAATATGTTATTTTTATAAAATAACAATAGTGTCAATTTTCACACTATTAATTTATTTGCATTTAAATAAAATCCACACAGAGAATATATTCGAACCAAAATATTTTATAGATTTATAATATTTCATATTCATCTAGATATTTTTTGAATAACATTAATTAGTTCATATGATATTTATTTTAATATTTTTAAAACCATTTATTTGATATTTCAATCAATAAAATAATTTCTACATCACTATTGTGTCATCATTAATGATAAATATTTAATCCCAAAAAATTATAAAAAAATTCTCATGATGTAGATAATTTTATTATATTTCTTTAGACTATTTATATTTGATGTTTTATGATGTTTATCACTAAATTAAAATTATTACACTTATAAGATATAAGAGAGTGACATGTTGTAACTTTCTTTGGTTTTAATAATAATTTTATCATTTTCATGGTCAAAAGTCTACGAAATGAATCTATTAAAACCATTAGGTAATATGGGTCTAATTTTATTCATCCCATAGAATTTTGACAGGTGTTAGTGAAATTTTATAATCTTATTTTTACCCTTAATTACCTGATTTACCTTTAACTGTAGTAAATAAAAATTACCGTAGTTACTATTCATAATGTCAAAAAAATAAAAGTAACCTATTAACATAATTTGGACCCAATTAATTAGAATATGGAATTAATTTTTCAAAATCCATAATATAGAAGTTTAAGTAATTAATTTAAAATCAATCCTGTTGTTAAGAAAACGGGTTTTAAAAGTTAAAACATTGTCAAAGATTGAAATGTTTTCACCTATGAATTCAATGTGAAATTAATGTTAATGACATAAATTATATTAAATGGTAAAAATATATTCTATTTATAATTTAAAACTGTTAAATTTTATCATTTAACCATATAAATTATCATGATGAAAAAAGTTGTTTTTAAGAAACATTTAGCGTATTTTTACTATTCATCAAAATATGAAAGTTATCAAAAAAGTATCAAAAATTTATCCATTGTAAATTTTTATATCCTGGTTCAAAATAAGAAGTTTATTTTGTGAAATTGAACTTATAAACTTATCAAAAATTAGATTTAAAATGGGTGCACCATCAAAAGGCGGTAAAAGTGCATTTTTTTAAAAATAATTATTATATCTGATAATTTGATTTTGTTTTCATAACTCATTCTAGAAAATGTGTAAGATGAATTATAATTTAATAAAATTCAAGATTCAGTTAAAACTATTCATAGCATCTAGTTTATAATTTTAATATAGTATATCATTTTTTAGTGAAACTTAGAATTGCGTACAACGTAAGATATCGAGGAAGGTTGCTCTTGCGTGTAATGCATGACAGGTCAGTGTTGTGTGTAGTGAAAGATTCCTTTGGTGTTGCGTATAGAATAAGACATAAAAAAATATTTCTCATAAAATCTCAAGGTGTTACATTCTACCCCCCTTAAAATGAATTTCTCCCTCGAAATTCGTCACTTATTAACAAAAAGATGAGGATATCTCTCCCTCATCATATATTCAAGTCCCCATGCAGCTTCTTCTAACTGGTGGTTCCTCCATAAAACTTTAACCAAGCGAGTGGTCTTATTTCGTATAACTTTTTCGCTATGATCCAGAATCTTTAACGGCTATTCTTTATAAGAATGATCTTGCTCTAGCGGTACAACTTCTGAGCTTAGTACATGTGAAGGATCATGTATGTACTTTCTTAGGAGAGATATTTGGTGGAAGTGAAAATTGGTAAGCTAACTTCCCAACACGATCCAGTATTTTGAAAGGATCGATATACCTGGGGCTCAGCTTTCCCTTATTTCCAAATCTCATTACTCTCTATCAGGGAGATATTCATAAGAACACTTTATCACCCACAAAAAAACTCTAGGACTTTTCTTTGGTTGTCAGCATTACTTTTTTTTCAACTCTGAGCTGCTCTTAGGTATTGTCGAATAGATCTGACCTTTTCTGTCATCTCATCAACAAAATCAGTTCCTAATAGCTTTCCTTCCCCAACTTCATCCCATCAAGTTGGAGTTATGCATTTATTTCCATAGAGGGCCTCATAAGGAGCCATCTGAATACTGGAGTGAAAGTTATTATTATAATAAAATTCCACCAAAGATAGGTGTTATTCACAACCACCTTTGAAATCCATATAGAAAGCTCTCAAGATGTCTTCCTAAGTTTTAATTTTCCTCTTAGACTAACTGTCTCTCTTAGGATGATAGGCAGTGCTGAAACATAACTCTGTATCCAGAGCATGCTGAAGACTTCATTAGAACTTTGAGGTAAACCTCAGATCCCGATCAGATCAAATGGAAAGTGGTACTCCATGAAATCTTACCACCTCCTTTACATATATCCTGGAAAGATGATCACGAGAAAAATCTTCTCTAATAGCAATGATGTGTGCCGACTTTGTAAGATGATAAACTATAACCCAGATAGCATTATTGGATTTGGATGTTTTGGGAAGTCCAATGACAAAGTCCAGAGTGATGTTTTCATATTTCCATTCTGTTATAGGTAATGGTTGTAACATCCCCTTATACTTTGGTCTCTCACCTTTAACTAGCTGACAAACCAAGCATCGAGAGACATATTCGACGATATCTCTTTTCATGCCATCCCTCCAAAAGTACTCTTTTAGGTCCCTATACATCTTTGTACTTACAGGATAAATAGAGAATGAAGAACTATGAGCCTCATCTAGAAGATCCTTCTTTAATTCTTGTATGGGAGGAATACAGACACAGTTCCTACACCTTAATATCCCATCACAATCAAGGTTGAATTCAGGAACATTTCTCACCTTCTTTTGTAGCACAACATCCTCATTTTTCACCTCTTTAATCTTTACTTGTATAGATGGTTGAACATTCATTTGAGAAAGATATGATATCTCCCCTTTAATTAAAATTACAAGATCCATCCTTTGTAAATACATAAATATTGGATCTCTTGTGATCCTCATCAGGGATAATCTTGCATGGTCTTGTCAACTTAATGTGTCTTCTACCTTTTTTGCTTCCAAAGGTGGTAATGTATGGAGAATTCATAATCCTTAATCATCTCGAACCATCTTCTTTGGCTCAAATTCAACTCCTTTTGTGTGAAAATATACTTTAAACTTTTATGATCAGTATAAATATCAAACCTTTCACCATAAAGATAATGCCTCCAAATCATTAATGCAAAGATTACCGCGGCTAACTCCAAATCATGAGTTGGGTAATTTTGCTCAGGGATTTTCAACTGTCGTGAGGCATAATCTATCATCATATCATTTTTCATGAGAACACACCTCAGTCCTTGGATGCATCACTATAGATCACAAACCTTTCTCCACTACAAGGTAGTGTGAGTACAGGTGCACTGGCTAACCTTATTTTAAACTCTTCGATATTCTCTTTACATTCCTCTATCCAAACAAACGTAACTCCTTTCCAAGTCAATTTGGTGAGTGGGTTAGATAATCTTGAAAAATCTTTCACAAAACGTTGATAATACCCAGCTAAACCAAGAAAAAATTGGATTTCAGTTGCTGTTGTTGTTCTCAACCTTCTTTAAATAACCTCCATTTTTCCTGGATCCACAGATATCCCCTATTTTGAGATTATGTGACCCAAAAAATGAAACTTTTTGATGCCAGAATTCAAACTTGTAAAATTTGCCATAAATATTCTCCTTTCTCATTGTCTTCAATATATTTCTTGAATGATCTTCATCTTCTTCCTTGCTCTTTGAATATAAAAGAATATCTTTTATAAAGACTACCAAAAACTGGTCAAGATAGTCTCTAAAGACTCTACTCATTAGATCCATGAAGAAAGAAGGGTCATTAGTAAGACCAAAAGGCATCACTATAAATTCATAGTGTCCATACTTTGTACGGAAAGTCATCATTGGTATATACTCCTTTTTGACCCTTAATTGATGATACCCAGAATGGAGATCAGTCTTGGAAAAGTATTTATCTCCACTTAGTATGTAAAATAAGTCATCAATGTGTGGGAGATAATATTTTTTCTTGATAGTGATCTTGTTAAGTTCTCTTTAATCAATGAAGAGTCTCATTGATCCATCTTTCTTCTTAAAAAATAGAATAAGTGCTTTCCAATGTGATGCACTAGGGTGTATGAATCCCTTATCAAGATTTTATTGGAGTTGCATCTTTAATTCCTGCAACTCAATTGGGTCCATTCTATAAGGTGTCTTTGAAATGGGCATAGCACCCAGTATGAGTTCTATTGAAAACTCAACTTCACAATTTGGTGGAAAACCAAGAAATTACTCTGGAAAGGCATCATCAAACTCCCATACAATGGGAATATTCTTAATCATGAGTTTCTCTCCAACCATTTGAGATAAATAACCTTAATTTATTGGAATCAAGACCCACAAGATGGAAGAAATTTCCACTGGAAGGTTATATTCATCCTTGCATCGATAAATGATCATAAATTGATCAGGAATATGAAATGTGACTTCCCTTGTTTGGAAATTGATACGAGCTCCATATAAAGAAAGGAAATCCATGCCAAGAATCACATCAAATTCCACTATAGGAAGGATCACAAGATTTGCAGGAAGCATTTTCCCACAAACATCAATTAGAGAAGAATTGTAAACTTTTGATACGACTGTTGTTCCATTAGGAGTTGTCATAGCTAACTCAATATCTAATTGTTGAGGTAGTACAAAGATACCCTTATAAAATTCTTCAGAAATAAAAGAGTGGGTGGATCCAAAATCAAATAAAACATTTTCTACTTTACAGTGGATGGTAAGTGTACCTTTCACCACTTCGTTATTGTACTCCACATCACCGATAGAAATTGCATGTGACTTTCCTTTGTCTTTGGCCTTAAGAGTTTGTTGACATCGATCATCATCAACAACCCTTGGATTAGGGCATTGATTAGAATAATGCCCCATTTTCTTACACTTGTAACATTTAAGTTTAGGAGGTGCATTCTGTATATCCCTTTCTTTGTTCGGATCATTATACATCTTCTTCCCATTACATTGACATTCAATTACCTGATGAACTTCTTTTCCATATTTAAAACATTTACTTGTCCTTTTAAGGAAATTACCTCTATGTTTCTTTCCACACTTTGAGCATAAGGGAAAATCATCTTCTTTTCAGTTTGATCTTTTGATTTTCCTTTGAATTCAATTTTCCTATTCTTATCAATCCCATATGACTGATGGGTTACTTCAATCTCAATATCAACCTTGAGATCACATCAAAAAATTTCCTCATAAATATTGATGTCCCTTATGTATAATACCCTTTGAATACTTAGTTTTAAGCCACTAATGAATCTATTTATCTTACTATCAGGTTTGAAAATAATCCCAGAAGCATACCTTGCAAGTCTTGTAAAATTTGTTTCTTAGGTACCAACAGATTCATTATCCTTTTGATTTAGTTCAAGAAAATCCATCTCCATCTTTGTTCAAAGAATACAAGGGAAGTACTTATTGAAAAATAATTTCTTGAACTCGTCCCATCCCATAGACTCAATTTCGTCTCTTTTCCTCATATTCTTGATAAGATTCCACCATTGATCAGCTTCACCTTCCAAATGATATACTGCTAAGATGAATTTATCATGTTCAGAACATTATAGAACTGAAAATATCTTTTCAGTGGTATTGATCCATTATTAATACACTAATGGATCAGAAGACCTGCTTAATCAAGGTGGACACTGCCTCATGAAGGATTCAACAAAATGTTTCTCCTTCCATTGCTCGTTTGGAAGTCCTGCATGATTCATAGCTTGAGAAAGTTTTGAGAGCATGGCTACAAGATTTTTCATTCCAGCTCCCATAACATTTGGTTGCTATGGGGGACAATCATTGCATTTCGCATCACATTCATCATTAACACGGTTCCTTCAGGTTCAATCCATTGACTAAAACCAAGAAGCATAGTGTGAGCAACACTAATTACAATAGAAAGACCACATAATCAGTAATAAAATTTCATAGTTTAAGTCTTATCATAGGTTATTCATGGCCATTTCTAAAACAATATGATTGTGTTCTATTCTTAGATATATCCGTAGGGTTCTTACTAAGGCGTTCACATCCTAGTTTCCAAAGGTTAACTATACCTTTCTTCTGATACCAACTATAATGACCCATACTTTACATACATTGTTATTACATTAGAATTGAATCATACTTATTACAATATATAACAAAACCATGATAGGACCGTATAGGTATAGTGTATTTTGAAACTAGGAAACATAAACAACGGTGTCATAAATCATCTACATTGTCTCCCATTTGTTACATCATATCTAGAGTCCCTTTTGGAATATCCTACTTAATACCCTTCTTCCAGACCTGGGGAAAATAAAACATACAAAAGGGTGAGCTCAAATGCTTAGTAATGGTAAAAAAATAAAATATCAATCATATCATATTCATAAGAACATAACATTTTGATAATATTAACCTACAAAAGAGATCATACTATCATGACATGGGATAAATCATAGTAGTGGAATGTAATCCCAATAATAATAAATTAAAACATGAAACATTGTGTCATACACACATAATCATAGAAAATCATTTCATATTAGTCAAGACTCATTTACAAGACCATCATAGCGGAAAAAGTCCATTACAGAACCAAGTTCAGTCCTCGTTCCAATCCTGTATCACTAAACTAGATTAACATGCCTTTCTAGCCATGTCTATTTCATGAGATATAAATCTTTACCCAATACATTGGAGGGAGATATAGGTCCCACCTATCTCATAATGAAACAATTCTTATGTGTGCCACAAAATCATAAATCATACATCCTAGCCTAACCCATGTAATAAAATGGGATTCTTAAACATCATGTCATCATAACATAATCCATATTAGATAAAGGACTTCATAAAAATAATTCAATCATATCATAATCTAATCAATGTAATAATTGGGATAGAAACCTAACTCTACAACATCTTAGATGGAAAATAATTTTGATAAAACACTTGAACTCAGTTCTTGTGGAAAATATCCTTTCTTCTTCAAAATCATTTTATTCTCTCAAAATGAAATAAAATTTTAAAAGAAATGGATTTTTGTTGAAAATAATCATGAAATATTGCATAGTAAGCTTCATGGAAGTAAGGTGTTATGAAACCGCAAAAATTCATTCATGCTGTATAAGTTAAAAAAAACATTCTTCTCATATGTTTTCCAGAAAAGTCAAAAAGTACCTCATATGTTAAACCAAAGAAAGATTCATTACATACCATGTAGTGAAATTCAAAAATTTGCAAGAAGGACTTTAAAGATACATGAAAACATTTTTAGAAAACATGGACATGGATGATAAATATAACCCTAGTAAATACCAAAGTATAAACAATATCGGATAAAAATTTAGATTTTGAGACTTTCCCTTACCTTAGGTCTGATATGAATTGTATGTATCCGATCCTCCTATATAATTATTTAAATAATGTTACAGATCTATTAAATAATTATAATTATTTTTATGATAACATTTATGATCATATTTTCATCCGGTTGTCAGTAACATTTCATTGTTACTCGTTTGGGTATTAACTGCTTTATTTTCATACATATGTTTTGTTAGATAAGTTCATATTACTATTTTAGGTTATAGTTATATCCTTTACATAATGGTATTAGTATAATATATATCATATTTATTCATTCAATTCGTTTATATAATTATTGTTTAATGAAGATCATGATGAACGAATCTCATCGCACAGTGGAGACGGTAAGTTGTACGTACGCACGATCGACAATATCATTCCTAGAATTAGTATAATGTTATAATAATCATATATAGATATTATTTACACCATTATACCCATACAAGTAAGGCGGTGGTGGAAAACAAATTACACCATGGCGTGGAGATGGTATTCCGTACGTACGCACACGTGGTGATTTCATTTTCCGTAGGATGGATAGAATTAGGTGAAATAGGGTTGTTTCATATTTATAATAATATATCATTGTATGAGTGATACTTATGAAATTAATTTATAATGAGACAAATAAAGAAGAGGATGTATATGGAGAAATGTATTTTAAATAATCGGTAAAGGATATAACCTCTTCTTCGACGCACCTCTTCTAAACCTCCTCTTAGGGCACTAAAGTTGGTTTTTAAAGAAGACCAGGACCTATAGAATGTTTCTAGGGAAGTTTATAAGATAAATTATTATGGTTTTTCTTAGCTTTAAGGCTCTAAATGTTTTTAAGAGGAGAGGGAGGATGTGCCCTTTTATAAGGGAGGAGAGGGGCACCTTTGGAAACATAAAAAATATTAATTTATAATAAATTCAAACCCCACATAAAAACCTCCAAAAATGACTCAATTAGAATATGAGATGAGATAGTGTTGTAATATCATCAAAAAATAAAATTTAGACATGTTGGGAATTTATTTTAAACATTTTAACTTGATTTACCTTTTTTTAATCTATTTAATTTTATTTGTGATAAAAATATTCTAAGTTTTAAATTGTTATAAATAATTACTTATGTGTTGTGAATTATCAATAATTGGATAATTTAAGAAATTTTCGACCATATAAATTTCAATTTATAATTTTTAAATATTTTTGTGATTTTTAAACAATTTTAAAATATATCATTTTTATAAAATAACAATAGTGTCAATTTTGACAATATTTATTTATTTATATTTAAATAAAATCCAAACATAGAATATATTTGAAACAAAATATTCAATAGATTCCTAATATGTCATATTAATCTAGAATTTTTTTGGAGAACATTAATTAGTTCATATAATATTTATTTTAATATTTTTAAAACCAATTATTTGATATTTCAATCAATAAAATAACTTCTACATCACTATTGTGTCATCATTACTGATAAATATTTATTCCCTAAGAATTATAAATAAATTCTAATAATTTATATAATTTTAATATATTTTTTTAGAATATTTCTATTCGAAATTTTATGAAGTTTATCACTAAATTAAAATTATTCCACTTATAAGATACAAGAGAGTGACATGTTGTCACTTTCTTTGGTTTTAATAATAATTATGTCTTTTTCATCGTAAAAAGTCCATGAAATGAATCTATTTCAACCCTTTGGTGATATGGGACGACTTTTATTCATCCAATAATTTTTTTGTGGTGTTATGGTAATTTTATAATCTTATTTTTACCCTTAATTACCCGATTTACCTTTAACTATAGTAAATAAAAATTACCATAGTTACTATTGATAATGTCAAAAAAATAAAAGTAACCTATTAAAATAATTTGGACCCACTAAATAAAAATATGGAATCCATTTTTAAAAATTCAAAACACTGTAGTTACAGTAATTAATTTAAATTTAATCTCGTTGTTAAGAAAACGGGTTTTTAAAGTTAAAACATTGTCAAAGATTGCAATGTTTTTACCTATGAATTCAATATAAAATTAAAGGTAATGACATAGATTATATTTAAAGGTAAAAATTTATTCTATTTATACTTTATAACCATTAAATTTTATCATTTAACCATAAAATTTATCTTGATAAAAAAATGTTGTTTTTAACAAAAATTTAGCATATTTTTACTATTCATCAAATTATGAAAGTTATCAGAAAAGTATAAAAAATTTAACCAATGTAAATTTTTATATCCTAATTCAAAAGAAGAATTTTATTTTGTAAAATTTAACTTATAAAAATGTAAAAAATTAGATTTAAAATGGGTGTGCCATCAAAAGGCGGTAAAACTGCATTTTTTGAAAAATACTTCTTCTATCTGAAAAATTGATTTTTTTTCATACCTCATTCTAGAAAATTTGTAAGATGAATTATAATGTTATAAAATTCAAAATTCAGTTAATACTATTCATAACGGTTTGTTCATAATTTTATAATATTATATCATTTTTTAGTGAAACTCAGTATTGCGTACAACACAAGCTATCGAGGAAGGTTTCTCTTGCGTGTAATGCAAGCCATGACAATGTTGTGTGTAGTGAAATATTACTTTGGTGTTGTGTATAACATAAGACATAAAAATATATATATTTCTCATAAAATCTCAGGGTGTTACAAAAACACCTTATCTTATTAGAGTCGATCAAAGAGGCCATTTATTCGAGGGAATGAATACCGATTCTTTATTATGAGATGGTTAAAATGATGGTTATTCACACAGAGCCTGAGGGTATGGTCAACCTTCCTAGAAAAAAGGACCAGTGAACCCCAAGGAGAAGTTTTAGGGTTTATAAATCCTTTAGCCTCTAGATCCTTCAAATGCTTCTTGATTTTTAAAATCTCCTTAGGTGCCTACCTATATAGAGGAATTTTTATTGATGCTACTCTTGGTGATAACTCAATAATAAACTCTACCACTTTCACTAGAGGTAGAATAAAGGATTCATTAAGAAAGAAATATCTTAAATTACCCCCTATAAGAGGAAAAAATCGGGTCTTAACCCCTGGTCATCTAGGAAAAAACTGGTGATCTGAGATATCACACTACCTAGCTTATGCTGCTTGGGTCCTACTCATATCACACTAAAATCACATTCTCCCTTATACAAGTTTATAATTCCCTATGGTGATGTAAACATCACCCTCTAATCATGGTAGTGAATATAGGATCGAAAGGGAACTAACCAGTCCATCCTAATGATTAAGTCAATGTTTATCATATTGAGGGCATAAAGATTCCACACACAATGGTAACTACCTATCACAAGATGAAAATTATTACAATTGTTAATTCCCTCAAAAAAGTTACCTAATGGGGTGTTTAGCATCAAAATTCCATATAATTGCTCGATCTTGAGGTAAGTACTTTCAATGATTTACTCAAAAATAATTGAGTGTGGCGTGATTGTTTAAAATAAAATAGACAATAAAGTAGAGGCTAATATAATAATACATCATACAGTAGAAGGTTTGGTATTCAACTCCTCTGTTATAGGTTAGAATACATATATCTATCCTTTACGATGGGCTTAAGTCACTTCCTAACTACCTTGAGAAATCCCACTCCACTGGCACTGAGAATCATAAGTCTGACTACTCTACCTCGATATCCACCTCGGTCTGATCATCCAGTGGTATTCCAGCTACCTACTTGACATGTCCCTACTATACCCACTACTAATTGTGGAGTATGTGCAGATCCCCCTTGCTATGAACTAGAGGGAATGTATTAAAGAATCACTGGATATGACCCATCCTGCTATAGCTTATTCACACAACTAGATCTCATGAGTACTAATGTTTTGTGTGTCCCGGCTTCCCGCAATGATGATAGATAATGAAACTATCTTAATGGGGAGCCTTTCCACTACTACCTCCATGAGTAGTCTCAAAATGTCTCTTTCACCCAAAATAAGAACCTATGATAGATCTCAGTGATGAAGCATCCTAACCCAGACCTCAAGCTTCCCTAAAGTTTCTCTATATAATAAAGTCTTGGTTGAAAATTTTAGAAATGATCATTAACCTCAATACATTGACCAATGACCATATGGTATAAACCATCTCATCCGAAAGTCTTCTAGAGGTCATAAGAACATCTCATGCCATTGTAGGATAGAATCGATGTAGCTTAATGAAATGAGTAGAGTATTCCATAACTGACATACTCCCCTGATGTAGATTTATGAATTCCCTAGCTCTTCTAGCCCTCAAATTATATGGAAAAAAGTAGTCGTAAAAGATGGCCTGAAAATTTTCCCAGTCCATGTCATGATGCCAATCTTCCTAGGTGATTACATCCCACCACCACTTTGGCAGATCCACGTAGCTTATATGCTGAAATATTGACCCTATTCTCTAGAGGAATCTCCAGATGATCTAATATTTTTAATATTACTTCTTTCTAAGACTTCACAACATGAGGTCCACCATCTCCTAAAAGGTGGGAGGATGTTGCTATTGAAATTCCAAAGTCAACTCTTCCATACTCAAGAAAGGTCGAACAAAACCTTTCATATTCTGAATAATACATAGAAAATCCTCTCAAAACTGAGCATGAATGCCCATATTAGGTACAAGATGAAGTGATAAAAGTGGCAATACATGTGGAATCACTAGAGGATCTGGTCATGCCACCTCAGAAGCATGTTCCTCACTGCCTTAAGGGTGTACAATATGATTACTTTGTGGAAATATCATAATATAATTCTTAATGAACTCCTTAGAATAAATTTAATAAATTGCGAGTATTACATTTAATAAACTATTACAAGAGTAAATACTTCCTATAAAAATAACCACACCTCCCTACCTGCCTTAAAATCTATGTCTAGATGGTAAAAGAGACCAAATATGTCCATAAGAATGCAATAGATACCCCCACTAACCACTACTAAGGATGTTTTTGGGTGTAAATATCTATTTCACATGTATTAGATAAAAAATTTCACTTTAGAAGTCATATTTTTTTAATTTGTGATTTTTAATTTTTAGAATTAATTAAAGTTGTTTAATTTGAAGTTATACTACTTTCGATTCATAAGGAACCATACTCTTTATGAACAAAAATATAATATCCATTCAAATAACCCTGTAACATGTTCTAGCCCCTGCAGCGAATGGTCCATGGATCAATATTCCATTATTGACAACTTAAGGTGTATGATTTAACCTATTCCTGGAAACACTTTTAGGCTTAGGAAAGCACATTACCTATCAATTATGTTTTCCAACCCCTGTAATAAGTGTTAGTACAATTCAATAAATATTCAAGGTGCTATCAATATGAAACAAGAAAATTCATGCTGAAAATAGACGTGACATGGAAATATGCATGGAATATTAGTCCTAGTGTGCCAAATAATGATGCATGTAACAATGATCCTTGACTTTGTACCATCAGGACAAGGATGAAAAAAATCCCTAATTAGAACAAAAATAACAAACACAACACATCATGTGAGTCACCCAATAGTGAAACAATATAAACAGTAATAGGAAAAAGTAGAACAAAAATTATAATTCAATAAAAACGGTCTTTACCATAAACATTGGTTAGTAATGCCCATTCATGGATTATAACCATGTTATAAAAATCCCCAAACCAAAATATATAGTCTCTAAATATTAAAGAAATAAAGGAAACTTCTCTAATAATACTTTTTAGCATCCTAACCTTGGATGAACTTAAACCGTGTCTCAATATGATGGGTTGCATGGCCTCAAGCATGCCTCCCTATATGCTAGAGGCTATCGAATAGTAGCAAGGGTGTAAAGGTGGTGTAGTGGGGAGACGATAAACTCATATCAAAGTAGCATAGTGGATACATTTAGATACAATTAACAACATAATCATAATATAAATAGACATAATAAACAAATAAGAAGCAGAAGAATAAATAATAACTAAAAAACTAGTAATATAATCAAAAGCCTCTAAGGCATTGTTTGATACATGGATGCATAACATGATGTAATAAAAAATGGGAAATGGAAGAGAAAAGAATGCTACATAATAATAAATAATGAAAAAAGGCCAAAATTTGTTGTGTAAGAATCTTGAGCTAAATTATAGTCCGCATCTCCTAAGATTCATCTATAATCAAAATCATATCAACATCCTATTGAATGGAGCTTTCCCTTATCTATACCTATAGAAAGATAATCTTCTCATGTACCAAAGGTACCCTGAGTATGGTCTAAGGGAAAAATATTAGTATGAATCCTCCAATGGTGTCTATGTGTAATCCAAGTAGTGGTCATAACTAATAGTGGGTAGCTATAAGCAGAATAGGAAAGCAATGCAGAAATAAATATGCAGGCTGATGAAGTTCCAAAAAGACACCTAATTGCTCTACCTATGTTGTCTCATGGATGGGAACTACCCAATAAGTCATTATACATATATAGTATATTTATATATATTTCATCCACCTATATGAACCAAGTACGTGTGGATGTAAATGGACATGTACCTGGAGTACTAGTATTGGCTAGACCATGGCATAACTAAAACATCCATGATCAGTCTAATGAGCCTACAAGCTCAAGTATAGGGTAAATGAACTAAATTCTAAGAAGTGCATGAGACATCATTCCTGACACTCGGGATGGTGAGTTTGACATCATTTCTTCACTCACATCATGGTACATGGTGCTTAAATCCCAATGCCCATATAATATCACTGAGGTGAGATGCCATACTAAATACTCAGTGTAAGTGGTCATGATTATCCATCATGCTAAACACCCATTACCATCATATCATATCATCTATAAAGGTGTATTCATCATTATAATATTCAACATGAGGAAGTAGTTCCAATGTAACATGTTATAAATCCTTTTTATATAGATAAGTCATATTCACGTTCATAACATCACACATGAGGCAAAACCACTAATATATTCCTTTGATCATGTTCAATTCCATTCAAAAAATTACAATTCATAACTAGCATAATTAAAGGCATGGCCTTACCATACTTCATATCCCGTTTCATTTAATTAAACCAGATCATTTTAAGATGGTAAACCACAATGCACTAGACACTCCATTTGATTAAACTATTTAATTAATGAAGACATGGAAACCAATTCATAAGGATCATGGGGTCACTTAGGAGGTGACATTGTTAATAAGGCAATTTTCTACTTGGGAAATTCTAACCATAAGAGGACCAAACACCTAAGAGTTACTTTTGGTTCCATTTAACACTAATGTCTCTAGGGAAATTACATTTAAAATATAATATAGAAGTACAATGGAGTTTTGGCATTTAAGACAATTATCCATAATGGCCAATTTCACATGGATCACCCAAGGGGTGACTATATGTGGAGCATAAAACCTATGAACTACCAAAAAAGTCTCAATAGGTGCATATTAAGATACAATGGTCAATTATATGTGAAGAAATCAATTAAATCGAGATACTCGACAAAAGATAGGATGTGTAACAATGGAATAGCTATGAGACAACTAAACTCAAAGGGAAAATGACGCGACCACCTCCCTCAAGGTCATAGATGACTCCTCGCTCGATATCAGTCTCATATTTGAATCAGGATGGAAGATATCTGAGAAATGGTCCAACACTCTGAAAATAGGTAAAATGAGCCTACACCTAAAAAGAATGATGGATTCAAAGAAAACTGAAATTGGATGGGAGAGACTAGGGGCTTACCGAGATGGATCCAATGCTTCTAATGGATCGAGTATCTGACATCAGATGAAGAATTTGCATCAAAGTCTTGCTTGAGGGATTTTGTAGCTCAAAGCGAGAGGAAAAAATATTGTCTACAAGAGGGATAAGAAGAAAAATGAAATAAGGATTTAACTTAAATAAGGGGAAACAATTGTCATTTAACCCCAAAATATCAAGGTGTGCGGTTTTTCCAAACCGATAGAAAACTAGGATTAGTTAATTGCTACGTTGGGGCACACTGCATTGTTAAGAAAACCGTTTGACTAACCATGTGAAAACTGTCCAAAAAAGGCTCTATCCCATATCTGCATCCAGCTGCATGGCCATGCATCCTGGGTCACACGGTTTTATACAAACATTGTGTCTCATTCCCTTCTTTCGATTTCATGGATCTAGGCTCGGAACAATTCCCAGACACACCCTTGACCTCCTTTTCTTTATTAGGATTCAATATTTGGGCCAATTAAGAAATTGAAATTTAAAGACTAATTATCTATACATTTGTTGAAGAGATGGGTCATTTCAACCTTCCCTACTTAAAACAACTCATCTCTGAGTTGGCCTTCTAAGGGTAAATAGGTATTATCATCAAAGAGTTTTAACGATTGAGAATGTATATAAGCTTCATGCTCCCATGTCTCATCCTTAACTTAGTTGTGCTGCCATAACACCCATACTAGAGGAACATACCTTCTTCAGAGTGTCTTCAAGATCAGATCCACTATAAACATTGGATACTCCTCGAAGGAAGAATACACATCTAATTTGACCACATCAAGTTGAAAAAATGTGTCAAGTTTGGATAGTATCGTCAATGTTTAGACACATGAAAGAAATCAAACATTGACCGATATCTCGGAGAAAGTGATAAATATTAAGCCACTGGTCTAATTTGTCTAACAACATAGAAGGTTCCAACAAACCTCGGTGAGATATTACCCTTATTCTGAATACATATATGGCCAAAACTAGGTGAGACTCAGAAGAAACCACAGTGTACGACCTTGAACTCAAGAGGTCATTGGAGTCTTTTGGCTTAAGATGGTTGTCTAGACTGATCTACCAATATGAAATTTTTTATCAATTGAAATACTCTGTAGTATTCGACATAAGACATAGTCTAAGCATAGATTCTTACCCTACCTCTACCCAGCATATAGATTGGAGGAAATTCCTACAATCTAAGGATTCATATGGATCCATCTCGATGGTAACCTGAATATTTTTATTATAAGAGAACTCCACAAGAGGAATACGATTCTACTAAGAACCTCCAAATTCCAGGACACACACACTGAGCATTTACTCAATCAACTAAATTATACACTCCATCTGTCCATCTGTCTGTAGGTGATAGGATGTGTTTAGAAGTAACTATGCACCCAAGGCCTTTTCCAACCCCTACTAGGACTGTGATGTGAAATGAAAATCTCTATAAAAAATTATAGAATGAGGAGCTCCATAAAGATGTACAACCTCTCTGACATATATCTTTACTAGATTTTATATCAAGAAGGTCTCTCACATAGGTTGGAAGTGTGTGGCCTTTGTCAAATGATCAATAAAAACCCACACAATATCATTATAGCGAGGTGATCTGTGTAGAAAAGTTATAAAATCCATTGAAACATCATCCCATTTCCACTCAGGAATGGAATATAGTTTTAGAATCTCTTCCTGATGATTATGTTCTGCCTTCACCTACTAATAGGTGGAACACCAAGTGATAAAGATGGAAATACCACATTTCATACTAGGCCACCAGGCTCTATCAGAATCAGTATTGACGCTGAAGTCAAATGTCCCTTAAACTCCTAAAAGTCTACTTCACAAGCTTTTGACCATACAAATTTCACACCATTCATTATCAATCCTATGAGAAGCACTGCAAGGTGTGAAGAATCATAGATGAAACATCTATAATATCTATCTATCCCTAAGAAACTCTTAGTGCCAAAAATGTTCTTCGGCTTCTCCTAGGAAACTACAGCTCTCACATTCTCTAGGTCTATTGAAACTATTAACTTTGAGATAATGTGACCCAGGAAGTGGACTTTTTTAATCTGGAAGTGGAACTTACTAACCTTATCATAGACCTGGTTCTCTCTCAGTGTATTCATCATGATATCATTATAGGTTGCATGGTTTTGTTTGGATCCTGAATACACCAATATATCCTTAATAAAGAAAACCACAAATGAATCCATATATAGGTGTAATGCCCAATTCATAAGATCCATGAAGACAAAAGGTTTCTTCGTTAGCCTAAATGGCATAACCAATTACTAATATAAACCTTACCTAATCCTAAAAAACCAATGCTAGGTTGGGGTATTTTTGAGCTCAAAGGGAGAGGAACACCAAGGATAGCTACTGGAGGGAGAAAAAAAATAGAAATAAGTTTATAACATAAGAGAGGGGGAAATGTTCATTTCCCCCACAAAATATCAAGGTACATGGTGTGGCCACATTGTTTGTCCAAACTGTGCATAAAAAATGCTCAACTCACTACTACTTTGGGTCAAACCACACGGTTAAGTGCACAGTTTGACTAATCATGCAGAAAACATGAAAAAATGATTTTTTTACATATCTGCAACCAGTCACACGACAATGTTCCCTAGGTTGTGCGATTGCATACAAACTATGTGGCCAAGTTTCTTTTTCCCATTTCGAGACTCCAGGATCTGAACAAGCCTCAGATGCATCTGTGACCTCATTAGTTTGATTAAGATACAATATTTGGGAAAATTAAGGAATTAAAATTGAACAACTAAAAACGTATACATTCATTGAAAAGAGAGTTCATTACAAAAAAACCATGTATTTTTCATATTGACACCAACCATTAGGGGAATCACAAAAAACAACCCGATCTCCCCAAACCTCCACCACAGAATCCCCCAATTGGGACTCAACCACCAACTGGACAAAATATGAATACACTGTCATTTGAAAAACACAACCACTTCCACCAACCTATCCAATAACAAGATGAATCTCTAAGATATCTCCCTTTACTCTCCTATAATATCTTGATTCAAGTAAGGAATCACTACATGACTTCCTTCTCATCACATCAACCATAGAATTACCCTTTCCTAGTGTATATGAAATCTCAAAGTCATAATACTATAATAATTTCATCCACCATCACTATCAAAAGTTCAATTCACACTGGGAGAAGACATACCTAAGATTATTATGATCAATGAAAACCCCAAAATTCTCATTAGTGAGGTAATTTGACCACAAATTCAAGGAAAACACAAATACTCCCAACTTGAGATCATGGGTGCCATAGTTATACACACAGGGATATAACTTATGGGACCCATAAGAAATAACTGATATCTACTACATCAAAACACATCCCTAACCAAGACGTGAAGTGTTATAGAAAAAATTGAACTATAATTCATCTTCTAGAAAACAAAAGAATATAGAGATAA
Organism: Viscum album; assembly: GCA_963277665.1. NCBI lineage: Eukaryota > Viridiplantae > Streptophyta > Magnoliopsida > Santalales > Viscaceae > Viscum > Viscum album. The sequence continues at coordinate 1,259,027,418 of OY728132.1, read as the reverse complement.
CCTAATTCTCCTTCAGGTACTAAATTTTTTCCTAAAATTGGTTAGTCCATAAGAACACCAAATCCTTTCTAGTCAATGCTTTCATAGGAGTCGTAACCTAGGATAATTTGATGATGAAAATCCTACAAAATCATACTAGAATAAGGAATCTACACAATTTTGAATCTAATTTGGGGGATTCCAAAGAAACAACAGTCTTTGTATTTAAAGGATATATAGATACTTCCTATTGGGGAACAAAATTCCCAAAGAAAAAAAATTCATGATCCTAGAACTCGCACTTTGATAACTTCCCAAATAAATTTTGAGGATGAAGTACTTCTAAAATAGCTTGTAGATACTCTATGTTATCCTCCCCAGACATAGAGTATATAAGGATGTCATCAAATAAAACCACCATGAATCAATCTAGAAACTCTTTGAACACTACATTCATAAAACCCAAGAACATGACTAGAGAATTCATTACACTGAACAATATCACAATAAAATCATAATTCCCATAATGACATTGGAAACAAGTTTTCAAAACATCATCATATTTAAACCACACCTGATGATATCTTGACCGCAGATCGATCTTTGAGAACCAACTAGCTCCCTTCAGCTGATCAAATAAATCATCAATCCAAGGAATATGATAGTGGTTCTTCATTACCACTTGATTAAAACAATGAAAATAAATACAAACTACCAAACTATCATTGAACATATTCACAAGAAAAAATAGTCAGCCCTAAGATGTCACACTTGGTTGAACAAAAATCCACGACAATAGATCATCAAACTATACTCACTCTCTTAAAACTGAAAAGGCTTAATTCGATATGGAGACATCAAGAAAAATTAGATTCATAGTTATAACTCAATCCTAAATATGAACACCCATAAAGGGGTAATGCTATAAAATCATCATGAAAATCATCAAGGTAATCCGCCAAAACCCTAGGAAACACTGTCAACTAGACTTCCAATGAACTAAGAATCATCTTGGACATCAAGGAATACATGGATGGAATACACCTCAAACCCATCATAGGGTATTGTTCTCTAACAAAGACAACAATATATCTATTATAATCATAGAACATAATCTATCTCATTAATAAATCCATGATATACTACATAAAATACAACCATTATATGATAAGGATAATGTCACATGGCTATAGCTGTAATCATAGAAATTCTCTCCAAGAGAAATGATTCCCAAAAACAATCTCACATTCCTTAAATACTTCATACAAATAAGCTCAAACTCTAACTAGTATAGTCATTTCCAAGGTAACTGGAAGTCTCTCAACCTAAATTCCAAAATAATAGACCAAGGAAGGTGATATTAAGGAGTTTGTAGCTCCTAAATCAAACAAGGAATATACCCAAGTGAAAAATAAGAAAATGGTAACTCAAATGACATATGGCTATCCCAGTGTTGGAAATTACAAAGCATAAAGTTTACCAATACCTTCTACACAGCCTCTCTAACCATTATAATGACCACCACCATGGTTTTCACTCTTCTATCTGAGGATGAGGAACATATCAAGGTTGTCCAATACCTACCCTATTTCCTATCTGCTAATCCCAAGCCAGATTATCCTATTGCTACTACCTTGGATGAAACATCCTCAATGGAGGACCCTAAAGTGGAACACTTTGTGCACAATTATTTCCCAAAAAGTTCAATAACTCTTACCACTAATGACCATAAACTCTACAATAAAAAAATCTGACCCCTTGAAAAAGTTCTAAGAGTCTTAACCCTTAGAGAAATAATATTATAAGGGGATATGACATTCCCTTGACTATTAGATAGATCTTTTCTCTAGGAAACTAGAAACCTTGAAACATATCTATTCTTTACGAGGAATCCAAAAGAATCCCCTCTCATGTTGATCTGTTTCTAGATAGCATCCTCTCAAATACCACCTCTCTCATTAGCACCTCATGATATGTATGTAGTGTAAATGGGGCGACCTATCACTAGATATCTAGATGCAAAGCCTTCTCAAAATGCCTTGTCCTAGACTCCTCATTGAGAAATAGTTAATAAGCTTATCAAATAATATTCCCAAAATAGATCATTAAATACAGCATGCTAGAACTCCCTAAATGATGAGAAAGTATCTTCTTGTGACTAGCCTCCTTCCTGGTCAAATAAAGAAGTATTCCTCAAAACCAGTCCCAAAAATTCTCCCATAATACTTCTGACTCCTCATAATCCCCATGGAAAAATATCCATCATTTCCTCACTACTCCATATGGTATCAACATAGTAAACAAAGCATAGTGCTCTTTATGATCATGAATTGAACTGAAGTCTATCTCAACCTCCTACCACCAGATTCTATTATATAGTCCAAAATGGTACCCTCATACTTATGAAACTTTGGAATTGAAACTCTCGTTGTATCCTCTAAGTTTCACCGTCATCTAACTCGAGTCTACAATTATCTTCTCAAAAATCCTGCAGAACATTGTTGATGAAAACTAGATGATGATTTCAACTAGGTCCATATATAAAAAATAATTTTTAAGAGAATCCTAATACTAAAATATGGAATATTTAACATAAAATAATTATTTATTTCATCTATTTAAGTTTTAACATATCCTAATGTACACTAATTTTAAACATAGCTGAAAAGAATAATGATTCAAGATCATTTCCTTGTTCTCTACCCCATAACCAGTATCAATTCACTTAAAATACTCGTTAAACATAAAAGGTATGTGCATAAGTTAAAATGGGGCCTAAATATTTGTGTATTAGTAGGTATTTATTATTTATGTCACTTACAAAACTTATTTGACACCATTTTGCTACCAATCTATATAGTATCACTTGTGCTTACCTCCAAACTCCATCTTATCCATCAACCTGAACCTTTGATACTACTCTGTCACAATTCCCTCCCACCAAAGGTACCCCTTCTAGGCCATAAATGGGAGAAGGGAGATGGTGACCACCCAAATCCTACCTCTAATAGGCCACAGGTTGGAGACAAGCACTAATGGTGTAACATCCATACAAATTGGAGGCATTACCCTCTAAAATAAAATGCGGAAGAAAGAGATAAGACAAGTAAAACAATAAAATCCTGCTCAAATAAAGATGAAATTGACCCCTAGTACATACAAGTAATTTCATTCAAGAATAAAACAACTAGAAAGTAAAACTACATGTACTAAACGATTAACTCAATAGAAACCACGAATCCCAAAAATCTCTTGAAAAAATGATGGGCTTGTAATATCCACCTCGATTTACAACCTTATACTTCTAGCCTTAAAATAGTTTATCTATATTTAGGTTGAGTATAACAGGTATAATCTATACGATCCTCCCCAGATCCTATCATGCATAAGATAATGACATCATACTAGATCTCAGTGAATATTAAGTGAAAATAAATCATCACCAAAGAGGTATTCAAAGTTTTCAGTCTCACCATGGATATCCCTCACCAAGTATCACATGAAAAGAGATCATTTATTATATTAATAAAACAATGGTAGCCTACTATTGATTCCACATTGGTTTTACTCTCTACCTAAAATGTTGTATGTCCTTAGCCATCTCTCTTCAAAAGAATCTATCTCGACGACATCTCGGTTAAGTATCATAAAATTAACCTTATGCATCACACCATATAATAATCCCCTATCATATCTCCATATAGAAATCGAGTTGTTTCTAAGATCAACCACATATTATATATAGTGACTTATACATCGGGTATATACCTCAAGCCATCATAGCACATACACTGGGTAATGTGCCATGATACATCACATCCCATACATGTCATGCCTCTAATAATCATTAGGATACTATATATAGAGATACATTTGTGTTAAATAACCACAATATATTACTTATATCTACACACATTTATAGGGAAAATTAATCACCATGTATACCAGCACACAATACTACTCGAAGAAGAGATTGGCGATATAGAGAGTAGTCATTAATCCATCCCTCACCAACTTAGATGTTGGGGAAAAATCATCTCATAGTCCACTAGATTTTAGTTTCCCTACTAACATGGTTGGAATAACATATTAAATCAGAAAACATTTAGGATATAATATTGTTCACAACCACACTATGGGAATTAACCTACTATCTGGTTAATTTGCAACAATTGTCTCTCATACAACAGAATTCCACTACTAAGAGCGAGATATACTATAATAACACAATCATTTAGGAATACATTCATTAAATTACTTGTTTCTTTTTTAAAATTACAGTTCTCATTAATTAATTCATTAACCATTAATAAAAATTATTTTTTTTCACGTTCCATTAACCATCATAGTGAGTGGATGACCTCTAGGAATAATAAAAACGAGACAATAGTTCTCAAGAATTTCAATATTTTAATTCCAAAAAGAACCAACCCCACATGTTAAGGAATTAATTATATTTTTTTTTTCATTCTATAATTCTATGTACTCTATGAAATATCCTAATTATTTAGCAAAGAGATTCATAACCGAGCACATCTAACTACCTCAAACTATGGGGAAAAGAATGTAAAAAAATAAGAAACCCATACATATAACCATTAAATATATTTATTAAGGAATCATCCCACCTTAAAGCAAAACCACAAGTAATCCTATCTTTATCTTTTTCTGCCAAATTTCATTCCATCCCCAACACCCTCATGCATATCACCATGCATATATCCATCAAAAGCATCAACTGCTACCAAAAACTCTGGAGCTCCCCATCTGTATCTCATTGTATACCCTAGGATCACATCACATCACATAGAAAGGCTCACATCTAGAACAACATATAAGTAATCAAACAACTATAAATGACAATGGATAAATTATTCCCAAAAACATGGAATTTATCCTTTACATGAAAATGGACTCTCACAGCCCCAGACACAAGGCATTCAGCCTTCGCATGTAAATAGTCTCACTTATACCCAAACATTTATCCTTATCAAACAACCAATTTTATTGAATATTGAATTAACTAATTCATTATTACATGTTATAATTATGGCTATCCTACGACATCAGCTATGAAAGTCTATAATTTTTAAAAAAATGCTCTCAATCATTAATTCCAATTTCTATAAATTGTGAGAATAATGATTCTCATTTAACATGATTTTTTATTATACACAACAATAATTACTATATTCATGTTCTTAATACAATTACATTAACATATGGCATAACAGAACAATTAACCATACACTTAACATCAATTTTATTACCATAAAATTACAAGAATCTATGGATTCATTAGACATTCCTGTTTATGTTCATTATCCAGCCAATAAAAACTATTAGAATTGTGTAATTTAAATAATTTCATTAAGTTAATATTATAACACAAGAATAAAAACAAGATAAAAAATATTGTCATAGATAGCATACTATCTGGAGAAACAAGATGCAAACCATTATCATGGGGGAAGAACAAATGAGATTGATAACCATAAACAACTGTTTTTTATTAATCTGGTTTTTACTTTATCAGGGTTAAATACACTACCCAATAAAAATCTAAATAATGGTTAATATATTATTTTACATTAATAAAATTATATTCGATGAATCCCCTACCTCAAGGTGTTTATATTATTCACAAGAAAATAGAACCACAGTACTGTTCTCCAGTGACCTCTCTAACAAAAAAAATATCTCTCCAAGAGTGACACATCAGAAACTCACCAATAAATATCAAAATAAACTCCATTATAAAGATGGAGATCAAATTCCATATCATGGAAAGAAATAATGAGAGGAATTATTATTGAATGAAGAATAAACTACTAGAAAATATGAAGAACTCACCTCAGATCACCATGCATAGAACATAAGAATTAAGGGATCAAATTTTATTAAAATGAGAATAAATGGATTTATAAATTATCTCTTGGTTGCATAGGGGTTGAGAGAAAATCTTGGGAGAAAAGTAAGTTCAAAGGGGGATTAGGTATTTATAGGGAAACTTAAAAACTAAAGAACACGACACAGCCTCCCAAAACACAATGTAGAACTAGATGACTTGGGGATGAAAAAGGTGTAGTGTAAGGGACTTTGCCACAACCTGACCGATCAAACCCACATTCAAGAAATATGACACCTTCCAAGATGATGGTCTTGTAAAATTGTTATATGGACTATAGCGTAGCTAATACCACTACACTGCAAAACTCTATTACTAAAAGGAAGGTTATGTCACAACCTAAACCCTATGGTGAAACTTTCCTAATTTTGGAAGAACCACCCTTGAATCCCTATAATGTAACTAGCCTCTCCATGGAATAGAAACCTATCTAGGATATCCCACATCCTACCTCCATGATGCATCCATGTCCAAAATGGCAGTTTATTTGAAAACCCCATTCTTGAGTGCCTACATCTCAGCCAACTGTACTACATTATAGTAGGAACCCTTTTGAAATAACCTACAGATCCAAAACATTGAATTTACTCAACTCCCCATTTTGCTTCCAAAACACCTTGGATCATTCTTTGGACACCCCCAACACACAAAACTACAAAGGAAAGGGCTACTAGGGTTTGATCCCTTATAGTGGGGGTTGGATACCTGTCACATTATGCTTTCTCATATAGGGATCATTGATTTTATATGATTTTAAGACATTAAAAGAAAGGGGTTATATATACCTTATTCATGGGATGAATTTAGATACGTATAAATATTGTGAATTTTAATTTGGGTTAGTGAAACATTCTTTGAGTTGTGTAAAGAGTCATGCATCAATATAGTTTAAACATATTTATTTGGTATAAAGGAATATATATTTAAAAACAAAATCATTAGAAGTATGAATAAAAATAATAGGAATACATGAGATAAGTGGTGGTTTTGGGGGGATCATCATATGATCAATTGTTTTGGAAGTAAGTCCATATTGTTCTTGATTTATTCTTAATAGGGTAAACATGAAATATAAACAATGACCATAAATGTGCATAACTAGATGACATTAATCTATATCTTTAATCTTTAATGGAGTATTTTTTATAAATATCACAAGAGATGTGGAAAAAGCTTTACGCTTGACTTTGAGGGGATTACACTAACCAAAGGATCCCATAATGTTTCTTGAGGATCTGTAAATTCATAAGGGGTGATAGCTGCATCACCTAGTGATAAACTATGTTTTGAGATGAAGAAAGAAATTGGAGGCTTGCATATAATATGTCTCCCTTAGTATAACAATACTTAATGAATTTCATTTAATGAAACACATCATCCATATTCAATGTATCAGTATATGTTTATTCTCATTATACTTATTCATTGAATTCATTCAATGAATGCAACCCACTTAATCCATTCATAATGGATTCCATTTAATCCATTAAAAATGGATTATAAATAGTGAAACTACATGGGCAGATACATGAACCTATACTTAATTCATTAACATACATATTTTAGTTAACATCCAACAATATCCCACTTTAACTAAAATCCCGTAAGGACATTATCTAAAACACTATAAGTCTTTATGAATCCATTCAAAACCCATTTTGTATATGGTTTATAATAATCTATTAATTTAGGAATAAAATTTTTATAAAAAAACATAATCCTTATCCAGAGTCCTATTTGTGTGACCCAGTGGTCCGAAATAGCTTTGAAAAAAATATATGAAATCCATATTTCATAGATGTAAGAAAATAGAAGGCACTATAAAATAATTAGTGCTACTCATGATACTAAGGAGTCTGTGTGATATCTATCAAACTTAATAATATCTCTATACGAATATCTACACCATAATAAATATCATATACATCATATTTAAACTTATATAGTCTATTTAACCATGACATCCAGTGAACACTAGGCATAGAAAAATGTCAATATAGTATGGCTTGTCTAATTTTTTCATGATTATCTAAAAAAGACCAACCAAGCTATTGAATACATCACATGTCATTCATCAAAAAATGATTATATAACATTACCATAATCCAAATAGGTAATCAAATCATATATTTTTTAACTATGTATATCAATTCATTTCATCAGTCAAATTAAATCAAGGTTCAGATGTCTTAACTCATCATACAAGTTGAAAAATATCATCTTAGTTTCACTCCAACCAATGACATGATCAACAATGTAAAAAACTACCCTCATGTTATCTAATTCAATATGTATACTTGTGTAAGTTAGGTATCAAAGTATGAATTTTATCATGCTAGGTATCTCAGTAACTATGGTATGGGGCATTAATAATAAGTACACACCACTAAGTATATCAATAATTGTATGAAATTACATGAAATATACTATTTAAATTCATTCCAATTAATAATTCTATACATATTACATTATGAATATATTCTTTATATCTCATATAAAACTTTTTATAGTGAGTATATGATTTTATTCTTGCTAATATTTTCTTATCACCAAAACCCATAATACTCCATGAAGATCATTGACTATGTATATTATCATTTAACCATTAATGTTGAATTAAATTACAGCACACATTAATGAATTAAATATGCATATTTACTTTTTTTATAAAAATATGATACATTTTATATTATTAGACTCTTTTAATAATATATTATAAAACCATAAATAAGAACTTGTTTATTATATCACATTTAATAAACTACTGGTTTTATCCTTATGTTTTATTCATTTTTTTGGTTCTGTTAAATCATTACATATATATTTAATTCCTATCAAATTTATATGTGACTATATAATAAAACACTCCCACTAAAACTCTTAGTATGAAACATATATTAAGTAAGATAATTTGAATAATTGTGATACATAGGAATCATATTCTTAATATTCAGCTCTTTAAAAAAAATTAAAACTCTTTAACTTTACAACATCAAATGTTATGATGTTATCTTTTTTTCTACATAGAAATATTTATAATGTTAAGATAATAATCATATATAGACCCTATAACATCATACTTTCCCCTTGAGTTTGATGTAACCATTTACATTTTTATTATTAAGCCTAGCCTAAACTCTTTTTGGATAAAGTGACATTCACTTTATTATGATAAACACATGTAACCATTTACACATCTCTTTACCATTATAACCTAAACAAATTTAGGATTTCAAGTGAATTTCACATTGTAAATAGGATGAAAATAGTGATTTTCATTTTATAACTGTAACTAAATGTAGCTATTTACATTTTACATTACTGTTGCATATACTAACTCTTTAGGATATAATGTGAAGAATTTCATATTCTAAGATACAAAAAATATTTTATTTGTTCAATTTTAACTTATGTAAGTTCAAAAATACTCCCAAAAGTCTCTTATACACTAAATTCCTTCTTAGATATGTATGGATCTAAAAAGAAACATTCATTTTTTGGGTGTTAAATGATCTAGGATCTTTGAAATCGGGGTCATAATAACAAGTTGAGAAACTATATCTAGTTTGTAAAATTCTGGACCATGTTTTTAATTATTGATATGGAATTTTTGTCTAGTTTTTAATACTTTTTGTACCTATTTTTGGATATCTTTATTTATCATGTTTAATTTGACATTAGTAACATGAGTTGTTGGTCTAGTGTCTCAAAGACTCTTCTTTACTGAAGTTCAATATGAATGGTTCATGTTCCAACAACAATATGAGAAGTGGGGGTACTTTTAGTGATGGATGTGGTCTGGTACTCTTGTATTTTGGGACTACTATGGTAAAAAAATCCATTTGTAAGTGGATACATAGTCCCTTCATGATGTCGTCTCCAATTGTGTGGCTAAAGATCTTTCTTTCACTAGTGAAGAAGTCGAATCAGTGATTCTTATTGATTATATGTGAAATATAGCTAAATATCATTATTCTATCACCTATATTATTAAAGATGGTAAAAGGTTATATAATCATAGTTCTATGTTTTTTAATACCCATCACAAGGTAAATATGATGGTGGGTATATTGGATTCTAAATGTGATGATCATTGGACTCTTGTGATTTTCTATTCCTTGGGATCCTTTCCAACTCATTATAAAGAAATCATAAGTTATGATTCCCTTGGGCTCCATCACTTTAGACCTCAATATACTTTTCTAGTTGTTTCTTTTCTTATTATCAATAAAAATTTTAAATTTAAATTAGTTGAAAAATAACAGTTATTTCTTTTTAATAGTAATATTTATCAAATAAACTATTTTTTTCCATATGTTGCATGGTATTTTATGTGTTTACAAAATTTTACTTTAAAATAAGATTATTCATTAAAATATTTCACTAATGAGTGATTGTAATAAATTCCATCTTATTATAAAAAATAACAAGAAAAAGAATTTTTCCTTATTTCCTTTTTCAAACATGATATAAAATCAAATGAATCATTAACCAAGAGTATACAATTAATCATCTCATGTTTTCCATAACAAATATTTTTAACAAACAACATCCCTTATCGCATAAGATAAATAAGATAAATATACACATCATATTCATTGATTCATTTGATTTTTTTTATACATTAAAATTTATAAAATAGAAACTATTTACTCCATCACATTAATAAAAATTACAATCTTAGTCAATTCATCCCTTTATTTTGAACTTATGTATATTTTAAACACTTATAAAATATATTTTGTATTATATACACTTAAAATATGAATAATTTTTTTCATAACATCTATAACAGATAGGGAAATTCTATGGTGTTTCAAAAATACTTTAAGGTATCCTATAAATTTCCATCATATGGTATTATTTATCCCTTTTCCGGATAACTCTGAGTTTCAATGACCTTTGCCAGCTACATGAAGAAACATTATTAGAATTTCTTAATCACATAATTCTACTTGTTTGAACTTTTAACCATTTCTACTATAAAAAAACAAGATTCTAAACATCATATGCACAGTTCATTTATTCTCAACACTTTTAAAATATCATGTATAAAATTTTCTTGAATTCACCAATATTGTTATAATATTTCCATAAATGAAAAAATGAAAAAATTCGTCAACCAGAATAATCCATGAGTAAAACTCTAGTCTCTCCAAGTCATTCTAATACTTGGTCATATTTATTATATGATTAGAGACTAAATTTCCTTAGATAAGTTTTTATCTAATTCCTATATTTTTTTAATAATAAAATAGATTCATTTTCTGAACAATTTCATAATTCAGTTACTCATGAAGGTGTTTCTCTAATACATTGAATTTATTTTATTTAAGAACATTTCAAAAATTAATTATCTTAGGAGTTTCTTACTCTAATATTTTTCTTTTTTAAGAATTGATTACAAAATTTTTATGATGATGATGTTAATGTTTATAATTAAAGTGTTTTTGTTAGATGAATATAATGTCTTATTTCTTTTAAACAAGGACTTATAGTTAATATGTTCCCATTGAAATTGATGGCACCATATATTATATCAATTTATAAATATAAGAACCATGTTTCACTAAAAATGAGTCTTCATTGTAATTCCTCTCATAACATAGTTATTTAGGTATTGAATTATCTCAATAATTAATATTATGATTCCAAGATATTTGAGTGAATGGATATTTACCTGGATCTTTCATATGGATGTACTCAACATTATTCCTTTAATGTCCTTTCTAAGGGTTTCATAACTAAGTGTCACCTAAACAAAACACTAAGAAAAATCTATCAAATGAAAATTAAGGGGAGCCTATCTTTGGAATAACTTACACAATGATGATCAATTATCACCCATTAATGTATTTACTTACACAAGATAATTTAGAGGCACCCTTATTTGGAAAAACCAAATAATTTGAATGATCAGGGTCTTTAAAAGTTCCACTTTTTAAATAATCTTACACAAACTATTTATGGGGTTTCATATATTTTAAAATTACTTTCAATTTAATATACATTAGAAGCATATTAAATTCAAAATTATTGAATATCATGAAATAATCATCAACTCATGTTTTTTATTCCTTAGATTATGCATCCTTCTAACAATTTAGTTTTGTAATATATATTCCATACACCAAATTAATTTGTTCACACCAGATTTATTGTGTAAATATTTTTAAAACCCATAGTTTTTGTTACTAATACAAATATAGAAGCCAAAAATATTCAAACTTATCTATATGAATCATATGCATAATGTATATGAACTCTTCATCTAAAGGTTTGGAGTTATTTAAAATTGAAAAAATCAATAAGATTAATCCTAGAACCAGCGATAGCCAACCCTCACCTTTCTAGACAAGGAATACGCCTCCAGGATGGTGGGAAGTCCAACACAAATTCACTTTACCCGGGTATACTTTACTCAATAGAGAATTCAATTCATGATATCTCTAAAACCTAATATGAAAAAATTATTCTTAATAACTAAATTCATGATAATAACTTCAATTACAAACTAATATCAAGTTTTATGAAAACTAAACCTTATAGAGTTGTACCTATCATGTTGTATAGGGATCCATCCCCAAGAATTAAATTTTCACATAGATTTTAAATACAGAATATTCAAAAATATAAACTATTTTATATGAAAAATAAAGTGAGTAATATGTATCAAATAAATGAACATTTCATAAATTTAATCATTAGAATAATTTATTGACTTTTTATAAATCAAATCTTATTATTAACCTTTTATAATTAAGCTTAATTTTTTTGATATTCAATAATCATATATATAATATCCAATTTCAATATGAACCATTTCATATTTTATATTATATGGAATTTTAATTTAAATATATTATATTTTATGAACTATACATTTTATAATTCTATTCATATTATGTAAAAATATTATGTAATAAAAATATCATATAATTTACAATATCTAAACCGTTGATCAAAATAATCATCCAAAAAAATTTGACATGGTCTAAAAAATATCTTTACAAAATAACTATATTTTTATTTAAAAAAATTTCAAAATTAATTAATTATAAAAAACAAAAAATTTCAATATAAACTTCTTTACACTATTGGAAAAATACCCTATACCTACGGTTTGGAACTGTTGGTATAGGCCTCCAAACTATTGGTATAACCTATACCAACGGTTTGCAGAACTGTTGCCTTGTAAGCCGCGAGGATAGGTCTATACCAATGGTTTTGGGAAAACCATTGCTATAGACCTATACCAACAGTTTTGAAAACTGATGGTATAAGTAATATGAAAATCTATACCAATGGTTCCATAAAACTGTTGGTATATGTAATTCAAAAAATAATCATTGTTTTGGTTTTGATCCCAGAACCTCCCATTTGTGAATGAATGAACTAACCACTAACATAACATACTTTTGTAAACATAATTTCAAATATATATATATATATATTATCTTAAGTATTTTAAATTTTGATTTATTTAATGTCCTCTGTAATAAGATTCGATTAAAAATATATGTACCTATACCAATGGTTTTTAGAACTGTTGGTATATGTTCTTTGATTTTGGGACCTATAACAATGGTTTTGGACAAACTGTTGGTATAGGGCGGACCTATACCAATGGTTTTTGGCCAAACCGTTGGAATAGGCCACCTTATAATATTTAAGAATGTTTGCAATAAATGTCTCAAAAATAATAATCAATTAACCATAAATATTTTATAAATAATTAATTTTAAAAATCCGCTTTAATTATTTATGAAATATCTATAAAATATAATATTAATCTTAATTTAATTTTCTTAAGTAATATTTAATTGTTTCATTTATTATGAGAAAAAAAATTTAAAAAATTTAATATTTAACATTGGCTTGTAAAAAAACACTGTATAATCTATATAAGAAATGTTTCAAAAATATTTATATAATTAATTATAAATTAATTATAATTAGTTAATTTATAAACTCTTTATAAATTAAAATATTCTCTAAATACCTTTTAAAATGATTTATAAACATTGTATAATCTATATAATTTTTTTGAAAAATATTTTTAATATTAACTCCTTGATTTTAATGGAATATTTGTAACAATTGTTACAAAAACATTAAAAGAATTAATAAAAAAATATTTAAGTAATTTATAAAATGATTACATAAATTTTATGAATATTCTAAAATATCTGATTCCATTATCTATAAAAAATTTATAAATAACCTAAAACTCTGATGCTCTATTTTCCCATAGTAGTGATGTAGACTGCCATAACTGCTTAATGTAAGTGAGATGCCCGAGACCTGTAGTCCTAGGTATAATGTCATAAAAACATACCTAAGACATAATATTTGATACCAAGTGACATTATCAAAGATAAATACATCTTTATTTTACATCATTTTCATATGTTAAACATTACATCTCACAACAGTCACACAATCCCAAGAACATAATGTTTAATGTATTCGATGATGGGTTTTATAAGAAACTTTTTTTAGGATTATTGTGATCATTTCTCCATAATAGAACCACACTATACCCCATTCTAGACTTCTAATAGGTTATAATCATCTTCATAACCTAGGGAATGAAAACATACGAAAATGACGACCTCAAATGCTCAGTAAGGGAGAACATATCAACATTTCATCAAGGATTAGTTCATAAAAATATGAGAAAATATGATCATGGGACAAATATTTTATTGAAAATAATATATAACAATAATATTTGTCCATATGTAATGATATAAGGACATGTAATCTAAAATAAACATAAATTTACAATGGAATAATTTTGTATGATAATGTGAATGAAGAAATAAACACGATCCATGTGGTATAAAAAATGAACATAACATAGAAATTTGGTTTATAAAATGTCATGTGAAATTATCACATTTTTAGGGAATATCCGTATAAATCATGTTGTGAAAAAATAAAATTTCCACACTCAATGTTGTGAAAAAAAATCCCAAGATAATTTTTTTAAACAAAAACAATGCTGACTCTCGATGATGTGAAAAAAATAATTCCCACACTCAAATTTGTGAACCAAAAAATGATCACACTAAATTTTTTGAACAAAACAATACCCATGATAAATGTTGTGAATAAACAAAGTTCCCACACTTAATGTTGTGAACAGAAAAATTCCCACATATAACATTATTATCTCATAAAAATATATCCAATGCATTTGAGGGATCTAACAAAACCAACCCATATTAGGGTTTTATCAGACCCAAACCATATTATAATAAAAACTATACATAATTGTTTCATAAGATCATAAAATATTTCTCTTTTCATTGTATCTTAATTAATTTATGGGAAATAAATAAGTTTTATGGAAACTTATTTCAAACATAATTATAATTAACTATTTAGAGAAAGAAGTTAGGTGGTATCCTATAAAAATATCTCAATTATAACATAAATAATTTCAAATTGTATTAACATAGATAAAGAAACACCATTTTGATAAAATTGAATGAATCACTTTGAAAAATATAAGAAAAATTTTACCTTTTTCAAATGATTGAAAACTCCCTAAAAAAGATTTCTTTAATACAAAATACTTTGAGATTGATAAAATATTTTAAAAATTACACTTTAAAACCCAAAAAATCATGAAAAATTTATTAAAAAGTAGTTTTTCAAAAACATTCTTTTAGAATACAAAAAAACTAAAGAGTTATTTTTTTTTAAAAAAAAATAATCCTTTAAAACCCATTTTTACAATCAAACATTTACATTTTTAAAAATATAACAATATTTTATTTTTATTTTTAAAAAAATTGTGTATTAAACTTATTTTGACAAATATTTTAAAACATGAAAATAAATATTCATAAATAATAATGCTCATAATGGTGAAAGAAATCACAAAACAATATTTTTAGATAATGTTTTTACTATAATTGTAAAAGGAAAAGTTACATGTAAAATTCAAAATTTCATTTGAAAAGATGTGATGAGAGAAATTTTGAAAAAATTACCTTTAAAATGAATATTTAAAAATGGATCATTGGAAATACATAAATTTTTGTCCAAAGGAACTCTAGAGTGGAAGATAAAACGTTGAATTGGGAAAGGAAAAACCTTTTCAATGTTTTTAAAATAACTTTATTGAAATCCACATTATAAAGAGAGTGATAAATATTTCATTTGAAAATAGGAAAAAATAATTTGTAATATTACATAAAATAAATAATAATTTTATTTCAAAATAAAAAAGGAGAACATTGGTGGGAAGAGGGAACATGGATATGGAAGAGAAAGAGATTTTTTAAGGAGGATGGTAATTATTCTTAACAGCATCAACTTTTATAAAGATAAAAATACATCAATATAATATCATAGAAAGGAATGAGTAATGTAATTATAATATCATCATATAATATAAGAAACCCATCTAGTAAAACCAAAGTTAAAAAGGAATCTATATGACTCAAGAAAATAAGTTGAGTCAAGAAAACCCCTTACAACTTAAGAAACATCTTAATAGAAACCAATTAAAATAGATATCTTGAAATTGAACATCAATTTACATGAATAAAATATAATTCATTATATTATATATACAATATCCATTATACTCACCATTTAAATGAAATTAGTTGCATAAAATAAAACATATCTCAATAAAATGATATTAATATGAAGCACCATTACAACTTCATAATATCTGGAATTGAAAATCCATGGAAGGTAGAAAATTATAGGAATTTGTAAATACCTTATATGTCAGGAATAATATAGAAAAATTAAATCCACTTCTAATACATACACCACAAAAAAAAATATACTAGTGGAGAATATGAATCATATCTCAATGAAACAAAGCTGAGATGCAAAAACTCTTACATTTTATTCCCTATTAATCAAACACACTCTAATATAATGTACAAAAAAATAAATCTACTAATAAAATATTTAAGAAAATTATTTATATTTATTAACTTTTATTCTCTTAATTTACAATTATTTATTATACATTTACTAGTTTTTTGTAGTTTATTTTCATTATCATCTGTTTGTAATTTTAATTTTTTAATATAAATTTTGTAATATCAATATCAATCCAGTTTCAATAATACTAATTAACTAATAACTATATTAATTATTTTTTTGTAATATATGTTTTATAAGGATTAATAAAGTTTCAATTTCATACCACAAGATTTTTAGTTATGATTCTTGGGGAATAAATTGATTGTGTTTTTATATCGGTAATTTTTAACGAAAATTGGCGGAAGATAAATAATAATTTCTATATTAATATAAAAATTCCAGGATATTAAAAATATTATTTTCAATTATTTATAATAATACCATTAATTAATTTTCTATATTAATCAATGATAATAATTTCTACCATTTTTCTTATAGGTGGTTAAACTGACCCAAACAATAACATGCTATAATCGATGGGTGAGTATGGTTAAGAAAGTGACTCTTTTGGAATAATATAATTATTAAAGAATTATAATGATATAAATCATATTTATTTAAGTTTTTGAATCAATTTTTTATATTTTTGGATAATTAATAAAATTCTATATCAATAATGAAATATATTGCATCATGGAGGCTTTAGTCCACACATACACACATACATCACTCTTGTTTTCCATAGAACATAAAGAAGGTAGGAATTGGTTTGTATTTTTAAAATATTAATAATTTTTGAAATATAATATTTATCCATTAAATAACCACATTTAACCATCCATATATAAATGTTATGGAAAAGAAGGATTACATTGCTTATGGTGGTGGTAGTCCGCATGTAACTCAAGAAACATTTTTGTTTTTCCAATGGTTGGGAAGAGGGTAGAAAATAGCCATTTCATCAACATAATAAAATTTCAGTATAATAATGTCACTTATGTAATTATTTTAAAATGGAAATATAATATTCAGAGGAGTTAGAATAATAAATCAAGGAAAATAAATAAAAAGAAGTAATTAAGGAGTTTACCGTACTCCTTGAAAGAGCACCATTCCAAATTGGATTAAGGATTTGAGAGGTGGATTTTTGAGAATAATAGAACCTATAGGAATGTATAAAAGTTTTGGTGAGTTATTTGGTTATATTTGTGTTAAAAATAAGAGGCTTGGGGTGTGAGGAGAATTGGGGTGGTGATTCCTCCTTTTTTAAGAGAGACACATAGCATTTTGTAATAACATAACAGGTTCACAATTCAAAATCCAAGTGTATAAAAGAATGGAAAATAATGGATTAGGTCAATGGGTAAGGTCAATAAATCCTCAAACATACATTTCACACATTCTTATAACAGTTTTTATGTTTTTACTCGTATACTTTTCACTTTTATCATTTTTTGTCTTTATTGTGTTAATTAATTTTTACCTAAGTAATTTAATTTTAATTACTCAAAATAAAATAAACCTTATTACATAATTTTTACCCAATTATTATAAATATTAAATCAATTTTTATTAATAAAATTTCTAAGGGTGATAAAATTAATTTTAATATTAACGCACACAACCCAAAAAATCCATTTTTAGACATTTTGTATATTTAGGCTTAAAATTTATTCTTAAGATAAAATTATTAAATTTTTTGATTTATATGAAATTAATAGGTTTATTATTAACCAAATAATATTTATGTTAATTTCAAAACAATCAACAATTGTATTTCACCTTGTGTATACTTAGATAAAAGAAACATACTAAAAATTATTTTTATTAAAATAAATATTACTTAAGTTTTTAAAATGTTAAACATGGGTTTTATAAACTAAACATTGTATGTTTAAATGATTTAATTTAATTTATAAATATATTTTTTATATAGGAATATTTCATAAACTTCAAAATTATTCTTTTATTATAATAATGTCATAGAAGTAATGGTATTTGTAAAATTGGTATTTTAACTATTCACCCATAATTTAATCTTTTAAAAAAAATATTAAATAAGAATCCTATGAAAATATTATCATTATTAATCCAAAATCGAACTTTATTTTATAAAACTCCAATTATAAAATCTATAAATTGAGTTTTAAAGTAAAAATAAAAATAAAAATAAAAATAAAAATACTTTTTATTGAAAAATGGCGTTTTTTAGTGTTCTTAAAATTATTTCATATCAATTTATAATTTAAACAATGTTAATATATTAGTTCAGGTTTATTTATATTTTAAATTTTATTAATTTAATATATAAGGATAAAATATACAACAATTTAAAAAACAATTATCTGAGAAAGAACTATCCTTTATAATATTAAATCATATTTGTTATTTGTCCTATAAATATAATAAATTTTCGTTAAGTAATATTTTTTTATTTTTTAGGAGATTTATTATTATTTGAATTTTCTTAATAATATTCATATAATATGTCACATCACTCTTTAGTTCTATTTGTTTTGTGGAGAAGGCTATTAATTATTGTATTTATTTTGAAGCGAAATATATTCTAAAATATGTTAGGGTGTTACATTCTTGTACCTTAAATAAATGTCACCCAAAAATTTTAAATTATCATTTACATATGAAAATATATTACGGGTATCAAAAATATATTCATGACTCGACATATGGTTTCTATGGATAAATAAATATATCATAGGTGTGACTATGAAGATTTTGTCCAAATATGCATACCTTTAATAAATTCATTGTCGTGATTATGTTTCCAACCAAATACTAAAACTAAAATGGTTATGATAATATAAACTAAAATCAAAATAAATGATCATATCAATATGAAATCTAAATATTAATATATCTTCTCTAATTAAACATTCATCTCATACTAATATACCTTCAGTTCAACTATGATATAATTGGATCAACCAATAACTCCATTAGTTTATCCTAGGTTTTTCATCATTATTTTCCTACTAGGTTCTCTCACCTGAACATATTTAAATTATGAATAATGAATCATAAAGAGTGCATGAATCAACAAATCATATCCCATAATAGTGTCAAACCTAGTATGCAATTTTTTCTCTTTGTTATACACCAAGTGACTATTGAGTTAATACCCAATATGACCTTTTTAGGGTGACTACCCCTAGGTACATTTGTGTCAGATCATGAATTCACTTATAGTATCCATACATGAATTTTATTGCAAATAATTCCGCATAATCTCTACTTTACCAAAATTTCAAGATGTTACCCTATAATTAGACTCATCTCTAGGTATTTCACTAATTTTATCCCTCCTAATCTATAAAATAACTATACTAATCCCCAGAAATAACAAAATTAATCCTTGAAAATAATTAAACCCCACTCAAATACCAACTGAGGCAACATAGACCCACATTCCTAAGTATGCTACTAAAAAACACTTTACAAATAGGATTTAATAGTAGGTGAGATGATCTATTCTAAACATATCTTTATTTTACATAATTTCCATCAGTTAAACATTACATCACATAATAATACCACAATCCCAAGAATGGAAGGTTTGTTATTTTTGAGTAGCATCTATATAAGAAACTTATTTTATGATTCTTGTGAACATTTATCTATAATAAAACCACACTATACCCCCTTATATAGTCTTGATAGGTTATACTCATCAATATAATATTGGGAATGGAAATAAAAGAAATGGGAAATCTCAAACATTTAGCATTGTAAAACATAACAACATTTCATTAGGGGTTAGATCAAAAGAATTTGAGGAAACATGATCATGGGAAAAAATATTATTTAAAAAGAACATGGAACAATAATATTTGTTTGTATTTTATGATAGAAGGACATGTAATTCCAAATAAAAAAAACATGTACCATAGTATGAGAGAGTTATATAATATACATGAGGTAATAAACATGAGTAATGTGGAATAAAAATGTACATAATAGTGGAAATATTCATCCAATTGGGCCCTTAGGTCCATAGGGACTTTAGGACATCTTAGACCTCCGATCCATAGGCTTTCAGGCCATAACGCCTCTTGTCCATGAAGCAATCTGGTCATAACACACTAGAGCATGCCTAATAAGAGGAATTAGAATAGGTATCATCCATAAAATCATATCCAACCATATTGGGAATGAATATAGGGTATGGAACTTTCCATAGGTACCACGAACCATGTATAAATTAATGGGGTAATGCTATTGGATCATCCATGTGAGGTGGGGAGCTAGGAACCATCAATGACGTAGATCTTAGAGTGGGGTATTCCTAGTGTAGTCAGGTCATTCATCTTTCGGGTCATGTACTAGTCTTTCGGCCTCTGGGATTACAGTTCATGTAAGGGTTCCCTCTAATCCAAGTTAAAATGGGGGCTTATACAAAATTAAATAAAAATATAAGGACTTTGGGCCAATTAGACACATACTTAATATTCTAAACAAATAAATGCTCATGTTCAATGTTGTGATCAAATAAACTACTGACACTCAATGTTGTGAACAAAAAAATCGTCCATGCTCAATGTTTTAAACAAAATATATCCCAAACTCAATTTTGTGAACAAAAAAATGTTTATTATAAATGTTTTGAATAAAAAATGTCCACAATCAATAATATTATCTTATAAAACTTTATTCAATTCATTAGAAGGATACCAGCGACCCAACCAATTTTAGTGATTTATCGGACCGAAAATATTTTATAATGAAATCAATATATATTTTTTCCACAATATCATAAAACATTCATCATTTCATAATAGCTTAATTAACTTATAGGAAAGAAACAAATCTAATGGAATCCTTCTTAAAACATTGTCATCATTATCCTTTTAGATAAATAAGGTGGATGGTATAATATGAACATATCACATATGTAAAATAATTAAAGTCAAACGATGTGTGAAATAGATAAAAAAACACCCCTTTATTATTATTATACAAATCTCTTTGAAAAAAAAAATATTTTTAAAATGCTTGATAATTCCTTTAAATGTTTTCTTTAAAATGAAATACTTTGAGTTTGATAAAATATCTTGAAAATTACCCTTTAAAACCAAAAACAGGTTTTAATAAAATAAATTGTATAAAATAAAAATTATTTCAAAAACTTTATTTAAGAATACATAAAGACACTGAAGAATTATTTCTTAAAAACACAGGGCTTTAAAATCTCTTTTGAAAATCAAACATTTACTTTTGAAAAATGTGACAATGCTTTATTTCTATATTAAAAATAATTATGAATCAAAATAATTTGGATAACAATTTTAAAACATATAAGTTAATCTTTATAAATAATAATTACCATAATGGTTAAAGAAAACATTAAAGATATTTTTTCAGAGAATGTTTTTACCATAGTTTTGAAAGAAAAAGTTATGGGTCACATTCAAAAGTTACATTTTAAAAGGTGAAGTGATTTTTTTTGAAAAATTTTACCTTTAAAATGAATATTAAATAATGAATCCCTTGAAAATATGTAATTTTTTTAAATTTAATATGGAGTGGAATATAAAATATACAATTGGGAAAGGATAAACCTTTTCAATATTTTTAAAAATACCTTTATTGAAACTTGCATCGTAAAGTGTGTGATAAATCATTCATTTGAAAATAATTAAATAAAAAATTTAATATTTTAAAAAATAAAATTTACATGGATTACAAAATAATAAAATATAACATTAGCATAAATAGTGAACATGGATATGAAAGAGAAAGAGCTTATTTGGAGTGGATGTGAATTACTCTTAACATCGTCATCTTTTATAAAGATATAAATCTGTAAATGTAATTCCCAAGAAAAAAATGACTTTTGGAATTATAATATCATAATATTATATAATAAAACCATTATGTAAAACTATTTTCAAAAAATAATCATTATGACTCAAGAAAAGAAGTTGAGTCAAAAAACCCCTTAAAGCTTAAGAAACGTTATAATGGAAACCCCTTGAAAGTGAGGCCATAAAATTTAACTTTAATTACCTTGAATAAAATATAATTAATTATGTTATATATATATTAGGTATTTTAGTCCCCATTTAAATGAAATTAGTTGCATAAAAAATATCTCAAATAATGGAAATTGAGATAAAACGCCCATACAACATCATAATGTTTCATATTGAAAATCCTTGAAAATTAGAATGTAATATGGGTTATAAAATACCATATATTTAATTAAAAAAATTAAAATATATTAATTCCATTTCCAATAAATACACCAAAAAAATTTAAACAAGTAGTGAATACGAATCATATATCAATAAAACAAAACGAAGATCCAAAAAACCTTACCTTTTATTCCAACATGGTCAAAAACACTCTAACTTCCTATATACCAAACATAAATCACTTAATAACTTATTTAATAACCATATTAATATATATTACATTTTTAAATATTAAATTATAATTATTTATTATAAATTTACTAGTTTGTTATAGTTAATTTACATTATCGGATGTTTGTAATTTTAATTATTTTGTATGGGCTTTCAAATGATGATTTCAGTCCCCATTATTTGATACCATGTCCATCAATAGTATATTAATTAAGGTAATAGAATAGATGTTTTGATATTATTTATAATGTTCTGGTTTCATTCCATAATATTTTTAGTTATGGTTCTTTGGTATGAAATTAGTTGTGCTCTTTTTTTGGTAATTTTTAACAAACAAATGGGTGGTATATTAATAACAAGTTAAATGTTAATATAACCTTTATAAAACCGTAAAAAATATTATTTTATAATTTATAAATATTAATATAAGTATGTAATTTTACATATTCTTATATGATATAAATTTATATAATTTTCCTGGTAGGAGGTTAAATAGACCCAAACAAGAATGTGTTATAACCAATGGGTGAGTATGGTTAACAATGTAATTATTTTGGAAACATATCATTATTATATAATTATAATTATATAATTTTTATATTTTTAAGTTATTGAATCATATTTTAACATATTTTGATAACTAATAAAAGTCTATATGAAAAATGAAATTTGGATTTTCGTGGAGGTGATAGTTCGCACGTACACACAAGTGTTGTTCTAGTTTTCCATAAAATGTAAAGAATATAGTAATTGTTTTATATTTTAAAAATATTAATAATTATAAATATATATATAATATTTATTCATTAAATAACACATTTGAACAATTTATGTAAGGCTATTATAAAAAAATGGATCATGTTTCTTATGGAGGCGGTTGTCCTCATGTAAGACAAGAAACATTTTCATTTTTCGAGTGGTTTGGGGGAAGGTAGAAATTAGTTATCCCATAATCATAATAAAATTTTAGTATAATTATTATACATAAGTAGTTATTTTTACAAGGGTATATTAAATATTTTGGATATAGAAGAACAATGAAAGGAAAATAAATAAAAAGAGTAATTGAGAATTTTACCTTAATCCTTGGAAGATATCCTTTGAAAATTGGATTAATGATTTTAGAGGTGGTATTTTAAGAATAATAGAACATGTTTTATTTGTATATGTATTTAGGGTGTTATTTAAGTATATTTTTTAGATCTAAGAGGCTTGGGGTGTGGAGACAAGTGGGGTGGCGGTGGCTCCTTTTATAAGGGAGAGGAGTGGAATTTTGATGTAATATAAAAGGTAAAGTCACTATTAAAACATCAAGTGGATCAAATGATAGGAAATAATATAGTGGAGGAAGTATTATTGTTGATAAATACTTAGAAATACATTTTTCCACATGTTTGTTACATGTTTTTTTACATGTTTTAATGTCTTTTAATCTTAGATTTTTTACTTTTACCATTTTGGACTTTTACCGTGGTAATGAATTTTTACATAAGTAATTTAATTTTAATTCCTATAAAGAAAATGGAACTCAGTACATAATTTTTACCTAATGATTATAAATATTAAATACATTTTTTAAATAAAATTTATAATGTGTGATAAAAAGGAAGTTTAATATTAGCGCACATAACGTGTAAAAACCATTTTAAGAAAATGTGTAAATTTTTTATTCAAAATTGTGATTAAGATAAAATTTTAATTATTATTTATTTATATGAAATTAATTTGTTTATTATTAGTGAAATTATCTTTAATTTAATTTAAAAAAAATTAAAAACTAATTCCACCTGATGCATACTTAGTTAAAAGAAACAGAACAAAAATAGTTTTTATTAGAGTAAAATATTACTTATGTTTCCAAAATGTAAAAAATTTGTATTAAAAATTTAATATTATTTATTTTAATTTTTTAGTATATATATTTTATAGAAAAAAGTTTCCTTAAACATAAAAATCATTCTTGTATTATGATAATTTCATTAAAGTGACAATATTTTCAAAATCTATTTTTTTCACTGTTCACCCAAAATTCAACATTTTCTAAAAAATCGATAAAAATAGGGTAAGATAATATTATAATTTTAAATCAAAAAAATTAGTTAACTTTACAAAATTAAAATTAATAAATTAAAAAAATTAGTTTTTAAATGAAAATTAAAATAGAAAAATTTATTTTTATTTAGAATTGATGATTTGAAATGTTCTTAATATTATGTCACATCAATTTATAATTTAAATAATGTTAATGTGTTAGTTAATATATAAGAATATTTTCAAAGTGGTTAATTTAATTTATTAGGATAAAATATTTAACAATTTAAAAAACATATTTATTTGAGAAAAACAATCATTTTTAATATTAATTAATATTAATTTTTTATCTAACAAATGTAAAAAAAATAGTTAAGTAATATATTTTCATTTATTAAAAGTATTATTATTCAAATAATTTTCTTAACAATATACATCTAATATTTTTCATGTCATTTTAGTTCTATTTTTCATGTGGAGAAAGCTGTTAATCATAGTATTTATTTTAAAGGGAAATATATGCTAAAACCTAATGGATTTACAATAATCCATTCTTACACTAAATAATATGTGTAAATTTTAACATAACATCAAGTTGTGTTCTCAACATTACATTATCTTATAATATAAATTCAATTGGGATAAAACTAATTCTGATTTTAGAAAAAAAAATCTTCATTTAATAGTTTATGAAACATTTTGATTTGATGAGGAATCCATCACTCTAACACCACAAGTTGGTTTTAATGGATATTAATATGATCAATGGTAGTGGAAGTAAACCCGTATTATGATCGATCTGTCCTAAAAAAACATTAAATATAAATGAAGATCATAATTGTGCATACATGTATTATAGTAATCTAAATCATCAATATTTGATGGAGTATAATTGATAAAGATCACAAGAGCAGTTGATGAAATCCTACTACCTTCAAGGGGATTATACCGAACAAAGGATCCTTGAATATTTCTTGAGGATCTGTAAATGGATAAGGGGTGTTGTCACCTTCACCTAGTAATAAATTGTGTTTTGGGAGGGAGAGAGAGTCAGGAGGCTTTTATACAATTGGTCGTACCCAATAGGTGGGATCTCATTCCTTTATATAACTATCCTTGATGCATTTCAATTAATGATATAAATCAGTAATATTCAATGTATCGTCATATGTTTATTCTCATTATAATTATTCATTTAATTCTTTAAATGGATGAAATCTGTTTAATCCATTACCAATTGATGTTATTTAATCTATTCAAAATGGATTGTAACTTATAAAAGCATATGGGATGATACATGCACCTATATTTAATTCATTCTCATAAATATTTTAGTGCACATACAATAATTGGATAGTGAGATATTAAATACATTTAAAAATAATTATAATTGGATTTATTTTAAAGAAAACACATTTCAACACATCAATCATTCAAATGAGTTGGTTATGTCCAAGAAACGTTACCTAGGATTATCTTATATATGGATGGTAGAAATGTCTAATCCTAAGGGTTAGGTAATAAAATTACAATATGAACTTTAGGTTAATATTATCTGGGAAACCCTAAAGGTTATAATACCATTGGAATAGATTTTGGATAATCTATATGATGGGTTAGAGAAAGGAGTTTTCCACTCAACTATCCAATATTCAAGTATGATATAATTGTCATGGTTACATAACTAAATTGGTAATTGGTGAGAGGAATGTCAATGTAGACACATTACATAGTAAAATATGGATATTTTACCACTAATAGATATGATGGAATTATTAATGGGTTTTTATTTTCATTGGATAATATTTAATTAAATCCCTTATTAAATAAATATAAAATATGATTTTCATTTGATAAAAGATTTTTTTGTAGATAAAATCTCATCATCATTATCAAGATTGACATTTAGATCAATGTAAGAGAAGTAAAATCTTAATTGAAGAAACATTGAATACTAGAATAGAAACATAAGAATCATTCTCAAAAAAGAAGAAAAATTTTATGGGTAAGGGAAACCCCATCCTAAGAGGCTGATTATTGAAGTTGTATAATAAATTAAATTTGATTCTTAATAAAATTATATAATAATCCAAATCAAGGTTTCAAAGAAATTGTTTAGATTAATGATTACCAAAGTAATTTTAGTCACCACCCATGTACCCAATATGATTGAACACATTAATGAATTCAAGAGGATGGTATTTATTTTATGGCATAATCTGAATGAATAATTTATTATATAATAATTTTTTAACATATCCCAACAAGAATAATTATTTAAATTAAATTTTACAAAATTTTCTCAATGTTTTGAGGATATATGAACTGGTTATGATATGTATAGGCTTTTTTGTTGTGTGGATAGTAGTTACGGGTAAAATTTTAATCTTGGAGAAGAATATTAGATAGTTCAATTTTCGACCTAGGTCATTAACACCTAAAGAAATTATCATGAATTATAGGATATGTTTCGTTTAAATAGAATTTTCTATATTACTTGAAGGTTTTTGAGAAACTCTTTAGAGAATCTATATCATGTATTAATGTTATAACTTTCCATTTTTAGATTTTTAATTGTATATGATACCAATAATACATTAAATAACTATTTTGAATATATTTTGAATTTCGAAATTTATAATGATCAATTTTTAAATATTAATGTGTACATTCTAGTGTTGAAGGTAGGGTAACAACATCAAACAAGTGGATGTATTAATCATCTTTAAATCTTGCATGAATTTTCAATAAAATATGTGTATGTTTAGATCATTTATATTATGTGATAATAGAAGTTATTTTCAAACAAATTTTAGTTATGAATAAAATGATATGGGGTTTTTATGTACATTATTAATGATTCATTAGAATCTATACCATGTTTGAGTAGAAGATAAGGATAAAGAATGTCTTATATAGTATAAAAGTGTGTCATCCAAGATATATGTGATACCACTACCCATGAACAACATCTTTAAATAATAAAATATTATATTTAGAAAAAATTCTCCAATCACATAGAATACCACATAATATATGGTTGTCAGTATTTTATTTATTAAATATTCTAACTAAATTAAATAAATGTTACCTCCTAAACACAAATGTGTTTATGTTTCTTAGCATATAATATTATAGAAAATACAATTTCAAAGATGTTAATGGGGGTATGTTTTGACTTAAAGAAGATTTAAGTATAGTAAATAAAATACTCAATCTTCTAAATATAAATGAAATTCACTTTATATCCTTATATAATTTAGGGTTTGTTGGTAAAGAATGAATATGTAAAGAGTTTGATTTTTTACCAAAATAATTTAAATCAAATTCTTAAATGAAATTTTTTATTAAATATTATGGAGATAAAATTATAAAAAGTTATAAGTACTCAAAAAAAGTTAATAACATCGTAGCATTGAAAGTTGTGAAGAAATAAAGTTTTAATACCTATTCAAGTGGATTAACATTAAGAATAAGATTCATATTCTCACCACTATTCAAATAGTCTTTATTAATACATGATACCCATTAAATAAGTTTAGTGGGGGTTTTATCAAATGGAAACATAAATATGTGGTGAGAATTACATATAAATTTAATGATTTTAACAAAACCCTAAAAGTATGATCACTATAAGAAATATTTCGTTTAGTGGTGTTTTTTTATTATGGTTTTTGTAATTGATGTTAAATGTTCCATTTTATTTTATTTAGTGATTTTTTAAAAACCGTTATGAAATTCATTATTTATTTAATTATTTATTATTGAATTATTATTATTCTTTATTATAATTATTATTTATTAATTTATTCTTTTTTTTAATTAATTACTAATTATCAATTATAAATTATTTATTACATAGTAATTATTAATTATTTACTAATTATTAAATACTAATTAGTATAGGGGTCCTTGTACCCCATTTTTTCTTAGTCAGAAGTGTCCTAGAAGAAAAATAATGTTGTGTTATAAGTTACGTGATTTTAGATCTTTTGATGGTATTTCCACTTCATTTAAGGGAGTCTTGATGTCCTATTTAGAGGTTTGTAGATTTTATGGCTCATTAATTTAACACAAGGATGATATCATCAATGAGAACATGGTTAGGGATTATATATGGTAAGAGGCCTAGGTTATTTATCTCTTATTTATTATCTAGGTGGGATATGGTTGGGTATTGCGCCTAGTAGGAGGCCCAGATATACATGACTCAGTAGTGGGTTGATTAAAGCTAAAGGGTGTTGATGTGGTCTTTTAGGAAATTTTTTTACCCAATTAAAGGACCAAAGTGAATAGGGCACCTGGGTGGGAAGCTTATGAGGCAAGGGTATGGATTCTTTTTCCATGTATTTTTTAGGTCTTTCTCCACAATACTTTATACATTGTCCTCAAGATATGGGGTCTAGGGGGTTCTATGCATTTCCCTTATTAATTAGTTTTACTACGGTTATACAAAAAAGAAAATCATGGTTCCTTTAATGGTCATGCATCCAGGACCATTATAGTGTCTTTAAAAATGACTCAATAATGGGTTGATTCTGGATAAAGAGCATAAGTAATGACTTTTGGGGAAAAAATTAGGCTAATTAAAGGACCTGAGTGAATGAGACATCCATGTTGGAAGCTTGGGAGGTCTGGATGTGGATTCCTTACACTCAGATGTTTATATGTATTTATTTATAATTATGTATATTTGTATGTATTTATATTTATATATATTTATATATATTATGTGGGTTTATATATATATATACATATATATAAAAATATATTTATAAGTGTATATATATATATTATATATTTTTATAAATTTATTTAAATTTATTTATATTTATGTAGATTTATATGTGTTTATATGTATTTATATGTATTTACATCTATATATATTTAAATATTTATTTATATTCATATATATTTATATATATTTTGTGAGTATGTATATTTACATATATATATATATATATATTTACATAAGTAATGTAGTAGGAACTATAACAATACTGCAGTGGTAGTATTATTCAATTAATTTGGTCTTTTAAGCCTTGTATTTTGCCTTTGGGTCACTAGACCTATGATCCACTGATTTCCTGATGATAAGTGGTACAATTGGACCGTGAGGGGTTGTGTAACGTGACTAGAAAGGAATCACAACATTACCACACACATGCTTCATCAGGTGGACAGTTCAAAATATAAATGACAGCATCAATACTTATCATTCATCCCACTACACACTTGGATTTTCAATGTGGGTGGAGGGGTGTCTTTCCCCAGTGTGATGGTGGGTGGGCTAGAAAAATGGTTATTGACATGGGGAGACATTGTGCGATGACTAGTGGCACTACTGCTTGTGTGACCTTCCGAATGATGCAATGTGACCTGAAAGTAGCACAATATGAAGGCATGCAGGTGTCACTGGGTGGGTGGAACAAAATAGTAATGAGTGTCTTGTAACTCATCGACCATCCCTATACCCACACCAATTTCTGATGTGGAGAGAGAGGTGACATGCTAGGAAATGATAGAGCAACCTGATATGATGGTGCTCGCTAGAAAGAGGGTTGATGCGTTGTAAGAAGACCGATGAATTAGAGTGATTCTTGGTTGCTCATCTAGGCCTTGACCCATCTCATTTAGGTTCCTTTGTGACACATTTATTTGGGCCTTCAGGCCATCCATAACTTGAGCCTTTAGGGTCATTAATATGTAGTAAAATAGGTCTAGTTGGATCTTGTCATTACTTGTGGGGAGAGATGATGCTTGACCCACTATGGTGACTAGGTTTATATGTGGTTTTCACTTTGTAATCCCCTCTACCTATGATGAAAATATATGTGTGTGTATATTTATATATATTTATATAAATTTATTTATAATTCAATATTTTTATATTTTTTTATATTTATATATATTATGTGGGTGTGTGCGTGTGTGTTCATATATCTTTATATATAATTTTATATTTATATATATATATTTAAATTTAATTATATATATAAGTATTTATATATATTTATGTTGCCCAATTGTTGGTGGTGGGGCGGTTTGGGTTTAGGGGGTGAGAGGCAAGTCACAGGGTCAAGTCCCCGGGTTTGTGTCTTTATTGCAGTTTTTGTTCCTTGCATTGTATTTTGTCTTGGCAGATGTAATTGATCTTACATATATATTTTTGTAAATTTATTTATATTTATATTTATATTTACTTGTATATATTTATATATATTTAAATGTATTTATGTTTATTTATATACATTTATATGTGTTTAAATTTAAATATATTTATATATATTATGTAGGTATAAATATACACACACATATATATTTATATGTTTATATATATATGTGTTGGTGTGTGTGTAATTATATATATATATATATATCTGTGAGGGTGTGTGTGTGTATTTATATACATTTATGTAAATTTATTTATTTATATGTATTTATAACTATTTAAATGTATTTATCTAAATTTATATGAATTTATATTTATATTTTTTATATATATTTTTATATATTATGTGGGTTTATATATATACTTTAATGTATTTTTATATGTGTATATGTGTGTGTGTTTATATTTATATGTATATTTAATTATACATATAGAGGTATGTATTTATATAGATTTTTGCACATTTATATTTATATATATATTTATTTATTTATATTAATAAATATTGTATGTATTTATGTATATTTATTTATTTATTTTTATATATGTAAATTTATGTAAATTTATTTATATTTTTATATATTTGTATATATTTATATATATTTATAGATATTTATATGTATTTATATGTATTTATCTCTGTGTATTTATTTATTTATATTTATATATATTAATATACATTTATATATATTCATATATTATTATATTTATGGGTGTGTTTCTATATATTTGAATATGCATTCATTTTTGTGTATATATATAATTATATTAAATATTATGTCATTATAATTAATAAACGATGAGCATAGATAAGTGGTAAAGTTGATGAAATATGAAGAAGAGGCTATGGGTTAAAATCCCAACAACCTCTAGAATATGATGGAATTCTCTTAGGCCATGTAGCAATGCGAAATAAGTTGTGGGTCCACATTCCAAGTGGTCTTGGGGTGGGTTTGGGAGAGGGAGAGTTTATTAAAAAGCTACATTTGAAACAAGCTTATTTGGACAGCCCGCATGGGAAGCCCCCACATGTAGGCTTACCCACATGGATACAGCTAGTCCAAGGGGCCATTGATTTAAATTGTATTTATAAAAAACATGTTCTGACCTCTTTCACACGTCTTTCATTTCCATTCAAATTCTAATGTCACATGCATTGTGCCTTGTGTTTGCGACCTCTAGTCACCGCTTGTGAAGACTCCCTTCTGATTCCCAAAATCTCATTTTCTTTAATTTTATTTAATTTTTATTTCATCGGTCAATTTCCCCTATGTCACTCACCCGACAATAAAGTCAAACTGGCATCCATGTCAAGCCTCGCCAATATCCACGTCATCCATCAACCTCACCTACTTCTAGCCCAATAGATAGCCACGCCAACATCATCCACATCATCTATCATCCCCGCCTCTCCTTCCATCCGTGAACCACCCATTCTAACATCCTCTACATCATCCCCCTAGTCACCATCTTCTTCCAGCCCAACACTCTGCATCTGCAACTGACAGCCACCCCACATGCATGACTAATGGCCACCCTGCATGCCCCATTAACACCCACACTACCGAGCCTCGTCAGTGCAATCCTTGGCCTCACCCCTCTATTATAGATACAACAACCTCCTATCTTTAATCCACCCTACATCTGTGTCCCTCCTACCAAATGAACCGGGAATGCCTTAGGAACCATCTCCTTCATGCCCTCATTACCTTGCCTCATTGCATGACTCACCATCACCCTAGTTGCCTCCCTATCACCATCGACATCTTCTATACAGGGAATAACTTAACATCCAATGAGACTACTATAAAACAAAAGTTTTTAATTTCTAAAAACTTCCTTTATCAACACTAAAAAACAACTGATAATTGATTTGATATTAAAAAGGATCCATTTATCAATGCTAAAAAAGATAATAAAGGCTCCTTTTATCAATGCTAAAAAAATCACTGATAAAAGTCAAAAAAATTAAAAAAATAAAAACATTGTAAATCGTAGGGTCCCCCTTTTAACAACACTTGACCCCCTTTAAACAGCTCTAAGCACACACACCCCCTCCCTTTAACAACACTATCCACCTTGCACCTGCCCGCGCATTCCTATCTCTTCTTAGATTCGAACCTGATATCTCTACCTTGCGTACCTCTTTACCACTCACCAAGCTTGTTTTTTTCTCCAATTAATTATATATATGTTTATATTTATAGTTATACTTATTCATTTATTAATTAATATATATATATATTGAAGAAGATGGTGTCTGGCCAGAAAACCAAGGCACAATTATTATAAAGGAAAAGAATTACAAGAGTCTAAAATAATAAAACATATTACAATATTTGTTATGAAAATGAAGTAAGTCAGTAAGAAGTTCATCAATCTAGGTAATGTCTTTATTGACTCCCCTGTTTGCAAGACCATCAACAACAATGTTATATTCATGATATATAAGAGTGACGATGTAGTTGATGTCGAGAAGAGCACAGATGCAGTCCATCCAATAGGTGGTGATCAGCCACGTAATATGTTTCACACCATTCCAAACTGCTTGTACAATGGTGGTCAATTCACTCTCTATCCAGAGTTTTTTCAAACCATGTTGTTTGGAAAAAAAGAAGGCATGAATCATACTCATCATTTTAGCATCCAGTGAGGAAGCAATGCCACAGGTAACATAGAAACAACCAATAATATGACCAATATGATTCATAAAGATAGATCTATAACCCTTAGGTCCTAGATTTCCTTTGGAAGCACCATCCACATTAACCTTAATCCATAATGGAATAAGATCATGCCAAAAGACTTCAACCGTATAGCGAGGTTGGCAATAGTTTCCAACAATATGCAATCGCCATAGGATTCCAAAGTCTTGCACCATGTTGTTGTAGTGGACATTTTCGATCAAAGCGGCTTCATGAATGGAAATTAGAATCCTAATTCATCTTGAATTATGACCAGATGAGTATTTATTATGAATAAGAGCATTTCAATCATTCCAGATCACGTGGTGAAGCTCAACGATAGTAGTAAGGAAAATGTTCTTAATTTGCTGAGAACTATTCATATCTACATATCTCTTTAATTGAGATTTGACAAAGTCATGAATCCACCATATGAAATCAAAAATATAGAAAATATATTTCTAATGAGTAGAATAAGTGGAACAAGAAAGAAAAATTTGATTAGCATCTTCTTTGTGTTCATTTCAGAGACTGCATTTAGAACAGAGTTGAAAACCAGACGATTGGCGATCATCATTGGAGAGTCTGTTATGGAAAAGCCACTGGATAAGAGTAAATCTTGAGAGTTTTATCCAAGGTTTGTCAAATGTTTTAATCACCCAAAATCACTTTCATTGTTACAAAAATAGTAGTTTTAAATGTTTTTTGAATTAAGCATGCCATTGTGAGTACGTTCCCAAACTAAGAAATCATCGGTGTTAGAGAAGGGATATGTGTAAATGATAGTCATAATGTTATCAGTAAGAGAATCATTTTGAGAAATAAGAACATCTCTGATAGAGATGATAGTGTTCTCAGGACTTTGGTCAAGGGCAAATCAAGAAATAAAAGGAGTGCCAGCCCAGTTATCCAACCAGAAGTTCAATGAAATATATATTTGTATTAATATATATAGTTATGTTAATATATATATATATATATATTTGTATATTAATATATATTTTTATCTATTATATATATATATAGTTATATTTTTTTATCTGCATATTTATTTGTATATTAATATATATTTATAAGATTATTTTTAAATACATTTATAAAATAGGTTTTTTTTGTGTTTATAAATTAATAAATACAAATATACATATATACAACATACATAAACATGTATATATATTATATATATGTGTATCTATAAGTATAATTATACATATTTATATATATTTATATATATTTACATATATTATATATTAATATGTATATTCACATGTTATAATATATAGATAATATATATCAGTTTGTTAATACACACACACACACACAGACACACATACACAAACATTATATAAGTATATAAATATTCGTATATTTTTATTTTAAATAAAAGTGTTATTAGTTTATATTTATATAAAGATTATATAATGAGAAATATATTATATATATAAATATGTTTAATTAATTATTTATAAAATTAAATTCTTATGTGTGGATATATAATATATAATATATATATATATATAATATATATTGTTATATATTTGATTATAAATAACATAACATTGTAAAAAAGAATAAAATTTGAAATCTGTGATATCAATATGAATGTAAGACTTAGGAATACATTCAGTCCCCACTACAAATTGGAAAAAACACCGCCCTTAAACAAGGCTGAAAATCCATTGAATATTAAAAAATTGGGGTACCCAGAGTCAAAACTTATTTTGGGAGGCCTACTGGTCCCTTTTGGCCTAAAAAAATGTGACATAAGTTTACATGTATAATCAAGTGTGTATATCTTATTGCATGCTTTGATTTGATATGTGGTAGGTCTCAAAAAGACACTCAGATCAAAAGTTATGGTCGTTCGAAGTTTGAGTTGTGTTTTCAACTTATTTTAGATATTTTATTAATTTTTTGAATCTTTGTGTCTTCAAATTTTTATTAAATGATCATTACTTGATAATAATTATCAAATTATTAATTAATAATTTTTTTAATATCTTATAAGCCATTTTCAATAAATATCATATATATTAAGTTTAGATGTCTATTTTTACATATCTAGAAAATATTTAAAAAATATATATTATATTTATATCAATATATATATAATAATAATATATTATTTATGATGATTTTTTTTTGAAATATACCCTTTATTAGTTCTAGTAAAAAAATATTTGATAAAGACCTCCCTTTATCTGCACTATTAAAAAAATCACTCATAAAGGGGAAACCTTTAACTGAACTAAAAAATTGTTGTTAAAGGATGCCACTATGAAAATTTGTTTTTGTGGTAGTGTGATCTTAATCACCCGCATTTGCATATTTTTATTTTATTTTTCCATATGTTTTTTTAAAAAAAATCACATTTATCTCAATATTCATTATAATATTTAATTTTTTTAAAAGTATTCAATTTTTACCATTTATTCAATCTTTTTTTGTTATTTTAGGATTTATGGTTATGAAACAATAATATTTGTTTATGGTCTTACCTAAAATTTAAAAAATTATTGAAAAAAAATATGTTAGGTTGGTTACCCATGGGCCTGAACATATTCACTTTGGGGTGGGGTGGGAATGATAAATTCACTCATTTGAGATACAAGATTTTATGCGTTCAAACACGCATGGACTAAAACTCGTATGGGCTTGGTTGGCCCCACCCCAACCGATCTGGTCATGGGTTGGGCTAGGATAGGCAGTGAGTATAGACCAACTGAATGTCCATGGAATTTTTTTTGAAAAATAACATCATTTATTATTTAGTGAAGGTTATAACCACAACCTAATATTTTTAAAAAAATTGTCAAAAAAAAATATAGAATAATAAATCAATAGCTAATTATTTAATGATGGTTATGAAAACTATTTCTATATATATATATATATTTATTTAATTTTTTTGTTAATTTTTTTTAAAAACAATTTCTAAACATTAAAAATCACCACTAAAAATCATTGTGAAATTATTCATAATGCCCTTTTAAAATCGTCATGAAATAATCCTTGAAAAATGTATTTGTGATGGTTTTAGGAAACTATCAGTAAAAGTAATTTTTTGTGAAGTGGATAAACATAAAGCCTCTTTGGTGGCCTAACATGTGAGATATGATATGATAGGTTCTTATGTATGTTTTGTTTGGTATTATTAAAGGATCTTAATGTTATAAAATATATCATTTTATACAACAAAAGTCTCCACTTTATCATTATTTCATGTTAAATTCATATAATTATTAAGTGAAATGATAATTAACCTCTAAGAGCATGACTTTAAATTATCTCTAATCAATATTCATCAAGGATTATTATAGGTTGTGATAAAATGTTTAGGTTAGTGTGAGTAAGATTTCATATAGATATACAAGATATGCTCATAAGACACAAAATAAGTTTTGTGTATAGAATGACACACTAAATATAGAACATGGAATGGAATACACTATGCATTTGGTATTATAGGGGTGTATGTTTCATATTAAGTCCTCCTACCTAAGGTTAGACATGATACATATTATTAGAAATTTCATATTTTAATAATTTTATTATGACGGCCTTGGGGATGAGTTAATTAGGGATGGTTGGGTATGTTGTTGGTCATGTCATTAGTTTATGTTTAACCAAGATAGAGTTTTTTCCTCTTAAATAATGAGTATAACATATGTTCTCTCGATAGAGATAGACTAAAGGAATATATAGTCATTCCTAGATAAATAAATATGATATGGGATAATCTATTTGATGAGGGGAATGTGATGTGCCCATCCATTAGGTGAATTACATCGGATTCATTCATTTAAATGGAAAATATATACATAGAAAATCAAGAATGTTTGATTGGTTATATGGGATTAACATACTTTGTATATCATATTTACTCAATATCATAGAAAAAAGTATTATAAGATTATACATACTTGTATATGATAAAGCTAGTGGACACATATATAGTGAAACATGTGTTTGGTGGATCTCATGTCACATCTCATTCTAGATTATTTAGCACTAATGGTTTAATATAGAACACTCTTTTCATACATTTAGGGACTGAATAATTCATATTTGTTTTCAATGATACAACGTCCCATAGGGTCACACTTTGTAATTGACTGAATAATGTTTTATTTTTACAAAACATGGAGAGATTCCAAGAGGCAAACAACCAATCTACTAATCCCCACCTCAATAACAATCAATTATATTTATAGGGTTTCATAGATTCTTGGTTTCAAGGTTTGTAGAATAGGGATATGGAAGGAAAGGTATATGATATGAAAGGAAAGGTACAAGTTTTTATCCTCTCCTCCATTTTATGGACTATTTTGCAGGATCAAAACTAGGAAAGACCGGGCTCAGGATGCTTTCTCTTGTACCTTCAGATGAGGATAATAAAATTAATATTTGAGTTGGGTTTGGTGCTGAAAGGGGGAAAATATTCTCTCATGGTTTTCAACCTCCTCAACAAACCTTATGTGAATGGTATATCAAGAATTTTTTGGATCAGATGGAACCCTCCAATCAGTAGTTTGAAGGTGAATGTGCCTCACTCCTTTATGAATGGGATTATGAAAGGTAATGGAATTATTTGAGATTTTTGTAGTTCGGTATTTATTGGTTTAAACACATTTTATGGACTTGGAAAATATTTGGGTGTGGAGACGCGAGCACTTTATTATGGTATCACAATCTGTAGGAGGTTTGGTTTCCAAGTTTTAGAGGTTGGTTCAGATTCTGAAGTCCTGATGAGAATAGTTTAGGGGATTTATAAGACTCCATGGTATTTGATTTACCTGATCATAATATTCTCTTCAGAGGCCAACCACGATCATATTTTCTAGCATAGTTTTAGGGAGGCTAATTTTGCAGTGGACACGCTTGCCTGCATTTGGGAGACTGGACAAGGAGCTAGTTATCTATGATTGTTTCGGTTCACTTCATTTGGAGTGCATGTTTTTTACCCAAGTGGATTCCTTTGGCCTATACTATTTTCACCCCCCCAATGAGGGTTCTCTACTTTTCCGGTGGGTTTTCCCACCTTCATGTTTAAAATAAAAAATTTATTTTCAGCTAGTCTCTAAAAAAGTTTATGAGTTTATCCAAAAAAAGTTTTAAATGGTTATTCATAATGTATTGGATATGATTTAATACATAATGAAATTAATGATAGCTCTCGAAAAGTATTTTGGAAATATCAAAAAGTGGTTTTGGATATAGTTTTACATGTTATTATGTATGATATAATATACGGTGAAATGACACAAAGTATATGAGACTTCAGTGTAAGTGGGATATTATTAAGGATATAACAAAAATAATACTAAACACACAAACATGATATATATAAAATATATTTTTTTATATTGTATGGCACAATATGGGTATTAAATATGGTACAACATACATAAAACTAATTCATATCATATTCCTTGGTTTAGCATATCCTAGAATATGATATACTAATATCATTCTAATACCTCAGCATATCATATTGTATGATATGTTCATATCATAGTATGGTGATATGTATTAATTATATGGTTTGATTGATAAAATAATTTGGATTTTAAATGTTATCATTTTTTTATTATTCCACATATTCT
The DNA here is from genome assembly GCA_963277665.1 of Viscum album. NCBI lineage: Eukaryota > Viridiplantae > Streptophyta > Magnoliopsida > Santalales > Viscaceae > Viscum > Viscum album. Next base: position 1,258,987,756 of record OY728132.1, on the reverse strand, counting down.
ATCATTTGTCATTAACATTTTATAGATTGAAATGTTTGGGAGAATCGATTGAATGAATTTAAATGTTAAGTTCATACAAAGGTGAAGATCCCAGTGGAATCATTGAGGAGTTTTATTTGTTTTCAACATTATGTAAGAACTAATGGAAGGCGTTGGGGTTGAGTTTTATGTGTTGAGTTATAATTTGATTTCATTTGAAGTAATTGAGAATGTTTTGAGAAGAATTAAATAGGTTTTGTGCCTACTAGAAGATTAATGGATTTTGGAGTTGGAGTTATAAATTGGACACTAAGTCTAGATCAAAACTATACATTTAAGATTTATTATCATGTTTAGAGAGAAGATATAAAAAATTTCCTTCATGTCCCCTATAAATGCAAGGGTCATTCAGAATAGTTTAGTTATAATTTGGAAAAGTGATTATGTTAGTAAGAGTAATATGAAAAGTCATGAGGGTCATCAATTTGATTTGCAGTAGTCATTTTCAGATTGAGTTGTAGTAGAATTTATAAAAATCATGAAGACCAATAAGAAGCATAATAATATTTTGAAAAATCATGAGAGTCATTTACTCTTACTTGAGAATTTTTAAGGGTTGTGGATCAGTCTTTTACTATTCATATTCCAATTTCGAAATTTTCATTGCTTCTAGTACTGACTCTAAATTTGGTAAAATCATGGACACTCCATGTTCTCAAAAGAATCAATATATTGATGTAGGATGTTTCATAAGAGTTAGGTACTTAAAATAATTTTAATGAGGATCTGAATTTTTGGAAGATATGTTCGAAAGATAATTGGGATTATATCGTGCGATTATTTAATTTCAAAAATCATGATCTAATGATTCTAGCAATGTTAGGATAACCAAGAACAATTTGATTCTTGTTTTTTAAAATGATAAGAAGTCTCTCCATAATAGATGATGCCACACTGTGACTACTCTATTTAAGTAAAAGTGAAAATACATACTATGAGAGATTTCATTGCATTGTGATAGTAATGTTTCATGTTATTCATGCAGATTTGGAGGTCAATTAGCAAGCAGTTATTTCAAGGAATTTTAAAACAAATAAGACATTTTATTATTATTCATAGATATTAAGTGTATCCATATATTATGGAGAAAATGAGTCATGATTGGATGGCCTTATATAATAATTTCATCATTATAGCCATCTATAATTTTAGAGATTTATAGCTCTCTCAAACTACACTAACTAATAAATAATATTATAAGGGAAGTTTGGGGCCGATCTCAAGAAGCTAAAATAATACCAGTGATAAATTGAAACTAATTTCTAGGTCATTATGATCATTTCATGATCATGACATAATATCTTAATTGAATTTAATTAGATTTTAAACTAAATATTCAAATACAAGAAAATGAAAAATAAATAGAAATGACTGAGAGAGGATAACTAGTTTCCATTGGTTGTTTCTATAAAATAATTAATAGACTTAACTTGAAAAATAACCAAACTAAATAGTTTTGTGACCAGTAATTGTAATCAAATTTAATTTTTTACAATTATCATCAAAATAACACTAGAATATTTATCCTCATGATCCTAAATGATAAAATAACTAGAATAAATTTAGTTTATATTATAAAAAACAAGAGCATAATCCAATTTATTTTTCATGATTTAATCACATCTATAGAACTATGTTCTATTCACTATTAAATGCATTTGTTCAATGAATTGATAATGAGTAAAATAAAAAAGTTGTATGAAAGCACAATACTAATGAATTAGATTATTATATGATCCGTATGTAATCTCTTCAATTGATTTCACACTCTATTATGGGTTAATTATATAATTTCCAAGTGGTCTTCAATAATGAATAAACCATGCCACATAAAAGAGATAATGGATAATATAAGACTCATAGGGAATTTAAAAACACTATAAAATATTCAGAATTATATAAAAATAGAAATTACAAGAAAATAAAATAAAATTAGAAACAAAACCCCCCCTGTGCAGGTGGCTGGGGTGGCAGTGATAGGGGATTGGGGCATCAGTCATGGGGTTGATTCCCAAGGCCTCATTTTTTTAAAGTTTATTTATAGTGTGAAAACTATAAATGAATTTTTTAACCCATGTTTAATAAATAAAAGTAGAAACATCTATCTACAGTGATGGTCCTTGGATAAAAACCCTAGATCTCTCCTCATGGTTGATCCCCTCCCAATGGTATTGATTATTTTAAAAAAATACTTCCATATATGAATCATATTTCTTATAAAAAACTGCACTTCCACTGCCTCTTTTCTCACTGTCATGAATCATCTTCCCACAAGGTGTGAACCACCCATTCTCATTATCTCTTCCGTTAACCACATCATGACACCCTTAGAAATAATCATTCTCATATCTTATGAACCATTTCATCCATCTCACAGTGGAGTCCTTACACTATAAGAAATTTGATTTTTTTTCATCGAGGAAGTGAGTGATTGCAATAAACGGTTGCTAATGATAGTAATAGTGACTCCCAATGGCGGGTGAAAATATGGAAATGTAAAAGGGTGGGATTTTCCCCACCCTAGGCACTGTCTTCCCCAATGTCACCACTGCAATATTCTTCGACACCCCTTGTCTCCCCCACCATCATCTCGCTACCTTTGGCCACCCCCATCACCTCATGTTTCCTCCACCATAGTCGCCATCAAACCTATCACCCCTGACATTCCACCACTACCCCAAAATCCCCTAACATCACCTCATCCACTCCATCTTACTTCTTCGCATCTTCTATAGCTGTAATCTGAAGCTTGAGGTCCCTCCTCAGTACCTCCCCAGTGCCCCGCCTTCCCTAGAGCACTATCGACTAAACAAATTTGGTGATTTAAAAGGGGGTTTTTAGTGGATACCCACAATAGTTGGTGTTGAGAAACACATACTAAGAAACTATGGCTGCCAAAAGCAGTTGCATGGTGGTATCTAATATCCTTTAGCAACCACTTTTTTCTTGTTGCTAAAAGTCATATTTCTAGTAGTGTTCTTATGTCCATACAATGTATTCCAATCCTCATAGATACAGTGTCAACCACCAATAGTTCTTCTATTGAACCCTTGGTCTTTATAGAGGTGGCTTCGAGCTCCCCCATCATCTTCATGGAGATTTTATAGGCACATTGTGAGCTTAGGAGGCAAGACATGAAGTTCTTCAAAACCCAAGAAAGAAAGGAACAAAACACACCTGAAATGACATCATTCCTCTTTATCTACACATAAATCACTTTAGTGCACACTGCTTCCACCACTCATCAGTATGGTCCCACACTCATTCTCTTTTTAAGGGCCTTATCCTAGCACTACCCCCACAATAGGATTCAAACTATATAACTTCCCTTGTATAGTGCCTCCTTTGAGCTCATTTGAGTACCTCGTGGCATCTGGATACTTAGATAATGTTGTCTTTAAGGGCTACTACAATTTTTTGACACTTTTACATTATTTTTCATTTCTTTTATTCCTTTAGATTATTATAGAATTACCTATATCATAGTAACATCTAAAATAATATAATTATATAGAAATGACTATTTTATTATCCAAGACTAATATATATATATATATAATCCCATGAATATATATATATATATGATAGATATATCAACTTCCTCCACACTTTAACTTTTCATTGTTCTTAAGAAAAATTTCAACCTCTAAAAAAAATATCCATTATTCACCAAGAGAAACTATAAATTATTTATTCTCCTAAAAATGAAGTTATATGTAAAATAATTAAATGAAAAACACAATAATAATGTAAAATAATGGTTCTTATATAATTCACAATTCAATACCTTTCCCCTTGTCCACTCATATGATTAAAATTCCTGTCAATATTCATGCCATTTATGGTTTACCTCTCTATAAATTAATTTTATCATAAGAGAAAATTTAATTGGATATTTTCTCAAACATATATGAATTCAATCTCTAGAAATCCAGGCTATCTACATCACTAATTAGAAATTAAACTAGAAAACATTCATGTGGATTTTTCATTTGGGTTCCATTGAGTGAATTTAATTCGTTTTAGTTAATGAAAAACCTCTAGTTCTTTTTCAAAAACATATATGATGGTAAATAGGAGAGTATAAATATAATAAAGTGATAAAATTTATTTCGTATATGTGAAGTTGCATCCTATTTTAATTTTTTTTTCTTTTTAGCGTTTCCACTTATTTTGAACCTATGAAATTATAAATAAATAGATAAAGAAAGTATCAAATCCTTTCATCCTAAAATGATAGGGGAATAGAAATTGACCATTATGAGAGTTATAAAAATAAACTATTTTCCTAAACTAATTCCAAGATGTCAATAAAAAATACTTTACCCACCAAAAGTTATATGTTTAGGTTATTTTAGCTTGTCCTTACCTTGGTGTCATGTAATTGAAGAATAGTACAAATTTACCCAAACTAAATTTGAAACTAACATTAAATTCTACCTATGGAATTTTAATATGATATTTCTCCTCCGTTTAAGCTTTTTGACACCTTATTGTGGTGGAATCTAGTTTATGAATAGGTTTAAAGAATCAACTAAAATATCAAAATCTTATCAGAATTTGAAACTCAATTCATCCACCACAAATTCTTCCTTTACTTGAATTTTAATTCTAGAATTAATCCTTGAATAATAGTATCTTTTTACTTACTTTATAGTGTTGGAGGTTCTTTTTATTCAATATTTCAAAAAAACCAATCACTCTTCATACAAAACATATTCTTCCTTCTCTTTTTGAAGGTTGAGATGGATCTAAGAATTTTAGGATCCTTCTCATATTTTAATTCATTGTTGGATATTTGTATTACAGTATTAGTGTCATTAATTTCATGTGATTGAGCTTATTCATCCTCAAAAAATTCAAATATTTTTTCAAATTCAACCTCCCACACCACTTCCTCCTACACTTATTCAGTTCTTGTGTTGTTTTTAGTATTGATGTAAGGACCCATATCCCAATAGCCCTTACCTTTGTGATTTTAGGGTGTTAGGGGCATATGGAGGTGGTTCCATGTTTTTTGGAGGTTTTTAGAGGGAAATATGGGTTCCACTTCCAAAAATGGCATGGATTTAGTTTCAAGGTATTTGTTTTTGTGTAGTGCTGGTGGTTGTGGTGTAGTGGATCCTAACTGCGGGGTGGTGGGATCGAAGAAATATTTTGGGGATCCTTTCTTTTCAGTAATGGATATGTCACGGGGGTAGGTTGTGACGTAGGACCTTCTTCGGTAGTTAAGAATTGTGTCATATATGAAAAAGGCTATGATGTAAGGGTTTTTTAGGATACTTCCAAATTGGGTGTAACTACACTATGGGATATAGATTATGGTGTGGTCCCTTTATTTATAGGAGGGTTCTGATGACATTGTTCTTAAGTTTAGTTCGTAACCCTTACATCTACTTTAATGGGATCTATCGATGGAACCTAGAACCACCTTTGACTAAGGGAGGTTGCGATGTGGTCTCTTAGGTTGTACCATTGAATCCCATAGGTCAAGAAATGTTGAGGTGTTGTCTAAGGGGCTACGCCATAGTCTTCAATTTTTTGGTGGGTCTATAAATACCCCAATACCCCAAAACCCAACATTTCTCCCACATCATGCACTTAACCACTAAGAGCCTAAAAGTATTCTTCTAAATCTTTGAATCCTATTTTTATAGGGATTAGTCCCTAGCTTCTTGTAATCAATCCATTGTGATTTGAGTCATGTTCTACCCTTCTTATTTAGGTTTATCCCCATTGATATTGTTTCCTCCATTTCTCCTTTCCATGATTTGTCATTTTATCTCTACTATTATTTGGGAGTTGGTTTTTTATATTTTCCAAGGTTTTCATGACATGATGTCATTGGGAGATCATATTTTCCTCACAAGAGAGGTGATTAGTGATCCATGTGGTTGTATGCTCTCATGCGAATAATGTTGATACTTTTGAGATAGGGGATATTTTTCTTCTTGTTTATTTACATGAATTAATAAATTGATCATGGTTTAGAACTTTGGATGGAAGTGAAATTAAACTAATAAATATTAAATCAGATTAAAGATTTTTTTTGTGGTTGTAGTGATCACATGTGGTTTCTTAACCATTATAAAGAGTTTGCTGCTTCCTTTACTAGATAGTTTGTTATCAACGTTATTCTTGTTGATCATGTTTGTGAAGTTTTGGATTAGCATGATGTTTATGAAATGTTAAGGAATATAAATACAAAATTAATTAATTAATTGTATTAAAGACTAATGAAGAGGAATGTTTGTAATTCATTTTATCTTTTAATTGGATGATAATCAAATAGACGTTAAATATATGTTCAATTGAAAATGTTATTCCATGTATTTTTGGAATTGATAAATAATGTGATTCATGATAATGATTGTTGATGAAAATAATTAAATGCGTGTTAATGAATTTTTGTTTTTAGATATGTTGTTTTGGTTTATGATTTCTTCCCATAGTTTTTATATGTAAATAATGAATTGGTTAATTCACGTTGGATTAAAAACTGTTTGTTTGATAAAATTAATTATTAGGCATCAAGGTTCCAATTTTTTTGTGAAGGTATAATTCCTTGTGTTGGAGGTCATGAGAGCCTATTTTCATGTAAAGGTTGAATGTCTTGTGATAGAGCATAGTTTTTCCTATTGATTATGATTTTTTTCTTACTTCCTTATAACTTTCTCTAGATGTGAGCTCATTGTGTGATATGAGATTAGGTTGGATGAGCTTGGGATGTCTGATTAGACATAGGTTGGGAGGCTTGGATGATCTGGTAGCATTTGATTTCCTCTTATAGAGTGATGCATTTGGGATATGCATGAGGGTTATGGGGATGGAATCAGAGATTATGGAAAGGATTGAAGCTATTATTACCCATCGAAATGATAAAGGTGGACACTTTCTTGATAATGATTATGTTTAATGGCCAATTTATAGGTTGCTTTTTTATCTAGATTTCTTTCCCCATTGCTTTAAGAAGCTGGATGTGTTTGTTTTCATTTTTCTTGGTGGTATATTAGGATGGTTCTTCAATAGTATTTGGAAATATGGAATGGTTGGTAATGTTTAATAAATATTTAACCCACTGGGTTGGTGTTGCTATAATGAAAAAGAGATTATCCTAAGAAACTGTGGACTCAATTTGGAATATTCCTCGAGGTAATGGACTCTACTATGTTGATTAATGTAAGGAAATTTGGAAACAATTTGATGTTAATTAATGTTTAGTGAATAAATTGATGAAAGGATAACCATAAAAATAAAAGAAGTAATTTAATATTTCTACTTAAAATGTTTGTGTGCTTATAAGATATTTATTTCCTAGAAGTGTAAGTTGAGTGTTTGAGTGACAATAGATATTGTTGATCCTAGCACTAGGTTATTCCTATAGTGTTGTTGTGAGATATAATAACTCTTGTACATTTGATATTTCATTCTCTACCACACCTATGTCAATTAGGACGACTAAAACCAAATGGACTCTTGGAGTGTGTCTTCTTTAACATCTTAGTGGGGGGATAGATGAATGACTACCCCCTCTGACACCACTCTATTCTCTTGGAAGTTTCATGTGTTGGTATAAAGGGATGTTAGTTTCCTAATAAATATGTTTGTAGCGGTATGGGATGGGTTGTGGTTATTCCACACACATGTATCCATGGATATAGTGTCTAAAGGATTATTATAGGCATGATGTGAATAGGCTATGATGGATTGAGGTACCTTACTCTATGTATTGGCTGTGACGGATTGAGGTAAATACCTGATGTATGATACACATCATATAGAATTTGGTGTCTCATAAAAACTAATTGTTTACTATATCGATATGTTATAGGGGATGTTGTGATGATGTGATTCACAAATTGCATGTTGTGATACTTAGCTCATGTTTTTACGGGCTAGATTAATTTTAGAGAGAGATGACTTAGGATGTGTGACATTGGGGAAGAGTGGAAAACCCAAGGGAAGTTATATAGGGGTAACCTTGATGTTTTATTACTATAATACATGATCTATTATATGTGATACTTGGTGTGAGATAATCACTGTGAGTTTGAGAACTTAGAATATTGATTTATATGATGAGTTAGTTTCAATTGTTGTTCACTATGCTTTAATTTTCTTTCTTTATCTTTTCCACAAGAGGCTTTGGGGAGGATTTTGATGGGTATACTTTTATTCTCACCAAATGTATATATATATAATATCATAGGTTATTAGAAGTAGGTTGGTTATAATGTTTTATATTACTATCTCACGGTTTTACAGGATTTGTTTGGGCTTCAGGGTAACTGCTGAGTTTACCTTTTTGGTAATTGTAATTTTATTTTAGTTGTTTTAGTGTTATATGATATTACATTTATTCAGTAGGGATTTATTTTAAATATACTAAGAAGGTTTTTCTTGTTTTTTATTCTTATCTCTATATTATATATATTATCTTATAGTATAATGTCCCCCATATGTATACTTATTATACCCTCGGTGCTAGTCACCAACTCGGGGCCTATTGGAGGTAGGACTTAGGCGATCACCATCTCCCTTCTCTCATTGTCGACCTAAGAGGGGTAATATTTGGGGGGGGGGGTCATGATAGAGGGGTATCAAAGGTTTAGGTTAAGGTATAGGATTGATTTTGGAGTTGGGAAGAGGCGAGTTTTCATGGGTTAGTAAGGAAATAGTTTCAGCTAAGTTTAGTAAGTTATGTAAACATGAGAGACTGGATGGGATGTGGGTATTTAGGTTCCTCTGTGATATCATGAATGGACCATTATGTTTATTAAGTTTCTAAACAAGGTGATACCAGTTGTTGGGTAGATACCTTGGAAAGGATTATGAATCATTCTTCTTTACACCATTGTTTTAAATGTGTGGACAATGGGACTGGTTAAAACCCTAAACAATATAAAAATTGAATTAATGAATTAACGTTAAGTATTCCATATTCCATCTTTAGGAGTATAAAAGTTTATTCTTTTATAGTTATGTCTCTAGTTTGAAATCCTCATCAAGTTTGGGCCAAATTTGTTCAACAGGATGTGTCTTCAGGTCACCACAGAGTATTAGATGATGACAACAACACTTAGAGGATGATAATCTTATAGCTTCTATGCCAGATTCTGTAGAAGTAAGAGGGAACCAATTTTTATTCCTTCATAGAAGAATGGTTTGAGGAGGATGAAATCACTTTTAGTTCAATCCATTCTTAGAATTAGTAATGGGTTTAGTTTTTTTTTGGTGAATTAACATGGATCCGTGAGGTAGTGGTGGATATTGTTCATTGGTAATCATGAGAAGTCTACAATCTCATGGGAGATGTTTCAAGACTAGTTCTAAGTAGAGTTTCTTTCTTAAACTATAAAGGATTCTAGTTACTAGTGACTTCTTACCCTTTAACATTGGAGTTATATCACGTGATAGATTATGATGCATTTTACGACCCCTCTATGATATGCTTCTATCATTTTACTAGATGAGGTGGTGAAGTTGATGTCTTTAAAGTAAGATTTGCATCCATAGATCCAGAACTAGGTCACCCATTTTATTTTATCAACTTATCTTGAAGTTTTTGTGAGAGAAAAGGTTGTTGAGAGGAGGTTGTCTTGAAATGGATCATTACAATAAGTGAGTCATTAGGATTCCTCCTAAAACTGATCTATGGTATAAGGTTCCTATTTTCCTAGAAATTAGAGTTTTCAGTCAGTTCAGGGTAGGTCTCATCCCTCATCATCTTGTTTCTCAAGGGGAAGTGGCTCTCATCCTATACCAAGGGATTAGACACATGTTTTTCTTGTAGTGGCTGAGGTCATAAATGCTGAGAATGTCTAACCTTTCTAAGAAGTCAGCATGTTCTTGGTGTTCTTCATTAAGTTCCTTTGTTATTATAGTTTTATCCATGGAAATAACAATAGGGTGTTCCAGTTTGGGATTAGCAGAGAGGATATGGTGTCAGTAGATGATAGCCTTGAGATTATCCTCATAATTATAGAGTAGAGTGTGTGTGTGGAGGTGGTCAATAATAGGGTTAGGTAGGCCCTATAGTATGTCATGTTTAGCTTCGTGCTCTAGAATTTCTATCATTGGGAAAGACAGATATCGTTTGTGATACCATTTACTTGTTCTTTACATGGATGTATGCTTTTTTTATTTATGATCACTACACTCCTTTATATTTCATGTCCTTATCCATGCTTTAGGACTTCAGGTGGATAGGATTCTAGTTCCTTTGAAATTGAAGACACCGGTTGGAGGTCGAGCTAACTTGTATGTAGTATATAAGGACTATGATCTTGTGATGGGGATTAAAATATCTTTGATAGACTTCCTAATAATATGGATACATCTAAATAACATCATCCCCATCATATATTGGTTTTATTCAGTGTAGGTTATCATTGATTTCTTCAGGAGGTAGGATGTGTTCTATGATGATGATGGAGATCCGGTAGTGTTCTTTAGTGAGTAAGACCCTTGGATGGGTTATAGGTTTGTTCCAATCCTTATCTTCCATGATGTTCAAGATTCTTTTGATCTCATCAGAGCTTTAGCCATTGGGTTTTTAAGGGTTTTAGAATAGTACGTTGATGGATTTATAGAGGAGGTTGTAGCATTTACCCCTTAGTGAAATATCTAGTTTGGGATAGAGCTAAAATCGGGTGCATCTCCAATATCTATGTCTCTATATAGGATAGATCCTTATATTTTTTTAGATATATGGGTATTTCTTGATGATCTATTGTAGTGGGTTTTTTTAGGAAAGTGTGTCACCTTGGGGTATACTAATTTTGTTTTTAAATATGGAAAATGTAAGTTTCCATCTTTGTATTTATTATTTTCACTTGAATCAGGTAATAATGAATAATCACTATCTTGTTTCTTAGCATTATGATTTATTCAATTAGTTAAAAGAAGAAAGTTATTTCTCAAAAACCAATCTATGGGTGGGATGTCATTAGATACAGGTGAAGAATGAGTATGTCCAGAAGACTTATTTCTGATGTATTTATGGGAATTTAGATTTCATTGGGATGACATTTAGTGTGATTAATTCTCCATCTATGTTCATGGGTTTGATGAATGTAGTGTTCAGAGAGTTTCTGAATAAGTTCAAGGTTCTTTTCATCAATGCCATCCTTGTGTACTATGGGTTTGAGGAGGATCATACATATCATCTGCATGCCGTTTTGGGTGTTATTTGTTGCAAGAATCTATTCAAGAAGTTGTTGAAGTGTGATTTATAGACTTATGGTGTTCATTTATTAAAGAATGTACAATCCCATTAGGGAGTAGTTATGGATCTTTTAAAGATTAAGGTAATGGTTTCTTAGTCATCCACCCAAATAGTGGTAGTGGTGAAAATATTCCTTATTCTTATAGGCTATTATTAGAGGTTCATAACTAATTTGTCTTGATATTTGGATCCTCTGACATCCTTGACTAGGAAGGATCAAGAGTTCTTGTGGACTGATTAGTGTTAGTCATCTTTCGAGTACCTAAAGAAGAAGTTTTTCTGTGTTTCAGTCATTGTTTTACCAGTATAGAGGGTTTGGTTTGAGGATTTTTTTAAATGCATCGTGTCTTGTATTGGGTTATGTTCTGATGAAGCATAGACCAGTTATTTCTTATGGGTCTTTTCATCTATTCCCTAATGAGCATAATTAGGTGACCCATGGTCTCAAGTTGGAATCAGTGGTGTCTGCCTTGACGTTTTGGAGACATTACCTCATTGGTGAATGTTTTGTGGTTTTTAACAATCTTAAGTGCCCAAGGTATGTCGTCTCCCTTTCGGACTTGAACTTGTGACAGTGATCGAGGATGGAATTCTTATAGGATTACAACTTTGAGATTTTATAATCACCATGAAAGGGTAATATTGTAAATAAAACACTATGAATAAAGTCATGTAGTTATGTTATTCTTGAAACTTAATAATCATCGAGAGTGATGGAGGATCTCTCAATGATGAATCTGGATATGGGATAGGATGGATATAGAGGATTCCTTTTCTAGATGACAGTGCAGTCATCTTTGGTGCAATAGGTAGAGGATTCCCAGCTAGGGTATTCTGAGGTGGTGGTCTAGAGAGACCAAGTTGTTTTAGGTGATTCTCCTAATGGTAGGTATGAGGATGAAAAACATTGTGTGTTGTTCTAGGGGAATTTATTTTTCACTTTGGCGATGCATGGAATGATTCTCCGTGAGTTCTATATCTCACCCTTTTTGGTACATCCTAGTATGATAAAGATTCACTGAGCTTTGATAGGTCTTATTTGGTGGCCTAGGTTGAATCTTGTAGCTATCGAGTTTGTTTCTTGATGTTTGGATTGTTGGAAGGTGAAGTTTTACCATCATGTTCCCATTGATTTTCTCTAGCCGTTAGATGTTCCCCAGTGAAAGTGGGAGGAAATATCGATGGACTTCATTACTAGTTTACCTAGACCATAAAGAGATATTGAATCTATATGGGTGATAGTGGATTGTTTGATAAAATTATCCCACTTTATAGTGATTAGGGATTCAAAATCAGTGGTGTTTGTTTCATGGTAGTATCTAGAGGAGGTGGCGAGACTCCACAGAGTCCCAAGGATGATCATCTCTAATTGAGATCCTCATATTACCTATAGGGTATGAAGATGCTTGTAGAATTATTTTGTCCAATAGTTGTTTCTTAGCACTACTTTTCATCCATAGATGGATGGTAAAATAGAGAAAACCATCCAGACTCTTGAAGACATGTTGCGTTCTTGTGTCCTGGATTTTGATGGTTTATGGACGAGGCACCTGACCTTAGTAGAGTTTTATTACAAAAATATATTTCAGTCAACCATTTGTATGTAACCATTTAAATATTTGTGTGTTTAACATTTTTGTTCTCCATTATTCTAAACTGGGGTCCTAGAGTCATAAATTCTCAGGTTAGAATTGGTATCATACAGAATACGACAGAGATGGTTCAAGTGATTCGTGAAAGGATATAGGTAGTGTAAGATCATCAAACAAATACTATATCGACCATAATAGGATACCTATCAAGTTTTACTTTTGAGATCATGTGTTCCTGAAGGTGAATCCTCATCATGTGTAGTGACTTTTTGGGTATGGTAGTAGGCCTTTTCCCCAGTTTTTTGGGCCGTTCTAGGTATTAGATCATGTTGGAGTTGTGGCGTATCTAGTAGCACTTCCTTGCGGATGAGCTAGATACTTTATGTCTTATATATATCAAATCTTCTTTGTTATCTTCATGATGACTCTAACATCATTTATTGGTTCAAGAAAAATTTTTATGATTATACAACCTTTTAGGAGCAGCGTATATAGATCTAGGACCACCTGGAGAAGGTGTCATGCAGGCATTTTATTCCATCAGTTCATGCATTTTGGAAATATGGAGGTATAGAGGAGAGTTCCTGGAGACATGAATTATAGATAGATGATCATTACGTCAATATTTTTTTTATATTCTATTATTGTAACATGATTTGTATTTGTTGAACCTTTTCTCGTTATGATATGGTTTCCACTTTTTTCATAGTTTTCTAATGATTTTTCTCTCATTTGAGAGGTATCATCCCTGAAGAGTGTTTTGGAGCTGGTTGTTAATATTGTGTGTATTTAACTAATTCTTATAATGAGTTGGTTGACCTCTTATGATGGAGAGATCCTTGAGAGGTTTCTTGCAGGGTGGTCATTTGGATGGCACTTTCCTTTCCTTCTGTCCATGTTGGTTTTGAATTCTTGAGGATGATAATGGTTTAAGAGGTATCTGATATAAGGTCCTGGATCCCTGTATCCACTCCCTTTATGATTTTTGGTTGTTGAATATATTTGGAGGAGGTTCCATGTTGTTTGACAGGTGTTTAGAGGAAAATAAGGGTGACACTACAAAAAATGGAATGGATGTGACATGAAAGAATGTGATGTGTCGTAGTGATGGTGGTTGTGTTGTAATATATATTGGTTTTAGTGTAGTGGGACTAGTAGAGGATTTTGAGGATACTTTCTTTTTAGGAATGGCTATGCCACAGAGGTAGGTTGCGGAATAGTCCCCTATTAGGTGGCAATGAACAATGACGTGAAGGATCTAGGATACACTGTAATGGTTTTTGAGGATACTTCCAAATTGGGGTTAGCTATGTTATGGGTTATAGGCTATGACATAATCCTTTTCTTAGAAGGAGGTGTCATGAGGCATGGTGATTAAGGCTTTTTTTAACCACCAAATCCATTTTAATATGATCTATCCATGGAACATGAAAATAACTTTCATTGAGGGTGGTTTTGGGATGGTCTTTCAGGTGTTCCATATAATTTCCCATGTCATGCAGTGTTGCGGCATGCTCCAAGGGGTTACCCCATGTTATAAAAATTCTCAATGGTTCTATAAATATACCAAGACCCCCAAACCCAGTCTTTATCCCAATTCTTATGATCAAACCCTAGGTTCTGTAGAGTGTTATATAAAGGCTTTAAATCCCATTTTGAAAGGGATCAATCCATGGATTCCCATGATTGATATGTTATGATATGGGGCATGTTCTACCCTTCTTTTCTACTAGTTTCTCCCAGTTTTATCTCATGTCTTCCAGTTTCTCCCTTCCTTACTATTTCATTTGATCATTGTATTTATTATGGAGATTTTTTTTTATTTTTTGGTGTGTTTATGGCATGATTCCTTTTGGAGATAATTGTTTTCTTATAGGAGAGGTGATCAGGGATCCATGGTGTTAATATGTTCTTAAGTGAAGAGCCTTGATGATTTCAAGGTAAGGTATTTATTTCTTATCTTTTATTTATGTGAAATAATAAATTGGAGATGTTTTATCCATTTGGATTGTAGTAAAATTATCCTAATAAATATTAATCCAGATTAAATAATTTTTGTACGGTTTTAGTGATTGTGTGTTGTTTCTTACCCTGTGATATTGAGTTTTCCGCTTGTTTTACTAGATAGTGTGATATCTATGATATGCTGGTTGAAAATATTTGTGATGTTATGGATGATCATTATGCTGATGAATTAGAAAAGAATGTAAATCTATAATTAATTAATTAATTTCCTTAATAATTTAAGAAGATTCATGTTTGTAATTTAGTGAATCTTATAATTTGAAGATAATAAAATTGATTCTAAATGCATGTTCAATTGAAAAGTTTATTCCATGTGTGGTTGGAATTGATAAATAATGTGAATCATGTTAATTCTTGTTGATGAAAATAATTAAAGTCATGATAATTAGTTTTAGTTATTTTATAACTTGTTATATATTATTCCTTAGGTTTTTCATAGTTGGAACATGTGAATAACAAATTGGTTAATTGAGGATGGACTAAAAACCGGTTATTTGATAAAGATAATTCTAGGGCCTATGAGCGTATGTTTTCTTATCAAGGCTAAATTACTTAAGTTGGGGGTCATGAGAGACAATTTTCATGTGAAGGATGACTGCATTATGTTGGGGACTAGTTTTCTCTATTGATTATGCTTTTTTTATTACTAAAATTTGATATACTTTGGATGTGAGAGAACTATGTGATATACGCCTGGGATGGATGAGTTTGGGATGACTGATGAGACATGGCTAGGGATGCCTAGACGATGTGGCTATAGTTGAAACCGGTGTTGATGAAATGCATTGGGATATGCATGAGTGTGTCAGGGATGACACTGGAGATGATAGAATAGGTTGAAGCTGGTATTACCCTTTGATATGATAAATTTGAATGCTTTCTTGGTAATGAATATGTTTAATGATTGAATGTTTGGTTTCTTGTTTATCTTTAGTCATTTCCCCACTGATCAAGGTAGCTTGATATGCTTGGTTTTGTTTGACATGGGGTAGCTTGGAATGGTTTTCCTAGAGTACCTGAAAATATGGAATGGTTAACAATTTTTAACAAATGTATAACCCACAAGGTTGGTGTTTTTGGAATGAAAAATAGATGATCTTGAGAAATCTTGGGCTTGGTTTGTAATATGCATAGAGGTCATGTACTTCACTCTGATGATTAAGGTAATGTAATTTTGAATAATGATGATGGATAATTAATGGATAATGAATTAAAAAAACAAAGGATAACTATTAAAAGGAAAGATGTAATTTAATGTACCTCCTTAACATAGTTGTGTGCTTATAGGATATCTATTCCCTAGCAGTGGAAACTAGGTGTCTGGGTGATGATAGTTATAGTTGAGCCTAAGACTATGTTATGACCATAGTGTGGTTGTGAGATATATTATATCCTATATGTTTTATTATGTCATTCTCTACCCCACTAATGCCTGTTAGGTCAACTAACACCCTGTGGAATATATGAGGGTGGTTTCCCCAGCATCATAGTGGTAAGATGGATGGCTGACTACCCCATTTGGATCCTCTCTCTTCGCTTGGTAATTTCATGTGTTGGTATGCACAGAGGGTAGTTTCCCTATAAATATGTGTATAGAGGGATATGATGGATTTTAATTGTTTTACACACATGTATCTCTAGATATAGTATCTAAAGTATTATTATAGGTATGATGGGTATATGATATGATGCATTGAGATGCCTTACTCGGTATATGAGTTTTGATAGCTTGAGGTATATACATGATATATGATAAATGTCATACAGGTTATAGTGTATCCCGTAAACTACTTTGTTACTATGTGGAGATGTGATATGGTATGTTGTGGTGATGTGATACATGGGGAACATGTTTTGATACTTATTTTAGGCGTCTACAGGCTGGCTTAATTTTGGAGAGAGATGGATCAAGATATGTGATGTTGGGGTAGATCAGAAAACTAGTTTGGAAATAGTAGTGGGGTACCCTAGATATTTTATTAATATAATACATTATATATTTTATGTGATATTGGTTGATAGATAGCCACAATGAAGCTGTAAACTTAATATTCCTATTTAGGAGACAAATTAGTTATACCTGTTATTCGTGGGGCTCTAATATGATTTATTTATCTTTTAAATTAGAGGCTCTAGGGAGGAACCTGCTGAGTATACTGTTATGCTCACCCTATGTATATATATAGTATTTTTAGAATAGTAGGAGAAGGTTCGATATTGGGATAGATATTAATAGCTCATGGTTTTACAGGAGTTGTTTGGGTTTCATAGTCATTGTTGAGTTTACATTTTTGGAACTTATAGTTTCTTTTACATTTTTTTTAGTATTGTATGACATTTCATGTATGCATTGGGGATTTATTTTATATATATTTTAGTAGGTGTTGATTGGTGTTCTGTATTATCTCTCTCTTCTACATATTCTCTTAGAGGTTAATGCCTCCCATATTTATGTTTATTTTACCCTTAGTGTTAGTTTCCAACCCAAGGCCTACTGGAGGTGGGACTCAGGCTGTAACACCCCGAGATTTTATGAAAAATATTCATTTTAATTTCATTGATGTCTTGTGTTGTATGATACACCAAAAGGAGCTTTCACTACATGCATCCCTAACTTGGATTGCATTACACGCAATCAAGACCTTCTTCGATAGCGTGTGTAGTACGCAATACCAAGTTTCACTAAACGAGATATTATTATAATATTATTATAAACCAGCCTTTATGAATAGTAATACCCACTTTTTGAAATGGTATCTTTCAAAATGGACTTCATTTTTGGATTCGGAATATCAAAATTATCCTAGGGTGAATTTTTTGTATATTTCTGAAAACTTTCAATTTTAGATGAATAGTGAAAACACTAGGTTACTATTTAAAAACCGACTTTTTATTTAAATAATTATTTATTTTATTTAAATTTAATTTAGATCAAATTTGATACATAATACCTATATAAGTTGAATTTAATTCATTGGAGTCATTTTATAATAATTTTAGATATATACAACTTTTATTGAACTTTTGACCATCTTTTACCCACCTCCTAGGAGAATTTGCAAATTTACATAAAACATAATTTTACTGCTTCTATGAGTGGAATTTCAAAAATCTGAGAGACACGGTTGATGACAGTAAGTAAAATGTGGTTCAATGAGATGAAAATAATTTTTGGGGAACAGTAACTTTTTACTTTTATTTACCACGGTTAAAAGTAAATAGGGTAATTAAGGGTAAAAATGATATTATTATTACCCTGACACATGTCCTAATTCTATTGGATATGTATAATTCGACCAAAAACAACCTTATGAATAAAATATGACCATTTAGGTCCACTTGGATTAGATTAGGACATTTATTATTATTTAATTCAAAGAAGAGTTAAAAGAGTTAAAATCAAAGTTTAATAAGTAAAACATTTTTAATATAGGGTTATACATAAGATAAATTAGACTATAAATATTAATTAGAAATATAAAAATATTTCCTATATAATTATATTTTATTTATTATTTTTATACATTAAATAATTTATGTTATTAATGACACAATGATGATGTTGTAATTACCTTATTAATGAAATATTAACATAATTGATGTTAAAAATACCCAAATAAATATAATTTTAGAATTTTTATAAATTACACTAATTTTATAAGTTAATATGAAATTTTATTATTTATTTAATTAACTTTTTTCGAACTAATCATGCTGATATGATTGTCACGAAAATCAAGTACCAAATAGTGTCAAAATTGACATAAAATAGTTTTTAAAACAAATATTATATTATTAATTGTTATTTTATTCCTAAAAATATAAGGTTCAGCCAAATTACTTATATAAGGATATATATATTAATAATGAACCACTTGGGGTTCGTTTGGATTTTTATTGTAAGATTATTAACCATATAGTGTAAGAAAACATAAAGACAAAGTAAAAGTTAAATTATTTAACTTAGAGTTAAATCTAAATGATAAGGATAAAATAGCAACCTAAACTTGTCTAAAACCTATTGGTTGAGAGTCTTTCTACCCATCCCCACCTTATTTTCGAAATAAATCAATTTTGAGCTATTAAAAACCGAATGTGACTTTATTATAAAATAGTATTTTAAGTATTCCTAAGGTACCCCTCTCCTCCCTTATAAAAGGGAACCCATTCCCTCTTCTCTTCACACCCTTTTGAGCCTTTAAACTCGGCCAAACCCTGACCATTTCTCTTATCCGCATCCCTAGAAACATTCGTGAGGTTCTGGTCTTCTCAAAATACCAACTCTAGTCCCTTAAGAGCAAGCATAAAGAAGGTGCGTCGAAGAAGTGGTAATCTCTTCTACCGATTCTTTCAAGTTTCTTTCTTTCTTCTTCAACTTCTTCTTCTTTAGTTGTTTCATTATAAAGTATTAACATACGTATCTATAATATACTGAAATTTTATTATAAATATGAATCAACCCCATTTAACCTTCTATCCATCCTATGGAAAACGAAATCACCGCGCATGCGTACGTACGGAATACCGTCTCCATGCCGTGGTGTAATCTATTTTTTCACCACCACATTATTTGGATGTGTATAATGGTGTAAAGAACAACTATATATGGATATTATAACATAATACTGATTATGAGATATTATATCATCCACTCCAATTCCATTCAAAAATTATGGGAATGATATCATCGCTCGTGCGTACGTACAGATTACCGTCCCCACGCCACGATGAGATTCAATCTCCATGTTAACCATTAAAGAATTATTATAAAGTATATATAATGAATAATAATGGTATATATAACATAATAATGCTACTGGATTTATTTATATGTGGTTTACTTAATTCCATTCAAGTCAATAAGGAAAGGAAAATAGCGTTCATGAGTACGTATGGCTTACCGTCTCCATGAATGGTGTATTTTATTTCATTTATATATCTATTATATATATATACTGAATATATATGATTTATAAATCATGATTTACATTCTAGAAGTAATTAAATCATGATATAAGTAATAATAATATCAAGAACAACAAGTCCAGACAAGTACGATAAATAAAACGATTTTACCCAAATTGCTGCTTTAACATGGAATTTACAAAAGAACGAGTAATATAAAGACATAAGTGAACTATATATGATATCATAACAATGAATATGATTCTGTAATAATTCAATGACATTATTTAAATCATTATATAGGAGGTTCGGATATGTAAGAAGCATATCGGACCTATGGTAAGGGATAATTATTCCAAACTTGTTCTTATCCAAGATTGTTTATTCGTAAGTATTTACTGGGGTTATTGTTATCATACATGTCCATGTTTTCTAAAAGTGTTTTTTTTGTATTTTTAAAGTCATTTTTACCCATTTTTGAAATTTACCACATTTTATGAAAGGAATCTTACTTTTGTTTACCACACGGGGAACTTTTTGAATTTTCCGACAAAAGTACGAGAAGAATGTTATTTTTAACTTATACGGTGTGAACAGATTTTTACGGTTTCATAACGCCTCATTTTCATGAATCTTACTCTACAAGATTTTATGACTATTTTCAACAAAATAATTTTCTTTTAAAATTGCATGGAATTTTGTGAAAAGAAAATGATTTTGAAGAAGAAAGGATATTTTCCTCAAGAATTCATTTCAATTATTTTATCAAAACCATTTTCTATCTAAGATGACATTACTTCATATGTGTATGTTTCAAGTATAATGTCTCTATGATTTACATGGTTTTAAATTTCTTATGATGAAATATCCATTTGTTTTATAGGGATTATGTGACGATGGGTTGATTTTTATGAAACCCATTTTATTCTTTGGGTTATGATGAATGTTTCAAGTTTATTTTGTGGCACAAGTAAGAATGATTTCATTATAAGATGTGTGGGACCTATATCTACCTTCAATGCATTGGGTAAAGATTTATATCTCATGATATAGACATGGCTGGAACGGTAAGTTAATCTGGTTCGGTATTATAGGACTGAAATGAGGAGTGAACTCGATTCTGAAAGGGACTTTGTCCACTAAGATGGTCTTGGCAGCAATGCCTTGGCTACTATGGAAATCATATCATGTGATTAATGGTTTTCCACAATTATATGTTTTATTCTCATGATATTTTATCATGATTGATGTTCCATTATGATATATGCCTTACGTACTTTAAGATTTTTGTCTTTGCTCAAGATTTTGATGATTAGATTTTATGTTCAAGGTTTTGCATTCAAATGTTTATGGATTGTTTTATGTTCTCTATGTTTACACTTAATGGGAATTTGAGCTCACACTTTATATGTTTTATTTTCCCCAGGATATAAAGAATGGTTTTAGGTAAGAAAACAAAAGGGGAAGATCTTAATAGGAGATGTTGAAGATCTTTTACCACGATTAGAATATTATGTTCTGAGTTTCCAAAGACACTAAACTATTACGGTCCTTTAGTGTCTATTTTTGTTATGTATTAAGTATTCCACAAAAGTAATGTAATATTCATGTACATCAAGCTTTGGGTCTCTACAGTTGGTATCAGAGGAAAGGTTTAGTCAACCTTTGAAAACTAGGATGTGAGAACTTTAGTGAGATCCCTTGAGATATTTCTAATGTATTTATAAGGATGTCCCTAAGGTTAAGTATAAGTATTGGTTATAGTCCTAGAATTATAGAAACGATATTATAATTAAAACTAGGATGTTAGATATGGAAGGTACTCCCCCTTTATTATGTTGTTTTCCCTATTATGATTTTTTCCTCTCACACTATTCTTTTTGGGTTTTAGAAAATGGATGGAAAAAGGAAGATTCACGATAATGGAGGATATGATGGACAAAGGAATGATATTCATCATGAGAAACCAAATGAAATTGGATCTGGAAGTACACATATCATTATTATGCCTAATCAGAAATCTCATAATTTAATCAATAATCTCAACCTTTTTAAGTTTCCTGACTTAGATAATAAGAGAAAGATGGAGTTTCATTATGATCATAGAAAAAATAAAGTTCAATTTCCCTCATTTAAATAATGTGGTAAGAGGCATGAGGGAGATTGTTTGAGAGGAACTAGAAGATGATTTGGGTGTGGAAAAGGACACAAAGCCAGTAATTGCAAAGGAAAAGGTTCAGTTAACACCATTGACAAGGATAATGGTATTGCTACGACATCAAAAATGAATAAATGTTTTCAATGTGGAATGCATGGGTATTATGCAAACCAATGCCCTAAGAGAAAGTCTCATGATATGAATCAGCAAGGTCGTATGGGTATTATTTATGTTGATGATGATGAAGAGACTACAAATGATATGTGAGATGAAAGAATTGCGGAATCTCAGTCAATGGTTTAAGAAGGTAGTGGAATGATTTTATGTTTATAAAGAGTAATGTTGTATAGGTAATGGTACTATGGAATAAATACACATCTAAGGATTGTTACACTATTGTTTTTCGTAATGTATTTGAAAGTATATGTTGAATGGTACCAATTACCATGAAAGGTTATTCAGTTATTTTTGGAAAGAAGATGATATGTGCATAATGAAGGGATAAATAGGTAATGAAATGATTGATAGTATTCATGAGCTCATGACTGATATAAGGACAAAGTTATATCATGGTTTGAGTATATAGAAATTTTGGGATTTTGTTAGGTGGAAATAGTTATCTTTTGACAACATTCATGTTTTCACTAAGGTTCAATGGGTATTCATTTTTCAAGACAATACATGATTAAGGTATTCACATGTTTGGAATGTGACCAACAAGATATCTTGTATGATATATGGGGGATAAATGATGGTATTCACATACTCAGTAAATGACATTTCTTGTAATTATTTTCTTTATACTATGAGCTTGGATAGAAGTATTTTAGATAAGTCTAATGATTATAAGGGATTATGTTTGACATAAGTTAGTATTGTTTAAGGCTAGGACTTTTTGATATTATTTTTGGAATGTTATAATAGTAAAGTTTTAGAAATAGGACAACCCGTAGGTCGGGTGAAACACGTCGCGTCAGACAAGGCTGTGGGAATCGAACCCACAACTGAAGTGTGATAGGCCTTTATCACCCACCACTGGCCTACAGGAAGTCCCTGGTAAGTAGAAACTAGTTTTATTATATTAAGCGGTATATGAAGTATAAGTCCATTTTAGGAACCATATCGGATTAATCTCACTATAGATGGACTTATTTATATTTGATAACTTTTTCTAAAATTTTGTTTGAGATAGATGGAATGACCCATCATTCTATCACATGATCTGCTAACACTTCACGAATGACAAATTCAACTACATTTCTTTAAGAGATGAAGTGGAAATTGTTCAAGTCACGAACAACGGTGAGATTGTACTGAAATAAAGTAAGTATTTCTTCTAATTAAAATTCTTCAACTTTAGGGAAATGATCTTGAAAACCAAAAATGTTGTCATAGTGACCTTATATCCAATGAATTATATGGTACCTTAGATCATCAAAAATTTAGGGCTTTGTGATTGTTGGATTTTTCATAGCCATGTCCTCTGCCACTCACCATCAGAACTTGATGGTTAGATTTTTCTTCCATATCCATATTTTCATCTATGTTCTCCTATGTGGAAACCCAGTGATTAGTTAATTTGGGTAACCGTTACGTTTCATAATTTAGTTTTTAAAGATAAGTTTTGGTATTCCTTTTTACGATATGGGGTTCTATTAAAACTTTCGAGTAGTAAACCATTTATAACCCCGACGAATTTCGGGGGTGAAATTCATTTTAAGGGGGGTAGAATATAAAACCCTAAGATTTTATGAAAAATATTATTTTTAATTTCATTGATGTCTTGTGTTGTATGATACACCAAATGGATCTTTCACTACATGCATCCCTGACTTGTCTTGCATTACACGCAATCAAGACCTTCTTCGATAGCATGTGTAGTACGCAATACCAAGTTTCACTAAACGAGATATTATTATAATATTATTATGAACAGTTATGAATAGTAATACACACTTTTTAAAATGGTATCTTTAAAAATGGACTTCATTTTTGGATTCAGAATATTGAAATTTTCCTAGAGTAAATTTTTGGTATTTTTCTGAAAACTTTCAATTTTTGATGAATAGTGAAAACACTAGGTTACTATTTAAAACCCGACTTTTTATTTAAATAATTATTTATTTTATTTAATTTTACTTTAGGTCAAAATTGATACATAATACCTATATAAGTTCAATATAATTCATTGCAGTCATTTTATAATAATTTTAGATATATAAAAATTTTATTGAACTTTTGATCGTCTTTTACCCACCTCTTAGGTGAATTTGCAAATTTACATAAAACATAATTTTACCGCTTCTGTGAGTGGGATTTCAAAATTTTGAGAGACATGGTTGATGACAGTAAGTAAAATTTGGTTCAATGAGATGAAAATAATATTTTGTGAATAGTAACTTTTTTACTTTTATTTACTATGGTTAAAAGTAAATAGGGTAATTAAGGGTAAAAATGATATTATTATTACCCTGACACATGTCCTAATTCTATTGGATAAGTGTAATTTGACCAAAAACAACCTTAGAAATAAAATATGACTATTTAGGTCCACTTTGCTTAGATTAGGACATTTATTATTATTTAATTCAAAGAAGAGTTAAAAGAGTTAAAATCAAAGTTTAATAAGTAAAACATTTTTAATATAGGGTTATACATAAGATAAATTAGACTATAAATATTAATTAAAAATATAAAAAGATTTCTTACATAATTATTTTTTATTTTTTATTTTTAGACATTAAATAATTTAAGTTATTTTTGACAAAATGATGATGTAGTAATTACCTTATTAATGAAATATTAACATAATTGATTTTATAAATACCCAAATAAATTTAATTTTAGAATTTTTATGAATTCCACTAATTTTCTAGGTTAATATGAAATTTTAGTATTGATTTAATTAACGTTTTTCTAACTAATCATTCGGATAAAATTTTCACAAAAATCAAGTACCAAATAGTGTCAAAATTGACATAAAATAGTTTTTAAAACAAATATTATATTATTAATTGTTATTTTATTCCTAAAAATCTTAAGTTTGGCCCAATAACTTATATAAGGATATATATATTAATAATGAACCACTTGAAGTTCATTTTTCTTATTATAGTATGATTATTAACCATATAGTGTAAGAAAACATAACGATAATGTAAAAGTTAAATTATTTAACTTAGAGTTAAATCTAAATGATAATGATAAAATAGTAACCTAAACTTGTCTAAAACCTATTTCATGAGATGATTTCAACCCATACCCACCTTATATTAGAAATAAATCAATTTGGAGCTATTAAAAAACGAATATGACATTATTATAAAATATTATTTTAAGTATTCCTACGGTACCCCTCTCCTCCCTTATAAAAGGCCACCCCTTCCCTCTTCTATTAACACCCTTTGGAGCCTTGAAGCTCGGCCAAAACCTGCCCATTTCTCTTCTACACTTCCCTAGAAACATTTTTGAGGTTATGGTCTTCTCAAAAGACCAACTATAGTCCCTTAAGAGCAAGCTTAAAGAAGGTGCGTCGAAGAAGAGGTAATCTCTTCTACCGATTCTTTCAAGTTCCTTTCTTCTTCAACTTCTTCTTATTTAGTTGTTTCATTATAAAACAATAAAATCAGTATCTATAATATACTGATATGTTATAATAAATATTAAACAACCCCATTTTACCTTCTATCCATCCTACGGAAAATGAAATAATCGCGCGTGCGTACGTACGGAATACCGTCTCCACGTCGTGGTGTAATC
The DNA here is from genome assembly GCA_963277665.1 of Viscum album. Lineage (NCBI taxonomy): Eukaryota > Viridiplantae > Streptophyta > Magnoliopsida > Santalales > Viscaceae > Viscum > Viscum album. Next base: position 1,258,962,051 of record OY728132.1, on the reverse strand, counting down.
TGTTTTTCCACCACCACCTTACTTGGATGAGTATAGTGGTGTAAAGAATAACTTTATATGGATATTATACAATCATACTGATTATGAGATATTATATCAACCAATCCAATTCCATTCAATAATTATGGGAATGATATCATTGCTCGTGCGTATGTACGGATTACCATCTCCACGACGCGATGAGATTCAATCTACATGTTAACCATTAAAGAATGATTATATAGTATATGTAATGAATTATAATGGTATATATAACATAATAATTCTACTGTATTTATTTATATGTTATTTACTTAATTCCATTCAAGTCAATAAGGAAAAGAAAACAACGTTCATGAGTACGTACGACTTACCGTCTCCATGAATGGTGTATTTCATTTCATTTATCTATCTATTATATATATATATATACTGAATATATTTGATATATAAATAATGATTTAAATTATAGAAGTAATTAAATCATGATATAAGTAATAATAATATCAAGAACAAAAAGTCCAAACAAGTACGATAAATAAAACGATTTTTCCCAAAACGCTGCTTTAACATGGAATTTACAAAAGAACGGGTAATATAAAGTCATAAGTGAACCATATATGATATCATAAAAATTAATATGATTCTGTAATAAGTCAATGACATTATTTAAATTATTATACAGGAGTTTTAGATACGTAAGATGCATATCAGACCTAAGGTAAGGGATAATTATTCCAATCTCGTTCTTATCCGAGATTTTTTATTCGTAATTATTTACTAGGGTTATTGTTATCATACATGTCCATGTTTTATAAAAGTGTTTTTATATATTTTTAAAATACTTTTTACCCATTTTTTAAATATACCACTTTTTATGAAAGGAATCTTACTTTTTTTTACCACACGAGGAACTTTTTGACTTTTCCGACAAAAGTACGATAATAATGTTATTTTAAACTTATACGGCGTGAATGGATTTTTAGGGTTTCAAAACACCTCATTTTCATGAAGCATAATCTACAAGATTTTATGACTATTTTCAACAAAATACTTTTCTTTTAAAATTTCAAGGAATTTTGTGAAAAGAAAATTATTTTGAAGAAGAAAGGATATTTTCCTCAAGAATTCATTTCAATTGTTTTATCAAAACCATTTTCCATCTAAGATGACATTATTTCATATGTGAATGTTTCAAGTATAATGTCTTTATGATTTAAATGGTTTCACTTTTATTATAATGAAATATCCATTTTTTTATATGGATTATGTGATAATGGGATGATTTTTATGAAACCCATTTTATTCTTTGGGTTGTTATGAATGTTTAATGTTTATTTTGTGGCACAAGTAAGAATGATTTCATTATGAGATGGGTGGGACCTATATCTACCTACAATTAATTGGGTAAATATTTATATCTCATGAGATAAACATGGATGGAACAGAAAGTTAATCTGGTTTAGTATTACAAGACTGAAACGAGGAGTGAACTCGATCCCGAAAGGGACTTTGTCCACTAAGATGGTCTTGGCAGCAATGCCTTGGCTACTATAGAAATCTTATCATGTGCTTAATGGTTTGCCACAATTATATGTTTTCTTCCCATGATATTTTATCATGATTAATGTTTTATTATAATATATTCCTTACATAGTTCCATGATTTATGTCTTTTCTCATGATTTTGATGTTTAGATTTTATGTTCATGTTTTTTCATTCAAATGTTTATGGATTATTTTATGTTATCTATGTTTACCCTTACTAGGAATTTGAGCTCACCCTTTATATGTTTTATTTTCCACAGGATATAAAGAAAGGTTTTAGGTAAGAAAAAAAGGGGAAGATCTTTATGGGAGATGTTGAAGATCTTTCACCACGATTAGAAGATTATGTTCTGAGTTTCCAAAGACACTAAACTATTACAATCCTTTTGTGTCTATTTTTGTTATGTATTAAGTATTCCGAAAAAGTAATGTAATGTTCATGTACGTCAAGCTTTGGGTCTCTACACAGGTGGTCACCATATCTCTTTTCTTATTACCGACCAAGAATGGGTACTCTTTTGGGGGAGGGCCCATGAAAAATGAACTGCTCCTATCCTTATTTCATCATCTCATCAATGAGATATATCATGTTCTTTATTTCTTCTTCTTGCAATCATGAAATGGAGGGTTATTCTTATTTCAATTATTCAAGAGTAAGAGGTTCTTTTTATTCTGAATTTCCAATGAATTCATAGCAGTATTTATCTTTTCCTTCCATTTTAACTTTAATAAATTTAATTTCTTCCATAAACTCTACTTCTTCCACTTGTTTCTTATAATACCTATTCCTTTCATCAGGATTTAAATGTGAGTTGTTTACAAGGTAATATAAAATTTTATTAATTTAGACCATGGATTCTGCCATATATTTATCTTTATTGATTTGTGTTTCTTGTTCTATGATCTTAATATCACAAATTACATGGTCATTGTGAGTATTTACCTTAATTTACCTCTAAATCCTACTCTTGAAGTATTTGAAAATCAATTTTTTTATTAGTTGTGCTACTCAACCCATGGTTTATCTTTGTAGTTTTGGAATTTCGGATCTCCTCTATATAACTGGTAATGGGTTTCACTGCATTATTAATTATAAGATTCATTGTATCTATAGGAATATGAGTCACTCCATCCTTCTCCTTTTTACAATGAACTGATCATTTATAATTTAAATTCATGTTTCTAATGAAAAAATTCTTTATTAAGAAATAATGTTTTAGAAAACACATTCACTAATTTGGTTATTTTGGACCGTTATATGGTTTACAAAATTTAAAAGACAATTAAGAATCATATTCATTTCATATATAGCTATTTTATAGTGACCATTAAGATTATTATATAAATGGTTATGATAAATTCCATTTGAAAATATAGAGGAAGTGATGGCCTCGACCAGTAGGGTTTTACGCTATGAATCCCATTTATCAAAGCCTCCAAGGGTGATAGTATCACTAGGATTTTCCCTAATCCAAGACCAAGCCAAGATTCAACTTCTGAATCATGATAGAAACTTTTTATGGGAGAAGTTCAAGATCATCGATATCCTGACCCAACCATATTCATCGAACCATGCTCACCGAATGACCCTGTGAAAATCTCACCATTGCATACCTTACCCTTAGGGAATGGGCCTGTATAAAAAAGAGCTATATACAAAGATCCAAAAAATATGGATTTTTATATTTTATTTTTAATAAAAAATATTTAAGTTTAACCATTTTTAATAATACTTTTTAAATTATTAAATAATGAGTTTGATAGAAATTATATTTTGATATGATGAAATACAAATTATATTTTGGGAAAATATTTAGTTTTAATCAAGAAACCATTTTTGAGGAATTCAATAATTTTTGAAATAAATGATATTTAAATAAAATATTATTATTAAACAATATATATTAAATATAAACGATAATATAATTTTACAAAATCTAATATAATTTTTATAAGGGTCAGAAAATTGTTATTATAAAAAAACTCTATTTTTATTCAATAAATGATGATTTTTTATTTAGAAGAGTAAATTATAATATTTATAGAATTATTTTTCTAAAATAAATATTATTTTTTAAGTAATCACTTCAAAATTTTCCAATGGTAAATTTTTCATTACTTTCTGATATAGTGAATTTTTTGGGTAAAAATTAAATGCGATATAATGATATAGTATCTATTATGACATGACAAAAGCCCATAATTGAACCCTCAAAAGCCTATATTATATTTTAAGGTTTTAAAATCAATTATTTATAAACAATGACTCACTTCCACATCACCAAGGGAATTATTTTAATGTGTTTAGTTATTAAAAATATAAAATAATTAAAACCAATCCTATTTTTTTGAATCCTTAGGAAACAATCATGTAAACATTTTTTATTAATTTATCATATGGAGTCAAAAACCTTATTTTGGAAATTAATAAAGAATTATCCTATATTTTTCTATATAAACCCACCCAAAATCTCATTCCTATTTATCAAAAACTCTTGAAAATGAAGTTATTATGTTCCTACCTCTCTGTATCCCTCCCAAGGTGCCCTTAATCTCTTAAGAATACCCTATAAATCTTTTAGATGTGACACATCACGATAAGGGGTCCTCACTTTCTCCTCCATATTCAAGAAACTTCATTATATTATGCCTTTCTATTTCCAATTATTCATGTTGGAATATGTTTTTATGAATCCCAATTACTTTCCTTATTATTTATATGTGAATAGTGTCCCCTTTCACTCTCTGTAATCTCTTCCAAGATTCTTTATTTTCCCCCATTATGCTTCAAAAATTGTCCTGCAATTTTACGTTCCAAATATTTGTATAGTGAATAGTCATCCCCATTTACACTCAAGGTTATTCAACTTTATGTAACTATACTTAATTTATTGGATACTTCTATGAATATAACCCACAGATTTTAATCATGGGATTAAAATTGATGAAATACATCCTTATATTGTATGATATATGTGGAGCACTTATGCATGAACATGATATAAAAGTGACTAGTGGGTCCAAAATTATAGAGCCCTACAATTCATTGGATAATGTTTTTATCTCATTATATTCCATTTTTAGTGAATGAGAGGGTATCTTAATCACACCATATAGGATTTCTCGGCAGTTATCCTTAACTTATATTTATGATTCCATTTTTTATATTGTTGTCACATTACTTTTTTGCCTTTATGTAATCATGTTATATCATACCTCATTGTTCAAGATTATGATTCCCCCATTATGTTACATTGATATTCCTCTTGGATCAAATGTAATGTTTTACCTTATGCTCTATTTTTTTATTCCGTTATTTGGATTTATAGCTCACCCATTTCTTATGTATGGCCCCAGGTTATCCCATGCAGTTTAAAAAATCCAAGTAATATAAGGGAATGTTTCAGTGTTTTAAATAATGATTTTGTTCCCATGTTTCAAGTTAATGTTCTATGTACCTAATTTTCCATAGAAACTAGGCCTCATGATCTTTGGGGGTTTTATTAAGTACGTATTTATGTAATAAATAATGAATTAAGGGGTAATAAATTTTGGGTAGTCATAGTTTGAATCATGACAAAGTCATGTTATTTTTTTTTTGTTTTATGATTAGACATATCTTGGAAAATCCTTTGGAATAATACTAAACCTAAGAACACATCCCTATATTTTGGTAAAGTATTGAGTATGTGGTTTCGTAGAAAATCCATCCCTATATAAATACTACAAGTGGATGTGGTTTTATCATAGTCGTACCTAGTGGTAATAACCTCAAAAGGGTGCATTGAGATGGACTCGATCATCATCTGGGGCATGAAAATAGGCCTTTATGCACACTTGTTTTAACAATCCTGGAGGTTATGCTTTGGTAAATTCACAATCTCCTTATAAAACATTTTTTGGGGAAAAAATCCCCATAAGATTTTTTGTTAGAAATTAGATCATGTATAACATAGACTAAAAACTTGAAATTCATAGGTTAAAGAATATATATCATTTATTAGTTATCCCTTTAATTTTCTTGGTTTCTCGTTTATTCCTTTAATAGTTAAAAAATATCACCATAATTTTTCTATTTATATCTAGTTAATGGACTGCAATATGAGGAACTGAGTCAATAACCAATGTGAGGGGTAATGTGATGAATACCAAAATGATATAACCAACCCCATAGAAGAATAAATTGTACGTATTGTGAAAATAATTTGTCAATTTACAAAGTTTTTTAATAAAAATCTGAATCAGGAGGAACATACTAATTCACTAAAAAATATATTGTTGTAATTAAGACATTAATGTAAAAAATGCATAAAAATTTTGTGGATTTTCTAATACCTTAATCATGGATAAATGGATCAAATCCATTAAAAAGATATTACCAATTCTTAAAAGATATAATAAAGAGAAGGTCGTGATAGTTTTCTGGCATATACAGAGAGAAGCTAATCAATGGTAGACAATAATAAAAAAATATGAATTGTAAGGAATATATTTATGTCATATAGTAGAAAGAATTATATAAAATATTTTTCAACAAATATTTTCCTAGAACTCTCTGAACTAAAATAGATATAGATTTCTGTAACCTCAAGAAAAATAATTACATATCCATTGGGGCGTACAAGAAAAACTTCAAAAGACTTTCATAATATACCTTAAACTTTTTCATTACCCCTAAATGTAAAGTTGACTACTTATTTGGTGGGATAATGATGAATCTATAAAAATTGTTGGCTATTCAAGACTTAGACATCTATGAGTAAATTTAATGATGTTCCATCAAATTCAAAATGGAGATTGGAAAATTTCATGGGTCTCTTGGGTGTAGAGACAATAAAATAGAGAATGGACATTAATTCTAGCAATGTAATGAAAAAATATCTTGGGGGTAAGAAATTACATCATCCCACTTGTCAAATCTTTGTGAAGAAGCGTCCTATAAATTTTCAGAATGGGTTGAAGAAATTATTTATGTGGGAGAAGTAAGGGCCCCATGATAGCGATTTTTGTTGAGGGAAACCCACTAATGTGATGGAAGAAAGGAATTCTCCAGTCAACCCTCATCTTTTCATCCAATGTCTCATCTTCAAGGAACAAGGACACTATGTGAATCAATACCCTATGACAAGTGTTGTTAATGATAACTGATGATAATAACCTCCAAGGAATAGAGAGAAAGGGAGAGAATATTCCATAACAACTGATGATGCAAATCCCAATAATAAATTGGTGATAAGAATAATATTTATTCATTCAAGTATAGTGAATTTACTCATTGATTATGGTTCTATGAATTATTTCATATCATGAAAGTTTAGTAGAAATATTCAAACAGCACCTTAAAACATGGAAGTCTAGTTATCAGTGAAGATGGAAAATGGATCAATTTTTGCATCCCAAGCATATAACTCATACCCTATCCAAATTTGTGAGATTAATTTCCCAAAAAAACCTTGGTAAACTCCCCTTAGTTGAATTATATGCTATTATAGGCATGGAATTTCTTTCCTTGTATAGAGACAACATAAATTAGTGAGAGAAGGATATCACCCTCTGTATCGCCAATCATCTTCCAATTATATATAGGTACAAGGATTAGGATAAATATTATTTGTTAAAAAAATCTCAAGCATTGACATTATTTCCTTGTGAGAAAGAATATATTACTCAGATGATTGATACTAATGAAAAGATCATTCTTTATGACAGTCCCATTGTAGGGGAATTTCCTGATGTGTTTCCGAATGAATTTCTTAGTCTTCCTCTAAGTAGCGAGGTTGAGTTCCCAACCAATCTCATACACAAAGCTTTTACAATATCCAAGAATCTATATATTATAGTCATTTTTTAACATGAGGATATGAATAAAAAATCATAAGAGAATCTATATAAAGGGTTTATACACCCAAGTACTTCACCATGGTTTGCACCAATCATTTTCATCAAGAAGATAGACAGGACAATGTGCCTCTGTATTGCTTATTGTGAGCTAAAAAAGATCATGATAAAGTAAAGCGAACATGTTCCATGGATTTAAGACTTGTTTGATAAGCTACATGGCACCCAATACTTCAATAAGGTGGATATATTGTTGGAATATTACTAAGTATAGGTGAAGAATGAGGATATAACTGAGACTAATTTTCATACAAGGTACGAGCTCTATGAGTTCATAATGATGCCATTTGGAGACACTAATGTTCCAGTAATCGTGTTATACTAGATGAATAGAGTATTTAGGGATAACTTTAATAAATTTTTGGTAGTCTTTATAAATGATATTCTTATCTACTCCAAAATTAAAGATGAACATGAGGAGCATTTGAATATCGTACTGAAGACTTTTTGAAAGGACACATTATTTTTAAACAATAGTAAATAAGAGTTTTGGAAAGAAAAATTAACCTTTCTAGGGAATGTTATCAGCAAAAAATGGATGTCTGTGGATCCTTAAAAAATAATGTTAGGTGAAGGATGATGAAGACAAACATTTTTGAGATAATTCCTTAGTTTATTTGGATTATGCAGACACTATCTTTGATTTTGATAAACTTATCATGATTTTCAAGCCCACTAACCAAAAAAACTTTGAAGGGAGTCCAGTTTTCCTAAATTAATAGATATGAAAAATATTTAAAGAGATAAGTAAGAGGCTAAAAACTACACCATTTCTCACATTAATCACCACTGGGGAAGGATTTGTGATCTACAAAGATGCATCCAAAAAGGGCTTGGGTTGTATACTAATGAAGGATGAAAAATTGATATTATATGCCTCCCACTAATTAAATATCCATGAATTGAACTACCCAATACATGATATAGATTTAGTAACAGTGATCTTCACATTGAATATTTTTGAAATATTATCTCAATAGATAAATGTGTGACATATTTACGAATCATAAAATATTTGAGTATTTATTCACATAAAAATAATTTAATATATTCCAATGAAGGTTGTTAGAGATGGTTAAGGATTATGATAACTCAATCCATTACCATTCTGGTAAGGTAAACAAAGTTGAAAATTCTACGAATAGAAAAGATCTCGCAACCCTATCCATAATGGGGATTAAAAGGGATCCAATCTTCTTAAACATGAAAAGGATGGATATGGGAATAATAAAATGATCTTCCTAATACCTTACTCAAATAACTTCTCAGCCTTTTATTCTTGAGAGGATCAAGGAGGCCTATAAAGATGATGAGTTTCTATAGAAGAAGGTATTGAATATTCCAGAGTTCAATTTCATTGAGGATGGAATTATAATGTTTAGAACCTAAATATGTGTCCCATAAAAACCAGAACATAAGATATATCTTTTGGATGTTTTTCATAGCTCATCCTTCTATATTCATCCAGGAAACAGTAATATGTATAGATATTTGAAGCAAAGCTTGTTGTGGGATAACATTAAGAGGTATATTTCAGAATTTGTATCATGATGCAAAGTATACCAAAACATTGAGGATAAATGATAAAATACTAAGGGTATGATGAACCCATTTCCCATACCAATGTATAAATAGGAAAAAACCATGGATTTCATCATAGTACTCCCCATGACACCTAAAGGAAATAACTCTATCTGGGTGGTAGTCGAATGCCTTACAAAGTTGCTATATTGTATTACTATCAAGGAAGATTTATCTTTTGATCAACTCAACAAGATATATATAAAGAAAGTTGTAATATTTAATGGAGATCCACTCTCTATTATATCTAATTGAGATCAGACGTTTACCTCGAGGTTTGGGACAAGACTTTAACAAGTGTTGGATACAAAACTCAACTCCAACACTTTATATCACCATTATATGGATGGTCAGTCTGAATAGACCATTAAAATATTATAGGAAATGTTGAGATCATGTTAAATGGTTTTTCAAGGACGTTGGGATCAACACCTTTCCCTAATAGAGTTCTCATATAACAACAATTCCCTAGCATCAAAATAACACCTTATGAGGATCTATATTATATGAGTGGACTTCGAAATGCTGGGATATGGTTAGAGAGGGGAAGCTAATGAGATATAATCTTATACAAGAAATAATAGAGATTGTTCAAACCATTCAACATTATAATAAATCCAAACAAAGTAGACAAAAAATATATGCATACAATCATCGTTGAAACCTGGAGTTTGAGGTCGTAGATAATGTGTTCCTTCATATACCTCCATGGAAGAAATTCATGAGGTTTTCAAAGAAAGAAAAAATTAGTCCAATGTACATAAACACCTTTCAAATCCTTGATCACATTAGAGTGGTGTTGTATTATCTAGAACTCTAACCTAATGTTTCTAAATTACATGATGTGTTCCATGTATCCCTCTTGAGGAAGTATATACCAGAATTGTCACATATAATGAATCCATATGTAGTATCGTTGGAGAATAATATTTAATTTGAGGAGAAACCATGGAAGATCTTAGTTCATAGAGACAATGTTATATGAAACAAGACAACTCATCTGGGAAAGTGTTATGGCGCGGACACAAGTTTGACGAAGTGACACGAAAACCAGATGAAGTGATAAAATAGAAGTACCCTCATTTGTTTTAGTGTATAAAATGAAAATGTTGAGGGTTAAATTTATGAATGAGGGATAATATAATAAACCAAACATTTATAAATGAAATTTCATTTTAAAAAATGAGTAAATTCTTTATTTAGAAATAAAGTTATAGAAAACATGTAACGACTTGAACATTTATAAATAAAATTCACCTTGTGACTTAATTAATTGAATTATTATATATTATGGATATAGAAAACACATGAAATTATTTTTTTCATTATATCCTATTGTATTTAAAATTCCATTAAGATTAATTACCATTGATAATATATCTCTTGAACAATGATCGTATTATTAGTATAAATATAGGGTTTTAAAAAGTCAATTGACGCAAAAAATGGAATTGATGACCTCAACTAGTAGGATCATAACTTATGAATCCAATTTATTAGATATTCCAAGGGAGATAGAATAATTTTTCTTTTCCCTTCACCAATCCCAAGTTGAGATCTAACAACTTAAGCATGATAAAAACCATTTATGGTATAATATTAAGCTCATCGAGATCACAATCCAAACCATGTATGTTGAACCACCCCATAAAAGTCTCATTGTCATGAACCTTACTCTTAGGGTGTTTTTCAATGTATTAAAGGGATGTGTATCAAGAACCTTATAATATGAATATGTATATTTTATAGAACAATGGATATAGTTTCATTTTATTACTGCTACATTATAAATTATTTCTAATTTTCATACAATAAAACACAAATTATATTTTTGGGTAATATTAAAATTTAATTATGGAATTTATGAATTTATGGATTTTTAATATAGAAAATATTATTTTAAAATATTATTATGAAATATTTTTTATAAAATATAAATGATAATATAAGATTTATGAAGACAAATTTAATTTTTATATGGGTTCAAAAACTGTTATTGTCAAAAAAAACCCAACAATTCTCAATAAATATAGATTATTAATTTAAAAGTAAAAATTCACATATTTATTAAATATTTAGATGATATATATATATATATTTATGTATATATATATTTTGAATCATAACATCAAAATTATCCAACATTGAATTTTTCATAATTTAATGAGATAGTTGATTTTTTGGGTAAAAATTAAATATGTTATAAATATATGGTGTGTATTATGACATTATAATGACAAAAAAATGATGTAGTTAATAATTTAGAGTGTATAAATAACTTAATATATTTTTTTCCTTTTAAAATAATGTAATATTGAATTTATTTTATTAATTTTATAAAATCTCTATGAATCCTAAAAAACCTATAATATATTTTAATGTTTTAAAATAATTTCTTTATAAACATGACTAACTTACACATAATAAAGGGTGTTATTTTAATATTTTAGGACCTCATAATAATAATGAAAACTGCCCCTATTTGGTAGAAACATTCAGTAAAAACCATGGGAAGTTTTGTGTTTTTGGTTATTTTATTATGTAGAGTTCAAAACCTAAGTTTGGGAAATGATAAAGAATTCCTCACTCATTTCCTATATAAACCCAGTCAAAATCCCATTTATTTTAACTAAAAATCCCTTTTATAACATCCTAACTCTTCATTATCCTTTCTATAGTCCTACCGAGGTACCCCCAAGCTCTCAAGAAGCTCCTCCCAAGCATTTGGAATCACCCTCTCAAGGTAAGGGATCCTCTCCTTCTCCTCTTTATTCTAGAATATTCATTATCGTATACCTTTTTTCTCCATTTACTAATATTGGGATAAGTTATAACATATACCTATTACTATATGTTTTATGTATACATTATTAAAGACCCATTTCACTCTCATTAATCCCTTCCATGAACATTTATATTCCCCTCGTTCTATTGCCGAAATTTTATCATGATTTTCTACGCCAAACTATTATGTACTGAATACATGTACACATTTATAATCAAGGGTGTTCAACACCATGAACCAAAAATTATTTATTATGGAATTACATGTATATAGTCCACAATCCTTGATCATGAAATAAAATTTGATGATAAATGTTTCCATGTTCTATGATCTATGTGGCACACTTAAGCATGATAATGAAATGAAAGTGATGGGTGTGCCTAGAATTATAAAATTTTCCAATGCACTGGGTAATGTTTTAGTATAATGAGACATCATGAAAGGTATTAGAGATTAAACCTAATCCATCATGAGACTTTTTAAATCATTATATATTGGAACTAATCCTTCACCTATGTTTATGATTCAACATTTTAAGTTGTTTCCACATTTATCATGTTTCCTTTATGATTATCATGTTATATCATGCCTCATTTTTCATGTTTATGATTATCCATACTTTTATGCCCCCATTGATAGGCCTATTTTCTATAATTTATTACTTTAGTTATGTTATTCCATGTTTATTCCCTTATGTGGATTTATAGATCACCCCATTCTCATATATGTCCCTGGGTGATCCCATATTGTTTTATGTATGAAAGAATAAAATGAGCATGTTAAGGAAGTTTTCACTAAAGATGATGTATTTCCTATTTTAAGTTGTTATGTAATGTACCTATTTCCCAAATACACTAGACTTATTGATATTCTAGGTTGTGTTATGTGTAATATTATTTAATAAATCATTAATTAATGTGTAATGGACATAAGGGTTTTTAAAGTTGGTATTAGAAGAATGTTTAGTAATTTTTGGGATTAGGATTAGAAAACTCTAGAAAAGACTTAGGGATAAGAATGGACATTAGAGGACATCCCTAAACTTTGGTGTAGTATAGAGTAAGTGCTTTCCAATAAAATAAATCCATGTCTATATACTAATAGTGGATATGTATCTAGCATAGATGTACCAAGGGGTAAAACCTAAAAATAACAAACTGATCTATACTTGATCGAGAACTGATGCATGATAATAGGCCTTGCTGTACAGCTAGTTTGACACTCTCAGGGAATATGCATTGGTTAATTCACAAGCTCATTAGAAACCATTATTAGGGGAATAATAATTCCCATAATACTATATGCTATGAAATAGATCATGGATAACTTATATTGAATCCTAAAAATTCAATAGTCAAGAAACAAATGTCATTTATAAGTTATCTCTTTAATTTCATCGGATTATGATTTATGTGTTTAGTAGTTTAACAAAACTCATCCCTAATTTTTCATTTATTTTATAAAATGGATGAAAATAGGAGGAATTAGGTAAATAACTAAGGTGAAGGGCAATGAGATGACTTCCAAAATGAGATTCCCAACTCGATGGGAGAAGGAATAATGAACATTATGATAATACCCTTTCAGCTGACTCAATAACTGAATAGAAACATAGATTACGAGGAGCACCCAAATTACCCTAAAAAATAACATTCTACAATTGAGACATTTATATGGCAAAGGCCTCTGACTTTCGACGGATTATCTGATATCGTAATCACAGAAAAATAGATCAACTCCATTGAGAGGATATTCTCCATCCATCAATGTTCTGAGAAAGAGAAGATTCTAATGGTTTCTTATTTTATAGAGGGAGAACATGATATGTGGTGGAAATCGATCCAGAATACAAAGCCTGAGGAAAATAATTAAGTGATGGGGTGGCAGGAATTATGGAATTTGTTTTTGATAAGTATTTTCCCCACACTCTCTGACTTAAAATGGAAAGGGATTTCCTTTCCATCGAGAAAAAAGGCGATGAATCTATTGGGTGTTACGATGAAAACTTCAATTGAATTGCACAATATGCATCCATAATTTTCATTAAACCCAAATTCAATGTTTAAAACTTCTTTGGTGGGATAAAACCTAGTCTACTAAAATCCATAGTAATCCATGACTTTGATTTCTATGAAGAAATTGTCTGATATTCCCTCAATGTTGAAATGGAAATCAACAAATCTCAAGGGTATCGCTTGGATAAGAAGTAGAAAGTGAAGTATAATTCTGTCTGTATGATGGATAAATGTAATAGTGCTAATAAATTTCAACATATAACTTATCAAACGCATGGAAAGAAGCACCCCAAAATATTTCCTAATGGGAACAATGAAATGATTTAGGTTTGGGAATGAAGGAAACCTGGATAGTGATTATCAATGGGATAATCCCACTAATGTGATAGAAGAAAGGAATGCTCTAATAAACCCACAGTTCATTGTTCATTATTTCAACTGCAAGGAACCATTACACTTTGAAAACCAATTCACCAATCCAAGGGTTTTCAATGACAACCAATAACTTCCAAGGTAGTTAGTGTATGCTTTTTCCATCATAACCATTGAGTTGGATCCTAAAAATGGTGTAGTTATTGGTACACTAGTTTATAATTCAAGAATAGTGAATATAATTTTTGATTCTAGTTCTATTCATTCCTTCATATCACACAATTCTAGTAGAACTATTCAAACACCATCATACATCATGGAAGTTGAGTTGTCAGTGAAAATGGAAAATGGTGAAATTATTTAATCCCATGTATATAACTCCTACCCTATAATAATTTGTGGGATGAAATTTCTAACAAACCTTATGATACTCCCTTTAGTGTAATTTTATACAATTCTAGTCATGGTTTTCTTTCCCTATAGAGAGACATCATAAATTTATGTGATAAGGAAAACACTCTGTGTATCTTGAATTATCCCCCACTTCTGTAAAAGGGAAAAGAAGAGGATGAATGTTTTTTAGCAGCAACATTTCAAGAATGAATTTTATTTAACTAAAATCAGGTATATCAATATCGAATTATTGATTCTAAGGAAAGGATAATCCTTTTTAATATTACCATTGTGAGGGAATACACTGATGTGTTTCGTAAAGAATTGTATGGTCTTCCTCTTATATGAGAGGTTAAATTTTCAATTGAGCATATACTTGTGCCATTACCAATATCCAAGATTCTGTATAAAGTGGTTTTTATGGAACATGATGAGATGACAAAAAAAATATAAGATAATCATGATAAAGAATTTATATTCCCAAGTGCTTCACTTTGGGGGATACCAGTCCTCTTAGTTAAAAAGAAAGATGGGTTAATTCCCCTTTACATTGATTGTTTTAAAATAAATAAGATCACAATAAAGAAAAAGTATCATCTACCTTGGATTTATGACATTTTTTATCATCTACATGGATAAAAATACTTATCCAAGGTGGATCTTCAGTTGGTATATTATCAAGTAAGTGTGAAGAAGGAGGATACCCCCAATACCACATTGCATACAAGGTATGGGCACTATGAGTTTATAGTAATTCCATTCAGACTCAATAATTCTCCACAAATATTAATATACATGATGAATAGAATCTTTAGATATTTAATTGATATATTTTTGGTAGTCTTTATAGATGATATTCTAATACACTCCAAAATCATGGATGAGCACGATGAGTATCTGATCACTATGCTAACAACCTTATGAAAGGAGAATATTTCTAAAAAGTATAGTAAATGTGAGTTCGGGTTTAATGAAATTTCATTCTTATGGAATATTATCATAATAAATTGGATATATTTGGACCCTGAAAAATATAGAAGCAATTAAATTATGGATGAGACCAACATATGTTATGGAAATCCACAGTTTCCTTGGATTAGCTAGGTGTTATCATTGATTTCTGCGACATTTCTCAGGATTTTCAATCCCTCTAACCATGATAACTCGGATGGGAGTCATGTTTTTTTTGGAATGATGAATGTAAATAGAGCTCCAAGGATTTGAAAAAGATGTTTTTTACTACAGTGATACTCACAATACCCACATGTGGAGAACTATTCACAGTATTTAGTGATGCTTCAAAGAAGGGATTAGGCTGTGTGTTAATGTAAAATGACAATGTGATTGCCTATTCTCTAATGAAATTGAAATATCATGAACAAAACTACCCAATACAAGATTTAGAGTTGGATACAATGATGTTCACTTTGAAAATATGTCAAAAATATTCATTTGGGGAGAAGTATGAAATATATATGTATCAAAAGAGCCTTAAGTATATATTCACACAAAAAGAGATGAATATTCATAAAAAAGATGGTTAGATCTGATCAAGGACTATAACTGATCAATCCATTACCATTATGGTAAAGAAAATAGTGTGTAATATTCTCTATGTAGAAATGATACGGACATTTTATCATTGATGAAAATTGAGAAGGATATGATATTCTTAGAATTAAAAATGATGGATATGGAAATCATTAAGGAAGAAATATCATCAATAATTTCACAAATGATTACTCTGCTATCTATATTAAAAAAGATAAAGGATTCTCAAAGAGATAATGTAGTAATTCATAAGAATGTTGAATCTATAAGAAAAGGGAAATCCTCGTAGTTTAATGTTAATAAAGAAGGAGTTGTAAGATTTGGTTCAAGACTATGTATACAATAAAATCCTTATTCAAAGGAATTGTTAGATGATACACATAGTTCAACCTTATCCATCCATTTAAGGAGGAAAAATATGTATCGAGATCTTAGAGAGAACTATTGTTGGGAAAATATGAAGAAGTAGATCAGGGAATATACATCAATATGTCTTGTATGTTAGGAAGTGATGGTGGAAAGGAAAAAATCCTAGGTGATGATTCAGTAATTACCCATACCTAGATGGAAATGGAAAAAAATCTCTATAGACTTTTTCACTGGTCTTCTGAATAAATCAAGAAGAAATAATGATATATGGGTTGTGCTGGATCATTTTATAAATACTTCTCACTTTATTAGATTTTGAGATGATTCTCACTTGATCAAAATGCAAGTATATACATTAGAGAAGTGGTGAGGTCATATGGAACACCACTATCAATTGAATCTAATAAAGACCCATGATTTACCCCAATGTTTTGGAGGAATCTTCAATATGATCTAAATATTGATTTGAAATTAAGCATGACTCAAACTGGTGTTTAATCTGAGCGGACTATCAAGACACTCAAGGAAGTTTTGGGAGAATGATAAATTGACTTCAAGAGAGGATGGTAACATCTTCTTCTGGTTGAGTTCTCATTAAATAACAATTTCCTCTCAAGAATCAAAATGGATCTTTATGAATCCATTTATGGTAGGAGGTAGAGAACACTAGAATGTTGGGATGAAATTGGGTAATGAAAACTATTACATCCATAAATTGTTAAGGAAATGGTGGAAAAGGTCAAGACCATTTAGAAGCACGTTAAGGATGCTCAAAGTCAACAAAATATCTATGATTACAATCATTGATGAGACCTAGAGTATGTGGTTGGTGACCAGGTATACCTCCACATATCTATATGGAAGAAAGTCATGAGATTTGGAAAGAAGGGAAATATTAGTTCAAGATACATAGGTCCCTTTGAGATCCTTGATCATATTGAAGTGATGTCCTATCGACTAGAACTCCCACATAACCTATATCCAGTACATGAAATGTTCCATGTATCCCTCTTGAAGAAGTAAATACCAAACCCTCACATGTACTCAATCTAGAATTGGCACCATTGGAAATTGATACATCATATGAGGAGAAACTGATGAAGATATTAGATCATAGAGACAAAGTTCTATGAAATGATACAATGTACCTGTTCAAAGTGTTGTAGAGAAACCAAAATTGAAAAAGTGGTATGGGAAAAAAGGAAGTTATGAAAAGGAATTACCCTTAATTGTTTCAGTGTGTGAAATGAAAATTTCAAGGGTGAAATTTCTAAAGGGGGAATATTGTAACATCCTAAACTTTTATAAAGAAAATTCCCCTTATGATTTAATTAAAGGAATTATTATATATTATGGATATAGAAAACACATAAACTTATTTGGTTTCATTTTATCCTATTAGATTTGAAATAATTTTAAGAATTATTTCCAATGAAAATATAGCTATTGAATAGTGATCGTATGATTATTATAAATATTGGGTTTTAACAAATCCAATTAAAATAGGCAAAGGAAGTAATGGCCTCAACTAAAAGGATCATACCATATGAAGACCATTTATTGGAGCTTCCAAGGGAGTTAATATCACTAGTATTTTCGCTTGACCAATCCCAAGCTGAGATTTAACAACTTAATCATGAATGAAACTATTTACAGGAGAAGTTCAAGCTCATCAAGATCACATCCCAAACCAAGTACGCCGAACCACCTTAAAAATTATCATATTCACACATCATAGTCTTAGGTTTTTTTTGGCATATTAAAGGAATTTTTATCAAGAATCTAATAATATTAATATGTATATTTTATAGAATGATGAATATATTTTCATTTTATTACTATTACTTTATAAAGGATTTTTGATTTTTATATAATAAAACAAAAATTATATTTTAGAGTAATATTAAAATTCAATTAGTGAATTTATGAATTAATGGATTTTTTAAAATGATAATATTTTATTAAAATATAATCATTAAATAATTTTTATTAACTATAAATTATCATATAATTTTGATGAAGACAAATGTATTTTTTATAAGGGTTTGAAAACTGTTATTGTAAAAAACCCATCATTTCTCAATAAATTTCTGTTATTATTTTAAAATTAAAAATTCAGATATTTACAAAATTATTTGAATAAAATAAATATTATTTTAGGAATCATACCATCTAAATTATCCAATGGTTTTTTTCATAATTTTTTGAGAGAGTTTCTTTTTTGGGTAAAAATTAAATACAGTATAAATATATGTTGTGTATTATGACATCAAGATGACCCAAAAATGATTTAATAAATACTATAAATGGTATCCACAACCAAATATATGTCGTCTCTTTAAAATAATGTAACATTAATTTTATTTTATTAATTTTGAAAATCCTTAATGAATCATAAAAAATCTATAATATATTTTAATTTTTTAAAATCATTTCTTTATAAACACGACTCACTTCCACATTATCAAGGTATTAGTTTAATAATTTAGGCCCTTGGAAAAATAAAATAACAAAAAAACCCTCTTTAGTAGAAAAAATGGGGAAAACTTATGGGAATTTTAGTTGTTTTGGTTATTTTATTATATAGAGTCCAAAACCTATGTTTGATAAATTGTAAAGAATTCCCCACTCATTTACAATATAAAGCTACTCAATCTCCCACTTATCTTTACTAAAAACCCTTTTAGAATTTATTTAATCTATTTTCCCATCTATAGAGTCCTAAGGTTCTCCCAAGCTCTCAAGAATCTCCTCCTAAGAATTTGGAATCACTCTCTCAAGGTATGGGATCCTCTCATTCTCCTCTTTATTCAAAAATATTTATTATCTTATGACTTTTATCTTCAGTTACTAATATTGGGATATGTTCTACCATATCCCACTTACTATACATTTTATTTATAAATGATTATATATCCCTTTACCTATCATAAATCCCATCTATGAACATTTATACGCCCCTTGTTATGCTGTCGAAATTTCACCATGATTTTCCATGCCAAAAAATTGTGTAGTGAATACCTGTACTCATTTACTATCAAGGGTGTTCACCTTCATGAACCTATAATTATTTGAATTAGTAATTAAATTTATGTACTATCAAGCGCCCGGTGGACTTTTGAACATCATATGAATCGGGATTCCCCAAATCTTGCCATCTGGTTGCAGTTGCTGGGACTTCCTCTCCCGTTCCAGAACTCCGGGCTTCTGAAGTCGATAGGCAACTCCATCGGGCGCTTCATTTGCTCTGATCAGAGGACGGCCTCAATGAGTAACCCTGCATCTGCACGAATCTGTGTGGAAATGGATCTCTCAAAGAAGCCACCTGGTAATGTATGGATCGTGGTGGAGGGTGAGTGCAGGTATGCACAAAAGATTTATTATGAGTCTTGGATGCCATTCTGTTCCTTCTGTCATAAGCAGGGACACGAGAGGGATGTTTGTCGAAAGAGTGGCACAGCTGCACGAAGAGTGGATGCCTGCGCAGAGCTGGCTGATCCTGTCCCAGGTCCACACCTTGAAGATGATTCTCATCCGTCTGTCACTGCTATCATGGAGCAGGGAATATCATCAGGGGGTTTGATGAATGGAACCTCTCAGACTGCTGGATCTAGGCAGATTCTTGTGGATGGTGCTAGGGGAACCCCACTAGGCAAAACTGGAGTGGCTATGTCTCAGCCTGGGGAATCAATTTTGATTGAGTCTCACTCACATTTGAAGGTGACAGAAGATTCAGATCTACATAAGATGACAGGATCTGTGAATACTGAATCCAAGGTTCAGCATGAGATGGAGAGATCAAGCACTGACTTTCAGCATAGTGGCAGGGGGTCTGCTTCGAGGCAGGACAACTCTAAACCTGTGGAACTGGTGTCTGAACCGAGGAGCACACCTGATGTCATGGTGCAGGTAAATCCTAATGAATTGTTTAACTGTTCTATAAACAAATTTGCAGCACTGCTTGATGTTGAATCAAATGAGACAAAGGAGATTGATATGGCAGAGGAAGCTGGAGAGAAAGAGGGGAATGTTAGCCTGGGTGGATTGAGTGAGGAATGTAAAAGCACCTGTGATGATGACAGAACCATGATACCTCAAATGGAGGGTGGGAAGGATGGAAATGTCAGTCCTCCTTTGGCCCATAAAAAGAAGTGGGGGGATAGATCTGAAGATGAAGATGAGCCCCACAGTAATAAAACATCCTACAGGGATGCTGTTAAGTTTGGAATTCATGAGACCCAAAGAAAGGAAGTGGAGGAAAAAACTCAGAGCAGGAGGAAGCCAAGGAGAGATTATTCGGACCTACCCAAATCAATGGTGACAAGATCTGCGAACAAGAATGTAGGGTCACAAGAAACTGTCATTGTAAATGGGTACAATGGCAAAAAAAGAGGAGGGCCCCCGAAGTCAGACAAAGGGCTCAGTGGGAAGAGGCCGATCAAGGAGAAATTGTCTGAAGAAATGCTTCGGAAGAAAAACATGTATCTTGAGATGATGCGCAAATACGAGTCTTCTGAATGGGAGTCAGCTGACCCAGATGACGAGCTATCTGATGATGGGGAGAGGGGTGCTTATGCCTTTGATGTAATGTAACGTCTTTTCTTTCTACTGTCTTTACTTGCATCTTTTCTTTAATAAATTTGCGGGATCGGGCTTTAGCCTGGTTCAAACTTTCCTGGTACTCTTTGATCATGGAATAAAATTTTATGACAAATTATTTCATGTTTTATGATCTATGTGGAACACTTAAGAATGATAATGAAATATAAGTGATGGGTGCACCCAAAATTATATTGCATTCCAATGCATAGGGAAAAGTTTTAGTCTCATGATACTTAATTAAAGGGATTAGGTATTGAACTTAATATATAATATACTTTTTTCAATCATGGTTTTATGGATGTAATACTTGAACTATGTTTATGATTCCCTGTTTTAAGTTGATGCCACATTTCCCATGTTGCCTTTATGATTATCATGATATATCATGCCTCGTTGTTCATGTTTATGATTATAACTTATTTTATGACCTATTTATTTGTCTATTGTCTAATATGTATTACATTATTTATGTTATTCCATTTTTATTTACTTAATAGGATTTATAGATCACCCCTTTCTCATGTGTGTCCCCAGGTTATCCCATGCATTTTTAAGTACAAAGGAATAATATGAGAATGTTATGGGAGATTTCAATAATGATGATTAATTCCCTATTTTAAGTTGTTATTTAATGTACCTAATTAAAAAATACACTATACTTCTTGATCTTATGGGTTTAATTATGTGTGATTTTATGTAATAAATCATGAATTATTGTGTTATAAAGAGTAGGGTTATCATAAAACACATGCAGTACTTTGGTTATTTTGGACTATTATATGGTCTATAAAATTTTAAAGGCCATTAATAAGTATAATAATTGATAATAGAGTCATTGTAAAATGACCATTAAGATTATTATATTAAGTGTTATGATAAATTCCATTTTACATCAACAAAGGAATCGATGGTCTCGACTATTAGGATTTAACCCTATGAAGCCCATTTATCAGAGATTTCGAGAGAGGTAACATCACATAGATTTTCTATAGACCAAGAAAAAGTTTATATTAAACATATAAATCAGGATATAAACTTTTTATGGACTTATTTCAATCGCATCTATATCTTATCCCAAACCATGTCCACTAAACCACCCATGAAAATCTAACGATTGGACACTTTACCCTTATGGAATTTTATAGAGTAATAAAGGGCTATGTATCTATACAATAAAAATATGATTTTTTTTTATTTTTAATAAAAAAATAATTATATTTATCCCTTTTTATTATTACTATTAAAACTATTAAATAATGAGTTTGATAAAGATTAGATTTTGATATGATGTAACACAAATTGTATTTTTTGTAAATATATAGTTTCAATAAAGACACTATTTTTTTTGAATTAAAAGAAATTTAAAATAAATTATATTTTAATAAAATATTATTTTTAAATAATATTTATTATATATAATTTATAATTTAATTTTTTGAAGTCAAATGTAATTTTTATAAGGGTTGGAAAATTGTTATTTTCAAAAAAACCCAATCTTTTTCAATAAATGGTTATTTTTTATTTTAAAGTGTAAATTCCCATATTTTAGAATTATTTTGATATAATAAATATTATTTTTGAATTTATTATGTCAAAATTATCCTACTGTAATTTTTTGATATATTTCAAAGACGATCAAATTTTTGGGTAAAAATTAAATAAGGTATAATTCTACGGTATGTATCATGACATCATAAAAGTTAAAAAGTGTGGTAATAAATAATATAGAGAATATACATGACAAAAATTATATTTTATATTTAAAATATTTTTTTTTAATTTTTTTGATTAATTTTATAATCCATTAATGAATCCTAAAACCCTATATTATATTTTAATGTTATAAAATCAATTCTATATAAACACATCTCACTTCCACTTCACCAACTACATTATTTTAATTTTTTAGTTTCTAATACTAATAAAATAATTAAAACCACTCATATTTGATAGAAACCATTGATAAAAACCATGGTAATGTTTGTGGTTTTGATTAATTTATCATATAGAGTCCAATACCTAAGTTTTGAAATTAATAAAGAACTTTCATCTTTTTGATATCTAAGCTCACCCAATATCCATTTCCTATTAACTAAAAACTATTGGAGCCATTAACTCTATATATACCTACCATGGGATCCCTTATCTCTTATTAATCTCCTCCAAAGATTTTATAGGGGCCCTCTCAAGGTAAGGGATCCTCACCTTCTCCTTATTATTCAAGCACATCATTTATATTATACAGTTTTATTTACAATTATCCATGTTATAATATATTTTTTCATATAACTGATACTATAATTATGACTTAAATGTGATTATAGACCCCTTTCACTCTCATTTAACAGTTCCATGAATCTTTATGTACCCCCATTATGTTGTTGAAATTATCTTGTGGTTTTCCTTGCTAAACATTTGTGTAGTGAATATGCATCCCCATTTCCACTCAAGAGTTTTCAACTAGATGTAAATATAAATCATTTATTGGTTAATTATATGAAGGTAACCCACACTCTTTAATTATGGGACTAAACCTTATGAAATACATCCTTATGTTTTATAATCTATGTGGCACACTTTTGCATGTACATGATATGAAGGTGATGGGTAGGCCCAGAATTATAGCCCAAGAATTTATTGGGTAATGTTTTTGTCACATGAGATTCCATATATGGTGGATTATAGGTTAACCTAACCACACTATGTTATGATTTCTTGAATTTTATCCTTGCCTTTGGTTTATGATGTCAAGTTTGGTATTGTTTTCACATTCCAATGTTGCCTTTATGTTATAATGTTATATTATGCATCATTGTTCAAGATTATGATTCTCATCTCTCTTACGTTACCCTAATATACCTCTTAGATCACATGTACTACTTTACCTTATGATATTTTCTTTTTATTACCATAATGGTCTTTATAGTTCATACCGTTCTTATGTAAATCCCCAGGTTATCCCATGCTGTTTTAGAAGATCCAAGGAATATAAGGGAATGTTTTAGTGTTTTTAAATAATGATGATGTGACCATGTTTTAGGTTAATATTCTAAATATCTAATTTACCAAATACACTAGGAATAATAATATTTTTGGGTTGTATTAATTATATCTTTATATAATAAATCATGGATTAATGTCTAATAAAATATGGTTTGTCATATTTGTTAGGTCCACCATTCACAATTCTTCGTCTTCCATGAAGTAGGCTCCTCTGGGTAATATGTGTGATCCTAGGTTGTAGAATAGTAATAATCTATCTGATAATCCATCATTCGAGCCACCATGAACACCATTTATGTAAAATAGAAAACAAAAATAATAAAAACAAATATAAAATCTAAGCTAAAATCAACAAATAATAAAAGCAGGAGAAAAGTATTGAGATAATCAATTAGTGTTAATTATTTCTTTATTTTTTCACTGTTACCCATAAAGGGAACTACAAAATTGGCAGGAAATGGGAAATCATTAATTCTCCTTGTCCAAATAGACGTTTAGAAATTTATAGCTCTCTCAAACCATAATAAATACTAAGGCACAAAATAATGTAATTTCGAGGATGATCCCATGAAAATCATGGATTCCCAATGATAAATCTAAACTAACTTTTAGGTCACCATGATCTAATTTGGATACTTATACGAGATATTAATTTTATTTAATTAAAATAGTAAACTAAATACTCAAAAACAAGAAAACAAAAATTATATAAAAAAGATGAAGATATGGGAAGTAGTCTCCAAGACAGTTTTCTCAAAAATAATAACTCAACATCACTCAAGAAATTAATAAATTAAATGGATATATGACCATTAATTATAATTGATATTAATTTGGTCAATTATAATAAAAAATACTCTATCATATTGACCCTAATGATCTAAAAATCCAAAATAACTAGAATTTATTATGTTTAGATCACAAAAACAAGAGAACAATCCAATCTAATTTTAATAGATTAATCACATTCAATTCATTTGGTTTTATTCACTATTAAATTCATTTATTCAATAAATCAAGAATTAATAAAATATAAATGTCAGTAAAATTGAAACACCAATGAATAAGATTATTTTATGAGAAAAATAGAATTAAAGGAAGTTGGTACACACCATATTCAGCCAATTCCACTCTCTCATATGGGTTCAACCGATAATTGTTGAGTGGTCATAAAAATGAATAAATCGCACCACATATAAGAGATAATGGAAAATATAATACTCTAAGTGAATCTAAGAACACTAAGAAACATTCAAAATTACATAAATAAATAATTTACTAGAAAAATAAATAAAATAATAAAAACCTATCTATTATGATGGTCCCCATGTGGGAACCCTAGAGCTCTCCTATTGGACAATCCCCTCCCAGTGGTCATTATTTCCTTTTAAGAAGTCCTTCTAGTCATGAATCGTATGTCTTCATTAAAATACCTTGATTTCCATCAAATTTACTAGAGGATCGAGTCTTTTAATATCTTTTGCTTTCAAAACCCTCATGATGTGAAGGTATGGGTCGCATCATTATATAGGTTCATGAAATTCTTTCACTATTTCCTACATGGTCATGCAGCATGACATATGCATGCATGTGTTATTAATATCACCCATCTTGAACACCCCCTTAACATAACCTCGACTGTGCTATGACACTCATCCTTATAGTTGTGAATCTTATATATAAAAAATTCATCACCATTGCCTCTATTCTCATAGTCCCACATGATGAGAACTTCCAATTTGAGGTTTTTTAAGCATTTTAAAAAAAATGTGACTAGGTCAACAAAATTTTGAAACCTGTGTCTGAAAGGCGATAGAGCCCCTGCCTCCTTTTGGTTATGTTGAAAGGTGGCATAGGCCCTACCTACTTTTCAGAAAAAATAAAAAAATATAGTTTAATTATACATGTTTTTATATTTATAAATATATAGTTTTTTATAATATGATATATATATATATATATATATTTTTGTTTTTTTAATTATTTCATTAATATTTGAAAGTAAAATTTTTGTATTTTTAATCTATAGCTTTTGTGACATGTAAATACGATTTTACTTATTATATTTATGATAAATTTCTATTTTCAATTAAGTTTAATTTCCAAGTATATTCCAAGATGTATCATTACTTTATAATCTATCAAATAATTTCATTTCATTTCCTATGTATCTTGTTATAAATCACTTATATAGTGTTTTATTCTTCATTTCAATTAGTTAAATACAACTTTTTATCATTATTACTTAATTATAATATTATTATTCATTATAAATATACATGTTATATATATATATATATATATATATATTATAAATATATTTATTATAAATATGTACATTAGAAAAATTATTTGTTATATACTTACTGTACTATTTTATTTCAGTCTTTTAATTCATTTGTTTTAGTGAAAATCATCAGAATGCAATGTATGACTTGAA
The DNA here is from genome assembly GCA_963277665.1 of Viscum album. Taxonomy (NCBI): domain Eukaryota; kingdom Viridiplantae; phylum Streptophyta; class Magnoliopsida; order Santalales; family Viscaceae; genus Viscum; species Viscum album. The sequence goes on along the minus strand of OY728132.1, from coordinate 1,258,935,516 downwards.
TGAAGAACATATAAACTATGGATTTTGTATAAATACACTATTTCTATTGGACTAGAAGTTCTATTAGCTCAATATATTTTTTATTCTCTTTATGACTATTATTAAGTTATATTACTCTCTTTTTGGATTTTTTATGTTAGTCTATTCTATAGAATTAAAATATACAAGTAAAAGGTGGAGGCTGGGTAGAAAGTATTCATTTTTGTGGTTTTCAATATCTAGGTTTATTTTGAATCTAAAATTTTCTAACTTCTGCAATACTTTATTGGAAAAAATCTAGCATCACAATATATTTTTGTTTTAAAACATTACAGTGGTATTTATAATATTTTTTAAATTCCTTTCATTTTTAATTATTTTTAATTATTTATGATTTTTTTTATTTTGAACAATTTTTTAGATTCTTAGGATATATTTTAAATCTTATTTAGATTGTTTTTATATTTTATAATATTTTAATGATTCCTACTTTAAATTTAATAATATATCCTATGTTAAAAGTTGTAGACTTTGAAAGATTATAAAATATAAATTGTGACTAAAATATAAATGAAAATTTTAATAGTGGATAAACATGTAAAAAAGGATGATAGTAAAAATAGTATTGTCATTTTAATAGAATGAAAACATATACATGAATGAGTTCAAAAAATTTATAATGTGAGGTTTCATCCCACATGGTGGTGTTCAAATGAGACACCTATATCGAGATTATCGAGCTCCATGATGGGGTGGAGTATGATGACATAGAGACGGTCAATCTTTGGGAAATGGAACCTAGACCATCAAATGCTCTATCTTTGTCTGAATAAGAGGAGGTTTTAATTGGATGTCATCCTTCACACCCAATCCTTCTCCCACCAGGGTAGTAGAAGGATCTCCCATCATCACGGGGGGGGGGGGGACCATATAGGCTATGAAGGATCTGACACAAAAGATGGAGGCATGGGAAATGAACCCTGATAGAAGTTTGGATAATATGCACTTTGAGAAAATTGTAGATATCCTTCCAATATAGATGGATCCCATAGAATTTTATTTACATTCCCAATTGGTTGATATCGGGCCGCTTGAGGGCCAACCTCTACCTATGGAGCAGGTGAAACCTCACGTGCATCACAGTGTAGTCTACATCATTTTTATTGTGGATCCTTAAGATCAGCCACTACTAGAGGAAGTTCTTGACCTGGAAACTCCACTCCCTAGGTAGGAACATCATCTCCCTCGAGTGGATGATTAAACATACTATCATGAATCACATGACCAGTTAGCATTGACCCCAATGTTGTAGCATGGATAATTTCTAGGCTAGCAACCTCCTCCTCCTCTGGATCACTCATACAAATAATATTTTGTGATTGAGTATACTGTAAAGAAATTCAAAATGAATTAGAAAATATTATAATAAAAAACTAATTGAAATTTATTGAATTTCCATATTCTAAAGCCCTCTGTCATGTCATGTAAGATATAGTGTAGACTTTATTTTATACCATGGCTCATACTCAACCTGTTGTGATATATAGAATCACATTATAGGTACACCCTGGATATGAAGTAATGATCATCTACCCCATAGGTTGAGATACTACGAATTTCATTAGTGTGAGTCAACATCAATCCTACCTGTCAGCTTCAATTCATGAAGCTCTTGTAATTGTCTCAATGGTAATGGAATGCACTGAACACAACCAAATGGGCATATGATTTTATCAGGATGGTGCCACTCAATAATATGAAAGTCAATGAGTGGCACTTCGACCGTAGCATCATGAAGTCCAATAGTGTAATATGTAGGAAACTGGTCTAATAAAGCCAAGTATGGAATCCATGAAATATGAAATGACTTGAGATATTTGTCAAAAAATATTACTAAAAATAAAAAGGATTATATTATAAAAAAATTAGTTGACGAAAGATTTTTTATACTTTTTTCAGTGGGTTGGAGTTCTCCAACAAGAGATGGTATACTGACAAAGTTGTTTTCCTAACTCTACCTATAAAATACAACATTTAAAGTGATAAATAATAAGAAATTAAAATAAATAACTCCTACTAGCATTATAAACCAATAGATATGAGTGATCATACAAATGTCCATGCAGAGCGTCATTATGAACCTCTATAGGAAGTAGCTAACCTGAAAGATCAAGGCAAAGTGAGAGGATTTACTTCCATGCCCATGTCTAGAGAAGGATGATGCATCCCCTGAGATCCATGCGATCATAGTGTCAGGCCATTCATAATGCTCTCTATGTGTAATCCAAGCATGCAGATCCCTATCTGTATGTCCCAACCTGATCAAAGTCCTCCAGTAGACCTAGATACATCATGTGCACATGAATACCTAAGTGATCAGTGCACAATATCCCTCTAATGGTCTCTAATATATTGTCACATATATGACATATAACAGTCTTCTCGTTAGCATTGTCGGGTAAATGTGCAAAGTGAATATCAAGCCACCTCATAGATATCGGCCTTTTATCTGTAGCAGCATCATCGACCAAAATTTTGATGCCTAGAAATCTCTAAAAAATCTTAGGCCAGTCATTATAGGTGTGTCTAATAACTGCTTTCCCTATATTGGAAGGCTAAGAAGGACTCCCATATCCTCAATAGTAATGGTCATCTCTCCCTTAGGAATGTGGAATGTGTGTGTCTTATGTCTCCACATATCTAAAAGGGAATAAAGTATGTGATGATCAATGAATGTGAAATAAGATACCACAATGTCGTAGAATCTATCATGACATAGGTATGGTAGAATGGAGGCTGGAGGTAGCATGTAATGATTATGGTGCACTCGGCGCACCCTGGTCCATTGAACCGGACGACCCTCTATCACGACATGGGAAACATGCATATCCTTCTCAGTGAGTATTATAGTATCCCACTAATATATGTAAAAAATTTAAAATATGTCTTTAGTGTAAAATGTAAATATAATGTCATGGCCAGTAGAATGTTATGATTGGTATAATTTAAGACATGACAAGCTTATTCCCATTGTTTTATGAAGTTTTTTACCAAAAGAAAAGGACATGTATTCATGTTTCTCAAATAAAATTTCTAAATTGTTTTTGAGATATCTTTGTACTTATGATTGGTAGTTTTTTAAGATAGGGTTATATATATAAACATTTCTTCTTAATTATATAAAAGTTAATTAGAAAATGGTGTTCTTTGTAATTTATGTAGTATTTCTCACATGATGATATGTTTCATGATTATTTTCTCACATTATTTATTTATGGTTTATCCATTGACATATTGATTTTGATTTCATGTCATATCACTTTCACTTTTCATATTTCTTTTAATGTAAATATGAAAGTATTATTGTTATTTGATAGTAAAAGTATTCATAAATGTTAGATAATTATAAAAAATGAAGGATCCTATATTAACACCATATAATTAACATTAGGATAATATCACATTGGGGACAATACATCATCATGGATGGGTGTGTGAACTCAATCTATCAATGTTTGGGCATTGTTTCCAGTTATGACCTTCTTGGTGACAAATATTGCATCTCAAATGTTTCCCTTGTTCTTGATCCAGACTATCTCATTCTGATTCCCATTGGATTTCAGTCTCCCTCTTTTATGAAAACTATTGACATCAAATATCACTATCACCTGGTCTTTGGGAATTAATAAATATCAAAACTCCCCAATAGGCATTAATGGTGAAGCATAATAGTTAGAAATGGTGTCCAAGCAGTACACTGGATCAACATAAGCATCCCATGATATGTTTACAAAGGCACATGTTGTGTTGTCTTGTGCTCATGGAAACCATAATTCTTGGAATTTTCTACAATGACGTATCCTCACTTCGAGTAATAACACCATTTTTTCACTACTGTGACATGGGATGGGTTCCGTACTCTCTTGAACTTCAAATAAAGAGTCTTCTTAGTGGAAAACGCACACTCAATAACCATAATATTCTTTAATGTTCTTTTGAATCTCTCATTGAAAGTTTCTTTCATGCCATAGCCCCTATTGAATCCCGATGGAAGATGTTTTTGTCTATAAATGAAGTAATTCACAAAATGATAAAATGTCTCATAAACTAGGGAAGTTATGGATAAATTAACAAGCCCCTTAAAGACACCATTGATGAACTCCACAATGATTGATTTCATGTGTTTATACGTCTCCCTCCCATCATATGACAATGTCCATTTTCCTTTTGAAATCTACATCATATAATTATACAATTCTTGATTATCCTTACATATTTGTTTGAAACTTTCTTCAAACCTCCATTGATCTGGCTCATATGATACATGAAAGTGATCATATTTCACATAAATTTATTTTATCTTTATCTTGAAATAGTAATAAATAACAAGGACATCGGATACCAAGAATCATAATTTCCTTGTTCATATGTTTGTTATGGAATGTTTTTATCACATTTCGTGCAATGTTTCTAATGTAGTACTGATGATGTGCATTTGGGGGTCTCCAGGTATCATGGTCTACATTGATGACCTCACTGATTGCCCGATATAGATCAGATATCAAATATACACCCAAAATGTGGGTGAAATGGCTATTAATAAATTCTAAAAACCAACTCCATTATTCGTAGTTTTTCTTATCCAAAATGGAAAATAAAATCATAATAGGCGAATGGTTTCCATACTGGGTTGTCATAATTAGCAATACACCCTTGTATTTTTTGTATAGAAATGTTCCATCAATATGTATGAACTATTACTAAAATGAAATGTGAAAATATAGGTGAGGAATGCCTAGAAAAACAAATGAATTTTAACATGATATGAATCAATGTGGTTATCCTAAGACACGTGTTCATCTGTATGAATATGGAAGACACCTTGGTCGTTGTGTCTCACTATGGCTGGCAATTGCTGCAACACCCGATACAATTCATCTCAATCACCATAGAACTTCAAAATTGACCTTTTTTAAACATCCATTACTTATTATAGGAAATATTATAACCGAATGTTGGTTTTATAATATCTTGAAAATGGATACAATAACATATTGGCAGGTCCTAATCATCTCGACAATAATAGATAACACAAATTCAGCATCCAATGAAGTATGATATTGTGTCATGTTTTGCTGAACAGAAGTATGAGCTGCCTCAATCTTTGAAATTCTTCAACCTTCAAATTAAATTTCTAGAATCTCCCTTAAGAAGAATCTAAAATCATCCCCATAATTGTTACACCGTATGATGTATTTGTATAGCTTGATTCTTGAACTGAATATCTCGAGTACCTCTCTATATGAAATATTTTTAGCATGGGTTTCAATGTATATTTACATTAAAATATCTTCCAAAATATAAATTTTTTGTCCAACTCACTAAACATATTCACTACAACTCCAGGAAACTTAGTTAAAGGTGTGAGAACATTACAGTCGAGTTCAGGAAAATGATCCATTACTTCTGACCAAGATGTGAAGAGTGGTGGATGATTTATTATTAGTCAACGCTGCAGTAAAACTATTACATTTCATGAGACTTCCTCACAAACCTGTGTTTCTCCCTCACCAGCAACACAAATGTCTCTATATATTCCATAATTAACAGAAATATTCATAAAATGACGGATTTACATGTATATCTGAGATATCATCTAGGTTTTTCTCTTTCACATCATGGAAGGAGCCTCAATTTCTTAGGTTGGATCATCTTCAACCACTCTTGTAAGTAGACCTCTATGTACAATTATAAGTTTTTGTTGTTTTATATTAGAAACCTCAACATATAACTACATCATGAAACCATCTAACAACTAGGAAAATGAATTTATTTTTGGAACCAATACTCATCGGCAATTAATGTAAAATCTGGATGCCATAGTGTAGTTGAGAATTGACAACTTATATAGATAATGGAGTTGATCTCTTGATCCAGTCTTAGACTTAAGCAACCATGAATTATTTCTTGAAGTTTAATTAGGGTTAAAAATCATATTTTTTAACTGTTTTCATTGGTTGTGTGATATAAGAATATCCTTTCTCACTTTGAATAACCTCCCCATAGTAGTAAACACTAACAAACATGAATCTCTACATTAAAAATGTTTTTTGGTCAAGATTCTGATAGTGTAAATATTATTGATAATGAGGATTAACCTTATAAAATTTATGATACTGAAATTTTAGAACATCTTTCTATGTCCTAAAATATGACACTAATGTTTAATTATATAAATTATAATTAGAAAATATGTCACAAAATATTTTCAAAACCAATGTTAAAAGAAGAGAAAACACCAAATCAGTTTATTTATCCATGATAAAATGAAAATTATTATCATATAAAGAGAAATGGATAAGAAAAAACACATTAAATAACATGAATGCTACACCATAGACAAAAATAATGTGTCATTTTTCAATTGAATAGAGTTTCAATGAGATGAGCCTGACTTTAGAAGTGAAGTAAAATCCAGCTTATTTTCATGTGGTGTCTTTATAACATCTTCCAAAGATGTGTACAAATTTTTTGAAATTTCAAAGGCTTTCTGGAATCTAATAAAATATCTTAGATGTTATATAATATTTCATTAGAAGGCAGAAAACTTTTTAAAATTAAAATTTTAAGTACATTACTATGGAAGATTTCATTAAGGTATCACTTGAAAATAATGTAAATTTTACCTCACTTCTGAAGTTAAAATCATTTTATCCAAACTCTGCTCTATTAAAAAATTTCAAGTTCTTTCTTGTCTGTTGTAAAGCATTCACACATTATTTAATGTGTCGGTTCTTGTCTATTTCACTTTATATGATCCTAATTGTCATTTTATCATTGATAAATTAACTGATTTTTCATTTTTTCATCTTTTTTACCTCAGTATCAAAAAAAATTCTATGAATACTATTGACAATGAGGGTTGATCATATAATCTTTATGATAATAAAATTTTAGAGCATCTTCTTATATCCTAAAATATGATTCTAATGTTTTGTAATACATTTTTTAATATTACTAAAGGTATTTCAGTAGTTTGTAAAGAAAATATGAATCATCTAAAGCATATCCCCCAGGAGTGTCAAATTAGGTGTGAAGTAAGGCCTATTTTCATTTACTAGGTTATGCTGATTCCGAACCGATGTACATTTTCGGAGTTGTTACTCCTAGGTACATCTATACCGGATCCACATCCACTTGTATTATTCATACAAGGATTTTATTTCTTAGATAATCACATATTATTATTGTTACCAAAATTTTAAAACATTTTCTTATATCCTAAAAGATGAAACAAATGTTTATAGTACATTTTTTATCTTTTCTAATGATATGTTCAACAATTTATTAAGAGAATGCGAATAATATAAAATGTATCCATTAAAATTAACAAAACAAGCATGAAATAAGGGATAAATCATCTAAATCATGGGAGTAACAAATCATATGTGTAGTTAAACCTCTTTTCCATCCATTTTTTCAACTTTCACCCAATTATTATTCCAAGTTAATCCAATGTTAATAATTGGTTAATCATTGGTTAAGCATTGGTTAATCTATTGTTAATAATTAGTTAATCATTAATTAATAAATAGTTAATAATTAGTTAATCATTAGTTAATCAATAGTTAGCCATTAGTTAATCATTAGTTAATCATTAGATAACCATTAGATAATCACTAGTTAATCATTCTTTAATCACTCTTTAATCATTCATTATTAATTCATAAATCACTAATTAATCATTATTTAATCATTAATTAATCATTAATTAATCATTACTTAATTATTATTAAATTACTACTTAATCATTGGTTAATCACAAGTTAATTATTCTTTATTAATTACTTATTCATTAGTTAATCATTATTTAATCACTCTTTAATCAGTACTTAATCATTAGTTAATCATTATTTGACCATTAGTTAATCATTAGTTAATCAGTAGGTAATCATTCGTTAACCATTCCGTAATCATTACTTAATCATTTTTCACCCATTAGTTGACCATTAGTTAACCATTTGTTAACCATTATTTAACCATTAGTTAACCATTAGTTAACCATTAGTTAACTATTAGTTAACCATTAGTTAATCATTAGTTAATTATTCTTTAATCATTACTTAATCATTCTTCAATCATTCCTTAATCATTAATTAATCATTACTTAATTATTCTTTAATAATTATTTAATTATTGGTTAATCATTAGTTAATGATTCTTTATTCATTACATAATCATTAGTTAAGTATTCTTTAATCAAACTTTAATCATTCCTTAATAATTATTTAATCAATACTTAATCATTACTTAATCATTACTTGATCAATATTTGTTTATTAATTAATCATTACTTAACCATTAGTTGATCATTAGTTAATAATTCATTATTTATTCTTTAATAATTCCTTAATCATTAGTTAATCAATCTTTAATCATTCCTTAATCATTAGTTAATCATTACTTATTCGTTAGTTAATCATTACTTTATTAATAATTAATCATTTTTAATCATTCCTTAATCAATCTTTAATCATTACATAATAATTAGTTGTCATAATTTAATAAATACTTAATCATTACTAAATAATTATTTAAACATTCTGTAATCATTGGTTAAACATTACTTAATCCTTAATTAACTATTCCTTAATAATTATTTAATCATATGATATTAATTAGTGAATTATTATTAGCTAATCATTATATGTAGCCCTTTTTTATGCTATGTTATTCATTAGTTAATCTATAATTAATCATTACTAATAAAAATTATTATTTCTAAACTATATATAACTAACTAAATAGATTAATAAATAAAATATTTAGAAATATCTAAAAACAGTTCAATTAAATAAATAAGTTACTTTAAATTAAATAAGAAAAATTCCTCTAAAGGTTGTTTCGCAAAAAAATCGGGACTTCTTTTAGGCCATCGGAACCACCATGGACAAGGAAGGCTTATTTTAGAGAGAGAATGTGTGTAATCTATAGAGAGGAGAGGATTTTGATGTGAAGAGTGGGGGTTACCTATTATAGAGGCTTAAGGGAATTGTGGCAGGGGGTGTCACCTTTCTCCTTTACCTTAAGTGAAAAGTAGCAGACCCCCGACCACATTTCACTTTACTTTGGGAGAAATGATGTTGACCCACTGTCTCCTTTAATATGTCATCATTCGTGGGAAAAGGTAGCAGAAAGTGTGACACCTTTCAAAAAATGAGAAAAGTGGTAGCACCATTTCTAACATTCTAATGTAATTTTTTTTTTCAAAAAACAACCTAGATGAATTTAAAAAAAATACAAAACACATAAAAAACACTCCCATTTGCATTATATACTCTTTTCACCATGGCATTATACCCTTGGATTTGGCCATGCTCATATCATATAATCTATCTCATAAAACGTGTGGAAGATTCGTTCATACATCTATACATACCATTTTGGGCCTCATAGATGTAGTGTCGATTTCCATCAGTGCTTCCATGGTGTCCTTAGTCTTCACAGTGGAATATTTTACCTTCGAGTTTATTTTATTTGTTTTTTGAAAGAAAAAAATTAAAAAGTCTAGTTCAACATTTTTTTTTTGAAATTTAAGTATGAAAGGTGGTAGGGCCCCTACAAACTTTCTATTAAGAGGAAATGTGACAGGACCTCTGTCACCTTTTATTGAAAATAAAAAAACTAAAAATTAAAAATAGATATATGTATGTTTAAAAATATATACGTTTGAATATTATGATATATATATATATATTATGTTTATTTTATTTTACTTAGAATTATATCATTAATATTTGAATGTGAAAATGTTATATTTTTAAGCAATAAATTTTGTGACATGCAAATTAAATTTTATTTATTATATTTATAATTTTTTTAGTTTTAATTATGTTTTAAATGTTGAGTCATTTGATAAAATATCCCTTAGATTGTAATTATATTTTATGTAATTATATTTTATAATTTATATGCTTTCAAAATCATTAACCTGAAACATAATAATGTCTGATACCTGTGTCTTTGAAATCTAATAACTTTTCAAATATAAATACAATCTAAATGATATTTGACACATTTATTGAACATATGAAAAATAATTCAAAATAAGAATAATTTATTAAAAACAATTAATGAAAAGAAATTTTAGTAGAATAATATATTGTTGTTTTAAACCATTATAAGTGTATTTATAATCTTGTTTCACATTTCATTCATTTTCAGTTATTTATTATATTTATGAATTTTTTTTAATTTTCAACAACATTGTAGATGCTTAGGCTATGTTTTAAGATTTATTTAGACTCTTTTTATAGTTTATATTTTATAAGCATTGAAATTTTCCTACATAATATTTAATAAGTTTTTCTATGTTTCAAGTAGTGGAATTTGAAAGCTTATAAAATATAAACTGTAAAAAAATTGAAATAATGGATAAACATGTAAATATGGTTGATAGTAAACGAGATTTCATCATTTTAATTGATAGAAAAAATATACATGAATGATTATAGATACTATCTATTGCGAGGTTCCATCCTACACGGTGGTGTGCAAATGGGATGCATGAATCGTGATCGCCTGTGCTGGGGTGGAGTATGATGACCTAGAGAGGGATGATCCTCAGGCACCAAAACCTCATCTATTAGATGCTCTGCTTGTGTCTCAGTGGGATGAGGTTTCAATTTGTTGTCATACTACGTACCCAATCCTTCTCCCACTATGTGAGTAGGATGACATGTCCTCATCACCTGGGAGACCATACATGTAGTGAATGATCTATCATGAATGTTGGATGCATAGTAAATGACCCCTGATAGAAGCTCAGATAATCTGCACCAGGAGAAAACTGTACATATGTTGCCACTACATATGGATTCCAAGCCACCTGATGCACTTCTCAAATCATATGAGGCTGGACTGCTAGAGGGACGACCTCTTCCTGTGGAATAGGTGAGGCCTCATGCGTAGCACGATGTGGCCTATGTCATTTTCATTGTGGATACTCAACATTAGGAGATTCTGGTGGAAGTTATTGAGTAGGAACATCCCCTCCCTGGGTAGGAAAGTCAACTCTATAGGGTGGAAAAGTGAAGAAAATTTCATGGACTGCATGATAAGTTGGCCTCAACCCCTATGTTGTTGCATGAATCACTGCTAGGCTAGCAGCCTTCTCCTCTAGATCAGACACGAGGAATATATTTTGTAATCAAGTATTTTTTATTGAGATACAAAATGAATTATAAAATAGTATAATAAAAAACTAATGAAAATTTATTGACATTTCATAGCCTCAAGCCCTCCATCGTGTCAAGTGACACAAAGTATAGACTTCACTAGTATATACCATGGCTCATACTTGACCTATCTTTATAGATGGAATCACATCATACCTATACCCTTGTTATGAATAGATGATCATATTCCCCAGAGTTTGACATACTTTCCATGTTGTTGATGCTAGTCAACATCCTACCTCCATGTTATCTTTATATAAAAAAGATCCTATAACTATCTTGGTGGAAATTGAATGTGTTGAACACTTCCAAACTATTGCTTGACTCTTTTATGATGGTGCCACTCAATAATATGAATGACAATAAGTGGCACTACATCCCTAACATCATGAATTGTGATATTATATTATGTAGGAAACCAGTCCAATAAATCCCATTCTGGCATCCTTGAAATCAGAAAGGACATGTGAGATTTTTCCAACAAGTTTTTTAATAAAAACCAAAAATGATGATATTATGAAAATTGTTAGTGAATGAAATATTGTATATAATTACCTCATCAGGTAGGAGACTATCCAACATGAGCTGGTATGCACCCAAATGATGTGTCATAGTGATGATGAAACTGTGTGCCTAAGTCTACACGTAAAATAAAACATTGAAGGTGAAAAATCATAATAAATTAAATTCAATAACTACAACTAGAATAAAAAAATAGATATGAGGGATTATACCACCGTACATATAGAGCATCAGGCAACATATCTATAGGTATCTACTGACCAACAACATCATGAGAAGGGGAGGTATTCATTCCAATTACCATATCTGAAGAAGGATGATGCATCCCCTGATATTTATGTGGTTCACCCAGCATGCCATGCATAATGCTCTGTAAGTGTAAGAAAAGCATGAAGAACCCTAGTTATATGTACCATCCTAATAAAAATCCTCCAGTATCCCCATATACATTTTTTTCACATGCTTACTTAAGTAATCAGTGCACAATGTCCCTCCAATGATCCGTAAGATATAGGCAAGGTCATGATTCCTAATCGACTGCTTGTCAGCATCATCAGGTAAATGTGCAAAGTGAATCTCAATCCATCTCATAAATATCAACCCGCCATCTATAGAAATAGTAGTGGCCAAAATTTCAATGCCTAGAAATCTCTGTACAATGTAAGGCCAGTCTGTACAGGTGGGTCCAATAACTGCATCCCCCTGGATTGGAAGACGATGTACAACTACCACATCCTCGAGGGTGATGGTCATCTCTCCCTCAAGCAAATGGAATTTGAGTTTCTATGGTCTCCACCTCTAGGAGGGAAGTAATAAGGTGATGTTCAACAAATTTGAAATCAGATACTACAATTTTGTAGAATCCATCATGTTCATGTATGGTATAATGGAAGCTGGAGGAATTATGTGATGATGAAGGTATGCTCAATGCACCCTGATCGGTTGAACCAGAAAACCCTCTATCATGGCGCCGGAAACATGCATATCATGCTAAGTGAGTAGTATGGTATCCCCCATCTGTATGTAACAAAATTAAATAATTCTTAATTGTAAAATGTAAATATAATGTTATTGTCAGAATAATGTTATAAATGGTAAAATTTAAGACATGAAATTTTTATTTTCATTTCCTTATGAAGTTTTTTTTACCAAAAGAAAAAAAGGAATGGCTTCATGTTTCTCAAAGCATATTTCTAAATTATTTTTAGATAGGTTTTTACCTAGGAAAATGTTTTTTGTAAGATATGGTTATATATATATATATATTTATTTATTAGTTTTTTGAAATTTTATTAGAAAATGGTGTGCTTTTTCATTTATGTATGATTTCTCACATGATGGTATGTTTCATGATTATGTTCTCACATGATTACTTCATGGTTTAACCACGGATTGTTTGGTTATGCTCTTATTTCCCCTCACAAGTACTTTCCATATTCCTTTTAACATGAATATGAAAGTATTATTATCATTTTATATTAAAATTATTATGATTTTTAGCCAATTCTAGAAAAAAAAATATTATATTGACACTATATAATTAACATTTTCAAAAGATCACATTAGAAATAATACATCATTCTTCTTGACAGTGTGAAATTTATCCAGAAATGTCAGTGCAACATTTTCGGTTTTGAAATTCTTGATGACATATGATGCATCTCAAACACTTCCCTTATTCTTGAGGCTATTCCATCTCATTCTATATCATGTTGGACTTCTACCTCCCTTGTTAACACAACCTGTTGATGTTAGGTATCACTATCAACAGGTCTTCTAGCATTAGGAAATATCAAAACACCACAATAGGCATCCATGGTGCATCATAACAGTTAGAAATGGTATCCATACAATACACTGGATCAACATATACTTCCCATGATATGTTCATAGAGGAACATGTAGAAATGGACTGTGCGCATGGAAACAGTAATGCCAGGATGTTTCTATAATGACATTGCCTCTCTTTTGGTAATACCACCATTTTTTCACTGATGATACTTGTGATGGGGTTTCTACACTCTTGACCATGAAATCAAAATTCTTGTCAATGGAAAAGGAACACTCAATAACTAGAGGCTTCTTGAATGTTCTTTTCAAACTCTCGTTGAAAGTGTCTTTAGTACCTTATCCCATGTTGAATTATATCTGAGGCTAGTTTTTTTCTATCAATGAAGTACTTCACACAATGAAAAAGTGTCTTCTAAAAAAGGGTAGTTATACGTTACTTTCTAATCCCCTTGAAGACATAATTTATACACTCCAAAATTTTTTTGGTCATGTTTTCATACCTCTTCCCCCCTTCATATACCAATATCCATTTTTATTTTGAAATTCACATCATATAATCATACAATTCTTGATTATCCTTGCATGATTTTTCGAAATTTTGTTCAAACCTCTGTTGATCCGACCCATATTATACAAAAAAGTGATCATATATTTAGCTAAATTTATTTTATCATTATGTTAAAATAGTAAAAAATTAAAAAGGAATTTAATACCAATCCTCATGATTGCCATCTTCATAGGTTTTTTTATGGAGTGTTTTTTGCACATTACTAGAAATGTGTCTGATGTGGTATTAATGATTTAAACTTTGAGGTCTCCAGGTATCAAGATCTACATTGATTACCTCTTTGACTGCCTGATGATGATCAAATATCAAACAGACACCCCAAATGTAGGTGAAATGTGTTCTGATACATACCAAAAAGAAATACCATGATTCATATGTTTTCCTTCTACACAACGGAAAATGCAAGAAAAAGAGGTGATCAATTTCCATATTGGGTTTCCATAATAAAAAGTACACACTTGTATTTTCCATATAGAAACATTATATCAATCTATTTGAACTTTTTTCTGAAATGAATTGCGTAAATTCATGATAGGAATGCCCAAAACAACTGATGAAATTGAACATGAGATGGATCAAGTCAGTTATCTTGAGAAACATGTTCATATGTATGAACATGGAAGACAACTTGGTAATTGTGTTTCAATATGGCTAGAAATTATGGAAAAACTCTATACGAGTCATCCCAATCACCATAGACCTTCATAATTACCTTCTGGTTTGTCATCCATGCCTTATTATAGGAAATATTATAACCCAAAGTTTATTGTATCCTCTCGTACACAAGGGATACATGAATATCTTGTAAGGTCTTAATCATCTCGATGAAAATAGATGATACAAATTAAGTATCTAATAATGTATAATCTTGTGTCTGGTTTGGAAGAATGAAATTATTAACTGCCTCAATCTTCAAAATTATCAAACCTCTAAATGAAATGTCTAGAATCAACCTTGAGATGAATATATAATCATCCCAATATTTATCACATGGTATGATGTATTTTTTACAGCCTGATTCCTGAAATAAATATATACATTTCCTCTCTATATGAAATCTTTTTAGAATGTTTTTTAATGAATATTTAATTGGAAAATCTAATCCAACATACAATGTTTTTTCCATATCACTAAACCTATGCAATATAACTTTAGGAAACTCAATTGTAGGTGTAAGAACATTACAATCAAATTTAGGAAAATGTGTCATTTCTTCCAACCAAGATACGAAGAGTGGTGGATGATTTTTTGTTGGTCGAGGATACTATATATCAACTGTATTTATAAAAACTCACACCCCAACTTTTTCATCTCCATCCTCATCAGAACAATTGTATTTATCTATTTCATCATTAAAAAAATCCTCATTATATGTAAAACTTACTTGTATTTCCAGATGTTATATAAAATTTCAATTCCCAGCTGCACTATACCATCTATATTGTCCATTGGTTGCTGATAAGAAGTGGTTCTAAGAAATAAATTCATTTTCCCAGTGGTCATATGGTTCCATTATGGGGTTATTTTTTTGAGAATTATACTATACAACAAAAATGTCCAATTGTATAGATGGAGGATACTATACTACTCAATGAGCAGGTGATGCATGTTTCCTACTCTGTGATAGAGGGTCATATAGTTCGACAGATTAGGGTGCATCGAGAACACCCTCATCATCACATGCTACCTCCATCCACCAGTATACCATACTAATGATTTTCTAGATTCTAAAACATTGTAGTATTCGATTTCACATCTGTTGGTCATCATCATCTTGCTACCCTCCTAGAGAGGTGGAGAACAGAGACACACACATTCCACCTACCTGAGGGAGATATGTACATCACCCTCAAGGATGTGGCAGTCCTTCCTAGTTTTCCTACATAGTAGTGTGCATTTATTGGACCCAATCATGTAGAATGTATGATATTGTATATAGATTGATAGAGATCAACATTTTGGTTGATGATGTTGCTATAGATGGTGGTTCAATATCTATGAGGTGTCTTGAGATGCAGTTGGCACATTAATCTGATGATGCTGACGAGTAGACTGCCATGCATCAAGCAAATGCCTATATCTTATGAATCATTGGAGGGACATTGTATGCTGATCACTCAGGTATGCATGTGAACATGATCTGTCTATAGCTAATAGAGTATTTTGATCAGGCCGGGACATACAACAAGGGATCTTTGTGCTTGGTTAACAATTAAAGGGAATTATGCATGACATATCGCACAAACCACACAGATCTAAAAGGATATTTCATCCTTCTTCAGATGTGGTCATGGGAGTGAATCCCCTCCCTCTACACTGATGTTTTTTGTTAGTAGTTTCCTATAGATTTGTTGCATGATTCTCTACAAGGACACTGCTATGATCACTCATCTTTATAGATTTATGATGCTAGTAGGAGTTATTGAGTTTTATTTTTTTTATCATTTATCACTTTTGATGTTGAATTTTATAGGTGGGATTAGGCATATAGCTTCTTCATAACTCTGACATACTATTTCAGAGCATACCATCTCATGTTTAATGGTCTCTTACCCGACAAGGTAAGTATGTAAAATCTTTCATTGACTGAAATTTTTTATAATATCATCATTTTTGGTTTTTAGTAATTTTTTTTACAAATATCACATGTCATTTTAAATTTAATGAATTCCATACTAGGATTTATTGGACTAGTTTCCAGCATACTATACTGATAGACTTCATGATGTTATGGTTGTAGTGCCACTCATTCACTTTCATATTATTGAGTGGCACCAGCCTGATAGAGTCATGCACCAGTTTGGAAATGTTCGACGTATCCCATCTCCACTAAGATAGTTACATAAGATTCATTATTTAAAGATGACGTGGAGGAAGGATATTGATTTTCATTGAATACATGCCCAGTATCTTGACCTATGGGGTAGATGAGCATCACTTCATATCGAGGGTGTACGTACAATGTGATTCCATATATCACAACAGGTCGAGTATGAGCCATGGTATAGACTGAAGAGTATACTGTATCTTACTCATCAAGAACTTGGGATTTATGATCTGGTAAGTCAATAAATTTACATTATTTTTTTATTTCATTGTTTTCTAATTCATTTTGAATCTCTTTACACCATACTCGAGTACAATTGATTATCCGTATGTCTGATCCATAGAAGTAGGAGGTTGTTATCCTAAGTGCGATCCATGCTACAGCACAGGGGGTGATTCCTACTTAACATGAAGTTAATGAAAGTATCTTCAATATTCCACCCTAGAGAGATGAATTTCATACCCAGGGAGTGGACTTTCCAACTCAATAACCCCCTCTAGTATCTCTTATTGCTGAGTAGCCATGGCGACGATGATGAAGACCCCATCTTGCTAAAATTGGGGCCTCACCTATTCCGCAAGTATAGGTTGGACCTCTTAAATTATAGCCTCATGTAATTGGGGATATGCATCATGTGTAATAGGATCCATCTATATTGATAGCATATCCATATTTTCATACAAGTTCATATTATATGAGCATCTATCAGGGGTCATTTTCCATGTCTCCAGCTTTCATGTCAGATCCTTCACGACCTGTATGGTTCTCCCAGGTGATAATGAAAGGCACTTTTACTCACCTAGTGGGATACATATTGGGTGTACATGACAACATCTAATTGACACCTCCTCCCACTGATACATAGGCATATCATCTGAGAGTCGAGGTTCCAACACCAGAGGATTATCCCTCTCGAGGTTATCATACTCCACCCCATTATAGAAATTGATGATCTCAATATGTGTGTCTAATTTCTACACCACCATGTGGTACGGAACCACACAATAGATAGTGACTGTACTCGTTCAGGTATATGTTTTTTTCTATTAAAATGATCAAATTAATTTTATTATCAATTTTTTTTTAAATATTTATACATTGTTTCAATTTTAATTTATATTTTTGTTAGAGTTCATATTTTATAAGTTTTCTAAGTAGACTACTAGAAATATAGAAAAACTTATTAAATTGAAAGCAGGAAACATTAAAACCTTATAAAATATAAACTATAAAAACAATATAAATAAATATTAAAACATATCCTAAGTATATAAAAAGTTTTTTAAAATAAATACAATTTCATAAATATAATAAATAATTGAAAATTAAAGGAATGTGAAAAATGATTATAAATAAAACTGTAATGATTTAAAATAACAATATATTTTTCCACTAAAATTAAATTTCATTAATTATTTTTTTTATAAATGATTATTATTTTGAATTATTTTTCATATGTTTATTAAGTTTTTCAAAGATCATTTATATCATATACATATTTTATAAGTTATAGACTTCAAATCCACCAACTTCAAACATTATTATGTTTCATGTATGTGGAATTGAAATCACTTAAATTATAAAATATAATTACAATCTAAGGGATATTTTACCAAATTAATCAATATATAAAGCATAATTTAAAATAAACAAAATTATAAATATAAAAACCAAAAGATAATTGATATGTCACAAAGTTTATTTCTTAAAAATATAACATTTTCACATTCAAATATTAATTGTATAATTATAATATATATTTTTAAATATACATACAGATTAATTTTAAATTTTTATTGAATGGCGGAAGAGGCCCTACCACCTTCCAACCTTAACTTTTAAAATAAAACTGACCTATAATTTTTATTAAAACATTAGAAAATGAATTAAAAAATATTTTACCTCCCCTATAATCTCCATGGTGATATTTTCATCACGAACTAATCTTAGGAGGTTCATCTTGATGCTCATGAAAACCCAAGAAAGCAAGAAAGAAAAATCACTTGGGATGATGTTGTTTCATTCAATCTTTATGTGTATCACTTAAGTGCATAATGCCCTGTATTCATAATCCCACATCAGAGTTTCAATCAGGTGGATACTACTTTATCATTTAGAGCATGCCAAAGTCATTTCTTTCCTCTTCACAGTGTTTCTCTATACTATAACCACCCGTCACTGATGCCAGCACTCAAAACATCAATTATCTATGTCTTCCTTATAGATCCACCTCATGCTAAGCATCTAACTCATTTTCTAATTATATCACGAATCAGGCAGGATGCTGTAGGCATGAAGTTGTACTGGGATTTTTGGGCCATGTAATATGATTCATGCCATCTTGGAATATGGGCCACGTACTAAAATAAATAAGAATTGATGGGTGGGATATCCCATTTAGGGGGATATTCCCTATCTTTCTGCCCTTTGTGTGTGTGTGTGTGTGTTTGATAGTAATTTTACCCCCAATCACATAATATATATATATATAAGAACCAGAGAATGATATTCATTAGTAATTGATTAATGAAGTGCGATACCCAACCTTGTGAAAACATTAAATAACCTTTCAGTGGAATACATGTAAGTGGAAGAAGATCTAATGTGGTGATTTTGTGACATCCTCATCCTCATTTGAAAATCATGTTCATTATGTTATAAGACTATTTTTTTCAATTGGTGGGATCAAGTATAATAATTTTCAGGATCTAAAGTTTTGGCAACAACTATTGAGTTCAAGATTATATATTTCAAGAACCAGTTGTAATCAAATTTATTATTAGGAAAATATCCATGAATCGGACTTGACCAGATCATAGAAAGTATATAGTCACCCACCTTGGGGGATAACCTTTTAAAAATATTATGTGTCTTATATTTTTTTTATTTCCACTATATTTTGGTAAGGATAAGAAAATAATATTTTATTGGATAAAACTCCAACAATAAAATGAGGTTTTTTTCCTGAAAATAAATAGTAAAATAGGTACCATGGATTCACCCCCTTCCAATGGTGCAACCCATTCCTGAGCAGTTAAACTTGTATCAAATCACCCATGTTACCTATGGTAGATACTCAGTCAATCAGAGATGGATAATATAAATTATGTTAACATTATAGTTATTCCTATATTTTATGAGAAAAACTATCATGGATGGAATAATACGATGATACACTATATCCTCTCACTTGGCTCAAAATTCATAGATATTGCTACTATGGGATTACAAAAACTTAAGAAAGACGCCCCTATATATTTTGATAATAAGAGAAATATCTATATATATATAATTTTATGAAATTCCATTATTATATACTTGTTATGAAAATTGTACAATAAAGTGACGGGGCTTAAAACATCCAAGAAGATTTGGGGAAAACTAAAAAGCACCTTTGAAGAGAATGTGAAGGTTAAAGAAGAAAAAATAGAAATATCAAGAAGAATATGTGGATATTAGAGCATAGATGATGGTGAAACCTTTGATAAATAATTCAATAGATTCAATTAAATTATTAGCAATATCGGATATTATGGGTAAAATGTGGAATAATCCACAATTTATAAGAAACTGATGTTTAATTTTCCAAATCGGACTCATCCTAAAATTTCTACATTTGAATATATAGATGATTTATCAATTGATGAATTATATAAAATTATTATTTATTATGATATGAAGAAGTTTATATAAATAAATAAAAACATAAAGGAGAAAATTGATTATAAGCTATGAGAAAACTCAAAATCAAGGAGGAAGAATATGAGAACTCGTGTGATTTTCAAGATGATGAAAAAAGGATGAAGGGTATAAGAGAATTATGTCTCTTATCATAAAGAAATTTAGAATAGGAAAAGTAAATTATGATGTCAAAATACAACTAAAATGTTTTAAATGTGAAGGAATTGAGAATTTTTCAATTAACTTTAAAAATGATAAATGTTTTAAGTATGAGTTTGATGACCAATAATGCATACCTTAGAAAAATAAATGGGGTAGAATATCAAGGGATGTCTTAAAATATATTGGAATAAATAAAACTTTTCTTATAATTAAGTGTAGAAATATGATAAGAAAGGAAGAACAAGGATACTCCACATAATGTTTCCAGTCATAAGAATAGTTTATGAAAACATTCACTATTACATGGATCTTATTCAAAAAAAAATAAACCTTGAGTAGTGAGGAATAAAAAGGTAAAATAAAATATATGAAGAATATATTGAAATATAAAATTAAATCGTATATTTGTAATAATACTAAACTCAAAATGGAAGATATATTTTTGAAAAAGGAAAATGAAAAAAAGAACAATAAAGAAAAATAAGAGGTTATCAAAATAGAAGATTGTTATATTAATGAAATTAAAAGGAACAAACTAAAGGTGACAAATCAAGAAAATATGGTTAAAATTTATGAAGAAAAACTAGCTCTAAAGAAAGAATAATTAAATAAGACAAAATAAAGGTGTCTTGAATTTGATACGGCTCTGAATAAGATGAGTGAATATTTAAACAAGGCTATGTAAGTCAAAGATGAATCATCTAAAACTATTTAGAATCATATCCTAAATGAACATTTCAAATTTGTTCCTATTAAAATTCAAATCATGTTTTTTATTTCTAATAGTATGGGTTCTAATTATAAAACTGGGAAAGTTTGGGTTAATAAAAATAATGAAAAATATTCTATATAAAGTGAAAAAAACATCTCAAGAATAATTACCACCTTAATAAAAAAACACAAAAAATTGTAGGATGGAAACAATAGTTTTTTTTATATAATTATTATCAATAGAGATGTCAAGACTCAACCCTAAGGGGCCCAACCCACAAATCCCCAAGCCCACCTCCAATAGGTCATGGGATGGAGACTAGTGCCGAGTAGGCATATCACACATATGTGAGGCATTTTCCTAACGTACTTATAAGGACACACCCACAAACCACTCGATACAACAGTGTTGAGATATAGAAAACATGAAACTAAAGTGCATGCTTATAACTATCCCAAACTAAAGTATAACAAAATTAATGACATCATATAATGAAAAAAATACACCCACAAAAAACTATAAAAGTGTCCAACCTTTTCAAAAGGAGGGGATCATTATCAAATGAAACTGCTGAAAAGCTCCTCAACCCATCTCCAATAAACACCTCGGTTAGTCTAGCGCACTAAGATCTGCCTACCTCAGGTCCTCCGGGGAATCCATCGAATGGTATGTGTTATGCATAGGACACAACATGTGTATTCAAAGCCCATGTCAAGGTGAGTATAATAATTCTTATTAGGCTCCCCAAAAACCCAAAGGAAAAGGGAGAAACTAAACAGAAACGGTTTTCATGACCTAGCCAGAGGGAACCCAATCGAGATAGAAACTTCATCACAAACCATCCTTGTCTATCAATGACTAGTTATCTTAGTTCATATGCAGTTTCAACCTAGACACATTACAATACTATAAATACTCCCAAAAATCACCCTAGATATACTCGTGTCGGACTCCAAGTCTCATGAGGTTCCAACTTCCTAGTCAACAACAAGATAGTACTCGAGGCTCTAAAAGAAACATGTAACTAGGAGAACACACTCCATGAGCTTAGAAATATCAGATAGAACCCCTATTAGAGATACAATCCATCGGGAACAATCCTACCATTCCTAATAGTGCATTTGATAGAACACACTCCCTCGAGAATATCTCACAAGGTTAAATTCTAGTTCCCAACACCAAAAGTCTTACCCTCACTACCATGTGCCCAGTGCAAGATAAAGAAACCCCAGTGGAGAGGCTCACCCCTCACCACTACAAATATTTTATGGACCTTCACCTTTCCACATCCCAATAGTTGATGGAGTACTATCTCCTAACTATCATGTGAAAACACAATCACACCTATATGGAGTTGCCAACACCTTAATCCATTATAAGGTCACTAAATCCTGACTAGGTATCACACATATCTAGTGGGGGTACCTGCTACTCATAACTATAGTCAACATCCAAGGGAACACTGGATCCAATGGAGGACCAACTACCCACATCTACTAAGAGACAAGGGAGTAATAATCCATATGTGAGGACATGTGCCCTGATAAAAAAAGGAGATTACCACTCTTTTGCTAGAGGACCCTCACCCTGGTACGAAAGGGGAGTACCAATCTACTAGCTTGATTACTATGGGGGACCTGATCCCTGACATGATAGGAGAGTGTCAACCCCAAGCCAGAGGATCCACTCCATGTAATGACATGGGAGTACCAACTCTGCCGGAACAACACATATGGAGGACCAAAACCCTGGTAATATAGGGGGTTTCTACTCTAAGGATATTAGGCCCACACCCTAACACAATAGGTGAGTACCCACTCTATCTATATGTTACATATGGAGGAACTTCTCCCTGAAACAGTAGTTTAGTAATGACTCCATGAATAGATGACCCACACCCTGGTCCAATAGGGGAGTAACTACTCTATTTGGACAAAAACTTTTGAGGGCCCTCACCCTGACACGATAGAGGAGTGATGTCTCCAACTACATGAATGATATAGGGAACCAACACCCTGGTCCGATAGGGGAGCACCAACCCCGTAAGAACTACCTTAAAGGTATAGAACCTTTTCCCATGATGTGGGTAGTATGGTCTCAATCAAAGCAGAGAGTTATGTGAAACATGTTCCTTGATGCCATAGGGGAGTACCAGTCATAGTGTATCTCTTTAATAACCACATCAAAAAAGTGTCACTGAAAGTAGTGTCACAATTATCCTAATGCATATCACAACATATCCATGGGTAGGGGACCCACACTCTGATATAATAGGGGAGCACCGGTCTACCATCTTAAAGAGTCTAGTGTACCCACATCCTAAGGTGAAATGGAAGGGTACCAACCCCGAAATCAACCCAGTGATCCACCCTAATCACTACGGATGGTTAAGCACTATTGTTACAACATTGTGATCAAACCATGAAACATTGTATCTCTTAAGACAAAACAAATTCCATGATCACTTTCTACATAGAAAACTACTCAAGATATATTGATTGTAATTTGGAATCTAAGTTCCGGAGAAGTAGATATGGAAGTTGTAAGATCATAAGAAGATCTCAAATAAGTACACGACATGACCTAGGGTCCACATGCCATGTGAAATCACCTGAACACCAGGTTGTGTCTCCTATTCACATGGCCTATCCTTTCCATATAGGCGTACATAGGGTGTGTAGCTTTTACCCAGCTTGTTTCACCTCACCCATCCTCTATCTGTGTTCTTCTTCCACACAGCCTGGCCAATTGCGTCCCTCACATATTGTGCATCCCATACTATATGTAGTGCTCAAGTTAAACATCCAAAAATCCATGTATATTTACCATGCCCATGTCCATCACCATGTGTCTATGTACTTTTTTCATGTAGATCCACATGGATATGTACTATCATAGGGCTACCCAAGCTATGTCCTATGGCCACACGATATGGGTTCACTAAATAATGAAAAACCTCATTAAATGGCATATAGTGTCCAAAATTCATCTTCTTCCCTAAATAGGAAGGAAATAGGGTGTGTCCACTGGACTTCATGCCATGTATATGGTAATTCTAGATGGGAATTACCCTATGATTCATCCAATTCACCCCAGTTTTCCTTAAAACCAATAGATCTACCTAGAATAGATCATTAGTAATTGAAATTGGTCTCAACAACCATAAAAATGAAAAAAAGGGTATAGAGACCAAAACTCAAATCTACTAACATCAAGGGTGAAACACCAAAGCTTCAGGTGTAGAATAATGCCTTGATCATGCTACTCCTTGATCTAATGAAGATAAAAACCAAGAACATAGATCAGTATCACCTCATCAATTCGATTCGCCTTAGTTTTTTCGATCACCAAAGGGGATTAGAAGGGTTACAATCATCCTAATTGGGTCGTGTGACCTATTTTGGTGGGGATGGAAATTGATTTTAATCAATTGAAATCAATCAGATCCCCTTTTAATACCTCATCTCCAACACACCTCTGACTAAAATCTTTATGCTGAAAAATTTTATGTCCTGACTACTGTAAACACGATATTATAAACTCAACTATGGTCTTAGAAGTCTAGTATGACATTCTGCTCATGCATTATTACAAGTTTTAAGAGAAATTACACGTGTGTGAAAAAATATATTTAATATTTTTATATTTACCACACCAAGGCTCTCCATGTCATCGAATCCTATGCTGACTTAGCACCTAGGTTCAGAAATATTCCTATAAATATTACAAGGTCTTACAATTAAAAAATAGTTTCACTACAACAGAAGACCAAAATTTAGAGCATATTACTAATGTTGTGGAATTTATGGTCACAAATCTTATTCATGTCAGTACAACATTTTACTCCCTTGGAGTAGGCATAATATGAGGGGAAGTAACTTTGAAATAAAAAATAAATCTATTATAAAAATATAAAGAACAAATAAAGGAATAAAAAATCAATTGAGAAGAGTAGAGGTAATATTCCCAAAATCCATATACATGTGATTCTTAGTTGGATATGGAATTCTGAGTGGGAGCATGTGAATATGATTTCAATGATACTACCAACTCTTGATAGGCATGATTTCATGAATTTATCCATGTGTTGAGCCACTCTACCATGTGTTCTATCATTAAGGATATATTACATAAGATGTAATGGACCAAGAGGTCTTTACTTAAGCATGAGATGCATGAGATGAATGAATAAACATTTAATCATGCGTTATAAATGCATGAGTAAATGAAACAAAAAAGGTCCATCTTTGTGGAATATTTATATCACTTCTATTTAATCAAAGTGGTGCGTGAAACATGTTAATGATGGGTCGAACCTCCTTAAACCCATTTTCAATTTCTTTTTCCTTCTTTACTTATGAGATTCTAGCACATACATAATGGAAGAATAATCCCATCCGAACATTGGATGATTCATCGTAGCCTGTGGATAGACCATGAAGGTGGGATTCTTTTCAAATTATGTGATCTTCATCAAATTCATATATTGATGAGGATATTTTAGTGGATCCTATGGAGTACGATATATATTTTTACAGTATTATTCACATCTAGTAATTTCTACAGGTTTCATATTTCATACATTGAGATCCTTAGATAACATTTTAAATAATTTTTTCTACTTATGATAAATGTTATTGGACTCTAAAAAAACCCTTCAGTGGTATTAGAGTAATAAAAGCTTATGTTTTATGAAACTATTCATGGAAATGAACAATAAAATTGAAAACAATGTTATGTTTCTGATTCTTGAAATTTATTTTTTAAAATAGTTTACCCTTACGTAGTTGGGCTATATAAAGGTAACCAATCACTTACCCTTTCATAGCCTCCATGTGTAAGGGTAACCAATGCTTTAACCTTACGCAATGTAGTCTAAATTAAGGCCATCATTGCTTACCATTGCATATATCAATCTACATAAGGATCACATGATCTTACCCTTACACATAAATGGTTATGTAATGGTATGATATTTTTTACCCTTACGCAATACACTGGTGAATAACAGTTATAAAAGGGTATGTAATAGAGGTTTTACTAAGGCTATGTAAAGGTAACTAGTCACTTATCCTTACTCTAAAAAAGGATATGTAAAGGTAACCGAGCACTTTACCCTTAAGCGAGGCATTGCGTAAAGGTGTTGCATAATGTTATTACCTATACACGAGGTGCTATGTAAAGATTGTTTCCACGTAACCCTTACAAAATTTCCACTTCATATGGGTCAACAATTTTTCTAACCTTATATATACTATCTATATAAGGGTAAAGGGAGGATACCCTTATTCAAGAATGGGTTCTTATGTTGGAGTAAAGAGAAATTTTATTAAAACTTATTTTTAACATATTAAATGATTTTAATGATTTATGAAATGATTATAAATCATTATAAAAGTTATTGTTGGATATTTTAATTTATAAAAGGTTTATAAATTTAATCATTAATTTTGATTTTTTTATAATTTACTATGTTTATGAAACATTTTATTACTAAATATTAAATGATAATATTTGAAATGCAATTTATCCAACTTATATGAAATAACTTATGATCTAGAAATAAAAGTGTTTATTTATAAAACATAAGTGATAATTTATAAGCAGTTATAAATTATGAAATACAGACAAAATATAAAGTTGTATATTTAAATAATGAATTGTTCATAATTAATTATTTTGAATTGTTCAAAATTAAAAGGATCCTTATTTAGATGTTACCTAACCCACATCAAAATGTTTTGATGTTTGATGTGATCAATGTTTAAATAATGATTAACTATATGATATTTAGATTATGTAAAATTTTTACATAATAGTAATTGAATTGTAATTTTTTTATAAAAACATATATTTAAAATTGAAATGTTATATAATTATTAATATGAAAGTGTTCACATTGGAAAGAAGATGAAGGTTTTATATTCAAAATTATGGATGTCTATAATTTTAAGTCTGTAGTTATAAAAGATGTTATAATTAGGTTTTATTTACTAATTGTTCATAAATACTTATCTCATGTTTAAATTTTTAAATTATTTATTTATTTGACAGTTATTAGTTAATATATTAATGCTCAATAAATTGTTTAATAAATTTAACGGTTGTGTATGCTTTAGATTAAAATTTTAAACAACTTATAGGATAGATCAATGCATTACATACTAGGATTGACTCCATAATTAATTAAAATTTTCATCTACCTTGACCTCAATTTGTAATTGATGTTATAAACATGAATTTAGTAGTTGAATATAGTATTTATATATTAATTGTTAGAGTTATGATTAATTTTGTTCTCTCTTGAGTAAAGTAACCCTAGGTAGAGGGACTTAGGTTCAAACTATCAAACTACCTGAAGGATTTTGCCTTGTCAAAGAAGGTACATGGGGTTTGTTATCTCTCACACCAAGATTAATCATATAGATAACTCTATAGCTTTATATGAAGTGCTAATGTACCTTATATATATGTTGCATATGAATATGTTTGAATTTTATTTTTGGGTAATTAAATCCAACGTAATGGTTGTGTAAAGAGTTACACATCAATATGATTTAAACATATTGACTTGGTGGATGAAATATGATTCCAAAATAAATTACTAGAGGCATGCATACATAAAATGTAATAACATGAGATAATATAGAGAGGTTAAATCCCATTAAAATACTATGTGTTAGATTCCTTCCAAAGTGGAAATTTTCAATGCCTCAGTCATCCAACTGGGTTGTTTCACACCATAGTGGGGTGCCCCTATATTAACTTGTATGTGGAAAGAAACGAATGAGTGAAATTGGATTATTCAATGGGTAGTTTAAAACCATAGTAAAGTGCCCCTAAATTATCTTATGTTATATTATTTTTTATGATTTCTTTTGCTTACACTAGCTTGGAAACCCCAAGGGGTGGGATATTAGAGGAATATGGTTTTGTTTATCCATATGATGGATTGGAAAATATTTTGTACACTCAACTATAAAAGAGTCATATATGATATGATTGGTAAGATTCCCTACCTAAATAACTAATAAGTGAGTATTAAGCCATATTGGGATCATTTTCATAGTGAAATATGGATCTTGTCCCACTAATGGATATGATGGATTTTAACATGGGGTCATAATTTTAGTGGGAGAGTATTTAATAAAAATCCTTATTAAATTGTTAATAATAAATGATACTCATCTAGTAAATTATTATGTTGTAGATAATATCATCATCATCATCAAGATATACTTTTAAATTGATAATTTTAAGGGTAATCTTAATATATAGTTACCCATATGATTTATAACTTAAGAAATGTTTATAAGAAATATTGATTATTTAAGAAAAGTTATTAAGGAAAACTATATGATTTAGAATAGTTACTTCCCCAATAACCAAGTGTTAAAGTTTTAAAAAAAAATTAGTCTAGATTCTTTTGAATGAATATATTGATTCATTTAATGTTTCAAAGGAATTATATATAAAATTATTTAAGGAATTTAATCGCACATACTCAATATTATTGGGTATGTCAAATGATATTACATATGACTAAATATGTTGGTGACTCAATGAGACTAAAGGTTTCCTTAAAACATACTGGTTATAGATACAAATTCTATTATTTATAATGATAAATGATATAAACTATATTATTTATGAAGTGTTGTAAATATATAAAAGTTTTAAATATGAGAAATAATTGAAGGCTACAAAATTATGGAATCTTTTAAGTAATAGAGTAAAGGAGTTGCTACATTGATAGCTTGGAACTTCATGCTTGGATGAACTCATCATGAGATGTGTATTTTTATCTCATTTATCTATTAAGAATAGAAAATAAACAATAGTTGTTTATATAAAATGAGATTGGTGTTTTTACACATGGTTTATGATTTTTTTAGTATAATAACATGTTTTTATGGGAGACTGATATGACTTGTTATTGTCAGGGAATTCACACTATTTTTATTTATGGAAATGTTCCAAAAAGTGGATGAATTAAATAAAGTATTACTCGATATTCTCAAAGTATTGAGAATAGATGAACTAGGTATATGATATATAGATTATGGTACTATATCGATAGTAAAAGTGGATAAAAGTTCAAATTTGAAGAATAAAATTTAGTTGACAAGTTCAATAATGTTTCTTCAAAAATTCAGTCAAGGTCATTGAAACCTAGCATTGTCAGGAAGTAATAATAAAAATTCAATATGATTATATTATACAATAGATTTAACTTAAGGATTTTGAAGAACTCCATGGAATTTCCAGGTTAGGTATGAATGTTATATAAATTAACTCTTCAATTTTGAGGGGTATGTGATGTTGAATGATTATTTTACAAATTGTTTTAAATATAAAGGAGTTCAAAATAAAAGGAAGAATTGATTGAGCTTTTAGTTATAATTCATGAGATAAAGTAAATATTTACTACATCAAGGATATGTATGTAAGTGATTTTTATCAATCTCAAATGAGACTAAGTAAAAGATGTATATCTTTATCTCATCTTCCATATGTGATAAGAGAAGTTATTCGATTACAAAGAGTTTTTTGAACAAGTTTGATATGATTAATTTTATACACACTTTTTATGATTCATAAATTTCTAGAACATATTTTGAGAAGAATATTTGGATAAGTGCTTTTCCTGGATAAAAATATTTTCTAGATATTTATTAAAATATGAGGGAATTTGATCTCGGAATCCATTGGTGGTATATTTTAATAAGGTCTAATTTTTAAAATAAAAAATCCAATCACATAGAATACTATATATTATATGGGAAAAGTATTTTATTTTTCAAATATTCTTACTAAAACTAAATAAATGTTATTTCTTAACACAAAAGAGTTTGTGTATCTTAGTAAGATATTATAAAAATAAAATAGTGTCTAAGAAGGTAGTGGGAGTATGTTTGGACTTAGAGATGTTCAAACATAACATATAAAGTATAACACCAATCATAAGATAAATTATTTTTCAATTAATATCCTAAAATGTTTAGGATGTGAAATGGTAAATAAAAAATTAAATTATTACATTTAGTTAGCATTTAAAAAGTGGATATTACTATTTTACTAGTTTAAGATTAATGATTTTTCACTCAATATCCTAAAATATATTAGGATATGTGATGATAAATAAAAAAATATAAGTAGTTACATTTAGTTATCATGAAAAATGAAAGTCACAATTTCTAGAAGTATTATAATAGTTAAAATTAAAATTTAATTACAATTGATAACTTAAAAACGTTTAGGGTATAGAGGTAAATAGAAATTTAAAAAGTTACATCAATTACCATAACAAAGTTTTGTCATTTTATACTAAAAGGGTTTAGGGTATAGAGTTAGAGAGAAATTTAAAAGGTTACATTACTTATTGTGTTAAAGTGATTTTCAATTTATTCTAAAAGAGTTTAGGAGGACCAGTAAATAATAATATAAGTGGTTATATTATTTCAAGGGAAATTTTTTTATGGAATAGGGTTCCAAGGATGATGATGATAAACATAAAAATAGTTTTAAGTAGAAAACATAATTTTACATTGAAACATATGAGGTTGTGAAGTTAAGAAGTTTAAATGTGTTTAAAGAGTTGAATAATTTGGAATATGATTCCTAAGACTCACTATTATTCAAATTAGATTACATCAAATATGTTTCTCATTAAAGAGTTTAGTGTGAAGGTTTTATAAAATTGTTACATAGATATGTGGAATTGTAACATAAAGATGTGACATGGATTACATGGGATGTAATGAGTTAAAAAACCCAAAAATTGTAGCAAACATAAGGATGGTCTGGTAGTTTATCAAATATGAATTGAAAAACCAATGATTATGTCAGTTTTTTTGAGTATTCTTAAATGGTTTAAGAATATTAAATTTTATTTTATTAATATTACTAAAGAGATTAATAATATTAAAATTTATCATATTAAATGAAACCTCCATTTTATCATTCTTTCATATTGGATTCATAAATGTATATATAGATATACATTTAATGAAGTGTAAAAATAATTCACCTCTCAAATTATGACTATGATTTTATCCCTAACCAATGTTTATCATCGAGTATTATAGATTATGAAGCAATGTTAAAGTTAGTGCGAGTAGGACTCTTGTATAGAGATACAAAATATGCTCATGAGGCATAAAATAAGGAATAAGATATTATTTGTTCACACTAGATAACATACTAAAGTATACCTCTTAGAGTGTCATACAAATATATCTTTGATATACTAGGGATGAATGAATCATATTTTATTCCCCACTAACTGATATTGGTGAGATACCAAGAATAAGAACCTTCATACTTTGATACCCTACTTGTGCAAGTCTATATAATGACTTATCTAATATGGTGGTGGTTGGGTATATTGTTGATCATGAAGTCATTTGAAGTTTAACCAATATTGGATTTTTCCGCTTTTGTTTTGAGTACGAACTTACAAACCTCAAGAGAGATAGACTATAGGAGTGTGTGTCCGCACTTAGATATTATATATCTATCTATATAAGGGACTGGTGACATGCTTATTCATAAGGATTAATGACATGTGATGTATCAATCAATCAAATAAATCTATACTCAAAGGATTGAGAACAGATGAGTCGACTATATGGGATTGACTTGCTCGATGTCCTAGGTCACTCGATGTCTTGGAAAAAAGGAAAATATGAGAATACATGTTTATATATAATGCATATTGGTGGACAAAAGTATAGAGATATATGTGTTTGGTTGAGATCTGTCTAGATTCATTTATAACTTGAGTAGCATTGACACTTGGATAGAGTCCTCCCTTTTCGTACATATATGGATCTATATATTTGTATGTGTTTTCAACACTATAAATTCCCATGAGGTTACACTTTTTGGTTGACCAAATAGGGATTGATTTTGACTCTGAGAACTACTCTAAAATTGTTTTAGAGTTGATCCAAAAATGTTTTGGATGGTTATTCAATAAGTATTTAATATGATTTGATGCAAGGTAAAGTTAATGATAGCTTTCCAAAATAGTTTTAGAAGATATAAAAAATGAGTTTTGGACATGATTTCAAAAGTTATTTTATATGATACAATATAATTTGAGATAGATAAAAAAATCTTTTAGGCTTTACTGCAAGATAAGGATTTATGGAAATTTACACAAAAGGCTTATGCATGTGATCCTTAGTTGGATATGGCACTCTAAATGGCAGAATGGAAATATTATTTCAATGATACTAACATATATCGATAGGAATTCATTCATGCATAAAACCAGAATTTGAGCCACTATCCCATGTGAGCAATCATTAAGGATATATTATATAAGATGTAAATGAATAGTATTTCTTTATTCATGAAATAGATGGATGAAGTAACATTTAATCATGTGTTATAAATGTATGAGTAACTAAAACATCCCAAGTATCATACTTTTGGAACATTTATATCATTATCATGTGATGATAGTAGTTTGTGAAAAATGTTGATGCCTAGTCGAACATATCTAAACTAATTTCTCTATTTATTTTTATTTATTTATATATGAGATACTAGAACATCGTGAATGTAAGAATAATCTCATTTGAATGTTGGATGATTTAGTGAATACTATGGATACACCATGGAGGTGGGATGATTTTTTCACTTATGTTATCTTCATCAAATGCATTTGGAAATGGAGATGGTATAGTAGATCCTATGAAGTATGGCATTCATTTTTACAGTATTTTTCATTTCCAGTATTTACCATAGGTTTCATATTTCTTGAATTAATACACTTGGATAAGCGTTTAAATAGTTTCTAATACTTTTGATAAATTTTATGGGACTCTAGAAAATGCATTCAAAGAGTTCATCAAATCTATCTACTCAAAACTGGTTGGATTGATTGGTAGAAATATAAAGAATATGTGACCAATAAGGTAACTACTCTAATGAGTGTATGACTAATCTTCCTAGATAGATTTACTATGGTGTAAAAGGAAATGAAATTTATAGAATGGAGAATGGTGAAAAATATCTAATTGTAGAAGTTGATTTTAAAGCTAGTAAAAAATCTCAGTGATGGATTCTTGTCAATGGTTATTCCTATCGTATGATATATGAAAATAAAAATATTAATAACATAGAATAGTATTATGTAGGGTAAATGAAATTTGGGAATGATAATCCCTTAATAATTATACATTTTGGTACTTCATAGATAGAATCAAAGATATTGAAATACATAGATGTAATTTTTATTCAAGAACTTAAACATAATGTATTGAGTTTGAGTCAATTATATGATGATGTGATGAATTTATTTTAAAAAAGGATTCGTATAACATCAATAACATGAAAAATGGAGGAATTTTCACCAATTAAGAAATAATTAGTTGAGATCTTGGATAAATAAGTTTGAGTAAAATTTGAAAGAATAATGTGGATAGAGAACTTCAATAACTAAAACTATAAAGATAAGTTAACTGTAAAACTTTTCAAAATGGGAATTTTGTTCATGGGACTCAAAAAATAGTATAAATTCAATCAAATCATCTACGTGAGATAATAACCTCTGACTTATGTGGGCCTATGAGACATAAATCTACCAAAGGTGTTTTTTATGAAATTTATTGAATAATTCACCCAAATAACCAATTTTATATTCATGAATCATAAATCATATATAGTGGAAAAGTATCAAAATTTTTAGAAGGTGCATTGAGAAAGAGTTGGGTGCCTATATTAAAAATGTTAGTGAAAAATAATATGATGGAATTAACTTATAATTTTTTTTAATATTATCTTCATAATTATGGGATTAAATTTCAATATGATGTTTCTTATGGTCCTCAAAAAAATAGAGTAACAAAAAACAAATAAAACTGTAATTGAGATGGGGAGAATCAGGTTATCTGAACCCAAATGGTCAAAATTATTTTAGAGATAAATAGTGTATATAACTAACCATATATAGAACAAATTATTGATAATAAAATTCAAACATGACTCTATATGAGATATGGTATAATAAAAAGCATGATTTGATTTACTTCAAAGTGTTTAATTGTCCATGTTTTTTGAAGATCAAGAACTCAAAACCAGGAATGTTTATGGATAAAGATGAATAAGGGATATTAATGGGATATCTATCTAATGGAAATGTATGAAGATAATTGAATAAAAAACTATATGAGTTGATATATTTTTATGATGGAATAATTACTGAAAATCAACCCAACTAAGGTGTAACAACTGATTCTAATCTTGAAAAATAATATGCAGAAAAATGAATATTTTTTGTAAATAGATTGAAAAGGAAGTTGGGTATGTACCAAATGTTATTAATTTTTATTCTGAATAAACCAGTGATGTGGATAAATTTATTGTAAATGATAATTTAAAACATTATATATTGAAGATACAGATTTAAGTGGAAACTATTATTGGAAGTCAAGAGGTTCTAGTGCAGACAAGGAGTATATTGATACTTGAGAATCCAATAGATCTCATTTCTAATATTCATCAATAAATAATAGTATATGAAGTTGAACATAAATATTGGATACAATATATGAATGAAGACCATGATTAGATACACTTGAGAGATTTTTCCTATACATAAATGTAGAACTATTATAATTATTAAGTGGATATTTAAAAAATAATAAATTAAAATGGTGAGGGTATTGTCTTAGATATAATTGATAGTTAGAAAAAAATATGGTGGTGAATTATAGTAAAAACCAAACTATTTTTTTGGCCCACTCAAGTACTCATTTTATTCTTAGTTATGAAATTTTGATAAACTCGCAAATTAAAGTAAGTAGAAACAATATAAATTAAACTATAAAAAAGCTAGTGTAAATATAGTAAAAAATAAGTATAAAACACTTATAAGCATATCAGAATTAAAAAAACATGAAGTACTGATTAATAAATCAATAACTCTAATAAATGATATAATTGAAAAGGGATACCATCTAATTAGCGAGGTAATCTCTTTTACCCAAAGAATAAAGTCAGTCTTTGACATGAATCTGGGCATCCTCATTCCTAACATGGAATGTCATAAAGAAAATTATTGAAAACAACAGGCTTTAACCATTGGAATCTTCCTCAACACAATGGTTAGTGGTAGATTCCTAGCCTAATAATCTAATTGTTAGCTCGATGGAAACATCCTACTTCCAAGAACCAAGATCCACTCAATAAATAAGATCAAAAAAACATTCTTCAAGACACAAGAAGATCCTTGATCAATATGATCAGAAAATCAATGATTATATGAGTAAGATAAGATATATATACACTAAAATCCTTGAAAAATATAACTCTTAGTAAAACACTCTGAAAGAAAAAGCATACAATAGAAATCAGTCTAGATAATAAGGTTCTGTATAATTCAAAATTATTTATATATTTTAGATTATAAGGTATCATAACATCTGATCCACAAAGAAGTGGGTTTTATTTATAGATGGTTCTCCAATGATTGGAATCCACATGCCTCAAGTTCAGTTACAATAATATCAAAAGTAGAAAATTCCATCTTTTAATGGATTCAAAAAAGTTTTCATCTTTTTTTGGTATCAATATATTTTTCTACGGTACTCTAACATACAAAAAAAAATCTGGCACATAATCTTAGATCCTCAAAATTCCATTTTCTTCAGCTCAAAATTAAATTCACCCGATTTCTCTTCACTATAATTTAATCCTATACACCACAAATAAAAAAAATAAAGTTAAACTAAATTCATGTTTAAGTGAATTATAATTTTCAAAACAAAGGATGAAAATGAGTCATTGACTTGGTAATCCCCCTCTTTTTTAAAAGCATATGACATGAGAATAAAATTCATAAGATGGCTAAATTTTTATAAAAACATTACTTCTTGAATATAGACATGAAAATTTTATTTCTCCTAATTTTTACCAGTGTATTCATTATAATTAATAAAATAAACTCATTGGACCAAAACAAATTTATTTTATAAAAAAATTATTCATATATCCCCCTTATAAAAATTGTAAAAAATCGGAACATTTCTCTCACCCTTAAGAAAATTCTTTTCTTACAAAATATATACCTTAAGAAAATTATTATATTAATTAAATCCCACCCTATTTATTTTTAAAAAGAAATACAAAACATAAAAACCAAATATGAGAGTATCAAAACTAAATAGGAATAATTATTTAATTAGATTATCTATCTTTAAAAGATAGAGAAATATGAGTTCAAGAAAATTAAAAAAAATATTATATCAAAGAATAAATAAGACTCAAATTTATAAAGATGGTCTTTAATATAAAAACTATATATGACTTAATATTGGTATATTAAATTTAAACTCACCCATTGGAAAAATAATTTTGAGTTGAAGAAAAATAATGTCATTGGTATAAATTTCAACAATAATAGTGTCTTTAAAAACTTTCTTGATAAAAAGAGTAGGATATATCATCACCGTAAAAAAATTCTTTTGATGTAAAAAATATGATTAACCTATCATACCAGGATCATGGATCCTTTTTAATGTTATAAAGATATTTTGTAAATTTATATACATGGTCCAAAATTTTAACATCATTAAAACTAGAGGTTTTTTAACATAAAAATGCTCATGAATATATTAATTAAGAAAAGACCTTTTAACCACCATTTGGAAAAATTAATGATTAGATGTTTTGTAAGGACTAATAGGATTTGGATAGACTCAATCAAAGCTACAAGTGAAAAAGTCTCTCCAAAATATGTGTCTTCTCTTAAACAATATCCCTTAGTAACAATACTTTCCTTATTCCATGAAATTGTTTCATTTTAATCACATTTGTTTTAAAACCCCCATTTAAATCATAACATCAGAAGTTATTTTGAATTTTCAACTAATTTCTAAGCATTGTTCTATTCAAATTGATAAGGATCTTCTTGAAAATCCCTTATCTAACATTCATCATCAAATATTTCTCTTATCATTTTTGGTTAAAATTGATATAAGAATTCATGATGCTCACATTCATTTCTTAAGGAACTGTGATTTTTGATTAGTTGATCTACATCACTAATTATATTATTGTTGGGATGATATCTTAAAAACAACTAGTTTCTAGGTAAAAATGTAATTTTCCACAACTTCTAGAAATAATTCATCAGTTTAATTAACTTATATAAATTAAAAATACATTGGAATAACTTCTATAGGATTTACTACTGTATTATGTTTGGTTTAGATTCAAAAAAATTAACAGAATTAACTTTAAAACATCATCTTTAGGATTAACTTCCTCATATTTTACCAAAAAATATCAATTTCATCAATTTTTATAGGAATTGTTTCCTAAATAATATTAGTTAATTTATTGAAAATTATATATGACCTACTAGTTTTATAATAACCAATAAAAATACCTTCATCAGCATTAGGATCAAATTTATGAAGATAATTTTTAGTATTCAAAATGAACAATTTACACCCAAATACTCTAAAGCATAAATGTTTTAGTTTTATAACGTTCAAAAACCTATAAGAAGTTTTATTTGGAAAAGTACAATGTAAAATAGGATTTATAGTATAACAATAAATATTCATATCTTCATCCAAAATTTTTTACAAATAGAATATTCACTCAAAAAAGTTTAAGTAATTTCTTGAATAATTATATTTATTCCTTCAACGACGCTATTTCCATGAGATGTTCTTGATGGTGAGAAGTTATGATTGATACCTTTCTTATTAATTTTTTTTTCAAAATAAAAAATTTACAATCATGCCAGAATGGTCACTTCAGACAAAAATCAATGTTTGGTTTTTCCCTTTTTTAATAAAATTATGAAAACTTTTAAAATAAAATAACTCTTTCGATTTTCATGTGAGAAAATAAACATTATTACATCTAGTGTAATCATCAACAAGGTTACACACAATGTGTTTTTACCCAATACTAGCAGATTTTATAGGACCAAATAAATTTATGTGTTCTAACTGTAAATCTTATAAATTTTATACATCATTAATAAGTTTAAATCTATAATTATATTTCATACAAAATTTAAAAGGATAAAAAATTATTGAAAATTTAGCCTTATGTTTGGGTAGATTCCATAAATGAACTTTCTTAGATTTTTTATTTAAAGATCAAACATTGTAATTTCCTAATATTTTATGAAATCGTTTAGATGAATCCTTGGTCTTACATATATAAGGTAAATTCTAGTGTCTATGATCTTCTTGTTCTAATGATCTAACATTATCATGTCTATTGGTAGATAGAATAAATGTACCTTTTGAACTTTGAACTGTACATTTATCATTCCTAAATTTCACAAGGTAACTCTAATCCCATAACTAACTAATGATAATAAAGTTGTTGTTAACTCCTAAAACATACAAAATGCTAGATATTAAATTTTTACTATTAAAAGATACATCATTGATTATGATGATTTCACTTTTTTCATTCTCTTTAAATATAACTCATCTACAATTAAAAATTTTCAAGTTTTAGACGTTGGAATTATCTCTTAACATGTATCAAGAATTGTTATTTTCTATATACCACTTTTTTGGCTATTTGTACTCATCATTTTCCCCTCAAATCAACAATTCTATGTTCTTGTAACCCAAACATACTTAGGTACAGTTATGTTAGAAAACAAAATTTTTGGAACCCATATATGTTCAATTATTTTATATTGTATTGATGGAATCTCTTTAAAAACATATTAATTATGAAATCCAAAAAAACTAGAATTTATTAAAATGTAATTAATTTTCCTGGAAGATATTCCATTTTGTTTCAACTATTTATATAAATTATCAAAATTTTACCTACCAAAAGTAAAATTTAATAGATTTTTTTTTCAAATCAATAACTTTAGAGTTTTTTAACAATAAAATTTCAACCATCAAATGTTGAACTAAAACTAGATTGAGAATCTAATTTCAATAAAAATTTAGAAATATCATAAGTAAGTTTCTAAATCTTATTATTTTCTCTAGTAATATCTTCCTTAACATAATCATATTCATTAATTAACATAGAATTTTTACTTTCTATGAGAGTAAAATATATAGTCATTTCTTCAAATGTAGGAATATCTTCCACATCTTAAGACGAAGTAAATTTTTCATTTTCTGAATATTTTGAACTATATTCATCATTCAAAGAACTGAGAAAGTTATAATTCAAAGTTAAATTTGTATAGGATTCATAAAGTGACTTAACAATAAAGCGTTTCTCATCCTTAGGAATATTAACATAGTACCCAAAAAACATTTTACTACCATCACTATATACCAAAGAAATATCAAAAGTAGTGTCTCCAACGCTTTTACTCCATGGGTACAAATCAGTCATTCTCTTATTTTCTCTACTTTTAGAAGATATTTCAGATTTTATATCCTTTTTAAATCATAAAAAATATGATCTAATATGGTCAAGATTCTTTAATTAATAACAAACCATTTCATAAATAGATTTATTTTCATACACGTCCTTCTAATCCTTTCTATAATCATAATATTAGTTATTCTTCTAGAAATCTTTTTCATACTTCTTACAAGTTGATCTATCTTATCCCCACTATCATCAGAATTTATATGATCAGAATGATGCTTACATTTCTTCTTTAAATTATTAACCTTTGAAATATTACCACAATAATTAACTACATTAGAGGTAATATTACTAGAAGTATAATCAAAAGATACCTCATTATTTCTCTTTTCTTTTTATGCATCTCTCTTAAACTGATTCTTATATTTCATTAATGTACCAATAAGATCATAAAAAAATTAACTTTGTATGGTTCTTGGTGTTATCTATAGAAATTAAGATAGATTAAAACACTTTTAGATGTATATCAATAATTTTCTCCCCCAACTAATCGTCTGACAAATCCTTTTCACCAAAGGGATTTAAGTGCATTAACAAATTTCATAAATCTATGATGTATTTATGTTACAGATTCATTGGGTAGAAAAAAAATCACGATAATAAACCCCCAATATCACTATATAAATTTAAAGAAATTTTGAAGTTCCTAAATGAGTAATTCCAAATTTTTTCATATACTATTAGTCATTTCACATACATAAATTTTATTATAAATATTTAGAGTCAAAGAAAAAAATAATTTTCTATGATGTTTTTAATTAACATGACATTCTAGCCTTGATTCATGAGTAAAGGTATATATCTCTTTCTGTAGAATCTGGTAATTTCAGGTAATCCAAATAAAATAATCCATACTAATATTGATAAAAAAATATTCATTTAATCATTTCAGTATTAATAATACAAACCATCACAGATTGGTGGTCGATTAGGATTATGATTCCATAACATTTAAACTAGAAGTCCTACCATGAAAAAAACATTTCTCTATAGTGTTTTTAGTGCAAAGAAACTGATATTCAAATTCTAATAAATCAAAAAATCAAAAGAATATCTGGTAAAATCTTAAATATAAATACCTTCTTTGATACCAAATGTTGTTTTTGATATAGAAGATTGTTAAACTACAATATGGGTTGAATTTTAGAAATAAATAAACTAAAAATATCATAACCGCTCAAGTATTAAGTTTATCAGTAGTTAAATAATTCCTTTAAACAAATTCATTAGAGATAATAAATACAACAGAAATTGAACATTTGGTAAAATCGATGTAAACATAGTATAAAAAAACTATTAATTTTTTTATCATAATAGAACTAAAAAAAATATAGAGTATTGGTTAAAAAACAAACAATCTTATAAAGATATTATTAAAAAAAGAATACCCTATAATCAGGGTGGTATTATCTTTAACCCAAAGTGGCAAGTGATTCTTTAGCCTAACTCTATATATCCTCGTTATTAGCCTAGAACATCCTAAAAAGAACTATTAAAAACACTAGGCTTCAACCGTAGTAATCTTCCTTGACGAAACAGTCAGAATAAAATTCCTAACCCCATAATCTCATCATTAATCCAACAGATACCCCTCTATCAACACAATTATAAAATCCTACCTCCATATACAATAAGCTCCTCAATCAAAATGATTTGAAAATCAATGATTACAAGATTAAGATAATATCTCTAAAAGAAAATCCTCACACAATGGATCTATTATAAAAACACTCAGAAAGTAATGGTATACAATCATAAGAACTCTAAAAAAAGATATTTTATATTTCAAAATGATCGCTATCTTTTAGAGCATCAAGTATCATAACTCCTAATTCATGAAAAAAATGATTATATTTAAAGAATATGCTTCAATGATTGTATTTTGAAAAACTAGGGTTCAATTACAAGGCTATCTAAAGAAGAAACATCCATCTTATGATGGATTCAACAAATATCTTCATATTCCAACAATATCAATATACTCCTATGTAGTCCTCTAACATATAGAAAAAAGAAATATATAAGAAATCTCATATAACCATAATTTTA
Organism: Viscum album; assembly: GCA_963277665.1. NCBI lineage: Eukaryota > Viridiplantae > Streptophyta > Magnoliopsida > Santalales > Viscaceae > Viscum > Viscum album. The sequence goes on along the minus strand of OY728132.1, from coordinate 1,258,893,598 downwards.
TTATCTTCAGATCAAACCTAAAATCACCATATTTTAGTTCATTGGATTTTCATCCCACATAAAGAAAAACTAAAATAAACTTTCATTTAAATCAAAATCATATTTAAGTGTATTGTGATTTAAAAAAAAGATGTAAATAATTATTTGATAAAATATTTTTTTCAAGAAACATGTTTAGACTAGTATGAAATGTGTATTCACAGGTTTAAGGGATTAATATTGAAGAGAATTTTGAACTAGTTGCAAGACGTGAATCAATCAGAATGTTTCTTTCTGTTGCATCTCATAGACACTAAAAATTATATCAAATATATGTTTAGTCTAAATTTTTAAATGAGGATCCGGTGGAAGGGGTTTTTATTAATAACCCTAAATTTTTCATTCTTGGAAGTGATCGAATCATGGTATTCAGGTTAAAAAAGGATTTGTATGGATTAGAGAAGACCCCCATATCTGGGTTCTCTAAACATGATGTTTATTTGAATCAGTTTAGTTTCTATAAAGTTAAAGTTAACAAAAATGTATATATGAAAGATATGCGTTCATGTAATCTAATTTTCAAAGTTTATGTTGATGACAATTTTTTTAAGTGACTAGGAGTGTGCCTATGAGGAATTTACATAGAAGTTGAATATTTATTTTGAAATATTAATGTGAGGTGAAATGAGTTACTTTTTGGGATTACAATCTGAATAAAAATATATATGACTACATATTTCCATCCCAAGAAATTTATTCAAGACAATTAATGAAGAAATATGTAATAGAGGATTATAATAATGTCTAAACACCCATATGAGTTAGAACGATATTTAGAAGAGATGAATTGATATGCACCATTAATTAGAAATACATTAAGAGAATCATTAAAAGTTTTCATCATCTAACAGTATCAATAACATACATAGTATATTTAATTGATTTTTGTGAAATATATTAGTTTTTTCCTAAGGAGTCTTAAATTATAGCTACAAAAATAATTCTTAAATATGTTAAAGGTACATTGATTTTTGGTCTGATGTATTAAAGTAGTGAAAAAAATAATATACTGGGTTTCACATATGAGAATTGAAAAGGTGATTTGAGTGAAAAAAATCCACATGAGGTGAAAAATTATTTTTGTAGTTAAATTTGTGTAAGTTAGTACAATAATAAGAAAAATCTAGTTAATTTGAGCACAATAGAGGTAGAATGTGTAGTTTCAACTCATGATTGTATAAAAATGTTGTTGATTAATGTGCACCTGGAAGACATAAAAGGTGAATTTGAGAAGCCTCAAAGGATTTCTTGTGGTAATCAAAGTTAAATATGTCTACGGAATAATCCTATAAAAACATTCCAGATCTAATAATATTAATATAAAATATCATTTTATCAAGTAAAATGTTTCCGGTGAAGATGTAGGGATAGAATACATCTCAACAAAGGACTATATTTTAGACATATTTACTAAGACAATGTCAAGGGAGAGGTTTTCTAAGTTAAGACTAAAATATCACGTTTAACCTTGCCTTATCACTTAAAGAAGTGTGTAAATATACTCACAATGCTTTTGGAATGTGTTTTAAAATGTGGAGAATAAGTAAAGAACTCTTATGAGTGTACTATACAACTATTATGGGAAAAAGGAACTCTTCTATTTATCTGTTGTTAATCTAAAGCTATGGTTATTACAAATAAAGGGTTGAAATGGTGAAAATATGAATACATTTAGGGGATAACATCTCATCCACTCAACGAAAAATTTCTTGTCAACGAGTGATGGAATTATCTCAAAACATTGCATTATCTGACAATGTGGTGTCAAGACACTTATCTTTAAGAAAGTAGGTGATTTAATGACTCTAATGTAAGTTTTTTAGTTTTTAAAAGAGTTTAAAGTGTTTTTAAAATGAGGAAATAAATAAAAAATAGATATTGAATAGCAAAATTGAATTATTGAAGAGATATATGTATTTATTGTTAACTTTATTTTAGAATCATTGAAATACATTAGAGTTGAGTTTTATGTGTTGAGTTTTAATATGAGTTTTTTGAAGTGATTGTGATGGATTTGAGAAGAATTAAAGAGGTATTTTAGAGTTGGATATGAAATTTGAGAAAATTTCAAAACTACACTAAATGTTGTCATTATGAAGTCTAGAGTGAAGAAATTTCAAATTCTTTGATATTAAATTTTAATGCAAGGGTCATCCAGAACATTTGATCTATAATTTGGAAGGGACCATGGATTGTTTTTGTAAGATGAAGTTTCCAATTTTATAAGGGTCACTATATCTAGTGATGAACATAAATTTAGAAAAATTCATGGACAATTAATATTTTCATAAGAGATAATATTTTGATATAAGATTTTTTGTAAGGGTTAGATAGTAAATTGAATTTTCGGGAGAAGATTAATTTCTAGTAGATACTTATGTATGTTAACTAGGAAAAGTTTTTCCTATTATTTAAGTTTAAAAATCATGAGATGATTATTATGTTGGGATTCTAATAGAGTTTTGAGAACCATGAACAAGTCAAATATTATAATGTGAAATGAGAAGAATTCACTCTATAATAGATGATGCCACACTTTCACTATTCTGTTTAGGAGAAAAATGAAAAATTACATTGTAAGGGATTAATTTGCATCATCATAGGATTAATTCATTTTGTTCATAAAAACATGGAGGTAGCGGTTTTTTCATGAATGTTTAAAATAGGAAACCACTACATGTTATTATTTTTTCATGTAGATTAAGTGAACCTAGATATTATAAAGAAAATTAGTTATGATGATTTATGATATCACATGAATTAAAAATAAACATATTATTGTGAATCATATTATATAGGATAGAGAAAGATTTATGAAAAATCAAAGTGTTTTAAATGAATAGATTTCATAATCAAAAATATAAAAACAAATATTCAAGAGATATGTCGAGTATATATATGAACTGGAGAATGAGATGCATTAGTAATTGTGTAAAGAAGTGGGAGATCTGACTCTATGAAAACTCTAAAGAACCTTGTAGTCAAAGGTAAGAATAGTTGACATGAATTAAGATAGCATATGTTTTCTTTCATGCCTTTCTTAATCCTTCTAATAAACTAAGATGCCAGCCAACGTGACACATAGTGAGTATATATATTTCATTCCTATCGAAGTCCTATTTTTTGAAGAAGCAGATATAATATGGTGATGTTGTGACATTCTCAGGATCATTTGAAGATCCTATTCACTTTGATGGAAGGCTATTTTTATCAACTTGTGGGAACCAATATAATCATTGTTGAAAGAAAAGATGTTAGGAACCACTATTGAGTTTTGGATGATATCTTACCAAAACTACTTGTAATCATCTTTATTATTAGTGTAAAATTTGTGAGTTTTTTATTATACATTTGGGAAAGTCTAAGAAAATAATATTTTTTGGATCATAATACTACAAGTAATATAGGTTTATTTCAAGAAAATAAATAGTAAGAAGGACACGACTAATTTAAACTCCTATTCTTAGTGGTGTAACTCATTCCTTAGAAGTTCAATACGATTGAATATTATAAAGAGTTTATAACCAAAGGAATTTCTAAAACATTTAATAATTTTTGAGTAAATTTTATGACGGTTCGAGAAGCATCCATCAGGATTACATAAGAAGGTCATAGAGATGAGAATCGTAGTAGGGTTTCGGATGAATCTCCTAAGATGAAGATCTCCTCTTCTTCTTCCTTTACTTCAATAGATAATAGAATACCATGGTCTAAAGGGGGATCCTACCCAAACATTGGGTGATTCATCAATTCATGGATACCCTTGGAGGAAGGAGTCCTTTGGATGCTTCTATGTGATCTTCATCAATCGTGGGGCAGAAAAATGGAGGTTTAGCAATCTCTAGTGCAAAGTATGTATTCATTTTATATTATATATGATTTAAATTTAAAATCATATATGATATTTATTTATGGTTTCTTAATTATTATATTTATTTAATAAGTGTTATAAGATCATATCAAACTTTTCAAACTCAAAATTACAAAATAATCATTATTGATGAAAAAAATAAGTTAATACAACACTTAATGATTTTAACACTCTTAATAAAATTTACAAAAAAAGAGATTAAAATCAAGGAAACATAAAAAGAAAATAGAATGGTGTAGTTTTTAAATATTATTAGGTAATAACCATAATTTTAGACCAAACATTAATGAAATAAAATCCCAAAAATTATTGTGTGGGTATTAAGATAAAGTGATTATATAATTTTAACATTAAAACACAACTGGATTGGTAAAAATTGATTGATCAAACACAATATTTGTTATTATAGTAGTGAAATTTAAAATTATTTTTCTAAAAGGCCTTTCTAGATTAACCATTATCTGCACATTTCCTTTAACCCAAAATTATAAAATAAATTGTGAATTTTGATTACAAAACATACTATTAGAAAAATTGTGGAAGAAAAATAACAACAACGAAGGATCAATATATTAATCTCAATAATAATAATTATTAATAGAAAATCTATATCAATTACATTTTACATTTTTTAAACATAAGTACCACCAAACATCTACTGATAAGGACACTTCATGAACAAACTCAAAAACAATATATTCTAAAAAAATCCATCCACCAACTTCATTCTGACCACTACATAGAATCACAATATTTAATTCATTCAAAAATGAACTTGAGTCGAGGATCAACAACATCCCCTAGGTAAAAAAAATTTCATAGTAAAAACTTAACCCTCCCCACCTCTAGCAATCATCTTCCTTAGATAATTAAATTTATTTATAAAGGTATTGGGGCGTGTAATGAAATAATATAAGATAAGAATTTAATTTTTTTACTAATGATCGATGTAACAATGTCATTACTGGAAAAGCACAACCGAATAAAAAGGCACAATGATATCATGTGAATTTATTTAAACCCAAAAAATAAATCTAACATTACTTCATCTGATCTGAATTTACATTTTTCAATCATTCATTTCTGGCTACTGTTGATCAAGGGAATTAAAGTCAGATCCCTCTTCATCATCCATGTATGACTCAAAATTTTTTGTGGGAATTGATCATTGAATTTAGGGAGCTACTGCAGAGATATAAAAAATACTTCCATGTCCCAACAATCATTTTTATTCCATTCCATCAATTCGAGATGAATATCATCGATCGATTACTTATAGTAATAGTTTCTTTCTCTAGGAGGAAGGATGTAGAGATATAGGATCTCAAAATATTAGGATGAATAATATTCATGTGGGATCCTCATCCTTTATTAAATAGTGAGTTATAGGACTACCCAGAAAATGATCCTTATCCTTAGAATATTTATTACCCACTAAATAAACCATAAAAGATGTGTTGTGACCAACTAACCGTATCATAAACATCATTTATATTCTTATCACCTACCATAATATAATAAATATATTATGTGATATAATTGATCCATTTACTCTACTCGACATTCCCACAAATAATAAATAAACCTTTAATATTAAAATAATATTCATTCATATAATATCTTTCCATGTATTTAATTTAATAGTTATAAATAATTTTAATGATAAATTTAATATCTATTATTCTAAACTTGAATAATATGAATTTATTTATTTCATGAAGATCACCATGTCCTAAACTCCTATTAATCAGAATTGGACATACTTTTGATTATGATTAGTGTGTGACTCTATATTCCTTTATCTCTATAGCTTTGAATACTATAAACAAACCATGAGTGGAGTCTAGAAACTCATCAAGGTACCTAGAGAGATAAGGAAAATTTGTAGCAACAAAAATCTTTCCTATGAGCACATGTTTTTTAATACAATATCATTTTGTCATGATATATCATGAAGCAATCTGCACACTTTGTGTCATCATCCTTTCTTACTTTATTTTTCATTGACCTTACTGAGAATAAATACCTTCTTCTTCCATGACCATAGATTTAGAAAAGTTAATACCATCTTAATCAATTAGGCCTGAGATTCAAACCCTTTAAAAAGTGAAAAATTATTTCTGGATTATTTAATCAATGTAATACGCCCAATAGCGCACCCAATGCAAGATACCTCATTATGACATTAATACCATAGTTTTTAGTTGCATCAATGTACATGATGAAATGGTATTCATAGATAATAATCTAAATTTAAGAGACCATTGCACATGTTCAAATATAAGAACTACCAATGAAACCTGAAACATATGGTGTTCTTATTAGTGGGCCAGTCCTCATTATCTCATCTACTTGAGATCAAAAATTGTGAAATTCATGAGAATAAGTATTAATGCTTATGATCCCCCAACCCCTGATTGTCGTAAATCATTTGTGTCCAGTTAGTATAATGCATCTAGACTATAATAAATATGTTTAAGATTAATGTCATAGTATCTTGAGGTTCTTGTTATAGCTTGGGAACTACTATAACCTTTTAATGTGACAAATAATCTATGGACATTACCATGTAAATAGTGGATGCAGAAGTATAAACACTATTATGGTAAGTATACATCATTCATAACTCATTGTATACATAATGTTCTAATAAAAAAGTACTGTATAAGTTGGGTCTTGTGTACCCACTATTATAAAACTCCCACTTGTACTAGATCTAACTTTATAACAAAACTTGTTACTTCTCACATGATAAGATCATTCTACTGTTGAGTTATATATTGAGTCGTTTGGACTACCATGTATCTGCTACATGGATATTTTGTTATTTGTAACTTCACCTTCTTGAGTAAAACCCTATAAAAAGTCATATCCTTGGGTGTATTCCATTTTTATATTATAAAAAACATAACATCTTGGATAATATATGTAGTGCTATTATTATAATTTATGATATGATAAAAGTTTACTTACATTGTGTGATTCCAAGAACTAGAAAAAATTATTGTGTATTTTACACTGCTTCTTTAGTAACATTAGACATCACAATTCACTAGGTGTTTGTAAATATAGCTACCAATATCTTGGATGAGTTGATATTGATCATTTCTTTAACCTAACTACAATATTAGATCATATTAATCTAAAGGATGACTGTTTTTTGTCCCTTTAAAACTAGTTTCCATTCCTCTCCATGTACCAGGAATTTTATCGCTCATACTCTCTCAAGTACAATTGGATAGTTTTGACTGCTTCTCATGAAATTATTTTAGATATAAAAGATATTTTTCTACTATATAGTATATTTTGGTAATATCATATCTAATACATAGCATGAAAAATTTTATTGATCAATTAAAGAAGCGTATTGAATTTCTACTCACCACATTAATATCATCCTATGTCCCATACATGTATTCTTAGAGAGATTTATGCCTAGTAAATTGGTAACAATTCTCTATGAAATTATTCTTAATTGTATATTTCAAGACCTTGTTAGAATATGTACTATTGACTTGTTCTATGAAGCCCATTATATCTACCCCAGTAAATCATATTACCTAGAACTTAGGTTTATACTTTATGTTAATTATAGGTAGTTACATTCATTATATTCTTAACTAATTACTATGCCAATAGTTTTTTCCCATATGTTATCAAACATATTTTTATTTGAAAAAAAAACATGGAAAAATACATCCCCAATAAATATTCAAAGATTATGATTTTTACATGAATCAAAAACAAGATTTTAGTAATTTTTACCTCTTATTATAATTCTATGATGTCGCCAACCCGTTTTAGTCATGTTTTATAGATTCCTTCCATGATTGGAGGTCTTGACATCAATTTCCAAATTTTAATAATCATAGAAAGTGGTTTTGATAAGTAAAATTATAATGGATTTAGTTATAATGACTTGGTAATACCAATTGAGCCTTATTGGTACCACACTTGTACGCCCCATGTATAGTATCACTTGAATACCCACCACATTATTCAAGATTATAATCCCATATACTTTGATACATGAGATCTATAATTTAATTTTAATTAATCTTGATAATATTAGATTTTCTCCATTTACTTCTTACTTATAGGATTTATTACTCTCAATGAACAATATATCACCATCCATAGTTAATGTAAAATGACCACTATGGTTTTATCCTACCTATGCAATATGCATCTATGGGATATTTATTTCCCATATGATCTTGTGGAACTTTTTTTATGCCAACTGCTTGTGATTGTTTTGGATTTACTAAGTCCAAGACAATCTTTCTCCCAGTATCTCAAATAAAGATGTCCACCCTTTTATAGAAATATATTCTATCACTTGACTATAATTTTCCAATCATAGGGATATCTGTAATATCCTTATAAATCAATATGATGATTCTAATAGAATCACAATTTGTTTTTCATGATATTAGTTATTTTATATCCTTAAAAATACTTAAAAAAATTTTATTGTGAAATGATGGATTTATATCATACTAAAACTCATATGATATCTATTTTTTATCATAGTTGGCCTTCTGTTATGGAATAACATTACAATTTGTGAATCATGTATTGAAAAGTAATTTAAGTAACTACAATAGATATATATATAAATATCTTAACATTGATTCTCCTTTTACTTAAAACATGTCTCTGATGTGTATAAGGAAATGTACATTTAGAAATTACTCAATGATACATTTTAATGATGAATATTTTCATGTTAGACTCATCATCGATATTGTCTACATACATCATAAATATGATGTGTATAAGGAAATGTGAGTTTATAAATAAATCCACTCAACATTTCAATGATCAACGAATGCATGGCCAATATATTCTTCAGAAAACATACCCAAAGATACTCATATCGTCAGACCATGCATATTTCATACTTAACTTTTACATTCCTTAATAGTATTAAATGATTCTTATGACATATAAAATTTTACCTCTAGATTAACCGTATAATAGTCCATGCTCTCTAGCTGAACTAATTACAAAAGATCTGTGTAATACCTTTATTTATAAAGGTTTATTTTCTTAATTCTAAACAATTAAATGTATCGATAATAACTAAGCTATATAGCTCCAAAGATTATTAAAACCTTACTTGGTATATCTTTGATGAATACTTATTTTTACTAGATAAAGAATTATCTTTCCATAACTGGCTATAAATAAGCCTTACATTTTATATTCATCAGTTATTTCCAATGACTCAAACATTAATGAACTATCGGTTGGGTATTGTACACCACAAACAACATTAATTCCAAAACTAGAATAGTGTATCCTTATGTCTAGTGTACATGTAAGATAAATTTTTTTCTAATAATCACTAAAATTTCAACTATAATCATTAAACATAGAAATTAATAATTGTGTACTTCTCACTGATGGCTTAGGAATCACCCTTTCTTAGCCTCTTGGTGAATTCACCTTATTTCTTGAAAAGTAGGTTTTCTTACATTGTTTTTATCATAAAATAGATATATGTGATAGGCATATTATATTTAGTGAACAATAAGTATGATATAAATATCACATACATTGATGAATATACCTAAAGAAAAGTGACTACTTTCCTCTTTAATTCAGTTAAATGTATTTAAACTTCCACAGACTTATCTTGTGATATATAGAGAAAATAACCTCAAATATAATGATCCACCTATTTTATTTCATGGATGTTACAAAACTTCCTTTGGTGTCACACTTTTCATTGAGCTTTTCACCTTTTCATTAAACATGTTAACCATAAGAACTATGTATTAATATTTATTTATGTTCTTATATTCTTGGAAAACCTTATCAACAAGGTAATTAAGAAGTTTTTATAAGGGTTTTGGATATAGTATAAGCGTGTGATGGTTCAAGCCCATATTTTATTTTTTTCATGATAATTAATTAATCCAATATTTACATGATGATAAACAATGTGATCAATGGAATTGAACCAAAGAATAGAGACAATAGATAAAATACTAGAACTAAAGTGTAGGACCATCACATATTATTTATAATTAATTTAAAAAATTAAGGAATTAACTTGTGAGAAATTATTTCTTCATTGATGGATCTGACAATAGATCTAAGTCGTACCATTTTTTCATTGTAGGAATCAATATTACATTCCCTCTAGTAATGATCCACACATGTTCCAAAAATCTATGAACATTTCTATTGGAAAATCTATGTTCTAGAAGGGCAGATCCTATCACTTGCATCATTTTCCATTAATCACCCCAAGAACTTATTCTAAATGAATATCTTTAATCTCTCTTATCTTGGTATTGGAAGGTAGAGGAAGATCGTTCTCTATTATTGGTAGTGTTCTTGGATAAGGGAGCTCTCTAAGGCTTTAAGAGGATTCTATAGATTTCATTGTGCTCAATATAAAATGAATTGGATCACTTGAAAAATAATAAAATTGGGTTTATATTCCATTAGCTTTAGAAATAAATAATTTCCCAAGTTCCCTGTGTTATTTATTTAATCTCTATGGAACCCCATGCCTATAATAATAATATTATTATTATTTCATGACATGTGCTAAAATCATGAATTAAACTAAATATTATTGAACCAAATAATATTCAATATATATATATATATAATTTGTCAAGGGACCTCCATTTTTTCACAATATTTATCAGGCCTTGAATAATAAATATTTATTTAAGAACTAAATATCACTGCTTTATTCGCCAATAAATAAATAAATATTATATTCACTAAATAGGAAATAAATATTTTTTAAATATTATAATCACATAATATTCTCTTGAATAACTAATGATGAAGTATATGAAATCAAGAAAACATGAATGATTGTTAAACCACATGCGGGAATAATATTTATTCAGATTATTAAATAATAAATAAAAATATATTATTTAACTGAGATTTTGGATACACATATTGTGTGACCCTCAACGCCTTTTTCTCAGTGGCATCAAGTGAAGTAGTCTAAAGCCCAAGGTTAGTTAGTGGCTATTTTTTGTTCTACTTTCCACATCAATTTTTAACTTTTACTTCACATTTTATTATTACAATAATGCATTTTAATTAATAACGAAAAATTGTTGTCTTTTCTTTATTAAATTTCTAAATTTTCCTTTTTTGTTAAAATATACATTTTATTGATTATTTTTTTATCATTTTGAATAATTTAAATTTAATTTTTCTTTTCAATTTAACATTCATTTTTCAATATTTTTTTTTTCTTTAAATAATAATTTTTCTTTTTTTATTATTTTAATTCTTCTATTATTTCTGTAATTATTTTTATTTTCCATTCCCTTGTTTTTATTTATTTAAGTATTATTCATCAAACAAACGAATTCATTATTTTTATTTATAAATAATTGATTGTTCACTTTTGTTTTTTGAAACTTTTACAAATTAAATTAAGTTAATGATTTAATCCCATTATTTTATTATTATTTTTAACAAGTAAAATTTAATTATAATGTAATTCCAATTTTATCATTCATTTATTTAATTAATATATTCAAACTCACATGAAATAATTTTTTTAAATTTATTTATTTGTTTAAAAAAATTAATCTCTATTAATTTTTTATTGAATAATTTGTAACTAATATTATTTTTTAAAGAATTTTAAAACATGAATTAGAAGTTTATTTTATTTTTTTAATTTAGTTTAATTGATTTTTTAGTTTAATTAATTAATTGTTTTAATTTGTAACATCTTCGTTTCTCTTTTTTTAGATGCTGTTTTTGCCATGGCAAACACCTGCCACCAGGTCATGCACGTATTGCTAGAATTTTCCGATGGTGACTCAAATAAGTCATAATAAGCTTCATTTGATATCGCGCACTATGCTCGTCTAAAGTCATTGTCGCCCGAAGAAGAACCCCCGCAAGCTGTAGCTTTAACCTACCGAGATGGCGGGCCAGTGAGCCAATCCTTCTCCTTTGTCATTCTATACCACCTTCCCCTACTTCCTCCCCCTGCATGAACCCACCCTTTCCCCTGCTTCCTCTCTATAATCCAAGCCCCCTACCTCTTTTCTCCTGAATCCTCTCCACTCTTCCCCCAACTCATCCAATTCTTTTAATTTTTTATATAATATATATAATAATAATAATAATAATAATAAATATACTTCTATAAATATAATATTAAGAACTTATATTTATATTAATATAACAGTAATATATACATATATTAGTGATAATTAAATATTCTAATAAAAATAATATTTTACATATATTTTAATAATAATAATAATAGGACTTGGTTAATTTACATTTTTTGTAAGTACTTTTTTTATAATAATAAAGATAGATATAGATATATTACTAGTTTCTCAAACTTCTTAATGTTATTTTGGTTTTCTATTCTACACATATGAAGCTTCTCAGGGAGGTAGTGATAATTGAAGTTGACCATGGGGAAATTGTGAAGGGATACAAAGGTCGTTTGAAGAGGTTGACTTTACTCACTTGAAAATCACTTGGAGATAGTGACAATGTTGTAAAGAATGCCACATGGATACTTTTTCTGCCTATTAGGAACTGTTTTTCTAAGCTTTCATTTTTTGAATAAGAGGGGAACTTCTCTTATCTATTTTACGAACTCTCCCCTAGACATAGGAACCTTCTTCAACCTGGAGATGGAAACCCTGCTCCTCTTTTTTTTTTTGCTATTTTTGTTTTGGTTTTGTCTTAGTAAATAACTTGTTTATTTGTGAATATATTTCAATTTTGTCTCTTTTTATTGAATTCAATTTTGAAGTTTGTTTATTTAAATTAATTTTTTGTAGTGATATGGAATCTCTCGTAATGGAGAGCTAATTTTCAAGGCCAAATTTAGGTAGTGAATCCCAATGGTACCTAGAGATCAAATATTCATTATGATCATATTATTATTCTTCACCTTCATAGATTGCAACTATGAATTTGGGTGAGCGAGAGTGCATCCCTGCATAAAAGCAATCCACTACTTTCTCACCTCAATTATTTTTCCCCTTCATTTCTCAATTTCTTAAACTAATCAATTGAGTTTGGTTGTGAGATCTGAAAAAATCATAAAGACCATTCTAGATTGGGTCATCCATGTCAAAATGAGTTTTTTGGGGGATTCATTTTATAATTTAGAGGAATGGATAAGAACTTAATAACTTTAGTGTTTTATTGTTCATTATTTTGGTTAGCGAGGTGTTTGGTCTGAGTCATCATTCATGCATTGATAAAGTCGAGAAATGGTGATTTAATCCTTAAGTTGACTATGATAGGCAACTGAGGGTTGATCAACCTAGATTTGGCCTTGTTCTTGCTTTCATTCTTCCTTCAATCTATCTTCTCATATTCTTAGTATTGTTTTGTATCCTCTATTTCTCTTTAGTTTTTTCACTGTTTCATCACATCTGTTTTGTTTTTTCAACCCTATTTTTTTCATTGGATGTTTTCCAAATATAAAAAATACAAAAATATTTTGAAAAATATCATATGGGCTCTTGATACTGCTTCATTGATGGTGACCTCAAGGTTCGCCACTGTGCTATATCTTAGGTTCTATAAATATATCTTTGACTCTCCTCATAATAAGGAAACCTTAATCTTTTGAAATTATTATTGGGAAAGTAATTTTTTCCTGAGTGGTTTTTCTAATTTTTATTTAAAAAAAACACAACAACAAAAACACACAAAAATGGATACTGTATTTTCTTTTACTGGTGAAAATCATGATTTTTCTGATGTGAAACCATTGTGCAGTGGTTTATAATTATTCATATTTTGGTTACAAAACTGACCAAATGGATATCTCTTAGATGCTGAAAAGTCAGTGACACATAAAATTAAATAACAGTATGTGCATAGATTCAACCAAATTAAGATGGTCAAAAGAGGAAGAGTCCTAACAGGAAAGATATGAAGGATGAAAAGAGGATCATTGACTTCCTTTTATCTACTTACCTAGCTCCAGAGGACCAAGAGAGCAATGTGGTAATCCAACAACCCACTAAATTTGCACCTTCTAGAAAAAAACATAGGATAAGGGAAAAAAGAAACATAAGTAGAGATAAAAATCTAGAGATTCCTTATTTTGAGTCTGAATTACCCTCTGATGTGCTGCTAGAAAGTGAAGAGGTACATTTACAAGTATAATTTAAGTGATAGAAAGAGATGGGAAATGAATACATTGATAAAATTTGGGAACAATCTGGAATATTAATTTATTTATGACACTTTATTTGATTATTTTTGTTGCACGAACCATTCTAATGATTTTTATCTATCTCAACATGTCAAAAATAGCATCATATATCCTCTTCTTTCCCTTGGAGGACACCACGCTAGAGGTGGTGTGTTTTGAAGAGAGGTTGGAGGAGGATGACTACCTCACTCCTAACTTGAACATAATCCCAATATCACTATTCAACTAGAAGGAACAAGCTACACTACTTTAGGGAGTTTACAATCTTTTTGATGAATTTTTCTTTTTATTTGACTCTAATTTTGTAAAACCTTATCTTAACTGTGTTTCTCCCACTGTAGGCATTGATAATTCAGTCCATTTCTATGATTTCATAGAGGTTCAACAAGAAGTTAAAGATGCAGCTGCTGAGGAACTATAAAAACTCCCAATTCTGGATGAAAATTATAGTTTGGGAGCTACATTTGAAGAGGAATTTTTGAATATATGCTCATGGATAAAAGATGATAGTGATACACTTTTAAATTTTAGTGAAATATTTTTTTTCAAGATAAACCAGGAGACAAGTCTCATCATAGTGTTGATATCACACAACATGTTCACACAAACCCTCAGGGGCCAGAAGAGGGGATGTTCCCCTACAATATTTTTACCCCTCCAGTACTCTACAAGAGGTTTTCCACTGTTAAGGAGGTAGATTTGAAATAATATCATCAACGGGTACTATAAAATATGTAAGTCACTAATGCGAGAAATAATCGCATCTGGTGGTTCTTAAGCAATAAGCCACACCCCCCATCAGACTAGGGTTGATCCAATTACCATCCAAATGTGGATATTAAAACTACAACACTCCTTGGGGGGTTATCCCAAGATTATATATTTTTTAATTTCTTACTTTATTTTCTTAATTCATGTTATTTTAATTTGTTTCCTTATTCTTAGTTTTAAAATAACAAAGAACTAGTTCCATGTGGCAATAATTTTAGACCAAGGGGAGAGTCACATTGGATTAATGGATAAAACTCGCTAGCTCATACTTTGTTTGAAATTTACTTTAATCTTTAGATTATAAATACTATTGTTAGTTTTTTGTATCTTGTAGGTACTTGAATGGATTATCCATATTTCCTATACAAATAAAATAATGGGAGGATTCATTCGGATGAATGTAAATATGAGAAGCTTCTACACTCAGGGAAGTATTGTTTTTAATTTTTCATTTTTCGAATATGATCATTCAAACTACATGTTGTAAGGACTTATGTGTGGGGGATTCCCCATGATTTCTTGTAAAATGAGTGAATTTTTTTTCTTGATGGGTGTTATATTTCTAAAATCAAGTGAGTTGAAAATTATTTCAAGCTAATTTGTAAAACATGATTCAACCCACTATTTTAATTTTAATTAAACTGATGTTGTACTATATTAATCATCATAAAACTATTTGAACTGATTTGAGAAATATTATGTCTTTTTATAACATCTTAAAATATTATCTTTTCAAAAAAAAAGTGAACTTGTTTTCTGATGTTGAGTGGTGGCGTGTCTTTTGTTTTTTTTTCATTTTTTTGTGTAAAGGCAAATTTATGATTTTCACTACTACCACAACGCAATTATTTTCATGCTAAATTTACCATCAATTTTTAACTAAGTTATCTTCAAACATGAGAGTCAACAAATGGTACATTTCTTAGTTTTATGTTTGGGGGAGATGGTATTTTATCTCACTTCAAATTCCCCATTGATGTTTTGTAAAAAAAACGGTCAATGTTTTTGAAAAAAATCAAATTCTTTCAAAAAAATAAAATTCATTATTAAAATAAGGGTTCTTGGGATTCAATTTTCACATCAATTTTTGTCTTCCCTAGTGGATGAAAACATTCTGATTGTTGATGGTTGCATTGAGTCTGAAACTGGTGATGATGTAGGATTAATGAGCAGGGTAAAATAATGTTTCTATAGATTTTTTTATTTAGGAACTAAGGAAGGGAGTGACATATGATTGTTTTTTGGAATTTTGATCATGAATATAGGAAACTGGATATTTGAACTCAATTATAGGGTACTCATCTTTTAAATAAAAATAATAATTACTTTAAGGACTTAACTCAAATGATAATATTATAAGTCCTTTGAAACAAGAGTAAAATGAGAAAATTGGATTCCACAGTGAATATCTGAGACTCTAGATATTGGGGGTGTGTGTTAACCATCTATACATATCAATAAGTGCTTTCTCATGGTGCTTTTCACATACATGGGAGTGTAAAAAAATAAAAAAGTTAAAAAATAAATAACCATCATAGAAGTAAAAAATGAGTTCATTAAGGTGAGGGGAATTTTGAACCCAGATAAAGAAAGAGACAACTGACTTGTAGGAAAATCATATGAGTTGCATCAATAAGGTGAAAAAATAACTTTTTTTAGAACCTAGGAGAAAGTAAAAAAAATTGATGGTGCTTTTATTAAGGTCTTAATTCCATTTGATCTGAATTATCATCGCACTTAGATTTGGAACTTGAATTGGAATTGAATTAGAGAAGTAGGTGATTTCATATAAGATCCATGACATCCTTGATAGTGAACGAATTTGTGTTACCTTGACTTATAGTGGGTAGTTTAAGTTAGGTAGAACTCTTTTGAGTACTTTTGGAAAGTCCGACATGATTCTGTTCCTCTTTATTTAACAATACAGCCATGCTTCATTTTTTATCTTGTTGCAAATTTTATTTTTCTATTTCCGAAATTCAAAAGCATGCATTTGTTTAAGGACAAAAAAAATTTAAGCATGGGGGAGTTTGATGTGGTTTCTTTTTGTTGCACTTTTCCATGTCAATTTTTTTATCGTTTCTTCTTTTTTTATTATTAAAATCATTCATTATAATTAACAACTAAAAATTATATTCTTTTCATTATTAACATTCTGTAATTTTATTTTTATTGTGAAAATATGTATTTTATTGATTATTTTTTGTCATTTTGAATAATTTAAATTTATTCTATTTTTTCTGTTTAACATTCATTTTTTATTCTCTTGTTTTTGTTTTAATAATAATTTTTTATTTTTTTATTCTTTTAATTATTTTATTATTTATGCAATTATTTTCCTTTTCCTTTTATTTTTTTCATTTCTTATAGCAGTATTCATCAAATTAATTATTTCATTTTTGTTATTTTTAAATAAATAAATGTTTACTTTTGTTTTTTGAAACATTTAATGATTAAATTAAGTTAAAATTTTAATTCAATTATTTTATTATTATTTTTACTTAGGAAAATTTAATTATAATATAATTCAAATTTTATCCTTCATTTTGTTTAATTAATTTAAGAAAACTGACCTGAAATAATTGTTTTAAATTTACTTATTTGTTAACAAATTTTAATCTCTATAAATTTTTTATTGAATAAATTATAATTAATATTATTTTTGTTTTTAAAAATTTTAAATTTTGAATATGAATTTTATTTTATTTTATTAATTTAGTTAATTGATTCTTTTAGTTTAAAAATTTATTTGATTTAATTTTTAACGTCTTTGTTTATTGTTTGTTTTTTATGTGCTGATGCTACCATTCTAAATACCCACCGCTAGGTCCTACACACACCGTTAGAATTTTCCAACAGTGACTCAAATGAGTCAACGCTATCCCCCTTACCCACTATTGGAGTCTTCCTTTGACAGTGACTCCCTAAGTCATCATTTCAAATACTTCCCACCACTGCATTCCACCCTTCTTTTACACTCACCATCAACTTCTCTGGCAGTGACTCTCGAGTCACCTCTATCACCCACTACCTCCCCTTAATCATTTCCATCTTCCCTCACCCTCTATGGTAACACCATGTGGTGAATCTCCTATCTCAACGCTGCACCTCATCAGAATCAAACAAACAAAAAATTCAAACAACAATATAAAAATCAATGGAAGTAGATATCTTCTATCCACCGCAGTAGATTGAAGCCCACAGTAGATATAGATTTCAAAAAAATACAAATCCCAATTGACCAAACTAGATATGAATTCTTGCCATCAACCTGCACTATGTGTCGTTTCTGAAGAAGAAGCACCCATCGGAGAGCCGGATCTGATGTCTGAGCCATTGCCACCACCATGTCCGCTCAACCTGAACCTCGACTTCTTGTGTCGCTCTCTACCCTCATCTGAATTTTTCAATGCCTGAAGTAGAACCCCCGGAAGATACAACTCAAACCTATCTAGCTGATCACTCTCCTTTATCCTTTGAGAGCACCTTCCCCTTCTTCCTCCCACTGTGTGAACCCACCCCCTCTCCCTTTTCCTCCCATGGAGGTATTTATAATTGAAGTTGACCATGGGGAAATTGCAAGGAGATACAAAGGTCGTTTCAAGAGGCTGACTACACTCAATTTCAATTCACTTAGAGCTGGTAACAAGCATCTCAAATCATATGACGTGGATACTTTTCCTGCCTATTGGGAATTTTTTTATGAGCCTTCAACTTCTGAATAAGAGGGGATCGTCTTCTATCTATTTTAGGAACTCTCCCCCCTAGACATGGGACCATATTTGACCTGGAGATGGGTACCCTGCTCCTTCTTCTCTTTTTTCCCACTATTTTTGTTTTGGTTTTGTCTCTATAAATAACATGTTTATTTTCTAATATTTACTACATTGTCTATGTTTTTTAATTCAATTTTGATGTTTGTTTCTTTCTCTTCATTTAATGTTGTGATATGGAATCTATAGTAATGGAGAGTTAATTTTTTGGGCTTGATTTTTGTAGTGAAGCCCGATGGTAACTGAAGATAATATCTTTTTTGTAACCATTCTATTCTTCTTATTCACCTTAGAATATTGCGACTGTGAATTTGTGTGACTGAGAACGCAAACTCGCATATAAGAGGTCTGCTACTTTCTTGCCTCATTTCTTTTTCCCCTCCTTTCTCAATTTCTCAAAATGAGTAATTTATTTGGGTTTTGAAATTTGAATAACTCAACTAGACCATTATTGATTGTGAAATCCTTATCATAATGAGTCATTTAATAGATTCATTTTTGAAATTTAGAGGAATGACCTAGCACTAAAGAACTCTAGTGATTCATTGTTCATTTTTTATGAGAGAGAGTGCATTGTCTAATTCATTGTTCATACATTGAGTAAGTAATTAATTGTTGATTTAATTCCTAATTTGGTCTATCATGGAGAGTTTATGGTGGATCGGCCTGGATCCAACCTTTTTCTTACTTATATTATTTCTTCTTTTTGTCCACTCATGTTCTTCATGTTGTTTTTTATTCTCTACTGGTATTTATTTTTGTCACTATTTCATCAAATCTACTATGTTTTTTTTCAAAATTGGGGTTTCTTGTTTTTTTTGGCTATTTCAAAATTTCAATTTTTTTTGAAATACCACATAGGAATCAACATTTCTTCCTTGAGAGAGACCCCGAGGTTATCCATTGTGCTATATCTTACATTTAATAAATATATCTTTGATTGTCCTCATAATAAGGATTCCATTAGTTTGCACCTAGAAACACGCCTAGGAACTCATAGAAAAATTATTTAATACCACAATAAAATAATAACTCATACGGATGCTTACTATGTGATATAATCCCTTTATCATGATATCTCTAATCAATGAGGTTGCATACTTGTGCCATCAACCTATGTGCTATTTTGACTCTTTATTTGAATTATAGAAACTAAAATTTCCCATAGAAGACCATGGATATGGATTTATTTAGGATATATCATTTCCATCAAAGGGTTTGATATTTCTACTTCTATTAATGAACAGAAGGGACAAATCCTTTCTCACATTATTCATTAATGAAATATTACACATGATTACTCATGAACATACGACGTCACGATTTTTGTCAATACATCATTGTATGTGATTTATAACACTCATTAATAATAATCTAAACTTCTAATGATCGATACACATGTCCAAATATTGGAACGTCCAATTACACATAAAAATTTGGATTTCCTACTAGGGGGCCTCGTTCTCATAATATCCTACACTGGATATTAGCAAGGGAGTACACTAGGAGAAGGTGCCTCAAAGTCCTATGAATCTCCACCCCTGATATCCTATATCATTTGTGTCCTTAAAATTATATCATCCAGCTATAGAACATATATTTAATAATACAGTTGTGGTACTTTTTGGATCTCATCATAGTAGTGAACTATTATGATCTTTTAGTGGGACAACTACTCTTAGGAAATTATCATATAATGTGTTACATAGTAGAACAATCATGATTTTATAAGGGGTTTATTAATATTAAAATCTATTAATTCAAGTTATCATAAATTACACATAAGTCGGTTCTAAGGAACAAACTCCAACAAACTCTCACTTGAACTAGAGCCAAATGCTATCAACCTTGATTCCTCTAGCCCTCACATGATACTCGTTCTTCTAATGAGGTAGACCCTTATTCAATGTGTCTAATAAATATTCTTTTATGGGAACTATTCATTCCTCAACATCACCCCTTTGATAAAAATCCCTCAATATGTGTTACTTCTAGTGTATATGCATTTTCTATTGGTGTGGCCTTGAATCTTTTGTAGGATCCACCAATGCAATATTATCACAATACAATGTGATAGGGTCTTTACTATTTAGTACCATATAAATCTCTTGTACAATGTTTCATATTCAAATAGATTTCTTGGCTACATTATACACCTCTATATATTCATAATATGTTGTAGAATCACTGAAAATTGGCTGGTTTGAACTCTTCCAGCTCCCAACTCCTCCGTTGAGACAGAAAACATAACCTAATGGTGAATTCAAATAATTATATATTTTTTGAATATTAGAATTAGTATAACCCTTGATGAGAATCTCCTCATATCCTCCATACACTATGAAAAAATCCTTAGTTCTTCTCATATACTTGAGGATATACTTAATAGAAAACCAATGATGTTTTCTTGGATCTACATGATATCTTCCTACCATAATCAATTCATAGGAAAAAACAAGTATAGTGCATAACATGACATAAATTATTGATAATATCAGTAAATCGTATTGGATATTACTAAATATATCATTATCTTATTATGTTTAGGACACATTTTCTTATAAATATGTTTACCATGTGACAGTCAAACTAATACATTCATGGATTGTTCTATTCAAAATCCTTTTAGTATCTGGTAAATGTATGTACTTTGAATTATTCCAAGAAGCCTCTTGGATCTATCACAAATGATCTTTGTCCCTAGAATATATGCTACTTCACCTAATTCCTTCATGAAGAAAAACCTGTCTAACCAGTCTTTAATAGTCCGAGAGACTGGCATTCCATTTTCAATAAGTAATATTTCATCAACATATAATATAAGGATAATGTCTGCATTCCCACTAAACCTCTTGTAAACACATGGCTCACATTCATTCTTAATGGAATCATATTCTTTTATAGCCTTATCAAATCAAATGTTCCATCACCAGGATGCTTCCTCCAATCCATAAATGGATCTATGCAGCATTCAAATATTTTTTGTGTCACCTGG
The DNA here is from genome assembly GCA_963277665.1 of Viscum album. NCBI lineage: Eukaryota > Viridiplantae > Streptophyta > Magnoliopsida > Santalales > Viscaceae > Viscum > Viscum album. Next base: position 1,258,871,951 of record OY728132.1, on the reverse strand, counting down.
AGTAAAAAACCATTCTGGTTGCATCATGTAGACATCTTATTAATGGTTACCATGAAGGAAATTTGTTTTAATATCCATCTTCCAAATTTCATAGTCATTTTAAGTTGAAATATCTAGTATAATTCTAATGGATTTAAATATAGAAACTGGTGAAAATGTTTCATAGAAGTAAATTCCTTGAGGTTGTCTAAACCTTTTATCCACTAGAATTACTTTATAGGTATTCACCTTACCTTTCATGTCCTCTTGAATACTCATTTTCACCCTATAGGATTTATATCAACTGATGCATCAACCAAAACCAAAACATGGTTTTGATATAATGAATTCAATTTAGATTTCATGGCTTCTTTCCATCTTGAAGCTTTTGAGATCCCTACTGCAACTTTGTAGGAGAGAGGTTTATCATTGTCAACCAAAAATGTGTCACCATCTTCAGGGACTAGAAAACCATATCTCTCAAGATATCTTACCTCTCTAGTGCTCCTACACAGTTCTTGTGTTTCAGGAACAACTTCTTTTATAGGGAACTGTGGAATCTTTTATTGTACCAACTCTTATATATATTGAGCATCAACTTCATCGAAGTCAATCTTGCTCCTAATTTCCTTTTTCAAGACGTACTCCCTCTCAAGGAATATGAATTGTCTAATGATTTTCACTTTTTTATTTAAGGGGTTGTATAGGTAGTATCCCTTTATTTTCTTGGGATACCCAATAAGGATACACCTTATACCCCGGTGTGCTAGTTTTTTTCTGATAAGGCCTTAACAAATTCCTCACAACCCCATAGATGTGTATATGAAAAAACAAGTTTCTTTCCACTCCATAACTGAAAGGTAATTATTTTTTCCACTTTAGTTGGTACTCAGTTTAGTGTGTATGCCAAAGTTTATAATTCATATCCCCAAAAGTATAATGGAATATTTTCATGACCCATCATGGATCTTACCATGTCCAACAATGTATGGTTCCTCCTTTCACTAACACCCTTCAACTATGGTGTGTGAGGTGGAGTGAGTTGAGATAAAATCCCAAAATCCCATAAATTTTCAATAAACTCTTGGTTAATATATTCACCACCTCAATTCGATCAAAGTTTATTTATCTTATTTCCAGGTTGATTCTCTAATTGATTATTTAATTCATTGAATTTATCAAAGGTCTTAGACTTATACCTCATCAAGTAGACATATCCATATCTACTCAAGTCATCAGTAAAATTTAAGAAGTAAGAATATCAAACTATGGATTCTTCTGGAAATGGTCCACGCTCATTGGTGTATACCGATCCTAGAAAATCTATGGCCCTTTAACCATGTCCATCAAATGGTTGTTTGTTCATTTTTCCATATAAACAAGAATGACATCTTTCAAGTGGTTTTATCTCAGAAGAGTCTAAATAACCATTTTGATAGAGATTTCTCAAATGCTTCTTGTTTACATGACTATGATGGTGATGCCTTAGTTGAGTGTTATATGAGTCGTGTGAACATGATTCATTTTATATTTACAATACCATCTTTTCATAATTCAATATAAAAAGACCATTATTTAAATGTGTCACACCATAACATATGTTATATTTATAAAAGAATAAAATTTTACTCCAAATTTTGAAAATAAAATCATCTCCATCTAGGCATGATATAGAAATTATGTTCATGGTAACTATTGGTACATAATAACAATCTATTAAAACCAATATCATTCATGTTAGTGATGAAAGGTGGTAGTCACCAATGGTAATAGCAGCCAGCCTCGCACCATTGGTAGCTCACAAATCCACCTCTCCTCTAGAAATATTTTAGAATCTATTTGGTTTCTATATTTGGATACAGATGTGAGAACCCCAAACTATATTTAATACCCAATTTGTAGATATTAAAATATTACACTTGATAATGAATTCAACTTTAGCTTCCCACTAATTTTGGATGCATTTTATCTTCTAGTTTCCTTGATTTCCATATGAAAAACATACAACCTACTTTTCCTTGCCATACCTCTAGATCTTACTCTTCATGGAAGGATAGTGCTCAGGAGCTTTAAACTTATTCTAATCCTTGGCCCCCTTTACGTTGTTATTTATTTTCTTAGTCACCATAAGGAAATCAGGTTTTTCACACCTCATTTCCTTATCCACTTATCAAATATGAGTAAGATGTTTTGAAATACTCTTTTCATTATTTCTCATGTTTTAATTAACAATAAAACCAGAAAAGGTCTTGGGTATTGAGGAAATTATGAGATATATGTGAAACTCATCTAGGAATTTAATCTCTAAGATGTGTAAGAATTCAATATATCCCATAATCATGGCTACATGACATAAGTCTAGCGTAAACTCTCCAAGAATAGTTGTAAATATGGAATTGAATATCTCGTATCTCACTTGTCTCTCCCTCTCTTGATAGAGATATCAAAGGTGATACATCATGCTATATGCATCCATGTCCTCATGTTTCTTCAAAATATCATTGTTCATGGATGATAGTATGAATCTTTGAACATATATAGCATCATTCAAATGTTTCTCATAGAGAGAATAATCTTACCTATAATCCTCATTACCAGACGCATCAGGAATAGGTTTTTCCAACACATACAATTTTCTTTCATGATATAGGATAACATGTAAGAACCTTTTCCACTCTTGTAAATTAATGTTTGTGAGAATTGTATCCTTCTCAGGAAGTGATATGTTTGAATTCATTTTATTTTTGTTTCTACAAATAATATGAGAATAGTTTTAGGACTTTATCTAATAAAATTTAGAAAAATAAATAAATATTATATTTAATATTCTCCCACTATTTTATCAAAACCCAATAGCTCTCACCATTGGATTTGGAATATCCTATTTCTTGGACATTATAGTGGGAAGGATCCATATTCCCCTTCTCAACACACCAACCATGGTTGGTTAAGAAATTTGAAGGATTTTAGGTATGCATTCCAAATTCCAACTGCATTAACTCATAGTTCATTGATTTGCTGAGTGGACTCCTCAATCATAAAATCCTTAAATTGGACTTCCTCAACTTTTTCCTCTCATTTACAATATGTACTACTATAGAAGTTATACCTTTATGTGAACTAAGTTAAATCAACCCAAAAATTCATATTATAATTCCCTAATAATTGAAGGCACCCCAAATTTGGTGGGTCAATAACTTTGAACTATGCTTGGTTTTTAACTAAATTAGTGGAAGGTAATACCAACATAATATATATAGTTGAGAGATTTTATATTTTAGTTGTAAATTTCCAATTATTATCTTTATTATAATCTTATTTATATTAATTGGATTTACTTAAGTGATTAACCATGTCTTAGATAATATTTATATATAATTAATTTTATTTTAGCTTTATATTTCATGCTTATTAATTAATTAATTCATGTGATCAAGAAAAAAAATCCATAATTAAATAACCATGAAAATTTAAATAAATAAAATAATTTTGGCATGATCATGAGCTTTTACTAATCGTTAGTTTATGTAGAAGATGATAAACAAACCATTGACCTAGGGGAAAACACCTTGAACCATTTATGGTTTGTGTTGAAACTTTCCACATGTCTAACTATTTATCTCTCATAGATTGGTTTCTCCTTGGCTCCAAACTTAAACCACCATTACTAGATTGAAAGCTACAACATTGCATATTTTTTTACTCATATGTAGGCGAGGAGCCAAATGATTGGTTTAAAGGTTTATATTAAAGAAACCATGGGCATGCATGCCCTTACATAATGAAAGGAGGGATGACACGTAAGCCAACAGATTGGTTTAATAACAAATTAAATGAAACCAATCACATAAAAAGGTTTGGATGAGGATCATTATAATCCACATTCATGCAATTGATTATGAATTTATTAAAATTAAAATTAAATTCTAATCCTTATTATTTAAGATAAATCATGTTCGATTAAATTAATTATATTCTTCAATTAATCAAATATTTTATCATAATTCTCATCTAGATTTCCTTGAGATTCTCATCCATTATAATTTTAAAAAAATTAAATAAATTTATTTGAAATTAACTATGTATAACAATGTACCTCGAAGGAAACTTGTTGAGTACCCATCCGAACTACCCAACATGTATAATACTCGTATATTGTTTACTCTTAGGACATGTGGAATACATGACTTATCAGTAATATCATGATGTGTAATAGCAACTTAATTATCACACGGTTTACATGATTTCTTTTACATAGCATTTAATGCTTCAATAAACATAGAGTAATAACTATAATACGACTTTTATATGATATATATATCTAAACATTATAAAAAAATTAATTAAACATTTATATATATAAACATTTCATGTGGCGTGTCTTATAAACCTATTGATCACATGGAAGTACATGTTTATAAGGTTTTCATAGTATAATAAATTAATTTTAAATATGCATAATTTTGTAAAAGTACACGGTGTGTGCATTTAAGATACACAACATGTAATATTCTCATTGCCTATCCATGACACATGCCTAGGTACTTGACATGTATCTGTGTCACATAAAATATTGGATTACATGGGGTGTACATGGGCTACATGGCATGTGGTCTCTGAGTTACACGACCACCTGTCATGTATGCTATGTAAGAAGATACATGACCCATCTATGAGTAAATGACTACACACCATGTATGAATGTTACACAGTGTGTACTCTGACTGACCGTGCACCAGGCTAGCCTGATCAACACGTGGTGTATAATAAAATTAACAACATGTAATAAATTCACATGAATTTAGTTAATTCCAAATTAATTCTTAGTGAATTAAGCACTAGTACATGGCACGTACCTTCGGGTTACATGTCATGTACTCTTGTGTTATTCATCCAGATTCCTTGACACCTCGGACTGGGATATTTGACATTATTTTGTTCATAAAATTAATTGATATGATTTTATTTATGAGAAACATGGAGTAAGAAAGTAGATATCACAATTCGTATTGAAGAACGAATAATCTAGAATTGAACACCAATAATAAATATGTAAATTGATCAACAATATTTAAATAATTATAAATAATTATGAGACCCCTTCTAATAACACTTGAAGGTTCCAGGCATAGAATAAGCATGTGATGGGTCGTACCAAACTTTTATTTTTATCATGATCAATTATTTATATGATATTTACACAATGATAAATTTTTTGATCAATATAATTGAATCAATGAATATAGAAAATGGTTAAAATGTCAAAACCAACAAATAGGATCACCAAATATTATTTATAATTAATTTAAACAAGTAAATAATTACCTTGTGATAAATTATTTCTTTGTTAATGGATCTGAAAATGGATCTACATCGTACTAACATTTAATTGTAGGAATCAAGATTAGATTCCCTCTAGTGGTGATCCACATGAGTTTCAAAAATCTTCAAATTTCATCACAGGAATCTCTGGTTGCTAGCTTGGAAGATCTTATTGCCTGTATTGTTCACCTTTGATCACCCCATAAATCACTTAAAAAGGATTTTATTTGATCTCTGTTGACTTGAGAGTTGAAGGTGGAGGAAGATCGTTCTTAATTATTTAATGCATTCTTTTATAAGTGATCTCTCTCCGGATTCAAGTAGTTTATTTAAATTTCATTATCCCCAACACAAAACTAATTGGATCTCTTGATAAATAAAATAATTGGGTTTATATACGGCTAGGGTTAGAATTAAATAATTAAAAAGGTATACTTTATTATTCCTTTAATATTTTTAGAACATCATGTCTATAATAATAATATTATTAATATTTCTTAACATCCACTAAATTTGTGAAATAAATTAAATGTTATTTAATTAAATAATATTCAATATATATATATATTATTTCTCATGGGACCTATAATCATGGTCCATCATTTCTCTATAATATTTATCAGATCATGAATAATGACTATTTATTTAATAAATAAATATAATTAAATTATTCACCAATAAATAAATATCATTTCATTATTAAACAATTAATAAATAAATAATATATTCACTAAATAACAAATAAAAATTTATTAAATATTTTTCTCAAATAATATTCTCTCAAATTACTGGTGAAAGCATATATTCAATCAAGAAGACATGAACAATTATTAATCCATGTCTGGGAATAATATTTATTCAACTTGTTAAATAATAACTAAAAATATATTATTTAACTAAGATTCTGTATACACTAGGTGTGTGACCCTCTAGTCCTCTTTCTCATTAGCATCATGTGAAGTGGCTTAAAGTCCAAGGTTATCATCTAGAAATATTCCAAGGTACCCTATAGAAATAATTTAATTCCATAATGACATAATACCTCATATAGACACTTATAGTGTAATATAATCTATTTATCCAAATATATCTAATCAAGTAGGTTTCAAGTTGGTTCCATCAACCGATGTGCTTGATGTCTCTAACTTTGACCTTCCAAAAATTGAACATTCCTATATAACACCATGGCTATGGATTTATTTATACTACATCATTTCCATCAAAGGGATTAAGATATTAACATCCATTAAAGAACATAAGGGACAAATTCTTTCTCACATTATTCATTAATGAAATGTTCCTCATGACGAACCCAACATATCCTACCATGCAACGAACATATGTCATCACAGTTGTCATCAAAGAATCAAAGTATGTGACTTATAACACTCATTAATAATTATATTAAATTATAAGGACCAATACACACATCCATAGATAAAAACATCTAATGACATATTTAAATGTGTATTTTCTACAGGAGAGTCTTGTTCTCATAATATCATGCACTAGATATTACCAAAGGTGTATACTGTGAGAATGTGCCAAAAAATCCTATGAGTCTCCACCCCTAAAAACCTATATCATTTGTTCCCTTAAAATTATATCATCCAACTATATAAAATATATTTAACAATTCTATCGTGGAACTTCTAAGTTCTCATCATAGATGGGAACTACTATGACCTTTTAGTGTGACATTTACTCTTAGGAAATGATCACATACTATGTTACATAGAAGAACAATCATGATGTAATAATGGGTTTATTAATATTAAAAACTATTAATACATGTTATAATAAGGTACATAAAAGTTGGTTCTAGGGAACCAACTCTAACATTTTCTACATATGTTTTTTTTGAAATATTAAATGAAACTAGAGTTATATGGTGAAAATGATATAAGAAAAGGTATGTATTAAATGATCATGATCTATCTTTTGATTTACACATATTTATTTTAATCATCACTCTATTCATATCTCACTTCTCTTTCTCCTCATAAGATTCTAGAATATGAGACAACATGTGAAGTCACCCATCTCTTGAAACTATTACCACAACTAAGTAGACATTGATGGTGGGATGAGGATTTAAAATTTTCCATCTCTAGGATGAAGAAACATGCCGTCTTTGATGATCCGAGCCCAAGTATAGTCATGAAGATCTCATTTAAATTAAACAGACCATGGAAAAATAAATATAATGTGTACATCATTTTTTATCAAAGCACACTTGACTAAAACTCATCCTTGGAAACCATTCCACAAGGGATCTGAATTCAAACCCCTCTAGATCATCCACACAAGCTCCAAGAATCTGTATTCTTTCCATTCGTCAAATTCTGTGTGCTAGCGCAGAGCTCCAAGGAATCCTCCAACATCATGTCGATCACATCAATCTCATTCCTTCAATTCGTCAAAGGTGCCTTGGATCAATCATTAAGAGAGAGACTCTCTCTATCTATAAAGTTATATGAGAGAGAATATCTCATCCATCGGAATTAATAACACACTCTTGAGCTTCTCCTCTCTTACTGATATAGTGGGTTGACAAAATGCCCAGATAGGGTTATCCATCCCCCAAAAATAAAATCCATACTAAATAAGAAATAAAAAAATTATGATGACTTAAACTGAGTCATAAATATTATTTTTATTTTATCACATTCATGTAATATATATTAAATATATTAGATAAAAAACTAACTCATTTAACTAAACTCATAATTCCTACTAATTTTAATTGAATGTAGAATATTAAAATGATATTCTTTCAAATAATATTATTCCTTGTATTTACATAAAAACTTGTAAATAATTTTTATTAATAAATTCAAACCTATTATTTTACACTCTAATAATAATGAATTTCATTATTTATCAGTGATCAATAAAACTGGACAACTCTCAAACCCTTTGGTGGGGCCCACCATGTCTTAAATACCTATTCACCCAAATATAGCAGATTATTCAATACACTACTGTGTGTGACTCTCTATGCCCTTATCTCAATTGCAATGAAAAATATTCATAAACCAAGAGTGGATTATATCAACCCATCAATTCCCCTAAAGAGATAAGGAATAATTATAATAATGAAAACCAACCTACAGACATGCACTGTGTAATATAATCTCTTTGTCTTTAAATATATCATAAATCAAGATGAACACTTGTGTCATTATCCTATCTTACATTATTTTTTTGATATATATGGATGGATTTCACTTCGATTACCTTGGTCAGGGATTTAAGAAGGCACCTCCATCTTAATCAACCAAGCCTGAGATATATTACTACCTTAACTCCGAAGCGGAAAATTTTATCTTGAACATTCAACCAATGTCACACCACTAATGATGCACCCAACACAAGCTACATCACCATGATTTCATTATCATGGATTTTACCACGAATAAAAGTACATGATCAAATGAAAAACATTGATAATGATCTCATTCCAAGAGACCAATACACATGTTCATTGATAGGAAACACTAATGACTCATATAACATGTGTTATTCTTATTGACGAGTATGCCCTCATTATCTCACCTACTAGAGATCACCTTGTATAAACTTTATGGGAAGATGTCTCAATGCTTATGATCTCCCAACACCTAAAAGTAAGACATCAACTATGTCTAGTTAGTATGATGTATCTATACTATAATACATTTGTCTAAGATTAATTTCATAGGATCTTGAGGTTTCCATTATAGATTGGGATCTTCTATAACCTTTTGATACAATAATTAATTTATGGAAAATACTATTTAGTAGTGGATGTAAAAATGTCTGCACCAAAATAGAATGTATACAGCATGCATATCTTACTGTATACATGAAATGGTAACAAAAAATTACTATATAGTTGGGTCTACGGTACCCACTATTACAAAACTCCCACTTGAACATGATCCAACATTCTAACCATACTTGGTATCTCTCACATGATTAAGATCAAGTTTCTATCAAGTCTCAACTTTAATTGTTGGGTCAGTGATGTCTCTACTATGTGAATATTCATCCATTTGTGACCACAACCCCTTGAGTAAAACTCCACAATAGAAGTAAACCTTGAGTGTACACCTTTTTTCCACTGTCTAAAATTGACATCTTAAATAGTACCAGTAATAGGATTATCATCATGATAATAATTTACTTATTAGGTTTGATTACATGAATTTGAACAAATATTTGTGTTTAATAACTTCTTCTTAACTACCTCAGAAGTGGAAACATACTCGGTATTTGTAGCTATGGATTATAATGGCTTGTATGAGCTTATCTCACTCACTACCTTAGCCTAACTGCAATATTAGATCACATTGATCTAAAGGAATAGTAGTTTGTGTCCCCTCAATAACAATTATCCCTTTCTATTGGGAAAAAATACATAAAGGAATCATCTCAATGTTTTTGGGTTTGATTGTGTTTTTTTGAAAAATCCAGATGACCGAAAATGAGGTGGGTTTGTGTTTGTCAAAGCAGGTGTTTAAGGTGGCGTGGTTTCTTGGTGTTTGCCAAATTTTTGGGCCTCAAAATCAGATGTTTGGTTTTTGGAAAGGAAATATTTTTCCACAAAAGAGTTTTTATAATGAAAAGAAAAATTGGAAAAGTTAGGGTTTCCACATAGAAACACTATGTGGACCATGAAGGATTGTACGCAGACCGTGAAGCACGGTACACAGAACATGTATGAAAAATGGTTCATGGGAAGGATTCTGGTTCATAAGAGTATAGTAGTTTGTGGAAGGCTGGAGTTTCATGGTATGTCTTTTCATTTGAAAAATTGAGGTGATGATTTGTGGAGCCGTGAAGGGATTGGTTCATGGAGGATATCAGCCCCCGCAGAGGAGCAAAGGTGCTATGTGGACCACCAAGGAAAAAACAGTTCATGGGAGGATCACAATACACGGTGAAGGTTGTAACACATTGAATATTTGATTAAGAAATATCAGTGTATTTTTTAGATCTATTTTTATATATAAGAACTGATAATACCATCATTACCTAGAAATATCTTCATTAGAAAACATATTCACTCCGGGAAGAAATTTTCCTAAGTTTGAAAAAGTTTTCGGGGGAGTTTTTGAAGGATAAGTGGTTAGAAAGAAATAATTACATGACGTAGAAGGGGTTCGAAATGAGGATTACATGAAAAGAGAAGTGTTCTATAGAGGCAGTACATGGAAGGGGTTTTTCAGGGAAATGTTGTGTGTAAAGGAAAATGGTTCGCAGTGGAAGTCGGTCTGCAGGAGAACAAGCGGTTCACATAAGGAGGCAACCTGCAGAAGAAGAATTCTTCCACAATTTTGGGATAGTCCATGGTGGAGAAGTGTTCTATAAATCACTCATTCCATGTAGTGTAGCGTAGTTCATGGAGGACTCAAAGGAATTTCATGGAGGAATAATTCATGAAATTAATTTCCGCAAACTAAAAGTGTAAGGAAAAGTGGATTTCATCGACTAGTGAAGAGGGGACTTCAACAGAGAATCTATCTAAAGGTGAGGATACATTATTTCATGAAAAGTAAGAGACCTAAAAGTCCACAACTTAGGAGTGGAGACCTTTGAAAATAAGTGAGTGAAGTAAGTGGAAGACGTCGATCCTTTTCACTAATAGTGACCTAGAGAAAGAGACATATTGAGTGACCCTTGGGAATGCAATGAGCATACCCTACATCTTGAAAAGGCAGTGAACCTGGGTATAGAAGTTATCTATCCCTAACCTTGAAATTTTGCAATGATCCTTAATGGATTCGGTACATCGGAACATTGTCGTTGTATACTCCTTGTACATAGCTTGATGATAGTGAACAAAGTAAAATTGTTGTGTCTCGTGCATGATTTAAATTTTGTTTGTACATTGACATGGGATAGAGAGGAGAGTATTTTATTTAACAATGAAACATGATCCAAAGGGGAAGTTTTTTTTAATCCATCATATTCTGATTCACCCCCCTCCATCTAAGGGTATTTAACTTAATTGGGCCAACACTTTCTATCCACTTACCAGGTACATATCTTTTATACTTGCTTAAGTATAATAAGATAGTTATGATTGATTCCCTTACATTTCCTTGGGATATAATTTATGTTTTCCTACTGTAAAGTGTGTCTTAGAAATATCAAATTCTTGTAAATATCATAACATACATGATTGATCCATCAAAAAAAAATTATGGAATTAAACTCACGAATTTAATCTCCTCCTGTTACCATTATTGTATTATTGGATAGATTTATGCCATGTGAAATTGGTAACAATACCCTCTCGAATTGTTATTAATTGTATTTTTCAATACTATATCAGTATATGAATGATTGATTGGGTCTAAGAAATGGTTAGATCTGCCACATTAGATAATGTTTCCCAGAATTAAGGTTTCCACTATAAGTCAATCTCTAGATTATTTCTTTTATTCTGGTCATAACTAAGTGTAAGACATATAGTTGTTTTTCATATGTTATGAACACATATATTTTACTAGGAAAACAATGGCACTACAAGTAGCCACTAGTAGACACATGGTAAAGATTCATTCCAAATTAATGTTCTATGATCTTGTTGATTAATTTAATATTGAATTCGATTTTAGTGACTTTCACCCCTTATTGTCATTTTATAATGTTACCATCCCTTTATAGTTGTGTCTTATAGACACCTTCCATGACTGGTGGTCTCAAAATCCAATGATCGATAAAATGATCATAGAAAATGAGTTATGAAAAGTATAATTCTAATAGATTTAGGCAGAGCAACTTAGAATTACCAAGGGAGCCTTATGGATACTTTTATTGTACCATCCATGTATAGTTCCACTTGAATACCCACCATAGTATTCAATAATATAAGCCCCATGTACTTTTATACATGGAATCCATTAATGAATTATAATTAGTCTTTTCAATTTTAGCTAATTTTCATATACTGCTTACTTGTAGGAATTATTATTCTCAATGAATAAAGTATCATTGGCCATAATGAATATAAAACCATTATTTTGGATTTATTCTTCCTATGCAATATGTTTCTCCAAAACATTCACTTCCACACCTCTTGTGAAACTGGTTCCTATGCCAACTATTTAAGAATATTTGAAATTGACTAAAGTAAAGTCAATCTGGATCCCAATATATCGAATATATATTTTCACCCAAATATAGAAATATAGTCTATAACATGACTATATATTTTTTATCAGAGGGATTTCTATAATATCCATAGAAACATTAGGATAATTACTATAGATTGACATTGTGTTTTTCTTAATGCAAGTTTCTTTATATCCAAACAAACTCTTTGTATCTAAACACAATGTATTTATGAAATAATGAATTTATATCATATATGATATCCATTTTTAATTATAGTTGGCATATTTTTATGAGATAATGTCATTATTTATGAAGAATGTCTAGAAATATAATGGAATTTTCTGCAATAATTATTACTCTCAACCTTGATAGTCCTTTTACTTACATCATGAGTCAAATGTGTTTAAGGAAATGTGAGTTTAAGAATTGATCCGCGCTAAAAAATGATCAATGTTAACATTTAAGACTCTCCATAAATCCCCTTTATTAACATAATTATCATGATGTGGATAAGGTAATGTGTGTTTAAGAATTATTATATGCTACCTTATATTGATCGATGAATGTTTGGTCAAGATATTATTCGGTATGCCAGCCTGAAGCGACTCATATCTTCTGACCATGTATATACCATACTTCACATGCACATTTCTTAAACACTTAAAGGAATATAATGAAGTATAGGAATATACCTATAGATTACTCTTGGAATAGTTCATGTTGGGGTTGTGCCCATCGGGGCCGATCAGGGCTTGACAGATGACACCATCGGTGGCTTGCGTGGCAGGTGCAGTGAAGCCCGATCTGAGGGTGGTGACTGGAATCTAGCCATTTTATAGTTGGAGGCAGTGATGAATGGGGAACCATAGTTTTGGTTCACTGGACAATGGCAAGAAGGACACAAAGGAAAGGTGAGCTCCAGATCTGTGGCGGGAATTAGTCGCACTCCATCGTGATAAAGCTCAACAGCAGACCAGGATGAGGCACCGGCGGAGAAAGCCTCAGAAGGTAGTGGTGTCAGGAGAACTCGACAGGTAGTGGTATCTTGGATCTGGTGGCTTGGGGCTCCATCACTAGTGGTGATGGCTCCATCTGAGGAGTAGGGTGGTGTGTCGGCCTTGGCCAAATCTAGAGAAGAGGGAGGTGATGGGGGGTGTTGCACTACTAGAAAGGAGGGAGGTGGCCCAGGTTTGGGAATGTGGAATTGGATGCTTCGGCTTTTAGGTAAACAGGTAGAAAGAGGAGATCCTTGTATTCGACATGGATGTGATCAGACAATAGGGAGGTAGATATCTGGAGCACCGCATATGCCAGAGGAGGGGAAGGAGGTGGTGGTCTAGTGAGGAGGGTGTTGACCGAGGAGGAGCCAGGGGAAGGTCATAGGTCTACAGGTGGTGCGGTCCGCTAGCCTTGAAGGGTGGAGGCCAGCTAGGTTCTCACCGGAGATGAGCACTCAGGAGAAGAGGTAAGGAGTGCCCTAGGGGATAAATCTTCCACAAGAAGATTAAATCTTTTTTTACTAACCCTCACAAGTCTAGCACCACATTTTTTTGGAAAAACTATACATCCTAAAAGATAATATTTTAATAAAATAATTATAAATATTATAATAATAAAACAAATTACAATTTTTATAATATTATGATTTCTAAAAAACCATGAAAAGAACTTCTGCCGAAAAATACAGTTCTGACCGCCTGAGTTTCTCGTAGATAATGTATTTCACCAGAAATGGTTATCAGTCATACAAATAGGGTGGAATTTCACATATATGAAAAAGTTTCAAATTTTAATACAATAAAGCTCACTAATTTTAATCCATTTTTTCAGATGGATGTAACTTGGCCATCTGAACTCGTATTGAAGCGCATTCATATTTTTTGAGACTGAATTAAAACCCTCTACTTAATTTAATACAAATTAATTTTTCTTGGCTCAGAGAATTCACTTGATCACTCTAATATAAATTTAATTTACCAGGGTGTGCAACAGAATTCGATGGGCTGGGGATTTAAAATTTTTCATCATTGGGATGATGGAACTTGTCGCAATACTACAAAATTGGGTTTATCCAATGCTAGGGATTTAACAGTGTTAGCTAAAACCATTGTTAAAGACCCATTTTTTGAGAACTAAAAAAATTATAGGGGACCTTTATTTTTTGTTTTTTACAAGCACTGATAATTTCCTACCCTTTATCAGCACTTTTAAAAAATAACTAATAAATGGGTTCTTTTATCAGTGCTTGTAAAAAAGCACCGATAAAGGGGGGGTTTATCATTTCTTTTTTAAAAGCGCTGATAAAGACCCCCCTTTATCAGCCCTTTTTTACAAGAATTGATAATAGACTACTTCAAAAGAAATTATATTCCATTAAAAATACTATATTAATATATAAATATATTTACATTTATATAAATATAATATATATATATATTTTAAATATGTTTTAGATAAGGTAAATAGGCTTTTACACTTAATATACAAGATATTTAGTGGAAATAACTTATAAAATAAATAAAAAAATATTTTTAATTAATAATTTTCAAATTATTATAGATCAATAGTCATTTAATAACAATTTGATGACATAAAAAATCAAAAAATTAATAAAAGTTCTAAAATAAGTTTAAAACATAACTCAAACTTCAAATGGCTGTAACTTTTGATTTGGGTGTCCGTTTGAGCTCTACCACATATCAAATAAAATAATACAATGATATCTATGCTCTTCATGAGATAATTAAACCTATGTTACATTTTTTGAGGCAAAAAAAGACTATAAGGCCTCCAAAACTATGTTTTTAGTCAGCATACCCCAATTTTTTAAGATTTGATGGATTTTTAGGCTCGTTTATGGGGGTTTTATTGCCCATTTTTTGGTAAGGAATGAAATTATTCTCTATTATTACATTCATAATGATATTATATTTTTAAAATTTTATCATTTTTTTCAATTTACTATTATTTATATTCAAATATATGACAATATATACATATTTTTTATATATTCACAGATAAAATTTTAATTTTATAAATAAATAAATAAACATATTTAAATATAAAATATAATTTTTAGTATATTAACAAATATATAACTATATGGATAAAATATGTAATGAAATATATATAAATATATATATATATATCATAAAATGTTAAATAAAACAATATAGGGGAGTGGAAAAGGCTTTGATGTATATGCTAGGTGTCTGAGGTTCGAAACTCGCTAGAGGTTGGGGAATTTGTGGGATGGTGGGATTATCTAAATCAATGCTATAGTAGTGGGGGTGTAACACCCCAACCCTATATTCCCATAGTCGGTGCATTATTTTAATACATTGGCATGATTACAAGAAATCAAGTCCC
The DNA here is from genome assembly GCA_963277665.1 of Viscum album. Taxonomy (NCBI): domain Eukaryota; kingdom Viridiplantae; phylum Streptophyta; class Magnoliopsida; order Santalales; family Viscaceae; genus Viscum; species Viscum album. The sequence goes on along the minus strand of OY728132.1, from coordinate 1,258,856,174 downwards.
TAAAGACTGGTCAATTTAGTAGTTTTGGAAAATAGATTGCATACATGAAATTACATTACACTTTCTAACATACAAAAAAATATTCTTTGACAATTACATTGTTCCATTAGCTTAACCCTACATCTAAAACATAAAACACTTCTTGGGATCCTGGGAAAATAAAACATAAGAAAGGGGTGATCTCAGATGCTTAGTAAGGGTAAATAATTTAGCGGAAGCTATAAAATTTTAAGGCAAGATGCGTAATAAAAACAACATCCATTTAAAAATAAAATTGAACATAATATGAAAAAAAATCAAACATTACCATATAAACATGCACATGGATATTCTACTAGTTGAATAATCACATGTAATAACTAATTTCATAATTAGGGAATGCCTAATGCCAGACATCATTACCACGTAGTCAAGGCCTTGTGCCATGTCTATGAATAAAATTTTTGTCAAGGCTATGTTCCAAGACACTAGTTTGTCTCATGAGACCTACCAATTAATTGAGGAGCTATAGCAGGATCCACCCGTCACTTACTAAGTCCATTGCATTCCTCATATGAAAAGGTTGAAACATAACATAAACATTCATATTAAAACTAGCATACAAAATATCAATACTTTATCCACAAACCATGAATAGTATAAAAAACACATCCACAGTCAAACATATCACAAATCATTCAATAAAATATGGATGATTTATATCATAATAGATCAACTTCAAATAAGTTTAAAATCCATCAAAGGTTGTTGACATAGATGAAAATAATTTGTAAAACTCTTTGAGAGAAATATCTCTTTTTCATGAAAACATTTAAAACTCCCACAATTTAAAAAGGAAGACATTTAAAGACATTTTTGAATCAAATTGTCTCATACCACTTTGAAAATTTTCAAAGGAATTAAAATTTTAAAAACATCCATGTCCATATAAATAAATCATTAAAACCATTTTGAAAACATAGACATTTATGAGAACGATTAGAAGAATAAATATTAAAATCATTTAGAATGAAGTTTTAGTAAAAAGAAACATAAAAAGAATCCCTTTAAAAACTATTTTATGAAACATGGACATGGATAATAAATATTTCCCAGTAGATACTTATGTAAAAACAACCTTGAATAATGAAGAGATTGTGAAATTAACCCTTACCTTGCACTTTCCTTTAGTCGATTGTACATTTAACCTCTTCTTTAATAAACATTGTCTGTTATTAGATTATAAGAGAACAATATTAATATTTATGATATAATACAAGATTCATTTATGACTTTATACTACTCAATTAATAATATTTTCCATGTTAAATTAACATTTCGGGTAATAATCGCTTTTTTTATCGTACGTGTTTTAACTTGTTACTCTTGATTGTATCACATAGATCAAGATTTAAATACTTCCAGAATATAAAACATTATTTATATATCATATATATTTAGAATATAAATATGTATAATAGACATATATATGAAATGGAGAACACCATTTATAGAGACGGTAGTCCGTACGTACGCATAAACGTTGTTTCCATTTTCATATCGTATTGCACGAAACTAATTGAATAAGTTATATGTAAGTACATATATATATATATATATATTTATTTATTTATATCTCCAGTAGAATTATTATTTCATATAATAAATATTTATTAATGTTATATATTTTATAATCATCGTTGAATAGTGAACATGGAAATGAATCTCATCGTGTCGTGGAGACGGTAATCCGTACTTACGCATGAGCGACAATATTAATATATTGATTGAAAAATTTTATGTAATTAGATGGTATATCATATATATAGAGTCATTAACATGTTATATTTATTATTTACATCAGTTACACATCATTATTATACACATCCAAATAATAATGTATTTAATATTAATTACACCATGACGTGGAGACGGTAAGCCGTACGCACACACGTATGGTGACATGTCATTCAAAGGATAGAAAGAATAATTAATATGGTTTTACTATATTTATAATAACATCATAGTACATAGAAGATACTAGAGTTTTTATTTTAGAATGGAAACAACAAAGAAAGAGAAAGTGGATGAAGAAAGGAACTTGAAAGAGGTGATGAAATATTTACCTCTTCTCCGGGTTCTCCCTTTTGACTTTGTCAAAAGGGCTCCTTAGGTGGGATTTATGACTAAATGAAGGTCCAAGGTATCTTCATTATTCTAGGTTACTTTTACATAAGTATCTACTGGGACATATTTATTATCTATGTCCATGTTTCATAAAAGAGTTTTCAAAGGGATTCTTTTTAAGGGAAATTTTACTAAAACGTCATTCTAAAAGTTTTAAATATTTGGTCTTCTAATCGTTCTCATTAATGTACATGTTTTCAAAATGGTTTTAAGGATTTATTTATATGGACATGAATTTTTTTAAAATATTAATTCCTTTGAAAAGTTTCACATTGGTATGGGACACATTGATTCAAAAATGTCATTAAATGTCTTCCTTTTTAAATTGTGTGACTTTTAAATGTTTTCATGAAAAAGAGATATTTCTCCCAAAAAGTTTTACAAATCATTTTCATCTATTTCAACATCCTTTTAGGGATTTTAAACTTGCTTGAAGTTGATTTATTATGATACAAATCTTTCATATTATATTGAAGGATTTGTGATATTTTTTACTATGGAAGTGTTATTTTTATACCATTCATGGTTTGTGGATAAAGTATTGATATTTATTATGCTAGTTTTAATATGAATTTTTATGTTATGTTTCAACCTTTTCATATGAGGAATCAAGTGGACTAAGTAAGTGACGGGCAGAGCCGGCTATAGCTCCTCGATGCATCAGTAGGTCTCATGAGACAAACTAGTTTCTTGGCACAAGGCCCTGACAAAAAATTTATTTTTAGTCATGGCACAGGTCCTTGACTATGTGGAAATGATGTCTGGTGTTAGGAATTCCCTCAGTATGAAATTATTTATTACATGTGATTATTCGACTAGTAGAATATCCATGTGCATGTTCATATGGTAATGTTTGATTTATTTTTTCCATATTATGTTCAAGTTTATGTTTAAAAGACTATTTGTTTATTACACGTATTGCCTTAAAATTATATAGCTTCGGCTAAATTATTTATCGTTACTGAGCATCTAATCTCACCCCTTTCTTTTGTTTTATTTTCCCAGGATCCCATGAAGTGTTTTATGTTTGAGATTCTGTGGTAAGCTAAGGGATCAATGGAATTCTCAAAGGATTATTTTTTTTTTGTATGTTAGAAAGTGTAATGTAATGATCATGTATGTAATATATTTTCCAAGACTGCTAAACTGATCGGTATTCCAATATTTGATTCCTTGTAATCATGCCAATGTATTAAAATAATTCACCAACTCTGAGAATCTAGGGTCGGTCCTTTATAGTTGGTATCAGAGGAAGTTTAGCAATAACCTTGGAAACAAGATTTAGATAAAATATGATTAGAGCACATTACCATAAGATATACTTTGAGGATTAGTATAGAATAAATTCCTAGAATTTTAGTATTGTAGAGATTTTGTGAGTTTTCCCAGAAATACATCCCTATCTGGATACGAGCAGGTAGAGGTGGCTCTAGCGCAGATGTACCTTGGGGTAAACCCCAAAAACACTGCTTTGAGCTAGACTCGAACGGAAACTGGTGCACGACAACAGGCCTTGCTGCACTCTTGGTTATGACACTCCTGGGGGATTTTCTTAGGATAATTCTCATTTTATTTACAAACCATTATGAAGGGTTTATGAGTATATAATTTCTCAAGGAACAAAAATTTTAAATGATTATGGATTATATCCATAAATTGTTCAATTTACGTTAGGTATTTTACAAGTTTGGAATTATTCATTGCAATTCATAAACTAACCTAGTGTATTCCATTGTATTGAAAAGGTTCCCAGTATAAGGAATGTGAACTCCCGTAATACATATGATCAAATGAGTAAGAAGGATCATATATTTCACGGTATTAATCCAACATTTATAAGGGAAATAGTCTCACATGTATTCTCAACATATGAAAAAATAGTATCATGTTTTAATAAGATAAGTAAATAATTCTCTAATTCATATGTCTTTAAATCAATGAAAGAAAAGAAAAGGACGGAAGATATAAATATGGATAAAAGGAAGATCGAAAAGAATGATTTTCCCATATGTGATAACTGTGTAAAGAATCACCTTGGTAAATGGTTGAAGGGAATGGGAGTTTGTTATAAGTCTGGAGAAAAAGGACACAAAGTACATGATTTCAAGGGTAAGAAAAAAGTTTCAAATATACAATGCTTTATCTGCAAGGAGTTGGGACACTACCCAAATCAATGTCCAAATCATCAGTGTATACCAAAAATACTACTACTGGATAATAATAATGTTATGATACTACTAAAGATGAAGAGTAATGATTAGTTTTCTTATGTTTTTATTAAAGTATTGTGTCATTTGAGTATTGTATTAATGATGTACATGTTATAACAATTATATAGTATATAAGGATTGTACTAAAGTACTATTTCATTAAGGACTTGAGATTTTGTTGAACCAAGAAAAGTGACTCAAAAGAGGGTTAAATTTTTGGAAAATATATGGTTGAGAGAAAGCTAAACCATAATATGGTTCTGATACTGAGGTAGTGATTTTGGAATAAGATATTTTTGATTTGGATAAATTATATTGGATATTCTTGACTTCCTTGGAACTGATTAATAGTTTCCTTATTTCATCATTATTGGAATATTAAATATTTTAGGATATAAGGAATATATCCGGTATTATATAAAAGATATGGGAGCATGAATATAATCAATAAGGTTTCATGGTAATTCAGGGTGTTACTATGTTTTAAAATAATACATGATGAATGTGTTCACATGTTATTACATGGAAAAAGGGATCTTCTTTGCGTTTAACTTCCTTATAAATTTTGGACTATGAGTTTGGATAGAAGTATTTTGGATAATTCTAAAGGTTGGAATAGATTAAGTTTGAAATTGGATACTATTGTTAAGGTTATTTTTGTATTTTTATAAAAATGGCAACAAGAACACCATGTGACAACCCGTCATGTCGGAAAAAGTTGTGGGAATTGAACCCACAACCATAGTGTGATTGGGATTTATCGCATACCACTGGACTACGTGAAGTCTCTGGATTGTATAATTTAGTTTTCTTTAAAGGTTCTGATAATTGAATTATAAATTCATTTTTTTCGAACCCTATACGAATAGGATAAATAGATTTTTTTTTAAGTTCTATTATCTTTTATAGTGAAAGATGAGTTTGTGGAAGAAATTAGATAAATGATGGAACTCTACTTGTCTAGTATATATATATTTTTTTCTTCTCTAATTCTATGAAGAAATTAATTATTAAAGGTTAAGTAAGGGATCTTAAAACTAAAAATGTGTTATCCTAATACCTTATGTTTTTTTGAACCGATGATATTTTAAATCATCGTAGATTGATGGATTTGAGGCCCTCAATTCTACAATTGTTTGTGATTGATGACCTAAATCACTCCCTATAAATATTTATGTTTTTCCTCCAATTATGTGTCTCTAATTTCCTCCAATGTTTTTCTAATCGAGGTCATAATTTGGTGGTGACTTTTTCTTTCCCCTTTTCCTCTTATTAAGACTAAATTTTAATAACACAATTTCTATTGTGGGTTTTCTAAAAATGGTATTTTCTATTTTCATCCTCTTATTTTATAAGAACCATTTCAAATTGTGAGGACTCAATTTATTGAAGAAGGGAAGAATGAAACACCCCAATATTTCATAGTACATTATTTCTTCAAAGTAATTCAATAACTTACAATACACGCAACACCAAGTGCAAACGCACCACGACTTACCAAACTATCTGTTCAATAGCAGTTATGAATAGTATTAACATAATTTTTAACTTTATATAATCCTTATAATTTTAGAATCCATATTAAAAGTTTCTTAGACAAAATGTATGAACTAATTCATTTTTTCAGATAAAACAAGTATTTTTTAAAAAAATGCACTTTTACCGCCTTTTAATGGTGAACCCTTTTAAATCCAATATTTGAAACTTTTATATATTAAATTTGAGAAAATTAAATTCTTCTTTAGAATTGGGACATAAGAATTTAGTTTAATTGAATGTCTGGTGTTTATATAATAACTTTCATATTTGGGTGGATAGTGAAAAATAATATATTTTAACTGAAGACAACTTTTTTATCAAAATAATTTATAGTGTTAAATTATACATTTTAATGGCTTTTAAGTATAAATAGATTATATTTTTACTATTTAATCCAATTCTGGTCATTGTAAATAATTTCACTTTGAAATTGGACATAAACTAGTGACAATCTTTTGATAGGTATTATGTCTTAAAAACACACTTTTTCATTTCGATAGTGGGAATTAATTTTCAATTAATAAATTCAATTTCTATGTTTTTAAATTTGTAAAATAAACTTCATTTTTGAATTCATAATATCAAAATTATCTTAGGGTAAATTTTTGGTATGTTTCGGAAAATATTCAATTTTTGATGAATAGTGAAAAACGCTGCATGATTGTTTAAAACCAACTTTTCATTTAAATAATTATCTATTTAATTTAAATTTATTTTATTTCAAAATATATACATAATACCTATATAAGTTAAACGTAATTAATTGGAGTCATTTTATAATAAGTTTAGATATATAAAAATTTTATTGAAATTTTACCGTCTTTTACCCACCTCTTAGGAGTATTTGCAAATTTTCATAAAACTTAATTTTACCACTTCTAGGAATTTAATTTCAAAAATCTCGGAAACACAGTTGATATCAATAAGTAAAATGTGGTTCAATAAGATAATGTTTTTGGGGGAATAGTAACTTTTGACTTTTATTTACCCCGGTTAAAAGTAAATATGGTAATTAAGAGTAAAAATGATTTTATTATTACCCTAAAACATGTAATAATTCTATTGGATAAGTTTAATTCGACCGAAAATAACCTTATAAACAAAATATGATTCTTTAGGTCCACTTGTATTAGATTAGGATATTTATTATTATTTAATTCAAAGAAGAGTTAAAAGTGTTAAATTCAAAGTTTAATAACTAAACCATTTTTATTATAGGGTTATACATAAGATAAATTAGACTATAATTATTCATTAGAAATATAAAAATATTTAATACATAATGTTATTTTATTTATAATTTTTATAAATTAAATAATTAAATTTATTTATGACAAAATGATGATGCAGTAATTACTGTATTAATGAAATATTAAAATAATTGATATTATAAATATCCAAATAAATTTAATTTGAATTTTTTTATAAATTAAAATAATTTTATAGGTTAATATGACATATTAGGGTTGGTTAGATCAATGTTTTTTATGTAATAATGCTGTTACAAATTTAGAAAAAACAAAATAACAATACTCTAAATATTGACATAGAATATTTTTTAAAACAAATATTATATTATTAATCGGTATTCAATTCCTAAAAATATAAGGTTCAGAAAAAGGGCTTAAATAATATTATATATGTCATTAATGAACTACTTTTGGTTCTCTTGGAACTTTATAATAAGTTTATTAACCATATAATATAGAAATACAAAGAGACATGGTAAATGTCAAACTATTTAACTAAGAGTTAAATATAAAAGATAATGTCAATATAGTGACCTAAACCTGTATAAAACCTATTGGTTGAGTGGTTTTTGACCCATACCCACCTTAAACTTTAAATAATACATTTTGGAGCCATTATAAACCGAAAATAAATTTATTATAAAATAATATTTTAAAATTTTCCTAAGGTGACCCTCACACCACTTATAAAAGGGAACTCCCCCTTCTCTCAAATTCACACCTCCAAATCCATTTGGATTGGACAAAACCTACCCAAATACCCTCTAAACTGTCCTCCCTTCATTCTAGAGAGATTCCATTTGTCATAAATCTAACCTAAAAATCCATTTTGATCAAATCAAAAGGAAGAACTCGAAGAAGAGGTAAATATATCATCAGCTCTTTCAAGTTCCTTTCTTCTTCCACTTCCTCTTTCTTTGTTGATTTTATTATAAAATAATAGCTCCTGTATATTATATATACAATTATGCTATAATAAATATGGTACAACCATATTCATTATTCTATCAATCCTTTGAATGACATGTCACCATACGTGCGTGTGCACGACTTACCGTCTCCACGTTATGGTGTAATTGTATTTCAATACATTATTATTTGGATGTGTATAATAATGTTGTGTAACTTATGTAAATAATAAATATAACATGTAAATGATTCTATATATATGATATACCATCCAATTACATATGATTTTTTCATCAATATAATGATATTGTCGCTCGTGCGTACGTACAGATTATCATCTCCATGACGCGATGAGATTCATTTCCACATTCAACATTCAACAATGATTGTAAAATATATATCATTAATAAGTATTTAATATATGACATAATAATTATAATGGATATATAAATATATATATATATATATATATATGTACTTACATATATATTATTCACTTAGTTCTGTGCAATACGATATGAAAATGGAAGCAATCTTTATGCATACGTACGGACTACCGTCTCTATAAATGGTGTTTTCCATTTAATATATATGTCTATTATAAATATTTATATTATAAATATATATTATATATGAATCATTATTTCTATTCTGGAATTATTTAAATCTTGATCTATGTGATACAATCAAGAGTAACAAGTTAAAACACGTACGGTAAAAAAGAGATTATTACCCGAATTGTTAATTTAACATGGAAATTATTATTAAAATTTTGTTATAAAGTCATAAATGAATCATGAATGATATCATCAATATTAATATGGTTCTGGTATAATCTATGAAAATACAATGGTCATTATACAGAAGGTTAAACGTACACTCGACTAAAGGAAAGTGCAAGGTAAAGGTTAATTTTACAATCTCTTCATTATTAGAGGTTGTTTTTACATAAGTATCTATTGGGAAATATTTATTATCAATGTCCATGTTTCAAAAAAGAGTTTTCGAATGGATTATTTTTAAGGGAATTTTTACTAAAACTTCATTCTAAATGTTTAAAATATTAATTATTTTAATCGTTCTCATTAATGTCCATGTTTTTAAAATGGTTTTAAGGATTTATTTATATAAAAATGAATGTTTTTAAAATGAAAATTCATTTGAAAAGCTTAAAAGTGATATGGGACACATTGATTCAAAAATTTCTTTAAATGTATTCCATTGTAGACCTTGTGACTTTTAAGTGTTTTCATGAAAAATAGATATTTCTCTCGAAGAGTTTTACAAATCATTTTCATCTATATAAACATCCTTTTATTGATTTTAAACATGTTTACAGTTGATTTATTATGATACAAATCTTCCATAATGTATTGAAGGATTTTTTATATGTTTGATTATGGATGTGTTATTTTTATACCATAAATTTGTTATTGGTAAAGTATTTTTATTTAATCTGCTAGTTTTAATACGAATAATCACTTGAAATATCAATAGCCACTTTCATAACAATGGAATGCATAATGCCAGACTTTTATAACCATAGATTCAAGTCCTTTTTCCAAGACTACAAAAAATATTTTGTCAAGACCTTGTGCCAAGACACTAGTTTGTATCATGAGACCTACCGATGCATCAAGAAGCTAGAGCAGGATCCACCTGTCACTTACTAAGTCCAATGCATTCCTCAGATGAAAAGGTTTAAACATAACGTAAACATTCATATTAAAACTAGCATATGAAATGTCAATACTTTATCCATAAACCAGGAATGGTGTAAAAATAACACATATATAGTCAAACATATCACAAAACCTTCAATACAATATGGAAGATTTGTATCATAATAAATCATCTTTAATCAAATTTAAAATCCATAAAAGGATGTTGACATAAATGAAAATGATTTGTAAAACTATTTGAGAGAAATATCTATTTTTCATGAACACATTTCAAAGTCAAAAACTTTACAAGGGAAGAAATTTAAATACATTTTTGAATCAAAGTGTCCCACACCACTTTGAAACTTTTGAATGGAATTAACATTTCAAAAAAAAATCATGTCCATATAGATAAATCATTAAAAACCATTTTGAAAACATTTTCATTAATGAGAACGATTAGAAAAAATAACGTACTATGAAATCTTGGGGTGTTACATTCTTCCCTCCTCCAATAAATTGCATCCTTGCAATTTGAAATTGTTTTTTTTTAAATAAAAGGTTGAAAACAGAAAATACCTTTGTTGTAAAACCGACATCGGAAATTGGGTTAATAAAATTTAGTATTAATAAGAGGAAAAATGAAAATGCAAAAGTCACCACCAAATTATGATCTTGATTAGGAAAACATTGGTGGAAATTAAAGGCCCATAATTGGAGGAAAAACGTAAATATTTTAAGGGAGTTATTGAGGTCATTAGTCACAAAGAATTTTACAATTGAGGGCCTCAAAGCCATCAATCTATGATGATTTAAACTAGCATATGTTCAACAAAACATAAGGTATTAGGATAACACATTTTTAGTTTTAATATCCCTTACCAAAAGTTTAAGAATTATTTTCCTCATAGAATAAGAGAAGGGAAAAAATATACTTGACAAGTAGAGTTCTGCCCTTTAACTAATTTCTACCACAAACTCATCTTTCACTCAAAAAGATAATATAACTTAAAAAATATTATATTTATCATATTCATATAGGGTTCCAAAAAATGAATTTATAATTCATCTACTAGACCTTTTTAAAAAACTAAATTATTAAATCCATGACATCACGTAGGCCAGTGGTATGTGATGCACCCTTATCACCCTTTGGTTGCGGGTTCAAGTTTCGCGGCCTTGTAAGACGCGAATAGTCATCTCCCGACCTCTGGGTTGTCTTTTTTTTATAAAAATCCAAAAATAACCTTAACAATAGTATCCAATTTCAAACATAATCCATTCCAACATTTAGACTTATCCAAAATACTTCTTTCCAAACTCATAGTCCAAAATATATAATGAATTTAAACACAATGAAGATCCTTTTTCCCACGTAATAACATGTGAACACCTTCATTATGTACTATTTTAAAACCCTGCAACATCCTGAATTACCAAAATACCTTATTGATTACATTGATGATTCTTTATTCCTTATAGATTACTGGATATACTCTTTCTATCCAAAAAAGTTATAAACTCCAACAATTATGGAATATATAAATCATTAATCAGTTTCAAGGTAGTCAAGAATATCCAATATAATTTTTCCAAATCAACCATCTCTTATTCCAAAATCACTACCTCATTATAAGGACCATATTAAGGATTACCTTTCCTTCAACTATGTATTTTACAAAAAGTGTATCTTACTATTAAGTCACTTTTCTTAAAACTATATAATTTCAAATCCTCAATAAAATAGTACTGTAGTAAAATCTGTTTTTATCTCCATAATTCATATAACAAGTATATTTTTGATACAACAATTGAATGAAATAATTCTATAATAACAATATAAGAACACTAGTAATTCCTCTTCATCTGAGGTAGTATCATAACATGATTATTATCCAATTACATCATTTGAGGTATACTATGATGATTGGGACATTGATTTGCATAGTGTCCCAATGCCTTGCAGATTACGCATTTTACATTTCAAACTTTTTTCTTACCCTTGAAATCACATACTTGGTGTCCTTTTTCTCCATAATTATAACAGGCTCTCATTCCCTTAAAGCATTTACCAAGGTGATTATTTCCACATTTATCACAGAATGGAAAATCCTTCTTTTTTCCTCTTCCCATTATCCATCTTTCTCTCTTCTATCCTTTTATTCTCTCGCTTCCCTTCAAAGCCATAGGTCTCAAAGAATTATTTACATATGTTATTAACACATGATACTATTTCTTCAAATGTTGAGAATACATGGGAGACGATTTTCTTTCTAAATGTTTTCTTAATACTGTGAATGATATGATCATTCTTACCCTTTGGATCATACGTATTGCTGGAGTTCCCATTCCTTCTACTAGGCGCCATTTCTATACAATGTCATTTATGAATTGAAATGAATAATTCCAAACATGTAAAATACCTTACATAGATTGAACAGTTAATGGATATAATCCATAATCATAACAATGTTTTCTTTTAGGAAGTATATACTCATAAACCCTTCATAATGGTTTGTAAAGAAAATGAGAATTATCCTAAGCATATCCCTTGGGTGTTTCATAACCAAGAGTGCAGCAAGGCTTGTTGTCGTGCACCAGTTCCCATTTGTGTCTAGCTCAAAGTGGAGTTTTTGAGTTTTACCCCAAGGTACATTTGTTCCAGAGATGCATCTACCTACTCGTATCCAAACAGGGATTTATTTCTTGGAAAACTCACAGACTCTCTGCAGTACCAAAATTCTAGGAAGTTCTTCTATACTAATCCTCAAAGTCTATCTTAGGGTAATGTTCTCTAATCAGAGTTTAACTAAATCTATTTCCATGGTTGTTGATAAACTTCCTCTGATACCAACTATAACGCCCTGAACCTAGATTCCTAGAGTTGGTGCATTATTTTAATACATTAGAATGATTACGAGGAATCAAGTCCGGAAAGACCGATCAGTTTAGGAGTCTTGGAAAATAGATTACATGCATGAACATTACATTACACTTTATAACATAAAATACAAAAAAAATACTTTAAAAATTCCATTGTTCCCTTAGCTTAACATTACATCTCTAACATAAACTACATCTTGGGATCCTGGTAAAATAAAACATAAGAAAGGGGTGAGCTCAAATGCTCAGTAAGGATAACAATATAGCGGAAACTTTCATAAATAAGCATAAAAATTTAAGGCAATGTATAAAACTAAAACAAAAGCCTTTTCAACATAAACTTCATCATAATATGGAAAATATAAATCAAAATAATTCCATTTACTTACTCACATGGATATTCTACAAGTCTAATAATCACATGCAATATTAATATCCACTTTCATAACGATGGAATGCATAATTCCAGACTTTCATAACCACATAGTCAAGGCCTTGTGTGCCAATAATACAAATAATATTTTGTCAAGGCCTTGTCCCAAGACACCAGTTTGTCTCATGAGACCTACCTATGCATCGAGGAGCTATAGCGAGCTCCACCATCACTTACTAAGTCCAATTCATTCCTCATATGAAAATGTTTAAACATAAGATAAACATTCATATTAAAACTAGCCTAAAAATGTCAATAATTTGTCCATAAACCCTGAATGGTATAAAAATAAAACATCAATATTCAAACATATCACAAAACATTAAATACAATATGGAAGATTTTTATCATAATAAATCATCTTCAAACAAGTTTAAAATCCATCATAGGATGTTTACATAGATGAAAATGATTTGTAAAACTCTTTGATATAAATATCCCTTTTCCATGAAAACATTTAAAAGTCACACAATTTAGAAAGGAATACATAGAAAGAAATTTTAGAATCAAAGTGTCCTGGACCACTTTGAAACTTTTTAATGGAATTTACATTTTAAAAACATTCATGTCCATATAGATAAATCCTTACAAAACATTTTGAAAACATAGACATTAATGAGAATGATTTAGAGGAATAAATATTTAAAACATTTAAAATTATGTTTTAGTAAAAAAAAGTCCCTTAAAATAATCCCTTTGAAAACTCTATCATGAAACTTGGACATGGATAATGAATATTTCATAGAAGATACTTATGTAAAAAAAACCTCAGATAATAAAGAGATTGTGAAATTAACCCTTACCTTGCACTTTACTTTAGTCTAGGGTACATTTAACCTCCTGTATAATGACCATTGTATGTTATTAAATTATACCATAACCATATTCATATTTATTATATCATACATGATTCACTTATGACTTTATACTACCCATTTAATAATTATTTCCATGTTCAATTAACATTTTGGGTAATAATCGCTTTCTTTATCGTTTGTGTTTTAACTTTTTATTCTTGATCGTATCATTTAGATAATGATTCAAATTATTATAGAATATAAACCTTGATTTATATATCATATATATTTATAATATAAATATTTATAATAGATGTATATTTGAAATGGAAGGCACCGTTTATGGAGACGGTAGGTCGTACGTACGCATAAACAATGTTTCTGTTTTCATATCGTATTGAACAGAAGTAAGTGAATCAGATATATGTAAGTACATAAATACATATATATATATATATCCATTAGAATAATTATTTCATATATTACATACTAATTAATAATATATATTTTAATAATCATCATTGAATAGTGAACATGGAAATGAATCTCATCGCGTCGTGGAGACGGTAATCCGTACATACACACAAGTGATAATATCATTATTTTGATTTAAAATTGTATGTAAATAGATGTTATATCATATATATATAATCATTTACATGTTATATTTTTTATTTACGTCAATTATACATCATTATTATACCCATCCAAATAATAATGTATTTAATAACAATTACACCACGACGTGCAGACGATAAGCCGTTCGTACGCATGTATGGTGACATGTAATTAAAGGATGGATAGAATAATGAATATGGTTGTATAGTATATATAATATACTAGAATTATTATTTTAGAATGGAAACAACAAAGAAAGAGGAAGTGGAAGAAGAAAGAAACTTGAAAGAGGTGATGAAATATTTACCTCTTCCTCGGGTTCTTCATTTTGATTTGATCAAAAGGTATCCTTAAGATGGATTTATGACTAAATTAAGGCCTCTAGGATGAAGTTAATAAATTTTAGAGGGTATTTGGGCTGTTTTTTGCCGATACAAATGGATTTGAAGGTGTGAATTTGAGAGAAGGGGAAGTGCCCTTTTATAAGAGGGGTGAGGGGAACCTTAGGAAAAACTTAAAATATTATTTTATAATAAAATTATTTTTAGTATATAATGGATCCAAAATGATTTATTTATAGTATAATATGTATATTAGTCGAAAACCTCTCAACCAATAGGTTTTAGACAGGTTAAGGTCACCATATTAACCTTAACTTTTAGATTTAAATCTTAGTTAAATAGTTTGATATTTACCATGTCTCTTTGTATTTTTATATTATATAGTTAATAAAATTACTATAAAATTCCAATAGAAACCCCTATTAGTTCATTAATTTCATATATATTATTATATAAGTCTTTTGGCCGATGATTAGATATTTAGGACCATTATATCAATTAATAATATAATATTTGTTTTGAAAACTATTTTATGTCAATTTTGACACTATTTGGTATTTGATTTTTGTTAAAATCATAACAACATGATTACTTCTAAAACATAGATTGAATCAACCCTAACATTTCATATTAACCTATAAAATTAGTTTAATTTATCATAAGTCTCAAATTACATTTATTTAGGTATTTATAATATGAATTATTTTAATATTTTATTAATAAGGTAATTACTGCATCATCATTGTGTCATAAATAAATTTAATTATTCAATGCCTAAAAATTAAAAATAAAATATAATTATGTATGAAATATTTTTATCTTTCTAATTAATAATTATAGTCAAATTTATCTTATGTATAACCCTATATTAAAAAATTGTTAGTTATGAAAACTTGAATTTGACACTTTTAACTCATCTTTAAATTCAATTATAATAAATGTCCTAATCTAATTAAAGTGGACCTAAAGGATAATATTTTATTAATAAGGTTGTTTTTGGTCTAATAAAACTTATCCAATAGAATCAATACATGTGTTAGGGTAATAATAATATCATTTTAACCTTTAATTACCCTTTTTACTTTTAATCGTGGTAAATAAAAGTTAAAAGTAACTATTCAAAAAAAATTATTTATTTATATTATTTAACCATACTTTACTTACTGATATAAATCATGTCTTTCATAATTTTTAAATTCAATTAACAGAAGAGGTAAAATTATGTTTTATGCAAATTTGAAAATGCTTCTAGGAGGTGAGTAAAAGACGGTAAATTTTCAATAAATTTTTTATATATCTGAACATATTATAAAACGACTCAAATGAATTACATTGAAATTATATATCTATTAAGTATCTATTTTGACCTAAAATAAATTTAAATTAAATAAATAGTTTTTTAAATGAAAAGTCGGTTTTAACCATTAACACAGTTTTTTTCACTATTCATTAAAATTTAAAAGTTTTCAGAGACATACCAAAATTTCACCCTAAGCTAATTTTGATATTCTGAATTCAAAAATTAAGTTCATTTTACCAAATTCAAAACATAGATGTTTCATTTAATAATTTAAAATTAATACCCATTGTTAAAACCAAAAAGTGTATTTTTTAGAAATAATAATCACATGCAACACCGAGTCTGTGCATTATTTTTATACATTGGAATGATTACAAGGAATGAAGTCCTGAAAGACTGATCTGTTTAGCAGTCTTGGAAAATAGATTGCATACATGAACATTACATTAAACTTTCAAACATAAAACACAAAAAAAATACTTTGAGAAAGCCATTTTTCCCTTATCTTAACCCTGCATCTCAATCATAAAACACTTCTTGGGATCTTAGGAAAATAAAACATAAGAAAGGGGTGAGCTCAGATGCTCAGTAAGGGTAAATAATTTAGTGGAAGCTATAAACTTTTTAAGCAAGTTGTGTAATAAAAACAATATCCTTTTAAACATAAACTTGAACATAATATTGAAAAAATAAATCAAGCATTAACATATAAACATGCACATGGATATTCTACTAGTCGAATAATCACATGTAATAACTAATTTCATAATTAAGGAATGCCTAAGGCCAGAAATCATTACCACATATTCAAGTCCTTGTGCCAAGAAAACAAATAAAATTTTTTGTCAAGGCCTTGTGCCAAGACACTAGTTTGTCTCATGATACCTACCGATGCATCGAGGAGCTATAGCGGGCTCCACCCATCACATAATAAGTACAATGTATTCCTCATATGAAAAGGTTGAAACATAACATAAACATTCGTGTTAATAATAGAATACTGAATGTCAATTCTTTATCCATAAACCATGAATGGTATAAAAATAACACATCCATAGTCAAACATATCACAAATCCTTCAATACAATATGGAATATTTTTATCATGACAAATCAATTTCAAATAAGTTTAACATTCATCAAAGGATGTTGACGTAGATGAAAATGATTTGTAAAACTCATTGAGAGGAATATATCATTTTCATGAAAACATTTAAAAGTTACACAATTTAAAAAGGAAGACATTTAAATACATTTTTGAATCAAAGTGTCTCATACCACTTTGATACTTTTCAAATGAATTAAAATTTTAAAAACATTCATGTCCATATAAATAAATCCTTAAAAAATCATTTTCAAAACATGGACATTAATGAGAACGATTTAGAAGAATAAATATTTAAAACATTTAGAATGATGTTTTAGTAAATTTCCCATAAAATTAATCCCTTTGAAAACTCTTTTATGAAACATGGATATGGATAATACATATGTGTCAGTAGATACTTATGTAAAAACAACCTCGGATAATAAAAGGATTGTGAAATTAACCCTTACCTTACAATGTCATTGGTCGAGGGTACATTTAATCTCCTGTATAATGACCATAGTATGTTATTAAATTATAACAGAACCATATTCATAATTATTAAATCATACATGATTCATTTATGACTTTATAATACCCATTAAATAATGATTTCCATGTTAAATTAACATTTTGGGTAATAATCGCTTTCGTTATCGTATTGTTTTAACTTTTTATTCTTGATCGTATCATTTAGATTATGATTTAAATGATTCTAGACTATAAAAATTGATTTATATATATTATATATTTATAATATAAATATTTTAAATATATGTATATATGAAATGGAAGGCACCGTTTATGGAGATGATGGGCCATACGAACGCATAAACATTGTTTTTGTTTTCACATCATATTGAACGGAAGTAAGTGAATAAGATTTATGTAAGTACAGACACACACACACACACACAAATATATATATATATATATATATGTATATATATATGTCTTCAGTAGAATTATTATGTTCTATATTAAATACTTATTAATAATATATATTTTTTATAATCATCGTTGAATGGTGAACATGGAAATGACTATTATCGCGTCGTGGAGAGGGTAATCCGTACATTCACACGAGCGACAATATCATTCTTTTCATTTTAAATATTATGTAAATAGATTTTATATCATAAATACATAATCATTAAAATTTTATATTTATTATTTACATCAATTATACATCATTATTATACCCATCCAAATAATAATGTATTGAATAACAACTACACCACGACGTGGAGACGGTAAGACACACGTACACACATATAGTGACATGTCATTAAAGGATTGACTGAATAATGAATTTGGGTGTACCATATTTATAATAACATCACAGTATATAGAAGATACTGGATTTATTGTTTTAGAATAGAAAAAACAAAGAATGAGGAAGTGGAATAAGAAAAGAACATGAAAGAGGTGATGAAATATTTACCTCTTCTTCAAGTTTATTCCTTTGATTTGATCAAAAGGCATCTATAAGATGGCTTTATGATCAAACTAAGGCCTCTAGAATCAATTTATGGAAGTTGGGAGGATATTGGGCAGGGTTTGGCTGATCCACATGGCTTTGGAGGTGTGATTTTGAGAGAAGGGGAAGTTCCCTTTTATAAGAGTGGTGAGGGCCACTTTAAGAAAATATTAAAGTATTAATTTATTATAAAATAATAATCTGTTTATAATGGTTAAAAATGAATTTATTTCTAGACTTATGTAGTTATGGGTATAAATCCTCTCAACCAATAGGTTTTAGACATGTTTTGGTTACCATTTTACCCTTATCGTTTATATTTAACTCTTAGTTAAATAGTTTAACTTTTACCGTGACTTCTTGTATTCTTACTCTATATGGTTAATAAAATAACTCTAAACTTCCAAGAGAACCTAAAGTGTCTCATTAATGACATATATAATATTATTTAATCCCTTTGGATGAACCTTACATTTTTAGGAATATTATATCAACAAAAATATTGTATTTGTTTTAAATATTAATTTATGTCAATTTTGACACTATTTGATATTTTGTTTTTGTGAAAGTCATCACAACTTTATTACATCAAAAAATATACATTTAATCATCCCTATCATGTTATATTCACCTATAAAATTCTTGGATACCATAAAAACATTGAAATTATATTTATTTTAATATTTATAATACCATTTATTTGATTGTTTCATTAATATGGTAATTACTACATCATCATTGTGTCATAAATAAATTTAATTATTTCATGTATAAAAATTATAAATAAAATAAAATGATGTAGGAAATATATTTAGATTTATTATGAATTTTTATAGTCTAATTTATCATATGTATAACCCTATATTAAAAATGGTTTACTTAATAAACTTTGTATTTAACACTTTTAACTCTTCTTTAAATAAAATATTGATAAATGTCCTCATCTAGTACAAGTGGACCTAAAGGATCATTTTGTATTCATAATTTTGTTTTTGGACGAATTAAACTTATCTAATAGAATTATAACATTTGTTAGGGTAATTATAATATCATTTTTACTCTTAATTACCCTATTTACTTTTAACCATGGTAAATAAAAGTCAAAAGTTACTATTCACCAAAAATTATTTTCATCATATTGAAGAAAATTATATTTACTGAGGTTAAATTTGTCTCTTGTATTTTTTAAATTCAACTCACTGAAGCGGTAAAAATATGTTTTTTGTAAATTTTCAAATGTTTTTAGAAGGTTGGTAAAAGACGGGAAAAAGTTCAATAAAATTTTATATATCTAATATTATTATAAAATGACTCTAATGAATTACTTTGAAATATATAGATATTATGTATCTATTTTGACCTAAAATAAATTTAAATAAAATAATTAATTATTTAAATGAAAATTCAGTTTTAAACAATAACACAATGTTTTTCACTATTCATCAAAAATTGAATGTTTTCAGAAAAGTACCAAAAATTAACCCTAAGATAATTTTGATACTCTGAAACCAAAAATGAAGTTAATCTTACTAATTTCAAAACCTACATGTTTCATTAATTAATTTAAAATTAATCTCCGTTGTCAAAACCAAAAAGCATATTTTTAAGAAATAATAACTATCAAAAGATTGACACTTGTTTATGTCCAATTTCAAACTAAAATTACATATAATGACCAAAATAGGATTAAATGGTAATGATATAATTTAATTATACTTCCAAAACATTCAAAATTAAAATTTAACATTATAAATTATTTTGAGTAAAAGTGTCATTTTCAGTTAAAATTTAGTATTTTTCACTATTCATCCAAATATGAAAGTTATCAGAAAAACACCAAAAATTTATCAAAACTAAATTTATATGTCCTGATTATAAAAAAGAATTTTATTATGTAAAATTTAATATATAAATGTATCAAATAATGTATTTAAAAGGTGTTCCCTATTAAAAGGCGGTAAAATTTCATTTTATTAAAAAAATTCGTCCTTTCACTGAGAAAAATGAATTTGTTCATACATTATGTCATAGAAACTCATAATATGGATTCTAATATTATAAGTATTATATAAAGTTCAAAATTTAGTTAATACTATTCATAACCTCTTTTGAACGGCTAGTTTGGTACGTCGTGGTGCCCTTCAACTCAATGTTGCATGTTGTGAAATTTAGTGAATTACTTCAAAGAAATAACATACTATGAAATATTGGGGTGTTACATTATCCCATACTTCAATAAATTGTTTCCTCATAATTTGAAATTTTTCTTCGAAAATAAAAGTTTGAAAATGGAGAAATACCTTTGTAAAAAACCCACATCAGAAATTGGGTTAATAAAATTTAGTATTAATAAGAGGAAAAAGGGAATGAAAAAGTCACCACCAAATTATGATCTCGATTAGGAGAAAATTGCTGGAAATTAGAGACACAAAATTTGAGAGAAAACTTAAGTATTTATTTGGAGTGATTGATGTAATCATTCACAAAAGAATTGAAGGCCTCAAATCCATCAATCTATGATGATTTAAAATATAATCTGCTCAACAAAACATAAGGTATTTGGATAACATATTTTTGTTTTAAGATCCATTACCTAAAGTTTAAGAATTAATTTATTCATAGAATAAGAGAAGAAAAAATATATATATACTTGTCCAGTAGAGTTCCATCCTTTAACTAATTTCTATCAAAAATTCATCATTCACTCTAAAAGATAATAGAACTTAAAAATATATTCTATTTATCCTATTCGTATAGGGTTTCAAAAAAATGAATTTATAATTCGTCTTCCAGACCATTAAAAAAACTACATTATTCAATCTAGGACATCATGTGGGCCAGTGGAAGGTAATACACCCTTGTCGCCCATTGGTTGCGGGTTGAAGTCTCACGGCCTTTTCGGACGCGACAGGTTATTGCCCGACCTCCGGGTTGTCCTTTTTATAGCAATCCAAAAATAATCTCAAACCAAACTTATCAAAAATACTTCTGTCCAAACTCATAGTCCAAAATTTATAAGGAAGATAAAAACAATGACGATCATTTTTTCCACATAATAACATGTGAACACCTTCATCGTGTATTATTTTAAAACACTACAACATCATGAATTTCCATAAAACCATATTGATTACATTCATGCTCCCTTATTACTTATAGAATACTGGATATACTCCTTCTATCCAAAAATGTTGTAAACTTCAAAAATTATGGAATATACAAATCATTAATCAGTTTCAAGGAAGTCAAGAATACCCAATATAATTTATCCAAATCAACCTTCTCTTATTCAAAAAAACACTACCTCATTATCAGGACCATATTAAGGATTACCTTTCCTTCAACCATGTATTTTTATGATTTTCACCAACTTACTATATTGAAATTATTTTCCCTTGATTTCAAAATTTATTTTAATTACACTGTTAAATTAAAATTTTTTATTTTCAAAATATTGTAGGGGATTTCTTAAAGTTATTTTGGCAACTCATTATCATTTTTTGAAATTATAATTGTGTAAGGGATGAAGTATTTTCATATATTTTTATGCAATTCCATATTATTGTTTTTGTAAGGGACATGCATCTTTTATCTCAAGTTATAATTTCTATTTTCTAATTTTACTTAATTCGATTATTATTTTGTTAAGGGATTTATTAAATTAAATCTTTCAAGTTTATATTTGTTTTATAAAAAATATGTTCAAATTTTGTTTTGTGTAAGAGATTTATTTATACTTTCATTGCAATTCCATTATTATTTTAGTAAGGGATAGTTTTATTTGATTTTCAAATTTATCTATTTCAAGATTATTAGGAGAGAAAATTAGTTTATTTATTTCAAAGATATGATTTTAGTTGTCAGATTATGCGTAAAGAGTATTTGTATTAAAACTTATTTTATTTTTAATATATATTTATTTATATATATATATATTCATGAAAGAGTGAATGCATTTAAAATTCTATTGATTATTTCATGTGTGACATAAAAATTGCATGTGATTATTATTAATTTATATATTCATTACATTATTTCGTGCATAAAATTGATTAAAAAAGTATGTTGTTGGACATTTTTATTCAATATTACATTCTAAAAATGGTTGAAAATTATAACAATATGAAAATCATGTATTTCATAAAATGTTTAGATACATGGATGTTTATTAAAGGTATGCATGACCAAAGATTGGTCAAAACCAAACATGAAAGTGTAATCCAATGGAAGTTCATATAAATATATATATACATACATACATAAATACATAATCATATATATAAAAATAATTTTTATGTGTATTTTAATGCAGTAACATGTTTTCAAAATTTAAAACTCCAGTGAAAATTATATGTATGTAAGGCAAGCTAAAAAATTGTTTTATAAAGAAAATGGTGCATGAACTTTGTAAATATGATAGGGAGGTGGATAATGAATCCATCCCTCAAGTGGGTAGTCCCAAGATCAAATTAAACATATCCAATAGAATTAAGACATGTGTTAGGGTAATAATAATATAATTTTTACCTTTAATTACCCTATTTACTTTTAACCGTGATAAATAAAAGTCAAAAGTTACTATTCACATAAAAATATTTTTATCTTTTGAACCAAATTTTACTTACTGATATCAGCCATGTCTCTCTAATTTTTGAAATTCAATTCATAGAAGTGGTAAAATTATGTTTTATGCAAATTTTGAAATCCTCCTAGAGAGGTGGGTAAAAGACGGTAAAAAGTTCAATAAATTTTTTATATATGTAAACTTATTATAAAATGACTCCAATGAATTATATTGAACTTATATAGGTATTATGTATCTATTTTGACTTAAAATATATTTAAATTAAATAAATAATTATTTAAATAAAAATTTTGTTTTAGCCAATAACTTAGTGTTTTTCACTATACATAAAAAATTGAATGTTTTTAGAAAAATTCCAAAATCTATCCCTAAGCTAATTTTGATATTTTGAATTCAAAAATGAAGTGTATTTTATCAAATTAAAAACACAGAAGTTTCATTTATTAATTTAAAATTAATTCTCGTTGTCAAAACTAAAAGGCATATTTCTAAGAAATAATAACTATCAAAAGATTGATACTTGTTTATGTTCGATTTCAAAGTGAAATTATTTCCAATGAATAACATTAGATTAAATAGTAAAAATATAATCTATTTATACTTCAAAACCATTAAAATGTATAAATGAACATTATAAATTATTTTGATTAAAAAATTTGTTTTCAGTTAAAATGTAGTATTTTTCACTATTCACCAAAATATGAAAGTTTTTAGAAAAACAAAAAAAATTTATTGAAACTAAATTCTTATGTCCCAAGAATCCACGGTATGTTTCCCTTTGAATAATGTAATAGCTTTCTTTGTACGCAACTTCGAGATTCTAACACACCGTGACCAATCAAAGTAGCCGTTATGAATAGTAATACCCAATTTTTAAAATTTTATAAATCTTATCATTCAAAATGGACTTCATTTTTGGATTCATAATATCAAAATTATCTTAGGGTGAATTTTGGGTATTTTTCTGAAAACTTTCAATTTTTTATGAATAGTGAAAAACACTAAGTTATAGTTTAAAACCGAATTTTTATTTAAATAATTATTTATTTTATATAAATTTATTTTAGTTAAAAATAGGTTCATAATACCTATATAAGTTCAATTTAATTCATTGTATTCAGTTTATAATAATTTTAGACATATAAAAATTTTATTGAAATTTTCACCGTCTTTTACCCACCTACTAGGAGAATTTCCAAATTCACATAAAAATTAATTTTACTACTTCTGTGAGTGGAATTTCAAAAATCTGAGAGACACGGTTGATATTTGTAAGTAAAATTTTCTTCAATAAGATGATAATAATTTTTGGTGAATAATAAATTTTTTACTTTTATTTACCACGGTTAAAAGTAAATGGGGTAATTAAGGGTAAAGATGATATTATTATAACCCTAACACATGTCTTAATTATATTGGATAAGTATAATTCGAAAAAAAAACAACCTTAGGAATAAAATATGAACCTCTTTGGTATACTTGGTTTAGATTAGAGCATTTTTTATTATTTAATTCAAAGAAGAGTTAAAAGAGTTAAAATCAACGTTTAATAACTAAAACATTTTTAATATAGGGTTATAAATAAGATAAATTTGACTATAAATATTCATTAGAAATATAAAAATATTTCCTACATAATGATATTTTATTTATATTTTTTATAAATTAAATAATTTAATTTATTTATGACACAATGACGATGTAGTAATTACTTAATTAATGAAATATTAAAATAATTGATATTATAAATATCCAAATAAATGTAATTTGAGAATTTTTATGAATTCCTCTAATTTTTTAGGTTAATATTACATTTCAGGGTTGGTTAGATGAATTTTTTTCGAAGTAATAAAGTTTTTATGAATTAAGAAGAAACAAAATACCAAATAGTTTCAAAATTGACATAGAAGAGTTTTTAAAAAAATTATATTATTAATTGATATCCTATTCCTAAAATCTAATGTTTGGCAAAAGGACTTATATAATGATAGGTGTATCATTAATGAACCACTTGGGGTCACTTGGAAGTATATAGTATTTTTATTAACTATATAATATAAAAATACAAAGAGACATGGTAAATGTTAAACTATTTAACTAAGAGTTAAATCTAAAAGATAATGTTAATATAGTGACCCAAACCTGTCTAAAACCTATTTGTTGAGTTTCTTTCGACCCATCCCTACCTTAGAATTTAAATAATCCATTTTGGATCCATTATAAACAGAAAATGATTTTATTATAAAATAATATTTCTAGCTTTTTCTAAGTTTCCCCTCACCCCTCTTATAAAAGGACACTCCCCATTCTCTCTAATTTACACCTTCAAAGCCATTTGTCACAGCCATCCTTTGCCCAAATACCCTGTCAACTATAATACCTTCATCCTAGAGGCCTTTCTTTAGTTAGAAAGTCAACCTATGTAGACCTTTTGACCAAATCAAAAGGAAGAACCCGAAGAAGAGGTAAATATTCCATCACCTCTTTCAAGTTCCTTTATTCTTCCACTTCCTTTTTCTTTTTGAATCTATTGTAAAATAATAACACCAAATTATTATATATAATGTGATTTTATTATAAATATGGTACAACCAAATTAATTATTCTATCCATCCTTTGAATGACATGTCACCATACGTGCGTACGTACGGCTTACCGTCTCCACGTCGTCGTGTAATTGTTATTCAATGCATTATTATTTGGATGGGTATAATAATGATGTGTAATTGATGTAAATAATAAATATAACATGATAATTATTATGTATATATGATATACTATCCAATTATATATTATTTTAATATCAAAATAATGATATTTTCACTCGTACGTACGTACGGATTACCGTCTCCACGAACGTGATGAGATTCATTCCCCATCATATCCATTCAAGACTATTTTTCATTAGATGATTAAAAATAATGTTCAAAGACTTTATATCATTCTGGATATAAATAAGATACATCCCATCCATAACAAATATGACTCACATAATAAATAATATAAAGGAAAACGAATCTATTAACACCTGAAACGACCATAATACTAAGATATTTCAAATAAAGCAATGTTAAAAGATCATATATGATATCATATTATTGTATATGATTCTTGTATAATTCAATAAAAATTATTTCACCATTATACAGGAGGTTAACATACCTTCGACCAAGGAAATGTACGAAGTCAGTTGTTTTCATCTCACTTTTATTCCCCTGAGATTCATTCTATATTTTCCACTGCTACCTTTTGTGTGGTTTATGTACTACCCATTATTGTATTGTTTGTGTAATATACATTAATTTATGGGTATTTACATCATCATTGGATGATCCTTCTTTCATGGGGTCTATGTTTCGTATGTTTTCAAATCGATAAGGGAATTTCAAATTTCAATTTCCACTCATTCGGTTTTACGAATACTTCATTGATTACTTTACCCCAAGATTAAGTGTGAAATCACTATTTATTTAATTATGTATTAATTTACACTCCCCTTTGTGTGGATATAATTTTGATACACATAATCCCTCCATTGATAAATTATCAAGTGATTCATATTAAATTGATAAGAGTAGTTTTAACTCAATTTATATTCGTTGAGTTAAACATCCAAGTCATTGGTGAAGTTTTTACAAGAATATGTGTGTATTTCCTCTAATTAATTTACACTGAATATGAAATCATATTGAGTGTATTTATATTTGTCACACATAATTATGTCGTTGATTTATCCTTAACCGGATGATATGGTCTTTATAAATATATCATCTCAATTTACATTCCATTGAGACTTCTCTGTTGTTATACACCAATTCACTTTTATATGGTGTATATAATGTACTTTGAAATAGTATATCATGAATACCTTTATTCTCATGATATTATAAATTTTCTATTTCCTCAATTATTTGTTGCCAAGTGTCTCTCTTTTGGTTAGGAACTTTAACTAAAATATCATTTTAAATTTTTTCACAATTTATTATTCTAAATATTTCTCATTAATGTACATGTTTTAAAATTGGTTTTAAGGATTTACATATATGGATATTAAAGTTTTAAAATTGAAATTTATTTTAAGTGTTTTAAAGTGGAATGGGACACTTTGATTTAAAAATCTATTTTTAAATAGCTTCTTTAAAAATAGTGTGACTTTTAAATGTTTTCAAGAAAAAGGGGGATATTTCTCTCAAATTGTTTTGATGATTATTTTAATATATGTCAATATCATTCATTATTCTTGATTTATGTTAATCTGTTACAATACAATTTTCCATATTTTATTGAATGAGTTACGTTTTACTGTGGATGTGCTATTTTTTTACCATTCATGGTTTGACATTTAGTATGCTAGTTTTAATACTAATGTTTATGTGATCTTTCAAAATTTTAATATGAGGAATGCATTGGACTTAGTAAGTGATGGGTGGAGCCCGCTATAGCTCCTCGATTTATCGGTAGATCTCATGAGACAAACTAGTGTCTTGGCACAAGGCCTTGACAAAATCTTATTTTTAGTCTTGGCATAAGGCCTTGACTATGTGGTTATGATTTCTATCATTATGCATTCCATCATTATGAGATTATCCATTGATATTTCATGTGGTTATTTGACTAGTATAATATGCATGACTATGTTGTATTACGACATTATTTATTCATGTCATATTCCTGCCATAATGTTTTCATGTTAATTATTTGTAAAGGAATGTGTTTTTAACTATTCACCATGCCTAAAGTTTATGTTATCTTCTACTGTATTTCTTACTCTTACTCATCATTTGAGATCACCCATTTCTTATGTTTTATTTTCCCAGGATATGAAGAAGTTAGTTATGATTGAATTTCAGGCATACTCTGGGAAGTTTGGATGATTATAATGGAATAATTTAGTGTTGTTTTCCTTTTCAAGTTGTAATGTTGACATTATTAATGTATCTAGTATTTCCAAGGCTACTAAACTGATTGGTATTTTGGGACATGATTTCCTTGTATCATGCCAATGTTATATAGTAATGCACCGACTCTGGGTAACTGCGTTTGGGGAATTACAGTTGGTATCAGAGGAAGTTTAGTACAAACCTTGGAAACTGGATTTAGATAAACTCTGATTAGAGCACATAGACCTAAGATAGACTTTGAGGATTAGTATATAGAAGAACTTCCTAAAATTTTGGTACTGTAGTGATTTTGTGAGTTTTCCAAGAAATTCAGCCCTGTCTGGATACAAGCAGGTAGAGGCGGCTCTGGCACGGATATACCTAGTGGCAAAACCTGAAAACATTGCTTTGAGCTAGACTTGAATAGAAACCGGTGCATGACAACGGGCCTTGCTGCACTCTTGGTTACGACACTCCTGGGGGATATGCTTAGGATAATTTACATTTTCTTTACAAACCGATTTGAAGGATTTTAATATAAGATGAGAATAAATAACCTTTGTTAATACTAGGGTGTTTTTGATTGAAAATAAGGTTTGATGATATTTTCTAAATAATTTTATGACTATTATTACTCACATTATGTTTTCTAGTTTTATTTAATGACTGGATTCCAAGGAATTCATAGTAACATTGAACATGATGTACAATGTGGGGACAATGGTGGAAATGAGAAACAAAATGGAATTTTGATAGGCCTAAAAGATATTTTCTTCATGCCGAATCAATTTTCCAAAAATATTATCCATAACATATATATTAACCAACTCCCGGACTCAACAAATAAGAGAGTGGAAGTGAATGATAAGAGCTCCAGCTGTGGAGACCATGGTGAGAAGAAAGTTCAATTTACATCATGCCAGAAATGTGGAAGGAGACACCCAGGAAAGTTTCTCAATGGAACAAAGAAATTCTTTATGTGTGCGAAATAAGGGCATAAAGTAAAGAATTGATGAGGAAAAATGAAGAGTACTATGGAAGAAAATAAAAATGATCCTAAGATTCAAATTACGGTCATTTTTCATAAATGTAAGGGACCTTGGCATCACCCTAGTCAATGCCCTATTCAATAGGATAACCTCTTGGTCAAGGATGAACCTATGTGGAGATAAATGGATGGAAAAATGTTTAAAGGTATTAGTGCTCTTTTTTGTTGAGATTTATTTGGATTAATTTTCTCTTATATGTGTAACCCGTCTATTTATCATGTGAAAATGATATTTGAGGAAGAATTATATTTTCTCTTGTGGATATAGTCATAAATGACCATTTGGTTTTATATGATCCTTGAATTTGAGACAATTACATGTTATTATATTTTGGGATGAAAATACAAGGTATGAGATCACATTTTTGGTTAAATTATGTTATATTTATTTTGAGGAATTTATCTCATTTTGGTAATGTTATAAAATAATGTTTTTAAAAAAGGACAACACACAGACTGTGTGACAACCCGTCTTGTCGGACAAAGGTGTGCGAATCGAACCCACAACCAGAGTGTGATTGAGATTTATCGCCTACCACTAGATTATGTGAAGTCCCTAGTTAGTGTGACTAAATATTTTTAGTTAAAAATTTTTATTGATCAATAATAAGTTGAGTTGGGATCTTATGTCGTATCAGATAAATACCCGTAGTTTAGAAAAATGATTCTGTGATTAAGTGATGAATGTTATTTTGGAAGACGTTCGCTCTTTTGGGAACACTATATGCCTAAGAAAAATAGAATACTATGAGATTTCATATATGGAGTAATGGTGGATTTTATATATTTTTTTATTGTGGATTTATAGTGATTTGGGTTATTTAGGGAAATGATTAACCTATAATAGAGAATATGTGATTAGGTTAATTACATTTAAGTATGGGACTTTAAGAGTAGTCGATGTCATTTAGAGATACAATTTAACGTGGAAGACTACAAAACCAAATTCTTCTAAGTTTTGGGTTTCAATATTAGTTTGGATTATATTGAAGGATTTTAAGGACAATTGATTATTGAATGGTATTTATTTAACTTTGGGGTATTGTTGGTTTAATTTTAGAAATTCAGATTAGTGTATCTTTCTCTAATGGAATATCCTTTTGCGGGATCATCTGATCTTGTACTAGCCATTTTGGTTTTGATTAATCTCTAAAGACATGGTAAATATATAGTCTATTCTTTTTGAATCATGTGATTCTCTAGAATTTGATTCTAGATCTTCCGTTGTGACCAAGTCATCTTGAATACACATCGATTAAAAAATGAGTTTATAGTAAAAATTTATTAAAGAATGAAACTCTTCATAAAAAGTAAGTATATCTCTTTATGTTCTTCGTTAATATCATAAATAAATTCCTCATCTTTATGAAATGTAACTTAAAAAAAACATTGCCTGTTTACTTTTCCTACTGGGAAACTAATGAACGTATGTCCCATCACAAGTTTGTGGTTTTCTTGTTGTTAACTTTCTCCTGATCATGTTTTCTATCCCTCTCCATCTGAACTTGACACTCAGTTTATCATACATATCCATGTTTTTCTACATGGAATCCTAGTATAGGTTATCTCAGGTGACATTTGTACTTCTCTTTCTTTCTTTTAAAGTGATAGTTTTATTGACACTTTTTATGATGTGGGACATTCAATTATGTTCCCAAGCCTAATTTTAAAAATTGAGAGGATGCAATTTCTAAAAGGGGGGAAAGAATGACACCCCAAGATTCCACAGTATGTTTCCCTTTGAATAATGTAATAGACTGCATTATACGCAACTTTGAGATTCTAACGCACCACAACCAATCAAACTAGCCATTATGAATAGTAATTCCCACTTTTTGAAATTTTATAAATTTTATCTTTCAAAATGGACTTCATTTTTGGATTCGGAATATCGAAATTAGCTTAGGGTGAATTTTTGGTATTTTTCTGAAAACATTCAATTTTTGATTAATAGTGACAAAAATTAGTTATAGTTTAATACCGAATTTTTATTTAAATAATTATTTATTTTATTTAAATTTATTTTAGTTCAAAATAGATACATAATAATTATATAAGTTCAATGTAATTTATTGGATTTAGTTTATAATAATTTTAGATATATAAAGTTTTTATTGAACTTTTCACCGTCTTTTACCCACCTCTTAGGAGAATTTGAAAATTCACATAAAACATAATTTTACCACTTCTGTGAGTGGAATTTCAAAAATCTGATAGACACGGTTGATATCAGTAAGTAAAATGTGGTTCAATAAGATGAAAATAATTTTTGGTGAATAGTAACTTTTTTACTTTTATTTACCACGGTTAAAAGTAAATAGGGTAATTAAGGGTAAAAATGATATTATTATTACCCTAAAACATGTTTTAATTCTATTGGATAAGTATAATTCGACCAAAAACAACCTTAGGAATAAAATATGTGCCTCTTTGGTCCACTTGGGTTAGATTATGACATTTATTATTATTTAATTCAAAGAAGAGTTAAAAGAGTTTAAATCAAAGTTTAATAACTAAAACATTTTTAATATAGAGTTATACATAAGATAAATTTTACTATAAATATTCATTAGAAAGATAAAACGATTTAATACATAATGGTATTTTATTTAAAATTTTTAGACATTAAATAATTTAATTTATTAATGACACATTAATGATGCAATAATTACTTAATTAATAAAATATTAAAATAATTGATATTGTAAATATCCAAATAAATTTAATTTGAGGCTTCTTATGAATTACGCTAATTTTATAGGTTAATATGATATGTTATGGTTGGTTAGATGAATTTTCTTCTAAGTAATAATGCTATTATGAATTTCGAAAAAACAAAATACCAAATAGTGTCAAAATTAACATAAAAGAGTTTTTAAAAAAATATTATATTATTAATTGATATTATATTCCTAAAAATATAAGGATCAGCCAATGTAATTATATAATAATAGGTGTATCATTAATTAACCACTTGTGGGTCTCTTTGAAGTATATAGTATTTTTATTAACTATATAATATAAAAATACAAAGAGACATGGAAAATGTCAAACTATTTAAGTAAGAGTTAAATCTAAAAGGTAAAGTTAATATAGTGACCCAAACCTGTCTAAAACCTATTGGATGAGTGTTTTCAGATCCATACCCTCCTTATCCTTTAATTAATCTATTTTGGAGCCATTAGAAATCGAAAATGATTTTATTATATAATAATATTTCTAGCTTTTCATAAGGTTCCCCTCACGCCTCTTATAAAAGGGAACTCCCCCTTCTATATAATTCACACCTTCGAAGCCATTTGGATCAGAAAAAATCTGCCCAAATACCCTCTAAACTATCCTCCGTTCATCCTAGAGGCCTTAATTTAGTATGAAAGCCAACCTAATGAGCCCTTTTGAAAAAATCAAAAGGAAGAACCCGAAGAAGAGGTAAATATTCCATCACCTCTTTCAAGTTCCTTTCTTCTTCCACTTCCTTTTTCTTTGTTGTCTCCATTATAAAAAATAACTACAGGATATTCTATATACTTTGATTTTTTTATAAATATGGTAAAACAAAATTCATTATTTTATCGATCCTTTGAATGATATGTCACCATGCGTACGTATGTACGGCTTACGGTCTACATGTCGTGGTGTAATTGTTATTGAATACATTATTATTTGGATGGGTATAATAATGATGTGTAATTGATGTAAATAATAAATATAACATGATAATTATTCTGTATATATTATATACCATCCAATTATATATTATTTTAATATCAAAATAATGATATTGTCACTCGTGCGTACGTACAGATTACCGTCTCCATGAACATGATGAGATTCATTCCCCATTATTTCCATTCCAGAATAATTTCCATTATATGATTAAAAATAATGTTTAAAGACTTTATATCATTATAGATATGAATAATATACATCCCTTCCACAACAAATATGACTCACATAATAAAGAATATATAGGAAAATGAATCTGTTAACCCCCGAAACGACGATAATACTAAAATATTATTAACAAAGCAATGTTAAAAGATCATATATGGTATCATATTAATGTATATGATTCTTGTATAATTTAATAACAATTATTTCACCATTATACCTGAGGTTAAACTACCCTCTACCATGGAAATGTATGAAGTAAGGGGTTTTCATCTCACCTTTATTCCCATGAGATTCATGCTATATTTTCCAATGCTAACTTTTGTGTGGTTTATGTACTACCCATGATTATATTGTTCATGTAATATAATTTAATTTATGGGTATTTAAATCATCATTGGATGATCATTATTTCATGGGGTGTATGTTTCATATGTTTCCAAATCGATAAGGGAATTTCAAATTTCAATTTCCACTCATTCGGTTTTACGAATACTTCATTGATTACTTTACCCCAAGATTATCTGTGAAATCACTATTTATTTACTTATGTAGTAAATTACACTCCCCTTTGCATGGATATACTTTTGATACACATAATCACTCCATTGATAAATTCTCAAGTCATCTATATAAACATGATAAGAGTAATTTTAACTCAATTTTTATTTGTTGAGTTAAGTGTCCAAGTCATTGGAGTTGTTTTTACAAGAATATGTGTGAAGGTCCTCTGATTTATTTACACTGAATATGAAATCATATTAATTGTATTTATATTTTTCACACATAATTATGCTGTTGATTTATCCTTAACCTAAGGATACGGTCTTTATAAATATTTCATCTCAATTTACATTCCATTGAGACTTCTTTGTTGTTATACACCAATTCACTTTTATATGGTGTTTATAATGTACTTCCACATAGTACATAATGAATCCATTTATTCTCATGATATTATAAATTTTTTATTACCTCAATTATTTGTTTTCAAGTGACTCTCTTTTGGTTCCGAACTCGACTAAAATATCATTTTAAATGTTTTCAAGATTTATTATTCTAAATATTTCTCATTAAAGTCCATATTTTCAAAAAGGTTTTTGGGATTTAAATATATGGACATTAATGTTTTAAAATTAAAATTTCTTTTAAATGATTCTAGGGAGAATGAGATAATTTGATTCAAAAATATATTTTTAAACACCTTCTTCAAAAATAGTGTGACTTTTAAATGCTTTCAAGAAAAAAGGGGATATTTCTCTCAAATAGTTTTGATGATTATTTTCATCTATGTCAATATCATTCATTATTCTTGGTTGAGGTTAATCTGTTACAATAAAATCTTACATATTTTATTGATTGAGTTATGTTTGACTATGGATGTGCTATTTTTTTAACATTCATGGTTTGACATTTTTTATTCTAGTTTTAATACAAATGTTTATGTTATGTTTCAAAATTTTCATATGAGGAATGCATTTGACTTAGTAAGTGACGGGTGGAGCCCGCTATAGATTCTCGATGCATCGGTTGGTCTCATGAGACAAGGTAGTGTCTTGGAAAAAGTCCATGACAAAATCTTATTTTTAGTCTTGGCACAATGCCTTGACTATGTGGTTATGATGTCCAGCATTATGTATTCCATTATTATGATAATAACTATTGATATTTCATGTGGTTATTCAACTAGTAGAATACCCATTACTATGTTCTATTATGACATTATTTATTTATCTCATAATCCTGCCATAAAGTGTTCATGTTAATTATTTATAAAGGCATGTGTTTTTAATTATTCACCATGCCTAAAGTTTATGTTATCTTCCACTGTATTTCTTACTCTTACTGATCATTTGAGCTCACCCCTTTCTTATGTTTTATTTTCCTAGGATATAAAGAAGATAGTTATGAGTGACTTGCAAGCATAATCTAGGAAGCTTGGATGTTTCTAATGGAATAATTTAGTGTTTTTTTCATTTTCAAGTTTCAATGTTTACCTTATGAATGTATCTAGTATTTATAAGGCTACTAAACTGATCGGCCTTTCAAGACATGATTTCCTTGTATCATTCCAATGTTATGTAAAAATGCACCGACTCTGGGTAACTGGGGTCGAGGAGTTACAGTGATGTAACATCCCAAGTGAATAATGAGTAAGACATTTTCATATTTATTAATATTAGTGAATTAAATATTAATTTTACATTCAAAGGGTTGCAATGTTCGATAGCGTACCGGATACGCAACAACGGGCTTCTTTGAAATCTTACATTGCACAGTAATAATATAATATTATTATTTTAAATGGTAGTTAACTACTAGCCATTGTATTTGAAGGAATGAAACAAACTAACTTCAATATGATTTTACATGTTTGTTAAATGTATTTACATTTATCCAAAAAAAATTAGAGGCTTAAAATATGAATGAATCTGATTTTTAGCATAATTTACATTAAATGTTCGATTTACCGCCTTTTAATGGAGAACCATCATTAAATATAGTTGTGGTCACATTAATACATTATGTTTGAAAAAATAAAATCCTTCTTTATAATGGGGACATCAAAATTTACTTTGTGTAAATTTTTGTAATTTTTCCGATAATGTTCAGTTTTTAATGAATAATGAAAAATATTGTATTTTAATTCAAAACTGTGTTTTAATCTATTTTGGTTATAAAGTTAGATTATATTTTTAATTTGTTTTAAAGTGTAATTATAATATATTTTTATCATTTAATCCAATTTTGGTCATTGGAATTAATTTAACTTTGAAATTGGATATAAACAAGTGTCAATCTTTCGATAGTAATTTTTTCTTAAAAACATGATATTTGTTTTAACAACGAGAATTAATTTTAAAATTAATTAATTCCACTGTTATGTCTTTAATTTGTAAAAATAAACATCATTTTTGAATTCAGAATATCAAATCTAACTTACGATTAATTTTTGGTATTTTTATGAAAAACGTCAATTTTTGATGAATAGTGAAACCACTTAGTAGTAGTTAAAAAACTGACTTTTTAATTTAAATGAAAATTAACCGCTTCTGTGAATTTAATTTCGAAAATACAACATAGATGGTTGTTATTTGTAATTAATATTTGGTTCAATAAGATGAAAATAATTTTTGGTGAATAGTAACTTTTGACTTTTATTTACTACGGTTAAAGGTAAATAGGGTAATTCAAGGTAAAACAAATATTATAATAATTCAAAATTACCTCAACACTTGTCCTAACCTTATTTTATTAGTCATGTCTGACCATGGGAATCTTTGGGTCGATTTTGAGAACCCATGGAGCCACTTATGAATGATAATGACGCTTTAGATTAATTAATTTAAAGTAAATGCAAAAATGACATAAACAAATATCTTTTAGTAAATTAATTTGTTATGGTGTTATATAAGTAATATTTTGGACTATAAATATTCAGTGGAAAGATAAAAAGATTTAATACATCATAGTATTTTTTTATAATTTTTATACATTGAATAAATTAAATTAATTGTGACACAATAATGATGGAGTATTTACCTCATTAATAAATGATTTAAATAAATAAGATTATAATGGTTAAATTATTATTCAAAACCAGTCCAATTCCTATTGGATGATTTTATTTCAACCACGAGTCATCTTATATTGGACTATAATGATTTTTGGACCTTTAGAAACCGAATATCAGTATATAATAAAATAATATTTTCACACTTTCCAAAAGAGTCTCTCCTCTCCCTTATAAAAGGATACCACTTCTAACAAATTCCTCACACCTCTAAAGCCTTTTGGATCATACAAACGCTGCCCAATTATGCTCCCTACATCCATATATTCAACCTAGAAGCCTTATCTTAGGCAGAAGGCACTTCAAAAAAATCATTTGGGTTCAAACCAAAGAAAGTCACCCAAATTAAAGGTAATGGTTTCTCTTAACTTATTTTCTTTTATTTTACTTCACCAACCCCTAAAATGTTTTTATTACTTTCTTTTATAGAAACAAAATTATCCTAAATATACTAGGATTTTTTTTATGATATGGATTATAACTACACTTACACACACCTCCATCTAATGGGTGAAGAACATAATGTTTCTGTGGATGGCAAACTAATGCTTGAAGAAATGATGATTTTTCAATTACCTCCTACCTCCTCTCATGGTGGTTATTAAGATGTCCCTATATTTATAAATGATATATATTATGTTTATGTTTTCTT
Organism: Viscum album; assembly: GCA_963277665.1. Classification (NCBI taxonomy): domain Eukaryota; kingdom Viridiplantae; phylum Streptophyta; class Magnoliopsida; order Santalales; family Viscaceae; genus Viscum; species Viscum album. The sequence continues at coordinate 1,258,818,871 of OY728132.1, read as the reverse complement.
TATGCTTCTGTATTTTTTTCTTTTATAACACACCCTTATGGTTTCCATTATGGGTAAGCGCGATAATTTCATTTGAGGAAGTGTGGACTACCGCCCCCTTAAAGTGATATGAATCGTTAATGCCATATGTGGGACGTATAAAGGATGGATTTAATGATATTTTATATGATATTATACTGGAATTATAATATATCTATGTTTCAATATGTTTTATTTCCATTCAAATAAGAAATTGAAATGAAAGTAGCGTTCATTCATACGTACGGCTTACCGTCTCTATGAAAGGTACATTTCATTTCTTACCACCAAATGTTATGTACTATTATAAATACATGTATATAATGGATATATGTGATATATATGACATTTAAATCATGAATATAATTATGAATATAAGGTACTATTGACCACATGGACAACTTGTAAATATAAGGTGTTCATTTTTGACTCAAGTACCAAATATCAACAAAATGAACATTATTAATGTGAATGATTAAATAATGGTTATAACATGGTAATAAGTGATATAAAAGGAATAATAAACTTAAAAAGGGTTTTTAACCAATTATATATTAACTTTAGTTTATTATTCATAATTTTAAAGAACGATCAAGTCAAGTCAGACACGAGGTAAGGAGATTTATTATCTCACTTTTAATTCTGTGAGATTTCCATTGTTTGCCACTTATTTATTGCATGTGGTGTATTATGTACTTTTTTTGATATATATTATCATGATTATCTTTATATTCATGGTATTCTATGATTCATTTTATCATTATTAAATTTTTATCAAACAACGCAGTTGATTACAACAAGGTAAAGGGTTTCATCTTACTTTTCATTCCCATGAGATTCATGCTATATTTGACACTATTTCCTTTTGTGTGGTTTATGTCATGCCCATGATTGTAATTTTGTATAATATACTTTCATTTATTTGTATTTAAATCTTCATTGTATGATCCTTCTTTCTTGTGGTGTATGTTTTGTAGGTTACTAAATCAGTAAGGGAACCATTCACCCTCCTCTTTTTAAAAGACTTCTTTTTGTTATGTCTTTTAATTTATATCTTATTATGTTGGGATATGTTATTATATATCCTTATTGATGTAAATTTTATGTCAAAAGTTATGAGATACCATTTTTATCTCATCAAATCATTTTCTTAATTTTAATGTGACGCCGTTAGGTTTTTCGAATTTTTGCAAGGTTAAACTTATACTTCTTGAATATGTCATCCTACGAATTTGTGTGAATGACCTATGATTGTTTTACATGTAATATCCACTTATATTTGGTGTATTGATATTTTTCTCACATAATTATGTGATTTATTTATCCTTAATTTAAGGATACCGTCTTTATAAAGTGTTTCATCTCAATTTACATTTCCATTGAGACTTAATTGTTATAATGCACCAATTCACTCTCATATGATGTATATACTATCCTTTGTAATATTATATCATGAATCCCTTTATTTTAATGATATTATAAATTTCATATTAAATGTTATTCCTCAATTATTTGTATTCAAGAGTCTCATTTTGTTAAAAACTCTTTAACTAAAATATAGTTTTAATTTTTTTAAACATTTCTTATTGTAAATCATTATCTTTAATATTCATGTTTTAAAAATGGCTTTGAGTATTTATTTATATGGACATTAATGTTTTAAAATTATAATTCCATTAAAATCTTCAAAGTGGTATGGGACACTTTGACTCAAAAATCTCTTTTAAAATGGTTTATGAAAATGGAATGATTATTTCAATATCTTGAAGTTAATTCTTGTGATTTCAAATGAAATCTATTTAGTGAAATGTTTATATTTTCAATATTTTTTGTGTTATGGTGGTACTTGGACATTTGATGGGTGGTTACGCAATAAACCACATGACTGGTGGTGCCCTGATAAACCAGGATGGGTGGTTACGTTATAACCTCCAATGCATTGGGTATTGAAGTCAGCCGTATGGCTATTCCATTTAGTGATATTTGTGGAAGTTGACCGTATGGTTATTCCATTTATTTATGTTTATGTCCCAAGTTACCTTTATATTTTATCTGTTCTTTATATGGGTTTTATGGAAATATTTTGGTTACCAAAGGGTAAACAATGATCTTTTATTTAGTGAATAGTATTTACTACTTCATAAAGGGGTAAAATATTACTTATGATAAAGTATTCAAGGCTTGCTTGTTGTTTTGAAAATCTAATAGTTTTACTTCTTTGTGTATCCCTTACTAAGATTTTTATGCTCATACCAAGTTTTTGAAATGTTTTTCATAGGACATAAAGTGGAATAGGGTCAAGTATGGGATTATGGAAAATTCATGCTGTCTAAAACATGGAACTAGACATGTCTCCTTTATTAAAGAGTTTTTTATTTTATGAAAAAAATAGTAACTGAGTAGATGGGTCTACTTTGAAATCTTTGAGATGTAATGTAATTGTTATGCCTAATTATTTAAACTCTAAACCAGAAATTATCCTCAAGGTCAATTATTCATTTAATTCAATATTATGTAATTTTTTATGGTTGTGTCCTTATAGTTTGTATTAGAGGTCGATTTAGATAGCTTTAGAGGTTAGGGTGTTATCTAAGCATAAGTGACATAACCATAATGGTTAGCATATTAGAAAGAGTCGTAGTTACTTTGAATGAGTTTAAGATAACATGAATAAGTATTTACCCTCATCATAAGATATTATATGATTATTTTACTAATATACTCACACTGACCTTTTTGGTTTTAGTAAATGGCTGGATCTAGCAGGAACCAAAGTAACAGTGGATGTGAAGAAAACTATGATGGTTTACTGAATGAGCAAGTGAATTAAATGGGAGCTGCAATGAGAACTCTTGTGGTTATTCTCAACCAACTATCTGGAGTCATGATTGACCACCAGAACCTTGTTGATTTTTATAAGGCATCATATATTTGAGAAACAAATCCCTACAAAAGATCTTGTAATAATTATAAAGGTAAGTATATTAAAAAACCTATGCTTCAATGATGTGGAAAGAAACACATAGGAAAATGTTTCAAATGGACGGGAAGATTCTATAGATGTGGAAGTAAAGGTCATAAATCAAGAACCTAAAATGGAAAAATGAAGCATCTAGTTGACTCTAAGAAAGGGAAAGAAGTTCTTTCTGAGGGATCAATTGAATGTTTTAAATGTGGTGTGAATGGTCAGTATGCAAACAGTTTTCCTACTAAGAAGTTTTGGGAATGGGATCACTAGGATCATACAAATATATGTTTACCAATACCTAATTCCATTCCAATTGAGAATGAAGAATCTGACAATGACCAATGGAAGGTATGAATTATTTCTTAACTGATGTTTAGATATTTTTGAAATCTAAGGATATGATTCATGATTTTGTTTGTAGGAAATAAGTATTTCAGAATAATTTGGTAAATAATGGTTAATGAATCATGAATAACGTTGAATGAGTAAGAAGTCAACTTATAAGGGATTCAAGAGTAATGGTAAATTTTAGGATGGTTAAATGATTAAAAGTATTAAGGCTCTTTTGATGATGGGATTACATTGGAAGACTTTTTATAGTATATGTAACCATAATTTTTGATATATGAAAAGGTTATTCAAGGAATAATTATCTTTTCTTTTGTGGATATAGTTATAAATAACTATTGGGGTTTGTATGATCCTTGAATTTGAGGCAATTACAGGTTAATACTTTTTAGGATGAAAAAATGAAATTTATTAGATAAGCTTTGTGGTTAAAATATGTTATGGTTATTTTTGATGAAATTATCTATTTTTGGGAATGTTATAAAATTATATAGTTTTTTGAAAAAGTACAACATGTAGACCACGTGACAACCCATCACGTCGGACAAAGCTGTGGGAATTGAACCCACAACCAAAGTGTGACTAGGATTTATCACCTACCACTAGACTACGTGAAGTCCCTGGTTAGTATGAGTAATTATTTTTAGTTATATGATCTTATGAATAAGATTATTTTGGGTTATTTATGGAAATTATTAACCTATCATAGAGAATATGTGATTTAGTTAATTACACTTCAGTATGAGACTTCAAAAGTAGTCGATGTTATTTAGAGTTAAATGTTAAGATTTACTGTGGAATACTATGGGATTAAATTCTTTTGAGTTTTGGTTTTCATTGTTAGTTTGGATTATATTGAATAATTTTTTGGAATGTTTTTTATTGAATGGTCTTTGTTGAACTTAGGGAAATGATTGTTGAATTTTAGAGATTATGAATACTATTTTTTCAAAAAAGAATTATCCTTTTGGGGATTATTTGATCTTGTACTAATGTTTTTGGTTTTGGTTAAGGTCAAAATACATAGTATATATATAGTTCATCTTTTGTGGATTATTTTATTATCTAGAAATTCATTATAGCACTTTTAATGTGAAAACAATTCATGCTTAATACTCATCGTTTGGAGAAAATATGAGTTTGTGTTGGAAAGCTAGTAAAGGATGAAAGTCTACATGATAAGTATGTATGTTTCCTTATGTTTTTAGTTAATATCATAAATAAATTCCAAAATTTATGAAAATTAATTAAAAACAAAAACATTAACCATTAAATTTTCCTACAGGGGAATCAAAGACTGTTTAACCCATCACAAGTTTGTGATTTTCTGGTGGTTAACTTTCTCCTAACCATGTTTTCTATCACACTCCATTAGAACTTGATGGTTTGTTTTCTATTCCATATCCATGTTTTCCTACATGGAATCATAGTATGGGATTATCTTGGTCACCTTTTTAATTACCTTTATTTCTTTTAAAGTTATATATTTATTGACTCTTTTTCCGATGTGGGACTTTCAATTAAAATTCCAAGCCCAGTTTTAAAATTGCGAGGATGAAATTTCCAAAAGGGGGGAAGGATGTAACATCCCATGTAAATAAGGAGTAAGAAATTTTCATATTTATTAATATTTGTGAATTAAATATTAATTTTACTTTAAAAGGTTTTCTATGTTCGATAGCGTACCTGATACGCAACAATGGGTTTCTTTGAAATCTTACGTTGCACACTAATAATATAATATTATTATTTTCAATGGTAGTTAACTCTTATCCATTGTATTAGCAGGAATGAACAAAACTAACTACAATATTATTATACATGTTTGTTAAATGTATTTACATTTATTCAATAAAATTTAGAGTCTTAAAATGTGAATGAATCTAATTTTAAGCATAATTTACATTAAAAGGCCAATTTACCACCTTTTAATGGTGAAGCCTCTTTAAATATAGTTTTGGTCACTTAAATACATTATATTTGACCAAATAAAATCCTAATTTATAAGTGAGACATCAAAATCTACTTTGTGTAATTTTTTGTAATTTTTCCGATAAAGTTCATTTTTTAATGAATAATGAAAAATATTGTATTTAAATTCATAACTGTGTTTTAATATAATTTATTTATATAGTTAGGTTATCTTTTCAATTTTTTTAAAGTTTAATTAGAATATATTTTTACCATTTAATCCAATGTGGTCATTGGAATTAATTTCACTTTGAAATTAGACATAAACAAGTGTCAATCTATTGATAGTTATTGTTTCTTAAAAACACGTTATATGTTTTAACAATGAGAATTAATTTTAAAATTTATTAATTCAAATTTTATGTTTTAAATTTGTAAAAATAAAAATACTTTTTGAATTCATAATATCAAATACAGCATAGGCTGAATTTTTGGTATTATTCTATAAAACATCAATTTTGGATAAATAGTGTAACCACTTCGTAGTTGTTAAAAAACCGACTTTTTCATTTAAATGAAATTTTTCCACTTCTATGAATTGAATTTCGAAAATACTACATACATGGTTGTTATTAGTAAGTAATATGTGGTTCAATAAGATGAAAATATTTTTTGGTGAATAGTAACTTTTGACTTTTATTTACCGCGGTTAAAGGTAAATAGGGTAATTCAAGCTAAAAAGAATATTATAATAATTCAAAATTACGTTAACACTTGTTCTAACCTTATTGGATTAGTAATGGAATACCTTGTCCATCTTTGGGTCTATTTTGGGACCCCATGGAGCCACTTATGAATGATAATGACACTTTAGATTAATTAATTTAAAGTAAAGGCAAAAATGACATAAACAAAAAAAATTAGTAACATAATTTTTTTTATGGTTTTATATATGTAATATTTTTTAATATAAATATTAGTTGGAAACCTGAAAATATTTCATACATCATAGAATTTTATTTATAATTTTAGACATCTAATAAATTAAATTATTTATGACACAAAAATGATGTTGTATTTACCTCATTCATAAATGATTTAAATAAATAAGATTATAATGATTCAAATATTATCCAAAACCTGACAATTTATATTCGATGAATTTATTTCAACCATGAGTCATCTTATTTTTTACTCTAATTATTTTTGGACCTTTCGAAACCGAATATCAGTATATAATAAAACAATATTTTCACACTTTTCTAAAGAGCACCTCCTCTCCCTTATAAAAGGAGACCACTTCTAACCAATTTCTTCCACCTCTCAAGCCTTTTGGATCATCCAACCTCTGACCAATTAATCTCCCTACATCTTTCTATTCCACCTAGAATCCTTAACTTAGGCAGAAGGCACTTCAACAAACCATTTTGGTTCAAGCCAAATGATGTTACCCAAATTAAAGATAATGGTTTCTCTTAACTTCTTTTTTTTATTTTACTTCTCCAACCCCTAAACTCTTCTTATTATTTTATTTTATAGTAAAAAATGTTTCCTCAATATACTTTTTTTTATGAAAAGTATTCGAACTACACTTACACACACCTCCATCTAATGGCTGAAAAACATAATGTTTCTGTGGATAGCAAACTAACGCCTCACAAAATGATGATTGTTCAATTACCTCCTACCGTCTATCGTGGTGGCCATTAATATGACACTATATTTATATATGATATATATTATATTTATGTTATATTTATGCTTCTGTATTTTTTCTTTTATATGATACCCTTTTGGTTTCCAATATGGGTAAACGTGATAATTTCATTTGAAAAAGTGCGGACTACCGCCCCCTCAAAGTGATATGACTCATTAATTCCATATGTGGGACGTATAAAGGATGGAGTTACTGATATTATATATGATATTATACTGGAATTATAATATTACTACGTATCATTATGTTTTAATTCCATTAAAATAATAAATTTAAATGAATGTAGCGTTCATGCATACATACGACTTACCATCTCCATGAATGGTGCATTTCATTTCTTATCTCCAAATGTTATGTACTATTATAAATACATGTATATACTGGATATATAAGATATATATGATATATAAATCATGAATATCATTCTCGAAATAATGGAATATTGACCACATGGACAACTTGGAAATATAAGGTGTTCATTTTTTACTCAAGTACCAAATATCGACAAAACGAACATTATTAACTTGAATGATTACATAATGTTTATAACATGGTAATAAGTAATAAAAAATGAATAATAAACTTGAAAAAGGTTATTAAGCAAGTATAAATTAACTTTAGAATATTATTTAGGATATTAAAGAACGATCGAGTCATGTCGGACATGAGGTAAAGAGATTTCTTATCTCACTTTTTATTCCGTGAGTTTTCCATTTTTCTCCACTTATTTATTGCCTGTGGTGTATTACGTACTGAAATTTGATATATATTATCAGGATTATATTTATATTCATGGTATTCTATGATTCATTTGATGGTTATTAACTTTTTTTCAGACAACTCAGTTGATTACAACAATGTGAAGGGTTTCATCTCAGTTTTTATTCCCGTGTGATTCATGCTATATTTTCCACTATTTCCTTTTGTGTGGTGTATGTACTGCCCATGATTGTACTTATGTGTAATATACATTAATTTATGAGTATTTACATCTTCATTGTATTATCCTTCTTTCATGTGGCGTATGTTTTGTAGGTTACCAAATTAGTAAGGGAACCTTTCACCCTCCTCTTTTTGAAAGACTTCTTTTTATTATGTCTTTTAATTTACATCTTATTATGTTGGGATATGTTATTATATATCCTTATTAAAGTAAATTTTATGTCCAAAGTTATGAGATACCCTTTTATCTCATCAACACATTTTCTGAATTCTAATGTGACATCGTTAGGATTTTCGTGTTTTTGTAAGGGAACTTCTTCACCCAATTTCAATTCTTTGGGTTAAACTTGTACTTATTGAATCTGTCATCCTATGAATATGTGTGAATTAACTATGATTGTTTTACACATAATATACACTTATATTGGTTGTATTTCTATATTCACACATAATTATGTGATTTATTTATCCTTAATTTAAGGATACCATCTTTATAAGGGATTTTATCTCAATTTCCATTTCCATTGAGATTTCATTGTTGTTATGCACCAATTCACTCATATATGGTGTATATAATATCCTTTGACATATTATATCATGAATCCCTTTATTCTCATGATATTTTAAATTTCATATTAAATGTTATTTCTCAATTATTTATATTCAAGAGTCTCCCATTTTGTTATAAACGCTTTAACTAAAATATCGTTTTAATGTTTTAAAGATTTATTATTCTAAATCATTATCTTTAATGTCCATGTTTTAAAAATGGTTTTGAGTATTTATTTATATGGACATTATAGTTTTAAAATTATAATTCCATTAAAATCTTAAAAGTGGTATGGGACACTTTGATTCAAAAATATCTTTCTAAATGGTTTATGAAAATGGAATGATTATTTCAATATCTTGAAATTACTTCTTATGATTTAAAATGAAATGTTATTAGTGAAATGTTTATATTTGAAATATTTTATGTGTTATGATGGTACTTGGACATTTTATGGGTGGTTACATTATAATCTCCAATGCATTGGGTATGGAAGTCGTCCATATGGCTGTCCCATTTAGTGATATTTGTGGAAGTTGACCATATGGTTATTCCATTTATGTATGTTTATGTCCCAAGTCACAATTATATGTTATGTGTTCTTTATATGTGTTTTATGGAAATATTTTGTTTAAAAATTGGTAATTAATGATATTTTATTTAATGAATAGTATTTACTACTTCATAAATGGGAAAAATATTACTTATGATAAAGTATTCATGGCTTCCTTGTTGTTTTGAAAATCTAACAGTTTTCCTTCTTTGTGTATCCCTTACTGAGCTTTTTATGCTCATCCCAAGTTTTTAAAATGTTTTTCACATGACATAAAGTGGAATAGGGTCAAGGATGTGATCAAGGAAAATTCATGTTGTCTAAAACATGGAACTACACATGTCTCCTTTATTCAAAAGTTTTTTATTTTATGAAAAAAAATGGAAACTGAGTAGAAGTGTCTACTTTGAAATTTTTGAGATGTAAAGTAATTTTTATACGGTGGGTGCTGCTATTTTCCACTGTTATAACATTGTCGAAGCTTCCCTTACAATATTATATGAATATTTTCCAAATAAATTTTTTCTTTCATAATTATATGACATTTAAATTATTTCAAAATAGAAAGATATATTTCTCAAAAAATGTTTTGATTTCATCTATCTCAACATCCTTTAATAGATTGTAAGATTATTTGAAGTTGATTTATTATGATACAAAACTTCCATATTGTATTGAAGGTTTTGTGATATGTTTGACTGTGGATGTGCTATTTTTATACCATTCACGGTTTATGGATAAAGTACTGACATTTCAGATGCTAGTTTTAATATGAATGATTATGTTATGCTTAAACCCTTTCATATTAGGAATGCATTGGACTTACTAAGTGACGGGTGGAGCCCGCTATAGCTCCTAGATGCATCGGTAGGTCTCATGAGTCAAACTAGTGTCTTATCACAAAGCCTTTTAATCATAAACTTGAACATAATATGGAAAAAATAAATCAAACATTACCAACCAAAAATGGAAATGGATATTCTACTAGTTGAATAATAACATGCAATAACTAATTTCGTAATGAGGGTTTGCCTAATGTCGAACATCATTAACACATAGTCAAGGCATTGTGCCAAGACTACAAATAAAATTTTTTTCAAGCCCTTATTCCAAGATACTAGTTTGTCTCATGAGATCTACCGATGCATCGAGGAACTATAGCGGGCTCCACCCGTCACTTACTAAGTCCACTGCATTCCTCATATGAAAATGTTGAAACATAACATTAACATTCGCATTAAAACTAGAATACGATATGTTAATAGAATAACCATAAACCATGAATGGTATAAAAATATCACATTCATAGTCAAACATATCATATCCCATTCAATACAATATTGAAGATTTTATTTATAATAAAACAACATAAATCAAGACTAATATCCAAAAAGGATGTTGACAGAGTTGAAAATAATCATTAAAAACATTTGAGAAAAATATCCTTTTTTTTAATAATTTAAATGTAACTCATTTATAAAGGAAGTCATTTAAAATAGATTTTTGAATCAAAGTGTCCCATACCACTTTGAACCTTTTGAAAATAATTATTATTTCAAAAAATTCATGTCCATATAAATAAATATTTAAAACCACTTTGAAAACAAGGAGATTAATTGAAATTGTTTAGAAAGATAAATATTCAAAACATTTAAAATTATGATCTTGATAAAGACTACCTTTCACAAATCCTTAAAATATTTATCTTGAAATAATTTTTATGGAAAAATGGATATGGATGATAAAAATGTCCCAGTAAATACTTACACATAAACAATCTCGGATAATAATGATATTGAGAATTGACCCTTACTTTGTACTTTTCATTAGTTGAGGGTACATTTAACATCTTGTATGAAGATCTTAGTATGTTATAAAATTATACCAAAACCATATTAATATTTATGATATCATACATGATTCATTTATGTATTTATACTACCCATTTAATAATAATTTCAATGTTAAATTAACATTTCGGGTAATAATCGATTTCTTTATCATTCGTGTTTTTACTTGTTACTCTTGATTGTATCACATAGATCAAGATTTAAATACTTCAAGAATATAAAACTTGATTTATATATCATATATATTTAGAATATAAATATGTATAATAGACATAAATATGAAATGGAAGACACCGTTTATGGAGACGATAGTCCGTATGTACGCATAAACGTTGTTTCCGTTTTCATATCATACCGAACGAAACTAAGTGAATAATATATATGTAAGTACATATATATATATATATCCAGTAGAGTTATTATTTCATATATTACTTACTTATTAGTAATTTAATTTTTTTATAATAGTCGATGAATGGTGAACGTGGAAATGAATCTCATCGCGTCGTGGAGAAGGTAATCTGTACGTACGCACGAATGACTATATCATTTCCTTAAATGTGTGGAATTGGATGGTATTTGAATTTTACAGAGATATTATCATGTTATTTTAATTATTCATATACATATTACCCATCATTATATCCATCCAAATAACATTGTGTTGAATAAAAAATTACACCACGGTGTGGAGACGGTAAGCCGTATGTACGCACACACGGTGACGTTATCATTCATAAGATGGATAGAATAATGAATATAGTTATGCCATATTTATAATGAAATCATAGTATATAGAAGATATTGGAGTTATTATTTTATAATGGAAACAACAGAAAAAGATTAAGTGGAAGAATAATAGACCTTGAAAGAGGGTGGTGAAATCCTTACCTCTTCTTCGGGTTCTTCCTTTTGATTTGATAAAAAGGTCTCCTTAGGTTGGCTTTCAAACAAAATAAACTACTCTAGGATGAATTTAGGATATTTGGGATGATATTTGGGTAGGTTTTGGGTGAGAAAAATGGATTTTTAATTGTGAATTCGAGAAAAGGGGAAGTTCCCTTTTATAAGAGGGGTGAGGGGCATCTTAGGAAAAACATAAAATATTATTTTGTAATAAAATAATTTTTGGTTTATAATGGCTCCAAAATATATTATTTAAAGGATAAGGTGGGGATGGGTCTAAAACAACTCAACCAATATGTTTTATATAGGTTTGGGTCACCATATTAAACTTAACTTTTAGATTTAACTCTTAGTTAAATAGTTTGACATTTACCATTTCTCTTTGTATTTTTATATTATATAGTTAATAAACATACTATAAAATCCCAATAAAACCCAAATTGGTTCATTAATGTCATATATTTTATTATATAAGTGTTTTGGTCTAACCTTAGATTTTTAAGACTAACATATCAATTAATAATATAATATTGTTTAAAAACTCTTTTATGTCAATTTTGACACTATTTGGTATTTTGTTGTTGCTAAATTTATAACAGCATTATTACATAGAAATAAATTCCTCTAATCAACCATAATTGGTAATATTAACCTATATAATTAGTTTAATACATAAAAAATCTCAAATTACATTTATTTGGATATTTATAATATCAATTAGTTTAATCATTCATTAATAGGGTAATTACTGTATCATCATTGTGTCATAAATAAATCTAATTATTTAATGTCCAAAAAATATAAATAAAATAATCATAATGTATGAAATTATTTTATAATTATAATTAATATTTATAGTAGAATTTATCTTATGTGTAACCCTATATTAAAAATGTTTTTGTTATTAGACTTTGAATGTAACAATTTTTACTCTTCTTTGAATTATATAATAATAAATGTCCTAATCTAATCCAAGTAGACAAAATAGGTTAATATTTTATTCCTATGGTTGTTTTTGGTCGAATTACACTTAACCAATATAATTAGGACATGTGTTAGGGTAAGAATAATATCATTTTTACCCTTAATTACCCTTTTTTACTTTTAACCGTGGTAAATAAAAGTAAAAAGTTTCTATTCACTAAAAATTATTTTTATCATATTAGAACCACATTTTTCTTAATGATATCAACCGTTTCTCTCAGATTTTTGAAATTACTCTCACAGAAGCGGTAAAATTAAGTTTTATGTGAATTTGCAAATTCTCCTAGGAGGTTGGTAAAAGACGGTGAAAAGTTCAATAACATTTTGTATATCTAATATTATTACAAAATGACTACAATGAATTTAATTGAACATATATAGGTATTATGTATCTATCATGACCTAAAATAAATTTAAATAAAATAAATAATTATTTAAATAAAAATTCGATTTTAAATAATGACCTAGGGTTTTCCACTATTCATCAAAAATTGAAATTTTTTAGAAAAACACCAAAAATTCACCCTAAGATAATTTTGATATTACGAATTCAAAAATGAAGCATATTTTAACAAATTCGAAACATAGATGTTTCATTTATTAATTTAATATTAATTCCTGTTGTCAAAACCAAAAGGCAAATCTTTAAGAAACAATAATTATCAACAGATTGATACTTGTATATATGCAATCTCAAAGTGAAATTACTTACAATGACCATAATTGGATTAAATGGTAAAAATATAATCTATTTATACTTCTAAATCATTAAAATATATAATCTAACACTATAAATTATTTTGATTAAAAAATTTGTTTTCAGTTAAAATATAGTATTTTTCACTATGCACCAAAATTTGAAAGTTATCAGAAAAACACCTAAAATTTATAGAAACTAAATTCTTATATCCCGATTCAAAAGAAGAAGTTTAATTTTCAAATTGAATATATATAATTTTCAAATATTGGATTTCAAGAGGGTCCGCCATTAAAAGGAGGTAAAAGTACATTTTTTGAAAAATACCTCTTTTATCTGAAAAAAATGAATTAGTTCTTACATTATGTCTAAGAAACTCATAATATGAATTCTAAAATTATAAGGATTATATATAGTTTAAATTCAGTTAATACTATTTGTAACAGCTTTTGAACGGTTAGTTTGGTAAGTAGTTGTGCGCTTGAACTCGGTGTTGTGTGTAGTGAAAGTTATTGAATTACATTGACGAAATAATGTACTATGAAATCTTGGAGTGTTACATTCTTCCATCCTTAAAAAAATTGCGTCCTTGCAATTTGAAATTGTTCTTCGAAAATAAAAGGTTAAAAATAGAAAATAACTTTGTGGGAGAACCCACATCGAAAATTAGGTTAATAAAATTTAGTCTTAATAAGAAGAAAAAAATTAAATATATATATATACTTGACAAATAGAGTTTCATCCTTCAACTAATTCCTACCACAAACTCATCTTTCATTCCAAAAGATTTCAAAAAAAATTATATTTATCTTAATTGTACAGGGTTCCAAAAATTATGAATTTATAATTCCTTTGTCAGACTATTTAAAAAAACTAAATTATACAAACCAGTACATCACGTAATCCAGTCATTGGTGACACACCCTTGTCACTATTCAGTTGCGGGTTCAAGTATCTCGGCCTTTCCGGGTGCGACTAGTTGTCACCCGACCTCTAGGTTGTCATTTTTATAACAATCCAAAATTAACTTTAACAATAGTATCCAATCTCAAACATAATCCATTCCAACCTTTAGACTTATCCAAAATACTTCTATCCAAACTCTCAGTTCAAAATGTATAAGGAAGTTAAACAAAATGAAGATCCTTTTTTCTAGGTAATAACATGTGAACACCTTCATCATGCATTCTTTTAAAACACCATAACATCCTGAATTACCATAAATCCTTATTGATTACATTCATGCTCCCTTATTCCTTATAGAATACTGGAAATACTCCTTCTACCAAAAAATGTTGTAAAATCCAACAATAATGAAATATAAAAATCATTAATCAGTTTAAAGGTAGTCAGGAGTATCCAATATAATTTATCCAAATGAACCATCTCTTATTCCAAAATCACTACCTCATTATTAGGACCATATTATGGATTGGCTTTCCTTCAACCATATATTTTCCAAAAAGTGTAGCTTACTATTAAGTCACTTTTCTTATAACCATATAATCTCAAATCCTCAATAAAATAGTACTACAGTACAATCCTTATTTATATCTTTAATTCATATGAATGGTATATTGCTGATACAACACTCAAATCAAATAATTCTAGAATAACAACATAAGAACACTAGTCATTCCTCTTCATATAAATAGATATTTGAGTATGAATTATCTTTTCTCTTGTGTATATAGTTATAAGTAACCATTTTGGTTTTTATTAATCTCTAAATTCAAGGTAAATATATAGTGTATCATTTGTGGATCATGTGATTCTCTAGAAGTTGATTCTAGCTCTTCTGGTGTGACTAAGTCATCTTGAATACTCATCGTTTGAAAAAATATATGATTTAGCGGTATAAATTAATTAAAGAATGAAACTCTACTTAAAAATTAAGTATATCTATTTATGTTCTTAGTCAATATCATAAATAAATTCCTCATATCTATGAAATTAATCTTAACACAAAAAACATTGTCCGTTTACTTTTCCTACTGGGAAACTAATGATTTTTTGTCCCATCACAAGTTTGTGGTTTTCTTATTGTTAACTTTCTCCTAATCATGTTTTATATCCCTCTCCATCAAAACTTGACACTTATTTTATCTTCCATATCCAGGTTTTTCTACATGGAATCCGAGTATGGGTTATCTCAGGTGACCTTTGTACTTCTCTTTCTTTCTTCTAAATTGATAGTTTTATTGACTCTTTTTCAGATGTGGGACTTTTAATTATGTTCCCAAGCCCAATTTAAAAAATTTCGAGGAAGTAATTTCCAAGAGGGGGGAAGAATGTAACACCCCAAGCCTCCATGGTACGTTTCCCTTTGAATAATGTAATAGCTTGTGTTGTACGCAACTTCTAGATTCTAACACACTGCGACCTATCGAACTAGCTGTTATGAATATTAATACCCACTTTTTTAAATTTTATAAATTTTATATTTCAAAATGGACTTCATTTTTAGATTCGGAATATCAAAATTAGCTTAGTATGGATTTTTGGTGTTTTTCTGAAAACTTTAAATTTTTTAGGAATAGTGAAAAACAATGAGTTATAGTTTAAAACCGATTTTTTAATTAAATAATTATTTATTTTATTTAAATTTATTTTAGGTCAGAAAAGATATACAATACTTATATAAGTTCAATGTAATTCATTGGAGTCAGTTTATAATAATTTTAGATATATAAAAATTTTATTGAACTTTTTAACCATCATTTACCCACCTCCTAGAAGCATTTGAAAATTTACATAAAACTTAATTTTAATTATTTTTTGAGTTGAATTTCAAAAATCTGAGAGATATGGTTGATATCAGTAAGTAAAATTTGGTTCAATAAGATGAAAATAATTTTTGGTGAAAAGTAACTTTTTACTTTTATTAACCACGGTTAAAAGTAAATAGGGTAATTAAGGGTAAAAATGATATTATTATTACCATAACACATGTCCTAATTATATTGGATAAGGTTAATTGGATCAAAAAAAACCTTAGGAATAAAATATGATCCTTTAGGTACACTTGGATTAGATTAGGACATTTATTATTTTTTAATTCAAAGAAGAGTTAAAAGTGTTAAATTCAATGTTTAATAAATAAACCATTTTTAATATAGGGTTACGCATAAGATAAATTTAAAAATAAATATTAATTGGAAAGTTAAAAATATTTCCTACATAACTATATTATATTTATATTATTTAAACATTAAATAATTTAATTTATTTATGACACAATGATGATGCATTAATTACAATATTAATGAATGATTAAAATAATTAATATTATAAATATTTAAATAAAATTATTTTGAGAATTTTTAAGAATTAAACTAATTTTTTAGGTTAATTTGACATGTTAGGTTTGTTTAGATGATTTTTTTTCGAAGTAATAAGGCTCTTATGAATTTAGAAAAAACAAAATACCAAATTGTGTCAAAATTGACATAAAAGAGTTTTTAAAACAAATATTACATTATTAATTGATATTTTATCCCTAAAAATATAAGGTTTATAAAAAAGACTTATATAATGATAATTGTATCATTAATGAACCACTTGGGGTTCTATTGGAAGTTTATAGTAAGTTTATTAACCATATACTATAAAAATACAAAGAGACATGGGAAATGTCAAACTATTTAACTAAGAGTTAAATATAAAAGATAATGTTAATATCATGACTGAAACCTGTCTAACAATTATTGGTTGAGTGGTTTTTGACCAATAACCACCTAATTCTTTAAATAATTCATTTTTGAGCAATTATAAACCGAAAATGATTTTATTATAAAATAATATTTCTAGCTATTCCTAAGGTGCCCCTCACCCCTCTTATAAAAGGGCACTCCCCCTTCCCCCAAATTCACACCATCAATGCCATTTTTATCGTCCAAACTCTGCCCAGATACCCTATAAACTGTCCTACCTTCATCCTAGAGGCCTTAATTTAGTCATAAAGCCTACCTAAGGAGTATTTTTGATGAAATCAAAAGGAAGAACCCTGAAGAAGAGGTAAGTATTTCATCACCTCTTTCAAGTTCAATTCTTCTTCCACTTCCTCTTTCTTTGTTGTTTACATTCTAAAATAATGAATTCAGTATATTATATATAATTCTATGTCATTATAAATATGGTACAACCATATTCAATATTCTATCCATCCTTGGAATGAAATGTCACCATACGTGCATACGTACGGTTTACCGTCTCCACGTCATGGTGTAATTGTTATTCAATACATTATTATTTGGATGGGTATAATAATGATGTGTAATTGATTTAAATAATAAATATAACATGATAATGATTCTTTATATATGATATACCATCCAATTATATATTATTTTAATATCAAAAGAATGATATTGTTGCTCGTGCGTACGTACAGATTACCGTCTCCACAAACGCAATGAGATTCATTCCCCATCGTAATCCATTCAAGAATAATTTTTATTAGATGATTAAAAAAAATTTAAAGACTTAATATCATTCTGAATATGAATAAGATACATCCTATTCAATATAAACACTACTTATGAAACAAATCATATAAAGTAAAACGAATCAGTTAACACCCAAAACGGCGATAATACCAAAATATTATTAAAAAAGAAATACTAAAAGATCATATATGATATCATATTAATGTATATGATTATTTTATAATTTAATAAAAATTATTTCACCATTATATAGTAGGTTAACCTACCCTCAACCATGGAAAAGTACAAAGTAAGGGTTTTCTTATCTCACTTTTAATTAGGTGAGATTTCCATAGTTCGACACTTAATTATTAAATGTTGTGTATTGTGTACTATCATTTGATATATATATATATATATATATATATATCTTATCATGATTATCTTTATATTCATGGTATTCTAGGATTCATTTGGTTTTTATTAACTTTTGGCCATACGACTCGATTGATTACAATGAAGTAAGGGTTTTAATCTCACTTCCTGTTTCCGTGAGATTCATGCCATACTGCCACTATTTCCTTTTGTGTGGTGTATGTACTCCCAAATGATTTTATTCTTTTTGTAATATAAATTAATTTATTAGTAATTAAATCTTAATTTTGTGATCCATATTTCATGGGATATATGTTTCATAACATACCAAATTGGTAAGGAAATTTCAAATTTCAATTACCACTCATTCGGCTTTACGCATACTTCATTGAATATTTTAATCCATGATTAATGGTGGAATCACTATTTATTATTTGTGTCATAATTTAAACTCCCCTTTCTGTGGATATACTTTTGATACACAGAATCACTCCATTTATAAATTCTCAAGTCATCGATATGAACTTGATACGATTAATTTTAACTCAATCTCTGTTTATTGAGTTAAACATCCAATTCATTGGTGTTGTTCTTACAAGAATATGTGTGAAGGTCCTTTGATTGATTTAAAATGAATATCCAAAAATATTGAGTGTAGTTATATCTTTCACACATAATTATGTCATTGATTTATCCTTAACCTAAGGATATGGTCTTTATAATAGATTTTATCTCAATTTACATTCCATTGAGACTTCTTTGTTGTTATAAGCCAATTCACTTTTATATGGTGTATATAATGTAATTTTACATAGTTTATCATGAATCCCTTTTTTACCATGATATTATAAAGTATTTATTACCTCAATTATTCGTATTCAAGTGTCTCGCTCTTGGTTAGGAACTAGAACTAAAATATCATTTTAAAATGTTTTAAAGATTTATTATTCTAAATCTTTATCATTAATGTCCATGTTTTAAAATGGTCTTAAAGATTTATTTATATGGACACTAATGTATTAAAATTTAAATTCCTTTTAAATGTTTCAAAGTGTTATGGGACAATTGGATTCAAAAATCTATTTTAAATGGTTTCTTGATAAATAGTGAGACTTTTAAATGTTTTCAAGAAAAAGGGGGATATTTCTCTCAAATAGTTTTCATGATTATTTTCATCTATGTCAATATCATTCATTATTCACTATTGAGGTTGATCTATTATAATACAATCTTTCATTTTTTATTGAATTAGTTATGTTTGATTGTGGATGTACTATTTGTATACCATTCATGGTTTGTGGTTAAAATATTGACATTTTGTATGGTAGTTTTAATACGAATGTTCAGATTAGGTTTCAACATTTTTATAAGAGGAATGAATTGGACTTAGAATGTAACGGGTGGAGCCTACTATAGCTCCTTGATGCATCGGTAGGTCTCATGAGACAAACTAGTGTCTTGGCACAAGGCCTTGACAAAATCTTATTTGAAGTCTTGGCACAAGGCCTTGATTATGTGGTTATGAAAGTCTAGAATTATGTATTCCATCATTATGAAAGTGGCTATTATAGTGAAAGATGAGTTTTTTGTAGGAATTAGTTAAAGTATATAACTCTAATTTTCATATATATATATATATATTCCCTCTTATTAAGACTAAATTTTATTAACCCAATTTCTGATATGAGTTCTCCACAAAGGTATTTTCTATTTTAAACCTTTTATTTTTGAATAAAAATTTCAAATTGTGAGGAAAAAATTTATTGAATTTGGGAAGAATGAAACAGCCCAATATTTTATATTACATTATTTCTTCAAAGTAATTCAATAACTTGCACTACACGCAACACCGAGTTCAAGCGCACCACGAATACCCAAACTAGCCGTTCAAAAGATATTATGAATATTATTAACTGAATATTGAACTATATATAATCCATATAATTTTTGAATCCATTTTATGAGTTTCTTAGACATAATGTAAGAACTAATTCATTTTTTCAGATAAAATAAGTATTTTTCAAAAATATGCACTTTTTCCGCCTTTTAATGGAGAACCCTTTTTAAATCCAATATTTGAAAATTTTATATATTCAATTTAACAAAATAAATTTCTTCTTTAGAATCGGGACATAATAATTTAGTTTCAATAAATTTTTGGTGTTTGTCTGATAACTTTCATATTTGGGTGTATAGTGAAAAATACTATATTTTAATTGAAAACTACTTTTTTAATCAAAATAATTTATAGTCTTAAATTATACAGTTTAATGGTTTGGGAGTATAATTAGATTATATTTTTAACATTTAATCCAATGCTGGTCATTGAATGTAATTTCACTTTGTGACTGAACATAAACAGGTGTCAATCTTTTGATAGTTATTGTTTCTTAAAAATACGCCTTTTGGTTTTTAACAACGAGAATTAATTTTAAATTAATAAATTAAACTTCTATGTTTTGAATTTGGTAAAATAGACATCATTTTTTAATTCAAAATATCAAAATTAGCTTAGGGTGAATTTTTGGTATTTTTCTGAAAACATTCAATTTTTGATGAATTGTGAAAACACTGAGTTATTATTTTAAACCGACTTTTTATATAAATTATTATTTATTTTATTTCAATTTATTTTTGGTAAAAATATATAAATAATACCTATATATGTTCAATTTAATTCATTGGAGTCATTTTTTAATAATATTATATATACAAAATTTTATTAAACTTTTCACCGTCTTTTACCCACCTCCTACGAGAATTTACAAATTCACATAAAACTTAATTTTAACACTTAGGTGACTGGAATTTCCAAAATCCAAGAGACACTGTTTATATCAGTAAGAAAAATGCGGTTCAATAAGATAAAAATAATATTTGGTGAATAGTAACTTTTTACTTTAATTTACCACAGTTAAAAGGAAAAAAGGGTAATTAAGGGTAAAAATGATATTATTCTTACCCTAACACATGTCCTAATTATATTGGTTAAGTGTAATTAGATAAAAAACAACCTTAGGAATAAAATATGAACCTATTTGGTCCACTTGGATTAGATGAGGACATTTATTATTATTTAATTCAAAGAAGAGTTAAAAGTGTTAAATTCAAAGTCTAATAACAAAAAAGTTTAATATAGGGTTACACATAAGATATAATCGACTATAAATATTCATTATAAAGATAAAAAAAATTATACATAATGGTATTTTATTTATATTTTTTAGACATTAAATAATTAAATTTATTTATGACACAATGATGATGCAATAATTACCATATTAATTAAAGATTAAAATAATTGATATTATAAATATCCAAATAAATGTAATTTGAGAATTTTTAGGAATTAAAATAATTTTCTAGGTTAATATTACATATTAGGGTTTATTAGATGATTTTTTTCAATTAATAATGCTATTATGAATTTATCAAAAACAAAATACCAAATAGTGTCAAAATTGACATAAAAGAGTTTTTAAATAAAATATTATATTATTAATTGATATAATAGTGCTAAAAATATAAGGTTTTTCCAAAAGACCTATATAATAATATATATGACATTAATGAACCAATTGGGGTTCGATTGGAATTTTATAGTACGTTTATTAACCATATAATATAAAAATACAAAGAGACATGGTAAATGTCAAACTATTTAACTAAGAGCTAAATCTAAAAGATAAGATTAATACGGTGACCCAAACCTGTCTAAAACCTATTTTTTGAGTAGTTTTAGACCCACATCCACCTTATCCTCTAAATATTACATTTTGGATCCATTAGAAACCGAAAACGGTTTTATTATAAAATAAAATTTTAAGTTTTTCCTAAGGTGCCCCCACCCCTCTTATAAAAGGGCACTCACCCTTCACTATAATTCACACCTTCAAATCCATTTGGATTAGCCAATAACTGACCAAATATCCTCCCAAATATCCTAACTTCAATCTTCGGGACTTACGTCTTTTCGAAAGCCAACCTAAGGATCCCTTTGGATCAAATCAAAAAGAAGAACCCGAAGAAGAGGTAATGATTTCACCACCCACTTTCAAGTTCTCTTATTCTTCGACTTACTCTTTCTTTTTTTCAATTATAAAATAATAAATCTAGTATATTCTATATACTGTGATGTTATTATAAATATGGCATAAATATATACATTATTCTATGCATCTTATGAATGATAATGTCACCATGCGTGCGTACATACGGCTTACCGTCTCCACGCCGTGGTGTAATTTGTTTTTCAAAACAATGTTATTTGGATGGATATAATGATGATTAATATGTATATAAATAGTGAAAATAACATGATAATGTCTCTATAAAATTAATATACAATCCAGTTCCACACTTTTAAGTAAATGATATTGTCGCTCGTGCGTACGTACGGATTACCGTCTCCACGACGCGATGAGATTCATTTCCAAGTTCACCATTCATAGACGATTATAAAAATATATATTACTAATAGTAATGTAATATATGAAATAATAATTCTACTTGAGATATATATACATATATGTACTTACATAAATCTTAATCACTTATTTCAATTCAATACGATATGAAAACAGAAACATCGTTTATGCGTACGTACGGACTACCGTCTCCATAAATAGTGTTTTTCATTTCATGTATATGTCTATTATACATATTTATATTATAATTATATATGATATATAAATCATGTTTTATATTCTTTAAGAATTTAAATCTTTATCTAAGTGATAAAATCAATAGTAACAAGTTAAAACACATACGATGGAGAAAGCGATTATTACCCGAAATGTTAATTTATCATGGAAATTATTATTAAATGGGTAGTATAAAGTCATTAAGGAATCATGTATGATATCATAAATATTAATATGGTTCTGGTATGCTTTAATAACATACTATGATCTTTATACATGAGGTTAAACATACCCTCAACTAAATGAAAGTGCAAGGTAAGGGGTTTTCATCTCACTCCTTATTCCCGTGAGATTCATGCCATATTGCCACTATTACCTTTTGTGTGGTGTATGTACTGCCCAAAATTGTATTATTTGTGTAATAAACTTTAATTTATGTGTATTTATATATTCATTTTATGATACTTCTTTCATGGGGTGTATGTTTCGTAAGTTACCAAATTGGTAAGGGTTAATTTCACAATCTCTTTATTATCCGAGGTTGTTTTTACGTAAGTATATGCTGGGACATATTTATTATCAATTTCCATGTTTCATAAAATATTTTTCAAAGGGATTCTTTTTAAGGTATTTTTTTTACTAAAACATCATTTTTAATGTTTTAAATATTTATTCTTCTAAATCATTCTCATTAATGTCTACATTTTCAAAATGGTTTTTACGGATTTATATATATGTACATGAATGTTTTTTAAATGTTAATTCCTTTTAAAAGTTTCAAAGTGGTATGAGAAACTTTGATTGAAAATGTATTTTAATTTCTTCCTTTCTAAATTGTGTGACTTTTAAGTGTTTTTATAAAAAAGGGATATTTCTCACAAATATTTTTACAAATAATTTTCATCTATATCAACATCATTTGATGGATTTTAAACTTGTTTGAGGTTGATTTATTATGATACAATTCTTCTATATTGTATTGAAGGTTTTGTGATATGTTTGACTGTGAATGTGTTATTTTTATACCATTAATGGTTTATGGTTAAAGTATTGACATTTCGTATGCTAGTTTTAATACAAATGTTTATGTTATATTTCAAACTCTTCTTAAGATGAATGTGTTGGACTAGTATGTTCTGGGTTGGGGACTGGTAAAAGTAAGACTTTCGGGATGGGGTCCAGTTATAGTAGACCATCCGAGTTGGGGTCCGGTTATAGAGGATCTATAGGTTGGAGTCCAGTTATAGAGGCTCTCTAGGTTGGAGTCTGATTACAGAGGTTCTTCAGGTTAGATTCCGATTACAGAGGCTCTCCAGGTTGGAGTCCGACAATACGTATGATCCAAAGAGTAAGAAAAATAAAATTTTTCATGGTATTAAGCCAACATTTATAAGAAAAATAGTAACCCTTGTATTCTAAAAATATGAATAAATAGTATCATGTGTTAATAAGATAATTAAATAATTATCTGAGTCCTTTGGCTTTGAAGGGATGCAAGAGAAGAAAAGGATGGAAGAGAGAAAGATGGATATAGAGAAAAGAGAAAAGAAGGATTTTTTCATATGTGATTACTGTGGAAAGAATCACCTTGGTAAATTCTTTAAGGGAATGGGAGTTTGTTATATTTTTGGAGAAAAAGGACACCATGTACATGATTACAGGGGTAAGAAAAAAGTTTCAAATGTTTAATGCTTCATCTGCAAGGAGTTGGGACGCTACGTGAATAAATGTCAAAATCATCTGAGTATACCCCAAATGCAGCTATTGGATAATAATAAATTAATGATACTACTAAAGATGAAGATTAATTATTAGATTTCTTACGTTGTTATTAAATTATTTTGTCATTTGAGTATTGTATTAATTATGTACATGTTATAAGAATTATAGAGTATATAAGGATTTTACTGCAGTACTATTTCATTAAGGACTTGAGATTGTGTGGAACCAAGAAAAGTGACTCAATAGCTGGGTAAATATTTTGGAAAATATACAGTTGAGAGAAAGATAAACCATAATATGGTTCTAATACTGAGGTAGTGATTTTTGAATAATACATGATTGATTTGGAATAATTATATTGGATATTCTTGACAACCTTGAAACTAATTAATGATTTTTATATTCTCTCATTGTTGGAGTTTACAACATTTTTGGATATAAGGAGTACATCAAATATTATATAAAAAGGGCTCATGAAAGTAATCAATATGGGTTTATGGTAATTCATGATGTTACCATGTTTTAAAATAATACATGATGAAGGTGTTCACATGTTATTACGTGGTAAAAAAGGATCTTCATTCTGTTTAACTTCCTTATAAATTTTGGACTGTGAGTTTGGATAGAATTATTTTGGATAAGTATAAAGGATTTAATGGATTAAGTTTTAAATTTGATACTATTGTTAAGGCAATTTTTTATTTTTATAAAAAATACAACACACATACTGTGTGAAAACCCATCACATCGGACAAAGCTGCAGGAATCAAACCCACAACCATAGTGCGATTGGGATTTATCGCCTACCACTGAACTATGTTAAGTCCATGGATTGTATAATATAGTTTCTTTTATTAAAGGGTCTGATATGTGAATTATAAATTCATTATTTTTGGAACCCCAAATGATTAGGATAAATAAAATATATATTTTGAATTCTTTTGGAGTGAAAGATGAGTTTGCGGTAGGAATTAGTTAAAGGATCCAACTCTATTTGTCAAGTATATATATATATATCCCTCTTATTCTATGATTAAATTAATTCATAAACTTTAGTTAAGGGAATTCATCACAATCTAATTTCATTGAAGCATACTTTGATTTCCAAATGACTTTCTTTTATACGATGTATAAAACCCTTTGAATTTTCATTTCAAGGGGAATCTTTTTCTACGAAGCATTTTACTAAATGGAAAAAACATATGTTTTTTTAACATAAGCAGTGAAAACGACCTTTCCTCCGCTGTGAGTTTTATTTGATCTTTTTCTTCCTTAAGAAGCCAAAATGGTTTTTTTTAAATAAAATAAATACTATATACTCTTTTTATGTATTTTGGTATTGAAAATGGTTTTGATAATGGATTTATTATGTCAATATATTTAAATGATATATTGTGATTGATGACCTCAATCACTCTATATAAATACTTAAATTTTCCCTCCAATTATGTGTCTCTAATATCCACCAATGTTCTTCTAATAGAGATCATAATTTGGTGGTAACTTTTCAATTTCCCTTTCCCTCTTATTAAAACTAAATTTTATTAACCCAATTTCTGATGTGGGTTTTCCACAAAGGTATTTATCTATTTTAAACCTTTTATATTCAAAGAATAATTTCAAATTGTGACACAATTTATTGAATTAGGGGATAATGTAATACCCCAAGATTTTATAGTATGGTATTTCTTCAAAGTAATTCAATAACTTGCACTACACACAACACCGAGTTCAAGTGCAGCATGACGTACCAAACTAGCCGTTCAAAAGCGGTTATGAATAGTATTAACTGAATTTTTAAATTTATATAATCCTTATAATTTTAGAATCCATATTATGAGTTTCTTAGACATAATTTAAGAACAAATTCATTTTTTTCAGATAAAAGAAGTATTTTAAAAAAAATGCAATTTTATCACCTTTTAATGGAGATCCCTTTTTAAATCAAATATTGGAAGCTTTTATATACTCAATTTTACAAAATAAACTTCTTATTTAAAATCAGGACATACAAATTTTTTTCGATAAATTTTTTGTTTTTTCTGATAACTTTCATATTTGGGTGAATAGTGAAAATACTAAATTTTAACTGAAAACGGAATTTTTTAATCAAAATAATTTATAGTGTTCAATTTAAAATTTGAATGGTTTGGAAGTATAATTATATTATATCGTTACCATTTAATCCAATTCTGGTAATTAGATGTAATTTCATTTTGAAATTGGACATAAACAAGTGTCAATCTTTTGATACTTATTATTTCTTAAAAATATGCCTTTTGGTTTTGACAAGGGAAATTAATTTTAAATTGATTAATGAAACTTCTACATTTTGAAATTGGTAAAATTAACTTAATTTTTGGTTTTAGAATATCAAAATTAGCTTAGGGTGAATTTTTGGTACTTTTCAGAAAACTTTCATTTTTGGATGAATAGTGAAAAACAATGTGTTATTGTTTAAAACTGACTTTTCATTCAAATAATTAATTATTTTATTTAAATTTATTTTAGGTAAAAATAGATACATAATATCTATATATGTTAAATTTAATTCATTAGAGTCGTTTTATAATAATACTAGATATATAAAACTTTATTGAACTTTTTCCTGTGTTTTACCAACCTTCCAGGACCATTTGAAAATTTGAAAAAAACATAATTTTACTACTTCGGTGAGTGAAATTTTAAAAATCCAAGAGACAAAGTTAACCTCAGTAAATATAATTCGGTTTAATAAGATGAAATTAATTTTTGGTGAATAGTAACTTGTGACTTTTATTTACCACGGTTATAAGTAAATTGGGTAATTAAGGGTAAAAATGATATTATAATTACCCTAAGACATGTCATAATTCTGTTGGATAAGTGTAATTCGACCAGAAACAACCTCAGGAATAAAATATGATCCTTTAGGTCCACTTGGATTAGACTAGGACATTATTATTATTATTTAATTTAAAGAAGTGTTAAAAGTGATAAATTCAAAGTTTATTAACTAAACCATTTTTAATATAGGGTTATACATACGATAAATTAGACTATAAATATTAATTAGAAATATAAAAAGATTTCCTACATCATGGTGTTTTATTTATAATTTTTAGACATTAAATAATTAAATTTATTTATGACATAATGATGATGCAGTAATTACATTATTATTGAAAGAATCAAATAAATGGTATTATCAATATTAAAATAAATATAATTTCAATGTTTTTTTGCCATACACTAATTTTATAGGTGAATATGAAAAGTTATAGATTATTCAATGTATTGTTTTCTAAGTAATCAAGTTGTGATGACTTTCAAAAAAACAAAATACCAAATAGTGTCAAAATTGACCTAAATTAATATTTAAAACAAATACTATATTATTGGTTGATATAATTTTCCAAAAAATGTAAGGTTAGGAAAAATGGATTAAATAATATTATATATGTCATTAATGATCCACTTTAGGTTCTCTTTGATGTTTAGAGTAAGTTTATATATCAAATAGAGTAAGAATACAAGAAGACACAGTAAAAGTTAAACTATTTAATTAAGAGTTAAATCTAAAAGATAAGGATAAAATGGTAACGAAAACATTCCTAAAACCTATAGTTTGAGAGGCTTTCGACCCATAATCACATAAGTCTCAAAATAAATTCATTTAGAACCATTATAAACCGAATATTATTGTATAATAAATTAATACTTTAATTTTTTCCTCAAGTGACCTTCACCCCTCTTATAAAAGGGAAATTCCCCTTCCCTCAAAATCACACCTCCAAAGCCATTAGGATCGGCCAACCCCTCCCCAAATATCCTCCAAACTTCCAACACTTGATTCTAGAGGCCTTATTTTGATCATAATGCCATCCTAATGAGGTCTTTTGATCAAATCAAAAGGGAGAACCCGAAAAACAGGTAAATATTTTATCACCTCTTTCAAGTTCTTTTCTTCTACCACTTCATCTTTCTTTGTTGTTTCCATTCTAAAACAATAACTCTAGTATCTTATATATACTATGATGTTATTATAAATATGGTACAACCAAATTCATTATTCTATCCATCCTTTGAATTACATGTCACCATACGTGCGTACGTACGGATTACCGTCTCCACGTAGTGGTGTAGTTGTTATTCAATAAATTATTATTTGGACGGGTATAATAATGATGTATAATTGATGTAAATAATAAATATAACATATTAATGATTCTGTATTTATGATATAACATCTATTTACATACTATTTTAAATGAAAATAATGATATTGTCGCTCGTGTGTACGTACGGATTACCGTCTCCACAACGTGATGAGAGTCATTTCCACGTTCACCATTCCACGATGATTATAAAAATATATATTATTAATAAGTATGTAATATATGAAATAATAATGCTAATGGATATATATGTGTGTGTGTGTGTGTGTGTGTCTGTATGTATGTATGTATGTATGTATGTAAGTATGTATGTATGTATGTATGTATGTATGTATGTATGTATGTATGTATGTATGTATGTATGTATGTATGTATGTATGTATGTATGTATGTATGTATGTATGTATGTATGTATGTATGTATGTATGTATGTATGTATGTATGTATGTATGTATGTACTTACATAAATCTTATTCACTTACTTCCATTCCATACAATGTGAAAACAGAAACATCGTTTATGCGTACGTACGACCCACCGTCTCCATAAATGGTGCCTTCCATTTCATATATATATCTATTATAAATATTTATATTCTAAATATATATTATATATAAATCATGTTTTATATAATAGAATCATTTAAATCATAATCTAAATGATATGATCAATAATATCAAGTAAAAACACATACGATAAAGAAAGCGATTATTACCCAAAATGTTAATTTAACATGGAAATAATTATTAAATGGGTAGTATAAAGTCATAAATGAATAATGTATGATGTAATAAATATAAATATGGTTCTGTTGTAATTTAATAACATATTATGGTCATTATACAGGAGGTTAAATGTACTCTCGACCAAAGGAATGTGCAAGTTAAGGGTTAATTTCCCAATCTCATTATTATCCGAGGTTGTTTTTACATAAGTATCTACAAGTAAATATGTATTATCCATGTACACATTTCATAAAATGGTTTTCAATGGGATTATTTTTAAGTTACTTTTACTAAAACATCATTCTAAATGTTTTAAATATTTATTTTTCTAAATCCTTCCCATTAATGTCCATATATTTAAAATGGTTTTTTAAGGATTTATTTATATGTACATGAATGTTTTTAAAATTTTAATTCCTTTGAAAATTTTCAAAGTGGTATGAGACACTTTGATTAAAAAATGTCTTTAAATGTCTTCATTTTAAAATTGTGTGACTTTTAAATGATTTCATGAAAAAGATATATTTCTCTCAAATAGTTTTACAAATCATTTTCATCTATGTCAACATCCTTTGATGGATTTTAAAATCTTTTGAATTTGATTTATTATGATACAAATATTCCATACTGTATTGAAGGATTTGTGATATATTTGATTGTGGATGTGTTATTTTAATACCATTCATGGTTTATGGATAAAGTATTGACATTTAGTATGTTAGTTTTAATTTGAATGTTTATGTTATATTTCAACATTTTCATATGAGGAATGTAGTGGACTTAATAAGTTATGGGTGGAGACCACTATATCTACTTGATTCATCATTTGGTATCATGAGACAAACTAGTGTCTTGGAACAAGGCCTTGACAAAAAAAAATTGTAGTCCTCACACAAGGCCTTGACTATATGGTAATGATGTCCTGTGTTAGGCATTCATTCATTAAGAAATTAGTTATTACTTGTGATTATTCGACTAGTAGAATATCCATGAGCATGTTTAAATGAAAATAATCCATTTTGGAGCTATTATAAATTTGAAAATTATTTTATTATAAGATAATATTTCTAGCTTTTCCTAAGGTACCCCTCACCCCTCTTATAAAATGGAACCCCCCCTTCTCTCTAATTCACACCTTCAAAGCCATTTGGATTAGCCAACCTCTACCCAAATAACCTCTCAACTATCATTCCTTCTTCCTATAGGCCTTCCTTTAGTCAGAAATCCATCCTAATGATCCATTTTGATCAAATCAGAAGGAAGAACATGAAGAAGAGGTAAATATTCCATCACCTCTTTCAAGTTTCTTCCTTCTTCCACTTCCTTTGTCTTTGTGGTTTCCATTCTAAAATAATAACTCCAATATCTTATATATACTATGATTTTATTATAAATATGGTACAACGAAATTCATTATTATATCCATCCTTTGAATGACATGTCACCATATGTGTGTACGTATGGCTTACCGTCTCCACGTCGTGGTGTAATTGTTATTCAATATATTAATATTTGGATGGGTATAATAATGATGTGTAATTGATGTAAATAATAAATATAACATGATAATGATTATTTATATTTGATATACCATCCAATTTCACACCTTTAAGGAAATGATATTGTCGCTCGTACGCACGTACGGATTACCGTCTCCACGACGCGATGGGATTCATTTCCATGTTCATCATTCATCGACGATTATAAAAATATATATTACTAATAAATATGTAATATATGAAATAATAATTATATGGAGATATATATATATATATATCTGTGTGTGTGTGTATTTAAGTACTTACATATATCTAATTCACTTACTTTTGTTCAATATGATATGAAAATAGAAACAACGTTTATGAATATGTACATCCTACCGTCTCCATAAACGGTGTTTTCCATTTCATATATCTATCTATTATAAATATTTATATTCTAAATATGTATGATTTATAAATCACAGTTTATATTCTGGAAGTATTTAAATTATGATCTAAATGATACGATCAAGAATAACAAGTTAAAATATGTACGATAAAGAAAGAGATTATTACCCAAAATGTTAATTTAACATGAAAATAATTACTAAATGGGTAGTATGAAGTCATAAATGAATAATGTATGATATAATAAATATTAATATGGTTTTGGTATAATCTAATAACATACAATGGTCATTATACAGGAGGTTAAACGTACCATCGACCAAAGGAAAGTGCATGGTAAGGGTTAATTCCTCAATCTCATTTTTATCTGAGATTGTTTATGTGTAAGTATTTACTGGGACATTTTTATCATCCATGTCCATTTTTCATTAAAATAATTTCAAAATTAATATTTTAAGGATTTGTGAAAGGTACTCTTTATCAAGATCAGAAATTTAAATGTTTATCTTTCTAAATTTGTTTAATTAATGTCTATGTTTTCAAAATGGTTTTATGCATTTATTTATATGGAAATTAATGCCTTGAAATGAAAATTCTTTTCAAAATTTTCAAAGTGGTATGGGACACTTTGATTCCAAAATCTATTTTAAATTACTTCCTTTATAAATTTGTTACTTTTAAATGATTTAAAAAAAGGATATTTCTCTCAAAAAGTTTTATTCATCACTTTCAACTATGCTAGCATCCTTTACTGGATATTATTTTTGATTGAGGTCGATTTATTATAATACAGTCTTCTATATTGTATTGAATGAG
The DNA here is from genome assembly GCA_963277665.1 of Viscum album. NCBI lineage: Eukaryota > Viridiplantae > Streptophyta > Magnoliopsida > Santalales > Viscaceae > Viscum > Viscum album. The sequence goes on along the minus strand of OY728132.1, from coordinate 1,258,786,673 downwards.
TTATGATATGTTTGACTGCAGATGTTATATTTTTATACCATTTATGGTTTATGGTTAATGTATTGACATTTTGTATGATAGTTTTAATACGAATGTTTATGTTATGTTTAAACCTTTTTCATATGAGGAATGTAGTGGAATTAGTAACTAACAGGTGGATCCCACTATAGCTCCTCAATGCATCAGTAGGTCTCATCAGACAAACTAGTGTCTTGGCACAAGGCATTGAAAAAAAATTTATTTGTAGTCTTGGCACAAGGCTTTGACTATGTGGTAATGATGTCCGGCGTTAGGCATTCCCTCATTATGAAATTAGTTATTACATGTGATTATTCGACTAGTGGAATAACCATGTTCATGTTTATATGGTAATGTTTGATTTATTTTTTTTCATATTATTTTCATGTTTATGTTTAAAAAGTATGTGGTTTTTATCACACATCTTGTCTTAAAGGTTTATAGCTTCCGCTAAATTATTTACCCTTACTGGGCATCTGAGATCACCCCTTTCTTATGTTTTATTTTACCAAGATTCCAAGAAGTGTATTATGATTGATATGTAGGGTTAAGCTAAAGGGAATAATTTAATTCTCAAAGAACTATCTATGTTGTGTTTTATGTTTGAAATTTTAATCTAAAGTTAATGTATATAATCTATTTTCTAATACTACTAAACCGATCAGCCCTTCGGGACTTGATTCCTTGTAATCATGCCAATTTATTATGGATATCATAGAAATTGTTTTAAATGTTTTCCTCTAAATATTTTTATGTATATAAATTTATTAATTAATATGGTTATGTTAAGAAAATTGAATTTCTTATATGAGTGTCAAAGGTTATTCATGAAAGAAATAGTAATTATATGTAAGCTCTAGTCGATAAAAGGTTTGGTAGTAACCAAAATTGCAAATGATAAAATGGAAATTATATAAGTAGATAAGTATGGATGTGTATTTTAATGCATTGACATGTTTAAAGGTAAAAAATCTAGTGACCAATACTAGTATATATATATATATGTAAATTAAAATTTAAACATTTTCGAAAATTCTTGGTGCCTGTTCGCTGTAAAATAAAAGTTCATTGGGGAGTGAACCCATCCTTTGCTAAGTGGGTCGACCCAAGACAACCTTTAACAAATTAATTTTCCATAAAATAATGTTTTTTTCATGAATATTGCTTAATATTTTCAAAATAAAATCATTGGATTAGTTTTAATGTGATTTCAAAGTACGAATATATTCAAAACAAAGATATTTTATTAAAGCATAAATATGATATTATTTTAACAGTATTTTCTTTTGAGTTCTCAGTAATAATTTCAATTTTATTTAACCAAAAGTTTTTTTGAAAAGATCATTTTCTAAAAAAGTAAATCAGTGATTTCAAAACCCTTTATTAGGCAATTAAATGATCACCCATTGTTTTAAAAATTAGTTTCATAGGTATATTTGAAGTTTATTTACATATTTCATCACTTTTAGAGTAGCACGCATAGAAGCATAATGGTCAGTTGTTTGGTTTGATTTTTTCAACTCTAATCAATGTAAGGTTATGTATAATCGTCCAGAACCTAGACTAGTAAAATCCTTTTAGAATGTCATTGTTCCCAACGATTAACCCTGTATCTCTAACATAAAACACTTCTTGGGATCCTGGGAAAATAAAACATAAGAAAGGGGTGAGCTCAGATACTCAATAAGGGTAAATAATTTAGCGAAAGCTATAAAATTTTAATGCAAGATGTACCATAAAAACAATATCCTTTTAAATATAAACAGGAACATAATATGTAAAAATAAATCAAAAATTACCATATAAGCATGCACATGGATATTCTACTAGTTTAATAATCACAAGTAATAACTAATTTAATAATGAGGGAATGTATAATGCCGAAGTTTAATTTCAGTGCCATGGGCTCATGCCAGGACTTAGGGGCTAACTGTAACCGGACCCCAACCCAGAGAGCCTCTGTAATTAGACTCCATCCCGGAGAGCCTCTATAACCGGACTCCAACACGGAGGGCCTTTGTAAGAGGACTCCAACCCAAAGAGCCTCTGTAACCGGACTCCAACCTGGAGGGTCTGCTATAATAGGACCCCAACCCATAGGGCTTACTTTTACCGTTCCCCAACCCAAAACATACTAGTCTAACACATTTATCCTAAGAAGATGTTGAAATATAACATAAACATTAATATTAAAACTATTATATGAAATGTCAATACATTAACCATAAACCATGAATGATATAAAAATAGAACATCCACAGTCAAACATATTAGAAACCCTTAAATACAATATGTAATATTTGTATCATAATAAATCAACTTGAAACAAGTTTAAAATTTATCAAAGGATGTTGACATAGATGAAATCAACATATTTGAGAGAAATATATATTTCTATTTTGAAATCATTTAATGTCACATAATTATAAAAGAAAACATTTATATTGAAAATATTCTTATAATCTTGTAATGGAAGCTTTGATGATGTTATAATGGTAGAAAATAGTCACACCCACCGTATAAGTTAAAAAAATTCATACCTTAATTTTTTTGAAATGGTCATAAAGTACCTTGTATGGAAAATGATCGAAAGATACCTTGGATAAAATTATTTCAAAATAAATATTTTAGGAATTTTTGAAAGGTACTCTTTATCAAGATCAAAATTTTAAATTTTTTAAAGATTTATCTTACTAAATCATTTTAATTAATGTCATTGTTTTCAAAATGGTTTTAAGTATTTATTTATACAGACATGAATGTGTTTAAATAATAATTATTTTCAAAAGCTTAAAAGTGGTATGGGACACTTTGATTCAAAAATATCTTTTAAATGACTTCCTTTATAAAGTTGTTACATTTAAATGATTTCACAAAAAAAGGATATTTTTCTCAAAGGTTTTTAATGATTATTTTATACTATGTCAACATCCTTTTTGGATATTTTTCTTGATTTTGGTTGATTTATTATCAATAAAATATTCATTATTATATTGAATGAGAAATGATATGTTTGACTGTGAATGATATTTTTATACCATTCATTGTTTATGGTTATTGTATTGACATTTTGTATTCTAGTTTTAATACAGATGTTTATGTTATGTTTCAACATTTTAATATGAGAAATGCAGTGGACTTAGTAAGTGATGGGTGGAGCCCTCTATAGCTCCTCGATGCATAGGTGGGTCTCATGAGACAACCTAGTGTCTTCGCACAAGGCATTGACAAAAATTTTATTTGTAGTCTTGGCACAAGGCCTTGACTATGTGGTAATGATGTCCGGCGTTAGGCATTCCCTCATTATAAAATTAGTTATTACATGTGATTATTTGACTAGTAGAATATCCATGTGCATGTTTATATGGTAATTTTTTATTTATTTTTTCCATATTATATTCATGTTTGTGTTTAAAAGGCTATTGTTTTTATTACACATCTTGCCTTAAAAGTTTATAGCTTCCACTAAATTATTTACCCTTATAGGAAATCTGAGCTCACCCTTTCTGATATTTCATTTTCCCAAGATTCAAAGAAGTGTATTATGATTGTTATGCAAGGTTAATTTAAATTTAATAATGGAGTTCTCAATGAACTATCTATTTTGTGTTTTATTATTGAAATTATAATGTAAGGTTAATGTATATAATCAATTTTCCAAGACTGTTTAACTGATGAGTCCTTTGGGACTTGATTCCTTAAAATCATGCCAATGTATTAAACCTTCATCTCAAACATAAAACACTTCTTGGGATACTAGGAAAATAAAACATAAGATAGGGTTGGGCTGAAATTCTCAGTAAGGGTAAATAATTTAGCGGAATCTATAATGAGATTGTGAAATTGACCCTTACCTTGCAATTTCCTTTAGTCGAGGGTATGTTTAACATCTTGTATAATTACCATTATATGTTATTAGATTATACCAGAACCATATTAATATTTTTGATATCATACATGATTCATTTAGCACTTTATACTACCCATTTAAAAATAATTTCCATGTTAACTTAACATTTTGGGTAATAATCGCATTCTTTATCATATGTGTTTTAACTTGTTACTCTTGATTGTATCACATAGATCAGGATTTAAATACTTCCAAAATATAAAACATGATTTAAATATCATATATATTTAGAATAAACATATGTATAATAAACATATATATGAAATGGAAAACACAGTTTATGGAGACGGTAGTCCATATGTACGCATAAACGTTGTTTCCGTTTTCATATCGTATTGCACGAAACTAAGTGAATAGGATATATGTAAGTACATATATATATATATATATTTCTCCAGTATCATTATTATTTCATATATTAAATATTATTAATGATATATATTTTATAATCATCATTGAATGCTGAACGTGGAAGTGAATCTCATCGTGTCATGGAGATGGTAATCCATACGTACGTATGAGCGACAATATCATTATATTGATGGGAAAATTGTATTTAATTTGATGTTATATCATATATAAATAATAATTAACATGTTATATTTATTATTTACATCATTTATACTCATTATTATACCCATCCAAATAATGAAGTGTTTGAATAACAAACTACACCACGACGTGGAGACGGTAATACGTACGTACGCGCGTATGTTGAATTTGTCATTTATAGGATGGATAGAGTAATGAATATGGTTGTACCATTTTTAAAATAACATCATATTATATAGAAGATACTGGAATTATTATTTTATAATGTAAACAACAAAGAAAGAGGAAGTGGAATAATAAAAGAACTTGAAAGAGGGTGGTGAAATCATTACCTCTTCTTTGGGTTCTTCTTTTTGATTTGATAATAAGGGCTCCTTAGGTTATATTTATGACAAAAGGAGGGACTCTAAGATGATGTTTGGATAGTTGGAGGATATTTGGGTAGGGTTTGACCGAGCCAAATGGATTTGGAGGTTTGGATTTTAGAGAAGGGGAAGTACCCTTTTATAAGAGGGGTGAGGGGTACCTTAGGAAAAACGTAAAATATTATTTTACAATAAATTCATTATCAGTTTCTAATGGATAAAAAATTAATTATTTAAAGTCTAAGGTGGGTATGGGTCAAAAACATCTCAACCAATAGGTTTTAGATATGTTTAGGGCACCATATAAACCTTAACTATTAGATTTAACTCTTAGTTAAATAGTTTGACATTTACCATGTCCCTTTGTATTTTTATATTATATAGTTAATAAACTTACTATAAAGTTCCAATAGAAACCCAATTAATTCATTAATACCATATATATTATTATATAATTATTTTTTCCGAACCTTAGATTTGTAGGACTGTTACATCAATTAATAATATAATATTTGTTTTAAAAACTATTTTATGTCAATTTTTACACTACTCGGTATTTATTTTTTGTTAAAATCATAAACGTGTGATTATTTCGAATAAAATTGTTTTAATCAACCGTAACATGTCATATTAACCAATTAATATTTTTTAATTCATAAAAAGTCTCAAATTACATTTATTTGGGTATTTATAATATCAATTATTTTAATCTTTTATTAATAAACTAATTACTGCATCATCATTGTTTCATAAATAAATTTAATTATTTAATCTATAAAATTTATAAATAAAATACAGTTATGTAGGAAATCATTTTATCTTTCTAATTAATATTTATTGTTGAATTTCTCTTATGTATAACCCAATATTAAAAAAGTTTTAGTTATGAAAACATGAATTTAACACTTTTAACTCATCTTTAAATTAAATAATAATAAATGTCCTAATCTAATACAAGTGGACCTAAAGGATAGTATTTTATTCTTAAGGTTTTTTTGGTCGAATTACACCTATAAAATAGAATTAAGACATGTGTTAAGGTAGTGATAATATATTTTTTACCTTTAATTACCCAATTTACTTTAAACTTTGGTAAATAAAATTCAAAAGTTACTATTCACAAAAAACATTATCTTATTGAACCACATTTTACTTACTGATATCAAACTTTTCTCTTGGATTTTTTCAATTAAATTCACAGAAGTGGTAAAATTATGTTTTATGCAAATTTTCTAATGCTTCTCGGAGGTGGGTAAAAGACGGTAAAAAGTTCAAAAAAAAATTTATATATCTAAACTTATTATAAAATGACTCTAATGAATTATATTGAACTTATATAAGTATTATGTATCTATTTGAACTAAAATAATTTTAAATTAAATAAATATTTATTTAAATAAAAATTTGGATTTAACCAATAACTCAGTGTTTTTCATTATTCATCAAAAATTGAAAGTTTTCAGAAAAATACCAAAATTTCACCCTAAGCTAATTTTCATATTATGGATTCAAAAATAAAGTCTATTTTACCAAATTAAAAACATATAAGTTGAATTTATTAATTTAAAATTAATTCCCATTTCCAAAACCAAAAGGCGTATTTTTAAGAAATAATAACTCTCAAAAGATTGATACTTGTTTATGTTCAATTTCAAAGTGAAATTATTTACAATGAATAAAATTGGGTTAAATGGAAAAAATATAATCTATTTATACTTCGAAACCATTAAAATTTATAACTTAACACTATAAATTATTTTGATTAATAATGTTTTTTTCAATTAAAATATAGCATTTTTCACTAATCACCCAAATATGAAAGTTTTTAGAAAAACACCAAAAATTTATTGAAACTAAATTCATTTGTCCTGATTATAAAGAAGAAGTTTATTTTGTCAAATTGAATATATAAAAGTTTCAAATATTGGATTTAAAAACGGTTCGCCTTTAAAAGGCGGTAAAATTGTATTTTTTTAAAAAAAATACTTTTTTTATCTAAAAAAATGATTTTGTTTTATCATTATGTATAAGAAATTCATAATATGGATTCTAAAATTATAAGGATTATATAAAGTTCAAAATTTAGTTAATAATATTCATATCCTCTTTTGAACGGCTAGTTAGATAAATCGTGGTGTGCTTGAACTCGACGTTGCGTGTAGTGCAAGTTATTGAATTACTTTGAAGAAATAACAAAATATGAAATCTTGGGGTGTTACATTCGTCCCTCCTTCAATAAATTTCATCCTTGCAATTTGAAATTGTTCTTTGAAAATAAATTTTTGAAAATATAAAATACCTTTGTGGGAAAACCCACATCGGAAATGGGGTTAATAAAATTTAGTCTTAATAAGAGGAAAAAATTTATATAAATATAAATACTTGACAAGTAGAGTTTCATCCTTCAACTAATTCCTACCAAAAACTCAGCATTCACTCCATAATATTTCAAAAAAATATTCTATTTATCCTAATCGTATAGGGTTCCAAAAATAATGAATTTATAATTCATTTTTCAGACTATTTAAAAAAATTAAATTATACAAACCAGTATATCGCGTAGTCCAGCCATAGGTGATGCACCCTTGTCGCTCTTCGGTTGTGGGTTCAAGTCTCTCAGCCTTGCCAGACGCGACTTGTTGCCGCCCAACCTTTAGGTTTTCCTTTTTATAACAATCCAAAAATAACCTTAACAATAGCATCCAATTTCAAAATTAATCCATTCAAACCTTTAGACTAATCCAAAATACTTCTATCCAAACTCTCAGTACAAAATTTATAAGGATGTTAAACACAATGAAGATCCTTTTTGCTAGGTAATAACATGTGAAAACCTTCATCATGTATTCTTTTAAAACACTGCAACATCCTAAATTACCATAAAACCTTATTGATTACATTCATGTTGCCTTATCCTTTATATAATACTGGATATATTCCTTATATCTAAAAATATTGAATATTCCAACAATGATGAAATACACAAACTATTAATCGGTTTCAAGGAAGTCAAGAATATACAATATAATTTATCCAAATCAACCATCTCTTATTCCATAATCACTACCTCATTATCAGGACCATATTAAGGATTACATTTCCTTCAACCATGTGTTTTTCCCGAAAGTTTAGCTTACTATTAAAATGGAAACAATGTTTATATGTATGTACGGACTACCGTCTCCATAAACGGTGTTTTCCATTTCTTATATATGTTTATTATACATATTATATTCTAAATTTATATGATATATAAATCATGTTTTATATTCTGGAAGTATTTAAATCTTGATCTAAGTGATACAATCCAGAGTAACAAGTTAAAACATGTACGATAAAGAAAGTGATTATTACCCGAAATATTAATTTAACATGGAAATTACTATTAATTGGGTAGTATAAAGTCATAAATTAATCATGTATGATATCATATATATTAATATGGTTCTAGTATAATCTAATAACATAAAATGGTCATTATACAGGAGGTTAAATGTACCCTCCACTAAAGGAAAGTGCAAGGTAATGGTTAATTTCACAATCTCTTTATTATCCGAGGTTGTTTTTACATAAGTATCTAATGGGACATATTTATTATCCATGTCCATGTTTCATAAAAGAGTTCTTAAAGGGATTATTTTTAAGGGACTTTTTACTAAAACATCATTCTAAATGTTTTAAATATTTATTCTTCAAAATCGTTCTAATTAATGTCCATGTTTTCCAAATGATTTTTAAGGATTTATTTATATAGACATGAATGTTTTTAAAATGTTAATTCCTTTGAAAAGTTTCATAGTGGTATAGGACATTATGATTCAAAAATGTATTTAAATATCTTTCTTTTTAAATTTTGATACTTTTAAATGTTTTCAAGAAAAAGATATATTTCTCTCAATGAGATTTACAAATCAGTTTCATGTATGTCAAAATCCTTTAATGGATTTTAAACTTGTTTGAAGTTGATTTATTAAGATGAAAATATTCCATATTGTATTGAAGTATTTGTGATATGTTTGACTGTGGAAGTGTTATTTTTATGCCATTCTTGGTTTATGGATAAAGTATTGACTTTTTATATTATATTTTTAATAGGAATGTTTAAGTTATGTTTCACCCTTTTCATATGAGGAATGTCGTGGACTTAGTAAGTGACGGGTGGATCCTGCTATAGCTTCTCGATGCATCAGTAGGTCTCATGTGACAAACTAGTGTCTTGGCACAAGGCCTTGACAAAAAATTTATTTTTAGTCTTGGCACAAGGCCTTGATTATGTGGTAATGATGTCCGGTGTTAGGCATCCTCTCATTATGAAATTAGTTATTACATGTGATTATTCAACTAGTATAATAACCATGTGCATGTTTATATGGTAATGTTTGATTTATTTTTTCCATATTATGTTCAAGTTTATGTTTAAAAGGATATTGTTTTTATTGCACATATTGTCTTAAAAGTTTATAGCTTTTGCTAAATTATTTACCCTTACTAAGCATCTGAGCTCACCCATTTCTTATGTTTTATTTTCCAAGCATTCTAAGAAGTGTTTTGTGTTTGAGATGCAGGGTTAAGCTAAGTGAACAATGGCATTCTCAAAGGATTTTTTTGTGTTGTATGTTAGAAAGTGTAATGTAATGTTTATGTATGCAATCTATTTTCCAAGACTACTAAACTGATCGGTCTTTCGAGATGTGACTCCTTATAATAGTGCTAATGTATTAAAATAATGCACCGAAATTCCGATTCTAGGGTCGGGGCGTTATAGTTTATCCTTTATGGATCATTTGATTCTCTAGAAGTTGATTGTAGCACATCCGGTGTGACAAAGTTATCTTGAACACTCATCGTTTGAAAAAAAAATGAGTTAGTGGTAGAAATTTATTAATGAATGAAACTCTACATACAAATTAAGTATATCTCTTTATGTTCTTAGTCAATCTCATAAATAAATTCCTCATCTTTATGAAATGTAACATAAAACAAAAAAATGTTGTCCATTTACTTTTCCTACTGGGAAACTATTGAATGTTTGTCCCATCACAAGTTTGTGGTTTTCTTGTTCTTAACTTTATCCTGATCATGTTTTCTATCCCTCTCCATCAGAACATGACACTTATTTTATCTTCCATATCTATGTTTTCCTACATGGAATCCTAGTATGGGTTATCGCGGGTGACCTATGAACTTCTCTTTATTTCTTTTAAAGTGATAGTTTTATTGACTATTTTTCCGATGTGGGAATTTCAATTATGTTCCCAAGACCACTTTTAAAAATTGAGAGGATGAAATTTCCAAAAGGGGGGAAGAATGTAACACCCCAAGCTTCCATAGTACGTTTCCCTTTGAATAATATAATAGCTTGCATTGTACGCAACTTCTAGATTTTAACACACTGCGACCAATCAAACTAGCCGTTATGAATAGTAATAACCACTTTTTTAAATAGTATAAATTTTATCTTTCAAAATGGACTTCATTTTTGGATTCTGAATATCGAAATTAGCTTAGAGTGAATTTTTGGAATTTTTCTGAAAACTTTCAATTTTTGATGAATAGTGAAAACACTGAGTTATAGTTTAAAATAGAATTTTTATTTAAACAATTATTTATTTTATTTAAATTTGTTATAATACCGATATAAGTTCAGTGTAATTCATTGGATTCTGTTTATAATAATTTTAGATATATAAAAATTTTACTGAACTTTTTACCGCCTTTTACCCACCTCCTAGGAGCATTTGAAAATTTACATAAAACTTAATTTTACCACTTATGTGAGTTGAATTTCAAAAATCCAAGAGACACGGTTGATATAAGTAAATAAAATGTTGTTCAATAAGATAAAAATAATTTTTTGTGAATAGTAACATTTTACTTTTATTTACCACGGTTAAAAGTAAATAGGGTAATTAAGGGTAAAAATGATATTATTATTACCCTAACACATGTTCTAATTCTATTGGATAAGTATAATTAGACCAAAAACAACCTTAGGAATAAAATATGAACCACTTTGGTCCACTTGGATTTGATTTGGACATTTATTATTATTTAATTCAAAGAAGAGTTAAAAGAGTTAAAATCAATGTTTAATAAATAAAACATTTTTAATATAGTGTTAAACATAAGATAAATTAGACTATAAATATTCATTAGAAAGATAAAAATATTTCCTACATAATCGTATTTTATTTATAGTTTTTAGACATTAAATAACTTAATTTATTTATGACACAATGATGATGCAGTAATTACATAATTAATGAAATATTAAAATAATTGATATTATAAATATCCAAATAAATTTAATTTGAGGCTTTTTATGAATTCCACTAATTTTATTGTTTAATATGAAATATTATTGTTGGTTATATGAATTTGTTTCGAAGTAATAATGATGTTATGAATTTAGCAAAAACAAAATATCAAATAGTGTCAAAATTGACATAAAAGAGTATTTAAAAGAAATATTATATTATTAATTGGTATTATATTCATAAAAATCTACGGTTCAGCCAAAAGGCTTATATAATGATAGGTGTATCATTAATGAACCACTTGGTGTTCTCTTGTATGTATATAGTATGTTTATAAACCATATAATATAAAAATACAAAGAGAGATGGTAAATATCGAACTATTTAACTAAGAGTTAAATCTAAAAGATAAGGTTAATATAGTGACCCAAAACTGTCTAAAACCTATTGATTGAGTGGTTTTCGACCCAGAACACCTTATACTTTAAATAATACATTTTTGATCCATTAGAAACTGAAAATGATTTTATTATAAAATAATATTTCTAGCTTTTCCTAAGGTTCCCCTCACCCCTCTTATAAAAGGGAACTCCCCCTTCTCTCTAATTCACACCTTCAAAGCCATTTAGCTCAGCCAAACCCTGCCCAAATACCCTCTTAATTGTCCTACCTTCATCTTAGAGGCATTTATTTAGTCATAAAGCCAACCTAAAAATCCATTTTGATCAAATCAAAAGGAAGAACCTGAAGAAGAGTTAAATATTTCATCACCTCTTTCAAGTTCATTTCTTCTTCCACTTCCTCTTTCTTGGTTGTTTCCATTATAAAATAATAACCCCAGTATCTTCTATATACTGTGATGTTATTATAAATAGGGCACAACCATATTCATTATTCTATCCATCCTTTGAATGACATGTCACTATATGTGTGTACGTACGACTTACTTTCTCCACGTCGTGATGTAATTGTTATTCAATACATTATTATTTGGATGGGTATAATAATGAAGCGTAATTGATATAAATAATAAATATAAAATGATAATGACTCTGTATATATTATATACTATCCAATTATATATTATTTTAATATCAAAAGAATGATATTATCACTCGTGCGTATGTACGGATTACCGTCTCCACGAACGCGATGAGATTCATTCCCCATCGTATCCATTCAAGACTAATTTTCATTTGATGATTAAAAATAATGTTTAAAGACTTGATATTATTCTGTATATAAATAAAGAACATCCCATTCATAACAAATATGACTCACATAAAAAAGAATATAAAGGAAAATGAATTTGTTAACACCCGAAATGATGATAATACTAAGATATTATTAACAAAGAAATGTTAAAAGATCATATATGATATCATATTAATCTATAAGATTATTTTATAATTTAATAACAATTATTTCACCATTATACAGGAGGTTAACCTACCCTAAACCAAGTAAAAGTAAAAGGTAAGGTTTTATTTTACAATCTTATTATAATCCGAGGTTGCTTTTACGTAAGTATTTACTGGGATATCTTTATCATCCACATACATGTTTCTTAAAAATGTATTTCCAAACATTCTTACAATTTTATATACTATGGGTTAAAGTCATTTATACCATTTTTTGACTTTTATAAGATGTTTATAAATGAATTTGTCCTTCATTTTCCAAACAATGTACTTTTTGACCTTTTCGACAAATTTAAGGTAAAAATGTTTTTTAACTTATACGTCGGTGCGACTATTTTGTGCCATTATAACATTGTCGAAGCTTCCCTTAAAGTCTTATAAGAATATTTTCAAAATAAATTTTTTCTTAAATGATTTCAAAATATAAAGATATATTTCTCTAAAAAAGGGTTTTGATTTCATCTATGTCAACATCCTTTGATGAATTTTAAGCTTATTTGATGTTCATTTATTATGATACAAAACATCCATATTATATTGAAGGTTTTATGATATTTTTGATCATGGATGTGTTATTTTTATACCATTCATGGTTTATTGATAATGTATTGACATTATGTATGTTATTTTTAATACAAACGTTTATGTTATGTTTAAACTTTTTCGTATGAGGAATGCATTGGACTTTGTAAGAGACGGGTGGAGCACGCTATAGCTCCTTGATGCATAGGTAGGTATCATGAGACAAACTAGTGTCTTGGAAAAAGGCCTTGAAAAATCTCATTTGTAGTCTTGGCAGAAGGCCTAGACTATGTGGTTATGAAAGTCTGGCATTACGAATTCCATCATTATGAAACTGGTTGTTGATATTTCATTTGATTATTCGACTAGTAGAATATCAATGTGAGTATGTAAATGGAATTATTTTGATTTATAAGTTCCATATTATGATGAAGATTATGTTGAAAAGGAATTTTATTTTTATACATTTCCTTAAATGTTTATTCTTATTTATGAAAGCTTTCGCTATATTGTTATCCGTACTGAGCATCTGAGCTCACCCCTTTCTATGTTTTATTTTTCTTAGGATGTGAAGCAGTATATTCTGATAGACCTGCATGTATAGTCTATGGGATCTCAGTGTTTTCTATTGAAACAATATAGCAGAAACATTCATAAATAAGCATAAACATTTAATAAAATGAATAAGACTAAAAAAAGCCTTTTAAACTTAAACTGTAGCATAATATGGGAAAGTTAAAATCAAATAATTCCATTTACTTATTCACATGGATATTCTACTAGTCGAATAATCAAATGCAATATCAATAGCCATGTTCATAATGATGGATTTCGTAATTACAGACTTTCATAACCACATAGTCAAAGTCTTATGCCAAGACTACAAATAAGATTTTGTCAAGACCTTGGGACAAGACTGTAGTTTGTCTCTTGAGACCTACCGATGCATCGAGGAGCTATAGCGGGCTCTACCCGTCACTTACAAAGTCCAATGCATTCCTCATATAAAAAAAGTTTAAACACAACATAAAAATTATTATTAAAACTAGTATACGAAATGTCAATTCATTATCCATAAACCATGAATGGTGAAAAAATAACACATCCACAGTCAAACATATCACAAAAACCTTCAATAAAATATGTAAGATTTGTATCATAATAAATCAACTTCAAACAAGTTTAAAATCCATCAAATGATGTTGAAAAAGACGAAAATGATTTGTAAAAATCTTTGAGAGAAGTGTCCATTTTTCATGAAAACATTTAAAAGTCACACAATTTATAATCATCATTGAATGGTGAACATGGAAATGAATCTCATCGCGTCGTGGAGACGATAATCCGTACGTACGTATAAGAGACAATATCATTATATTGATAGAATAATTGTATGTAATTGGATGGTATATCCTATATAAAGAATAATTAACATGTTATATTTATTATTTACATCAGTTATACTCATTATTATACTCATCCTAATAAAGAAGTTTTTGAATAACAAACTACACCACGACGTGGAGACGGTAATCCGTACGTACGCACGTTTGGGGTATTTGTCATTTATAGGATTGATAGAATAATTAATATGGTTGTACCATTTTTATAATAACATCAATTTTTATAGAAGATACTGGATTTATTATTTTAGAATGTAAAAAAAGAGGAAGTGGAAGAATAAAAGAACATGAAAGAGGGTGGTGAAACCATTATCTCTTCTTCGGGTTCTTCTTTTTGATTTGATCAAAAGGGCTCCATAGGTAGGCATTCTGACCAAAGGAAAACCTCTAGGATGAAGTTAGGATAGTTTGGAGGATATTTTTTTAGGGGCTGGCTGATCCAAATGGATTTGGTGGTATGAATTTGAGAGAAGGTGAAGTTCCCTTTTATAAGAGGGGTGAGGGGAACTTTAGGAAAAGATTGGAATATTATTTCATAATAAAATCATTTTCGGTTTCTAATGGATCCAAAATGAATTATTTAAATTCTAAGGTAGGGATGGGTATAAAAACTCTCAATAAATAGTTTTATATAGGTTTAGGTCACCATATTAACCTTAACTTTTAGATTTAACTCTTAGTTAAACAGTTTGACATTTACCATGTCCCTTTGTATTTTTTTATTATTTGGTTAATAAACTTACTATAAAATGCCATTCAAACCCCAATAGGTTCATTAATGTCATATATATTATTATATAAGTATTTTGGCTGAAAATTATATTTTTTGGACTATTATATTAATTAATAATATAATATTTTTTTAAACTATTTAATGTCAATTTTGACACTATTTGGTATTTTGTTTTTGCTAAATTCATAACAGCATTATTACTTTGAAAAAAATTTATTTATTCAACCATAAAATGTCAGGTTAACTTAAAAATTAGTGGAATTCATAAAAACTCTCAAATTACATTTATTTGGGTATTTATAATATTAAATTTTTTAATATTTTATTAATAATGTAATTATTGCATCATCATTGTGTCATAAATAAATTAAATTATTTAATGTATAAAAAATATAAATAAAATACCATTATGTAGGGAATATTTTTATCTTTCTAATGAATATTTATAGTCTTATTTATCATATATATAACCCTATATTAAAAAAATTTTAGTTATTAAACTTTGAATTTAACACTTTTAACCCTTCTTTGAATTAAATAATAATAAAGGTACTAATCTAATCCAAGTGGACCTGATGGATAATATTTTATTCCTAAGGTTGTTTTTGGTTGAATTTAACTTATCCAATATAATTAGGAAATGTTTTAGGGTAATTATGATATCATTTTTACCCTTAATTGTCGTATTTACTTTTAATCGTTGTAAATAAAAGTCAAAAGTTACTATTCAACAAAAAATATTTTCATCTTATTGAACCACATTTTACTTAATGATTTTAACAGTGTCTCTCAGATTTTTAAAAATCAAATCACAGAAGCGGTAAAATTAAGTTTTATGCAAATTTGAAAATGCTCCTAGGAGGTGGGTAAAAACGGTAAAAAGTTCAATAAAATTTTTATATATCTAAACTTATTATAAAATGACTCCAATGAATTATATTGAACTTATATAGGTATTATGAATCTATTTTGACCTAAAATAAATTTAAATTAAATAAATAATTATTTAAATAAAAATTTTGTTTTAACCAATAACTTAGTGTTTTCACTATCCATCAAAATTGAATGTTTTTAGAAAAATACCAAAATTCCCCCCTAAGATAATTTTGATATTTTGAATTCAAAAATTAATTCTATTTTACCAAATTCAAAATATAAAATTTGTGTTTATTAATTGAAAATTAATTCCTGTTGTCAAAACCAAAAAGCGTGTTTTTAAGAAATAATAACTAACAAAAGATTGATATTTGTTTATGTTCAATTTCAAAGTGAAATTATTTTCATTGAATAACATTGGATTAAATGGTAAAAATATAATCTACTTATACTTCCAAAACATTAAAATGTATAATTTAACATTACAAATTATTTTGATTAAAAAAGTTGTTTTCAGTTAAAATATATAATTTTTTATTATTCACTCAAATATGAAAGTTATCAGAAAAACACAAATAATTTATTGAAACTATATTATTGTGTCTATATTCTTAAGAATAAGTTTATTTTTTCAAATTGAATATATAAAAGTTTCAAACATTGGATTTAAAAAGTTTTCGCCATTAAAAAGCGGTAAAATTGCATTATTTGAAAAATACTTCTTTTATCTGAAAAAAATTAATTCGTTCTTACATTATGTCTAATAAACTCCTAATATGGATTCTAAAATTATAAGTATTATATAAAGTTCAAAATTCAATTAATATTATTCATGTCGGCTAGTTTGATTGATCACGGTGTGTTAGAATCTTGAAGTTGTGTACGATGCAAGCTATTTCATTATTCAAAGGGAAACGTACCGTTGAATCTTGGGGTGTTACATTCTCCCCTCCTTCAATAAATTGCATCCTCACAATTTGAAATTTTTCTTTGAAAACAAATGGTTGAAAATAGAAAATACCTTTGTGGAAAACCCACATCGGAAATTGAGTTAATAAAATTTAGTTTTAATAAGAGGGAATGGGAAATGAGGATGTCACCACCGAATTAGGGTTTCGAATAGGAGAAAACTAGTGGAAATTATAGACATGTAATTATAAGACCCCAACCTGGAGGGTTTACTTTTACTGCTCCCCAACCCGGAACATACTAGTCCAACACATTTAGCTTAAGAAGTGGTTGAAATATAACATAAACATTATTATTTAAACTAGCATAAAAAATGTCAATACGTTAACCATAAACCATGAATGGTATAAAAATAGAACATCCACAGTCATACATATCACAAAACCTTAAATATAATATGGAATACTTGTATCATAATAAATCAACTTCAGAAAAGTGTAAAATTTATCAAAGGATGTTGACATCGATGAAATCAAAACTATTTGATAGAAATATCTCTTTATATTTTGAAATCATTTAAAAGTTACGTAATTATAAAAGAAATCATTTAAATTTTAAAATATTCTAATAATCTTGTAAGGGAAGCTTCGACGATGTTATAACAGCGGAAAATAGCTACACCCGCCGTATAAGTTCGAAAAAACATTCTTACCTTAAATTTATCGAAAAGGTCAAAAGGTACCTTGTTTGGAAAACAACAGAAAGACTCATTTATAAACATATTATAAAATTCAAACAAGAGTATAAATGAATTTAAACTATAGTATATAAAATAGTAAGAATGTTTTGAAATACATTTTTAATAAACATGAATGTGGATGATAAAGAGGTCCCAGTAGATAATTACGTATAAACAACCTCAGATAATGAAGAGATTGTAGAATTAACCCTTAACATTTACTTTTCCTTGGTCAAAGGTAGGTTAACCTCCTTTATAATGGTGAAATAATTGTGATTAAATTATACAATTATCATATACATTAATATGATATCATATATGATCTTTTAACATTGTTTTCTTAATAATATCTTAGTATTATCGTTGTTTCGGGTGTTAACGAATTCATTTTCCTTTGTATTATTTGTTATCAGAGTCATATTTGTTATGAATGGGATGTATCTTATTCATATCCAGAATGATATCAAGTCTCTAAACATTAATTTTAATCATCTAATGAAAATTATTCTTGAATGGATACGATGGGGAATGAATCTCATCGCGTTCGTGAAGACGGTAATTCGTACGTACACACGAGCAGAAATATCATTCTTTTGATATTAAAATAATATATAATTGGATTTTATATCATATATACAGAATCATTATCAGGTTATATTTATTATTTACATCAATTATACAACATTATTATACCCATCCAAATAATAATGTATTTAATAACAATTACACCACGATGTGAAGACGATAAGCCGTACGCATGCATGTATGGTGACATGTCATTCAAAAGATGGATATAATATTGAATATGGTTGTACCAAATTTATAATAACATCACAGTAAATAAAAGATACTGGAGTTATTATTTTATAATGGAAACAACAAAGAAAAAGGAAGTGGAAGATGAATGGAACTTGAAAAAGGTGATGAAATATTTACCTCTTCTTCGGGTTCTTCCTTTTGGTTTAATCAAAACGGCTCTTAAGATGGATTTATGACTTAAGGGAGGCCTCTAGGATGAAGGTAGTATAGTTGAAAGTGTATTTGGATAGATTTTGGCTGATCCAAATAGCTTTGAAGGTGTGAATTAGAGAGAAGGGGGAGTGCCCTTTAATAAGAGGGGTGAGGGGCACTTTAGGAAAAGCTAGAAATAGTATTTTATAATAAAATAATTTTCTGTTTATAATGGCTCCAAAATAGATTATTTAAAAAATAAGGTGGGGATGGGTCGAAAACCACTCGACCAATAGGTTTTAGGCATGTTTGGGTCACTATATTAACTTTATCTTTTAGATTTAACTCTTAGTTAAATAGTTTGACATTTACCATGTCTCTTTGTATTTCAATATTATATTTTTAATAAACTTACTATATACTTCCAAGAGAACCACAAGTTGTTCATTAATGATGAAATTATTATTATATAAGTATTTTGGATGATCCTTAGATATTTAGGAATATAATATCAATTAATAATATAATATTTGTTTTAAAAACTCTTTTTTGTCAATTTTGACACTATGTGGTATTTTGTTTTTGCTAAATTTATAATATCATTATTACTTCAAAAAAATCATATAACCAACCCTAACATGTCATATTAATCTAAAACATTAGTTTAAATCATAAAAATTCTCAAATTACATTAATTTGGATACTTATAATATCAATTATTTTAATATTTCATTAATTTGGTAACTACTGCATCATCATTGTGTCATAAATAAATTTAATTATATAAATTATAAAAAATATAAATAAAATAACATTATGTAGGAATTTTTTTTAGATTTCTAATGAATATTTATAGTTTAATTTATCTTATGTATAACCCTATATTAAAAATTTTGTAGTTATTAAACTTTGATTTTAACTCTTTTAACTCTTCTTTGAATTAAATAATAATAAATGACCTAATGTAAACCAAGTGGACCAAAGAGGTTCATATTTTACACCTAAGGTTGTTTTTGGTCGAATTATACATATCAAATAGAATTAGGACATGTGTTAGGGTAATAATAATATCATTTTTACCCTTAATTACCCTATTTACTTTTAATCGTGGTAAATAAAAGTAAAAAGTTACTATTCACCAAAAATTATTTTTATCTTATTGAACTAAATTTTTCTTACTGATATCAATCGTATCTCTATGATTTTCAAAATTCTACTCAAGAAGTAGTAATATTATGTTTTATGTGAATTTGTTAATTCTTCTAGGAGGTTGGTAAAAGACGGTGAAAAGTTAAATAAAAATTTTATATATCTAAAATTATTATAAACGGACTCCAATGAATTAAATTAAACATATATAGATATTATTTATCTATTTTGAACTAAAATAAATTTAAATAAAATAATTATTTATTTAAATAAAAATTTGGTTCTAAACTATTACTCAGTGTTTTTCACTATTCCTCAAAAATTGAAATTTTTCAGAAAAATACCAAAAATTCACCCTAAGATAATTTTGTTATTCCAAATTAAAAATGAAGTCAATTTTACCAAATTGAAAACATATAAGTTTCATTTATTAAGATAAAATTAATTCCTGTTGTAAAAACCAAAAGGCGTATTTTTAAGAAACAATAACTATCAAAAGATTGAGACTTGTTTATGTCCAATCTCAAAGTGAAATTACTTACAAAGACCAACATTGGATTAAATGGTAAAAATATAATCTATTTATACTTACAAATAGTAAAGACCAGTAAATTTCAAGGGAAATTTTTTCTTAATTTTCTTGGAAATTTTACAAGAACGTAGTTTCTGACGGCACCTGATTCTGAGGCCCGGTGTGCATGGAATCATTTTCTAAAGTTTAGCTTGGGTACATTCTGTGAACGAACGAGCAGGTTTCTATAACTTTTGAACCAGTGCTCGGAATCAAATTCTGAGGGCACCGATGGAATTGTAGTGCCGATAATTGCTTAGAAATACCTTTTTCGGAGTTGCATTTTCTCGGGTGTGGTTTTTAATTTTTGGGGTTAAGTTAAGGAATAAAATAAAAGTGGTGCAATCGATTTTTATTTTATTTTGCCTAACCTAAGTTAAGTGGATTATGTAGGACCCACAATATCCTACCCACTTGGTAGGATATTTGTGAGGTGGGGCCCACATTAGCCCCACCGTTTATTTTCTTCCTAAACCCCCTCCTTTAATTAAGTAACACAACCGCACCCCCTTTTTAATGAAGTCAACCCTTGAGTTTAATCTAGTTAATAAATGCCACATTAATTTGGAGGTTTAAATGTTGCAATTAATTCCCTTAATTGATTGTTTTGTTTTTGAATTTTAAAATGCATGGATTGAGAAATAAAATAAGACAACTCTTATTTTATTAGTGTTGTTGTGTTGAGAGGATTTGGAGAAAAGCTAAGGAACTTGAAGATCTTCTTCTTCTTCGACGAAGAACGCGAAGAATGCGAAGAACGTGAAGAACGCCAACCTCCGACGAAGGTCGGAAAGAACTCCGGATCCTCGGAGATCGACAACGTGATGCCGATGAATCCTTTCTCTGCGACGTGACGATCCTCCTTCTGCGATGCTTCTTCCACGACGCTTCTTCCATGACGTTCCTTCTTCCGCGATGTGCAATTCCGCAACGGACCCTCACTCGACTACGCTCGAGGTAGGGGGATTGTTATTTTCATTTGTTCCTGATTACTTCGCCGTTGACTTATCGTCGGATTTGGGCCACCTGTTATCGGAATAACGGGAGGAGGTCGGACCGCACAAACTCGGCCGACCCTCCTCTCCCCTTTGGTTATTTGATATCATTTGCGGCACGAAAAAGGCAACGCGGTGCCGAAGCACCGCACATAAAATATTAAAGAAAGGGGGAGAAGCGCAATGCCATCACGCCGCACCGTTGAAGACGAACCAAAGACGTGGCGCCGTCGCACCACGTCAGAGAACCACAAAAGGGCCACGGCCAGAGCGGGGTCGCGGCGCCAGCGCGCCGTGCCGGACGGACCAAGGCCACGGCTGAGGCCGTACGGAGCAGGAAGACCGGCGGCCGGTTCCGGGCCGATCTGGCGCGCTGGGCCGAGCCTCCCAGCCGGGCCGGACCTGGACCCGGGTCAGGTCGATTTGGTTCGGGCTGACCCAGGGGGTACTGGGCCTGGTCGGACCATGCCCAAACCCCCTAATACCGGACCTCTCATGGTCTTTTTCCCATAACATGGGCTTCAGACCTCTGATCGATGCACCTTCAGTTTCGAAGAGATCCTTGGATCGAGACGGCCGTTTCGTTATATTACACTCAAGGTTTTGGAGTAATCTGGGTTCGGTCGGGTTGGTTCGTACACGAAACCAGTCAGGCCCTCGGAGCGGAAACGCTTATAACTTGAGCTCCAGACGTCCGATTGACGTTCCGTCGACTTTGTGGGATTCCTCTTAATGAGACAGACCTTTTGGCTTACTCCAGTCAAGGTTTGGACATAGTTGGAGTACGTTCGGGTTGGTTTTGACTTAAAAACCAACGGGGCCCCTGGGACGAAAAAGCCAATAACTCTCAAAACGGGTGTCCGATTGACGCACCGTCTGTGACGTTGAGTTTTTGTTGCCGATACGGAACTTTTGGATACATCAACTTCGGACTATGTGTCAGTTGATGTATCAGCCCCTCGGCTCGTGGAGCGGACCCCCCCCCCCCCCCCCCCGAACGAGCTTGCTGTGTGCGGGAACCGTAGAGATGGCTGCGACTGCGACGACGATGAAAACTGTACAGAAATCCTCCGTGGATTCGACGGTGACGACTAAAACACTCAACGATCATATGTGGGTCAGTGCTACCGATCCTGTGTGGGTCAGATCCTGTGTGGGTCAGCACTCAATGGTCCTGTGTGGGCCAGCACCTACAGATCCTGTGTGGGTCCGATCCTGTGTGGGTCATTGCGAGGGTTAGTACTTATCGATACTTTGTGGGTCATTACGGGGGTTAGTACCTGTCGATCCTTTGTGGGTCATTGCGGGGGTTAGTACCTATCGATCCTGTGTGGGTCCGATGGCTTAGATGAATCAGTGACTACATTTGATCATCTCTATCGTCATACGAAGAAGAATACCTGTGTGAGCTGAATCTTGATTTTCTTTCCTATATGGATTGTGTTGTGCCATCCTGTGTGGATGTGATCGAACTTGGGCTCGTATGTTGGAGCTGAACGAGAATTGATGACTTAGGTATATGTATGGGCATATACCTAAGTTGTGTCTAATGTTACTTTGTGATTGTATCTTTCTTTGTGGATTATCCTTTGTGGATTCTATGAGACCTTCGGGGGTCTCGGGGTCCCAACTAAGTAGCTTATACTCACCCCTACATGGGCTATGCCCTCACTACGTAGTGTTGGTTATAGACGATGGACATCGTTGATCGTGGTTGAGGCTTGCGGAGCAGGTCGGTACTTGGAGGTGGACCATTGGGCGGGACGTACATGGAGCGGAGGGCTAGACCCGAGGAGCTATGGAGGCTATCTGTACCCACCCTTCAGGTGGGACATCCAGTGGACAGCTCAAGGCTGCATCTTTACTTTTCAGTTGTTGTACTCCCTTCTTCAGTTGTACTTTACTTTCAGTTTGGGTTTTATTCTGGCCCACTTACTTTTCCGCACTTACTATTGTACCCAGTTTTTACTTTGTATTTACTTCTACTTGCTTGATATGTGGTGTTTGTTTACTTTACAAAGGCAATGCCTTCCCTTTTTACCGGGGATTACGCATTGGTGCTAGTCGCCAGCCCCTGGCCTATGGAAGGCGGGCTTGGGGTAGTCACAACACGGGCCCCGAGGATGGGTCGTGAGAAATTGGTATCAGAGGAGTTCGGTTCTACCGCAAAACACAGGACTCTAATCTTTCTTCTATGTGAAGCAATAGTGTTAAGGGTATTGAGTGTGGTTATCAGTCCAGGGAGTCCAGTGTCGGTGCGGCGGCCGACGTATCCGTACACCAGGACCCGGACTTCTAATTTCCGACTTAATGCATGAAAACATTGATTGCATGTGTGTTTCAAGTTTTCTTTGTGATTACATTGCATTAGCTATCGAGCGTTGTGCGTGAAAATAGCCCACCGAGCGACGAGGCCTCGGTACAGGGCCCTTTGACAGCATAGGCACCGGCAGTAACTCTACCCGTCGAGCCACCGATGCTACCAACCCCAGCCACTGATGATGCATGTCTCCTTAGTGCACTGCACGAGTTTCAGCATCAGCGACCGCCCATGTTCTGTGGGGTGACAGACCCTCATGTAGCCGAGGATTGGCTGGAGGCAGTTGTACGAGTTTTCAGGTTAGTGAGGACACTAGCAGACCTCATGGTGATCCTCGCAGCGAGCCTCCTGCACGACGCAGCAGACAGATGGTGGAGCTTGATGCTCCAGGTGCACGACAAGGCATCTCTCCTCTAGACGGACTTTGAGAGCCTCTTCCGCTCAAAGTTTGTCCCAGCCACCCTCCATACGGTGCACATCTAGGAGCTTCTACAGCTGCGGTAGGGCAGCTTGACGGTTGCCCAGTACTCGGTGATATTTACCGATCTCTCACACTATTCGACAGACATGGTACGGGACCCATTCTTCCGGGCCCAGACCTTTGAACATGGATTGAGGAATGAGATCAGGGCATTGCTGATCTCTCTCAAAATTCCGACAGAGGCAGGGGTACTGGAGCGAGCCCTTCTCACCGAGAGATTCCTTGCTGAGCCTACTTCAGCAGCGAGACCTACCGATGGGCGGCACGTATCAGAGTCTTCTGCAGTAGGCAGTCGACGGTTGACTCATGGGTCCAGAAAGACTAGACCCTCAGGCAGACGACCTCAGGACACTGGCTCAGAGGTGCGGGGCACTCAGCGTAGACTCAGTCTTTCGAGATGCAGACAATGCTACGCATGCGGCAGGCAGGGCCACATGGCTCATGACTGCCCGACACGCCGTACCGAGGAGCAGCAGACGGCTGAGGGGCCACCCAGGCTGAGGAAGAGGGTTGACCGTGGTGGTCCGCTGGGAGCAGGAGGATGAGGCAGAGGAGCTGTCCGAGCAACAGGTGGTGGGCGACGCTTTGAGGCTCTACCACCCCCACCACCAGGAGGTCCACCCCGACCACAGGGAGCTGGCGGGCAGAGACAGGCACAACTCCAGGCAGCGGAGGCCTACGACCAAGGCATGTGTGAGATGATTCAAGGTACTATCTGGGTCTATTCCACCCATGATGCAGTTATTATAGACACAGGAGAGAGTCATTCATTCATAGCCGCTTCCCTTTTTCGGAGCTTGGAGATTTTGACAGAGTTGTTGGCTCGATCCTTACAGCTAGAGACTCCTACGGGAGCAGACATGATGATTATGCACTGGTTCTGGAAGTGTGAGATTACTCTAGGAGGTGAGAGCTTCAGCTGGGATCTTCTTGTAGAGGCATCGAGGCCTTACGATTTCATCTTGGGCATGGATTGGTTATCTACAGTCCATGCTTTGATAGAATGTATTAGGTGCAAGGTGCGGTGTGTACGCACCGACGGGTGCAGGTTCACCTTCACCGGCAATAAGGGAGCCTTCACAGCACAGGATAGACTCTCATAGAGGAGAGGACATCCCATCACTCATCAGTTGGCTATCCTCATCCTAGGAGCAGTTGACGTGCAGAGTCTTGGTCTTCCTGCAGTGGTGGATCAGTATGCAGACGTTTTCCCCGATGACGTTCCAGGACTACCTCCTCACAGAGAGGTAGACTTTTATATTGATCTGTACCCCGGGACAGCCCCGATATACACTCCAGCATATCGGATGGCCCCCTATGAGCTTCGAGAGCTAAGGGTACAATTGGAGGACTTGCAGGGAAAGGGATTCATCTGACCCAGTGTTTTACCCTGGGCTTCCCTGATTTTTGTTCGCCAAGAAGGTGGACGAGAGCTTGCGACTTTGTGTTGACTACCGTCGCCTGAACCAGGTGACAGTGAGGAACAAGTATCCGCTACCGAGGATTGATGACCTCTTCGATCAGCTCAAGGGAGAATAGCGGTTCTCAAAGATAGACCTTAGATCAGGCTATCATTAGCTCAGAGTTCAGGATGAGGACGAGCAGAATACGACCTTCAGATGTCGGTATGGCCACTATGAGTTCTTGGTTATGCCATTCGGCATAACCAATGCTCCAGCAGTATTTATGGGCCTCATGAACAGGATCTTTCATCCATACCTCGATCGATTTTTCATGGTCTTCATCGACGACATTTTGATATACTCGACGACTGAGGAGGAGCACGCATACCACTTGCGGGTTGTACTGGACACACTCCGATAGCACCAGCTTTATGGTAAGATCTCGAAGTGTCAGTTCTGGATACGTGAGGTCCACTTCTTGGGACACGTCATCTCTAAGACGGGAGTTGCAGTGGATCCTGTGAAGATTGATGTAGTGCTAGCTTGGGAGCCACCCAGGAGCATGACAGAGGTGGGGAGTTTCTTGAGGCTAGCTGGATACTATCAGAGATTTTTGCCAGACTTCTCCAGAGTTGCGAAACCACTCTTAGCTTTGATGAAGAAGGGGAAACCCTTTGTGTGGTTAGACAGATTTCAGCAGAGTTTCCAGGAGCTGAGACAGAGATTGACCAGCGCTCCTATCTTGAGGCTACCAGAGGAGGGAGTTGGGTACGTAGTTTACTGCGATGCATCAAGGACCGGACTCGGATGTGTCCTGATACAGGAGTGGGCCGTGATCGCCTATGGATCACATCAGTTGAGGCAGCATGAGTAGAACTATGCTACCCATGACCTGGAGTTTGCAGCAGTGGTCTTTGCTCTGAAGATGTGGAGACACCATCTGATGGGCGAGCGCTTTACAGTCTATTCTGACCATCAGAGCCTCAGGTACATTTTCTCACAGAAGGACCTGAACCTGAGACAACGGAGATGGATCGAGTTCCTCTAGGACTATGACTTCGAGATATTCTATACTCTTGGAAAGGGGAACATAGTAGCCGATGCACTCAGCAGAAGGACGGGCATTCAGCTACTTGGGGAGGTGACAGAGCAGCTAGCCGCTTTGCAGATATCCTTCGTGGATAGAGATGGTGTAGCCTTTCTTTAGTCACTCACAGCCACTCCTTCACTACTGTAGAGAGTCAGAGAGGCACAGCGTGGGGACGCAGACTGTGATATGCGGCGTGCACAGATATCCTCAGGATAGGCACCTAATGGTTTCTCCTTAGGAGGAGAGCACGACGTCCTTTTCAGAGGACGTACCTTGGTACCCGTTTCATTATGGGAGGAGGTGCTGAAAGAGTTTCACACTTCCCCTTTAGCAGTATATCCTTGAGTGGAGAAGATGTACCAGGATCTAAGACGACATCACTAGTGGCCGGTCATGAATAAGGCTATGGCTGAGTTCATTTCTCGATGCCTCACCTGCCAATAGGTGAAGGCAGAGCACTAGGTACCAACAGGCTTGGTACAACCCTTGGAGGTCCCGGAGTGGAAGTGGGATGGAATATCTATGGACTTCATGACTGGACTTCCACACATTTCCAGAGGTCACGACTCCATTTGGGTGATTGTTGACCGACTCACCAAGTCGGCTCACTTCTTACCCATCAGAGAGCAGGGCTCAGTGGAGATCTTGGGACGTCACTACATTCAGAATATTGTAAGGCTTCATGGTGTTCCATAATCTATCGTCTCCGATCGAGATGCTGACATTACTTCCCGGCTTTGGAAGGGGTTGCTGGAGGCGTTCGGGACGCAGCTTTTTCTAAGCACCGCCTTTCGGCCTCAGACAGATGGTCGGATGGAGAGGACCATTCAGACTCTCGAGGACAGGCTCCACGCATGTGTCCTTGACTTTGGTCACAGCTGGGAGGACCACATATCCTTGGTGGAGTTCGGGTAAAACAATAGCTACCACTCCACCATCGGGATGGCACCATACAAGGCGTTGTACGACCGACCTTGCAGATCTCCTCTGTGATGGACATACCCTGGAGAGTCAGCACATGTGGGACTGGAGATGGTCCAGGCCATGACGTAGCAGGTCCAGGTCATCCAGGAGCGGATGAGGACAGCTCAGAGCCGGCACAAGTCTTCTGCTGATAGGAGGCGGAGGCCACTGGAGTTCGAGGATGGCGACCATGCCTTCTTGTGGGTCTCAGCTCGATATGGATTACAGAGATTTGTCTGAGGTGGCAAGTTATCTCCGCGCTTCATCGAACCATTCCAGGTCCTCAGCAGGATTGTCAAGGAGGCTTATCGCCTGGCTCTACCATCTCAGTTGCACCGGGTGCACGACGTCTTCCATGTATCTCAGCTGAGGAGATACGTGCATGACCCGACGCATATCATTGACCATCGGGAGCTGGACGTTGATGATGGGGAAACTTTTGTGGAGGTCCCAGTGGAGATTGAGGATCGACAGGAGTGGGTCCTACGTGGACGGTCTATTCCTCTTGTGCACATCAGATGGCAGCACGGGAACCTCCAAGAGAGCACTTCGGAGCGGGAGGCTCAGATGCTTGCTCAGTACCCACATTTGTTCCCCTAGTTTTTTATGTATCTTTATAGGGACGTAAAGCCCTGAGGTGGGAGTAATGTAAAGACCCTTAAAATTCAAGGGAAGTTTTTTCTTAATTTTCTTGTGAATTTTACAAGAACGCAGCTTCTGACGACACCTGATTCCGAGGCTCGGTGTGCCCAGAATCATTTTCTGAAGTCTAGCTTGGGTACGTTTAGTGAACGAATGAGCGGGTTTTTCTAAATTTTGAACCGGTGCTCGGAATCGAATTCTGAGGGCACCAATGGAATTACAGTGCCGGTAATTGCTTAGAAACACCTTTTCCGGAGTTGCGTTTGCTCGGGTGTGGTTTTTAATTTTTGGGGTTAAGTTAAGGAATAAAATAAAAGTGGTGAAACCGATTTTTATTTTATTTTTCTTAACCTAAGTTAAGTGGATGATGTGGGACCCACAATATCCTACCCACTTGGTAGGATATTTCTGAGGTGGGGCCCACACAAGCCCCACTGTTTCTTTTCTTCATAAACCCCCTCCTTTAATTAAGTAACGCACCTGCACCCCCTTCTTAATGAAGTCAACCCTTGCATTTAATCTGGTTAATAAACGCCTCATTAATTTTCCGGTTTAAACATTGCAATTAAATCACTTAATTTATTTTTTCATTTTTGAATTTTAAAACGCATGGCTTCAGAAATAAAATAAGACAACTCTTATCTTATTAGTCTTTTTGTGTTGAGAGGATTTGGAGAAAAGCTAAGGAACTTGAATATCTTCTTCTTCTTCGACGAAATCACGAAGAACGTGAAGAACACAAAGAACATGAAGAATGCCGACCTCCGACGAAGGTCGATAACAAAGCCGGGTCCTCAGAGATCAACGACGCGATGCCGACGAATCCTTTCTCCACGACTCGATGATCCTATTTCCACAACGCTTCTTCCACGACGCTTCTTCCGTGACGTTCCTTCTTCCGCGACGTGCAATTCCGCAATGGACCCTTGCTCGACTATGCTTGAGGTAGGGAGATTATTATTTTCATTTGTTCTTGATTACTTTTTCGTTGACTTATCGTCTGATTTGCGCCACCTGTTATCGAAATAACGGGAGGAGGTCGGACCACACAAACACGGCCGACCCTCCTCTCCCCTTTGGTTATTTGATATCGTTTGTAGCACGAAAAAGGCAACGTGGTGCCGAAGCACCGCGCAGAAAATATAAAAGAAAGGGGAGAAGCGCAGCGCCGTCGCGCCGCACCATTGAAGATGAACCTAAGACGCGGTGCTTTCGCGCCACGCCGGAGAACCACAAAAGCGCCGCGGACAAAGCGGGGCCACGGTGGAGGGCCGCGGCGCCGTCGCACCGAGCCGGATGGACCAAGGACGCAACTGAGGCCACGATGGAGTGGGAAGACTGGCGGCCGGTTCTGGGCCGCTAGCGTTGGAGCACGGGGACCACCCAATGTCGGTCTCGTGGAGGCAGCAGCCGGCTGGCTGGAGCGGGCTGGGTGGTCTGGGGAAAAACTGGGGTTCGTAACCCCCGGTCGGCCAGCAGGTGCAGCCCCCCACATGGGGGCCGCAGTTTCACCTCGCGGGGGGCAGCCCCCCCCCCCCCTCTTCGCTCGGCCGTAACGGCGAGCCGACTGGCCACCTGGCCAGCGCCATCGCATCGGGCCGAGGCGCCTATCCGGACCGCCAGGTTGTGCTGCACCCAGGCCGGGTCGGGCCGGGCTGTGCCGAAGCGGGCTGGACCCGGGTCGGGTCGATCCGGTTCGGGCCGACCCAGGGGGTACCGTGCCGGGTCGGACTGGGCCCGAACCCCCTAATACCGGACCTCTCACGATCTTTTTCCCATAACATGGGATTCCGACCTTTGATCGATGCACCGTCAGTTGCGATATGATCCCTGGATCGAGACAGTCGTTTCAGTATATTACACTCAAGGTTTCAGAGTACTTTGGGTTCGGCCGGGTTGGTTCGTACACGAACCGAATCAGGCCCTCGGAGCAGAAATGATTATAACTTGAGTTCCGGACGTCTGATTGACGTGAAGTTGACTTTGTTGGATTCCTCTTAGTGAGATGGACCTTTTGTCTTTCTCCTCGAGGTTTGGATGCAGTTGGAGTACGGACGGGTTGGTTTTGACTTAAAAACCAACCAGGCCCCTGGGATGAAAAAGCCAATAACTCTCAGACCGGGTGTCTGATTGACGCGCCGTATGTGACGTTTAGTTGCCGATACAGAACTTTTGGATACATCAAATTTAGACTATGTGTCAATTGATGTATCGGCCCCTCGGCTCGTGGAGCGGACCCTCCCGAACTAGCTTTCTGTGTGCGGGAACCCTAGAGCTGGCTGCGAGTGCGACGACAATGAAAACTGTATAGAAATCCTCCATGGATTCGACGGAGATGACTACAACACTCAGAGATCCTACGTGGATCAGTGCTACCAATCCTGTGTGGGTCAGATCCTGTGTGGGTCAGCGCTCAGTGGTCCTGTGTGGGCCAGCACCTACAGATCCTATGTAGGTCCGATCCTGTGTGGGTCATTGCGGGGGTTAGTACCTATCTATCCTTTGTGGATCATTGTGGGGGTTAGTACCTATCGATCCTTTGTGGGTCATTGCGGGGGTTAGTACCTATCGATCATGTGTGGGTCCGACGGCGTAGATGAATCAGTGGCAACATATGAACATCTCTATCGTCATACGAAGAAGTATACCTGTGTGAGCTGAATCTTGATTTGCTTTCCTATGTGGATTGTGTTGTGCCATCCTGTGTGGATGTGATCGAACTTTTTCTCGGATGTTGGAGCCGAATGAGAATTGATGACTTAGGTATATGTATGGGAATATACCTAAGTGGTGTTTGATGTTACTTCGTGATTGTATCTTCCTTTGTGGATTATCCTTTGTGGATTCTGGGAGACCTTCGAGGGTCTCAGGGTCCCTACTGAGTAGCTTATACTCACCCCTGCATGGGCTATGCCCGCACTACATTATGTTGGTTGCAGACGACGGGCATCGCTGATCGTGGTTGAGGCCTGTGGAGCAGGTCGGTACCTGGAGGTGGACCATTGGGCGAGACATACACGAAGCGGACGGCTGGACCCGAGGAGCTATGGAGGCTATCTGTACCCACCCTTCAGGTGGGACTTCCAGTGGACGGCTCGAGGCTGCGGCTTACTTTTCAGTTACTGTACTCCCTTTTTCAGTTGTACTTTACTTTCAGTTTGGGTTTGTATTCTGGCCCACTTACTTTTCTGCACTTACTGTTGTACCCAATTTTTACTTAGTATTTATTTTTTCTTACTTTCTTTGTGGTGTTTGTTTACTTTACAAAGGCAATTTCTTCCCTTTTTACTGGGGATTATGCCTTGGTGCTAGTCTCCAGCCCCTGGCCTATGGAAGGCGGGCTTGGGGTAGTCACAACATGGGCCCTGAGGATGGGTCGTGACACAAACCATTAAAATGTTTATTTTAACACTATAAATGTTTTTTTATTAAAAAATTTGTTTTCAGTTAAAATATTTTTTTTCACTATGCACCCAAATATGAAAGTTATCAGAAAAACACCAAAAAAATTTTGAAACTAAATTCTTATGCCCCAATTCTAAATATGAATTTTATTTTGTCAAATTGAATATATAAAATTTTTAGATATTGTATTTAAAAAGGGTTCACCATTAAAAGACGGTAAAAGTGCATTTTTTTGAAAATAGATTACATGAATGAACATTACATTACACTTTCTAATATACAACACAAAAAATACATTGAGAATGCCATTGTTCCCTTAGCTTAACCTTGTATCTAAAATATAAAACACTTCTTGGGATCCTGGGAAAATAAAACATAAGAAATGGGTGTGCTCAAATGCTTAGTAAGGATAACAATATAGCGGAAACTTTTATAAATAAGAATAAACATTTAAGGAAATGTATGAAACTAAAACAAAAGAATTTTCAACATAAACTTCATCATAATATGGATAATATAAATCAAAATAATTCCATTTACTTGGTCAATGAATATTCTACTATTCAAATAATCACATGCAATATCAATATCCACTTTCACAACGCTGGAATGCATAATGTCAGACTTTCATAACCACATAGTCAAGGCCTTCTGCCAAGACTAAAAATAAGATTTTGATAAGGGCTTGTTCCAAGTCACTAGTTTGTCTCATGAGACCTATCGAAGCATCGAGGAGCTACAGCGGGCTCCACCCGTCACTTAATATGTTCAATGCATTCCTCATATGAAAAGTTTTAAACATAACATAAATATTCGTATCACAACTAGCATATGAAATGTCAATCCTTTATCCATAAACCATGAATGGTATAAAAATAACACATCCACAGTCAAACATATCACAAAACCTTCAATAAAATATGGAATATTTTTATCATAATAAATCATCTTCAAACAAGTTTAAAATCCATCAAAGGATGTTGACATAGATGAAAATGATTTGTAAAACTCATTGAGAGAAATATTTTTTTTCATGAAAACATTTAAAAGTCACACAATTTAAAAAGGAAGAAATTTAAAGACATTTTTGAATCAAAGTTTCCCACACCACTTTGAAACTTTTGAAAGAAATTAACAATTTAAAAACATTCATGTCCATATATATAAATCCTTAAAAACCATTTTGAAAACATGGATATTAATGAGAATGATTTAGAGGAATAAATATTTAAAACATTTAAAATGATGTTTTAGTAAAATAAGTCCCTTAAAATAATTCCTTTGAAAACTCTTTCATGAATCATGGACATGGATAATAAATATTTCTCAGTAGATACTTACATAAAAACCACCTCAGATAATAAAGAGATTGTAAAATTAACCATTACCTTGCACTTTCCTTTAGTCGAGGGTACGTTTAACCTCTTGTATAATGACCATAGTACATTATTAAATTATAACATAACCATATTTATATTTATTACATCATACATGATTCTTTTATGACTTTATACTACCCATTTAATAATGATTTCCATGTTAAATTAACATTTTGGGTAATAATCGCTTTCTTTATCATATGTGTTTTAACTTGTTATTCTTGATCGTATCATATAGATCGTGATTTAAATGATTCTAGAATATAGAAACAGATTTATATATCATATATATTTAGAATAATAATAGTTATAATAGATGTATATATGAAATGGAAGGCACCGTTTATGGAGACAGTAGGTCATACGTACGCATAAACGCTATTTCGGTTTTCATATCTTATTGAATGGAAGTAAGTGAATAAGATATATGTAAGTAAATACATACATACACACACACATATATATATATATATCTCCAGTAGCATAATTATGTCATATATTACATACTTATTAATAATATATATTTTTATAATCATCGTTGAATGGTGAACATGGAAATGAATCTCATCGCGTCGTGGAGACGGTAATCCGTACGCACACACGGGCGATAATATCATTATTTTGATTTATAATAGTATGTAAATAGATGTCATATCATATATACAGAATCATTAACATGTTATATTTATTATTTATAACAATTATACATCATTATTATACTCATCCAAATAATAATGTATTGAATAACAATTACACCACGACGTAGAGACGGTAAGCTGTACGTACGCACGTATGGTGAGATGTCATTCAAAGGATGGATAGAATAATGAATATGGTTGTAAAGTATATAGAAGATACTGGACTTATTATTTTAGAATGGAAAAAACAAATAAATAGGAAGTGCAATAAGAAAGGAACTTGGAAGAGGTGATGTAATATTTACCTCTTCTTCGGGTTCTTCCTTTTGATTTGTCAAAAGGGCTCCTTAGGATGGATTTCTGACTAAAGTAAGGCCTCTAGGATGAAGGTAGGAAATTTGGGAGGGTATTTGGGTAGGAGTTGGCAGAAAACCTATCAACCAATAGGTTTTAGATAGGTTTAGGTCACCATATTAACCTTAACTTTTAGATTTAACTCTTAGTTAAATAGTTTGACATTTACCATGTCTCTTTGTATTTTAATATTATATGGTTAATAACCATACTATATAATTCCAATATAACCCCAAATTGGTTTATTAATGTCATATATATTATTATATAAGTATTTTGGCCAAACCTTATACTTTTAGAACCATTATATCAATTAATAATATAATATTTGTTTTAGAAACTATTTTATGTCAATTTTGACACTATTTGGTATTTGTTTTTTTGTTAAAATCATAACAGCATGATTACATAGAAAAAATATATTGAATCAACCCTAACATTCCTTATTAACCTATAAAATTATTTTATTTCATCAGAAGTCTCAAATTACATTTATTTAGGTATTTATAATATCAATAATTTTAATCTTTTATTAATAAGGTAATTTCTGCATCATCATTGTGTCATAAATAAATTTACTTATGAAATGTATAAAAATTATAAATGAAATACCATTTTTAGGAAATAATTTTATCTTTATAATTAATATTTATAGTCTAATTTATCTTATGTATAACCCTATATTAAAAAAAATTTAGTTATGAAAACTCGAATTTGACACTTTTAACTATTCGTTAAATTAAATAATAATAAATTTCCTAATATAATTCAAGTGGACCTAAAGAATCATATTTTATTCCTAAGGTTTTTTTGTTGAATTAAACTTATCTAATATAAATAGGACATGTGTTAGGGTAAGAATAATATCATTTTTACCTTTAATTACCCTATTTACTTTTAGTCATGGTAAATAAAAGTCAGAAGTTACTACTCACCAAATAATATTTTTATCTTATTGAACAACATTTAACTTACATATATAAACCATGACTTTAGGATTTTTTGAAATTCAATTCACAGAAGTGGTAAAATTAAATTTTATTAAAATTTGCAAATGCTCCTAGGAGGTGAGTAAAAGACGGTAAAATTTCAATAAAATTGTTATATTTATAAACTTATTATAAAACTAATCAATTGAATTACATTGAAATTATATAGGCATTATGTATCTATTTTTACCTAAAATAAATTTAAATTAAATAAATAATTATTTAAATGAAAAGTTAGGTTTAACCAATAACACGGTGTTTTTCACTATTCATCGAAATTTGAAAGTTTTTAGAAACATACCAAAAAATACACCCTACGCTAATTTTGAAATTCTAAATTAAAAAATAAAGTCCATTTTAACAAATTCCATACATAAAATTTTCATTTATTATTTTAAAATTAATTCTCGTTGTTAAAACCAAAAGGCATATTTTTAAGAAATAATAACTACCAAAAGATTAACAATTGTTTATGTCTAATTTCAATGTGAAAATATATACAATGACTATAATTGGATTAAATGGTAAAAATATAAAATATTTATAATTAGACACTGTTAAAATGTATAATTTAATACTATACATTATTGTGATTAAAAAAGTAGTTTTCAGTTTAAATATAGTATTTTTCACTATTCACCCAAATATGAATCTTATCAGAAAAACACCAAGAATTTATTGAAACTAAATTCTTATGTCCCGATTCTAAATAAGAAGTTTATTTTGTCAAATTGAATATATAAAAGTTTCAAATATGTAATTTAAAGAGGGTTTTCCATTAAAAGGCTGTAAAATTTCATTTTTTGAAAAATTCTACTTTTATCTGAAAAAATGAATTTATTCTTACATTATGTCTATGAAACTCAAAATATGGATTCTAAAATTATAAGAATTATATAAAACTAAATATTCTGTAAATAATATTCATAACAGCTTTTGAACAGCTAGTTTAGTAAGTCATGTTGCGCTGGAACTCGGTGTTGCGTGTAGTGCAAGTTATTGAATTACTTTGAACAAATAATGTACTATGAAATCGTGGGGTGTTAAATTCATCCCTCCTTCAGTAAATTGCGTCATCACAATTTGAAATTTTTTTTGAAAGTAAAAGGAAGAAAATATAAAATACCTTTGTGGGAAAACCAATATCAAAAATTGGGTTAATAAAATATAGTATTAATAAGAGGAAAAAGGGGAACGAAAAAGTCACCACCAAATTATGATCTCAATTAAGAGAACATTGGTGGAAATTAGAGGCCCATAATTGGAGAAAAAATGTAAATATTTAAATGTAGTGATTGAGGTCATCAGTCTCAAACAATTGTAGAATTGTGGGCCTCAAATCCATCAATCTATGATTTGAAATATCATCGGTTGAATAAAACATAAGGTATTAAGATAACACATTTTTAGTTTTATGATCCCTAACCTAATGTTTAAGAATTAATTTCTTCATAGAATAAAAGAAGAAAAAAATATATACTTGACAAGTAGAGTTCCATCCTTTAACTAATTTCTACCACAAACTCATATTTCACCCTAAAAGATAATATAACTTAAAAAATATTATATTAATAGTATTCTTATAGGGTTCCAAAAAAAATGAATTTATAATTAATCTACCATACCTTTCAAAAAAACTACATTATTAAATCTAGGACATCACATAGGTTAGTGGTAGGTGATGCACCCTTGTCGCCCTTCGATTGTGGGTTCAAGTCTCGCGGCCATACCGGACGCGACTGGTTTTCGCCCGACCTCTGGGATGTCTTTTTTATAACAATCCAAAAATAACCTTAACAATAGTATCCAATTTAAAAATTAATCAATTCCAACCTTTAGACTTATCTAAAATACTTCTATCCAAACTCTCGGTCCAAAATTTATAAGGAAGTTAAACACAATGAAGATCCTTTTTTCAATGTAATAACATGTGAACACCTTCGTCATGTATTATTTTAAAACACTGAAACATCTTGAATTACCAAAAAACCTTATTTATAACATTCATGCTCCCTTATTATTTATATAATACTAGATATACTCCTTCTATCCAAAAATGTTGTAAACTCCATCAATGATGGAATATACAAATCATTAATCAGTTTTAAGGTAGTCAAGAATATCCAATATAATTTATCCAAATCAAACATCTCTTATTCCAAAATCACTACCTCATTATCAGGACCATATTAAGGATAACCTTTCCTTCAACCATGTATTTTCCAAAAATTTTAGCTTACTATTATGTCAATTTTCTTAGAACCATATAATCTCAAATCCTCAATTAAATAGTACTGCAGTAAAATCCTTATTTATCTCCATAATTCATATAACCAGTATATTGTTGATGCAACACTCAAATGAAATAATTCTACAATAACAACATAAGAACACTAGTCATTCCTTTTCATCTGAGGTAGTATCATGACTTGATTATTATCCAATAGGATCATTTGAGGTATACTATGATGAGTGGCACATTGATCCGCCTAGTTTCCCAACGCCTTGCAGATGAAGCGTTTTACATTTGAAACCTTTTTCTTACCCTTGAAATCACGTATTTGGTATCCTTTTTCTTCACACATATAACAAACTCCCATTCCCTTCAAGCATTTACCAAAGTGATTATTTCCACATTTTTAATATATGGGAAAATCCTTCTTTTCCCTCTTCCCTTTATCAATCTTTCTCTCTTCCATCCTTTTCTTCTCTTGGTTCCATTCAAAGCCATAGGACTCGGATAATTATTTAATTATCATATTAACACATGATTATATTTCTTCATATGTTTAGAATACATGGGAGACAATTTCCCTTCTAAATGTTGGCTTAATACCGTGAATGATATTATCCTTCTTACTCTTTGGATCATACGTATTGATGGAGTTCACATTCCTTCTACTAGGCACCATTTCAATACAATGGAATAAACTAGTTCAGTTTATGAATTGAAATGAATAATTCCAGACATTTAACATACCTAACATAGATTGAATAGTTTATGGATATAATCCATAATCATTAAAATGTTTTCTTTGAGAAAGTATATACTCATAAACACTTCATAATGGTTTGTAAAGAAAATGAGAATTATCCTAAGTGAATAATATATACGGAAGTACATATATATATATATATATATATATTTCTCTAGTATAATTATTATGTCATATATTACATAATTATTAGTAATATATATTTTTATAATTATTGATGAATGGTGAACGTGGAAATGAATCTCATCATGTGGGGGAGACGGTAATCCGTATGTACGCATGAGCAACAATATCACTTCCTTAATGGAGTGGAATTGGATGGAATATTAATTTTACAGAGACATTAGAATGTTATTTTCATTATTTATATACATAAAACTCATCATTGTATCCATCCAAATAACATAGTGTTGAATAACAAATTACACGACGGTGTGGAGATGGTAAGCCGTACGTACGCATGCATGGTGACATTATCATTCATAAGATAGTTAGAATAATTAATATAGTTGTGCAATATTTGCAATAAAATAATAGTATATAGAAGATACTGAAGTTATTATTTTAGAATGGAAACAACAAAGAAAGAGTAAGAGGAAGAATAATAGAACTTGAAAGAGGGTGGTCTAATCATTACCTCTTCTTTGGGTTCTTCCTTTTGATTTGATCAAAAGGGCTCCTTAGGTTGTCTTTATGACCAAAAAAGGAATCTAGGATGAAGTTATGATAATTGGGAGGATATTTGAGCTGGGTTTTGATGATCTAAATGGCTTTGGTGGTATTAATTTGAGATAAGGGGAAGTGCCCTTTTTATAAGAGGGGTGGTGGGCACCTTAGGAAAAACTAAAAATATTATTTTATAATAAATTGATTTTCATTTTATAATGGCTCCAAAATGAATTATTTAAAGGATAAGGTGGGTATAGGTTTAAAAACACTCAACCAATAGGTTTTATACAGGTTTATGTCACCATATTAACCTTAACTTTTAGATTTAACTCTTAGTTAAATAGTTTGTCATTTGGCATGTCTCTTTGTATTTTATATTATATGGTTAATAAACATACTATAAAATGCCAATATAACCCAAATTGGTTAATTAATGCCATATATATTATTATATAAGTCTTTTTGTGAAACCATATATTTTTATACTATTATATCAATTAATAATAAAATATTTATTTTAAAAACTATTCATGTAAATTTTTACTCTATTTGGTATTTGTTTTTTTGATAAAATAATAACAGCATGATTACTTCAAATATATATATATAAACCTTAACATGTCATAATAACCTATAAAATTAGTTTAATTTATAAAAATTCTCAAATTACATTTATTTGGATATTTATAATGTCAAATATTTTAATCTTTCATTAATACGGTAATTACAGCTTCATTATTGTTTCATAAATAAATTTAATTTATTAATATCTAAAAATTATAAATAAAATACCATTATTTAGGAAATATTTTTATCATTCTAATGAATATTTAAATTCTAATTTATCTTATTTATAACCCTATATTAATAATGTTTTACTTATTAAAGTTTTATTTTAACTCTTTTAACTCTTCTTTGAATTAAATAATAATAAATATACTAATCTAATATAAGTTGACCTAAAGGATCATATTTTATTCATAATGTTTTTTTGGTCAAATTACACTTATCTAATAGAATTAGAACATGTGTTAGGGTAATAATAATTTCATTTTTACCCTAAATTACCCTATTTACTTTTAGTCATGGTAAATAAAAGTAAAAGGTTATTATTCACCAAAAAATTATTTTCATCTTATTGAAACACATTTTATTTACTTATATCAACTATGTCTCTCTTAGTTTTCAAATTTAATTCACATAAGTGGTAAAATTATGTTTTATGTAAATTTTCAAATTCTCCTAGGAGGTGTGTAAAAGACGGTGAAAAGTTCAATAAAATTTTATATATCGCATATTATTAAAAAATTACTCTAATGAATTTCATTGAAAATATATAAGTATTATGTATCTATTTTTTACCTAAAATAAAATAAAATAAAAAAATAATTATTTAAATAAAAAGTCGGTTTTAAACAATAACTCGGTGCTTTTCACTATTCATCAAAAATTGAATGTTTTCAGAAAAATACTAAAAATTTACCCTAAGATAATTTTGATATTGTGAATTAAAAAATGAAGTCTATTTTTCAAAATTCAAAACATATAAGTTTCATTTATTTGTTTAAAATTAATTCCCATTGTCAAAACCAATAGGCGTATTTTTAAGAAACAATAACTATCAAAAGATTGGCACTTGTTTATGTCCAATCTCCAAGTGAAATTACTTAAAATGAAAGGGGTGAGCTTAGATGATCAGTAAGGACAAAAATATAGTGGAATCTTTCATAAATAAGCATAAACATTTAAAAAAATGTATAATACTAAAACAAAAGCTTTTTAAACTTAACCTTTAGTATAATATGGAAATGATAAAATCAAATAATTCCATTTACTTATTCACATGGATACTATACTAGTCACATAATCTAAATAACCACTTTCATAATGATGGAATGCATAATTCCAAAATTTCATAACCACAAACTCAAAGCCTTGTGCTAAGATTACAAATAAGATTTTTTCAATCCCTTGGGCCAAGACACTAGTTTGTCTCCTGAGACCTACCGATGCATCAAGGAGCTATAACGGGCTCCACTTGTCACTTACTATGTTCAATGCATTCCTAATATTAAAAAGGATTAATCACAACATAAACATTCGTATCAAAACTAGCATACGAAATGTCAATAATTTATCCATAAACCATGAATGGTAAAAAAATAACATATCCACAGTAAACCATATCACAAAAACCTTCAATACAACATGGAAGATTTGTATCATAATAAATCAACATTAAACAAGTTTAAAATCCATTAAATGATGTTGACATAGATGAAAATTATTTGTAAAACTCTTTGAGAGAAATATCCCATTTTCATGAAAACATTTTAAAGTCACACAATTTAGACTGGAATACTTTTAACGAAATTTTTTGAATCAAATTTTCCCATAACAGTTTGAATCTTTTTAAAGGAATTAACATTTTAAATACATTCATGTCCATATAAATAAATCCTTAAAAACCACTTTGAAAACATAGACATTAATGGGAATGATTTAGAAGAATAAATATTTAAAACATTTGAAATGATGTTTTAGTAAAACAAAGTCCATTAAATGAATCCCTTTGAAAGCACTTTCAAGAAACATGTACATGGA
Source organism: Viscum album (assembly GCA_963277665.1). NCBI lineage: Eukaryota > Viridiplantae > Streptophyta > Magnoliopsida > Santalales > Viscaceae > Viscum > Viscum album. Next base: position 1,258,745,369 of record OY728132.1, on the reverse strand, counting down.
TAATAAATATGTCCTTGTAGATACTTATCTAAAAACAAACGCGGATAATAAAGAGATTATAAAATTAACCCTTACCTTGCATTTTCTTTTGGTCGAGGGTACGTTTAACCTCCTTTATAATGACCATTGTATGTTATTATATTATACCAGAACCATATTAATATTTATTATATCATACATGATTCATTTAGTACTTTATAATACCCATTTAATAATTATTTTCTTGTTAAATTAACATTTCGTGTAATAATCTCTTTCTTTATAGTACTTATTTTAACTTGTTATTATTGATCGTATCATTCAGATCATGATTTAAATACTTCCAGAACATAAACCTTTATTTATAAATCATACATATTTAGAATATAAATATTTATAATAGATAGATATATGAAATATAAAACACCGTTTATGGAGACGGTAGGCCGTACGTACGCATAAACGTTGTTTCTGTTTTCATATCGTATTGAATGGAAGTTAAGTGAATAAGATATATGTAAGTATATATATATATATATATCCAATAGCATTATTATGTCATATATTACATACTTATTGGTAATATATATTTTTATAAATGTCGTTGAATGGCGAACTTGGAAATGAATCTCATCGCGTCGTGGAGACGGTAATCTGTACGTACGCACGAGCGACAATATCATTTCCTTAAAGGTGGTGAATTGGATGGTATATTAATTTTAAAAATAAATTATCATGTTATTTTAATTATTTATATACATATTACTCATCATTATATCCATCCAAATAAGATAGTGTTGAATAACAAATTACACCACGGCGTGGAGATGGTAAGTCGTACGTACGCACGCATGGTGACATTATCATTCATAGGATGGATAAAATAATGAATATGGATGTGCCATATTTATAATAAAATCACAGTATATATATGGTACTGGTTTAATTATTCTGTTATTGTAATAACAAATAAAGAGTAAGTGGAAGAAGAAAATAACTTGAAAGATGGTGGTGAAATCATTACCTCTTCTTCTGGTTCTTCCTTTTGATTTGATCAAAAGGGCACCTTAGGTTGGATTTATAATAAAACAAAGGACTATAGGATTAATGGAAGATAGTTGGGATTATATTTGGGTAGGGTTTTGTTGTGCCAAATTGCTTTGGAGGTGTGAATTTTAGAGAAGGAGAAGTTCCCTTTTATAAGAAGGGTGAGGGAAACCTTAGGAAAAACATAAAATATTATTTTATAATAAAATCATTTTCGGTTTCTAATGGCTCAAAAATGTATTATTTAAAGGATAATGAGGATATAGGTATAGAACTACTCAAAAAATAGGTTTTGGACAGGTTTGGTTCACTATATTAACCTTATCCTTTATATTTAACTCTTTGTTAAATAGTTTGGCATTTACCATGTCTCATTGTATTTTTATATTATATGGTTAATAAACTTAATATAAACTTCCAAGAGAACCACAAGTGGTAAATTAATTATACACCTATCACTATATAAATCTTTTGGCTGAACCTTATATTTTAAAAAATATAATATCAATTAATAATATAATATTTGTTTTAAAAACTCTTTTATGTCAATTTTGACACTATTTGGTATTTTGTTTTTTCTAAATTCAGAACAGCATTACTACTTCAAAAAAAATTCATCTAAAAAACCCTAATATGTTATATTAACCGATAAAAATAGTGTAATTCATAAAAATTCTCAAATTACATTTATTTTCATATTTATAATGTCAATTATTTTAATCATTCATTAATATGGTAATTACTGCATCATCATTGTGTCATAAATAAATTTAATTATTTAATGTATAAAAATTATAAATAAAATACCATTATGTAGGAAATATTTTTATATTTATAATTAATATTTATAGATGAATTTATCTTATTTATAACCCTATATTAAAAATGTTTTAGTTATTAAACTTTGATTTTAACTCTTTTAACTCTTCTTTAAGTAAAATAATAATAAATGTCCTAATCTAATCCAAGTGGACCTAAATGATCATATTTTATTCCTAAGGTTGTTTTTGGTAGAATTACACTTATCCAATAGAATTATGACATGTTTTGGGGTAATAATAATATCATTTGTATCCTAAATTACCCTATTTACATTTAACCGTGGTAAATAAAAGTAAAAAGTTACTATTCGCCAAAAATTATTTTCATCTTATTGAACCACATTTTACTTACTGATATCAACTGTTCCTCTCTGATTTTTGAAATTAAACTCACATAAGTGGTAAAATTATGTTTTATGTAAATTTGAAAATTCTCCTAGGAGGGGGGTAAAAGACTGTAAAAAGTTCAATAAAATTTTTATATATCTAAAATTATTATAATATGACTCCAATAAATTACATTGAAAATATATAGGTATTATGTATCTATTTTGACCTAAAATAAATTTAAATAAATATTCTGTTTTAAACTATAACTTAGGGTTTTTTCACTATTCATCAAAAATTGAAAGTTATCAGAAAATTACTAAAAACTCACCCTATGATAATTGTGATATTATGAATTAAAAAATGAATTATATTTTACCAATTTCAAAACATAGAAGATTCATTAATTAATTTAAAATTAATTCCCTTTGTCAAAACCAAAAAGCGTATTTTTAAAAAATAATAACTATCAAAAGATTTACATTTGTTTATGTCCAATTACAAAGTGAAATTACATACAATGACCATTATTGGATTAAATGGTAATAATATACTCTAGTTATACTTCCAACCTATTAAAATTTATAATTCAACACTATAAATTATTTTGATTAAAAAATTTGTTTTCAGTTAAAATATAGTATTATTCACTATTCACCCAAATATGAAATTTATCAGAAAAACACCAAAAATTTATTAAAACTAAATTATTATGTCCCAATTCTAAATAAGAAGTTTATTTTCTAAAATTGAATATATAAAAGTTTCAAATATTGGATTTAAAAAGGGTTCACTATTAAAAGGTGGTAAAATTGCATTTTTTGAAAAATGATTATTTTATCTGAAAAAATGAATTTGTTCTTAAATTATGTATAAGAAACTCATAATATGGATTCTGAAATTATAAGTATTATATAATGTTCAAAATTCAGTTCATACTAATCATAAACTCTTTTGAACGACAAGTTTTGTAAGTTGTGGTGCGCTTGAACTCGATGTTGCATGTAGTGAAAGTCATTGAATTACTTTGAAGAAATAACGTATTATGAAATCTTGTGTGTTATATTATTCCCTCTAACAAATTGGGTCCTCATAATTTGAAATAATTCTTTGAAAATAAAAGGTTGAAAATAGAAAATGCCTTTGTGGGAAAACCCACATCAGAAATTAGGTTAATAAAATTTAGTCTTAATAAAAGAAAAAGTAATACAGAAGGGTCACCACCAAATTATGATCTCTATTAGGAGAACATTGGTGGAAATTAGAGACACATAATTATAGTAAAAACATAAATATTTATAGGGAATAATAGAGGTCATCAGTCACAAACAATTGTTGAAATGAGGGCCTCAAATCCATCAGTCTATGATGATTTAAAATATAATTGGATCAACAAAACATAAGGTATTAGGATAACACATTTTTAGTTTTAAGATCCATTACCTAATGTTTAATAATTAATTTCTTCATATAATAAGAGACGAAAAAACATATACTTGACTAGTAGGGTTCCACCCTTTAACTAATTTCTACCACAGACTCATCTTTCACTCTAAAAGATAATAGAACTTAAAAAAATATTCTATTAATCCTATTCGTATAGGGTTCCCAAAAAAAATTATAATTTATCTATCAGACCTTTAAAAAACTACATTATTCAATATAATACATCACGTGGGCTAGTGGTAGCTGATACACCCTTATCTCCCTTCGGTTTCAGGTTCATGTCTCATGGCCTTGCCGGACGCGGCGGGTTGCCGCCCGACCTCCGGGTTTTCTTTTTGTGGAAATCCAAAAATAATCTCAAACTAAACTTATCCAAAATACTTCTATCCAGACTCACAGTCCAAAATTTATAAGGAAGTTAAACATAATGAAGATCCTATTTTTCACGTAATAACATGTGAACACCTTCATCGTGTATTCTTTTAAAACACTACAACATCCCGAATTACCATAATACCTTATTGATTATATTCATTCTCCCTTATTCCTTATAGAATACTGAATATACCTCTTCTATCCAAAAATGTTGTAAACTCCAAAAATGATGGAATATACAAATAATTAATCAGTTTCAAGGTAGTCAAGAATATACAATATAATTTATCCAAATAAATCATGTATTATTCCAAAATCACTACCTCAGTATCAGAACCATATTATGGTTTATATTTCTCTCAGCCATATATTTTCCAACAATTTAACCGACTATAGAGAAATTTTCTTGGATCCACACAATCTCAAGTCCTTAATTAAATAGTATTGTATTACAATCCTTATATACTCTATAATTCTTAAAAGATTTACATCATTAATACAATACATAAATGACACATTACTTTAATAACAACGTAAGAAATCTAATCATTCCTCTTCATCTTCAGTAGTGTCATAACATTATTATTATCCAATAACGGTATTTTGGGTATACTATGATGATTTGGACATTGATTCACATAGTGTCCCAACTCCTTTCAGATGACACATTGTACATTTGAATCCTTTTTCTTAGCCTTGAAATAGTATACTTAGTGTCCTTTTTCTCCACACTTATAAAAAACTCACATTCCCTTCAAGTATTTACCAAGGTGATTCTTTCCACATTTATCACATATGGGAAAATCCTTCTTTCCCCTCTTCCCTTTATCCATCTTTCACTCTACCATCCTTTTCTTCTCTTACTTCCCTTAAAAGCCATAGGACTCTGAGAATTCTTCACTTATCTTATTAACACATGATATTATTTCTTCATATGTAGAGAATACATGGGAGACTATTTCCCTTCTAAATGATGGCCTAATACTATTAATTATATGATCCTTCTTACTCTTTGGATCATACGTTTTGTTAGATTTCTCATTCCATCTATTGTGCGCCATTTCTATACAATATCATACACTAGGTCAGTTTAGGAATCACAATGAATAATTCCAAACTTGTAAAATACCTAGCATAAATTAAACAGTTTATGGATATGATCTCTAATCATAAAAATATTTTCTTTGAGAAGGTAAATACTCATAAATACTTCATAATGATTTATAAAGAAAATGAGAGTTATCCTAAGCATATCACCCGGGAGTGTCATAACAAAGAGTGCAGCAAGGCCCGTTGTAACCGGACTTCATCCCGAAGAGCCTCTGTAACCGGACTCCAACCCGAAGAGCCTATGTAACTGGACTCCATCCCGGAGAGCCTCTATAACGAGACTCCAACCTGAAGGGTCTACTATTACCAGAACCCAACCTGGAGGGCATACTTTTACCTGTCCCCAACCGAGAACATAGTAGTCCAACACATTCATCTGAAGAAGAGGTTGAAATATAACATAAAAATTCGTATTAAAACTGGCTTATGAAATGTCAATACATTAACCATAAACAATGAATGGTATAAAAATAGAACATCCACAGTCAAACATATCAGAAAACCTTAAATATAATATGGAATATTTTTATCATAATTAATCAACTTCAAACAAATGTAAAATTTATCAAAGGATGTTGACATAGATGAAATCAAAACTATTTGAGAGAAATATCTCTTTCTATTTTGAAATAATTTAAAGTAAAATAATTATAAAAGAAAACATTTATTTTAAAAATATTCTTATAATCTTTTAAGGGAAGCTTTGATGATGATATAATGGTGGAAAATATCTACACCCACCATATAAGTTAAAAAAGACATTCTTACCTTATTTTTGCCGAAAAGGTTATAAAGTACCTTGTTTGGAAAACGAAGGAAAGATTCCTTTCAAAACATCTTATAAAAAGTCAAAAAATGTTACAAATAAATTTATCCCATTTTCTAGTAAATAGAAAATGTTTTGAAATACATTTTTTAGAAACATGGATGTAGATGATAAAGAGGTCCCTATAGATACTTACGTAAAAACAACCTCAGAAAATAAAGAGATTGTGAAGTTAACCATTACCAATTTGGTAACTTACAAAACATACACCTCATGAAAGATGTACCATATAATGAATATGTAAATACACATAAATTAATGTGTATTACAAAAATAATACAATTATGGGTAGTACATACACCACAAAAAGGTAATAGTGGCAATATGGCAATAATCTCACACGAATAAGGAGTGAGATGAAAACCCCTTACCTTGCACTTTCCTTTAGTCAAGGGTACGTTTAATTTATTGTATGAATATCATAGTATGTTATTAAAGTTTACTAGAACCATATTAATATTCATCATATCATACATGATTCATTAATGACTTTATACTACCCATTTAATAATAATTTCCATGTTAAATTAACATTTTGGGTAATAATCGCTTTCTTTATCGTATGTGTTTTAACTTGTTAATCTTTATTGTATCACTTAGATCAAGATTTAAATACTTCCAGAATATAAAACATGAGTTAAATATCATATATATTTAGAATATAAATATGTATAATATACATATATATGAAATGGAAAACACCGTTTATGGATATAGTAGTCTGTACGTACTCGTAAATGTTGTTCCTGTTTTCATATCGTATTGAATGGAACTAAGTGAATAAGATATATGTAAGTATAAAAATATATATATATATATCTAAATTAAAATTATTATGTTATATATTACATACTTATTATAAAATATATATTTTTATAATCTTCGATGAATGGTGAATGTGGAAATGAATCTCATCGTGTCGTGGAGACGGTAATCTGTACGTACGCACAAGTAACAATATCATTTAATTAAAGGTGTATAATTGGATGGTATATTAATTTTACAGAGACATGATCATGTTATTTTCATTATTTATATACATATTACTCATCATTATATCCATCCAAATAACATAGTGTTGAATAACAAATTACACCACGACCTGGAGACGGTAAGCCGTACGTACGAACGCATGGTGACATTATCATTCATAAGATAGATAGAATAATGAATATAGTAGTTAAATTTTTATAATAACATCACATTATATACAAGATTCTGGAGTTATTATTTTATAATTGAAATAAAAAAAAAGAGTAAGTGGAAGAATAAGAGAACTTGAAAGAGGGTGGTGAAATCATTACCTCTTCTTCGGGTTCTTCCTTTTGATTTGATCAAAAGGGATCCTTAGATTGTCTTTCTAACCAATGGTAGTCCTCTAGGATGAATTTAGGATATTTTTGAGGATATTTGGGAACGTTTTGGCCGAGCCAAATGGCTTTGAAGGTGCGAATTACAGTGAAGGGGAAGTGCCCTTTTATAAGAGGGGTGAGGGTCACCTTAGAAAAAACATGAAATATTATTTTATAATAAAATCATTTTCGGTTTCTAATGGCTCCAAAATGTATTATTTAAAGTATAAGGTAGGTATGGGATCGAAAACTATTCAACCAATAGGTTTTATAAAGGTATGGGTCACCATATTAACCTTAACTTTTAGATTTAACTCTTATTTAAATAGTTTTACATTTACCTTGTCTCTTTATATTTCTATATTATATGGTTTATAAGCTTACTATAAAATGCCAATAAAACCCCAATTGGTTCATTAATTTCATATATATTATTATATAGGTCTTTTTTCCGAGCCTTAGATTTATTGGACTGTTATATTAATTTATAATATAATATTTGTTTTAAAAACTCTTTTATGTCACTTTTTACACTATTTGGAATTTTGTTTTTGCTAAATTCATAACAGCATTATTACTTCGAAAAAAATTATCTAATCAACCTTAATACGTCATATTAACCTATAAAATTAATGTAATTCATAAAAAGATTAAAACTACATTTGTTTGGATATTTATAATATCAATTCTTTTAATCAATCATTAATATGGTAATTACAATATCATCATTGTGTCATAAATAAATTTAATTATTTAATTTCTAAAAAATATTTATAAAATACCATTATGTAGAAAATATTTTTATATTTCTAATTAATCTTTATAGTTGAATTTATCTTATGTGTAACCCTATATTAAAAATGTTTTAGTTAATAGACTTTTAATTTAACACTTCTAACTCTTCTTTGAATTAAATAATAATAAATGTCCTAATCTAATCCAAGTGGACCAATGAGGTTCATATTTTATTCCTAAGGTTTTTTTGGTCGAATTAAACTTAACCAATAGAATTAGGACATGTTTTGGGGTAATAATAATATCATTTCTACCCTTAATTACCATTTTTAATTTTTTACTATGGTAAATAAAAGTAAAAAGTTACTATTCACCAAAAAATTATTTCTTTTCTTATTGAACCACATTTTTCTTACTGATATCAATCATGTGTCTCAGATTTTTGAAATTACAGTCACAGAAGCGGTAATATTATGTTTTATGTGAACTTGCAAATTTTCCTAGGAGGTTGGTAAAAGACGATGAAAAGTTCAAAAAAATTTCTTATATCTAATATTATTAAAAAAATGACTCCAATGAATTACATTGAACATATATAGATATTATTTATATATTTTGACCTAAAATAAATTTAAATAAAATAAATAATTATTTATATAAAAATTCAGTTTTAAATAATAACTCAGTGTTTTTCACTATTCATCAAAAATTGAAAGTTTTCAGAAAAATACCAAAAATTCACCCTAAGATAATTTTGAAATTATGAATTCAAAAATTAAGTATATTTTACCAAACTCAAATCATAGAAGTCGAATTTATTAATTTTAAATTAATTCCTGTTGTCAAAACCAAAAGGCGCGTTTTTAAGAAACAATAACTATAAAAAGATTGACACTTGTTTATGTCCAATATCAAAGATAAATTACATAAAATGAACAGAATTGGATTAAATGGTAAAAATTTAATCTATTTATAATTCCAAACCATTAAAATGTATAATTTAACACTATAAATTATATTGATTAAAAAAGTTTTTTTCAGTTAAAATATTGTATTTTTCATTATGCACCCAAATATGAAAGTCATCAGAAAAACACCAAAAATTTATTTAAACTAAATTCTTATGTCCTGATTCTAAAGAAGAATTTTATTTTGTCAAATTGAATTTATAAAATTTTCAAATATTGGATTTAAAAATACTTCACCATTAAAAGGCGGTAAAAGTTCATTTTTTGAAAAATACTTCTTTTATCTAAAAAAATGAATTAGTTCTTAAATTATGTCTAAGAAACTCATAATATGGATTCTAAAATTATAAGGATTATATATAGTTCAAAATTCAGTTAATACTATTCATAACAGCTTTTAAACGACTAGTTTGGTAAGTCGTGGTGTGCTTGAACTCGGTGTTGCGTGAAGTGCAAGTTATTGAATTACTTTGAAGAAATATCGTACTATGAAATCTTGGGGTGTTACATTCTTCCCTACATGAATAAATTGCATCCTTGCAATTTGAAATTGTTTTTAGAGAATAAGAGGTTGAAAATAGAAAATACTTTTGTGGAGATCTCATATCGAAAATTGGGTTAATAAAATTTAGTCTTAATAAGAGGTAATATATATATATATATATATATACTTGACAAGTAGAGTTACATCCTTTAACTAATTCCTACCACATAATCATCTTTTACTCCAAAATTATTTCAAAAAATATTATATTTATCCTAAGGGTTCCAAAAATAATGAATTTATAATTCACCTATCAGAACCTTTAAAAAAATAGATTATACCATCCAGGGACTTCATGTAGTATAGTGGTAGGTGATAACTCCCAGTCTCACTATGGTGTGGGTTCGATTCCCCCAAATGTGTCCAATGCGACGGATTGTCACACAGTCTGCATGTTGTCCTTTTTATAACAATCCAAAAATAACCTTAACAATAATATCAAATTTCAAACTTAATCTATTCCAACCTTTAGACTTATCCAAAATACTTATACCCAAACTCATAGTCCAAAATTTATAAGGAAGTTAAACACAATGAAGGTCCTTTTTACCACGTAATAACATGTGTATACGTTCAGCATGTATTCTTTCAAAACATGGTAACAACCTTATTTATTACATTCGTGCTTCCTTATTCCTTCTAGAATACTATATATATTTTATTTACATGCAAAATTTTGAATACTCCAGCAATCATGAAATAAAAAAACCATTAATAAGTTCTAATATAGTCAAGAATATCCAATATAATTTATCCAAATCAACCACCTCTTATTTCAAAATTACTACCTTAGTATCAGGACCATATAATCTCAAATTCCTAATGAAATAGTATTGTAGTACAATCCTTATTAATTTCCAAATTCATATAACCGGTACATCATTGATACAACACTCAAATGACAAAATAATTTAATTAAAACATAAGATTTCTTAATCATTCCTCTTCATCTTTGGTAGTATCATAACATGATTCTTATCCAATAGCATCATTTGGGGTATACTATGATGATTTGGAAATTAATTCACGTAGTGTCCCAAATCCTAACAGATGAAGCATTGTACATTTGAAACCTTTTTCTTACCCTTGAAATGAAATACCTGGTGTCCCTTTTCTCCAAACTTATAACAAACTATGATTCCCTTCAAGTATTTACCAAGGTGATTCTTTACACGGTTATCACATATGGCAAAATCCTTCTTTTCCCTATTCCCTTTATCCATCTTTCTCTCTTCCATCCTTTTATTCTCTTGCTTCCCTTCAAATCCATAGGACTCAGATAATTCTTTACTTATCTTATTAACACATTATATTATTTCATCATATGTTGAGAATATATGGGAGACTATTTCCCTTCTAAATTTTGGATTAATACAGTGAAAGATATGTTCCTTACTCTTTGGATTATACGTATTGTTGGAGTCCACCTTCCTTCTACTAAGCACCATTTCTATATAATGGCATACACTATGTCAGTTTACGAATTGCAATGAATAATTCCAAAATTGTAAAATACCTAATGTAAATTGAACATTCAATTGATATAATCTATAAAAATATTTTCTTTGAAGAGGTATATACTCCTAAATCCTTCATAATTATTTGTAAAGAAAATGACAATTATCATAAGCATATCCCTTGGGAGTGTCGTAACCAAGAGTGCAGAAAGGCCCATTGTCGTGCACCAGTTCCCATTCGAGTCTATCTCAAAGTTGTGTTTTCGGGGTTTAATCCTAGGTACATTTGTGCCAGAGCCGCCTCTACCTACTCGTATCCAGGCAGGGATATATTTGATTGGAAAACTCAAAAAATATCTACATTACCAAAATTCTAGGAAGTTCTTCTACACTAATCCTCAAAGTCTATCTTAGGGTAATGTGATCTAATTAGATTTTGTCTAAATCTAGTCTCCAAGGTTATTTCTAAAATTCCTTTGATACCAACTATAGTGCCCCGACCCCAGTTACCAAGATTCGGTGCATTATTTTAACACATTGGCATGATTACAAGGAATAATGTCTCAAAGGACCGACCAGTTTAGCAGTCTTGGAAAATATATTACATACATTAACATTGCATTACAATTTCAAACATAAAACAAATTATATATAGTTATTTGAGAACACCATTATTCCATTTAGCTTAACCCTGTATATCAATCATAATACACTTCTTGGAATCCTGAGAAAATAAAACATAAGAATGGGGTGAGCTCAGATTCCCATTAAGGGTAAAAAATTTAGTGGAAGCTATAAACTATTAAGGCAAGATGTGTAATAAAAAAAATAGCCTTTTAAATATAAACTTGAACATAATATGGCAAAATCAATCAAATATTACCATATAAACATGCACATGGATATTCTACTAGTTGAATAATAACATGTAATAACTAATTTCATAATGAGGGAATGTATAATGCCAAAGTTTAATTTTTTTGTCATGGCCTCGTGCCAGGACCTAGGGGCTTACTATAACTGGACCCCATCCTAGAGAGCCTCTTTAATCAGACTCCATCCTTAAGACCCTCTGTAACTGGACTCCAACCCGGAGAGCCTCTCTAACTGGACTCCAACCTGGAGAGCCTCTGTAACCAGAATCCAACCCGGAGGGTCTACTGTAACCGGACCCCAACCCGGAGGGCTTACTTTTTCCAGTCCCCAACCCAAAACATACTAGTCCAACACATTCATCTTAAGAAGTGGTTGAAATATAACATAAAAATCTTATTAAAACTAGTATATGAAATGTCCATACTTTAACCATTAACCATTAATGGTATAAAAATAGAACATCCACAGTCAAACATATCACAAAACCTTAAATACAATATGGACTATTTGTATCATAATTAATCAACTTCAAACAACTGTAAAAATTTTCAAAGGATGTGGACATAGATGAAATCAAAACTATTTGATAGAAATATCTCTTTATATTTTCAAATCATTTAATGTCACATAATTATAAAAGAAAACATTTATTTTGAAAATATTCTTTTAAGCTTGTAAGGGAATCATTTATGATGTTATAACGGCAGAAAATAGCTGCACCAGTTGTATATGTTAAAAAAGACATTCTTACCATAGTTTTGTCGAAATGGTTATAAAGTACCTTGTTTGGAAAAAGTTGGAAATATTCATTTCAATACATCTTATAAAAAGTAAAAAAAGTTATAAGTGACTTTATACCATTTTCTAGTAAATAATTTTTCTTTGAAATGAATTTTTAATAATCATGGATATGGATGATAAAGAGGTCCTAGTAGATACTTACGTAAAAACAAACTCGGATAATAAAGAGATTGTGAAATTAACCCTTACCAATTTGGTAACATACAAAACATACACCCCATGAAAGAAGTATCATATAATGAATATGTTAATAAACATAAATTAAAGTGTATTACACAATGAATACAATTATGGGCAGCACATACACCACACAAAAGGTAATAGTGGCAATATGGCATAATCTCACGGGAATAAGGAGTGAGATGAAAACCCCTTACCTTGCACTTTCCTTTAGTAGAGGGTACGTTTAACCTCCTTTATGAAGATCGTAGTATGTTATTAAAGTATACCAAAACCATATTAATATTTATGATATCATAAATTATTCATTAATGAATTTATACTACCCATTTAATAATAATTTCCATGTTAAATTAACATTTTGGGTAATAATCGCTTTATTTATCGTACGTGTTTTAACTTGTTACTCTTCACTGTATCACTTAGATAATGATTTAAATACTTCAGGAATATAAAAAATTATTTATATATCATATATATTTAGAATTTAAATATTTATAATAGACTTATATATGAAATGGAAAAGACCGTTTATGGAGATGGTACTTCGTACGTACACATAAATGTTGTTTCCGTTTTCATATCGTATTGAATGGAACTAAGTGAATTAGATATATGTAATATATATATATATATATATATATATATATCCAGTATAATTATTATTTAATTTATTACACACTTATTAGTAATATATATTTTTATAATCGTCGATGAATGGTGAATGTGGAAGAGAATCTCATCGCGTCGTGGAGACGGTAATCCGTATGTACGCACGAGCAACTATATCATTGCCTTAAAGGTGTGGAATTGGAAGGTATATTATTTTTAAAGAAAAATTATCATGTTATTTTCATTATTTATATACATATTACTCATCATTATATCCATCCAAATAACATAGTGTTCAATAACAAATTACACCACGATGTGCTAACGGTAAGCCGTACGTACGCACGCATGGTGACATTATCATTCATAAGATAGAAAGAATGATGAATATAGTTTTGAAATATTTACAATAACATCACATTATATAGAAGATACTAGAGTTATTATTTTATAATTTAAACAAAAAATAAAGAGTAAGTGGAAGAATAAGAGAACTTGAAAGAGGGTGGTGAAATCATTACCTCTTCTTCAGGTTCTTCCTTTTTGTTTGCTCAAAAGGGATCCATTAGTCGGATTTATGACCAAATAAAGTCATCTAGGATGAAGGTAGGATGGTTGGGAGGATATTTGGGCAGGGTATGGCTGAACCAAATTGATTTTAAGGTGTTAATTATAGTGAAGGGGGAGTTCCCTTTTATAAGGGACGTGAGGGGCACCTTAGGAAAAACATAAAATATTATTTTATAATAAAGTCAGTTTCTATTTAGAATGGCTCAAAAATGTATTAATTAAAAGCTAATAAGGGTATGGGTCTAAAACCACTCAACCAATAGGTTTTAGACAGGTTTGGGTCACCATATTAACCTTAACATTTAGATTTAACTCTTAGTTAAATAATTTGACATTTACCACGTCTCTTTGTATTTTTATGTTATATGGTTAATAAGCTTACTATAAAATCCAAATAAAACCCCAATTGGTTCATTAAGGTCATATATATTATTATATAATTATTTTTTCTGAACCTTAGATTTTTATGACAATTATATCAATTAATAATATAATATTTTTTTAAAAACTCTTTTATGTCAATTTTTACACTATTTGGTATATTGTTTTTTTCTAAAATCATAACAGCATTATTACTTCTAAGAAAATTCTTCTAATCAACAATAATATGTCATATTAACCTATAAAATTAGTTTAGTTCATAAAAAGTCTCAAATTACCTTTATTTGGATATTTATAATATCAATTATTTTAATCATTCATTAATAAGGTAATGACTACATCATCATTGTGTCATAAATAAATTTAATTATTTAATGTCTAAAAAATATAAATAAAATACAATTATGTAGGAAATATTTTTATATTTATAATTAATATTTACAGTCAAATTTATCTTATGTGTAACCCTATATTAAATTTTTTTTAGTTATTAGCCTTTTAATTTAACACTTTTAACTCTTCTTTGAATTAAATAATTATAAATGTCCTAATCTAATCCAAGTGGAAAAAAGAGGTTCATATTTTATTCCTAAGGTTTTTTTTGTTCTAATTACACTTAAAAAATAGAATTAGGACATTTTTTAGGTTAAGAATAATACCATTTATACCCGTAATTACCCTTTTTACTTTTAATCATGGTAAATAAAAGTAAAAAAGTTACTATTAACCAAAAAATATTTGTATCTTAATGAACCACATTTTTCCTATTGATATCAATTGTGTCTCTCAGATTTTTGAAATTCCACTCACAGAAGGGGTAAAATTATGTTTTATGTGAATTTAAAAATTCTCCTAGGAGGTTGATAAAAGACAGTGAAAAGTTCAATAATATTTTTTATATCTATTTTTATTACAAAATGACTCTAATGAATTAAATTGAACATATATAGATATTATGAATCTATTTTCACCTAAAATAAATTTAAATAAAATAAATAATTATTTAAATAAAAAGTCAGTTTTAAATAATAACTCAGTGTTTTTCACTATTCAACAAAAATTGAAAGTTTTCAGAAAAAAACCAAAAAATCAACCCAAGGTAATTTCGATACTCTGGATTAAAAAATGAAGCCTATTTTATCAAATTAAAAAGGTATAATTTTCATTTATTAATTTAAAATTAATTCCCATTGGTAAAACCAAAAGGCGTATTTTTAAGAAACAATAACTATCAAAAGATTGACACTTGGTTAGGTTCAATTTCAAAGTGAAATTACTTAAAATGACCAGAATTGGATTAAATGGTAAAAATATAATCTATTTATACATCCAAACCATTAAAATGTATAATTTAACACAATAAATTATTTTGAAAAAAAAGTTGTTTTCAGTTAAAATATTTTATTTTTCAGTATCCATCCAAATATGAAAGTTATCAGAAAAACACCAGAAATTTATTGAAACTAAATTCTTATTTCCCGATTCTAAATAAGAAGTTTATTTTTTTAAATTAAATATATAAAAGTTTCAAATATTGGATTTAAAATTGGGTCACCATTAAAGGGTGGTAAAAGTGCATTTTTTTGAAAAATAATTCTTTTATCTGAAAAATGAATTTGATCTTACATTATGTCTAAGAAACTCATAATATGGTTTCTAAAATTATAAGGATTATATAAAGTTCAAAATTCAGTTAATACTATTCATAACCTCTTTTGAACGTATAGTTTGGTAAGTTGTGGTGCGCTTGAACTTGGTGTTGCCTATAGTGGAAGTTATTGAATTACTTTGAAGAAATAACGTACTATGAAATCTTGGGGTGTTACATTCTTCCCTTATTCAATAAATTGTTTCCTTGCAATTTGAAATTGTTCTTCGTGAATAAAAGGTTGAAAATAGAAAATAACCCTGTGGGAAAACCCACATCAGAAATTGGGTTAATAAAATTTAGTCTTAATAAGAGAAAAAAGGGAATGAAACAATCACCACCAAATTATGATCTTGATAAGGAGAACATTGGTGGAAATTAGAGTCACATAATTGGTGGAAAAACATAAATATTTATAGGGAGTTATTGAGGTCATCTGTCACAAACAATTGTAGAATTTAGGGCCTCAAAGTCATCAATCTATGATGATGTAAAATATCATCGGTTCAACAAAACATAAGGTTTTAGGATAACACATTTTTAGTTTTATGATCTCTTACCTAAGGTTTAAGAATTAATTTCGTCATAGAATTAGAGAAGAAAAAAATATATATATACTGGACAAGTGGAGTTCCATCCTTTAAATAATTTCTACCACAAACTCATCTTTCACTTTAAAAGATAATAGAACTTAATAAAATATTATATTTATCCTTTTCGTATAGGGTTCCAAAAAAATGAATTTATAATTCACCTATCATACCCTTTAAAAAACTATATTATACAATCCAGAGACTTCACGTAGTCCCATGGTAGGCGATAAATCCCAATCGCACTATGGTTGTGGGTTCGATTCCCACAGCTTTGTCCGAGGCAACGGGTTATCACACGGTATGCTTGTTGGACTTTTTATAAAAATCCAAAAATAACCTTCAAAATAGTATCCAATTTCAAACATAATTCATTCCAACCTTTAGAATTATCCAAAATACTTCTATCCAAACTCACAATCCAAAATTTATAATAATGTTAAACACAATGAAGATCCTTTTTTCCACGTAATAACATGTGAACACATTCATCATGTATTAATTTAAATCATGGTAACACCCAGAATTACAATAAAACCTTATTTATTAAATTAATTCTCCCTTATCCTTTATATAATACTGGATATATTCCTTATATCCAAAAATATTGAACATTTCACAATGATGAAATAATCAAACTATTAATCAGTTCCAAGGAATTCAAGAATATGCAATATAATTTATCCAAGTCAGCCTTCTCTTATTCCAAAATCACTACCTCAATATCAGAACAATATTATGGTTTATCTTTCTCTCAACCATATATTTTTTAAAAACTTAACCTGCTATTGAGTAAATTTTCATGGTTCCACACAATCTGAAGTCCTTAATGAAATTGTACTACAGTACAATCCATATATACTCTATAATTCTTACAACATGCACATCATTAATACAATACTCTAATGACACAATATTTTAATAACAATGTAATAAATATAATCATTCCTCTTTATATTCAGTAGTATCTTAACATTATTATTATCCAATAGTAGTATTTGGGGTATACTCTAATGATTTGGACATTGAATTGCATAGTGTCTCAACTCCTTGCAGATAAAGCATTGTACATTTGAAACTTTTTTCTTACCCTTGCAATCATGTACTTGGTGTCCTTTTTCTTCACACATATAACAAAATCTCATTCCCTTAAAGCATTTACCAATGTGATTCTTTCAACAGTTATCACATATGGGAAAATCCTTCTTTTCCCTCTTCCCTTTATCCATCTTTATATCTTCCATCCCTTTCTTCTCTTTCTTCCCTTAAAATCCATTGGACTTAGAGAATTATTTACTTATCTTATTAACACATGATATTATTTCTTCATATGTCGAGAATACATGAGATACTATTTCTCTTGTAAATGTTGGCTTAATACCATGAAATATATGATCCTTCTTACTCATTGGATCATACGTATTGCTGGAGTTCACATTCCTTCTACTGGGCGCCATTTATATACAATAGAATACACTAGGTTAGTTTATGATTTTCAATGAATAATTACAAACTTGTAAAATACCTGACATAAATTGAAATGTTTATGGATATAATCCATAATCATAAAAAATGATTTCCTTGAGGAATTATATACTCATAAACCCTTCATAATGGTTAGTAAAGAAAATGAGAATTATCCTAAGCATATCCCCTGTGAGTGTCGTAACCAAGAGTGTAGTAAGGCCCATTGTCGTGCAGCAGTTCCTATTCGAGTCTATCTCAAAGCGGTCTTTTTGGGTTTTACCCCTAGGTACATATGTTCTAGAGCCACCTTTAGCTACTCATATCCAGATAGGGATATATAGCTTGTAAAACTCACAAAATCTCTACAATACCAAAATTCTAAGAAGTTCATCTGTACTAATCCTCAAAGTCAATCTTAGGGTACTGTTCTCTAATCAGAGTTTATCTATATCTAGTTTCCAAGGTTATTTCTAAATATCCTATGATACCTACTGTAACGCCCCAAACCTAGATTCCCAGAGTCGGTGCATTATTTTAATACATTAACATGATTACAGGGAATCAAGCCCCGAAAGACTGATCTATTTAGCAGTCTTGGAAAATAGATTGCTTACATGAACATTACAATACACATTCTAACATACAACACAAAAAAATACTTTGATAATGTCAATTTTCCCTTAGCTTTACCCTGCATCTCAAACATAAAACACTTCTTGGGATCCTGGGAAAATAAAACATAAGAAAAGGGTGACCTCAGATGCTCAGTAAGGGTCAATAATTTAGTGGAAGCAATAAACTTTTAAGGTAAGATGTGTAATAAAAACAATAGCCTTTTAAACCTAAACATGAACATAATATGGAAAAAATAAATCAAACATTACCATATAAACATGCACATGGATATTATACTAGTCGAATAATCACATGTAATAACTAATTTCATAATGAGGGAATGCCTAATGCCGGACATCATTACCACATAGTCAAGGCCTTGTTCCAAGACTATAAATAAAATTTTTGTCAATGCCCTATGCCAAGACACAAGTTTGTCTCATGATACCTAACGATGCATTGAGGATCTATAACGAGCTCCACCCATCACTTACTAAGTCCACTGCATTCCTCACATGAAAAGGTTGAAACATAACATAAACATTCATATTAAAATAGCATATGAAATATCAATATTTTAAACATAAACCATGAATGGTATAAAAATAACACATCCAAAGTCAGATGTATCACGAATCCTTAAATAAAATATGGAATATTTGTATCATAATAAATCAACATCAAACAAGTTTAAAATCCATCAAAGGATGTTGGCATAGATGAAAATGATATGTAAAACTCTTTGAGAGAAATATCTCTTTTTCATGAAAACATTTAAAAGTCACACAAATTAAAAAGGAAGATATTTAAAGATATTTTTTAGTCAAATTTTAACATACCTCTTTGAAACTTTTCAATGTAATTAACATTTTAAAAACATTCATGTCTATATAAATAAATCCTTAAAACCATTTTGAAAACATGGACATTAATGAGAATGATTAGAAGAATAAATATTTAAAACATTTAGAATGATTTTTTTAGTAAAAATTACCTTAAAATAATCCCTTTGAAAACTCTGTTATGAAACATTTACATGGATAATAAATATGTCCCGGTAGATAATTATGTAAAAACAACCTCAGATAATGAAGAGATTGTGAAATTAACCCTTACCTTGAACTTTCCTTTAGTAGAGGGTGTGTATAACCTCCTGTATATTGATCATTGGATGTTATTATATTATACCAGAACCATATTAATATTTATGATATCATACATGTCTCATTTATGACTTTATACTACCCATTTAATAATAATGTCCATGTTAAATTAACATTTTGTGTAATAATTTCTTTCTTTATCGTGCGCGTTTTAACTTGTTACTCTTGATTGTGTCACATAGATCAAGATTTAAATACATCCAGAATATAAAACATGATTTATATATCATATATATTTAGAATATAAATATGTATAATAGACATATATATGAAATCGAAAACACCGTTTACGGAGACGGTAGTCCGTACGTACGCATAAACGTTGTTTCCATTTTCATATCGTATTGCACTGAACTAAGTGAATAAGATATATGTAAGTAAAAATATATATATTTATATCTTCATTATAATTATTATGTCATATATTACATACTTATTAATGATATGTATTTTATAATAATCGTTCAACGGTGAACGTGGAAATGAATCTCATCGCGTCGTTGAGACGGTAATCAGTATCTATGCACGAGGGACAATATCATTATATTGATTGAAAATAGTATGTAATTGGATGGTATATCATATATATAGAATAATTAACCTTTTTTTATTATTTACATCAGTTACACCTCATTATTATACACATCCAATTAATAATGTATTGAATAACAATTACACCTTGACGTGGAGATGGTATGCCGTACGTACGCACGTATGGTGACATGTCATTAAAAGCATAGATAGAATAATTAATATTGGTTGTAACATATTTATAATAACATAAAAGTATATAGAAGATACTGGAGTTATTATTTTAAAATTGAAACAAAAAATAAAGTGGTAGTATAAAGAAGAAAGGAACTTGAAAGAGGTGATGAAATATTTACCCCTTCTACGGGTTCTTCCTTTTGACTTGATCAAATGGGCTCCTTAGGTTGACTTTATGACTAATGTAAGGCCTCTAGGATAAATGGTGGACAATTGAGAGGGTATTAAGGCTTGGTGCTTCTGAGCCAAATGGATTTGGAGGTGTGACTTTGAGAGAAGGGGAGTGCCCCTTTATAAGAGGGGTGAGGGGAACCTTATGAAAAATTTAAAATATTATTTATAATAAATTAATTTTCGGTTTCAAATGGATCCAAAATGTATTATTTAAAGTCAAAGATGGGTATGGGTCTAAAACCTCTCAACCAGTAGGTTTTATACAGGTTTGGGTCACTATATTAACCTTATCTTTTAAATTTAACTCTTAGTTAAATAGTTTTACATTTACCATGTCTCTTTGTATTTTTATATTATATGGTTAATAAACTGAGTATAAAGTTCCAAGAGAACCTCAAGTGGTTCATTAATGACATATATAATACTATTTAATCCCTTTTTCCTACCCTTAGGTTTTTAGGAAAAGAATACCAATTAATAATATAATATTTGTTTTAAAAACTCTTTTATGTCAATTTTGACACTATTTGGTATTTTGTTTTTTCTAAATTCATAACCGCTGTATTACTTCAAACAAAATTCATCTAACC
The DNA here is from genome assembly GCA_963277665.1 of Viscum album. Lineage (NCBI taxonomy): Eukaryota > Viridiplantae > Streptophyta > Magnoliopsida > Santalales > Viscaceae > Viscum > Viscum album. Next base: position 1,258,723,947 of record OY728132.1, on the reverse strand, counting down.
AACCCTAATATGTTATATTAACCTAGAAAATCATTGTAATTCGTAAAAAGTCTCAAATTACAATTGTTTTGATATTTATAATATCAATTATTTTAATCTTTCATGAATACTGTAATTACTGCATCATCATTGTGTCATAAATAAATTTAATTATTTAATGTCTAAAAATTATAAATAAAATACCATTATGTATGAAATATATTTATATTTTTAATAAATATTTATAGTCTAATTTATCTTATGTGTAACCCTATATTAAAAATGGTTTAGTTATTAAATGTTGAATTTAACACTTTTAACTCTTCTTTGAATTAAATAATAATAAATCTCTTAATCTAATCCAAATGGACCTAAATGATCGTATTTTATTCCTAAAGTTGTTTTTGGACTAATTAAACTTATACAATAGAATTAGGACATGCGTTAGAGAAATTATAATATCATTTTTACCCTTAATTACCCTATTTACTTTTAACCGTGGTAAATAAAAGTCAAAAGTTACTATTCACCAAAATTTATTTTGATCTTATTGAATGAAATTTTACTTACTGATATCAACAATGTCTCTCGGATTTTTGAAATTCAATTTTGAGAAGTGGTAAAATAATGTTTTATGCAAATTTGCAAATACTCCTATGAGGTGGGTAAAAGATGGTAAATTTTCAATAAATTTTTTATATATCTAAACTTATTATAAAATGACTGCAATGAATAAAATATAACTTTTATAGGTATTATGTATCTATTTTTACCTAAAATAAATTTAAATTAAGTAAATAAGTATTTAAATTAAATGTCGGTTTTAACCAATAACACAGTGTTTTTCACTATTCATCAAAAATTGAATGTTTTTAGAAACATACCAAAAATTAACCCTAAAATAATTTTGATATTCCGAATTCAAAAATGAAGTCTATTTTACAAAAATTAAAGACATAGAAATTAAATTTATTAATTTAAAATTAATTCCCATTGTCAAAATGAAAAAAAAATATTTTTAAGAAATAATAACTATCAAAAGATTAACACTTATTTATATCCAATTTCAAAGTGAAATTACTTAAAATTACCATCATTGGATTAAATGGTAAAAATATAATATATTTATATTCCAAACCATTAAAATTTATAATTGAACACTATAAATTATTTGGATAAAAAATTTGTTTTCAGTTAAAATATAGTATTTTTCACTATCCACCCAAATATAAAAGTTATCAGAAAAACACCGGAAATTTATTGAAACTAAATTTTTATATCCTGACTCTAAAGAAGAAGTTTATTTTTTCAATTTGAATATATAAATGTTTCAAATGTTGGATTTAAAAAGAGGTCACCATTAAAAGGCGGTAAAAGTGTATTTTTTTTTTGAAAAATACTTCTTTTATCTCAAATAATGAATTTTTTCTTACATTGTGTCTAAGATACTCATAATATGGATTCTAAAATTATAAGGATTATATAATGTTAAAAATTCTGTTAATACTATTCATATCTTCTTTTGAACGGATAGTTTGGTAAGTCGTGGTGCGCTTGAACTTAGTGTTGCGTGTAGTTCATGTTATTGAATTACTTTAAAGAAATAACGTACTATGACTAAATATGGTAGAAATAAATCAAACATTACCATATAAACATGCACATGGATATTCTACTAGTCGAATAATAAAATGTAATAACTAATTTAATAATGAGGGAATGCCTAATGCCAACCATCATTACGACATCGTCAAGGCCTTGTGCCAAGACTACAAATAAAATTTTTCTCAAGGCCTTGTTCCAAGACACTAGTTTGTCTAATGAGACCTACCGATGCATCGAGGAGCTATAGCGAGCTCCACTAGTCACTTGCTAAGTCCACTACATTCCTCATATGAAAATGTTGAAACATAACATAAACATTCGTATTAAAACTATTATAAGAAATGTCAATACTTTATCCATTACCATGACTGGTATAAAAATAACACATCCACAGTCAAACATATCCAAAATAATTCAATAAAATATGGAATATTTGTATCATAATAAATCAACTTTGAACAAGTTTAAAATCCATCAAAGGATGTTGACATAGATGAAAATGATTTGTAAAACTCTTTGAGAGAAATGTATCTTTTTCATGAAAACATTTAAAAGTCACACAATTTAAAAAGGAAGAAATTTAAAGAAATTTTTTAATCAAAGTTTCGCATACCACTTTGAAACTTTTCAAAGGAATTAACATTTTAAAAACATTCATGTCCATATAAATAAATACTTAAAAACCATTTTGAAAACATGGACATTAATGGGAATGATTTAGAAGAATAAATATTTAAAACATTTAAAATGATGTTTTAGTAAAAGTACCTTAAAAATAATACCTTTGAAATCTCTTTTATGAAACATTTATATGGATAATACATATGTCCCAGTAGATACTTATGTAAAAACAACCTCGGATAATAAAGAGATTTTGAAATTAACACTTACCTTGGACTTTCCTTTGGTCGAGGGTATGTTTAACCTCCTGTATAATGACCATAGTATGTTATTAAATTATAACAGAACCATATTCATATTTATTACATAAGACATGATTAATTTATGACTTTATACTACCCAGTTAATAATGATTTCCATGTTGAATTAACATTTTGGGTAATAATCGCTTTCTTTATCGTATGTGTTTTAACGTGTTATTCTTGATCGTATCATTCAGATTATGATTTAAATGATTCTACAATATAAACATTGATTTATATATAATATATATTTTGAAAATAAATATTTATAATAGATGTATATATGAAATGGAAGGCACCATTTATGGAGATGGTGGTCCGTATGTATGGATAAAAGCTGTTTCGGTTTTCACATTATATTGAACAAAAGTAAGTGAATAAGATTTATGTAAGTACAGACGCGCACACACACACACATAGATATATATATATATATATATATATATATATATATCCAGTAGAATTATTATTTCATATATTACATTCTTATTAATAATATATATTTTTATAATCATCGTTGAATGGTGAACATGGAAATGACTCTCATCACGTCGTGGAGACGGTAATCCGTACATACACACGAGAGACAATATCATTCCTTTAATTTAAAAGAGTATTTAAATAGATGTTATATAATAAATAAAGAATCATTAACATGTTATATTTATTATTTACATCAATTATACATCGTTATTATTCCCATGAAAATAATAATGTATTGAATAACAACTACACCACGACGTGGAGACGGTAAGCCGTACATACGCACGTATAGTGACATGTAATTCAAAGGATGGATAGAATAATGAATTTTGTTGTACCATATTTATAATAACATCAACAAATATAGAATATACTGGAGTTATTGTTTTAGAATGTAAATAATAAAGAAAGAGGAAGTGGAATAAGAAAAGAACTTGAAAGAGGTGATAAAATATTTACCTCTTCTTCGGGTTATTCCTTTTGATTTGATCAAAATGGCTCCTTAGGTTGGATTTATGATCAAAATAAGGCCTCTAGAATCAAGTGAGTGAAGTTGGGAGTATATTTGGGAAGGGTTTGTCCGATCAAAATGTCTTTGGAGGTGTGATTTTTAGAGAAGGGGAGGTTCCCTTTTATAAGAGGGGTTAGGGTCACTTTAGGAAAAGACTAATGTATTAATTTATTATAAAATCATATTCGGTTTATAATGGATAAAAATGAATTTATTTCTAGAATTAGGTGGTTATGGGTCTAAATCTTCTCAACCAATAGGTTTTATGCAAGATTTGGTTTCCATGTTACCCTTATCTTTTAGATTTAACTCTTAGTTAAATAGTTTAACTTTTACCGTGTCTTCTTGTATTATTACTCTATATAGTTAATAAAATTACTCGAAACTTCCAAGAGAACCTCATGTGGCTCATTAATGACATATTAAATATTATTTAAGCCCTTTGTAAAAACATTATATTTTTAGGAATATTATATCAACCAATAATATAGTATTTGTTTTAAATATTAATTTATCTCAATTTTGGAACTATTTGGTATTTTGTTTTTGTGAAAGTCTCCAAACTTGATTACTTCAAGAAAGATACATTGAATCAGTACTAACATGTCATATTCACCTAGAAAATTAATGTATGTCATAAAAACTTTGAAATTATATTTATTTTTATATTTATAATACCATTTATTTTATTTTTTCATTAATAATGTAATTACTACATCATCATTGTGTCATAAATAAATCAAATTATTTAATGTCTAAAAATTATAAATAAAATACCCTGATATAGGAAATCTTTTTAGATTTATAATCAATATTTATAGTCGAATTTATCGTATGTATAACCCTATATTAAAAATTATTTTGTTAATACACTTTTTATTTAACACTTTTAACTTTTCTTTAAATTAAATAATAATAAATGTTCTAATCTAATCCAAGTGGACCTAAAGAATCATATTTAATTTCTATGGTTTTTTTGGTCGAATTAAACTTATCCAATATAATATGGACAACTGTCAGGGTAATTATAATATCATTTTTACCCTTAATTACCCTATTTACTTTTAACCGTGGTAAATAAAAGTCAAACGTTACTATTCACCAAAAATTATTTTCATCTTATAAAACCACATTATATTCACTAAGGTTAACCATGTCTCTTGGATTTTTTAAATTCAACTCACCAAGGTGGTAAAATTATGTTTTATGCAAATTTTCAAATGCTTTTAGAAGGTGGGTAAAAGACGATAAAAAGTTCAATAAAATTTTATATATCTAATATTGTTATAAAATGAATCTAATGAATTACATTGAACATATATATATATTATGTATCTATTTTTACTTAAAATAAATTTAAATAATATAATTAATTATTGAAATGAAAAGTCAGTTTTAAACAATAATGCATTGTTTTTCACTATTCATCAAAAATTTAAAGTTTTCAGAAAGGTACCAAAAATTCACCCTAATCTAATTTTAATATTACAAAACCAAAAATGAAGTCCATTTTACCAATTTAAAAACCTAGAGTTGCATTAATTAACTTAAAATTAATTTTCCTTGTCAAAACCCAAAAGCGTATTTTTAAGAAATAATAACTATCAAAAGATTAACACTTGTTTATGTCCAATTTCAAAGTGAAATTACATATAATAACCAAAATTGGATTAAATGGTAAAAATATAATATAATTATAATTCCAAACCATTCAAATTTATAATTGGACACTATAAATTATTTTGATTAAAAATGTTGTTTTCAGTTAAAATTTAGTATTTTTCATAATCGCTTTTGAACGGCTAGTTTGGTACATTGTGGTGCGCTTGAACTCAATGTTGATTGTAGTGCAAGTTATTGAATTACTTTGAAAAATAACGTACTATTAAATCTTGGGGTGTTACATTCTCCCCTACTTTAATAAATTGCGTCCTCGCAATTTGAAATTGTTCTTCGAAAATAAAAGGTTTAAAATAGAGAAATACCTTTGTGGAAAACCCACATCAGAAATTGGGTTAACAAAATTTAATCTTAATAAGAGGGAAAGTGAAATGAAATTACCACAAAATTATGATCTCGATTAGGAGAACATTAGTGTCAATTAGAGACACATAATTGGAGGGAAAACATAAGTATTTATAGAGAGTGAATGAGGTCATAAATCACAATATATCATTTAAATATATTTACATAACAAATCCATTATCAAAACCATTTTCAATACCAAAATACATAAAAAGATTATATGGTATTTATTTTCTTTTTAAAAAAATCATTTTTGCTTCTGAAGGAAGCAAGATATCAAATAAAACTCGCGGTGGTGGAAAAGTCATTTTCATTAAATACGTTAAAGAAACATTCCTTTTTTCGTATAGTAAAATGCTTCATAGAAAAATGTTCCCCATGAAATGGAATGTGAAAGGGTTTTATACACCATATAAAAGAAAGTAATTTGGAAATCAAAGGATGCCTCAATAAAAGGACATTTTGACAAAGTCCATTAACTAAAGATTAATAATTAATTTAATAATAGAATCATAGGAATATATATATATATATATACTTGACAAGTATAGCTACATCCTTTACACTACTGAAAAAATGGGCTTTTGAGCCCCTTAACCTATAGCGACCACCATTGGGTGGTCGCTACCATTCCCTAAAAAAAGGGAGGGCTTTAGCACCCCCTCCCCCCTCCCTCCTCGCGAATTCGCCCCCTACCCTTCCCCCCTCCCTATCGTCGCGCCCTCCCCATCACCCCCGCCCTCCCTGTCGTCCCCACCCTCCCTGTCGCCGCGCCCTCCCCGTCGCCGCGCCCTCCCCGTCGTTGCGCCCTCCCCGTCGTCGCGCCCTCCCCGTCGCCCCCCCCCCCCCCGCCGGCCGGCCGCCCTCCGCCGGCCCTGCCCTCCGCCGGCCCCGCCCTCCGCCGGCCTCGCCCTCTACCGGCCGCCCTCCGCCCTCCGACCGCCCTCTGGCTGCCCTTCGGCCACCCTCTTCCAGACCCGCCCTCCTCTGGCCGCCATCCTCCCTCCACCTTGCGGCCGCCCTACGGCCTCTCTCTGCCCTCGGGCCTCCCGCCACCCGCCTCCGGCAGCCCGGCCGCCCCGGCCGCCCTACGGCAGCCCTCCGGCCGCCCTCCGGCAGCCCTCCGGCCGCCCCGGCATCCCTCCGGCCGCCCCGGCCGCCCTCCAGCATCCCTCCGGCCGCACTCCGCCCTCCGTCCGCCCTCCGCCTTGCGGTCGCCCTGCGGCCTCCCTCTGCCCTCGGGCCTCCCGCCACCCGCCTCTGGCAGCCCTTCGGCCGCCCTCTGGCCTTCGGCCCCCAGCCCCTCCGGCCTCCGATCTCCGCCCTCGGCCCTCCACCCCCTCGTCCCTCCCCCCCATCACCCCAAACACCACCCCCCCACCCCGCACCCCGCCAACCCCCGTCCCCTTCACCTTCGTCCCCTCCCACGCTGCACTACTGCCACCCGTCCCCTCCTTCACCATCCCCTCCCTCGCCGCACCAGCTCCGGCTCCGGCTCCCCACCACTGGCTCTCCACTCCCTCGCAGCACCACCTTCGGCTCCCCTCCCTTACAGGTTTGTTGCGCAATCAGTTATGACATGGGATTTCAATTACATTATTATTTTATAAATGGTTCACAAACAATTAATTAGTATTTAATTTAAATATATTTGATATAAAAAATGAAAATGTAATAATTTTTGTGTAAATTTTTGTTATAGGGATCTTATTATGGATAAGAGTTGGATTGATCTTCCAAATCGAACGTCTAGAGAGTATTTCAATGGCATTATGCAGTTTATTAACTTCACTAGAGGATTTGAAAGTGACTATATTAGTTGTCCATGTAGAAAATGTGATAAGAGATATCAATTCACACGAGATACTATGAGGGAGCACCTATTCTTTAATGGATTTCTGAGATATTATAAGAGTTGGACGCGTCATGGAGAAGAATATGTTCGTTGTGAAAATACGGATACAGTTCAGATGGATGTTGATGCAAGGATGAATAATCCAATGCATGAAATGCTTACTGAAATGGTACGTGGGTTGGATCCTGAAGGCATTTACCTCCAGAATCTTGAGACCGGTGAGATAAATCTTCGCTCTGGTGCAGATCGTGATTCGAGGAGGTTTTATGAAGCAATTGATGATGCAAAAACAGAATTATATCATGGATGTACTTCTTTCAATAAATTGTCGTTTATCATGGAGTTTTTGCATTTGAAGACTTTGAATCATTGGTCACACACATCATTCGACATGTTGTTGGTGTTATTGAAAAAGGTTCTTCCTGTCGATGCTAAGATTCCTGAGTCGTATTACCATGCTCGTAAGCTGAGAGAGAACATAGGTTTTACACATGAGACCATAGATGCATGTGCAAACAACTGTATGTTGTTTAGAAAGTAAACTGCCCATTTGGATATTTGTATGGTTTGTGGTGCTTCCAGGTGGAAAGAGAACATGGGAAATCAGACTCATCAAAGTCAGATTGTGATACAGGGGAAACCGATTGCCGTAAAGCAAATGCGTTACTTTCCCCTTAAACCATGGTTGAAAAGATTTTTTATCTCATCTAAAGTTTCTAATTAAATGAGATGGAATGCAGAAAGAGTTCATGAAAGTGATATGTTAACCCACCTGGCAGACTCTCATGCATAGAAGGGTTTTGATAAGAGACATCCTGACTTTTCCAAAGATGTTCGTAATGTCCGATTGGGATTGGCAGCAGATGGTTTCAATCCATTCAAGACTATGGTTGGTGCAACTCCTAGCACATGGCCCGTGGTGTTGGTTCCATATAATCTTCCTCTGTGGCTTTGTATGAAGCAACAATTTATATTACTTTCCACTCTTATTGATGGACCTAAAAGTCCGTGGGATAAGATTGATGTTTACCTTCAGCCATTGATTGATGAGTTGAATGAATTTTGGGGCGATGTTGTGATGACTTATGACTGTGAAACGAATGAAATGTTCAAACTGCAGGATGCTTTATTGTGGACAATCAATGACTTCCCAGCTTATGCAAATTTATCAGGCTGGAGTACGAAAGGGGAATTTTCTTGCCCTTGTTGCAACAAAAGTAAAAAATATGTATGGCTTAAGCATTCCAAAATATGGGCATAAATGGGTCACAAACGTTTTCTCCCCCCTCAGCACAGGTTCAGAAAGGATAGAGTGGCATTTGATGGTTCTAGAGAGTTCAGCCCAGCACCAAAGATCATGACAGGAGTTGAGATGTTATCGCAGATTGAGGAAGAAAACATCCGCACGGTATATGAAATCCAGGATTTGGTGGCTCCTCCAGTACGTAATATTCGAGCTGCGGGTAGGCAGCAAAATCACAATTGGAAAAAGAAAAGTATTTCTTATAGTCTTCCGTATTGGAAAACTAACATGCTGAGGCATAATTTGGATGTCATGCACATTGAAAAAAATGTTTGTGATAACATATTGTGGACCATTTTAGGTGTCAGTGGGAAATCAAAGGACCATGTTAATGCACGCCGTGATTTGGAAGAAATGGGTTTAAGGAAACAGTTGAATTTACAGTTAGCTGAGGGAAACAAGGCATATATGCCTGCTGCACAGTATACGATGATTAAAAATGAGAAAGAGACATTTCTTTCCATTTTGAAGATGCTCAAGGTGAATGATGGTTACTCTTCTAATATTTCAAAGTGTGTGAATCTGACGAGCAAGACATTGCAAGGGTTGAAAAGTCATGACAATCACATACTACTTCAGCAGTTGATTCCAATAGACATTTGTGATTGTTTATCCCCCAATGTTGTTCAGCCGTTGATTGAGATGTGTAATTTTTTTAGACAGCTTTGTTTATGAAATCAACAAATGAGTGATTTAAAAAGTTTACAGGACCGAATTGTACTTACGCTTTGTCACATTGAGAAACTATTTCCCCCCTCATTTTTCGATGTTATGGTCCACTTGATAGTGCACCTAATTGAAGAAGTAATGGCTACTGGTCCAGTTCAATTCAGGTGGATGTATCCTATTGAGCAGTATTTGAGTACATTGAAACGATTTGTAGGCAACAGAACTCGTCCGGAGGCATCAATAGCCAATGGTTATTTGATGGATGAGTGTACTACTTTTTGTGCAGAATATCTTACGGATGTTGAAACAAAATTAGATAAGCCATCTCGGATTCAGGATGGTCCAGTTGGAGAAGGAACCACATATGATATGGACAACATCGAGTGGATACAAGCTCATCGATATATCTTGTTCAATACTCCATCAGTTGAACCATTAATGCAGTAAGTATCTTATCACTTTTATTGTTTAACTTTTACATGTTTTGTTTGCATAAGTTGATCATTTAAGCATTGCGTTATCATTTGTAGAAAACACATTAATGAGATAAGAGAAGAGCTGTATCGTGCGACTGAGTTGCAAATTCAACAGTCTCATTATGCATCATTTCATGATTGGTTCAAGAATTATGTACGTATAAATTGATTTTCATTATGCGTGAGATGGTCAAATTCATAGAAAACATGCTTCGAATGACCTGAAACCACACGAAAACATTAGGAATATTATTCGTGACGTGTAGGAGGAGACGACGCGCCCATCGGACGTGCGGTGCGCGCGGTACGACTGAGGGCGTCGTTTTCAGCAGCTCCGCGCTTGCTAAAACGGAGCGTGGGGGGGTCAAAACCACCTGAACGAACTCAGAATGCCATGAAACCATACGAAAATTTCTGTTGTGTGATTTTTGAAATGGTCGGGCAGACAGCACGTCAATCGAAGGTTTCGTTTGACCGCGGTGACCGGAAATGCGTTTCCGGTTTCATAAAACACCAAAAACGGCATGAGACTGTCGAATTCAGACCAAATGTGTTCCGAATGACCTGAAACCACACGAAAACATTAGGAATATTATTCTTGACATGTAGGAGGAGACGGCTCACCCATCAGACATGCGGTGTGCGCGGTACGGCCGAGTGCGTCGTTTTCAGCAGCTCCGCGCGCGCTAAAACGGCGCGTGGTGGGGTCAAAACCACCCAAACGAACTCGGAATGCCATGAAACTGTACAACAACAGCCGTTGTGTGATTCTTGAAATGGTCGGGCAGACGGCACATCAATCGTAGGTGTCATTTGACCGCGGTTACCGGAAAGGCGTTTCCGGTGTCATAAAACACCAAAAACGGCGTGAGACAGTCGAATTCGGAGAAAACGTGCTCCGAATGACCTAAAACCACACAAAAACATTAGGAATATTATTCGTGACGTGTAGGAGGAAACGGAGCGCCCATCGGATGTGTGGTGCACGCGGTACGGCCGAGTGCGTCGTTTTCAGCAGCTCCGCCAGCACTAAAGCGGCGCGTGGGGGGGTCAAAACCACCCGAACGAACTCAGAATGCCATGAAACTATACAAAAATAGACGTTATGTGATTTTTGAAATGGTCGGGCAGACATCACGTCAATCGGAGGTGTCGTTTGACCGCGGTGACCGGAAACACATTTCCGGTGTCACAAAACAACAAAAACGGCGTGAGACAGTTGAATTCGGAACAAACGTGCTCCGAATGACCTGAAACCACACGAAGACATTAGGAATATTATTTGTGACCTGTAGAAGGAGACGGCGCGCCCACCTGACATGCGGTGCGTGCGGTATGGCCGAGTGCGTCGTTTTCAGCAGCTCCTCGCGCGCTAAAACGGCGCGTGGGGGGGGGGTCAAAACCACCAGAACGAACTCAGAATGCCATGAAACCGTACGGAAACAGCCGTTGTGTTATTTTTGAAATGGTCAGGTAGACGGCACGTCAATCAGAGGTTTCGTTTGACCGCGGTGTCCGGAAATGCGTTTCCAGTGTCATAAAACACCAAAAACGGGGTGAGACGGTCGAATTCGAAGCAAACATGCTCTGAATGACCTGAAACCACACGAAAACATTAGTAATATTATTTGTGATGTGTAGGAGGAGACGGTGCGCCCATCGGACGTGTGGTTCATGCGGTACGGCTGAGTGCGTCTTTTTCAGCAGCTCCGCGCGCGCTAAAACGGCGCGTGGGGGGGTCAAAACCACCCGAATGTCCTCAGAATGCCATGAAACCGTACGACAACCGCCGTAGTGTGATTTTTGAAATATTCGGGTAGACGACATGTCAATTGGATGTGTTGTTTGACCACGGTGACCGGAAACGAGTTTCCGGTGTCACAAAACCCCAAAAACAGCGTGAGACAGTCGAATTCAGAGCAAACGTGCTCCAAATGACCTGAAACCACACAAAAAACATTAGGAATATTATTCTTGACATGTAGGAGGAGACGGTGTGCCCATCGGATGTGCGGTGCGCGCGGTATGGCCGAGTGCGTCGTTTTCAGCAGCTCCGCGCGCGCTAAAACGGCGCGTGGGGGGGTCAAAACCCCCCGAACGAACTCGGAATGCCATGAAACCGTACGAAAATAGCCGTTGTGTGATTTTTGAAATGGATGGGTAGATGGCACGTAAATAAGAGGTGTCGTTTGACCGCGGTGACTGGAAACGCGTTTCCTGTGTCATAAAACACCAAAAACGGCGTGAGACGGTTGAATTTGGAGCAAACGTGCTTCTAATGACCTGAAACCACAAGAAAACATTAGGAATATTATTCATGACGTGTAGGGGGAGACGACGCGCCCATCGGACGTGCGGTGCACGTGGTACGGCCGAGTGCGTCGTTTTCAGCAGCTCCGCGTGTGCTAAAATGGCACGTGGGGGGGTCAAAACCGCCCGAACGAACTCGGAATGTCATGAAACCGTACAAAAACAGCCGTTGGGTGATTTGTGAAATGGTCGGGTAGACGGAACATCAATCGGAGGTGTCGTTTGACCGCGGTGACCGGAAATGCGTTTCTGGTGTCATAAAACACCAAAAACGGCGTGAGATGGTCGAATTCAGAGCAAACGTGCTTCGAATGACCTGAAACCACACGAAAACATTAGGAATATTATTTGTGAAATGTAGGAGGAGACGGCGTTCCCATCGGGCGTGCGGTGCGTGCGGTACGGCTGAGTGTGTCGTTTTCAGCAGCTCCGTAGGCGCTAAAATGGCGCGTGGGGGGGTCAAAACCACCCGAACGAACTCAGAAATCCATGAAACCATATAAAAACAGACGTTGTGTGATTTTTGAAATGTTTGAGTAGAAGACACGTCAATCGAAGGTGTCGTTTGACCGCGGTGACTGGAAACGCGTTTCCGGTGTCATAAAACACCAAAAACGGCGTGAAATGGTCGAATTTGGAGAAAACTGCTCCGAATGACCTGAAACCACATGAAAACATTAGGAATATTATTCGTGACGTGTAGGGGGAGACGGCGTGCCCATCGGACGTGTGGTGCGCGCGGTACGGCCGAGTGCGTCGTTTTCAGCAGCTCCGCACGCGCTAAAACTGCGCGTGGGGGGGTCAAAACCACCCGAACGAACTCGGAATGACATGATACCATACGACAATAGCCGTTGTGTGATTTGTGAAATATTTGGGTAGAAGACACGTTAATCGGAGGTGTCGTTTGACTGCGGTGACCGGAAAAGCGTTTCCAGTGTCATAAAACACCAAAAACGGCGTGAGACGGTCGAATTCGGAGCAAACGTGCTCCGAATGACCTGAAATGATAGAATTTCTTAAATTGGGGGTTTTAAATTATTATAGCACCATGACTTGATGTCAGATATAATTATATTATATGTATATAATAACTAAATAATTATGTTCAATTTACGTTTGTTTTGTTTTTTTGTCTTATTGTAGGTTTTGAAGCAGAAGATTGAAATAGATGGACTTGCTCGGATCGTTGAAGCACGTTTATGATTTATGATGATTTTGATGTTTATGTTGTTTGAAATTTTTTCCATTTGTTATGATTGTTACCTTGTTATATCTCTGATTTTGCACCGTGAAGAAAAAAAACACAATTCGTCCATTTCATTAAAAAAATGAAAAATATTTTATTTAATATTATATATATAAATAATTTCATTAATATATATATATATATATATATATATATTTTTTATTTAACAAATATATATATTTATTTATTTATTTATTTTAGTATGATTTTTTTAAAAAAAAAATTTCCCCAGTTTAGCGACCGCCAAAGGCGGTCGTTATAGACTAGATGACGGGCAGCGTTAGCGACCGCCGGTGGCGGTCGCTATAGGCTGCTGTCCGGGCAGCAGTAGCGACCACTAAAATTGGTCGATAATGGTCCCCACCTGGCACCCTATAGCGACCGCCAGGCTGTCGCTTATGGCCGGCATTTTGGCCACCTATAGCGACCGCCAATGGTGGTCGCTATTGGCCTACAGCGACGAGGCTGATGCGACCGCCATTGGCGGTCGCTAGTCGGTCGCTATAGACCTTTAGAGACCGCCAATGGCGGTCGCTAATGCCCTTTTTTTAGTAGTGTTAACTAATTCCTACCACAAAATCATCTTTAACTCCAAAAGATTTCAAAAAAAAATATTTTTTTTATCCTAATCTTATAGGTTTCCAAAAATAATTAATTTACAATTCACCTATTAGAACCATTAAGAAACGAAACTACATTATACAATCCAGGGACTATACATATTCCAATAGAAGGCAATAAATCTCAATCTCACTAAGTTTGTGGGTTCAATTCCCGCAGCTTTGTCTGATGCGATGGGCTGTCACATGGTCCGTGTGTTTTTCTTTTTATAAAAATCCAAAAATAGACTTAACAATAGTATCCAATTTCAATCTTAATTCATTCAAACCTTTAAACTTATCCAAAATACCTCTATCCAAACTCAAAGTCCAAAATCTATAAGGAAGTTAAACACAATAAAGATCATTTTTTCCACATAATAACATTTAAACACCTTGATCTTGTATTATTTTAAAACATGGTAACACCCTAAATTACCATAAAACCATATCGATTACTTTCATGCTCCATTATTTTTTTTAATACAGTGGCATGATTACAAGGAATCAAGTCCTGAAAGACCGATCAGTTTAGCAGCCTTGGAAAATAGATTACATGCATTAACGTTACATTACACTTTCTAACATACAACACACAAAAAATCCTTTGAGAATTCCATTGTTCCCTTATCTTAACCCTACATCTCAAACATAAAACACTTCTTGTGATCCTGGGAAAATAAGACATAAGAAAGGGGTGAGCACAAATTCTCGGTAAGGATAACAATATAGTGCAAACTTTCATAAATAAGCATAAACTTTTAAGGAAATGTATAAAACTAAAAGAAAAGCCTTTTCAACATAAAATTCATCATAATATAGAAAATATAAATCCAAATAATTCTATTTACTTACTCACATGGATATTCTACTAGTCGAATAATCACATGTAATATCAATAGCCACTTTCATAATGATGTAATCCATAATACCAGACTTTCATAACCACATTGTCAAGGCCTTGTGCCAAGACTATAAATAAGATTTTGTCAAGGCCTTGTGACAAGACACTAGTTTATCTCGTGAGACCTACCGATGCATCAAGGAGCTATAACGGGGCTCCACATGTCACTTACTAAGTCCAATGCATTCCACATATGAAAAGTTTTAAACAAAACATAAACATTAGTATTAAAAATAGCATATGAAATTTCATTAATTTATCCATAAACCATGAATGGTATAAAAAAACACATCCAAAGTCAAAAATATCAGAAAACCTTCAATACAATATGGATGATTTGTATCATAATAAATCATCTTCAAACAAGTTTAAAATCCATCACAGGGTATTGACATAGATGAAAATATTTGTAAAACTCTTTGAGAGAAATATCCATTTTTCATGAAAAAAATTAAAAGTCACACAATTTAGAAAGGATGAAATATAAAGAATTTTTGGAATCAAAGTGTCCCATACCACTGTTGACGTTCCTTTCGTCACAGAATCTAAAGATCGGAAAAGGGAATATCTCAGCTGAAAATGATTCATCCTTTGAAGAAAACATCAAAAATCAACAAAGGCATGAACAAAGGATCAATAGCAAATCCACCGCGCAAGTTATACCACTGGCGTGCAAGTGTACTTGCGCGGCTACCTTGGTCGCGCAGGTGACTTGCGCGACCTAAATGGTAACCGCCCGGTAACCGCCCTGGGTCTTCTTTTGCCTATAAATAGACCCTGTGGGCCCCCCCATTCGAGAGGATCTTTTTCCAGAAACTCGGATTGAAGCTCCCGATGCCCAAGTCTCTTCTCAAAGCTTCCAAAACACTTCTAAGGTAATTTCTTACCTAGAACGGAAGATCTAAAGAGAAGAAGGAAGGCCTAAGTGTTGAAACTTATCAAACACTTGCGCGTCGACTTAATTCCTTCAATATAACTTGCGCGTCCTTTTCTTGGAAGAACCTCAAGGGGATTCTAAAGGGTTCTATGAAAAGTCGCTCAAGTATTTCAATTCCGATTGAGAATCGCGTAAGTACCCCTCATGTCGCGCAAGTATACTTGCACGACCAATACTTGCGCGCCGCCGCAGGACTTGCGCGTCTTTTAAGACTTGCGCGCCCCTATCTTTTTGGGTGCCCATCTTGCCCATTTTACCCCTCTTAAGCCATTTCACCTTTCCTTTTCAAGATTCAGTCTTCAAGACACACTTCAAAGCCATTTATGGCATGATTTGCTTGATTTGACTTTCCTATCTGAAAGGAATTTTGTGTAATATCTCTTAAAGTCTAGTGATGTAAATATCCTTATGTCACTAAAATACGGAGAGTTCATTCATTCAACCTCATCCTTTAAGATGAGAAAATCCTAACTTGGGTCTCCTTTTCAAGAATAATCCCCAGTGATAAAACCTTTAATCTGGGCATCTTCCTCAGGAGTAAGCCCCAAATTCTTAAAGTTCCCAATCTTGGGCATCCTTCTCAGGAGTAAGTGCCAATCAAGTCCTTTAATCTTGGGCATCTTTCTTAAGAATAAGCCCCAACCTCAAATATGGGCATCTTTCTTAAGAATAAGCCCCAAACCTTAATCCCTAACCTGGGTCTCCTTTTTCAGGAATAAGACTCAGTCATAACCTTGGGCTTCCTTTTCAGGAGTAAGCTCCAAGTCCCTTTAAACTTCTCTTAACCAGTCATAATTCACCTTTGATTTGGGTTTCCTTTTCAGGAATAAAACTCAATCATAAGTCCCCTCCTAACTTGGGCATCCTCCTTAGGAGTAAGCCCCAAGATTAGAGTATTCAAATCTCCATGAAGCACATATAACTTTATGGACCCTGTTCATGGATTTTCTCCTTAAAAGTAAATCCTAAACCTTCATCTATCTGGGCAGTCATCTATACATAAGCCCCAAACAAATTCTTATGATTGCATCTTTTATGGCACAATTGTCTAAATTTTATCAATACCTCTTGTTTCTCACACCGAGCATGACTCACGTGAGCTTAGAGTGTAAAAGTAATTATGACATTCATCTTTGAGCCATCAATCATAAACATCATACCCCATTTCTCGAACTACGTGGGTTCTGATTCCTTTTTCAAAAGAAAGGATATGTAGGTAGCCCATTTATGGGTTCGATCCCAACTTTGAAATAATCTATGTCCTTCTGAATGACGATAAACTTCAAGTGCCCCACTGAGTGGCTTTAAAACCAGCCTGGTCATCATAATGACCAAGAGACTTTTATATAAATGTTTTGAAGGATACCATTGACCAAGAATCTCTAAACAGATATAGATGATTCTCTATTGATGAAGAACCTCGAATACATATAAAAGATTCTCTAAATTTCTTGCATATTTTATCATTGATTGTTAAAACTAAAGGAAAGCACATTTTATACTTGGTAATGTAATAAGGATTCACGAACATAACTTAAATCTATAAAGAGAGTCCCAGAGTAGACAATAATTCCCCTCAAAAATGTGTGATGAGTCCTACCTCCCATCCTCTCGACCAATGCAAATTCCTAAGTCTCATTAGTCCACAAGCTAATGAGCGCCTGCCTTTGGAAAGTAGGTCCAAACGGATGTGGAATCATTGGATGTTTCCGGTTCTACGAACAAACCCGTTAGAAACCGATCGGAATGTTTGAATCTCCCGTCCAGGAGGTCATCCCTAGATTCTGTGCGAAACAAAAATGGTGAACCCGACGTGAATCCTTAACCAAGTGAAAGTGATATTCTTCTTATTTGTTAGGCCCCTTGGGCCAACAAGGCAATCATTGACATATGCTCATCCAAAAGATGCAGTGGCCGGATTCATCTTGATTATGTCTGTTACATGGAACATTCACTCTTTTCTCAAGATCTTCTGCAAAAATGGCTTTCCTTAAATTCACCCCTGTGAATACTGCTGCTGTGAACACCTCTACTATGAGGTCTGCTGCTGTGAAAACCAATGCTGCTACTCCTGCTGGAACGTCATCCGCTATGAGGATGACATCACCAACTCAGCGTCTTCAACGCTGTGTTTCTAATGCACTGGTTAAGGAGTACCGTCGCAACGGTACTATCCCAACTCTGGAGGCCGCTCTTCAAGCCCTCCAAGTTAACAACTCTACTTGGTCGTCCGGACAACGGCGACCAGCAATCAAGAAGCAGGCGGTGCTGACTACCGTCTCCAACCGTTTCGGGTCGTTATCCCCGGAACGCAATTTCCATTCACTCCCTTACTCCGAGGAAGTGAATGAGCAGGTCCCTCGGGGCCTTAATTCAAAAAGACAGGAGTCCTTCCCGAGGGCTCCCATCAACATTCGCTGCCAGACTTGTGCGGTAGTGCGCCCTCAACATGATGAGGGTACCGACTCCAGGCATTCAGCTCAGGTTCCTCGAACCCAAGCAGGCAAGATGAACCGCCAGAGACGGAATCCGGTTAACAATAGGCTGGTTGTCATCCCTGCCATCTCCGGAGAAGTCCACCAACCTAACTTGGTGGCAAACAACGAGCAGGCAAACACACCTTCCCGTTTTAATTCAGCTGTCCAGCAGACTCGTCTGGCAGCATCAAGCCGATCCCGCCAGGCAATTCCGGCGGAGTACCATAGGCAGGAACATACACCTGCTTATACATCACCAGTTAGTCAGCAGACTCGTCTGACTACATATAATGGATCTCGTCAACCGCATTTGGCGAAGTGTAATCAGCAGGCACATACACCTCCTAATACTAATCAGGCCTACCAACAGTCTCGCTTGGTAGCACCCGGAGAAGTCAGTCGGAAAGTCCTGACGACAAATAGGGGGCAGACTCAACTCTCTGCCTCCACACTTGAGTACTGTCAGGATTCACTGACAGGAAAAGGAGGACAGCAGCAGGCACATACACCTACTCCAAGCCCGGAATGGACGTATATCCCCGTTCCGGCGGCTGAAGTCACCAAACATATTTTGTCAATGGTGAAAGAGCAGAAGCAAGTTCTTGCTCATATTCTGGATGCTTGCCAGGATATCATAACAGCTTCAGCATCATCTCAGGGACAGACACATAAATCTATCCCTAGCAATGGAGTGACACATCAACGATTCACTCCGGAACAGACACACACATCTGTTCCAGTCCAAGAGGGTTATGGGGCATACTCCCCCATATCATACGGACAACCAAGTCAGGCACATACACCTGATTTGAGTGGAGATCGTCAGCCTAACCTGACCATCTTTCCTGATCAGGCACATACACCTGCTCAGAGCAATCACTTTCGTCATCAAGTGGTTTCTAAAGCGAGTAAGAAGGCATCTAAAAAAAGATCCGCCCAGCACAGTCAGGAGATCAAAGGCCAATCTGCAACAAGGCCTTGCTCGATGCTGGAGTTCTTGAAGCCCTCAGACATTTATCTGTCGGAATTCAAGATTCTACTCCCTCAGTTCCCAATAACTGGAACATTAATTCTGAAGGTCTTCAACAGACACTTCCTCATGAAGGCTTGCTTCATGAAAATTCGGTCAATCTTGAAGTTCCTTCTTCAGATGAGAGCCACAGGAACCCTCTGTGTGGTCAGAAGGCAAAGGAGCAAGAGATTTCATCTTTTGCTGTAACCCATCATGACGTTCCTCCTCATGGTGATGAACTTCGCTGCGAAAGTCCTCTCCGCAGTAGTGATTCACATTGTCTCGAAAATTATTCAGAAGGCAATGTAGTGACGAGAAATCCCTCCTATCTCGAGGCACTTGCAAACGTAAAACCAGTCATGTCTGATGCTTTACTATCGGCAGGTGAAACTCTTTCTCCATCAGAAGATAGCCTGGGGTTCAGGTTATTCTCCGAACCATCCCTGGGTCATTCATCTTCCAGCATGAATAGTGATTTCTCTACCAATCTTGTTGAATCCTATAAAGCAACAAGGAAACACCAACTCTGGTCCAAACAGGTAGAAGAATCTTCATTTAATGATAAATAGGAAATGCTGAACATGAGGAAAAAACTGGAAAAAGGTGAAGTACCAGTCATGTTTTGGCCTTTGGCTGATTCCCAGTACGACATTCCAAAGATGTTGACGGATGGTGGAATCCATGATATTCGTCTCAACATATGGAAAACTCTTTGTCAATTAAAGAAGAAGGTATTATCTTATGATGAATATGAAAATCATCTTAAGATAATAGAAGGGTTACAACTCCAGATTGATTTGGCATCTCTATCAGTCTCTCGGTATCCGAAGGCTGAAAAGCAACAGAGAATCCTTCAACGTTCATGCCTTGGCGCACTAAGAAGATTGCGTCAGTTAATTGCTAATGCTCTATCTGATGTTCATATCAGAGGATGGGGTGTTCACGGAGCACTACATTTCACAGTTCTTTCCGGTCAGCAAAGCCCGCCGAAAATGGTCTCATGCAATGTCATTGCCCATGGCCGGCCACAGTCAATGGGCTTTGTTCATAATCAAAAGCTTGCTCAAGAACAAGCTTCAACTAGTTCCTCTCAAAATCAAGTATATAGAGAATAGGTTGTTGAATTGCTCCTACATCAAGCAGGCGAGAATATTGCACAAGCATCTCATCTAGAGAAAACACGTCATCAGATGACAGAAGTTTCGGAAATCATCCAACGGTCTGTTGAACCAGGTGATAAAAGTGGATACAGGTTAATGCATCCAGCTAATTTCCGAACCATGATTCGCAAGATCAAGAGAGATTTTAAGAAGATCTCAGACATAGCATGTCAAGAGACACCCCAGCTTGCCAGACTGGGGACTTCTCTAACCCAACCCTCAGAGTCAACGAATGGGATTCGAGGAGTTGAGCGGAAGCAGCAGGAACATCCCCAGTCCACCGGACTGGTGACTTTTTCAAATCTTCAATCCTTCCCTCAGAGAAAGTTAGTATTCTCTCGATTAGGGAATAAGCCTCAAGAGGAACGAAAAGCCAAGCTGTCAGAAGATTCTCTCCAAGTGACGGTTCTCCAAGAAATTCCTGAGGTATCAAGTCAACGGAATGCCATGTCTCATCATGGACATAGAAGGAGACAATATCACAGAAATGCTGATAGAAAGGATTCCATGCAATATGCATCCATTAATGTCATCAATGTCGTTGCTGCTGATTCACCAGATGAGGCTCAATCAGAGGGATCAGACGAAGAGGTTCCTGCTCAAGAAGTTGCTCACACAGACCTAAATGAAGAATGTGTGCGCACATGTAATCAAAGGCTTACCCAAAATCTGGGTATTCCTTCAAGTAACCCACTTCCCCCTCTCCGAAAAGGATCCAATAAGGGGAAAGGAAAGAATCAGGTTACTTCTCACCCTTCCTCTGAAGGAGGTCAATCGCTCTCATTAGAGCAAAGGTTTGCACAACAGGAGGAAGAAATGAAAGAATTAAGAAGGTTGAATGCAGAACTACTTCAGAGTAGTCTTCTTCTTAAGAATGCTGAAGTCCGACAGCCGAAGGAATTTGTTGTAACTACTGAGATGGATCAAGAATATCCTCCTTTATCAGTACACCCACAGAGGTCTAATCCTACGGGTCAAACGCAACAACGGTTGGCAGCACTACCATCAGTTGCAGCACCAACCACCACGTCTGTCCAAGCTCCATTCATTGCACCTACCCAAAACCAGGTTCAACCTGATGTTTCTCAAAAGTTAATAACTACTATTGAGTCATTAACAGCTCGGTTAGAAACTATGGAAGGGAAACGGGCGCAAGTTCAACCTGAAAAGAAAGTTTACCCTGAATGGGTAGACTCAATTTCTCCTCCATCCAGTTTTGGAAACCCTATTTTCCCTACTTTCAATGGATCAGGCGACCCTGAACAACATTTGACGCATTACGTGTCTTGTTGTGATCCTATGATGGGAACTTCAGAGCAGCAAGAAGCAGTGAAACTCAAATGCTTCGTGCGAACCTTGCAAGGACCAGCTTTTGTTTGGTATACAAGCTTGAAATCCCAGTCAGTCATCGGATGGGAGGATCTTCGTCAAAAATTCCTTCTTCAGTTTAGCTCAACTTTGCCAAAAACGACAGTTTTCGATCTTACAAACTGCAAGCAAAGGGAGAATGAAAGAGTCTCTGATTTCATTGCTCGTTGGAAGGGATTAACGTATTCCTTGAGTTTATCACTCCCTCAGGAGGAATTGTTGCCAATCTATGTGGCAAATTTGCGTGACGAATTACGCACGCCATTGATCCCTGTGAAATACACAGGAGGGTTTCGAGACCTTACTTCAATCGCTCAACAGATTGAAGATTCCCTTATACAGGCTAAGGTTAAATCTCGTGTAATTCCATCAGCTCTAGGAAGAAGAATGGGTAAGGAAGAAACTGCTACAGTTATGCTTAAACAGGCACCTGTACCTATTTCTACTTCAAAACCTTCATCTTCTCAAAGGGCTCCACCTCCTGAACGCCAACAACAAAGGCTGTTTCGTCCAAATGATCAAAAAGATCAACGACGAAAACAATTTGAGGATATGAAGAGTAAAACATACTCTTTCCGAAATGAGTAAGTTCCTGGTTACTTCATTTCAGCTCTGGAAAATAATTAGGTTCAATTACCAGTGCCGAAGAGGCCAGACAAGGAAGGAGATGAAGACCGCCCCAATTATTGTCCCTTTCATCAAATGTTGGGGCATCCCATCCAGGAGTGTTTTGTCTTTAAAGACCTCCTGCAAAAGATGGTCGACTTGGGACAAGTCAAATTGAAGGGTTCTTCAGCTCATGTAGCATGTATTACCGCTACAGATCCAGAAGAAGGAGGCGAGTGGCAGGAAGTCAAAAGCAAAACTGCGAAAAAATATGATGATTGGATGGTCAGAAAGACAATCAATCGGACCCATTCCATTTTGCGAACACAATTGAAGAAGCCAATTGTGTCTCCTACAAAAGCTGCAGTAAAGCCTCCATCAAAAGAAAAATCCTCAAAAGGGCAGCACAATTCAAAGAAGAAAGAGGAATCAAGAGAAGATGAGTATGCATCAAAGCCTAAATTTTCTTTGACTCTGGAAGATTTCATGCCATCTACTTCAAAGCCACGGGCACCGTCCCACCAAACGGCACAACCTAAACAGGCTAACCAGGCAGAGTCTTTATCAGACGAAGAGTTAATCTTTGGTTCTGTTAATATGATTCAATTAACAGATTCATATTCCAGTCTTGATGAGCCTGAATTCCCTGTATCAAATAAGGGAACCCAACACTACTGGAAACATGATCTTTCCCAACACTTCTATACCAACGGTTTGTAAAAACCGTTGGTATAGCAACTCTTTCCCAACGGTTCATCAAAACCGTTGGGAAAGGGCCTAAAAACACACCCTTTCCCAACGGTTTTGGTGAACCGTTGGGAAAGAGTGACCTTTCCCAACGGTTCACCAAAACCGTTGGGAAAGGGGAGGATTTTTACCCTCTTTTTCCCAACGGTTCATCAAAACCGTTGGGAAAGAGTACCCTTTCCCAACGGTTCACCAAAACCGTTGGGAAAGGGTGTGTTTTTAGGCCCTTTCCCAACGGTTTTGGTGAACCGTTGGGAAAGGTTACTCTTTCCCAACGGTTTTGATGAACCGTTGGGAAAAAGAGGGTAAAAATCCAGCATTCACCCTACTAACAATACACCCACCCAGAACCTATCCCAACGGTTTTCAGAACCGTTGGGATAGGTCTATCCCAACGGTTTTCAGAACCGTTGGGATAAGTTCATTGATTTTTTTCCAGATCTACTAACGGAGAACATTATATAAATCAAAAATTTAAATAATTATGATAATACATATATATATTTATGAAATTATGTTTACAAAGTGATGTTAGCCTAGTGGTTAAGTCGTTCGATTATAAACGAGGGGTCCTGGGATCAAATCCCAGCGGTGATTTTATTTTTGGAATTTATATACCAACGGTTCCATTACCGTTGGTATAGATTTCATATTACCTATACCAACGGTTTCCAAAACCGTTGGTATAGGTCTATACCAACGGTTTTCGGAGAACCGTTGGTATAGACCTATCCCAACGGCTTACTTGGCTACAGTTCTCCAAACCGTTGGTATAGGCTATACCAACGGTTTGGAGGCCTATACCAACGGTTCCAAACCGTTGGTAAAGGTTAGTTTTCCAGTAGTGCAAGGAAGTTCTAGAGGTTCAGGATATAGGGGAAGACGTGGATCTTTCCGAAGCCACTACTCTAATTCTACCCCTGCTAGCACTGTATATGCAGCAGAAACTCGTGGTAGAGCCCTTCAGCGAGCTCAAAAAGAACAAGCAAGTTCTTCTGCCAATGGCCAACTCAGCTTCAGCACAGTTATTTTGGAAGACCGATTAAAGGTTCCATCTTCTTTATCTCAGCAAGTAAATGGATTTAATCAGTCTAATTTTCCAAAACCAAAGATGTTGCCAACTTCAATACAAGATGCATCAGCTTCCAAAGCATCTGCTTCCAAGGTACCTGCTAAACCACATATTCATATTGGGAAACGCAGACCTCTAGATCAAAAGTATGATATATTGAAACACTTGGCCCAAGTACCAGCCAAATTATCAATTTTGGATGCCTTGAATCTATCAAGAGATCTTCGGGAAGCACTCATCGAAGCTTTGTCAAGTCCTCAGGAGTTTGAAGCTGAAATTGCTGCAGTTGAAATTTATCACATAGAGAATAATCCTGCAGAATGCCATGCAGTGATATCTTTTACTGATAAAGATGAAGATGATGTTGTGCATGGGCACATAAAACCTTTGTACTTATCTGGCAAAGTCAATGGTATAGATGTTCGAAGAGCTTTTTATTGACAATAGTTCAGGAGTCAACCTCATGCCCATTCGCACACTTCGTCGATTGGGCCTCACAGAATCTGATTTATCTCCTTCTACCATGATGTTGCAAGGATATGATAAAAATGAACAAGAACCACTGGGAGATGTTACGCTCAGAACTCAGTTTGGAGATCTTGTTTCCAATTCGGATTTCATGATTGTTGATCAAGACTCAGCTTTCAATATCTTGCTTGGAAGACCCTGGCTACATCAGCATGCAGCTATTCCATCATCATACCATCAATGTCTCAAATACTGTTTCGATGGTCAAGTTGGAACATTGTATGGTGATAAGGCCCCGTTCAAGACATGTGAGTCTCAATACATTGAGGCGGAATTTTATCACATGAAGGGAAGAGAAAAATCTACAATGAAGGAAATTACCAAAGTTAAGGCTCCATATGGTTTGGAAAAAATTCCAATAAATCCATTTTCACATGTGAGTACAGATTATGTGTTACCTATCAGTCAAATTGACAAAATAGGCCCAAATCAAAATACTCTTATGGAAAGATCCATAATGTCAATTACGGCAATCGATCCAGACAACATGGGAGAAATTGGTAACTTACCAAGCAGTGATGAAAGCATAAGTGGTGATGTTTTCATTTCGTCTGCTGAAATCCAACAAGTCTATACTTCGCTAATCAGGCCAGAAGAAGTTATAGCAACACCAGAGGTGAATATTGATGTCGATTCTCAATCCATCATCTCCTCTTTATTTCCCAAAGAAGACCCTTTTTCATCAATAGGGTCGGAAATGGAAGCTTCTTCTTCAAAATGTGAAAATTTTGACATCTCTTATGATCATGAGAATTTCGTTTTTTCATCTACTTTGCAAGTAGAAACGGAAGAAATAACACATGATGAAGAGGAAGAGGAAGATCTTAGAGATGCTCCTCCATCATTTGAAGAGGGTATCTCTAACACTGTGGATGAACTCAGAGAAGTAAATCTGGGTACAGAGAAAGATCCACGCCCCACTTTAATTAGTGCGGCCATGACCCTTGAAGAACAAGATATGTATATTTCTTTTCTAAAGAAAAATAAAGATATTTTTGCTTGGAATTATACAGAGATGCCTGGCCTTGATCCTGATGTTTCCACCCATCATTTGGGTTTGCCAAAAGAACATCGAGGATTCAAGCAAGCCGCGAGAAGAACACACCCAACCTATGCTTCCAAAATCGAGGCTGAAGTGGATAAGCTTATCAAAGCTAACTTCGTCAGAGAAGTTCAATATCCCAAGTGGTTGGCTAATATTGTCCCTATAAAGAAGAAGAACAGAAAAATTAGGGTTTGCATCGATTTCAGAGATCTTAATCGGTATTGTCCTAAAGATGATTTCCCAGTTCCGATTACAGAACTCTTAATTGATGCGACGGCTGACTATGAAGTACTTTCTTTCATGGATGGATATTCTGGATATAATCAGATCCAAATGGCCCCAGAAGATGAGGAATATACAGCCTTCAGAGCTCCTCAAGGTGTGTTTTGTTACCGGGTGATGCCCTTTGGTTTAAAGAATGCAGGTGCAACATATCAACGCGCCATGCATCGTATCTTCAAACCTTTTCTAGGGAAATTTGTTGAATGCTATGTAGATGATCTGGTGGTTAAATCCAAACAACGTTTTGATCACTTGGCTGATTTGGAAGTCGTATTCCACAAGCTTCGACAACATAATTTGAAGATGAACCCCTTAAAATGTGCTTTTGGGGTAACCTCAGGAAAATTCCTCGGCTTTGTTGTACGCCATCGTGGTATTGAAGTCGATCCTGAGAAGACCAAATCAATCCTTGGTATGTCACCTCCTCATAATTTGAAGGAATTAAGAGGACTTCAAGGACACTTAGCCTATATTCGGCGTTTCATCGCCAATTTGGCAGGCAAAAGTTTACCCTTTACCAAATTATTGAAGAAAGGAGTCACTTACCAGTGGACTGAAGAATGTCAAGAAGCATTTGATGTTCTCAAGAAATACCTCTTGAGTCCACCAGTACTCATTCCACCTGTTGAGGGTAGGCCTCTTATCCTCTATGTGACAGCTTTAGAGCGATCATTGGGTGCCTTTCTCGCTCAAAAGAATGATGATGGGAATGAAAATAGTCTCTACTATCTCAGTAGAACTATGCTTGAAGCAGAAACCCGGTATTCGAGTATTGAAAAGTGCTGCCTAGCATTAATCTTTGCAGTTCAGAAACTGAGACACTACCTGCAACATCACGAGGTCCAATTGGTATCTTGTAATAATCCACTCAAATTCATCCTTAGTCGTCCAATGCTTACAGGACGTCTGGCAAGGTGGGCGGTTATTCTATAGCAGTTCGACATCCTGTATGTGTCTCAAAAGGCAATTAAGGGCCAAGCTCTGGCTGATTTCCTGGCTGAACATCCTTCAGTGAAAGACACGTATTCAGATATCGAACTCCCTGATGAGGAAGTTTTCTCTATTCAAGAGAGTCCTCAAACATGGGAAATGTATTTTGATGGTTCTTCTAGAAGTCCAACAGGGAAGAAAATGGAAAATCCTAAATTCAACAAAGTTGGTTTAGGAATTGTGCTCATTTCTCCAGATAAGGCAGTGTTACCTTATTCCTTTTTGTTGTGGGAAGGTGGTACCAATAATGAAGCTGAATACCAAGCTCTCATTACAGGCTTGGAGTTAGCACTTCAAGCACAAGTGAATCACTTAAAGGTGAAAGGTGATTCAGACCTGGTAATCAAATAAGTCAATGGGGATTATGCCATCAGAAAAGAAGAATTAATCCCTTTGTATGATTACGTCAGAGAGTTAATATCAGAATTCCCTTTAGAACCGACATTTTCTTATGTCCCAAGATCACAAAATGCTCAAGCTGATGCACTGGCTAATATAGCCATAGCTTTAGCAGATCGAAATCGGGACGAGACAACCATCTGTATTGCCCACCGTCGTTCAATTTCACCTTATGTTCAAGTCAGAACAGAGGGAATTAATGAAATTAGTCCCATTCCTGAACCGTATGGTCATACTACAGGATGGATGTCACCTATCAGGGAATACCTTCAAAATGGAACACTTCCACCTGATAGAGCCAAGAAAGAACAAATTCGGCGACGTGTGGTCAATTTTACTCTTTATGATGGTCCAAACCACCTCGAGAAAATTCTCTACAAACGTGGTTTTGATGGAGTTCTCTTCAGATGTATTGATGGTGAAGAGACAATGGCTGTCATAAAAGAAGTTCATGCAGGAGTCTGTGGTGCCCACCAGTCTGGACATAGACTGTCTGATCAAATTCGAAGTCTTGGATACTTCTGGCCTTCAATGATACAAGATTGTGTTAATTTCACAAAGAAGTGTCATTCATGCCAAGTATATGCCAACATCATTCATCAACCTCCAGAGTTTCTTCATACAACTAAATACTCATGGCCATTTTCCACATGGGGAATGGATGTGGTGGGACCTTACCCTTCAGCTATGGCCAAGCAGTTTAAGTACATTCTTACTGCTACTGATTTCTTTTCCAAATGGGCAAAGGCAGTACCTCTCAAAGAAGTCAGTTCTAAATGCATTGTTAGCTTCATCAAGTCTAACATCTTTACTAGATTTGGTGTCCCTCATACCATATTGACGGACAACGGCACCAACTTCTGTTCTTATGAGGTAAAGAAATTGTATCAAGAATACAACATTAAGTCCAACCATTCATCTCGATATCATGCAGCGGCTAATGGCCAGATAGAGGCCTTCAACAAGACTCTTTCAAACATACTGCAAAAGATGGTGGATAAAGATAAGAGGTCATGGCCTGATAAACTCTTTCATGCTTTATGGGCTTATCGGACTACCACTCGCAATGCAACACGGTCTACTCCATATTCATTGGTATAGGGAACAGAAGAAGTCTTGCCAATTGAAGTTCAATTGCCCTCACTCAGAATAGCCATTTGTGATCAGTTGTCAACAGATGAGCAATCCCAAAAGCGGTTGAATGAATTGGAACAGTTAGATGAGAAAAGATTGTGCACTTTGCAGCACTTGGAAATCTATCAGAATCGGATATCACGAGCTTTTAACAAAAAAGTTAGTCTTCGTTCATTCATTCAGGGAGAATTGGTATTGGTTCTCAGAGCACCAATGATACCAGGAAAGAAGCCTCCCAAACTTGAACCAAAATGGGAAGGACCTTATTCAATACATAAGGTCTACTCCAATGGAGCGTATTCTCTGATCTCAATGGATTGAGAACACATCACGACTCCAACTAATGCCAGATTTCTGAAGAAGTATTTTGTATAAACACAAAATATTGTTCCCAGAACCAAGGCTCTTACAATTAGTTCATACAGCAATGGTCCAGTATGACCTTAAACTGCAACTTCGTCTAACATGACGTTAAACTGTGTCACCTTCAATGTCCGAGATGACATTAAACTATATTTTGTCCGAGATGACATTAAACTATATTGTGTCCTAGCAACATGACATTAAACTGTGTGGAACTTTCATCGTCCAGCATGACGTTAAACTGTAAAAAGTCCCCAGAACTGATATCCTCATATTGGTTCACCTTAGTCCTAGCTACATGACTTTAAACTGTACAACACCTTCGTCTGACATGACGTTAAAATGGTACACTCTTTTGTCCTTACTGCATGACATTAAACTGCACAGTCCCCCTTTCGTCCAATATGACGTTAAACTATTTTATCCCCATCGTTCTAACTACATGACACTAAACTGTACAAAAAATCCTTGATATGTCCTACATGACATTAAACTGTATTTTGTCCCTGCTACATGACACTAAACTGGGAAGCACCAATAGTCCTAACTGCAAGACTTTAAACTCCATAGTCCCCTTTTTATGTCCTACATGACATTAAACTGTACATCGTTAAGGTTGTTATTACCTCTTGTTTCTCACACCGAGTATGACTCACGTGATCTTAGAGCGAACATCAACCATAAAACTCCCTTTGGGCCACTAACCATGTGTAAGTCCCAACAATATTTTTTATTAGATCATTGTCCACAAGAACAACTTGATCATTGATTCATTCTTTAATTGAACTACACGGACTTTGATCCTTGCCCTCCAGGCTGGGTATGTAGGCAACCTCCCAGGGTTCAAGCCCAAAAACAATCTCTTCACATCGGTTCACCACAACCTCATATGATGTTGATTTGTAAAACCGCCCCTGGAATCAATATCTTTACATTGATTCACTTTCGTCCTTGTTATATGACGTTAAACTATACAACACTTTTGTCCGGTACGACAATAAACTACAAATATTCTTTGATTTCCTCATTTGAGAAGGAACCATTATTGAAATTGATTTTTTCAATCATGGTTTTCATTTTCAAAAGACTACGTGCATACATGGTAATGCCTGAACTTTTTATCTTAGGTTAAAACATCATTGCACTAAAGTCCCCTTTCACCCTTCACATGTACGAACCAATTTTGTACAAAGGGTAGTTCTAGAACTACGTGGACTTGATTCCCATCCTTATGGGATACGTAGGAACATTCGATTGTCCCTCGAATCTAGTCCCAAGTCTTTTGGGCCTAACCCCAAATTTCACTTTCAGTCCCATGGCTGAAAAGTCCTCATGAAAACACACACTGTGTATTCATTACTATGGTCCGAATTCTATGACCCTAAACTAAAATCACTCATACTTTCGTCCTGCATGACGTTAAACTGCATTTCAAGAACTACGTATGGCTTGATTCTCATTCTTATGAGATACGTAGTGAAGTCCAAGTTTCAATTCAGGACCCAGCCACAACATGATTATGGTTTTCATTGACCTATGTATATCTATATACATTGGACAATACCCATCTTTATGTGTTATAATCCTAACCTTAAATATTTTCAGATCTTCATAACCCTTTTTCATGACTTCTAGTCACAAAAATATCAAACTTCTGAGAATTCTTTTGCCTGACTATGCAGCACGTGCCCATTGGTGGCCTTGCATAAATAGTCCACATAACAGACTTGTCAGCCGAAAGATGCTATTTATTTGACCATGCAGCCAATGCCCTTAGGTGGCCCTGCATATTTCAACCCCCTAACGGGTTTTGTTAAATAATAGTAACTTCATTCTTGGGAAGAATGCCTCTTTTGTCCTTATTTGTCTTAAACAACAATATGTAGGGATCCGCGAAAAAAATATAGCCATCCTTAACATATTTGTCCTATATCCTTTTTCATGATCTGAAAGTATTCAAGTCTATGGTTTATTCTTCTTCCCTATGTTTGGGTCAGACCTTCGTAGGAGTGATATTCATCCAGTTCTTCGATATTCTTATTTGGAAATATCTTCTCCATATTCAAGTACCTCTTTCCATACAACAAACTCTATGCTTTAGAAAATTTGAATCTCCATAAACTTTCACTGGCTTTTAGCACTAGGAAAGTAAATTTCTGGGAGTTCTTTTGCCTGACTATGCAGCACGTTCCCATAGGTGTCCTTGCATAAACAGTCCACATAACAGACTTGTCAGCCAAAAGATGCTATTTTATTTGACTATGCAGCCAATGCCCATAGGTGGCCCTGCATATTTCAACCCCCTAACGGGTTTAGTTAAATAATAGTAACTTCATTCTTGGGAACTACTTCTTCTAATGCCTTTTAGCTATTTTTCATATCATTCCTTAGATTCAAATATTCTTAAGCCATACTTTACATTTTTTCTCTCATACTTGAGTATGGTAATATGTTTTCATATAAATTGTCAAGGAATTGAATCCATTTTTAATCCATTTTCGGTCAAAGCTATTTCGAACTTAAACATTAGCCCCTTTATGTCTAGTGTGCATGACTTTAAACTTCCCACACAAAAGACAAAGGAACTCTGAATAAAAGTCAAGTTCCAGCTCACTAAATATACATTTTTTGTATGATTTAGGTAATATTGAGCAGTTAAAAGATTCAAAGTTTGTAGGGTTATTTGTAATAGTCCTAGTAAAAATAAAACTATGATTAAGTAAATTTGAAGCAGGTAATGGAAGAATGCAGGTACAAATGATCGAAGACGAAAGTGTTTTTTTTGATACACAAGAGTTAGAAGGACATCCACAGACTGGAGTCTCTTCTCTCTTTCAAGAAATTACAGAAGATTGTCAACATAAGTCTTCATTTGATGTATAGCATCCTGAGCCTTATCAGCAGTTACTTGAAGCTCGTGCACTTGACCAGCTTCACTCTTTTCAGCTTGCTGAAGTTCCTTCTTAGCATCTGCGATGGCTTTCATGCCATTCATATGAGTTTCATCCAATAATTTATTAAGCTGATAAAGTTCCCCAGTAACAGCATCTAACTGTTGCTGGAGTTGCACCTGTTGGACGACCTTTTCTTTGATTTTTTGCTTCAGATCCTTCATCTTGACAGCATAATCAGCTTCAGCCTGGGATATCGCAGCCTCAAATTCGCCTATGTTGATTGACAATTTCACTCTGGTCAAATCTTCGCGACTTGTCTGCACTTGCTCCCTCCTGAAAATGATCTGTTTCACCGCAGCATGGATCTTTTCATACCCAAAACCACCAAGTCCCATTATAACAAATTGGGATGACAATCGGGAAATTTTTGATGGTAGCTCTTCTAAAGGCACCCCCGATATGATGTTCCATATGTTATTCCATGCCTTACGTCGTGAAAAACTGAATGCTTTAAGCATATCTGGATCTGATTCAATATCATCATCAGAAGGGGGTATGTAATCTGGAATTAGCGCACTTAGGGAGGTGCCTTGTCCTGCCCTTCCCCCCCTGAGTTGTGCTTCTTCACTTTCAATTCCCGTTGGGGCAGAGGCTGAGGCCTCATCTTCGGGTCTAGTCATTGCAGTTGATGGTCCTGCATGATTAATTGAAAGGTTTAGTCAGCTTCAAAGGATAACAAAAGAATGGATTGTCTTGCGAATAAAGTACAATCACAAATATTGTTATCCATTACCCAATGGTGGTTCAGCAACCTGAGAAGACTTCTCCTTATCTTTCCCAGTTTCAACAGGATTTTCAAGATGGGTCTCAGGAGAGTTTATTGGATTTATCTCTACTTGAGCTAATGTTTCTGCAATGATAGGGTTGACATCAGTGTCCACACCCTCTTCGGGCATTGGCAGTTCAGCGGCTTCTACGGAAGAAACTGCATATTATTTTCCATCATGGTTAGAAGTATATTTTTTTAAAAAAAATTTGGGCGAAGGGTAGAACTCACGCCCAAGGTCTTCTAAATCACATGACAACTTAGCATGATCATAAAATTCTTCAAAAGTCATTCCTTGATTCATCATTTCATCCAATGATACTTCAGAATCTTGGTTAGTCTCACCAGTGGGAACATTTGCTACGTCTTCTTGCCGACTTATGTCATGCAACCCCTGACCCTGGACAGCATCTTCAGTAATAAGAGGGATACTGGGAATGGATGGTAGCTCTTCTCCAGGAACAACCAAGTCAGCCTGGGTCTGTGATTGTTCTACAGCACCTTCCGCGACCTTTGAAGAAGGATCAGTCCCTTCCCTCAAGGGGGAAATTGAAGAAGCCCCTGCAATCCTCAGAAATATGAGTAACCATATGATTATGGGTATAAACTCATGATTGTTCGAAGGACTTACCACTACTAATGAAACGTTTAGCTATGGATTTCCTCCTTCGTTGCCTTGGCTTCTTTTTTTTCGGAGTATCAGTAGTCTCCCTTATTGGCACTTGGATTGGCGAATGAAAGGCTATGTCCAGTGCCTCATTCATGGCCTGCTGGCCTGGAGATATCTCGCCTGGTTCGCGAGGAGAATCAGCAGCAGCCCCGATAACAGTACCACCAGGGATATATTGTGGCGAAGGAACCCCGGTTCCTTTCTTTGCAAGCAGCAAGATGAAGAAAATAACTTCCTTAAGTAACAAAGCTTCAACTAAAATCAAGTTGCAAAGAAAATAAGGAAAGAAAACTTACATCTTCAGGAGCCACATACTCTTGCCATTCCTCATCTCCAGAACCACCAGCCCCCTCAGTGGTGCCACGATCAATCATTTCCTTCACCCGCCTGGTGATAGGAACCGAATTATCAGTGGCATATATGAGAATTTCCAGCTCTCTGATGTAAGCTCGCACTTCATTGGGGTTGTCTCCGTATTGAAGGTATTTAGAAGCTAGAAGATATCCTATCCCAGGAAGTTGTAGGCCCTCACACAAATCCAGCCAGGCAGTCTCAGTATCACAGTATAAGCTCTGCCATAGCTAAACAGCCTATGGTCTTAGATATAAAGGCTGTGAGGAAGGTCCTACAATTTTTGATTTTAATTTCTTCCCGACTCCTGCAACTACAGATAGAGAATAAGAAAGTAAGACTTATTACTTTATAAAGTAGCAGTGATTGAAGTTATTACAATCAAATAACTCACCAGGAGCTGATGGAGTGGGTCTTTTAACTCTGGCCGGAGGATTATATCGGGCACGAAACCGCTTTGCTGCCGGTTGTGCCTCATCATCCCCATCGTGATAATCCGATGAATCAGTTCTAGAAGAGGAGTCTGTTGAACCTATTTCAGGTGGAGAAGCGTCACCTTCATGAGGAAGAGTTTCTTTCTCTACAGTCCTCTTCCTCTTTCCCACTTGATATACTGGGTGATTCAATATCCCTTTAGGGTATGATGCTATCCAGTGTTCGACATAAAATGTAGTCAGATAATGTGCCGCTTTTTCAACTGGTAGATCAAATACTGCCCCAGTCTTCTCTCTTGATGTCAGCAACCATAGTTGTCGAGCAACCATCGGATGTTGCTCTAACCTGACATGTACTGGAGGGGATACAACAATCTGTTGCAAACATTTGAATTGGCGTGCAAATCTATATGGAGCATAGGCCTCGCATATGATTTCTCCATCAATCCTGGCTACTAACACGCCATCCCTTCAAGCTAGCATGTATGTCCTCAAATCCAAATGGGCTTTCCCATCATCAAAAAACCGCCCGGATGGAGGACTTCCATAAGGAAAGAAGTTGAATTCCTTATACATGCTTAGTCTTACTTTCATATCATAACGATTAACATCTAATGGAGCAATTCCAGAGAATGCTTGCACTAACGGTCTGAAAGGGCTTCCAGGAATTTGTAATCCATTCTGTACATTGTAAGTCCTGAAGTGAGTGGCGATCCATCCCCACAAAACCTGGAATGGTCCCACTATTCTTAAAGGAGATTTACCCTGGAAGACGTGAAGTAAACTCCTGTGAATCTTTGCTAAAATGGGGGTAGCTAACCCAACCATTTTTCCCTCAGCCAACTTGGCCGCAATGAAGAAGGTCCCTGGCCTAACGCCTCCCTTCGAATCCCTGACCGGCAAGAGATAAACACTGAGCCACATTGCCAAGAAACCCGCCAGACGAGTTTTCTTTGGAATTCTTTGATTCACTTCATATCCCCATTTTTCAAACTCTCCTACTTCTAGAGTTGGCCAGAATGTGCCAGGAGCTCCTCTCTTCTCAGGTTTTGGACAAGTGGTAGGACGTCTGGGCCGGGTATCCTTGGATTTCTTTTTCTTGGATCCTTTTTCTTTTGGCTCTATCCCTTTCTTCTCAGTAAGAAACACATTCATCCATTCTTCCGGATGAATATCTTTTCTAAAATGAGTTAATGAGGTCTCTGAACTCTTGAGCCTGTGAAAGATTTTAAATAATTCTCGAGCCAAAGCAGGAGTCTTCTCTGGATCATTCCAAGTCACCTTGGGAGGAATGAATTCATCATACATATCGCCCAAGATTGGAGCTCCTGAAATCTTGTGGACATCCCACAAACTGATACCTACTTCTCCATGAGTCAAATGGAAAGAATTAGTCACTGGGCTCCAGTGGCTGAGTATCTCTGGCACAAAGTTATCATGTCTGTAAATATATGTTTTCCCAACCCAAACAGCCTCATATATTGCAGCTCTCTTCAGATCCTCAATAAACTCTGCGCAAGTCTGTCGCACCCAGTATACCAACATCCAAGTTGGCTTCACACCTCCCCCAGGACGGAAATCCAAACTTTTCTTCCAGCCTTTGGATTGATCCATCTGAGCATTTCAGAAGATTGAAGGATGACAATGTGGTTGAAGCTCAGGTGTATGTTTTTTCAGATCTGGTGTGCAAGGGCTATGATGCATCACATAAGACTTCTCCACTGTTCCAGCAGTTTGAAATAATCCTCCGCCTGAGATATTTGCTGAAGAAAAATTGGTATAATTCTGAAACCACGAAAATGGAAGATAATTCTTTACTTCTGGAATAATGACTTCTTGCAGATGACCATGACCATACAAAGGTAGATAAGTGCAGTGAGGAAAGTCGCGATGATATTTCTTCAGATACTTAGCCAAATCTGGAAGAGTACTGTCTTTGACAGTATAGTAATCAGGGCCAATGATATCCATCATATCATCTATCTGCTTGCTAGCCAGTTCATCAATTAATCCAGGTCTAAGAGCCATTTAATCTGCACAGGAGTTGAATAAATTTAACTCTTAAATGAGTTTATTTTTTCATAAAATTTGTGAAAGAATTCGAAAAAATGGCTAAGGCATTAAGGCGCGCAAGTATGGATATGCCGCGCAAGTTTTTGTCGCGCAAGTATTACCGCGCAAGCCCTATTACCTTGAGAGTAGCGCGGCAGCGAGGAAACAGTGAAAACAAGAGGCTTTTGCGGCGAGGAAGACTTGCGCGGCGAGAGATCGAGAAATCTGGAAATCCAGATGCATGTAACGGAGATAAGGCCGTGTATTTATAGGCCAGGAAGCCTACCTGCACGCCACACCCAGAGCGCTTAAGGCCTGCGCGACGCAGACTTGCGCGCCACCCTCTGTGCAAAGAAGACTTGCGCGCCTCCCTTTTCCTTTGAGGGATTCAATTTCCTCAGAGTCAAATCCACATTTCTCTCCGAATCCAACTCTGAGGGGGGACTTTTGTTGACGTTCCTTTCGTCACAGAATCTAAAGATCGGAAAAGGGAATATCTCAGCTGAAAATGATTCATCCTTTGAAGAAAACATCAAAAATCAACAAAGGAATGAACAAAGGATCAACAACAAATCCACCGCGCAAGTTATACCACTGGCGCGCAAGTGTACCTGCGCGGCTACCTTGGTCGCGCAGGTGACTTGCGCGACCTAAATGGTAACCGCCCGGTAACCGCCCTGGGTCTTCTTTTGCCTATAAATAGACCCTGTGGGCCCCCCCATTCGAGAGGATCTTTTTCCAGAAACTCGGATTGAAGCTCCCGACGCCCAAGTCTCTTCTCAAAGCTTCCAAAACACTTCTAAGGTAATTTCTTACCTAGAACGGAAGATCTAAAGAGAAGAAGGAAGGCCTAAGTGTTGAAACTTATCAAACACTTGCGCGCCGACTTAATTCCTTCAATATAACTTGCGCGTCCTTTTTTTGGAAGAACCTCAAGGGGATTCTAAAGGGTTCTATGAAAAGTCGCTCAAGTATTTCAATTCCGATTGAGAATCGCGTAAGTACCCCTCATGTCGCGCATGTATACTTGCGCGACCAATACTTGCGCGCCGCCGCAGGACTTGCGCGTCTTTTAAGACTTGCGCGCCCCTATCTTTTTGGGTGCCCATCTTGCCCATTTTACCCCTCTTAAGCCATTTCACCTTTCCTTTTCAAGATTCAGTCTTCAAGACACTCTTCAAAGCCATTTATGGCA
This sequence comes from Viscum album, assembly GCA_963277665.1. Lineage (NCBI taxonomy): Eukaryota > Viridiplantae > Streptophyta > Magnoliopsida > Santalales > Viscaceae > Viscum > Viscum album. Next base: position 1,258,686,514 of record OY728132.1, on the reverse strand, counting down.
TGATTTGATTGATTTTACTTTCCTATCTGAAAGGAATTCTGTGGAATCTCTCTTAAAGTCTAGTGATGTAAATATCCTTATGTCACTAAAATACGGAGAGTTCATTCATTCAACCTCATCCTTTAAGATGAGAAAATCCTAACATGGGTCTCCTTTTCAGGAATAATCCCCAGTGATAAAACCTTTAATCTGGGCATCTTCCTCAGGAGTAAGCCCCAAATTCTTAAAGTTCCCAATCTTGGGCATCCTCCTCAGGAGTAAGTCCCAATCAAGTCCTTTAATCTTGGGCATCTTTCTTAAGAATAAGCCCCAACCTCAAATATGGGAATCTTTCTTAAGAATAAGCCCAAAACCTTAATCCCTAACCTGGGTCTCCTTTTTCAGGAATAAGACTCAGTCATAACCTTGGGCTTCCTTTTCAGGAGTAAGCTCCAAGTCCCTTTAAACTTCTCTTAACCAGTCATAATTCACCTTTGATTTGGGTTTCCTTTTCAGGAATAAAACTCAATCATAAGTCCCCTCCTAACTTGGGCATCCTCCTTAGGAGTAAGCCCCAAGATTAGAGTATTCAAATCTCCATGAAGCACATATAAATTTATGGACCCTGTTCATGGATTTTCTCCCTAAAAGTAAATCCTAAACCTTCATCTATCTGGGCAGTCATCTATACATAAGCCCCAAACAAATTCTTATGATTGCATCTTTTATGGCACAATTGTCTAAATTTTATTAATACCTCTTGTTTCTCACACCGAGCATGACTCACGTGAGCTTAGAGTGTAAAAGTAATTATGGCATTCATCTTTGAGCCATCAATCATAAACATCATACCCCATTTCTCGAACTACGTGGGTTCTGATTCCTTTTTCAAAAGAAAGGATACGTAGGTAGCCCATTTATGGGTTCGATCCCAACTTTGAAATAATCTATGTCCTTCTGAATGACGATAAACTTCAAGTGCCCCACTGAGTGGCTTTAAAACCATCCTGGTCATCATAATGACCAAGAGACTTTTATATAAATGTTTTGAAGGATACCATTGACCAAGAATCTCTAAACAGATATAGATGATTCTCTATTGATGAAGAACCTTGAATACATATAAAATATTCTCTAAATTTCTTGCATATTTTATCATTGATTGTTAAAACTAAAGGAAAGCACATTTTATACTTGGTAATGTAATAAGGATTCACGAACATAACTTAAATCTATAAAGAGAGTCCCGGAGTAGACAATAATTCCCCTCAAAAAGGTGTGATGAGTCCTACCTCCCATCCTCTCGACCAATGCAAATTCCTAAGTCTCATTAGTCCACAAGCTAATGAGCGCATGCCTTTGGAAAGTAGGTCCAAACGGATGTGGAATCATTGGATGTTTCCGGTTCTACGAACAAACCCGTTAGAAACCGATCGGAACGTTTGAATCTCCCGTCCAGGAGGTCAGCCCCGGATTCCATGCGAAACAACCACTTTGAAACTTGTGAATGGAATTAACATTTTAAAAACATTCTTGTCCATATAGATAAATCCTTAAAAAACATTTTGAAAATGCGGATATTAATGAGAATGATTTAGAGGAATAAATATTTAAAACATTTAAAATGATGTATTAGTAAAAAAGTCCCTTAAAATAATCTCTTTTAAAACTATTTCATGAAACCTGGAAATGGATAATAAATATGTCCCAGTAGATGCTTATGTAAAAACAACCTCGGATAATAATGAGATTGTGAAATTAACCCTTACCTTGCACTTTCTTTTAGTCGAGGGTACGTTTAACCTCATGTATGAAGACCGTAGTGTGTTATTAAATTATAAAAGAATCATATTAATATTTATGATATAATACATGATTAATTTATGATATCATACATGATTAATTTATGACTTTATACTACCCATTTAATAATAATTTCCATGTTAAATTAACATTTCAGGTAATAATCGGTTTTTTTATCGTACGTGTTTTAACTTGTTTCTCTTCATTTTATCACTTGGATCATGATTTAAATACATCCAGAGTATAAAACATGATTTATATATCATATATATTAATAATATAAATATTTATAATATATATATATATATATATATATATATATAAAATTGAAAACATCATTTATGGAGACGGTAGTCCGTACGTATGAATAAACGTTGTTTCTGTTTTCATATTGTATTGAACCGAACTAAGTGAATAAGATATATGTATATATATATATATATATCTCCAGTATCATTGTATTGGAAGGAATGAACAAAACTAACTACAATATGATTATACATGTTTTTTAAATTTATTTACATTTATCCAATAAACATTAGAGGCTTAAAATGTTAATGAATCCAATTTTAAGCATAATTTACATTAAAAGGTCGATTTACCACCTTTTAATGGTGAAATCTCTTTAAATATAGTTTTTTCAGTTTAATACATTATATTTGACCAAATAAAATCGTTTTTATAATGGGAACATCAAAATTTACTTTGTGTATATTTTTGGAATTTTTCTGATAAAGTTCATTTTTTATGAATAGTGAAAAATATTGTATTTTAATTCAAAACTGTGGTTTAATATACTTTATTTTTATGGATATATTATCTTTTTAATTGATTTTAAAGAGTAACTAGAATATATTTTTACCATTTAATCCAATTTTGGTCATTGGAATTAATTTCACTTTGAAGGTGGACATAAACAAGTGTCAATCTTTTGATAGTTATTGTTTCTTAAAAACAGGCTATTTGTTTTAACAACAGGAATTAATTTTAAAATTAATTAATTCCACTTTTATTTTTTGAATTTGTAAAAATAAACATCATTTTTGAATTCAGAATATAAAATAAAGTTGAAGCTGAATTTTTGGTATTTTTCTGAAAAATTTCAATTTTGATGAATAGTGAAACCACTTAGTAGTAGTTAAAAAACAAACTTTTTCATTTAAATGAAATTTTACCACTTCTTTGAATTGAATTTAGAAAATCCAAAATATATGGTTGTTATTAGTAATTAAAATTTGGTTCAATAAGATGAAAATAATTTTTGGCGAATAGTAACTTTTGACTTTTTTTACCACGGTTAAAGGTAAATAGGTTAATTCAAGGTAAAAAGAATATTATAATAATTCACAATTACCTTAACACTTGTCCTAACCTTATTGGATGAGTATTTGCCGACCATGTGCATCCTTGGGTAGATATTGGGACCCCATGGAGCCATTTATGAATGATAATGACACTTCAGATTAATTAATTTAAAGTAAAGGCAAAATGACAAAAACAAAAAACATTTAGTAAATTAATTGTTATATTGTGTTATATAAGTAATATTTTTTAATATAAATATTCATTGGAAAGCTAAATAGATTTCCTACATCGTGGTAGTTTTTTATAATTTCTAGACATCGAATAAATTAAATATTTTTTGACACAATAATGATGCAGTATTTACCTAATTAACAAATGATTTAAATAAATAAGATTATAATGATTAACATATTAACCAAAACATGTCCAATTCCTATTTTATGATTTTATTTAAGCCATGGGCCATAATATCTTCGAATCTAATTATTTTTGGACAATTAGAAATCGAATATCATTATATTATAAAATAATATTTTCACACATTCCTAAAGAGCCCCTCCTCTCCCTTATAAAAGGAGACCACTTATAACCAATTCCTCAAACCTCTCATGCCTTTAGGATCGTCCAAACTCTGCCCAATTAAGCTCCCAACATCACTCCCTTCCACATAGTAGCCTTACCTTAGGAATAATGCACTTCAACAAACCATTTTGGTTCAAACCAAAGGGAGTTACCCAAATTAAAGGTAATGGTTTCTCTTAACTTCTTTTCTTTTATTTTACTTCTCCAACCCCTAAACTCTTTTTATTACTTTACTTTATAGAAAAATAAGTATCCTAAAAATACTATTATGTTTTTATGAGAATTATTTGAACTACAATTACACACACCTCTACCTAATGGGTGAAGAACATAATGTTTCTGTGGATGGAAAACTAATGTCGCACGAAACAATGATTGTTCAATTATCTCCTACTGCCTCTCATGGTGGCCATTAATATGACACTATATTTATATATGATATATATTATTTTTATGTTTGCTTTATACTTATGTATTTTCCATTTATATCATACCCTTATGGTTTCCATTATGGGTAAACGCGATAATTTCATTTAAGGAAGTGCGTACTACCGCCTCTTCAAAGTGATCTGACTCTTTAATTCCATATGTGGGACGTATAAAGGATGGATTTAGTGATATTATATATGATATTATACTAGAATTATAATATAACTATGTATCATTGTGTTTAAATTATATTAAAATAATAAATAGAAATGAATGTAGCGTTCATGCATACGTACGACTTATCGTCTCCATGAATGGTGCATTTCATTTCTAACCTCCAAATGTTATTTAATATTATAAATACATGTATATAATGGATATATATGACATATATGATATCTAAAACATGAAAATAATTCTTTATATAATGAAATATTTACCACATGGACAACATGTAAATATAAGGTGTTCATTTTTTACTCAAGTACCAAATAAAGAAAAAATGACCATTATTAACGTGAATGATTACATAATGTTTATAAAATGGTAATAAGTTATATAAAAGGAATAATAAACTTGAAAAAAGTTCTTAATCAAGTAGAAATTAACTTTATTTTATTATTAAAAATATTAAAGAACGATCGATTCAATTCATACATGAGGTAAGGGACGTCGTCTCAATATCCTTTAATTAAGGAATATTTCAATAATATATATACCTTATTCTTTTACATGGTGTATTGTAGAACCCCTTGAATTTTACTTTCATTCAATGGGAATATTTTTCTACAAAGCATTTTACTAAACAACAAACAGAATGTTTTAAACATTTGCAGTGACAATGTACTCTCCGCCTCCGTATTCATTATTTAGCTTCCTCTATAAGCCTTAATGTTTTCTAAAATGAAAAAAATACCTAATTCTGGTTTTGGTTGTTTTGGTAATGAAAATGGTTTTTGAAATTGATTGATTATTTCAATATCTTGAAATTATTTCTTGTGATTGCAAATTAAATGTTATTAGTGAAATGTTTATATTTGAAATATTTTATGTGTTATGATTTTATAATGGTACTTGGACATTTGACGGGTGGTTATGTGAAAAACCAAATTATGGTTGGTGCCGTGAAAAACAGGGATGGGTGGTTACATTATAGCCTCCAATGCATTGGGTATGGAAGTCGGCCGTATGGATATTCCATTTAGTGATATGTGTGGAAGTCGACCATATGGTCATTCCATTTAAGTATGTTTATGTCCCAAGTTACCTTTATATGTTATGATTTATTTATATGGTTTTTATGGTAATATTTTGGTTACACAAAGGGTATGAAATTATCTTTTATTCAATGAAGAGTATTTACTACTTCATAAAGGTGAAAAGTATTACTTATGTTAAAGTATGCTTGGTTTACTTATTGTTTTGAAAAAACTAACAGTTTTCCTTCTTTTTGTATCCCTTATTGAGATTTTTATGCTCATCCCATATTTTTGAAATGTTTTTCACAGGACATAATGTGCAATAGGGTCAAAGATGAGATCAAGGAAAATTCATGTTGTCTTAAACATGGAACTAGACATGACTATTTTTTTCAAGAGTTTTTATTTTATGAAAAAAATGGAAACTGATTATAATTGTATACTTTGTAATATTTGGATATGTAATAGTTATGTCCTAATTCTCTAAAACTCTAAACCTGAAAAGATCTTCAATGTGAATTATTCACTTAATTTAATATTATGTAATGTTATAAGGTCGGGTCCTTATACTTCTATATAATGACCATTGTATGTTATTAGATTATACAAGAACCATATTAATATTTATGATATCATACATGATTCATTTATGACTTTATACTACCCATTTAATAATAATTTCCAGGTTGAATTAACATTTCAGGTAATAATCACTTTCTTTATCGTACATGTTTTAACATGTTACTCTTGATTGTATCACATAGATCAAGATTTAAATACTTCTATAATATAAAACATTATTTATATATCATATATATTTAGAATATAAATATGTATGATAGACATATATGTGAAATGGAAAACACCGTTTATGGAGACGGTAGTCCGTACGTATGCATAAACGCTGTTTCCATTTTCATATCGTATTGCACATAACTAAGTGAATAAGATATATCTAAGTAAATATATATCTATATATTTATACATCCAGTAGAATTATTATTTCTTATATTAAATACTTATTAATGAAATATATTTTATAATCATCGTTGAATGGTGAATGTGGAAATGAATCTCATCTCGTCGTGGAGACGGTAATCCGTACGTACGCACGAACGACAATATCATTATATTGATGGAAAAATAGTATGTAATTGGATGGTATATCATATATATAGAATCATTAACATGTTATATTTTTTATTTACATCAGTTACACATCATTATTATACACATCCAAATAATAATGTATTGAATAACAATTACACTATGACGTGGAGACAGTAAGCTGTACGTACACATGTATGGTGGCATGTCATTCAAAGGATGGAGAGAATAATGAATATAGTTGTACCATATTTATAATAATATCAAATTATATAGAATATACATGAGTTATTATTTTAGAATGTGAACAACAAAGAAAAAGGAAGTGGAAGAAGAAAGAAAATTGAAAGAGGTGATGAAATATTTACCTCTTCTTCGGGTTCTTCCTTTTGATTTACTCAAAAGGGCTCAATAGGTTAGCTTTATGACTAAAGTAAGACCTCTAGGATGCAGGGAGGATAGTTGAGAGAGTATTTGGTCAGGGTTTGGATGTGCCAAATGGCTTTGGATGTGTGAATTTGATATAAAGGGGAGTGCCCTTTTATAAGAGGGGTGAGGGGCACCTTAGGAAAAAAATTAAAATATTATTTTATAATAAATTAATTTTCGGTTTCTAATGGGTCAAAAATGTATTATCTAAATTCTAAGGTGGTTATGTGTTAAAAATAACTCAACCAATAGGTTTATACAGGTTCAGGTCACTATATTAACCTTATCTTTTATATTTAACTCTTAGTTAAATAGTTTGACATTTACCATGTCTCTTTGTATTTTTATAATATATGGTTAATAAACTTACTATAAAGTTCCAAGATAACCCCATGTGGTTAATTAATGAAATATATAATAGACTTTAATACCTTTCTTTGAACCTTAGATTTTTAGGAATAGAATACCAATTAGTAATATAATATTTGTTTTAAAAACTCTTTTACGTCAATTTTGACACTATTTGGTATTTTTTCTAAATTCATAACAGCATTATTACTTCGAAAAAAATTCATATAACCTATCCTAATATGTCATATTAACGTAGAAAATTAGTGGAATTCAAAAAAAGTCTCAAATTACATTTATTTGGATATTTATAACATCAATTGTTTTAATCTTTCATTAATACGGTAATTACTACATCATCATTGTGTCATAAATAAATTTAATTATTTAATGTCTAAAAATTATAAATAAAATACCATTATGTAGGAAATATTTTTAGATTTCTAATTAATTCTTATAGTATAATTTATCTTATGTGTAATCCTATATTAAAAATGTTTTTGTTATTAAACATTGAATTTAACACTTTTAACTCTTCTGTGAATTAAATAATAATAAATGTCCCAATCTAATCCACGTTGGACAAAAGGATCATATTTTTTTCCGAAGAATGTTTTTGGTCGAATTACAATTATTCAATAGAATTAGTATATGTTCTGGGTAATAATAATATCATTATTACCATTAATTACCCTATTTACTTTTAACTGTGGTAAATAAAAGTCAAAAGTTACTATTCACCAAATATTATTTTTATCTTATTGAACCACATTTTACTTACTGATATCAACCATGTCTCTAAGATTTTTGAAATTCAATACATAGAAGCGGTAAAATTATGTTTTATGCAAATTTGAAAATAATCTAGGAGGTGGGTAAAAGATGGTAAAATTTCTATAAAATTTTTATATATCTAAACTTATTATAAAATTACGCCAATGAATTACATTTAACTTATATAGGTATTATGTATCTATTTTTACCTATTATAAATTTAAATAAAATAAATAATTATTTAAATTAAAAGTCAGTTTTAACCAATAACGCAGTGTTTGTCACTATTTATAAAAAATTGAATGTTTTCAGAAACATAACAAAAATTCACGCTAAGATAATTTTGATATTACAAATTCAAAAATAAAGTCTATTTTAAAAAATTAAAAAAATATAAATTACATTTATTAATTTAAAATTAAATCCCGTTATCAAAATGAAAAGGCCTATTTTTTAGAAATAATAACTATCAAAAGATTGACACTTGTTTATGTCCAATTTCAAAATGAAATTACTTAAAATGACCAGAATTGGATTAAATGGTAAGAATATAATATATTTATACTTCCAAACCATTAAAATGTATAATTTAACACTATAAATTATTCTGATAAAAAAGTTGTTTTCAGTTAAAATATAGTATTTTTCACTATCTATCCAAATATAAAAGTTTTCAGAAAAACACCAGAAATTTATTGAAACTAAATTCTTATGTACCTATTCTAAAGAATAAGTTTAGTTTTTCAAATTGAATATATAAAAGTTTCAAATATTGGATTTAAAAAGGGTTCATCATTAAAAGGTAGTAAAAGTGCATTTTTTTGAAAAATACTTCTTTTATCTGAAAAAATGAATTTGTTCTTAAATTTTGTCTATGAAACTCATAATATGGATTATAAAATTATAAATATTATATAAAGATCAAAATTATGTTAATACTATTCATAACCGCTTTTAAACGGATAGTTTGGTAAGTCATGGTGCGCTTGAACTTGGTGTTGCGTGTAGTGAAAGTTATTGAATTACATTTAAGAAATAACATACTATGAAATCATGGGGTGTTATAGGGGGAAGCACTGATAAAGGGGGGTTGGGGTAGAAAGCGCATATGACGGTGGTTGGGTGGGGCGTGGAAAAAAAATTACATACCCTTTATTATTGGGGCCTTTAACAGTGATTTTTTAGCATTGATAAAAACATCAAGCCTTTAACCATGCTAAAATTATCTGTGCTTTTTTATTTCTCATAAATACCTATTCTAGCACTTTTAAATGATGTTTTTATATTAGTGTCTTCATTGATGATCTGATCCCTGGTACCATCCCAAGGATCTCATGTGAATTGAACAGAGCACAAACAAATTGAACATGTACATTATTCCAAATCAAAGTACAGACAACTGTAGCTCATTGCCGAAAACTGTTACTCAAAGTATATCAAACTGAACCCCTCTTGGTCATCCACACACACTCCAAGAATCTATGTGCTCACTGCTCATTTAATTTCGGGTGCTAGCATGGAGCTCCAATGAATCCTTCAGTGTCGCATCGATCACCTCGATCTCATTCCTTTGATCGGTCGATGGCACATTTGATCGATCATTTGGAGAGAGTCTTTATATATATATATAGAAATCAGTGAGTATAGATAATCTCTCATATATTTCAATGAATAGAAAACACTTATTATTCTTCTCTCCAGCTTATATAGTGGGTCAGAAAAAAATACTCATATAGGGTTCCCCATCCCCCGAAAATAAAATTCCCACTGAATAAGATATATATAAATAATTATGATGAACTGAATTGAATCAGAAATATTATTTATATTATATCAAATACATATAATATATATTAAATATATTAAGGTACAAAAAATAGTAATTTAACTTGAACCATAATTCCCGCTAAGATTAAATGAACCTAGAATAGTAAAATAATATTTGTTCAAATAATATTATTCCTCCTATTTAATTAAACACTTGTAAATAAATTTAATAAATAAATTCAGCCCAATTATTCTTCACTTGAATAAAAATGAATTTATTTATTTATCGATGAACAATAAAATTGGACAACTCTTAGACCACGTGGTGAGGCCCATCATGTCCTAAATACCTATTCACCAGAGTATGGAAGATTCTTGAATATTTTATTGTTTAAAACCCTCTAGAACCTTTTCTCAATAGAAGTGAATAGTATTAATAGACCCAGAGAAGAGTCTAGAAACCCATAAATGCCCCAAAGGAGATAAGAAATAGTCATTAAAACAACAACCAACCAATGAACACACACTGTGTATTATAATCTGTTTGTTTTTTGATATATCATAAAGAAGGATGAACACTTGTTTCATCATCCTTTCATGCTTTATTATTTATTCATATATATGGGTGGACTTACATCCAACTACCTTAGCCAAATATTTATGAAGGTACTACCATCCTGATCAATTAGGTCCGAGATATATAACTTACTTAACTTATAAGTGACAAATTCTATCTTGACCATTCAACCAATGTCATACCACCAATGACACACCCAACACAAGCTACCTCACTATGATTTCATTAAAAATGGTTTTCCCTTGCATCAAAGTATGCGATCAAATGACACAAATTGATAACTATATCAATTAAAAATAGTAATATACATGTTCATTGATAGGAACAACCAATTACACATGTAACATGTGGTGTTCCTATTGGTGGTTCTGTCCTCATGATCCCACCTACTAGAGATCACCAAGTGCAAACTTCATGAGAGGAAGTCTCGATTCTTATGAGATCTCAACACCTGATAGTCAGACATTAACTATGTTCTGTCAATATGATGTATCTAGTACATAATTTTTTTTTAAGATTAATGTCATAGTATCTTGAGGTTCTCATTATGGAATGTGATCTAATATAACCTTTTTATACAATAATTAATCTATGGACATTGCCATTTAATATTGGATGTAGAAATGTCTACACTAAAATGGTAAGTATACATCATGAATATCTTAATGTATATTTGAAATGGTAACAAAAAAATGTTGTATATTTGGGTCTAGGACACCCACAGTTACCACACTATAAGAATATGTAACACCATCACTTCATGAGGTGGTTTAACAGATAGTTGGGATTCTAGCACAATGAATTTCCTATGTATTAATACTTTGCAAAAGTGCCTATATTACTCTTAGATATTCATGGTGGTTTGGAAATTTTCTTTTTCCAATAGTAATAATAATGTATATGTGGTATTCTTTTAATTTTTCTACCAAATAAAATTTTAATAGTTTAATACTTTTATCCTAATTACCATTTAGACATTACTTGCTTTTTAAAATTGTTAAGTGTCTCCCACTATTTTATCTAACCCTAATAGCTCTCATTAATAGATTCAGAATACCCAGTATTTTTATTATTATAGTGCAAAGGATCCTAGAAAACCCTCCTCATAGTCTAATATATGGCTATGCCACTAGTCAGAGAGTGTCAAGGTAGGCATTTGGTTGGCCAACTTCATTAATTCATAGTTCCTTGAATTGTTCAGTGAAGTCTTAGATTCTAAAATCATGACTTGATTTACTCAACTATTTTCCTCTAAATATGAAACAAGTTAGCTATGTATACTTCTTTGATATTATCTTTAGTTAATTCAACTAATCACTCTTATAAGAACTCTTCAGTAGTATGAGGCACACTTAATTAGGGTTGATAAGCAGCTCGTAAACCCAGTTTTGTTCATATTCGAACAATGAAAGACATTTGTAACTTAATATTTCTTCATGGGATTATTATTATTATTATTATTACATAATTAATGAATTCATCTTCTATCTCATATGCACATACTATGTGATTGCACTCACAACAAACTATGTAATAAATAGAAAAACATTCATCTTGTCTAAAAATGATTTAATCTATACATTATATGTTTATTATTTTATGTTTTTGTGTAATATTGAAAATTCACAAAAATAATAATAAACAAAGCATAAATTAAATAAATAGCATGACTAATCATGAGAATTTGGTATTGTTTGATCTATTTACACTTAATGAATCAATTGTGACCCTTGGGGTATAATAACTGAGTGGTGTCTGACTCGCATAGAAACTCACATTAATGATTCAAATTATGTCATTTAATCCTTTGATAGAATCAAATTATAAATTTTTAATGTTCTTGAACTGCACTAAAAATAAAGGCATCGTAAAGTGGGAGTATGGGGTCGATCCCATAAGAGTGGGGAACACAATGATGAAAACTCTCGATCAAAGGTTAGGTAATCCCAATTTCAATTAAATTTATATTAACTAATTAAATTAAAAAAATTAAATAACTAAAATGTAGGTATAAGGATACAAAATTTATAAGAAAGAGAAACTAGCTTCCATGGGTGCTTTTACTAAAAAGAGAACCCGACTGCACTTGCAAAACAATAATACTCATTAGTTATGCAATCAATCAATTTTATTGATAGAATAAATTTCCAGTCCCTATCAATATACCTTAAAAACCTAAATCATCATGTCCGGAAGAATTAAAATACTAGGATGGTTTAGGATCATACTAAAAAAGTAGAATAATAATAAACTCCAGTGGTCGTGAATTTATTACATTTATCATGTTAGGTTTCATCAGCTACCAAATTAACTTGGTTTGTGATTTAATAATAGATATTAATATAATGAGTCGAAACACAATACCAATTTAATATAATCATTGAAAAAGTTCACAAATAAATTGAACAATTTGGTATGTACCCATTTTTTACTGATTTTTCTCTCCCCTACAGAATTATCCAACTGTTGTTGGGTGATCACTAATGATGAATAAAACAAAACCCATAGTGGAGAGATTAGAAGAAAGATAATGGAGAGAATAAAATGGAATTAAACTATAAATCATCCAAAATTTATAGAAAAAGAGAAAACAACAAAGTAGAAAGAAAAACCAACTTATAAAGAACTTCATATTGGAACCCTAATGGCAACCTCTCAGTGGTCGAACCTCTACACCTGGGATGGATAATTTTTCTCATAGTCGGAACCCTCTATTTATAATAATGTATATAATGCTCAGGCTTCCATGGATCAAATATATCATTTAATGGTTGTTTCAGTCAGTAGATATGTTTCCCATTGAAAAATATGTCAAAATCACCACTTTTGGGTCTGTCTAAGGCTTTCACATCATGTAATATTTACACGTGTAATACACTTGGCCAAAATCTAGACTATTTTCTTCACTTCACATCTTCTACTTATTACATGCCTTGTAATATTTTCATTCATGTAATGTTTAGATGATGTGTAATGTCAATTTCCAGTGGCAAAAGCCTCATTTTTCTAGGACTCTTTAGTCTCGAGCCTCTGAAACATATCGCAGACATCCTATATCATCAAAATTCTTCATATGATGCTAAAATGTATCCTCTTGAATCATTTTATGTCTTATATTCATCATCATTTTCCGATGTCACGCCGTGCCGCTTCACGTAGCGATGTGAAGTGCCTTTATCTTCCCAAAATGTCACTATTTCTTTTATATTGTTCCAAATGTATGTCCTTCCATAAGAATACATAAAACATTAATATCTAACATGAATCTCATACTCAATAAATTAATATTAAAATAAATTTTATATTAAAATATAGATACAATATTGATATATCACCTGCCCCATTCTAAAGCATCCACATCTCATTTAGAATATCACATCATCTTGGCAAGGTATGTGTCTTACAATGCCTTCATTATAATACATAAAACATACATGCATGCGAGGGGGTCTCATGAGTACATAATAAAAATGATAACGAATATCATATTGCGTAGTTCCTTATACATATAATGATGAACCTAGAAAATGTGTAAACCATGTTTTAATTAATTAATTAATACAGACACCAATTGCTTATAATAATTAATTAATTATTAATACATAGACATATATTGATTGGTCACCTCTCATGATTAGTCGATGCACAAATTAAATGAAAAATAAAATTTAAATTTCCATAAAGTTATGTCGAGGGTTTTAAATTAATTAAAACAATTGTTTTAATTTTAATTTTAATTTAAATATTTTATATCTCTTGGTCCCAATTTAATTTAATTATAATTAAAAAATCAAATTAATTTTTGAAATTATTAAATGTTTTTTAGGCCCACATTCGCCTGAAAAACCATTACATGGAGATTTGTGTCTATACTTGACCAGTAATGGGCTTGGTGAGACAGTTACGGCCGGCCCTGGCCCAATTGGACTGGCCCAGGTAGGCCATGATTTGGTGAGCAGGTGGTACCCAGAGGGGATCTAGTGGAAGGAACCACATGATAACATGGTAGTTAAAATTTTCAGTCTACAGTACGAGTCTACCTTGTGAGCCGGGCGAGTTTACATAGAGTACATATATTTTATACACGAGTTTACCACGAGTCTACAAGTTTGCTACTGAGCATGAACAGTAAACTCACCGAGATTGACTACCTTCCGTGATAGTGGGTCTGCCCAACTGAGCGGGGTGCTGTGGGAGGCTGGCAGTGGGGTTGTCATGTGTGGCAGGGTCAGTCAGGAAAGCCTGCAATGGTGATATTCATGTGATATGATGCACAACAACATGGGAATGGTGGCCTGGTAGGGGCGACTGCAACAAGCGTGAGAACTAAGAGGGTGGTTAATATCTGGATGTGAGGGGGAGAAGTTAGCAGGAAGTCATCATGGGTGTGGAAGCTTGAATGAGACATAGGGTGGCGAGCTTTTCCAACAAGGAAACAGGATGGCGGCCAGATCTAGTTGACCAGTGCAGAGAGGCTGGTGGTGCAAAGAAGGTGTGAAACAAGAATGCTCGTGGTGGACCGTGGAATACAGTGTGGTGGTAGAGGTTCAAGTAGTTGTGGCTATCTGAAGACCATATGGGCCACCTGGTGGTAGAGGCCGAGGAGAGTCGAGCGACACACAGGTGTCCATCACCGAATTTAATCGGATTTATAACTTCGGATGGTCGCAAATTCATCATTCAATGTCGGATTGAATCATCGTATATAGCATTGGGATCATATAGATTATCTTTACATGAATTTATTAGAAATTTAATTTTTTTTTTCTTAAATCATAACATGATTTCTTTTATTCTAATTGAATGTAGTAAGCTACGTAGAGAAATCAATATGTATTGGGGATCTATATTTTTTCACCAGCGATCAACGCAACTATATCGTCACCAGCAAAGTGTTTCCTGGTACAAAGGATTGAGGATCTCATATGAATTTATTTAAGTAAAAAAATAAATCAAATATTACTTAATTCGATCTGAATCCGCATTCCTCAATCATTCTTCAACGATGACCATTAATTGAAGGAACCAAAGCTGTATCCTTCTAGATGATCTGCACATGCTTTGAAATTATATAGAATCATCAATCATTGAATTCTGGGTGATAGCGTGGAGATCCAATGAAACCTTGGATTTCATGATGATCACCGATACGAAGTTCCATTGATACATGTGGAAAATCTTCGACCGATTTCTTGGAATGAGAGCTTCTCTCTCTATGAGGTAGAAGAGAGGGGAGAGAGGCTCTAAAAATTATAAGATGAATAGTATCCATGTGAGAGCCTCCTCCACCTTTAAATAGTGAGTTATATAATTACCGAGAAAAAGATCCTCAACCCCAAATATTTATTACCCACTAAATAAACCATAAACAATGTGTTATGACCAAATAACCATGTCATAAACATCATTTATATTTTTATTAATTACATGTAATATAATAAATATATTATGTGATAAAGGATAGTCATTAACTCTGTTCATCATTATCGCAAATATTAAAATAACCTTGAATATTAAAATAATATAAACTTATATAATATTTTTCCATATACTTACTTTAACACCTATAAATACTTTTAATAATTAAATTCAATACTAATTATTCTAAACTTGGATAATATGAATTTATTTATTTCATGGATTTCGTAGATTCTTGGACATATCTCGAACCTCGTGGTGTGGATCACCATGTTCTAAACTCTTATTCATCAGAATAGGATAGACTTTTGAATACCCATAGTGTGTGACCCTTTGGGCCCTAATCTCGATGGTAGTGGATACAATTCACAAAAGATGAAAAACTTATTGACCCCATCAAGGACCCTAAATAGAAGAAATATTTATATAAATAACAACCTTTCCTAAAAATGCATGTTGCGTAATATATGTTTGAACCATAGATTTTCATAGTTGGAAACAGAGTGTAGTTTGTGTTTGTTTTCAATCTACACCGGGTTGATTAGAGAGATTTCAAGGGCAGAGATCTTACATTTCAAGATGGATACAACATTGAAGGTGGCATAATTTTTTAGTGTTTTCCAAATTTTTTGGATCAAAATCAAGAGGAAGAGGAACGTTCGTGAATTCACGGAGAATCACAAACAAGCTTCGTGAATAGTAGTTTTATGGATTGAGTCATCTCAAATATGGTAAAGGCATGAGTTTTGTGAAAACTGGGTTTCATAAAGGTTGACATTCGAGAAGGTGTGTAGAATAGTGAACGAGCATCATGAGTGTGTGATGGAATGATGGTGAATCTACGAGACTATGAGAAGTTTCATGATTGGGTTAAATTTTACTAGAGCTATGAAAATACAGGAGCTTTGTGAGCATAACTGAAGAGGTTCGTGAAAAATCCACCGGGAGCATGGGATCGTCACAAAAGGCTAAGACTATAAATAAGTGGCTACCCCCACTTCATTTGATATGAAAATATTTGAAGAAAATGATAAATAATGCTTAATTCATGAAGCCTGAGAGCTTTGTGAATCAAGTATTCATTATGAACTCGAGCATCGTGAAAAGTCTATCATAGTATTTCCCAATTATTAGGTATCATTAAATAAGGAGTTTCATGATGGCTAGATATTCTGTGATGAATTAGAAATCTTCAAAGGCTATAAGCTTCATGAAGAAGCTTCATGAATAGTATAGTTGAATATTTCATTTAAGTGAACAATGTTTTCAAGTTAATCAACTCAAGTCTATGATGCAAGAATATTCTCATGATAATCAGGGACAAAGACTTAAAAGTTAATCTACTAAAGTTACATTCATGTCCTAAATTTGAGTAAGACTTCCCCCAAAGTAGTGAGTAAGGGGGATTCGATGAAAGTGTTTTGAGGGAGGCAATGTGATTTCCATAAAATATTGTAAAGGCAGTGTGCTTGGAATAGAGTGATTGTGTTTGGACTTCTATATTCTACAACTAGTGAAGATTAACAAATTTATGTATAACCGACACATTTTCCGCATATTCTACTTGGACTCAACCTTTGTAGTGAACCTAGTAAAACTGTTTTACTGTATCTCTATATGTGAATGTTCTCCTACTACATGATTCCATAAAATAGGGTTAACAAGATCCTACCAGTGGGGAAACAAGATTCGTTACTTCAAAAAAAATTGACACTCTGATTCACCCCTCCCCTCTCAGGGTGTTCCAAGATCCAACAAGTTATATCAAAGCATATAGGTTGTTGGAGTAAAATCTGTCCTCTATTGTTTTCATGGAGAATTTAGTGAATGTCGGGGGATTCTCCCTCTTTGTTTGAAGGAACTTCAATATTTGGAATAACATGATGATATCTCATATGTATACCTTATATAGAAGTTATTTTTTTCACTACACAGGGGATTTAGGTCAATGATGTGACAAGTCTTTATATGACTAAAATAGATAGGAAAATCCTTGATACATATGCCAAAGTACAAAATTCCCTTATTGTAGTTCTATCTGATTAAATTGGTTTAAAGGTGATGAGTTTCACTTCATCCAAGTCTATGTGTGAAAAACTATAAAATATATATGAATGTGATAAAAAATCGAAGGATTCCAAACTCTAAGTTTTTTCAAAATTGGTTCAATGATCTAAAAATGTATTCAGATGAATATGTAGATATTTTCTTTAATCAAATTACTGATGTTGTTGGATAAATTTGAGTAATTGATGAATAAATTAAATATATTGACATTTTGATGAAAATATTGAGAAGGATTCCACTTCTGTAAGATTCAAAAGTATCATCCATTGAAGAAATGTATCTTTCTAAATTTCGTTTGATGATCTACTAATTACATTAGAGGATTATGAAATGAGAGTCAAAATAGAAGATTTAGAAACTCAACTGATCAAGGAAATGGTATTCAAATACATGAAAAAACATTTGATTTCCAGAGATAGTGTTAGTGAAGATAATGCAGAACATGATGTTTTTTTATCTTTTTTCCAATAAATTATAGAGATGGAAAGGTATATTTAAAGGAGAGATTCCACTTTATTATTTTTTATGATGTGGTATAGTTGGTCACATTGCCTCTCAGTTCTAAAGGATGTTTGATGATGAATAAAGTGAAAAAGGAATAATGAAGAATCCTTAGAAAAGTTTCCCCCAAAAGGGATACTTCAAATCAGGAAATAAATTATAGAGAAAGAGATTCATCTTTAAAAAATAACAAGATGATAATGACTTTTTTGGATAATGAAACCCCATAGTTTTAATCTGAAACCCAAGCATCCATTCTGGCTACTATTAACAAGGTATAACCTTCAAAAGATAAAAATAATCAGTTGATTGATGTTTTTCATCTCAAGGTGGAAATTGACGGTGCTCTTGATAATCTTGAAATTCAAAGAAAAAGAAACAAAAATATGAGATCTATTCTAGAAGATTTGTTAGAGTATGTTGATCAGATTGAAGTATAAATTGATCAACTGGAATCTGGGGCATAATAACATTTAACTACTCTTGAAAGCTCAAAATAAGTTGTGGAATTTAATATTAGGATTGAAGAGTGGGAAAAAGATATCAATGACCATACATCCAGACTAAAAGTGAAGGATAAGATAGTTGAGGGACTAGAATACTAAGTTGTTACTCTAAATATTAAACTAGAAACTGAATCAAAATAAAGGTAACCAAAGAAGAAATTATAGTTTGTAATAATCTCAGTTGTAGAGTGGTTAAAAAGAGATAAACATTGTTTTTAAGGAGTATAGAATGACTTGAATGATCAGAGATCTGAATATATAGAAAAAGGTGGAATTGGCTATGATGTTGAAACATCAAAGGATGGAAATGAGACAATTTAAAATAAAGTGAATCATAAAGTTAGACATATCATAAAGGCACCTGATGTCCTAAGAAAAAAAGCTTCAAATCAAATAGAAATGAGAAATGAAAATTATCATCAAGTATCTAGATATGATCTCCTATCAAATACTTTTAAAAAATAAGGTAATATGAGGAGGAATGGAAGTGATAAGACATTTCCTCTTACGAAATGTCAATTTTGTGGATTTTTGAGGTATATCATGTCATGATGTGAAGAGTCACAGAGCTATCTAATTTGGGAGTTTATTAAAAGTCAACAAAGGAGAATGATATCATATCCTTCTTCATATTGAAGAAATATTTTAGATGGATATTGTTTTTAATATTCTAAGTATGGCCATAAATCTATTCATTTTAGTAAATGGAAAGAGGGTAATATTGCCTACCGAATATAGAGAAAATTCAATACCCACAAACCAAACGAAGTTACTCTTGTAAATAGGGATTCTCCTCTAGAATAATAATATGATTATGTTGAAGCTGTGCATATTGAAAATAGATTGGAAAGGAAATATTTAGCCTCCACCCAATAAATTATCTCATGGAAGGAAAAAAATAAAATCGAGAAAGTCAACCTTAAAAAAATATCTCTCAATGATACAGAGAATAGTATTACCTTGATTATTAATAGTGGATGCCCATACCACATGATAAGATATTAATATTTGTTGAAGAATGTCAGGAAAATGGTTGATGGAATAATGAGATTTGGGAATGATGGTGCTTTAAAGATCAAAGGAAGTGGAAGTATATAACTGTAAAATTACAAGCTTTGGAAAAATAAAGTTATCTATATAGAAAATTTTAATCACAATCTCTTAAGTGTGCATCAACTATGTGACTCAGTAATGATAGTGACATTTAATCAAAAGCGGTTCACTATCAATGGAAATACATGTAATTATCTCATAAAAGGATATAGAATAGATGAAAATTAATACCAGGTTGATAGTAAAGAGAACTTTTTTTACTTAATATTTGATGAAGAAAACAACTTATGGAACTAGAGGTTGGGTCACATTAATCAATAGATCATGTAACAGATATCTAATGCTAATATATTTTTAAACTTTACAAATCTAAAGTGTGATCAAGAGAAGTCATGTGATGTATGTATGCGACAAAGGATGGTCAAGAGTTCATATTGTCTGAAGAAGAAAAGGGAATAGAATCTGCTTGATATTATCCATACAGACATATGTGGTCCAATAAATGTGGCTAGCACAAATTGAAAGAGGTAATTCATTATTTTTATTGATGATTATATTTTAATGCATTGTGTAATGATTATATAGAGGAACTAGAAAGTTCATGATTTCATTACAATTTATCATCGAATAGTTGAGAATGAAATTGGTTTCACAATCAAGATTCTATGATATGAAAATGGAGGAGAATACACACCCCTTGAATTTGAAATTTACATCAACAAACAAAAAATAAATCATGTGGTGGCTGTAGTAAGAAACCCATAGTAAAATGGAGTTGTTTAATGTAGAAATCGATATGTGAAGAATATGGACATAACTATGCTGATTGAGAGTTGTATTCTCATCATTACTATAAAGAGGTTGTTCAAGTATCAGTGTACACTCAAAATCAAACAAGAACGTTTATGGGAGAAACCAAGACACCATATGAGTTATGTTATGTAAGGAATCCATATCTAATGTATTTTCATTTTTTTTTAAGTTCATGTTTCATCTGAAACAAAGAAGGCAGTCAAAACAAGTATGGTGATGCTATAGATGGGGGAATATTCCTTGGATATTCAATGAATGTAAAACCTATATATATTAAAATAAACATTCTGGATGAATTTTGGAAATTAGTGATGTCAATATCATTAAATGTAACACCATAAATACCTCAAGGATCTCATATTCTAATATGATATAAGATAAAAATATAGAGGAAAAGGGACAGATTCAAATGAGGAAATAGTGTAAGGCTTGAAAAACATTCAAGTCTCAAAAAATTATGACAATTCATAAGAGTGATCGGAAGAGGAAACTGTGGCCAATGAAACATCATCAGAACATTACAAGAGAAATAGAAGATAATAAATTGATCAATCAAACATCATTGAGTATTGGACAGCACCCACACAGACAAGGATAACGATGAATGAAGCACATTCTAAATTCCTATCAATTATGGAACCAACCTTGTTTGAAGAACTAGTAAAGGATGAATCATGGGTTAAGTCCATTAATTATGAACTACATCAAATTTAAATGAACCAAACAAGGGATCTTGTTCAAAGACATGAAAATCACAATGTGATTGAAACAAAGTGGATTTTTAAAATCAAATTTGATAAGCATGGAACTTTGATCAGAAACAAGGCACTCTTTGTGTGTAAAGGATATGCACAGATTCAAGGAATTGATATTGAAGAAAAAATTTCACCAGTAGCTAGAATGGTGCCAATCAAACTTTTCCTTTCCAAGGAAATTCTAAGAGAGTATAAATTTTATTAGACGGATCTCAAAAAAACTTCTAAATGTAGTTCTTGAAGAAGAAGTATACATTGAAAAACCAGTGGGATTTGTGATTAGAAATTATGAGACTAAGTTTTTCATATTAAATTGGGTTCTATATGGTCTGAATTGGTCACCATAAGCATGGTATTCTTGACTCGATGCTTATCTCAAAAAGATTGAGTTTGAAATAGAAGGTGTTAAATATAATCTCTAAGTGAAGAATTATCATAAAGATTAATTTATGGTTCTTGTGTATGTGGATGATATTATTTTTGGTCAAAGCTGGAAGGGATCAGTGGAATAATTTTTTTTAATCACATGTAATTAAAATTTGAAATGACTATGATCAGTGTACTCACATACTTCTTGGAGCTACATGTGATTCAGAAGAATTATTACACCTTCATTTCTCAGAAAAAATTTGAAAAGAGAGAAGCTGAAGAAATTCAATGTGCATGAATCCAAACCATTGTCCACTCTAATTATAGTTAGGAGAAAACTTGGAAAGCATGAGGATGAGACATTTTTGGATCCCACCTTGTACAGAATAATCATTTAGAGCATATTATATTTGACTTTTATATAGCCAGATATCATATTTTCAACATGCTTAGTAGCCTGCAATCAAAGTAATCTGAAGGAAGAGCATTTGGAAGAAGTTAAACAAATCAAGAGGTATATTCAATATATACTCAATTTTGGTTTATACTTTTATGTAGGAAGAGGTAAAGGATTATCATATTTTTCTAATTTTATTGGGTTGGAGATGAGGTGGATCAAAATTCCACATGTGGTGGTGCTTTATTTATAGGAAAAAAATGTGTGGTTTGGTTGATCAAAATATAGGAAATTGTGGTGATTAGAGTGTGAGGAATTAAAGTTATGGATTTTGATTTTGTGGGGGTGTCATTGCATTTGAACCTTCTAGATGAGCTTGTTCTGCATTTTTTGTTTTGGAAGGTAATGTTCTGAAGTGGAGGTTTTAGACCCAGTGAGGGATTCAAATAAAGGGTGGTGTAATTCTCCAACAAGTGATACTAGTGATTTGGTTCCAAAAGTGTTGATGAACAGTTTACTATGTTTAGGAAGAACCGCGGTCAAGTGGTGTTGATCTTGGTTGGACATTGTTGATGACTTTGAGAAGGTCATCCTAGTATCTTTATACTTTTTGGATTCAGTGGAAGTTCATTGTTTCAGAATGATAGTGTTAAAAAAGGTATGATCTATATTAAAGAGATTAAAAGGGAAGAAAAACCAAGAAAAAATGGGAAAGAATCAATAAGAAGTCACTATTAATTGTCCATAAGGTGTTATCCTTGAATATTAGAGCCTAGAAGGTAGGCACATGTTCTGAAAGGAGGAGTGGGAAATATTGGGGAATTTTTTAAGGAGGATGGGTCAATATGATTTGATAAGACCTCATTCCACATCTAGCATTACGAAAATCAAGCTGGTGAATGGGTTTATATACTGAATTTTGTGGATATTCTGTGAAAATTCACCCAGGGGTTCCATGGTGGTAGAACATTGTGAGATAATATGGCATCCAACCAATATTTCATAAGGAGCGGTGTATGCCATACAAACTATTTAATGTAGGGAGTTGTGACATGGGCATCATGGACACTTGAGTGAGAAGGAGGATGAAAATCATGGATGAGGGGTGATGTATCTCAAATGGATGGACTATATAATGTGTGTGAGTGTATCCCTAGATCCATAACAAGGTATTCTTCATGGAATAAAAAGGCACTGCAGAATCAAAAGTTTTCTTTTTCATTCTCATAGAATGTCATTGTACCCTTTGTACCTTTATTGATAGTGCAACATGGATAAGTGCATAATTTTCTTCCTCAAGAACAAATTCCAAAGTCTCGGAATGTTATCTATATAGAGATCAATTTTTTAAATGATACCATTGTTGAATTTTTTTTGGTCTGATGTTAGAGAGTTAGGAGCTGGTAATAGTTTTGAATGTTCTAATTGTTGGAATTCCATACAGTTTTAGGAGAATGAACATGGAACACTTGAGATTTTTATATAAGAGAGGATGTTAAAACTTTAAAAGATAATTCTAGAATCACAATAAGGACCCATCACTACAAAATTAATAGGCTTTTCCAATAGGGGTATATCTATTGGTAAAAGTGATATTTATGTTGGTAAATCATTTTACCAACCAAAATTGTCCTTTCACTAAATTGTTGTTAAAAACTCTATCACTAAATGTTATTGAGATAGATGAAATAGTTATGTTAGAATTTTAATAATATCAATAGATAATATATATGTTGGTCAAATTTTTTAGCTACATATTAATATGAAAAACATATCTATTGGAAATATTATCAACATTTATCTTTAAATTTATTATAATAAATACCAACTACTAATATTTATTTGTAAATTATATTTTGAATAAAATATTATATGTGAGGATTCAAATTTTTTATGCTAAAATTTTATATTATATTTATTAATCTAATTATATAAAATATAATTATTGTATTTATTATATACTAATTATAAAATTAGTTTATATGAACATTTAAAACTCAATATGAAGATCTAAGAAACATGTTCCAAATTTAAATTTATTCAAACTCCAAGAGACATTACATGAAACTCAACTCTCACAAACATGATTTTTAATTCCATGGTTCACACTAGTAGTTGGTCCTTATATGCAGTAATCATCCATTGTGACATATTCTTCTCAGGCTTGACAACTTCTGCTCAGGCTTGACAACACCACCGATGAGTCTCCACTATGACATCTTCTGCTCAGGCTTGAAAACACCACCCATGAGTATCCATTATGAAATATTCTGCTTAGGCTTAATAACTTTTTCTTGGGCTTGAAAACACCACCCATGAGTCTCTACTTTGACATCTTCTACTCAGGATTTACAATACCACCGATGAGTCTCCTCTATCAACTTCTGATCAGGTTTGACAAATTCTTATTAGGCTTAAAAACATAACCCATTAGTATCCATTGTGAAAACTTCTACTGAGGCTTGAAATCTATCCATAAGTTCAATGATGCTCCCAAACTAGCATCTCAATGAACCCTAACAACAAATCGGTGCAGCATGTACTACTTGTCTTGTGGGAGAAGATTTAAAGCTGGAAAATGACATTTTCCGGACCTAATATAATGAAACATGTAAAGGATATATTCCATTATCAATCTAAGTTTCCAATAAATCCTTCATCCAAAAGAAAGATAAGTTAATCATTATAAAAACTTACCCATAAAAGAACATATAACAAAATGAAAACATGAAATTAGAATTAATTTATGTTTTATTTCCAAATGGTTGTACAAAATGAAAATCTACGAGTGACAAAAACACTAATTAAAATAAGAAAAAAATAAAAAATAACAAAAAACCTAACAGTTGTAAAACAATATTGAAATCCTATTCACTCACCCTAATCACCATAAATTATTCTTCTCTAGATAACCAATATAGTTCTTGAAGTTATCAGATGAATCAGTTTTCACTACTGTGGTGGGGTATATGCATGCAGTTTACCCACCAAGACATGACATAGCCACAATTGCATGTAGTCTTTCAGGGGAATGTACTTGAATCAACACAACAAAAACAAATAAAAAGTCAGAAAACTAGAATAATGGAAAAGGAAAAATGGATCTTGTATAAAATTAGAATAAAGAAGGGTTCCCCTGAGTAGTATCATCCCTAATAATGGAAATGACTTCTAGATTTAGAGAACATTGAATGTGATTCCATGATCCAGAGATTCACACCCACCTCACACAGATAATTAAAATATTAGAACATGAATTAGATGGAATTCCAAATTAAACCTTTGCTTTCATAAGAAAAATTATCAAATAAAGACAACATTCTTTTTAAAACTCACAAATTTAATGTCCACAACGCCTTTTTTACATGTTTGAACATTCCTACACCACAAAAAAGAGATCCTTACAAATAAATTTATAATACAGGACTCTAGTACTCCATTTATCCACATAAACACCATTATCCCCACTCTCAACTGTACAAAAACACTATAGAAATCCAGATCATAGTGGGCATATGTTTTCAATTTTACCAAATTTTTCACACCGGGATTTTTATTCTAGCCTCATTCTTAGCTCAGGTTGGGGTCTCGGTTGTTTTTCTTGGGAACTGGGTGTGACGGGATTGATGTTTCAGGATAACTTTGTCAAAATTTGGGTTTGGCTCTAGTTTTAATTTTAAAATTTTGGAGAATTTGTGTGTTTTAGTCTGGTCTGTAGGCACGCATGATTAGAAAAAGTCATGTGATTAACCAAGGTATTCATGCAGACATTTTTGGAATGGGTAAAAGCCACCACACGACCCACATATGGACTCTTTACTCATGAGGGGTAACCACACTTTTCCCCTGCATTAAAAATAATTAATGCAATTAAATGAGAGTAAAATAAAATAAAAAATTAACTAAATTAACTAAATAATTAAATAAAATAAAATGTGAAAAAATGAAATCGAATTTAAAGAATTGTTATAATAATAATATTATTTTTATTATTCAGAGTGTTGTTATTATTTTTAGTATTAATAATATTAATGTTATTATTAATATTATTAATCTTATCATTATTTTAATGTTAAGTATTTTATTTTTATTAAGATAATAGTATTTTTATTATTATGATTATGATTATTATTACATTTATTATGTAGGTTTAACTTCTTGTAGGGTTCTATCCCCCTTTTCCCCCTCCTCCATGCACCACCCTTCTCCTGTCTCCCGTTTACAGTAACACCCCCCCCCCTCTTCCACCACCATCCATGACCCCCCCCCCCTCCTTAAACCACATCTTCCAGTGACCACCTCTTGGTCTCCCCACTCCCTTACGCACCATCTTTCATTGTCTCTCTCTCCCCTAGTATGGACACCACCCTCCAGAAGCCCATCTTCGTACGGTTGGCCTCCAAGGTCGCTCATTGCACCCCTATCCATCAGTCGTGGGTGCAATATATCTTCTGGTAAGGTTTTTATATCCCTTATTTAGGTTTTTGGTTTACAACAGTTAGGGTTTTGGTTTTTGGGGTTTGATCTTGATCTTTTGCATTCGGTATTGTTGATTAGGGTTTGTTGTGGGTTGCTTGAGGTGTGGTTAGGGTGAGGTTGAGTTGAGGATTGATTTTACAACATTTTTTCAGAAGTTTCATGGTTAGAGGTAGGTGGTTCCATGCCTTAACATTATTGATTAATTTATTATGCCTATTTAAATTTATAAAAGTGTTATATGGTTTCTTTTCATGGTGAAAATTATATTTTTATGGTGTTTAACATGTTTATGTGTTGAGAATAAATTTTATAATGGAAATTTTCTATGTTGTGTGTGCTTGATTTAGTGTGTTTTTTCATAGAAATGTTTTATGGGTTGTTTGAAAGGTGCAGATCGTGTTTTCAAATGCACTTAGAGTGCGGATGGGTTTGGAAATAAGTTTTTTTATGAGCATGGAATGCTTTCACATGTTTAACATGTTGTGCTAATTGGATGTATTCTATGAATTGTTTAATTTATTTATTAAAATATATAAGTGGTGAAAATCATGTTTTAATATGATTATGTTGTGCGTTTAGTTTTAAAGTAGAATTTTTATATGAAACCAAGTGTGTTTTTAGAGAAAACTTTTGTTGCACCATTTTATAATGCTTTATAAATTCTTTAAATGGTTTATTAAATTATTTTTGTGGTGAAAATGTGGTACTTGGTATGATTGAGCGTGTGTTTAATTCTTAAATTGGAAGTTTTATGTGAAATTGGGTATTTTTCATGTGAAAACACTTGTGCCTCTTTATTTCATTTTATAAAGCATTAAATTTGTTTATTAAACTATGTGTAAGCTGAAAATTTTGTTTTTATGAATCATTTATGTGTGGTTAATTTTTAAAGTGGGTTTCGGGTTCACTTTTGGTGTAAAGGTATTGAGGAGTTTATTTAAATTGTTTTATAATTTGTTATAAAGGTTTATTAAATTAAAAAAAAGGTGTGAATCATATTTGAGAAAGGTTTTGGAATGCGTATATTTTCAAAAATTTATTTTTGGAGTGCAAAAATGGATTTTGATATTTGATGATTGGTTTGGTTTATGTAATATGGAAGTGGTGTGTTATGTGAATGTTAAACATTATTGAGCACAAAAGGGAAGCTCAAGTATCTAGGTGGGTGGAGTAGGAATATTATGATAGTGATTCTAAAGTGTCTTGGAAAAATTTCACTTAGTGATTCAGAAGTGGTTTTGTCCTGGTTTCACTTAGTGATTCAGAAGTGGTATTTATCGCAGTTTTACTTAGGAGGATTGAAGATGACAACACTAACAAAATAAGGATGATTTCCTGGAGGCCACTCGGTTATGGGTGTGTTCCCTACTAGTGTCTCATGCTTGATAATATAGTTATTCATGGTTTATATTCCACATTTCACCAAGATACAATGTATCTAGTGTCCCATTTTTATCTAGTGCCTATGGGTATTTCCCTCAACTAGTTCTCAATGATTAAATTGAACTTATCTTCATCATATTGTATGTTGGGTTGGTAATTTTAAAATCAAGTGAGTTTCCATTTAAAGTTTCATTTATTCAATTTTTTTTCTTTAAAGTTATTTTCCTAAAAATTGTTCTAACATTTCATCCATTATAAAATTTGTAGGTTTATTTTTCATTTGATGTTTAGTTCATGGAATCTTTTATCTGGGAGGAATCCTACTGGGCTTTATCTCACACCCTTCATACCCCATTGGGTGTATGAAGACCATGTTGTCTCTTTGCTTTAGGTTAAGGCAAGGTGTTTAGTGTTGGAAGGTTTGGTTTTTAGTGTCTCTGGGGTGGATCTTGGTGGTGGCATCTTGAGGATGTGCTCCTCTTGTTGCACGGAGGTTTGGGGTGTTGTCATGGTATTCCTTTTTTGTCGTTGTCCCTTTTTGGTTTGTTTTAGTTTGCAATATTAAAATATGGTAATTGTTAAGGCCGTGTTTGGTTGAATTTTCAAATCTGAATTATTAGTATTTTTTGTCATTTTAATGTGATATATTCAGAAAAACCATTCCCTCTTATTTTTTTATTTGATACTCGGCCACTTGTTCCAGCCTGATGGGATCAGGATTGCACTTCAATTTTTGTTGTGGAACAACTAAGGTGACCATTTTGGGGTCAACCAATATTTGTTTGTGAAAAAATGGTATTAGAGGAAGGTTTTATCTTCTGAGTCATATTCCTTGGGGAAGAGTCTGGGTAGACAAGAGTTATGATTATTGGGGCTTGACGTTCTAGTTACGTGTAGGGTTCCTAGCCATCACACCACATAATGGGAACTAAGTCACTAGGAGATGTTGGGATCCATTTGATTTCTTTGGGCATTGTGTCCTCTTGTTGTTTGGAAAATGAAATGGGAGTTGGGTCAACAAACTCAGTGATATCATGGGGCTTAGAAAGCCATGTGGAGACAAGGATGTTTTCCTAGAATACTCTCTATGATGGGGGAGTGATTGGCATATGGCCTCCAACCATATGTCCAAATCACCATCCAACACTAGTTTCCTCTTACATTGATCTATATCTCTTTTATTTGGAATCATGTAAATTTGATTTTTAAGTAAAAATAATTGGGTTTTGGGAAGGTGGAAAATGAATTTTCATAATTTACCAAATGATGTTTTAGAAATGTGAACCCTTGTAAAATGATCTTTTTTTAGTAAAGGAGATGAGTTTATCAATGGTGTATTTTTATAAATAAAGTTTTTAATTTATCAAAAGTTGGTCATTTGGGGAAAATGGAATTTTATTTTCAAAAAGGGAGTTTTGGAAACTTGATTTAAATTAGAATATATAGTTTCTAATTAAATGGTTGAGAATGAAGTGGGGTTTATTTGTGTATTGGAAAATGTTTGGAAAAAGAAGTGCTTTGAAATTTATGTGTAAGATTTTAAAAGTGTGGGTTGAATGTTTTGGTTTTGAAAATTGGAAAGGTTTGGTATGACTTGCATGGGCATATATAGAAAGGTGGATGGTCAATGGCATGAGTGGATGAGTGCCTGGATGGACATGAGGTGGGTTCCTAGTGTGGCATGAGAACATACATGTGTGAGGACCATGGGACACCATTGGTGATTGTGCAACCCACCAACGTTGTTTATTTTAAAAAATGATTTTCAAGGAAATTTTGGTGTTTTGATATCTAGTGATTATGTTGCGTGTCTTTTTGTATTTAGGGAATGTTGGTTGCAAAGATTTCTGAGTTGATAATTCCTTCTTGTTGACTTGTGTCTTTATTTTGAGTTCTTATTGGTAAGATGGTGTGAAAATGTGTGGTTATTGGGTTTTTTCTAAAAAGTGCTTTGGGAATCCCTTGTGGTGGTTCCTTCTATACCCTTAGAGTTTGCTTGATGTATTTCTTATGCAATGGACCAGTTTGATGGGGTCCATGGTTTTATTTCATGGATAATACACACCCCCATAAATAATTAATGAACATTTTATGTGCGGCCATAAGTGATTCTCCATAGGCAGACCCTCCACTGGATTAACGTAAGGGAATTCATTTTAAGCTTCAAAAAATTGAGCCAGCCTATCCTCATATTTTGGTTAAGCAGATCCTCTTACAGTAGCAAGGTGGTTGTGGAAGGTTAAAAGAGTCCTTAGCTTATTAAGTAGTTTGGGTTGTCAAAAGGTGAAGTTTGACACCCATTATCCTAAATGTCCTACCATGAAGTGGTGAAGGGAATTCCAATAAGGGAAGGTTAAAGCAGTCTGGTTTGTTGGTGATGGTCGTGTCCAAAAGGGAATTTGGGCCTCTCATCGGTTTAATCTAAAAAGAGGTTCATGTTGAGCCACCAATGTGTAAAATCGAGTTTGAATTAAAAAAGGGTGATGCATATGAATCTTCTAAGCCCCTGTCTTGGTGAAAGTTCCATATGGTAGTGAGCAGATTGCAAGATATGTTGTGTTTTTTTGATGCTATTGGATTGAGGTGTAGTTATTTGTGGCACCAGCAGGAAGAAGTTTTTATTAGGGATTTTCAGTGCCTGACTATGAGTAAAGAGATGCTTCAACCATCAGATATCCTGCCATAAGTCTTGGAGTGAAGCTTGTGCGTAGTCAGGAACCCCCAGGGTTGTAAGGGACCTCGGTCCAATGTCTCTCTTCAAGTTGGGAAATTGATAAAGTTTAAGATTTTTGTGTAGTCATTCCATTCCAAACAATCATGTTGGATGGAGGGATCATTAAAACTAATTTTTTAATGGCAATGTCCTGGTCAATGAAAGATACATAATTTAATTAAAGAAAGCAAAAAGGTTACAAATGTCTGAAAGAGTGAATTTTATTACAGTCTTTCTCAAGAAGAGGGAGCAGTTCAATCGACAACTCATCAGTACAAGTAATGGCCTGGTTGATTCTCTTGTTGGAAAGAGCATCTGACAGCATATTAGCTTCATGGTAGGCGTGGGTGGCAATATAGCTGAGCTCTAGGAGGGAGTTGAGGCAGTTCTTCCAACTCGCAGTAGGAGGCCAAGAAAGTTGAATAACCCCATTCCAAATTGCCTGAATAATGGTGGTGGAGTCGCATTCAGTCTAGATGGTGTTCCATCCTTTTTATTTAACAAAGTTGATTGAAAGGATGAGAGACAACATCTCAGCTTCAAGGGATGTGGCGAAGACACAGCTTCCATAGAAGCATCCCTAGCAGTGACCATGAGAGTCCCTGAAGACCACACCGCTACTCGTAGGACCTAGATTTCCTTTGGAAGCCCAATCTACATTGATCATGATCTATCCAGGAAGGGGGGATTTCCAGAAAACATCCAGAAATTGTTTTGGCTGAGGGAAAATTCCATCAATTTGATGATGACGCAGGATCACAAAATCACCAATTGAGTTTTTACAATTATATTTCTTTATCGTGGCAGCATCTCTGATGGAAATCAAGATTCTTGTTCGACCTGCAATGAGATTAGATGAGTAATTATTGTGAAGAATCACATTTCTATCATACCAGATAATGTAAACTAGCTCCGTAATAGCAGATAAGTAGATTTATTTGACTTGTGGTGAGAAGTCAAACTCCACACAACGTTTGAGCTGGATTAGGATGTTATCAGAAAATGTCCATTTGAAGTCAAAAATGTTAGTAATAAAATTCCAAAGAGCAGAGGTTGTAGAACATGATAAAAATAGATGATTGATATCCTCTATATGTTGGTGAAAAATCGGACATTTGGAACAGAGTTGGATACCAAAATATTGTAGACCGATCTCAATAAGAATTCAATTGTGCACAATGCACCAATTGAGATTAAGTCTTGATGGTTTAATCTAGGGTTTTTTAAAATATTTCAACTATGAAAAGCTGGAATCAGAGTCCACGAAACAATTATTGTAATAATTTTTGTAGTCAAGGATTCCATTGTGAGTAGGTTTCCCAACCAGAAAATCATCATCATTAGAGAAGGGGTAACCATCAAAAACCTGTATGATAGCATCAGGGAGCTCCAAAATACGAGATTGCATCACTTCCTTAATGGTGCAGTTAATGATGTCATGAGAGAAATTTGGAGGGAGAGTGGAGACAAGAGGGGGACTAGTCCATTTGTCCATCTAAAAGTGAATGGTGGAGTCCAAGCTACCTAACCATCTAGAGTTGTCCATGATACGAACAAACAAGTTTCTAATAGAGGACCATAGAGAGGATTGGACATAGTTCAAATTCCCTTTTTTATCCTCACAAGAAATTTTTTTCTAATGATGGAAAGGGAGTCAGATTGGTTATGGATTAGTCTCCAAGTGAGTCGAGCCTAGAGGGCCACATTAAACAGTTTGATATTTTTAATACCAAGGCCACCTTTCTCAAGAGGGGTGCAGCAGGTCGACCAGTGAAGGGTAACATGTTTCTGTTCAGTGATGCTACCGGACCAAAAAAAAATATTGGTATTTATTCTCTTGTGAATACCAAGAGTACATTTGTAGATCATATGGGAATACACCAATTTGGAGATGATGGTCGAATTCACAAGGAAAATTCTACCAGCCATAGATAGAGACTTGCCTTTCTAGGAAGAGAGTTATTTAATAACTTAAACAAAAACATCATTAAAATAAGTAGATTTGGGTCTTCCCCAAAAAATGGGTACTCCTATATAGGTGAAAGGAAAGGAACCTTCCTTGATGCCTAGTTTTTCTATGATGTGACCTTTTCTAGAAAGGGGGAAAACTTTCCCAAAAAAAGATAAAGGATTTGTTCCAATTGATGGATTGACCTGAGACCTCCTCATAATGGGATAAGTCTTTTTTAAGGTTCAGGATATTCTGTTTAATTCCATTTAGGAAAAGGATAATGTCATCGGCATAAAGAATATGGGCCAGGATAGTTATATTTCTGGCCACCAAAATGGGTTTAAGATTGCCCTGGTGAACAAGATAGTTAAGCTGTCTACTAAGGTAGTGTTCTGTAATGGAAAAAAGGATGGACGATAGAGGATCACCTTGGATAACTTTCTTATAATATTTAAAGTATACATTGGGTGAGCCATTGACAATAATGGAGATAAAGGATGATTTGAAGAGAGAGTGTATCCTACTAATGAAGATATCGTTGAATCCAAAAGCTTAAAGAACATTGAAAATGAAAGACCAATCAATGGTATTAAAAGACTTCCTAATGTCGAGGTTTATAGTTTTATTACCCTCTCTAGAGACCTTGTTAAGAGAGTTGGTGCATTCCGAGGTGAGGTAAATGTAATCTTGGATGGATCTACCATTGATAAATCCAAATTGATTCCAAGAAATAATTTTTTGCATAGAGAAGAAATTCTATTGGCTATGAGATTGGTAATGATTTTATAAATGTAATTGATTTGAGAAATAGGTCTGAATAAGTGGATTTTCGAGGTATTAGCCACCTTTTGGATTAAGGTGAGGAATTGAGAATTAAGACCATAAGGGAGGGTTTCAGTGTTAGCTGCCTCTTATGGTTGGGAGTTTGCTCGAGCCTCCCTATGTCAACAATCTAGTTTCATACCTAGTATTGGATTAGTGGTTGGATGTCTCATTCGAAGCTATCTAATCCCAATCCCCTATATTGAATAAACATTGGGGTTGACATACGCCCGACGACACTGAAAAGTAAGGTCGTGCTATCCTCATTGAGTTCTTTGTTTATTTCTAGTTTAATGCATGAGCTTATTCCAGAATGTTTAAGGTGTTTTTTCATGGGATATTGAATGGTGCATTGTGAGAGTTTCTCTCTTTGATTATCAACCGGAGATCTCTTAACTTTTTGGGGAAGGCATCACTTGGTGTGGAGTCCATTTTTGGTCTCCAAAGATTATTTTGTAGGTTCATTCTCATTGTTGATAGTTCTCTTTCTTCTCTCTCATGTAGTTTATCCATAAAAACATTGAGCTAATATGGTATACCAATTCTGTTTTCTAATTAAACATGGGATGGATTTACGGGGGAAGAAAGAGTCATGGTAGAGAGAATTTCCACACCTGGGTTTTTAATTTAGCCTCATTCCCAGACTAGATTGGGTCTTGGTTTTTTTGGATGAGAAATAAGTGTCATGGGTTTGAGGTTTTGAGATAACTTTTTTTGAAATTTGGGTTCGGCTCTGGTTTAAATTTTTGAATTTTGAAGAATTTGTGGGTTTTAGGCCGGTGCACATGCACCACATGGGTAGAAAAATCCATGTAGTCGGCCCAAATACTTGTGGAGCCATTTCTAGAATTGATAGAAGTCACTGTATATCTTGCGCATGGTCTCTTTAGTCATGCGAGGTAACCACATGACTGCCCTACAGTAAAAATAATTAATGTGTTAAAATTAAAATAAAATAAAATAAGAAGTGAATTAAAATAACGGAATAATTAAATAAAAGAAAAAAAGAAAAAAATGAAATGAAATTTAAAGTTTTTTTATAATAATAATAATATTATTATTGATAATATTGATAATATTATTAGTATTAATAATATTAATGTTATTATTAATATTATTAATCTTATTAATCTTATCATTTTTTAGTGTTAAGAATTTAGTTTTTATTTAGATAAAAATATTTTTATTATTTTTATTATAATTATTGTTACATTTATTAGGTAGGTTTAACTATTTTTTGGGTTCTCTCCCCCTTTTCCCCTCCTCCACGCACCACCCTTCTCCTCTCTCCCCTTTGCAATCACGCACCCAGCTCCTCCACTAACTGCCATCCCCCCTTTCATAGGACCAGCCGTTTCGGTGACCATCTCTCGGTCACCCTTACACCCCTTGTGTGCACCCCCTCAGGTTCCTCGCTCCCTCGCTCACCCTTCATTGTTGTCTCACTCTCCCTCGGTGTGTGCACCACCCTCAAAAACCCCTCTTCACGCGACCATCCTCCAAGTTCACTCACCGCACCCCCTCTCCCTCCGCCGCGAGTGTGATTTATCTCTAGGTAAGATTTTTCCCTCACTTACTTGGGTTTTGGTTTCCAGTGATTAGGGTTTTGGATTTGGGGGTTCAATCTTGATCTGTTGGGTTCGGTCTTGTTGATTAGGGTTTGTTGTGTGTTTCTTGAGGTGCAGTTAGGGTGCGGTTGAGGTGCAGATTGATTTTGCACCATTTTTTTCGAAAGATTCTTGGTCCGAGGTAGGTAGCTCCATGCCTTAACATTATTTGATTAATTTATTATTCTTGATTAAATTTATAAAATTGTCCTATGATTTAATTTCATGGTGTGAATTATATTTTTAAGGTGTTTGACAAGTTTATGCATTAATAATAGATTTTATAATGGAAAGTGGCTTTGTTGTGTGTGTGTGTGGTTTTGTGTGGTTTTACTTGGAAGGGTTTTATGGGTTGTTTGAAAGGTATATAGCCTATTTTCAAATGCACTTATGGTGCATATGGGTTTGGAAATTAGTTTTTTTAATAGAACGGAATACTTTGACATGTTGAACATGTTGTCTTAATCAGAAGTATGCTATGAATTTTTTAGTTGATTTATTAAAATATATAAGTGGTGAAAATAATGTTTTAAAATGATTATGTTGTGCATTTGGTTTAAATTGGAATTTTTATATGAATCCATGTGTGTTTTGGGGGAAAAATTTTGTTGCGCAGTTTGTTGATTATTTATAAATTGTTCAAATAGTTTATTAAATTATTTGTGCAGTGCGAAAGGGGTATTTGGTATGATTGGTCATGCATTTAACTTTTAAAGTGTCAGTTTTATTTTAAATTGGGTATTTTTCATGTGCAAACCCTTGTGCCACTTGATTCCATTTTATAAAGCATGAAATTGTTTTATTAAACTATGTGTTAGCTGAAAATTAGGTTTTTATGAAGTATTGATGTGTGGTTAATTTTTAAAGAGGGTTGCAAGTGAACTTTTGGTGTAAATTTATTCGGGAGTTTGTTGATTTTTTTATAAATTGTTATAATGGTTTGTTAAATTATTAAAAAAGGGTGCGAAACCTATTTGAGAAATTTTTTGGTGTGTGTATGTTTTCCAAAATTGATTTTTGGTGTGCAATGATGGATTGTGATATGTGATTATTGGTTTGGTTGATGTGATATGGATGTGGTTTATTATGTGGCATGTTAAACTTGATTGAGAACAAAAGGTAAGCCTAGATATATAGTTGGGTGGACTAGGACTTGTATTCTAGTGATTCAAAAGTGGCTTGGCCTGGTTTCACTTAGTGATTTGGAAGTGGTTTTTTCCTAGATTCACTTAATGATTCGGAAGTGGACCTTTTCTCGGTTTCACTTAGTGGGATTGAAAATGACAACACTAAATAAATAATTGTGATTGATTTGTGGCCACTAGGTTATGGGTGTTTTCCCTACTAGTGGCCCATGCACTAGAAAGTAGTTGGTTGTGGTTTCTATGACATATTTCACCGAGATACGATGTTCCTAGTTCCCATTGTTACCTAGTGCCTAGGGGTATTTCCCATGACTAGTGATTAATGATTAAATTTCACTTACCATCATCATACAGTATTTTGGTTCGGTAATTTTGAAAGTAAGTTTGTTTCCATTTAATGTTTCATTTTTTTCAAAGATGTTTTTGTTTTAATGCTGTTTTCCTTAAAATTATTCTAGAATTTCTGTAACGACCAAAACATTTATCAATAAAAAATCCTCTGGATCTAATTAAATGTATTATTAGGTAAAATGGTTATATAAAACATATTCACTTCTTTGGTTTTATGTTTTTTCATTTTAAAATACCTTTAAGAATTGTTACCTTTAACAAATTCAATTTACTTAGACAATGGAAGCGATGGCCTCATCCAGTAGAATTTCTCCATACGAAGCCCATTTTTCAGAGCTCGTAAAGGAGGTAGCGTCACTGGGATTTTCTCTTGACCAATACCAAGCTGAGCTTCAACATGTTAATCATGAATAAAACCTCCTACGAGAGAAGTGGAAGTTAATATAGATTACCAACCGAACAATGTTATCTAAGCCACCCAAGAGTCTGTCATCATCGCACACCTTACCCTTAGGTCTCATGTAGGTGTTATAAGGGGTAACGTAAAAAGACCCTAGCACTATGATTATGTGCATTACTTTATTATAAAGTTTATACATTCATTTTATTATTGTTACTTTATAAAGGGTTTTTAAATCACAAATCGTATTTTTAGTTAATATTCAATTATGAAATATATTTTGATGAATTAATTTATTTTTGAATTAAATAATATTTTAATAAAATATTATTACTAAATTATGATTTTATTAAATATAAATTATTTTATAATTTTTATACAATTATAATTTTTGTTAAGTTTTGAAAGCTTTTTTTTCAAAACCCATGAGTTTTTAATAAATATCAGTTTCAATTTTAAAAGTAAACATTAAAATATTTAGAAAATAATTTAGATAAAATGAATATTATTTTTGGATTCAAGATGTTGAGATTATCTAACGGTGATTTTTTCATAATTTTCTTAGACAGTCAAATGTTTGGGTAAAAATTAAATATCATTTAAATATATAATGTGTTTTATGACATCATAATGACCCAATAGTGATGTAATAAAATACTATAAATAGATTATTCAGCCAATATATGTTATACCTTAAAAATAATGTGATTTTATATTTGATTTATTAATTTTATGTTGCCTTAGTGGACCCTCTAAGATTTATGAAATATTTTTACTTTTTAAAATGATTTCCTTGAGAGTGACTCACCTCCACATAAGCAAGCCTACTATTTTAATAAGTTTGTCCATTGGACTTAAAAAATAATGTTTTCCAATACCCTTTTAAAAAAACCATGGGTTGGTTTGTTGTTTTGAATATTTAATTATATAGATTCGAAAACCTAAGTTTGTGAAATATTAAAGAATTTCTCTCTCTTTTCATATTTAAAACCACCCATGACCCACTTCTATTCAATAAAAATCATTTTATAACTTCCCTAACTTTTTCTCCACAATCTAGAATCCTCCCAAGGTTCCCCAGGCTCTCAATAATCCCCTTCTCAAGCTCTTGAATACACACACTCAAATAAGGGATCCTCACTTTCCTTCCTACCTTATTTATGTCCAAGTTTCCTTATATTATTATACCCCTTTTATTTTAAATTAAAAATGTTGGGGTATGATTTTTCACCTCCCCCATACTTTCCTACTCATGTTCTAATGAAGATAGACCCCTTTCTCTCTCATTAATGCCTCCCATGTACACCTGTTACCATGCCAAAATTTTGTACGAGTTTTCTCTCTCCTCATTTACATTACAAAAATTATTTTATATTATGCATATAACACTACCACAAAACATGGCAAGGGAAGTGTTTCCATTTTTTAGTGCTAAATAGAAATCACTGATAAAGGGGTGTTCCTTTATCAGCGCTAGTTAAAAGCGCTAATAAATCTAACCTTTATCAGCGCTAAAATAAGCATTGATAAACATTTTTATTCTTAATTTATATGAAATTATAATATTGTTAATCAAAAATAAAGTTTTTTGTATATATTAACAATTATATAGCAATACTTATAAATATATACTCTTTATTGTTATAATTATTAATAAAAATATATCTATTTATCTTATATGTCATTTTAAATAAACATATAAGAATATAAATAAATTAATAAATAAAAAATGTTGGAACCTTTATAAGCGCTTTTAACGAGCACTGATAAAGGTTCCGGCAGTTTTTATTTAATAACTCTAACATGACCCTCCTCTCTCACACACGGTCAAGCTTTCGTGGATGCTGAACCAGACCCCTCTTCCACCGTGACCTCTCCTCCTTCTTCCCCTCCCCCTCCTCCCCCTCCATTGCGGCCGCCGCTGGGTTTTTCTCCTCCGTCCCAACCATCATCCCCCTTTGCTTCCACTACCTATGCCACGACCGCCTCCACAGTCGCTTCCTCTGGCACTGATGCCTCCTCCGTGGATGCCTCTGCTGTATCTTCTTCATCTCCAAGGTCCATCTTGATTTGATTGTACCCCAAGTACATGTCCTTATAGAAAGGCTTGGAAACTATTAGTTCCATAAATTAAGATTTCTTGGATCATTAATGGGAAGTCATCATTTTGAAATTTCAATTAAGGTCTCTAAAGTTAATGTGGACCCAATTCTACCTCTTATTTATCTTAATAGGGATAATTTTAGTGATTCATCTTGGGTATTTCACTTCTTGAACAAAGTTAATTTTGGTCATCCATCTTGCCGCTGCCTCCGGTGTATGTAACCTTGGCCAGGGTTTTGGTTTTAGCAATGGGAATTAAATATCTAATGTTTACTTGTTTCAAACTTATTTTAATTGTATGTTCATCTTTTATATTTTAAAAACCTGTTGAAATAGTTCTATCGAATGTGGGTTCTATAATTTCTTGTTATCATAAATTGTGTTTAACCATAGTGTGGGTTGATTTCGGTTTTAGTGGGTTCTTGGGTTTTGTGGGATATGGTAAATGGTGTACTCGATTTTAGATTATTTTATTCTCATGGGTTTTACCTATTTTGTGTTTTCTTTTCAGTTGGAAGTCTCCTTTGCTGTGCACCTCTTCTCTGTCGCGAACGCTCCTCTACCGTGTGCTAAACAACACCTTCACTGTGAGTTTTCTCCTGTTACTCATTGATTTCTTATTGTTCACATGATATTACTATTTTATATTGATGGTTATAATGTGAAATGCATCGGCTAAACGCCCTGCTGAAAATCGTGGTCTTTGGTGGTCCTTGTTTGCGCAGTAAATGAATTGCATGTTGGTTGGTTCCTGATGAAAATTTGAATATAAAAATTGGTAATTTATGTATTCTTGACTTATGAATGAACTCCCTAGGATGATAAGACTTCTTTGATAACCCCTGAATTAATAAACAAAATTGAATAAGGTATTCTTTGTAAAATCTGAAATTGTGATTGTTTGGATTGTATGGTGTTGCGATTGTGATCACGATTTTGTTTTTTTATGGTGTTTCAGTTGTTGGCATGATTGATGTGCCATTTTTTCCATGTTGTATTTCTTCCACCATTGAATATAAATCCAAACTATACACATTTCAATGGCACCACCACTTTGTTACTAGTGCAATTCCACTAAATCCTAGAAAACCACTTCTAGAGGACTCTATGAGACAGTTTATGGTGTGAAGATGATGTTTTTTAGATACTATATATTATTAAAATACATGGTATATAGTCTTGTTAAATAAAACATGCTTCAATATACATGGATTTCATATAGATTTTAATGCTACACAACATTTATCTCCAAAATTTACACCACATGACTCATCGTCTGACTCAAACTTGGAATGAGTTTCATTTTAAATGTTACATATCATGTGCTCTTAGGTCACACACAATGTATCTCCAATATATATACTTTAGCATGAAACCATGTACATGCCATGAAATAATGATAGAACCACATGATATGTGTTTTACTTCACTCACACCATGTATTGATACCATATAAACTAGACGTGTATAGACTATACACCCCTAGTGGTCATGTAAGGACTAAACATCGTGTATTCAACAAAAATGTGATGCATAGCCTGTGAGGTTACTCAGTATGTATCTAAAGTACATGCCTTTAGCTCAAGTTGTTCAATATGTAATTTATTTGGAAAGGAATCATGTTGTATTTGAAAGACTAACTTGGAATTAATTTGATATATGTCAGATTAAATCAAGTAAATCTTATCCATACACTATATTCACCCTACTGGACACACCATGTATATGGATTTCACATGAGTTTAGAAATGGTAGTATACAACCAACCATGACTGAGAACCATACACATTGTGCATCCATTGAAAAAATTGTTTGCTATGTTATCTTCATTATTATTATTATTTATTTATCACTTAGAAGATAGTATTTCATGTATGAGTATCCCATTGTAAATATCTTCTCATGTAGATCACAATAGTATGTTTCCCTCAATCATTAAAAATTGCACATGATGTGGTTTGGATATTTTAATTTTATTCACTCTGCTTGAGAGTTGACAAGTGACAAATGAGATGTTTAGAGAAAATATGGAGTATGGTACTCCCCCATGTTTCGGTGAAGAGTCCTCGATGTAAAGGTTTTAGGTACTCCATGGAGATATACAAATGACAGGTAATAGTCTCCCGTATATAGATAGAGTTCATGTACTTTCACATGTTTAGGGATAGGTTCCTCTATTTCATGTATGAATAGCCCATTATATCCTTACATTGTTTTTTTGAGGGCATCATACTGGTTATGTTTACAATCACACCTATATGGCCTTAATAACCACATGTGATGTGTTTATTTTTATATTTTACAGTTTGAAGATGAAATTTGTGGATATAGAGATAGTGATGTTAGAGTAACAGTTAAATTATAACCAATGATGGTTCATGGTAGAGGAATTTATACCATTATTTTTTTATAAAACACAAACAATTCTACTTGATTAATTAAAACATAATATTAGGAAAGTTCGAGATTGAACCCATAAAGACAATGATTATGAATAAAGAATGGATGAATGTCAATCGGTTAAAAATAGAGTATGAAGATGGCATGAAAGAGCTTATCAAGCATGCATAAGATCATGCATGTGACCCTTCTCAAATCCTTTGTTCATGTTTGTGTTGTTGTAATTCAAGACAAATCAGTCCAGAGGAGTTGGAAGAACACATGACCTGTCACAAAATAGATCGAAGTTATACATGTTGGAAGAAACACAGGGAAAAAACGAATGTAGGTAGTGGCTCAGATAACACGACATTTATGGATCATCTGATATGATTACAAGTGTGAATAGTGAAGATGATCATATATAGGATGTGATTACAGATGTGAATGATGATGAAGATCGTATTGAGGAAATGACAAGGATAGTTGAAGATGAACTTCATGATTGCTTAAAATTGTTTGAGAATTTAAAGAGTTGTGAAAAAATTCCATTATATGCTGGTTGCACTAAATAGAAAGCATTGTCAGCCATACTGAAGTTGTATAATTTGAAAGAAGGAAATGGGTGGAGTGACGCAAGTTTTACGGAACTAATTTCTCTCCTGAATGACATGCTCCCAGAAGATAATGAACTCCCAAGCCAAACATACGATGCCAAATGAATGCTACGATTGATGGGTATGATCTTTGAAAGAATACACGCCTTCCCAAATGATTGTATATTGTTTTTCAAGGACCACAAATCACTTAAAGAATGCCTAAAGTGTGGTCCTTCTTGATACAAGAAAGATGATTCCATTCCTAAAAAAGTTGTATGGTACTTTACAATCTTTCCAAGGTTTAGGGACCTATATGGAAGTGAGGAGATTGAAGGACAATTGACATGGCATGAAGATACAAGAATTAAAGATGGGAAACTATGTCACTTGGCAGAATCTTCTTAGTGGAAGAGAATTTATCACAAGTATCCTGAATTTGGAAATGATCCAAGAAACATTCTCCTAGAGTTATCTATAGATGGGGTGAATCCTTTTGGTTTTCAAAGGAGGAGTCACAATACATGGCCGGTTATGTTGGTACATTGTAACTTACCACCATGGTTATGCATGAAATGGAAATACATCATGTTATCTATGCTTATATCAGGACCAAAACAACCAGGTAATGATATTAATGTTTATTTGGCTCCATTGATTGAGGATTTGAAAATATTGTGGGATTTAGGTGTTACGTTATATGATGATTACAAAAATGAAGAATTCAATTTGAAATCCATGTTGTACAGGATGATAAATGACTTTCTTTCTTATGGAAATTTGTCAGGATATATCATTAAAGGAACTCAAGGGTGTCCCGTTTGTGAACAAGGTACGCAGTCAATTAGGTTGAAACATTCATCGAAAACCGTGTTTCTAGGACATTGTATATTTCTACCCCGATGGCCTAACTACCGATCTTTGATGACATCATTCGACGGAAGTTCATAAGAATTTACAACACCATCTCCACTAACAAGAAATCAATTGTTTGAGTAAAATATTAGGACACTACTTTTGGTAAACCATTTTCGAAAAACCTTACGAAAATTGGTTGGAAAAAGAGATCAGTTTTTTTTGAATTACCATACTTGAATTGTCTGTATGCCAGACATTTTCTTGATGTTATTCATGTTGACAAAAATGTATGTGATAGTGTCATTGGAATGTTGCAAAATGCACCCGGAAAAACAAATGATGTAATTAAGGATGGATTGGACATGGTTGAGATGGGAATACAAGAAGAGTTGGAACCAGTGAAGGGTGAAAAACAAACATTTCTTTCTCATACAACTTATAATCTTTCTAGGTAGGAGAGATATCAATTTTGAAACTTCTTGAATGACGTAATGGTTCTAGAGGGGTATTCATCAAATATCAAGAACATCATGTCAATGAGTGATTTAAAATTAAAGGGTCTGAAATCACATGGTTTCCATGTTTTGATGCAAGATCTAATTCCTATAGTTTTACGTTGAATTTTCCCCAAGAATGTCCACCATACATTAACAAGGCT
The DNA here is from genome assembly GCA_963277665.1 of Viscum album. Classification (NCBI taxonomy): domain Eukaryota; kingdom Viridiplantae; phylum Streptophyta; class Magnoliopsida; order Santalales; family Viscaceae; genus Viscum; species Viscum album. The sequence continues at coordinate 1,258,642,891 of OY728132.1, read as the reverse complement.
CTATTTATTCTCTAAAGCTATATGTAGTAAAGTTATAGACCCAGTGAAATTTCCAACTATGGAAAGAGAAATTTCCATCTAATTATGTGAATTGGAAATGTTCTTCCTGTCGACATTTTTCGATATGATGGTTCATTTTATAGTTCATTTGGTGGGAGAGATTCAACTATGTGGTGCTATACATTATAGATAGATGTACCCCATTGAACGGTATATAAATATTTTGAAAGGGTATATCAAAATTCGAAGTCATGTAGAGGGTTGTATTGCGGAGCAATATATTATTGAGGAAGTCATTGAATTCTATACCGAATACCTGGATGGTTTGGAAAACGTTGGCCTACTGAAATCTCTTCACACTAAGCATCTTGGGGGTGAAGTAATATCTGGAAGAGTGGTTGTCACAATCAATATTACAGATCGGGAGTAGGCTCAACTTTACGTTTTGCATTACAGTTTCGACATCGACCCATATGTTCAAACCCACAATGAAATTATTAGGCGTTTGAATCCTTCTATGGCTGAAGAATGGATATTAGATACACAAAATCGACAGTTTATAGGATGGTTTCAGGACCATATTTTTAAGCAGTCAGATGAAAATCTAGACTCAATTTTACAACGACTTCGATGGCTAGCTGGAGGAGCAAGTGTGTATGTATTATCTTACAATGCTTATGCAGTTAATGGTTATACATTCTATACTAATGAACTTGATGAAGACAGTACCATGCAGAATAGAGGGGTTACACTTGTGGCTTAGGCGATGCATATTTTCAGTGCCAAGGACAGAAATCTAATTTATGCAAATATGTCAAACTTTGGCATCATCAAATGAATATTGGAGTTGGATTATACAAAACTCAAAGTGCTGGTTTTTCAATGCAAGTGGGTTGATAACATGAGTGCTATTAAAATAGACGAATTAGGATTTGTGAAAGTTTATTTTAGTAAGGAAGGGGAGAAAGAAGAACCATTTATAATGGAATTATAGGCAGTACAAGTATTTTATGTTCCAGACCCCACAAACCGAAATTGTTCAATTGTTTTGTTATCGACCAAAACAACTGAAGGGTCAGATGAAAGTTCAATAGAGGATGACCCTTTTATAGGGACTTCATAATAATTTCTCAGTGCTCCCAATGTAGATGGTTTGTTGTATGATAGATTAGACCACAATGAAGGGATTGACAAAGTTGATAGAGGGGTCAAATCTCTTCAGCCGTTAAAAAAATAGTACAATAATGAGGTTAGTTTTATATTGTAATATACATTGTGTTACGTTATGTTATTATCTGTTCGCTGCTTCTTTGATGAAATATAAATTAATTGTTGAGCCACCTCTGCAGATAATGACTTCTACACCTACCAATGCGCCCAATCCCGAGGCACAAAAGGTCTCTCAACCAGTTGCTAGTGGTCCTAGTGCAGAGCAACAACAGGTTTCTCAACCTGTTGTTGTGGGTCCCAGTGCTGAGGTATAACAGGTTTCTCAACCTGTTGATATTGGTCCCAGTGCTAAGGTACAACCGGTTTCTCAACCTATCACTTCTAGTCCCAGGGCTGATGCTAGCGCTCTAGAGGAACATAATTGTGATACTTATGAGGAAATGGTAGGAAATGAAACCCTGAAAGTGAAACAAACAATAGCATCATAGTTTGAAAATGTTAGAAAGAATTCTTAAGGCAAAAGAAAAAGGCCTCAAATTTAAGGTGGGATGGAATAAGTGAGGCTAACAAGTTAACCCCAACAGAGCCATCTCTAGTAGCTATATTGGAATTGTCACTTGGAAACACGTGCCTATTGATGTATAGTCGTGGCACCATGTTGTCACCGGGTATAAGACACTAATGTGGGAAGAGATTACAGTAACATTATGATATCATTTTTTTAATTTATTAAAATAAAATAAAATACGAAAACATTGAATTACTCTTCATCATTCATTGAAAAGTGCATTTATAATATATTCCTCACACAAGGAATATGTATTAAGAGTTTTATGAAGGATTCATAGAGCTTTCCGCAAAATTTTAATGGAATATCATCTTAAAGATACTGAATGGAAAATCAAGCCGCACCCACCTCCTCTTTATGCACACTTGATATCCCAAGGAGCGTGGGATGAGTTTAAAAACCATTATGGGGATCAAAATATTCAGGTACATTGTGTGGGGTAATACGTTGTTTGATGTTTCTTGTATTCGTCACTTTGATTGATAGTTTTTTATTTATGAAATAGTAACTGAGTGCTAAAAATTTAAAACATGCAATAGAACCAGTTTACTCTTACCATAAAGCAAGGATGGGGTACGCTTCACTTGAGAAAAGATTAGTACGTCATTTAAATCTACTGTACTACTTGTATGTGACATTAAACAACACCATAACCATGTTTCTCTATTTATATGAAAATTGATGAATCTAAATCACAATCCATATCCATCCCATGCCATGTGCTATGGAAGGAGGCTTGTGTAAATAAAGAGGGGATACTGATAGATGAAAACACACAAAAAGTGTGTGAAACATGTGTAAGTATGATATAATATAAATTTTATTTTCTTTAAATCACTATTATATTACTATGAGTACTTTTTTTCTATATTTTCTATCTGACATAGTCACAATAATCAACAACACCCGCACCAGATGCAGACATACTTTCAGTGGCCTTGAAGCAGCTAGAACAGTATGGCTACGTCAGAGGTGTGGGTTTTAGGGTGACAACCCGAACATATTTTCAAAAACAAAAACAAGTGGAGGATCAAAATGAAAAAAATGGAAAAGCTGCAAGAAAAATTAGCTATTTTTCTAAAATAATTATAATACTATAGAGAGATGATAGCAAGTTTGATGGGGGAGAGTCCAAGAGAGAAAAACAACTCAACAACAACCCGTGTGTGACGATCCCTCCCCACCCCCACCAGCTTTGATGTGAGTCATTCCCCTAAAAAACCTGACTTAGTTGAGGTAATAAATGTTTTAATAATTGTTTCTATAAAATTTGAATCACATAGACACAAATACCTTTCCAATAACAATATTCTACAAGGAGAAAATGACTGTGATTTATATCTATCACCTCCGACCTATCACCTTGCAGCAAGGGCTACAATATTCAATATGCAGAACGACATGATACACAATAGAAAAATTACAACATATCATTTCATAATGTCAATTAATGTAGCTAATGAGCCAAGTGCTGAGCTACCTATTCCAAATGACGATGACAACATTCATACGGTTAAACAAGTTGTTGTAACATTCATCTCATGGCTTGAAATTCTTGTAAAAAATGTGTTGATATGGAGGTATCCATATCCAATTTATTTTTCAAGATGGACCTTTAAAATTTAATGAAAAAATGTCTGAACTGATGAATGTTATTACAGAACATCAAAGAGAAGGGGGTGAAATGAAATATCAGCTCAAAAATTATCTCAATAATCAACCAACCGATTGAAATAGTCTACTGAGAGCACCTTCACCCCACCCATTCTATATCCACAATGAATATCATTGCAGGCTCATTTGTATACAAAGTTGATAGACGACAATGCTCACAAAGTTGATTTTGAAAAAAAATATGTACAGAGAGGAAGCATCAGATTTCATTAGAGCTAAAAATGTAAATTAAATCCTCAAGTATGAATGGCTAGGTGCCTCAGTTATAAATGTATACATGAGGTATGTTTTCAGGATTTTATTTTACTAATGTTTACATACTATGATAATTATGAATAAACACATTTTATATTTTTCATAGCTGTATATATGAAAAACAATTGAAGGTATTTCCCATGAACCAAAATTTGGACTTGTTATTCCTTACATCACCTCTTCAAAAGATGAAATAGATTCTGATAAAGAGGCTTCAATAATTTCATCCCTGCTTAAATCATTTGAAAAACAAATTATGGATGATAGACACTTTTTAATACCAATGTTGCAGTGGTAAAACACTACAATTTAATCATATCAACTATATTTTCATATCATTCTTTACTTATTCCTTTTTTTGTTTTTAGGAAGTATTGGATATTGATTGTAGCCAATTTGGATACTCCAAAGATTTATTTTCTAGATTCAATGCATGGATATCCAACAAATCCACCACGCATGATGGCATTTTTTAATTTTTAATACACAAGATCCAACATTTTAAAACTAAACATCTATTTATATAATTTATATTATCTTTTAATGAGGATTCTTTTATTATAGGGCAGTTCATCAATATTGTCTACTGCATGGAATGAATCCAGGGCCTAAGGATAAGAAAGCCTACAAGATCTAAAACTAGAAAAGTATCCTGGTATATATAATAACATTGCACTATCCAAACACATATAAAAAAATTAGTTATTTTTGTTGATGTTTCTGTAGTGTCCAAAACAAACAAATCAAAAGGACTCTGGTTTTTATTATTTTTTAAATTCAGGAAAGAGATCGTATTTCCTCAACAAACTAGCATCCCTAACAAGGTATTTTCGAAAATAATTATGAGTACATTTAAAATATTTATTAATACTTTGTGTATTTATATTTTTTCAGTACTACCATGACTGTCACAAAAAATCATATTCACAAGATGATATAGATGTTTTTAGAAATGAATGGGCAGCATACCTGATGGAAGATTGTATAAAAATAGAATGAAGGTGAATTCCTTCTAGTTATTTTATCCATATATGATCATTGATATCTACCTTGTTTACAATTATTGAGCATATATGATCACCCTTTATTATGTTTTATATCCTTAGGTTATGAAGAATGGTTTTAGAAATGATTTTCCTTTCTAGTAAAGAATAACTCATTGGACTACACTTGTCGATAGAGTGGAAGTTGACTAATGTATAGTCATTCAGTACACTAACGAGCATCTTAAAATCTTGATGGGAACAAATATATTGGATTTTCAATTTAATAATTTTAGTTTCCCTTATATGTGGGTGGGGGTGTCCAGGAGGGAAGGGTTGTACAAGAGTGGGGTGGTGTCTAGAAGGGGGTGTGTCCAGGAGGGAGGTGGTTTCCAGGTGTGAGGGTGGATGGGGGGTGTCCAGGAGGGAGGGGGTTGTCTTGGGGGTGTCCAAGAGTGGGTGTGTCCAAAAGGAATGGGGTGTCTAGGGTATTTCCATGAGTGGGGTGTCCAGGATGGGAGGGAGGTGGTGTGTCCAAAAGGGAGGGGGTGTCCAGATAAAGATCCTTTCAAATCCATTCAATAATGATAATATACAATGGGTAGATCACTTCTAGAGTATCCTGAAGTGGGTCTGTAGTGAGGCATCAAAAGTTCCAACCAGCCAAACCAATTCCAAGCCCCTATAAAGGCCCAAGAATTATATTCCAGTTCAATTTGAGTCCCAACATATCTTATTTAATGTCATAAAGACCTAACATATGATTCATTTATCTTTCTCACATTCGATTTATGTGATATTTCATTCCTATTACTCCAATATATTTTTTGTTTGGTATTTTTCCTTGATTTTTTGAACTGTATATCTTCAAAATATATATGATTTTATAATTCATATTATTGAATGGGGGTGAATGAATAATATTTATTCCATTATCAAATAGATGATGAAAATATAGTTGGATAAAGAAGGTTATTAATTGGTATACACTAAATAACTTGGAGGGAGGGGTGTCCAGGAGGGGAGGAGGCTATCCAATGGGTGGGAAGGGGGTTGTGCATGGAAAGGTAGGGGGTTGTAAGGGGAGGGAGGGCAGGTTGTCCAGGAGGAGGGAGGGGGATACAGGTGGAGTGGTGGGAGGGGGAGGGGCTATCCAAGGGGTTGTCATAGGTAGGGGATGAAGGGGGTTGTATAGGAAGGTGGGGGTGTTTAGGAGTGGAGAGGGTGTCCAGGAGGGGAGGGGGGTTGTCCAGGAGGGGAGGGGGTTGTCCAAGGGGTGGGAAGGGGCTGTCCAGGTAAAGGGAGGGGGATTCAAGGGAAGGGATGTGGTTTTCCAGGAGGAGGGAGGGGGGCTTCAGGTGGAGTGGTGGGAGGTCGGGGTGGTGCTGTCCTGGGGTAGGGAGGGGGCATTGATGTTAACTGGAGCGTCATGGTAGATCAGAAAACATGATAAAAGACAATTTTGATCCTTTAACAAGATCACCATGTTTAATTTAAATATACATTAATGTCTTCACTTAGTTCATCAAAGACATGACTAAAAGACCAAAAGATAAGACTAAAATTCACTCAAATGTAGGCTATAGAAGCCATGCATTCTGTACCAGGTTTTTTCTAAAAGTTTCACCCATGTGTTTAAAATATGAAGTTGTTATAGTTCACTATCTCAAGAGTGATGGTGTGGTTCCATCAATGGGGGTTTTCCACCAAACAAGAATCTCAGACGGTACTATTGGATTAAACATCACTAATTCATAATCATCTGTGGTCTGAATGGCACTGAAAACATCTTTTATGGCTATGTTATTGATTTTTTCCACCCATGTGTCCCATCTCCTCCGTTCCCTTCGATCGAATAAAGGGTTTTCAGTTCCTTGGGAAACTTGGTTCCCATTGTATGCGACTATGATTGTGTTCTCCATGTTGTTCTCACCTCTGTGACATATCCTCCATGATAATTATTGACCGAGCATTGTATGCCATAGTTTCTTCGAGTCCAGATGTGTGCTTTTCCAGTTTCACCATACTTTCTAACTTCCGCACGTGGTCTCGTGGCAAACAAAGTGTAGATGGAACCACTTTCTCAGTTTCAGTCTCATTCTCCACCAAAGATGTGACTGGAATACCAATTTCATCTCTCCCATTCATCTGCTTGTTTCTGCCTCTGTCAGAATGTGTTAGTCTCTTTTGTAGCTAGTATCAACCGATCGTCTTCCTTGGCCTACATCTCAGTCATTCTCATTGCCAATGTAAGTCTCTCTCCCTCTTGTTACAGCACTTTCTCCATGTTGTGTAGCATGTTAGTGTTGTGTTTGCAGTATTCATCTTACTTCGTCAACTCATGTTCCCACCTTCGCTGCTCTTGATCCCACAACTGCTGGTGCATCATGAGAGCTTCCATTTTGGATTCAATGGCTTAATTCAGTAAATTTCAAGGGTTTCATCCTCTTTTGTAACAAAAAAGTTTTTTATGAAAATATGTTCATTTGTTCATACCCACTAGAATCTATTATTATTATTATTATTGTTACTATTATCATTGATAGATTTGCAATTGATTTTCTTTCATTGTCCAAATATATCATTTGGTTTTTTCTGGTTCAAGTTCACTATAGATTTTCAGAACAATATGTTTTTGTTCTGTTGAGGGGGGATATCCCATGGAGGGGAGGGAGGGGGTTGTCCAGGAAGGAGGGGATGTCCAAGAGTGGAGGGGGGTGTCTAAGAGTGGGGGGGCTATTTAGGAGGGAGAGGGTTTCCCAGGGGGTGGGAAGGGGGCTGTCCAGGGAAAGAGGGGGGGATGCAAGGGGAGGGAGGGGGTTGTCTAGGAGGATGGAGGGGGGCTGAAGGTGTAGTGGTGGGAGGGAGGGGATGAAAGGGGAGGGGGTTGTCCTGGTGTAGAGAGGGGGATATCTTGGGGGTTGTCATGGGGAGGGGAGGGGGGTTGTCTAGGAAGGAGGGGGTGTCCAGGAGGGGAGGGGGGCTATCTAAGAGAGGAGGGGGGTTGGCCAGAAGGTGGGAAGGGGGTTGTCCAGGGAAAGGGAGGGGGCTGCAAGGGGAGGGAGGGAGGGGGGGGGGGGTTGTCCAGGGGGAGGGAAGAGGGTTTCAAGTGGAGTCGTGGGATGGAGGGGGCTGCAAGGGGAGGGTGGGGATGGGCTATCCATGGGTAGAGAGGGGGTTGTCTAGGGGGGATGTCTCAGGGAAGGGAGGGGGGGTTGTCTAGGAAGGAGGTGTATCCAGAAGGGGAGGGGGCCGTCTAGGAGAGGGGGGGGGCTGTCCAGGAGGTTGGAAGTGGGCTGTCCAAAGAAAGGGGGGATGCAATGGGAGGTAGGGGGTTGTCCAGGAGGAGGGAGGGGGATGTAGGTGTAGTGGTGGAAGGGGGGCACTGTCCAGGGGTAGGGAGGGGCTGAAGGGGGGGTTCTCTAGGAGAAGGGAGGGGGTAGGTGGAGTGGTGGGAGGGGGGTTGTCTAAGGGTAGGGAGGGGTCTGTCTAGGGGGCTGTCTTGGGGAGGGGAGGGGGGGGGGTTTGGATAATCACACTAAAGAACAAGGAGATCAAAAGAAAAGTGAACCAGTATGGTCATGGGCTATCTAATTTTGTGGGTACTCATCAGGACCTCTATAAAACTGAGAAATACATTCCTTCTATACCTTCAAATGGACCTTATATATTGTATGGGGTCTTTGGAGAGGCATAAGTGGTCAGGGTCCAAGAAGGTTTGGACCCAATGTCTGATGCAGACGTGCTAGAACTCATTCCCTTTGACCTGTCATGGGAGAGTACCCTCTTAGAGGCTCTTGATATATGTAACTATTTGGATTATAACCTATCTAGGATGGTTGTATCACTAGGAAACTATTAGAATTTATTATAAAATTGAATACTCTTATGAAATTTAATACACCATAATGTTTATGTCATATTGTATAACATGTGGAGATTCCTCCATTTTTTTATTGTTAATAAATAAAACCTTTTGGATTCCATGTTGTTGTTAATATTTATTCCACTTATTTTCTCATCCATGTAATCTTAACAAAACAATATTTATAAGTTAATGAATCATGTTGAGCCTCTTCTAAAATATTAATTCAATCCAAGGAAATATGGACATTTAATGTTTGTAACATGTAACAATGGACATTTTATTGATGTATTCTTTCATATTAATGTTTAATTTATTTCATTATTGTATTACTAACATAATATTTGTTTTCTTATATAGGTGAAATATTTTTTTTGAGTTAAATTCTTTTTCGGCAACTAATACCATGGATGACAATTTCTTATAGCTGATCATGGGTGCAAAAAGGATGAAACATCAATGTTTTTACCTATTTGTTGGATAATTGTAATTGTAACCAAATTAAAAATTATGGGAAATGTATATAGCAGTATTTTGTTTTGTATTCATGATTTCAAGTAAATGTATAAAGAATTTTTTTTCTTATGTGCTTTGTGTGTAGGTGTTGTTTGTGCTATGTGTGCAGGTGTTGTCTCATGTGTGTAAGTGTTATGCATGTTTTGGGTTTGCACAAGCAATTTGGCCTTTATCAGCGTTAATTAAGCGCTAATAAATGGATAATATATCAGTGCACAAAATAGCACTGATAAAGGTAGTATATATCAGCACTATTTTTAGAGCTGATATATTATCCGTTTATCTGCGCTAAAAATAGCGTTGATAATGGGGACCCCTCCTTTATCATCGTTGAGATTAACAGTGATTTTTTAGCCATGCTAAAGGCGGTTTTTAGTGCTATTAGAATCCCTATTATTAGTAGTGTAAATTCAATTACATATGTTTGGATATTATGTTCCATGACCCCCTTACTGTCTATTTCATGTATAAATGATTGGGGACCCTTTTCTTTCTCATAAACCCATTTTACGATTTCTATTTGACATCATTATGCTGCTGAAGTTACACCAAAATTTCCCACGAAAAAATCATCATGTGAGTGAATACCATACCCATTTATATATCAAGGGTATTCACCTTTATGCACATGTACGTTTTGATTGAGGACTTATATATATGTATTTCACATCTCTTATTCTTGGAATAAATTATGACGTTTAATGAATCCATGTTGTATGACCTATGTGGCACACTTATGCATGAAACGAAATGATTAAGAAGGGTGCTCCATGATAGCCCTCCAATGTAATGGGTAAATATTAGAATCATGATACATCATGTGCAATGAGGGTTTACTATTTCTAATTCAAGTGAAAGGAGGGGTTACTCATTCTCCATGTGCAATGAGACATGGATCATTCTAATATCATGTTAAATGTTGTTGACACATATCCATGTTATAATAATCATGCCATATCATGCCTTTATGTTCATGTTTCTCTTATGCTCCATTGATATGTCTATTGACTAACATGTATTGTATTCTTCATGTTATGCCTTTTTTACTCTCTTAATGGGCTTTATAGCTCACCATTTTTTAATGTATGTCCTTAGGTTGTCCCATTCAATGATAAGTACAAAGGAATTTTGTGCTCATGTAAAATAATTTTTCAATAAAGATGTTATATTTTGTGTCTTAAGTTTTCATGTAATGTTCCTAATTTCCCAAGAAAATAGACCTCTCAATCCTTATAGTTTTTTTAAGTGAAAGTTTATATAATAAATCATGTTTAAGTGTGTAATAAATAGCAAGGTTGTTGTAATTTCTTACATTATAATACCTCTACGTTTATTTTTAATTTTATGTTTTGTGCATGGAATGTTTTATCTAGGTGGAATCCTACTGGGATTTGTCTCACACCCTGTATACAACTTTGGGTGTATGCAGAACCTTTTGTCTCTTTGTTTCAGGTTAAGCCAAAATGTTTAGTGTTTGCGGGTTGGGATTCAAGTAGCTCTTGGGGTGGATCTTGGTGGTGGTGGATTGAGGATGTAATTCTATTGTTGCATGGAGGTTTGGGGTGATGACCTGGTTTTCACTTTTTTTCATTGTCCCTTTTTGGTTTGTTTTAGTTTTAAATATTAAAATATGGTAATTGTTAAGGGCGTATTTGGTTGAATTGTCATATCTGAATTATTAGTTTTTTTATCATTTTAATGTGATATATTCGGGTAAATCATTCTCTTTTGTTTTATTTGATACTCGGTCACTTGTGTTAGCCTGTGGGGATCAGAAACACCCTTCGGGCCTTGTTGAAGATTGACTCAGGTGACTGTTTTGGGGTTGACCTGGGTTGGTTCATGACAAAATATCCATCATATATGCCCACAATAAATTTTTTCATCTATATATTGGATAATATAATGTCTTATGAGGTCTAAAAAAGATAATAAATGATAGAGAAACATCACAACAAGAAAAACCTACTCGACAACAGTCAACTATAGCTTCAATCAGGATTGAATACTACTTTTCCAATCACAAACACACCAGTACTTATCCTCCTGGACTCTTAGATACATGAATTAGAGAATAGGGCGTGCCTTGATAATATCCAATCATCAAAAGCCATAGGTCACATAATTTTCACTAACAGGGGTCTATATTCATTTTCAAGCCTATAAGAAAAGCTCTTATAGATGAAATTGTAGTTCTTGAAAATATCACGATGCATGTAGATGTGAATGATCATGTTGTAATGCTTGGACTAGTGAATAGTTGCATGGATACAAAAATTACTATCCAAATTAGGGATCATATATTAGATTTACCACTCAATTCTACTATAATAGTTGATGTGGACCTTCGTCAAGGTTTGAAAGAATATTCCATTAAGTATATGAATTTTGAAAAAGTAGTTGGTGGCCAATTAGAGTATTCTAAGTTTCTTAAATGTGTAATGTTCAAAAAAGACTTTATTACCCTTGAAAAAATGATAAAAGGGTTGTGAACCCCTGAATCATTCTTTTTTATTATCCTATGGAGTATGATAATTGGGAGAACGAAACAAATGTAGACTTGGTGATAGAATATGATTGGGTAGTATGAAAAATTAAAAGTATATTGATAATATTTACATACATATCAAAAAGTACAAACCTGATTTGGCTATAACTGAGAGAGGGATAAGTGATTTGGAATGCTATTACTTAAGAAATTTTGGAGTTAGTTTCATCATATGATTGAGAAAAGAAGACAAAAAGGTCATGCCAACTTATGGAACAATTTTTGTAAATAGACCCAATGGATATTAAGAATCCTATATGTGAACAAGCTGGGATTTTTGAGGTCAAGAGGATCAATGTAGAATTTTTATCTTTTATTGGGGAGTGTTCGGACCGAAAATCTTGCAACGTTCAACCAAGGGGTGATAAAAATGATCTTATAAATAAAGTATAAATAGACGTTCATGTTTTTACACCCTAGGAAGAAACATTATTAGGAATACAAAGCCGATACCTTGTGGTAATGCTACTAGGATTTCCATATAATCCATTTTGAAATAGAAAATCTTGTTTATTAAATTCATTGAGAAGTGTCCTTACAAAGATACTGCTATTTCTTTTCAGGAATTACCTAGAACCCTATCATAAAAAAGTGGTGTTAATGTGATTAGGACTATGACTGTTCTATAAGAAAATCATGAAAAGGGTGAAAATTCATGGATTGGAAAAGATGGGAGTATAGGTGTCATTGCTGACATGAAAGAACATAAGATATAGTATGCTTATAACCTGAAGATGAAAAATCAATGGGATGATTGCATTGAAAAAGCTGTTAAACATATGATGGAAAATAGAAATTATAGGCTAAAATTGAATAACACAGTGCTTATTAGGCGATTGAAGTGAATAGGATCCTTAAAGTTTCTAATTCTAGGAAACCATAACAGATAGATAGAATCATTGAAAACAATATAAAGAACATCATATAGGACATCATGTATCATCCTTGAATTCATGTCATCATAAGGCTATCAAACTAACTATCCTCTTACATATACATCACTTCAATGAACACCTATGATGAACTGTTCATACAACCCCTAATTCCTAAAAGCACACATGTAAATGAGATAAAAATCTCCAAAAAATTAATAATTAAAACAAACAAAATATAACCAGAGAACAAAGGTGTGACCATACTAATCTTCTCAATAATAATATACAAAGATCATGACATCATCATCTCTATAACACCACCAAATGTACCATAATTAACAAGAATGAGAAATCATAATAGAACCAAAAATAAAGGAGTCAACCTGAATAAAACCTCAACATCCTAAAACAAAACTAGAATGAAACAAAAAGTAAGAAACATAAAAATCTGAATCACTATTAAAATTACCATTTTATATGACAACTAGAGGAGATGTACCATTTTTTACATCAATATAATTCTTAACACATGTTCCTCACCATGCACTGACCTGGCATTAAAGTTAAATCCATCCCAGAATCACTTCCATCTTAATTTTTTAGTGACTTCTTTTTAAGTCAAAATCTTGTGAACTAGATACAAGAAAATACTGGCCATACAACATTAGGAATTATATCCAAAAGAACCAATGAAAACCTTGAATTTCAACACAAATTGAAACCAAAACACTAAAATCTTGAACAAGCACACCATCATACAGTTGATCGGAATCAACCCATTCAACAACCATTTGAGACAAAAAAACATAACCTCAAACAAAAACTAGCTCCATCACACCCCCCACAAAATGCATTGTGAGAAACAAAAGAATAGAATCCAAAAAGATGGAACTAACATGATCCCCCTTTATTTCTAGGGAGCATAAGCATGAAGAAACATCTTGTTCTTGTTGGATCATGATAGACAGACCAACAACACCCTAGGATAGGAGGGCCATCTTCAAGACCAAGCAAGATTGATGGAGAAGACATCTAAATCCACCCTTAATGACAGGGAAATCAAAACCACTTGAAGCATAAATCAACATACCCTTAAGGGAAACAGATAAAGGGAAGATCAAATCCACATGAGCGTCGATCTGAAATAATGGGGAATAAAACCTAAAAAGAAAATCGAAAAATAAACCTAAAAAACACCGAAATAAACATATGAGACCGACCCCACATAGCATCACAGGAATGAAGAGGAACGTGTCACCCAACGTGAGTGAAGAGATAACTGATGAAGAAGTGGAAAGACAGGGGCGGGAGAACCTTTCCTGGGGAGAACAACGATGAACTGGGTTTGTGAGTGGGCAGAGATTGTCGGTGTGGAGATGGCGGGTGATGAAGAATTGGGGAGAAAGGAGGCGTATGGAAGACATAGGGATTGGGAATACACTTTTCATTTTTTCAATTATATTATTTTGATTTTTTTAAATATTCAATTTGGATAAAATTTCATCAAAATGTAATTTTAATTACATTCAAAAAATAATATATATTTGATAAAATCAATTGCTCCAAATATTTTATTATTATTAATAATAAAATATTTGAAATATTTTATTGTTCCAAACATTTTAGATTTTATTTTTTTATATATTTTCAATATTTTATTGTTCATAACAACAAAATTTTGTTTTATTAACTTATAAATTGTACTTATAATCATATTTATTTTTGTTTGTAGAAATATTATTTTTTTAGAAAATGGTTTACTAATAGTAACAAAAACAATTTGTTGTTAAATTATTTGTTTGTATTGAGTAAATAATTGCTACAGATTTATATGTTGGAAACAAATTGTCAGCAATATTGAATAATAATAACTTATTGATTTATTGGTAAATAAATTGGGGGTATTAATATGATAAATTAACAAATTAAATTGTTGGTAAAAATATTTGTTGGTATTAAACATTAATAGAAACAAATATATATGTTGGTAAAAATAAATGTGGGTATTGAAATTAAATATTAACAAAATTTAATATTTATTGGAATTGTTCATTTTTACTGACATATATATTATGTGTCCCTAAATTTCTATTAGTACAAGTCATTTTTTAGTGCATGGAGATAACACATCCCTACATATTTTGAGTCAGATTATGTGTCCCGAAAACAACTATACAAGATGGTTTCAGGTGTGTTTTAAACATGTGTCGTATCATATGGATGAAACTATAACTATGCAGCATTCACCAGAGGTCAAGAGTTGAGCCGAAGTGCTAGCAGGGCAGTTAGTTGTAGCCTTGATTGAGTAGAGGGACGTTAGCGAAGATTGAAAGGTACTACAGCTGATGAAACCGACTAGATGCTGTGGAGAACCTCTATAAATAGAGAGTGAAAACACTTGTTCAAGAATTTGAGTGGCTTTGGATCTTGTTGGGGGACTTACCAATGGAAGCATTCACGGTTGGAAGAAGTTGCATAAACATTTTTGTGCCAAAACGGAGAGCCAGAGGATGTGATGTCAAAGGTTGGTGAAGCCAGAGGCCTTAGGATGAAAGAGTAGAAGACCAAAAGGAAGTGGAATATGAAGTATCAAAGGAAGGAAGAATAGAGTCTTGAAAATATTGATATTTTACTTCATGCTTTATCATATTGGGAGCGTTTTCGGAAATTATTTTTCAGAGAAGTGTTGAAGCACTCTTCTTCCATATCCGGACAGGGAGTCCGGAAGGTGGTTCCCATATAACTTAGATTCTGGGTACGGTTTCCCATAGGAAATTTCCTTTATAACTCAGGTGTTCTATGTTTCACTTCATAATGTATAAGGTTATAGCATTGAGTAGGATTAAGTTTCAAATCATGTAATTTGGATAATTTTTTAAACTAGGTTTTTGATTTTTTTAAACAAAATGGTATAGGGTTGGAAGTATTTTTGAAAATGGGTATGGGGATGCGTGAACCCCGTTCACACATCTTCCCTCACCAAGAAGTGTGAACAGGGTTTACACATACTTTATAATGTTTATAAAGGATGTGCGAACCCCGTTCACGCATCCTACAGAAATTTTAGATAAATAAAAATTCATCAATACTAATTATATATATATAAATACTAATTAAAAAAACATGAAGATATCAAAAAATATTAATAAATATTAATAAATATTAATTAAATAATCAATAATATAAATAAATTAATAAAAAATATGAAAAAAATTATTTTCTATATTTATAAATATTAATTAAAAAATAATAAAATTTAAGTAAAAATTAACAAATATTCAAATATATTAATAAATATAAATTAAAATAGTAAATATTAAATTAATATTGATAATTTTTAATAATTTTTTTAATAGGTTGAGGGTGAAATGCTCTTATTAATAATATTAATATTAATTAAATACTAATGAATATAAATAAATATTTATTTATTATTAATAAATGTTAAATAAATATTAATTAATGTTAATAATTATTATTAAATATTCATGAATAATAGATATCCATTAAATAATTATTAATAAATTTTCACTCTTCCTGCAGAATATTTAATTAAAATAAAAATCATCAATATTTGTAAATAATAATTAAATATAAATAAATATTAATTAAAAAATCATCAATATGTATAAAATATCAATAAATATCAATAATATCAATACACATTAATTAAATAGTCAAAAAAAATTAATAATAGTGTTCATGGTAATTTTGATCAACTAGTCTGATTCTTGGTGCACTGCTTGATCGCTAGTATCAGTTCATACATAAGAATGTGTCATCCATTATTTCACTCTAAGCCCACATGAGTCATACTCTCTCTATAAAACAACATGATTTGATTTGGGAAATAATGTTATCCTCTTCGAACTGATCATGATGCCACATGAAATGATAACTCATGCACTTATCATCAAGTGTAATCCAATTTTATTTCAGGATGAAGATATTAAATGTGATATTAAACTTTTATTAGAAAAATAAACCCAAAACTCATGAACTCACATTAACAAATAGATCAAAATCAATCAATTTCTATAAGTAAAATAAGTATCATTTGAGCGCATCCATACTTGAACTTTGATTATGTCTTTGATTAATTAAATTACAACCCCTTTCTGTTCAGTTTATTTTTTTGTTAAAAAGGAAGAGATATTTAGAAAAACACTCCTCTTTCAATAACATGATCTTCCTGAACATTATACAGTAATTAGATATGATTCTAATTGATATACTAATTCTAGTAGTAATTTCATTTTTCTTCATTTACCTCCCCATCATAGAAACACTCATAAAAATCATTGTAATGGTGGATCTTTTCAATTATGGTTTTCAAGATGTTCTAATACTGGGAATAAACTAGAATTTATCTTTGGTTTATGACTGTATAGATTTTAAAACATATATAACTTCACCATGGATGATCTTCTTCAATACTTATTCTTCAGGATACCAAAAATATGACCAAACCATGATGATATCTTCTCTACACTTATTTTATTAGATATGCTAACACATTTTTAAAATTCATCAATGATAACCCTCTTCCTTACATCACAATAATAGATAAATTAAACAATTATTAAGGAAATATGGTGGATCTTCCTCACTTCTTAATGTGAATAGGAAGGTTAAGTTTTTTATTCAATGAATTTGGTCTAGTTCCTCTAGTATTCATGATTGTACATATGAACATCTGTTCTAATTTATATTGTGTACCAGGGATCTCTTCACATTACATTATGTTTTTTGGGGAGATTTTTTTTTCTTATTATCCTTCATGAATGGTGAAATATTAACCCTCTTAAGGATTGTTTCTTATTCTGGAAGAATATCAAATCAATAATTTTTAGAATTTCCCTAATTTTATCACATGATGGAGGTATTTTAAAAGTAAAATCCTCTAGTGCAGATTGCATACCCATAGAAACTGTTTCCTTTTATAAGTTTTGAATATGTATCTTCTCAAAATTTTCCAAATGAAATTCTAATTACATATATCTCATATTGTGGTTTTTTATCATCAATCATAATAATCCACTCTTCACAAATATCCATTTTTCATTCAAATTATTCTTATTAAAATTTATTTTCTCTGAAACAAAGAATCATGTTCCATGTTTTTCTATGATTTTACATCCAATTTCAAATCATTAAGATCAATAATATTTTTCGATATTTCTTGAAGTTCACAGATCTTTTCATCCATTTTCTATTTGAATCAAAAAATAATTAAAATAATTAATATTTATTAATTAATTAAATCATATTATTTATTATACATATATAGATAATAATACTTAGTAATAATATGAATAACAAATAGAAATTATTGATTTTGGTAGATAATTTGAAAACAGTAAGACACTTATTAAAAAAATAATATAACTCTATAAATGATAATAGTAATTCACATACAAAATATATCATAAATCAAAAATAAACCTAATATACCCCTCTGGCATGGATGCACCTCTGTCCCATAGACATGCGTATATAGGATGCGTCCATACAGTGTCTATCTATGCCTGAGCTCTGGCGTACACTGAGCATCATCATCAACAGCCACCTCCACATCCTCTGATGTGATAGGTAGTGGATGTACAATATCACTATATGTACCTTATCCTGCATCTAAGAATAGTGGATGCTAGATGTAATTATCACCAACATGGGGAAGAATATGGTTGATGTGCTATGGAAGTTTGTAATAAAGCATCCTACTCAATCCAGTCAATGTCTGTATCTACCTATGGTTGTGCCTGAGAAGCTAGAGGAGCATCTGACTAATCATGCTAAACACCCTCCTCCTATGGAACAACAACATCTAACTGATCAAAATGAACATCCTCCTCCCATGGAACAACAACATCCATAACAGGTTTTCCACCCCTGGTACATCTATATGGGGCTCACCAGGCTCCACAACCTCCTCATTATGTGGTTGATCAAAAAAACTTCCTTGTCAAATATCATCTATAGAAGGAAGAAATTATTTCACAAGGCTATGAATATGTGTTGGGTCCAATACAACTCTCTCTACTAGATCAAACATGTAAAGTAAATGACAGAAACAAGCATCCTATGAAAAAAAATCCATTGTTAAGTAATATGAATAAAAAATCTATTGAACAATGGAAGGAAGAATGTATACGTACTCATGAAAGCCTTGTCCATCTCGTGCCAAAAATATGACTGTGGACCTATTGTACCATGATGCATAATCCATATGATTCACCAAATGAAAATGTATTTCCATCACTCCTTGCAACTGAGACTCCTGTCGTCTGTCCCATAAATAAATATATCTGGATTGGTATCTCCACCGATCAAAATCTCTCTTCCCTAAAATCTTCAAGGAATACAGTGTAGCTAACTGATGGGGAGGGTTAGGAACATGCTAAAATAATATGAACTATCTCATAACTCTATCAGTTTGATGCCACTAGACTATTTGAAAATGAATCAATGGAACCCTACAGGAGTCGGTAGCAAGCATCATTGTACAGTGTGGTGGAAGACTCTTGATGATATCATTTGTATATGGAATTAATGTAATATAAATGAAAAAATGAATAATAAATTTATAAATTAATATATGTTCATTAAAGAATAAATATTTAACAATATAAATAATAACCACTTACATTCTGTGGTCAAATGCTGTCCAACATAAGTCTCTAGTCGTGGACGTCATGTCTAGGGGAATCTGAATGTCGATGTTCCTGACTCCACCTATAGATAATATTTTTATATTTACATTTCATAATATAAAGTTATATAATGAATTCATACGTTAGACGGATGGAATAACATACCAACGTCCACGCAGAGCCTCTGCTACAATATCTTCTGGCAATGGCACACGAGCATGTGGAGATAAACGACAGATGTGCTCCCATACCCACATCTGTAGAAGAACCATGCATCATTTGATATGTATCTTATCGATGCAACATGGGATACATAGTGTCCTATGTGTATACAATAGATATTTAGACCCCCTGCTATACTGGCATGCCTGGTCCAAATCCTCCAAAAAAGGTAAGTACATCAGAAATACAAAATTAGTGGAGTGATCAACAAAAATCGTTCCACTAATCATCCTCAAAATATATTCATGTGAAAATCATGGAATGGTGATCTTGTTAGAATCCTCTATTAAATGTGTAAATTTATGGTCTAACCTAGGCATTCGTAATCTACCATCGATGATGGTCCTACCATTATTGTGGACCTCTATGCCCAGTAGTCTAGGAACAA
This sequence comes from Viscum album, assembly GCA_963277665.1. Classification (NCBI taxonomy): domain Eukaryota; kingdom Viridiplantae; phylum Streptophyta; class Magnoliopsida; order Santalales; family Viscaceae; genus Viscum; species Viscum album. The sequence goes on along the minus strand of OY728132.1, from coordinate 1,258,623,174 downwards.
GATTAGGCTAATCTACTCTAACTCGTCCTGTTAGAGCCACACTGTCGATGGGGAGACCCAACATAATGGCCACATCCTACAGGGTAATAGTCATCTCCCACCTCAAAAATAGAATGCATGTGAATCTGGCCTCCATCTCTCTACAATAACAGAAATGAGATGATGATCGAGAAGGGTGAACTTACACATCGCTACGCCATAGAATCCAATGCAACGAAGATGGGGGGATGATAGCAGGAGGTGGTGCAGTATGATAGAAATAATGAGATCTACTTACACTCAATGGAGGAATGAGACGTCCCATTAAAAGTTGTTGTGATACATGAGTAGCATGGTATGTGAGAAATGGAAAACCTACCATCTACACAAATGATATCACAATTACTTTTTTATAGTTAATTCAATAAAAAATTTATAATTTTCTTTTAAAAAATCTACAACAAGAAAATGAAAAATTATTGTGTTAATATTGTGGATTTATGATCTATTTTATGTGTGTGGATTAGTGTCTTTGTTACATTGTAGATTTGTGGTGTTGGTTGCTTGTGGCTTGGTTTCCATAGTAGTTTGTAGCATAGTGGTGATGATTGAATGGATTAGTAAGTAAAATTTGTAATATGAAAATAATACGTGATAGACAATTTATTTCATCTTGGATATATTATTTTATCCCCTCCCCCTATAATCAAACCCAAGGAATATATGATCTCTTAATTTAGTTGGTAATGTTATGATTCTTGCAGGGTAGAGACCTAATATATGGAGTTTAATTTATTCTGATATTTTTAAAATAAAGAAGAAGTGATTAAAAACCCTCATTTAACATGTGAAATAATGATATATTAATTTTTTTTCTATGTTTATTTTTTAATAGGTTTAGTATCACAAAATTATTTATTATAGAATCTAGAAATGAGATAAACCAAAATTTAAACATGTAAAAAATGGAGCAAGTCAGAAATAAAATTATTTATTACTAAAATGTCCACATAAAAAACAAAATATACATATTCATGATACAATACATAGATTCAATCATGAATGTTGGGATATGGAGCTATATCCTTCCACTTGGGGACATCTCTTATGAGTATGTCCTTTTGTGTAAAAAATGCGGTATCATATTCTCCCTCCTCATTGTTGAGGACAATCCATCCCATTTCTGATTCGATTTGACTTTCGTCTTCCTTGGTGTCACAACCTAGTAGTATGAAGCCAATAATTTAAAAAACTATAGACATTAAAAAAATAATAAATGAAAAAAACAACTTATGAAACATAGAAATATCAGGGACGATGGTTGGATGATTAGTAGGAATTGAGATAGAATGAACGTCGCCAACAGGAATCCAAGATGCACTATGACAGTTAACGAAAGTGCTCATGTGATACACCAGGTCAAAATATGTCTCCCATGATATATTTACCAAAGAAAAAGCTATGATAACATGTGCACTTGGATATCCCAATGCCTAAAAGTTGCAGTAATCATAGTACCTATTATCCAACGTCACCACAAGCACTCAACCACTACTGAATGTAGCCCAGTCAAAGAACTCCCATACCTAAATGTTTTTTCCCCTATCAAAGGCTAAAACACTCTATATAAAAACCTCATTAAGTATATGATCAATATCACTTTGGAAATGCTAAGTAAAATGCATACTAGTTTCTATCCTCTCATAGGACTTTTGGGATTGGTCAACAAAGTAGTGCACATATCTATAAAAAAATCTCTTGCATTAACCCTGTGATCGGGAGCTTGCGTACACCCTTGAGGACCCCATTTATGCACTCCATTATATTATTGGTCATATGATCATTTCTTCTGCCACCATCATATTTTAATGACCATTATTCTTTTGAAATCTACATCATATATTCATACACATCATCATTATCAATTAGAATCAATTCAAGGTGCCAATTAAACTTTTTTTTTTGTTGGGGATAATTTACTGAAACTATAAGTGAATAATGTATTAAAATGGATATTAAAATTTGTTAAAAAAAGTAAGCTTAGAAAAACATACTCGGGGATAACCTTCATTATGGTCTCATCTCTGAAATGCTTATGAACATTACTTGAAATATGTCTAATGCAATAACGATGATAACCCTTCAGCTTATTCCATGAGACCGCATCACTAGTTTCACCCTCTATAATTGCTCGATGGAAATCGGATATCAGACACATGCGTTGGTTTTGTGTGACATGAACACGTACACATGCTAAAAATCAGCTCTATCGTTCAAAATTCTCCTTTTCAACAATAAAAAAATCTATTGACAGAGGATCAAGATTACCATCCTATGTGGTAGAAATGAGTACAACACATGTATACTTTCCTTAAAGGAAAGTTTCATTGACCTGAATAAATTGTTTTCAATAGATAAAGGCTGTGTTGCATGGCCTGAATGCCCAAAAAATGTTATTGAACTTCACCTTTGATCAATCAACTCAGTGATTTTGGGATACATACTCAATACATTCCAAATGATAAAAAATCTAATTGTTGAGAGACAACAAATCCATAAATTATGGCAACATTGCATAATATTCATCTGAATCACCATACACATTTAAAATTGCCTTCTGTTTTTTATTCCATGCTTTGTAGTATGATATCTTATAGTTATATAGTTGTATAATTTTTTCCTGAACAAGGGCAATGGGAATATCTTGACATGTTCATATCATATCACAAATAACAGTTGATATAAAATTTGAATCAAGGTAGAGTGATCCTGCGACAAGATTGGATGCACACAAGTGTGTGGGCCTTCAAATTTGGTTATCTTCTTACATGAAAATAATTTATCAAATATTTCCCTTAATTGAAATTTACACTATGGCCCATATTTTTCACAATGAATGAGAAATAATGTCTTCTTTGACTCATCATCCAAAAATGTGAAATGTCGCTCAATGTGGTATTTCTTTATCACATTTTCATGGCTAGTTTACTTTGAAACTTCTACCAGACATAGATGGTGTTATAATTTGATATAGAGCTATTCTCTATAATTCTAGGGAATTTAGAAGTTGGTGCAATGACATACCAATCACAATGTTGTTCACGAGACATTCCTTCAACAAATGAACTCAATACTAAAGTATGATTACCACTAACTGGTGGATTTCGTGGATTCCTATCTCTCAAAGAAACCTTAGAAGGTTCATTCCCCACATCACTATCACCCACATCATCTCCTGATGGCTCCCCAAATTATTCTTCCTCAGATAAAATTTCATTCACTATATTATCACACAAAGTGATTTCATCTACATTTCCTTCCAAATTTTGATAATATTCTTCATAATTTTCTTCAATCATAGGAGTAATATGATAAAAAGGCAATGAAAAAACTAATTTTAAGGACCAACTTCTATAGAGCTCACAAAACACGGTTCTATAGTAGTTATTTGCACCACTTCTATATCAACAATCACCACATAAAAATCCATCAAACCATTATCAAATTGCTGTCTAAATAAGGAAGATGCATCCATACAATCATCATTATCAACTAGAGGGTACTCGGTGTGCAAGAAATGTTTAGGATGTTCTAGATATCAATATGTTATCAGAGAAATGCATTGATTGGTACTCAGTTTTAACCGACTATGAATCTTATTGTGAACTACATCCAATGTCATACATCCATGATGATTTACCACTCTGGTGGTGGCACACTATAACTAAAACCCTAGCCGGTATAAATTACCTCACTATTGCATTATATTTGTGTAGACATTATTACCTATAAAAAATAATTAAAAAAATATTATATACTACATCAAAATTTTACAATATTTAAATTAGTTTCGAATAATTGAATTTATCTTGAGGCTTTTTTATATATTGGTTTATCACTATTGAGGTATAGTGATAATGATATTGTTACCAAAGAAAATTTAATATAACGTTATATATTTTAATTACTTGTGAATAAATAATCATGAATTGATCTTGAGAGTTATGATTAGTTTATCATTATCTGATAAACTAACCAAAACCTATAGGTGGACTCCTGGAGTCTCTATTATCAAATATTTCATGAACCTCCAATCTCCTTTCAATTAGAAATGTCTGTTCTCAAATGTCTCTTCTGGGACACCTCTTCAGGGAAGCCACTTTGAGGATGCCTCTTCAGGGATGCCTCTTCAGGGATGCCTCTTCGGGGATGCCCATTTGGGGACACCTCTTGTTGATTGCCTTTTAATTAAAAATTTACTCACATGCATGTGAGGGGTCTAGGGGTATGAAATACATAACTTTTTTTAAGTGTAGATGTAGTTCCTTACATACTTAGTGAGAGATGACTCACAGTTCATTAATGTGGAAAAATAAATGCAATTATTACAAATTAAATAACTCCATGCACAAAATAAGAAATATAATTTCAATTATTCATTGGGCGGTCATCTCAAGATCAGACACCAAACAACTTACCATGTTTTTTGGTATACCTATTATATTATACATATTATATAACTTTATCTATTAAAATATTAAGTATATATTAAAAATTTACACCAATTTTCCGAAAATTTACCTTTTTAATTTATATATGCATATCTATATTTATTAATAACATTTAATAATTTTAATTATAACTGAAAATTAAATTTTTTATTTCAAAATGAATTTTGAGGAAAAAGTGGGAAACCATAAAGACATCAAATATATAAAACAAAATCATGCCTCCATGGGCCAAGATCCTCAAGACAGAAAACATCTAGTTCATGAGTAAGGAACAGCTCCACCCTAGCAAAAAGAATAATATGAAAATATAAGTAAATATAATTTATTATTTTTTGATTACATTTTTTATTAGTAGTAAATATAAGTAATATAATTTACACTTACATAAAAACGATTCATTAAGATAATATAAACTGATGTTATCTTCAGTTTAATAAAATTACATATATATAATTTTTTTGTCATTTTTCCACTTTCCAATATTTAAATAATTATAATTCATCCTTTGTTACTTCAAATAATAATTATTTACACTTATTATAATTTCAAATTATTATTTATGATAAACTATTTTTATACCATTAACAAAAAGAATTTTCTACATATTTTTAAGAAATTTAAATATGATACTTAATATAAGTAAATTATATCACTATTGTATAAAAAATTATAATTTAAATTAATATTACCTTATAATTTATTACTTAAAATAATAATTATTTACACTTAATATAATTTAAAATTATTATTTATACAAGAAAATTTTTATACCATTAACAAAAATAATTTTCTATATATTTTTTAATAAATTTAAATATGATACATATAGAAAATATATTATTCATAAATTATATAAATAGTGTACAAAATATTATAATTTTAATTAATACTACTTTAAAAATGAAATATTTTATAACATATTTAATTTTCCTAAATATTCAATATGAATTCATACAACATTTTAGACATAGTATAATTAATTTTTATAAACATTCAATATGAATTCACAAAACATACACCAATTAAAAAATTAAATCATAAAAAAGGCACTAATTTACACATCATGAATCAATAGATATGAAATAAATAAACTAAATACATAAACACTAATTTTTACATATCAAAAATAAATTAAATAAACCATAAAAATGAAATAAATAAACAAAAATAAACAATTAAAAAATTAAATAGAAAACATACCTTCTTAAAAGTAGAAAATATTTCTTGAGAAAAAAATTTTGTATGGTTTCACAGCAAAATACAGAGGAGAAGAATGAATTTTGAGGGGGGTCCCCTTTTATATATTTTTCTCGATAAGATGCGTGAACCCCATTCATGCATCCTTTATCCTATCCGTGAAGGATGTGTGAATGAGGTTCACACATCTTCCATCATGCCTAATATGCATGAACCTCATTCACACGTATTTATCATGGAGAGATACATTAACGGGGTTCACACATCTTTCACCATGTCTGCAAAGGATGCATGAATGAGGTTCACACATCTTCGGTCGTGCCTAAGATGTGTGAACCTTATTCATGCTTCTATGGTGGAGGAATGATGCGTGAACAGGGTTCACGCATCTCCAGACCCATTTTTAAAAATACTTCCATCCTTATCCCATTTTGTTAAAAAATTGAAAAAACTAGTTTAAAAAATATCCATGTAATTCCCTATGTTGTGGTTGTTCGGGAATATGTCGTGTTCCTATTCTATCCCACTCATTGGTCCCGGGAAATTTCTTACCTTCACTAAGTTTCATATCAATGTGGTGATTAGGGTGCAAGGACTTCATATCTCAGGATGCTGGGTTTTTAGGGGTTTCATTGCATTCAAAACTTCTAGATGGATTGTTCCACATTTGAGGTTCTGAAATGTGATGTTAATAAGTTTAAGTTCTAAGAATAGTGAGGGATCTGGATGGGGGACAACATAATTCCAAAACAAATAAATATTTTTAATTGTTTTAATTATATGTGGAGAATTTTAAGAAAATTCATCATACTCATCGAATGAGTTGAACCACTTTAGTGGAGTATGAACAAATTATTTACTTAGTTTAACATAGAATTATATCATTTAATTATATGTTATAACATTTTTATTAACTTAATAGTTTAACAATTTTCTACTTAATGTTGTTACTCCATACTTTGATAATAATATAAATGTTTGTATTAAAGATTTTGCACTTATTTTTGATTGTTTTTTCCTACATTTGGGCTGTTGTGTTTTTGTTATTCTCTTAAAATGACATATATGTAATGTCCCTCATCTCCTGGTTAGACTCGAAGGCTCGTTGATGTCTTGGGATGGTGTCGGTGGAGCGCTCAACCATTGACCCCTTCTGATTGTCTCATTATGTTTTCTTTCTAGGGTTTCCTTGTTCCTCAGGAGTTGGTGGTTGGTCTTACGGTCTATCTCTTGACCCCTTTCCTCATTACCCCTACTTTTCTGCCCTTCATTCCCAACCCATCGCATGCAACCCCATTTTGTTCTGATGTGAGGCTATCTTGTAATGGCTTGGGATTGTGACGGAGAGGCATGTGTAGATAGTTCCTCTTTGGTTTTGGGTTCTCTTTTTTCGACTTCTTTCATGTATCAATAGATTCAGATGTTTTTTTGTCTTTTTTCTCTAGTGATGGAGTTTGGTTTTGTTTCATTAAGGGTGGATCAGAGTTTAGCGAGTGAGGATGACGCATCTGAATATTTTTTACACCAACTTCAAAAACTAAAGATAAAAAAATCATCACTCAACATAAATTTTCACTAGTACATAGAAATCACACTCAAATATGATAACACTGCATTTTCCCTCTTTCATCTGACATTCTACCTTATTCTTTTTAACATAAAAAAAGCCCTAAAAATGAATTACAAAGTCACTGGTAGTATAATGACGGCAACAAACCTGGATAACTACTCCATATAATCTCATGTGTGATTTGAATCGTTCCAAATACTTCTTCCCACTTTCAAGCTTCCCATATTATTCTTCAGAACTGATGACTTTCCTATATACAACTCTTGTCTCAAATTCTGTCTACATGAGAGACATATAAGAATCAATTTATTATCATCTAGTAAGAAAACTATTGAGAAAATCATGACAAAAAATAATATTGATGCTTATAGGTAATGTTTGGTACCAAACATTGGTTTCCTAAGAGACTAGGGCATAGGATGAGGGAATTTTAGTTCAATTGTTTAAGGGAGACTAGACTCCTCCCAATTTGGTTGGAATGAAAGTTCCATGAAAAATAAATGAAAAATAAAGGTTGACTTAATTGTCTTGGATTTCATGTATTATTAACAATAATATCCATTAAATAATGATCAAAATTTGTATTATATTTTTTTGGTGTTATATATCTGTATTTTTTAAGATGTTTCATCATATAAAACACTTTCCTTGCATGACAATATATTGACTTAGCAATCTCTTTCTCATTCTCTCTCCCAACACTAAACTTGGTCAAAGTGATACGCTAATAAAAAAATGGATTCCATTGAGAACATAAACACGAAAACCTTGAGTAGATGATGTTTTTTGGTATAGTGTAGATGCATGCTCGATAGAAATCAGTAAGAATGAGATCCATTGCTAGTGAGAACTGATATAGGATCCTTTATCAAATGTGAAAATACAATATACAAGCATTAGACGAGGTAACATTGAGAAAACAATATAAAAATGAATTACTATGAACCCCACTACCTATCTCTTCTTTTGGTTTATAAAATACTATAATCCAAGATAAAACTTTACTAAGGCTGCATTTGTTAATGAAAACATTTTATTTATTCATTTTCCAAAAACATATCAAAAGTTGTATTGTATCATATAAATCAAAAAACAATTTTTAGAAAATTAAAATGAAAATGATAGACTTTTTGAGAACAAAAAACACATTTTTCATGTTGTCTTGATATTTAAAATGCAGCAAGAGATTTAGCACATTCATCTTTATTTTATCATAATATCAAAATTATAATTTAAAATGTTTTTAATTTTTTTTGAAAATAAAATATAAAGTATTTTCCATAACCATACATAGCCTAATATATTTGTAATCCATACAAGTTTTAGCATGCATATAAAAACAATACACCATCAGACTCATGCTTGGTTGTTTCAATGGAAGATAAGACCTTGACAAGGAAACTAGAGACCCTTTATCAATAATAGATTATAGTATCAAACCTCAGATAATCCTTTTATAATCTTATAATAGATTATAAGTTCTCATGAAAATTTTCAGTTGGAAGTATGGAATAATGGGAAATGAGACCGAAAAATTAAGGTTGAGTTTGGTTTTCAAAAGCATTTCGTATTGTTATTTTTGAAAATTGTATTAAATTATGTAAATAGATAATATTTTATAGAATATGAAAATGAAAATGGAATATATTTGGAAAACAAAAAGAACTTTATTTTATGTTTCAAAAAATGAAAACACTTGAATATGAAACTATTTCATTTGATTTCCTCCACTTTCCAAAACATTCTTAAGAATATTTTCTAATACAAGTAAAAAATGTTTTCTAAAACCAAATGCAACCTAACATTCTCCAACATCATAATATTAATCAACATACGTATCCTAAGAAAATATATAAATAAGCAAGTAGTTTTTCTAATCCAAATATCTGCTCCACATTCTCATTATTCCAAAGAACTACATGAATATTTTTTTCAAACACTAAAAATATATAATAATTGAATATAGTCAACCTTTCCAAATTATTTGAAACTAATTATTCCAAGTTCAATTTAAATGCATGCGCTCAATTCCACTGCAATATTGGATATATTTCTATACAATCACAAGGCCAATGGAGAAAATAAGTCAGAAAGTCACAAAAACAAGAATGTCCAAACAAAGAATTACAGAGACTTCAAATTGCACATTTGATGTAACGACAACAATGACATGGCCCAAAGAAAATGCTGCACTGCCATGGTTCTCACAGAGGGAGATGACATGCTGTTTGTTAGATAACAATGGAAGTTTACATTTAATACCCAAGAAGAAGAAAAGTCAGTAGAGATAATAGCATGGATGCATGAAAGGTACACTACCACATATTCTAGTAAGGGATGCACCTGGTTTTATCAATGCTAAGTAGAAAGCGCTAATAAAAGGGGGGCCTTTATCAGTGCAAACAAAAACGACTAAAAAATCTACCCTTTATCAATGCTGAAAAAAGTACTCAAAAAGGTTATATTTATTAGTGCTATTTTTAGGGATGATAAAAGTTTTTAATAAAAAATATTATTAATTTATATAAATTTATTATATATGTATATATTAAAAAATAATGTTTATTTGTTTACAATAAATAAAAAATGCATGTTTGAAATTAATATAATTTATTTAATAATTCAAATATATATAATAATTTTCATTAAATAATAAATATATTTATAATATTTATTATATTTATTATATTTATTATATTTATTATATTCAATATATTTATTATATTTATTATAATTATATATTTATTATAATTATATATTTGTTATAATTATATATTTATATATTTAATTTTTTATATATTTATAATTATATATAAATACTTTTTAAATATATATTTGTAATTATATATAAATAATTTTTAAATATGTATATTTATAATTATATATAAATAATTTTAAAATATGTGTATTTATTATAATAATTATAATATATATATATATTTATTTATTTAAATAAATATACGTTTCCAATGAATTTGCTCAGTTGATGCATGAATATAATTAGCATTTATATATTATGTATTCATCATGAATGATCATTTATACATTAAACCCTCGTTACTATTCATGTTATCCATATATATGATGACTCCTTTTTATGATCTATACTTTACTTGGTGTATATGATTCATTCATGTTCCCATGAAGCTATTATGTTTGCATAAATACTTAAAATCATGATAAATATATTTATAATAACTATAATTTTATAAATATATATAATTATAGAAATATATTTGTAAATATATACAAATATTTACACAAATATCTAAATTTTCATATTTATAATTATAAGTAATATATATGTAAATAATTATAAAATTATAATAAATATATTTATTATAATTATAATTATGTATATATATATTTCTAGTCATAAATATAAATATAAATATATATATTTAAATACTTATGAAATTAAAATAAATATATTAATTATATAATTTTTTTATAATTGCATAATTATTTTAAAAAATATATATTTATATTTAAATAATTATAAAATTATAATAAATATATTTATAAGAAAGTTATTAATTATATTTATAATTATAAATACAAAATAATATTTATTTATTTATAATCATAAATATAAATATTTATTTAAATATTTATGAAACTGAAATAAATATATTAAACAAATATATTTTATATAATTTATTAATTATTTAAATAAATATATATTTATAGTTAAATAATTATAATTTTAAATTTATTGTTTTATAATTCTTTAAATATAAATATATATTTATTTAAATAATTATGAAATTATAAAAAATATATATAATTAATATATTTATTTTACTTTCATAATTATTTAAATATATTTTTACTTATTTATATTTATGACTCTACATAAATAAATATATATATATATACTTACAATTATAAATATAATAAATATATTTATTATAAATATATTTATTATAATTTTATAATTATTTAAATAAAAATATATATTTATTTAAATAATTATGAAGTTATAAAAAATATAAATAATCAATATATTTATTTTAAGTATTTAAATATATATATATATATTTATGTTTATGACTATTTATAATTAAAATATTTATTTTAATTTCATAATTATTTAAATATATATTTATATATTTATATTTATGACTATAATTAAAATAGATGTGTAATAAATATATATTTATTTCATAAGTATTTAATAATAATTAAAATAAATATATATTTATATTTAAATAATTATAAATTTATAAAAATTATATTAATTAAGTAAATATATTTATAAATAAATACAAATATTTATAAATAAATAAAAATATTCATAATTAGATTTCCAAATAATATAGATATATTTAAATAATTATTAAATTATAATAAATATATTATATATATTTATAAAATTATAAATGAAATAAATATATTTGTTATAATTTTATAATTATTGATATATATATATATATTAATATATTTGTGATTACAACTATATATAAATATATATTTATTATAACTATATATATATAGATTTATAGTTATTAAATAGTTATAATAAAAATATACAAATATTTATAATATAATTCTAAATAAATATAGATATATTTAAATAACTATAAAATTATAATAAAGATATTAACTATATATAATTATAAATATAATAAATATAATAATTATAAATTTATAATTATAAATATATTAATTTATTATACATATAATTTTATAAATATATATAAAAATATAAATAATTTATTATCATTCTAGTCTGATCACCACTTTCTATTTTAGCGTTGATAAAACATTCCTTTATTAGCACTCTTTAGCTAGTGCTAATAAAAGGTTTACCTGCTTTTATAAATAAACCCTAACAGTATCATCTTCTCTCGCACGCCTCAAGCTCTCGCAGAAGCCAAACCCTACCACATCCTCCTCCTCATCCTCCACTACTACCGACCCCCCCTCCTCCACTACCACCATGAATCCATGCTCTGCCACCATGAAGCTCTCCTCTACCATGAACAACACCTCCATTGTCGAACCCTATCTGCTGCGAACCTCACCACCACCGCACGCTGAACCCCACCTTATCCATGAACCCTTTGCACAAACCCACCTCTTCTGCATACTGCACCTTGGCTACTGAGTCCCACCTCTGTTGTGAAGACCTCCTCTACTACGAACCCACCCATGCCGCGAACTGAGTTCTCCTGGTGCTACCACTACGATTCTTTTAATTCTCTTGATCTCCATGCTTCAAGATCAATATTGATCATCTTTTAATTTGTTATTTGGAAATTTTTATCCACGTTTTTATGTTACCTTTATGGTTTGGATATATTGAGATGTGATGTATTGTGAATATTTGGTGTGGTACTGTTAATTTTCTTATCTTATCACATGTCTGTTGAATGCGAAATCATTCCCATGTTTCTTTGAATGATACAATAGTTCTTTTCTCCAACCCATGGAGATCAGGAGAATGCTTCAAGCCATTTTAGTTTCTCTATTCAAGTTATGGGTTGAACCTAGTTGATCTATTGTAGAGAAAAACATATCCAACCCTATAAGGGTAAGGAATTGTAGATAATTCTTTTTTACTATTCATGTAATCTTTTCTTAATGACATAATTATGTGTTTCAATCATAATAGCAGAAGAGGATTATCTTTACTAATTCCCAAGGCTATAGAAATTGAAAAAAATGATAATAGTTCAAGTAATTCCTTTATAATAGTTTCTAATCTAGGTATTTTTTTAGGGTAAATAGTATTTTTAGGGGAATTCATTACATAACAAGAACAATTATTGTGGAATATAAAATAAAATCATAAAAATCCCATATCTTAATGAAATGGATAGTACTACATAAGATGCATTTTAGTCAAACATTAATGGATACCACCACCAACCTATTGTGATGTATTTAAGAAGTACTAGGAATGTTTGGTGGTCACAGAGACTCATACTATTGAGTATGAAGACTGTAGTACCTTTTAGGTGATCCAACCACTCCCTACTCACCTCTGGTCATGTATAACTTGATTTGAAGGGTGAGGTAAATGAAATTGGGAGATAAAAATTTCACATATATAAAAAATGCACGAATAGAATGTCTCACAACAATTTTATAGTTCTATCTTTAAACTCATTAATTCCCACTTAATATAGATATAAAAATGGAAAGGGAAGGTTCTAGTTTCATGAAAACTATGAGTCTAGTTTGTGACTAAAATTAAAACCACCCATGTAGTGATGTATCGAATATATCAATTGTTTTCATTGATTGGTGGAATTATATTTTTTGAGGGTGATGATTATGTCTATATTGGATATTTGGTTATGAAAAATAGTTATCTAGGACCTATATTTCTGTAACTGGGTAGAATCATAACCAATTTTTCTAGAGAAATTTTGGATGATAGAGAGAAACATTTGTCGGTATGTCCTACTGTCACTGACAAGTTCCTAGATGTATTTACCAAGGACTTCTCTAGGTTACCGCCGAAGGGATAGGTTGAGTTTATGATTGTGTTCTTACCAGGTGTGGAGCATATTTCTATTCCACTATATAATATAGATCATGTGGGGCTATGAGGTAGGAAGGATCAACTTAATGACTTCGATGTGATGGGGTTCATATAAATGATTATATCCCCTTGGGGTTCCGTAGTTTATTCCAAAAAAAAATCAAACGAATCATTGAGAATATTTATAGACTTTTATAGGTTTTGTTAAGTGATAGAAATGAACTTATATCCACTTATATGTATTAATGGACTATTTGATCAAATTATAGGTGTTAAAGTGTTCTCTAAGATTGGGGGAGGAACATGCTCGATATCTGGAGATCATTTTGAGAAAACATTGGGAGCATCAAATATATTCCATGATCTTAAAGTGTATTTTTTGGATTGATAATGTACACTTCGTGGGAAAAATGATATTAATGGATGGTGGATTTTTAGAACATGAGAAGTTCAATGTTATAGTTTATTCAGAAAGGCCGAAGAATGTTTTTAAGATCCAAATATTTTTTTGAATTTCCAGTTATTAACCATGAATTTGGTATGGTTCTTTTTCTTAGATCTTCATGAGAGATCCTTCTAAGATCTTAATGGGAGATTTATGAAAACATAAATCATAACCATAAATGAGTTGGGTAATGAGTATGGCATATATTATGATGTATCAGGAGTCAGGATTTGAATAGTTCTATCCCATGATGGACATGTGGTTGCTTATGGGGCTAGACACTAATGTACACATAAGAGAAACTCCCTAAATCCTTTCTTAGATATGGAAATATTGGTTCTTTCCATGAGGTGTTATTAGTATTATCTTTAGGGTGATATATTTTTGAAATACCCTCAAAATGTTTTTGAAATATATTTAATCAAAAAGTGAAATGTAGACGTCATTTTTTATGTCAAAAGAGACCACAATAAAGGGATTTTGAATGTTTATAGAGGGTTAAAATCCCTTCAGCCTTTAAAAAGAAAAGGAGTTTCAATAGTCGGGTTACATTTTTTGTAATATATATCATGTTACCTCATGTTATTATCCATCTGTTGTTGCATTTATGTGCTCTAAATTAAATGTTAAACCACTTCTACAGATAATGACTTCTGCACATACTGGTACACTCAATCCTGAGGAACAATAGGTCTCTCAACCTACTACTACTCGTAGTGCAAAGAAACAACCTTCTTCATGTGATGGTTCTCCCTTTCCAAAGGAACAATAGGTTTCTCAACCTGCAGCTGCTCCCGGTGTATAGGTACAAATACCATCTTCACATGATGATGCTACCACTCTAGAGGAACATATTGACGATGTTGATTCTAGGTAAATGGTAGGTGAAGAAGGACCAATGATGTAGAAAAATTTAAAGGACTGTAGTTTGGTGGTATTAGCAAAAAACATCAAAAAGAAAACCAAATTCATCAAATATGAGGTCGGATGGAATGTGTGGGGCTCGCATGTTAACCTTAATAAGGCCTTGTTTAGCAGATATATTGGAATTTTTACTTATCAAAGTGTGCCAATTGATGTAGATTTGTGGAACCATGTTGTTCTTAGGCTTAAGACACTGATGTGGAAAGAGATTATGGTACCATTACAATAACATTTCTTTATTTTACTAAAAAAATAAAATAATGAAACATTGGATTACTCATCATCATCCATTGCAGAGTGCATTTATAGTAGATGAATCCTAAAAAAATGTGTATTAATTCTTTCTAGAAGGATTGAAAGAAAATTTTACACAATTCTAAAAATATATCATCTTAAATATGCTTAAGGGAAAATAAACCCACACCCACCACTTACCTATGCACACCTGATTACTCGAGAAGTATGGGATACATTTACTAGCCATCATGCAGATATGTATTTTCAGGTACATTGTGGATATTAATAAGTTGTTTGATGATATATGTATTCATCACTTTGATTGACAATTTTTTATTTTTGAAATAGAAATTAAGTGCTGGAAATAAAGAATGAGTAGCATAACCAGCATACCTCTACTGTAAAGCAAGGATGGGGTACACTTCACTTGAAAAAAATGGTGCATATTTTAAATCTACCATAATACTTTTATGTGACATGAAACAACACCATAATTACGTTCCTCTCTTTATATGTAGAATGATGAATCCAAATAAAAAGCTACTTCCATCTCACGCCATGTGCTATGAAAGGAGGCATGTGTAAATAAAGACGAGATACTAATAGATGAAAACATAAAAAAGCATGGGAAACATGTGTTAGTATTATATAATAATTTTTTTTTGATTTAAATTTCTATTACATAACAATGATCATTTATTTTCCTATATTTTCTATCTGAAATTGTAATAAGAATTAGAAACACCTATATTGGATGAACAGATACTATCGGTGGACATAAATTGGCCAAAAAAAGTATGGTTGTGTGAGAGGTTCGGGTTTTGGGGTGACACACAAAACATATTTTGAAGAAAAAACAAGAGGAGGATCAAAGTGAATTAATAAAAAAGTTGAGAGAAATAATATCTACCCTTGAATAGGAATTCAAATAGTAGATAGAGATGATGAAATCTTTAATGGGGTGAAGAGAATAATCAACTCAAGAATAGCCACCACGTGGAGATGCAGCCCTACCCCCCACCAGCTGCGAGGCTAGCCATTCTCTTGAAAGAGATATTTTAGTTGATGTAATAAATGTTCTAATAAATGTTTCTTTGAAATGTGAATCCAACGGACAATGATACCTTTCCTATACTGATATCTTATAGGGTTATAATGACTATGAATTATTTCTAGAATCATCCACTCATCGCCTTGTAGTGAGGGATACAATGATCAATAATCAAAATGACATGCTATATAGCAGAACAATTCCAAAAGGTCATGTGCGAGTATCGATTAGCATAGCCCATGATCTAATCACATAGCTACCTATTTAAATTTATGAAAAATATATTCATATAGTTGAAAAAGCTGTTGGGATATTCATCACATGACTGTCACATCTTATAAAAAACATGTTGATAAGGAGGTATTAATTTATAATTTTCTTTTCCAGCTAATCCTTTAACAATTAATGAAAAAAAGTCTAAACCGGTGAATGTTATTACAGATGGACAAAAATAAGGGGATGAAATGAAATGCCACCTCAAAACCATCTACAGGATCAACCAACCAATCTAGGAGGTCTACCGAAAGCACCATTACCCCACCCATTCTATATCCATATTTACTATCATTGAAGGTTCAGGTGGATACAAAGTTAAAATATGGTCATAATCACATAGTTTATTTTGAATAAAATATTCATGGAGAGAAAGGTCAAGACTTAATTGGTGTTGAGAGTGTAAGTGAAATAGCTGTCTGTGATTGTCTAAGGGGTTCAGTTGTGATTGTATACATGAGTTATGTTTTCATAATTTTATTTTCCAAAAGCTAATATTCTGTGTTAATTATGACTAAATAAATTTCATATTTTTGGAATATGTATATAGGAAAAATAATTGAAGGTATTTTCCAATGTAAAAAGAATTAGGCTCATTAATTATTGCATATCTTCTACATAACATAAAGACATAGTTAGAAAAAAATAATTAAATAGTGGTAGGTCTCATCAAATAGTTTTGAAGAAAACTTTCATATGTCAAATTCTATTTAATACCAATGATGTAGGGGTAAAACTATAGAATTTAATTATATCAAATATATTTTTATTTATTTCACTACTTATTTATTTTTGTGTTTTTAGGCAGCATTGGATGCTCATTGCAGTAAATTTGGATACTCCAAATATTTATTTCCTGGATTTAATATATGGGTATCCAACAAACCAACCACACATGTTGGAGTTTGACAATTTTTAATACACTAGATCCAATTTTTTAGAACTAAACATTATGTTATATAATTTATATTATCTTTTAATGAGGATACTGTTATGATAGGTCGGTGCATCAATATCGTGAAAAACAAGGAATAAAGTCAGGGGATAAGTATAAGGATGAAGACAAGTTCAATGACAGGATAATAATCAGGGTATATTTAATTAGATTTCACTATCCAAACTCATATCAAAACAAATTACTTACTCTACTCAATATTTCTGCAGTGTTTAAAACAAACCATTAGAAAAGATTGTGGTTGTTATGTTTATAAATTTATGAGAGAGATCTTATTCTATGAAAAAACTAAAATCCCTGAAGAGGTATTTTTTAAGATAATTAATATTACATTTAAAATATTTATTAATCCTTTATGTATTTATATTTTTTTAGAAATGTTATGAATGTTATAAAAAATCATATTCACAAGACGATATAGATGTGCTTAAAAATGAATGGGCATCTACCTGAGGTAATAATGTACAAAAAATATCATGAAGATGTTACTTACATAGAAGTAGTGGATTGTTTCATATTTATGTTTAATTTAATTATTTTTAGTATTACTCACATAAGAATTGTTTTTTTTATACAGTTGGATTCCATTGTTTGAGTTGGGGTGGTTTGTTTGAAGATGCTCATGCTCGTGAGAGATAAGACTTCGAGGCTACAACCCATAATTCAATGAGAAGGTCAAGTTTTTTTAAATAAACTATTTTTTCATTATAATATCATTCATTATTTACTACATTAACATAATATAAATTAAATGCTTGACTACTAATGCAGACAATTCCTTTCACATACTTATTCTCCCTCAAAACCTTGTCAACCTTGCATTGTCAGCATTTATCACTTTCCTTCATTGGTAGTGGAGGGAACTTGAAGGAAAGTGATAAATGTAGAAAATGAAGTGTTTCCACTTTTATTCCCAAGAGCTCATACATGAGTGGTAAGTCCTCCAGCTTGGCATCCAAGAGACCTAGGTTCGAAACCAGGTGGAGGCGAATTTCTAGGGGTACTATAGCAAGTGTTGTAGCAGGTACTGTGGTGGCACTGTTCGGTACTGTAGCAGTTGGAACTATAGACCAGATTTGGGCCTTCGGGCCACCAAATTGGGCCTACGAGTCTCATTAAATTTGGGTCATCAAAGGCCTTCGGGCCTCAGAGCCTTCGGGCCATAAAGACCATGGAGTAGCCTAGTTCACATAGAGTAGGCCCCAGAAGAGAATCAGAGCAATATTAGAAGTCACCCTATGCAAAGATAACCAGATCGGAATAATTAGAGGGTATGTAAACTGCCATCGGGACCAAGCACCGTGTAGCTTTGTACGGGGAAATGCTAGCTGATCAGCAATGCAGGGTGGGGAGCTAGGAAATCAATGATATAGAAGCTAGGGAGGGTCATCTCTAATGGGTGGGGCCTATGAGTCATGTAATGGGAATAGTATGCCTTTGGGCCTTCGGGTCATGTATTGGCCTTTGGGTCGTGTCAGGCCTTGGGCCTTGGGCCTACAGGTCATGTTAGGGTTCCCCTTCAACCCTTAAAAAGGGCTATTATCCATAATAAAATAAAAATAAGGCCTTTGGGCCATTCGATCAAGTGTTTCCACTTTGACAAAGAATGAAAATAGAAATTAGGGTAATGCATGATGTGGATGATATCACTCGAACTGTGTCTTTTTATTATAAATTGACATTAATTTAATTAAAACACAAAAAGTGTCATACTAAAAACCAAAACAATGCATTTGTATTATTTTAATATTTTATTAAAATGATACATTACTCATTTTTGATGTTTAGGAATCAACCATAAATCAATACAATGCACAGTGTGGTCGATATAACTCAAATTTTCTCTTTTTTATTTAAAATTGACATTAATTTAAGTAAAAACAATAAGTGACATACTAAAAATCAAAGTAAACGCATTATTATTGTTTTTAGAATATAATAAAACAATCCATGAGTCATTTTTTGATGTGTAGGAGTCATCTTCACCTCAATAATATTCACGGTTTGGTTGGTATAACTCAAAGTGTTTCTTTTTATTTAAAATTGACATTAACTTAAATAAAACCAACAAGTGACATATTAAAAACTAAAAAATGCATTAGGATTGTTTTTATATTTTAGTACAATTTTCCATGAGTTATTTTTGATGTGTAGGAGTCAACTATACCTCAATTCGATGTACGGTGTGATCAGTATGACTAAAAGTGTATATAATCAGTTTAAAACTGACATTTTAGTTCAAAAATTGTCACTTGCTAAAAACCATTAAAAATTTTGTTGATTATATTTATAATATATGAAAATGATTCATAATTCATTCATGATGTGTATAAAGCAGTATCACATGAAAATGATGCACAATGTGATTGGTATGACTCAAAATGGGTGTTTCCAGTTTGAAATGGCATTTTATTAAAAAAACATTACTGCAATACTGAAAATTGAGAAAACACATTCTAATTTTATTGATATATTATGAAAAAAATATATTAGTAATTTTAACATGTAGTAATCAAAATCTCCTTAATACGACATACGATGGGGCTGGTATAACTCAAAGTTTCTCTTTTTATTTAAAATTGACATTAATTTAAGTAAAAACAACAAGTGACATACTGAAAATAGAGAAAACATATTTGGATTATTTTAATACATATGTAAAACGATCCATGAGTCACTTTTTATGTATATGATTCAACCAAACCTCAATCTGATGCATGGTGTGACTGGTAAGACTAAAAGTGTCTGTTATTAGTTTAAAATTGACATTTTAGTTCAAAACGTGTCACTCACTGAAAACCAAGAAAAAATGATCTGATTTCTTTATTAATTTAATACATAAATTTATAAGTAATTTTTAACGTGTATGAAGTAGTATCACATAAAAATAATGCATGGTGTGACCAATATGACTCAAAATGCATGTTTCTAGTTTGAAATGATATTTTAGAAAAAAACACAACCGCCATACTGAAAACAAAGAAATCTCATTCAGATTATTTTTATATTTTAGGAAAATGATCCATGAGTCATTTTTTACATGTAGGAATCAGTGTCACCTCAATACAATGCATGTTGTGGTCAGTATAACTCAAAGTGTCTCTTTTTATTTAAAATTGACATTAATTTAAGTAAAAACAAAAGGCGACATACTAAAAATGGAGAAAACAAATTCATATTGTTTTGATAATTTATTAAAATGATCCATAAGTCATTTTTTACATGTATTAGTCAATATCACCAAAATCTAATGCATGGTGTGATCGGTATGACTAAAAGTGTTCATTATCAGTTTAAAATTGACATTTTAGTTCAAAAACTGTCATTCACTAAAAACCAAGAAAACATGATCCAACTATATTGATAATTTAGGAAAACAATTCATAAGTCATTTTTGATGTTTCTAAAGTAGTATCATGTTAAACCAACTCACAATGCGACCATTATGACTCAAAATATGTGTTTCTAGTTTGAAATGACATCTTAGTAAAAAAAAGAACTTCCATACTGAAAACCAAGAAAACAAATTTGAATTGTTTTTATATTTTCGGAAAATGATCCATTAGTCATTTTTGATGTGTAAGAATCATAGGCACCTCAATAATATTCATTGTGTCACCGGTAAAACCTAAAGTGTTTCTTTTTATATAAAATTCACATTAGTTTATGTAGAAATAAGAAGTGACATACTAAAAAATGAAAAAAAAGTATTTAGATTGTTCTGATATTTTACCATTAGTCATTTGTGATGTTTATGAGTCAATCACTCCTCAATAAGATGTATGGTGTGACCGGTATAACTAAAAGTGTCTATTATCAGTTTAAAATTGGCATTCTATCTCAAAACGTGTCACTCACTAAAAACCAAGAAAACATAATCTGATTGTATTGATAATTTAGGACAATGATTCATAAGTCATTAATGATATGTATGAAGTGTCCACACACAAAGACAATGTATGATGCGACCGGTATGACTCAAAATGAATATTTCAAGTTTGAAATGACATTTTAGTAAAAAAACCCAACTAACGTACTGAAAATTGAGAAAACACATTTAGATTGTTTTAATATTTTAGGATAGTGATCCATTAGTCATTTTTTATGTTTAGAAATATACCAAACCTCAATATGACAAATGTTGTGGATGGTATAACTCAAACAGTTTCTTTTTATTTAAAATAGACATTAATTTAAGTAAAATCAACAAGTAATATACTAAAAACTGAAAAAACACAGTCAAATTGTTATTATATTTTATTAAAATGATCTATTTGCCATTTTTTATGTTTATAAAACGTAATCACCTCAATACAATGCACGATGTGGATGTATAACTCAAAGTGTCTCTTTTTATTTAAAATTGACATTAATTTAAGTAAAAACAACAAGTGACATACTAAAAACTAAAAAAACACATTAATATTATTTTGATACTTTAGAAAAATGATCCATGGGTCATTTTTTCAATGTAGGAGTTATCATCACATAAATATGATGCATAGTGTGGCCGGTATAACTCAGAGTGTATCTTTTTATTTAAAATTGACATTTATTTAATTAAAAACAACAAGTGACATACTAAAAACTAAGAAAATGAATTCAGGTTGTTTGGATACTTTAGAAAAATGATTCATGAGTCATTTTTGATGTGTATGAGTCAACTGAATTTCAATCCTATGCATGGTGTGATAGGTATGATAAAAAGTGTTCATTATCTATTTACAGTTGACATTTTAGTTCAAAAAATTCACTCACTAAAAACCAAACAAACACACTCTAATTTTATTGATAATTTAGGAAAATAATTTTTAATTCATTTTTGATGTGTATGAATTAGTCTCACATCAAACTAATGGATGATGTGACCAGTATGACTCATAATGTGTTTTTCTAGTTTGAAAAGACCTTTTAGTAAAAAACAAAACTACCATACTGAAAACCAAGTAAACACATTCAGATTGTTTTGATACATTAGGAAAATGATCCCTTAGTAATTTATGATAGGTAGAAATTAATTTCACCTCAATCTGACACACATTGTGACCGGTATAACTCCAAATGTGTCATTATTTAAAATTGGCATTAATTTTAGTAAAAGAAGAAGTGAAATACCCAAAACATAAATACACATTCAAATTGTTTTTCATATTTTAGAAAAAATATCCATAACTCATTTGTGAGGTGTAGGAATCAACCCCACCTCAATAGGATGCATGGTGTGATTGGTATTACTCCAAATGTGTCATTTTTATTAAAAGTTGACACTTTATTATTTTATTCCTTCATATTAATATTTAATTTATTTATTTATAGCATTACTAACATAATATTTGTTTTCTTATATAGGAATAATCTTTTTCTTGGGTTGAGATGATTTTTCTGTCAACTAATACCATGGGAGGGAATTTTTGAGAGAGAATGATGGGTGTCAAAAGATGAAATATTAATGTTTTATAATGTTTATTGTATAATTTTAAATGTAATTATAGGAAACATTTTTTTGAAATGTAAATAGTAGTGTTTTTTTATATACCATGAGTGATCATTTTTGTATTCATTATGTCAATTAAATTTATATAGCATTGTTTGAAATTATATAATTGTTTGAAATTACAGGTTCTATATAGCATTTGAAATTGCAGTTTTTGCTTCTGGTTGTACGGTTATGTTAATAACCGATTACAAGTAGTTAGGCCTTTATTAGCGCTAAAAATGATCTGATAAAGGGGGTCCCTTTTTAGTGCTTTTTTTAGCATGGATAAAGGACCCCCTTTATCAATGATGTTTAGCACTAATGAAGGGGACCTTCCATTTATCATCATTGTGATTAACACTACTTTTTTAGCATTGTTAAAAGATGGTTTGCGCACAATTAAAGGGCATATGTGTAGTAGTCGTATTCAGAATATTCAATCAACATGGAAATAAAATGCATACAAAAAAAATCCATTCAAAACATATTTCAACATTGTATTTTTTTATTAGATATTTATTTCTAATCATCTATATTTTTCATAAGATCCTTGGTTTGAGTGATCTGCTTGAATTATGAATGGAAGCGACAATATCACTATTTCATAAGGAAGAAATAGTATCACTTTTTAATAGAGGGAATGAACAGTGTGAATTCTTTACTCCCACAAATGGAATGAAGTTCATAGAAACTTAATTAAATCAATTAAAACATTTTTATTATTATTAAATGTTTATTATTGTTGAACCTGGTTTATTTTAAAGGGTATTTCCAAGTCCCACATCGGATTAATCCACCCTATAATCTCATTTATCTATCTATAAAATAATGTATCCACCTCACATTGGGGTAAGGGGAATTCACCTACTGCATGGTATCAGAGTAAAAATCCCAATAATTTCTAATACCCTCATTCTTCCTGAAGGTCCCTCTAGTTGGCCATCCATCCTTCCTGATAGAACCCTCCTACCTAAGTCCCTACCTCCCATTTGAGCAGCTTCCTTCTTTAGCCCTCTGTCCTACCCTCCATCCTAGACCTACCCTCCATGTGGCTTCTCAGCTTCTCCCAGACCCTCCCTACACGCCGCATACCAGCGTCGATACGTCCCACCCTCCTGTGGCACGCCCTGGCCTACCTCCAACATGGACGACTCTCCCCTCCCTCCTACAACGATCTCCCAGCACCACCCGCTCATGGCCTCCCAGCTTTGTGATCTACCCCCACCTCCTGTGGAAATTTCCAAACCCCCCATCCAACGGCTTCACAGATTCACCCGACCCCACCTCCGATGTGGCCTCCCTGTACCCATCCCCATTGAGACATCCCGGCCCCACCTCTCTTGGTACCTCCCAGTACTTCCTTCCCTCGGTGATCTCTCATCCACCACCTATGATGTGGTTTTCTGTCCATCTCACCTCCTTGGAACTCCAGGCCACCACCTCCAATGTGGTCTCCTAGGTCGCCCATCCTCCTTAGCGGTCCCAGCCACCACCTCCGACGCGATCTCCATCTCTCCTAGAGGGTCCCAGTCATTGCCTCTAACACAGTCCCTAGACCTATGAAATGGTCACCTTCCCTCCTTGGCACTCCCATCTACCACCTATGACAAAGTCACCAACCCTCCTCAGCACTCCCATCCACCACCTCTAATGTAGTTGGCCTCCCTCCTCAGTGCTCCTGGTGACCACATCTGATGGGGTTTCTTAGGTTCCCCACCCTCCTAGGTTCTCCTCAACCTACCTCCAATGTGGCATCCCGGCCCCACCCTCCTCAACATTTTTTTGGTCCTACCTGTGATGTGGTCTCCCTGCCTCTTCCCTCCTTGGAAACTCCGGACCAGCTCAGCGATTCCTGGCCTACCATCCCTCGGTGCTTCTTGACCCACCAACTCCTCAAATGGTTGGATATCCCACTCGCGGCCCTCCAACACCACCTAAGGTCTCCATATTTCTAAAAATGGCATCCCCTAACCTCAGTTGTCAGATGTCCCACAAAACATCCCTACACTTCATCCCTATGTCGGTGTGTCTGCCCAAGCGGATGTCCTATGCTACACCACTGGTTCTCCCGCAAGGCGGTCCACCTTCATCCAGTACCCCCCAATCTCTTTCTTTCTCACCCACCTATTCCTATTCCATTAACCTACATTTTCACTTTGTTTATCCACTGGATTCCTTTCTATATAATATTTTCCCCCAATTCAGTCCCCACCTTTCCTTTTATTGTGAATCCTCCAATTTTTATAAACATCATTAGGTGACGTTTGTTCCTTGACTGGAAACACATGCATCAAATCCTATAAACCTTGTTCATTATGATGTATGGGGTCCTTTAAAGGTTTCTAGCAAGTCTTGGTATAGTTATTATATATCCTTTATTGATGAATACTCTTGCATGACATGGATTTTCCTTCTTTGTGATTGTCCTAAAGTGTTTTCTACTTTTCAGACTTTTTATAATGAAATTTATACCCAGTTATCCACCTCCCTTAAGTTTCATCTCCCTGAAAATGGATGGGAATATTTATCCACTTTATTTTAGTAGTTTATCAATGATAAAGGCATCATTCATCATACATCCTACCCCAATATACCTTAGTAGAATGGAGTGTTCGAGTGTAAACATTGTCATATTCTGAAGACCGATTGTGCCCTACTATTCCACATTTAGGTGCATATTCTCTTTTGGGGGATTCCATCCTTACTACTACATACCTCTTAAATCACCTTCCTTATTTTATACTTTAGGGGAGACTCCTTTTTGTACTCTATTCTCCTCTTTCTCTCCTCAATCACTTCCACTTCGTGTGTTTGTGTGTCTGTGTTATGTCTGTGACACTCTCCTCAACCTCTCCAAGATTTCTCCCAAATCCCTTTACTGTATATTCCTCATATATTCTCGTACTCAGAGTGGATACTAATTATTATCTCCAAACTTACAGTTGTATATCATCTCCATTGACATATCGTTTGTCGAGAAATCTCTTTTATCTCTTCCTTCTCACCATCCGCACATCACCGTCAATGATTGTATTCCTCCCATCATCTACCCCCCTTTGGTGTCCCACCCTACTGATAACTGTTTTGGGACTGTCTAATCATGACGTCCATCGAATGTTTCCCCCATCTAGTTAGAGGACAATATCATCCCAGCTTTGTTTGATGCTCCTAATCTAGTAATAGAGGTCATTTATATTACACTATGGATTGGTACTCATTCATTCTATGATTATTCTCTCTTCACATCCTCATAAATAGGTCTTCTGACCCAAGAGACGATATCCATTCCTCACATGGTTGGAGATTCCAAATCTCACTTGGGGTGGCTTCAAGAAATGTGGGATAAATTGCAGGCTCTAGATGAAAATCATACGTGGGATCTGGTCCCCCTTCTGGTAGTCAAATAGGGAGTTGGAATCAAATAGATTTATATAGTTTTTCTCATTGCAGATGGCACTCTTCATCACCTTAAATCTAGACTTGTGGAAAAAGTGTTTTCACATACATATGGTGTTGACTATTTTGATACCTTATCTATAGTTGAAAATATGGAATCTATCATGTTATCCATATCTCTTGTTTCTCATCATCACTGGCCTCTTCATCAATTGGATGTCAAAAATGACTTTATAAATGGATTTCTTAAAGAAGAAGTATATATGAAACATCCCCTGGATTTTGCACCTCAAGAGCTAACTATCATGTTTGTTGACTCCATATCTCTCTATATGGCCTCAAGAAGTATCCTCATGCTTGTTTTGGCCGATTTAGCACCATCATCACTTCATTTGGGCTATCTCAAAGTATAAAGTACCACATTTTCTTCTACAGTACAATGTCCACCAGCTACATCCCACTGGTTGTGTATGTGAATGATATCATCAACACTGGGAGAAACTCAACTGGAATCGCCAACTCAAAGGACATCTTCCCCAGAACTTTCAAACCAATGATCTTGGTCCTCTCACATACTTCCTTGGCATTTGGGTCTCTTGTTATCCAAACTCCATATTTCTTTTCCAACAGAATTATGCCGTGTATATATTGCAGTATGCTGGTCTGAAACATGAAACTACCATTGACACTCCCCTTAAGCTTGGGGGACAGTCTCTATATGACACCTTGGAACCATATTCTCACCCAGAGTGGTACTATCATCTGATGGGAAAACTAAATTATCTCACCATGATTCATCCAACCATTTCCTATGATTTCATAAAAGATAGCCAATTCATAGAGAATCTGACCAAATATCAATGGGATTTTGTCCTCTACATTTCCAAATACATCAAGTAAGACCCTACCCATGTTCTTCGGTATTCATATCACAATCATATAAATATTGAGTCTTTTTGTGATGCTGACTATGTTAGTTAACTTGCTACCTGAATGTCTACTTCTGGGTTTGTCATTTTTTGGGCAAGAAACCTCATCTCATGGTTTATCAAGAAATGTATTATTATCTTTAGATCCAGTATTGATTGTGAGTACTATGTGATGGACAATTTCACTACTAAAATCCTATGGCTTCATCATCTCCCCCTTGAGATTGGTTTCCCACCAAATATGTCTGCTCATATATAGTGTGATAATAATACAACCATGAATATTGCTTCTAATCCCATCTTCCATGAATGCACGAAGCATATAAAGTTGGACTTCCAATTTATTCTCTACCACCTTGAGCAACACCATGTCAATTTTAACCACATTCTGATGGTATATCAGCTTGCTGACATCTTCACCAAAGGCCTCCCGAGAGCTCGACTAGCCTCACTCAGTACCAAGCTAGGGATCTACCGTATCAGTGACCCATCATTAGGGGGAGTATTTTTGTTATCTTGTTTGGTGTCTTCTTTCTTTTTCGGACTCTTGGTTAAAGCTATCATTTACTATATTGAGGGGGAGTGTTGAACCCAGTTTATAGTAAAGGGTATTTTCGAGTCCCGCAGTGGATTACTCCACCTTGAAATCCAATTTATCTATCTATAAAAGAATGTCTCCACCTCACATTATGGTAAGGGAAACTAACCTACTACTATTATAATAATTATGTACTTATAGTGACATAATTTAAGTTATATTTTTGATAAAATTGATGGACCCAATGGATTTGGTCATGGTTGGATTTTCTGTCAACTAGTGATGAATTTGTCACTTTTAAGTAATAAGGTTATTATAATTTTTGGACCACATGGATTTAGTTATGTTTGTAATTTTTATCAACTAGTGATGTAGTTTTCAACAAGTGGTGATGAATGGGTTACATCTCTTGAAGAGTGTGAAGAAGCTCTCATGACATGGAAAAGTGACAATCTAGGTGATTGTTGTAACAGCCCAAGATTTTATAAAAAATATTCTTTTTAATTTTATTAATGTCTTGTGTTGTACGCTACACCAAAAGGAGCTTGCACAACACGCATCCTTGACTTGCCTTGCATTACACGCAATCGCGACCTTCCTCGATAGCGTGTGTAATACGCAATACCGAGTTTCACTAAACAACGATATGCTATTAAAATATTATTAAAATTAGCCGTTATGAATAGTAATAACCACTTTTTAAAACTCTGTAAATCTTATTTTTCAAAATGAACTTCATTTTTGGATTCGGAGTATCGAATTTAGCCTAAGGTGAAATTTTGGTACATTTCGAATAACTTTCATATTCTGATGAATAGTGAAAATTACTAAATTTTAATTAAAAACAACTTTTTTAATCGAAATAATTAATATTGATAAATTATTAATTTGAGTGGTTTTAAAGTATATTTAGAATATATCTTTACAATTTAATACAATGTTGTTCATTGGATGTAATTTCACATTTAAACTAGACATAAACAAGTGTCAATCCTTTGATAGATATTGTTTCTTAAAAACACGCTATTTGTTTTAACAGCGGGATTTAATTATAAAATTAATTAATGCAACTTTTATGTTATTAATTTGGTAAAATAGAATTCATTTTTGAATTCAGAATATGAAATATAGCTTGGGATGAAATTTTGGCATTGTTCTGAAAAACATCAATTTTTGATGAATAGTGAAACTACTAAGTGGTAGGTTAAAAACTGAATTTTGCATAAAACTTAATTTTACCGCTTCTGTGAATGGAATTTCGAAAATCCGAGAAACACGGTTAATATCAAGGACTAAAATGTGGTTCAATGAGATGAAAATAATTTTTTGGTGAATAGTAACTTTTTACTTTTTTTTACCGCGGTTAATAGTAAATAGGGTAACTAAGGGTAAATATGATATCAATATTACCCTAACACATGTCCTAATTCTATTGGACAAGTGTAATTCGACCAAAAACAATCTTAGGAATAAAATATGACCATTTAGGCCCACTTGGATTAGATTAGGACATTTATTATTAATTTATTTAAAGAAGGGTTAAAATAGTTAAAATCAATGTTTAATAAGTAAATCATTTTTAATATGGGGTTATACATAAGATAAATTCGACTATAAATATTCATTAGAAAGCTAAAAAGATTCCCTACATAATGGTATTTTATTTGTAATTTTTAGACATCAAATAAGTTAATTAATTTATGACACAAAGATGATGCAGTAATTATCGTATTTATGAAATATTGACATAATTGATGTTATAAACACCAAAATAAATGTAATTTGAGAATTTTTATGAATTCCACTAATTTTCTAGGTTACTATGTTATATTAATGATGTTTTAATCAACTTGGTTCGAACATTTAATTCTGTTATGACTTTCACAAAAATCATATATCAAATAGTGTCAAAATTGACACAAAATATTTTTTAAATAAAATATTATATTATTAATTGTTATTTTATTCCTAAAAATCTAAGGTTCGCCCAAATGACTTAGATAAGGATATATATATTAATAATAAACAATTTGGGGTTCGTTTGGCATGTTATAGTAAGTTTATTAACCATATAGTGAAAGAAAACAAAAAGACACGGTAAAAGTTAAATTATTTAACTTAGAGTTAAATCTAATTGATAAGGTTTAAAATAATATCCAAACATGTATAAATTTGATTGGTTGATGAGATTACAACCCTATCTCATCTAAGCTTCGAATATGAGTCATTTTTGGAGGTTTTTAAGTGGGGTTAGATTTATTATAAATTAATATTTTTAAGAATTCCTAAGGTGCCCCTCTCCTCCCCTATAAAAGGACACCTCCTCCCCCTCCTCCTCACACCAATTTGAGCTCTCAAGCTCGGCCAACCCCTGCCAAAATCTCTTCTCCACTTCCCTAGAAACATCCTAGAGGTTCTGGTCTTCCTCAAAGACCAATTCTAGTGCCCTAAGAAGAGGTCTCAAAGAGGCACTTCAAAGAAGAGGTAATTACCGTTACCAATTCTTTCATTTTATTTCTTCTTCCACTTCTTCTTCTTAGGTTGTTTCGTTATGAAGTAATAACATCAGTATCACTCATATACTGATATGTTATTATAAGTATGAAACAACCCTATTTCACCATCTATCCATCCTACGGAAAAAGAAATCACCGCGCGTGCGTACGTACGGAATACCGTCTCCACGCCGTGGTGTAATCTATTTTCCACCACCACCTTACATGGATGGGTATAATGGTGTATAGAATAACTATACATAGTTATTACAACATCATATTGATTCTGATATATTGTATAATCCACTCCAATTCAATTCAATATTTATAGAAATGATATCATCGCTCGTGCGTACGTACGGACTACCGTCTCCACGACGCGATGAGATTCATTCTCCATGTTAACCATTTAGGAATGATTATAATGTATATATAAGAAATAATAATGAAATATATGACATTATAAAGCTACTGGATTTATGTATATATATACATATGTATGTCATCTACTTACTTCCATTTCAAGACAATAAGGAAAGAAAAACAGCGTTCATGCGTACGTACGGACTACCGTCTCCATGAACGGTGTTTTTTCATTTTATTTATCTATCTATTATATATATATATATACTGAATATATATGATATATAAATCATATTTTATATTCTTGAAGTAAGTAAATCATGATATAAGTAATAATGATGTCAAGAACAACAAGTCAAAACACCTACGATAAATGAAACGATTTTACCCAAAACGCTTCTTTAACATGGAATTTACAAAAGAACGGGTAATATAATGTCAAAAGTGAACCATATATGATATCATAACAATGAATATGATTCTGTAATAAGTCAATGACATTATTTAAATCATTATACAGGAGGTTCGGACACATACGAAGCAAATTGGACCTAAGGTAAGGGAAAATATCACAATCTCATTTTTATCCGAGATTGTTTATTCGTAAGTATTTACTGGGGTGTATTTTATCATCCACATCCATGTTTCATCAATATGTAATATTATTTCCATCCACCTACAATTGTTTAAATCCATTTTTACCCTTCGGTGAGTTTTTAGTAAAAGAAATGAAAGGAATCTTTTGATGTTTTTCGTACAAGGTACTTTTTGACTTTTCCGACAAAAGTACGAAGAATGTTTTTTTTAACTTATACGGCACGAACGGATTTCTACTGTTTTATAAAGCCTTATTTTCATGAAGCTTCCTCTAAAATATTTCATGACTATTTTCAATAAAATCTCTTTCTTTTAAAATCGCATGATGTTTTGTGAAAAGAAATTGATTTTGAAGAAGAAAGGATATTTTCCTCAAGAATTCAATTCAAGTGTTTTATAAAAATTATTTTCCATCTAAGATAATAAAGGGTTCTGTTTCTATCCATATTTTTACATTGATTTGACTATGTTGTTATGGAATTATGTTTATGAATTCCTTTATCTTATATGAATTGATTTATGATGTCATGATGTTTCAAGAATCCCATTTTTGTTACATGTGTTATGCGATGATGTATGTTTTATGATTATGTGGCACACATAAGAAAGGATTCATTATAAGATGGGTGGGACCTATATCTCCCTCCAATGCATTGGGTAAAGATTTTATATCTCATGAGATAGACATGGCTGGAATGGTAGGTTATACCGGTTCAGTGAAACAGGACTGAAACGAGGATTACTCGATTCAGAAAGGGACTTTGTCCACTAAGATAGTCTTGGAAATGAGTCTTGACTAACAAGAAATGATTCTATATGATTATGTGTGTATGCCACAATGAGTAATGTTTTAAGTTATGATTTCATTTCACTACTATGATTTATCCCATGTTATGAAATTATGCTCTCTTTTGCAGGTTAAGATTTCCAAAAAATGTTATGTTCTTATGAAAATTATGTGATTGATATTTCTTTTGTTTACCCTTACTGAGCATTTGAGCTCACCCTTTTATGTTTTCTTTTCCCCAGGATATAAAGAAAGGTTTTAGGTTAAAAAAAAGGAAGATCTTTATGGGAGATGGTGAAGATCTTTCCCCACGATTAGAAGATTTTATTCCGAGTTTCCAAAGACACTAAACTATTAAGATCCTTGTGTGTGTGTTTTTGTTATGTACTAAGTATTCCGCAAATGTAATGTAATGTCCATGTACGTCAAGATACGGGTCTCTACAGTTGGTATCAGAGGAAAGGTTTAGTCAACCTTTGGAAACTAGGATGCGAGAACTTTAGTGAGATCCCTAGAGATATTTCTAAGGTATGTCTAGGGATGACCCTAAGGATAAGTATACGTATAGGATATAGTTCTAGAACTATGGTAACGATATTAGATTAAACCAAAGATGATAGATATTTAAGTTACTCCCCCTTTATTACGATTTTTTCATCTAACACTATTCTGTTTGGGTTTTAGAAAATGGCTGGAAACAAGATGATTCACAATAATGGAGGATATGATGGACAATGGAATGATATTCTTCTTGAGCAACCAAATGAAATGGGATTTGGATGTCCAAACATCATTATTATGCCGAATCAGCAATCTCACAACATGATCAATAAAGTAAAATTTGGTAAGTTTCCTGACTCGACTAATAAGAGAAAGATGGAGTTCCATGATGATCATAGAGGAAAGAAAGTTCAATTTCCCCTATGTAAATAATGTGGGAAGAGGCATCAAGGAGAATGTTTCAAGGGAACTTGAAGATGCTTTGGGTGTGGAAAAGAAGGACACAAAGCAAGTAAGTGCAAAGGAAAAGGGTCGGTTAACACCATGGATGAGGATAATGGTGTTGCTATGACATCAAAAATGGTTAAGTGTTTTAAATGTGGAATGTATGGGCATTATGCAAACAAATGCCCTTAGGGAAAGACTCATGAAGAGAATCAGTATGGTCATATGGGTAGTATTTATGTGGATGATGATGAAGAGACTACAAATGATATGTGAGATGAAAGAATTGTTGAAGCTCGGTCAATGGTTTAAGAATGTTGTGGAATGATTACATGTTTATCATGTGTAATGTTGTATAAGAAATCTCATGGTACTATGGAATAAAGAGACATCTGAGGATTGTTACACTGTTGTCTTTCCTTGAGTTATGAAAGTGTATGATTAATGGTACCACTATCCATGAAAGGTTATTCAGATATTTTTGGAATGTAGATGATATGCGCATAATGAAGGGATAAGGAGAAAATTAAATGTTTGATAGTATTCATGAGCTCATGATTGATATAAGGACTAAGTGATATCATGGTTTGAGTATATACAATTTTGAGGATTTTGGTATGTGGAAAGTGTTAACTTTTAACTGCACTCATGTTTTCACTAAGGTATTCAAGAGAATAGACGATTAAGGACTTTGAATGTTTGGAATGTGACCAACAAGACATATCTTATGATATGTGGGGATCAACGACAGTATTAAATCTCTGGTAATCGTTGTCACTATATTATGAGAGTGGACTGCAGTATTATGTATAAGCCTAAAGATTAGACTGGATTATGTTGTACATAAGTTATTATTGATTAAGGATAGAAGTTCTCTCGATATTATTGATGGGATGTTATAGTAATATAGTTTTAGAAAAAGGACAACCTGCAGGACGGGCGACAGCCCATCGCTTCGGACAAGGCTGTGGGAATCGAACCCACAACCGAAGTGCGACTGGCCTTTATCGCCTACCACTGGCCTACAGGAAGTCCCTGTTTAGTAGAAACTAGTTTTATTATATTAAACAGTATGATATATGAAGTATAAGTCCATTTTAGGAACTATATATGATTAATCTCACTATAGATCGACTTATGTATATAATTTTTGCTAACCTTTTGTTTGAGACAGATGGAATGACCCGTCATTCTATCACATGATCTGCTAACACTTCACGAATAACAAATTCAACTTCATTTATTTAAGAGATGAAGTGGAAATTGTTTTAGGCACGAACAATAGTGAGATTGTACCAAAATAAAGAAAGTAATTATTCCAATTCAAATTTTCAACTTTAGGGAAATGATCTTGAAAACCAAAAATGTTGTCCTAGTGATCTTATACCTGATGAATCGGATGGTACCTTAGATCGTCACAAATTTATGGATTTGTGATTATTGGATTTTCCATAGCCATGTTCTCTACCACTCTCCATCAGAACATGATGGTTAGATTTCTCTTCCATATCCATATTTTCACCTATGTGGAAACCCAATGATTAGTTTATTTGGGTAACCGTTACGTTTCATACTTTTGTTTTTAAAGATTGGTTTTGATATTCCTTTTTACGATGTGGGTTTCTATTAAAGAAACTTTCAAATAGTAAACCATTTATAACCCCGACGAATTTCGAGGGCGAAATTCATTTTAAGGGGGGTAGAATGT
The DNA here is from genome assembly GCA_963277665.1 of Viscum album. Taxonomy (NCBI): domain Eukaryota; kingdom Viridiplantae; phylum Streptophyta; class Magnoliopsida; order Santalales; family Viscaceae; genus Viscum; species Viscum album. The sequence continues at coordinate 1,258,588,305 of OY728132.1, read as the reverse complement.
AACAGCCCAAGATTTTATAAAAAATATTCTTTTTAATTTTATTAATGTCTTGTGTTGTACGCTACACCAAAAGGAGCTTGCACAACACGCATCCTTGACTTGCCTTGCATTACACGCAATCGCGACCTTCCTCGATAGCGTGTGTAATACGCAATACCGAGTTTCACTAAACAACGATATGCTATTAAAATATTATTAAAACTAGCCGTTATGAATAGTAATAACCACTTTTTAAAACTCTGTAAATCTTATTTTTCAAAATGAACTTCATTTTTGGATTCGGAGTATCGAATTTAGCCTAAGGTGAAATTTTGGTACATTTCGGATAACTTTCATATTCTGATGAATAGTGAAAATTACTAAATTTTAATTAAAAACAACTTTTTTAATCGAAATAATTAATATTGATAAATTATTAATTTGAGTGGTTTTAAAGTATATTTAGAATATATCTTTACAATTTAATACAATGTTGTTCATTGGATGTAATTTCACATTTAAACTAGACATAAACAAGTGTCAATCTTTTGATAGATATTGTTTCTTAAAAACACGCTATTTGTTTTAACAGCGGGATTTAATTATAAAATTAATTAATTCAACTTTTATGTTATGAATTTGGTAAAATAGACTTCATTTTTGAATTCGGAATATGAAATATAGCTTGGGATGAAATTTTGGCATTGTTCTGAAAAACATCAATTTTTGATGAATAGTGAAACTACTAAGTGGTAGGTTAAAAACTGAATTTTGCATAAAACTTAATTTTACCGCTTCTGTGAATGGAATTTCGAAAATCTGAGAGACACGGTTAATATCAAGGACTAAAATGTGGTTCAATGAGATGAAAATAATGTTTTGGTGAATAGTAACTTTTTACTTTTTTTTACCGCGGTTAATAGTAAATAGGGTAACTAAGGGTAAATATGATATCAATATTACCCTAACACATGTCCTAATTCTATTGGACAAGTGTAATTCGACCAAAAACAATCTTAGGAATAAAATATGACCATTTAGGCCCACTTGGATTAGATTAGGACATTTATTATTAATTTATTTAAAGAAGGGTTAAAATAGTTAAAATCAAAGTTTAATAAGTAAATCATTTTTAATATGGGGTTATACATAAGATAAATTCTACTATAAATATTCATTAGAAAGCTAAAAAGATTTCCTACATAATGGTAGTTTATTTGTAATTTTTAGACATCAAATAATTTAATTAATTTATGACACAAAGATGATGCAGTAATTATCTTATTTATGAAATATTGACATAATTGATGTTATAAACACCAAAATAAATGTAATTTGAGAATTTTTATGAATTCTACTAATTTTCTAGGTTACTATGATATATTAATGATGGTTTAATCAACTTGGTTCGAACATTTAATTCTGTTATGACTTTCACAAAAATCATATATCAAATAGTGTCAAAATTGACACAAAATAGTTTTTAAATAAAATATTATATTATTAATTGTTATTTTATTCCTAAAAATCTAAGGTTCGGCCAAATGACTTAGATAAGGATATATATATTAATAATAAACAATTTTGGGTTCTTTTGGCATGTTATAGTAAGTTTATTAACCATATAGTGAAAGAAAACAAAAAGACACGGTAAAAGATAAATTATTTAACTTAGAGTTAAATCTAATTGATAAGGTTTAAAATAAGATCCAAACATGTCTAAATTTGATTGGTTGATGAGATTACAACCCTATATCATCTAAGCTTCGAATATGAGTCATTTTTTGAGGTTTTTAAGTGGGGTTAGATTTATTATAAATTAATATTTTTAAGAATTCCTAAGGTGCCCCTCTCCTCCCCTATAAAAGGACACCTCCTCCCCCTCCTCCTCACACCAATTTGAGCTCTCAAGCTCGGCCAACCCCTGACAAAATCTCTTCTCCACTTCCCTAGCAACATCCTAGAGGTTCTGGTCTTCCTCAAAGACCAATTCTAGTGCCCTAAGAAGAGGTCTCAAAGAGGCACTTCAAAGAAGAGGTAATTACCGTTACCAATTCTTTCATTTTATTTCTTCTTCCACTTCTTCTTCTTAGGTTGTTTCATTATGAAGTAATAACATCAGTATCACTCATATACTGATATGTTATTATAAGTATGAAACAACCCTATTTCACCATCTATCCATCCTACGGAAAAAGAAATCACCGCGCGTGCGTACGTACGGAATACCGTCTCCACGCCGTGGTGTAATCTATTTTCCACCACCACCTTACATGGATGGGTATAATGGTGTATAGAATAACTATACGTAGTTATTACAGCATCATATTGATTCTGATATATTGTATAATCCACTCCAATTCAATTCAATATTTATAGAAATGATATCATCGCTCGTGCGTACGTACGGACTACCGTCTCCACGACGCGATGAGATTCATTCTCCATTTTAACCATTTAGGAATGATTATAATGTATATATAAGAAATAATAATGAAATATATGACATTATAAAGATACTGGATTTATGTATATATATACATATGTATGTCATCTACTTACTTCCATTTCAAGACAATAAGGAAAGAAAAACAGCGTTCATGCGTACGTACGGACTACCGTCTCCATGAACGGTGTTTTTTCATTTTATTTATCTATCTATTATATATATATATATACTGAATATATATGATATATAAATCATATTTTATATTCTTTAAGTAAGTAAATAATGATATAAGTAATAATGATGTCAAGAACAACAAGTCAAAACACCTACGATAAATGAAACGATTTTACCCAAAACACTTATTTAACATGGAATTTACAAAAGAACGGGTAATATAATGTCATAAGTGAACCATATATGATATCATAACAATGAATATGATTCTGTAATAAGTCAATGACATTATTTAAATCATTATACAGGAGGTTCGGACACATACGAAGCAAATTGGACCTAAGGTAAGGGAAAATATCACAATCTCATTTTTATCCGAGATTGTTTATTCGTAAGTATTTACTGGGGTGTATTTTATCATCCACATCCATGTTTCATCAATATGTAATATTATTTCCATCCACCTACAATTGTTTAAATCCATTTTTACCCTTCGGTGAGTTTTTAGTAAAAGAAATGAAAGGAATCTTTTGATGTTTTTCGTACGAGGTACTTTTTGACTTTTCCGACAAAAGTACGAAGAATGTTTTTTTTAACTTATACGGAACGAACGGATTTCTACTGTTTTATAAAGCCTTATTTTCATGAAGCTTCCTCTAAAATATTTCATGACTATTTTCAATAAAATCTCTTTCTTTTAAAATCGCATGATGTTTTGTGAAAAGAAATTGATTTTGAAGAAGAAAGGATATTTTCCTCAAGAATTCAATTCAAGTGTTTTATAAAAATTATTTTCCATCTAAGATAATAAAGGGTTATGTTTCTATCCATATTTTTACATTGATTTGACTATGTTGTGATGGAATTATGTTTATGAATTCCTTTATCTTATATGAATTGATTTATGATGTCATGATGTTTCAAGAATCCCATTTTTGTTACATGTGTTATGCGATGATGTATGTTTTATGATTATGTGGCACACATAAGAAAGGATTCATTATAAGATGGGTGGGACCTATATCTCCCTCCAATGCATTGGGTAAAGATTTTATATCTCATGAGATAGACATGGCTGGAATGGTAGGTTATACTGGTTCAGTGAAACAGGACTGAAACGAGGATTACTCGATTCAGAAAGGGACTTTGTCCACTAAGATAGTCTTGGCAATGAGTCTTGACTAACAAGAAATGATTCTCTATTATTATGTGTGTATGCCACAATGAGTAATGTTTTAAGTTATGATTTCATTTCACTACTATGATTTATCCCATGTTATGAAATTATGCTCTCTTTTGCAGGTTAAGATTTCCAAAAAATGTTATGTTCTTATGAAAATTATGTGATTGATATTTCTTTTGTTTACCCTTACTGAGCATTTGAGCTCACCCTTTTATGTTTTCTTTTCCCCAAGATATAAAGAAAGGTTTTAGGTTAAAAAAAAGGAAGATCTTTATGGGAGATGGTGAAGATCTTTCCCCACGATTAGAAGATTTTATTCCGAGTTGCCAAAGACACTAAACTATTACGATCCTTGTGTGTGTGTTTTTGTTATGTACTATGTATTCCGCAAATGTAATGTAATGTCCATGTACGTCAAGATACGGGTCTCTACAATTGTTGGATGGAAGGATTTTATAGAACATGGGGCGACACTTGATGTATTCACATGATGTTTGATTATGTCTCAAGTCTATTGGTGAAGATATGGATACCATGAAGAATTAGTGATACCCAGATGAAGATGAACATGTTATGGTAAATCTATTAAAAGAAAATCAAGAACTCAGTGTGAAGTATAAATATGATGATATGAGTTCATTACTGCATATGAGAGAATATTATTAGGAGAAAGAAGACGATGATGAGTGAGATCAGTGAGTTTACACATTGTGAAGACTTAAAAAAGTACAAGGAGTAAGGTATAAAGTGTCTTAATGAAGAACTAGATATTTTTGCTAAAGGAAAAGGAAATGTTGAGACTTGCACCACACCATATTGAATATTATTGATCATTATAAAGAAAGACATGTATGAGAAGACAATTCATGGGATATATGGAGTAGTTGGAGTAATATGAAAGTGGTAAAGGCTCCCCCGTAATACTACATCAACCTTGTTTCAAACCCTCACATCCCCAATTTGGGGGAATTTCAAGATGACTCCATGATGCAAGGGTGGTGGCCATGGTGCAGGACTGCAACCATGATATAGGATAGAGGACCACAACATAGGGAATAGTCAGTGGCATACATTGAGGATCACCATAGCATGGAGACGCTAGGATGAACCCCACATCGTGTTTCTCTAGTGTTGTAATGTGGAGTAGGGGAACCATGGTGCAGGTAGGCCAACCATGACACAGAAAGGTGCTACAAGTGTGATGCACATGGAATTGTATTATATCCTAGGAACACCACACCGTGGTGTTGAGGTCCACAATGTGGTGACTGTAAAAAAACTATATATTCAGCCATCGGGATCCTCTGCCCTTAGACTAAGTATTTTAGAGTCTTAGGACCATGTAGGACTTCCTTCTCAACTTAGTTAAATGGGGTTTATCTAGAAAATAAAAAAAATGGAATTTTATGAATGAGATAGATAGTAAAGCTAAGTTGTTAACTATTTTGGATAAACTTGAAGACAACCATATGATGACTGTCAAACCTTGGGAATCATGCTGAATAAAACCAAAATAAATATAATTAAGGTGGGAATGATGGTTAAAGGAAGTTTTATACTTAGGTGCATCACAAGAGTTGATGAAATTTTCCTAAAAAGTGTCAAACCACCCCATTTAATTACAGATTTTTATCATCTAACACACCCATCAACAACCCAAGATTAACCCTAAAAATCCCAAGAAGTTGGAAAAAATCTTGACTTAACATTGTTGAGATTGAGAGAATCAACAAGCCTATTATGAATCTTTCATGTGACTGAGTTGAGAAAAACTTTAATTAAAATCATGATGAGTGATAGAGAAAAAATTTCAAAATGGTGGGTATAAGTTATCATGGGTGGAAATAAGAATTGGACAAAATTAGAGCTGATCAGGAAGAGAAATTTAGAAGAACGTCTTAGAAAAATCATGATAAGTATCGGTTATAGCCTAATGAAAAAACAACTAACATTGGTTGATGTTTGAACTTGGCTTGAATCTTGTATTGTTCTTGCTTAGAAGTGCAAGATGATAAGTTTCAGGGAGATTACTATAAATTTCCCCCTCATAATTTAATTATTTTGGGTAGTTTCATTTAGAATTGGAATTATAGAATATTTTTTAGGAAAGTGTAATTTCAATAATTTTCAACCTAAAATATAATTAAATTGTTTCATAAATTGTTTGAAATATTTTTAAATGGGTGAACTTTGATTTTGTAGTGGCTTAATGTACAACATGAGAAGAAGAGGAGAAGAAGATCAGCTGTAGATGATTAAATGGATAGTTGGCTAGGCTATGTTAAAATAAATTGAATCCATGAAAGTTTAATTGAAATGTTGGTTTGGACACATAATAATAACATTCTACCTGCTCTGGTGGCTAATCCATGTGCCAGATACACACATCCAAGACTCTAGGAGGACACGCCATGTACTCTGGAGTACACGGTCATGTGATGGTAACCAAGCATAGTGATGTACATGCCCAGGTACACAACACAGCATGATGAATAGAGGCATGACAAGGAGCAGGTGAGTAGGTCCCGAGTGGGTGAGACATGCCATGTGGGCCCCCTTCATTCCATGTATATTGACATGGCCTCCAAGCTGTGTCAAGGGGAGAGGCCAGGTAGCATAGTGGGAACACATGCCATGTGGACCCCTTAAACGTCGTGTACTTCCTTTTTGATAAACATCAACTTTCCATGTCCCCTTTGTTTGAACTCGGATTTTGGTCCATGAATAGATTATCCTATGCAGTTTTCCACATATAATTCCATTTTATCTTCCATAGTGGCTCTCAAGATATGATGTGGAATGTTATGAGCATGAATCTTATTTAAGAAATTCTGGACAATGGAAGTGATCAGGCGAGATCATCAGAGATCAGTCCTGGTTGAAAACCCCCTATTGCATCAAGGAATAGGTCCCCCAAACTCCTTACACTAGATTAAGTGGAACCCCCCTATGAAACTATGGCATGGGTCTTCTACCCATTGAGTTGAAACCCCCTATGGAACTAGGGTGTGGGTCGTCCTTGTATATGGTGGCATACCCTACTGTACTAGGGAAGAGATCATCTATTTATACTTACTGAGGGGTACCCCCTATGGTGCAAGGGCACAATTCCTCTATCTACTGAGTGGAACCCCCTAGTGCCCAAGGGCACGAGTCATCCACCAATACCTCTTGAGTGGAACCCCTATCATGCTAAGGTGTGGGTACTCCATACTTTGACCGGAACTCATCTACTGTATCAACGTTTGGGTCCTTTACCCTTCTTTGGAGTGGAACCCCCCTATAATATTAGGGTAAGAGTCATCTATCTATTCGATATTTCACCCCCTCATGGTGTGGAGTAGAGGAAAGTTACGAGTCCTAATGAATTCTTCAGATAGGCAGATTAGATGTTGGGCATTGATGACAGACCTTTGGAGCTATAGGAAGACTCATCGTCCTAGGCTAGGCTATGAGATGAAGACCCGATTTCACTCTCGTCTAGGTTTCTTTTATGAGAATATATTTTTTTCATTGGGTTTCGATTCCCTCTTACTTTGGTTTGAGATAACTACTTATATCGTATAATCTATTACAACCTCTTCAATTTTTGGGATGTCCTACTGAGTATCTATATACTAACCACTACATTGTCTTTGTCCATGCGTATCGTGTCCTATGCATAAGGTGGATAGATCAATGGTGATTTCAGAGGAGCATGGGGATAATCAGGTGTATAGACCGCATATGGTGGGTCGACATGGAGATCAGTAGTCTGGCTCCATTAGTAATTTTCTATTTTAGTTGTTGTCAGGTTGTGAAATATTTTTTGGGTGAACATGTATTTTTCACTTTACATTTCAGATTACACTTTCAAACTATTTTATATTCCCTTGAGGTTATTATATGCATGTTTTTTACTCTATAGGTTACTGTAGTTTATTATAATTCTTCTTCACTTCTGCATGGACATGGTTATGTGTGTGTATATAGGTACTCTGGGAAAAGACCACCCATTTTAGTTATGTCTTCGTAACACTTTTTTCTAACCCCTTTCCTATAGAGGTGGGCTTGGGGTGGGGGTGGCGGCCTAGTCTTCCATCGGCCAGGAAGGCCTCAGTGGGACGGGTTGTTACAAAATGGTATCAGAGGTGGTTTATCCTTGGGTCGGTGTTGAGATAGAACAATGGTGAGGATTCATTGGGACTTAAGGAAATAGTGTCAAAGTGTCTCAAGTGTAGATTTCAAGATAGAGAGCTCAGTTTCTATGTTGCATCTAATGAATCCATACACCAAGACTCTAACTAATTGTTTGTCAACTTAGTATACCGAGACATTGGTTATAGGAAACTTTGGTGCATGAATCATATAGGATTGTGTCTTCTGACTCTATTTGAGTCAAGTTACCATATATACATGTTCATTTGACCATGATACATCTTGATTACTTTTATGATATCTTAGGGAAGATATCCATCTAGGTTATCGATTCAGGATCATGATAATTATTCAATGAGTGATGAGGCCTTGAATCAGGGGTTATCTCACGATATCTTTCCTCCAAGCGGGTAGGTAGTAGCACCCCCGCTTGTTGAGAAGTAGATTGTACAAGTAGGGTAGGTTAAGGGTAGTCACAAGCTTAGTATACTCTGTGAGTTCCATCACCATAGGTCACTGAGGTTCCACAATAAGACATATCCCTAGGCAGTGGAGGATTGGCTTGAGTTGGTGATCTGGGTCTTCAGGCCTATACAAAACCTGGCTGATCAGATGGTTGCATTGGTATCAAGTATTTTCAAAGGAGTAGTATGGAACTGGTGTAATCTAGTCACAAATATGCATGATGAGATGAGACTCTCATTGTACAAATTCCAGCAGATGTTTCGTGAGGAGTATTACCCTTCATGTTTTTGATAATTTCATATTCAAGATCTTCTAGAGTTGTTGCATTGTAGCATGACAGTAGCTAAGTTTTCCACGAGATTCATTGACCTTACATGGTACTCCCTCGATGTGGTTCATGATGGTTACTTCTATGTATATGAAGTTCAATAAAGGTCTTCGTAGAGACATTCATTCCATCATGGTTCCCCTATGAATTCTCACACATGATAGAGTGCAAGAGCAGGCAGTGATAATGGATATATTATTATCTGATGGACATCATAAAGTTGGAGCTGGTAGTGGGTTTCAGGGGGTTGAGTTTTATATGGCAGATAGTAATTGTCAGTTTGCAGGATCTCAACATAGGATATATAGAGACCCTACTTTTCTTACATCATTATTACATCATTTTAATGACAAACAACATAATAGCATTAAAAAATGATACAAGGGTTTAGTGTCCTGGAGAAAAATTAGGCTAATACATAAATTTTACATAATAAAATATAATAATTATTTAATTATTTCTTATTTATCTTCTTAGTGACTATTTCTTTCTCTGTAGTACATGTAATCTTCTGAGGATATACATCAATGAATGGGGTGAGCTAAAAGCTCAGTAAGAGGATGAATAAGAGGCATGAATCAATATAACATGAGTGAGCATAATCATTATCATAATAACATAATCATAGGATAATCATCATAATCTTGAGAGGAAGCATTAGATAACAGCATATAATGCAGTAATGCATAAAAATGAAACATCATGTCTTAGTGGTCAAATACCACACATAGTTGTGAACAAATATAACATCATGTTCATGCATAACATATGTGTATAATAATAATGTAATCACTGTGAAAAAATATAGTATCATTTTCATGAATATTTCACATTACCTCATGAGATACATAACATTACCCAATGTATTGGATCACTATATAATTCCGGGCATACCTATCACATTATAGCATTTACATAATCATGCATGCCATATAGAACATATATCAATTAATGTCACGACATAACACGTGTATAAGAATGGGTTTTATAAGGATTTCATGAATCATGATTTAATGAATAAACTTTGAATTATCAAATGAAAAAGGGAAAATAACAATTTTATGTAATAATATTCATTTTTATTTAAGAAGAAATAACTCATGAGGAGTCAATATGTGTTTTATAAAGAAGATTTCTTTTGGAAAATCAATGTAATTATCATAAAATCATATCGAAAAATGTATATCATAGAAAAGAAAATGGAAATAAAATAAAATTATATTTGAGAAATATTAAAATAATATCTACAGTGAAATTTGGCATGAAAGAGGAATAACTCAAAGAAAATGAGTCAGGTTCGAGAATCCCTTTACCTTATCTCTGAATGATTTCTTCACTTTAATATCCTAGATAATGAAATTAGATTAATTAATTACTAAATTAAGATCCTATTATATATTTTTTTGATTCATTATAATTTTATTAAGTTTGTTTATGGCCATTTTGATAAGTTATAGAGTTATGTTCCATCATTTTGGGAGTGTTTGTTTTCTTGGTTTTCATGATTGGTTCACTTGTATAAAAGTATGTAAGTTCATGTAAAATAAAAATAATAATACAAAATTTAAATTATATATAAATAATAAACTTATATAAGTATAAATGGTCATATATATCATTTTTATATGAGTATTATTCATTAGATAAAACATTAATGATAAATCTTTAGTTTATTTTGTTGGTTTTTCCGTTCATAATGAAATTTTTTTATTAAATATTATGTTTATAAATTATAATTAGAACATTAAAAAAGTAATTATATTAATATTAAAATATTTTTTAACCATAATAATTTTTTATGACCATACTTTAAGGAGGTAATGGAAAATTAAAACTTGTCACCTATGAAGGCAACAAATCAACCCATCATGGATGATGTTTTCATTTTTAGAATAAAAAGAAATGAGAAGCACTTCTATGAAGGATATTTCATTAACATAATAAAATTACAGTATCTATATAATATAGGATTTATCATGTCTCTTTATATAGGATAGGTCAAGAGAGAATAATAAAAGAGAATAAATTAAAAGAAAACAAAAGAGGATTTTACCTCTTGAATGTTTCTTATTGAGAACCTACTTAAGGAACATGGGTTTGATATTTTGTTGGGACCAGAAGCTCTTAGACATGGGGAAGAGGCTTGTAAAGGAAATTGGGATGATGTTTTACAAGATACAAGGCTAGGAAGGTTTGAGAGAGATAGGTGGTGAGGGGTGGTATTTATAGTGTATGAGAGGGGTGTTTGTTTGATTATTTTATTCATTAGTTTATTATTTTGCCTCAAGACTATCAATAGCGATAATTACTCTAGAAAATATATTAAATGGTTTAGGATAGTTCTAAAAAATGTGTTTTTACATAATTCATAACAAAAATATTCATGTATTTGTCTTAAAATGTTAAATACCGTAAATTACTGTATTTCATTTTTCACTAAAATTTAAACTATTTTAGAAAAATCCCAAAAATTTACCCTAACCATTTTTTGACTTGAATAATTAAAAAATGGACTATAATTTATGAATTTTGTTTTTAAAATATGAGAAATTTGATTTTAAATTTAAATAATCATTTATTCGAAAAATACCAATTTCCATATTATAACTGATTTCATGACACTTTGTAAAATTAAATAAGGTCTCATAAAATTATATTATAATTATAACACAACATAGAATTAATTTATGAACCTATGTTTTGTAATAAAAATTTATTTTAAATCATTATATTATTTATAAAATTGTAAATTTTCATTTATATTTTAAAAAAATTACAACACTTAGTTTATCATTTTTAAAACATTTATTTACTTTTACTATGATATAATTATATCATATTTTAATTTATAAGATACCGAATTTTTATTTATACTTTCATATCTAGGGTAACTATTATATTGGCCATATTACTATTCATAATGGTCATAATACTACTCCGACAGCCATGTTACTATTTAATCGTATTGGTTCCTTAATTTCTATAAATATCAATTATTCCATCCTTAATTTGGTATCTCTATGCTATATATGTGATTTATACCATATAACATAATTATAGGGGAAAATATTCATTGATAGAAGTTTGAGTCGCATTATATTCTTCCCCACTTCTAAAATTTCACCCTAAAAATTTTGTTTTATATGTTAAGGTGAAAATAGGTGGGTGTACTTTTCCATTATTGCTTCCTCTAGTTCCCATGTCACATATTCATACTTATGATTTATACACAACAATTTTATACAGTGAGTTTTATTGTTGTGTAGGACTTTGTCTCTACGGTACAAGACCACCAACTTCTCTTCATACGTGAGGTCGTTCTCCAGTTGTATCACCTTCAGATTTAGTACATGTGAGGGGTCAAGTTTGAACTTCCTCTATAGAGATACATGGAACAAATCATGAACTTGAGCCATATTTATTTAAATTAAAATTCAATAGGTCACTACTCCTATGCAATCAAGGCTCTCAAAGAGGCCAATGTACCGTGGGCTAAGCTTCCCTTACATTCTAAACTATATGACTCTCTTCCATGGTGATATTTGAAGGAAGACTTTGTCTATAACATTAAAATTCAAGTCGCTTCAATGGTTGTCAGCATATCTCTTTTCCCGAATCTGAGAAGCATTGATATATTATTAAATGGATTGAACCTTCTCCATCATCTCTTGTAAAATATTAGGTACAAGTAGCTTTTTCACCATAACTTTATCTAAACAGGTTGGAGTTTTACATCGTTTTCCATATAGAGCTTCATATGGAGTCATCTGAATACTAGAGTGGAAACCGTTTTTGTATGAGAACTATACCAATGGGAGATACTTATCTCATCCACCTTTGAATTCCATTGAGTAGGCTCTCAGAATGTCTTCAATCATATGAATATCCCTTTAAGATTAAACATCATTTTGGGGGTGATAGGCCATGTTTAAATTCAATTCAAGACTCAATTCATGTTAAAGAATTCTCCATAATTTAGATGTGAACATTGGGTCACAATTAGAGGTGATCAAAAGTGGAACCCCATGAAGCCTCACCACTTACTTCACATATATCTTGGAAAGTTTTTCAAGAAATAAATCTTCCCGAATTGTGATAAAGTGGACAAGCTTGGTTAGTTTATTCCACCAAAACCCATATCACATTGTTTCCATTGGATATGTTCAGAAGATCAGTGAAAAAGTCCATAGTGAAAATTTCTCATTTCCACATGGATATAAGAAATGGTTTTATCATAAATTTAGACTTTCAGCCAATCTACATTAACTTGATAACATACCAAACACCGTGATATAATCTCCACAATCTCCTTCTTGATGTTATCCCACAAAAAATGTTCTCTACGATCACGGTACATCTTGGTACTTCTAGGATGGATAGAGAAAGGTGACATGTGTGCATTATCCAATTACTCCTTTATATCATGTGAGGAAGGCACACAAACTTGTTCCAAACCAAATCACACCATCATCATCTATTTAAAACCCATGTAGCTTTCCTTCCTTTACTACATTCAACTTCTTTTTGTAGCTCTAGATATCCCTTTTATGCCTCCCTAATCTTCTCATAGATAGATGGTTGGGAAATCATTTGGGCAAGGTAGGATGTATTCTTTATCGTTATGATTTCTAAATCCATTGTTTTTATATCCATGAAGATAAGGTCTTTCTCAATTCGCATCATGTATAAAGTAGAAATTTATTTTCTCCTAAGGACACCAACTACCTTGTTCTCCTTTCTCAGAAGGTAGTGAATAAAGTAATCATAGTCCTTGATTAGCTATATTCATCTTCTTTAACGCATTTTGAGTTCCTTCTTTGTCAATAAATACTTTAGACTCTTATGATATATATATGTCACACATCCCACCTAACGGTGTCATTTTGACCTGGCACGGCCCGACCCTAAAAAAAATCAGGCTGTTAACCACTATTTGGGTCGGGCCAGGCCAGAACAAACTACCCTATGAGGTGGCTCGAGATCAATCTCAGGATGGTCCAAACCATCGGGTCGGGTCGGGCTTTTCCAGTTGGGCCATGGTGGGCTTTTATTATTTTCAAAATAATTGTTTGTTTTAAATTTTTTAAATATTTTTTTAACATTTATTTAAAACTTTTTTTATATTTATTTTTAAACGCACGTGTTTTGTAAAAACATTTATTTTATTTTTTATTAACATTTTATAGTGGGTGGATATGTCATTTTTCTTGTCTAAATGGATTTATATATTATGAATCTAAATGTATTATGTGTAAATTATAAAAACAATTATGAGGGGTTGGGGGTGCGCAACAATGGGTGAGTTTAAAACACTGTTATTTAAATGTTTTTTTAACATTTATTGAATTTTTTTTACATTTATTTGTTTTAACATATTTATAATTTTTTTAAGTGTTTCTTGATTTTTTTATTTAAAAATTCTAAAATAAACTGTTTTTATTATCTGTTTAAAACATATTTTACATTTATTTTTAAATTATTAATTTAAAAAAAATTAAATTTTTTAAATGCATGCTTTTTACAGGTATTTTTTTAAAAGATTTAATTTTTTTTTCAAATTTTAACCTAAAAAGTTTTGTAAGTGTTTGTTTTAAAAAAATTAATTTAAATATTTTTTTTAAAACTCTTTTCAAACATTTATTTAAAAAAAAATTTTAAAGCTTTTTGAAATGATTTTTTAACACTTGTTTAAAACATTTTTACATTTATTTTTAAAATTTTAATTCAAAAACATTTTTTGAACGCATTTTCTATACATGTATTTTTTAAACATTTAACACGTTTTATGTAAACACATTTTTTATTTATATTTTAAAATGGGTAGATATGTTATTTTTTCTTAAATAGATATATATATATGTTTGTGAATTTATAAATATTATGTGAAAATTGAAAAAAAATGAGGGATTAGGGGGTGTGAAGCAGCGGATGGGTTTATAGCGTTGTTATTTAAACATTTTTATCATATATTTAAAACATTTTTTACATTTATTTTTTAACTTATTTATGGAAAGTATTTTTAAGCGTTAGTTTAATTTAAATTTTTTTCTGTAAAAACTTTTATTTTCTATTTTATTAACATTTTACAATGGAATGATATATTATTTTTTTCTAAATAGATTTATATATGTGAATTTATATATATTATGTGAAAATAAATAATAAGAAGTTGGGGGGTGTGCAGTAGTGGGTGTGTTAATTTTTTCTAAATAGATTTATATATGTATATATAGTATATATAATATAAGCAAGTTTCATCAACTTTTAAAAAAATTAATGAGGTTGGGGGGTGTGCGAACAGCATTGGGTGAGTAGTTATTTTTTTTGTTAATATATAATAAGTTATTTTGAATATATATATATTGTTAAATGATTGATATATATATATATATAATATAGGAAAACTATAAAAAAATAATTAGGGGTTGGGGTGAGTTAATTTTTTTTCTAAATAGATTTATATATAATATGTGCAAGTTATAACATACTTAAAAAAATTAATGAGGTTGGGGGATGCGCACGAACATCATTAGGTGAGTGTGTTATTTTTTTATTAATATACAATAATTTATTATATATATAATATTAAATCATTCATATATATATTTTATTAATATAAATGTTTATATATATTATATTAAATCATTTATATATATATATATACATTCATATATATATATATATATATATATATTATTAATTGATTTTTAAAATCCACACTTAATTGATATATATTATTAATTTATTTGTTTATATATATATATATATACATATATATAATATGCAAGTTTTATCACATTTAAAAATAATAATTATGATAGGGGGTGTGCACGAATATCATTGGGTGAGTGTGTTATTTTTTTGTTAATATATAATAAGTTATTATATATATGTTTAATGTTAAATGATTGATATATATATATATATATGATTTTTTTAACATAATAATTAAGGGTTGGGGGGTGTGCCGCAGTGAGTGGGTTAATTTTTTTTCTAAATAGATTTATATATGTATAATATATATATTATATGCAATTTGCAACATACTCAAACAAATTAAGGAGGTTAAGGGACGTGCACAAACATCATTAGGGGAGTGTGTTATTTTTTTATTAATATCCAAAAAGTTATTATATATATATATAATATTAAATCATTGATATATGTATATATAAATATTAATAGCTTATATATATATATATCATATTAAATCGTTTATACATATATATATATATATATATATATATTATTAATGGATTTTTAAAATCCACACTTTATTGATATATATTATTAATGGATTTGTTTATATATATATATATATTATTATGTATATATATATTATAATATATCGTTGTATATATTACTCACACACATTATAATTATATATAATAATAATTATATGTATATATATACATTATTTTATATATATATATATATATTATTTTTTGATAGTATACAATGATATAAATATATATACATATATCATTGATATATCTATTTATATACAATCTTGTGATGAGATAACATGCGCAACCTTGAAAGCTAGTGGTAGGGGGATCGATTCTTCCTACCAGCAGTTTTCTATTAAATTTTTGTTACTACAGATGGGCTTCGCATGGGCCAACAGGCCAGGATTTTTCAGGAAAGCCCAGCGTAGCCCACGTGGCTTCTTGGATAGACCAAGGCCTGACCCGATGAACCTATAGCCCCAACCCAACCTAAATCAGGCTTTTCCGGGCTGGGCCGCTCGGGATTTCGGGCCAGGTGTGTCGGGATTTCAGGCCATCGGGCCAGTATTACACCCTTATTCCCGCCATAGATGTAATGCCTCCATATTTTCAAGGAAAAAATCTTAGCTTCTAGCTCCAGATCATACATCAGGTGGTTCTTCTCATGGATCTTCAATTATCGTGAGGCATAGGCTATCACTTTATCATTCTACAAGAGTACACAGCCCAAGCCTTTATTTGAGTTATCACTATATATCACAAAACATTCTCCACTTGTTGGTAATGTGAGCACATGTGCAGTGATCTGTCTATTATTTATCTCTCTGAATCTTTCCTCACATTCTTCTTTCCATAAATACATTACTATTTTCATTGTTAATTAAGTTTTCGGGCTAGACAATCGTGAGAAATTTCTCACAAAATGTCGACAGTATCCTGATAATCTAATAAAACTAAATATTTCCATGACCCTAGTGGGTCTGGGCTATTCTTTAATTTCCTTTGTTAAGGGTCTACATAAATTTCCTCACATGTGATCACCTGTCCCAAGAATGTGACTTGCTACATCCCAAAATCACAGTTGGTGAATTTGGTGTACAATTTCTCTTTTTTTTAATTTTGTCAGCACAATCCTTAGATGTTATTCATGTTCCTCCTTTATCTATAAGTATATAATAATATTGTTGATAAACAGTACCACAATTTTTTTGAGGTTTGATCTATTCGTCAAATACATGAAGATTGTTGGGGAATCAGTAAGTATGAAGGGATTCACTAAAAATTCATAGTACCCATACCTTGTATGGAAATGTAATGTCCCATAAATTCCATGTAAATTTTTTGAAAATTTAATGGGATTATATTGAGGCTAGGAACTCAGGTGGAACGAGAGTTTGAGGCCTTGTGTGCCTGAAATAAATGATCAGTTTATTTTATTTGTTTAAAATAGTACGAGTACACAGTTTTGGAAACTTCTAAATGGGTTCCCAAAGTAAAAATGTGAAGGCATCATTGCGTTCAGAATGACAACTTTACCCAAGGATGGACCTATCCTCAATCGGTGCGGGTCAAGGAAAAAAGTTAATTTTCAGGTGTTTTAAGGAAAAATTAAATAAACATAAGAGTGTATTTTAATCAAAAATGTTTCATTGTGATATTGTGACAAGACAACTGTTTAATTTCATAAATGAAATAGCATAACAACGCCATGACTCAGCATAACAAAAAAAATTCTAAAACGTGTTTCATCAATTAATATCCCAACATGGATATGAGAATAAGAGCATGATCAGGGATATTTTTCTTAACCTCTGGGGAACTTATGTTGGAAAATGAAGAACCGCCTGCAACGACGAACACCTTCCTTTCTCTTCGAATGATCTTGCCTTTGATGAACGACGATGAAAAAAATCTATTCTTCACCGACAAATGATCTGATTCCATGTAAGGGTTTTTTTTCTGTGTGGCCTCTCTTCTATAGTTATTCCTTTCTAAATAATGAATGAGGATTAATTCACAAACAAATTAACTCGCAGATCGATTATCTTTACCAGAATGGAATTTTGACATGTGGTGATTAAACAGGTAATTATATCATGGCTATCAATTGATCATATCCCCTTTCTTTTCTAAGGAAACAAACTAAGGCCAAAAGAACAGGGCCGACGTTCATTGCCTTGAGTGTTCATTGGGATCTATCTTCTTCCTTACCTTATTAATTAAAGGAACCATATGGTCTTGTTATATTCTTTTCAAGAGGTTCCGAATGTGGTCAGACCCCCTAGATCAATGGCATGACTACTTGGAGCACAAGGAAGTGGAGGCGGCGACCTGAGGACCACAATGGGACTTCCAAATCAGAAAATGGACCCCCGAAGCAAATGCGGTGGCCCGCGGAAGCACACAATGGCGAAGAGTGGCAGCGACACGTAGCGGTGGTAGCATGAAGGAGGCGGCGTTCCATATCAGCTAAGGAGGCCCGCAAAATCTGCCAAAAGTGGTGATCAGAGGCCGCCGACAGGCAGTTGATGATAGTGTGGGAGAATGTGGCTTTCATCCACATCACGCGAAGAGGACCACGATCCATCTAGACTATAAGGCGGCTACGTGGTGAACCACCGTGTTAAACATGGTGGACCATGTGGTTCAGATAGACAAAGCACTCACCACATCCTAGTTGGATGAAATCGGCCCTCCATCATGAGCTATAATGAATGAAGAATGGGCCACTAGGTGGCCTGATGGGTTGGACCTACAGCCCAACGGGCCTGGAATATTGACCTTGCTGTACCTGGTCATCCCTGACCATACCGGGTTGGGTCGGATCGGCTGAACCGAGTCAGGTCAGTTTGGGCCGGGCATGGACCCAATCAGCTTCTTTTCACTGAAAGCCTTATAACTTGCAAACCGTGCGTCCGATTGATGATCTGTTTGCAGAGTTGGGACCCTTGCAACATGGTGGTCTTTTTGATATACTCTAAGTGGGTTTTTGGGAGAGTTGATATACAGATGATGGTTTGAGGAGTAGATTCTCCAAGAATCAAGAGTGCCATGATTGAGAATCATACGATTGGATGTGATGAGAGGACCATGACCAGCTGGTCTAGGTGAACAAGCGATGAGTGGGTCTAGATGACCCAGCATGCCTAAGAGAAGAGAGGGTCCAGGTGACCCCGCATGACTAAGTGATGAGAAGGTCTAGGAGACCTAGTCGACCTAAGTGACTCATCAGGGATGAGTGATTCAGTAGTATAATGTGTACAATGTTACAATTGATAGCCTTGGTTTCCTTTCTTTATATTATACCTACATGAGCTGAAAACACTGTGGGCATACTTTCCATTATGGTATTACGTTTGTTTTTTGGGGTCCTTACTAAGTATTGTATTACTCACCCCTACACGGGATCCACACGCACATGTCATTTCTTTTGAAAATGATAGATGCTTCGAAAGAGACCTTGGTTGCCCGAGACTAGGCGATTACTAGTGAGATCCGACTGAGCAAGCACACTTCTATGGCTTCAGGCGGTACCCCCTTTACCTACCCTTGATGTATGGTTTACCACAGATTTTCTTCAAGAACTTTTACTTACCTTTAATTGGCCTTGTATTCTGGACTCTTTTATTTCAGTTTTGTACTCTTAATCTCTATGGTTATCTTAGTGGTATGCATGTTTACTTTTCAGCATTGAGGGATGGGGATGTGTGTGCATGTATACAAGTACTCAGGAAAATGCCTCCCTCTTGAAGTATAATGCCTTTGGTGATAGTCTCCATCCCATGGCCTTTGGGAGGTGGACTTGGGGTAGTCACAACATGGGCCTCGGGAGGATGGGTCACGACAGAGTGGTATGAGAGGTGGTTGGTTCTACCTTAAGGACCGAGAGTCTGTGTCTTTGTTTTGGGGTAATAGTGTTGAATGTTTAGAGCTTTAATTTCAAGCTCTGAGAGTCCAGTATTGGTGTGGAGGCTGACGTATCCATAACAAGGACCCTAGATTCTTCTTTTTGACATGTTATATAAAAAATACTAGTTTCATGCATCATATAGGAATTGAGAGTATTCTCGTATCCTTCTTGAGTTAGAGTCAACTAACTAGGTATAATCTATTGATTATGGTTCATCTTGATCTATTTTAGGATTCCTCCACACATCCATCCAGCTAGGATTCTAGTGCATAACCACAAGGATGGTACACCAA
Organism: Viscum album; assembly: GCA_963277665.1. NCBI lineage: Eukaryota > Viridiplantae > Streptophyta > Magnoliopsida > Santalales > Viscaceae > Viscum > Viscum album. The sequence continues at coordinate 1,258,568,158 of OY728132.1, read as the reverse complement.
GTGATGATACAATAATACATGGACCAATATTGGAGGTGGCCCCACTGGGTGGTGCACTAGTGCTACTACCACCCATCGATCAACAGTTCCTACCAGCCTTACTATTAGAGGACACACGCAGGATCAATGCCTTATACAAACTCCAGAAGAAGAGACCTCTTATGTTCAAGGATGATATTAACCCCCAAATTGGTGAGGATTGGTTGGATGTGATCAACCATGTTTTCCGTCTTGTGAGAACATCGCCAGATCAGATGGTGATTTCAGCCATGAGACTTCTTTAGATATTGGTAGGGAGATAGTAGAGATTGATGATACAGATGCATGGTGAGGCGACCCACACATAGAAAAAAATTTAGTGCCTCTTCAGGGAGGAATTCTTTCTGATGACTTTGCACCCAATACACATCCAAGATCTACTACACCTACAGTAGGGTAGCATTACAGTATCAGAGTACTCACCAAGTTTCACTTAGTTTTCTCACTACTCTATAGACATGGTGAGTGACCTATTCTTTAGGGATCAGGATTTTGAGAAGGCATTGCACTGGGAGATCAGGACATCCATGGTATCGCTAAGCATTCCTACCCAGGCTAGGGTGCTAGATAAATCTATAGTCATGGAGAGCTTCCTGGTGGAGCAGGCGCTAGTAGTAGGAGCTACTAATAGACATCAGGTGGAAGAGTCTTCAATGGTGGGAAACATGTAGCAGATGCGGGGAACCAAGCAGGTAAAGCCTTTCAGGGTATTTCCCCATAACAAAGTGTGAGAAGTACAAGGCTCCCATAGAACAGGGAGTCAGTAGAGGAGCAAGGTGTGTTATGTATACGGTAGGTAGGGAGACATGGATCGTGACTACCTAAATGGCCATAAAGACAATTACCAGAGGGTCGAGGGACCATCGAGGAAGAGGAAAAGGGTTGAAAAGGGTGGTTTGTAGGGAGGTGGACATGAAAGGGGAGCAAGAAGAGTGGTAGGTAGTGGGAGAAGGTTCAAGGTACTATTGACACCACCCCCTGGCAGTCTACCATGAGCTCTGGGAGCAGGTGGATAGGGGTGGACCAAGCATTAGGTGATAGATTCCTATGATCATGACACTCTAGAGATGATTATAGGAATGATCTGTGCCTTATCCATCTTAGTTACCATTTTTATAGACACAGGTTCCAGTCACTATTTCCTTTCCATGGACCTTGTTCAGAGCTTGGATATTTCATTAGAGTTGTTTTCTTGATCCTTACGATTAGAGACTCCTACGAGAGGGGATTCAATGATAAAGATTTGGTTTCAGTAGCGTGAGCTTACTCTTGGAGGCGAGAGCTTTAACTGAGATCTACTTGTAGAAACATCGAGGCCTAATGATGTCATTATGGGTATGGACTGGTAATCCATAGTCCATTCTCAGATTGACCATTTTAGGCTTAGAGTGCAGTGTGTCCAAGTAGACGGGACTAGGGTCTCCTTTACCATTGGAAAAGTAATGCTTGAAGCAGATGACATATTTTCTTGGAGGAGGGTGCATCCGATCACACACAAGTTAGATATCCTTACCCTCTGTGTGGTGGATGAGCGGAGTCTTCATTTTCTTATAGTGGTGGATGAGTACGAGGACATCTTTCTTGAGTATGTTCTGGGATTACCTCTTCATAGGAAGGTTGACTTATACATTGACTTATACCATAGGACGAAACTGATATCCACACTAGCATATCTAATGCATCCCACATATCTTCATGAGTTGAGGGTAGAACTCGAGGACCTATAAAGGAAGGGCTTCATAAGGCCTAGTGTTTCACCTTGGGTGGCCCATGTTCTATTTTCCAAGAAGGAAGATGGGTGTTTGATACTATGTGTAGACTATCAGTGCCTGAATCAGGTGACCGTAAAGGAAAAATTTCCACTGCCAAGAATTGATGTCCTCTTCGACCAACTGATTGGAGTGAGGTGGTTTTTGAAGATAGGCCTCAGGTCTGACTATCATCAACTTCGTGTACAAGATGAAGATGTACCAAAGACAACCATTAGATGTTGGTATGGCCACTATGAGTTTTTAGTGATGTCATTTGGAGTGACCAATTCCCTAATAATGTTCATGGGAATCATGAATAAGATCTTCCAGCCTTACCATAACTGATTCGTCATAGTTTTCACTGATGACATCCTAGTGTACTTAACGTCTAAGGAGGATCACATGACACACTTGTGAATAGTTCTGGATGCACTCCAAGAGAATCATATTTATGGGAAGATCTCAAAGTGTCGGATATAGATTTGGGAGGACCACTTTCTAGGATACTTCATTTCAGAGGATGGAGTTGCAGTGGACCTAGTGAAGATATAGGTGGTTCTTGCTTGGGAGCCACCCAGGAGCGTGACTGTGGTGCAGAGTTTCTTGGGTTTAGCTAGATAATAATAGAGGCTCGTGCCTAACTTTTATAGGGCATCATAACCCTTATAAGCTTTGATATGTAAGGGATATCCCTTCGTGTGGATGGAGAAGTTCCAGTAGAGTTTCCAGGAGTTAAAGTATATACGGACGAGCACCCCTATCTTGAGACTTCCATAGGAGGGAGTGGGGTATGTAGTGTTATGCGATGCATCAGGAACCAAGATGGGTTGTGTAATGATGTAGGTGTCGGATTTGATTTCCTACAGTTCCTGATAGTTGAGGAAACATTAGCAGAATTATGCAACCCATGATCTTGAGTTTGTAGTATTGGAATTCGCATTGAATATATGGCTACACTATTTAATGAGTGAGCAGTTTACCATCTACTCCAACCACAAAAGTCTCAGGTATATCTTATCCCAGAAGGACATGAACTTGATGTAGAGGTGGTGGATAGATTTCCTCCAGGATTATGACTTTGAGATAGTCTATACTCCTAGGAAGGTGAATGTGGTGGAAGATGTGATCAATAGGAGAACCCGTTGTAGTTGTTGAGTGAGGCGTCAGAGTAGTTAGCCACAATGTAGATATCCCTTGTAGATGGCGATGGGGAAGCTTACCTTCTATAAATGGTTTTCACCCCCACTCTTGTAGAATGTTAGGGAGGCACAACTTGAGGATGTCGGCTGTGAGGCCTTATGTGCTTAGTTTTCCACAAGGTAGGCACCTGATAGATATTCGATAGGTGGGGAGCACATCATCCATTTCAGAGGGCACACCATTGTACCAGTGATGTTGTGAGAGGAGGTTCTGAGGGATTTCCAAACCACCCCCTTTACGGTGCATCTTGGAGTGGAAAAGATGTACCAGGATCTCCAACGTCAGTACTGGTGTCCATGGGTGAAGAAGGCAATGGCAGAATCCATTTCTCTTTGCCTCACTTGTGAGCAAGTGAAGTCAGATCATCAGGTTCCAGCATGCTTGGATCAACCATTTGAGGTACCAAAGTTGAAATGGTATGGTATATCGTTGGACTTCATGACAGGTTTACCATGAACATCCAATGGACATGATACCATCTGGGTGATTATTGACTAGCTCACCAAGTCAACCCACTTATTACCCATTCAAGAGAAGGGTTCTGTAGAGGGCTTGGGAAGCCTCAATGTTTAGGAGACATTTCGGCTTCATGGGGTTCCTTCAATGATCGTTTCAGACCATTATTCCCGCTTCACATACTAGCTATGGGAGGTACTTCAGGAGACATTTGGGACTCAGTTGCTTTTGAGCATGAAATTTCATCCCTATACAGATGGCCAAGTGGAGAGGACTATCCAGGTTTTGGAGAAAATTCTTTGTATTTGCATCCTATACATTGGTTTCAGTAAGGTGGACCATCCCCCATTGGTGGAGTTCATGTACAACAATATATAACACTCCACCATTGGTATGAACCTGTTCAAAGAACTATACGGGTGACCATACATATCACCATTATGATGGACAGACATAGGGGAGTCATCACTCATGGTTCCAGTGTTGGTACAATCCACCACCGAGATGGTGCAGATCATCTAGGATCAGATGAGGACTGCAAAGAGTAGGCATAAATCTTATAATAACATGAGATATAGGCCCTTGGAGTTTGAGGAAGGATACCATGTGTTCCTTTAGGTCTCACCTTGACGGAGATTGTGGATATTTCCTGGGGCGGTAGGTTGTCTCCAAGATTCATCATCACTTTCCAGATTCTAAGAAGAGTTAGAGAGGTGGAATACCACCTAGCTCTTCACCAATACATGCATCAAATGCATAATTTCTTTCATGTGTCATAGTTGAGGAGGTACGTGCATGACCCATCACACGTCATCGACTGGGGAGAGTTTGAATTTAATGATGGGGGGACATTTGCAGAGTTCCCAGTGGAGATTGAGGATCGATAGGAGTGGGTCCTTTGTGGGAAGTCGATTCCTCTGGTGCATGTTCAGTGGAAACATGGGAATATCCAGAAGATAAATAGGGAGTCGGAGTCTTAGATTCATGCTCAGTATCCCCATTTGTTTGTTTATCCCATGTTTTGGCTTTTGAGGACATAAATACCTAAGGTGGGGAGAACTTAATGTCCTGGATATTCCATGTAATATTTTTGTAAATTTTATGGGATTATTTCGAGACTGGACGCTTAGAAGACACATGATTCCGAGGCCCAGTGAGCATGGAATAAATGTTTAAACTTTTTTTTTTGTTTAAAACATTGCACGTGCGTGGTTTTTTGGATACTTTTAAATAGGTGCCCTGATTAACAATCTGAGGGCACCATTACGTCTAGAATTGTGACTTTACCCAAGGATTGTCCTAACCTCGACTAACGTGGGTTGAGGGAAAAATTTAATTTTCAGGCATTTTAAGTAAAAATAAAATAAAAAAACAGTTTATTTTATTTAGAAATGTTTAACTTTGACATAGTGATGAGGCAACTATTTCATTTCATAAATGAAACTACATAACAATGTGGTGAATCAGCGTTATAGAAACACTAAAACGTGTTTCATCAATTCATAGTCAAATGTGGATATTGGAATTAGAGCATGACCAGAGAGATTGCTTTGAACCTCTAGAGAACTTGTGTTGGAAAATGATGAACCACCCATGACCATGAACACATTTCTTCCTTTCTATTCGAAGGATATCACCATCAATTAAAGTTTTGGATCAATGAACAATGATGGAAAAAAATCCGTTCTTCACCAACAAATGATCTGATTCCAAGAAAGGGTTTTTTGTTTTATGTGTGGCCTCCCTTCCCTTGTTCTTCCTTTCTAAATGAAGAACATGGGTAAATTCACTAACAAATTAACCCCCAGATTGATCATCCTAACAGAATGTTATTTTGACATCCGGGTATTAAAGAGGGGATTATATCATGGAAATTATTTTAATGTCTCCCCTTTCTCTTCAAACAAAACAAACGAAGTCCAAACGAATAAGAATGATGTTAATTTCATTGGGTGTTAATTTTGATGTCTATTCCTCCACACATTTTTTGCTGACAGACCCTCATGGTCACATCAGATTCTTTTTGGAATGTTCTGAATGTGGTCAGACCCTCAGATTAATGTAATTAGGGCATGGACGACACGATAGTGGAGGTGGAAACCCGAGGACCACAACGGGACATCCGTATCAGAAAATGGACCACTAGAGTGAGTCTGGTAAACTACGGAAGCACCCGCTGATGCACCACAATGATGAAGGAGGTCCAAGTCATCCACCGCGAGTGGTGATCAGAGGCTGCTGGTAGGCGGCCTATGGTAGTGTGGGTGGTTGTGGCTTCGAGCCACATCACACAATGAAGGATTGTGGTCAAGATGGACAATGATAGTACAATGTGGCAAAGTCGTGGGGAAGGTATGTGGTTTCCCACATGGCTCAGACGGACATGGCACTCGCGATGTACCAGTTGGATTAAACAAACCACCAACACTGGGAGGGTTGAAGGGGTGGACCGGGCTGCTGAGTAGCCCAACTGGGAAAAAACTGGGCCGTTGAGCTGGACCCATGGCCAAACAAGCTAGGTCAGCCCAAACCCAACCTGGTTGGGTTGGACGAACCGGGCCGGGTCAGGTTGGTCCATCCGGGTCAGACCGTGCCCAGACCCAACTAACCCCTTTCCACTAAAATACTCATAAATTCCAAACTACGAGGTCGATTGATGAGATTTTTGTGGTGTTGGGATTCTTACAACAAGGCGGTCTTTTGAATATACTCTAAATGGGTTTTTGTGGGAGTTGAGATTTGACAGATGGCTTGAGGAGTAGATTCTCTTAAAATCAAGCGCACTACGAGTGGGAATAATGTGGTTGGATATGATGAGAGGACCGTGAAGAGCAGGTCTAGGTTACCCAGCAGTCCTAAGCAGGGAGAGGGTCTAGGTGACCCATCGATGAGCAGGTCTAGGTGACCTAATGATGACCGGGTCTAGGTGACCCAATAGGCCTATGTGATTAGTGGGTCTAGCTAACCCAATAGACCTAAGTGAATCATCAATGATGAGTGATTTAGTAGTACAATATGTATAGTGTTATGACTGATAGCCTTTATTTTATTTCATTAGATTATACCTTTGTGAGCTTACAACACTTTGTGCATACTTTCCTTTGTGTTATTGCCTTTTTGTTTTGGGTTCCTTACTGGTTATTGTTTTACTCACTCCTACATGGGCTCTGACCACACGTGTTGTGTCTTGTGTAGATGACAGACGCTTAAACAGAGACCTTGGTGGTTTGGGACAAGGTGGTTCTCAATGAAATCAGATATATGAGGCGTACTTCTAGGGCTTTAGGTGTCACCCCCTTCACCTACCTTTCATGTAGGTTTCACCACATACATTCTTTCTGAGCTTGTACTTGTATTTTGTTGGGATTATATTCTGGCCCATTTACTTTCAGTTTTATAATGTTACTCTATATGGTTTTCTTGGTGGCATGCATGTTTTCTTTTCAACATTGTGGGCTGGGAATGTGTGTGTACATGGGTACAAGTACATGGGAAAATTCCTTCCACTTGTGGGATAATCCCTTTGAAGCTATTTTACAGCCCCTGGATTTTGGTAGGTAATCTTGGGGTAGTCACAGGATGGGCCTCAGCGGGGATGGGTTGTGATAGGAAAGCAGTCTTCTGAATATATTCCCTTTTCACCTTCAGTTGATGACATCTAGAATAAATATCCACCTTTGAGAAGTATTTATATCCTTATAGTTTATTGAACAACTCATCAATCCTGTGAATATGATACTTGTTCTTTATGGATATCTTATTGATATCCCAGCAATCAATAAACAACCACATTGATCCATCCTTTTTCATTACAAAGAGAAATGGAACACCCCAAGGTGATTCACTAGGGCATATGAACCCTTTCTCTAAATTCTCTTGCATCTACCTTTTGAACTCCTCTAGTACAATCAAGGCCATCAGATAGAAATATTTTGAGATAGGAGTATCTCTAGGTTGGATTTCTATTTAGAAATCTATAACAACCTAAGATTTAATGAGAATTATTCTTTTTAATTTCATTGATTTCTTGTGTTATACGCTACACCAAAATTAGCTTGTTCTATACGCAACACCATAGTAGCTTGAAGTATACGCAACACTATTCTTGGATCGTGTTACACACAATTTCAAGTTCCATTTTTAGAAATTATTCTATGCAACATTAAGTATAGATTTTGTTTTATACACAACAACAAAGGTATCTTTCACTACACGGAGCCCTGACTTGGCTTGCATTACATGCAATCACGACCTTCCTTGATAGCGTGTGTAGTACGCAATATCGAGTTTCACTAAACAACGATATATTGTTATAATATTATTATAAACTAGCCGTTATGAATATTATTAACTACATTTTGAATTTTATAACATCATTATTCATCTTACACATTTTCTAGAACATTGTGTGAGAAAAAAAATAGATTTTTTGAGTAAAATATGTATTTTTCAAAAAATGCAGTTTTGCTGCCTTTTGATGGAAAACCCACTTTAAATATAGTTTCTGACATGATTATAAGTTCAATTTGAAAAAAATAAAATTCTTCTTTGGAATCAGGATATAAACATTTACTTTTGATAAAATTTTCATATTATTCTGATAACTTTCACATTTTAATGAATAGTAAAAACACGCTATATTTTAATTAAAAACAACTTTTTTCATCGTAATAATTTTTATGGTTAAATTATAATATTGAATGGTTTTAAAGTATAAATAGAATAAATTTTTTCCATTTAAAATAATTTATCTCATTATCATTTATTTTACATTGAATTCATAGGTAAAATCATTTCAATCTTTTGCAATGTTTTAACTTTTATAACTCGTTTTCTTAACAACGAGATTAATTTTAAATTAATTTCTGCAAATTATATAATTTGAATTTGGAAAAATGGATTCCATATTTGGAATCAATAGGTCTAAATTATGTTAATCAGATACTTTTTTTATTCATTATGAATAGTAACTATGGTAAATTTTATTTACCATAGTTAAAGGTAAATCGAGGTAATTAAGGGTAAATATAATATTAAAAAATTACCCTAAGACTTGTAATAATATAATTGGATGATTATATTTTACACTAAATCATACATGGATTGAAATAGAATCTAATGGATCCCACTTGTATTTGATTAAGACCTTTTATTTAGTTTATTTAAAGGAAAGTGAAATGTCTCACTCAAACTTTAATAATTAGATTATTTTTAATATATAGTTATACAAAATATAAATTAGATTATAAATACTCATTAGAAAGACAATTTTTTTTCTTTATCAGGGTAATTTATTTTTAATTTATAATAAATATTTTATTACCTTAAAATCTTATACATTAATGATGTAGAAATTATTTATTTAGTGAAAAATCAATAATATAGTTTTTATTAAAATAATAATACCTATCAAAAGGACCATAAACTTGACCAAATATTATTGGTCGAGTATATATATACCCAAATCATCCAAGTGTCTATTTTTGGACCATTTTGAGCCTTAAAAACCAATTAAGTCTTTTATATTATATTATTTTAAATGATGTCAAAGATGTCACCTTAATAATTTAATAAATATAACAATTTAAATGTTGTGATTTTAAGATGAAAAATTCGATTAAAAATATAATTATGAAAGGTATTATATTTATCTTCATCATAGGATTTTACTTTTAATTTTTATGAAAATAATAAGTATATTAAATGATTATAAAAAATGATGTACTAATTTTTTTATTAAGAGAAATATCAAATAAATGGTTTTATAAATATTAAAATTAACATTATATTAACTAATTAATATTATCCAAAAAATTTCTAGATTAATATGACATTTTATGAATCTGTTAAACATTTTGGTTCGAATATATTATCTATTTGTATTTTATTTAAATTCAAATAAATGAATAGTTTCAAAATTAACACTCTTGTTATTTTATAAAAATAACATATTATTAAATTGATTAAAAATATCATAAATATTTAAAAAATATAAATTGAATTTTATATGGTCTAGAATGTTATAAAGTATTAAATTACGGATAATTCACAACACATAAGTAATTATTTATAACAATTTAAAATTTAGAATATTATTACCACAAATAAGATTAAATAAATTAAATAAGGATAAATCAAATTGATAAGGTTTAAAATAATTTACCAACATTTCTAATTTGATTGGTTGATGATATTACAACCAAATATTACCTCATATCCTAATTTGACTCACTTTGAATGTTTTTATGTGGGGTTTGAGTTTATTATAAATTAATATTTTTGAGGTTTTGAAAAGTGCCCCTCTCCTGCCTTATAAAAGTGAAACTCCTCCCTCTCCTATTCACAACACTTTGAGCCTTCAATCTCGGCCAAACCCTACCCATTTATCTTATCAAATTCCCTAGAAACATTCTGGAGGTTCTGGTCTTCTCAAAAGACCAACTCTAGTGCCTTAATAGGAAGCTTAAAAGAGGTGTGTCGAAGAAGAGGTAATCTCTTCTACCGATTCTTTCAAGTTTCTTTCTTCTTCAACTTATTATTCATTAGTTGTTTCATGATAAAGTAATAAAATTAGTATCTATAATATACTGATATGTTATTATAAATATGAAACAACCCTGTTTCACCTTCTATCCATCCTACGGAAAACAAAATCACCATGCGTGCGTACGTACGGAATACCGCCTCTACGCCGTGGTGTAATCTGCTTTTCCAACACCACCTTACGTGGATGTGTATAATGGTGTAAATAATAACTATATATGGATATTATACCATCATAATCATTATGATATATTATATCATCCACTCCAACTCCATTCAATAATTATGGGAACGATATCATCGCTCATGCGTACGTATGGATTACCGTCTCCATGACGCGATGAGATTGAATCCCCATGTTAACCATTAAAGAATGATTATAAAGTATATATAATGAATAATAATGGTATATATAACATAATAATGTTACTGGATTTATGTAAATGTTATTTACTTACTTCCATTCAAGTCAATAAGGAAAGGAAAATAGCGTTCATGCGTACGTATGGCCTAACATCTCCATGAACGGTGTCTTTCATTTCATTTATCTATTATGTATATATATATATATATACTGCATATATATATGATATATAGGTCAGGTTTTACATTCTCGAAGTTAGTAAATCATGATATATGTAATAATAATATCAAGAACAACAAGTCCAAACACGTACGATAAATGAAACGATTTTACCCAAAACGCTACTTTAACATGAGTTTACAAAAGAACGGGTAATATAATGTCATAAGTGAACCATATATGATATCATAAAAGTGAATATGATTCTGTAATAAGTCAATGACATTATTTAAATCATTATACATGAGGTTCGGATACGTATGAAGCATATCATACCTAAGGTAAGGGATAACTTTTCCAATCTCATTTTTATCCGAGATTGTTTATTTGTATGTATTTACTAGGATTATATTTATCATCCATGTCCCAATTTTCTAAAAATGGTTTCATGTATGTTTCAAGTACTTTTTACCCATTTTTTACTTTTACTACATGGTATGTAAATAATTTTTCTTTTGTTTACCATACGAGGTACTTTTTGACTTTTTCGGAAAAAGTACGAGAAGAATGTTTTTTTAACTTATATGGCATGAACGAGTTTTTATGGTTTTATATTACCTTATTTTCATGAATCTTACTCTACAAGATTTCATGACTATTTTCAACAAAATCTATTTGTTTTAAAATTTCATGTAATTTTGTGGAAAGAAAATGATTTTTAAGAAGAAATGATATTTTCCTTAAGAATTCATTTCAAGTGTTTTATCAAAACCATTTTCCATCTAAGATGACATTATTTCATATGTGTATGTTTCAAGTATACTATCTCTATGATTTACATGCTTTCACTTTTCTTATGATGAAATTATATACATTTGTTTTATATGGATTATATTATGATGGGATGATGTTTATGAGACCCATTTTATTCTTTGAGTTATGATGAATGATTTGTGTTTATGTTGTGGAGAACGTAATAATGATTTAATTATAAGATGGGTGGGACCTATATCTCCCTTCAATTCATTGGGTAAAGATTTATATCTCATGATATAGACATGGTTGGGATGGTAAGTTAATCCGATTCAGTGATATCGGACTGGAACGAGGAGTGAACTCGATTCAGAAAGGGACTTTGTCCACTAAGATGGTCTTGGAAGAAATGCCTCGACAACTATGGAAATAATATCATGTGCTTAATGGTTTCCACTATTACATGTTTTATTCCCATGATATTTTATCATGATTAATGTTTCTTTATGATCTATGCCTTACCTACTTCCATGTTTTATGTCATTGCTCGTGATTTTGATGTTTAAACATTATGTTCATTTTTTTAAGTTCAAATGTATATGATTTTTTTTCTCCATGATTAACCTTACTGAGCATTTGAGCTCACCCTTTATATGTTTTATTTTCCCCGAGATTTAAATAAATGTTTTAGGTATGAAAACAAAAAGGGGAAGATCTTTATGGGAGATATTGAAGATCTTTCACCATGATTAGAAGATTATATTCTGAGTTTCCAAAGAGACTAAACTATTACAGTCCTTGTGTGTCTGTTTTTGTTATGTATTAAGTATTTATCAAAATTAATGTAATGTCCATATACGTCAAGCTTTGGGTCTCAACAGTTGGTATCAGAGGAAAGATTTAGTTAACCTTTGGAAACTAGGATTCTAAAACTTTAGTGAAATCCCTGGAGATATTTCTAAGGTATGTCTAGGGATGTCCCTAAGGTTAAGTATAAGTATAAGTTATAGTCCTAGAATTATGGTAATGATCTTAGAATTAAACCTAAGATGTTATATATTGAAGTTACCCCCCCTTTATTATGTTGTTTTACTAGCATGATTTTTGCCTCTCACACTATTCTTTTTGGGTTTTAGAAAATGGATGCAAACTGGAAGATTCACGATAATGGAGTATATGATGGACAATGGAATGATATTCTTCATGAGCAACCAAATGAAATGTGATTTGGAAGTCCAAAAATCGTTATTATTCCTAATCAGAAATCTAATAATATGATCAATAATATCAACTTTGGTAAGTTTCCTGACTTGACTAATAAGAGAAAGATGGAGTTTCATGATGATCATTGAAGAAAGAAAGTTCAATTTCCCTCATGCAAATCATGTGGGAAGAGGAACCAAGGAGAATGTTTCAAAGGAATTGGAAGATGTTGTGGGTGTGCAAAAGGACATAAAGCCAGTAATTGCAATGGAAAAGGTTCAGTTAACACCATGGATAGGGATAATGGTATTGCTAAGACATCAAAAATGGTTAAATGTTTTAAATGTGGAATGTACATGCATTATGCAATCCAATGCTCTAAAGGAAAATGTCATGAATAGAATCATCCTAGTCATATGTGTAGTATTTATATTGATGATGATGATGAGACTACAAATGATATATGAAATGAAATAAGTGTTGATGAATAAAATGATGAAGCTCAGTCAATGGTTTAAGAAAGTAGTGGAATGATTGTATGTTTATCCAGAGTTATATTGTATAGGTAATTTAATAGTACTATGGAATAAAGAGACATATAAAGATTGTTATACTATTGTTTTTCCTTGAGTATTTGAATGTATATGTTGAATGGTACCAGTAATCATGAAAAGTGATTGAAATATTTTTGGAAAGAAGATTATATGTGCATAATGAAGGGATAAAAAGAAAATTAAATGAGCTCATGATTGATGTAAGGAAAAAGTTATATCATGGTATGAGTATATAGAAATTTTGGGATTTTGCTATGTGGAAAGAGTTATCTTTTGACAGCATTCATGTTTTCAATAAGGTTCAATGGGTATTCAATTTTCAAGAGAATACATCATTATGGTATTCATATGTTTGGAATGTGACCAACAAGATATATCTCATATGGGGGATAAATGATGGTATTCACGTGATCATTATGTGACCTTTCAAGTAATAATTTTCTTTATACTATGAACTTGGACCGAAGTATTTTTGATAATCATAAAGATTGGAATGAAATAAATTATACATAAGATATTATTGATTAAGGCTAGAACATTTTTCGATATTATTGTAGGAATATTATAATAATGTAGTTTTAGAAAAAATGGACAACCTGCAGGACGGGAGACAACCCGTCACATCGGACAAGGCTGTGGGAATCGAACCCACAACCGAAGTGTGACAGACCTTTATCATCTACCACTGGCCTACAGAAAGTCCCTGGTTAGTAGAAACTAGTTTTATTTTATTAAGCAGTATGATAGATGAAGTATAAGTCCATTTTAGAAACCATATACGATTAATCTCACCATATATGGACTTATGTACATAACTTTTGCTAACCTTATGTTTGATATAGATGGAAAGACCTATCATTATATCGCATAATCTGCTTACACTTCATAGAAGACAAATTCTACTTCATTTCTTTAAGATATTAAGTGGAAATTTTTCAAGGCACAAATACCAGTGAGATTGTACCAAAATCAAGTAAGTATTTCTTCTAATCCAAAATTTTCAACTTTAGGGAAATGATATTAAAAACCAAAAATGTTGTCCTAGTGCTCTTATATCTGATGAATTAGATGGTACCTTAGATCATCACAAATTTATGGATTTGTGATTGTTGGATTTTTCATAGCCATTTCTCTACCACTCTCCATCGGAACATGATGGATAGATTTCTCTTCCATAGCCATATTTTCACCTATGTTCTCCTTGAAGGTTATGGGCGTCGTGGAAGCGCGTGGGTGGATGTGCCCACTTGGATTTTTTTCATTAACAATGATCAATCTGGGATCAATACGATGATAAATGCCAGTCTCCATGGATCGAATCATAGAAATGGACAAAGAAAAGGAATGTCCCGGAACCACAAAGTAGGATCGTTATAGGTTGATTATAATTAATTTAATCAATTTAAAAGAAATAACTTATGGGTTTTTGTTCTTCATTGATGTTCTTGATCACGTTCCGATGTGATTCTTCGTTGCATCGTAGAATCCAAGTGTAGACTTCCTCTAGCAGTGATCCACACGTGTACCTTGTATCTCGGGATATTGCCAAAAGAGTCTTCAAGTGCTAGCGTAGAGAAACATTTTCTTTTTTTGTCCACCTTAGATCATCTTGATCTAATGGAAGAGGATCTCTCTCAGTCTTGAGAGCATTCTTTGAGGAAGATGTTCTTTCTTCCTTGAAAGAATTATCCAGAGTTGTTGTGCACAACAATTCTCTTTTGTGTCGGAAAAGAGTTGGGGTTGTGAGGATATTTATAATCAGGTTTGAGTTTGTAGAGTTATGAAAATAAATAAACGCGTTACATGTTTTATTTATTTCATTGACTCTTATTTAAAACCCCAATGTCGAATAATTAATTCCTTGACATTCTCCCTCACTGATTATAATAAATATCATTTAATAAAATGATATTTCCTCAAAATCCCGACTGGAAAAACTACACGGTGTGTATTAATAAATATACGGCGTGTACTTGTTTTTCATTGAAAACTATACGGCATGTAAATTCAATGTACATGGAATGTGTATCTTGTTTTCATTTATTAATTTTCTTTCCAAAATGAAAACTACACGGTGTGTACATTTAATAATACATGGGGTGTACTTGTTTTCAAAATAAAACTACACGGCATGTAATTATTGATACACGATGTGTACTTGTTTTATTTTATTCTTCCTCCAATCATTAAAACGATTTAGGCTTCCATGAATAATTATTAAACCACGTATGAGAATAATCTTTATTCTAATTGAGATACATGAAAACACTTAGTGTGTGACCCTCTAGGCCTCTTTCTCAGTGGCATTAGGCGGTCTTGCCTAAAGTCCATGATTACTGTTTAGCAATGGGTCAAGGCACCCAAGAGAAAGAAGTTGATGACACATTGACGTAGCACCTCATATGAATTCTTACTGTGTAATTTAATCCCTTTGTATCAATATCTCATCAAACAGGTTTCATGGCAGTGTCATAAACCTATATTCTTGATCTGTTGTTCTTTGACTACCTGAAATAAAGTCATCATTCACACCATGGCCATGGGATTTAATGCGACAGTTCTATTACAATCAAAGGGCCTAGATATAAACTTCCATAAATGGAAGGGACAAATCCTTCCTCGACTTATCCATTAACAACATGTCACTCGTGACACACACAATGTACCCTACTTCCCGCCAACTGCTTGCATGATGGTTTTCGTCAGTAAATATAAGTGTGCGAGTCATGACATGAGTTAATGATAATATTCCAGTCTAAGGACTATTACACACACTTGTAGATAGAAATGTCTGATGAAACCAAGACATGTGGAATTGTTACAGGTGAGTCTGTTCTCATAATCTCCCATCTTGTAGATTACCAAGTGCGAACTCCATGAGAGAGAGTCTCGTCTTCTTACGAGTACTCGCACATGACGATCTGTATACTATGTGTCCTATCATAGTATTTATTCCAACCATAGAACATTATTTAAGAATATTGTTATACCATTTCATGGTTCTCATCATAGCGGGGATCTTCCATGACCTTATTAATGCAACAAATATTCCAGGACATTATTATATTATAGACATACAGAATAATGAACAATATATAATAAGTGAACATTTATGTGATCAAAGTAAAAAATAGTTGGTTCTCAGGAAACCAACCCTAACAAACTCCCACTTGGACTAGAGCCAACTGCCTAAGAATTTTAATCTGCTAGACCTCACATGATGATCATGTTTCTGCTGAGTCAAGGCTTTAGTCAAGGGGTCTGCCACATTGTCTTCTGTGGAAATAATTCTCACTACAACTTCACCTCTCTGAGAAAAATCCCTCAAGAGATGATACTTCCGAAGTATGTTCTTTGTCCACGGATGTGACCTTGTCTCTTTTTCAAGTTCCACCACTATAGTATTATCACATAGAGTATGATAGGATCTTTAATGCTCAGTACTAAATCATGCCCTTGGAAGAATCTTCACATACATACTGCTTCATTAGCTACCTCAGAGGTTGCGATATACCCAGACTCCGCTGTAGAATCTTCCACTACACTTTCCTTTGAGATCTTCCAGCTCACTGAACCTCCATTGAAACTGATGATGTATCCAGTCTGCGACTTCATGTCATCTTGATCAGTTTGGAAACTAGCATCTACATGTCCTTTGATGACTAGTTCCTCATCTCCTCCATAAACCAGGAACATATCCTTAGTACTCCTCAGATACTTAAGGATAGTCTTGACTGCCATCCAATGGCGGTCTCCTGGATCATCTTGATATCTGCCTATAACACTTAATGCGTAAGCAACATCTAGCCTCGTACATAGCATAACATACATGGCTGACCCAATCACAGAAGCTTAAGAGGTGCTTTCCATTCTATTTCTTTCCTCATGTGTCTGAGGACACATTTTCTTGGAAAGATGAATGCCATGTGACACTGGCAACAATCCCCTCTTGGACTATTCCATGCTCAATCTCTTTATTATCTTGTCAATGTATATACTTTGACTTAAGACCAGCATTCTCTTGGATCTAACATGATGGATCTTGATCCCAATAATATATTCTACATCACCCAAGTATTTCATGGAGAATAATTTATCCAACCATGCCTTAACTAACTGTAAGACAGGTACTTCATTTCCAATTAGTATTATGTCATCCATATATACTATTAGGAAAATAACTGCACTTCCACTAAACCTCTTGTAGACACAAGGCTGAAATTCATTCTTAATAAATCCAAATTCTATTACAGCTTCATCAAAACCAATGTTCCATGACCTTAATGCTTTCTTTAATCCATAAATGGATTTCTGTAACTTGCATACTTTTTTGGCATCCTTTGGAGTCACAAACCCTTTAGGTTGTGTCATGTAGACATCTTCATGGAGGTTTCCATTAAGGAATTATGTTTTGACATCCATTTTCCAAATTTCAAAGTCATGGTAAGCGGCAATGGCCAATAGGATTATGATGGATTTCAGCATCGCAACCCGTGAAAAGGTTTCATCATAGTCAATTCCTTGACGCTGTCTAAAACCTTTTGCAACCAGTCATGCCTTATAGGTGCTTACTTTCCCCTCCATGTCCAGTTTCTTCTTGAATAACCATTTATTACCAACAGGATTTACAATAACTAGAGGATCTACCAAAATCCAGACTCATTTTGGTACATGGAATCCATTTCAGAATTCATGGTTCCTTGCTACTTGGTAGCGTCTATGCCTTCAACTACTTCCTTTTAGGTAAGGGGATCATCATTGTCAACCAATAATGAGTCACCATCCTAGGTGACAAGAAAACCATATCATTCTGGTTCTCTCACCTCTCTCGTGCTCCTACGCAGTTCTTATGTCTATGGAACAGATTGTTCTTCCACATGGCTTTGTGGATTCTGTTCTTATACCAACTCCTATGTATCTTGAGCCTCGACTTCATCGAAGTCTATCTTTCTCCCACTATCTCTTTTTGCGATGTGCTCCCTCTCAAGGAATTTGGCATGTCTTTCCAGTATAACCTTTTTGTCTGAGTGGTTTTATAGGTAATATCCCCTTGTTTCCTTGGGATATCCTATAAAGATACACTTTGTGCCTCGGGGTGCAAGTTTGTTACCTGAATAGGCCTTAACAAATTCTTCGCTACCCCACACATGTAAATTAGATAACATGGCTTTGCGTCCACTCTATAAATCGTATGGAATACCATTTATCGATTTAGTTGGTACTTGGTTTAGAATGTGTACTGATGTTTATAATGCATATCCCCAAAAGGATAATGGAAGAATCACATGAATCATCATTGATCTCACCATGTCCAACAGGGTGCGGTTCCTCCTTTCACTTACACCATTCCATTGAGGCATGTAAGGAGGAGTGAGTTGAGATAGAATCCCAAACTCCCGTAATAAATCAATGAAGTCATGATTAAGATATTCTCCTCCTCTATCTGAGGGAGTTTCTTAATCTTCTTACCAAGCTGTTTCTCTACTTCATTCTTGTATTCTTTGAATCGATCAAAAGAATCTGACTTATACCTCATTAAGTAGATATATCCGTATCAACTAAAATCATCAGTAAAAGTTATAAAGTATGAGAACCCACCCCATACTTCAATTGGAAATGGTCCACACACATCTGAGTGAAATAATTATCGAATCTCTTTAGCCCTTTCACCTTTCCCACTAAATGGGGCTTTGGTCATTTTTCCTTGTAGACACACATGACATACACCAAGTGCTTTTAGTTCAAAAGAATCTAAATAACCATATTGATGAAATTTTGTCAAAAGTTTCTAATTGAAATGACCTAGCCGGTGATTCCAAATTTGGGTGTGGTATGAGTCATGTGAATTGACTTTGTCATTGATTTCCATTACATGGTTTGTGTAGTCTAACACTTAAAGGCTGTTATATAAATGTGCCCTACCAAAACAAATCCTATCTTTATAAAAGTAGCAACATTCATTTCCAAACTTGAATATGAATCCATCAGTATCTAATCTGGATACTGAAATAATGTTTTTAGTAACAGAAGGCACATAATAAAAACCCTTTAATACCATGATCATTCCAATTGGCAATGTGAGGTGGTAGTCCCCGACAGCTACAACAGCAAGTCTGGATCCATTGGATGCTCATAGATCTACCTCCCCTCGATCAATATTCCTGAATATACTTGGTTCTTGTATTTGGATACAGATTTGAGAACCACAAGAAGTACCTAATACCCAATTAGTAGAAATAGATAGATTGAATTCGATAAAAAATTCACCTAAAGCTTCCCCTTTCTTCCTTGGATGGGTGCAGTTTTTCTTCCAGTGGCCCGTCTTGCCACATGCGAAACAAACAACATCATATTCCCTTGCCTCCCCTCTGATATTCCTTTTCTTTGAAGGCCTTGAGGATGATTTGGGCATAAAGCTTTTAGCCTTCCCTTTCCTTTTATTCACCATGAGGACATAATGATTTTCAAGCTTCATGTCATTTTCCACTTGGCGAATAACGATAAGAAGATCAGATAGAGACTTCTCAATGTTGTTCATGTCGAATTTCATAACAATGTTTGGGAAGCTCTGGGGGAGTGATGTGAGAATGTGATCGGTACCCAATTCCTCGGGGAGTTTAAACCCTAGAACCTCCAAGCGCTCAATTTGGCCAATGAGCTTGACTACATGAGGCCCAGCTGGGGCACCCTCTCTAAGCTTGATCTGGAATAGAGCCTTAGAGATCTCAAAACTTTTCTATCTTGCTCTCTCTTGGTATAGACCACGGAGGTGCTCGAGCATGCTATAGGCATCCGTGTCTTCATGATACTTCATGAGCTCACTAGACATCGATGATAACATCGAATATTGAATGTCAATTGCATCGTTCAAATGTTTGTCATAGACTAGGAAATCTTCATCACTCGCCCCTGGGGCAGGGGAACCAGGAAGTGAGGATTGCAGCTCGTAAAACTTTCGTTCATGGAGTAGGATAACCAGAAGGACCCTAAACCATTCCTGAAAGTTACTTCCGGTGAGGATGTTGTCTTTACCTAGAATTGATCACAGAGAAAATGTGGTTGATGTGTTTTTCATTTCGATTATACAAATTAAAAGAGAAGATTTATCAGTACTTTCTTTATTACATTTTATGAGAAATAATAAATTTTATTAAGTGTCCCACTATTTTATCATGTCACAATGGCCCTCACCATTGAACACTGAATGTCCAGTTGCTTTGATATTCTAGTGGTAAAGATCTATATTCCCCTTTGCATAACCCCAACAAGGGTTGATCAATCTATTTGAAGGTATTTAGGTAGGCAGGTCTTTGCCAACTATGAGCTTACAGTTTCGTGATCTGTTGAGTGGACTCCCCAATCCTAAAATCTTAACTTGGATTTCCTGAACTCTTTCCTCCAATATTACATCAAGTCTAGAAAGGGATACTTCTCTTGATTTAATATGGTTAATTCAACCCAAAACCTTTCATAAGGGATTCCTTTATAAAAGTATGTGTCCCGACAAGGGATGGTCAAACACATAGTTTTATTGAGTCTTGCCCTTAATCAAGTAACAGAAGGCTTGGTCTGACTTAATATGGTATTTGAGGGATTTTATTCTTTATGCGTAGTTTATCATTATCACATGCTTGTTAATATTATGTGATGCTTCCTTAATTGATTAACCATGTTCTGATAATGTTTACGCATAGTCCAGTTTTATTTTATTACATCTTTTCATGCTTGTTCATTTTAGTAACTATGTGATCACAACAACACATACATAATAAATAAACCATGCAATCAAGCAGAAATAAAATAAGATGGCATGATCATGAGCTTCTATTGGTTAGCTTATCTAGCGGTTTGATAAGATAACCCTAACTTAGGGAAAAATACCTTGAACTGATGGATTTTGTTTTGCAGCTCCCACCTATCCACCTTTGTATCTTATTGGATGGTTTCGCCTCAACTTCGGGTTTTGAACCATCTCCTCTAGCCTAGGAGATCCTACAATACATGGGTTTACATTAAAGAAACCATGGGCACAGATGCCCTACATTTTATTGGAAGAAGGCTTGCAGGCCAACAAATTTAAATTAAACAAATTTAAATAAAACCATAGACACATACAAAAGCATTTTTGGCCTAGCTCATGATCATCCATAGCATGCAATGACATTTACGCATATTTAAATTCTTTTAATCATTCTTTTATTTAAGATAATTCATGATTGAATTCAATTAATTATGATCTTATAATTAATCAATTCTTTATCTTAAATTCCTTTCTGAATTTCCTTGATATTCTTCTCATCTATATTCCTTGTACAAGTCTGTATACTTTTGGAGGAAACCTGGTGAAATTTCATTTCTGGAAAGTACACGACGTGTAGTTTATATTTAAACGGCGTGTATTTCTTTTCACCCTTTATCCAAAGTACATGCCGGGGGATTTGGCGTGTTTTATCTACATTGGAAATTTTGGAGTACACAACTTGTAGATAAATCATACACGACGTGTACTTCCTTGTTATGTGGTAACCTGCCTGGTGATCCCGTGTACGTGGTACGCGGCTTCTCCTTTGTACATGGTTTTACTTGGGATGGATCGAACTACACGACGTGTTGCTCCAACATACAAGCCGTGTATTCCAATTTTCCACACGACATTAATTTTTGGTCAACATGGGGTAATAATTACATAGGCATACTTAATTTACAGGGCGTGGTTTGGTAGACCAGTGCTGGTTCATTGAACCTAAGTACACGGCATGTAGTTTTAATTACACCCCGTGTATTCGCGTGTTGTACAGACAGAAAGAGCGGCTCCTCTGGAAGAGATCCTCATTTTTATTTTAATCAAAATTAAAATTTAAAGGTCGTTTCTGTGATGTGAATTGAGAAACAAAAGAGGAAGAACATGTCTCATTTATTCAGATTTATAGAATGATTTATTTCGAATTAAATCAAATATAAATGCTTAAATTATCACGGAAAATTAAATAACTATAATCAACGTTGTAACCTCCCTCTGATTCCAATAGAAGGTTTCGGGCGCAGTGGAAGCTCATGGGTGGATGTGCCCACATGGCTTTTTGTCATTAACAATGATCAATCTGGGATCAATACGATGATAAATGCCAGTCTCCATGGATCGAATCATAGAAATGGACAAAGAAAAGGAATGTCTAAGAACCACAAAGTAGGATCATTATAGGCTGATTATAATTAATTTAATAAATTGAAATGAAATACCTTTTGGGTATTCTTTCTTCATTGATGTTCTTGATCATGATCCGATGTGATTCGTCGTTGTGTCACAGAAGCTAAGTATAGACTTCCTCTAGTGGTGATCCACACATGTACCTCGTATCTTGGGACGTCGCCAAAGGAGTCTCTGGGTGCTAGCGTGGAGAAACCTTTACATGTGTTTTCCGCCTTAGATCATCTTGATCTGATGGAAGAGTATCTCTCTCGGTCTTGAGAGCATTCTTGGAGGAAGAGGTTCTTTCTTCCTTGATAGAATTCTCCAGAGTTGTTGTGGACAACGATTATTTTGTGTGTTGGAAAAGAGTTGGGGTTGTTATGATATTTATAATCAGGTTTGAGGTTGTAGAGTTATGATAATAAATAAACATGTTATGCGTTTTATTTATTTCATTGACTCTTATTTAAAACCCCCATGTAGAATAATTAATTCCTTGACATGCACCCATGCTGATTATAATAAATATCATTTAATAAAATGATATTTCCTCAAAATCCCGACTGAGAAAACTACACGGCTTGTATTAATAAATACATAGCGTGTACTTGTTTTTCATTCAAAACTACACAGCGTGTACATTCAACGTACACAACGTGTGGATATTGTTTTCATTTATTCATTTCCTTTCCAAAATGAAAACTACAGGACATGTACATTTATTAATACATGGCGTGTACTTGTTTTCAAAATAAAACTACACAGCGTGTAATTATTGATACACGGCATGTACTTGTTTAATTTTATTCTTCCTCCAATCATTAAAATGATTTAGGCTTCCTTGAATAATTATTAAACCACATACGGGAATAATATTTATTCTACTTGAGATACTTGAATACACTTTATGTATGACCCTCTAGGACTCTTTATCATTGGCATTAGGCGGGCTTGCCTAAAGTCCAAGATTACTGTCTAGCAACAGGTCATGGTACCCAATAGAAAGAAGTTGACGCCGCATTGACGTATCACCTCATACGAATGCTTACTGTGTAATTTATTCCCTTTGTCTCAATATCTCATCAAGAAGGTTTCATGGCAGTGTCTTA
This sequence comes from Viscum album, assembly GCA_963277665.1. Taxonomy (NCBI): domain Eukaryota; kingdom Viridiplantae; phylum Streptophyta; class Magnoliopsida; order Santalales; family Viscaceae; genus Viscum; species Viscum album. The sequence goes on along the minus strand of OY728132.1, from coordinate 1,258,544,837 downwards.
AACCTATATTCTTGATCCGTCGTTCTTTGACTACCTAAAATAAACTCGTCGTTCACACCATGGCCTGGGAATTTAATGTGATAGTTATATTTCAATAAAAGGGCCGAGATATCGACTTCCATAAATGTAAGGGACAAATCCTTCCTCGACTTATCCATTAACAACATGTCACTCATGACACACCCAACGTACCCTACTTCTCACCAACTGTATGCGTGACGGTTTTCGTAAGTAAATCTAAGTGCGTGAGTCATGATATGGGTTAATGATAATATTCTAGTATAAGGACCATTATACACACTTGTAGACAGAAATGTCTGATGACAGAAAGACATGCAGAATTGCTACAGGCGGGTATGTTCTCATAATCTCCCTTCTTGGACATTACCAAGTGCGAACTCCATGAGAGAGAGTCTCGTCTTCTTACAAGTACTCGCACAAGACAGTTTGTATACTATTTTTCCTATCATAGTATTTCATCCAACCGTAGAACTTTATTTAAGAACATTGTTATAAAATTTCAGGGTTTTCATAATAGCGGGGATCTGTCATGACCTTATTAATGCAACAATTATTCCTGGACATTATTATATTATAGTCATGCAGAACAATGAACAATATATAATAAGTGAACATTTATATAATCAAAGCACAAAACAGTTGGTTCTCAGGACACCAAACCTAACACTCCTATGTGGAAACCCAGTGATGAGTTAATTTGGGTAACCGTTATGTTTCATACTTTACTTTTTAAAATTAATTTTTAGTATTCCTTTTTACGATGTGGGTTTCTATGAAAGAAACTTTCAAGTAGTAAACCATTTATAACCCCGACGAATTTCGAGGGAGAAATTCATTTTAAGGGGGGTAGAATGTAATAACCCGAGATTTTATGAGAATTATTCTTTTTAATTTCATTTATTTCTTGTGTTACTACACCAAAATTAGCTTTTTCAATATGCAACACCATATTAGCTTGCAGTATACGTAGCACTATTCTTGGCTCGTGTTACACACACTTTTAAGTTCATTTTGTAGAAATTATTATATGCAAAATTAAGTATAGATTTTGTTTTATACACAACAACAAAGGGATCTTTCACTACACACATCCTTGACTTGGCTTGCATTACACGCAATCACGACTTTCCTTGATAGCTTGTGTAGTACGCAATACCGGGTTTCACTATACAACGATATATTGTTATAATATTATTATGAACTAGATGTTATGAATAGTATTAACAACATTTTGAATGTTATATCATTATTATTCATCTTAAACATTTTCTAGAACATCGTCTGAGAACAAAATAAATTTTTCGAGTAAAATAAGTATTTTAAAAAAATGAAGTTTTTCCGCCTTTTGATGGCACACCCACATTAAATCTAGTTTTGACATATTTATAAGTTCACTTTGAAAAAAATAAAATTATTCTTTGCAATTGGGATATAAAAATTTACTTTTGTAATTTTTTCATATTATTCTGATAACTTTCATATTTTAATGAATAGTAAAAACACTCTATATTTTAAATAAAAACAACTTTTTTTATCATAATAATTTATATGGTTAAATTATAATATTGAATTGTTTTAAAGTATAAATAGAATATATTTTTACCATTTAATATAATTTATATCATTACAATTGATTTTACATTGAATTCATAGGTAAAATATTTTCAATCTTTTGCAATGTTTTAACTTTTAAAACTCGTTTTCTTAACAACGGGATTAATTTTAAATTAATTTCTGCAACTTCTGTGATTTGAATTTAGAAAAATGGATTCCATATTTTGAATCAGTAGGTTAAAATTATGTTAATAAGATACTTTTTATTTTTAGCCATTATGAATAGTAACTATGGTAAATTTTATTTACCATAGTTAAATGTAAATCGAGGTAATTAAGGGTAAATATAATATTATAAAATTAGCCTAACACTTGTCCAAATATAATTGGATGATTATATTTTACGTTAAATCATACTTGGGTCGAAATGGAATCTAATGGATCCCACTTGTATTTGATTAAGACCTTTTATTTAGTTTATTTAAAGGAAAGTGAAATGTCTCACTCAAACTTTAATAATTAGATTATTTTTAATATATAGTTATACAGAATATAAATTTGATTATAAATACTCATTTGAAATATAAAATTCTTTTCATTATCATGGTGATTTATTTGTAATTTATAATAAATATTTTATTACCTTAACATCTTATACATTAATGATGTAGAAATTATTTATTTAGTGAAAAATCAATAATATAGTTTTCATTAAAATAATAATACCTATCAAAAGAACCATAAACATGACCAAAAATTCTTGGTCAAGTATATATATACCCAAATAATACAAGGGTCTTTTTTTGGACCATTGGGAGCTTTATAAAACCGATTAAGACATTTATATTATTTCATTTTAAAGGATGTCTAAGATGTCACCTTCATAATTTAATAAATATAACAATTTAAATTTTGTGATTTTAAGATGATAATTTCGAGTAAAAATATTATTATGAAAGGTATTATATTTATATTCATCATAGGATTTTATTTTTAATTTTTATGAAAATAATATGTATATTAAATGATTATAAAAAAATCAAGTAGTAGTCGTTTTATTAAGAGAAATATCAAATAAATGGTTTTATAAATATTAAAATAAATATTATATGAACTAATTAATGTTCTCCACAAAATTTTTAGATTAGTATGACATGTTAGGAATCTATTAAATATTTTGGTTCGAATATATCCTCTATGTGGATTTTATGTAAATTCAAATAAATGAATTGTTTCAAAATTAACACTATTGTTATTTTATAAAAATAACATATTATTAAATTGTTTAAAAATCACATAAATATTTAAAAATTATAAATTGAAATTTAAATGGTCTAAAATTTTATAAATTACCCAATTATGGATAATTCACACCACATAAGTAATTATTTATAACAATTTAAAATTTAGAATATTATTACCACAAATAAGATTAAATAAATTAAATAAGGATAAATCAAATTGATAAAGTTTAAAATAATTTACCAACATGTCTAAATTTGATTTGATGATGATATTATAACCATATCTTACCTCACATCCAAATTTGAGTCACTTTGGATGTTTTTATGTGGCGTTTGACTTTATTATAAATTAATATTTTCGAGGCTTCCAAAAGTACCCCTCTCCTCCCTTATAAAAGGACACCTCCTCCCTCTCCTCTTCACAACAATTTGAGCCTTAAATCTCAGAAAAACCCTTCCCATTTCTCTTCTACAATTCCCTAGAAACATTTTTGAGGTTCTGGTCTTCTCAAGAAGCCAACTCTAGTGCCTTAAGAGGAAGCTTAAAAGAGGTGCGTCGAATAAGAGGTAATCTCTTCTACCGATTCTTTCAAGTTTATCTCGTCTTCAAATTATTATTCTTTAGTTGTTTCATTATAAATTAATAAAATCAGTATCTATAATATACTTATATGTCATAATAAATATGAAACAAACTCATTTCACCTTCTATCCATCCCATGGAAAACAAAATCACAGTGTGTGCGTACGTACGGAATACCGTCTCCACGCCGTGGTGTAATCTATTTTTCCATCACCACCTTAATTGGATGGGTATAATGGTGTAAAGAATAACTATATATGGATATTATAACATAATACTAATTATTAAATATTATATAATCCACTCCAATTCCATTCAATAATTATGGGAACCATATCATCGCTCGTGCGTACGTACGGATTACCGTTTCCACGACGCGATGAAATTCAATCTCCATGTTAACCATTAAAGAATGTTTATAAAGTATATATAATGAATAATAATGGTATATATAACATAATATTGCTATTTTATTTATGTATATTTTATTTACTTACTTCCATTCAAGTCAATAAGGAAAGGAAAACAACGTTTATGCGTACGTACTGCCTACCGTCTACATGAACGGTGTGTTTCATTTCATTTATCTATATATTATATATATATATATATAATGCATATATATAGGATATATAATTCATGTTTTACATTCTATAAGTTAGTAAATCATGACATAAGTAATAATAATATCAAGAACAACAAGTCCAAACACGTACGATAAATGAAACGATTTTACCCAAAACACTACTTTTACATGAGTTTACAAAAGAAAGGGTAATATAAAGTCATAAGTGAAAAATATTTGATATAATAACAATGAATATGATTCTGTAATAAGTCAATGGCATTATTTAAATCATTATACAGGAGTTTCAGATACGTACGAAGCATATCAGACCTAAGGTAAGGGATAACTTTTCCAATCTCGTTTTTATCTGAGATTGTTTATTCGAAAGTATTTACTGGGTTTATATTTATCATACATGTCCCTAATTTCTAAAAATATTTTCATGTATGTTTCAAGTAATTTTTACCCATTTTTGACTTTTACTACATGGTATGTAGGGAATTTTTCTTTTGTTTACCATACGAGGTACTTTTTGACATTTCTGGAAAAAGTACGAGAAAATTGTTTTTTTAACTTATACGGCATGAACAGATTTTTACGATTTTATAATGCATTATTTCCATGAAGATTACTCTATAATATTTCATGAATTTTTTCAGCAAAATCCTTTTCTTTTAAAATTTCATGGAATTTTGTGAAAAGAAAATGATTTTGAAGAAGAAAAGATATTTTCTATAAGAATTCATTTCAAGTGTTTTATCAAAACCATTTTCCATCTAATATGACTTTATTTCATATGTGTATTTTTCAAGTATAATGTATCTATTATTTACATGGTTTCACTTTTCTTATTATTAAATGATATTCATTTGTTTTATATGGACTATGTTATGATGGGATGATATTTATGAAACCCATTTTATTCGTTGGGTTATGATGAATGATTTATGTTTATGTTGTGGTACACTTAAGAATTATTTAATTATGAGATGGGTGGGACATATATCTCCCTCCAATGCATTGGGTAAGGATTTATATCTCATGAGATAGACATGGCGGGGATGGTAAGTTAATCTGGTTCAGTGATATAGGACTGGAACGAGGAGTGAACTCGATTCAGAAAGGGACATTGTCCACTAAGATGGTCTGGGTAGTAATGACTTGGCTACTATGGAAATCATATCATGTGATTAATGGTTTCCAAAATTACATGTTTTATTCCCATGCTATTTTATCAAGATTTATTTTTCTTTATGATCTATGCCTTACGTACTGCCATGTTTTATGTCATTGCTCAAGATTCTAATGTTTAAAAATTATGTCTATTTTTTTTAAGTTCAAATATATATGATTTGTTTTATTTTCTCCATGCATACCCTTACTGAGAATTTGAGCTCACCCTTTATATGTTTTCTTTTCCCCAGGATTTAACGAAAGGTTTTAGGTATGAAAACAAAAAGGGGAAGATCTTTATGAGAGATGTTGAAGATCTTTTACCAGGATTAGAAGATTATATTCCATGTTTCGAAAGACACTAAACTATTATGGTCCTTTTGTGTCTTTTTTTGTTATGTATTAAGTATTCCAAAAAAGTAATGTAATGTCCATGTACGTCAAGATTTGGGTGTCTAAAAAATCCACCTCATGATCTAGGTTATGTCCAGGTAACTCGTTAGGAAATACATTAGTGTACTCCCTCAAAATAGGCATTTCTTCCAAGTTGATAACTTCATTTGAAAAAACCATTTATGTGAGGTATGATTCATTATAGGGAATTAACAAACACTTTGTGATGGATTTTCCAAAGGAGATTCATGGTCTTCCTTGAATTTTTAGAAGATCATGGTATGGTTTAGAATATAAAAAGATATTTCCTTTTCCTGACAGTTGATGTGTGGTCTCTATAATGAGAGTCAATCCATGCCAAGTATAGTATATAATTCCACCAAGGGAAGTATCATGACATTCATTGGAAGAATATTCCCACATAGGCTAATATGAGAAGAGTCCAACACTTAGGTTACAATGATGAACCACTAGGTGTTTTTATGGATATATCTACTTCTAGGTATCAAGGATTTGATTCAATAGTTCAAGAAAACTTTAAAGATATAAAGGAAAGAATAGAACCAGAATCAAAGAATACTTTTTTCTACTCTAGAGTGGATAGAAAGTGTACCTTGTATGAATTATTTTTCTTACTCCACTTCAATAGTAGTGATGGAATATGCTTTACTTTTCTCCTTTGTCTTTGGTGCTAATGACATTGATTTCCCTCAAGGAGTCGAGGTTTAATGCACTAGCTTTCATAGTTCCTTTCTCCCTATAGTTGAAGAATTTAACCATGGGTGGTGCTCTACTTTACTCTATAATATTGGCCATATTATTCATGTCTCTCTAACATTCATGAGCTTTGTGGTCTTCTCTCCAACACTTGAAGTATTTACCCATCCCGTTGAGGAAATTATCATGATGCTCCTTCCCACATTTTTGACATGTGAGTGGTTGATATTTCTTTCCATATTTGTCGTTATATAGTCTATATTTAAACTCCATCATTCATTTCTTATCTCTATAACCATGGGACCAATCTCTGAACTTCATCTTTACTTTGAGAGAAAATCAGAGCACTTCTTTATAACTACCAATGTCTCAGATAACTAGAGCCTTTTGAATGTGAGGTTTTAAACAACTAAAGAATATATGAATTTTTCTATAATTTTTTATAATAAAACCCAAATCATACGTTACAAGACATGTTAAATTTTTTTCATAAGACACGACAGATTCACCTACTTTTTTCCTCAAATATATGATTTGTTCCATCCTTGTCTGAAGAGTTCAAAGAAAATACTTATTAAGAAATGTTTTCTTGAAGTCTTCGCACTTTATATATTATATTGTATCCTTCATGCTAGTGTTCTTAATCAATTTTCATCATTTATCAGCCTCTCCATATAAATGATAAATGACCAGACTCAACTTTTCCTTCAAAAAATATTAAATCGTAGTATAGATATTGGCTATTGAGTTGACCCACTATTCTATGATGAGTAGATCGGATATCCACAAAATGTTGGCGGCCATTAACAAAAAAAAATATTTGATAGTCAGTGGCTCCCTCTTAGGTGAAGCTAGATGTTCCACATTGTCCTAGTTATTTTTCCTAGCATGAGACAACTGATTAAGCATCCCCCTGAAATTTTGAACTCCACCTCCCAAATCATTAGGGATGTTGTATGGGAAATTTTTTCATTTTCCCTCACATGGGTTGTTGGACTGGTTTTTCTTGGTTTCCACCATTTTTTAAAATGTAAAAGTTTTGAACAAAAAATAACTCAACAAGTCATGAAAAATAATTTATTACTTTGTGCATTTTATTCTAAAGGCATATCTTGTGGGATCCCTATGTTTATAATTTTCTAAAACAAGCTTCTGGGATTCTTACATATACTTAGTCTCATGGTAAGGGTTTTCACTAATGTTCTCTGATACTAATTCCAAATTTAACTAAACTGTGCTTCGATACTTATAGCGACCTTTCCTTTTTTACATAACTATTACATCATTTTAAAGATAAAATACAAAATAGTGTTATAAAATCACGAGGAAAAGGTTTTGTGTCTTGGAAAAATTAGATTCATACATAACTTTTAAATAATAAAACATAAGCATTATTTAATTAATTATTATCTATATTCATAGTGGCCCTTGCTTTCTCTTTAGTATAAGTAACCCTCTGAGGATATACATCAAAGAAATGGGTGAGCAAAAATCCCAGTAATAGGATGAATAAGGGGGGAATGAATCAATATTACATGGGTGAGAATAATAATCATCATCATAACATAATCATAAGACCATCATGATAATCATGATAGGAATCATTAGATAAAATCATGGAATGTGGAAATACATAAAAATGAATCATCATTTCTTAGCGGTCAAATACCACACACAATTGTTAACAAAGCTAGAATCATGTTCATGCATAACATATGTGAATAATCATAACATAATCAATGTGAAAAAATCTAGTATCATTTAATGCATATTTCACAATATCTCATTAGAAACATCACATTACTCAATGCATTGGAGCATTGTAGAATTATGGTCACACCCATCACCTCATAACATTTACATAATCATACATGCCACATAGAACATATATAAATAAAAATCATGACTTAATCCATGTAAAGGAATGAGTTTTATATGGATTTCATCAGTCATAATTTCATGAATAAAATTCACATTTCCAAATGGAAAAAGCTAAAAGAACATATTTGGTATAAGAATCATCATTTTTCAGTGAAGAAGAAATAACTCATTAGGATTGAAGGCATTTTTTAAAAAGAAGAGTTCATTTGGAAAATATTTTTATATGTCATAAAATTATATTAAAAACATGTATATCCTAGAAAATAAAATGGAAGGATATTGAAAATATTTTTTATAAATGTTAAAATAATATCCACACTGAAATTTATCATGAATGGAGAATAACCCAAAGAAAAGGGGTTGGGTTAGAGAACCCCCTTACCTTATGTCCGAATGTTTTATTTACTTTAATATCAGGGATAATAAAATTATATTAACTAATTACTAAATATAGAACCTCTTATAATTTTTTTGATTCATTATAATTTTATTATGTTTTTTATTGACATTTTGACGAGTTTTAGAGTTCAATTTCATCATTCTGAGAGTTTTTGTTGTCTTTATTTTCATGATCGGTTCACTTGTATAAAAGTATGGAAGTTCATGTCAAATGAGAATAATTATTTAAATTTGAAATTATATTTTATTAATGAACTTCTAGAATCTTAAATGGTCATATATATCATTTATTATATGGCGATTATTCATTTGATAAAATGTTAATGATAAATATTTCATTTATTTTAGCAGTTTTTCTAGTCATTACAAAATAATTTTTTTTTTCTAAATATTGTGTTTATAAATTAGTTATATAACATTAAAAATGTTATAATATGAATATTAAAATCTATTTTATCCATAATAATGGTTTTATGACCATCCTTGAAGGTGGTAATAGAAAAAGAAAATTTATCATCCATGAAGGAAATAAATCAACACATCAAAGACTATGTTTTCATTTTTGAATAAGAAGACGAGGAGAGGTTTGGTGATGGATATTATATTAACACAATGAAATTCCTGTATATATATGATACTGGAGTTATCATTCCTCTTTGTATATGATGGGTGATGAGAAAATAAGAAAATAAAATAAATTAAAAGTGAACGAAACATAATTTTACCTCTTGAATTTCTTCTCCATGGGAACCACTTTTAGGCACATAGGATTGGTATTTTGTTGAGACCAGAATATCTTAGAAATAGAGAAGAGGCTTGGGAAGGTAATTGGTTGGACTTTAGATAAGGTAAATGTCTTGAATGTTGTGAAGAGAAGATGCGTTGAGGGTGCTATTTATAGTGGAGAGGGGTGTTTTTTGATTATTTTATTCATTAGTTTATTATTTTGGATCAAGATTATCAATAATGATGATTCCTATGACTAAATATAGTAAATGGTTCATAAGAGTTCTAACCAATGTGTTATTACATCATTCATTATATAAAGATTCATGTATTTGGCTTAAAATGTTAAATACTGAAAATTACCGTATCTCATTCACTAAAATTTCAACTATTTTAGAAAAATCCCGAAAACTAAATCTAACCATTTTTTGATGATTAGAATTCAAAAATAGAATCCATTTTATAATAATAATTTTCTAAATATGATAAATTGAAAATTAAAATCATTATTTATTTGAAAAATATCAATTTTAATATTATAACTGATTTAATGGCACTTGAAAATTTAAATAAGGTCTCCCAGAATTATATTATAATTATAACACAACATAATATTAATTTATGAATCTATTTTATTAAAATAAATTTTATTTTTAATCATTATATTAATTATAAAATTATAAAAAATCATTTACATTTTACAAGAATTCAAAAACGTAAATTATTATTTTTAAAATATTTATTTACTTATACCATGATATAATTATATCATATTTTAATTTATAAGATAACTAAATTTTAATTATAATTTCATTGGTGATGTTACTATTCTATTGGTCAGATTACTATTCCTAATAGTCGTATTACTATTCCAATGGTTGGGTTACTATTCCATTGGTATATGTTTCTTAATTTCTATAAATATCACTTATTTTACCCTTCATTTGGACTCACTATGCTATTTATGTGATTTATACCATATAACATAAAAATAATTATGGGGGAGTTTCATTGATAAAAGTTCAGGTCATTATAAGAGACCTCGTGACTGGTCTGAATCATGTAGACATGTGGCACGGGGTTCGGGTAGGTGAACAAGTCCGACCAGAGAGGGGAATTATATGAATGTGATGGGTGTGGTCACATGAAATATGATTTCCCAACCCGACGTGCCAAGGAGGAAAGATAGATAGTGGATGGACCACCATAGTAGAGGCAACACCATGATCATGGTTCTCCAAGGTGTGTCTAGGGTGCCCCCTTGTGATGTGGAGCTAGTAGAGGAGTAAGTGGGGCTCTAGAATAAGGAGATACTGGTGGAGGGAGATGTTATAAGCTAATTTCTCCATCACCTTCAGGTGGCCCACACCAGGCTCAGGGAGATGGCAGCCAGGGTAGCAGGTAGCTACAATTCATAGAGGCTTATGATCCAGAAAATCACATGATGATACAAGGCTCGATCAATATTTATTATACACTTTCCCCAGTACTTGAAGACATAGGTGTAAGTTGCTCCATTTTCATATCCGTCATTTGAGAACTAGAGCTCCCTATTGAGACCTTAGCAAATGATCTTTTTCTAGAGGTCCTGACTAGGTGTGATTATTTAAAATCACTTATCCACCAGCAGTGCGAGCTATCAATTGTAGGAGAGAGTTTCTCTTTGGACCTATTGGTCATGAAAATGAAACAATATGATGACATATTGGGTATAAATTGGTTTTCTATTGTTCAAGTCCAGATTAAATGTCATCATGGATGGGTCGAATTCCTACAGATGGATGGGAAGAAAATATCCTTTACGAGTGAGAGAGATCTTATGGATGTGAGTGTGCATTTAGATCAGGGGATGAATCCCATAACTCATCACTTAGAGAGTTTATCCCATGGTAATGTGGTCTCTTCAGACATTTATTTTCCTTTGATAGTGGAAGAATTTATGAATATCTTCCCCAATGATGTTTTGGGAGTACCTCAGAGGTCGGAGATGGATTTTTTGCATCAACATACACCCTAGGACCGCATTGATATCTTTTACAACATACTGGATGGTCCCTACTAAGCTCCAAGGTCTGAGGGTGTAGTTGGAGGACCTTTGAGAGAAGGGGTTTATCAGACTCAGTGTGTCCCACTAGACAGCTCCGATTTTGTTCGTGAATAAAGAAGACAAGACCTTATAATTTTGTGTTGATTATAAATGTCTGAACAATTCCCAAATAAATAACAAGTACCTATTTTCGTGGATTTATGACCACATTGATAATTTGTGAGGAGATAATGTTTTTTGAAGATCGATCCCAGGTCCGACTACCACTAGTTGAAGGTTTGTGGGTATTTTTCCCTTACATTTCAGATAACACTGTCACACTCTTTTGTATTTCTAGAGGTTATTACATTCATGTTTTTTTACATTATATGTTTCTATATTTTATTATTACTGCCCAACACTTATATAGAGAGATGTTTGGGTGCATTCATACAAGTACCTTAGGTAAACGCCTATGTTGGGAAAACATCCCTCAAGGCGTCCTCTCAGTGTTTTGGGGTGATTGTGTTTATTGATAAAACTAGAATACCATGAATTATTATGGTTGGTGTTTCCAAAGATGGTTTTTAAGGTGGAGTAAATTCACAGTGTTTTTTAAATTTTTGGGCCTCAAAATCCTAAGTTAGTTTTTAGTATGAAGGCTTAATGCAAAGGGGTTCATGTTTTGCGAACCGTGAAGCACATTTCACAGACCACAAAAGGAGGCAAGTGAAATGGTGAATGAAATTAAGAAAAGCTATGTTTCCACATACTAGTGCTATGTGGACTCCAAATCATTGTAGGTGGAACGCATAGCTAAATCAGTTCGTGGGATGTCTTGTAGTTTGCGGGAGGCTTGATGTTTTTGGGAGTTTTGATGCTTACGAAAATAGATAGTAATATGAGGAGTTGTAGAGGGTTTTAATTTGTAGAAGTCATCAGCTGCCATAAATAAATAATATTCTATGCAGACTACATAGAACAATACATGGTGAAGGTTTTACCACATTGAATTTTTGTGTAATTCGGATTATCAGATTTTTTGGATCTATTTTCTTATATAATAACTATTAACCAGAACATTTAGAAAATAGAATTTCATTAGAAAAGATAATCTCCTTGGGAAGAATTAGGCAAAGTCTAGAGTGGTTACTGGGGGAGGATTACACAATGGGAGAAGTAGTTTGTAGGAAAAATTCCATAAAAGGAGTTTTCTGGGATCTGTAGCCAAAAAAGGAAAAGGTACCATGTAGCAAGAGGCATTTTGCAGAGAATTAGTATTCTGCAGAAGCAAAGAAAGTTTGCAAAATGAGATGTGGTCTGTGGAAGAAGAGTCCACCCGCGGAGTAGGGGAGATCTTGAGAATAAGAGGTGGTTTGTGAAGCACTTTCTCCATGTAGTGAAAGACATTTTGTGAAGGACTCAATGAATTTGGTGAAGGGGTTAAAATATTCTGTGAAATAAATTTTGACAAACTAACAGTATGTGGAAAATAGGGAATTTAATAGAACATCTATCTACAACTGAGTATATGTGTATTATTGCAAATAAAGGGACATACAATCCCATAAACTTTGTGTGGATCATTTCTAGTGCAGTGAGCAATGGAAGAGGAATACGATGATCCTTTCCACCAATAGGGAGCCAACAAAACTCACTCAAGGATGTACCATTGAGAAAGTAATGAGCCTAGTCATAGAAGTGATCTAGACCGAACCTTGTAATTTGGAAATGAGCCTTAGTGTATTTGGTACATCAAAACCAAGTAAAATTGTATCCTAGTGCAGGTGAACCAAGTAAAATATTTGTGTCTCATGAATGATTTCAATTCTATCCATACATTGATATGGGAATAAGAGAGAAGAGTGTTTTTTTAACGATGAAACAATATTTGAAGGGATGGGATTTTTAATCTATCATACCCTAATTTACCCCCCTCTCAGATTATTTAACCTAATTGGGATAACAATTGATATAAGAGGTAAATGTTGAAAGTTAGTGTTTCTATATTAGTATAAGAAATGGAGGTTGTAAATAACAAATAGATTATGATCTTCGATGGAAATAATTTTCAATTATGGAAGAATCAGATGCATCACTACATTCAATCATTAGGAATGAATATTCTTATAGTAGCAATGCATGGAATTTCATCCAATACCAATAATGGTGCTTTATCAGAAGCTGAACGAAGGGAATATGATGATGATTCTAAAAGAATTGATGCATTAGGCATAGCCATATCCAATGAAATATATATTAAGGTTATGTCATTGAAGTCATCACATGCTATGTGAAAAAATCATTAGAATATTTATGAGGGTGACTCAAAATTTAGAGAAGAAAAGCTACAAGTTATATGGAACAAGTATGAGGATATCATAATATACTCTAATGAGTCATTTTATACATTCTTTGATTAGGTAAATGTTTTTGTGGAATACATGCATGGTCGTAGAGAAATTATTAAAGATATAGATATTTTTAAGCATATCTTGAAAAATCATCCACCTCGGTTCAATCCGAAAGATTCTATATTGGAAGATAAATATCCAAAGGAGTTTTGATTGGATAACTTTCACAGTACTCTTGTATCATATTAAATGAGCAATGATGGTAATGATGTTGTAGAAAAGGGTAAGTCCAAAGAAGTGGCATTCAAGGCCTTGAAGAAGATCGCCATTGAAGATGGATAGGAAGATGAAGAGATAGATGAGGTGATGCTATTTCTTTCCTCAAATCTTCAAAGAGGAAAGGAAAGTTCAAATGGAAACTCTTTCTAGCATGCTTTCAATGTTATAAAGTTGGACATATTATAGTAATGTTCCTCAAGATGTTTCAAGAAGATAAAGAGGATGGGGTAGAAATTCCAATGAAGAGGTCTTTAGCCTATGTGAAAGGAAAGAAAGACTTTAAGAGATAAATATTCAAAAATAATAATCTTATTTCAAGGGAAGATGAGAGTTTAGAAGAATCTGAGGTAAAATAATTCGATGAATACAAAGAACATGAAGTAGATTTTATTGTTTTAATTGTTAGAAATTATGTAACAAGAGAAGAAAGTGACAATGAAAAAGGATAATTTGAAGGAATATTTTACCTTCAGGTTGAATTAGAATCCTCTCTTAAGGAAATAGATGTTTAGAGAGAAAAAATGAAGAAATACAACAAAGTAGTTCATGATTATAAACATTAAATGTTGTAGTAGGAAGAAGAGAAGTTTGATCTAAATGAAGAAATGGAAAAACTGAAGTCTTAAATACCAAAGATCTCAGATAAGGGTTTTGAGTAAAAGCTAAAAATTGATGAATAGAAAAGATAAATTGATAGTTTGATTGAAAATCCAAAATATCAAATCAAATATATCAAATAACTTGAAGAGAAACTTTTCAGTTTGAGAAAAAGTGTTAAGGATCAACAAAAAACATTGACTCTCAGTACGACATCAGGAAATCATATCATACAGGCAACCAAATAGATGAAAGTGGCACATAGTGGTCCACTAGAATGAAGCAATAGTCAAATCCAAATGATAAAGCTAGTATGGGTTTTGATAAAAAATAGAAAGCAGTAACGGTTGAAGCCATACCACGAGAACCCGCTCTGAGATTGAAAATTGATTTAGGTATGAAAAAAAATTAGAATATTCAGATAACCCAATAGAAAATTAGTGGTGAAATAGTGAAAAACAAGAATTCACCCTACATTAGATACTATTGTTCTGGAAAGATGGGACACTCACAAATTGTCTGTTTCATAGCCAAGAGGTACTAAAGGAAATAAGACCAACAGAAGAATCCATACAAAACTCAATAATCCAAAACATCATTTGGTGGTACTGTTTAATGTGTGGAGGATTTGGGCATATAAAAAGATACTTCTCATTGATAATGTAGATAAATGTGCTAAAGAAGAATGAATGTGGTGATAAGAAGTTATTCAAGGTATCATCAAATGAGATGAAAATGAAAAAATTGTTTGCATCGTTGCAAAATAAAGTTGTTCCATCATACTCTTAGAAAAATTAGGATCATAAGTTTTTATTGGGTATGAAGTCAAAAAAATGGATCAAAAATAAGAGAGACTAGTAATATGTGGTGGTATATATTTCATTTAAAGCATTAGATCACACTGGAATATGGATAATTGATATTGGGTGCACCTCACATATGATCAGAAATAACTATCTATTGGCCAGAATTAGGTATGATAAGGAAGGTATCATATGATTTGGTAATGATGAAGGCCTGAAGATTATTGTCTTGAGAAAAGCCAAGTTTGTGGAATAGACATGATACGTGAGGATGTATTAGTTATTGATGGTATGAGTCACAACTTTCTTACTTTCAGTCAATTATGTGACTTAAGACATTCCATATACTTTTCCAAGAAATTATGCATCATCAAGAAAAAAGATAGTGAAGTTTTTTTGTAGAGAAAGCATATGAAAGGGGATCTCTCCCTTGTGAATAGAGAAAAAGATATGTGTTTTCTTTCAAATGAATAGGAAAACAAGTTATGGAATAAATTTATTAGTCACATGATCCAAATATCCTTGTAATATCTAGTGAAATATGATGCTTCTTGAGACCTAACTAGGTTATCACGTGATCGTACTCAAACATGTGATGCTTGTCAACAAGGGAAGATCATTCCAAATTCATACAAGGTAAAAGAGAAAAAGTTAAAAAAAATATTGAGTTAGTGCATATTGATGTGTTTGGACCTATTTCACTAAGAGATATTGATGGGAGGAGATATTATGTTCTCTTAGTTTATGATTTTAGCAGAATTTCATGGGTTTCAATCATCACCCCAAAATTTGAGGTGTTTAGTTTCATAACAACTTATCGTAGAGAAGTTGAAAATATGTTAGGTCAAAGAATTAAAAATATATAAATAGAAAATGGGATAGAGTTCAAAAATAGACAAGTGTAGGATTATCTTGAGACACATGGGATAAGGTTACATGTTTCATCAATAAAAACTCCACAGCAGAATGGAGTAGTTGGGAGAAGAAATCAAATTATAAAAAATATGGATAGAATAATGCTAATTGAGAAAGAACTTCTAGAGAAGTTTTGTAAAGAAACAGTGTTGACGTAATTATATATATCAAATAGATATTTATTATGTCCCAAACAATATAGGAATCAATATGAGTTATGGTATATAAAGAAACCGATGTTGATGTACTTTCATGTATTCAGAAGTATGTGTTTCATTCTCAATATGGAGAAACACATGAATTTTGAATCACATAGAGATGAAGTGATATTTCTTTACTACTCAAATAAAATAAAAGAATATAAATGCTTAAATAAGTGGATAGTAAAGGTAGTTGAAATCATTTATGTAACTATAGTAGAGAATGAGAAGAATCATCAGAAAATACATGATCCGTCTTAGGAGGATGGTCATAAAGAGATATGTAGATCAGGGGATGTTCCAGTTCCAGAGGCTGACTCAGACGAAGATTTAGATAATGATAAGGGTGAGGGAAAACTAGTATCTATACAAAAATTTAATAGAATAACAGAAATTGATAGATAGAACATAACCAGTGATCAGACAACACCATTTCAAATAAGAAGGATGAAGACTATAAAACAAGTATCATTCTTATCATAGGTAGAGTCTAATTTTTTTAAGGAAGTAGTAGGAGTGGAAAACTAGGTCTAAGATATGAATGAATATCTTCACCAAATTGAGAATAATAAAAAATGGAAGATTATATATAGGCCAATAGATAGAGATTTCATTAGGACAAAATGGACTTTTAGAAACAAGTTGAATGAATATGGAAAAGATATTTGAAAAAAAGCATGAATAGTGTGCAAAGGGTACTCCCAAATAGAGGGAAATGATGTTGATGAAACATCTGAACCTATTTCAAGGCTAGACACTATCATATTATTCTTGGTCATAAAAATTCAAATAAAATTCAAATATTTCCAAATGGATGTTCAATTAGCATTTCTGAATGGGGTTCCAGTAGAAGATGTTTATATTCAGTATCCAGATAGTTTTATAAGTCATTAAGATGATAATGGAATTTTTCGACTGAATAATGCGCTATATGGTTTGAAGAAAGAAATAAAATTATGGTATTCAAGGATAGATCCGTTTTTGAAATAAGATCGATTTTTAACACGGTGGAGTTGATTATAATCTCTATATCAATTGTGACAGTAATCAAAGGATAATGGTGCTGGTATATGTTGATGAAATAATATTTGGTCAATCAAATGAAGTATAGTTCACTCAACTCACCAAATTCATTGAAATTGAATTTGAAATGTCAATTATTATTGAACTACCATTTTTCCTTGGTTTATAGGTGAAACAAGGAAAGAATGGAATATTTATCTGTCAATATAAATATGTCAAAGAGGTTTTGAGAAGATTTTTTTTGGATAATTCTAAGGAGATGAATACTTTGGTGGCTACCTTGATGAAACTATCATTGGATGATAAAGGAGATGTAGTTAATGTAACAGAAATAGGAAAATCCTGCACAGTCTATTGTACTTAACAGAGACAAGAACTGATATTGTTTTTTCCACATTCCAAGTAGCATGATAGCAAAGAAATCCCACGGAAATCCATTTTCTTGCAGTGAAACTAATAATTTGGGATATCAGAGGCACAATATATTTCAGTTTGATGTACAATGAAAAATATCAACAAGAGTTATTAGGCTATATAGATGAAAATTGGGATGGATTAGCTGATGATAAAAAATCAACATCAGGTGGTGCATTCAATATTGGTGGATTATGTATTTCTTGAATAAGGTAGAAACAAAACTATATTTCATTGAGAACCAAAGAATCATACTGTATTGTGGCTACTCAAGCTCGCACATAGTTATTGTGGATGAAGCAACATTTTGATGATATGAGAGTTGAAGTTAATTCTCCGATCAAAATCCATTACGATAATTCAAGTGCTATAAATCTTAGAAAAAATCCAGTCCATCACTCAAGGACTAATCACATTAAAATAAAATATCATTTTATCAATGAGAAAGTAGATCAAGGGATTATAAATTTGGAGTTTCGGTCTATGGAATTACAGGTTGTATACATTCTGGAAAAGACCTTATACAAAAAAGCATTTGAAGGCATCAACTGGATTTGGAAGATCAGTCAAATCCCCACACTTGAAAAAGTGCGGATGTGGGACCCCCTCTCCCCGAAGTATTCTATGTTTTTCCCTAATATAATAATCTATTTTCTTTACCCTCCTTCAAAAAACAATGAAGTGGTCTTCAGGTTCGTTTAAAAATAGATAGAAATTGTAGTTGTAAAATGGGAGAAAAAGTATTAATCAAGACATGGGAAGAAGTTGATAGGGGTAGAAATGAAGTAGTTTGAGTTTTAAATTTGATGATGCTAAAGGTGATCAATAAAAGATTATATATCATGACAGATGAGGTTCGTGATGAAAGAAGTTGAGTGTTTTTGAAATTAAATGATTCATTGATGAACATTACATTATAATCTTATCTCTCACATTGAGCATGGCTCATGTGGGCTTAAAGTGCATGTTGAGTAAATATTTTATTGTTATCTTAATCGTAATAAGATAATTCTGTTTGATTATGGAAGAAGTTTTAATGATGTATCAAAATAAGAAGAGTTGTCAAGAAACCCAAATGGGTAGATTATTGGGGAAAAAATCCTCAAGACATCCTCTCGGTGTTTTTGGGTTGATTGTGTTTGTTGAAAAATTCAAAAGATCACGAATGATTATGGTTGGTTTCTCCAAAGTAGGTTTTTAGGGTGATGTAATTTCCCAGTGTTTTCCAAATTTTTGGGGCTCAAAATTTGGAGTTTGTTTTTGGAAAAGGATGTTTTTATGAAAAGGGTTTCACAGTTTGTGGACTATAAATCATAGTATGTGGACCGCAAAAGGAAGTACGTGGAATAGAGAAAGAAATTCTCCAGTGGTGGATTTTCACATAGTAGCGCTATGTGGACCGCGAAACTTTGTACGCGAACCAGATAGCCAAATCAGTTCTTAGGAAGTCTTGTAGTTCGTGGGAGAATTGAAGTTCATGGGAAGCTCGAAATTTTTGAAAAGAGGTGATAATTTTCGGATCTTCAAAGGGTTTTCATTTTTGGGATACATTGAGAACCTTAAAAGAAAAATTTTCTATGCATACCGCATAAAAAAGTACGTGGTGAAGGCTATACCACATCAATTTTTTGGGTAATTCAGATTAGCGGATTATGCGGATCTATTTTTAAATATAATGAACAATGATTAGATCATTTAAAAGAGTGAATTTCATTATAAAATATCATTTCTTCAAGAATAATTAATCAAATTCTGAATTTTTTCATGAGGGACGATTTTGTGAAGAGTGAAGTAGTTAGTGGGAACAATTATGTGAAAGGAATTTGTGGGGCTCTATAGCCTGCAATGGAAAAGGGACCAAATAGCATGAGGTAGTCCACGGAGCATTAGCAATTTCTGGAAGCAAATATGATCTGTAGAAGGAGAGGCAGTTCATGGAATAAGAGTTCATCCTTAAAGTAGGGGTGGTCCACGGAATAATAGGTGGTTCATGAAGCAATCATGCCATGTGGTGAAAGACATCTTGTGAAGGTCTCAATGATGTTCACGAAGGGAATAAAATTGTTCGTAAAACCAATTTATGAAAATTATCAATATTTGTAAAAGTTGGACTTTAACAAAGCATCCATCTATAACTAAGGATGTGTGTATTCATGAAAATTAAGGGACCTACAAGTCCATAAATTTTGTTTTGATCTTTTCTAGAGCATTGAGAAAATCAAGAGGAAGGCATAAATCCTTTCCACTGATAGTGATCTAGAAAAAGAGACTCAGGTAGAGACCCTTGTGAAAGTAGTGAGCTAACCCTAAACTTTGTAAAGGTAGTGAGCCTAGGTATAGAGGTTGTAAGGTCCTAGATTCTTGTGGATCAATTCTTTGTACGTTAATAAAGATCAAGATTCTTGGGGGAGGCTCGAAATAAGTCTGGAGGAGTTCAGCTGCTAGATACTGGAAGGAGGGGAGTATTTCTAACATGAAAAGTTATAGGACATGAAAGAGGGTTATTACAATATGTAATATATCAGAATTTGAAAAATAAAATAAAGTTAAGAGATGATGTTTTTATGGAGGAAACCAAACCCTGATAATTACATGACCTGAAAGGGGGTTACATGTCATGTAATTGTTTGATGTTGTATGTTTTAAAAGATTTCTGGACACTCAGGGTTTCAAACCCTATGATTACTCTGGTTTTCTAGTGTCTAGTAGACCCCCCCTTCATTATTTTGGATTCCCATTGAGGGGGATCGATCCTTGGGCTTCTTTCTTCGATCAGTGGTGATTTTTTGGTGATCCAAGGTGCAATTTTTGTTTTCTAGTGATTTATCTCGGTTTGATCCTGTTTCCTACAATATCTTCTTTCCTTGATATGGTGTTTTCTTACCCATGGTTCTAATGGGGTTTCTCTTGTTTTTTTTGTGTGGTTTTGTAGCGGCATCCTCAGATGGATGTAGTTCTTGTAGGAGGAGTGATCGGAGATCCGTTGTTCGGTCCGTTCTCGTGTGAAGAACGTTGATGAACTTTTGAGGTTGGGGATTCATTACATCTCTATTTATTTATGTGAAATTGTAGAGATAGCATGATTTAGCCCATGGATTCAATTAAATTTACCTAATAATTATTTGAATGAGATTGAATAATTTGTATCGATCGCAAAGTGATATTGCTGCTTTGTGCCATGATAACAGTTTGTCTCTTGATTTGATAGATAGTGTGATATCTATGACTTGCTTGATTTAGAATGTTGTTCTTGATGGAAATTGGTAAAGAACATAAAGCTATAATTAATTGACAATTAATTGGATAAAAGATAAAAGATTCATGTTTAATAAATCTAGTTATTATTGTTGAAATTTCATGATTACCAAATTGATGCAGGTACGCATGTTTAATTGAATTCGTTAATGAACCTGAAGAATGATTATGCTTGTTGATAAAGGAATTAAAGGAATGTTAAATTAATTGTTTAATTAATTTTTGATAGTTTTCAAAGATTTTTTCTTAGGTTTCTCATAGTTGGAACCTGTGATAATGGACCAGTTAATTCAATATGGAATAAAGAACTAGTTGTGTGATAAAATATAGTGCCTTTTGTAGGGTCCGAGATTCCCATTTGATTGTAAAATATGAGTTCCTTGTGCTTTGGATTGGTGAGAGCTCATTCTATGTAAAGTATGGATGTCTGGTTTTAGGGACAAGATCCCAATTTCTTATTTGTTTCCTGCTGCTTGTGATGTGATGTGATCCTTGGATGAATGATCCTAGAAGGTTTTTATGGTACGTGGGGTAGGGAGGCTCGACTATTGTGGTATAATTTGACACATATAGTGGTGAGATGCATTAGTTTATTCCTATGGGTGTTAGGAAGGACATCAGGGATGAAAAAACATGTCAAAGTTGGGCTTACCTGTTGACATGAAAGATGGATGCTTGTTTGAATCATGTTCTTGACTGATGGCCATGTTGTTATTTTTCTGTTTTCCTTTCCCCACTGCTTGAGGCAGATGCTTTTGGTTACTCTCTTTCCAAGAGAGGAAAATAAAATATGTTTATTCCACATGATTTATTTATTTATCTTCTCATGGTTTTTTGAGTCTATTGCCACGACCCGTCCCCAAGGGCCCGTGTTGTGACTACCCCAAGCCGACCTTCTATAGTCTTGGGGCTGGCGACTAGCACCGAAAGGCGTATCCCCTAAAACCGGGAAGGCATTGCCTTAATAACCTGTAAAATGCACTCAACCAAGCACACAACAAATACAAACACAAGTAAACTGTATAGAAAAAATAGTGTTGAAAGTAATAGGGGCCGGAGTACAATCCCAACAGTAAAGGTACAAGTACAAAAGAAATACAATACAACTGAAGAAAAATAAAGACAGCTACTAGGTCATCCTCCGAGGTTCCTACCTAAAGTGTAGGTACATATCACCTCCTCAGCACTCCATGTTCACCTGTCTCCTCTACATACTGACATGTCGTATGATCAACCTCTGGGAACCGTCTAGTCCTGGTACCCTCAGCCTCGATCAGCGATGTCCGTCATCTGCACCAAACACAACAAGGTGCAGGCATAGCCCGTGCATGGGTTAGTATAATGATACTCAGTAGGGACCCCGAGACCCTCAAGGTATCATAAAATCTACAAAGTATAAACCAAAAGGCATGAAATCAACTGACAACCTGACTTAGGTATATGCCCATACATATACCTAAGTTATCAAGTATTCCCATCTTAAATATGAGGAAACCTAGGGTCCAACCTAAAAGCCCAAATCTCAACTGTTCCAAAAAGTTAGGAATACCACGAAGGTAAGTACCACAAAGGTACGACACACAAAATAATTCCACCAAGGTATTACCATGGAGGAAAGTACCACACAGGTACGGACTCAGCTCACACCAGGTATATCTTAGGTACAGTAGTAGAGATGATTAGATGTAACTACTTAATCATCATACTCTATTAAGAGTCAGACCCATGAAGGATCCCAAATTACAGACCCACACAGGATTCTAGTACATCGTCATACCCACACAGGATCCTAGTACATTGTCAGACCGACACAGGATCCTAGTACATCATCAGAACCAGACAGGATCCTAGTACATCATCAGACCCACATATGATCCTAGTACATCGCCAGACCCACATTGTATCCTAGTACATTGCCAGACCCACACATGATCATAGTACATCATTAGACCCACAGAGGATCCTAGTACATCGTTAGACCCACACAGGATCCTAGTACATCACCAGAGCCAGAAAGGATCCTAGTACATCGTCAGACCCACACATGATCCTAGTACATCGTCAGACCCACACAACATCCTAGTACATCGTCAAACCCACACAGGATCCTAGTACATCGATGGACCCACAAAGGATCCTAGTACATCATCAAATACAGCTATAGGGTACCCGCAGTAAGCTTGCTTGTCTCCGAGAGAGTCTTCTCCTCGAGCTACTGGTCGATACATCAACTACCACGAAGTCCCACGAAGAAGGAAACCAAAGGACCGCCATGTAAAAGGGGTATTAATGAAATAGACGGTGAATCAATTGGACGCCCGGCCTGTATGTTATTAGCCTTTTAGTCCCGAGGGCTCAGTTGGATTTGTGCTCAATCCAACCCAACCATACCCCAACATTATCCAAATCTCAAGTGGGGTATACCAAAAGGGCTGTCTTGCTCTAAGGTTTTTGGCACTATAGATGGTTCATCAAACGGACGTCTGGTGCCAATGTTAGAGCAAATAGAACGTACAGAGCCCAAACTGGTCCGGGTCTGGTCCTACCCAATTCGGGTCGACCTGGTTCGCTGGCTTCGACCCGTACTGGGCGGCCCGACCCGCGCTGGGTGGTCCAGCCCACGTCAGGAAGCCCAGCTCGCACTGGGGGGCCCGTCCCACGCTGGGCGGCTTGGGCCACGTTGGGCAGCCCGGCCTGGGGGCCCGACTTGGGCGCATGCGGAGGGTGGGAGTCGTGTTCCACCCACCCTCAAACACCGAACGACTGAATCTGTTCGGTCTCCAACAGCACGCGATACCCGCCACATGTCCCACTTGGTCTAGCTCGTCCGGCCGAAATAGTTGGCCCTTGGTCCTCCTGGAGGCGCATCGTGTGATGCCCCTCCGCAGTCAGCCGAACGCCGACCACGCTCCACCACCCGTGGCCAGCCAAATGATGGACACCCTCTGTCCACCGCTCCGGCCGACGAGTTCTGGCTCTTCTCTGGTGGCGCGTTTGCGCTGCCTCCATCTTTGTGGCTGCCCGGGGTGTCGTCCTCCACTCTCGAGTTCCACCTGTGCTAATTGTCGGCACCAGTCGTCGTCCTCCTCCATCATGAAGAACACAAAAAATATTTCACAAGATTTGGGGAGTGGCCGGCCCATGTTCCTTTGGCCCGCACCCTCCGTGTTAGAGCGGTAGAAGAGGACAAAGACTAGTGTCAGCAATTGGCACCGGCAGAACTCGAGAGTGGCAGTCAGGACCATGGCCGGCTACAAAGATTGCGGCGGTGCGACTACGCTGACGAAGAAGAGATGCGACTTTTCGGCCATGGTGGTGGACAGAGGGCATCTGATGTTCCGCCAGCCGCGGAGGGGTGGCGCACGACGCGCCATCGTTGGGGAAAGGGGCCATGACCCGCCTGGCCACAGCGGATGGCGGAGCACGGTCGACATTTGGCTGGCCGTGAATTGACGATGCATAACACGCTGCAGGAAGGACCAAGGCTTGGCCGTTTCCACCAGCAGATCTGGACCGAGCGAGACCCGTGGCGGGTCCCGTGTGTTGTTGGCGGCTGAATGGTATCGACCATTTAGTGTTCTAGGGTGGGAGGCACGCGACACCCCCCCCCCCCCGAATCCGGCCAATCCATGCCGCCCAACATGGCCTGGGATGCGCCAGACCCCGTGGGACGGGCAGGAGCCAGCGGGTCGGGTCGACCCGAATCGGGTCGGACCGGACCTGGACCAGTTTCGACCCTATACATTCCTTCAGCTAAAACATTGGCACCGAATTTCCATTTCATGAACCGTCTATGGCACCAGAAACCTTGGAATGATACATTACTTATGGTATATCTCACTTGATATTTGGATAAAGTTGGGGTACAGTCGGTTTGGATTGAGCACGAATCCAACTAGGCCCTCAAGACTAAATGGATAATAACTTACAGACCAGGAATCCAATTGATCCACCTTCTGTTGTGTTGAGACCCAAATTACATGGAGTTCCTTTGGGATATATATTCATGGGATTTTCTAGAATATGGAGTATAGACCAGTAGCTTGAGGAGCAGACTCTCCCAAAGACGAGCAAACTAAGTGCGGGTGCCCTATAGCTGGCTCTGACGATGTCCTAGGATCCTATGTGGGTCTGGTGATGTACTAAGATCCTGTGTGGTTCTGGAGATTTACTAGGATTCTGTGTGGGTCTGAAAATGTACTAGAATCCTTTGTGAGTCTGACATTGTACTAGGATCCTGTGTGGGTCTGATGATGTACTAGGATCTTGTGTGCATATGGTGATGTACTAGGATCCTGTGTGGGTTTGACGATGTACTAAGATTTAGTGTGGGTCTGATGATATAATAGGATCCTTTTTGGGTCTAGCGATGTACTAGGATCCTGTTTTGGTATGACGATGTCCTAGGATCTGGTATAGTTCTAACGATATACTAGGATCCAGTGTCTCACGATGTACTAGGATCCTGTGTGGGTCTGTTGATGTTCTAGGATCCTGTGTGGGTCTGTAATTTGGGATTCTTTGTGGGTATAACTTTTAACAAAGCAAGATTATTTAGTAGTTACATCTAATCATCTCTACTACTACACCTAAGATATACTTGGTTTGAGCTGAGTTCGTACCTATGTAGTACTTTCCTTCGTGGTAATACCTTAGTGGTAATCTTCTTGTGTGGAATACTTGTGTGGTATTTACCTTTGTGGTATTACTACCTTTGTGGAATAGTAGAGATTTGGTCTTTTGGGTTGGACCTTGGGTTTCCTCTTGTTTGAGATGGGTATACTTGATAAATTAGGTATATGTATAGGCATATACCTAAGTAGGGTTTTCAGTTGATTTCATGCTTTGTGGTTTATCCTTTGTGGATTTTGTGAGACCTTGATGGTCTCGGGGTCCCTACTGAGTATCGCTATACTCACTCCTACATGGGCTATGCCCGCACCTTTTTGTGTTTGGGGTAGAGGATGGACATGACTGATCGAGGCTAAGGGTACGAGGACAAGATAGGGCTCAGAGGTGGACTATATGGCATGTCAGTACGCAGAGGAGACGGGTAGACGTGGAGTGATAAGAAGGCAATCTGTACCTACCCTTTAGGTATGAACCTTGGAGGATGACCTGGTAACTGTATTTCACTTTCTCCATTTGTATTGTATTTCAGTTGTACTTGTACCTTTACTGTTGGGCTTGTATTCAAGACCCTTTTACTTTCAGCACTCTTTTTTCTATAAATTTTACTTGTGTTCGTATTGGCTATGTTCCTGGTTGAGTGCATTTTATAAGTTATAAAGACAATGCTTTCCTAGCTTTAGGGGATATGTCTTTCTAGGCTAGTCGTCAGCCCCTGGACAACGGAAGACCGGCTTGGGGTAGTCATGGCACGGGCCCTGGGGGATGATTCGTGACAAATTGGTATAAGAGGAGTCAGTTATACCATACAACATAGGACTCTGATATTTTTAATGAAAATAGTGTTAAGTGAAGTGAGTGTGGTTATCAGTTTAAGGAATCATGTGTTGGTGCGACAACCAACGTATCCATACATGATGACCCTAACTTCTAATTTTTGACTTATTTCCCAAAAACACTAATTGTGTGTGTGTTTTGAAAAGTTTTATTTGTGAACCATTTGAGTCAGCTCACCAGGTATAACTAATTGACCATGGTGCACCTGTTTCTTTTCATAATGCCTCTACACAGACATCCAACTAGGGTTCCAGGTCTAGTATGCACTGATAGCCCACCAAGCGATGAGGCCTTAGTATAGGGCCCTCTTCCAGTAGAGGCACCAGCGGAGGCACCAGTGGTACCATTACCTGTTTGTCCACTGATG
Organism: Viscum album; assembly: GCA_963277665.1. Lineage (NCBI taxonomy): Eukaryota > Viridiplantae > Streptophyta > Magnoliopsida > Santalales > Viscaceae > Viscum > Viscum album. The sequence continues at coordinate 1,258,517,879 of OY728132.1, read as the reverse complement.
CCACCAGCCCTAGCAGCATAGGGTGCACGCCGCTTGAGCGCGTTGCATGAGTTCCAGCGCTAGAGGTCACTGAGGTTTCGAGGCGAGATAGACCCACAGGAGGATGAGGATTGGCTGGAGGTCGTGGTGAGAGTCTTCCGACTGGTAGGGACACCAGCTGATCTCATAGTGATCCTTGCCGCTAGTCTTCCACAAGCAGCAGCATGAAGATGGTGGAGCTTGATTCTCTAGGTACATGATGAGGTGAAACTTCTTTGGGTAGACTTCAGGAGCCTGTTTCGGGTAGAGTTTGTCCCAGCACTCATCACGCAATATGCATATTGGAGCTTCTTCATCTGTAGCAGGGTAGCATGATTGTGGCTTAGTACTCAGAGAGGTTCATTGACCCCTGACGCTATTCCACTGATATGGTGTGGGACCCATTATTCAGGGCCTGAACTTTTGAGCAGGGACTCAGGTGGAAGATTAGGGCTTCGATGATTTCTCTCAGCTTTTGAAGTAGGTGGGGGTGCTAGAGAAAGCCCTCTTAGTGGAGAGTTTTCTTGCTGAGCAGTCACCAACAGCGAGACCCACCACCAATCATCACATAGTGGAGTCTTCTGTAGCAGGAAAGAGATAGCTTTCACATTGGTCAAAGAGGACCAAACCTACAGGTGGACGACTGCAGGATTTAGGGTCAATTGTGCGGGGTACCGGAGACAAAGCCAGTCATGTGAGGAATAGGTTGTGTTTCACATGCGGCGAGTAGGGTCACATATCTCTTGACTATCCAAAATGCCATAAGGATGATCAGAAGATAGTCAAAGGACCACTCAGGCAGTGACAGAGGTTCGACTGAGGAGTTCCGCACAGAGTAGGCCGACGTGGCAGAGGAGCTGGCCGTGCAGCTGGTAGTGGGCAACGATTCGAGGTGTTACCTCCACCGCCACTAGGTGGTCTACCCCGACCATAGTGTGTAGGTGGATAGGGGTGACCTCAGCTTCAGGAAGCTGAGGCCTACGACCATGGTACTCCAGAGATGATACGAGGTAATATCTATGTCTACTCCACCTTAGTTGCAGTACTTATAGACATAGGTATCAATCATTCTTTTATTTCCACTACCCTCGTTTGGATCTCAGAGATTCTGATGAAGTCGTTGGCTCGATCCTTACAGTTAGAGATTCCTACAGGAGCCTACCTGATTAGAACTCCATAGTTAAGCGTTCTTGGCCAGGAGTAGTGATCAGGATGGGTGACCTTCTGGGAAGTTTCCTAGGGTGTGTGTGAGTGAGGAAGAAACACACTAGAAAAGACATGTGTTGGCCTGTGGGGGTAGTCATTAGTCAGATGACCTATTTGGGAACGTGGGTGGGCCCCAATGTGCAGACCACATGTCTGTGGGGCAATTGGTGGTACTTGGCAGGTTAGGACCCAATGAAAATGTTAAATGTGGGTTGTTTGTGCTATCACCGGGACCTATTTGCTACATTTGGTATCAGAGGAGGAACCCATCCTTAAGTGCGGTGCACTTCCTGGGTTGAGATGTAGGGCCCACAACGGGGACTTTGTGCTCTAAAAGGGGGTGATTGTAACACCCCAAAAATGATAATGGGTTAAATGACTAAATGATATGGCTTATGTCAACAAGGTGCACCTTCCTTTTCTGTAGCCTTCCCAATTAGAACTCCACGGTTAAGCATTCTTGCCTTGGAGTATTGATTAGGATGGGTGACCTTCTGGGATGTTTACTAGGACATGTGCGAGTGAGGAAAAAGTAAACTATAAAGGACATATGTTGGCCTATGGGGATTGTCATTAGTCAGATGACCCGTTCAGGCATGTGGGTGGACCCTTGGGTGGGGACCATGGGTCTGTAGGGCAACTAGTGGTACCTATTAAGTAAGACCCAACTGCCATGTTAAGATGGGGTGGTTGTACTATCAGCAGGACCAAGTTGTCACATTCTATGCTTCTACTATAGGTGGTAACGACTCAATGGGTAGTTCACCTACTCACTGTGTTGATCCCCTTGTGTTTGGTAGCTTAGAATGATTTCCTAGAACATCTAGTAATATAGAAAGTAATGATGTTAATAAATTAATAAAATTTTAACCCATGGGGTTAGAGCTTGTGGGGATGCAATGCTGAGGTTATAATTCTGAGAACCTGTGGACTTGGTTATCTTATACTTGGAGGGTATGGATATTTATTTTAATGGAAATGAAATGTATGATGTAGAATTTTAATGGTTATTTAATAGTTAAGAATTAATTAATGTGGATTGAAACTGATAAAAAGGGAATAAAATAACATAATGTTTTTCTTTAAATGATTGTGTACTTATAGGATATTTGGTCTTAGTAGTGGAATCCGGGAGTCTGAGAGACGTTATCTGAAGTTGATTTTGAGACTAGGTTATTCCCATAGGGTGGTTGTGAAATATGTTATATCATGTACATTTTGTGTTTTTATGTACTACTCCACCCTATTATTTAGGGAAACTTACACCCCAGGGATTCTGATCCCTAGGGGGTGTTTTCCCCAACATCCCAGTGGAAGGATAGATGGTTGAATACCCTCTTTGGCTTCTCTCTCTTCTCCTGGTACTTACCTGTGCTTATAAGAATGATAGTTATTTTCCCCATATATTTGTGTAGAGGGTTTTAATGGCTTGTAGTTGTTTTACACACATGTATTCTAGATACAGTTTCCTAAGGACTATTATAGGTGTAATGTGTATAGGTTATGATGTATTGAGGATTCCTACTCCGTGTATGGGTTGTGATGGCTTGTGCTATGATACCCGATGTACGATACACATTATGCGAGCTATGGAGTCACCCGAAAACTACCTGGTTACTTTTTGGTTGTGTGGAAATAGTGGTGTGATGCTTGAGGTTCATGTTGTGGTGCTTCACACAGGTGTTTTCAGGATATCCTTTTTGGAGAGATATGATCAGGATGTGCGACGTTGGGACAAAGCAGTAAACCAGTGGAGTAGTGGTATCAGGGTACCCTTGATATTCTTTATTATATAATTATATTATATTCTCTCATATGGAATACTTGGTGAGAGTACCCATGGTGAGGTTGGGGACTTATTATACATTTTTGGTTATGAGTGTGATTCACTTGTTGTTCACTATACTTCAGTATGTTTTCTTTTCCTTTGCACAAGAGACTTCAGGGAGGATCCTACTAAGTATACTTTTATACTCACCCTACATATATATAAACAGTTTTTCAGTTCTGTTGGAATAGGTTTTAGATCAGGCTAGTTAATAATAGCTTTGGGTTTAGTAGGAGCTGTTTGGATCTGTGGTTGCAATCATCTTTACTTTTCTTTTGGTACTCACTATTTTAATTTTAGTTGTAGTAGTTTTTTCATGACATTATATAGGTGCACTTTAGATTTTCTTTTATATTTGAGTTTTAGTAGGTGTTGTTTGGTGTCTATATAATCTCTCTATTTTAAATGGGTTCTAATAGAGAGTAATTCCTCTTATCTGCATGTTTATTATACCCTTGATGCTAGTCTCTAACCCAAGGCCTACTAGAGGTGGGACTCAGGTGTCACAATATCTCCTCTCCTATTTCCAGCCCAGGATGGGTACACTTTTTGGGGATGGGTTCATGACATAATTGATCTATCTCGATCCTTGAATTTTCATAGTGAGATTTTGTGGATTTGTTATATCCACACATGTTCATTGTATACTCCTTGGACGTATCCTAGTGAGGGTAAAGAAAGTAAAATTATTTTGTCTTATGAATGATTTCAATTTTGTTCATACATTGTGAAAGGAAGGAGAGAGAAGAGTGGTTTGTTTAATGAAAAAACAAGATCCAAAGGGGTAGGAGTTTTAATCCTTCATACCTTGATTCACCCCCCTCTTAGGGTATTTAACCTAACTGGACTAACAACTGCCCATTTTAGTTATGTCTTCTCAACACTTGTCGCCAACCCCTAACCTATGGGGGTGGGATTGGGGTTGTAGTAGCCCAGTCTTCCACAAAACAAACAGGCCCCAGTGGTTTGGGTCAGTACAAAAGTTGGGAATCCATTAATGAAGATGAAGGGACACATGGAGGACATGAAACCCGGTGGGGGGACCAATGGAATCCCTATACATTCATTATTAACTAAATTTGGTAATGAAATAACATCTTATATAGGTGGTACATGATTCTAGTGAGAGATAATATGATCCACACATGAAAGTCTAGAAGAGATTCAAGGATGAAAATGGAACTTCTATGTACGAGCAGTACATATGGACTGATCTAGCTACATGTAGCAGTGTGGATCGATCACATTGATTGAAGAGTGAAAAGGAAGAAAATCATGCATAGAAGAGGGAGTTTAGAATTTTTCTAGAAGTAAAATTAGAAGAGGATCATGACCAAGAGCCATGAATGAAGTTGTTGTAGATAGAGATACTCATCAGAGAATATCTTATTACACTTTCTTTTTATTTATTTATCATGATTGGCTAGATTCTTATAGGGGATAAACAAGATGTAACTGTTAGTATATTTCACATAGATGAATTCTAGATTTATGTTACTGAAACTCTTTCCCTTAAAGATTATTAATCAATACTTACATGAATTTTGGGTGAAGGTGATTTAGCGAAAATGGAAACCAAAACCGAGCACCATAGTATTAGAAATTGATTTCTAAGGAACCCAAGTTCTGAGGATCTCAGAGGAAACATAATCATAGATAATTATTTTAACCGCCACTTTTATAATACAAGAGTAATCTTACGGGGACTCCTATTTCTAGGAATATGTCTAGGGTGACCCCATGAGGAGCTTTATTAGAGTAGGTGACGTTATTAACACATTTCTATTTGTAATTAGACTACTGTGAAGTGCAATGTATCATTACTACCTAAATCTCCCCATTTACTTCTAGTATTAGTTCATCTCCACTCACACCTATTATTGTCTTTGACATTCACATCTCATTCATTTAAATTATAATTTCAGTACAGTCACATACCTATCATGTTACACTATTCTCATTCTTTATACATAAGTGATCATTATATTAACACTTGGTTGATCCCTATGAAGTTGACCTGGTATCATGCCCATATTTGTGCTTCAATGACCACGTTGAATAGAATGTGTATTATGTAGCTCACACTGCACAAATACCACAAAAAAGGGTTTGAACAACTATCTTTCATTAGGTTTTATTGGGTCCATCATTTCTACCTTATCCCAAGATTTTTTTTTGACATTTTGAATTTTCAACTATATCATGTATCTATTATCTTTTTTGTTTATTTATCATCTGTTGCTACTACAAGCTTTAGAAATCGATTATATTCTATAATGTTTCCTTCAACACAAAATAGGCCATAGAAGGAATCTCAGAGACCCACCAAATCATGAAATACATGATCACTATAGTAAAACTGAATATTTGCGACGGGATCCCATCGCAAAAAGAGTATTTGCGACAGTATTTTTTCCTCGTCACAAATGAGTTTTCATTTATATATAAAAAAGGTATTTGCAATGGGCCGTCGCAGATATATTAGTTGCGACAGGTCAGAATCTCGTCGCAAATGCGAAATTTAAAAAAATACTTGCGACGAAGTTATTTGCGACGAACCGTCGCAGAAAGTTTTCCCGACGGTTATTTGTCCCGTCACAAATGGCACATTAAAAAAAATTTACGATGGGAAATCCCGTCGTAAATGTTCTTGTCGCAAATATTTAAAAAAATAAAAAAATAATTATTATTACAAATCGTATAATATTATATAAAAATAATATTAATATTAATAATATAACAAAATTATATTATTATAATATAAATAAAAAATATATAAAATATAATTATGAAATATTAATATAAAATAATAATAATATGAATATAAATAATATAATATAATATAATAATACAAATATTAATAATATAAAAATTAATATAATATTATTATTATTAAACTATCTATATAATAATTATAATAATAATAATATAAATAAATTATATTATTATAATATTAATAATAAAAATATATATATAATATAATTATGAAATATTAATATCAAAAAATAATAATAATATGAATATAAATAATATTATATTATATATTATGAAATATTAATATCAAAAAATAATAATAATAGTACTAATATTATTAATATAAAAAATTAATATAATAATAATATTATTAAAATAAACATACATATTTATGAAAAAATAATATTAGTATTATTAATATTAATAAAATTATAAATTTATAAACTTATCAATATTAAAAATAAATATAAAATATTAAAAGTAATATTACTAAAATAAGCCTACATTAAAAATAATACTAATAAGTAATAATATATTAAAAAAATAAAAACAAATTAAATCACGTAATATTCGTACCAATATGAAAGAGGAATTGTAAATAGTTAATATGAAAATAAACTATGAACTCCAATGTTTATTACATCTAAAAACATCACTGGGGGGTGGATAATCTGGAGGACCTAGAGGACCTGGAGGAGGTGGTGAGAGAAACTCCATCCCCAAACTATGAGTCAGACGACGGATATACTCTATATACTCCTGATGTTGCTCCTTATATTGACGTCTCTCCTCATCCTGCTACTGACACATCTGCTCCTGCCCTTGACCCATCTCCTCATCGTGCTGCTGACGCTTCTGCTCCTGCCCCTGACGCAAATCCTCTATAAGCTGACTCTGAGCATGCAGTTGCTCCTGATACTGTGAGGCATAAGATGATGTCTCTCCACGAGCTCCTCTCGAGATGGACACCGACATCGCAGCAGTACCATAATAAGCTGCAGGAGTCAAATGAGAGCTGATACCAACTACTCGGCCCTTTTTGAAGCCATATTGCGTCGCCTGCATCCATGTCGTCTCATCATAATGGAGGGCACTAGTCTGATCACCCATCTCATCTTGACTCTCAGCCTGTGTCTGAGAGGTTGCAGCCTCATATGACTCCATAAGTTTCAATTAGAAATTAAAATAATGAAAAGATTATATGCATTTAATTTGAAAACTGAAAAGAAAATAATACTGACCACAATCTGACGCTGGCATTCACCTCTAATCTCTCTAGTAGCCAGGTCAGTGTACATCCTCCGATAAACGCCGTACGCCGAAATACCGGGCTACTCGGCTTCCGATATGAATATAAAATAAACTATTTATATTTAAGCTTGTATAAAATATTAAAAAAAAGTACTTACCCGATGCTCTCTATGGCGCTGAATGTACGACAACCGGCTCGATGCGTCACCTATTGTCTCCCCTGATTCTGTCGACCCAATACAGATCTCCTCTGAAACCCACCACCCAACCAGCGTGTACATAATCCATCCCAAACGTGAGATGAAATGTACTCTGGTCGGTGGGCTCTACAGGACTCATCAAATTCTGTCACTCCGACTTTCTTCACAGCCTTCTTTCTAAAATTATGCAAAAAACTGACGGAAACGGTCACGCATAGACACCACCCATGTCGAATGGATAGTGGAACGCATGATCTCGTCGATGGGATACCATAAACCCTAATATAAATTTATTAATGAATTAAATTTCAAAATAAATAATATTTAATTACGTATCAGCCAATGATCGAACATGGCGGCCTACACATCAGCGGGAATCTGATCTCATGTGAGCCAAGGCTGAGAAAAATAATTGCACAAGATAACGCTCCCCTGTCCAATAGATATATGTGGAAAACTGTGGAAAAAGAAAAAATAGTCAAACAATTAGAATATTAATAAATTATAATGAAAGATAACTAATATACACAGGTTACCATACCACCGCGTGTGCGCGTCGAATCCAACAGGTGGACGTCGCTCCGGGATAGGATCTGGAATCATCAGTCTCGAAAGACCACGCCCCCTCCGAGTGCTCCCTGTAGTGCCAATAGCCTGAGGGTCAGATGACTCAAAAACCTTATCATCTATAGGTAGATCAGCCTCCAGCAACTGATGATATGTTTTCATTTCCATCTGAAACATGAAATGATTGTTATTATCAAATAGTTGAAAATAACTATTATGTATAGATATATATTTGTTATGATTCTAACCATCATTTTACTATGTCAATGTTCATCTTCATCATCATATTCATAGTTTTCAATGTCAATGTCTGTATCTTCCTCATCAACATCATCAATTTCCATATTAGTTTCACTTTCATCATCTCTTGTCATTTCAAATTCAGTTGCAACATCATTGACAACATCGTCACCATCGACCCTTAACTGTGGGGTGTCATCCTCGATATTCATGTCTCGTTGTGAAAAAGGTGTGTTTTGAGGAGTGTCCTGAAAAATTTCATTTCCTTGCACTTCAGTGGAACCAGATTAAGTTTGAGTAAACTGATTTTCTCGAGATTTAACTTTTATTATACTCCACCAATCATCCAACTCTTTTCCAGTAGCACAGTATTTTGCATAATAAATTTGATGTGCCTGATAATCCAATAAAAATGGTTCATTTACTACAAGAAGACTTTTATGTTTAATATCAACAATTCCATTAGTAGGATGAATACGCACACCTCTCTCAGTATCCATCCATCGACATTTAAACATTGTTACATAATTCTGTCCCAAATAACACAGTTCAATAATTTCTTCAATCATGCCATAAAAGTCAACTTCAATATCTCTACGATGTGATCCCTTTAAAAAAAACACCACTATTCATTGTTTTCTTTGATTCCCCATATGCACGTGTATGAAAGTGATAACCATTCACCACATATGCATTATAAGATTTAACCATTTTGGATGGCGGGCTACTAATATACGCAATTGACTATCAATCTTATCAGCATGTACAAATACCTGAAAATTTGTAAAAAATTTATCACTATTATAAGTAATAAATTGATTTTATATGTAAAACCAAAAAATAATGTATGTTACCTGTTTTTGAAACTAGTAGGCAAATTTTTTTTGCCGACGTTCTTCTAAGCCAGCTGCTGTAATTTGTGGAAATTATTTCTCGATATGATCATCATATAACCTATAAATAAAATATGATTAATTTAATGTAATAGAATCTATATAATAAGGGATAAGAGCACTCACTATACAATTGGTGACATTTATTCACAGTTGAGTAGAACATATGTATGAGCTCTATGATGTTCATCATTTGAAATCAATCTATCATGAACTCCACCGAAGCCAAGTTCGGGCTGATTGACAACTGATAATTGATTTTTCATATCATCATCAACATTCCCCTCATTCCAGACCATAAGGTTAAATTTTTAGGGATATTCAGATTCAAAATAATGAGAGCAGAATAAACCAATTTCTTCTTGCAAATAAGCTTCAGCAATTGAGCATTCAACAGATGCTTTGTTACGGACTTTTTTCTTCAATTTCTGCATGCATCTCTCAAATGGGTACATCCATCGAAACTGAATCGGACCTCCACATTTTTCTTCATGTGGAAATTTAATATCAAATGTTCCATCCAGTCAAAGAAAGCCGACATATTTTTTTTTCCAATTTGCATATAATTACAACAACAGCTTCTTCCAGTTTGCTTAGTGTATCATAGTTTGTTGTCGCCGCACACATTTCTTGGAAAAAATATGTTATATCTGTTATCGAATCCCAAATCTTGGAATTCAAAAAACCTCTTAATCCAATAGGCATAAGTCTTTCCATTATAACATGACAGTCTTGACTTTTTAATCCAGTAATATGGCCATTTTTAACACTTCTGCCCAAGTTGGAAGCATAGCCATCAGGAAGTATCAAATCTGCAATCCACTGAAAAAATAATAAGCAACTCTCTTTGGTCAGTGTATAAGCTGCTTTTGGCTTCATTAATCTCTGTGATCTGACATTTTCAAACAATTCATGTTCTGGTCGCCTGCAAATTTGGGCAAGATCTAATCGTTCCTTTACATTATCTTTGCTTTTACCCAGTGTATCCAAAACTGTATGAAATAAATTATCAAAACAGTTCTTCTCAATATGCATGACATCCAACATGTGTCGGACCAAAAAATCAGACCAATATGGAAGATTCCAAAAAATGCTTCATTTTGTCCAATTGTGTTCTTTCCCAAAACCACGAATTTTCTGTTGGTTTATTGTCGGTCCAAAAGTGATGGAAGGTAATGAAAATACAACTGATTGTAACTCTGTACCTGAGATCATTTTTGGAGGTTCATCTCATTCAATTATGCCTTTTCTGAAATGAGATTTATTCCTCCGAAAAGGATGATCAATTGGAAGAAATCTGCGATGACAGTCAAAATAGTGAGGTTTTTTCCATTCACGAGCATAAATGCTTTGTTGTCTCCCATATAGTAAGGACATGATTTTGGACCATGTGTACTCCATCCAGATAACATACCATATGCCGGTAAGTCACTAATTGTCCACATCAAAACAGCTTTCATTACAAAATTCTATTTCGCAGCAGCATCATATGTACCAACACCATGACTCCACAATAAATTTAACTCATCAATCAATTGTTTCAAATAAACATCAATATTCTTTTTTGGATGTCCTAGGATTAATAATGTCAAAAAGATATAAGTCTCTTTCATCAACATCCATGGAGGCAAATTGTACGGAGTTATAAAGACAGGCCAACAGAAATACTGACTACCAAAAGATCCAAATGGACAAAAACCATCAGTAGAAATACCCAATCGCACGTTCCGGGATTCTAATGAAAAAGACGGATGCACTTGATAAAAATGTTTCAATGAATCACCATCAGATGGATGAATCAAGCTTTTACCATTTCAAATATTGGTTTTTTTCCATGACATCATTGTCGCTGTGTTTTGAGACATAAATAAACGCTGCAACCTGGGCATCAGCGGGAAATATCTCAACTGTTTTACAAGAATCAATCCAGACTTCCCTGATTGAGCTTATTTATACCTCGATTTTCCACATGTGGGACAACTATCCAACGACCCATTTTCACCAGAATATAAGAAGCAATCGTTTGAACATGAATGGATCTTCTGATAACTAAGGCCCAGATTACGAATGAGTCTCTTTCTCTCATAAAAATTAGCAGGAAGCACATTTCCTTCAGGTAACAGTGCTATAACCAAAGAAAATATCTGATCAAAACAGTTATTTTACATTCCAATATCTGATTTAATAGCCATAAATTTTGCAACTGCTTCTAATTTTCTTATCCTGCAACCAGGATATAATGCATCCTCAGCAGACCAGAACAACTCAGCAAATTCAGATGGTGCCAACTCGGGAGGTAAATCAACATCATCCTCAATTTCTGTTTGTTAAATGGTTGACCCTACAACATCATGTACTAAATTCTGAAACAACGATGGATCCAAAATCAAATTATTAGTATCTTCTCTGGAACTATGTTCACAGTGTTGATACCAAAAAATAAAATCTGATTGAAAACCATAACGCAATAAATGTTTCCCAACAATGTCAAATGTCTCAAACGTTCTCAGAGCACATTTTTACAAGGACACTTAATTGTCCCTTCTGAAACAAATTATGGGTTTGATGATGCAAATGATAAGAAAGATTCAACATTGTCAACATATACAGGATTTAAACTATAACTGTTTGGATTTCTGCACTGATTTATCCAAGCACGATCATCTAATAATGATTGATGTCGATTTCCTTATTCCATATTCATATATATGTTTCTACAAAATTTAAAACCATTACTGTTGTTAAATAATTTGATATAAGAAAAACAATATCCTAAAAAAAGAAGATACATAATTACAGTTATTTAGTAATTACCAATTTATAACCATGTACTTGAATTTATTTGAGTTTTGATTAATTATTAGTAATTATTACTAATTATTACAAATCTCAATATTTCCAATAGATTTTTCTCTATTCTTAACATGTTCAAATCTTAAAGAGTCGTCAATTTTCAGGTCATGCCTAATAAAAAGTTTGCGTCAACCGTGTCCAATGTAAACTCTATAATTGTTCTAACTTGGTTGATCATCTCACAAGTAGTGTTGCAATTGGACGACACAAGTAACGAGAAAGACATTACTTATGTTGTCCTATTGCAACGCTACCTGCGAGGTGATCAACCAAGCAAGAACAATTATAGAGTTTACATTGGACACGGTTGACGCAAACGTTTTATTGGGAATGACCTGAAAATTGGCGACCCTTTAAGATTTGAACTTTTCAGAATAAAGAAAAACTTGTTGAAAATAATGATAAGTGTAATATTTTATAAATTTTTTATAATTTTAATAATATTAATATTTTTTATAAATATTAAACATATAATAATAAAATAATTATATTATAAGTATTATTAACTATTAATATTAGAGTAATATAATATTTTATATTATATTACTATTTATGTTAATATTTATATTACTATTTATGCTACTAATTAGAAATGCATAAATATGCATATAGGTCAGGTGGTTAATCCATCAATGAATAGACAAACAAATGTAATTGACCGATCATCTACCTCAATTTTCTTTTTATTTGTGTGTTGAGGTTGATAGGAAACTTCTGCCTCCACATGTAATATGTTCTTTTACTGTCAAAATTATAAACCTCCTCCCCTCTATATTGGCGAGGAGGTTGATAATGTTGACTGTAAATGCAGATATTACATGTGGAGGCGGAAGTTTCCTATCAAGCCTCAACACACAAATGAAAAGAAAATTGAGGTAGATGAGCGGTCAATCACGCTTGCTAATTTTCCTAATTGTTTCCTAATTATGTAACTGTTTCCTAATTATGTAATTGTTTCCTAATTATGTAATTGTTTCCTAATTATGTAATTATTTCCTAATTATGTAATTGTTTCCTAATTATGAAATTGTTTCCTAATTATGTAATTGTTTCCTAATTATGTAATTGTTTTCTAATTATGTAATTGTTTCCTAATTATTATAATTGTTTTCTAATTATTATAATTGTTTCCTAATTATTATAATTGTTTCCTAATTATTATAATTGTTTCATAATTATTATAATTGTTTCTTAATTATTATAATTTTTTCCTAATTATTATAATTGTTTCCTAATTATTATAATTGTTTCTTAATTATTATTATAATTGTTTCCTAATTATTATAATTTTTTCCTAATTATTATAATTGTTTTCTAATTATTATAATTTTTTCCTAATTATTATAATTTTTTCCTAATTATTATAATTTTTTCCTTATTATTATAATTGTTTTCTAATTATTATAATTGTTTCCTAATTATTATAATTGTTTCTTAATTATTATAATTGTTTCCTAATTATTATAATTGTTTCCTAATTATTATAATTTTTTCCTAATTATTATAATTGTTTCCTAATTATTATAAGTGTTTCCTAATTATTATAAGTGTTTCCTAATTATTATAAGTGTTTCTTAATTATTATAAGTGTTTCCTAATTATTATAATTTTATCTTAATTATTATAAGTGTTTCCTAATTAAATCTAACTAGTTCCTAACTAAATCTAACTGTTTTCTAATTAAATCTAAGTGTTTCCTAATTAAATCTAAGTGTTTCCTAATTAAATCTAAGTGTTTCCTAATTAAATCTAAGTGTTTCCTAATTAAATCTAAAGGTTTCCTAATTAAATATAAGTGTTTCCTAATTAAATCTATGTGTTTCCTAATTTAATCTAATTGTTTCCTACTTAAATCTAAGTGTTTCCGAATTAAATCTAAGTGTTTCCTAATTAAATATAATTGTTTCCTAATTAAATCTAATTGTTTCCTAATTAAATCTAATTGTTTCCTAATTATATCTAATTGTTTCCTAATTATATCTAATTGTTTCCTAATTATATCTAATTGTTTTCTAATTATTTTAATTGTTTCCTAATTATTTCTAATCAATTAATTCTATTTATTTCTTAATTATTTGATAATTATTTTAATTAAATCTAATTAAATCTGATTATCTTAATTATTTGATAATTATATATTTATTTCTAATTATTACCAAAACATCCCCCATGAGTGTCGAACCAAGAGTGTAGCAAGGCCCGTTGTCGTGTACCAGGTTACCCCAAGTCAAGCTCGAAACACCTTGTCAGAGTTTTCACTCTTAGGTACATCTGTGTCATAGCCGCCTCTACTTGTTCGTATCCAGACAAGGATTATTTGGTACAACCACATAAATTAATTATATTATATAGCTAAACATTCTATTATAAAAAATAAAATTAACAATTAAAAATAAAATTAACAATTTAAAAATTAAAAAAAATATAAATACCTTTGAAGTAATTTGCACCTTCTAATTCCTTCCTTCCTCTTCTCGAAAGAAAAAATTACAAAAAAAAAATTCTACTCAGCACTGAAAATTAGAGAGAGAGAAGAATAGAGATCTGAATGTTATGAAAAAAATGGATGGGCTATATATATAGGTTAGATTATTTGTGACGATCGTATTTTCGACGAGATACCGTCACAAATGCCTTCGCCCGCATTAATTACAGGCGGCAGGTAAAAGGACTTTTGCGACGGGCCTGTCGCAAATAGCCACCATTAGCGACGGGCGGACGTCCCTGTCACAAATTTCTATTTACTACCGCCGGTATTTGCGACGGGGCCCATCACAAATACCTTCGCCCGCTTTAATTACGGGCGATGGGTAAAAGGGTTGTTGCGAAGGGCCCATCGCAAATGCCGCACCATTAGCGATGGGCGGATATCCCCGTTGGAAATTACTATTTACCGCCGCTGGTATTTGCGACGGGAGGATATCCCCGTCGTAAATTTTTATTTACCGCCACCGGAAGTTGTGACGGGTCCCATCGCAACTGCCACCTGTTGGATTCTTTTTTGCGACGGGTATATAGTCCCATTGCGAAAAAGTATTTACCGCTGCGGGTAGTTGTGACGGGTTGAAGGTGACCGTCACAAATAGGCTTTACAACGGCCGGTATTTGCGACGGGCCCCGTCGCAAATAACACAGGGTGACTATTTTTTGCGATGGGAAAATTGCCCCGTCGCAAACACTGTTTACCACCGCTGGTTACTTGCGACGGGTAGCTTTCTACCCATCGCAAATAGGTTTCCCTCATTTTGGCACGCAAACCAAGCCATTACAATTGCGACGGGACCTGTATTTCTGTCGCAAATAACTGACCAGTTGCGACAGGATTATATTCCCATCGCAAAAACTCTTTTCATCGGATTTTTTGTGACGGGAATAATTCCCGTCACAAATACCCCGTCGCAATAATCATTTTTTCCCGTAGTGGATCTTTCATAAAATTGATTTCAATTTGAATAATGGTGTATAATTAGAGTTGTAAATGTCCTGTGGTGAAATAAGGCGCAAAGGATTCTGGAGGATTTGGTGTGGGGTGCGTCGCGAGGAGAGTTCCTCACAAAATTAAGATGAATCCCGTGAAATAATTAAATATACATGGTTTTTAATAATATTTTAGGTCTCAAAATATATTTTTTACATCCACTGATAATTTTAAAACTATAAAACATAATGATATTATTATAAAATTAAATAATTGTCTAGAATTTAAAATGATACAATTCACATCATTGTATGGAATTAAAAATAATTATTTTGAATTAAATAATTGTCAAGATCATAAGAGTTTAATTTAGTTCACTACATATATTTTATACATCTATTTATAATTTAAAAATAATGAAACATATTAATATTTTAGTTAATCTCGGTTAATTGTATTTCTGGGTTAAGGGTTTTTCCGAGTCCCACATCAAATTATTCTAACATGTAATTCTTTTCCTATATCTATACAAGAATGTATCCACATCTCATTGAGGTAGGGACTTCACCATTATACATGGCACCATAGGAAAGATACATTAGATAAACTTCCCTCCTCTGCTGCTCCTCCAGGGATTTCCCGACGCTCCATCAACTGGCCCCACATGTACACCTTCTCCTCTTGTACGACTCTTCCATAGTATACCGCCCCCCCATTGTGGATTTCCTGGTGCCTCACAACAGTCTCGCATCCCTCATGAATTATTATACAAGTCTTAACCATTTATTTTTTATTCTTCTTGTTCCTTTTTTTCTTTTGATCATTGTGTCTGTTAGTTATTATCGGCATTATTTACGGTGTGGTCGACTTCCAAGCTCTAAACAACATAGAATGAAGTTCATTCTAGAGATTTTAGTTCCACATGTTATGTTCTAGTGGTGGTGTGTCTGGTGGTTTTATAGGGCACCGGGTCTACACCCAATAAGTGGTATCAGAGCTCATATTTGGAGTGATTTTGGAGGATCATCCCTTGGTGATGGTGTTTTGGAGCTTAGTTTAGTAGCATGATTCAGCCATTTGACTTGCATAAGAATATCAATTTTTAATCCTAGACTCTCATCTTATGTTGTTCATAAGTAATGGGAATTCACAAGTTCTAGAGGGATGGAATCCAATGAAAATAGTGTCTGGACGGAAAATTTATACATAATAGATTATGGGTTCTGAAAGATACATATGAAAGATTGTATTCTACATAAGGACCTTTACCTTTTGTTAACTGAATCAAAGCTAAAATCAATGAAAGAGTAATAATGGGAGAGGATAGAAAAGAAATCACATTGGTTTATATGGATGTCACTTTCTTGGAATATGGTGTACAATATCCAATAAGTGAATAAAACCTGAAGACCGTAGCTGACATGAATGAAAGTTGACAACAATGAACAATGTTCTATTGCTACACAGATTATTCAACATGTGAATTTCAGAAGTATAATCTACCATTGATCATATTAATGAATTAAATTTCAATAGAAGTCAGTTGGACTCAGTGAAGGTAACCTTCGGGGACCCACTCTGGGCATTGTTGTTACTCTCTTTACTCACAGAATCATGGGATGCGATGGCAATCACTTTGAGTAATTCCATCAGAAAGGTAGAGTTAAATTTCATGGTTGTTGTGACCTGATCTTGAATGAGGAGAATATTTGTAGGATATTCAAAAATCTTATGGAAACTAATACAATATGAAAGGGGTAGGATATAATACTAGATAGAAATGTCACTAGAAATGGAAAGGAATGATAACTCAATGTTTGAGTAGCTCTAGGGATGGTTCTCCCATGTACTGGAATTATGGGACAAAAGGAAACCTTAAGAAATATTGGGATGATTGGAAGAAGAAATGTAAAAAATATACCTCTAGAGGTGGATTGTTAAATACTGTCTTGATAGATAGTATTGGAATACTTCTATGTACCACAAGTTCGTTTGGGTCTTGCGTAATAGGCTTTGGAGCTTCATTCCATCCTACATCCAATAGAGGGAATATTAATAATTATACTTATAGAAGGTTTTGAAAGGTGCATTTTATGGATAAAAACACTCTTGATATAGTGGATAAAGAAAATTTTTCAGTACATAAAAGTAATGGAAAGATACTGGTGTTGAAGGACATGCAACATATTCTATGCCGATGGAAGAATTTATTTTTTGTTAGGTAACTTAAAGATGTGGGTTTTTTACAATGCTTGCATATGGTGTGCATGGGAGATTTTATGTAGAGTTGTGGTCATTGAAATAGTATTAATTTATGAGATTATTTACCTTATTGGTTCACCAAAAGGAACAACTCATGCTATAGAGTTAACTTTAATGAAGTTATGGCATGACCATCTTGGCCACCTTAGTGAGAAAGGGATAAATATTCTTGTTTCAAAATGATTATTGATGGCCTAAAGCATGGAGTATAGAACATGTGAGGATTACGCCTTTGGAAATAAATGAATTTTTTCCTTCCTAAAGTAATGGAAAACACCAAAACACCAAAAGTTAGAGGTTGTGCACATGGATATATGGGGATCAGATCCACTACATTCTCATGGAGGGTCACTTTTATATGTGACATTAATCGATGATTCGACACACAAATTGTGGGTGTACATTCTAAGTCACAAGTATGGGGTGTTTTGAAATTTCATTAGATAGAAGTATATGGTGGAGAAAGAGATCAGATTCACGTTTCGGTGCTTACAGTCGAACAATGATGGAGAGTGCAGAAGTGGATAGTTCTAGATGTTTTGGTGGAAGAAGGGGATTCGATTCCAGAAGACCATGTCAGAAACTCTGGAACATAATAGAGTTGCAAAGAGGATAAACTAGACACTTGCAGAGAAGGAAATAAGTATGCGAATTCACTTGGGGTCCCCCAAGATATTTTGGGCAAAGTATATGGATTATGCAGTATACTTAATCTACTAGAGTTTGATGTATCCAATTGGGTAACAACTTTTGAAAATCTATTGGTTTGAAAGTAATGTTATTTCAACTACCTCAAATTCATCAGACCACTCGTCTATGTCCATATTGATTCACAATAATGAGAAATATTTGAGGCCAGGTCTTGAGTGTGTTACTTATTACCCAAATGTAATGCCCTATCCTAGGCCACCTAAATAGCCCCCGAGTGGGGATGCTACATGACCTCAGGTGCATCACTATGTTTGTTAGAGGCTACCGACTAGCGTTAAGGACCTAACAAAATCAAGGGGAGACTATTTCCTTTAAAAATCCTCGAGGGTCATGACCAATCCTATCAAAAATTTGGCATGACTCACTCATATATTGGACATCCCATCAACTTGTAGACATGGAATTGGGAGCCCACTAGGGCCCTTATAGTCCAGAATATAAAAGTAAACATGTTCTATATGATTCATCAACCATACCAGAGTAACAATAGATAAAATAAAATAGATATCATATAAAATAAATGGAACATTGTCCAGTACACACCAAACAGTGACAAAAGATAAATATAGTGGTCTACGGTCCAACTCACATACCATCCTTCCATACCCATAACCACCATGACCATTTGATCTGCACTAGTGTCTAGCTTCATGTAGTACCTATGCCCTTGGATAAAATATGAGAGTCCACCCATTTACACCAGAACCCACGTTGTGTATGCAGATAGGGGATGGGTCCAATGACCCAGTAAGATTTCCCAGTTCCTCGACCAAACTAAGTGTTGTTGTGGTCAATTGGATGTGTATTCAATAAATATATAGAATGTTGTTTTGTCTATTCAACACACCCAACCAAAAACATGAAACACATGCACATACAAGCATACCTGTTCCGGTTCCATGTAGAGATATGTGTCGTACCATATAACCCATACACCACCTTACTCAGCACCATGTCAGAAGGAATCAATGTCAAGAGCTCTGTAGCACATGTGTCCCATGGCCTTCACCCATCACTCAAGTCACGAACTGTCAAGTACCTTGTCCCATACCTATATGTGGAGGTCAACCAAACACACTTTCCCATCCCCAGAGGTTCTTGGGAGGTCAAACAATTACACTAGCCCATTCTAAGTTTTCTTGGGAGGTGTAATAATAAAGTGACCCAACCCATACATGCACAGTCAGGGAGGTTCATCAAGTCCCCCAGCCCATCCCTACAGACTCTAGAAAGGTCAAACATGCACATCAGTCCATCCCCACAGGTTTTGGGGAGGCCAAACAATCGCATTATCCTATCCCGAGGGTTATTGGGGGGCCCAAACATCATGTAAATTGGCCCATCCATACTCAATCAAGGAGGACATATCAAGTTGAAGGTTAACACCTAGAGAAAAATCCAACTGGGCATGTAGCCCATCTCACAAATCACTAACGCATTGTCATAAAACTAGTCCCTTTAGACATAGTCCCATGTGAAAGCATCTTCCCATGTCCCCTTAGATCCATCCCAACCCTCTAGGGATTCATTGAATTCTTGGAGATCAACCAAACACTTTGATACCATGAGAAAATGTAGCTAGTTTAAACACATAACACATGCAAGCAATTATACTAATGAGGCACACTAAAATAAAATAACTAATTAACTAAGAGACTCAAATAAGGTCAGGACCCCTACCTCAATATAAATCCATTTCCCTTTACGTCGCATCCCAACAACTTGCTTTTATGAACTCATACAAGAACCACCTCCATTACTGAGGCCCAATCTCACATCGAGTGTCACCAACATTTTATTATAATGATTTATAATTAATTAAACAATTAAAATGTAATAGGCCTAATGCCTAACAACTCACCTAAAGGGCCAAAAAACCCACTCGAGGTTCATGCTGACCTCAAGAAAGTCATGAGCACCTGATTCAACCATAAAATTTATCAAATTAATTATTTAAATAATTTAAACTAAAAAACGAATTGGAATAATAGGAGCCAAACTCACTGGGTAGTCTAACAACTTCAGAATCATAAGCAACCAGTTGCGTTATACTACCAACGCACCCTCGATCCCACACTAAGTAAAATTCCCAATTTAAAAAACAAAATTGAAGACCAATTTAATTCAAATCCATTGGAAAATCTTTTTAAACTCTTTGGATACATACATTGAAAAAAAAATTGAGCGAATGGAGGGAAGAATTAAGTGGACGGGGAGAGGAGGTCTTACCTAGAATCACTTAGAAAATGGCACCAAAATCACCCCCATATTAAGGGGAAATAAGGCGGTTAGACCCCCTGCTATTATTTCCAATATATGAGGAAGAGAGGGGTTTCCCCCTCTAAATTACAAAATGGAAAAAAATTTCAAACCTCCTTAAAAATCCCCACCAACGAGTTGGTGGATCATTTGATGCTTTGGCTACAGAAGTCACCCAACCTCTCTTGGGGATCTGTGAAGCCAAAAAGACCCCTCTAAGACTCACAATAGGTCTAAAAACATCACTTAAATATGTTCAAATCCTGGAATTCGATACCAAATCCCAATTCTCAAAATGACCCGACCACTAAACTCAAAAGTTCAAATTCTCTTCAGGATTTTTCAACCCGTAACAATGCGGACAATTTAAAAGTCCCCATAATAACACTTCTCATCCCCAATAAGAAATTTTAAAGCTCAAACCTCGATTACTAACCTATCGTTATTATTAAAACAATGATAACTCTCCTTATTCCATCTCTGAACACCAATCTCACTTCCACTGTGCAACTCCAAACATCAAGCCTAAGTACACCGGCTGACTTCCAAAAATGCTTGGGTCTATCCTCAAATCTTATTAGTCACATCCCAAATGATTCTCCTAATGAAGTTTACAACTCACCAAAACCAATTCCAGATGACATCACTAGTCATTCCCTTCCCAACCAACTGTCCTTGAAACCCCTTGGCCTTACCCGCCGACGCGTGACCTACACCATCCAATCCCAATTATTAACTCCAAAGGCATCCTGTGACATTTCAATCATGCACAACTTAGTATGAACTTGACATATGGTTACATATCGTGATTAAAACTTCAACTAATCAAAGAAACTATCATGATATACTGTGATATCTGAAGCACTGTCAGTCCTACTTCTACTCGAACACCCTCAAACTACCCCAATCTAAAGGTCAATGCACTGACTCTAACTGACCCCACAATTGAACTCTAAAGATGATATTTACCAAGGAACCAAGCGTACTCGATTTTCCCATGAATCTACATTTTTATGTCATATCAATAGTCCATGACCAGTCTCACCTCCAATATCCTTCCAACATGAAGGTCACACACTCTAGACCGATATGATGCTCCCTAACATAGGAGTAGAATTATCATCATCTGTTGAACCAACTTCTCAGACTCCATAACCCACTATCTATCCATCATCCTAGATGTGGCTAACCCACTCACCCAATCACCGATGCACTAAAACAACCATCTCCCATTCCTGATTCACTCGGAACGTCATTCCTAACATAGCCGAAGCTCATCCAAATTCAGGGTCACACCCTCCGACTTGTCATTGGTGCACTCTCCACCAAATGGCTTCCCATATACCATTCCATGAGTGATGACCCTGAAGGGGTATCAATGCCACATGTGCATCGCTGCTCCCGATCCACACTCTCATTGTTGGAACCATGGTCTTCTATTCATGATTTGGAGTATGGTTTGTGTTTGTTGTTAATCAGCAGTGGAATTTCAGAATGTCTACCCGCAAAGAGATCATATAGTTCAAGCAAACAATAGTATTGAAGGTGGCACCATTTCCCAGTGTTTTCCAAGTTCTTGGGCCTGAAAATCGACAAATGGAGAAAAGTGTTTTTGGAAAAGAGACGTGCGCGCCGTGTACTGGATGAAGAGGAAACTTGCGCGCCATATGTTTTTCAAGATCATAATATGGGAAAATGGAAAATGGATAAGGGCCGCGCAAGTTTTGGGCTGGTCGTGCAAGTGACCTGCGCGCCATGAAGAGACTTGGGCGCCGATGCCTAGGAGGATAGGAAACTTGCACGCCTACTGTTTTTCAATATCATAACTTCAAAATATGGTAAATGAAATAAGGTCTCGCAAGTATTTGTGTAGTTAGCACAAGTGAGTAGTGCGACAGAGGCTAGGGAGGATGAGCTGCACGCCGGAACCTGCACGCCGAGGGAAGACTTGCACGCCACCGCTCAGGGGGTCCAGTTTGCCTATAAATAGAGGTCCCCCCCTCCTCATTTGCAACGAAGTTCAAGACATAGAGATTTTTCGAGATCTCGTCGTGCAAGTGGTTGAGTCGCACAAGTGGTTGTTGTGTCGCGCAAGTAGAGGCTGCACGCCAATTGTTGGCTACGCGACCAAGGCAGTTGGGGAGTTAAAGGCGCAACATCGCGCAAGTTTGGTGTTGAAGGAGGCAGTGTCGCGCAAGTTGTTTGGTGTCACCTGCATGCTGAATTTGTACCGCGCAAGTGACTTATGCGCCGGGATTGAAACTTGTGAACCGGGCTTGGATAAGTGCGCCGGGGTTGTTAAAGTTCATATGTCCTTTTGAAGCTGCACGAAAGCTGAGAGATCGCCCGATACCCTCAGCGCAAAGTGAGATTCATCTTCTGGTGAGAGTTGGACTTCAACAGAGCATATACATATTATAGAGGATGCATTCTTATGCAATGATGAAGAGACCTTCACGTCTATAAACTGATTGGGAATTCACCTAAGGGCAGTGAGCTAGGGGGAGTCAATGGGAGTGACCCGAGGGAAGCAGTGAGCTATCCATGAACCTTTATAAAGGCAGTGAGACTGGGATAGAGTGACTGTTCCAGAACCTTTGTCATCCACAGCTAGTGAAGATTAGTGGAATTAGGTATGACCGACAACTTGTTGGTGTATGATCTTTGGACGTAGCCCTTAGTGGTGAACCAAGTAAAAAGTGCCATGTCTTCTCTGTGCATGTGAATGTTTTCTTTCTGATCATATTCATCTTACGGGTTCAACATGTTCCTACCAACGTGGGAACCAGATCCATCACATTAAAGGAAAAAATTTTCACCCTGATTCACCCCTCCCCACTCAGGGTGTCCTGGGTTCCTTCACTCATATCCCTAAACAATCTTATCAAGGGTCGAGCTCTGATTGATTATAACATGGTACATTGATCTGTCATTAATGTCACCTTTCAAAGTCATGTGATATATCACATCTCCTGCTAAAAGCCTCAAACTACCATGCCTGCACATGTCTCACCAAACAATCCAGTCACCTCACATGAGTGACTCTAAACCAAAACCACCAATGCACTACCACCATGACACCTCTTAAGAATATTCTAAACTCAAAAAATTTCTAATGAACCCACACACATACCATTTCTAGGATCCATGAACCATCCAACACCATGTGTCACCCACATGCATGTTCCCTCACACATCAAGACCTTTCCCCAAAGTCCTCACCAATGCCACTCTCCTCCTCTAAGGAAGATTGTTTTTCCAAGAAACCATTCAAAAGTTCTCACCCACTACCTACCTAGACTCAACTAAACCCAATTTTTGTGTGCTCTCAAGAAACCTGATTACATATCCTACCTAATTTTAACATGATTCTCATCCCATTTACCCTAAGGCTCACATGCCTAACCTGTTGACCACCCCACAAAAATGTTAGTCCCAACCAACTTGAATTACCCTAGGTACTCTTTAAAATTAGGGAATCTACACATTCCCAGTCATAACATAGGACCATTACCCAAAACCCAAAACCCCCAAACCTAAGGAACACATCAAAACCCAAAACCCCAAAACCCAAAACCCCAAAAACGAAAAACCAGAATTCATAAACCCACATTGGAATCCTTCAATAATTATATGATAATTCATTTAAACTCTCAATAAAACCCAAATCCCCAAAAATAAAAACATTATGAGGCTTATGGAACTCCCCACCAAAAGGCTCCACCACTGATGGTTGATTCCAACTAGTGGTTCTACCTCCCATAGGAATCACATAACCAGGAACACATTAGCTGATCCAGATTGGGGACCCATACCAAATACAAATCAAGAAATCCAACCCATAAAATCATTATGATCACATCAAACACGCACCTCAGGTCCAATCCATGAACCCACCAATGTCACATTCGGCTACTCAAGACACGCAATAAATTGATGAGCCCACCACATACGGCTCCCTTAGAACATCATCACATGATCCCGATACAGGTGGATCCTATAGAATATCTATACCATGAGCCTACCGCAAGTGGCTACCACAAGAATCCTTGGCATACCACCAAAGACACAATTCCACCATTAGGACTCTCCCGGTCCATCACCAAAGATCTGGTAAACTAGCATATGCGAGAACTAGTTACTCTATGTGCACTACAAAAAAGAAACTCACATTATACCACACCCACTAACCTCACTTTCCATTTTTCTAATCAACCTCGACATATAGTCCAAGAAAATGAATCAATCATCTGAGTTGTACCCGACCAAATCCCAAAATCCCTACAAAATGGTTTCCAGGGGTACTGGTTGCTTATTTTAAGAAACCCATTTTTAAAAAATTTACCCACATCTAAATCACTGAGTTTCAAGACACCCCTTGGCATGTAAGTGTTTTCCATCAAAACAAAGATGACTCGAATCCCCAGCCTAGCCTTCCCCTTCCTTGAAAACCAATCACGTTTTTAAAAATATAATTTGAAAACCATTTCTAAACCCACTTTGAAATCTAATATCAAATGTTTGAATTTTAGTTTCAAAACCCATTTTCTTCATGCTTTTCAAAAAACCCAAAAATCCCATTAATTTAAAAATTCCCATCTCCACAAATCATTTTCAAAAAACCAACCCACATTACCATTTATGAAAACTTTGTGCCACCGTGCAAGCTTTATATTTCAATAAATAGGGTTTTCTCAAAATCAAAATTTTTTATAATCCATTGCCCTATGGAAGCCAACAAGCACCTCATAATCAATCAAAAATTCCCATCAAATCTGTGTTAATCTAATTTCACACCTTATAATATAATTGAGAAAACATAAATTATATTATAAGTTTCTTCAATTAATATTGATTTCAACAAGGCAATCATGTCAAACAACACAACCCATAAGGTGTGTGCATCATGCTCCTAGCCTGACTTCCACTACCATGATGCATGTATAACTCACTAGCCCCCATCTAAGCCATATGACTCATCTTGAGTCTCATAACCCATTTTTGGATTCTCAGTCCAATCGAACACCTCACTCATCATAGAGTGCTAAATCCCAAAATTGAACATCCCTTGACAACTTGGGTTTCAACTAGTGTCATGTCGGTCTGGTATGCACCCAATCTACCTATTGAGTCTCAATATCCTAACTCTACATCTAACTACACTATCATTACCCAAGTCATGTTCTGATACAATTTTGTAACACCCTAGCTCGATCCACCTGAACAACACCCGAACCGGGGTCACTACATGACCTCAGACACACCTCCACATATTCTAGAAGCTCCTAACTAGCGGTGAGGGATTAACACAATTGTGGGGAGACTATTCCCTATAAAAAATCTCAGGGGTCATTCCCAATCCTACTAAAAAGTTGTCTTGACCCATTCATATATTGGACATCCCACTAAATCATGGACATGAAACTGGGAGCCCACTAGGTCCCCCGTAATCTAGAATATAAAAGTAGTAAACACAATATATATGATGCATCAAATTTAATTAAGAAACACCAGTAGATAAAATAAAATAGAATCCATATACAATAAATGTCACACTGGCCAGTACATGCCAAATAGTGATTGAAAATAAATACAATTGCCTCCAGCTGAACTCGCGTACCATCATGTCGTACCCACAACCTCCACAACCTAATTACCTGCACCATGAGTTCAGCTCTATAAATTACCTATTCCTTGAGAGAAAATAGTAGATTCTAACTACATACACTAGAACCCATGACATGAACATGTATAGGGGTGAGTTTAATGACTCGATTGGTATCCCTAGTTCCTTAACCAAACTAAGTGTTGTTGTGGTCAAGAGGATGTACATGAAATACATGTATAGAGTGTGTTTGTGTTTGTAAAACACACGAACCTGTATATATAACAAACATGAACATGTAAGAATACCTACTTCAGATCCTTGTTGGGATCCATGTCATACCATAATCCAAACACTACCTACCTCAAAACCATTCCAGAAGGAATTTCTTTCAAAATATTAGTTGTAAAGACCTAGACCCCGGCAGCCCAGCGCTAGTGGTAACTTTATTACAATGGTAATATATACAAGGAATCACATCCCAAATGACCGAATGGTTTAATGATTTTGAAGAACAAGATACATGCATGGTACCCTTATCACATTGGTAAATAAACATAGATCGTTTGAAAAGAATGTAATTTTCATTATTTAACTTATTCAAAGATTTCATCTCCATATCCTAGGGAAAAGAAAACAATAAAAGGGTGATCTAAAATGCTTATTAAGGATATGTGTACAACAGAAGCTATCATGAATGAAATATTATAAATTTTGAATGGTAAAGAAATGAACACACATTTAATTTAATTGATAACTTTTCTATCATGAGAAGATAAGGCATAATCATTATGGAAGTGTAAATTATTGGAAACAAATGTCATTAAATCAATAATTTGAGAAGAATATGAATCCAAATATAATATCATAGTGAAAATATCATGTTTAATAATAACTAAAATATTAATGAAGGAAATTCTTAATTACTGGAATTCATGTTTCTCATGCACATGATACCTTTACCATCAAGTCCTTTCACAAGATAGTTTAATATTTACATGTAAAATTCCATTTAATTTGGCCGACTTATTCATTTCATGAGATTACAGATGCATAGAGGATATTTTTATATATGGTCCCCATTCATTCGTGCATGTTCAACCATTTCCCATATATTGAATAATAAATTTCATTCATAACAATGTGTCTTATCATCAATTATCTATATAGATTAAAAAATACGGATTTATCATTTTTTCCTCAATTGATCAAATAACTTTTAATGTAAACACAGTATGTAAAAATGTGATACTGTTTAGGAAATAATCATATCCATCATATAAGAAAAGGATATTTAGGATAAATAAAATTTTCAATGAATGATTATCATAAATAAATAAAAGGGGTATTATATATATCATAAAAAATAAATTAGGTTTATAATATTAAAATATGCCTCAATGAAGTGAAAATCGAGCCGAAGTCCCCTTCCACTTTGCAATCAGTCAAATATAGTCCCCCCTGAAGGAATAACATTAAATTTTTTAAATATCATGAGAATAAATAAATCCCTAATATAACATGTCAAATAGGAATTATATTCACCTCAAAAAACAATATTGGTCCATAACATCAAAATCTGTCTTAATGAAAGAAAAGTGAGACAAGGTCCCTTACAATGATCATATAATTCAAGTGAGAATTAATCAAATGAATTGATTATCTGTATCCACAGTAAATCCAAATAAAACAAGTGTATATATAACATAATATAATAAAAAATCATTCCACACATAATCTGAGAATGACATAATTAATGAATTATAATTTTAACCCAATGAATGGAAATTGTATCAAGAAATATCTTACCTTAAGTTCAAATCATCACGTACATTCTTTATCTTCAAGAATAATAAACATAGAATAATTATTTACATGATTGAGAAATTTTTTAAAGTTTATTATTTCCTTTAATTCACTTATTACCATATTATAAAAATTACATAATTATTTAAGTTCACATCAGATGTTTTAACAACATTCACTTCATAAGTCCAAAATGACTTCGGTAATTTTACTATCGTCAAAAAGGTCATTTTTCCATCATATCTAGAATAAAATCCATGAAATAATTATCACTTTTATTAACGAATTATAATTTTAAATCCATCCATTAAATATTGGTATGAAAAATGAACTTCATTTCAATCATGGAGATGGTAGGTCGTACATACGCATGAGTAACATTTCCATTTTTCAACTATCATTATGGAAAGAATGTAATTATCATTTTATTTTTCTAAAATGATAATAATAATAATATATATATAATATTAATTCTTTAAATGTACTTTATATATATCATCCATGTGATATGGTGATAAAAAATGAATCACATCGCTTTATAGATATGGTAGTCCACACGTACACATGAATCGATGATATCATTTTTCTGTGCATGGAGAAGTAAGAATGTAAATGATACATTATTTTTCATAATGATAAATATGTCATGAATATCATATATAAACATTAATTCTATCATTATAACTAGTCTTGAGAGACGATCATGTAAAATTAATCACATCGGTTCGCAAGGCAGTAGTCTGTCTTACACACGAACGACGTCATTGTTTCTAATTTCATGAAAATGGAGATGAATATATGTTTTGATATAAACATAGTAACATCTCAACATATTGAGGATACTGGTGTTATTAATTTAATGTGATTTAATAAGATTATAAGAAATCGGACCAATAAATAAAACTAAAACATGATGAAAAAAACTAAGCATATTCTTTGGAAATCCACCTTGTATTAACACCTAAAGACCACAAATAATGATGTTATACCTAATCCAAGATTTTTATAATGAGGGGAGGGATTTTAATAGGATATTTGGATAGGTATTGGTTGAAGTAGAAGTGTTTTGAAGTTTAAATAAATGAGAATAAGATTGGCCCTTTTATAATATAAGATATGGGAACTCTTCCAGCGAT
This sequence comes from Viscum album, assembly GCA_963277665.1. Lineage (NCBI taxonomy): Eukaryota > Viridiplantae > Streptophyta > Magnoliopsida > Santalales > Viscaceae > Viscum > Viscum album. The sequence goes on along the minus strand of OY728132.1, from coordinate 1,258,488,872 downwards.
GATGGTGTCATCATCGACAGCAGTAGTGATGATGATGGCCTAGGTGGTGTGTGGCCTCATTTCATGAAAGCCTCATTGCTTGATGTTTGATATTGCTTTGAATTTCTAATTTTGAATTTTGATTTTTTGGGATATTTTGAATTTTAAACGTGGATTATGGGATGGGTTCAACTTCTGACAGGTAATTTGTAATGGTTCGCACTTCTCCTTTAAGTGGATATTTTGAAGATGAAAAAATGTATTTGGAGTGGATAGGGGCACTCTTTTAATTTCCCAAAATATTAAATTAATATAAATTAATTTTGAATTCTAAATGGGTCCAAAGTGATTTATTTCAAATATAAGATGAGTATGGGTCAAAATAATGTCATAAAATAATTTTTAGACAAGTTTTGATCACATTATTACCCTTATAATGTATTTTTAACCCGTATTTATTCCATTTAACTCTTACAATGACAACATTGATTTGACAATTTAAGGATCAATATTTTTACTACAAAATTCCAAAAGACCAAATAATAGATCATGGATGATATATTTAACATTATAATAATAACATTAACTAATTTAATATTATTAAAAAATATATATCATTTATTAAAATATTATTTAATTTAAAATATTATTAATATAAATTTTGACAACATTCATTACTTTGAAAGAATAAAATCAAAAATGTAAGATAATTTCGAACCATATAATTTAATTAATATATACTATGTAAAGGTCATCTATAAAATTATTATATATAATTAATTTCCTCAAATTATATTTATTTTAATATTTTTAATACCATTTATTTGGTTTTTTCATTAATTAAATAATTATTGCATCAGTGTTATGCAAGCATTTAAGATAATTATTTCTTCATTTAAAATTAAAAACAAATTACCATGATGAAGACAATTCATTTATAATTAAAAATACTATTTATAGTTGAATATATTTTCTGGATAACAACAAATTAAAAATGTTATAGTTATTAAAATCATGAATGTGACATCTTTGACTTTTCTTTAAATAAAATATTATTAGTGTCATAATCACTTACGAATGAAAAAATGGTAATATATCTAGACCTTTAATTATTATGAATAAAACTAAATCATCTAATAAAATTGGGGTAAGTGTTAGGGTCAATTTCTAGTCCTTATTATTTTATTTTTAACATATATTACCCAATTTACCATTTATCATTGTAACGAAAATTACCAGGGTTTCTATTCATATTAGAAAAAAATTAAAGAGACTTATTTAATAAATTTGGACCTCCTAAATCCAAATATGGAATCTTTTTTTCAAAATTAAAATCAAATAATTTTTAGAAATTTATTTAATATTAAACCCATGAAACACAACAAAAAATAGTTTTGTTGTAAAATGCATTTTTAAGCGTGAAAATGTACTTATACCAAAATAAGGTATAAGGATAATTAAATTTAAATAAATTGTATTATATATAACTAAATAGTACTTATCTTACTTTGATATCAAGTTCAAATCATAAATGGAATTTTTAATATAAATAAAATAATAGTTTAATAAAAATTGGTATTTTCACTATTTATTGGAAAATCAATATTTTCAGAAAATTATAAAAAATTTACCCTAAGGTAATATTAATATGTTGATTTATAACATTAATTTCATTTTTTGAATACATTTTCTAGAATTTTCAGAAATCAATTTTATTTATTTTCTCATAAAAAGAAATAAAAAATGAATTTTGAAGAAAATAATATTCGAAGAATAAAATAACTGTACTAAAAATTATGTGTTTATTTACTAATAATATTTAAATATGAACTTCATATATATTTCATAATGTAGTCAATCCTATTCAAACCTTTCATTTTAACATCTAGTTTATAATCATATTTCATTGTTTTTTAAGATGGGTGTTGTGTGCACTGTTAGCTATCGAAGAAATTAAATTTATTTAAAAAGAGACATATCATAAAATGAAGGGGTTTTACATTAATAGAAAATTTATCCCATGGCCCGTGCATGTCACTTAGGTCATGGTCTCTTCAAGTTCCCCAACCCATCTATCCAGACAGGAGGTCAAATATACACATCGGCCCATCCACGCAGGTTTGACGGAGGGAAAAAAATTACACCGACTCATCCTAAGGGTTCACAAGAGGACTAATCGTCAAGTACCCTGACCTTTAACTGTGTAGTCATAGAGGTCTAAGTTACCATAACCCATCCTCATAGACTCGGCAGAGGTCAACCATCCACATCGATCATCCTCACAGGTTCTTGGGTGGTTAAACAATCACATCATCCCATCTTGAGGGTTCTTAAGAGGCTCAACCATCAAATAACCTAACCCATACCTACACACTCAAGTTGGTCACATAAACCAGGAGGTTAGTACACTCTAAAAAATGAAATAGGGGACCATCCTATCTCATATCTCACAACACATCATCCGGGCAGTATTCTCCTTATACCTAGTCCTATATGCAAGCATCCGCCTAGGTCCCTTAGACCCATCCCATCCCTTTAGGGGTTTGTCACCTTCATCAGGATAAAACTACCAGTTTGATACCATGAGAAAACATCATCATTCAAAACCCACAACACATACAAGCAGTTGTACTAATGATGCACATAAAAAAATAAAATCACAAATTAACCAAGAGACACAAATAATGTCAAGGCCCCCTAACTCAAATAAAATTCATTTTACTTTACATAATAGTTTGGAAACTCATTGCCTAAGCTCATCCATGCACCACCTTGATTCTTGAGGCCTAATATCACATCGAGCATCACCAAAAATAAATTATAATTATTTACAATTAATTAAAAATCTAAAAAAACATTCCTAATGTCTAACAACTCACCCGCCCAACAACCACACCTGAGGTTCATGCCAACCTCAAACAATTCATGAGAACTATCTTCAACCATAAACATTATCATGTTAATTAATTGATTAATTTAAACTAAAAATCCCAATTGGCATAATATGTTTGAAACTCACTAGGTAGTCCAATGAAGCTGAAATCAAGAACAACTGGGTGTGTTCGAGTCCAAACACACCCCCAGAACCATGCCATGAAAACTTCCCAATTTTGAAACCCAAATTAAAGGCCAATTGAATCTAAAATCCATCGGAAACCCATCAGAAACTCTCCAAGAAGAATGATTGTGAAAAAGGTGAGTGATGGATTTATTTAAACCTCCAAAGACGTCCTCTACAAGACACACACCAAATATCCATCAAGCATAATTATTTCTCCATGATCTAGTGAAATAAATCCTCCAAAACCCTAACCATCCATACAAAAATTAGTAAAGAATAGAGAGGAGAAGAAAGTGGAGTAGGAGAGAATGTATTACCTAAAATGTTCCCGAAAAACAACACCAAAAATTACACCACATCAAGAGGGAATAAGGGGGTTAAACCACCTTATTGTATTTCCAAACCAAGGAGGAGGAGAGGGGTTTCCCCCTTTAAAATCCCAGGGAAATTTGTTTCCAAATACCCCTAAAAAATCCCCACTAACCAGCTCCAAAAGACTCCAACATGCAGTAGAGGAAACTGCTAATGACCTTCAGTCCACTAGCTCTCACATGATACTCATGCTTATACTAAGATATGCCTTTATTTAAGGGGTCCTCTATATTATCTTACCTAGATAATCTTCTCAATGGAACTTCACCTCTTTGATAAAAAACCCTCAAGAGGTGATAATTTCAGAGCATGTGCTTTTTCCATTGATGTGACCATGACTCTTTTACAAGATCCACCACTACAGTATTATCACAATACAATGTGATAGAATCTTTACTTCTAGGTATCACATCATGCTCCTGGTAAATGTTCTGAATACATACAGCTTCCATGGATTCGTCAGAAGCCACTATGTTCTCAGAATCCACTATAGAATAAGAAAAAACATACTACATTGAACTCTTCCATCTCATAGATCCTCTATTGAGATAGAAAATATATCCCAATTAACACTTCATATCATTCTGCTATGTTTGAAAATCATCATTAGCATACCCTCAGATGATCATCTCCTTGTATCCTCCCTGCATTTGGAACATATCCTTAGTTCTTCTTAGATACTTAAGGATAATATTAAAAATAGTCCAATGTTGTTCTCCTATATCTACCTACAATGATTAGTGCATAGGCAACATCATTCTAGTACATAACATGGAATACATTATTGATCCTATCTCCAAAGAGTATGTGATCTTATTCATTCTATCTTTCTCGTATTGTGTCTAGGGAAACATTTTCCTAGAAAGATGTAAACCATGTAACACTAGAACCAATCCCTTATTGGATTATTCCATACTAACTGTCTTTATTATCTCATTAATATATATACCTTGGCTTAGTCCAAGCAGCCTCTTGGATCTACCATGAATGATCTTGATCCCTAGAATGTAGTCTTCTTCGCCTAAGTCCTTTATGGAGAAAAACTTTTCAACTAATATTTAACTGACTGTAAGACTGATATATCATTTCCAATAAGTGATATGTCATAAACATATACTACTATGATAAATATTTCATTCCCATTAAATCTTTTATAAACACATGGCTCATATTCATTACTAATGAAACCAAATACCCTTATAGATTCATCAAATCAATATTCCATGACCTGAATGCTTGCTTCAATCCATAAATTGACCTCTACAACTTGAATACCCTTTTGGCATCACTTGGTGTCACAAACCCTTCTAGTTGTGTCATATGGTCATATTTTTTAAGGTTCCCATTAAGTAATGTTGTTTTGAAATCCATCTTCCCAATCTCATAGTCATGGTAAGCTATCTGAGAAAGTATGATTCTTATGGATTTAAAAATGGAAACTGAAGAAAATGTTTCATTGTAGAAAATTACTTAACATTGTTTAAAACCATTATACACTAGGTACTTACTTTACCTTCAATGTCCATTTCTTTCTTGAATACCCATTTATACCCAATAGTCTTTACATCAACCAGTGCATCGACCAAAAACCAAACAAGGTTCTGATACCTGTAATCCATATCATAATTCATATCTTCTAGACATATTATAGATTTTTAGATCTATACATCCTCCTTTTAGGAGAGAGGTTCATTATGGTCCAATAATAATGAGTCACCATCTTCAGTGACTAGAAAACCATATATCTTTGGTTCCATTACTTCTCCTAAGATCCTATTTAGTACTTGTGTTTCAAGAACTACTTCATCCATGGGGACCGGTAGAACTTGTTCATATACCAACTTCTGTGTATCTTGAGTATCAACTTCATCGAAGTAAATCTTTCTCCCTTATACTTTTTGAGGATTTTCTCCCTCTCAAGAAATATAATTTGTCTGGAGATAATTAATTTCTTGTCTGAGGGGTTGTATAGGTAGTATCCATATGTTTCCTTGGGATACCCTATAAAAATACACCTTGTTACCTAGGGTTCTAGTTTGTTGCCTGGGAAAGCCTTTAAATTTCATCACATCCCCATACATGTATATGTGACAAAAATAGTTTCTTTCTACTCTATAAATCAAAGGGAATTCTATTTTCCACTTTATTTGGTACTCAATATAATGTGTATTCTGTATCTTGTAATGAAAATCCCCAAAATAAAAATGGAAGATCCGAATGACTTGTCATCGACCATACCATGTCCAACAAGGTACAATTCCCCCATTCACTAACACTATTCCACTATGGTGTATAAGGTGGAGTGAGTTAATATAAAATCCCAAACTCCGGTAAAAAGTCAATATTTAAGATATTCTCCATCTCGATCTGATTTAAGATTCTTTATCTTATTAACAAGTTGATTCTATAATTCATTTTTGAATTCCTTGAATTTCTCAAAGGACTCAAACTTATTCCTCAACAAGTAAATATATCCATATATTCTCAATTCATAAATAAAAGTTTTAATTAATAATATCCACATCTGGAATTTACAAGAAATGGTCCACATGCATCAGAGTGTACCAATACAGGAAGCTATATAGCCCTTCCACCCTGTCAACTAAATGGTAGTTTGGTCATTTTTCCTTATAAAAAAGTGTGACATCTATTAAGTGGTTTTAGCTCAAAATATTCTAAACAACCATCTTGACAGATATTTGTCATATGTTTATCATTTACATGACTGAGATGGTGAGGCCACAACTGGGTGTTATATGATTCATGTGAACTTGATTCACTATCAATTCCCAAAACTTGGTTTTTGTCATTTAATACATACAAATTTTTATTTAAATGTGTCATACCATAACATATTTTGTCTTTATAAAAGAAACAACATTTTATTATGAATTTGAAAACCCATCTGTATCTAAACATGATAAATAAAATTATGTTCTTAGTAACATTTGGTACATAATAACCGTCATGTAAAACCAAAATCACCTTGGTTGACAAAGCAATGTGGTAGTCACCAATGTCAAGAGCAGCTAGCCTCAAACCATTGGTAGCTTGTAGATCCACCTCTCCTCTGGAATTTTTTTGAAATATACTTAGTTCCTAAATTTTAATAAATATGTGAGAACAAAAAGATGTATCTAATATGTAATGTGTAGAAATGGAAAGATTTCACTTGATAACAAATACACCTTTGGTTTCCCCTTGCCTCACTGCCTCCTTTTCTTTCCCTGACTTTGGATCTTATTCTTATTTTTTGTATAGTGCTTTGAGGCTTAAGACTATTTTTAAATCTTAGGCCCCTTGAACTTGTCCTCCCTCTTCCTATTCACCATAAGAACTGCAAGTTTTTCATTCCCCATATCTTTATACACTTGGATAATTAAAGTAATAATTTCTGATAAACTCTTCTCATTATTTATCATATTATAATTCAAAATAAAAGTAGATAATGTCTTGGGAAATGAAAATAGTATGAGATCTGTACACAACTCATTTGGTAATTTAATCTCAAAAATGTCCAGACACTTAATGTAACTAATAAGATCGACTACATGTGACTCAGCTGAAATAAACTCTCCATGATTAGTGGTGAAAAAATTGTTGGGGATCTCATATATCTCTTGTCTGCCTTCTCTTGATAGATATCTCGAAGATGATATATCATGCTATACACATCCATTTTCTCATGTTTCTTCAAGAGCTCATTGGTTATGGATGATAACATGAGGCACTAAACATCTATAACATCATTTAGATGTTTCTTATACACAAAGTGCTCCTCATTACTCACCTCATTTCCCTATGCAACTGGTAAAGGTTCTTCCAGCACATATAGTTTCCTTTCATGGTTAAGGATGAACCAAAGGTGCCTTTACAACTCCTAGAAATTAGTGTCAGTGAGAAGGTTTTCCTTCTCAAGTATGGATCACAACGATATGTTTTATGTAATTTTTAATTTCATTTATACAAATAAGATAAAAAAAGTTTTAGTAATTTATCTTATAAATTTGACCCTAATAAATTAAAAAATATTCATTAGTCTCCCACTATTTTATCGAAACCTAATATCCTTCATCACTGGCATTGGAATATCCCGTTTCTTGGACATTCTAGCAGTAAGGATTAATATTTCCCTTTTCATTACCCCAAATTTGTCTTTTCAAGAAATTTTAAAGGTTTTAGGTAGGCATTCCAAATGCCCACTATGTTAACTCATAGCTCCTTGATCTGTTGAGTGGACTCCCTAATCATGAAATCCATAATTTTGGATTTCCTCAACCATTGCCTATCAGTTACACCAAGTCATGCTTTTTCAGTCAAACCTGGATGTAAACTAAGTTAATTCAACCCAAAACCTCAAATTAAAATTCCCCTATAATTGAAAGCACCAAAAATTTGGCTGGTCAAGCACTTTGAACTATGGTTCGATTCTAACCGATGTAATGGAAGGCTATACCAACTTAATATTTTATTGAGTGGTTTTATCCTTTATGTGTAAATTTACATTTATTATCTTTTCAACTTATTTTTAATATTATGTGAGATAAGATTAAGTTATTAACCATGTATTAGATAATATTTACACATAAGCCAGTTTATTTTCGATCCATATTGCATGCTTGTTAATTCATTAATTATGATATTGCAATAAAACATCCATAATGAATCACTATAAACTGAGAGAAATAAAATAAAGGGTGTGATCATGAGATTTTTCTAATGGTTAGTTTATCTACCAGTTGAAAAACTAACCACTAACCTTGGCAAGAAACACCTCGAACCAATTAGGTTCGTGTTTCAAAATATCTACCTGTCCACCTTTATATCTCCTTGTATTGGTTTCACCTCAGCTCCTAACATGAACTGCCTCCACTAGCTTGGGATCTCCATACATTACATATACTTTTACTCACACATAGGTGAGGGGTAAAATGGGGTTTATATAAAAGAAACCATGGGCATGTAGGCCCTACATATTAATGAGGAGAGAAGGAATGCGAACCAAAAATTTAATTTAATAATAAATTAAAAGGGAAACCAATATAATATAAAGGTCTGATCTAGCTCATGATCATCCACACACATGAAATGAATTACACATTTAATAAAACTATCATTCAATTATTTAACCATTCTTATTTAAGATAAATCGAACCTGAATCGATTAATTATTATCTTTAATTAATCAATCATTTTATCTTAAACCTTTTTCTGAATTTCTTTGAGATTATAATCCATTATAATTTTTAAAAAATTAATAAATTCATTTAAAATTAACTGTCTACATAACTTGTACCGTAGAGGTAACCTAGTGAATACCCATCCAAAATTACCCAACATGGATTATACTTGTATATACTTTATTCTTTGTGACATGTAGCTAGCATGGAGAATTATAATTGCAATAAAACTTATACATGATGTGTAGATCATTGAGCATTACAGATATGTTAATTAAACACACACACACACACAAAGATATATATATCAAAAACCAATCACATGTTGTGTCTCAGCTTTATGCCCACACGAAGGTACATGTCTCAAGGGTTACATAATATAATAGTAAATTTTAAATATGCATAATCTAGAAAAAGTACATGGTGTGTAGATCCGACTACACAGCATGTACCCTCCTCACCATCCATCCAAAGAAAATTACTATGGATTTGGTGTGTGAGATGTAGATCATAAAACCTCAGAGCACACGGTGTGTAATGTGGTCCACACACTGTGTAGACTCCACATTACACGGTCACCAGCCGGGAAAGCCATGTATGGGATACACAACTCGACCCTGACCTGAAGAGACAACATGCCGTGTCTAGTGGGCCACATGATATGTAATATGGTAACAATGTTCATGTATGTCCTGGTCAAAACGTGGTGTAATAATTAACTACATCATGTTTCATAAATGCACATAGCTTGAGTAATTACTGAATTACTCCTGATACACTGAACAGAACTACATGACATGTAGATCCGACTACGTGGCATATACTGTTGGGTTATCTGGATAGAACCCTTGCAACCTTCAGATGAGTTTCTAGATTAAATTTTAATCATCAAATTAATCATTTAAGTTAGAACTGTGACAAATTATAGAGGAAGAAATAGATCTCAACATTCAGATTAAATAGAACAATTAATCTTGAACTGGAAATCTAAATTAAAATGCATAAATCATCAAAAAATTATTAAAATGATTATAAACAATGATATTCTCCCACTAATACCACTTTTAGGTTCTGGGAGTATCAGAAGTGAAAAAGAGTTTTTTCCAAACTTTTAGTTTTTCTATATTCAATGACCAATCCGAAATCAATACCATGATGAATTCCAGTATCCACAGAATTGAATCAAGGATTTAGAAAAAAGAATAGCAACTTGGAACCAAGAGAGAGGATTAAAATATTTTATTTATACATAATTTAATTAAATTAAAGAATTACCTCTAAGGTTATTCTTCCTCTGTTGATGCATTCATGCATAGATCTATAGGTGTATTGTCATTGCATTGTAGAGATATAGGGTATATCTTCTCTAGTGGTGATCCACACGTGTTCCACGTATCTCCGGATGTCACCGAAGGACTCTTCAATTTCTAGCATGGAAGATCCTTTCACTTGCGATGTCCACCTTCGATTGCCTTGGGAACTTCTTCCAAAGCATTCTCCTCGATCTGGTGGAGGAGGATCACACTCGTTCTTGAGAGCATTCTTGTAGAAGGAATAACTCTCTAGGCTTGAGAGATTTTTTCCAATTCGTTGTGCTCAACCATCATAATCATTTTTTGGAAAGCGCTTTGATAATAAGAGAATAATATAACAAGGAATTTAATTCACTAGGGTAATAATAAATAATTTTCACAAGTGACTTAATTATTTTATTAATTCTAGTGAAACCCCCATGTCAAATAATACCATCATAATTATTATTTCTCGAAATATGCTTAACTTGCGAGCTATAATTAAATATTATTTAATGAAATAATATTTAATATTATTATTTCTCACCAGACTCTTAACTTAGTCCACCGATCCTCCTCCATATTTATTGAATCTTGAATAATGACTGTTTACATATTAAATAAATTTCACTGCATTATTCACCAATAATTATATAAATATTATATTCACTAAATAGAAAATAAATATTTATGAATTATTCTACACATATTATATTCTCTTGAATAACTAGAGTCAAAATAAATGTGATCATACATCCATGAATAATTATTAAACCACAAATAGAAATAATCTTTATTCAACTTGTTAAATAATAAATAATATATTATTTAACTGATATACAGGATACACTTACTATGTGACCCTCTAGGCATATTTCTCAGTGGCATTAGGTGGAGAAACCTAAATTATAAGGTTATCAACTAGAAACATGCCAAGACACACTTATATAAATAAGTTATTGCTGAAATAAAATTTTATCTCATACAAATTTTTACCATGTAATATAATACCTTTGTATCAATATCTCCAATCATGCGGGTTGCATTCAAGTTACATCAACCCGTGTTCTCAGTTTCTCATTATTTGACTTCTAGGAAGTTGAATTTTCTTATAGAAGAAATTATACATGGATTTTTTTAGGCTATATCATTTCCATAATTGGGACTGAGATATCAACTTTTGTTATGGAATAGAATTTACAAATCCTTTACCTTGTTATTCATTAATGCAACATTACTCGTGATGCACCCAACACATCCTACCTCTCTGCAAACATATGGAATCATGGTTTTTCCAATACATATAATTTCATGATTAATAATATTAAACTCTAAGGAACAATACACACACCCATATATAGGATCATCCAATGACACTTATAAATGTGGATTTCCTACTAGCAGGTCACGTTATCATAATATCCTGCCACACATTCCAAAGGGCGCACACAATGAGAAGGTGCCTCAAAGACCAATGAGTCTCCACCTCTAATAGCCTATACCATTCATTTCTTTTAAAATTATATCATCCGGATATAGAGAATATGTTCAAGAATAGTGTCATGACACTTCTGGGTTTTCATCATAGAAGGGATTTTCTATAACCTTTTAGAATGACAACTACTCTTAGGACATTATCAAATACCCTTTCATGAATAAGAAAAATGATGATATGATAAAAATTTTATTAATATCCATCAAATTAATATATTTTTATCATAAAGTACAAAAGAAGTTGGTTCTAAGGCACCAACTCTAGGAAAAAGTATCTCTCCTTCTCAAAGATAAAGAACAATGATTTATATTTATAATTTCTTTATGTTACCTATAGAAAACATATAAATAGTTTAATAGATATGTAAAATTACATGAGATGAGAAAACATATACATGTTCAATTTACATACATGATATATTCATATTACAAATCATAGTTAACCAAAACTATGTGATTCCCCATCTCCTGCTCTTAAAAGATCAATGTGATCAATGTATATGATCTAGGAATTCCCCTTTTTGGGGAAGTGATGGAAAACTATGTTAAATTTTCTCATAATTATCTTTTTTATGTCTCATTGGTTTGTTCTATCTTGTAGTCACATTATACAAATACATTGAATAGAAATCCATAATTTCTTGAGCTAAGTAACCATTCACGATAGAACCTTCTAGATGATTCCTGTTCCAAACATAAGACTTCAATGTGTACACATTTATTTTAGATTGACACATACAAAAAAAGAAACAGGTCCTCTAATAAATATTTCAATTGTAAAATGGGTATCTAGATGCAACATGCATGTAAAAAATGATGGAGGAAATATTTTCTCTAACTTACACAAAATTAATGGTGACACATCCAACATTTTTTACAAGAAATGCTTGGAAAAAATTATTAGCAAAAATATTTCTATAAAAATATCACGACCTAATAATAATCAACCATACATTATTGGACTATATATGACATATTTATATTTGAATCAACTCATGCAAACAGATGTGATAATCACGAGTCTTCAAATATTTCATCTTAAACTCTCTTCTGTTGACCCATTTTGATATTTTTCTTGAATATCCATTGTGATATTTAATAGTCTCTAGTACTTATAGAAATTGATTTTTTTCTGCAGACGTCATCACACAAGAAGCACACAGAACATTCTACTTATTTTCACTGATATAAACATGATGTAATTCTTGTATGATACCCCAATCCACCAAGTCATTCCAAGATCATAAATAATCTTTTATTTTTTCTTATACATTTAGAATAATTGAAAGAAACATACCACATATTTTTTTTTCAATGTTCATTACATCCAATAAATGATGTAACAGATTGGTTGACTAATAATGAAACTAAAGGAATATTATTTTATTCTTCCAATTATAATTGGTTTTAGTGGAAACAATATTCCTCTTTCTGTATTTCATCTGACCATTCCAAAATTAAAAACCAAAATCTTACAATTCATTAACCACATCAGTTCCAAACATATATTTAGGTGGATTTTCGGTCTCCTTGTTATTGTCAAACCATAGACGATTATTCCAATATGAATGATCTATTAGAAAGAATCATCGAGGTACCATAAAACTTAAAAAATGACGACATATAAGTATTTTAGATCATATATTATATATAAAAATAGGAAATGAATGTTTTCTCTTCATGTTCTATTTATACATAATTACATAATTACGGAAATCATTTATCATCCACATAAGCACAAAATGCATCCGAAAAATGTGTTCCAAAAATGCATCATATGTGCACACACCAACATTTCAATGATGATTCAACTCTTTTATTAAAGTTTTCATGTATATATATATATATATATATAATTTTTCATATCAGAGGTTCAAGAAATGAATATACTCATGCAAGTGAAAGGTTTTTTCATACAAATCCATGTAGGAGGATTATAAATGTGTATGAAAAATGGCCATGGGATATTTGGAGTAAGTTTATAGCCAAATGGATTACAACCATAACATGATAGATCCAACATCACATTTTGCACATCAGCTGAAAAATCATGATATCAAGCATTAAATGACCACCATGAAAACCCATCAGTAGGATGAATGAAATAACCATTATCCTTCTTTCTCTTAGTATCATTCTATCACATATTTATTAATATTTCATCATACATGAAAAGATTATGGATTCTAGGAATTAATCAAAAGTGACATATTACTTTCTATGGAACATGAGATGGTGTTCCATCAGTATTTATATTCCATAATGATATATTGCATTTTATACAGTCATTTTTTTCACCTATTTCCTCCTAGAATAAGCTGAAATATTTCAGGAAAGCATGAATTTTGTTTTTTGAAAATTCAAGTTCATTAAATAACTTCCATTCCATAAAATGGTTTGAGGTAATGTTTGTATCACATGTATTTAGTAATTCTAAAAGGTAAGCATATAATTGATATAAGTATTAGAAATTCTATACATGGTTTTCCCATTAATCAATCAGATTAAAAATTCTAGGATTTTCATTTTACCACATTTCTGATATACTAGATTCATGAAAACATAATTCAATTTTTTAATCCTATCAACATCATAATTTTCATTAAATACATCAAATGTGATCATATTGAAGAATTCATGGGTCTCATCTTTTATTTCTCATGATGAATAATAAACAAAAACTGAATATCTTATAAATTATCTAATCCAGTCCTTTCATTTGAATTATGAAAATTTTGAGATGGAATTTTATCCCCATTGTTTGAAAACCATATTTTGATATCATATAGATAACTTCTTTATGACTTAACCAAGGACTTCTAACCCAATTATAACATGGTTAGTGTATATGACCACTATCTAATGCATTTTTTAAAAAACATCTAAAAAAATCTCCTAACTATTTTGAAAATTTCTTATGATCTTGTCAGTTTCATACATTCAAATTATATGAATTATTTATAAAAAATGTTATATATCATGTCTCAAAATAAACTAAATAATATTGAAGTTAAATTAAAAATATATTTAAGGAATCAAGAATTGTTCACTTTATTTAAAACCTTAATCAACACACTAGTCTATATGAGAATCACAATATAATAGAAAAATACTATATATATAACAAAATACCATAAATATGAAACCATGATATTGAATTCCATTATATAAATGAGTAACAAATATACATAATACTACTCAAAATTGTGTTTATAATTATTGTTTTCATTTTTTCTCTTATTTTATTCACCTTTTAACTTATGCTATTATTAATCCATAAATTCCTGTATAAAATATTACTATTTATATGTAAGAATTTTCTCCATCACACATAAATTATGAAGTTATGTTGGAAAAATACATAATTAGTGGCTTCTCATATTGAGGGATGTTAAAGTGAATCATTCCTTACGTTCAAGTCAATGTAAAAAAGTGATTCTATATTTGTTATAGGCGTGATTATTCTTTGGATTTCTATGAGGAATGAAACTTATATGGAAGTTCCTTGGTATCAATGATAGTTTTGAGGGAATTATAATTTGTATGCCTAACCCTTTATACATTTTGTTTTTTGGTTTCCAATGGGATGGTTGATAATGAATTTAAATGGGTAGATCTCAGGTCGAGAAAGTGTGGGTTGATGTTGTGGATTATGGAACATTTTTAGGGTGGTGATTGTTCATGCGTTAGACTTTAGAATGAGTGAGAAATCTAATTTTGAAGAGGAGTGTGAGTAATTTTTTTTATATGGGACTGACATGAATGGTGATCATGGTTATTATTTAAATAGAGTGATCCTAGGTTCAGTTTCATGTGACTTTTAGAGCATGGGACTAGATTTTCTATCTAGTTACATAGGAGTGTGAAAACATTGAGTTTTGATGTAATCTAGGTTTAAATCACACACATGGAATGTGTTTTTCTATATAGAATATAGATTGGGTAGTATGGGAGTGTAAACCAATAATGATTAAATTAAATTAAGGTTGCATGTGTTTTGTACATGAGGCATATGTTGTGTTATTGAGTAGTGAGCATTATTTTTTGGTAAATGGACTGATGTTTTTAACTGTGATTCCTATATTCATAGAGGACTAAGTACCATTTTATGAGTTTGGAATGTCATCATGGTGAGGGGTGAAATAAGTGATAGGTTTAATGTGATATAAATATTTATCTTGGAGATAATCCAAATCTATTATATTGATAGAAAATTAGGCTTTTCTTAGTGGGAGTGAAATGTGTGTAATAATAAAACCATTTGAGTTTCAACTCATGGATCAGGGAGAAACATATGATGGATAACACATAATTTTCTATTTGAGGGTATAACCCTCATTATAGATTTCATTTAAGTAGTTTCCTAGGATTGTTTTCCCATGATTTAGGGATGGCTAAAGGATTTATGTGTTTAGATGGAACTCAATTATGAAGTGAATGACCATGTTTCTGATCAGAGGAGTGTTGTTTCTCAGGGTGAGATCATGATAGTTATTGTAGATTATAGTCATACTACCATTCATATCATACATAAAGTCAGGTTCGGACATCAATGTAATTATTGAGAAATTTTAGGATTCCTTTAAGTGTTATGACATAATCATTGAGTTATTTACTTGCGAGGTAGTGGAAAACACCGATTATTCTGATAAAGGTAATATTGAGAAGTCCTAATCATTTCTTTTACGTATAATGGAATATGTTCAACCAAAAAAATATTGTGGGAACATGGTATTGAATGTTATAGTTTTGTTAATAATCGGATCTAGAGTTTTGAGGAATAATTTGCATGCATGGGTCAAATTCTTGGGAAGTGGACACTTGTCCAATTCGGTCTTAAATTGTTCTAAATCCTTGGTAAAGGAATTATAGAATTTCAGTTTGCCTACGGTTATATCAGAACCATTGGTATAAATATTCACCTATAGATTAAAAAACTGTTCCTAAAGACATATACCAATGGTTGATAAACCATTGGAATAAACGTCCATAGTTGTAATACATACCAATGGTTGCATGAAACCTTTTTTATAGCTCTATACCAACATTTTTGAAACCATTGGTATAGACCTCGTATAAATTTCTAGGTAGAAGCACCCCCACCTTTCCCAAATAACCATCACAAACCACAACAACACCCCCACCTAGACCAATTACCAATAGAAATCACCAAACAGTTTCACCAAACATCACAAAGCAATACAAAAATAATGATAACACAAGAAACTAACTAATACATCCAAACAGTGATAACACGCATTCAAATCATTATATTCATTAACAACTAAACATTAAACATCAAATTTCATAAATATCAGTATGAAAGGTAAATAATGAATATATCCCTCATCACCATCACGATCACTATCATCACCATCATCCTCACTCTCAGCATCACTGTTATCATCACCATCACCCTCACAATCACCATTTCCATCGTCATCACGATCACCCTTGCCATCGACATCGCCATTTCTAGGAATGTCATCATCCAGACCACCACTAAGACCATCACTCAATGTATCATATAAAATATGCATCAATGACATATATGTATCACAAGCCGCAATGATATCTGGTGGAAGTGATGGACATAATATTTCCATAAATTTCATAAATACATTGTTGGACTTTTAATTCCATTCACTCTACTGTGTGACCAATTTTTTATCCTCTTATTCCCCAACCTGAGATTGTGCTACTCATGCATGAGTTGTTTCCAACTCGATGCTACTAGAACTGACACCTGAAGTCAGCCAATATCTTGTGGGGACAATAATCTTCCCTGGTTTATAATGTACTCTTCCATGGTTCTTATCTAATGAAAAATAACTAAGAAAAAAATGGATGGTTCTATATATTTCTCACCATAACTTTAGGTTTAAAATCAACCATGACAATTGAACTATTGGAGTTATCATAAGTAATAAATTGATTGGGGACAATGGGAGAAGTGATAGTGTCAATTTCATCATCATCATCATCAAAGATATGTCTTGGGATTAATTAAATAATGAAAACCAATTCTCTTCATGGATGATGTTTCTCCTAAAAACATGTTTCAACATTGATGCCAATTTATATAGATCATCAGTAGCTAGTGACAAATCCATGTTAATAACTCAGAATCCAGAGTCATCAATAAATGTTCCATGCGTCATTATCGAATCAAACCACTTTCATTTAATCATAGTGACTTGACCATGAGAGTAATAATCCAATATTATTATTTTCTCAATCACTCCATGTTAAGATAAATTTTAAAATCAAGGTCTAATATCATATACACTAGCATAATAGTCTATTGTGGTAGTTACCATAACACCATCATATTGTGTTGTCATGTTAATTGGTCGTTCATTTATAATAAACCTGTACCAATTGATCAAAATTGACTTTCATTCATGGGCTGCAAAATTAGGGCCAAAATCCAAAGATCTTATTCCCTCAGAGACATAGTCAAAATATAATCTCAATAATTAAATATAAATGGAAAAAAATTTAACTAAATATTAATTTTATTAATTTATTACAATAATACCTCTACCTTAACTTTAATCAATGTATAAAACACTTTTCATGAAAATTCTCTCTCCTTCTAAAAGATAAAAACGATTATTTATATTTGTAATTTTTATATGATTTTTATTGAAAAAAATATAAATAGTTTAATACATATTTAAAATCACATGAGATGCGATGACATATATATGTTCAATTTACATACTTGATGCAGTCATATAACAAATCACAGTTAAAAAAAATTGTGTGATGTTCCATATCCCACTCTTTTAGGATTAATATAGTCAATGTATATGATCTAAGAATTCCTCTATTTGAGGGAAGTGATGGAAATATGGGTTAAATTTACTCATACCAATCTTCTTCATTTCTCATTGGTTTTTTTCTTCTAATAGTCACATCAGAAAAATACATTGAACCAAAATCCATAACAATGGCATAACTGAATAACTGCAATGTTTACATTATTAGAAAGTAGATAAAAAATTATTATTTGAATAGATTCATGTAAAAGGATGTGATAATCATGACTCTTCTAATATTCTATCTCCAACTCTCTTTTATGGAATTTTTTTTGATATGTTTCTTAAATATTCATCATGAGTTTTAACAGTCTTTGGTACTTCCAGAAATTGTTTTTTTTTCTACAGGTGTCATCACATAATAAGTGCATAGAAATTTCCATTTATCTTCACTGATACACTCAGGATGTAATTATTTTATAATACCCCAATACACCAAGTCACACCGAGATCAAAAAACATATTTTGTTTTTTCCCATTACATTTAGAATAATTTAAAGAAAAATTACAAATATATTTTTTTCAATGTGATTTACATCCAAGAAATGATTCGACTAATTAGTTGAAAAATAAGGAAAATAATGTTATTAATTTAGTCATAACCTTTTTAATTACCCCATTTAATGATTCTTATGAAAATTTCATACTTCATGTGGAATATCCATGTTTTAATGTTAAATATAATTTTTGAGCATTATTTGAGTTAATCTAGATTCGATTCAGTTTAATGTTTTAAAAATAACTATCATCATAATGATCAAAATTGTGTGATTATTATTCTTTAGGGTTTCTTATTCAATTTAAAATATATCATTATAAGGAACATTTGGACAATTCAGCCATTTGAATGGTTATATGGTCTACACAAGAAGGCCCAAAGAATCTTTGAAAAAACCGAACTATCCATAATGATAAAATTTATGGGATAAATAAGGGAACACAAATTTTATGAGACTCCAATATATGTTTTTTATTATATAAAGGAACCATGGATAAAAATTTCAATTCCCAAATCTAGGTCCCAAATGATTTGTTGAAGTCTAACCCGCCGTTCTGTCTGAGAATTAATCTCATCACACATTTATTTAATTTTCTCCTTATATAGACATCAATTTGATATGATATTTTGAAGTGTGAAAGATAAGATATAATAGATATAATTTTTAGAAGTTATTTTTCAGATTTGAGGACATATTACTATTCAAATACCCATTCACATTTCAGACTTTGAAAAATTATGGATTGGAACGGGAAGATTAATTTTTTTAATAAAACATTCATAACATTGGATCCTTACATTAAATGGCCTCAAAATTTTGAGGGTGGAATTTTAAAATTCATATATAAAACTTTTAATAATAAAATTTCTTCTGATTTGGCTATCTCGAGTATCAAATTGGTGATCTATATGGAAGGTAAGATTTGGAAAGAAAACAATCCACCTCCTTGGGCTATAAATAAATACATCTCCTATCATTGAAAGTATTTTGCATTTAAAAACATAAGTAGGAGGTTTTTAATGACTATATCCTTTCCAAGGGCTTGGTTGTACTTTCGTTTATCTTGATTCAATAAGAGATACCTCTCTTTCACTTTTATTTTTGTGTTCATTTGCGTTTGTTTTAAATTGTATTTGCGTAAGCTATTTTCAATTTCATTTAAATTTTAATTCAAGTTTCTTATTCATATTCTATTTTAATAATCCACCATAATTTATTAATTATTAATTCAATTAAAATAATTTGAATCTAGTTGAAACCCCTTCCCTTCTTTCACTTTCTCATTCAGTCTAAAGTGTGATTTTAGCTCTCTTCACCTTTCGTGTGTGTGTTCGGTGCACCACCCTTTTCTTGTGTTGTTATTTTTATTTTATTTTAAAAGAATTAACGTAATAATTAAAACCAAATTAATAACAATATCAATGTATGAGTAAATATACCATTGGGGTGAGTCATAATAAGGGGATATTAAGTGATTTATGGATTTATCTCATTGAGTATTATTTAGGTTAACATTGTGTATGCTAAAATTAAATTGTCATGGATTAATGAAATGTTTTGTTTAACATGTGGATTACATGGATTATTGGAACTAAAAATAAAAAACCACAAACAATTACTGATTATGATTAAACCCCTGGTTAAGTTAATCCTTGGATTAAATCCTCAACACTTGAGAATTCTGATCAAAGCCATCTTATGAAGTGGGTGTTAATTTCATAAAATATAACAAAAATATCAAGGATATAATAAGATTAAATCCCTAACAATGAACTCACCACAATATTTATCAAATTTTTAAATAGATATATGTAAATAAATCAATTAATTTTATCTCTTCAAACAAACCCCCCACTCAAAATACAAATCAATCAAAAGAAATTGATTATAAAAAAGAATCATCTT
Organism: Viscum album; assembly: GCA_963277665.1. Taxonomy (NCBI): domain Eukaryota; kingdom Viridiplantae; phylum Streptophyta; class Magnoliopsida; order Santalales; family Viscaceae; genus Viscum; species Viscum album. Next base: position 1,258,468,265 of record OY728132.1, on the reverse strand, counting down.
TGAGGATTTGACCCAAGTGCCACTATACACATTAGAAGAGCACTAGACCCTTGAATAGTTGATATGCGATAATTGGTCCCACTTCAGCAACTCAAAGAAGGTGTTTTCCTTTTCCAATTATAATTGGTTTTAGTAGAAACATTCTTCCTCTTTTAAGATTTCATCAGACCCTTCCTAAATGAAAAATAGACATATTATAATTCCTTATGCACATCAGTTCCAAACATACGTTGAGGTGGATTGTCGGTCTCTATGGTATTTTCAAAACGTTGATGATTTTTCCTATATGGGTGATCTATTGGAAAGAATTGTCGATGTCCCATAAAACTAAAACTACGATGATATTTAACTCTCATGGAACATATATTGTTTATACCAATAGGACATGGAATTTTTTCCTTTGTAATCCAGCCATATATCATTACTTAATAAGGAAAATAATTTATCATCCATATAAGTGAAACAATCATCTGAAATATATCTTTAAAACATGCATCATATGTGCATACACCCACATTCCAAATATTCTTAAACACTTTTATTAAAAGTTTCATGGGTAAAAATATATAATTTCTAGGACCAGAAGTCCCATATATGATTATACTAATGAAATTAAAAGTTTTTTTCATACACATCAATGGAGGAATTTTATAAATGTGTATGAAAACTATTCATGTGTTGTATGAAGTAAGAATATTCCCAAATATATTAAAACCATCACATGATAGACCCAACCTCACATAATGCACACCACCTTCAAAATCATGATATCGAACATCAAATGTCTGACATGAAAATCCATTTGCAGGGTGAATGAACTCATCATTATCCTTCTTTCTATCAATATCATGCCATCACATTTTTATTGATAATTCACCAGAGATGAAAATATTATGATGTCTATGAATAAATTAAAAGTGAGACATAACTTTATTTATAACACAAGATGGTATTACATTAGAATTTATCTTTCATTGGGATATGGAACATTTTATACAGTCATTCCGTTTATTAATTTCCTCCCAAAATAAGTTGTAATCTTTCAAGAATACATGATTTTTTTAGAAATCAAAGTTCATCAAGTAAATTACATTCCATATAATCATGTGAAGTAATATCTACATCATATGAAAGTAATTAATTAAATAATATAAGAATATAATCAATGGAGTTATTAGAAATATCATACAAGGTTTTCCCATGAAATAGTCGAATAAAAAATTCTAGATTTTTTATTTTACCATATTACCGATATACTAGAGTCATGGAAATATCATTCAATTTTTTTACCATATAAACATCATCATTTTCATTACATGAATCATGTTTTCTTGTATATAAGTATTCTTAGGTCAACATCCTTTATTTATCATTATAACGAATAAAAAAAACTAGTCATCGAATAAATTATCCAATCCAGTCCTCTCATTTAGTTCATTAACATTTTGAGATTGCATTTTCTCCTTATTGTGTTACGAAACATGATGGTTTGTTTGAAAAACATATTTGGTCATATGGTAGCTACCTTATTCATGACTTAAATAAGTTATTCTGAAACAATTATAACATGGACATTGTATATGACCACTATCTGAAAAGTTTTAAAAGAAAAATAAAAAATTATCTCCGACTTCTTTTGAAATTTTATTGAGATCTGATTAGTTTCATACTTCCCCCTTCTATCAGTTATGTAAAAAAAACAATTTATGTCATGTTGAAAAAGAAATTAAATAATATTGAAGTTAAATCAAAAATATATTTAAGGAAATAACAAATTTTCACTTTATATGAAACCTTAACTGACACAATAGTCTATATGAGAATCATAATATAAAAGAAAAAAATATGATATATATAATACAATAAATATAAAACCATTATATTAAATTCCCTTACATCATTGAGTAATAAATATACATAATACTACAAAAAAATTGTGTTTATAATTGTTGTTTTTATTTTTTCTCTTATTCTATTCTCTTTTTAACTTACGCTATTCATATTTTATTAATTCATGTATAAAATACTATTATTTCAAGTTAATCATCTTCTTCAATACACATAAATTATGAATTTTGGTTGGATAAATCCATTATTAGTGGTTTCTGGTATTGAGGGATGTTAAAGTAAATCCTTCCTCTCCTAGAGTTCAATAAAAGAAGGTGCTTCTATATATATTATAGGCATGATTATGCCTTAGATTTATATGAGTAATGCACCTTCTATGGTGGTTAAATGGTATCAATGATGTTTTTGAGGAAATTATAATTTGGATGCCTAACCCTATAGACATTTTTTTTCAGTTTTCATTAGGATGATTGATGATAACACTAAATGGGTAGATCTTAGGCGGAGAAAGTGTGGTTTGATGTTGTGGATTATGGAACATTTCCAGGGTGGTGATTGTGCATGCGGTAGACTTTAGAATAAGTGAGAGATATAATTTTTAGGAGGATTACTAATGAATTTTTGTTTATATAGGACTAACATGAATGATCATAATGGATATTAGTTTAATATAGTGATCCATGGTTTAGATTCATGTTCCTGAATTGTCCTAAGGCCTTATTTTATTATTTTATTATGGATAATCCCCCTTTTAAGGGTTGAAGGGGAACTCGTACATGACCCGTAGGCCCAAGGCACAAGGCCCGACATGACAAGCAATACATGACCCGAAGGCCCAGAGGCATACCATGCCAAAACATGACCCGTAGGCCCAACCCACTAAAACTACCCATCCCTAGATTATGCATCATTGATCGCCATGTTCCCCACCTTGCATTGCTGATCAGCTAGCATTGCCTCATACAAAGCTGCACGGTTCCTGGTCCTGATGGTAGTTGCCATACCCTCTCATTCTTTCAATTCGGTTAGCTCTACTTCTGGTGACTGATCTTCTTGCTCTAATCCACTTCTGGGTCCTGCTCTATGTGAACTGGGCTACTCCATGGTCTCTGTGACCCGAAGGCCTTGTGGCCCAAAGGTCGTTAATGGATTGAAGGCCCTTGATACCCGTAGGCCCAAACCGGTGGCCTGAAGGCCCAAATCTTGTGAATAGTTCCATCTAATACAGTAGCGAACAACAACTGCTATAGTAATGCTATAGTACTGATATAGTACTGTTACGGTACTGCTATAGTACTGCTACAGTACCAAAAATTCTCCTCCACCCGGTTTTGAACCTGACTCTGAGAGTGTGGGACTAAATTCTTTATCTAGTGACATAAGATCATGAAACCATTGAGTTTTGGTGTAATCTATATAGAAATAAAAAACATGCAATACATTGTTCTATATGAAATATGGATTGGGTAGTATGGGAGTGTAAACTAATAATTATTAAATTATATTAAGTTTGCATGTGTTTTGTACAGTAGGCATCTATTGTGTTATGGTATAATGAGAATCCATTTTCTGTACATGGACTGATGTTTTTAACTGTGATGCCTACATGTATAGAGGACTAAATCATCTTGTATGAGTTTTAAATTACATCATAGTTAGGGATTGAATATGTGATTGGTTTAGTGTGATGGAAAGACATATCCAAGATATAATCCTAATTAGTTATATTGATAGGACGTTGGGCTTAGCTCAGCTGGAGTGACACATGTGAGATGATGAAACCATTTTAGTTTCAACTCATGGAGATTTATTAGAAGAACCATATGGTGGGGAGCACATAATTTTCTATTTGAGGGTATATTCTCATTATGAATTTTATTTTTTCAGTTTCCAAGGATCGTTATCCCATGATTTAGGGATGGGTAAAAGATTGATATATTTAGATGATACTCAGTTATGAGAGGAATGACCATGTGTCTGATCAGAGGAGATTTGTTTCTCATGGTGATATCATGATAGTTATTATTGATGGTAGTGATCCTACCATAGAGATTCTATATAATGTTTGGTTTAGACATTAATGTACCTATTAAGAAATTTTAGGATTCCTTCAATATTTATGACATAATCATTGAGTTATTTACTTGTGAGTTAGTGGAAGACACTTATTATTTTGATAAAGGGAATATGGAGGATACATAACAAGTTATTATATGTATAATGGTATGTGTTTATCCAAAAAAATACCATGGGAACATGGTATTTAATGTTAAAGTTTTGTTAACAATGTTATATGGAATTTTGAGGAATAGTTGGCATGTGTGGGTTTAATTATTAGGTAGTGGAAAATTTTATAGTTTGGTATTTAATGGATACATGGTATGGTACTGAATTTTTACCATTTTTATTTCATGGAGTTATGTGTTGTGATTTGGGAACTGTACCAAGAATATCATTGGAACACTAGAAATGAGTTTTAATAGGAAATTCCAATGGAAAGGAGTGTTATGGAGCTGAATTATCCCCTGTGTGTAGAAGTCTATTATGGGGAGTTCCATGAGATAAGGAAATATATTATCTCTTTAAGAAACCATACTATAGTGAATTAATCCAATTTACATTGGAATTTCATGTGATTTGTGTAGAGTATGTCCTCATATGATATTTTCAATCCATCACAAGTTCTTTCATTGAAGGAATGTTGTTTGTGGGTTTTTTCTTCGGGTTTTAAATTAAATTTAATTAAAGTAATCATGGTTATGTTTTTGAGTGATGGGGCCTTTTCTCATGATAGTTTAGGGGGTATGTTATAGACCATTAATGGGTGGTTAGTCACAATTTCTATATAGTACAGTCACTTGGTGACTTAATCTGTATTTAAAACAATTTAAAATAAATTGAATAGTTATTATAATTGCTATATTTAGTTTTTAGAAGTTCTTGGAACGAGATAGGACCCCATGTGTGAAGTAAACAACCAATACACTTGGAAATTCCTATAAAGTGATGACTAAGTGGTTCTTGAATAGGGAATTACTCCACTTATAAAATAATTGGTCCTTTAAACTTACCTCCTAACTATTATACATGTTTTTATATTTATTGTGATATGTGTGGTCTCTCCACGTTGTGCAATTGAACCTTTTTAAAATTAATGGATTATATATTTTATGATGATATATATATATATGGAGTCGAATCAAATAATGTGAAAAATCCATGGTGGAACATGAGAACTGGATTGATTCCTCATCTATCAGGGTCACACATTAATTATGATAACATGCCTTATGAAATTTAAATACCAAGGGGTGTTATTTAAATGAGGTGTAATTGAGTGAATAGATTGATGAGGTATAGAGGACCTATATACAGGTGACTTAGTGACTCTCTACTTTAATAGGAAATAGTGATATACTATATATAAGTGAAAAACTACAGTCATGGGGGATAATTATAGTGAGAAATCCATCTCATATTGAGGGGTGTTAAAGTGAATCCTCTTTCACATGTTAGTGAAAAAACTGAAAATAAAAAATTATAAGTGAAAAAACTACTCAAGAGAGTAAAATTAGGTTCCACATATAAAAAAACACAAGTATGACAATTATAGTGAGAAACCCATCACTAAAGAATCCCCCTATAGGGATTAATCCAAGAAAATAATCCACTAAAAAACTAAAATTATATATATCATAGTAGTCCATGTAGAAAACAATAGAAATAAAGAATGAACAACCAGAAAATTAACAAATTATATTTCAATATAAGTTTGTAGAACCCTAGTTTCCACATCCATAAGATGATTTAGACATATCAAGATAAATTATATGTGGAAAAAAAGAATTGACCATGGTATTTTAGACGTATAATAAAAATGAAATTGATGGCAGATAGAGTATTTGAATGATTTGGAAGTAACCGATTTAATACCCAAGAATAATGGAATTAAAATAGAAACATAAGTGAGATCATGTGGGTGGGGAAGAAAAAGGAATTTTGAATATGATATTAGGTCATTCTAGATGAGAATGAGATGGGAGGAAGGGATCATGTGTGACTGGATAGATATCATAAGGCTATACCAATGATTTTAAAAAAATGCTAGTATAACGAGCTTTCTTTTAATGACTTTTTAAAATTATTGTTATAAACACGTATATCCCGATGTTTTTTACAAACCTTTGTGGTATCCTTGTTATAAAAAATCTATCCTAATGGTTATTCTAAACCGTTGGGATAGGACCACCTATACCAATGGTTTTTGAAATATGTTGGTATAGGCACTTGGGTATATCCCACCTTTCTAGTAGTGTGTGTGAATCAAAAAATAAAATGGATTGATAAGGGATAAAGTAGATTAAGAGATAAATGGATTATATTTACCCTTATAAAAATATAGGTGATGGTTTAATGTGATGAGTGATCTTGGGATAGGTCCTGAACCTTGTGAGAGATGGGTTGAGCTCATATAAGGACTCATGTTGTCAATTGGCAGAGGGAGATGCATTGGGGATATGATTAAATATATTTTTATTCCTTAATTATATCATGATTGGGCCCTTATTTATTATCTATTAATAGTTATTACATCTTTGATTATTCATTTATTTTCTCATTGATGTTTAGATTATAGAGAAAGTTGACATTATTGGTCAGAAACTTTTTGTAACACCCTGTGATTTTCTATGTGTTTTCCTTTAAATAAATACTATTCTAAATGACTTGTATAATATGAAATAAAAAACTAAAATGAATTGTTATATATTTTAAAATGCAATATAAACATTAATACATTATGATATTAAAATGCGAAACATCATTCAGAATGTTTCGAAGGCCTTTATTTTTTAAATTATTTTTGATAATCCACCTTTCAAGGGGTGAGGTGGTACCCTAACAAGGCCCAAACGCTTAGAGAAAGTTACATGATCTATATTTCTTAAGGTAATCACTCAGACAAGACAACTAAGAACTACTCCTCCCTAGAATATGTCATGATATAAACACTCCACCTTCATAGGGATGGTCGGCTAGCTTTCCTATACAAAGCTGCACATGCCCATTACCGATGGAAATTCCATACCCTCTGGTTCTTAGAATTCCGGTTAGCTCTGATCTAGTGAATGCTCCTGCCCTGAACCACATCTGAATCCTTTTCCCTTGTATTCTAATTGGTACATTTGCATCATGTGTCCTGAAGGCCTTAGGTTGGCCCCAATGCCTTAAGCTGGCCCGAAGGCCTTGAGAAACAACTGAACTGAAGGCCTTGGTTGGGCCAAAATCTTTATAAGTCCTAAGGACCAAACCAGTGGCCCATTAGTCCAGATGGATGAATAGTTCTAGCTGCTAGATTACCGAACATTACCTGCTACAGTACCAACTATTGTACTGTTACAATAACTGATAATATGTCTCCACCTGGATTTTATCTTCGGTAAATAAAAAGATAGTCAAAATGTTTTATTTTACATATTATTATTATTATTTTAAAAAATATTTTGATGTATTATAATAAAAATTAATTGAATAAATTTAATAGTTAAAAGATAAATAATTAATGGGATGGGATTAAAATCCTTTAGTGTTAAAAAGGCCCATTTTTTATAGAAATATATTTTCTATAAAATATGCATTTTAATCTCAATAAATTAAATTGAAAACATATAAAGGAATATTTTAATAAAATGTTTCAATGTATATAAAAATATTTTAACACTCATTTAATTAGTAATTTATATAAACTAATATTAAGAATAATTAAGGTTTAGAAACCCATTTTCCTATAAAAACAGGTTTTCATAATATTTTATATTTCCATGTAAAAGTTAAATTCATAAATTTAAGAATTTTAATTTCACAAAATAATATTCATTGTTGGATTCAATATGTCAAAATTAAACTATGGTGATTTTTTTGGGATGTTTCTAAAAGAATTTATTTAGTGAATAAAAAAACATTGTTTTTTAACTTAAATTCAAGTTAATTATTATCAATTTTAGAAATTGAATCAAGTAAATTTGATTTCATATTTGGAATCATAATATGAAAATTATTTAATAGATTAAATTACATTTTTTAATAAAAATAAGTTACCAAGGTAAAAATTCATCCCCACAGTAAATTTTAAAATGAGGTAAAAATGTTAAATCAAAATATAATGTCTCAAAATATCCTAAAACCTCATCAATAAATAGGTATATGAGTAATTTCTAGGCTATATAATATATTTTAATATCATATTATCTATTTTTTACCCGTTTTTCTTGAATAATACATCTCTTTTTATATTAAGAAATTAATATTTACAAAAATGTCATCCCTCTCACCTTTAAAAGGACCCCTTCACCACCATAATTATTCTCATGCCTATCACTTCCTAGATTGACCAAAATACACAAAAAATACTTCCCAAAAATACTTCCCAAATCCTAGAGGTTTTTTTCTTGATAAAAGGAATATTTAATAAGGCTTTAGGTGTGGTCTAAAGGAGGATATCAAAGGAAGAAATAATAGTTTTAAGAGAGTTTTTTCATGTTTCTTTCTTTTTCCACATCCTCTAAATATATTATACCCATACAATTATAATGAAATCAGTATCATTATTATAAGAAATTTTTATTATTTTTATGGAATAACCATTATCTACCTTCCTTCCAACTATTAGAAAATGAAAATTTTTCTCATGTTACTATCGTACTACCACCTCCATGAATGACAAATTTCATTTTTCATCAACACCTTACATGGATGGTTATAAAAGTGTATTTAATGAATAAATTTTGTCTTTAGGAAATTATTAATATTCTTTAATGAATAATTAGGCATTATATATATAATATTAACAACAAATAGTCATTATAAATTTAACTTCCTAAAATGAGAAAACTGAGAAAATTTTCTTAATTTGAATCTATTTTTGACATTCTATTAAACTATATAAATTTTGTGATATTCTAATGATAAATAGAATATATATATATATATATATATAATTCTAAATATTATTAAATTATTTTATATATCATTCAACCATGATCTAAATACCAAATTAGTTTTGGAAAATTGACAGAACAACCCCAAGTTGCCTATGAGAGAATTTTTCCCTTCTTATAAGTATTTAATATTATATAAATAACATAAAATCACATAGAGAATACAATATAAACATTATAAATAAATAAATAATTAAATAAGAGGAGTTTCTATAAATTTAGAAACATATACCAATGGAATAGTAACAAGACCTTTGGAATAGTAATATGGCCCTTATGAATAGTAAACCGACCAATAGAATTATAAAATCACCCATAAAAGTATAAATAAAATTTATGTATCTTATAAATGATAATATGATATAATTATATCATATTATAAGTAAATAAATGTTTTGAAAATGATAAATAATGTTTTGGTATTTTTGTGAAACAAAAATGTTTATTTAAAATTTAATAATTAATATAATGATTTAAAAGAAAATTTATTTTCCTAAAATAGATTCATAAATTAATATTTTTTTTGTATTATTATTATAAGATAATGCTATGAGACCTTAATTAATTTTTCAAATTGTTATAAAATTAGTTATAATATTAAAACTTGTATTCTTTGAATAAATGATGATTTTAATTAAAAATTAAATTTCTCATGTTGAAAAAATTATTTTCATAAAATGGATTTCATTTTCTAATTCTACACATAAATAAAATTTAGGGTGAAATTTTTGTATTGTTCTAAAATAGTCGATTTTTGGTAAATAGTGAAATACAATGATTTTATGTATAAGCTAAATACATGAAATATTGAGTTATTGATGATGTTTGGATGATTAAAGAACCATTATTTCAATATCACATGAACTAATTACATTATTTAGTCACAAAGAAAACATTATTCATAGTCTGGAGCCAAAATAATAATCAAATGAACAAAATAATCAAAAAATACCCCTCTCTTCACTATAAATACAACCCCTCACCACCTCTTCTCATCACACCTCTTAAGACTTTAATATTGTCTAATTTATTCCCAATACTCTTCCCAAGTCTCTTATCCACATCCAAGAGGTTTTGGTCTCAACAAATGACCAAAACAAAATTCCATAAGGAGGTTCCCTAGGAGAAGAATTCAAGAGGAAAAATCCTCTTTCACTTTCTTTATTTTTTTCACTTTCTTTTCTTTTCTTATATTCAAGTCACCTCCTATATCCAAGCCTGCATTATAAACCCAATATATTATATATACTGTAATTTTAATATTTTAATGTAAATTTTAACATTAATTCTCTTCTCCTCTTCATTTTATTATAAAAATGAAAATATCATCAGTGAGGTGGTGATTTATCGACTTCGAGGATGAAATGTTTTCATTTTCCATTACCGACTACAAGGATGGACATAAAACCATTATAATTGTTGTTAAATATTGTAAAATTTATATTTCAACCCTTTTTATGTTCTGAAACTAACTTTTATACACAATAATAAATAATGAAACAAAACTAGTTTGTGATGATAAAAAACCACCAAAATAATCTAAACGATTATTACTAACGTATTATCAAATGATTCACCCTCACACAAAAAAACCAAATAAATTAATATCCATTTAATATTATTTATTTTTATTAATAACATATTACTTTAATTTTGGATATCTATACCCATTTTACATGATCTTTCATACATTTATTGAAGTGAACCCATCATGAAAACCAAGGAAACGAATACCCTCAAACAATGAAATTGTATCTTATAACTCATAAAACTATAATAAATTAACTCAATAAAATTTTAATAAATAAAATAAATATATAAAAGGTTATAAATTATTTAATTTATTTATTTAATTTTATTATTCATATCATTAAGATCTAGTAAAGAAAACTTTTGGATATAAGGTAAGAGATTCTTTTCGAACCTCCATTTTTTCCTTCAGGTTATGATTTCTCTCTATTTATCCCAAAGTAATTCATAAATATTATTATTTAATCCTTATAAAATATATGTGTATATTCCAAACATATTCTTCTCTCCTTATTATTCTTTATTTAATGGGGAAATACATGTTTTATAGTGTTCCCTTCTCATTTTCTCTCGATAAACAAGCCTGATTAAAGGGAACTTCTCAAATTTCATTTTCAAGTAATGTTATTAATATGTTTTAATACACCATTATGTTTCTAAAATAACTCATCTTGTCATTAAATTAAATCTTGGTTCATTTTTGGTTCATATACAAACAATTATGACTTTTCTATTTTAACGACTCTTTAATGTTTTCACGTAAACTGCACTAAAGTGGGTCATTTATAAAGTTTCCTAAACACTATTCATAATTTTTTTCACATAATTTGGAAATATTTTATCATTATATATGAATATTTTCATTTATTAATATCCATTTATGATTTAAATCGATTATTTTACGAACTCTTTTATGATTCCTCCTTTGGTTATTCCTTATGACATGTTTATGACACCCAATTCTTTCCTTAGGTAAAACATATATTTATACCTCATTTTGTATTCTTATTATGACACACATACGCATGAAAATATTATTATGGGTCTTCATAGATAGCGCTCCAATTAATTGGGTAATGTTTAATATCATGAGACGTCATATTGGGACTGAGAGTGCACCTAATTTCATTATGTAACTTTGTCCACCATGTGAAATGGTTTTAGTAGTTAGCATTGACATATTATTATGTCATGTTGTGTGTTATTATCACATTCCTATGATTACATGACTACAATTCTCCATTCTCTACACATTATGATTCCATATGTTTATTCATGATCCATGCCTTTTTATGTCAGCATGTTATGCATTCTAACCCATGCGCCTTGATTTATTCTTATGTTTATACCCTTACTGGGATTTTCAAATCATCAATTTTGTTTATATATTCCCCAGGTTATCCTATGTAGATGTAGGAGATCAATTTAATATAGGATCTATTTATTAATGATTAAAATAAATATTTTTTATTCTATTTCATTTTTTTTCAGTTCTATGTACCTAACAATCCAAAGACACTAGACTTTATGATCCGTGTTTTGTAATTTGATGGCCAATTATACTTAAAATCATGTAATAATATGTCTCAAAGTATAAGGTCACTATAATTTTTTTTTCTTTTTTTGTATTCCTACCATATTATCCATGCCTTATTTATTCTATGATAGATTTTATTGTATGCTACCCCTTGTTAAGTATTTAAGCTCACACTTATTTTTTTTCCTTTCCCCAGGTTATAATGAATAGTATTATCTATAAAATATGAATATGGGTGTCTTGTGTGGAGAATTTTGTGAGAGATTTTAAAAAATAGACTTTTAAATAAAGAGTATTTTTAATGGAAAAAATTCCCATTTAATGTGATAGATATGTGTTTGTTAGTTGAAGGTTTTTAGTAATACTATAAAACTATATCCATAAATGGTCTTGGGTATGTAAGTGACTCAATATTTTTTATTGGTCTTGTAATTATGGATGGTTAAGTTTGGGTCACTATGGTTGATATCAAACCAGTATGAAAATAATATTCTTTTAGAACCAGATCTAGAAGTGTGGGTCTAGGGTGTCAGATTTTGTATTAAAATAGGGGTTAGATAACATTAAAGGATAGGATGTTATCAAATGAGTGTAGTTTAAAAGTTATAGATATCATCATTGGTTGATAAGTTTAATTTTTATCATAATTTTAAAGGCATAAATACTTCTTTTTAGGTCTTATGTGATTGTATTTTAAGGTGATTAATTATATTTTGAATATTTAATTAGGTTTTAGGAATAATACATGATTAGGGGATAGGTATCCCTTAGGGTTGGTATGTAATTTAATGTTATGAAAATTCGTGTTATTATAGGAAAAGATTAATATTTTTTAGAGTATATATGATTAAGTTTTATTTTCATTAGTATGTGATTAATGTTGTTTGGGGATAAAGGTTTAGATTTATTTCTAAGAGCATAGGTTTCCATAAATTTTTTATTTAGAATGTAGTAAGAAATATATTTATTTTATTATTATTGTTAATTAAGACTAGAATACATTAGTGGAATCCCTAAGAATAAATATGAACATAGGAAAATATCCTACAATTGTGGTGAAGTAAAAAGTGTGTGGTTTCCTAGAAATGACGTCACTAAATGAATACTACATGTGTTTACAGGATCTATCTATGATGCACCTAGGTGTAAAAACCATGGAAAAGGTTGATTGAGTATTAAATAGATCTTAAATAAGTGCACAACAAGAGGAACTAACCACACATCTGCCTTGACACTAAAAGGGAATATTCTTTTTATGATTTAAAAGTTATTTATGATACATTAATAAGGATTTGATTAATTTTTTATACCCAAATTCATGATTATAGTATTAATAGCCTAACATATTTTCATCAGTGAGGGAAATTAAAATTACAAGGGTGTAATTTATTTAAAAGGGGTAGGATAAAGAACCTTGATATTCTACTATGCCTTTTCCTTTAAATAAATACTATGTTGAATATCTTTTATCATATATAATAAAAAATAAAATTAACGATGATATATTTTAAAATTAAATATAAATACTAATACATTATAAGAATAAAATTTTAAATATCCTTAATAACATTATAAAACAAAAAGTAAAACCTCAAGTAAATAAAAAGACAGTCAAAATGATTTATTTTATATATTATAATTATTTCTTTAAAAAAATTTATTTTATAATATCAATTAAATGAATAAATTTAATGGTTAAAAGATAAATAATTAATGGATTTTCTTTAAATTCATTTAGTGTTAATAATAACATTTTTTTGAATAATTATGTTTTCTATATATTATATATTTTTATCACAGCAAATTAAATTAAAATATTTTGAAGGATTATTATAATAAAAATTTTCAATGTACAAAAAAATATGATAACACTCATTTAATTATTAATTGATATAAATTAAGATTAAGAACACTTAAAGTGTAAACAGTCATTTTCCTAGAAAAACAATTTATCTTTATATTTTATGTATCCATTTAGAAGTTAAATTTATAAATTTTAGATTTTTATTTGATAAAATGAAAATAATTTTGAGATTTATCATGTCAAATTTATCATAAGGTGATTTATTTGTATTTTTATAAAAAATTTTACTTTTACTGAATAGAAAAAATATTGTTTTTATTACATAAATTGAACTTAACTTTAATCACTTTTAGAAATTTAATGAAGTAAAATTTATTTCATATTTTTATTAAACATTTTAAAATTAGGTCATAAGGAAACATTAATTTTTATTCTTAAAAATAAGATATCAAGGTAAAAATAGCCACTATTGTAAAAGTTAAAAAGAGATAAAAATGTTAAATCAAGAGGTAAAGTCTCAAAAAATTCTAAATCCTAATCTATAAATGGGTGTGTGAGGGATTTAAATAAAATTAATTATATTTTAATCTCTCATTATAAATTTTGGATCCACTTTCCTTGAATAATGCATCTCTTTCTATATTAAGAAATTAATGTTTACAGAAATGTCACCCCTCTCACCTATAAAAGCACCCCTTTAGTACCCCACTTATCCTCATACCTAAATATTTATAAATTGAACTAAAAAAATCAAAAATACTTCCCAAAATTATTTCACATGTACTATAGGTTCTTATATCCCCAAAATATCAATTTAAGATGACTTAAGGAGTGATCTAAATGAGGATATCAAAAGAAGTGGTAATAGTCTTAACTGTGTTCTTTCAAGTTTCAATCTTATTAAACCTCATAATAATATATTATTAAAATACTAATATAATTAAATAAGTATAATTAATATACTAAAATTTTATTATTTTGATGTAGTAACAATTATTTACATTCCTTTCATCCGTTAGAAAATGAAAACATTGCTCGTATTATGGTCAAGCTATCGCCTCCATGAATGACATATTTCAGTTTTCATCACCACCTTACCTGAATGGTTTAAGAAATATATTTAATTAATAAATATTATATTTATGATATTATTAACACTCTCTAAAGATAAATTAGTCATTCTATTAATTATATTGACAATAAATTCTCATTATAAATTTAACCGACTAAAACAAGCACACCAAGACACTCTTATTAATTTGAGTCTATTTTTGATAGACCATTGAATTGTATAAATTTTGTAATAGTGAAACGATAAATAAAATAGATATCTAAAATTATGTATATGATGAAACTATTTTATAACTTTTTTTACCATGGTTAGCATATCAAAATATCTTTGGAGAAATTGACTGAACAACCCCAAGTATCGAATGATAGAAATAACTATACATTAAATAAATTAAATATAATAATAAATGGACCTTAAATAATAAAACATACATTAAAAAGGTTCTGAATCAAGTATTTAATAAACTTAATTTAGTTATTCGAGAGGTTAAACACATGCACAAATCATTTCTGGACTTGAGTTAAGGGTTCTTTACCTTAATTTCAATTTTCTTAAGACATGATTCTTATTATGCACTAATTTACTTTTATAGAGTGTATATACTACCCTATATAATTTTTATATATTAAATAATCTATTATTATTTGGGGTTTCACTTTAATTTAATCACACTCTATTCATTTTCCTTCAATTCATTATCTAAGTTGTAAGCGAAATTATTAATATTATTTACTTTCATTACGTTATAACCTTTATTAATGAACTTTATCCTTCTAAGTTTGGTTTCCTTAACCAAATGATTGTAATATATTTCAGCACTTATTTATTTTTTGGGTTTTAAAATTATTATTGATATTTCAACTACCTTTGGTTCACAATTCAACCAAATGGATGCTTGTATATGGAATTGACCTTATCCCTTCATTACAATTGAGAATATTTCTCTTCCATGTTTGAATTATTTATATGATTTCAAGATTATCCATCTATGTAATTGAATAATTGTTTAGTATCATCTTATATTGTAATTTATTTTCCTAAAAATGTTTTAATGAAATTTATTAATTTTTTCATCATGACCCATTTTTTAATTAAAAAAAGATTGAAAAGAATATCATTGTTAACATTTAACACATAACCACATTTTCATGATTTTATAACCATTTTTATTAATAAAAATCCCTATTAAAGATTCCATGGTTTTTCGAAGAATGTCGAATTAATTTTATTCTATGAATTTTTCATTTTTAAAATAAATGTTAGTGTTTTAGAAGAGTAAACAAAGGTATTTTATTCCAATTATGTATATTTTTATATTACACTCTAAATTTACTTTTATTAACTTTATTTATTTTCAGAGTTTCAATATTTTTATATTTTAAAATCAAGGTTTTAAATGTCCTAATTTCAACCCTTGAAATGGATTTTAAAAGTGACTTAAATGTTTGTTTTTACAACCATATTAAAAAATATTTAGGATATATTTTTATAATTTTACAACCATTTTATCATCAAACTATAAAAGATCAATGTATTTTTCTTTGTTGTTTCATGTATTACACTCTAAATATTCTTATGAATTTATATTTCATACCCCACTTTGTTCGGAAGGGTTATGTTTTCTTTTAATCTTTATTTCTCACTTGATATTATTTTTTCCTTCATGTCCATAGTCATTAATTTCATGGATATACTTTTTATCACTTCCACTATTTCAATAATTTTATTTTAGTATTCACTTAATGGTATAACCAATACTATATATAGTTTTTTTTGAAGGGTGATTTCTAATAAATTTATTCCATTTATTAACTAAGGAAATATTGTAATTATATATACTTGTTATTTCAATATGGATGTTTATTGATTACTAAGTATTATTTGTATCTAATTTATTTATAATTTATTATTTCATATTATAAATTCATTAGAATATATTAGTGATGGGTGGTAAATAAAATTATATAAGCCCTCGATGCATCAGTAGGTCACATGAGACAATCTAGCTTGAGTATTTTGTGTAAACCTTAACAGTGTATGTATAATGTCTTAGCACAAAGCCTTAGGGTATTTTTATGATGTTTGACATTATGAATTCCATCACTATAAAATCAATTATTTTTTTCTATATTATTTTTTTCATTATTATGTAATCCATGGATATATCACATTCACATGTTATCAATTATATGATTTTTCTTATTATTTATTCCCACCACATTTTCAGGCCTTTTTTATTCCATGATATCTTTTGATGTACGCTACACCTTACTGAGTGTTTACATCACCTTTATTATTTTTCTATTTACCCAGGTTATGAAGAAGAGTATTATAAATTAAATGTCTAGATTGGTGTCCTGTGTGAATAAATTAATGGGATATTTTGATGACTTATTATTAAATAAGGAGTCATTGTTTTAATGTGAAAAAATCTGATTTTATGGTAAGTATATGGGTTTTGTAAGTTAAAAGTTTTTCTTAATCATGTAAAACTATAAAAATAAAACGTCCTAGTTATATAAGTGTATCAATAATTTTTATTGGTTTTGTAATTATGGATGGTTAAGCTTGGGTCACTTCATTCTGTATTAAACCAGAATGGAAACATTTTTTTCATCACCAAATATGGGAGTGAAGGTATGGGGTGTAACATATTTTATTTCCATTTTTCATATTATCTATTATTATATATTTATTTTAATAGTTTGGAATTGGTGTTTCTATTAGAGTAATGAATATGAGATAAGGTAGTACCCTGAAAATACAATACCCTTATACGAAGAGACAAACCCTAGAGAGGTTGGTAGGCTAGTGTGGTGTGATAATCTTATTATCATATCCAGGGTCTCAGAATTTAAGAAAGTGGGATATTTAATTCCTTGTGATATGGATTATTTTCGATGACTATATGAGGCCTTCTAATAAGAGTGATTTTTTATCTATCTGGTGCCGTAGGATTTGGGTGATTTTCCACTGTTATAGGGTGTCATGTTATATAAGTAGTTTTCCTCAATATATGAAGCCTTGGTATATGGGTGATTCATTTTACTATTATACAATACTAATATATATGTTTTGTTTCTTATGTGCTAATATGTAAAGTGTATCATTAAGGCCAAATCTCTAGAGAAAAACTATAAATATGATATGTTATGCATTGACCTAGGACGGAGAATTGAGTAGATTCTATGTAAAAACTTTTATTTTATTAATTATTATAATATTAGAATATTAATTAACTTTAAGTGAAAATATGATTTTTTTAAAGTTCATGTTTTAGTGTATAGTTAATATTCCATTTGAAAAACCATTCATTTTTAAAATTTTGTCTAATAACGAGTTCACAATAATCATGAACTATTTAAAATCCACCAAAACATTCATTTCGATGGCCAAAACTTCATGGGAATTTATATAATTAATTAATTTGGTTACATTGGGATATTATAAGATCTTTATTATGATTATCATATTAAAATAACAAGGGTTAAAGGTTTAAATGGATGTTATTATTAAGTGTGAAAATAAATTAATAAATGGAAATAACCTGTCCCTATTTATTCACCAAGGCTCATAAACCAACCCTTCTAAGGGAGGGATCTCATATATTTTCTTATCCTCAATACTATGTCTCATAGATATAGAAATTAGGATCAAAGAATGTTCTTTATTACCTTTTTATTCTTCATATTTGTCCTCTCTTTCCTATTCTATTTCTATAGAAACACTCATTCCTTTCTAAAATAGGCAATTGGACTCTTCAATACATGGTGAAACCCCATATATTAATAGGAATTTTATTTTAGATGGTTTGAGGAAGATAGAGAAAGGAAAATGCATGCCCATAGAAGGAGAGTCAACATTGTATAGTTATATGGTGAGTGTTCTGAAAATTATGACTTAGAAGAACTTTATAAATGAGTGTTTTAATTTATAAAAATAATTATTAATGGTTTGATAAATATTGGCAAAGGTTGTAATAATAGAAACACTCGATTAATATTTCTTGGAAGTTAGTTAGGTAGCTGGTTCTATATAATTTCAATATTGAGTATGAGCAACCTATTATTCTTGATGAGTTTTTTTAAATGATTTTTTTTAAATTATTTAAATGGAAATTTGAGCTATGTATTAACAAAAAAAAATATTTGGTGGTATGAAAAATTGTTCATTTACAGGGCATGTGGTGTGTTCTTTTGATGATTTGTGTGGTATTAAAATTAATTGGTAAATTTATCTATTTTTTGAAAGCAGAGTTTCAATGTCTTATGACTTTTTTGGTTTAGAGAGTTTTAAGTTAAAGGAGTTTTTTATTTAATAGAATTGTTTTAACATGTTTAAACAATGTTTGGCTATAAATAAATATAAATATAATTTTATGTTATTGCTTTTTTATAATCCCTCTTATTGGAATTATTTGGAATGTGTTTTTCTTTATCAAGATTTGTAATATATTTAACATGTATTTTTCAGTATAATTACTAATGTGATATTTAATTAAATTAAAATGGATGTTTAGAGCTTATGCAACTACTACAAAACATGCCTTTAATAGTGTTTGCACTTACCAGTGCTAGAAAAATGTGCTGATAAAGTCCATATTTATTACTGCAAAAATAAGCGCTGATAAAGAGAGTCCTTTATCAACGCTAAAAAAAGAGCTGATAAAAGCACCATTTATCAGTGCTTTTTAGCATTGATAATGGGTAACATTTATCAATGCTTTATTTTAGCACTGATAAAGTTTACCCTTTATTAGCACAATGTTTTTAGTATTGATAAATTATATCTTTTATCAGTACTTTTTTATCACTGATAAAGGTCCAGAATAAAATGAAATTAGTAAACAATTTTTTTTAACAATTCGATTAATTAAATAATTATTTTTAAAAATTAATAAATTGAGTATACATATACACAAAATTTTAAAATTAATAAATAGTATATATTAAATATAAAAAAAATTAAAATGGATAAAATGAAATAATTAAACAAATAAAAATTTAAAAAGAGTAAATTAAGAAAAATATTATACATTTTATTAATTAAATAATTATTGATAAAAATTAATAAATTTAATATATATATATATATATTATAAATATTAATAAATAGTTTATAATAAATATAGATATATTAAATGGATAAATTGTAATAGTTAACCAAAAAAATTAAAAATGAATAAATAACAAAATAATTCAAAAATTTATTAATGATATAATTATTAATAAAAATGAATAAGTATAATATATATATATAAATATATTTTATAAATATTAATAAATAATATATATTAAATATAAATATATTTAAAATGAATAAAATGTTAATTAAAAACATATTAATGTCTTATTATTTTTATTGTTGTTTGATTTTTCAATTTAACACATATCTAACATTATGTATTACAATGATTTCATTTAAATATATATATAATTAATGAATTTTTATATACAACACTCACACATATATATTTACACAATATATAGAAACTCATACACATAATATTTATGAAATTTATTCAAATTTTAGTATATTTTAGAATTACATTATATAATGATATGTTTAATATATTATGTTTCCAATCAGTCAATTTTATTTATTTATTTTTAATACTGTTACAGTTAGGGTATTATTTATTCATTTTTAATATTTTTTATTATTTATTTTATTTTTTGATTTGATCATTTTTTATAATTTATTTATATATATTTATTTACTATGTTTCAGTACATTTAATATGCATTCATCATTACTTCAATATATATATATATCCATATTTTTTTAATAATTTATTTTTAATTAATTAAACGTATCCATTTTTTCAATATTTTTAAAGTATACTCATTTTAAATTATTCAATTCCACTCATTTTTAAAATGAATGTATTTAAGATTATATTTCCACTAATAGTGTTACAAATATATATGTAAATAAATATATTTATTAATTTATAATTTATAATTATTATAAATAAATAAATATTATTTTTTAAATAATTATTTATATAATTATAAATAAATAATTATATATTTTAGTAATTAATAAATTATAATAAATTTATTTAAATAATTATAATTATAAATCCTTTATTAGTGCTAATGTTTTAGTGTTAATAAAAAGAATATTTATCAGCGGTTATCCATTTAGTGGTGATAAAAGGGATCTTTATCACCTCTTTTCTAAAAGCGTTGTTTAGAGTGCCCTTGATCTATTTAAAAAATCCTAACTATGACTTAGTCACTCACGATTCTCAAGCTATCATGGAACTCCTCTACTTCTCGTGTGGCTCCTATACGATCCATCGGATGAATCATGGATAGAATTTAATGTATGCTAATTTCTACTTTTCCTCTATCATTTATGGATTTTTTGGGTTGCATGTTTTGTGTTCTTGGATTTTTCTTAACCATGATAAACCATAAATCTCATCTACTCACCACCAAAATACAATGATTGGTTTTATTTCATCCTTTTCCTCCGTAGACAATGGTTTTGATGAAAGAGAAGGACAATTTCATATGGTAAGGTTAGTCAACATATGTGTAAGGGCCTATATGGATAAATAAAATAGATTTAACACCACACACTAATAAAAAGGTAATGATGTATTTATAACATGATCAAATAGAGTTTACTTAAATATTGAAGAGGTTAACCCATTTCATAAACAAGTTATCTATATCCCTTAGCATCGACAGAAGAATTTAGTGATCGAGAAGTGTGTCTAGGGTAATGTGCTGACCTGAATTGGGAACTATTTTGGCATAATAGGTCAAAAATGATACAAAATAGAATCAGATTGAAACTATAGATATTGGTATTGATTATATACAAAAGAAAAACCTTCCTTACATAATAATTAATCCATAAATATTTATGGATAGAATAATTATGTTTGATACTTTAGTGACTATATGATATCTAGGTTGTTTTTTGTTTATTTTTTCCTTGAATTATCTTCTTGAGTCTCATGCCTCTTATTTTTGGATTTGATAGATAGAAATTTGTAAGAATATATGAAATTTCATGTTCTTATGGGTCTTTATTTAGTTTTTTTTTCTAGAATCAATTATTAATTTATATTAATAGAACATGAATAATACATAAATAGTGTATTATTTTTTCTTATTAGTGATTATGAGGTTTATATTAATTATTAGTTGATTGGTTTTATTTAGTAACCCCCTTTATAGATATTATTAGTTATTTGTTTCATACTTATATTTAAAATAATTATTATAACACCTTTTAAATTATATTTTAATTATGGAAGGTAAAATTAAAAAGGGAATGAATGGGAGAATGGAATGGGTTCAAATTTAATATATATTATTTTGTGCCTATTTCTAAAAGATTATTGTTATTTATAAGGGGAAAATTATGTGAATCTCTGCAATAATATAGAATATGTCACCACTCTAAACCCTATATCTCTATAGGAAGGAGCCAATGGACATCCTCTGTATGCTAGAACTTATATTGATCCTCATGTCCTAGAGTTAATTATCGATGTACTTCAAGCTATGTGGAATAATTTTCAATGATGGGAACATATAATATCTATGGTTCCTCTGAGATTTTATTGTAATATATCATAATAATTAATTTAGGATTGAATTGAATACATTCATTTGATTTATAAGAGTAAAAATATTCTAGATCAATATCAATCACATGTTGAAAAATTCACCCTTTAAAGGGATATATGTTATTAGAGGGATCTTATGGTGGTTAAAAAAATATCCAAAATTGGAAGGTAAGGAATCCTTGAGTAGATATAAGTGATGATGAATGTAAGTGTGGTGATATTCATTTCATCAAGACTATTAGAGTGGAGGTATTCTAATTCCTCTTTAATTGAAGATACTTTTTGAGCGATTCGATCAGTGTAGGTTCCTATGATAATTTAATTCTTATTGACTCTTTAATGTGAAACATTTGTATCAATGTGGTTATTTAGGGAACCTTAAAAGGTCCTTTTGAGCTATTCCTTATAAGAAGGGTCATTAGATATGACTGGTAGATTATTTATGGATGTGTAGTCTATGGATCATGCTAGACAGAGTTCTTCTATAGTGATAGGTACAATCCTAGTATATTAAATTTTTGTTGATGGTATTAGGATATAGAAGCTTCATATTATTTATTTATTAGTATCATATATTTCATCTGGGATTGAGATTATAACGTATTTATAATGTTATTAACAACAATATTTTTTATAAGTAAACATATGTAAAAAGAGTAATCAGTTTCAATTTTATACAATAGTTATAGGCACAAGTGGGTATATCTTTATGAATTTAAAGCGAATGTTTTATCAAAGTTTTTGAGTATTGATACACCTAGATAAGATGGATGTAATGTGTGGTATATTTCTAAATTGAGATATTATAATGGATATATATAGTCATTTTAAATATTTTTATATCATTATTATGAGGTATTTTGATTTAATTTTTCTTATGGACCAGTTAATCCATCTTTGATCTCATATTGATTATCAAAAAATTTCATGTTCCATTATCCTCACATACTGGTGATTAGTATACATTTATTGGATAATAGGAATTCAATGTATATTATGTGGGATAAAATTACAGGAAGGTTGGGTTTATTACACTTGAAATGACTAGTACAATGCTTAGAGTGGTTAAATATGAAAAGAAAAATGTTCTCCCTTGGTGGTTGATAATTTTTTGAATGTTTTCATGGATGTTTTTTCTAAGATACCTCTTAAAAGAGAGGTGGAAATCTCTATTAATTTATTGGATAAAAGAGAGAAAATTTCTATTTAAACTTCTCAATTTTCTCAAACCAAATTTTTAGATATAAAAATATAGCTGGAATAGATTTAGTATAATGGCTTCATTGGAAGTTTTATCTCACCCCAGGGAGCTATATTCCTCTCTAATAAGAATAATAATAAATTTTCACATTTTTATATAGTGAATAAAATTTTAAAAAGAGTAACTATTATAGAACACTTTCATTTTCCTAGAATCTATGATTTATTCGATCAGTTTAAGGGCATAAAATGGGTTTCAAAGATCAACTTATTGTTTGGGAATAATCAAATCCAAGTCAGGCCCGAGCATGTTTTAAATCTGATATGGTCATATTAGTACATAATTGTGCCTTTTTTGTTTTAAAATGATCGAATAATGTTCATTGTGATGTTGAATTGATTATTTGATACTATTATTATGCTGCTAAATCTAAGTGCATAATCCCTCTGGTGATCCACATGGGAACAAAAATATCTAAACATCATGGGAACCATAATATCTATCTCTCTTACTTACCTTTACCTACAGAATTCCAACCATACTCTGTAAACTCATTCCAGATTCATATGAGACCACTATAAATTGTATCTACATCCACTGTTGTGAAAGAAGAATACACAACATAAAATTTATAAGAAACATAAATAACTTTTCATAAAAAAGTACCATGAGTTTCACAAATAAGGTTGTGTAAATAAGGATTAATTTCCATAAGATAAATGTACAATACAATAATATCCGTGAAACAAATTACACAATTACATGCATATTGAATAAATATTGTTACTATCTTGAAAAAATATATAATAACTTCGTACTATAGTACAACTTACCTTTAATAAATTTATTTAATCTATCCTTAGACTCTTTATTATATTCCATCACTTGATAGTGGATTAGACCCCTATTTCAAACTAGTCGTCCTCCCATAATTGTGGTTTCAATGTTCTTTGATGACATACCTCCTGCTTGTATTGTATTAATTAATTTTCATCAAAGCCACTACCATGGATTTGAATACCGCATCTCCAGACTTATTCTTCAACTCATTCATCCTTTCATCCTCCTCATTTATTACTTCCTAAGAACATAAAAATGACAACATTAAATTAATCAAAACATAATGATTTAATTTTTTTGGTTTCTTGATATGTATTTTCCTATAAAACTCACTTGGTTACTTTTTACAACACTTCATAAAAAATTACTTTTAGTTTGAGTGTGATAACATTTGATCTTATTAGAACTCCTTAGAAAATCATACTTGGATGAAAATGCTACTATGATGAGTGAAAAATTTAAATAATCATGTTGTACATTTTTTAATGAAAAAAAACACTAAGAAAACCATTTAATTATCTCCCCCTTCGACCATAATAAATTTAAATGGGTACCAATTGAACTCTCGAAGGTATTCTCCCCCACAATGAGAAGAGCAATCTTGCCCTGTTTTGGATTCATCATTAGGATACTTTATCTTGGAAGCTTAGAGAAATGACCAGCTATCAATCTCTCCCATCAAACTCACACCAATACCACTACAAGTTTTTATATCCACTAAGACCTTCCAAAAAAAGAAACACCTCTAAGTAAGTGGAAAACAATAAATTTTTATGAGTGGAATTAAATGACTATGAATAGAATTCATGTAGATTTGAATGTTCATCCCTTATTTTTTGTAATGTAATATATTATAATCCATAATTAAATTAAATTTATTTTATTTTTTAACCTCAGTAGAAACTCAAATTTTATCTCACAAATAGTTATTATTTTATTTTATTTCTTGAGACTCATCCCCCATCTCTTCAATGTTATTTGAACTAATCTGAGCAGTATTCATCCAAAATGATCACTAATACATGGTATGAGATGAATTTTGGTCAGATTAGTTCAAGAAACATAAGTGGATGTCCAAAAAAATGGGAGATAAATATAAAACAAAAAAATGAAATAATAAATATCTGGGAGGTATATCATCAAGGAGAATTGGAACCAAAATGATGGGAGGAAGGATAGTTTGAAAGAGGGAGACCAATCAATCATCAAGAGATGGAAGGAAATCAACTTTTGAGGACATATTAAATAATGTTAGTGAAGGTTAGTTGTAGTGGAGTATTGATGTTTCATATCTTTGTTCCAGATAATAAACATTTTCATGTAAGATAGAAGAAAATGTGGACTTTTATGCATGGTGTGTATTGTATTGTTGTTATTAAAGACAAATTAAATATTCTAATACTCATGTAGACAATCACTTCTTCACATAATGATGTTACCAATTTTGAGGAAGAACAGATTGTTGATGATGAAACTATGGAAATTTTAGGGGATTAAAATCATTTTGATGGAAAAAAGACAACGACACAACATTACTGTGGTCAATAAAATTATCATAGCAAGATGTTAGGCTATAAAATTTAAGGTTGGTTGGAATCAACTTAGCCAACTTATTGACCCCAACAAGTCAATTTTCATTGGTTATCTTGAGGTCACAATGAGGATGAATGTACCGATTGATATTGATTCATGGTGTCATGTCTAACCTTAAATGAAGTAAATGGTTTGAAAATATATAATGATAATTTTACAATGTACTCTCTCTGTTTTACTAAAACATTATATAATGAAATGTTTCTTTAATTTTCATTATTTCTTACAGACTTGGTTTAATTTAGAATATTTTTGAAAGAAAATTTTCATAATGGCCACTGGAAAATCCCATAGAGGCCTCCATGCTTTTTTTAAAAAGTTACATATTAGGGATGCTAAGGGGAAAATAAATATGCACCTACCACTTAGTTATGCCCACATTATAAAGAAAGAATCTTGGACTGATTTCATTAATCTTCCCAATTATAAATCATTTCATGTGCATAGAAGTCAATAATATATTATTTGAAATTATTTATTTTAACAAATTTGATTCAATATTATTAATTTATGAAATATAAAAGGAGTTCTTAAAATAAATAATGTGCATCAAAACCAATGTACCCCTATCGCAAAGGAAGTATGGGGTATGCTTCATTAAACATGAAATTGGTATGTATTTTAAATAAAAAATAAACATTTTTACTATGTTATATGAAACAACATATGTTCCTTTGATTGTATGCAGATTCATGAATCAAAATCTGATGCCACTTCCATCTCATGTCATGTGCTATGGAAGGAGGCTCGTGTAATTAAGATGGGTAAATTAGTTGATGGAAACACAAAAACAGTATGGGAAGAATGTGTAAGTATGACATAATTGTAATTAGTTATGATTTATAATAGTATTGCATAAAAATATCTATTCATTTTCATATTTTTTTATATGGTTGATACACAAGAATCAATAATGACCATACCATAAGAAAATATACTTTATGTATCTTCGAAGCATCCTGAACAATATGGTCGCGTTAGAGGATTAAGTTTTAGAGACTATCCTCGAACATATTTTGAGAAGATAAAACTACATTAAGATACATATAATACGGTGTCATGATTTTAGACCCACATAAATTAACTACAAGATATTATTCTGCATTATGGTTTGGCAGACCAATGTATAAGAAAAGATAAAATTGAACCGGTAACGGAGAAAAGATGCACACATGAACCAAATGATCCCACTAGCTTTGAGGCTAGTCATTCCCCCCACCCACACACCTTACCCGACATAATAAATTTTTCCATTACTCTTTCTTCTAATCCTGAATCAAACAACTTTCGGTAACTTTACAATACTAAAATTCTATAGGGTATAATTGTATATGATTTGTATATATTAACACACGCGTACCACCATGTTGTGATGGGCATAGTGTTTAATATCACCAGAGACTAGATACACAATCAAGGCCTCCAAAAATATTGTATGAGAGTGTGGATTGAGGTAACTTATGAGCTGACTACTGAGTTTCTTGTTCCACTTGATGGTCCAGATATTACAACGATCGAAGATGCTATTGGAGCTTTCATATCATGGTCATATAATATTATAAAGATACATGAGGTATGTCTTTAACAAATTTATTCATATAAAAAACATGTGTTAGGTTATGATAAAAGGTCTGAAGTGAGGTATGAAATTACAAATGGATAAAGTGGAGGAGAAACAAAAGGTCAAATCAAGAAAATCTAGTGAATCAGCCAAGAAAATAAAATGACCTTTTGAAAGTACCTTATCCCCATAAGTTCTAGAGAAACATTTATTATCATTATAACTTCATGTAGAGACCACGTTGAAAGATAAAACATTATCTTTTGTTGAATATGAATAAGAAATATATGGAGATTTCATTGACAGATAGAATTGCTCTCGAGACTCTAAGTGAGATTATAATGAATGAATGGTTCAGTGTATCAATTGTGCATACATATTCATGGTATATTTTCATTATAAATGTGTCTAAATAGTGATATAACATGTTTATTAAAGTTAAAAACTACTATTTTTTTCAGGCGTTTATATCAAAACTGTATAATGAAAATATTGAATAAAGCACGTTTTGGATTCATTAATCCCTATATAATTTCTATCCTAGATCTTAATTTGTATTAGAAAGAAATTCAAATGTAAAAAATTAGTTACTGGATGAGTTTAATAACAATGAATAAAAAACACCCACTTTTTGATGCCTACAATTTAAAGGTTAAACTCTACAATCTAATCACATAAAATATATTTTTAATGTTTTCATTACTTAATTTTTTTTGTCTAATTAGGGAGAACTAGATGCTGGTATTAGTCAATTTAGTCACGTGAATATTTATTTTTTGATCCAATGCATGGATATAAAATCAACCGACCACACATGATGTGTATTGTGAATATCTAATACACTGAAATCAAAATTTTATGGATATAATTTTATTTATATGTTTATTATGAATTTTAAAAAGAATTTTGTAATGATAGGGTGGTCACTAAATATAGGCTTGATCATGGAATGAAGTCAGTGTTTGAAGGGATAAATCCTGGGAATTACTAAAAATATAGTAAAATTAAGGTACATGTATAAATATTTAACTATAAAAACATTTCAAAATAATTTACTTTTTTTGGTCAATTTTTTTGCAATGTATGAAAAAATATAATGACATAAATTGTGGATATTATTATTGAAAATTTATGATAGAAATAATATATCATGAAAGGACCTGCATCCCACAACATGTAGTTTTTAAAGGTAATTAAAATTTATTAAATATATTTCATAATCATTTTATATCTATATTTGATCAGTACTATCAAGATTTAGAACAATCTAGTTTCATAATATAATAAATAAATCTGTTTAGAGACAAGTGGGAAACATAATTTTTTTAAAATATATACCAATGATAAATTATGGTGATTAGATAATATGTTTGTGATCAAGTATAAGTTATGAACTTCAAAATATATTTGGGGTGTGAAGAATTAGTGTCAGAATGACTATATATTTTTTTTTATCTCTTTCTAAAGAAGAAGTATAATTGATGAAATCAATTTGTTTAGAAGTGAATACATGCAAAAAATAAAAATGCTGGGAAATCTATGAGGTGGAGGTGAAGGAAGAGGCATAGGAAAAGGTAGAGGAAGAGGTAGAGGCTAAGGCATAGATTGAGTCGGAGGCATAGTTGGAGTCAGATACTAACATGGAGGAGGAGGTAGAGGTAATGACTAAGGTGGAGATTGAGGCAGAGGAGGATAAGAAGCATTGGATTGCAAATAATACAATAGTTTTAAAATAAAGTATAATGAGTATCATACCATGATTGGGTTTGATAAAAATTGTTTAAAATTGCACATGGCACTTTTCACGTAAGATAAGATCCATTATGAAAGTGTTCTAGGTGACTTATTGAAATAATGTTTTCACCACTTGTTTAAGTGATTTTATATAGGTTAGTAATCCACCTCTAAGATCATTTTTGTGTTGGAAGCTTAAATTTATCTACTATTTTGAATAAATATCAGTACAACTCTAAATCATAAAATACGTATATAATACAACTTAAATAGTTGAATAAATATGTGTGTAACTAACCCCCAAAGTCATTAGGTTTATAAAATAACTATTGGATGAAAAAATCATTGATATATCATAGTGATCGAGGAGGGATGGTGTCAAACTGTCCAATATCAGTTAAAAAATGACATTTTTATACAAATAAGTGTCACTCCCTAAAAACAAAGAAAACACACTCAAATTGTCTTGATAATTTGGGAAAAATATTCATAATTTATTTTCGATGCATATGAATCAGTCTCAGGTCAATCCCACACACAATTCCACATGTATGGCTTAAAGGGCATGTTTCTAGTTTAAAATGAAATTTTAGTAAAAAACACAAGTCGCATACTCAAAACTAAGGAAACATATTCTCATTATTTTTATACTTTAGTAAAATGATCCATAATTAATTTGGTACAAGTATGAATCATCCACACATCAATATGACACATGGTGTGACGGATATGACTCCAAGTGCATCTTTTTATTAAAATTTTTCATTAATTTTAGTGGAAAAACAACTTAAATACTCAAAATAGAGAAAAATCCTTCATATTTTTTTGGTACTCTAGGTCAAAAATCCACAATTCATTTGTGAAATATAGGAATAATCCGTACCTCAATCCGATGCACGGTGTGACCAGTATGACTCCAAGTGTCCGTCATCACTTTAAAATTGACATTTTGATAAAAAAAAGTGTCACTCTCTGAAAACCAAGAAAACACACTCAAATTTTCTTGATAATTTGGGACAAAAATTAATAATTAATTTTTGATGTGTATGAATTAATCTCATGTCAAACCCACACATGATCCCACATGTATGACTCAAAGTGTGTGTTTCCAGTTCAAAATGACATTTTAAGAAAAAAGAGTGGCATACTCAAAACTGTGGAAACAATTTATGATTATTTTTATACTTTAGGAAAATGACCCATAAGTCATTTTAGATGAGTATGAATTAGATGAACCTCAATCCGGTGTAGGTTGTGACTGGTATGACTCTAATTGCATCATTTTATTCAAAATTAATATTAATTTTAGTGAAAAAAAATTAACATACCCAAAACTGAGTAAACACATTGAGATTATTTTGGTACTTTAGGAAAATTATCCATAAGTCATTTTGACAAGTATGAATTAGCTACCCCTCAATTCGATGCATGGTGTGACTAGTAAGACCCCATGTGTTTATTATCACTTTAAGATTGAAATTTTAATACAAATAAGTGTCACTCATTGAAAACTAAGAAAGTGCACTTAGATTTTTTTGATAATTTGGGACAATAATTTATAATTAATTTTTGATGTGTATGAATTAGTCTCATGTAAAACCGCTATGATGCTACCTATATGGCTTAAAGTGTGTGTTTCTAGTTTAAAATGGTATTTGAGTAAAAACACAAGTGTTATACTGAAAATACAAGAAATTAATTATTGTTGTTTTTATACTTTTGTAAAATTATTCATAAGTCATTTAAGATATTTATGAATTAGTCCCACCGCAATCCGACACAAGGTGTGACTGGTATGACTCCAAGTGCATCTTTTTATTGAAAACTTATATTAATTTTTCTGAAAAACACTTTACATACACAAAACCAAGAAAATGCATTTGGATTGTTTTTGTCCATTATGAAAATTACTCATAATTAATTGGTGATGTGTATGAATCATCCTCACCTCAATCTGATGCACTGTGTGACCGGTATGACTCCAAGTGTTTGTTATCAGTTTAAAATTGACATTTTAATATAAAAAGTGTCATTAATTGAAAACAAATAAAACACACTCATATTATCTTGATAATTTGTAAGAATGATTCATAATTCATTTTTGACATGTATAAATAAGTCTAATGTCAAACCCATGTACGATGCTAGTTGTATGGCTCAATGTGCATGTTTTCATTTTAAAATGAAATTTTAGAAAAATACACAAGTTTCGTACTCCAAACTGAGAAAATGAATTATCATTGTTTTGATTCATTATAAAAATAAAACAAAAGTAGTTTGGAACGTGTAGGAATAAGTTGCACCTCAATCTGACACACGGTGTGACTAGTACGACGCAAAGCGCATCTTTTTATTCAAAATCGATATTAATTTTATTAAAAAAAATAATTGAACTACTAAAAACTAAGAAAACACATTTATATTATTTTTATTAATTTTTTAAAATGATCCATATCTTGTTTGTGAATTATATGAATCAACTACACATCATTATAATGTATGGTGTGATCGGTATGACTCCAAGTGCATCTTTTTATTCAAAACTAATA
This sequence comes from Viscum album, assembly GCA_963277665.1. Taxonomy (NCBI): domain Eukaryota; kingdom Viridiplantae; phylum Streptophyta; class Magnoliopsida; order Santalales; family Viscaceae; genus Viscum; species Viscum album. The sequence goes on along the minus strand of OY728132.1, from coordinate 1,258,436,410 downwards.
TTAATTTTAATTAAAAAATAACTAACATACATAAAACCATGAAAACACTTTCATATTGTTTTGGAAATTTTTAAAAAATAGTACATATGTCATTTTTGACATGTATAAATCAATCACACCTCAATTCGACTCACGGTTTGACCGGTATAACTCCAAGTGTGCTTTTTTATTCAAAATTTATATTAATTTTAGTAAAAAAAATAAACATACTCTATAATAGCATTTTTTTCTTTTATTTGTGCGATAAATTTTATTTAATTTAAATTTAGTATTTGTATCTTATTTTGTTAATTTTGTTACTATTTATAGTGATGTATTGTGTTCTTACAGCACACTTCATGATCTGTTTTTGGTGATGTAGTATGTTGTTGCACCACACAATAGTTTCCCCTTTATCAGTGCTACTAAATGTGCTGATAAAGGATCCCTTTATCAACACTTCTAAAATTTCTTATAAAGATCCATTTATTAGTGCTATAAAAAGTACTAATAAATATATCCTTTATTAATGCTTATTGAAGCACCGATAAAGGAATCCTTTATCCTTTATTTTTAAAGCATTGATAAAGTAATATTTATCCATGATTCTAATAGGGATGATAAAGGGTCTCTATATTAGTTATTTTCATACACTAATAAAAGACTTTACTTCTAACCATGTTGAGGTATTCAACACTTTTCTAGCACTGATAAAGGCCTATTATAGAACTATTAAAGCTCCATTTTGTACTAGTGAGGCCATGGTTGGGTATGGATTAATGTCAATTGGAATTTATGTGATTGATTAGTTTTCCAGATATTATAACGGAATGTTTTGGGAAATATTTTATCAAGGTTAGGGGGATATTCTAAAGTAAAAGGCGTTATTTGGGATGAATTTAAAGAAATAATATTGATCTTAAATACCATGATATGTTGTTTCTTATTTTTACTTCAAATTACCTTAGTTTGTTTGGGGATTTCATCAAGGACTATTAAAATCTATCATTCTCTATGCCTTGAGTATAATGTATCCCATAAATCATATAGGGGCAAGGTAAATTACTCATTACATGAGTGTATAAAACATCTTATTTCATATGGGGGGATGGACCGACCATTCCTTCATTATGGCATACTCTATTTTCACGGCGATTGATATTATGATGTACTAGGTTATGACCTAGATCAAATGTGAGTTTATTATTTTTTCTACTGAGATATGGTCATATATTTTTTTCATCTGATTCATCTCTTAATAAACAATATGATAATTTCAAATTATAGATAAAATTATTTTGAAAGATTTAAAAAAAACTTATTTATTTATTCTTATTTAATCGTTACTTCAGAATGATTTATAATTGTCAGATTTAGCATAAGTTATTTCATTCACTTGTTTAAATAATGATGGTTTATAGTTATATAGAATTTATATGGGATTATTCTTGGGGACTCCTACTGGGTATGTTATATACTCACCCCTATATACACACCTCTATGTACATTTAGAATTATTTATTTGAGATGTAGGTGAGAAAGACATGCATATGGAGCCTTATTAGGGTGTGAGCATTTGGTATTGTTCACTACAGGTGAATTCTATGTCTAGTTTAATTAATTTATTTATGGTTTTTATGTATTATAATATAAATAGATCTCTTTGTATAGTATATATTATTTGAGTTATATATGTTAAATGTGTTTGGAATTCATACACATTTATTTATCTATTCATTTGAGTATGGATTTTCTAATATATATATATATATATCATGGTATATTTTTGTTAAATAATTTTCATGAGGATGTAGTTATTTAGAAAGAATAAATTATTTAATAATATTTTATTATAAACCCTTGTCACTAGTTTCCAGCCTATGGTGATTTGGAAACATGCTTTAGGTGTCGTGGTATTTCAACTCAGATATCAGGTCATATATCTAGGTTGGTATGTTATAATCTATGTCTCATCTTGATCCAAGATGAGGAATTTATGGGTAACTATGTTAAAATTTTATATATATGTGTAATTTATCATTGGTTATGTTACACCTTGATCCATGATAGAGAATTTATTTTTATCTATGTTATTATTTGATATACAATTAGGGATTGACCAACGACTATGTTATGTCTTGATTCCAACTAGGAATTTACCAATGATAATATTACAACTTTAAGAGAGAGGGGTTCCATGAGGAAAGTGTTATGAATGCATGATTTATTCTGGGTATAACTCAAATCAAGAGGGTCCAATCATTATATAATTCTAGTAATCAACTTATGACTCAACTTTTTGGTTAATTAGTTTTAATTTAATTAAATTGTACATTTTTCCAATCATTAATTTTTTTCACTTGAATTCACTTTATATCTTAGGACATGTTTGGGGATAGTTTATTTTATCCTATGAGTTTCAATGTTCACACTCAACATATATAACTCGCATATATGTGAAAAATTTATGTCACATGATATATTAGGTAAGGGAAATTCCCCTATAATAAATGAAAACAGATCATAGGAGTACTAGTAGAGTAGGAAAAGACCAATCTTAGAGAATTTGTGGTCATTTTTTATTCTTTTATTGATCTTATGACGGGACCCATATGACGTAATTTGATGCGTTAGATAACTTATAATACATGAAAAATTGCAATAAAGTGAAAAATAATTTATTACTGTATAAAATTAAATAAATTACTAGATATATAAATTAAATATATAAATAAATGACTTTATCAAATTCACTTAAGAAAATACTACAAATTCTAAAGAGATTGTTTTGAACTGTTTTGTTAAATTATACATTTTCATTAAATTTAATACTTTTGAGGAATGATATAAATAAAATCTACTAATAAAATTTAATTAATAATTAGTAAAATAAATTAAGTACATCCATGAAATAGTTAAGGAGTTATAATTAATACCAGTCAAATAATTCTTGGTTAATAGAAATATTTTGGATACAAACATTGTTTTTTTATATATTTTTTATTTATTAGTTAATTTATCTGAATTAGAGTATTAAAATTATAAAAAAATTATTCTTTATACATTTATACAGATTAATAATCCTTCATACATTTATTATCAATTTTCTTATAAGTGTAGATAAAATTATTTGATGGTAAAAAGGAGATATTTATCAGAAAACTATTTTTGTGCGTGTAATGTATTTTCATCCTTAAATACATTAAATCAATCACTATTGATAAATTATTTTATTTAAATTAATTTATATTATATACAATAAAAGAAATTAACCTTCATCAAATGATTATTAAATGGAAATTAATGAGAATAAATTTATTTTATTTTTTTAAAATACATTTTTTTCTAAAGAAGGTTTTTATGCATTTCTAGTGATTATATTAAAATTTATTTCTCCCAAACTTATAAATTATATTTGATAAAATTAAATTAATTTTTTATTTCATAATTTCAAAATTATTTTTTGGTTATTTTTTGGGATTTTTTTGAAATGGTTGATTTTTAGATAAATAGTAGGAAATATCATTTTTATAAATAACAGAACTTGTATAAAATCGTTATGATGTATGAATGAATTAAAATTTTATAAAAACTTTTTATAAAAAAAATATTAATTTAATTATTAGAATAATTAAATCCAAAATATTATGTTAAAGCCTAATTTATATTAAAATATTTAAAGTTTGAAACGTAAGTTATATTTTATTCAAATAAATAACTATTTTTGATTCTTTACATTTAATGAGGTGGTTCAATGATTAGATTCTGTTTTGGAATGGTTAAAATGTAAAATTAAATTTATTTATTTACTAATAAACCAAATAATTCATGGTAATCATATCCACTGAAAAAGTTTAGGATTAAATGATAAAATAATCAATATTTCAACCCTAAAACACCCATGTCCTCCTCTGTAAATACCACAACTCCTTTCCTTTGTAAAATGACTTCCCATTCCATTCAGATCATAAAATATATATCAAAATAACTTTAAAAAAACCTTATACATTAAATTTAGTATATAGTATCACTAAAAGACCAACCTAAGAAGGATTAAGTTGTAAACCAAAGGAGGACACTCAGAGAAGAGGTAATTGTCTTAACCATGTTTTTTTATGTCACGAACTGAATCTGGTCGCCACCAAAACTAGAACCTGACCTGACTTGTGGCAAGTCCTGAAGGGTGTTCCTGATCCCCACGGGCTGGAACAAGTGCCCAGGTTTCAAAAAATTAAAATTGGGAATGATTTACCCGAGTTTTTATACTTAAAACAACAAATGAATCCAAGAAGTCAAATCTGGATTTTTCAAACCAAAACATCTTTTACTAAAATTCAGAACTTAATGAAACAATTTTAAACAATGTTTTAAGACCATTAAAAAGGTACAAATCCATTAATTGATAGCCCAAGAACCTCCACATGGAAAGATACACCGCCCTCAAGTCATATCCACGACATTGCATCTCTATGGACCGCTAAAACCCTGAACCAAAGGCATAAAACATGTACCCAAACCTATGACATAAAATAACAAAGTCTACTTACACCCAAAGGTGTAAGTAGGGTGTGAGCGAAATCCCAGTAGTCCACCACCACTTAGAGATTCCATGTGATAAACATTTCATGACAAAAAGCATTTCATGTTTTGTAAATAAAAAAAAATACTTGTTACATGTTTCTAAAGGATGCAATAATAAATGAAAACAGTTTTCATATGGGATAATTTTAAAGGACAAACAATTTTAAAATAAATAACAAAGATAATGAATTTTCCAGCCAACAATACCATATACCGACGGTAAGTACAAAGGATCTAATGAGCACAAGTAATAGGAAAACCCCTAAGCACTAGCTAGCTGTGGGTCCCAGGTAACTCGTATCTTGGTGAGAGTAACCAAAAAAAATATATGTTCTCATGCACGAGACACTAGTAGGGATCATACCCATAACCTAGTGGTACCCAATCATCATCATCATAGTTTAGTTAGAGTTTTAAGAGTCAATCTTGCTAAGTGAAACTAAGGCCAAACCCCACAGATTCACTAGCATACAAGTACACGTCCACCCACCTAGATACCATGGTTTTCCCTTTGTGCTCAAACAAGTTCAACAATCCATGAAATATAGTTTTCACATGAAAATATCACTTCCACATCACACATTAACCAAAAATCCCCATGTACATCACACAAGTCATAAATTCCACTTTTCATTCAAATGCATTTTGAAATCAAACTCACACCAAAATTGCCTAAAACACTTTTCACATTTATTTAACACTTCCATAAATCCTTTAAATAATTTTATAAAACCATTACAAGATATTCAACTCACATTAAATCCCACACACATGTCACATAATACCTTTCTCAAATTCACAATTAATTTTATCAATAAACTCACACGAAACAGCCCACACCTATGTTTCACACACAAAACACAATTTAGTAAAACATTTCGGAAATTTATAAAACATTCTAAAAATGTTTGACATCTCAAATCACCACTTTACAATTAAAAAACCCACATTAGGTGAAAAAACTCACCCAAACATTACATATACACCCTTTCCCAACTTTGTTTAACCAAATAAAACATTAGAAATTTTTATAAAACAAACCCAAGAGGTATAACCATTGTTTGCACACTAAACCCATTTAAAAACCCTCATTAAAAACTAAAATCATACCAATACCAATCCAAAACATAATTTTCATCCCTAAAAAAATTATTTAACCACCCTCAATTGTTATAAAGATACATCAAATAATACCACAAAGAGTCACATGAAAAACACAAGTTTTCATAAATCACCTACAAGAAGTACAACACGGTTTTACACCTTAAACTCATTAAAAACCTCTTTTAAAGGCCCACATAACAATATGAAATTAATAAACCAGAATCGACAGCCCATTTCAAGAGTAATAAGTCACTTTCATATGTTATAAACTAAACCCAAACATTACCCCAAGAGTCACACATGAAAAGTACCCAATTTCAATCTAAAATACAACTAAAAATTAAATGTTTAACCAAATACATCAAAAACAGTTTTCACACCACAAAAAACAGATTATAAACATACTAAATTAATAAACCAAGAAAGATAACTCAACATAAAATGGTTACACATGGAATCACCTATTATTTTGAGTTGAAACCCTCAAAACTTGGTGTGAAACCTTAAGCACACCACCGCTGCACCACAAGGGATATAAATCCAGTCCTAATCCACAATAATTGACCCAAAAGACACCAAATCAGACCTTAGGATAGAACCCCATATTCTGGATATGAGGAACTTCTGGAAAGGGGAAATAAAACTAAAAGAGGATGGAAGGAACAAAGAATGAATTCCCTTACATGAAATATCTTGAATAAATCAGCCCCAATACACGAATATATGAATCTCCAAGTACCCAAAACAGGTATGGAGGTTCTAAGGAGTCTAATTAGTTCATTTGGGGACTGAAATGGGGGAAAAAGGTTGAAAATTAAAGGATTTATGAAAGATTCATTTTACCTCATCAGATCTGGTCGATTTGAGAAAGATTCCGAAAGATATCCCTAATCTGAGGGGTATATGATCTCCAAAGAGGCAAACGTGCTAATGGGATTGATCCTGAGGTGTTTGGATTTGAGTGGGAGGTCGAATCACCGAAAAAAAGTAAAAAACAAGTGATATATTGAAATTTTAAAAAGATAATTTAAAGCAGGAAATGGGCTTACGGGCATGCCCATTACCTTAGTCAAAAAACCAAATCCATCATGATTTTGGATTTCTATGTGGTCCAAATGGATATGGTGGTTCTAATATATCAGGGTATTCCAATTGGGAAGTGGAATGGGTATATAATAGTAAAAATTTAAGGATTCATAGAAGAAACAAAATTTGTTTTTAAATGTGGAATTGGGCTCACAGTTTGGCCCAAATTTCCAAAACCCACCATTTTCACCAAAATGAGTGGTAATCCCCCAAAACAAACCAGGAATGGAAATTAAATGAATAATGAATTTAAAAAAAAGTCATGGGTGTGACAATTCTCCCCACCATATAACTTTCCACCCTCAGAAATCGACATCAACGAAAAGGCAAAAACCAAACCCAACAGAAAGGTAGAAATGGACTCATTTGCTAAGCTTCGCCCCCAAAGACCAAAACACCTTCAGTGATCAATTAAGGAAGGAATACTTCACAACCAAAACATACACCTCTTTACTGAAATGATCAAGCACATTCAGATTTATCCTAAAAAAACTCCACAACCACTATCTGAACAAGGCTCAAGAAATTTACCCAAACAAACAAGAACACAAAACAAGGTAACACTTACCTTGATATAACTAAACCATTGGGCACTCTCCAATCCCAACGTTTAACCAATGAAGATGTACGTGGTTATATATATCCGAACGAGACTAACCACTTCCAAGCTAAGACCAAGGAAAAAAGTGAGTTACTGGTAGAAGGATACACAAATGGGCTCCCCACCATAAGAGACAACTTAAATTTTTCCGAGATAGAATCAAGACAATAGTAGGGGAGCCCTGAACAAACTACTCGGTACAAGGGGTAGAATCCCATTATACATTTAAAAAAATATACATGAAACTCATAGTGGGTCTCTCCAATATAAGAACTAGCCATATTAACTAACCAATATGGGTTGGCATAGAAAGACCCCAAAACTTAAAGAGTTGGGACGACTGCATGGTTAGCCCATGCAGTTTGGAAAACTGTGCGCTAACCATGTGGATCCTTATACCTACATGGTTTTCTGGGAATTTTTACTACTAAATGTGCACTCAACATGTGTATAAAAATAAAAAACCTTTCCCCCAAACCTAAAGGAAACCAAAGGGGAGAAGAAAGTCATTGAGAGATAACATGGGGATGAGTCCCTCCACCTCTTTCTACCGAACGGGTTCAACAGAAGAAAGATGACAACACCAAATGTTTAAATTATTCCCATCTATCATACAGAGAACAGTTCTTTGTATAAGGTTAAAAACTTATGTAGGATTTCCTCTGACTACGTGCTAGCTTCTCTCGAGGACCTATGGCTGGAAATGGAATGATTGAAGCATCTTCGGCCTCGCAGTTAGGATTTGGAAACCCCCAAATAGAATTTCATCATTAGAAGCTACAAAAAACTACATGAAATCCTATATGGGTTCACCAAGACAAAAAACACACTAGAACTCACTTTACCCTAACATTTAATTTCACTAAAATAAGGGTTCAGAGGATGCACTCACATCACACCGTGTTTCTTCGGGTGAGAAACAACAGAAATAAAGGACACATATAAACACCTTCCTCTAAAACGAAGGATGTCGAGATCTCCTGAAAGGAGAAACACTTCTGAAAAAAATAGACTCACAAAATATTGTACAAGTTTACCTTTACAATCAAACAAGCACGTGGCAGCACAACGTGTCACCGAACATAACAAAAGCGACTGATATAAATAATACAAGGAGGGGGCCTTATACAACATCCCCAAACATCACGACATTCCACAAAGTGGCCATAACTGCCTCTCGTGGCCAGATTTCCCACACGGGTGGTTTAACATAAACCCCTACTTCGAAGAGACTATTAAGGACTCAGAGGCCCTCTTAGACACTATCCATAATAACAACCCCAGACAACTTCCACCTTCAACGAATCAGGTAGCTTAAGAAACTAATGTCTCTTTCAACCATCCACGACCACTCTTTAGCAACAAGAGGATAAAAAAACAAGAATTTAAATGTTGTAGACATATTCTATAAATCTTAATAAAAGATTCCTTACATTGATCAACTGGAGGATTTTCCAATGGCGAAACAATATGGGTTTCACTTCATTTGTGCACTAACCCTAAATGGGGGCGTACCCTATCAAATGGGAGAACCTTAGGACCCGAACAATCTGGTTCATTGGTAAAACCATTCCACAAAACAGACACAATCACATTAATGGAACCACTGTAATGGTTTCCTGAAACATATATCATAGGAGACTACTAACCAGACCTTCTACCCAGCTTACCGACCAAACATAAACCCAAAACATAGTTCGAACAGGAGGGGTTCTTGGACTCAAAACATCCCACAACATAAAAATTGTCCAAAAACACACAATATACACCATCCCAAAAAATTCATCAAGACATCATGTTTTTCTTTAAAAATATTTCTTTGAAAACCAACGGTTCAACGGTTAGCATATCCACCAATGGTACCCCATGGGCCTCACACATGCATGTTTTTGTGCACACCGGGCACCCTCCTCATATTCATCCCGGAACTCATCCATTCATGCCATAAACCATCCATAATCCCATATAACCCCATGCATTTGGTTTCTCATGAAAATACCAAAGGTTAAAACAAAAATTCTTTACACTTTTCAAAACCAAAACGGTCAACCAACACATCCTTTTTCTCAAAACCGCTAACCATGAGATCAAAATCCCAACTCACATCTTACAAAACATTTCAAAAAGACACAACCATTTAGAAATGAACTCACTTTCAAGATATTCAAATCAATTTTAGAACATCTCGTCTGATTAAAACACTCTTTGATTGTTTAGAAAACTCTATTGGAAACATTTTTTAAAACCAACTTCAATATAGTTCCTACATTCAAAAGAGGTTTAAGCACACTATTTTCCATTTAAAAAAATTTCTGAAAATTAAGTTCCACCATTTCATAAATCCAACCATTACCTCTTTATTTGAAAATAATTTCACAAAATCTTTACGCTTCGTAAAATGAAGTCACTTTAAAACCAATGTTCCATGATTTAAAAACTAAATCACAAAACAATGCGAGAGGAAACTAGTTTCAGTGGGTGACTTGGACATATGGTTGGAATCCATATTCCATTCACTTAACCATCACATAGAGTGTTCTAGGGAATATCCATGGCTTCACATGGCTTGCCAGACCCTATGAGCTCACTGAGACCATTAACCCAACTCTCTTTTAATTTCCCCTAATCATCATCAAACCAAGAAAACCAAAGGACTTAGATAAATCCCGACTTCCACTGGAGACTTGAGTCCGGACATGAGGTGTGGGGTCAAGAACACTACCCATAACCGTAATTTCATGTCCTAACAATCATAACTCCAGACTATCCCGACTATTTTCCAAATAACATGACTCAAATAGAGCGAACCTCCTCTGATACCATTTTGTCACGAACCAAATCTGGTCGCCGCCAAAACCGGCACCCGACCCGACCCGTGGAAAGTCCCTAAGGGCATTCCCGATCCCCAAGGGCTGGCACAAGTGCCCGGGTATCAAAAACTAGAAATTGGGAATGATTTACCCGAGTTTTTATACTTAAAACAACAAATGAATCCAAGAAGTCAAATCTGGATTTTTCAAACCAAAACTTCTTTTACTAAAATTAAGAAGTGAATTACACAATTTTAAATAATGTTTGAAGACCATTACAAAGGTAAAAATCCAAGAATTGATATCCCAAAAACCTCCACATGGAAAGAGGCACCGCCCTCAAGCCATATCCATGACACTACATCACTATGGACCGCTAAAACCCTGAACCAAAGGCATAAAACCTGTACCCAAACATGTGACATAAAATAAGAAAGTCTACTTACACCCAAAGGTATAAGTAGGGTGTGAGTGGAAGCCTAGTAGTACACCACCACTAAAATATTCCATGTGATAAACATTTCATGTCAAAAAGCATTGCATGTTTTGTAAATAAATAAATGCTTGTTACACTTTTCTGAAGGATGCAATAATAAATGAAAATAGTTTTTATATGGGATAATTTTAAAGGAACAAAAAATTTAAAATAAATAAAAAAGCTACAGAATTTTCTATCCAAGAATACTGTATACTGACGGTATGTACAAAGGATCTAATGAGCACAATTAATAGGAAAACCCCTAGGCACTAGCTAGCTGTGGGTCCCATGTACCTCGTATCTCGGTGAGAGTAACCATAAAAATATCTGTTCTCATGCACAAGAAACTAATAGGGATCATACCCATAACCTATTGGTCCCCAATCATCATCATCATAGTTTAGTTAGAGTTCTAAGGTTCAATCTTTCTAGGTGAAACTGAGGACAAACCCCACGGATTTACTAGCATACTAGTACACGTCCACCCACCTAGATACCCAGGTTTTCCCTTTGTGCTCAAACAAGTTCAACAATCCATGAAATATAGTTTTCACATGAAAATATAACTTCCACATAACACATTAACCAAACGTCCCCATGTACGTCACACAAGTCATAAAGTCCACTTTTCATTCAAATGCATTTTGAAATCAAACACACACCAAAATTGCCTATAACACTTTTCACATTTCATTAACGCTTCCATAAATCCTCTAAATAATTTTATAAAACCATTACAAGATATTCAACTCACATTAAAGCCCACACATAGGTCACATAATACCTTACTCACATTCACAATTCATTTTATCAATAAAATCCCACGAAACATCCCACACCCATGTTTCGCACACAAAACACAATTTAGTAAAACATTTTGGAAATTTATAAAACATTCTAAAAATGTATCAAATCTCAAATAACCACTTTACCATTCAAAAACCGACATTAGGTGAACAAACTCACCTTAAAAGTACATATACACCCTTTCCCAACTTTGTTTAACCAAATAAAACAATGGCAATTTTTATAAAACAAACCCAAGAGGTATAACCATTGTTTTCACACTAAACCCATTTAAAAACCCTCATTAAAAACCAAAATCATACCAATACCCATCCAAAACATAATTTTCATCCCTAAAACAATTATTTAACCACCCTCAATTTTTATAAAAATACATCAAATAATAACACAAAGCTTCACATGAAAAACACACGTTTTCATAAATTGCCTACAAGAAGTACAACACGGTTTTACACCTTAAACTCATTCAAAAACCTCTTTTCAAGGACCACATGACAATAAGAAATTAAAAAACCATAATTTTTTGCCCCTTTTTAGAGTAATAAGTCACTTTCATATGTTATAAACTAAACCCAAACCTTACCCCAAGAGTCAAACATGAAAAGTACCCAATTTCAAGATAAAATACAACTAAAAATTAAATGTTTAACCAAATACATCAAAAACAGTTTTCACACCACAAAAAACAGATTATAAACATACTAAATTAATAAAACAAGAAACCTAACTCATCATAAAATGGTTACACATGGAATCACCTACCCTTTTGAGTCTAAACCCTCAAAACTTGGTGTGAAACCTTAAGCGCAGCACCGCTGCACCACAAGAGATATAAATCCAGTCCTAAACCACAATAATTGACCCAAAAGACACCAAATCAGACCTTAGGATAGAACCCCATCTTTTGGATATGAGTAACTTCTAGAAAGTGCAAATAAAACTAAAAGAGGATGGGAGGAACAAAGAAGGAATTCCCTTACTTGAAATATCTTGAATAAATCAGCTCCAATCCACGAATATATGAATATCCAAGTACCCAAAACAGGTATGGAGTTTTGAAGGAGTAAAATTAGGTCATTTGGGGACTGAAATGGGGGAAAAAGGATGCAAATTAGAGTTATAAAAGATTCATTTTACCTCATCAAATCTGGTCGATTTGAGAAAGATTCCGAAATATATCCCTAATCCGAGGGGTATATGAGCTCCAAAGAGGCAAACGTGCTAATGGGGGTGATCCTGAGTTATTTGGCTTCGAGTGGGAGGTTGAATAACCGAAACATAGTAAAAAATGAATGAGATATTGAAATTTTGAAAAAATAATTTAAAGTAGGAAATGGGCTTACGGGCAGGCCCATTACCTTAATCAAAAACCCAAATCCATTATGATTTTGTATTTCTATGTGGTCCAAATGGATATGGTGGTTCTAATATATCAGGGAATGCCAATTGGGAAGTAGAATAGGTATAAAATAGTAAAAATTGAAGGTGTTATAGATGAAACAAAATTTGTTTTTTAATGTGGAATTGGGCTCACGGTGTGGCCCAAATTTCCAAACCCACCATTTTCACCAAAATGAGTGGTAAACCCCCAAAACAAATCAGGAATTGAAATTAAATGAATAATGAATTTAAAAAAAAAGTCATGGGTGTGACATTTTAAGTTTATTTCTTCTCCCTCCTCCTACAAATATTCTATAATGACCTCAATATAATATAATCAGTATCATTGTTATACTTATTATTATTATTTTTATATAATAATCATTATCTACCTCATTTCCATGAAATGGGAAATGAAAATGTCGCTTATACATATGTGCAGGCTACCACCTCCATGGAGCGATATATTTATGTTTTCATATCCACTTTAAATAGATGTATTTAATGAATATATATGACATTTATAAAAATTTTATGATTATGGAATGTTTTATTATTATTTACCTTTATTTCTTTCCATTCATTTAAAAATGAAAACATCATCTGCGTGTATGTGCAGACTATCACCTCCATGGATCGATATATCTCATTTTTCCTCACCACCTTATATGGTTAATAAGAAAAGTGTATATAATAAATAAATATGATATTTATGATTTGATTTATATTTTTTAACAATTATCAAGGTTCAAGGACTATAATCTCAAAAATGAAACATGCATGAAAAATTAAACAGCCAACACGTGAATATTGATTTTAATGAAGAATTATTTATAAATGGGTAATTAGAAATTATAAGGGAGTGATGTATAGTAATTTAAGTATTAATATAGTTATGGAATATATTTATAATAAATCTAAATTTATTATACAGGAGGTTAGATCATTTAAAAAGCAATTTAGGACTTTAGGTAAGGGTTTATATTATAATTTCAATTTTTATTGAGATTGTTTCTGTTTCAATTTACAATGGGGTAATTTTCTATTAATTCCATATTAAACCTAAAATATTTTCTTGTCATATGTTTATTTATATATATTATAGTATTATTTATATGTTTCCCTTCTTTGGTACTCAAAAATAATGAAATAATGTTTTTAAGAAAATTAGACCTTATTTTTCCATTTTGGTTGGGATTTTTCCCTCCACATATATATATTATTAATTTTTTAAAGGAATTTTATTTTATATTCATAAATTATTTCTAAAGATAAATATTTACTATCTTTTACTTTTATTTCAAATTTTTAAATGAATATGTTTAACATTTTCTATACTAGTCATTTTTGACTTTCATTACAAAACAAATGTAGAAATAATATTTTTTAACATTTAAGACATAAATAAATTTTCCCCTAATAATTTTTGTTATTAATTATTAAGATTAATTTATAAAATTACATGTATTTTCAATAAAAATTCCATTCCAATTATTTGGGAAATTTTGATTATTTAAATTTTACAAAAAGAAAAGGACATTCCTTCTTGTTTTTGAAAACACATTTTTAATGATTCTATAAATGTATTTTTCATCTGTGTAAAAATAAATTAACTATATTTATGCTTTAATGGGGATATTATCTTATGATACCATCTGTGTTTTTCTATTTATGTCTTATTATAATAAATATTTAAGTATGTTTTCATGAAACTTGTTTCTTTTCCATGGGTTAATTATGCTATGATGAAATTATGAATGTTTTTTGTAATCATGTGGAACACATATTTATGGTTTTCATTATGTGATGGGTAGTCTTGATATTATATATCCCTTTAACGCATTGGGTGGATCTTTATATCTCATAAGATAATATGAAATGGAATGGGGAGGGAACATAATCCAATATGGTATTTTTCCGCTATCAATGACTATGTAAATGTTTTTTCATGCATATATGTATACCACAAAATTATTACTTATACTTATGATATTATCACCTGGATCATGATTGATTATTGATGATATTTCACTCTTATAACTCATATCTTTTGTTATGGAAAATACTTATGATTTATGATCTATGAATTATTAGGAATGTTGTCATAAGTTATAATCATGTTATCATACCCTTATAATTATCTTATTCCTGCTTATCATCCTTGATTTATATCTCCAATGTTTACCCATATTGAGCATATGATCTCACCCTTTCTTATATTTCTATTTCCCCAGGTAATTAAAAAATATATTACATTGGATATGTTTTAGAAGGGTACTATTTAAGAAGAAATTTAAGGAAGGTCTTAAATATTGTTCATAAATAAGTTAGTTATGTATGAGTCTCAAAATACATTAAACCTTTATAGTTCTCGAGTGTGTATTATTTAGAGATGTATTGAATATTCTTCTAAAATGATGAAATAATTATGCATCTTATGCTCATGTCACCTCAACGATTCTCTGTTTTCTATATTTAGTATGGTTATGCCAAATATATTTAAATATTATGAAAAAATTTTGTTAGAATTATAATGGAATATGGAATGGTTGACTTTGAGGGAAACCATATCCTTATAGTTTATGGTATACCATTAATGAGTCTTATAAACCTTTGGTAATAAGGGGAATGATAAAGGAATTTTAGTAACTCACTTATGGACATTTAGATCATTACTTTGGTGGGAAATTAAAAAATTGTATCTGATCAATTTTGTTGATTCAAAAGTTTTACTTATTACTTTTCCATTTCTTTTGTTTTTGAAATCACAAACTCTTTATTAAAATCTATTTTTGACTTTTAATGTCCAAAGTGTTTTTAGCATGTTTTTATAGAAAATATTATGTTTTACCATACTTAAAACAAGTTCTTAAGTATTTGAACAAAAATTTTATCTTTTTTTATTACGACTATCAGAATGAGTCCATGTCTGATAAAGATTAGACTCAAATTTATCAGAACTATTGTTAGAATCTATCATCTATTTTGTTTTTGAAAATGTCTTAACAATCATAATGATATTGGTGCTGATACAAATTAGACTAAAAATCATGAAGATGATCATAATGACAATTATAAGGAAGTCTATTAAACTAACTTAAGTTTATAATCATATTCGAAAGAATTATTTCAAATGTAATGAATACTTTGTACACTATGATGGTGTAGTCCAATACGATGTCAGACATTTGATTATGAATGAAAGGTATAAGATTTCAAGTTCTAGTTATTTAATTCATTGTAAAAATCTCAGATAAAATATGACTATTGGGAAGGAAATATGACCATTGAGAAATTGCCTCTAAATAATCAGCCATTCGAAGAGTTTAGAGACTTCTAGTCACTAAGTTGTTGAGCTGCTGGATGATTACCTTCATTCTTGATTTCTTCTAAAGTTTACATATCATGAAAAGAAATTCAAGTATTTTTAATTCTTTATAGAGAGATTATTGTTAAATAAACCTAGTTAGGTTGTCTCTGTAAGATTTCTTTTTCATTTTAATTATGCGTCTGATTGGTGTGATTACATTCGAGGGATCTTGAGGATACGAAGATGGAGAATCCGATCATCTTGGTTGAGGGATCATGAGGACAGTGGGATAGAGACTCTGATCCATCAGATCATGGTATTCCATTACTAGGAATGTAGATTCAATATTTGTATCAAGCCATTTCCTTATCGAGGAAAGACATACATTCTTATAAGTATAAAACAAGAGATATCTTTAGACATGTTTTTTTCTACATTCCTATTAAGGATAAAAGAGGTGTATCTTTTTAATCATATATGTAATTAAATCATACATTATGTTGCTATTGTTTTTCTTGTTTCATTACAAGTAACTATTCCACTATAATTATATAAATGGAAGTGAAGCATCGTATTCATCCTAATTTACTGTTTGATTATTAATAATTAATCTGATTTTGATTCTTATAATTTTATTATTTGGGTTCATAGTGACTCCACTATTTTAAACTGATTAAATCATATTGACTCTAATTTTGATTCTATAACTAAGATATATCATAATCAATCTTGATTATGAAACATAGTTAATCAGACTAAGGGCCGAGTCTGAATCTGATAGTTTTAATTAAAGTGATTTATGAAATTGTTTAGTTTAAAATCTTTTAAACAAATGTTTTTAAAAATAAATCCCCCCCTCTTGTAATAGAGGAATTAATAATATATTATTTCGTTTATAAAATCAGTATAACTCATATCGATATCCATAAATTGGTATTAGAAAAGTATTCTACTGCTGATATACTTACTAACCTTTTGTTTCTATATTATTGTAATTTTATTAATGTTTTGTTATAAACTATTTATTTATTAATTTTTTTAAGGTAACATGTTTTGCGGAAAAGAATATATATTTGTTTTTTTATCCACCCAAGACATTGGGCCAGTAAGGCCTTTGGGACACCTCAAGGCCTTCAGGCCACCATGATGTGCAAATGAAAACCATACAACCTACAAGGAACAAGCTCTATAAGGAGGATGAGAAAGGAGATTTCACTAGAGAAGAAGCTACAAGTATTGCAAGAATGAGAGGTTATGGAACATACCATCAGGATAAGCCTATGCATGCATGGGATAACCTATCCGAACAGCCATGTGAAGGTGGAGTGCTGATTTCACGACGAGGATGCTGAGGAAGAGCAGTTCCAAGTAGTTAGTTTGGGTTGTATGTGATGTTTGAAGCCTATAGGTAATGAATTTCTCTAAGGTCTATGGGCCACGTAATACTTACACCTACAGGCCTTATAAGGGTTCCACCACACCCCTTGAAAGGTGGATTATGAAAATCAATAAAAAAATGAAGGCCTTCGGGCCATTGGATGGATTAGAAAGTTATAGCTTTCACACATCAATAAAAACAAGAAGATAATCTGAATTCTAGAGGTATAAATACTTTTTTATGATCCATGACAAGAAGTATTTAAATTAAAATATCATCTTGTGATGTTTCCAATAGTATTTGGAAAAATATTGAAGTAACACATTTTGGAACATAAAAGGTTGTAGAAACTAGAAGAGCTATGTTTAGAGAAAACTATCAAGCATTTTATTTCTTACTGGGTGAATCTATTGCAATGATGCATCAGATATTTATGACTACTATTAACATATCACACTCTATTAGAGATAAATATTTGGATTATGAAATTATTATTGATAAAATTATTAATATCATGCCCAATGAGTGGGAGTCTAAAAGGACTGTTGTTTATGAGACCAAAAAGTTGACTATATTACTCATGATGATCTTATTAGAACACTTATGAAATATGAGGTTAGATTAAAAAGAGATGCTGAGAAATATAAAATGAATAATGGAGGGGTTTCTTTTGCTTCTAAGACTATTCCTAAAAAATCTCAAACTCTTAAAAAAGTTTTTAAGTCCTTAAGAAAGAATAAAGTTGTTATCCAATCCGATTATAATGTTTCCAAATAATATGAAAACTTAAAAGAATAATGAACTAGATATTTTTAAATAAGGATTTACAATATAGATGTAAAAAAGGTCATAAGGATATAAATTATAATAAATATAAAGTTAATTGTTATAAATATAATAAATCTAGACACATCAGTATAGATTGTCTAAAGATAAAGAGGAAAGATGGAAAAGATATAAATTCATAAAGGAATGCCAAGAAATATTAAAAATCTAAGGGTAAGAAATTTATAAAAGGTGATAACACTTAGAGTGATAGTGGAGGTTATTCTAGTGAAAATTATTCAAATAATAAATTTTCTAGATAGAGGAACATAGGTATTTTTAAAAAAATACCTCAAGTAAACCAATATTTCATAGATAAGGTACAAACAAATGAGAACCTTAATAATATGTCTCTAAGTGAAAATTTTCCTTATGATAAGTATTCTATATCCTTATATGAAGAATCTTTCGCATCTAGTGAGGATAATAATTTACATTATTTTAAAGAAGTTTCTTTCTTTTCTAAATTTTTAGAAAATGAAAATTATAAAATTTTTAAAAATCTTGATAATGTATATGAAAAACATTCCAAGGCCAATTCAAGAAAAATATTTTTAAGAAATTAAATATAAGATCTTTCTAAATATATTGATAAAGAAAATTCTAATAAGGATATTATTTCTAAATATTTGGAAAAATTAGATTATGAGAAAAATTCTTTACAAACTTGGTTTGATAAACTTATTTCCAAGTCTAATACTAGTGAGGATAAGAATTTAGTTATAAAACTAAAATCTGAAATTTATTATTTGAATAAACTTATTTCAAAGTTTACCACTGGTAATAAAAACTTTGATAAAATGTACAAACAAATTAATCCTCATGGGAATAGTTCCAAAATGGGGTTTTCTTATAAAAAATCTGTTTTTAATGAAAATTTATTTGTTCCTAAAAGTGATAATTTTCACACCAAGTGTTAAAGTGGTGTCTATTAGAAAAAAAAATTGTTCATTAACAAATTCCAATCCCTAGTTTTTATCAAAGAAAAGTTTTCTAAAAAATTGTGGATTCCAACTGTTTTTTAAATCATTATCAGACCTACAAGGTCTGGGTGTTGAGAGTATAATGTTTCTTCTTTCAGAAAAACAAATAATGTAACAACAAAAACAATAAATGGTACATGGATAGTGGATATTCCAGGAATATGACTGGTAACAATGATTTTTTCAAAAATATTTGCATGATGAATGGTGGAAAAGTTAATTTTATATAGAATAATCAAAGATAGATTATTAAAATATGTAATATCATTATTCTTGTGAAATCTTTAATTTTAAATGTCTTATTTGTTAAAGGAATTAAGAAAAATTTTATAAGTATAATCCAGTTTTGTGATCAAGGTTACCTTGTGAACTTTAGGAATGATAACTATTTAGTACAGAGTATCAAGGATTAATTTATTCTTTCTACCAATCAGTATGATAATGTTTACACAATTAACTTAAAAGAACTTAGTATCTACGACCTACCTGGTCTTAGTGAAATACGAGATCAATATTGGTTATGAAATAGAAGATTAGGAAACCTTAACCTTAGAAACTTATCCAATTTGACTAAGAAAAGACTTATAATGGATCTACCAGAACATAGGTTTTATTCTTCAAAATTCCATGAAACTTTTCAATATGGTAAGTAACATAAGTAAAGTTTTAAATATATTAGGGAAATATCAACATCTGATCTTTTACTGTTAGTACTCAAGGATTTATTTGTTCCTACACAAACTGGGAGTATTGGGGAAGAATACTATATATATGTATTAGTTGATAACTGAACTAGATATACTTTGTATTGTTTTCTTACAAAGAAATATAAAGATTTTTGTTATTTCAAAAGTTTTTATCCTATGTTAAAAATGAGAAAAACCTTTCCTTTATTACTATTTATAGTGATCCTGGTGGAGAATTTGTAAATTCTGATTTTAAACTTTTTGTAGTAAGAAATGTATAGAACTTAACTTTTAAACTCCTAGAACCCCTCTGAAAAATTATTTTTCTGAAAGAAGAAATATAATTATTTAATAAATAACAAGAACCTTGTTGAGTTCATACTCAATTGATAATCATTTTTGGGCTTAAATAGCTAGTATTGAATTTTATAGTATAAATAGATTTTTAATTATACCTTTTATTTGTAAAAATCCTTTTAAGTTATGGACAAATAAAGAACCAAATGTGTTTTACTTTAGAGTATTTGGTTGCAAAGTATTCATACTGAATATGAAATAAAACTTAAATAAATTTTCACCCAAATCGTGTGAAGGAATATTTTTATGTTATTCCACTACTTCTAAGGCATATATAGTTTTTAATAGAATTTATTATACTGTTGAGGAAATAGTGCATGTTATGTTTGATGAAACCAACCATTTTGTTTTTAAAAAACATCAACCTGCATCATCGTTGGATGTTATTTATATAATTAATTTTGATCCTTTTTTAGAAAACTATTCTCATAAGGATGTAACTCAAGAAATTATTTCTGATATTATTCTCCAAGATTACTTTTTACCTTATGTTTATGAACAAAATTTTCAAAACTTGAGAAGTCAATTGTTTCTTAAGAATAATCCCAGTTATAGTATCATTGGAGATGTTGATCAACTAGTTAGGAATAGAAGTTCATTAAGGAATTAAATATAAAATCTATATTTACTTTCCCAATTTGAACATAAAAATACTGATGAGTCTTTAAGTGATGATGATTGTATTAAGGCTATTAAAGATGAGCTAAATGAGTTTGAAGGGAACAAAGTTCGAACCTTGGTTTAATTACCTAAAGAAACATCTATAATTTGAGTAAAATGGTATTTTAGATACAAATGTGATGAC
Source organism: Viscum album (assembly GCA_963277665.1). Classification (NCBI taxonomy): domain Eukaryota; kingdom Viridiplantae; phylum Streptophyta; class Magnoliopsida; order Santalales; family Viscaceae; genus Viscum; species Viscum album. Next base: position 1,258,415,240 of record OY728132.1, on the reverse strand, counting down.
AATGGAATTATTATTAGAAATAAATCCAAACAAGTTCCTAAGGGATATAATCAACAAGAAGGCATAAACTATGAAGAAACCTATGCATTGGTATCTAGACCTTAAGATATTTGTATTCTACTACCCTTTGCAGCATTCTTTTATTTCAAAAAATTTCAAATAGATGTGAAGTCCACATTTATCAACAGATATATTTAGGAGGACGTTTATATTGAAAAAACCCCTAGTTTCGAAAATAAAAAACATGTTGAATAAGTTTATAAAGTTACAAAAGATTTATATGAACCTAAAAAATCCCCTAGAGTCTTGTATAATGAGTTAACAATATTTTATTACAAAATTGTTATTAAGAGAGCTATGGATCTAAAAAATTTCATAAAATAAGTTAAAAAAATATTATTATTGTTCAAATATATTTTGATGAAATTATATTAGGATCAACTGAACAATACTTAACAGATTCCTTTGAAAATATTTTGAAATATGAGTTTGAGATGAGTATGATGGGTGAATTATGATTTTTCCTTGGTTTTCAAATATCAAAAAAACCAAAAGTAATATATATATATCAACATAAGTATATTAAATATCTTCTCAAAAATATTGGATATGAAAATACTAAATGTATTAGTACTCTTATAGGTACCTAAAATACTCTAGATCTTGATAAGGATGGGAAACCAGTTGATCAAAATAATTTTAGAGGTATGATAGGATGTTTAATATACATAACTACTTATCATCCAGATTTAATATTTTATGTATGCCTATGTGAAAGATATAAATATAATCCAAAAGAATCCCATCTAAAAGTTTCTAAACAAACTTTTTTTTCTTAAGGTAACTATGGATTTTTTACTTTTCTATTATTTTGGAAATTTTTTTGAACTAAATTTTTTTTTGGATACTAAATTTGGTTTTTGTAGAATGGATAGGAGAATTACTTCCAAGACTTTTCATTTCTTAGGATATTATTTAGTTTTTTGTTCATGTAAGTAACAACACTCAGAACCACTTTCCATTGTTAAAGTTGAATATGTCGCAGCTGGAAGTTTTTGCGCTCAAGTGTTTTGGATGAAACACACACTCACAAACAATGTCTTGAGTTTTACTAAATCTTAAATACAATGTGATAATACTAGTTCCAGTTCTTTAAGTAAAATCCCATCACATCAATCACTTTCAAAACTCATAGATATAAAACACCATTTTCTTAGGGATCACACACTTAAATAAGATATCATTTTACAATTCATCATAGCACAATAACAACTTACTGATATTTTTACAAGAAATAATATATACGATAGATTTGAATACATTAAAGAGAATTTAGTAATGATAAATGTAAAGTAATCAATCATATCTACTTATTTTTTATCCATATTCTAACATTAATTTATTCATTTTCATTGGGGGAGTACATACGTTTGTTGTTTTTCAAAAAAAAAATAACTTTAAAAAATATTTATTTTTATTATTTATTTCCTAATGAGTTCTTGAACTCATTTCTTCTTAAATTTTTCAAAATTCAAAATCATTAATAATATTTCCTGACTATGGAAACTTCATTAAAATTTTTGAACATAGTTTTTTTTAAATTTATCTTGAAAAAACATTGTATATAGTATTTCTAAAATAACTTTTACAATTATTTTTTTATGAAAACATCATAATTAGTATTTCTTAAAAACTTGTATTTTTTCTATTAAAACATTGATATTTAATAATAAAAACTATTTTAATCTATTTAGTTTACAAAAAACAAAAAATAACAGGTAATCACATTGATGACATTTTCCAATTAGAAAGGTATTCTTATACTCTTTTAATTTTTCCACTATGTTATTATGATAGTTCTTTTATTTGTTGTTGTTTTTACATTCTGTTTTATAAAAAAGCCTATTTTTTCAATTTTTTTAAACAATTGTATTCACTTTCAATATGATTAATTTTTTAAAAACCTTGAGAGTTAAAATTTATTAAATCTTTCTTCGGATGATTATCAACCTTCAGATCTTAATTGTTTTTTATCAGAACCATTGAAAATGATATGGAATTTTAATGGTTATCCCAAAACCTATATAATGATATCCAACGCTCATGTCTCACATCAGTTATCTCAAAAGTTTCCTCGGGCTTGTTGTACCTTCAAAATTATCAAGTTTGAAAATTTTTCTTCTAAATCCGATAAATCAGTTTCAATTCCAAATCCAACGACTTCAGTTAAAGATTACAAGAGTTGGTTCATATTTAGGTAAAGGGTAGTTGAAATATATTTTTATGATAAATAAGATTATAATTTGAATAATATCATATAATTTCAAGGTTGGGATTCTTTATATGTTGAAAATCTATAAAAAAAATTTATTTACATTATGTAGATATTGTTTGTGATTTCTATGATTCAATTTAGTTTTTCCAGGAGGAAGGAAAACAAAAAATTTCTTTTCTTATTTATGGAAAATGATATATGATGTAATATAAGAAATATACATGATTAATGGGAATTTAATTAAAAGGATAAGATTATTTACTTTCACCTAATCCTTTAGATGATCTAGGACCTTTTAATAGAATAAAGGAAGAAGATTCATTATTTGATAATTAGGAAAAATTCAGAAAGGTTTCACACCAGACTCTAGATAATATGTTTATATCCTTTTGGATGAAAGTATTTTTAATAATGAAAAAAGGAGATCATGACACCCTCAAAGTTTCTGATATTTTCATATTAAATTTTCTTGTCATCATGAGGAAGATAGATCTTTTCTGATTTTTATTTTTTATAATCAACAATGTCAAAACTGGTTCTATAAAATCTCAATTCATTATGTTTCTAGCTTTGATTATAAAAGTGATGGTTGAAAACATGAAATTTTTCAATATTTCATTTCAATAAAATTTTAGGACAGATTATATTTTATAACTTAGTGATGATACAATAAATAGGATAAGATTAGTCTTTGGTAGTGAATCAACAAAATTTGTTAAGAAAATTAAAAATTCCCCTTTATAAGAAGATCCTTCAAGGAAATCTGAGTAGGGTGGAAAGAAGAAAAATTTGAAGGTAAAAACCTCCCCGCCTAATATTGAAAAGAAACAAAAGAAAGTACCTGAGGAAGTTTGAGTTGAATGGATAAAAAAGAAATCTAAAAGGATATCAGGGGATCAAATAATTTTAATTGACCTTACCAAGGAAAAACCTTTAAGAATCCATGTTGTCTATACTTTACAAGAATAAATAATAAAGAAAAAGAAAAAAAAGTTGATAGGAGCTCAACTATATGAAAATATTTTGAAAGGGGTAGAGGGGGCTTCAGAAAATGTTATACCTCCAATATCCCATGCCAATTAGGTGAACCCTGATGAAGGGATAGCTTTTTAATAGACTATAGTTGTAAATACCAATGTTCCTTCTATTATAGAAAAAGGAAAAAGAAGATTTGTTGTTAAATAATCGATATATATAGATCAAGAAAATCCATCAAAATTGGTACTAGATTGAAAAGGAGACTTAAGAATACAAAGTCAGTTACAACAACAGTTAGATAAAGCACTTGATGAATAAGGGTATGGTATTGACAAATCTAAGAAATATGAAAAAGAAGGAAGTGAAAAAAGTGAATATCAATTAGTTAATGAAAATAATAGAATAAGAAGATGAAGAGGTTGAGAGTGAGTAAGTTGATGAAAATAAAGAGAATTCTAGAGAGGATCAAGATGAAGAGGAATATCAAAATTTGAAAATCCAAAATGAAAAGCCATCATATGCTTCATCATCGGATTTACCCACCTAAGTTAATAAAGAAAAAAAGTATGAATGTTCAGAAAGAGAATCATCTGAAGAAAATGCATAATATTCTTCTAAGAAATAAGGTGATCAAATTTCAATGACAAAATTTGATGATAAAGTTAAATCTGATAAGGATGTTGAGATCCTTGTATTGTTAAATCATAAGGAAGGTGAAGAAAAGGTTCCAAATCAAGTTGAAAAATAAATTTCAAAGTAAGAAAAGAAAAAATAAAAAGAATATAAAATTGGAACCATTCCTTTAAAACTTTCTGAAATTGATAATGTTGAATTGAATTCATGAAAATATTGATCAGAAATCACAATCATTAAATATGTTAACATAAAGGCTAAATCAGAATAAGGAATACATGAAAGTTTTACAAGAAAGTTATCAGGCGCACAAAAAGGCATGAAATAAGGTTGTAAAATGGTCACATAATGTTGATGCTGATATTAATTTATATTATAAAAACATTTAATATGTGAAGAATGTTTTGAATAAATACTGATTCCTATAACCAGTTTACAAAAGATGCTATATAAAGAGTAAATCTTGTTGAGAACTTCAAAAATACAAATATTTATTATATTTTTGAAATAAAAAATCTAAATCAAAATATTAGATATTTATAGTAGGATTTATCAATAATCAAATATTCTCAAGATGAAATCAATGTTTTGAAGAATGAGAATATATAATTTTATGAGAAACATTGTATTCAAGATGAGAAGCTTCAGAATCAAAATGAAAGATTATAAATTACGAAGCATGGTAGAAAATTGTGTAAGAAGATGAAGTATTTAATGAATATTTTAATGAAGAAATGTAAATTTACTTTATAAATATCATTGTATTTTTTTTATAAATTTTGAATCATTTTTAATATTTGAATGAATTACATTTCATCCCATTACAATTTATCTAAATGTTTTTCAAATTATGATTGGTTGAATGTTCTTTCATAATTTTTTATGGATGTTTATTTAATCCATTGTATTGTTTCATATATATTTTTTCCATTATTTAAAATTTCAGGAAATTGAAAAACACTCCCTATTATTTTTTTAAATCAGAAATGGGTATCAATTTTGATTAAGGAGGATAAATATTTATATAATGGAGAAACTCTTAAATGAGGAGAAAGTATTATTGAAGGATGTCTTTTATATAAAGGGAGGTGAGTTTTGATTATGGGAGAGAATAAGATTATTAGGGTGATTTTATATTAAGGGGGAATTAATTGTATTCAAATTCATATCTTTTAGCATATTCAAATTATTTATAAACTAAGGGGGAGTTAAGAATTAAAGAATAATTCTAAATATGAAGTACTTAAATGAAATCGGATGTAAGTTTTTTTAATTATTGTTTATTTTTTGGGGGTTTTTTCTTTCCAAAAAGGGAGATATTATTGAGTCATAAGTTTTACTTCTTACTTTTCCATTCATTTTTCTTGGAAATCACAAACTCTTTCTTAAAAACTATTTACTAAATTTTCATTTCCGAAGTGTTTTTAGTAAGTTTTTTTAGAAAACATTATGTTTTATCATACATAGAAAAAGTTCTTAAGTTTTTGAATTTAAACTTTAACTTTATTCATTATGACCATCAAAATGAGTCCATGTCTGATAAACATCCAACTAACCTTTATTAAAACTATTTTTAGACTTTCTCTATTGTATTTTGTAATGAAAAATTCTTAACAATTGTAATGATATCGGTACCAATAAACATCAGACTAACACTCATGAAGATTATCATAATGACAATTGTAAGGAAGTATATCATACTAAATTTAGTTTATAATCATATTCAGAATACTTATTTATAATATAAGAATAATTTTTACACTGTGATAGTGTAATCCAATATAATTTCATGCTTTTTTTATTCTATAATGGTATGATATGTCATTGTTCCAAGTGTCAGAGTTGTTGTGACAAACTCAAATAAAACATGAAAATTTGGAAGGAAATATGACCATTAGTAAATTTCCTATAAAAAACAAGTCATTAAAAGAGTTTGTAGATTGTTGATCGTTGTGTTTCTAAGATTCTGACTAATTAATTTCACTCTCGATTTCTTCTAAAGTTTACATAGTATGAATAACTTGTTCCTAGTCTTTTGTAAATATATAGAGAGATAGAGTCTTCCTAAGGAATCCTAGTTAGGTTATCTCCACAAATTTTATTTTTCATTATAATATTGCGTCCTATTATTGTGATTATGATCAAGGGATTATGGGGATAAAAAGATAGAGAATTCGATCATCTTGATCGAGGAATCATAATGATAGCGAGACAGAGAATCCAATCCATCAGATGATGGGCCTCTATGGCTAGAAATACAGTACCAATCTTAGTATCGAGTGATTTCCTTGCCGATAAAAGATATACTTTCATGTAAGTAAAAAACAAGGGATAAATTTAGCTAAGGTTTTTGGCTACCTTATCATTAATGAAAAAAGAGGTGTATATTTTTAATATTAGATGTAATTAATTCTTATAATAAATTTCTATTGTTTTTATTATTTTTTTACAAGTAACTATTTTACTACATTTATATAAATTAAATCTGAACATCACATTCATATTTCTTTACTGTTTTTATCATAGTTACTCTGATTATGATTCTTGTACTTTGATTAGTTATATTCGTAGTGACTTCAATATTTTACACTGATTAAATCATGTTGACTATAACTAAGATTCTGTAACTTTGATATATTGAAATCAATATTGATTACGATACTTTGTTAATTAGATTAAGGTCCAATTCTGAATCTGATAGTTTTACTTAAAGAGGTTTTTTAATTTTTTAGTTTAAAATCTTTTAAACTAATGTTTTTAAAACTAAAATTCACCACCCCCCCCCCCCTCTTTTAATGGACCCATTAAGAACATATTATTCTAATCCTAAAATCAATATAACACATATTGATATTTAGAATTCTAGCATGAGGTAGGAGTGAACATAGGATGAAAAACCTCGAGAAGTTGAAAATAAATATATATGGAAAACACAATTATAGTGAGACCCAAGTTATAAAATGGGTTTAACAAAAAACTAAGGTTTCTTAACCTCAAATGGTTCACTTTTTGTTTTTCTTAGGTTAGGTTTCTTGACCCATAGAGGGTTAAATACAATCTTTATTCCTCATAAAAAATATAGTGTCATATAGTAGTTTCTTAACCAACACAAGATCATTTTTGTTTGTAAAATTATGATATTATATAATTTTTTAAATTTTCATAAAGGAATGTGGTGTCCTTTTGGTGTTATGTATTTTTTATATTTTCTAGATATATTATTACTTTGTGATAGAAATAATAAAAATAAATGAGTTTATTTCATATTAATTTTATTAATATTGATTGATATAATTTTAGGCATTAAAAAATGAATTTAACAAACTTTTCCATTAAATTCATGATTTGGATTTATTAATATTTATTAATTGATGTAATTATAAGGATCTTATTCACCATGGTTATCATCACTGACACACTACCCAAATTCCCCATAAAACTGCTGAAGAAGTAGTGTTTTCTCTGATCTTTAAGGCCAAAGAACCTAAGAGGGGAACTCACCAAGGGAAATTAGCCACCAAAACCTAGGGGAAAATTTCTAACTCTACTGCTACAAACATCCTCAATACTCATTGACATATCTTGATGGACTCCAATGGGGATTCTAGATCACTATCTAAAAAAGGTATTGTATTTCATCAAGGAATAAATTGGTGATTGATCCAACCAACCATTTTCCTATAAGGGAGGGAAATGTATATTATAGAGGCTCATCCAGCAGTGAAACATCATAAGAACTATATATCCTCATCAGAGAACTTGTTGTGGAGGCCCTCCCCACAATAATATGAGTTTCAACCATAGAGTTTGTCCTTACAATATCTACTAATAACCAATAGATGTGAAGTTCCTAACAATGATCAAGGAAAAATAGGAAACTCCTAATGTAGTCCTTTATGGAGAGTCCCGAGTTTTGGAGCGGGTTGAAAATCCCCAACTTGTTTGAATTATTGAGTTTGGTGAGTGGTATAACTTTATTTTTGGATTTCGAAACATAATTATGAGAGTTTGAATGACCCAAGGCCTTGTTTTTAGAGGGTGTTTAAGGCTTAACAAGTTTTTTAGGATTTTGGGTGTGTTTTAAGTGTGGTGGAGCCTAGAAATCTAGTTTCAGGAAAGCACATACTAAGGTTCATGGTTTGGAAAAACCATGAGGCCTCCCAAGTGAAATTGTGTGACTCTCCAGTGTCACTATCCATAGTTTGAAAAGCGATGTGGGTGGGGGTTTACGGACATGTGATCACATTTACTATTTTTAACAGAGGGATTACGCACGGTCTACACACAGTTTGGAAAATCATGCACCTATCCCATGTGTGTGAGGTTCTTAGGTAGAGAGAACCAAATGGTTGGAACATGGTTAGATGAACCATGTGTCCAAACCATGTAGGTCACTTAAAGAGGTTAAATTTCCAAAATGACCCTCATTCTTTCTTATATTTTCCCCCCCATTTGTCCTCTACTTCTCCAACATGAAAATAGGGAGTCGTCCCTTTCCCATACGCCTATGTTTTGAGCAATATTTCTTATTTGAACTCTGATCATTGATCCATTAGTGGCTGCAGATTTTTCTCAGTATGAATTTCAATCTGTTCACTTCTATTTTCTGTTTATCTCTCCATATGAATCACTAAATATATGCATCTTATTTTCCCTATTTTTAGGCATTCATCTAAAATATCATTTTCTTCCAATTCATCTTGAGTTAGAGGCTGATATCAGAAAAATGAGCACCTAATAGTAAAAGGTTGGTGGTTCCCGGATTTATCCTTGGTCTTACAAGGATATTGCATGCTGTATTAAATATGTGTATGGTGGGTTTTCTGAGTGAGATCATAATAAATAAATCTGTGCTTTTAAATTGTTCAATTCATGATATGAGGTGCCTATAATAATGCTCCATCTCAACTACAAATGGTTAAGCTAGTTAAGTGGATTGAACTAACATGGATAGTTTAGGCCGGGTTTGAATATTAAATAAAATTTAATTGTTTATATTTAATTTCTTGGTTCCATGATATTGTGACAGTCATGGACTGAGGATTTAATTTTTGTTGATCACCTAGATTGATATGACATAGTTGTCAAGTCGAGGGTGTGGCTCAAGATACTCAGGGAGATGATGATCACTAGGTTGAGACAACATAGTCATCTGATTAAGGATATGAGGTATTAGGATTGGGGCATGGCCTGTGTTACTTAGGATGTTGTTTACCATTAAGATTTAGTGACATGGTCATTAGGGAAGGAGGTTCAAAATGATGTGGCGTTGGTTGTTTTTTAATTTCTGCTCATCGTTTGTTGGTCGACACACCATTGGAGCCATGTGTACATTTATAAGTTTCATTTGAGGTGGTGTTGGACATTTGTTTTGGGTGGAGGGCCCCATATATTATGAAGATTAGAGGATAGTGTTGACCATCATATATTCTAGGGTTTCTCACTATAGAAATCCATGTTGATATTGATGGGCCATCGGTTGATGGTGTTGAGATCATTGGTTGGGGGATAAGTTTCACTCACACCCTTGAGGTCGAGGTGATAGGGTAGTGGGAGGATGAGTATCATTGTGGCTCGGAATGTCAGATTCTGAGCTGATGGTGATTATTATTAGATCACAAATATCATTGTTCCTTGGGACATTGTGCTTCTAGCCGATGGTGATTTTCTAGTATGAGGTCTGAGGGATCAGGGACCTGATTAGGTGTGCTCTTAGGACGTCGGGTAACATGATTGATGGAACAAGGTTTAATTGGTATATTTTTAGGTGGAAATAAGGGTTTACCTAGGTTTCTACTCATCAGGGGATGCCTTGGGTTCTATTTCATGCATCCTTTCCATTGTAATTATATATAGGCATACATGTACTATATTATATATATATATATATATAATTGGGGCACATGTTAAAACTTAACCCAGTGATAAATGATGTAGGTGATCACTTACTTATGGTTGTTTGGAACAAGGTAATTGGGTTACTAATTATATATTATTCTGCTGCATTATTATTATTATTAGCATATGCCTACATAATTATGTATTTAATAAAAACACATGTTGGTGGTTGCCTATTGAGATTTATTCTTACACCCTACATGGGCCCCTCGGGATGAATGTATACTTTATGTCTCTTAGATAAGGTAAGGGATTAGGATCAAGAGTTATACCTCAGTGATCATGAGGTGTTTCTTAGCATGGGATGGATGGAAAGAGGCCATGCTGGTTCATGCATCACCCAAAGTTTCGTTTTTGTTAAGCATGATATATATATATATACTAATATGGTCAGTCATGGGAGACCCTGATAATCTATTGTTATGTATGGAATATTACAGAATATTTCATCTATAAAGGGTATGCCTCTTTTGACTTGTTTATTTATCATTAAACTATTGTGTATTTATGATTATGCTGATTTTTTTTATTTCACTGCTTCGGTTATGTTTATGGACCTTATTTTGTTGTGCTATATTTATATAAACCATTATTACTATCAACAGATGAGGGTATAGTCTCCTCGCTATTACCTAATCAAACCATCACTACTATTATAAACCCATTGGCATATGAGGAGGCACTCCTAAGGCCCAATGGCCAACCGGCCTAGAGCGGAGCACTTTTCGAGTGGAAAATTGGGCCGGGGTGCTCCAAATGTTATCAGAGCGGTATAACTATTCTTTTGGTATTGATATTTAGGTTATGGTAGATCATAGACTATTATTTTATCAGAAATAAGTGTAGAGATCTTATTTGGGTGCCTTCAACCCAGAGCACAGGGGCCATACCAAGTTTCACGGTGTGGGATATTTATGTTCTACAGTGTGATTTTACAGTTTATTTGATTTTCACCTTGAGTGGAACACTATGGTGTGATATTTGTATATTATATAGTTTGACCCTTGGATCAATATAATAAGGGATATTTGACTACACATTATGATAGAAACATAGGTTCATATGATTTGTTTTGGTTGAGATTATCATTGGGAACCTGGAATGCACTAAGAGGGGTTGTTCTATTTAAAGTGTCAACAATGAAGCTAAATAGTGTTTTCCTACTTAGCCTCTTTTGGTGGAATTCTACTCAGATAACCTAAGAATTTTGTTCCAATGATATTTTTTGTTATGCTATGTGATTCTATATTCATGTGATTTATGGGCTTGACCCTAATGTGGGAAGGCAGGGATGATGATAGGGGGTGAGTTTTTTAAAGTGTCAATAAAGAAGATAAATAGTTTTTTCTGATATAAACTATTTGATGGAATTTTACTCATCGAACATTGATTGATATATATATATATATATGATGTTTGAACCTATTATGGGAAATAAAGGGGACATAAGGATAGATTACATGTGATTCTTGACTATAATTTGGGTAGGAACGGGGCATGAGGCCATATGACACTTGATATCTAACCTTGACATGGGTAGGTAAGGGGCCTTGAGGTTGGATGTCATGAGACAGGGTGTAGTAGGGGAGTGTAAAGGTTTTGAGATTCACTTCCTATTACATATTTACATATTATATATATATATATATATATATTATGTTGTGATTGTTTGACCATTGTGATTGGTAATATACAGGATTCCACCTTGACGGATTTGAGTGGACTGTTAGGAGGGTGGTGATATGGTGCCACATGAGCGTTCATGGGATGAGGCCCTTGAGGGTTGGTATGGGGCCCCAGAGGGTCAGGATGAGGCCCCAAGGGGTTTGGGATGATCATGAGCAGTAGGTAAAGGCTTTAATATGGGTGGGAGAACCACATATGGTAGACATTGGGCCATGGATGGATGAGTAGCTCAGGGTAATCTTGATATGGGTCATACATGGTTTTGAACAAGGAGCATAAAGAGATGATCTGTTTATGGAATACCTAACTCATGAGTTCTAGTCTCAACACCCATGGCTATTTCAAGGTGAGGGTAAACCGCATGAAGCAGATAACTAGATCGAGTTGGTCTAGACTATCTTCAACCAGCTCGAGACACCCATAGGATGGAGGGTAAAGCTTGCAATGCACGTTCTCAGAGGACTGACAAAGCACTAGTGAGATGTATAAGTACAGGTGGGTAGACACGATGGACTAGCATGATAGGATTTCAAAGCTAGGTTTTTTGAGCGCTTCAATATAGAGACATTGAGGGTGGGCCGAGCCCATGAGTTCATGAATATCCAATTGGGGGATACATTAGTCATGGACCACACTTCTGATTTCATAGACCTATCTCAATTTTCAAAATGCGATGGTGGGAGATGACATCTCCAGGGTGTGGCACTTTGAGGACGGTTTATGGTATGACATCAAGGTGCAGGTAAATATCTTCAAGCTGACATCCTTTTCAGAGGAAATCAACCAAGCACAGATAGTTGATGGGAACTTGATAGACCATTCATATACATGTCAGGTGATGGAATTAGGTGAGATGAGAGGTTATTCTTTAGGTATCAGGAAGTGAGGCTATGAGGAATCTAAGCAGGGCAGTCAGGCCATAGATTTGAGCAGACCACCATAAAGTGGGCTTTTTTCCATGTGCTTCCAGTATAGGTACCATTACTAAAAAATATTCCTTTAACAACAATGAAATTTATCAGTGATAGAAAAATACGTTGATAAATCCCATCTTTATCAGCACTAAAACAAGCGCTGATAAAGGGAGTCATTAATCACTCCTAAAAAAGAGCTGATAAAGTCACCCATTATCAACACATTTTTTAGCGTTGAAAAAAGGTAACCTTTATCAGTGCTTTATTTTAGCACTGATAAAGGTTACCCTTTATTAGTGCCATATTTTTAGCACTAATAAAGTTCTAGAAAAGAATAAAATAATTAATTTTTTTAACAATCCCATTAATTAAATAATTATTGTTAAAATTGAATAAATTGAATATGAATATATATACATTTTAAAAATTAATAAATAGTATATATTAAGTATATAAATATGTAAATTAGATAAAATGAAATAATTAAACAAATAAAAATTAAAATGATTAAATTAAGAAAAATATTAATCATCTTATTAATTAAATAATTATTGATAAAAAGTGAATAAATTTAATATACATATATATAGATTATTAATATTAATAAATAGTATATATTAAATATAGATATATAAAATGAAGAAATTGTAATAATTAAACAAAAATAATAATAAATGAATTAATAAAAAATTTATTTAAAAATTTATTAATTAGACAATCATTAATAACAATGAACAAATATAATATATATTAATTATAAATAGAAATAAATAATATATATTAAATATAAATATAAGTAAAATGAATGAAATGTTAATTAAAAACATATTAATGTCTTATTAATTTTCAATGATGTTTGATTTTCCAATTTAACATATATATCAAACGTCGTGTGTTACATTGATTTCAAGTACACAAAAATATACAGACATATATATACACACATACATACATACATATATATATGCGTGTGTGTGTGTGTGTGTCTGTAATTAATTCATTTTTATATACAACGCACACACAAATATATTTACATAATACATAGAAACATATACACCTAATATTAAGGCAATTTATTCAAATTTTAGTATATTTTAGAATTTAATTAATACTTGATACATTTAATATATTATTTTTCTAATTGGTCAATTTTATTATTATTTTTAACACTATTACAATTAGGGTATTATTTATTCATTTTTAATTTTTCATTTTTAATTTTTTTAATTTTATCATTTTTTATTATTTATTTATATTTATTTATTTACTTTGTTTTAGTAGTTTCAACATGTATTAATATTTACATAAATATATATATATATATATATATCCATATTTTTCTAATTATTTATATTTAATTAAAAAATTATCTATTTTTTCAACATTTTTAAAGTGTACTCATTTTGAGTTATTCAATTTTACTTATTTTTAAAATTCAGGCATTTTAGATTATATATCAACTAATAATGTTCAAAATATATTTTTAAATAAATATTTATGAATAAATATATTTATAATTGTTTATTTACTATATTTATAAATTTATATATTTACAATTATTGTAAATACATACATATTACTTTTTAAATAAGTATTTATATAATTATAAATAAATAATTATATATATTTAAATAATTATAATATTATAAAAAAATTCTTTAAATAATTATAATTATTTATCTTTTATCAGTGCTAAAGTTTTAGAGCTGATAAATGTAATATTTATCAAGGTTTTTTTAACATTGTTGAATGAAATCTTTATCAGTGATAAAATGTTAGTGTTGATAAAGATATATTATTATCAGCGGTAAAAAACCAATGAAAAATATCCCTTTTATCAGTGCATATGAATTTAGTGCTGATAAAAGGGATCTTTATCAATGATTTTCTGAAAATGATGTTAAAAGTGTCCTCGATTTATTTAAAAGAACCCTAACCATGACTTCATCTTTCACGATTCATAATCTCTCATGGAACTTCTCTGTTACTGATGTGACTCCTCTATGTTCCCTCAGATTAATCAAGGATGGAATCTAATGTATATTATTTTATAGTTTTCCTATATCATTGTTTTATTTTTGGGGTTCCGTATTTGGATTTTTTGTGTTTTTCTTAACCATGAAGAACCCTACATCTCATATCATCCCCACTAAAATACAACGAGTGTTTCTATTTCATATTTTTCCTCTATAGACTATATTTCAAATAAATATAAGGATATTTTTGTTTGGTAAGGTTAGTCAAAATATATGTTTGTGCCTATATGGATAACTAAAATATATTTTTTACCACACGCCACTACAATGGTAATGATATATTTATAGAAAGATCAAATAAATTTTAGTTAAACGTTGAAGAGGTTAACCCATTTCTCAGACATATAATCTATATCCTTTAGCATGGACACAAGAATTTAGTGATTAAGAAGTGTGTCTGAGGTGATGTGGTGGCCTGAATTGGGAACTATTTGGGTATACTAAGTAAAAAATGTTACAAAATAGAATTAGAGTCAAACTAAGGATATTGGTATTGATTATTTCCAAAATAAAAAATTTCTTGAAATAATAAGTAATCCATAAATATGTATGGATAAAATTATTATATTGGATACTTGAGTTACCATTTGATTTTTAGGTTATTTTATGTTTATTTTTTACTTGACCTATCTTCTCGAGTGTCTACCTCGTATTTAGATGTTTATATGTATGAATCGGTAAGAATAGATGAAATTCCATGTTGTTACATGTATTTGTTTAAATTTTTTATATAATAAATTATAAATTTTTATTAATAGAAACATGAATAATAAATAAATAGTTTAGTCTTATTTACTTATTATTGATTATTAGTTTTATATAACTTATTAATTGATTGAGTTTTTTGTAACCCCCTTCATCGATTATATTAGTCAGTTATTTCATACATATATTTAAAAGAATGATTCTAACATATTTTAAATTATATTTAAAGTATTAAATGACTTATTAAAAAGGAAATGAATGAGAGAAAGGGGATGTGGGTTCAAATTTAATATGGATTATTTTGTGCATATTTCAAAAAGATTGTTATTTTTTTGGAAGGGGAAAATTATGTGAATCTCGTCATTAATATCGAATATGTCACCACTCTAACCCCTAGATCTCCATAGGAATGAACCAATGAACATTCTATATATGCTAGAAATTATATTAATCCTCATGTCCCAGAGTTAATAGTAGATCTACTTTAAGCTATGTGGTATTATTTTCAATGATGAGAACATATAATATTGATGGCTCCTATAAGATTTTATGTTAATACATCATAATAATAAATTTAGTATTTCATTGAATAGATTCATTTCATTTATAAGAGTAAAAAATTCTATATCAATACTGAGAATAAGTTAAAAAAATTATCCCTTTAAAGGCATGTATGTTATTGGAGTGAACTTACGGTGGATTAAAAAAATATCCAAAATTGGAAGGTGAGGAATCCTTGAGTAGACAAAAGTGATGTCGAATGTAGGTGGGGTTAGATTCTGTTCTTCAACACTATTAGAGTAGAGGTATTACAATTCCTCTTCAATTGATGAGATATTTTGAGTGATTCCATCAGTGTAGTTTCCTAGGACACTTTAATCCATATTGACTCTTTTATGTGAAACATTTCTATCGATGTGGTTAGTTGGGGAACCTCTGATGGTCCTTTGGAGTTATTCCTTCAATAAAATTCATTATATATGACTGGTATATTATTTATGGATAATTAGTCTACATATGACTCTATACATAGTTCTTCTATAGTGATTGGTACAAATCCTAGTATATCATACTGTTGTTCATGGTCTTAAGACACAGAAGCTTACAATTATTTATTTATGAGCGTCTTATATTTAATCTGGGATTAGGATTAGAACTTATTCATAACGTTATTAACATCAATATTCTCAATAAGTAAACATATGGAAAAAAGGGTAATCAGTATAAATTTTATAAAATAGTGGTAGGTGCAACTGAGTATATCTTCATAAATTAAAAGTAAATGTTTCCTCAATGTTGATGATTATTGATAACCCTAGATAATATGGATTTAAGGTGTAGTAGATTTCTAAATTGAGATATTATAATGGGTATATACAGTCATTTTAAATATTTTTATATCACTATTATGATGTATTTTGATTTTATTTTTCATATGGACAAGTTAACCCATCATTGATCTCATGTTGATTATCATAAAAATTCATGTTCCATTATCCTCTCGTAATGGTGATTACTATACATTTATTAGATAATGGGAATTCAATGAAAATTACGTGGGATAAAATTAGGAGAATTTTGTTTTTATTACCATATAAATGACTATTATGATTCTTGGAGTTGTTAATGATGAAAATAAAAATGTTCTACCTTTAGTGGTTGATCATTTTTCATATGTGTTCCTTGATGTTTTTACTAATATACCTCTCAAGATAGAGGTGGAAATCCCTATTAATTTATTTGATAAAATAGAGATAATTTTTATTTATACTTCTCAAATTTCTCAAACTAAATTTTTAGAGATAAAAATATAGCTGGAATTGATTAAGTACAGTGTCTTCATTGGAACTAGTATCTCACCTTGAGGTGATATATTTATATTTACTAGGAATAAGGATGAATGTCTACATTAGTATATAGAGAATCTAATTTTGAATAGTGTTACTATTATGGAACACTTTCCTTTTCCTAGAATCAATTATTTATTTGATCGACTGAAGGGAATAAAATGGTTTTCAAAGATCAAATTATGCTATGGGAATAATCAACTTGGAGTTAGACTCGATCATATTGTGAAGATTATATGGTTATATTAGTACATTTTCATGTATTTTGGGTTTGAAAATGATCCAAAAATGTTCATTATGATATTTAATTTAATATTTCATACTATTTTTACACTGCTAGATCCAAGTGAATAATCCCTATGGGGATCCATATGGGAACCGAAATCTCTAGAAATCATAGGAACCAAAATCTATCTCTATATCACTTACATATACCTACACAATTCCACCCATACTCTATAGACTCAATCCATCTTCATACGATACCTATTTGAACTGCATATCCATCCGCTATTGTAAAAGAATAATACAACACATAATAGTCATAAGAAACATAAATAACTTTTCATAAAATATTACCATGGGTTTCATAAATAAGTTTGTATAAATAAGGATTCGTTTTGGTAAGATAGATATAAAATATAATACACTTCATGCATAAAATTCCACAATTTCATGCATCTTTCATGAAAATTGTTACTTTATTGAACAAAGATGAAATACTTTAATACTAAAGTACAACTAACCATCACTAAATTTATTTAATTCGTACTCAAATTCCTGATTTACATCCATATCTTGATTATGGATTGGACACCCTCTTTCCAACTACCCTTACTACCATCATTATGGTTCCAAAGATCTTTGATTACATACATTTGGCTCAGATTGTATTCACTAATCTCTATCAAATTCACTTCCATGCTATTGAATACCACATCTCCCAAATCATTCTTCAACTCTTTCGTCCATTAATCCTCCTCATTTACTACTTCTTGAGAATACAAAAACTTAAACTGAAATATTATTCAAATCAAAATGAATGATATTTATTTGTTTCTTGATATGAATTTTCTTATATGAATCACTCGGTTACTTTTGGCAACACCTCATAAAAAATAAATTCTTTTTGAGTGCAGCCACATTGGATTCTATTAGAAATCCATAGTTAAGAATACTTGGATCATAATACTACTCTAATGAGTGATCACCTGAATATACTCACGTTTCATTTTTTTTTGAAAGAAAACATGCCAAGAAAACCTTTTGATTAACTTCCCCCTTCAACCTTGATAATTTTTAAAGGGTGTTGATATGACTCTAAAAGGTATTCCCACCACAATGAAAAGAGATCTATGGCCCTTTTTCAGCTTCATAATTAGGATAATTTCTCTTAGAAGCTTAAAGAAATGGATGGTTTTCAAGATATCCCATCTGCCTCACACAAATACCGCCAGGAGTTTGTATCTCCTCTTAACCTTTCCAAGAGAAGAAACATTTCAGAGGAAGTGGAAAGCAATAGATGTTTGTGAGTGGAATTAAATGACTATGAGTGGAGTTATATGGATTTTAATGTTTATTCCTTCATTTTTATAATGTAATATGTTATAATCCATAATTAAAAATACATTTAAGTTATTTTTTAACCTTAATGGAAACTTGACTATCATCTCCCAAACGTTTATTATTGCATTTTGTTACTTGAGACTCATCCCCAGTATCTTATATATTTTTTGAACTACTCTGAGTAGTAGTCATCCAAAATGATCCCCAGTACATGGTATGGGATGATTTTTCATTAGAGTAGTTCAAGAAACATAGGTGGATGCCCAAAAAATATGGGAGATAAATATCAAACAACATAATGAAATAATAATTATTTGGGAGGTATGTCATCAAGGAAATTTAGAACACATGTGATGGTAGGAAGGGTAGTTTGAAAGAGGGAGTCTAATACATCATCAAGATATGGAAGGATATCAATGTTTGAGGATGTATTAAATAATAGTAGTGAAGGTTAGTTGTATAGGAGCTGTGAAGTATTATATCTCTGTTCGATAAAGTAAAAAATTTCTTGCAAGATGTATGTAAATGTGGAATTTTATGCATGGAGTGTATTGTATTATTGTTATTCAAGAAAAATTAGATATTTGAATACTCATGAAAACAATGAATTCTTTACATGATGATGTTACCAATCATAAGGAAGAACAGACTGTTGATGATGAAAATACATAATTATTAGGGGATCAATAACATGTTGATGAAAAAAACAACGATGTTGTATCATAATGGTGAATAAAATTATCAACTCAATAAGTTTGGGTATAAAATTTGAGGTTGGTTGGAATCAATGTGGCCAACCTATTGAACTAAACAAGTCAATGTTCATTAGTTATTTTGGGATCACATTGAGGATTAATGTGCTGATTGATATTGATTCATGGCGCTGCATCCAATCTATAATGAAGTACATTCTTTGTAATGATATAATGGTAATGCTACAATATACTTTTTCTATTTTACTGAAAAATTATATAATGAGTCTTTGATTTAATTTTCATTAGTCCTTGTAGAATTTATTTATTTCTGAATATTTCCTTAAAATATTTGTCTTAATGGATGTGGTAAAATCCCATAGAGGCTTCCAGACTATTCATATGAAGGTACATCTTATGTATACTGAGGGGAAAATAAAGCCCCACCCACCACTTAGTTATGTACACATTATATATCAGGAAACCAGGGATGGTTTCATCAATATTCATAATTAGAAATCATTTTAGGATCATTTTATTCAATAATATATTATTTTACATTATTTATTTTGTCTAACTTGATTCAAAATTGTTAATTTATGAAACAACAAAAGAGTTTTGAAAATAAAGAACATGCATCAAAACAAATTTACCCCTATCACAACGCAAGGATGGGGTATGCTTCATTAGATAAGAAATTTGTGTGTATTTTAAATAAAAATAAAGGTTTAATAATGTTACATGAAACAAAATATGTTGCTTTATTTATATACAGATTGATAAATCAAAATATGGATACACTTCAATCAAACATCATGTGTTATAGAAGGAGGCTCAGGTAAATAAGGTGTAAGAACCCGGTTCTTACTTTTGAGGTACGGGTTTCTTCTTTTCTCTTTTCCTTAAGTGTTTTTGAGAAAATATGGAAAATGGGGAAAAATCCAAAAAATTTGGAAGTACACGCTATGTACTTTTCCACATGCCGTGTACTTTTGGCCGTACGGGATGAGTACACAGGGAGTGTATCCATGTTGGCAATTAAGGGTGTAAAGACCGACTACACGCTGTGTAGTGGTCCCTTGTACACCGTGTAGTCAGTCGGCAGGTGAATAGTAAGGCGGTGGCCAGCTGTCGGACTGAACACACCGTGTAGTTATGTCGGTAGATGAATAGTGCCATGCTGGTGGGAAACCGCTAGAGGAACAGTTAAAAAAATGGGAAGTACACGCCGTGTACTTAGAAATACACACCGTGTACTTTGTTTTTTTTTTCACTTAAAATGGGCAGTAGCCTCCCATGTTCACAAGGAAGGCTTAGAACCAGATGAGAGCTTGGGAGGGATGACCAAATATTTGAGGATCCGTCGAGTGCACGTCGGGAATCATTTTCCGCCTTGGACGATCTCGTTGGAACCGCATGGGTAACCCTCCACTCTCCTTTAATCATCCTCACCAATTAGTCCCCTAGTAGGAATTATTTTCATTTAAGAGATAATTATTTTACCTCAGATCTATGGAATTCTTGAAAGTTTCAGAAGGAGTCTTTCGCGTATATCATTCGTTGGTGTTTAAGGTAGGTGTATTGGTGTTTATATTCCAACTATTGTGCGTTTTTGTGTACCGTTGTGCCACAAAACCATGTTGGGGTGTCGTGTGGCTGAGGCCATGGCTATATTATATACCTAGATTGGAATAGGTAATTAATTGTTATATTAAACTACTATTTGGGATCGTTGCTTGGATCCAGGACCACCCTGGGGGTGTTTTCCTCTGTTTAGCCATTTGGCCAGGATACCCGAGGGTATGCCTTTGATGTAATGAGTGTAGAATTTCCTTGAGAGAAATTTCTTGTTTACTGCTTTTTTACATGTTGGTCTTGTCTCAGTTACCTATTTAGCCTGAGGGAAGTGTTGTGATTTAGCCTGTGGGCACTGTACTATTTATCCTGTGGGGAACTTCTTCCGTGCCTGTGGGCTGTTGATTTTGTGCCTGTGGGTGAAACTTCTTACGCCCGCGGGAAATATCTTTATGCTTGTGGGAAAATTATTGTGTTTGGAATCTCTTTACCTGAGGGTAGGAGTTTGCGTGTCTGGGGAAATTGGTTGTTTACTTAGAATATTCATTGTGGTAATATTTTGAATTAAATAATGAAATGGCAATATAAATGGTTAAGTTAGTTACTTTTTAGTAATGCTTACTTTATTGCATTTTACTACTGCACACTGTTGTTGCATGTTTACACATAGTTGGGCATGAGCCTTGGGTGGGTGCCTACTAGGAATTTATTTCTCACACCCTGTTTGGGTTATGCTTTTCGTCCCAAATAGATTAAGTTTCTACAGGTGTAGATAAGGGCAAGGGTCCCTATATAGGTACATGATTGTTGCTGAGGAGTTGGAATGAATGGAACTGAGCCCAGGCTCGCGATGCCACCGGCTGTTCTGTTTTGCTTTTCTGAATTGTATTGTACTACTATGTAACATGTTCTGGCTGTTTTATTAGAACTGGAGACATGTTGAATCATATGTATATATCTGGTTGGTTATATCTACTGCAGTTGTTTATTTCAGTTGTGTATGGTTTACTGCTTCTATTGTTGTTGTTTGTTTATTTTATATTCCTTTGTGCTACACTTTGACAAATGAGGGCATAGTTTCCCCATTATCAGACCTAGGCCGTCACTGCTAGTCGGCAGCCTCTGGCATTTGGGGAAATGTGCTTGAGGTCATGTGGAGAACCGTGTTCGGGGCACCCATTGAGTGGCACCCAGAACCGGGAGGCTACATAAGGAGGGTAAATTAAATGATGAAAAACCAAAAATAGTATGGGAATCATGTGAAAGTAAGAAATATTTGTAATTAATTATTATTTATAAAAACATTAGATAAAAATATATATTTATGTTAATATTTTTTATATGGTTTAGACACAAGAATCTGCAAAGAGTGTAATAGAAGAAAAGCTACTTTTAGTAGCTTTGATGTATCCTGAACAATATGGTTGCATTATAGGATTAGTTTTTTAGTCTCGCCTCAAACATATTTCGAGAAGATAAAACCATATGAAGATACATATAATATGGTGAGACTATTGGAGAAACAAATCAACTCACTGTAAGATATTATATTATGGTTTGGTTTGAAAAACCAATGTATAATAAAGGATCCAAGAAAACTGGTGGTGGAGAAAATATATGCACATAAACCAAATGATCCTACTAGATTTGAGGCTATTTATTCACCCCAGCCACATTCCTTACCCAAGGTAATAAATATTTTCATTACTCTTTCTCATAAATGTTAATCAAACAACTTCTTAAAACTTTATATTACTAAAATTCTACAGGGTATAGTTATATGTGATTTTTATCTTTCAACAACCACGTACCGCCATGTTACGATGGGTGTAGTGTATAATATCCAGGGAGATAGTTTATACAATCAATACCTCCCAAAAGATCACATGAGAGTGTGGATTTATGTATCTTATGATCTAACTGCAAAGTTTACTATTCCACTGGATGGTCCAGATATTACAATAGTCAAAGCTACTATTGGAGCTTTCATAGCATGGCTATCTAATCTTATAATGATAAATGAGGTATATATTAATCAAATTTTTTCATATGAAAAACATGTAACAGTTAATGATAAAAGGTCTAAAGTGAGGTATGATATTACATATGGATAAAGTTGCAATGAAACGGATGGTCAGATCAGGAAAATCTAGTGAATCAACCATGAAAACAGAATGACATTATGAGAGTACCATCTCCCCGCCAGTTCTATAGCATCATTTATTATCATTAAAAATTCATGAAGAGACCACATTTAAAGATAAAACTATGTCTTATATTAAATATTAAAAATAAATATATGAATATTCCTTAACAAATGGAATTGGTCCCAAGACTCTAAATAAGATTCTTAATCATGAATATTTAGGAGTATCAGTTGTGAATACATACATAAGGTATATTTTCATGATACATATTTACAAATAAAGTTCTAATATGTTTATTAATGTAAATAACTATTCATATATTGTTCAAAATTTAATATAAAAACTATATAAAGGGAAGATCGTGCAAAGAAATATTTGGATTCATTAATCTCTGTATCATTTCTACACCAGAACTTACTTTGGATAAGTAATTATTTGAGAAGAAATTAGGCGAGTTACTCAAAGTTCTTAATAAAAAAGCATCAGATGACAGACTCTTTTTATTCATAAAATGAAAAGGTAAAACTATACTATATAATCACATAAAATATATTTTTAATTTTTGCATTACTTTATTGTTTTTGTTTTTTATTATGCACTAGATGATGATAGAAGTCAATATGGACACCCCAAATATTTATTATTGGGATCCAATGCATATATACACAACCAACTGACCACACATTATGTGTATTCTGAATATGTAACACACTTCAACCAAAATTTTATAGATAAACATCAAATTATATGTTTATTCTATGTTTTAACAATAATTTTGTTATGATAGGGTGGTTATTAAATATAGGCTAGATCATGGCATGAAGTTAGTTTCTAGAGGGATAAATCCTAGGAATTACTACAAATAGAAAAAAATAAAGTATATATAGAATTATATAACTATCAAAACATTCCAAATAAATTTACTTATTTTGGTCAATGTTTCTACTGTGTCCGAAACAAGATAAAGACATTTATTGTGGATATTATTTTTGAAAATTTACGAGAGAAATAATAAATCATGCAAATATCATCATCCCCTAATATGGTATTTTCTAATGGAAATTAAAATTTCATTAAATATATTTCATAATCATTTGTTTTTCTATATTTTCTCAGTACTATCAAGATTGCCGACAACCTAGTTACTCAAAAGAAGAAATAAATTTGTTTAGAGATGAGCGACTAGCATATTTTTTGTTAGAATCTATGCCGAAAACAAATTTATGTGATTACCTATTATGTTTATGATCTGGTATGAGTTATAACCTTAAAAATATACTTGGGGTGTGAAGAATTAGTTTTATAGTGCTTATATATTATTTTTTATCACTTTATCTAGTAGAAGTATAATGGAGGAAATCAATTTGTTTAGAAGAGCTGACCTACAAACAATAAAATTGTTAGGAAATCATGGTGGTAGAGGTAGAGGAGGAGGTAGAGGTAGAGGCAGATCCAGAGGAAGAGGCATATGCAAAGGCGGAGGTGGAGGTAAAGGAAGAGGTAAATTTAGAGGTAGAATCGGAGACTAACATGGAGGATAATGAATAGGCGAAGACCAAGGTAGAGGAGTATAAGAATTTATAGCTTAAAAATAATAAAATTGTTGTTCAATGATATATAATGAGAATCATACCATGATTGTATTTGAGAAGAACTGATGAAAATCATACACAACATTTTTCACTTAAGATAAGATTCATTGTGTAAGTGTTTTAGGTGAATTATTAAAATAATGATTTTCAATACTTGATTAAGTGATTTTATACAAGGTAGTAATCCACCTGTAAGATCATTATGTGTTGGAAACATCAATTTCTTTACTAGTTTTATTGAAGCCACATCTACACCACTCCCTATCCTTAAAAAGCTATATAATCCAACTTCAATTTTTAAATAAATTTGTGTGTAATCAACCAATGAAGTCATTAGTTTTATGGAAGAACTATTAGAGGAAAACCAACATTGATATATCATGGTCATTGGGGAGGGAAGGAGTCAAATTGTCTGTTATCAGTTTAAATTTGATATTTTAATACAAAAAAGTTTTACTGACTAAAAAACATAAAATGAACTCATATTGTTTTAATAATTTTGGAAAACAATTCAAAATTATTTTTTATGTGTATGGATAGGTCTCATTTCAAACCCATACACGATTCTACATGTATGGATCAAAGAGCATGTTTTCTATTTAAAATGACATTTTAGTAAAAAACACAAGTTTCATACACAAAACCAATGAAAAATATTATGATTGTTTTTATACTTTATAAAAATGATCTATAATTCATTTGGTACATGTATAAATCATCCACACCTCAATATAATGTAATGTGTGACCGATATGACTCAAAGTGAATCTTTTTAGTCAAAATTGGCATTAATTTTAATGAAAAAAACATCTGGCATACTCTAAACTGAGAAAACATATTTGTATTATATTGGTACTTTAGAGAAATGATTCAGAAGTCATTTATTATGTGTAGAAATCATCCAAACTTCAATTTCATGCACGGTGTGACTAGTATGGCTCTAAGTGTCTATTATTACTTTAATGTTGACATTTTAATAAAAAAAGTCACACACTAAAAATTGAGAAAACACACTCAGATTTTATTCATTATTTTGTATGATAATTAATAATTCATCTTTGAAATGTATGATTTAAACTCATGTCAAACCCACATATGATGCCACATGTGTGGCTCAAAGTGCATGTTTCTAGTTTAAAAAGACATTTTAGTAAAACAACAAAAGTGGTGTACTCAAAACTAAGGAAAATAATTCTGATAGTTTTGATACTTTAGGAATATGATCTGTATGTTATATGAGATTTTTAAAAATTATCCACACCTCAATATAATTCACGGTGTTACCGATATGACTCAATGTACATCTTTTTATTCAAAAATAACATTAGTTTTAGAGAAAAAAACCATTGACATACTCAAAAATGGGAAAAAGAATTCAGATTTTTTTGTTACATTAGGAAAACAATTCATAATTAATTTGTGACACGTGATATTAGTTTCACATCAATACGATGCTTGCTGTGACCGATATTACTCCAAGTGTCTATTATGAGTTTAAAATAGGCATTTTAATATAAAAAAGTGTCACTCAATGAAAAATGAGAAAGGATTCTAGGATTATCTTGATAATTTGGAAAAAAACATTCATAATCCATTTTTTAAATGTATGAATCAATCTCATTTCAACCCCACAATATGCCACCTATATGGATCAAAGTGTGTGTTTCTAGTTTAAAATGACATTTTATTAAAAAAACACAAGTGTCATACTCAAAACTAATGAAACACATTATAATTATTTTTATAATTTAGTAAAATGATCCACATGTAATTTATTATGTTTAAAAATCATCCAAACCTCAATCTGATGCACTGTGTGACTAGTATGACTCCAAGTCCTTTTATTTAATTCAAATTTGACATTAATTTTAGTGAAAAAAATAACTCACTTTCTCAAAACTGAGAAAATGAATTTATATTTTTCTTTTACTTTATTAAAATGATCCATAAGTTATTTGTTACATTTAGGATTCATCCAAACCTCAATCGAATGCATGGTGTGGCTGGTATGACTCCATGTTTCTGTTATTAATTTAAAATTGACATTTTAATACAAAAAGTGTCACTCACTGAAAACCAAGAAAATGTGCTATGATTTTATTTATAATTTTGGAAAATGATTAATAATTAATTTTTGAAGTGTATGAATTAGTCTCATTTCAAACCCACACATGATTCCACTTTTATGGATCACAGTGCATGTTTCCAGTTTAAAATGGCATTTTAGTAAAAAAATACAAGTGGCATAAACCAAACTGAGAAAATGAATTTTTATAGTTTTTAAAAGTTAGTAATATTATTATTAAGTCATTTGGGATGTTTAAAAATCATCCACACCTCAATTTGACACATATTGTGACCGGTATGACTCCTAACACATCTTTTTATTCAAAATTGACATTAATTTTAGTGAAAAAAACAACTAACATACTCAAAACTGAGAAAAAACATATGGATTGTTTTGTTACATTATGAAAATGATACATAGTCATTTTGGATGTTTAAGGATCATCCTCACCTCAATACGATTCATGGTGTGACCATTTTTACTCAATGTGCATCTTTTTATTCAAAACTAGCATTTATCTTAATAAAAGAACTGACATACTCAAAACTACGAAAACACCTTTATATTGTTTTGGTACATTAGGAAAATTATCCATAAGTCATTTATGATGTGTAGGAATTAGTGAAATTTCAATTTGACTCATAGGGTGACTGATATGACTCCAAGTGCGCATTTTTTTTCAAAATTTACATTAATTTAAGTAAAAAACAAGTGGTATACTCTATAGAAGTGGTTTTTCATTCATTTGTGTTTGAGATTTTATTTCATTTAAATTCAATATTTTTGTATTATTTTGGTAATTTCTATTGTGGTTTATGATGACATAGTGTGTTGTTACAACACACTACAATCCCTGTTTCTGGTGCTTTAGTGTGTTGTAGCATCATACTATAGTTTTCCCCTTTATCAGCACTACTAAATGCACTGATAAAGGATTCATTTATCAGTGATTCTAAAAGAGATGATAAAGATCCATTTGTCAGTGATTTATATTTGTTGATAAAGTTATCCTTTATTAGTGCTTTTAGAAATGCTGATAATGGAATCCTTTATAATCATTTTTTAAAGAGATGATAAAAGAATATTTATATGTACTTTTAAAAGTGCTGATAAAGGGTCTCTTTATCTGCTCTAAATAAAAGATCTGATAAATTATTTCTTTTATTTGAGCTTTTAAAAGAACTGATAAAAGTATTTTTTATATATTCTTTTATTTACATTGATAAATCTACCCTTTATCATCACCTTTCCTACACAGATAAAAACCATGGTATTTTAATTGTGCTGAGGTAGTCAGCACTTTTCTAACAATGACAAAGTCATATTCTAGCAATTTTAAAGGTATCTTTTGTAGTAGTGTGTCCATTAAATGTTCAAACCCAGTGTGATCAGGTTCAAAAGGAGTGTTGGGCATGCAGCCAGATTGGCCATCTAGAGAGGTTTTATAGGAATCCTTCTTGGATAGCTTGGAGCTAGGGATCGGGTCAAACTATGGGTTCTGAGGTTGGATATGGAGTGTTACTAGTAGTTGGTAACACAAATTTAGTTTCACATGAAGTTTATATCATAGATAGTGTGACCCATTAGTGGGGTTAGTGGCTGGTATCTAGTGCATCTCCATAGGGAGGCCAGGCCTCAGGTAGTCGGGCTTCAGGTAAGGTGCACACAGTTAAGCTTCCAGGTGCAAAGTTGGTCAAGGAGACGAGGACAGTTAGAGATACGTCGTGGGCATGACTAGGTTATCTTTTATTTTTGGATTTGGCCAGTTTTAGTGAACGAGGTTCATTGGTATTGTTTTTGGACTAACCTGGCACTAGTTAGTAGTTCGACATGTATTATGATGTAGGATATATATATATATATATATATGAGGTGCATTGGAATATAGGAATCAATGTGATATAGGTTCTATATGAGATGCGTAGGCATCAAGATTTTTATGGGAATTCATATGTATATATGATGCGAGGTCATAACGAGCATCTATTGAGGTGCAAGTTCTATGGGAATCTCACGAGATCTGAGACTTGCAAGATGTCAGATATGACACTAGCATGATTTGTGCACCTGATGAGGTGCAGGAATGATGATGCATCATGGGAGGACTTTTGAGTTTATGGATGGTCTGTAGAACCATAGGGATGTTTTAATTTTGAGTTAGAAAGTGACTATATAGGTAACTCCTTCGGTAGGGAGAACCTTGAGGGGAGTTGACCTATGAATGATGATCAAGGTAGACCAGGTTAATATAGATGAGATGAATATGTTTGGTACCATATCGAGATAATGATTTATAGCTTATGGATGAGCTATGTTAATGTGGGTAGATTATAGCATCTCATGTTTTTTAATGGGTCTAAAATCCCCAAGATGTTTGAATTTTTGAGTTTGGAGAGCATGCTAACATTATTTTTCGGATTCAAAACCTAATTCCGAGAGTTTGATCAACCCAAGGCCTTGTTTTTAGATGCGATTAAAGTCTCAAAAAGTGCCTTGGGGTTTTATGTTAGTTTTGGATGCATTGGATCCTGAAAACATAGTTTTGGGAAAGCTCATATTGAGGTTCATGGTTTGAAAAAAATGTAAATCCTCCGAGGAGAAACCGTGTGACCCTCTAGTTGTACTGGAAACAGTTTGGAAAACTATGCAGGAGGGGGTGCATGGTTATGCAAGAACCTCTAAAGTTTTTAATAGATGTATTATACATGATTTGTGTATGGTTTGGAAAATCATGTGACTATCCCATGCATGTGTGGTGCTTATATAGAAATCACCACATGATTTGCACATGGTTATCCAATCCGTGCATCCAAACCCTGAAGGTCAATTAAAGAGGTTAAATGTCCAAAATACCCCTCCTCTCTTCTTATGTTTTCCTCCCTTTTCTCCTATAGTTCACCCACACGCATAGAGGGAGCTCTCCCTTTACCTTACGCTTATGATTTGAGCTAACTTTATAATTTGGACCCCATTATTTGATCTGTTGGTGGCTTTGGATTCATCTTGGTAATACATTCAATCTGTTTGTTTCTATTTTTTGTTTATCTCGCCATACGGAATGCTAAATCCATGTGAGCTTGTTTACCCTATTTTTAGGGTGTTGATCTAAGAATTTGTTTTCTTCTAATTCGAATTTATTTATAGGTTTATTTTAGACGAGAAAGAACCTACTAGTACATGGTAGGTGGTTGATAGATTTATCCATGAATTTAAGGGAATATTTTGTGCATTCTTAAATAATCATGGGGTATATTATCTATGTGAGACCCTAATAAATAAAATATTTATTTTAAATTGTTCAGTGCATGATATGTGATGCCTATGGGCATTCTCCATCTCTATTACAAATGTTTAAGCTGGGTAAGTGGATTTATCCAACCTGGGTAGTTTAGGCCGGGATTGAATATTAAATTAAATTGAATTGTTTATAGTTAATTGCTTAGTTCCATGGATACATTATTGTATTTTCCTGATCATTGAGGTTATGATGATCACCTGGATAGAGAAAAAAAGGTATTTAGGTTGAGGGTGTGTCTCGAGATACTCTCGGTGATGATGATCACTAGGTTGAGACAACATGGTTGTCACATTGAGGTGACGAGGTCATTAGGATTGGGAACTGCCCATATGACTTGGGATGATGTTGACCATCAGGATTTAGTAACACGGTCCTAGGGGATTGAGGTGTCATATGATGTGACTTAGTTTATTTGTTGATTTTTTCTCACCATTTGTTGGTCAACACACCATTTAAGTCTTGTGAACACAAATAGGTCTTAATTGATGTGGTGTTGACCACTCGTTGTGGGTGGAGGACCCCATAGATTATGCAGGTTATGGGATGGTGTTGACTATCAGATATGTTGAGGGTAATCACTATAAAAAACCATGTGGGTGGTGATGGACCATCTATTGATGGTGTTGAGACCATTAGTTAGGGGTTGAGGCACTCTTTTACACTTAAGGTTGAGGTGACTGGATTATGGTAGGATAAATATCATAGTACCACAGGAAATCAAATGGTAAGACAATGATCATTATTATTGGAGGATAGATATTGTTATTACTCAGGACTTTGGGCTTTGATCCAACAGTGATTTTCTGAGCTGAGGACTAAGGGACCATGGACTTGATTGTGCATGCCTTTAGGATGTCAGGTTGCATGATTGTGGGAATGAGGTGCGAGTGGAATATTTTAAGGTGGAACCTGAGAGTTCACCTGGGTTACTACACATCAGGGGTTTCATTTTGAACTAATCCATGGACCCTCTCCACAACAATTATATATATGCATATAGGTATTTTATTCCATATATATAATTGGGGGAACTTGTTCGGTCTTATATCGATGATGGCCGAAGTAGGTGATCTCTTCCTTATGGATGCTGAGAACAAGATAATAATGTTATTTATTAAATATGCACGTGTTTCCTTATTATTATGATTGGAATACACTTTCATAATTATGGATGTAAGATAGACACACGTTGGTGGTGGCCTGCTGAGATTTATTATCACACCCAACATGGTCCCCTCAGGATGTGTGTATAATTTATGTCTTTGAGAACAGGTAAGGGATCAGACTAACGAGACGGACCTTAGTGATCATTTTGTGATTCTTAGCATGGGATGGATAGAAAGGGACCATGGTGGTTCCTCCATCAGCTGGAGTTTCCTTTTTTTATTTAGCATGATATATATATATATATAAAAATGTAATGATATGGTCATCCATGAGCGACCCTAATTTTCTATTGTTATGTATGAACTCTTATGGAATGTTTCATCTACAAAGGGAATTCATCTTTTAGATTGTTTATTTATTATTATAATACTATTTATTTATGCTTTCATTGAGTTCTGTTTATTTCATTTCATTCGTTGGGTTTATGGTCCTTCTTCTGTTGTGCTATATTTATATGGACCATTATTACTTCCACCGCTAGAGGGTATAGTCTCCTCACTATTAGCTAATCAGAACCTTGCTTCTAGTTGGAATCCTTTGGTGTATGAGGAGGGATGCCTAAGGCATAGTGGCCAACTAGATTAGAGCATTTTTTGGGTGAAAACATGGGTTGGGGCACCACACCTAGAGCCCTAGTGTGATTCTCCCCCATGGTCAAAGGCAAATCAATGAATTTGATCTATATTAGCTCATGTTGAATCCTTATATATATTGGCTAACATGGAAACCAACTAGATTTCTTCTATAATAGAGTTTATTTATAATGAGACTCTTTCATATGACCAAGCTATAAATAAACCAATCCATTGATAAGACATGATTTTTTTTCTTTAAAATGACCCAAATTATCAAAATATTCTCTAAAAATGAGGCTTTTATGTTGTCCTTATTAGATTCATTAACAAAGAATAAATAATCACTATCAAGTAGAAATTACATGCTAAAACCTTTGGTTCACATCAAATAGGAACTAATATCTTTCACCAAATTAAGAGTCTTTGATATTTATATCCATTCATATTTCATGAATACATGGAATTCACAAAGAAGTATCATAGATAACAAATAAATGCTAACTTCATCCTTTAACACCTGGATTTATTACACACTACTAAATAATCAATGAAATTTTCCATTTAGGGAATATGTTAGTATTTTATAATACTTCTTTCATGAACCATTTTATTGATTCCATAAGAAGAAATTATAGAAATTGGGACTCATACCTGAGGTGGCTTGTGGTAATGTATGATTAGCATAGGTAGACTAGTCTTGATGTTCATATTCCAAAATTAGGTTACAGTTGTCCAAGTCTAGATAATGGATGTATAAAATATCTAGCTCATATAGGAATAAATCCAAAAGAATTGTAAGAGATTTTGTTTCTATTTTTAAAGACTTTATAATATTATTTAAAGGGATACATGAGATTAAATCTCACTTTTTACTAGAAGACAAAAATTGAGGTGGCACAATTTATGAGAAATCAAGGTGACCATGATCAACAACGGACTCTCCATGATCCTAAAAAGGTGATGGAACCAGTAAACTAGATGGACCCCACTATAAGTAGGTAGGGTGGGGTTATTTTTAAAGTAACATAAAATTCTAGTCTTTCTCTTCTGTTATTATAAATAAAGAAGTAGTGTTCTTCCATAGAGAAAGACTAAAGTATTAACAATATAATTTCTTATTGTATTTCCTTTAGTTCATTTTTTTCTTGTGTGCTTATTTTGGGATTTGTGAGTGTTGGAATGTGGAAATTTAGAGTAGTTATTGGGGTGATTGTGTATTCTCAGTTTCAGTACATTATTTCATTGGTTTATCCATTTCATGGATGTCCCAGATTTTTTTGCTAGTTTAGGTTCTAGTGAGTTTCTTCCAATAATAATGGTTTCAATCCCAAAAAGTGGTATTGGAGATTATGGTTCAACAAGGATTAGTGTACTCAACCTCAAGCTCTTTGGTATATTATTTTCCTTATGTATTTTCATTTCAGTGGGAGTTATCTATTTTTGAAAGAATGGTGTTATAAGAGGGTAAGATCTAGATTAAAAATTTTGATTGGATTGAATTATATTATAAATGTTTCAAATACAAGATTATATGTTTTTAAAGTATCATGATCTTTTATTGAATGGATTCAAACCAAAATAAGTTGATAAAGTGTGGTGGGTAAGACTAAATAGGAAGTAACATGGAATGATATGGATATCATTGGTAAGGAATTTTTCTTACAACATCCAAAAAATGAAGGTAAAATATTTAATTCATGATGGATCTTGCATATATGTAAAAGAATACAACAATAAAGAATACATTTCTCATGATATATACATAATTTGGAATGATAATGTCATAAATACATCAAATGATTGATCTTGTCAATGACTTAAACATGATCTGGAGTCAGTTGGAATTAGTAAGTATTAGGTTTGATAATCTAGAGTTGGCTTTGATGTTGTTATCATCACTCATATAATCCTAGGATGAAATGGTTACTGTTGTCATAAATTATATAGGTAAGACCAATAGGATATTCATAATCTCATTTTTAATAAGGAAATTAGGTAGAGGGAAGTATAACCACCTTCTAAAGCTGCATTCAACGCCGAAGGCATAAGGCGATCCATTTAATGGGAAGATTAGTAAAAATTGATAGATAAGAGGTATAAAATTCAAAGTAAATTAACCAGATTCAGAATCAAAATTTGTAATTAAAAAAAGATATTTTAATAAGAAATGGATTCATTTCATGCAAATGGATCCCAGGAATTAACTGACATTCCATAAAAAAATAAAGCACTGTAAAACAAATGGGTATACATGTTGAAGTAGAAAGTAGGTGAAGTACAATTATATGTTATTAGTTAAAATATTAAGTATATGGAAGTGATATATTTATCTGAAGTATTTTCTCTTGTAGTCAAACATACAACTATTGAGATAATATTAATTTTGGTAGCTTCATAAGGGTTTCATATTAAACAGTTAGATATTAAAATAATATTCCTTAATGGTGATTTGAAGGAGGAGATATTCATGAAGTAGATAAAGGGTTTCTTTAAAAAAAGGAATGAATTCATGGTGTAAAACTTGAAAAAGATCTCATACGATTCGAAGTAATCTTCAAGAAAGTGGAATCTAAATTTTGACGCCTCTATGACTAAGAAGGGGTTTTTATCTCAAGAGATAATAATAATTTTTGTTATCGCAAGGTGTCCAATGATGGAAATTATGTCCTCATTCTCTTGTATGTAGATGATATAACCCTATTATGTCTGAAAAAAGATCAAATTAAGGAATTAAAACTGATTATTCTAGAATACTTACGAAAACAGATATCAAAAAATACAATTAGATTTTGGGGATAAAAATCAAGGTAATAGTAAGATTGAAACATTGGTTATGTCTTGGAAATAGTACATCTAAAGGAACATTGAAATATTTGTAATGATCAAATTTAAACCTTTGACCACCCCACACATGAATTTATCTAAATAGAAATCACATAAAATAGAAGAAGAGGATACATGTATGAAAAAGGTCCATATACTCTAGTGGTAAATTTCTGTATATATTCGGTGGGTTTTATGAGTTTATTCATTGATCATGTAGTGGTAATTTTTAGCCTATTTATGAATAATCTATGGAAACAACACTATGAATTTTAGAAGTAGATTCTTTGGTATCTCAAAGGTTCAAAATATATAGACATGTGTTTTGAAATAGATAATCCATTATAGGGATATATTGATGCAGACTTTAGAGGGGATATGGATGCAAAAAATAATATTATATGATTATTGATAACTTTAAAGGGGATAAAAATAAGTTTTATGTAAATAATATAGCTGGTAGATACACTTTCAACTGCAAAATTATAGTGAATGGTCATCATGGAAGTAAGGAATGAATTTTTTTGGTTGTATTACTCAATGGAATTAATAAGGAGTTAGTAGAATTGATTATTCTTCTATGAAAGTCATAGAATGTTTCAAAGAGACAATAATATAGTTTTTTTCATTCATAGAGGAAACATATTGATCTCAAGTATCATTTCATTTGGAAGCTGCTGGAATACTTGATTCTAGAATTATAAAAGATCAGTGGAATTTAGAATCTAGTTAATATGATATTTAAGGTTTTAATCTAGTAAATTCCAAGGTAAAATTATTCTTACATGGTACAAGGTGGCCAAAATGTGTAATTTGATACATTTACTATTACTATAGAGGATAATGAGGTTTTTTTTCCTAAGTGTTAGTGGTTTCATTGAATCCTTGAAATTAGTCTTCATGTAAGATATTGTTAAAATTTGTGAAGACTTATTCCTTGTTTTGTTTAATTGATTATGGAAGAATTAATTATGGAACTTGGGACTCAGATATGGGGAGGCTTGTGGTAGAAAAATACCAATGAGGATAGGTTGTTCTGGAAGTTCTTGTTTTGAAAATAGGTTGCAGGTAACCATATCCAGATGATAGAAGTGTGGAAGATCTGAATCACGTATTAATAAATCAAAAAGACTAACAAATGTTTGTTTTCTGGTTTGAAAAGGTCACATTAGTTTATTTTTTGGAATACATTATATTAAATTTCACTATTCACTAAAATGTGGCAGTTGAGGTGGTCTGATCAGAAGGCAATCAAATGTTATTGTGTTCAATTTTTGGGCTCCTTATGAACTTTGAAAGGTAGTAAAACTGGTCAACTAGTAAGGGACCACTATAAAAAGGTGGGGTGGGGTAATTTTTAATGAAACTAAAAAATTTTAATATTTCTATGTTATTGGTATACATAATGTAGAAGTATTCTCCAATTGAGTACGCCTAATGTTTGAACCATGCAATTTTTTGTTTTTTTTTCATTTAGTTCTTTATTTTTCTTATGTACTTATTTTCTTATTTGTGGGTATTGGAGTGTAATAATTTCGTGTGGTGGATGGGGTGATTTTTTCTTCTCAGTTTTAGTATGTTGTTTTATAGCTTTATCTATTTCTTGGATGTTTCAAACTTTGTCCTATAGTTTATGTTTCATTAGTTTGTTTCCAATCATGGTGGTTTCAGACCCAACATAATAGTTGTAATGGGTTCACACCATCCATACATTATTAGAAATTTAAAATTCATCCTTACTACCATCAATTTATTTTCCAAATGGGTTAAATTTATACCCTTAAAGGTGGTTGGCACAAAGTTTATGATAAATTTTGTGAAATCTGATATCATCCATAGATCTAGAGCTCCCTACAAAATTCTAACAGATAAAGGCCTTAATTTTTGTGCATATTAATAAAATAAATTGTATCTAGAATATAATATATGGTCTAATAATTCATCCCACTACTATAAAACTATGAAAAAACATATATAAGTATTAAAAATCTATCTAATATTCTTCAAAAAGTGGAATAAAATGATAACATGTCTTACTCTAACATGCTTCTTTGTGCTTTGTGGGATTATCACACCACTACTTGTACTTCTACACAAGAAACCCTATACTCTCAGATGAATGGTACAAAGGAAATATTCTTTATTAAATTTTAGGTGCATTCTCTCCAGATATAAATTTGCAACCAATTGACTAAATATTAACAGACACAAATTTAGTTTTATGAATTTGAATGGCTTGATGAGGTAGGGTTACATGCATTTCATAACCATGATTGGCCTTTGAATTAGTTAACATGAGTATTTAAAAATAAGGACAAGATCATCTCATTTATCCAAGGAAAATTGGTATTGGCCTTAAGGACACCAACGGTACCCAAAAATAATCACCTAGAATTGGATCCTAAATGGGAAGGACCTTGCACCATATACAATTTATACTCTAATGGAGAATACGCCATGATTATCTAAGATTTATTGTGTATCACTCCTCCCAAAATATGATATTTCTTAATAAATATTTCAAAAAAATCATATGGGGTTTATAATTTCTTTTCAGAAGACTATAAACTATCTGAAACAGGGTTTTTACCTCATGAACATAATATTAATGGCACTGAATCCACTTTCCATAACTATAAACTACATGGAACAATGGTTCATCCAACATAACCCTAAACTACTTGGGGTTCCCTGATCCATATGACTTATTCCTATTACATAATATTATGATCTACGTAAGATTCTAGAGTACCCAAATAGATTATAGAGTTGATGGTGGTATTTTTTCCAATAGTATTATTAAATTGAAAATAAATGTGTGGTGAATTTGGGCGATGGATTAAAAATCCACCCAATGAAATAATTAAGGACTTTCCCCATACATATTTTGGAAAATTAGGGTGAGTGGGTTACTCTCTTGAATACCTGGTTAGATAGATTTAAGATAAAAATTAAAATCATCAGATGATTATAGATTTGGTTTTTATAGAAATATTACAAGTGGTGAAAGAATGTTTACAATGCTCTTTATAATAGTTTTGTAAAGGTTAAGCAGATGTCTTGATGGGGAGATTGAAGATCTGTGTTTAATTTAGTAAAATCATGATGAAGTTTTGATGAATCCATCCTAGTGTAACCAAGCATGTTAGATGATGAAATTTAAGATAAAATACCCTATTATAAAGGATATAATATATATGATTATAAATTTAATTATTATAGTAGTAAGCTGTTTGAAATAATTTACTTGAATATTAATATTCTTTAAAACACCTTTAGAATAAGCTAAAAAATCCAAGAAATGTTTTAGGTAGTTTATAGGTGATATGAAGTGGTTCTGAGAGGGTTTTAAGGAATTCTGAGTTGAACTAGATTAATTCTATTTTATATAATTTTCAGAATTTTCTTAAGTATTTAACCCTATTCACTCTATAGAGTATAATAGAAGAATCATAGTGTAAAATACCCAACATTCATTGGGTATATATAAATAATTTTATAGGGTTACCTAGACATTATAAGGTATAACCATTCAAGAAAAATCAACTCTCTAAGGTCATCCACTAGTTTTTGTAAGGTACATGGATCTTCATAGGGTATATGCAGAGCAGTGTGTTGATAATTTTGAAAAGGTATGGACCCTAAACTGAACTTCATAGGGTACAAGTAACCTTTGTAAAGTACTGTAACAGCCCAAGATTTTATGAAAAATATTCTTTTTAATTTCACTAATGTCTTGTGTTGTACGCTACACCAAAAGTAGCTTGCACAACACGCATCCTTGACTTGCCTTGCATTACACGCAATTGTGACCTTCCTCGATAGCGTGTGTAGTACGCAATAACGAGTTTCACTAAACAACAATATGCTATTAAAATATTATTAAAAATAGCCTTTATGAATAGTAATAACCACTTTTTGAAATTTTGTAAATTTTATTTTTCAAAATGGAATTCATTTTTGGATTCGTAATATCGAAATTAGCCTAGGGGGAAATTTTTTTATTTTTCTGAAAACTTTCAATTTTTGATGAATAGTGAAACCACTAAGTGGTAGTTAAAAAAACTGAATTTTTCATAAAACTTAATTTTACCGCTTCTGTGAGTGGAATTTCAAAAAATCCGAGAGACACGGTTAATATCAAGTACTAAAATATGGTTCAATGAGATTAAAATAATTTTTGGTGAATAGTAACTTTTTACTTTTTTTTACCACGGTAAAAAGTAAATAGGGTAATTAAGGGTAGAAATGATATTATTATTACCCTAAAACATGTACTAATTATATTGGACAAGTTTAATTCGACCAAAAACAAACATAGGAATAAAATATGACCATTCAGGCCCACTTGGATTAGATTAGGACATTATTATTAATTTATTTAAAGAAGGGTTAAAAGAAGTAAAATCAAAGTTTATTTACAAAAACATTTTTAATATGGGGATATACATAAGATAAATTCAAATATAAATATTCATTAGAAAGACGAAAAGATTTACTACATAATGGTATTTTATTTGTAATTTTTAGACATTAAATAATTTAATTTATTTATGACACAACGATGATGCAGTAACTATCTTATTAATGAAATATTGACATAATTGATGTTACAAATACCCAAATAAATATAATTTGAGACTTTTTATGAATTAAACTAATTTTATAGGTTAATATGACATGTTAGTATTGATTTAATTAACTTTTTTAGAACTTATCATTCTGTTATGATTTTCACAAAAAATCAATTACTAAATAGTTTCAAAATTGACATAAAATAGTTTTTAAAACAAATATTATATTATTAATTGTTATTTTATTCTTAAAAATATAAGGTTCTGCCAAATTACTTAGATAAGGTTATATATATTAATAATAAACAAATTGGGGTTCTTTTGGCTTCTTATAGTATGTTTATTAACCTTATAGTGTAAGAACACAAGAAGACACGGTAAAAGTACAATTATTTATCTTAATGTTAAATCTAAATGATAAGGTTAAAATAGGAACCTAAACTTGTCTAAATTATAAGATTTGGGAAGAATTGAAAGCTTAGTCCATGGTACATCATCCCTTTTGAGATCATTGATCACATTAGAGCAGTGACCTATCGACTAGCACTCCCAAATAACCTATCTCAAGTACATGATGTATTCTATGTATCACTCTTGAGTAAGTACATACCTAACCCATCTCTTGTACTCAATCTAGAGGTGGTACCATTGGAAAATGAAATCCTTTATGAAGAGAAGCCGATGAAGATCTAAGATCATAGTGAAAAGTTATACAAAATAAGACAATGCCCCTCGTTAAGGTTTTGTGGAGAAACCACAAGTTTGAAGAAGTGACATGGGAATCAGAGGAAGTGATGAAACAGAGTTTCCCACATCTGTTTTCATGTGGGAAAAGGAAATTTTGAGGGTGAAATTTCTTAAGGGGGGAAGATTTTAATGACCCATACTTTTATCAATGATAATTCCTCTTGATCGAATTAAATGTATTATTATGTAAAATGGTTATATAACATATGCACTTCTTTGATTTTATGATTTTGGATATTAAAATACCATAAAAAATTGTGATCGTTGCTAATTTAGTTGTTTAACAGTTATCACATGATTAGTATAAATATAGGTGTTTAAAAAATCCAATTCACTCAGACAAATGAAGTGATGGCCTCATAAAATAGAATTGCTTCGTACTAGGCCCATTTGTCAGAGCTTGGAAAGGATGTGGCATAAATGGGAATATCTCTTGACCAAGACCAAAATGAGCTTCAATAGGTCAGGCATGAATGTTACCGCCTATGGGAGAAGTGGAAGTTGATAGATATTATCACCCAAGCGATGTTATCTGAGAAGCCCCAAGAGTCTGTCATCATCACACACCTTACCCTTCGGTCTTATGAGAGTGTTATAAGGGGTCATGTAATGTTACACTAGCACTATGATTCTATAATTTTTTTATAGAGAATATACATTCATTTTATTGTTGTTACCTTGTAAATAGTTTTTTAAACAACCAATAATATTTTTTAGTTAATATTCATTTAAGAGTTATATTTTGATGAATTAATGGATTTTTTGAATTAAATAATTTTTTAATAATATATTGTTACTAAATTACTTTTTATGAAATATAAATTATCGTATAATTTTTATGAATATAATTGTAATTTTTATTATGGTTTGAAAGTTTTTGATGTCAAAACCCATGAATTTTTGATAAATATTGGTTTTTATTTTAAAAGTAAAAATTAAAATATTTAAAAAATTATTTCTATAAAATTAAAATTATTTTTGGAATTAGGATGTCGAAATTATCTAACGGTGAATTTTTCATTATTTTCTAAGAAAGTTGAATTTTTGGGTAAAAATTAAATACCGTTTAAATATATAATGTGTTTTTTGACATAATAATGACCCAATAGTGATGTAATAAAATACAATGAACATTTTTCTTGGACAATATATGTTTTACCATTACAATAATGTGATTTTAGGATTATTTTATTTATTTTACAAAGCCTTAGTGGACCCTCCATGACTTATAAAATATTCTAACTTTTTAAATTGATTTCCTTGAGAGTGTGACTCACCTCCACATAAGCAACCCAATTATTTTAAGTTGTTCGGCCATTGACCTTATAAAATAATGTTTTCCACTCCCATTTGAAAAAAACGATGGGCAAAAACAATGGTTTGGTTTGTGTTTTTTATTATTTTAATGTGTGGTGTCCCAAACCTAAATAATAATGAATTCCCTCTCTTTTATTATATAAACCCACCCAAGATCCCACTTCCTTCTCCCTCAAAGCCTTTGGAGCTCGAAAAAACTCTACCCTCCTCTCTTTATAATCCTACCAAGGTTCACCAAGCTCTCAATAATCCTCTCTTAAGCCTCTTCTAAGCCTTTGGGATCACACTTCCAATGGATCTCTTCCTTTCTAATTTTATCCAAGTTTCTCAATATTTCCAGGCCCTTTAATTTTCAATTATAAATGTTTAGGTATGATTTCAAACCTCCTCCATAATTACCTGCTTATTTTTGAATGATTAGAGACTCCTTTATCTCTCATTAATTCCTCCCATGTACACTCATTACCATGCCAAAATTCC
This sequence comes from Viscum album, assembly GCA_963277665.1. NCBI lineage: Eukaryota > Viridiplantae > Streptophyta > Magnoliopsida > Santalales > Viscaceae > Viscum > Viscum album. The sequence continues at coordinate 1,258,373,647 of OY728132.1, read as the reverse complement.
GTAAGGAATTTCTCTCTCCTCATTTACAATCAAGAAATTCTTTTTTATTATGAATCTAAATTCCATTACATATATTGGTACATGTATATATATGACCCCCTTACTATCTATTTCATGTAAATATTATGGCATGCCCCTTTCTCTCTTATCAACCATTTTTTATGAATTCTTATGTCACGTTATTATACTGCTGGAATTACACAGCAATTTTCCAAGTCAAAGTCATTGTGTAGTGAATACCAATCCCATTTCTCTATCAAGGGTATTCACCATTATGTACATTTACTTATTAATTATGGAGTTTCATGTGTGAATTCCACATTCCTTTATTGAGGAATAAATTATGATGTTTAATGAATCCATGTTATATGATCCATGTGGCACAGTTATGCATGAAATGAAATGTTTAAGAAGGGAGTGCCTTGATAGTGCTCCAATGAATTGGGAAAAGATTATTATCATGATATTTCAATTTAAATTAGGGTTTACTCATGTTCCATGTGAAATGAAACTTGGATCATTCTAATACCATGTTAAGTGTTATCGCCACATTTCCATGTTATGATAATGATGTTATATCATGCCATTATGTTCATGTCTGTTTTATGATCCATTGATATGCTTATTGCCTAACATGTATTGTATTCTTCATGTTATGCATTGTTTACTCCTTTACTGGAATTTACATCTCCCCCTTTTCTTATGCATGTCCTCAGGTTAGCCCATGAAATGATAAGTAAGAGGAACTGTATTGGTCATGTAAATGAATTTTTTAATAAAGATGTTGTGTTTCATGTTTTAAGTCATTATGTAATGTTACTAATACCCAAATACACTAGACCTCTCCATACTTTACATCGTATCAAGTGAATATTTTATGTAATAAATCATGTTTAAGTGTGTAATAAAGATCAGGGTTGTTATAATGATTTCATTATATGGTGTAATTACAACCTAATGAATTAATTTTGACATACGAATTCATAAAATTAATTTTATTTATAGATACATATCATATATTTTCTTAAATAATTTTTATTTAAAATTTTCTAAAGTGGAAAAGGCTTTATGATACAATATACCTTATTTTTTGGATTTTTTATGTTCATGTTTCCTTTGGGAAAAATCATATACTTTGATTTTATTGTAACTAATATATTTTATTATCCTTTAATTTTGAATGTTATTTAAATTTTTAGTTTCCATTGCCCTCTAATTTATTAAATAAACATCAAGAAAGTTTTCTATAAGTGACACTGATCCTGAATATTCTTTTAGATTAGGAATCTCTATCTAACATATCCGTGTTTTCTGAAAAGAATTAAATATTTTTTTATAAACATTCATGATTTACTAAAATTATTTTATATGATATTTGAACATATTTTAAAATGTTTCCAAAGTAAATTTCTTAATATTTTATACATGGGTCACATTGAAATCTATTTACAATAGTTTGAAAAGAATGTTTATTTTTTAGCATTTATGATATGAATAGATTTTCTCACCTTCATGACTGTTATATTATTTAAATATTTATTTATAATTTTCAAAGGTTATTTTCAAATAAAAGAATTTTCAAAATGTTTATGTGAATTTTTAGTATTTAAATATTATTTTCAAAGTGGAAAGGGTATTTTCCTTAATATTTTTTAATAATCCTTTTATTGTATTTATATTCATCAATGTCAAAAACACTTTATTTTACTTATAATCTATTCGGTAATTGTTGTAATGATACCATCATTATTGATTATCCATATGAATTATGATTTTTTACGTGGGATTTTCATGGAACCTATGTATTTTCCCTGGGTAAATTAAGTTATGGTTTTTATTATATTAAAAAATGCAAGATTTCCTGTTTTATGATTATGTTATGGTTCTTGGAAATTGTTTATAATGAAGGGTGAACTCGATATAGCTCATTATGACATTTGATAATGATATATCCCTCCATTTAATTGGGAAAGAGATAGAGTTAAATGGTTATGGGTTTATCTTAAGAGATTGTTTAAAGTTACTAGGTAGGTTATTCTATTTGTAAGAGTGATAAAAAAATGATGTTCCAAGTTACCAAGACATTTTATTTACGCTCGCATCAAGTTCTAATGGATCATTTTATTAAGTATTATTTTCAGATGTCTCAATATTATTGACTTATATGACTCCTTTATTATGTTAAATATTTATTCCATGTATCATGTTTTAGGATCCAGGTTTTGATGGGTATGAATTCTCTTATGTTATGCTCACACACTTCGACTACATCATCATAAACTTATTATAATCTTAGGACCACTGATGAAATTCAATTTTTATTTCTTTTTTTTACCATTACATATCATTGGATCTCACTCATATTATGTTTCTTTTTCCCTTGGTTGTGAAGAAATGTTTTAAGTATGTTATGCCTAAAAAGGGTACTAGATGTGAAGAACTTAGTGGGAGATGATGTATATTTTTATAAACCAGTTATTTATGTATCCAAGTCATTATGTAAGTGTTTTTCATAATTATTTAAAACTCTAAACCTAATAGGTACTTGGGTATAAAAATGATCAAATATTTCCTACTGATGCTTTATGTTTTGGATGGCTGAAATTGGGTCACACTTATTGCTATCAAATCCAGAAATGTAAATATTATGTTTTAAGCACTAGATCTAGAGGTTTACATTTATGGATCTTATAGTTGGTATCAAAATAAAGGTTTAGATAACTTTATAGATTAAGATGTTTTCATATGAGCTTAACTTAAGATTTATAAATACCGTCATGGATTTATCAGTTTAAATCTTATCATATGCTTAAATGGATAAATGATCTTTTTGAGGTTTTATGTGAAGATATTTTAAAGCGATTAATGATATTTTTGGCCATGTTTTTTCAGTTTTAGGAATATTTAACCCATAGGTTTAACATGAAGGATTATTTGAGAATAATGCAATTACATTTTTTTGAGATGTAAGCTGAAAGTTATGAGATAACCTTCAAGGATAAAAATTTCTTTAATGTTGAGGTTATTGATGTTATTTGGGATATATGATTATTTATTTGGGGTATGATTTAATTTTAATTTTTAGTGTTATTGTTGAATTTTTTAGATTAATATATTATTTATTCACATGAAGGTTTATACATTTTGGATATAATTTTACATTGTTATAACCATTTTAGTTTTGGATAATATCTAAAGATAGAGGAATAATTTGTTATCCTTTTATGTATTATATGATTAATTAGAAGTTTATTTTAGAGATTTAGGTTTGAAAAATTCATCTTGAATACTCATATTTTAGAGAAAAATATGCGAATAAGGTAGATATTTATCAAATGATGAAATTATACTTGAAAAGTAAGTATATTTTTTTATGTTGTTAGTCTATATGATAAAGGAATTCCTAAACTCTAGGAAAAGGATCTTGTGACAAAAATTTTATCCCATCACATTCCTTTCTGAGGAATCGATGGTATGTTTCACAAATAATTGATTTATGGATTTGTGGTAATTGTATTTCTCATGATAATTCACTTTATTATGATAAATATTTTTTTTCACTCTCTAAAATAATTTAGACATTACACTTTTCTTCCATTGTCATATATTCAATTCTCACTAATGTTCTCGTATTTGGAAATCAAGTTATGTGTTATTCTAGATGACCTTTATATTTCAATTTCCCTCTTTTAAAATAGAAGTTTTTTATCCATTTTTAATATGTGTTATTTAAATAAAGGTATTTTAAAATATATTTTTTCCCTTTCATGTTCATATGTTTTATCTTCTAGTCCATGGAATTGATTATGAAAATGATTTAAAACCTCTCTGTCATGCATGTGATAAAATTGCAAGAACGCATTTACAAACAGAGGGAAAATTTTAACAACATAGATAATGTAAATAAAATACAATATTCATGTTTTCTTAATATTAATTAATTATATTTTATTGGTATATATTGTTTATAATAATATTAAGTAGTTTTTTTAGTCAAAAGGAAAAAATATTTATTTCTAACCAAATTGGGTTTCTAATAATTATATAGTTGTATTTAAAAGATTTATTTATGAATTATTGAATTTAAAATTTATAAAAATGAGATTTATTATTGAATTTATAATTTTAAAATTATATTAGGATAAATTTTTAATAATTTTCGAAAGAGTTTAATTTATTAATGAGTAGTGAAAAATATTATTTTTTATTGAAAACTGTCTTTTATTTTCAAGTATTTACAAAGCTATATTCAATTTTGGATTAGATTTAAAATTTCATCATATAATTTTTTTAAAAAATAATCCAATAAATTTTATTGTAATCAACATTATCCATTAATTTGTAAAAAACATTTGTATACATAAAAAGCCATTTTTCTGAAAAAATATTATCAACACATTTTGTAGGTTAAATTTTAAATTAAATTCTTCCATGAATTGAATTTCATAAAATAGATCCCATATTTAGAATAATGAGGTTCAAATTTGTTAAGTAATTCTCTTTTATTTTTGTTCATTATGAATAGTAACCGTAGTAAATATTTGTCAACTCGGTAAGGGTAAATTGGGAAATTAAGGTTAAAAATATTATGGAATGTGCTAAAAATGACCATAAAACTCTCCTTTAATATATTTGATGTCTGTGTTTAGAACATACTCATAAAAAATTCATTGTCTAGGAAATTTTTTTCTACCTTTATTTCAAAATGACATATATTATTTTAAGTAAAGAATAATACAAAATGGAACTCTCTCAATTTTAAATTTATATTATATGTTTAGAGAGAGATAAAATTTAGATGTGAATTAATATTAAATATTGATTTTATAATAATGAAATTGTTTTTATGGTGTTAATTAATTTTTCATTTTTATTGGTGAAATAATTACCTAAAATGCTTATGTAATGCCTATATAGTGCTTTTGAGAGAAATATAAAATTAAAATAAATGATTTTAAAAACATCAATAGTAATATTATTTTGATGAATTACAGTGTCACATTAATTTTATAGTTAATAATAATTTATTATTTATAGTTAAATTTATTATATTATAATTACATATTTTATGTTGTTTTCAAAGTCAAATGATTTAAATTGTTCTTAAAATGAAATTAATAGTATTTTATGTTAAATTTATTCGATTGAATTATTTAAAAATCATAAAAAAATACTGAAATAGTAAATGTATGATGATAAATTTCATAAATATAATCAGTTATCCATTTATGATTCATCTAACATATAATAAATTTATAACCCTTTTATATTGAAAAAGTTTTTACTATGGTTATGGTTAAAAACACTTACCAGAAGTTTTAATCCAAAATATAACGTTTAAAATGATATCTAAATCTATAAAAAAATATTTTTTGATTATTTTAAGATCATATGCTCATTATATTGAAATAAATAAAATTTTTGACCATTTTACATGTGTTTAATACATATTATATTATAATATTTCTTGTATTTCTAAAAGTTCCCCCCTAACTTATAAAAGAACCCACCCTCTCCTCTCTTACTCAAAATTTTTGAGCTCTATATATTAACTAATTCATACCCAAATATATTTTAATAATCCATTAATATGTCCTATATTTTTCAGTTTTGTTAGAATACAAACATTATATGGCTTAATGTGTAAAATAAAGAAGGTTGTTCGAAGAAGAGGTGTAGCTTTTAACCAAATATTTTAGTTTAATATATTCTTCTACCATCTTCAAATATTATTCAATCATGATAAAATAAAAACATATGTATCTTATATATATTTAGATGTTATTATGTTAATTTAATAACCTATATCGATCTCTTGTTCCATCAAATGGGTAATGAAACCATCGTTCTTGTGTATGGTCTACCGCCTCACAAACCGATGTAATTCATTTTCCATCATCATCTCTCACAGTTGGTTATGATGATGGATTTAATGTATATATTTTATATTAATTACATAATTATAATTCTATAAAGATAATATATCATCTATTTTATTACCATTTAATTGGAAAATGTTAACGTCGTATATGTGTACATGTGGATTACCACCTATATAAAGAGATGTGATTTGTTTTTCATCACTAAATCCTTGGATGGAATATATAAATCATTTAAAGAGATAGTATGATATTTATTATATAATAATAATTATTTAGAGAAAAAATAATACTTACCTTATTTTTATCTTTTTCATTTAAAAATGGAAACGTTACTCCTGTTTACATTCGACCTGCTGTCTCCATGATTATAGTACAATTCATTTTCCATAACCATATTTTATAGATGGTTTTAAAAGTATAATTAATAAAAAAATTGTAATTATGTAATTATTATTATTTTTTATATTATGGAATAATTACTTTTTGATGATGTTCAACATACCGAAGTCATTTCTAAGTTATGAACTGAAGATCCTCAAAACACACGTTGAGGACATAAATGATTATGTAATTAAATATATCATTAAAATTAATGAATAAATGGTTTAATGATAAATTTATAAACCAGTAAGAGTTTATTAAACATTTTAATAATTTATATATGTTTATTAGATTATAGTTAAAATTAATACATGAAAGTTATAGATTCTAGGTAAGGGATTTAATCTTAATTTACCTTCATTGAGATATATTTTAATGTTATAAACATAGATTATTTTATATAGTGTATATAATACCCTTTTACATGTTATATTACGAATACATTATAGTTCATATAATTTTATGTTTCAATTAAAATTATTTCATCCAAGTGGATTTGACTTGAAAGTTAATAAGTGGAAAGGTGTTTCTTAACTCAATTTCCTTTTATTGGGTTATACTTCTACTTAATCAGATTTGTTATATCAGGACTATGTGTGACTTGATATATAAATTGTTTTATTATATATTTAAACTACTTTTATATGGATTCACATATTTTTGCATAATCACTTCAAGGATTAATTATCGCATGAAATGATATGAACTTTGAAAGGTTTTTCTTTATCTTAATATCATTTCCTTAAGACATGTTTCATGTCATGCATCATTATTTACTTATACAGTGTAGTTAATTAATCATAAATTTTTTTTACATATCAATTCATAAAATTCATTGGATTTATATATGCATATAAAACTCTTGTTTCCAATTACTTTTGATTCAAAATTTACCAAAGAGATAAAGACTTTATGATACAATATCCTTTATTTTCCAAATTATTTATATTCAAGGTTACTTTTGGAAAAATAATATAATACTATTTTCTTAAAAAAATCATATGATTATGAATACGATTTGCATGTTTGGTTTATTTTTCCCCTCTCATTAATTAAAGAAACATCACGAATGTTTTTTAAGTGATACTAATCTTGTATCTTCTTTTAGATCTAGAGTCTTTCTCTTCCTTATCCACGATTTCTAAAATGTTTTATAGAAAAGTATTTTTATAAACATAAATGATTTCATATATTTATTTTAAATTAAATTCTTCTAATTTTATAAGGTTTTAATATTAAATTTCTCAATGTTTTCTACATGGGTATCTCTATACTCTCTTTACATTAGTTTGAAAAGAAAATTTATTTTTTAACATTTATGACATGAATAGATTTTCTCACCATCATGACCATTATTTTATTTGAATATTCCTTTTTAATTTTCCAAGATTATTTTAAAATAAAATTATTTTCACAATATTTTGTGAATTTTAAGTTTTTAAAAGTGATTTTCAAAGTGTAAAGGGAATTTCCCTCAAGAATATTCTTAATTATATTTTACAACATTTTTATTCATCAATGAAAAGAACCCTTTATTTTACTTATGATATATTGGGAAAATATTGTAATGATACAATCCATATACTTTATCTAGATAGATTATGATTTTTCAAAGATATTTTCAAGGGTCTCTTTTCTTTTCCATGGGAAAATCAAGCTATGGTTATTATTATTTTGAAAAATGTAATCATTCATGTGTTATAATTATGTTATGGTTATTTGATGTTATTTATGATGAAATTGAGCCCAATATAGCTCATTATTATCGGTGATTTCGATATATCTCTCCAATTCATTTTTTAAAATTACATAATTATGTGGTTATAGGTTTCTGTTAAGATATTATTGTAATTTATCAGGAAGGTTCTTCCATTTATAAGAGTGATTGTAATAGTGATATGAAAATGATGTTCTAAGTTTCCAAGATGTTTTCTTTATTCTTGCATGTAGTTATAATAGATCCTTTACTTTAGTATTGTTTTCATATGGCTCATGATTATTGAATTATATGACTCTTGTCTTATGTTAATGCTTTATTCCATGTCTCATGTTTTATGGTCCAGGTTTCGATGGGAATGAATTATCTTATGTTATTATCATGTATTTTGATTATGTCATCACACCCTTATTCTCATCTTATTTTCACTGATGAAATTGAATTTTTAATGATTATATTTAACATTATTCATACTTTTATCTTACCGTTCGTTTTTTCCTTTTCCGTAGGTTATAAAGAATTTTTTTAAGTATGTTAAACCTAAAAAGGTTACTATATGTGAAGAAAACAGTGGGAGATGACATAGATTTTTATAAACCAATTTTTTATATACCCAAGTTGTTATGTAAGTGTGTCTCTTAATTCAAAAAAAACTAAACCTAAAAGTCCCCTGGGTAAATAAGTTATCCTATATTTCCTATTGATGTTGCTAGTTTTAGATAGTTGAAATTGGGTCACATTTATTAGTATTATATCATCAAATGTAAAGATAATATTTTAAGAATCAGATCTGAAAGTGCGGGTTCAGGGCTGTTATACGATAAATCAGGTTTTATGGGTCTCTAATAGGCCTTTTACCATTTACATATAAAGTATCTAGGATAGGATTAATCCATTGAGTAGGGGGTATAAACCAGTGGAGTCCAGTTTTTTTAATTTCATTTTAATTAAATCAACCTTTGTGGCCTATTATTGTTTGATCCACTCAAATTTAAAATCACATCCTCACTCATGCATGCAAAAAATAAAAGAACATTAAACATGAGGTTTTTCATAAGTTTCATTCCTTTCTATGGAATCATGCTCCTTATTGTGGTTAGTTAGTCACCCTACCACATATTGTTTATTATAAGTACAACCAATTACACTCTTACAACATTAGCATAGGGTCACACTATTCCTTTCCAATGTCACACCAAAATGTGTAGTTTTTCTCTATATAAAAAATGAAACAAGGATGAGAACTATCTTATTGAGAGTTTAGTTGGTTCAAAAAATAAAATATACACCCTCCTCAATGATCCTCCAGGATATTCAATAATATATATTCACTTCATGAAAATCCTAATGAAGAATTTATGCTTGATATTAGTCTTAGATAACCTGAATTCTCTATCTCAAACTAATATTGATGATAGGTTCAGATATTTAGGAATGAGACACTATTCTACTCTAATCAACTCTCCTCAACTCACAGTATTATCTCTCGACTATTTTACAATCATAGATAATATTTTATATTTATCACTTAAATAATCTTACATGATTCAATTTTACCAAAAGCACATCATTTAATAGAATTAAATTGGTTCCATTATTATTTATAACCTAAATTTGAAAACTGGTGTAACCTCTTTTTTATTTCCAGTCAAAAGAGAGAATATTAAATATCCACTTTGGGAAACCCCACTTTATTGTGCTCCTTTTTAAAAAATCTATCATTTATGGATAATGTATGAACGTTAGTTATCAAGTACCCTTATTATCTTCATCTTATCAAACCATCATATTAAAACATCAGAGTGAATCATAGTTCTTTGAAATGTATAAGTACTCATATAAACAACTTTAATCAAGAAACATTTTATTAAAATGAAATCCGTCTCAAAAAATTAGCTTGGGAAAACTCATATTAAAAAAACTATATTGAATCACTAAATAATTTACTAGTGATTTTGGAACTGAATATCAATATAAAATCATCCCACTTACATTATAAATTTAATATCCAAAGATTAGTTTTCATCAAAAAAACTCCAATATTAACAAAAACATTTCAAATAAACCATCTCAAAACTATAAACAAATATAAGAAATGATAATCCATTTTTAAATCTCACATAAATCATATTGAAACACATTTCAAACGTGATGTTTTAATCATTGAGGACCAGCTTCGACATCATCAGGTTTATCATAATCAAAATTTAAACAATTTTAGAACCTATATTTATTCATCTAACTTGGATATTCCCTTCAAATTTTTGAAGATCATCTCATATTTCATTCAATACTTATATCACACACAAATATAAGTTCTTGTGATGTTTATATCATTATCTAACAACTATTCCATCATCCCAAACAATTTCCTTCTTCTCCAGATTTAAATTTTCAAACTTGATTTTATTCAGAAGATCTTTTATATTTCTATAATTCTGGCATTAAACTTACACAGGTAATATATGGAACCAATTTGGATAGATATTAGACCTAAAATACTCTAAATTCACATAAAATAAAAGAAAATCACACATATACAGGTCCTAAAACAACACATAAACACATTTAATTTTCCATATTTCGTTGTTTCCTATGAGATGACACCTATGCTGAGTACATTGACACATACAAAGACTCAAAAACACCTAAAAATTTCTAAATGAATTATAAACAGTGTTTAAAACACACTTACATAGGTAAAAACACACTTATCTGGATTCTTTTCCAAATATCAAGCTCAATAAGAATTATATAATTTCTCAAATACGTATATAATTTATTCAAAACCATTTTAATATACCTTTAATAAATTAGAAAACATTTCTCATATAATAAAAAACAACTCAAAACCTCTAATAATTTTCAAGATCAGCTGACAAAAAATTAAAACCATCCATAACTACAAAGGTATTTCAATCTTCCCTTTTTATATTTTTGTAAATATCGTTAAAATCTCCCAAATATACTCATATATATTGTTGAACTCATAAACTAATTAGATAATCATTAAATCACTTCCTATATTTCATGATAAGTGTCTTTCACCACAAAATGATATGATGTATTGTTTTTGAGATAATCTCATCCATCAGAGTTAAGAAAGTGCAGCCAAGTGACGTAAATGAACTCTCCCCTCAATTCATATATGTGTTTCTTACTTCTATATTTATCCCTAATATATCAATATCCATAACAACATATAACCAAGTATTTAACACTCTACATTCAATAAGAATTCAATTCCCTTTGTTAAACTTATATGTCACTATTTATCCCCCTTTATTGACTCAATCCAAATCCCAGTGGTGGTGGCATTAAAACTAATTCAAGTATAATGAGAGGGCTGTATATAAGGTTTTGACATAAACAATTCAAAAATATCCCTTAGCATATCTTTTGTGAATATTTTCAAAAGATTATTATTAGTACAAATATACCCCTTGCATGATATATCCATTGTTCACTATTTCCTTTATAAATGGCACCTGATGTCAATGTGTTTGGATCTAGAATGATGTATATGGTTCTTTATTATATTTATTTCAATATTATTGTAACATAAAATCTTTAATGGCCTCTGGGTTTCAACTCTCAAATATATTAATTACATAACCATACAAGAATCCCATGTACATTCACGAGAGGATGTCATATACTATACCTTGACTATGCTATGTGTCACCAAGTTCTGTTTATCACTATAAAAGTTTACACAACCCTCACCAATGAATAAATTCTCATATGAGTGGATCTCATATCTATAAAATAACATAACCAATCTATATCAATGAGTCTAAGAAAATTTAGATCAGTATTACTTTAGTATAACATTCCTTAACTCAATATTCCTTTCAAATATCACATAACTCTATTTTTTATAATCAAGGGTCACTCTCTTGGGTCACTTTGAAATATATAACAAAGTGTCAATGTAAAGTTTATGGAAGGTATTAGAGTTGTTAAATATAACAAGATTCTAATGAGTCTTCTAAATTCATTTTTATCAACCTTGTTTTTATTTTCATCTTTTTACAATTTGGTTCCAAAAGAAATTATTTTTGAAACTTTTCTTGATTCTTCCATACCAAACTTTTCAATAAATCTTTAGTAGAGTATTTTTCATGATAAAAAACGTGTAATATGATTTCTACTCAATTTTTAACCCTAGAAAATAATTTAGTTCTCCCTATATGTATATCTCAAAATTATATTTCATTTGATAAAAAAATTACTCCTAAAGTAAATCTTGGTCATTTAAAAAAACTTATGTCATCTACATACACTACAAAAAGTAGTGTACTTATACGAATTTATTTTATATATATTTTTGTTTTCAAGTTTACCTTTTGAAAACCCCATTTTTCTTATATATTCATCAATTTTTGAGTACCATGATCTAGCACATTTTTTTAATCCAATTTGTTTTTTCAATATGCATACTATGCTACCATTACTACTTGAAATAAAACTATCAATTTTCTTAATGAAGACTTCTTCCCCAAGATCCCTTCCAAAATATAGATTTCAAAACCATTTGATACACTTTAATTTTTGTATATAGACACTTCCATTAAAATCCTAATTTTCTCAAGACTTTCTACTAGATAAAATGTTTTTTCGAGGTTTAGGCCCTCCATTTTATTATATCTATTGCATACCACCCTACCATTATTTTCAGTCTCTTCACCTTTATCATTCATTTTGTTTCTAAATAACCATTTTTATAATCATATTTTTATATTTGGTCCTCGTAAATAACTCCAATGTGGAGTTATTTTCAATTTTATTTATATCTTCATGCATAGTTTGTACCCACTCTTCATTCCTAATAACTTTAGCCACTGTTCTTAGTTTAACTTATGATTTGAGATCTGTTTGGTTTTCTAATATCTGTATTCTTCTTGTTTGTGTTGGTCTATTCTATTTTGCCATTATATTGTCTATATTGATATGTTTTTGAACCATTTTATGTGTTACACCCTGATGTATAGTATCCTCACCATTAAAATTATGATAAGAATAAATATAAATTGATTTATACTCAAACTCTACATGTTTCGTAAGATTTTTTCAAAATTATGCTCACTAGAAGCTTTTGATTCCTCTCCTACAACCTAAAAACAACTTAGGATTATTATGATTTTCATAGAAGTTGAAATTAGAATATTCAAAACAAATTAAAGCCTTTCATTCCAGTACTTGTACCCACTTTCATTGGAAAAGTACCCCATAAAGATTCCTTCATCATCTTTCACTTAAAAATTTATTATCTTTCTATTTTTGATATTTATAATTCATCTAATTACAAAGTATTTAAATTAATTTATAGTTGGATTATTCTTGAATCACATATCATAATAATTATAATGTGTGTCATGTCTTAGAAAAATTAGTTCTGAATGTTTATTGTAGCACACATAACTTCTCTCCAAAAATATTTTGAGACTTTATGTTCAGCTAACATTATTCTACTCATATAAAAATGCTTCTATTATTCCTCTATACAACACCATTATATTGAGGATTATATGGAATTTTTTTATTGAGGTTTGATTCCATATTTGGAAATATACATTTCAAATTTATGAAATTTATATCACTTTTCATTATCATAAATCATTTTTTGATGAAGAGTCCAAACTCTTTTTCAACTTTTCACCTAAAAATTTTAAATATATATATGGATTCTGAATTTTTTTAAGAATATAAAATTGAAAATTCAAGTATAATCATAAATTAATGTGATATATTATAAATAACCACTTATATATTTTTATCTCATGGGATCACATAAATTTGTATAAATTATTTCTAGTTTTCTAGTAGGGAGAATGTCAACCTTCTTGTGAGATTTATGAGTCATATTCTTTTTTGATATGTTCCATAAAAAAATACGTTATATTTTTAAATCGATGAGATATCTCACAATTTCATGATATTGAATTTTTATTAGACTACTTTGGTCGAGATGAAAAGGCCTTTATTCCAAAGAAAAGCCTTATCTTTTAGACTCACATAACATAAATTGGTTGGATCAGCAATTAAAAAAATCTATTTATTCTTTTTTCCTTGAGTGATGTTCCTTATATCCTTTAATGTTTTAATTATACGTGAATCTTATTTGAAAAAAAATTCATACCCATCAACACATAGCTTAATAACACTCAAAATATTACGTTTTGGACCTTTCATATACAAGAAATCAATCAATTTCATATTTTGGGATTCAATTTAAGTAGAGTTTTCCCCCATTATTATTAAGAGAAATCATTAAATTAGGTGACTAATAATCTTTCATTTTTCTAATTTTTGTTGGTAATATTTAAAACACATATCATATAGAAAGAAAACCCTCTATCAAGAACCCTTGAATTTTCTCTTTTTCTAGCATTTAATGAAATTTTAGCTAGGTGTGACTTTCTTACTTAGGATTCCTAATGCCCTTTACTTTCCCAGTATAGATAACATTTTCAAGTAATAATTTCATACAATTATCTACATTATATCCCTAATACTGAAATTTACTACACACTTTTTCAAGATAATCAAATATATTATGAGTTGATAAGCTGGATGTATTTATCTTCATGACCTATCTTCTCTGAGAACCATGGTTACTCTCCTTTGAATGACGCCCAAACTTCATGCCTTATTTTAGGTAGATATATATTATTGTATAATGTGTTCGAATTATGATAACAAAAATCCAAAAAACTGATATTATCCTTCAAATTTAGATCTTCTTGGTTCATTGAAATTATTCCTGATGTTCTGTCTAGATTTTGTTTCTTACTATACACTTTGGGAATGAGTTTTCTTTTATTTTTGAGTAAGATGACATCAAGATATTTTCCTTTTTTCTATTGAAAATGTTTAATTTTTCTAGTTATTTTTCTTAGTACAAAATTAACCATATTTTGAGTTTATACCTACATTGTTAGTGAAAACAAAATTACAAGCATATCCATCCGGTACCGATTTAACATGATCTTTATTAAATGATTTTTAGATGTTTTAAAGACTTTTACATTAACTTCAATAGAATTTTTGAACTCCTCCTTTATATTATTTAAAAAATTATCTTCATCAAGACACTGGGATATTGTCTTTAATAGTTATTCTTCTATCATAAAAAATATTTCTTCAAGATATTTTATCATATTTTCATGTTTAACAAATTTCAACTTAAACCTTTTGATCTCATCAACAAGGGATGCTTTTTCTTTTCAAAGACATTATTATCTTTAGCTATTTTCTGGTTTCCTTTTACTAACAATTTATTTTATTTATTTAGCATAGTATTCTAATCAATACAAGATTTTAGTTTAACATTAAACATATGATCTAGACTAGTTGGCTCTGAATAATATTCTACACTACTTGAAGTTTTAAATCCTTTTTTAAAATAATACATGAAATTGGTAAATTTCTCTCAAAATTCACTTTTAGATTCATATCTAGAAGATTGATTAACTAATTTTTCTTTTCTCATCATATTTATTCTCTTGTTTATATAAAAAAAATATTCTTGCTTATTCTATATTTTGATGATTATTTTAAACTGTTATCTAACTTCTTTATGTGAGGTTTCCTATCTTCTTCATATTCAAAACCTGCTTCCTTATTTTTAGGAAAGTATATGAAAACATTTCTAATCCCATTACATTTGTACAATCTAATTGGAAGGTTTCCTTTGTTTTGTCTCTTAACCTTCTTAAAAAACCTTGAAATAAGACCAAAGATTCTTTGAAATTATCTATCATCCACTTCATTTTATATTTAAATTGAATATACATCATTAACATTCTCTTTGATTTTCAATTTTGTCCTGTCCTAAAAGCCATTTCATCTTTAGCCTTTTTCTTTTATTATATAATTTTTCTCATTTCATAAGATATTAGAATAATATGAAATTATTTTAAGGAAATATACCATCTATTTTTTAGAGTTTAAATCTTAGGATCAAACAGGTCCAGAAAATTATTCATGAGATTCTTCATAATTATAGAATCTTCAATTTTTTCACCAACCCATAAAAATTTCTAACCATTTCATTTACCCCTATAAAATAGTTATAAATGTTCTATTTTTCAATAATCTTGTGGACTTAAAACTTACTTCTGCAAATATATAATTTATCCTCCTTAACATTCACATTTCCTTTATAGCTATATTCCATATTATCCGTGATTTCTTTTTCTGATTGAAGTCCCATAACTTTTATATATACTTTTTTCTGGAAAAGAAATTAGAATATAATTTTTCTCCTTTACATAAAAGTATATATTTCATTTATCTACATGGTTAAATGGAGAATTCTCTTAAATAGGTGGAAAAACAAAAACTATAGTATCACTAACCTCCAAACCAATGGATAGAAGATATTGAAACATTCAATTTTTCTTGCTATGAAAATTTTTCCATAAAATATTCTCAAACCCCTACTATTCAGAGAATTTATATTATTCATGATTGGAACTTGATAAAACATGATAGAGGTCCCTCGCTTTGATACCTATTAAAGTACCTAGGATAGCATTAATCTATATAAAAGGGGGATGAATTAGTGGATACTAGTTTTTAGATTTTTTTCTTAATTAAATCTACTCATGAAACCTTCTAAAGTTTGATCCACTAAAATGTAAAATCTTAGCCTCTCCAGTGTATTCCAAAAAAATAACAACGAACAAGAGGTTTTTTATGATGTTTTTTACATTACAGGAAACCCACCCATTTTCATGGTTAATTTTTCCACCCAACCATAGATTATGTACTATATGATCAACCAATTACAAACTTACAACATTGTTATAGTGTCTAACTATGCCTATCCAGAGTCATAGTGGACTATGCAGTTTCAAACCACCTCCATATATAAAATGTAACCACAATGATAATGTTCTTATTGAGAGTCTATTTTATTTAGAAATTATCAATGTATATCGTCCTAGATGAGACTTATGGATATTCCTAAATAGTAACTTACTTCATGATAACCATATTGTATAATGTTTCTTGACCTTATACTTAGTTCAACACTATGAATGATAGATCTCACATTAATGTAGATGATAAGTTATAATATATAGGCACTGAACTCTCTTATACTCTACCCACCTATACTCATAGTATTTTCTCTCACCTCTACTACTATTACATCTCATCTTTCTTGTTTCCCTATTCTAAAATCATCTACACTTTGGTTTTTCCAAAATAATATCATTTAAGAGCATTAAATTTGTTCCATAATTATGAGTAACCTCAATTGGAAAACTGATGTAACCTCATTTTCCTTTTAGTTGAAAGATATATTATTGATTCACCACTTTGGGAAACCCCAAATTATTAAGAAACATTTAAAAAAATCTCTCTTATATGGATAATTTATATAGGTGAGATACCAATATACCCTTGTGATTTTCATCTTCTCAAACCACCAACTTCAAAATTTATAGAATATCTCAAACCTTATGTATGAATAATAACTCATATAAACTACTTGAGGCATGAATCGGTTTCTTATAGAATAAACTATATAAAAAAACTACTCTTTAGAAAAATAATAGTTTCAAAAAAAATCCTAACATAAATCACAGTAACAATTACCTATGATTTTGAAACTGAATACTAGTATAGAATCATCCCACTTATATTATAGATTTAATTTCTAGTGATTATTCATTAGAAGACACAACTCCAAGATCAACAAAAACTTTTGATAAAAATCATATCAAAATTACAACCAGATATAAGAAATGATTATCTATTTTGAAATATCTCATGAACCAGCTTGAATCACGTTCTAATTGTGATGATTAAATATCTGAGGATCAACTTCAACATCTCCTGGTTGGTCATTATAAAAATTATAACTAGTCTATAAAATATATTTCTTCCACTTTCTTGTATCTTCCCTTTCCATGGTTGGAAATCAACTCCTTTTTCATTCAACGCTTGGATCAAAAAATAATATAGGTGTTTGTTTGTTTTTATATCATGATAAAAAAATCATGACTCATCCTAAATAATTTCCTTCTTCATTACATTTAAATATGGAAATATTATTTTTATCCATAAAATCTTTGAATTTCTCTAAGTCTTGCATTTTACTTATGAAATTCATATGTGAAACCTACTAAGATAGTGAAGAAAATTATTATCCTCTAAATTCACAAGTATTCTATAGAATATCACACAAACATAGGTAATAAAATGACACAAATGCACATTTCCTTTTTTTGGATTTCCATGTTTCCTTTGAGATGACACAAACACTAAGCATTTTGACACATATAAATACTCAAACACACCTACACAGACATCCAATGACTCATATAAAGTTCCCAAAACACACTTACATTAGGAAAACAAACTTATTTAGATAATTGTTTTTAAATCAAACAAAATCATAATTCTATAATTTAACAAATAATCCCATAATATATTCATAACCATTTTAATCCTATTAGAATCAATTCAAAATCATTTCTCATAACTTCAATAACAACTCAAATACCTCCAATGACTTTCCATATTAGTTGAAAAAAACGGAAACCATAAAAAACTATAAAGGTACTTCATTGAAGAATAGTTTTAGGAGTCATGAGTAGATATGATGGAGAATAAATATTTTTATCAGTCATGTGACCTCTTTAACAACAACTTCCTTAACAATTTCAATAATTACCAAACCATTTTCCTTATTATATCACTTATAAAAGGGATAATAGAAGTTTCTGATGGATTTTTTATTTTTATATTACATTGTTTTTTAGTAAATGGTTTTAACGAGATAACAAATTTAATCATTTTTTGTGAGGTGATGGATAATATACTGATAGGGTTGGTGCATCACTCAAGTGTGGTAATTTTGTGACATTTAGACACTCACATTTTCTATTATTGAAAATGAGTATAATGATATTGAAATTAGGTTGTCATTGATTATATTATGTGAATGTATTACTGATGTATATTCAATGTCAAATGACAACCAATAATCAACAATTTTAGGTAATGAGTGAGGATAATTATGATACCCATGAATGTGTTACAAACTATTTAGAGAAATGTTCATTTTTATAATATTCATATAAGTGATATAGAAAATTTAAAAGATAATATTTTTCTCTTTATTATTAATTTAACATTCCTTAAATAATTAAATAGTATTTAGTGATGTAATTAGTAATATAAGATGATAAATTTTTTTATTTGGTCTTGATGTTAGTGTTATTTAAATATATATATTCAAATGGTGAATTTAATAAAAATAAATTTCTGGTGAATATTGATAGGACTATACTTCCTCATGTAAAACTTCTTAAGGTTCTTTTGAAAGTTAGGGTGTGTGATATTCATTGTTGAAATTGAATGATAAATTTATTCAAGATATGAGAAAAAATTGTTAAGTGAGTTTTACACTTTTCAATTGGTGGAACAACTGAATATTGTATAATTTTATTATTAGTTTTCGTGGTAAAATTTTTTATAGAGTGTGTGTAAAGAGTTTTAGTGGTCTTATTTAAATTCCTTTCATGTTATCAAGTGATGAATCATCTATGAAATTTTATAGAGTTTGTGATGCAGTCACTGTTTTTCTACTATATAAGTGAGATGTTATAGTAATACTTTTTATGAAAAAACAATTTCATTTTGTAAATAGTAATGATTTCATTTAAGTTATCATTAATTAGTTTATATTATGCTCACTGTGGAGGATTTTGGAATTGGGATTCGTGTGTAGCAGCATATGGTTGTACATAGATGACTATGTGTTTTGTCATGATGTCTTATTGATGTTTACATTCGGTTGAGATTTGTGTTCTAATTATAAATGGTTTAATAGTTTCTCAATGTTTTATAAAATTAATTTATGTTCATATACGTTAGTTTAATATTAAATGGATGAGAAAATTAAGAAAACCTATGAAACTTTCATGGTTGGTTAGCGAGCATACATGTTGGACTTATAAAAATTAGGATGTTTTTGAGATCTTTTTGTGTTATGGGTTGATAAATCCTAATCAATGATGTTAACCAATTAAAAGGAAATTTTAAATCTCTATTTAAGGAAAAGTTGGTGAGGTGACCTAACCCACTTATTATTACCATGAGTAGTGATTACATGATAACTTTTACAAGTTCTAACTCTAGAGTTTCACATATGAATAATCATATGTCATGTGATGATGTTAGATAGAGGTGAAAATAAATTTTTTTTTTCTCTATGAAATATTGGTAGTTTGTGAGTATCAATATGGTAAACACATTTGATAAGAATTTGTTTTAATTCATGTGTTATTCTTTAAAGTATGGTGATGATTATTTGAAAACTTGGTAATATTATATATGGTTGATATGGTGTCATTACATGGTGTTCCATTAATTTCCTTGTCTGTTGTTATTTCATTTCACCTTGATATTATGGTAGAGTATTGTGATTAATCAAATTTTCTCATTCACAAACATACAGGAATGTGAAAGGATCATATATGGGCTTATTATTTTCTATTCTTTTCATGAGATTCACATTCGATTTTGTTTACCATGTTTATGTTTGGGATGTTTTTTCCTTAATGAAAGGTTTTAAATGTGTAAAGGATGTAGTAATCTATTTTTTGTTTTGGTTTTAAGGTTGAAAATATATAATGGTGTAGAGGGTGTATCATCTTAGATTCTTTATAAGAATGAATTAAATTGTGCTTGTAATTTTTATTTAATAATATAAGTTGATGCTAATAATTACTAAATGGTGTCCCTTAATGGTTTATTTGAGAATCAAAATAATTTTGGAAAAGAAGTATGGTTATTGGGATTATGGGCCCACTAAATCTAAAATTGTAAAATTATCCTAAACAGATTATTGGATTAAGAATCAAAATTTTCTATTTAAACTAGTATGGTGAGTTCTTATTAGGGAGTTAGTCTGGTATCTATCTAACATGGTTGTAATTTTTGTGTCAATGGAAATTTCAAATAAAAATAATTAATTATTATAAAAACGTTATAAATGTCCCTAATATATGTTTTTGACACAAAATACCATAGTTTATCTATTTGTTTCTATGTTGATAGGCATTATTAGAGGTGGAGATCATAAGGGGTCAAGGATCATGATAGGAATTCATCACAATTTACGGTTCTTTGATTCTAATATCATTTTCCTCATTTTATATTAATTATTTATTAATTATGTTTTAATTTATATAGATGAATTTATTCATTAATTCAGGACCTCTACCTTATATCAATGTAATGATATTGGTGAGACAAGCACATTTATATAATAATGTCAAAGATTTAACATATATTTCAAGAGGTATTATAGAGATAAGATTTTATGTAAATTTTTATAAAAGTGAGATAAAATAATGAAGTATACCAAATATCAAATCAAAATAATTGATGATATAAATCTAATTACACCAAGATTATAGTGATCCAAGTTATGTATTAAAAGATTTCTTAAAGATAAATTCATGGAAATTACCGATTCTTTCTATATTTTGAAGGCCTTAACAAGTGATTCAAGTTATATAATTTATATTCTTGGATCCTTGTGTTAAAGAGAATAAAATTTTGAAATTTAGTGGAAGTAAATGGTAAAAATAGGTTTTAGTATATGGAAAGTGGTGATGGTGGCACCTTAGTAGTGGATCGATGGTTAGATGGGTGAATTCTGATCTTTGATCAGACAAGATAAGAAGTTTCACATATTTAGCTCCTTTAATGTGGGTGTGGTGATTTATGAGGGCTGTAGATCTATCCAATCCATATTATTAAGGGACTATAGTATGGAATTTGGGTTTTTTTTACCCACAATAATGAGGAACTTCTTATCCATGGATCATGAAAATTGAATGATAGGGGTTCGATACATGCACCACCATGCGTGTGGGGTTGGCTTGTAGCACCGGTTATTGGTTGATAGGATTTAGGATGTGTGTGGGAATGTGGGAGGTCAAATTTTGAAGCTAAAAGTTTTATTGTGATTATTTGGACCTATTAGGGCTAGTGGAACCTTGTTAGAAACATTTTGGTAAAGTTTAATGATACAATTTGACATGTTTACTTCATAGTAGGCTTGTGTGTTTGTGTTAAATTTTAGATTTGTATTATTTGATAGAATTTTCATAGTGAGGTTGCAAACTTATTTTAGTGGTTATTCAGACCTGTTATGGTGAGTAAATTAATTTTTCAAGATTATAGTCTTAACATATTGTGATTATGATATATAATGTATATTATTTATTAGACTTCTCATAGTGATGATGAATCATTATGGATTTCCCATGATGATATATAATTATTATAAGTATGACATGGACATATCAAAAACTCTTGTTTGTGATATGGAAAAATTATAATCTTAATGAAATTACTTTAAGTTTGTTAGTGTGTTTTTTTGTAGATACATATTTTGGTACATTTATAGGTTTCATTTTGTTTTGGGTGAATAACATGTGAATGAAATTAGTTTGGAATGCCATTTATTATATATTTTTATTTTAAAGGTTGATTGGTATATTTTCTATCTTATATTATGTTTATAATGATGGTGGGTATTTATTTATTTATTTAAACATATAAATATTTGATACTTTTATGAATTTTTTCATGTGAGATGACACTTTTTATAGTTTTTAATTAACTTCATAGTCTTATTTGTTTTACAAATATTTGGGTCTGAGGTTGACCAGTCATTGAGATACTACTCCAATAAAAGGATAATGATTTTTTTAAAATATCTAGAGAATGTGGAAAATATTTGTTATGTGGTGATATATTATTATATTATAATATTTGATGTTGCAGCACAACTATTATTTCAATGGATAAGACCAAAATGAAATCCTTATGGTTTCTCATGTTATATGAATACCATCCACACATGTAGTAGAAATTTTCTAACATTAATTAAGGAATATGTGATGCGGTATGTCCCATAATGTTACACATAGAAGATATGTTCTAACATATATATAATTATGTGTGTTTTAATATGTCTTAAGATGGATAGAGGTTATGACTATTACCCATCATTGAGTAATTATGGGCTTAGTGAAGGTGAGAGGTTGGGATTCTAGGTTCCAATTAGGCTCAAACAAGATATACTATGTGAATTCCCTTATATTTTCTTTATTATGAGGTGTGTGATATATATTTATATATGCTTATATATTGAGTTTGATAATAGTGAATTATGAGTGGGTTTGATATAAAACAAACTTTGAGTGAGAACATTGATATTAGGGGGTTTTGATTATGGTTTGATTTACATAATTTGTATTGATCTTGTTCATAATTTTTTGTTTACCCATAGTTAAAATCATTACTTAAGGCAACCATACTGAACATTATTTTGCAACCATTCATGTGAACTTATGGGTTATTCTCTATTTTATTTTTGTATATTAGAAAGTGTAATAGAGAGGTTCTTTGAAATAATGATTTTATGATAGTGGCTATTTCTAATTTGTATTTGAGTAGACACTATTTACATTTCTCATATTAAGATTTATTTTATTTTCCTTGTACGGGATGAGATATTTATTTTATATTTTTAACGATTTTATTTATTGAGTTTTATTTTATTGATGTATAAAATTTATGAATGGGTTACATTTTATGTTGATTAAGTGTATTAATTGGTTGTGTTGTGTATGTTATTTCATTGTTAGAAGTTGAAATATTTTATCAGGTGTAATACATATCATTGTGATTGTAGATACCTCCACACTATTCTCTAACCCTTGTATTTATGTAGTAAATATTAGATATAATACTTTATTTCATGTTAGGATGTGGCACCTTTGAGAAAATATATTACCATGTGGAATGTGTTGGGATTTATTGGGGAAAAACTTGTCCAAACATAGTAGAAACTAACCACTAAAACATTTCCCCAAAAGATATAACTTTTCATTTCAATTGAGTATAATTAAAAAACCTCGTTATGTGAAGTAAATTATGTCATATTCTTCTACACAAGATTGATGGGATTCCCTTATAAGAAATCAATATACTCGTTACTCCAACGATAGTTTATAGGTTGTATAGGTCACATATTTCTTAGGTGATATTACTATTTTATCCATGATCTACTAAAACTTTGATATTAAATGAATAATAGATACTAAATATCTTTGAGTATGCTCCTTGGATATCTTAATGTTTCATAAATATTCAATCATAATTAAAACATCTCATAAACATTTCATATCATTACAACTCTATATAAAATTTGACTGGTCTTTATAATATTTTTAAAATATAAATAATCAATATATATATTTTAAATCCTTAATATTTTTATCCCATGATGATAAAAAAAATTATTATATCTTGGATGAAGAAATTTAGATGTGCATTATCACATAATTTACTACCATGCACATATCCATGTCACAATAACCTTTATTATGACATAGTTTTCTTTAAAAAAACATGACATGATGTCCTTCATTATTCCATAGTTTTTCTTTAGAGTATATTTATATTAATATATTACTTTCTCTGAATCCTCATAGAATCAATACATTTTCACCTTTTGTTGTTTCTTTTGTAACAATATGTGAAATAATATCCAAATCTCTTTTTATATGTTCTTAAAAACTACTTTTGGATAATCTATCATTATGATCTCAAAGTTTTATACAAACAATTTTTTGCAAAAAATTAACCTCATTTATATAACCATTATGTGTGAATCCATGCGTGATGTTCACGACCCAAAAACCAAAATGATACCCATACCATGTCATCACAACACATCAGGTTTACCTCCTAATCACCAGAGTTTAGAGTAAGCACTAGGGGTTGAGAAATATAAGCATGAGAGATAGTTTCTCCATTTTTTCGATGAGATAAATTGAACAAAGTATGTTCCTATATGTGATCGGACCTATTTAAACATTTAGTTCTCTTATGAGTGGAACCAATTATAAATAGAAAAAGTGAAGACATATAACAAGAAATAATGATTAGTATGACATGTACATTCATAAACATATAAGGAAAATAAAAATACATCCACAAAATATACTATGTAGTTGAGACAACCCAAAATGATATATATATATATAGGTGGTTTATTCTAGATATGAACTATATATGAAAAATAGTGCTAAAATATGTGAAACATTACCAAAGGAGTGAAACATATATCCCTTGATTAAATGATTGATATATCCATGAAAATACAAAAAAGAA
This sequence comes from Viscum album, assembly GCA_963277665.1. Taxonomy (NCBI): domain Eukaryota; kingdom Viridiplantae; phylum Streptophyta; class Magnoliopsida; order Santalales; family Viscaceae; genus Viscum; species Viscum album. The sequence continues at coordinate 1,258,348,450 of OY728132.1, read as the reverse complement.
TATCCCCTAACACCATGATTCATGTGTACTATCTCCCATTATCAGGTTATTTTCCATTATCAAAGTCATGTATAAAAGGGTTTGCATGTTTCATGTAGGGGTACCTGTAGGGTGTGAGTGTAACACACATAGTAGGTGGGAATCACTCACCCATGACTACCTATCATAAACAAAAGTCCATTCCAGTAACAATACAATTTCAGAGGAACATTTAGTACAATAATGTATATGATTTATAAAGAATCATAAATAAAAATAATAATTTCAAGTAGGATCCTTACTAGTTCCACCCTCTTTGATCCTCATCTTAGGATTTAAGATGGTAATTCAGTGTCATCCCCTATTGGATCCAATTACATTACCTATAAATAGGTCTCACATGTATATATATTCACCCACCCACACACACACACACAGAGATAGATATATATATATATGTTTGAAAAAGAATTAAAAGTTCTAGCAACCCATACTAAGGGGAAATACAATTAGGTATAAAAAGTAAAGAAAATTTTTCATCCCATCCCTGGGAATATGGAAATGGATATATTGATTTGGGTTGTTTCAAGACCATCCCAAAAATCACACAACTATTCATCCATATGAATGTACCTAATAAAGTCCAAATACCATAATGTACATATATTCCAATATGCCTAAATCCATAATCAAGTTGAAAAATGATCCTTTTATCATGATGGTAATATAAGGCATGAAGTATATGATAGAAATGTTTCTAATAAATAATGAGTAGTATATAATAAAATAATTAAATCTTGGTTGATTTTTCAATGAGATATAGAACTAATTATATCTTTAAAATTGTTATTTTATTGAATTAACTTGATTTTATTTAAAAACTAAATTAAAAATACTTAGAAAAGTATTTTTAAAAAATAGAGTTAATTTTTTAATTTTACATGTCATAAAATGGTTACGGTGAATATTTTGGATTTTTCTAAAATACTTGAATTTTTCATGAATAGTAAAAATGTAGTATTGATTTTTCTGTAGTTAAATGACATCATAGTGATGTAATCATTAAATATAAAAGTATGGTCAACTTTTTTAAAGTAACCTATGAAATTAGGTGTCCCAAGTGGCTAAAACCATGGGAGAATACCATGGGAAATCCTATGGTTTTGAAAAAAACACTAATGAGGTGTCCTTTTTAATTAATAAAAAACTCTCTCTTAATTGCTATAAATACCCACTCACCCCCCTTCGTTATCTTCCATTACAAACTCAATATCCTAAAATATCTGGTTGTATTAACTCCCTATGAGTCCTCACAAGGTGTCCTCAAACCCCCAACTTCCCAACCTTCATGTTTTGGGAGTTACTCTACAAGGTAAGAGAATCGACTGCCCTTCTCTTTTATTAAAGATTTCATTTTATCTTTTCTATTTTATTTTCAATTAGATTATGTGGGGATATTTCATTCCATATTCCCCTTAATTCCCATATTATGTAATATTTATTAGATACCCCTTTTCCCTCATCAAACTATTTTACTAAATTTTAGATGATGTCGTTAGGCTGCTGAATTTCCGTAAGAGATTTCCCAATTTTTCTCTTATTTTGAGTTTCTTTATTTTAGACTTCTTTCCTCATCTCCACTCATAAAAATTCTATGATAATTATAGTACCTTACATGAAAGATAATTATATTATTCTAATTGAATATTTCATCATCATCTCTCTTTCCCCCTCATCTTATACTAAAAATGAAAACATCGTCTGAGATGTGTTAATTTATCACACTCAAGGACGGTGTGTTCTCAATTTTCATTACCATGTCCAATTCTGGTCATGAAACCATTTTTATGGTTGAACCAGATTAGAATATATTTATTTCATCTCATTAATGTTCTGGAATCCCTACATACTCATATTATGGAATAATAATACCAAACAAGTTCATTTTTTACCAAACTCCCAAGCTTAATCCAAGCGTTTATCAGTAACTTTTAACTAATGATTCATCCTCAAGTATATAACCTAGAATAATTATTAGATAATTTATATCTCTTTAATTTCAGAAATAATATATATTAAAAATTCTGGGTTTTTAACCACATTTCAAATGAATTTCCATTCATGAAAGCAAGTAAACGAATCATGAAAACTAAGGAAGAAAATGCTTCCAAAACAATAAAATTGAACCTCTTAAACCCATTAAAATGACCATTAATAAACCTAATAAGGTTATAAAAAATCAATTACATGTATAAGATGTTCTTGAATTATTAATTAATGAATCAAAATTTTATTATTCATGTTATTAAAACAAACAAAGGACACATTCGAGCAAAAGGTAAGGGGTTTCTCATCCCACTTTCATTTCTGTGAGATTTTCATTGTTCGCAACTTATTATTTGTATGTGGTATATGTGTACATACATTTTATATATAATAACATGATTATATTTATATTAATGTTGTTAAATGATTAATTTTAGGGTTATTAAGTTTTGGTCATATGATTCGATCGATTACATTGTGGTAAGAGACTTTGTCTCAACTACTATTTTATTGTGACTAACTTTGTAGGAAGCACCTAATAATCCTTATGTGGTGTACCTACTATCCATTTGACATCACTATTCATTTGAAATTATATTTATATTAAATATAAATAATCTCATATCATGTATCTGTTTTTTGTATAAACTGTATACCATTTTACATACGGTGTTTATTTGGAAAGTTATTTTAATTATGGAAATATTGATGAATCTATATACTCTACTCTATAAGGAAATCAAAAAGGAATATTTCTCTTGTATTGAATCAATGTATAAATAATTATTTGGACATTAAGTGTATGTTTGGTCCCGCTATATCCCCTCGATGCATCAGTAGGTCTCATGAGTCAAATTAGTTTGGTGACAAACCCTTCGAGTTTGTATCCAAAAATCAGACGGGTTTCTAACCATAGAACTAAACCATTTATACGGTATTATGGTATAATGTGATAGATACATCATTTCAAATTAATAAGAATTATCATTATTAATTATCATTTATTACTATCCATGAGGTTTTCACTATGACAAAATCTATGGATGCAGTTTCATTCACAATTTATTAATGGCATGAGTTTTCATTTATTCACCATGCCATTTTGATTATATCAAATTGTTTATAATTAAGTTATTATTGATTCATGATTCCACCATTTTTAAACGTTATTGAGAATTTTTTATCACCCCTATCATTGTATATCTTTAACAGGTGATGAAGTGGAGATCATTTATTGAGTTCCTGTGGATGCAGTTTTTAGTTTTTGTTACGTATTCTATTTTGTAACCTTTTCCAGTGTAATTTGAGTTACATTTATGTAACTAGTTTCTTTAAGACTACTAAAATTATCATTCTTTCTATATTTTCATTCATTATATCTATTCCAATATAACAAGTAATGCACCGACTCCATTCTAGAGGGGTCAAGGTGTTACAGTTGGTATCAGGGGAAATTTAGTAGAAAACTTAGAAACTGGAGTAGGAAATTTATAGTAGGGAAAAAATCCCTAAGTTAGTATTTGATGATAAACATACAATAATATCCTGGTATTTTGGTAAGGAATAGATTATGTTAATCCTTCTAGCAAATACATCTCTTCCTAGATATGAGTAGGTAGAGGAGGCTCTGGCACAAATCTACCTAGGAGTGAAAGCTCAGACAAGGAGTTTAGGGATTGACCTGGGGTATCTAGGTATATGAAAATGGGCCTTTATGAACTCTTGGTTACAAAACTCCTAAGGGATATTCTTAGGATAATTAATATTATTTTTAAAATCCATTATGATGGATTGCAATGTAACTTAGTCCTTAAAGAAACCATTTTTTTATTATTATGGGATTATCCATGCATTGGATCTCAATTTATGCTAATTATTTTGTTAAGATAAGATTATACATTATGATTCATACCCTAATCTATTGTGTACCATTATATAGAAATGGTGTCTAACAGAATAAGGGGAATAAATACTCATGGGCAAGGTAGGTATCTTCCCACTGATTAAGTGAACAAAATCAATGTTGGAGCAGAACGGATCATGACCATATTGGGGAAACTTACCAAGGATGTAACAAATAACCATTCCACAAATTTATTGGATCAATCCATGCGATAGAAGCCCCCATATTTCATCAGGACCACTAATCTAGTGGCTGTTGAGAAATGGATAAAGTACCTTAAAAAGATATTAATGGCATTAAGATGAAATGAAAATGAAAAGGTAGTACTGGCAGTATATTGTCTCAAGGGAGATGTTGATCAGTGGTGGTCCTTGATTCAGAATACCACAGAGGAATAAGAAATAGAATATATGGAATGGAGGACTCTTAATGAAATATTATTTGAAAAATATTTCCCTCATGAGCAACAAACTGAAATGAATAGGAAATTCCTTGGCTTAAATAAAAGGAAAGAAGATAGTGTTGCAGAGTATGAGGATACCTTCAAAAGGCTTGGCAAGTATGCCATAGATTACGTACGTGACTCAGAAGACAAGATTGATCATTTCTTTAAAGGTCTTAAGCCATGTATTTGAAGGGCACTGGCTTCTCAAACATTTTCATCATATGATGAAATTTTATCAAGTGCCATCAATACAAGGAATGATCTTTCTAGATCAAAATTGTTCAAGGGAAACCAAGATAATAATAGGTACTCTGATAACCAAGGGAATGGTGAAGCACCAAAGAAGAACAAGGGAAAAAAGAAATTATCATTATGCGAAAACTTTGGAAAGAATCATCTCGGGAAATGATTAAAAGGAAAGTGAGTTTTCTATAACTATGGAGAAAAGGGTAATCTATCTCATAAATTCAAGGGGAAGTAACAATTTGATGATGTTCAATGCTGCAATTTTATAGAGATGGGACATTATGCAAATGAGGGTCCTAAGATCCAAGGAAACATGCCATAGAAAAAGCCAAGAGAGCAAGGGAGAGCATATGCAATTACAACCGCGGAAGTTGAAGTTCTTAATGGTGTGGTGGAAGGTACTTTAATTCTTTCCTCAAATACAGCCAACACTTTATTTGATTCTGGATCATTGTATTCATTTCTATCTTCCCAGTTTTCCAATAAAATTATACATGTTCAATTTGATTTAATAAAGGATTTATCATTCAAAACTCCTAGGGTATGCATCATTGAAAGAAAGGCATGTCGACTAGTACCCCTTGTGACACATAAACGTGCATTAGTTGCTAACCTTATCATCAAAAAAATGACTAAATTTGATATAATTCTCGGTATGGATTGGCTGTCAAATTATGATGCAAAGATTTATTGCAAGAAAAAGGAAGTTACAATTTTTGAAAATGGGGTATAATCTCTTATCTTTTTAGTGGAGACCTCTCCATATGATTCTTATATATACCCACCCCTAGTAGCTCTATTGAATGAAATTCTTAGAGAGGAAGATAACCCAATATCTATGGGTGAGGAAAGAAATATTCAAATTGAAGATGTGCATATAATGAAATAATAAATTGATGTATTTCCAGAGGATTTATTTGGACATCCTCTAGAGTAGGAAATTGAGTTTTCAATTGACTTAATTCTTGGTGCAAGACCTATATCAAAGAACCCCAATAGAATGGCCATTGTAGAGTTAGTGGAGATAAAGAAACAACTAGATGAGTTGAATGATAAAGTATTTATTTGACCTAGTGTTTCTCCATGGGGAGCCCCGGGCTTGTTTGTCAAAAATAAGGATGGATCCATGAAGCTATGAATTGATTATAGGGAAATCAATTCTATTACAATAAATAATAAGTATCCTCTTCCCCAGATTGATGATTTATTTGATCAACTTCATGGAGATCAATAATTTTCAAAGATTGACCTTCGATCCAGATATCATCAACTACATGTGAGGAAGGAAGATATTCCCAAGACAGCATTTTGAACCACGTATGGGCATTATGAGTTTACAGTGATGCCTTTTGGACTAACGAAAGCACCATTTATTGTCATTGATTTAATGAATAGAGTTTTCAAGGAATATCTTGATAAATTTGTTGTGGTATTGATCAATGATATCCTACAATACTCAAAAATCTTTGAAGACCATGAGGATCACTTGTGGATTATTATAAAAACTCTTAGAAGAAATTAATTATATGGGAATTGTAAAGGAATGGGAAACATATTTCCTCTTTCAAATGATTTCTGAAATATCTTTACTAGATAAGATAAAAATATCTCTATCTGATGATGAATGTCTACACAAGAAAATTATTGTTGTTAAGGATGGGAGATTGGAAGACTTTGTGTATGATGAAGGAGTTTTGATGTTTGGGAAGAGGTAATGTGTTCCATCAGTACCTAAGCTAAAAAGGAAAATATTAGACGATTCTAATAGTTCAAATTTCTATACACACTCGGGTAGTACAAAAATGTATAGAGATATGAAAGAATATTTCTGGTGGGATAATATGAAGCGGGAAATTGCTGACTACATGTCAAGGTGTCTAGTTTTTCAACAAGTGAAGGCAGGGAGAAAACATACTAGAGGAGTTATGCAAACTATACCTATTCCTATGTGGAAGTGGGATAAAATTAAGATGTATTTTGTCACCAGACTACCGAGGACATCTAGAAGGAATGATTCTATATGGGTAATTGTTGATCATCTCAAAAAGTCAGCACTTTTCCTTTATATAAGAGAGGATTTACCACTTGAGAGCCTAACATAACTTTATATTAATGAATTTGTAAGAATTCATGGTGCACCTCTATCGATTTTGTCTGATCGAGATCCCCGGTTAACATCAAAATTATGGAAAAGCCTCTAGAAGGATTTTAATACTAAGTTTCGTATGAGTACAACTTATCACCCCCAAATTGATAAACAGCCTGAATGGACTATTCAAACTCTAAAAGAAAAGATGAGTTCATGTTATCTTAACTTCCAAGGTATGTTGGATCAATACTTACCTTTGGTGGAATTTTCATATAAAAATAGTTTCCATTATAGTATTAAAATGGCTCCATATGAAGCATTATATGGAAATAGATGACAAACTCCAACTTGTTGGGATGAAGTTGGTGAGAGGAAACTTATAGGCCCAGAAAATATTGAAGAGACCATGACAAAGTTGAAGAAAATACAAGACCATATTAAAGCAAACCAAAGTAGGAAGAAGATTTATGCTGATAACCGGAGGAAAAATTTGGAATTATAAGTGGTAGATCATGTCTTTATGAATGTATCTATAAGGAAGGGTGTCTTAAGATTCAGTAAGAAAGGGAAACCAAGCCCCAGGTACATCGGACCATTTGAAATTATGGAACCAATCGGAGCAGTAGCTTACCATTTAGCAATGCCGCAAAGTCTCTCCAAATTCCATGATGTATTCCATGTTTCATTGTTGAAGAAATACATGCCAAACCTAATGCATGTACTCACCTATGAAAAAATAGAACAGGAACCTAATTTGTCATACTCTGAAGATCGTATTGGGATTCTTGACATAAGGGAGTAGGTATTGAGAAATCGGACAACTCGTATAGTAAAGGTTCTTTGGAAAAACCAAAATATGGAGGAAGAAACATGGGAACCTAAGGATGTTATGAAGAAGAACCACCCATATCTTTTTGGTGGGCTTTATACAAAAAAAATCGAGGGTGAAATTTTAGAAGGAGTGAATAATATAACAACACAACCATTTTATGGTATGTTCCTCTTAAATACTTTCTATTCATTAGATAGCCTATATTGCATGAATCACTATATCTTTTTTAAATCAAAACATTATAGGATAAAATTATAATCTATCAATTAAACTTAAATTTTCAACTTCAATGTTTTGAATTTCAAAAAACGATCATCAAGAGTTATGACCAGTAAGTCATTAAGAGTATAATAGAACCAACCTGATTTTTTTATTAATAGTATCATACCCTTATGAATAGTAATATCAATATTAATATAACCCTTATAAATAGTAAATAATGATAATATTTTATTTTCTTAAGGTAATGAAATAATGAGATCTTGGTTGATTTTTCAACGAGATATAGAACTAATTATATCTTTAGAATTGTTATTTTTTTATTTAACTTGGTTTTATTTAAAAATTAAATTAAAAATACATAGAAATTTATTTTCAAAAAATTGATTTCATTTTTTAATTCTACATGTCTGAAAATGGTAATGGTGAATTTTTTGGATTTTTTTAAAATACTTGAATTTTGTGAATAGTAATTATACAGTTTTGAGTTTTCGGTAGTTTAATGGCATCATGATGATGTAATAATTAAATAAAAAAGTATGTCCTACTTTTTTACAGTAAAAAAATGACATGATATGTCCCAAGTGGCTAAAACCATGGGCAAATACCATGGGAAAGCCAATGGTTTTTCCAAAACCACTAATGAGGTGTCCCTTTTAATTAATAAAAAACTCTTGTAATCGCTATAAATACCCACTCACCCCCAGGTTTACATTCATTAAAATGTCAATATACTCTATTTTATAGTGTTATTACCTCCCTAGGAGTCCTCCCATGGTGTCCTCAAGCCCCCAAGGTCCCAGCCTTCATGTTTTGGGATTTATTCTACAAGGTAAGAGAATCAACCACCCTTCTCTTTTCTTAAAGACTTCATTTTATGTTTTCTATTTTATTTTAAATTGGATTATATGGGGATATTTCATTCCATATTCCCCTTAATTCCCATATTATGTAATAGTTATGATATACCCCCTTTCTCTCATCAAAAAATTTTATTAAATTTTAGATGACGTCGTTAGGTTTCCAAATTTTCGTAAGAGATTTCTCAATTTTTCTCTTATTTTGAGTTCCTTTATTTTATAGTTATTTCCTCATCTCTCATCATCCAAATGATATCATAATTCAATTACCTTACATGAACTGTAATTATATTATTCTAATGTAATATTTCATCATCATCTCTCTTTCCCCCACCTCTTATTGTAAAAATGAAAACATCGTCTGAAATGTTTTAATTTATCACACTCAAGGACGATGAGTTATCAATTATCATTAACTTGTCCAATTATGGTCATGAAACCATTTTTATGGTTGAACCAGATCATAATATACGTATTTAATCTCAATAAAGTTCTTTAATTCCCACACACTCATAATATGGAATAATAATACCAAAAAAGTTCATTGTTCACAAAACCTCCAAGATTAATCCAAGCATTTATCAATAACTTTTTACTAAAGATTCATCCTAAAATATATAACACAGAATTATTATAAGATAATTTATATCTCTTTAATATCACAAATAATATATATTAACAATTATGTATGTTTAACCTCATTTCATATGAACTTCCATTCATGAAATCAAGTAAACAAATCATGAAAACCATGGAAGAAAATGCTTCCAAAACAATAAAATTGAACCACTTAAACCCATTAAAAGGGCCATGAATGAACATAATAAGGTTATAATAAATCAATTACATGTATAGTAGGTTCTGGAGTTATTAATTAATGAATATAAATTTTATTATTCCGGACATTAAAACAAACGAAGAACACACTCGAGCAGAAGGTAAGGGTTTTCTCATCTCACTTTCATTTCTGTGAGATTTTCATTGTTCACCACTTATTACTTGTATGTGGTATATGTGTACTACCATTTTAAATATAGTAACATTATTATATTTATATTAATGTTATTAAATGATTTATTTTAGGTTTATTATGTTTTTGTCATATGATTCGACGGATTACATTGTGGTAAGAGACTTTGTCTCGACTACTATTTTGTTGTGACTAACTTTGTATGGTGCACCTAATAATCCTTATGTAGTGTACATAAATCCCATTTGAGATCACTTTTCATTTGAAATTATATTTATATTAAATATCCATAATCTCATATCATGGATATGTCTGTTTTTAAACTGTATACCATTTTACATATAATGTTTATTTGGAAAGTTATTTTAATTATGGAAATATTGAGGAATCCATATACTTTACTCTATAAGGATATTAAAAAAGAATATTTTTATTGTATGGAATAAATTTATAAAAAAATGATTTGGAAATTAAGTGGTGTTTGGTGCCCTCAATAGCCCCGCGATGCATCGGTAGGTCTCATGAGACAAATCAGTTTGGTGACAATCCCTTCGAGTTTGTTTCAAAAAATTAGACTGGTTTCTACCCACAGAACTAAAATGTTTTTATGGTATTATGGTATCATGTTACAGATACATGATGTCCAATTAATAATCATTCTCTTCATTCATTATCATTTATTGCTATCCATGAGGTTTTTACTATGACAAAATCTGTGGATGCCGTTTCAATATCAGTTTTTTAATGGCGTGAGTTTTTCATTTATTCACCATGCCATGTTGATTATGTCAAATTGATTACAATTTAGTTATTATTGATTCATGATTTACCATTTTTAACCCTTACTAATAATTTTAGCTCACCCCTTTCATTGTCTATCATTAATAGGTGATGAAGTGGAGATCATTTATTGAGATCCTGTGGGTGCAGTTTTTTGTTTTTTTTTATGTACTGTATTTTGTAACCTTTTAGAATATAATTTGAGTTACATTTATGTATCTAGTTTCTTCAAGACTAATAAACTGATCGTTCCTTCAGGATTTTCATTCCTTCTAACCATGTTAATATAACATGTAATGCACTGGCTCCGGTCTAGAGGGGTCGGGGTGTTACAAAACTACTAAGGAATGAAGGTAAATCCTAAGGGAGGTCAATTTAGGAGTTTAAATCTAGGGATTAAAATGACCAAAATTCCATTTTATTAAAGGGGTTTCTTTTGTTTCTTTCAGGTATCCTATAGTTCAAACAGAGCAACCCACACCATTGGCACCCCACTGGGTACCCGATGACTTGCTTCACCCTCCCCCATCTCTTCCTTCCTCCAAATCCTTCCTAAAACCCCCTAAAACCCAATTATACTCAAAATACACCATTAATAAATTAAAAGGATAAAAGCTGAATAAAATTATCTACTCGTATAAGTTAGAGTCCTTACAACAAACTCTCTCTTTGGATTCTCATCCCCATGAATCTTTAAAAAATACACTATGTAAATAAGATCAACTATTTCATTTTCATTTCAACCTCTCACTCCCAAGTTTCATCTTGGAACATTAGATGCTACCATTTAACTCAAAAAAGAGGAATTAAATTGAATTATTTCACCTACTGAATATATTCAATGATTTATATGGGATTATCCATATAAGACACATCAACATAAGTCTTGAAATTATTATATTGAATCATGTGTATAAGGTCTATCACAAACTTCTCAATTACAAAAATGGAAAGTGTTATGCATGGAACTAAATTTTATATGTAAATATAGTTGATAGGAAGCTTCTCAAACTCTTAAATAGATTTCATAAAGGTCTATATTCATTGAAGGTATATTTTCTAACATACCCATTAAGCAATAACCCAACCTCAATGAAACCTAAAGAACTACATGATCAACCACTTTGAATTCTAAGGGTCACCTTCAACAGTATTCATAGGAATTTTATCATCATTGAGTGTTTATGGGATGATTTAGAATTATATTAACATATTATATAAACTTTTTAATGATTCGTGGTCTAATTACATGTGAATCACCTATTTATATATAACACAGAGGATAAGACAATAACCTTCTATAAAGGGATTCATACAAAGACATCTAAATGAATTCCTGGTATCTATATTTATAAGATAATTCCAAAAATGAGAGGTGATCCTCATATGATCCACCAATATTAATAATATATGATCTAATCATATCCTCAAGAATATGGATGTTTCATTTAGATTGGTTGTTATTTTATTTGTGAAAAGAAGAACTCAGCTTGACCTGAGAAACCAAATCCTATTGAGTCCCTCTCAAAAAGTAAGATGTGGACTTTGGGTCCCTATAAAATATGATTCTAAATGGTATATTATGTATCTTTATAATGTATTTGATATGTAGTTTCTAAAGTTCATCAACTGAAGAAGCTTATCTGATTTGAAGAAAGTAAGCCATCTTGGTCAGACGGTCCACATTCACCTTGATTGCATCCCATCCTCTAGGTATTCTCAGAAGACCAATTATAAAATCTATCATGATCGCATACCATTTACACACTGGAAAGATAATTGGATGGAGAATACGTATAGTATTCTGGTTTCGTACCTTTACCCATCGAAAGATAAGGTATCTACCAACAGACCCTAAAATCTCATTGCTCATAATAAGACACCATAACATGTGATGAATGTAATAATATTCTTCATGATTAAAAAATGTATATCTCATTGATAATAATGGTATTATTTCATCATCATTTCTCTTATACTAGTTAGGATGACTAGCTTTCCATGTACATACAATAAGGATAATGAATATTAAAAGCAAATATTTAGGATCTCCACACCATTGAGTTTCTATAAAATGATAACACAATATAAATTAGATATCTAAGATTTATTTACATACACCATAAGAAAAAAATTAAGGTCTATGTGGTATAAATTTATCCCACTCTAATATTCCAGAAAATCTGCATTGAGTTAAGCCATAAGTCATATCAATCTTCTTTTATCATTTTCCTCATACACCCTTTAAGGGTGAAATTTCATACTAATATCATTTGTAACTACATTTCCCTTACCAGGAGAATATTGGATATAAAAATCGAATGATTGATGGCACTCCACCTAATAGAGTATCTCGAGATTCATGTATCATTGAGAAAATATGTATTCTAGGATATTTTGTTCTATGAACACAAAAAATCATTATCCATATAGGAAATACCTTTACACGTCAAGGATTATCAAATAGTATCCAATTATAAGTCATGGGTTGGGTAGTTTATTTTATGTGGACATAAATATATATAACCATAAGTCACTACTCAAGGATATTTCATAATATCACTTCCAAGGCCCATTGAAGATGAATTATAATACAAATCAAATCATTTACTCGGTTTAGGTTGAATGAGAACTAGAATTATGATCAAATAGTTCTTTAACTATGGGAAACTCAATATACATTGGTCTGATCCTGAAAATTAGAATCATTTATTGGTTAATGTGGTCATAAGAGTTTTAAAATTTGAAATGTCTTGAATAAGGTGGAATTAATACCCAAAAATACTAATAAAAATCCTAATTTCAAACACATTGGAAGGTACATTCTAGTAATTCACTAATTCCTCCTTCTCAAGATCCACTGAGATATCAGATTTAGAGACTACATGCCAAAAAAATCATCTCTTTTATCAAGAATGAATGTATAGACAACATAACATAGAGTTGATGTTCTCATAAGGTGTCCATAACAATACAATATTTTGACCATGTATGACATGAGACCTTGAATAAATAAGTATATAATCCATGATGACTATTATGAAAGAGTCTAAGAATGGATAAGAAACCTTATTCACTGAATCCATGAATACAATTGGGGAATCAATGATGATGAAATCTATTATTAGATATATTTAGTGAGTATACTGGATCTGAAAATCAGTCTTTATAATATCCTATAGATTAAATCAATGTTAACAGTAACATAAGAACATGTCAATTTTAGAGAACTACCTCAACAATTTTAATTAAACAAAAATAATATTGAACCTGGAAAAAGGATAACAATTCTTGATTATCACTTGATTCAGATCTTGATGGTCTACATATAAATGTAGACTATTCTCAGCCTTATTTAAAAAGATAACTCGAGCACCCCAAAGGGAAGTTCTTGGTAAAAAAATCATTTAGATTTAATCTCCTATAAATAAATATTTAAATTAATTAAATTAGTTAGTTTCATTCAATATAAAAGAATAAAAATTTATTCTATTATAGGAGGAAGATTAATGGTGAATTCCACTTCATTGTATATAGGGATTCTTCAAAAATTACTTATGGAACATGTAATGATACAAATACACAATAGGTGGAAAGACTTGTTTCTCCTTGTAATCAAGCACTTCAAGGAAAACACAAGCCATATTTATATTGATTTCCATTACCTTCCCCTGACTTGGACTTTCATGGAAAAAAAACTCCCACTCTCCACAGAAGGTATATTGGATTCCAATGGGAGAAAAAAAAGGATACCCTTATATTATAATAGTCAATGTAGTCTTAGAATTTTGTAAAACAGATCATTACTAGAATTAAATTTATTGAATTAATGCTGAGAATCATTCAATCCTAGATATTTCTAAAGGATTTTGGTACTAAATCACATGAAAAATAATTTCAATTTTGTTCAATCCTCATTCTAAAAGGGGTATAAAGGCTCATATATAATGGTAAAATTTCCATTTTAAACTCAAGAAGTAGAAAAAATTTATCATAAATAAAATAATTCTAGTAACCAATGTAAACTAAATCACATAATTAATTAGAAGATACTATAATAAAACCTATAATAGTGTAAATTCATACTTTATCATTGGTGATTCAATACAATTTCCATGTTTGTTTTCAAAAATACATTGTTTATATCCCTATTATTTTGACAATACATGGTTATTTATTAAATTTTAATTACATAGGAAGAATTTGGACCTTAATGGGTGAACATACTAAAATATTAATTTTAATAATTAAATTGATATTCTATAATTTCAATGTATGTTGCATCAACTATCTTAAAAAGAGTCACACCTTAAAAAAGTATGGCATAAAGCCTCAAGTATTGTCTCACTAAAACAGCCTCACAATAATCCCTTACAAGGAATACTATCACTAATGGAACCTTATATTCCCAATGAATGTGGCATAACCACTCCAATCCACTCTCAAGATCTAGTTCCAACTTTTGAACTTAAACATACATAACTAGAATTATGATACTCTATTTTGGGGGTGGTGAATCGACATGTACAATATAACATCTGTCAGTCTGTGATGTCATCTCAAACCCCTAACACATCATCTGTCTACCCATATATCTAGTGTCATACCCAATATTGATTTCATATTCTCACCAAATGAAACAGCATGAGTTAGTGTAGGGATACATTATAAGTTAACGCAACTTCTTCCTCACCACCTCCAGAAATCACCATAATCAATTTTCAAGGATGATGAAGGCCAATATCTCCTAAATCATTTATCAGTATGGGAGGTATATGACTGATATTCATGAACCAAGGGGACCATATAAGATCCCTATGTCAAATTTCTAAGAAAATTTGGTATCTTTATAATAAGAAATCCATATAGAATTCATCTAACGTAGAAGGAATAACTAGATCAAGGGTGTGGAAACTAATAATTCCTCAAATCTTTGTGGGCAAGAAAGGGAGATTTGTGTATAAATATTGAGGGATATACACTATATTATAGGTTTCTCTTGAAAGGTATTATATAGTTTTATAGTTTATGGTATTTATTTCATTTTTTTAGTTTAATTTTATTTTTCTTCTCAACTATTTTCTATTTTTCCACTGTGATCTCAAACCTCTATAGTCATGGAGATCTAACCTAAGGGATACTTCTAGAGATGTGTTGTGTATTTCTTAAGTAATTTTACTTCAAATTCAATATTGAGTTCATCTTATATGGATTCAATAATTTTTAGGGATGCGAGGTTGGTGAATGTGATTTAAATCTCTGCATTATGACTATTTTATTTTCCCACAAGACCATCATATTTCCATTCCTCATTTCATTACAATAGTATACTAAGTAACTAGTGGACTGAGTGGATCAAGGTGAATGATTACTTTACAAGGGAGTATGTAGGGTGATCTCTCAAATGAGAATTTTCAATTTACTTCCCATGATGGAGGTGGATATACAATATGCATAAGCATTCTTGGGTGATTTGTATAATCACACATCAAGTACAATGAGGGATGTTCAAACATATAATAGATTGTGAGCATTGAGTGAGAATTTGATGAACATGGATTTGATAGTGATGTAATTCATGGGTAATTTTTAAGGCCAAGTCTTGTATTAAAGAAAGATTGAGATGAATGTATATTGGGGGACATTATTGATGACCTGAGATAAAGGTGTTGTGATTTGAGATTAAAGAAGTTCATCTAGAATGTAGTATTCATCTTGAGAATAAAGATTGTGTAAGGATAACAATATTATGGTGATTGTGTTGGATTTTTTTTTCAATGTATAAATCATATTCAAAATTTATTGATTTATTTTATTTGGGGTGAAGTCATTATGGAAGTTTTAAAGAGATTATAAATAATTCCTAGATGTTTTGAAGTGATTTTATGATTTCTATATGTTTTATATAATTGTGAGTTAAGATGAAAAAAATTCCAAGGTATTATATCTTATGAGGTAATATATTTTTGGTATAATATATATGTACCCACACAATGTATTTCAATTACACATAATATATTTCCATAACGTGGTATTTTGAGCCTATAAAATATTTTTCACAACTAATAGACTTTACACTCATAATAAAATTCAACTACGTATAATATATTTCTATTATGTGATATTCTGATCTTGTAATATATTTTTAATGTATAATAAAATTCAGTTAAATATAATATTTTTTGTGTATGGAGAGTTTAGATACATTAAGAGATTTGTTATATGTAAGAAAATTTAGTTACATGTAAGATATTTGTATTATGTATAATGATTGTGTAATGTGTAAGAAATTTTGTTATAGATTTTGATGTGGTTCATAAGATATTGATGTAGCATGTGTGATATTTTGTAATTTTTAATAGAATTTAAATGAAGGATTATAGCCCTCATGAGATTATATCGATGGTTTATATTGTATTGAATTATTATAAAAGGATCATAAAATAAGATATGATGATTTTATTTAAGTTGATATCTCATGTTTCCAAATATTAAGATTCTAAAAATCGTGATTCCAGTATGTGATGAAGGAAAAAAGATGAATTTGAATGAGCTGTGTGGTGTAAAATAAAGAGCCAAAATTGCAACCAGATCACTACATATTTTATACACAAATGGATTCCGTTTTAAAAGTATTTAAAATCACTAATATTTATGATATGTTGAGTCCTATATTTTTTCAAGTCTTAACAATATAAGGTCATGTGCAATAATAGTGGGAATTTTAAATTAATTATTTGAAATTCAAATATGTGAAAAATATGGAGAAGTTTTTGGGAATAGTTAACCAATGTTTTGAAGAGGATGACGTTTATGGGAATTTTCATAATCAATTATGGAAATAATATTAATGTAATAAGGTGAATTATAAATAAGAAAAAATTAATAAGAATGATGATGTGAATTTGTGAGAAGATTTGATATACTAAAACACTGAATATTTATTATATCAAATTGAGAGAGAGAAGAGATATAAATAAGGGGAATTTATTAATCATTGTCACACCAGAAATTTAAGAATAAGAAGTGTATATGTGTGACTTGGAATGTCTAGAAGAATCAAAGAAGCACAGTGATAACATGATGAGGGATGTTGGTGAAGGACTCTCTGTTGTTGTGAATAATTTCATATTATTATTTATATATGGGTTTTAAATTCATTTTTTCACACTAAAGTGGAATTAAAATCATGGATATACCCTGAATGTTGTCAACTATAGTATTTTCTTTAGTGGATTGTGTGATCTGGGATTGTTTTTATGCTATTCCAAGGATTATCTACTCTTTCTGAGTATTGAACCTCATAAATCTATTGTTTACCTTTGGGATTATTTGTGTGTGTGTGGTAATTGTAATGTAAAATATATTTAATAAGAGTAAAATATTGTTAAAAGAAAAAAAATAAAAATTATTAATCACATATTCACCCCCACCCCCTCTTAGTGATTGCAAAGATCCTATAGGTGTCCTCAAACGTGGTATTAAATCTAGACACCTTCATTAAATAAAGGAAATTTAAAGTTTTAGAAAGAGGTTTTTTTCATTGTTTCTCATTATCTAAAATGGAGAATCTTAAATTATTGAATAGAAAGTGGATTCAGAAATTTTATGGAAATAATTACTATATCTGAAAGGATACACTATTTTTATATTTTTTACCTATACAGTTTGAAGTCCTAGAAGCGAACAATGATGGTTTCATCACCCATGATTAATGTGCCTCTATTATAGTAATGGATAAGAATAATATAGATAATTATATACATGGTTAAAATTCCATAATATCCTATCTTTCATAGAGTTATTTTTTTGAAAGATAATGAAATCAAAACAACTAAAGGTATTTGGGAAAAGATATAGAATAATTATAAAGGAAACACCAAAGTGATTAAGAAGTTATAGACTTAGAGGTTTGAATATGAAGATATAAAAATTAATGATGATGAGTTTATAGTCGTATTTTCAACAAGTGTGAATGATATTGTGAGTACCACCAGGAGCCTTGGTATAAAGTTGGGGGACACCACATTGGTCAATAAAATATTACACATTTCCCATAAAAGGATTGATGCTAAAGTATCAACCTTGGAATATAGTGATCCTAAGACAATTCCTATTGATCACTTATACAATATTCAAACTACATATGATATGATAAGATTCAATTCTACCGAGATGAAGGGAATGGTAGAAAATGACATTTATTTAAAATCATCAATGGAAAAAAGGTAAAAGAAAGTGGATATTGAAGATGAAGCCAACAATTATAATTAAAAGGATGTCATGAATCAAAATTTTGATTAACATATTTCACTTTTATCTTGAAATTTGAGAAGAGGCATAATAAATCAAAAAATAAATATTCCATTAATTTTTTTAAGTGTGTACCTATTGGGAATTTTGTAGAAATATTTCCTAGATTAAATGAAAAATAATCCATTGATAAATAAACTGAAATACCTAAAAGATTCTTAAAAAAGAAAGATGAAAACTGAAATTATCTATCTAAATTGATGTTTAAGAAGTTCTCTAAGTATAAAATGATAAATTTTTTATCTAATTGTGAAGGAATCGATGATAGTGAAAAAGAAGAGAAAGCTAAAACTCTTAGTGATGAATTTTATGAGAAGCTACTCATTACTAAGGTGAATGATTAAAATTTCACTATTGGTGTGTGTCTAAATTATATAAGTGTATAAGATGTTAAAATATGATTAAATTTTAGAAATTTGTGAAAATTTATAAGTTTGCAGAATGAAGATGATGATTTAGCTAACTCTAGTGATGAGGATAAAAAGAACTCGTCTCATCCTTGGATAACAAGATAGTTATAGGTACAAAATATCATTGGAGATTAAGGTTATAATGTTTAAACTAGTTTAACATTGAGGATATCATCACATAACTCACTAATTTTATAAAATTGATATAAAAATGTAAAATAAGTTTTAGAGAATCAAGATTGGTTTGATTTTATGAGTGAATAACTAATCCAAATAGATAATAATGGTACTTTTAAGTTGGTATCAAAACTTCAAGATAATAACATCATTATAATGAAATAGGTTTTCTAAAATAAGTTGAATGAAAATATAAATTTTTTTATAAATAAAGTAAGAATTGTGTGTAAAGGCTATTCTCAAGTTGAAGGACTGGACATTGATGAGACCTTTTCACTAGCTGTTAGGATTGAGACCATATGAATATTTCTTATTATTTTAGTAAAAAAGAAATATAAGATTTTCCAAATGGATTTCAAGTATTACTTCCTAAATGGTGAGTTAGAAGAGGATATTTACATTAATAAAATCATATGGTTATTGTTAAAGAGGTTTTGAACTATTTTTTTAAGGTTAGAGAATAATTTATATGGCCTGAAACAAGCCCTGAGATCTTGGCATTCTACGATGGACACCTTCTTAAAGAAGATAAATTTTCAAAAAAATGATAATTGACAATAATCTATACATCAAGGATAAAAAAGAGGTATACATAATTGTTATTCTTTATATAGAGAATACAATTTTTTCTATAAATTATGAAGATGTTTTTGAAGATTTATCTAAAATAGATGAATAATCTTTTTTAAATTTCCATTCCTAAGGAGATAAGGTACATTATTGACATAAAAATTTCTCAAAAGATAGATCACATTAGTCATTCTGAAGATATGTATACTAGGGAACATTTGAAAAGGTTTAATATAGTGGATTAAAATACTATTTTCACACTAATTTTAGGGGGGAAATTTTTTCAAATAAGAATATAAGAATAAAGTGGATCCATATAGTTTTGGAATATTATATTAAGTATATTTTACTCAATAGCTTCAAGAAAAAAATTGGAATATATTGTTATGATTTATTCTAAGTATCATAGTGATCCTAAATAGTCACATTTTAGTAATGGGATGAGGATTCTTAGTAATTTCAAAGAAATAATCATTTTTGAATTAAAATGTGATAGAAAATGGAAGCTAGATACATTTGGTTATATATATATATAGACTGGGTAGGTTGTATTGATGATAGGAGGTCAACATATGGAAGAGATTTCTTCCTTGGAGAGTGGTGTGTATATTTTCACCCAATGAAAGAAATTTCAGTCACCTTGTACATAGATGATATAGAATATGTGGTTCATACCATGCCATAACCTAATCCATGTAAATGAAGGCCCAGTTGAAAGATCTCATGTTTGAGGTGATTTTTACATTAGTCTTTGGTTATGATAATAAATGTGTTATAAATTTATACAATAATATTATTTTTTATTAATAAATAAATAACATTGATATTAAGTATCACATAATTAAGGAGTTTATGGAAAGAATTGACTAGAAGTTGGAAGTTATTCTTACAAAGTAGAAAATTTTCAATTTGTTCACCAATCCATTATCGAATGGTGTATTATAGAATATGAAGTTGACATGGTGAGTTAATCCTCACCCTTCTAAAGTATTAGTTATGGATATCTTTCAACTATCTTATCTTATATTTGGATATTATTATCAAAGGGGGATACAAATAACTGATAACATAAATCTTCCTTTGTATTTATCTTCCTATGTTTTTTTAAATAAAAGGGGAGAATGTTTATAGGGTTAGTATCCATTGGTATGTGTTTCTCTGATAGGATAGAATGTGTTTAGAGAGAGTTATTAAAAGGGATAGATTTTGAATTAATAAAGGTGCATGTGTAAACTATTTTAACAGTTTTTTTGAAGTTAGTGTAGTAATTTATTTCTTTAACTGGTTCCTTGGATAGATTTTCCAATTCAAGGATAAATTTTTTTTTTCATGATGAAGATTTGATTTAATAGATATTGATTCTTATATTTTATGATGAGGTATTAAAAAAATAAAATTTTACCCAGTTTGTTTATCAAGTGGTATCATTTTATCAAGTACAATAATGAGAATCTAGTTTGAATATGTTGAAAATGTATCATAGTTGTTTATGGATAAAATGATGTTATTATTCAAAATGTATTTTTTCTTATAATGTTTTTTCTCATGCATTCTTAGAATTATTAAATGATAATTCATGAATAAGTGGTTTGAGTTTAATAGTGATTTATATTCCAAGGTTGAAAATAAAATCCAAAGGGAGATATCATTTATAAAAAATCTTATCTTAGATAATGTTTGAGATGATGATAATCATAGGGGGATTATTAAAGAACTAATATAAAGTTGTTGTGATTTAATATTAAATAAGTTCATCTATAATGTGGTATTTATATAGAGAATAAATAATGGGGAAGGTTGAAGTGGGTATGGTAATTATGTCGGATTTTATTACCAATGAAAAAACCAATTCAAAATTACACGAAATAATTATTCTCATGAAAGGTGAAGGATTTATGGATGTTTGGAAGAGATTATAAATAATTTGGTAAAGTTATTAAGTGATTCGGTGATTTTGGGTAGTTTTTCGGAATTTAGAGTTAAACTAAAAAATTGGATAAGTATAATATTTTATGAGGTAAGATATTCTAGTGGTAAGATATATCTACTAGCATAAGATATTTTAGTTATATATAAGATATTTCAATTACATGATATTCTGAGCTCATAAGTTATTTTCCATGTATAATAAAATTCAGTTATGCATAAATTATTTCTATTATGTGATATTCTAAGATAAAAATATATTTGTCTTGTATAAGAAAATTTTGGTACACTTAATATATTTGTGTCATGTATAAAGGTTGAGGATTATGTAAGAGACTTTTTCTTCTTAATAAAATTTAGTTATGTGTAACATATTTGTGTAACATATGAAGATTTTTTATCCCATAATATATTTTATCTGTGTAAAAAATTGTGTCATATGAAATTCTTATAGGTCATAAGATATTGAGGCAATGCATAAGATATTTTTTTTATTTTAAATAAAATTTAAATAAAGGATAAGATCCCTCATTAGATAATATCAATGGATATATTGTATTTAATCTTGCTCAAAGGATCACCAAATCAAATATAAAGATGACATGTAAGATGAGATCCCATGTTTCCAAATATTATGATTTTTAAAATCCAGATTTTATTATGAGATTAGGGAAGAGGATGAATTAGTGAGAGCTTGTAACATAAAATAATAATCCATAATGGTAACTATATCACTATATATTCAATTCACACATGGAGGTATTTTTAAAAGATATTAAATATATTGGTCTTCATGGGATATTGAGACCAGGATTTTTGGAAGATTTAATTATAGAAGATCATGTACAATAATGGTTGGAATTTAAAATTAAATATTTTAAATTAAAATATGTGATAAATATAGAGAAGGTTTCAAGAATGGTTAACTCAAATTTTTAAGAGGCTGATGTTACTAGGAATTTCAATAATTAATTATGGAAATAATATTCACATTATATAGTGAATATTAAAGAAGAGAAAATAATGAAGAGAAATTATGTGAATTTTTTAAAAGATTTGATACATCGTAAAATTAAATATTTGTTATATAGAAGAGTGATGGAAGAGGTAGGATGAAGGAGGACTAGTTTTTATTCAATGATACATAAGAAATTTATGAATAAGAAGTTTAGACCTGAATAAAGGAAAGTTGGGAAGAATCAAAGCAATAAAATTGCAACATGTTGAAGCCAATAATTAAAGGACTCTAAATTTTTTTCAAAGAAATTCATATTGTTATTTATATATGGGATGAACCTATATTTTTAGAGACTAATGTGAAATTTAAGTTATAGATATAACCTAATTGATGTAAAATTCAAGATTTTTTTCTTATGGGCTCTGTGATCTTAGATTATTTTCAGGTTGTTCTGCGATTAGTTACTCATGTTAAGTAATTAAGCTTGTAAATAAGTTGCGTCATTTTGGGTGTGTGTGTGTGTGTGTGTGTATTAATAAAAAAAAGTCACATATCTTTAATATGTGGTGAAGTTTGTTAAAAGTAAAATCATAAAAAATATCAAACATTGATTCAAACCCCTCACAGTGGCCTTAAATATCCCGCATGTGGCCTCAAAATACTAATCCTAGGAGTATATTATTTCTTCCTAACATCATTTTATGTGAATTAAATTTTAATATTTTTTTCATTCTATTCACACACCTCACCCTATTTCTGTGCTTTATAGATATTTAAAACCCCAAAATATTAATAAGTGGAAGGATTAGTAGATTATAGTATGTCTAATCAAGATAGATACCCCTAGTCATATCCCTAACTGTATTCATGGTTTATAAATTCTAAAGTGACACTAAGCCGTTCACAGGGTTTGGGGGAATCACTTTTTTCATTTTTTATGGGGAACTGAGTGATTTACCCACTATAATTGCCACATTATATATAAAACATTCCATGTTTCCCCTTGTTTTTTAATTTTCATTATTTAATCATACCTATCCATGGTGAGAATTTATGAAAATAAATTGTATACATGGAATCAATACTCATAAGTACCAGAAGTTAGGAGTGGTGACAAGATCCATTAGCTGTAGGAAATTAAATTTAGTATGATAAAGGTAAAACAAAAAAAAGAACAACTCACTGCCACCCTCCAGGAATAATAACAATATTAATATGGTGCCTACCAATATGAGAAACCCTAATATGTAGTGAAATAATATAGTTGGGAAGAGTACAAAAGCTACAACTATGAATATGAAATTTCCCTATACCATAAAGAACCAAATCCAAGTACTTTGGACCTATTAAGGATGCATATGGAGTAGGAGGTGAGTCTCCTAAAAGCTAAAATACAAAAGGTAAATAGGAATTATGCATAGATTATTTCTATTCTCTAATAAATGAACAAACAAGGACAGTAACAATCTCATATTTAAGAGTAACCTATACTAGAAGCTCTGATATTTGATATAAAATAAGTGTAGGTCAATCTTGTAGAGAATACCCCACTACATTCCCTAATAAAAAATGTCCTAGTCATTTTTCATGATGGAAATAATCTCCCAGTTGATAAAAAGGAGGTAGATATATCTTACTTAACCATTTTTTTTATCAAACATAAATTATCTACTAATATCTATTTATTTGAAAATATATAATCAAATTTAGAAAAATGGTTTAAGTTACTATAATTTGGTGAGAAGAAAGAAAAAACTTTGGAATAAGTTGATATCTTTGAAGGAGAAGCTACACCTAAAGAGGGACTAGATAAAAATATTCTAGTGGCCAAGAATGATGATATATAAAATTAAGTTGAAGATATTAAGGGAAAGAGTTTCAATTTAAATTAATCTTATTTTGAATTTATTAAAATAAAATTTTTTACTGACTATATTTATTATGTGAATATAGACTCATGAAACATAATGTTATCCCTGGAAACATGTGATAAAGGATCCATTGGTGAAGTTTCGTTAGAGTAAGATGAGCCCATAGTATCCACATTGATAGATAAGGAAGTTGGAATAAATCTGGATCCAATAGAATAATGAATTATTCAATCCTAACTAGAAGACAAGTCACTTTCTATAACAGTCAAGACAATCTCAATAGACTTCACAACATATCCAAAAGATGAAGAATATGCCATACACCTTCTCCCACCCCTATACAGACACATAAAATTAGCTATATAAGTGGTGGCCACACATTTATATTCACATGGGTACCTCCAATAAGAAACGAGTATTAAGTGTGGTGGTGCCATTAAAATATTGTGGTTTAAGTAAAATGAACTCCTCAACCTGTGTATTATGGATGATCTAAGGACTATCTAGTTGTGTATAGTCAAAACATAGCACCCACTTAGGGTTCAAACCAAGTTTTATTTCCATCCCTCTTTAATTTTCTTTACATTTCATTAAATTTATTATGTTTTTTTATTTTCTTGTATGTTGTAGAATAACTAGTGTGTAAATAAATTTAACTCAAATTTCCCACTAAAAATAATTGAAATGTTGTATTGTTCCTTCTCCTTGGTTTTATAACTACCAAACTTATATTTTTTCCATTTTATTATATTTTAAATTAAAATTAAATGTGGTTAGTGAAACCGAAGTGTGGGGGAAAGATTTAAACATGTTTTGGGAATTTTATGATTGTTTATATTTTTTATTTTAAGAGCATTTTTTGATTGTTTTGGGCTGATATGAATACCTTGGCAGTGTTAAATTATCTCAGAATATTTGATAAACTACTTTATTTGGTAATCTAAAGGTTTATATTATTTCAAAAATGGACTTTTTTAATAGTTTTGAATCTTGAAATTTAATTAATTTTGATCAAATATAAAACCCATGTGAAAAAGTCTTATCCAATTCTAAATCTTACCACCCTCATAGTTTTCTAAATATTTTTTACATCACATTTCATTTATCTTTTTCATAGGATTATTGATCCATGAAATTTTATATTTAACTTTCTATTTTAATCTTTTAAAAAAGTTTAAATATCATTAGTTCTGTAAAAAATGATTAAGGAATCACTTTAAAAATATCTATTTGAAATATCAATATATTTTGATTATACACTTAAATCTGACCACTTTATAAGGCCTTAGAAGCCAGGAATAGTTATCATGTGGCTATATTTCATGGCTATCATCCCTAAAAACCATACTCTTGATAATTCTATATGATTTCACCAAAATAAAGTGTGATGGATGGTTTTTTCCATTCATTTAATGGATGGTAGATTTTATTTTGGGAATATTTTTTGGGTATTTTATCAAATATTGGGAAGGTGAGTTCACTCTATCCAATGGAATCAAAGTTCCATATATTTATCTAAAACAAGTTATATAAAGATAATTTAAAAGGTAGAGATAATAGAATAATAATAATTCATTGTTGTCTCTTGATATGTGGACCTCCATAAAGGAGAAGTGTTGGGATGTTCAAATCACATGAAGGGGATTGAGTGAGGGAAATTACATCAAGTTTTTCACTTATAAATCATTCATAATACTTTAAAGGGGAAAGAATCCTTTTTTAACTATGTTTTTCACATCTGAACCACCCATCTTAAACCATGAAACAACTCATGCCAAAACATCATGATTGATACACTCTTTTGGCTATATATAGTGGAGAACCCGAATAACATCAGACCTATGAAATCATGCATGTACATGAGAATGATAAAATCCTTGTATAAATCCTTGAGTGAAGAGATAAAGAATTTTAGTAAGGTAGGCACAACATGTTCAAGGGTGGTGCAAGAGATTAAATAAATTCTTTTTAACATAAATTAATTGGGGAGAAGGGATTCATTAAGGAAGCATGACAAGTCTAAGTACGTAATAATTGAAATGTGCTACCATGAATGCATTAATAAATATTATTTAACCTTGGTGTTAGTAATTTTTTCATGATTTTAAAGATATATGTTTTGGGGAGTGATTCAATATAATTATTCCATATTTTTCTTTTGAAATAAATTGTCTATATCCCGACTATTTTGATAATACATGGGTATTCAGACATTTTTTCTACATTGAAAGAATTAATACCTCAATTTGAAAACAAAATAAAAAAATTATTTTAATGAATGATTTTATATTTTATGATTTGGTTCCATGGATGTACTTTGAATCTTGTGTTTTGATGATTTTCTTGTGAATGAGGCCTAAGTTGACCATGAGGAGATTGAAGATTTGATGGATTGTAGAATAATTTGTTGATCAATCCATATAACATTAGTAATCAAATAATGTATGCGTCAGAGATATATGTTATGTAAATTTGTCCACACTATCTTATAGAGAGGTTCTAGGCTACATCATGGCTCCAACATACTACCACAATGTTCCCCTACAAGGCATCCGAAATAAAACAGTGTCTCATGGAAGACTCTGAAGTGATTCCAACTTTCTAAAACTACCTCGTGCTCACACCTTAGAGTACAATAGTATCCAATGGAAACTACACCAACTAATTAGGATAGTGATGAACCTCAATAAAATCTAGAACAAGACACTGAGGAAGTGATATCATTCCAACACAACTACACAATAATCCATCACATGACATCTGAAAATTAATGGAACATCAACTTCCTAGCACACATTACTTCACCACTCCAATGAACTCTCAAGATACAATTCTAAGTTATGAATTTTAAGTATAATAACCAGAAATGTGACACTCTATTTTGGGGGAGGTGAAGAAACCTACACAACATAGCATCTATCATCTAGCAATGTTGTCTTGATCCTCCAACACACCATTTGTTTTTCTATCAACATAGTCTTAATCCCAAGCTTTATATTACTTTATTTCCCCAACCCAACTTCAAGATTCAGCATAGAACTATGTTTTAAAAGCTAGAAATGCTTCTTATTTACTACCTTTAGAAGCCCCCATGATGTATTCTCAACGAATATAAAGGCTAAGCTCACATCATTAATTGATGAAAAGGGGAGCCATATGGATGACATGCATGGACCAAGGAGGACATCTAGGATCCTTATATCAAGTGTCTAAAAAAATTAGGTATTTACTTAATATGAATTTCATATGGTGATTATCTTAGCCAGAAGTAATGAAGTGATTGTGGGTGATAAAACCAATAGAGAACGAAAAAGTTGAAGGAATGAAAGGGAGATATGTGTATAAATAAAGAGGGTGTCCAATGTATTGAGGGTTTCTCTTCAAGGGGATTAGATAGGTTTATAGTTTATTGTATTTCATACATTAAATTGTATTTTTATTTGAACTTTTTATTTATTCTCATCTATTTTATATTTATTTAATATGATATCAAACCACTATGATCGTGGAGAGCTAACTTGTGGGTTTCTTCAAGAGAGGTATTGTGTATTTCTGAAGTCATTTCACTTTAAATTTCTTTTTGATTTCAAACTCTATAAATTTAGGATTTTACTAGGATATGAGGTTAGTGGAAGTGGTTATCATCCTTTCTTTTTGATTGTTTTCTTTTTCCACGAGACCATCACATTTCCCCTACTCAATTCCTTCCACTGGTATATGATGGAACCAAAGGATTGTATAACAACCCTATTCTTTTTATTACATTCATACATGATTTAATAAACTAAAACTAAACTTCATACTTCCAAACATATCAATAATTATACTATATTGGAAAATTATGGACATTACATAAGAACTTAAAACATGAAGTACAACATCATTATTGAAAACATCCTTTACATGACCACAACATTCCATCATACTTAACATTTCATGGGATAAACTGAGGACATACATAAAAAGGGTTTATCTATAAAACCCAATAAGGGAATAAACATGGAATAACATGTGGAAGGAAACACATGTTAGACAATAGGCATATCAATGGATCATAAAAGAAACATGAACATAAAACTATGATATAGCATGATAATCATAACATAGAAATGTGGCAACAACATAAAACATTGCAACATAGGTCAAGGATAAACTGAAAAAACATCATAGTGGAAAAATTACCATAAAGGAACTAGGTAAAACAATATCCCAACATGTCATTTCATGATTCTAACATTACCCAATGTATTGGAGTGATATATAATTCTGGGTGTACCTATCACTTTCATTTCATTATCATGTTTAACTGTGCCACATATATCATAAAATATTGATTCATTCATCACAAAAATTCATTCCATGATAAATGGGTGTGGAATACATACATTTAAGTAATCAATAAAAAGGTATGTGTGAAAAAAAGTGAACAACCTTGACAAATAATGGGTACGGTATTCACTACACAATTGTTTGGGAAATGAAATTTGTGGTGCAATTTCGGCAGCCTAAATTTGTGACATAAAATTCATAAAAAGGGTTGATGAGGGAGAAAAGGGTCTCTCATAATATATAAATGAAAATAACAGTAATAGGTTCATATAAATACTTGAACCAAGATAAAGAATTTGGAAATAGAATGTGTAACATAATGAAGAAACTTGAAGAAAGGGGAGAAATGGAATAACTCTAATGAAATTTTGGCATGGTAACAGGTGTTCATAGGAGAGATAATTGAGAAAGAAATGGGTCTATAATCACTAAAATATAATAATTAAAGTATGGGGGAGGTTCAAAAACATAATACATCATTTTTAATTGAAAATAAAATGGTGTAACAATATAAGGAAACTTGGATAAAAATGAGAAATGAAAGAACTATTACTTGACTGTGTGACTTCAAAACCTTGAAGAGGGGCTTCACGATAGATTGAGGAACCTTGGTAGGATTATATAGAGGGTAGTATATTGTAATAAAATACTCCAAGTATTTTTAGTGATGATAATTGGAAGCATGGGTGAGTTTATATAGTAAATGAGAGGGGGATTCTTTAATATTTCACAAACTTAGGTTTTGGAATCTATATAATTAAATAGTCAAAACCACAAACCGTACAACTATTTTTTCCAAAGGTTTTTGCCAGATAGGAGTGTAAAAAATTATTTCATACTTCTATGGACTGAATATATTAAAATATTTTCCTTATATATGTGGAGGTGAGTTACATTATTACAGAAATGAACTTAAAATCATAAAATATATTATACATTTTTGGAGGATTCACTAAGGATTTATAAAATAAGTCAAAAAAATATAAAATAACATTATTTTAAAGTTAAAACTTATATTTGGAGGAATATACCTTTTTTAGTGTTTATTACATCAGTATTAGGCTATTATGATGTCATAAAACCCACTATATATTTATATGTTATTTAATTTTCACCCAGAAATTAGATTGTCTCGGAAAATTTTGAAAAATTCACCATTGGATAATTTTGACATCATGATTCCAAAATTAAAATTCATTTTATACAAATAATTTTCAAAACATTTAAATTTTAACTTTTAAAATAAAAATCAATATTTATTGAAAATTGATGGGTTCTGACAAAAACAGTTTTTAAACCATAATAAAAATTAAATTTGACATCATAAAAATTATATGATCATTTATATTTAATAAAATTCATTTAATAATATTATTTATTAATTCATCAAAATAAATTCCTTAATTAAATTTGAATATTAACTAAAAATAAATTTGTTTCTTTAAAAACAATAATAAAATAAAAGTATAGTCATTATTATATACAAAAATAATGTACATAATCATAATGCTTGGTTCGTGACACATATCCATTTATTACACCACCATACTCCCAAAGATTAAGGTGTGTGATGGTGGTGATTTCATTAGTCCATTTGGTGAACATGGTTTGGGTTGTGATCTTGATGATCTCGAACTTCTCTCGTAAATGGTTTCACTCATGCTTAGGTTGTTGGATCTCAGCATGGTACTGGTCTAAAGAAAATCCTAGAAACGCTATCTCCTTTGGAATATCTATTAAATGGGATTCATAGGGAATAAATCATATTGTTTGAGGCCATCCTCTCCTTTCTCTATGTCGAAATGATTTGATAAAACCCTATATTTATACTAGTCATGTTATCACTGTTCAACGAATATGTTATCAACGGTAATTATAATTAATGGTCATTTAAATAAAATTGGATATAATAAAACAAACGTAGTACATGTTTTTTTATATCCATTTTACAAAATAAGGAATTTAATTAAATCAAAAGGGGGATTTCACTTATAATAGTTCATCTCGTTACAATCTTCCCCCCTTAAAAAAATTTCTCTATAATTTTTCATTTCCCACATTAAAATAGATGAGGGTAACTTTGTTTCATCACCTCCTCTAGTTCCCGCGTTGCTTCTTCAAACTTGTGGTTTATCCAAAACACTTTGACTAGGTGCATTGTCTTATTCAGTAAAACTTTGTCTCTACAATATAAGATCTTCACTAGCTTATCCTCATAAGAAAGGTCATTCTTCAATGGTACCACCACTAGATTGAGTACATGAGAGGGGTATGGTATGTACTTTCTCAAGAGGGATACATGGAATACATTATATACTCCAGATATGTTATTTGGGAGTGCTAGTCAGTAAGCCACCACTCTGATGCAATCAAGGATCTCAAAAGTGTTGATGTACCTTGG
Source organism: Viscum album (assembly GCA_963277665.1). Taxonomy (NCBI): domain Eukaryota; kingdom Viridiplantae; phylum Streptophyta; class Magnoliopsida; order Santalales; family Viscaceae; genus Viscum; species Viscum album. The sequence continues at coordinate 1,258,317,126 of OY728132.1, read as the reverse complement.
AATAATAATTCCCTTCTTGAAAAATCTCATTACTCTCTTCCATGGATATATGAAGATGAATACCATGTTTCTAATATCAAACTATAGGTATTTTAGATGATTGTAAGCATATCTTTTCTACCGACTCTAAGAATACTTGATGTGTTGTTGAATGGTCTTAACCTTCTCCACCATTTCCTCGACCATTTTAGGACCAAGTAGTTTTCATTCCCCAACTTCATCATAGTATCCAAGTGTTATGAATATCTTCTCATAAATGGATTCATAAGGATACATTTGGATGCTTCAGTGGAAACTATTTTTGTAAGAGAACTTAACTAGAGGAATATGTTGATCCCATACTCCTTTTAAGTTTATTGAGCATGCTCTCTACATGTCCTCAAGTGTCTGGATAGTTCAATCATATTGGCCATCAGTTTGAGGATGGTAGGCCTTGCTGAAGTTTAACTAGGTACTCAGATCATGTTGGAGACTCTTCCATAACATAGAGATGAATCTTAGAACTAAATTGGATACAATCGATATTGGTAAACTATGTAAACTCACCACTTCTTTGATGTAAATCTGTGAAAGTTGATCCAATGAGAAATCCTCTCGAAAAGAAAGAAGTGTTCCATCTTTATAAGACAATTTACCATAACCAATATATCATTGTTTCCTCCAGATTTATTAGGAATATTAGTGACAAAGTCCATGGTGATGTTTTCCCAATTACTTATAGGTATGGGTAATGGTTTCATCATCCCCTTATATTTTTTTTCCTTTCCGACTTCACTTGCTGACATACGAGATATCCTAATGTATATTTTGTGATATCCTTCTTCATATTGTCCCACAAATAGTGTTCCTGGAGATCTTGATACATCTTTGTGCTTCCAGGATGGATATAGAAGGTTCATCTACGTGCATCATCCAACAACTCCTTATTTAACTCAGTATTTGATGGTACACATAGTCTTGACCCAAATCTTAAAACGCCATCTTCATTAACATTGAACACCGAGGATTTCCCTTTTATAATATTTTCCATGTTCTTTTGAATTCTCATATCATCTCTTTTATCATCCTTTAACCTCACTAGAAGAGATGGTTGAGAAATAATTTGTGAAAGGATTGATGGTGTTCCTTACTTTATGATTCCCATGTCCATCCTCTTCAAGTCTAATAAAATCGGATCCTTCTCAATTTTCATTAATGAAAGAGTTTCTAGATCCATTATAATTAGATCATATTCCACTTTATTTACTTTTCTCAGATGCTAGTGAATTGAGTATTCATAGTCTTTGATCATCTCTAACCATCTTTATTAGTTCATATTCAACTCTTTCTATGTGAGAATATATACTTGAGGATTTTTTGATCCATATATCTTTCACACTTCTCCCCAAAGAGGTAATGTCACCAAATTTTCAAAGTGAATATCATTGTAGCCAACTCTAGATCATGTTTTGGATATTTATGCTCATAAAATTTCAACTTCCTTGAATCATAAGAAATGAATTTATCATTTTTAGTCAACACACAGCTCAGTCCCTTCTTCGAAGCATCACTGAATACCACAAAAAGTTCTCCACTTGTGAGTAGTGTGGGAATGGGTGCAGTGATAAGCCTCCTTTTCAACTCCTTGAGCTCTCTTCACATTTATCATTCCTATAAAACTTGACTCCCCTATGAGTTATCCTGGTTAAATGATTTGGCAATTGTGAGAAATTTCTCACAAATTGACGATAATACCCATTTAATCCATGGAAACTACAGATATTTTTCATAGATATTGGCCTCGACCATCCTTCAATTTCCTCAGACTTTGAAGGGTCTAGATATATCCAATTGTTTGTGATTATATTCCCCAAGAAAGATACTTCCTTCAACCAGAACTCACATTTTTTGTACTTGGCATCATGCTTTTCCTATCGCAAAGTCTTTCTCACAATACTTAAATGCTCATCATGTTCCTTCTTACTTTTGGAGTATATTAGAATATCATCAATAAAGACTAACACAAATTTTTCAATATAATCTTGAAAGACACTATTCATCAAGTCCATGAATATTTATAGATAATTAGTGGGTCTAAATGGCATCACTATTAACTTATAATTCCCATACCTTGTACGAAAAGCAGTTTTGGGGATATCCTACTTCTTCACCCTTACTTGGTAATATCCCGAAAACATATCCACCTTGGAGAAGTATTGTGATCCACATAGTTGATCAAATAATCCATCAATTCTTGGAAATGGATACTTGTTCTTTATTGTGATTTTGTTAAGATCATGATAATCAATGAAAATGCGCATTGACCCATCCTTCTTCTTGAAAAAGAGAACTGGTGCACCGCATGGTGAAACACTTGGGCATATAAACCCTTTATCCAGATTCTCATGTACTTGTTTCTTTAGCTCCTAAAGTTCCAAAACATCCATTCTATATAAATTCTTGGATATTGAAATTTCCACAGGTATAATATCTGTCAAGAATTCAAAATCTCTACTATGAGGAAGACCAGACAATTCCTTGAAAAACACATGAGTAAATTCCCTCACAATAGGCATGTCATCGAGGATAGTTCCTTTCATAGACTCGGTCATATGAGTAATATACAAATGATCATATATAAATAATATACATGCTTGTAATGATGGTGCTATATAAGATTACTCCTCCTCCTTGAACTTGTATAAAATCGAGGGTTTATTTTTAATATGGAGAGTGATTTACCTCTCACAGAAATTTATGTTGGATCTATATATAGAAATACTATCCATGAAAATGATTTCATTAAATTCCACCAAGGGAAGTATTATATGGTTCAGTGGGAAGTTAAATCCACAAATTGTGATAGGGGAGTAGTTATATACATGGGATGCTATAATTTCCCCATTTTTAGTTTCCACTAATATCTCTACTTCCCTGATTTATGGTGGTGTTTGTATTTTTTTACTAAACATTCAAGATATAAAATAATGTGTAGAACCATAATCAAAAATTATGTTCACTATTATTGTATAAATAACTAGAATACATATCACCAATTCATTTTCAGGATTCAATTCAGGGGTAGTGATGGAAAAAACTCACTCTTACTGCCTTGGAGGTTGTTGGTTGAATCACTACTAGAAATCTCACCTTTCCCAACACTTCTATACCAACAGTTTGTAAAAACCGTTTGTATAGGTCCCCTTTCCCAACAGTTTGGCCAAACCGTTGGGAAATCCCACTTTGTGGTCACTTTTCCCAATGGTTTTCCAAAACTGTTGGGAAAGGGTATGGCTTTCCCAACGGTTTGGCCAAACCATTGGGAAAAGTCCACTTTGTGGCCACTTTTCCCAACCATTTGGAAAAACCATTGGGAAAGGGTATGGATTTCCCAACGGTTTTCCCAAACCGCTGGGAAAAGTCTACTACCACTTTTCCCAATGGTTTGTCCAAACCGTTCGGAAAGGGTAGGGATTTCCCAACGGTTTGGCCAAACCGTTGGGAAAAGTCCCCCATATACCAACGTCAATCCCAAAATCAAAGGACATACACCAATAGTTGTCAAAACTGTTGGTATAGATCTATACCAATGGTTTTGACAACCGTTGGTATAGGTACTTTGATTTTTTATCGAATATTCTTACCGAGAACATTATATAAAAAAATTTAAATAATTATGATAATATATATATATATATATATATATGAAATTATGTTCACAAAGGTCATGTTAGTTTAGTGGTAAGGTTCTTGAAAGAAAAACTAGAGGTCCTGGTATCAAATCCCACTGATTTTTTTTGAAATATATATACTAACGGTTTTATGAAACCGTTGGTATAGATTTTCATATTACTTATACCAACGGTTTTCAAAGCCGTTGGTAGAGGTCTATACTAACGGTTTTCCCAAAACCATTGGTATAGACCTATCCCAACGGCTTACTTTCCCACGGTTCTCCAAACTGTTGGTATAAGCTATACCAATGGTTTGGAGGCCTATTCCAATGGTTCCAAACCGTTGGTATAGGGTATTTTTCCAGTAGTGAATCTAGAAACCTTTGGCTTACTACATTGTTTTGAGAAATGCCTTGTTTCTTATAGTTGTAGCAATGAACAATGTGTTGAGGGTTTACAAGAGCATTTATTTCCATCATCACAATAGCAGGTTATTCTTGCTAGAAATAGTTGGATAGGTTCCCTTCCTTCCTATACCTAAATAATTTTCTTGTCCCCTTTAGGAAATTTCCAAGGCTATTATTTTCACACCTTTGTAAAGTGGGGTGTTGAAATTTCTTGACATTGTTAGATATCTCTATCATACTACCATAATTTTACTCCACCTTACACTTCTTATCCCCATGATACCCCATAGATTCTCCAATCTCTATTTCGACTTTGAGGGAACATCTGAATATTTCCTCATAGCTATCAAAGTCATGGATCACCAGGGATTTGTGTAGGCTTGGTTTTATCCCAACATAGAAGCAGCCAACCTTGAATTTGGGGGTAACAAAAAATCTAGAGGCAAATCATGCAAGTCTTGTAAAGTTTTCATCATACACTCTGATGGATTCATCATCTTTTTTTTAAGGTAAAGTAAGTCCCTTTCAATCTTATTTCGTAGAGTGCAAGGAAAATATTTATCAAAAAACAATTTCTAGAAATCCTTCCATCCCATCACCTTGATTGCTTCCTCCGGCTTCATATTTTTTTATCAAATTCCACCACTGATCAGATTCACCCTCCATATAATAATCAGGTAGATGAACCTCCCTCGTATGGAGCATTGAAGTACGAATAATATCTTCTCAATGTAGTTGATCCATTGTTTGTTGATTGAGGGATCATATGGGCCATTCAAAGTAGGAGGCCTTGGTCTCATAAATCTCTATATTGTGACATGTTCTTTCTTATGGGGTTTGGAAATTTCTCTTAATCTAGATTTATATTCAAAACATGAGTTAACTGAGAGAGTATCATGACAAAGTTTTTGATTCCCGCTCCCATAAAGTTGCTCATCTCATTAGGGATGTCATTACATTGATCTTTGCATCGACTATTAGCCTGATTCATCCTATTACTGGACATTGTCTAGAATAAAACGAAAATCAGGGGTATGTATTTTAAACTATTAAACACATAAAGGGAAATCCAATGACATTAAAGGAATAACATATAAATTATATTTATTTCCTTAACTTATGAATTTTATGGATTAAATCTACGTTATCCATGATATATTTCCTAACGTAAATTCTTATATGATTTTTATTCCCTTAATAGTGGTTCATACTAAGATTATGATGTTACCAAAGTATATCCTCTGAGAGTGCCATACTAGGAGTGCAGAAAGGCCCATTTTCATGCACAAGTTCCCATTCGATTCTAGCTCAAAGCAGTTTTTTTGGGTTTTCCCCTAGATACATCTGTTCCAGAGACACGTCCACTAGTTCATATCCATACAAGGATTTATTTTCTTGATAAAACAATTATTATATTCTCATCAAGATTTATATATGTTTTTCTTATACTTATTCTTATCCATATGTCTTTCACATGAGTTTTCTAATCATAATCCCAAAAATAACTGAACATTCATCTGGTACCATCTATAATAACCATGTTGTTTTTATTATATTCATACACAATTTAATGAAATAAAATTACAATTAATACAACCCTAATGATCTATAAGTATAGTGTCTTTGGAAATTATTATCCTTACATAGGAACTTAAAACATGAAATACAGCGTCATTATTGAAAAATTATTTAACATGACCACAATATTTCTTCGTAGTTAACATTGCATGGGATAACCTGCAGACATACATAAGAAAGAGGTGATCTATAAAGATTAGTAAGGGAATAAACTTGGAATGACATGAGAAAAACAACACATGTTATACAATAGGTGTATCAGTGGATCATAAAAGAAAAATGAACATAAAGACATGATATAGCATGATAATCATAACATGGTAACATGTAAACAACTTAAAACATTGCATCATAGGTCAAGGATAAACTGTCAATACATCATAGTGGATAAAGACCAATAAATGAATCAGGTAAACCCATATTCCAACATGTCATATCATGACACTAAACAATACTCAATGCATTGGAGTGGTATATAATTCTGAGTGAACCTCTCACGTTCAATTCATTCTCATGCTTAAGTGTGCCACATAGATTATAAAAATTGATTCATTCCTCATCGTAATTTATTTCATGATCAAGGGGTGTGGAATAAATACATGTAATTCCTCAATAAAAATGTATTTTTGGACAAAAGTGAACACCCCTAATAAAAAATGGGTATGGTATTCACTACATAATTGTTTTGAAAAGGAAATTCATGGCGCAATTTCAGAAACCTAACGGCGTGACATAGAAATTCATAAAAAGGGTTTATGAGAGTGAAAGGGGTATCTCATAATATATAAATAAAAATTATAGTAATAATGTCATAGAAATACTTGACCAACATAAGTAATTTGAAAATATAATGGGTAACATAATGAAGAAACATGAAGAAAGATGAGAAATGGAATAACTCTAATGAAATTTTGGTGTGGTAACGGTTGTACATGGGAGGGATTAATTTGAGATAAAGGGGTCTCTCATCATTCAAATATAATAATGGTAGTATGGGGGAGGATATAAAATAAACCCCATCAATTTTAATTTAAAATAAAAGGGTGTAACAAAATAATGAAACTTGGATAAAAAATGAGAAGGGAAGGAACCCTTACTTGAGTGTGTGACATCAAAAGTATTGAGAGGGAATTATTTAGAGCTTGGGGAACCTTGGGGGATTATATAGAGGGTTGGATAGAGTAAGGACATGATATAAGGATTTTTGAGTGAAGATAAGTGGGATCTTGGTAGGGTTTATTTAGGAAATGAGATGGGAATTCTTTAATATTTCACAAACATAAGTTTTAGAATCTATATAATTAAATATTCAAAACCAAAAACATTCCCATGGTTTTTCCCCAATGGTTTTTTCCAAATCAGAGTGAAAAAAAATATTTTTAAGGCTATGGGCCGAAGATATTAAAATATTAGCCTTGCATATGAGGAGGTGTGTCACATTATTAAAGAAATGAACTTAACATAATAAAATATATTATAAATTTTAGAGGATTTACTAAGGAATTATGAAATAAGTCAAATAAATCTAATATCATGTTGTTTTAAAGGGAAAACTTATATTTGTATGAAGATCCATTTTATAGTGTTTATTACATTACTATTGGGATATTATGATGTCATAAAACACACTATATATTTATATGGTATTTAATTTTTACCAAACAAATTCAAATATATCAGGTTATTATGAAAAATTCATTGTTGAATAATTTTTATGTCCTGATTCAAAAAATAATATTCATTTTATCCAAATAATTTTATAAATATTTTAATTTTCAATTTTAAAATAAAAACCGATATTTATTGAAATTTGACGGGTTTTGACAAAAATAGTTTTTAATTCTTAATAAAACTTATATTTAGCCTCATACAAATTATATGATAATTTATATTTAATGAAAGTTATTTAATAATATTATTTATTAATTCATCAAAATATATTTCTTAATTCAATTTGAATGTTAACAAAAAGATACTATTTATGATTTAAAAACAATAATAAAATAAAAGTATATTCATTATTCTATACAAAAAAAATTTATGTAATCATAATGATAGGGTCCTCATACATATCCCTTTATTACACCAACATACACCCTAAGAGTAAGTGTGATGTGGTGGGGATTTCATGGGGTAGTTTGTTAAACATGGTTTGGGTCGTGATCTCGATGATCTTGAACTTCACTCGTAAATGGTTTCTCTCGTCTCAGTTTGGGTTTGGTCTAGAGAAAAGAACAAAAATTCTATATCCCTCAAAATCTCTGATAAATGGGATTCATAGGGAATGGTCCTACTGGTTGAGGTCATCACCTCCTAATTCTGTGTCAAAAGTATTTGTTAAAACCCTATATTTATACTAGTCATGTGATCTATGTTCAATGACTATATTGTCAGTGGTAATGATACTTAATGGTCAATTATATCCAATTGGATATAATAAAACAAATTGAGTGCATGTTTTTTCTATGTACATTTAACAAATTAAGATATTTGATTAAATAAAAAGGTAAATTTCACTGATAATAGTTCGATTCATTACATACTGAGTGGAGAATGGTAAAAATTTTCTTTTTATGGGAGAAAGTAGGGTGCTTTCTCGATTGAGGAGTATCTAATTTACCTCCCATAACGGAGGTAGATGTATAGTAAACCTGTGTATTCTTATGAATTTTTTTTAATCATGCATCAAGTATGGCTGGGGATGTTCACACATACGAAGGAGTGTGAACATTGAGTGAGAATGAAATGAACATGGGTGTGATAATGAAGAAATGTATTAGCACTAATCATAGTAGTATCTCATTTCTTACAAACATTATTCTACATGAATTTCATTTATATATTTTTTCATTTAATAAAAAATATCATCCTCTATTTACATGTTTTATAACTATTTAAAACAACAAAAATAATAATAAGTAGCAATAGTGGCTTTTGAGGGAAATCTCCTCAAGAGAGATGATTATGGTCAGATCCCTAGCTAAAGTATAAGTTTATAAATTCTAAATTTTCACCAAACCCTTCAATAGGGTTTGGGTGGATTTTTTAGCTACACATTACTTGGAAACATTAATATTGTATTCTTCCTCATATTGTCTCTAAGGTTTAAATCCCTTATCAAAGGAATTAATTCTAACTAATCAATTCTAACTACCATGTCAGCATCCTTGAACAAATATCCTAGGTGGTGTTTGAATTTTACTAATAGACTAGACAACTAACTATACAAAGGGGTTATATGAATACATTTACTGATATTATATGATGTACCTTATTGGTATATTCTCTAAATATGGCCATATTTACCTCATATGGGATACTACTTTTTCTTGAAGGTATATATAGGATTACTTTGACAAGGACATACACACTAATGACATTAAACAAAATGTAATCAATTATGAATTATAAAAGATCTATCGCCTAATTTTTGACCAGGTAGAGAACTACCTAAACATCCATTATCTCTTTAACTTCCTCTGGATGCTATTTCTATGAGGAAACCCTTCTTTACCACATTTGAGAAGGCTTGAAAATTAATATGAACTTATGTTTTTAGATGTTCATTGAGGCCCTTTTCAAAATTCCTTGCTTTGAGCTGTTGAAATGACCTAGAATTTCCAAGATTAGAACATTGTGTATTTAGGGTGTTTGAGGTGTTGGGAAAAGGTTATGTGGAAGATAGAGCGGGTGTTGGGATGGTTGTTAGCTAGAATGCATTAGGTAATGACCTATATTGTTTCACCATGAAGGATTGGTTGATGGAGAGTGGTTGATACCATCTATTTTATTACACCATGATAATCACAGTTTCGTCATGTCAAATGATTCATACCATGGAGGCTGGGCTGCATAATTTTGGTGTTCTTCTATAATTATAAGGGATAACAGTTTCAGTGTGGTAACACTATAAAAAAATATTTATAACAGGTTATTTTCAATATATTATAATTGAAAAAAGTTATTTGAGATGGAAATACATCCCAAATGACCCATGGATCAAAATCATATCTCAATTACACAATTATTTACAATGGTCCAATGTAAATAGATATTTATTAAAAATAATATTTTTAATGTTTTATAAATTCCATCATATATGATTTTATGTTAACTTATTTTCAAGAGATTAACAAATTCTATCACAAATACATTTTGCAACGATATTAAATTTCCATCACAAATTATACTTTTTCTAACTTATTTACGACAAATTTATTATTCTATCATTACTATTATTTTTTATATAATTATAAATCCCTAAAAAATAACTATAAATAAAATATTTCACTAAAAATTAAAAATTGAAAGAAAATATTCAATATAAAATTAAAACACATATAATAAATAAAGTTTATAAATAGGAATGTAATAATAATTTCCTTGAGTGGGAAGGTGAATAGATACATCAAGTGGAGGGGAATCAATCCCTAAACCATGTGTAAGTAATCGCGTATACTTAATCATCTACTCATGTTGTTATTGATGTCGCTACTCCTGCTATTCACATTTTTGATCCTGATATTGTCGTTTCTCTTCATGATCTCTGGTAAATCTCTGTATTATCTCAACATGATCTCACAGACTCGACTCATACCCTATAGAAATATAAAATGATTATATTACATAATCTCTCATTGAGATAAATAATTTCATCACTTAAGTACCATAATAACTTGTCGACATAAATCATGAGCCAATATCGATCACCCAGTCATTCTCAATACCACACGTCATCAGCCACATCCATGCAGATTTGTCAAAATCTGACTCACATGAGGCCAGATCATCCCCACCATCTATCTCATATTGTCTCTCCCATATATGAGATATCTCTATCTCATATGTCTCTTAAAACATATAAAAAAAATTAAAACTATAAAAAAAATTACTAAAAATAAATGCTAACCAAAACCTATCATTGTATTTCACCAAATATCCTCCCAATACTATTATCCATGCATATATTTTTATACACATAAAACTCTATAATGTCTAGATCAATAATAAATTTTATAAATTTATCCTAAAATTTAGTGTTAAATATATATATATATATAAACTATTAAATAATATTACATACCAATTGTCAATGATGTATACTAAAAGTATGAATCCCATCTTAATGTGTGACTTACTGCCTCCCTCGATTCCATCAATCAGAATATGATCCCATCATCAAAGTATTCCCCACCCATTATGTGAAAAATACCTATTAATCCTGGGTGGGGAAATAATCTATTTAATAACACAAACAAGATTCCTTAAATATATTGTTTGATGCTCTCTCCATAGATCTCTTTTGAAGTTTATATAAAAAAATTGATGTAAATGGTCATTCATACAAGCCTTTAATGCCTTCCAAATGGAAGGCCCTATCCTATCATCAATAGGAGAAAATAAAACCTACAGATATTTAAAAATATAATAAATTAAAAATTATATAAATTTAAAATAAAATAAATTGTTTATTTACTTACCATACAGTGCTCGAACATGCGATAACACACATCACAAAGAACCTAATCTCCTGACACCACTTAGGGATTAGAAAAATAGTTCCTTTGAATAGAACTAGCTTGGACAACATATTAATGTGAAAAAGGTATGAAATTAATAATAATGAGTAGAATAATTAAAAATTATATTAAATTAAATAAAACTAAATAAAATTTATATTTAAACTTACTTCCTTTGATGAGGATCGAAGTCAAGATATAGATGTTTCTCAGGATTAGGATTTGCAATGAAAAATCATGTAAGGCCTTAAACCCACCTAATAGGTAGTGCCATGTCAGTACCTTCAGTTGATGAAATATGAGGCTTATCATGAGGTAACTCATACTCAGTAAAACTATGAATCATCTTATATAACAAATATTGATACATCTAAGAGAAACTAAAAAAATAATGTAACCTACAATTAATTTCTAATATAGATATCAAATATAAAATGTTTAAAAATATTTATTGAAAATAAATAATATATATTGATTGTGACTTAACTAGAATACAATAAATATTACTTCAGGTTCATCTTCATATTCATTGGTTTAAAGGCATTTATTTTCCCCCTCAACATCCTCAATTTCTATATAACCTTCAATTTTATCATCCCTCAATATTTCAAATTCATTGGTTACATCATCGACATTATCAAAACCATCATCCGTTAAATGTGGGGTGTCATCAGTGATATCTGTATCACTTAAGGTAAGAAATTTATTTGGAAATATTTATAAATTTTTTTTTAATATTTTTCACTTCCATATAATCACATTCATTTTTTATTAACTGATTTTCATAAGAAATTATTTTTATTACACTCCACCAGTCATTTAAATCTCATAAATAAGTGTAGTAATTTTTATAATAAACTTTAGGTGCATGATGTGATGATGTAAATTCTTCATTTGTTGTTATAAGACTTATATTTAATGTCAAAAAGTTCATGACATGGATGAACATGGGACCATTGATAATTTTTGGAACCAATGACATTTGTTATGTAATTCTTTCCTAGATAACATAACTAAATTATTCTAATTAACATATCATAAAATTCAATTTCACTTTCTTTGTGACGGGTTCCTTTTAAATAATCACTAATGTTCATTGATTTTTTTGATTCACCATATATAAATGCATGAAATCAAAATCCATTAACTCCATAGTCATTATAAGATATTAGCAATTTTGTTAGTGGGTTACTCAGTGAATATAATCAACTATCAATGTTATTTCAAGTTGTGATACTAAAAAAATAAAAAATAAAAAATAATGTATAAAATAAAAAATTGAATTTATATTTTAGATTGTAAGAAATTTAAGTTAATATCTTTTTAAACCAATAAGAAAAATTATGTTTTCAATGATCTTCAATATAATCCCAAGTAATATGTATATTTTTTTTATATGATCATCATATAATTTACAAAACAACTAAGATAATTTTACTATTAAAAAATATTTAAAAAAAGGTAATAGGATCACTTACTGCACAAAGCATGTCATTTATTCACTATTGATAGAAGTATACATATTATATATGTGTTTCTCATCATATGATATCTATCATTTATGATCATCAACAAAACCAAGATCAATTTCATTAAATACTGGTAATCTATGGTCCATGACATCATAAATGTTTCACTCATTATGACTCAGATGATTATGTTTTAAATTATATTTACATTGAAAATAATAAGAGAATAAATTTAAAATTTCCTCATACAAGTTGGCTTCTGCAATTGACCCTTCAACTGATACTTTGTTACATACCTTTATCATTAATTTTTTCATGAATCTTTCATATAGGTACATCCATAAAAATTATACTGGACCTCTACTTTTTTTATTCATATAGAAAATTTTATATTAAAAGTTTTATTGAATAAAAGAAGTCTAATAGATATTTTTTTGCAATTTATATAAAATTGTAATAAATTTTTTTTATAGTGTACTCAATACATCATAGCCTATTGTAGTCACACAAATTCCTTTAAAGGAATATGTTATTTTTTCCAACACAACCTGGGTAAAGGAATCCAATAACCCTCTATGGCTAATAAACAATAATATTTAAATTATGACATGATAATTATAACATTCCAATATAGTAATATGACCTATTCTAACATGGTGAGACAAATTATAAGAATATTCATTTGGTAAACTCAAATCTATTATCTACTAACAAAATAATAAAACCATTCCTTATAAATTTTATAATATTTTTAAGATTCGTTAAATTTTGTGGTCTATCATTTTCAAATAATTGAAGATTCGGATGCTTTTGAATTTGGCTAAGACCAAAATGTTCCATTACAGTATCTTTAGTCTTTCTAAGAGTGTCTAAGATAGTATAAAATATGTTATGAAAATAGTTCATCTAAATATATAGTATATTTAACATGTAACAGACCAACAAATTGGAATAATATAGAAGGTCCTAAAAAGTATGTCACCTTCTCCAATTGTGATATCTCTTAGTTATACCTATTTTTTTGGCTTATAGTCAGTACAAAATTAAAAGGAGGTAATGAATAGATGATAGATTTTACTAGAATACCTGAGACCGCTATTGGAGATCCATCTCTTTAAATTCAATATTTTGTAAAATTGTTTATATTCCTTTATAAAGGATGATATTTTGGAAGAAATATTTTATATAAATTGAAAAAATATGGGTTACTTCCATTGATGAGAATAAATTCTTTATTTTCACTCATATAGCATGGAAAAGATTTTATACAATGAAGACTCTATATAGATAGTATACCATATAATAGAAAGTCGTTGATTATCCAAATTAATGCATATTTTTGTATAAAATTATTTTCTTCGACTACATCATATATAGTTACACCATCACTCCATTATAAAATAGTCTCATCAATCAATGTATTTAAGAAAATATTTATATTCTTAATAGATCTCTTAGAATTAATAAAACTGAATAGATATATGGTTCATTCATCAATATCTAAGGAGGTGAGTTTTGAAAAGTTATAAAAATAACCCAATAAGGGTATTGAATGACATAAGAACAAAATGGATAGAAACCACTAGTAGAAAGACCAAACCATAAATTATGAGTATTCAAAACAAAATATGGATTTAACAAATCAAATTATTTCATTGAATCATCGTCCTAATTATTATTTAAGATTAAAGTGATATAAATATTGGATCTCTGTTGTTGGACCTACTAGGATAAATACCCTAACAAGGGGTGAATCAAGGTATGAAATATTGAAACACCTCCCGGTTTGAATCTTGTTTCATTGTTAAACAATACACTCTTCTATATCCTTCTCATAGCAAGGTATGAGATAAAATAAAAACATGCATGGGAGAAAACAATTTTACTTGGTTCGCCCTTAATAGGGATAGTCCAAGGAGAATATAATGGAAATGTGACAATGTACCAAATACACTATAGCATACTATTTTTACAATATTTATAGCAGACTCATTGTCCCTCTTGGTTCACTACTAATCACGTGTTTAAAGCTCAGTACTCTCTCTGCTAAAGCATACTCACTATTACATCAGTAGTTAACCATTGATTTCTTGATTCAATTTTTTTCCCTATAATAGGTATATCATGAAGATATTATTTAATCTAACTGATGAATTACAGTTTAAGATAGAGTTTCTAGGAAATTCATCATTGGTTCATGCAACTTATACTCTCATGAAACCATTGAACACCTTTCTCAAAAATTCCCAACCTTTCACTCAACTTTTTAGTGTTTCAAATAACTTTTCAATCTCACAAAGTTTACCAAACATTTATAAAACTTTATAGTATTTTATAAAAAAAAATTATTTCAAACAACAATAAAAATTTCAAAAGACTAGAAAATATTTTATGATACAACCATTTTTAGATTTACACAAGTCCTTTTCTTTGATTAATTGATGTTTGTGTTTAGGATTCATGAAATAAATTCTTTCATGAAATTATTTCATGAATTTAGATCCTTCATATTTTCATTAAGGATTGATTTTTCAAATGATGTGTTTATGACCCTATTTACAAGAAATTATAACCCTTCATAGAATATCCACAATTTCTAACAATCTTTCATGAAACTATTAAGCTTGTGTTCGCACAACTCCTGCTTCATAAAACATTCATTATAAACTTAAATTATTGAAAACTACTAAAACTAATGTCACCTTTACAGTCACTTTTCACATGTAACGTGATGTATTCACACAAATCCATTTCACGAAACTTCCAAACATTTATGAAACCAATGACTTTTCAATATTTTCATGAGGTGACCTCAATTATTCAATTATTCAAAACTTCTTGAGACACCTACTCTAGTTCATTCAATTTTTATCTTTGCGTGAAAAACCTCCCTTCTACAAAAAAATTTAAACACTAAGAAACATCATTACCATGTAACCACAACTTCCTAATCACCATTCAAAACCACCAGACCTCAATTATCCTCTTTCTTAGATAGCTTCAACTCATATCTCTAGATTGATACTTTGATTTCATGTAAGGATCCATCATCTTGGAAATTTTTTAATATACTCTATCAAAAACCAGACTTTTGTTTCACAAATAACATTGTTAACCATATTTTTGGACAATATAACCAACCCAAAAACACAATAATGTCACCTTGATAGATTTTTTCCCAACATATGTAATGTTATCAATGAATCAATGCTATGAGACATAAATAGACTCTATAATTTAGGTGTAATTGGAAAATACAACAACTGTTTAAAAGGAAAAAATCTAAACTTTCCTAATTTTAAATCTTTATACAACAATTACCCACATGTTAAAAAAGTAACTCATAAATCATATTCACCGTAATATAAGATACAACCATTTTGAAGTTACCAAGTCAGGATCCAAGTATCACTGAGAGGGGGAGGGGTTGAATTAGTGATAAATTTTTCTTTCATGTTTCCTTCCTTTTTGAAACAACCTTCACCTCCTGTTAAAGAGTTATTTCCCTACTGAACACAATAAAACACATATCTATAGGAACATGAGATTTATAAGGTTCACTACTCAACAAGAGTAGCTACATCCTTGGTATGGAATAGAAACAATCCAGTACCACACAATCCACTAGAAAATAATCCTTTGATGAGGAATACAATGAGTAGGATATGTTCCTTCACTCTTGTAGTACTTAGAAGATAATACTCAACTGTGTGTTCACCCTTTTAGCACAAATAGTGTAATGCAATATCTCTGTGCTTCTTCACAAACTTTCTAAAATCAGATATTTGAAAAAAAAACACTTATATGTCCTATCTAGAAGCTGATAGAAACATCATAGACATATTAATAATACATAGTCATTTACCCCAGTCATATATTGATCAACTGAGAAGAACTTCTCACTTAATTTGGGTACTCAAATCCTCAGTTCGTAGTGCTCCTTTGTGAAGCTCCCAACTTCTCAAAGCACTCTAGTTCAAAAATATCTATAGTTCACAAAGCTCACTATATCCCAAAGATCACTATTTCTCTGAGAAAAGATTGGTCTTTACAAAGTCCAATTCTTTCACAAAGCTCAAAGGCTCACCGCGAAGCTCCTTTCCTTCACAGAGCTCACTTCCTTCGTATAGCTCGCTTTCTCCGCGAACCTTCTTTATAATTTTAGAGCCCTAAAATTATTGTTAATTTTTTATACTATTATATAGGGGTAACGGTGTATTTATAGAAATTTTCCACTGACTATAGAACCTTGCAGCCATATCAGCTCCATGTTAGAACCAAATTGCAGAGCTCTGAAATTTCTACCAAAATTCACTATGTTTCACAAAGCACTGTGGCTATATTCCATATTCGCAAATCTTGTCATAATCGCGGAGAATTCCATCCAATCCTTTGCACTAACATGATTATCCTTCTTCCTTATGCCGATACAATTCTCTTCACCTTCTTCTTTGCAATTCTTACTCACAATGCTCATTTCCTATGCCATTTACAAAGCTCGTCGTAATTACGAAAGACACTGTCAACAATCTTCATGTCTTCGCAAAATATATTTCATGAATCCCATATTCAAAAAATTAATTATTATTCCATGTTTTTATGAGATATTAAAGGAAATATACTTTTCTCAATTCTCACCAAACTCAAAATTTTGGACCCCAAAAATTCAGCAAGCACTGGAAAACTGCACCATCTTAGATCCCTGTATGTGTAAGACCAACCATGATGATTGACAGCATTTTTTCTCCCCCTTTGCTTCATCAAACTTACATAAAAATTTCTACAACAAAATTATGATCTTTGTGAAGTATAGACCAGAAAAGCATCATCAGATTTACCATGGAAGGTATTGTAACTTTCTTGTCTTTTCTCACCCACTTATACAAAGTGAAGTGATTTCATTTATTCTCAAACTTCCTTGACAACAAAAGACAATAATTAATGCATCCAAAAACTTCATCATCCAACTTGGTCCCAACACATTTAAATATGCATGGATCTACTGATAACTAAGACCTAAATCATGGAAAAACTTCTTTCTTTCATGGAAATTTTCTAGCACGTTATTTATATTATGCAATAAAGATTTAAATAAAAAAAATATTTGATCGAAACAACTATCTGAAATTTCACAATCTGATTTAATATCCCTAAATATTGTAATAGTTTCATATTTTATTATCATGCATTGAAGATATAAGGTCTCCTCAACAGATATCAACAAATCATAAAATTATGATGGTTCCAATTACGAATTGTAATTATCATTCTGAGTTTCTATTTCTTGAAAAGATGTTCCAGCAACCTCATGTACTAAATTTTGAAATTTTGATGTATTTAGAACCAAAATATTTTTATTTTCTTATAAATTATGTTCACCATGTTAATAATAAAAAATGATATTCTAGAAAACCAAAATATAGTAGATGAACCTCAACATTATCAAAGTTTAAAATATCTTGAGATCACATTTCTTACAAAAACACTTAAGAGTCCATTTAGAAACAAATTATGAATTTGAAAATGAAAAGGATATAAATGTTTTGACACCATAAAGGTTTATGATATTAATACTAGAACCATGTTGTTTTCAGTGATGATTTATCCAATTTTAATATCATAATAAAAATCAGTGTATATTTCATGAATCCATAGTTTTCTAAAAAACAATTATTTTATTATATAAAATGTTAAAAAAGTATTATGCAATTTATTTTCACTAAATAAATAGTAAATTATTTTTTTATAAAATATTATTAGTTATTATTGTTTTATATTATAGTTTTATTAATTTTTATTAGTTATTATAAAATTATAAATATTTTATAAAATAATAATAGTTAAATATCATTATAAATTTATAAATATTACTTTTTGTCCTATTTATTGATTTTATCATATATTTAATTTTTTATTTTCATTTGATATTAATGAGTATTTTTATTAAAATCTTGGTGATTTTTAATTATTTTTCCATTAATTTTTACATCACAAATGATTCTTTCCTGCATGGAGTTATTTGTCAAGAAATACATATCTACCTCAATAAGTAATTATGGAGAATTCTAATAATTTGACATTTTATAGGTTTTTATAAATTTATAATTTAAATTGAAATTAATTTAAATAAGTTTTTATAAGTTTTTCATACTAATATTTTTCAGATATTTTATAACCCTACACTATTCATGATTTCTCCCTTGATTAAAACATGGGGAAGCAGATCTTTTATACCATTTGCACAACATGACGGTGTAGCACCTACTAGTGTCGGTTAACTGATGGTAATAGGGGATTGATGGAGGCCCCATGCATGTATGAAGAGGGTGGTGGGAAGGTGTTCCCTACTTGAAATAAGGGTGACAAACATTGGGAGGAGTGTCATAAGGCAGTAAAATTAAGGTTGGATCGTAGTCATCAAGAGAGTGGACAACACAAGGAGCGCATGGCACGAGTGGCATATAGATGAAGGTGTAATATACACAACCAAAAAAAAGAAAAAAATGATAGAAAATAAAATTACGGTGGGTTTCCCCAAGTTAATTATTATTTGGGTCTCAAGCAACAAATTTAGGGTCTTTGAGTCATCAAATGTTGGCCCTCTAGGTTCATTAAAAACTATACTAGATGGTTGGATAAGTTATCCCTGAAGGGGGATATGAACTATTCTTTGAAATCCTGTGGGAGTGAGTGTGTGTCTATGTATTTTACCCCTATAAGATCTATTTAAATTATTAATCTATTATAAATTATTATTTAGTATAGTTCACTTAAAAAATTAAATCTTTATAAATATATTATGAATTTTAATTAATATAAAATAATTATTATTATGTAATTATATTTTTATATTTCAAAAATAAAAAAAACATTAATAGATATTAATTAATTTCTAGTAATTTTGATAATATTAATATTTATTAAGTAAAACTCCTTAATAATAATTTCCAATTATATTTTTTTTACACACTAATTAGTATTAAACTATTACTATTTTTTATTATTTTTTATTTATTTTTTAAACTTTATTAATATATAATAGTTTATAATAATTAATGATCAATCTTTTATTTATTTATTTATTATTTATATTTAATTATTTATATTAATTCTTTTTTGATTGTTTATTGTAATCTTATAAATTTTTTACTATAATTTATATTTAATAAAAAATTATCTTTTTATTCGTTATTAATTTTAATTTAATAATTTATAATTTATTATAATATTATTATTAATTAATTACCATATAAATTTCGAAATCAATACTAACAACAATTTTAAATTATACTAATTTTTTAATTGTGTATTAAAGTACTAATAAATTTAAAAAGTAACAACAAACTAATTAAATAAAATCAATTCACAACTTGCTATGAAAAGATAACTAAACCCTAACAAGAATAATACAAGAAATTAATAACTATTTCAAGAAAACCTTCAAACTATCGTTTTGATTATAAATAGAAGACCTACATTTAATAATGAAATAAACAAATATTATGGAACTATAATTAAAAATAATAATCAATAAAATTAATAACTAACAAAAATATAAATTTAAAAAATAACTTCCAAAGTAATGTTTTGATTAATAAAATATCATATTTTCAATCTAAAAATCAATTATCATGAAAAATTGAAAGATTTATATATTTCAGAGAGTTGGGAGCAGCGAAATGGGGAAATTGAGTAAGGGGATGGTGGAACCCTATTTATATTTTTTTTTTTGGAAAACTTATTGTGATGGTGTCATCTGTCATAAATAGTCCACCATTTGAACTATTTGTGATGGACATTGGTAATGAAATATATCTTTTGTGATGGATTTTTGTGACAGGTTTCGCATCCATTTCAAAAAATAACTACCATAACTACTTTTTCCCAATTATTGGAAAAATATTTATAATGGACAAAACCTATAAAAAATAAGATCAACATGAAGCTTATTTGTGATATAATCCTAATTTGGTCACAATTAATTCTCTAACATTAAGTTTAGTTACTATGGATGACTCATTGCATCACAATTAAGTTTTTTATATGAAGTTTATTTGTGAGAGACTGTCTATTTTTTTTTGAATAACTTTCATATGGAATACTTAATTATGATAAAATGAAGCATCTACCACAAAAAAACTATCCCTCATCACATCGCACACATGAGCGCCAAAATTAAGAGTGAAATATTCATTTTCTATTTTTAGTCCTCATTTCTAAAAATATTATTTCTAATAAACCGATAATTATCTAACAAAAAAACCTCTCATAGAGATCAATTTTAAATGGACTATCAATCCGAAAATTACCCATCATAAAATTATGATTTTTATTTAGTGTATGTTTTGTAGTGGTTTGATGATTCCTTAGATAATAATATATAAGTAATGTTTTATTTTGGAGTTCTAGGTTGTGAAGTTTCATGTTTTTATCGATTTTAGAATTGTTATTTAATGGTGGATGTTTAAGGTGTATCGGGATCAAGAGTAGAGGTCAATGTTTTCACCTTATTTCTCAGCGGATCAAGTGTTACAACATTAATACATGAGTTTTTCCATGAAATTAATTAATGGTATCATTTTAAGTCATTTTTACCTCAAGATTCAAGTTATATATAAGGGAGATTGTGATATGATTTCTAGAGATTTGTCTGACTTGACACTGTTGTGGTGTGACCCTTACCATTGGGTCATTATAGTGCCTTATTTTCAAATATGAATTCGAGTGTTCTTTTAGTTTCCTTCCAATTCCCCCAAATTAATTTGATCCCTAAGAACCCTTTGGAATGTCTTAAAATCTCTTGGTTTTTCTTTGATTGTCCTTTGATTCCCAACATTTAATAATCAATCCCATGAGATCTAAGGTGTGATCTACTTCCTTTTTCCTTTTATTTCCTTCTCTTTACCTTCATTATATTATGTTATTTCCTACTAAGAGAGTTGTTTTAGTGGTGACTATTTGGTTTTAGTGTTTTTAGGACATGGTTTTGATGTTGGAATAGTAATGTGTAGGATTCAAGGCTGATCCTCATGAGTTGGTTGGTATTTGATCAGAGTTTCCTCATTATCTCACATGGGAGTTGTCAAAGTGTACATTTAAGTATGGTATTAAATTATTATCTCACTTTAATTATATGAAAATTTGGATTAATCGTGATTTTTTTCCTTGGAATAATGTTATAAACTAACAGAAATAAGATAATGAATAATACTAATGGAATTGAAGGGGAAAAGGGTGTTCTTCTTGAACTTTATGTGATTCCATGTTATTGATTAAACATCTTATATACTTTTTTGATGTTTTTTATTATACATACCTTATTTGTTGTTGTAAAAAATTTTAAATCACCTATCATAAATAATGTATTACTTAATGATGGAAATGAAATAATTTTTGGGAAATCTGGTACTATGGAACTGATGTTTACACATGAAATTCTAACTTATGGAAGAATGATTAATAAGAAATTGGTCAATGTATTTTATTGATATTCTTTCCTATGTTTTTAATTTTATTTTAACACCCTTTATTTTTGTGATTTTGTTAATGTGATTCTCTACTTGTCTTAAATAATTTTTTAAAGCCTTTTTCTGGTTTAACTTGGGTTCATTTTGAGTTGGAATTATTTGGAAGCTTTAAAATGGGGTTTTAGAATTTATTTCCTAAAATGGGAAACACCATAGCTATGGTGTTACCTGGTGTTCCTCAACATAAAATGGGAAGGGGGGAAATTTAATGTCTAATCCATTGTGCTCGGTAATGGCTCATGTTAGCCACACCCTAGGTGACCCCACTACGACCATTTTGGAGGTTATGGTGAGGGGAAACAAGCATATCCTTATGTCCACACTGTAGAGATGTCCATGTCAGGATGGATTCTCAAGAACACCTTAACCATGACTAGGATAAGGTGGTGATAATGGTGATAGTTGGGTTGGGTTATTAAATATCTTATGTCTTCCCACTTCTTCTCAAATCTTGACCAAAATGAATGGGAAATACATGTGGATTATATGTGGGGTTTTTAATGCGTTCTTTAATTAGTTACAACCCATATTAAGCACATTATCCATCGTCGGTTTGTCTATTACATGAACTTGGATATTTCCATATAACTCCAAGATCAACATAGGGTGCTAGGTTGGCCCTTATTCTTTTCAGTAATTTTTTCCATATTTAAATCCTTTTATCCCAACCACTATAGTCAATCTAAAGTCTCATTTACCCTATCTTAATTGCTTCTTTTGTTTTGGGGAGATTTGGTCAAGAACATTGATGAGTCCTTCATTATTTATCCAAATTCTTTATTTTCCTTCTTTAATGATCAAGGTTTGAGGTTATTCTCTTTGGTTAAGAATCATAGATCCCCAACCCGCTTCGCTTGTCAATTCCCATGAGAAACGAATTTCTTCTTCCTATAACTAGACTAGAATATTATCATTAATGGTAATTGAACATTGTTAAGTGGTTATTCAACCATTGGCTTGTTATTTTTTTCTTCCATAATCAAGAAACCTTGTCATGTTGGATTGGAACTGGTAATAGGAGTCCTTGGTAGGAGATATAGTTCTAGTTTGTGCGAAAATATGGTTTAGGGGAGGACACCATTGATGAACCTTGACCTTGATGTCAACAACCATGAGGTAGGATGTTTATTACCATATGGAGTCTATGTATATGATTTTTTCCTTAATATGACATTTATTTTTGTTTCTTAATAATGCTTTTGTTTTATTGCATGTGTGTGTGTGTGTGAATATCCATGAGACTCATGTACGATATTTGATCACATGTGTTTGTGTGTGAGTGTGTTGAAATTTAACATAGAGACCCATTGTGTGATATGGTATTCTTATGTGTGAGAACCTTATTTTTTGTGTTTTGACACTAGATATATGTGACTGGTATAATAATACTATTTCCTTGTGATATATTTGGTATATTTAATGTTATTGTTGTTCTATTCATGGTACTTAAGTGACAGGTGGACCCATCATGGCTTGGTGTCCTTAGATGGGGAGCATGTTTAGATGTTACATGTGATTTAATGATAACACAATGATAAATTATGGCATATGATTACCTTTTATGGTCTAACCTGGGGGAATGATGTTTATATGTGATCAAACATGTGAGGCAATAGTGGGTCATAATGGTTTTATGTGATATAACTTATGAGATAATAGTATGTTATGATGGCCTAGCATGGTATAACATGGATGCTTAGGGCCAATACTACCATTAAGATACAAGGGTAATTATGTCCTTGTGTGGTCTGACCTGAGACTCTAAGCCTTTTGGCTATCGTGGAATACTAGTGGTGACCTTATGTTTGATCTTAACTCATGAAATCCTTTATGAATATGTTACAACATGTAGTCGAAGTAGGTATGATCATACGTAGTTTGGATAGTGGATGATTACTCAACATTTTACTATTTATAATTTCTTGTGCATTTATTATTATCATGGAATACACCTGTTATACCAATGTACAATTGTTTAGGATGCATTTCTAGCATTATATTGAGTTTTATTACTCAAACCTTTCACTGGAATATCGATGAGAATGAAAAATTCATGAATAGGGATCTAGTCAAGGGAAAGGGCCCCACAGTATATGGTTGAGCTATAAAGTATGAGGGTGGTAGTGGACTGGGATGAACTCCAGCGGACTTCATAGTGTTTTCCTTATTTACCTACTTATAATTGCATACTTTAGTTTTAATTTCCTCTTTGGAAGCATGGTTTATTTATATGTATGACTTTTGTGACATTTTATTATCACATTATGATGTTTCTTATTTATCTTCATATTATTATCATTATATATTATTGTGAATTTCTATGATAATAATAGTATATTTTCCCCCCTGATATCATTTAAACCCTCATTAGATGTTAGAAGCCTATTCCATATAGGTAGGTGTTCATGAGGTCTTATGGATATTTGGATAAAACCCAGTGGTTTTGGTTGGGGTGTTTCAAAATATTATTAGAGCACAATTTATTATTTTCTTTTGACCAACCTAGGATGTGGTAGAAAGGAGATAATTAGTGTGGGACTTAGGAAGGGGAGTTTCTATGTGCATGACTAGCTTATGTGTAATGGTCCTCTAAGTTATCATTCACCATATTTTTGTTATAGTTTTATGGGATTTTAGGGTGCATTAATGCATCATTGGCAGACATGTTGGATTTTATGTCATATATATACCTATTATTTTTTTATATTAGTTCTAAATTTAATGCCTCAAATTTTGTTATCTATTTGTGATAGACTTGTATTCTATATTGACTGATATATTTGATTTCCATATTGTTGTGATATATCTATTCTTTAATTAGTTTTTAGAACTTAATTATGATTTTATTTTTCATATGTATATAACTATGGATATCATGTAGGGATGGAGAACCTTGGTTAGTTCTAAGAGGGATATACCATAGATTATGTATAACCACCTAGGGAAACCTTTGTGAAATCACATAGCCTGATTATGATCTTTCCTAATATATTAGATGTTATTAATGTTTTCTATTGTGTTATAGAAGATACCATCTCAAAGGAGATGGATGGGGCCACCAGATGATGTGTTTTAGGATGATACATCTAGGTAATATGCCCTTATTCCACTACCCATTGTTCAAGATGGTGCAGTAGAGCATGCTTCAGAAAATTCTCTAGTGGTCAGGAAGTGATCCCACCTCAGCCGAGAGTCCTTATAATTATTCTTGTATAGGGAGGATTGGAACCATGTTCTACGGTCGATTATTCCAAATACTTTCAGATCCTGCATCATCCAGCCTATCAAGAAATTGGATGGCTAAAGGATACAGAGGACTAGATAGATATCATCGAGGGTGCCCTTCAACTTGTTGAGACACATGAGGACATGACGGTGAAGTTGGAAGTTTTCGTGATAAAGGAACATTCCAAGATATGGTGGTACATGATGGGATAGGTTGATAGGAATGAGGGTCTTACTGGGGAGACATTCAAGAACCTTTTATTAAATGATATCCTTCTATGCACAATGAATTTGTGATGAGTGTAGGGGTTTATAGAGCTTTATCAAGAAATGATAAAGGTGTCTACATACATGATGTGTTCCAGGGAGTTACTTTTATTTACTCCTCTCTTGGATGGGAATGAGGCACAAAAGGCCAGGATGTTTGAGATCAACTTAATCCATAGTTGAGATGCCAGGTTGACCTCATGAAACATAAATAGGTGCTATGTAAGTCTCTAATGATTGAGAAGGATCTATAGGAGGATATAGTTAAAGGTCTTCTATCATCCTTCGACAGACTTAATAGTAAATCTTTTGGTAGTAGAAATAATATGAAATATAATTCATGCTTGATCGATGGTAGATAGCTAAAGTAGATTAGACGATCTTAAACACCTTTTATAGGAGTAGAAGGTCCTTTGTTCTTCAATTGTAGAAATATTGGTAATTATTATACATTTTTTCCCAAATCCAAAGATCATATAATGACCTAGCCATACAAAATTAAATATTCTAGTGTCTTTAGACTATAAATTGTTTTCTTTCATTTCTAAATATATTATAGATTTAGTGTTTTATAGAATTAGGTCATAACTCATACATGAAAGAAACCATAAATTAGAAAATAAACACTTTCGATTAGTATACATTTTTTCTATAGTATAAAATTTTTAAAATAAATCATGATTTATTTATAAGAAAAATATTCAAAAATTTAATCTTTACTTATTTCTTTTCTTTACCCATCCTTAAACCCATTAAAAAACATTTTAAAAATTTGTTATGAGTAAAAATAACTTAGTAAGGGACATAAAGAGAAGAAGTCTGTTAGTCAAATGAAAAACAAAAAAACCCATGAAAACCTTTTTCTTAAAAATATACCTTTTTAAACAAAAGGGAATCATTTTTTCCTTCAAAAATATTCATTATATTACCTTTTGAAATCAAATTTTTTCCATGTAAACACTATTGAAAGCATATAATTGATATTGGTGCCTTGGGATATCATCTCATAGAACCCTTTTAGAACCCTTATAAAGTAGAATAACCATATAGACTAATTATTATATAATTCCTCATAGAAAAAAAACATTACCCAATCCATTGGAGTGCTATCAGGGTGCACTCATCATATAATCTATATCAGGCTCACCCAGTTCTATTTGCGTGCACCCATCACATAAGCTATATCGGGCTCACCCGTGAGCTATATTGGGGATAAACCCATTATATAAACAATTTAGAAGAACCATATCTTGAATAAAACATTTTAATCTAGAAAGTTTTCATCACAAACCCTTAAAAAACTATTTTCAACCTATATGAAAAACACTTTCAGATATTAAAATACGATTTGTTATTAAAAACCATTTTCTTTTAGAAACCCATTTTCAATACAAAAATGCCTAGAAAAAGGGAATGTTTTTCTCTTTGAATAAAACATAAAATAATATAAAGTAATCCAAAATTCAAATAATTTTTACAATGGTGGTAAAAGTCTCTATTATTTTATACGTTAAAATTGAACATTCCTTTTTTTATTTGTAAAGAAAGTCAAAAATTCTATACAAAGATTGATTTTTTGAAAAACATTAAAAGAAATTGAAACATTTATTTTATAAAATTATCATTTCCATATAATTACATTCATAAAATAATTTAAAACATTAAAATGAAAGAAAAAGAGAGTTAAAGGGAAACTTTTAAATGATTGTTTTTAAAGAAATTCCCCTTACTACTTTCGAAACATTTGAATCGTAATCCCCATGAAAGAATAACATTAAAAAACATTAAATTACAGGAGAATAGATAAATTTGTTATATAACATGTAAAAAGGGATTCATGTACACCACATAAAATAATATAGGTGCATAATATCAAAATATTCATTAAGAAATGGAAATTGATATGAAGTCCCTTGCAATGAGCAAGACTCATCATGTGCATTCTTTGTCTTCTTCTTCTTGAGACAACCTCCTCAGGTAATAACCAATGACCTTATTAGGATTAATTTATGACAAAACTATAGGCTATATGTCATGTTTATTGATTTAAGAAAGATATTTGGTTATGTATTCCCTGTGAAAAAGGGATTTTAATGTGTGAAGAGGATAGGAGAGGGGTGACCTTTTATAAGTGAGGTGACCAGAAAATGTGTAATTTTTGAAAAGAAAAAGGTGTACCCACATTTTTCACATTTCAAAAAGATCCAAAATAGACCATTATAGATACTTATACATTATAAGGTCTAAAATGGACAACTAATAGATTTTATACATGTTTTTGGTCATTTTAACCCTTATCTTTTTAGTTTAGCCCCCGATAAATCTGTTTTTACCTTAGCTGTGTGGATAAATTTTTACTATTTTCAATATTCATTATGGTAAAAAATCATGTTTAAATTATTATATAATAAAAATTATACCAATTCCAATTTTTTAATACATTATACCGAATTCAATTCATATAATTGGAAGAATATTAATTAAAATTAAACCCATAGGAGTGATAAAAAAGCGGGATTTCCATAAGTGGGTTTTTCAAGAAAAATATGATTTTATATTAACTCTATAACTAATAATAATCATTATATTAATTTAAATTCATATGAATTGACATAAAATCTTTTAATTTAATTTAAATCATTTCTCATTATGTATTGTTTTAATTAATTAAAAGTGGAAAACATTACCCACTTTCAAAAAGTTTTCAAAAAAGTCCCATTTTTAATCCCAAAAATAAACTAACACTAAAATCCCTTATAAATTTGACTCAAAAGTAATTAAGTGGATTAAATATAACTAAATAATACTCATTTTAATTTAAATCATATTAAAAAAATAATGGTACTTTCAAATCACTTTATTGATTTAAATTAATTGACATTTTTTAAAAAAATCAACAGTTTTCACAGTTCAGCAAAAAATAAATATTTTATGAAAAATCCATAAATTTTACCCTAAGTTATTTTTTGTATTATAATATAAAAAATATATTTATTTTTACATATAAAATTTTTTAATCTAGAAATTAAATAATTAAATAAAAGATTATAAGAAAAGAGTTTAAATAAAACCATTTCCTTTTTCATTAAAAAAAATATAATATTTTTATAATAAATATAAAAACCTAATTCATATTAATAAACATGAAAGTGATTTATTCCATCATTACCTAGATTTTTATGTTCTCCCCCTTTTTTTAAATTGTTACCTCACAATTTTATTCACTTACTAAAAAAGTGGTAATATCTTTCCCTCGTATCATTTTCAGATTCTCATTCTTCTTCTTCAACTATATGTTTTCTTCATAAAACCTTAACCTTGTTAATAACCTTATTCCACAATAAATACTCTCTATGGTCAAGAATATGAAAAATATATTCCTCATAAGAAATATTTTCTTCCAACTGAACTACTTCATTACTCAAAACATGAGATGAATTTGGAACATATTCCCTTTAACACTGATACATCGAATGCATTGTGTACCTAGGATAAAATAGAAGGAAATGTTATTCGGTAGGCAACTCATCCAAATTTCTCCATGATTTCATATGTTCTGATGAACCATGGACTTAACTATCCCTTTTTACGAAAATACATAACACTTTTTCACAGAGATAATTGAGGAAAAATATGATCACCTACCCCAAAAGAAAGATATTTACTCTAGTTATCTATATAAATTTTCCTCCTTCTTCGATCCATCCTCATATGTTGCTAAATAAACCACGCCTTCTCATCCATTTCCTTTACCAACTCGGGTCCCATCAACTTCCTTTCTACTACTTCATCCCAAAATGCTATCATTCGACACTGCTTCTATATAATGCCTCAAATGGTGCCATCCCTCGCCTGAATGGCCCGAATGCCTTTATTTTTATTGATTTTTGATAACCCCCCTTTAAAGTGATGAGGGGGAACCCTTACAAGGCCTGTAGGCTCAGAGATTACAAGGCCCATAGGCTTAGGAGGTTGCATGACTAGAAGGTCTTAGGGAATTCAACTAGACTATCTAAAAGGAACTACCCCTCCCCAGAATCTGAGTCATGATAGTAGCTCTCCACCTTTGCATGGTTGTCTTGGCTAGGCTTTCTGTGCAAGCATAGGCTGGTCTCAATGGCATTGTCATACCCTCTCATTTTAAAAATTCTATTTGGATCTGCTCTGGTGAGTGCACCTACTCTGAATCCTCTTCTCGGACTACTCCTTTTTTGTTGTGTGTCAGAGGCAACTGCATCTGGCCCGAAGGCCTTGAGGTGGCCCGAGGGCCTTAATGGTGGCCCCAAAGCCCTACTGACCCAAAGGCCTGGGTGGCCCGAAATCCTTAAGGACTTCCAGCCCAAACCAGTGGCCCAAAGTGAATATCTCTAGCTGCTACAGTACTGAATAGTACTTGCTATAGTAATTTCTACAGTGCCTACTATAGTACCCGCATTTTGTACAGTCTGCTACAGTACATGTACAGTGTACAGCTCTGCTACAGTACCCGCACAATGTTTAGTATTGCTACAATACCTGGAGATATGTCTCTGCCTGGTTTTGAACTTGGGTCCTATGGATGCACATAAGGATACCTCACCAACTAGGCTGAGGCACATGTGCTCAAATAGTGCCATCTATATGCTTGAATAATAGCTTTTATTATAGGAAAACTCAACCAAAGAAATATGTTGATCCAAACTTCCCTTGTAATCCTTTGAAATAGAACAAAGCATATCATACACGGTCGAAATCATTCACTCAGACTGATAATACCCCTAAAGGTCTTTGTACAACTTAGTGTTTCCCGATTGAATAGAAAACAAAGAACTATGAGGTTCACTCAAAAACTCTTTCTTCAACTAGAAACCATATTCCACACATAACTTTTTTCTAAATCTAATAACACCTTCTTAATCAACATAAAACTCAGGTAACATACCCTAATTAATGAATTATACCTTTTCTTATAAAGCATGATCCTCCTGATATTTCTTAATTCTTTTTGATAAATTTAGCTTTACTGAAACCTGAAACAAAACAGAGGAGTTTCTTACATCCACAACTTCTAGGCCTAAATTCATAAAATCATTAACCAAAGGGTCATGTTTCAAATGTAATGTGGTTAATGTATAATTATTTATCTAACTCAAAGTAACATATACTTTTTTCTTTTCCATGATAGTAGTAAATCATTAAATCATAATCCTTGATCAGTTCTAGCCATATTTTATGTCTCATGTCTAACTCTTTCTGGGTAAAAATATTTTATAAACTTTTTTTATTATTATATATCTCACACTTTTATATATATAAATAATACCTAAATATTTTCAAAGAAAAAATAGCATCAACTAATTCCAGATCATGCGTAGGATAATTTACCTCATAAGGATTCAATTTCTATTAAGCATAATAAAATCTCTCATCATTCTACGTCAAGAAAAAACCTAGTTCCTTCATCGAATCATTACTGTATATGAAAAATTGACCATTTATAGAGGGAGAGTACCAAATTAGAGCATTCACCAATATTTTTTTCAATTCATGAAAATAATCATCACATTATATTATCTAGATTAATTTATATCCTTTATGTGTTAACTTAGTTAATGGTCTAGTAAAATGAGAGAACTTTCCAAAAAACTACTGGTAGTAACTCTGTAAACCAAGAAAACTATGAATATATGTGACAAATATTTGCCTTCCCCAATATTCAACAATTTTAGTAATATAAGGGAAGCCCATTATAGCATATTTATAAATAATATGACCAAGTAAAGAAATATGTTGCAACCAAAATTCACTCTTAATAAATTTTCTATATAGTATCTTTTATTTTAAGGATTGAAAAAAAAAATATTTAGGTGGATTTCATGTTTCTCATAACTTTTATAATATACAAAAATATTATCAATAAACAAAAAGAAAACAAATTCCAAGAACTAAGAGAAATTTTTTTTCATAAGGTCCTTAAATATAAAAGGTGAATTAGACAACCCAAAGGGCATAACTACAAACTCATAATTCTCATATCTTGTCTAAAATGATATCTTTGGAATTTCATCCTCTTTTAAATTTATATAATGGTACCCAAACCTCATATCATCCTTCAAAAAATAATAATCTCCCTAGAGATAATTAAAAAACCATCGATATGAGGAAATGAATACATTTTCTTGGTAGTGATGTTATTTAAGGCTCTAAAATCAATGAATAGTATCATTGAAACATCTTTATTTTTAATAAAAAAAATAGGATTATCCCATGGTGAAGTTCTAGGTCAAATTAAACCTTTATCAAACAACTCCTACAATTTATTTTTTCCATTCAAAAATTTCTACTTGAGATATTAGATAAGGGGGTTTTGAAATAGTCTTAGCATCAGGAAATAAGTCAATAGTGAGATCAACCTATTGATCTGGAATAACACCAGGTAATTCATTTGGAAACAAATCCATAAATTCATTCACTACTAGGACATCACTAATATGAAAATTTCCTTATTTTTACTAATATAATCTAGATATCATTCACTACCATCTCCAATAAATTTCTTAGCTTTTTGGTATGTCATCAACGGTATAAAATAATTTAATAAAATTTTCTTGGGTCTGAAATCTATCTTATAATGATAAAATGAAATCTAATCCATACCCAAAATGATATCAAACTCCACTGTGGGTAATTTAACAAGATTTATAGGAAAGTACATCCTAATAATGATAATAGGAATATTACTATAAATCTTGGTTTCTTTGATACTTCCATCTAATGATTTCACCAAAAGTTATATCTTACTTTCATCAGGTTATATTTCTAATTTGCTTCTAAATTTCTCAGAAATTAAAGAATTTGAAGGTCCAAAATCAAATAGGGTATTGGAATAATTTGAATACTCGAGTAACATACCTATGACCACTTAATTTGATGACCCAACATCAACTATAGTAGTAGAGAAGTATTTTTACATAACACTATACTTTCAATATTAACGATTTCCCCCTAGGTGAATAACTTTGGGTACACATTATAATAATGTCCCAACTCATTAAAACTGAATCATCTTACTATCAAATTTTAATTATTAATATACTCATTATACTTACATTCATGAGCCATATGTTCAAAATTTATACATCAGTAACACTTCCCATATTTTATAAGACATTATATATGATGCATTTTTTCACACTTTTTATAAGATGGGAACATGATTTTCTTATCTCTAGATTTATTTGATTATTGCTTCCCCATTTCCATCCATATTTAATTTTTCTTAATCTTTTCATGTTGAGGAACACAAGTGTTAGAAAACTCCATCTCATCTTTCTCATCACAATGAACAACTTTATCATAGATTATAAATTCTTATGTGACCAAATATCATTATAGACCTAGTTTTAATCCTGAGTAAGATCCATTAATTTTACTATGAATTTCATGAAAAAATTTGTTACATACCTGAAAAGCCTTGTAAAATTGTCTTTATTACTGGATATATAATCTTTATATTTTTTCATCAATCCCAAGAATTGTTTTTCCATGTAGATTTGAATAACCTTAGGAAAATATTTATCAAGGAAATAATAATTAAAATTTTCCCATTCCATGACATCAAGATCTTCTTTCTCTCTAGTATTCTTAACCAAATACAAACATCAATCAGATTCACCTTCAAAATGATAAATGAAAATAGTTAGCTTTTGGTGTTCTAAACACCTCATGACTTAAAATATGTTTTCTAGATAATTGATCCATCATAAAGCTACCACTAGGTTTTATTATCCACTTAATTCTGTAGGATATTAAATCACAAAGTGATCCATTATAAACAAGTCTATTCATAGTAGATCAATTTCCTCTCTATCAAAGATACCACAACCATTTATAGATTGTATCAACTGATCCATCACAACAACAAACTACTCAATTCCCATTAAAAGAATACCAGGATATTGATTTGGAAGGATATTATCCTCTTGGTGCCTTCCCGCTATATCTTCCCTATTTCTCCTATGGAAAACAATTCTTGACAAACATATTTTAGATGAAGAAGCATGGTAATCTTTAAATTCTATATCATTTCAACTTAATCATAAGGAAAAAAATTTCATGGGTATGCTATTAACATTATCCTAAACTCCCAAATAATATAACCCTTTATTTGATACAAAACATAAGGAATCGTCCATAAAAAATACATATTCTAGTGTTATTAGAATATAAATCACATTCTTTCATTCCCCAGGATATTTTTGGTTTACATCTTTAGAGAATTAAGTCATGAATCACACATAAAGAATACTATAAATTACAAAGTGGGAACTTATGATTAGTAGCCATTTTTTCCAAAATATAATGATTTCAAAATAAAGAATGATTTAATTTCCTGCTAGAATCATTACAGCTTCCAACTTGAGTTCTTCATTTCCTTTACCCATATTTAAGCCCTATGAAAATCATTTTAAAAACATGTTATGTGAAAAAAAGATCGGCAAGGAAAATAAAATGAATAAGTCTGTTAGCCCAGTAAAAAATATGAAAACCTATGAAAACATTTTCTTAAAAACATACCTTTTACCTAGAAATGAAATAATTTTTCCTTTAAAAATATCATTATATTACTTTTTTAAATAAAAAAGAAATCTATGAAAAGTCAATAGAAAGCATAGAAAAGTCATTTAGGTTCCTTGGGACGTCATCACATAGAGCCCTTAAAAACCCTTAAAATTTAGAAAAACCATATAGAAAATTTTCAATATAATTATCTAGAGAAAATAACCATTACCCAATGAATTAGAGTGTTATCTAGGTGCAACCCTCATATAAGCTATACTAGAAGCACCTAACGCTATCTGGTAGCACCCATTATATAAGCTATATCAGGACGACTCGTGAGCTGTAATGAGCTGCAACGCATTGTATAAAAAATTTACAAGGACCATATCATGAATATAACATTTTAATATTGAAACCTTCCATCATAAAACCCTTGATAAATTAATTTAAACCACTATGAAAATCACTTTTGGGTTGCAAAATAACATTTCTTCTTAAAACCCATTTTCTTTTTAAAAACACATTTTCAATACCAAAAATACCAAGAAAAACGGAAAGTGTATTTTGATTTGAATAAAACTAGAAATATTATAAAGGAATCCAAACTTCAAATTATGGTTATAGTAGAAGAAAAATTCATTGACATAGTATATGTTAAAATATAACATTCGTTTTTCTATTTTTAAAGAAATTCAAACATCTCATACAAAGATTCATTTTTAATAAAACATTGAAAGAAAGATAAAAATGTCCTTTATAAACCTATCATGTACATATAATGAAATTAATACAATAATTTTAAAATAATGTTAATGGAAGATAAATATAGTTATAAGGAAACTTTTAAGATTATTTTTTTAAATAATATTCCCTTACCACTTTGGAAAAATTTCAATCATAATCCCCATCAAATAATAACATTAAAAAAAATATCATGAGAAAAAGAAAATTAATGATATAGAATGTCACATGGGATGTATATATACACCTTATAAAATAATATAGGTGCATAAAAAAAATATTCCCCAATGAAAATAAATTTATATAAAATCTCTCACCCTAAGTCTAACTAATCATGTATGTTATTTATCTTCCTCTTCTTTGGACAACCTCCATAGGTAAGCACCAAAATAATTATTATGATTTATTTATGATAAAAAAGGGATCTAGGTTATGGTGAGGTAAGTAAGGAATATATATGAGTAGGTATTTTATAAGGAAAAGGTCTTTGAATGTGTAAAGTTGAGTGGAGAGGGTGACCTTTTATAAGTGAGGTGAGTGGCACACTTGTAATGTTTAAAAATAAAAACACATAACCACATTTTTCACATTCAATAAAGATCCAAAATGGAACAATATAGATTATTATACATAATAAGGTCTAAATATGGATAAAAAATATTTTATATAAGTTTTTAGGTCATTTAAACCCTTATATTTTTAGTTTAACCCCCGGTAAATCTATTTTTACTTTAATCACAGTAATTAATTTTTTCTGTTTTCACTATAAATTATGGTCAAAATTTAATTTTAACTTGTTAGATAATAATAATTATGATAAATTAAAATATTAAATCCATTTTACAAAATTCAATTAAAATAAGTGGAATAATTTAATTTAAAATTAAACCCATAAGCTCGATGAACAAGAGGGTTTTCAAGAAGTGTATTTTATAAGAAAATAAAAATTTTATATTAACTATATGACTTTTAATAATTGTTAAATAATTTTAATTAATATTTATGATATATAATATATTAATTTAAGTAATTCTACATTAGGTGATGTTTAAATTAATTAAAAAAGAGAATCGTTATGAACTTTAAAACTGTTTAAAAAAACCCTGTTTTTAAAACCCAAAAATAAACATATACTAAAATCCAATATAAAGTTTATTCAAAAGTAATTAAGTTTATTAAATAAAACTAAATAATACTTATGCTACTGAAAATTATATTCAAAACATTATAGTACTTTCAAACTAATTAATTTATTGAAATGAAATGACATTTTTACAAAAAAATGTGTATTTTTCATATTCAACAAAAAATCAGTATTTTCCAAAAAAAATTACTCTATGTTAATTTTGATATTATTATTTAAAATTTTATATTTATTTTTTAAAATTATAAATTATATAATTTATAAATAAACTTTTAAATAAAACATTATAATGAAAGTATTAAATTAAAAATATATTCTTTTTTATTTTTAAAATATTACTTAATATTTTTATAATAAATATGGCTATATAATTCATATTAATAAACATAAAAATGATTTATTCTATCATAAAATGGTTTTTTATATATCAAGTGTCATATGTGCGACAAGATAAGTCATATGTATCATTTCTTCTTGAAGGCATCATGGATGAGGTCTCATAGGGGTTTGAGTCAGACCTGAGCATCAAGCCATGGGATAGGCTTGGGTACTCAGTAGTAGGTTTAGAACCCTAAAATTATGGTCACTCAAGAAACTAATGCATATCAAGTTCAATTTCATGGATTTTTTGTAAGTAAATTATATATATTATATCATACTCGATAGGATAGTAGTGATGGACAATCTACTACTCGAGGTGTGGTCATGATCACTTCTAATATGTCTAATAATTTTTTTGATACTGGTTCATCTAATTTTTTTACATATTCATAAGTTGTTGTTGGAACTGACTTACTTATCAAGTTATATTTTGAGTTTCTTTCTAATGATACATTGTTGGGAATGAAATTATATCATCTACAACAATGCTCAAAGTGTCTTATATTCATTGCCGATTATATAATTTTATGAGACTGCATGATTTTGGAGATGATGAGCTTGGGTGTGATTCTCGGAATGTAATGGATGAATATCTTCTAATATTACATTGATTGTTATCAAAGATGGATAATGTTTATATCACCCGAGGGAGAAAAGTACGTGATGAATGGTTAATGAGAATTGGAATTAGGTAGAGTGGGTGCACACATGATCTAACTTGGGAGGATTATAATGCAGATTGTAGGTTTGGCTATTTCACATGGATCAATAGAAACTCCCTCATCTTTTCATCTAGTTTTGTATCTCTATCAGGATTTCTTTCCAAAAACTTCACAGTACTTCATCCTGAAAGATGTGTTGAGTTTAAGATAGATCTCATGTCAAGTGTGCAGCCCATTTTTATACCCCCTTATCATATGGAACCTAGTGAGTTAAAAAAGATAAAGGTACAACTCAAGGACTTGGAATAATAGGGATTTATCAGGATGAGTAAATCATAGAGGGGTGAACCTATTCTACTCTCCAATAAGTTGGATGGTAGTCTTCAACTCTACATAGATACTAGAAGATGAATTTGGTGATGGTTAAGAATATGTATCCTTTTCTTAGGATCAATGGTCTCTTTGATCATTTTTGGGGAGCGTAGTGGTTCTATAAGATTAATCTTTGATCAGGTTATTTCCAGTTACGAGTTAGATGTGAGGAAATCATGAAGATAGAATTCAGGAGTCGGTATGGTCTATAAGAGTACTTTTTTATTCTATTTGGACTAAAAAATTCACTAATAGGGTTCATGGATCTCATGGACAAAATATTCCACCCATATATTGAATTATACCTCGTGGTGTTCATCTATGATATTCTCATTTACTCACTACACCTTAAGAAGCATACCATACATCTTGAGATGGTCCTTAGTTCACTTTCAGCACATAACTTTTATGTAAAGATTTCAAAGTTTCACTTTTGGATTCAAGAGGTACACTATTTGGGGCATGTGGTTTCTAAGACTAGTATATTAGTGGACCCAGAGAAAGTTGAGGTAATAATGCATTGGAAATGTCCCCAGAACATGTTCGATATGAGGATATTTATAGGTTTGGTGGGATACTATCATCACTTTATCAAGTAATTATCCCATTTATCATTACCCATGGCTGCACTAATGAAGAAATGTGTGAAGTTTTAGTGGATGGGACTATACGAAGAGGTATTTCCTGAGCTTAATAGGAAGTTGACTAAAACTCTAGTGCTGATCCTTCCTGACCTTGAGATTAGTATTATTGTATATTGTGAATCATTAACAGTTGGTTTGTGGGTAATGTTAATACAGAGTGGGTGGGTAGTAGCCTATGGGCCACATCAGTTGTGACCCCATGGGAATAACTATCCTACCCATGACTTGGAGCAATCATTTTTTGACTAAAGTTTTATTTATTAGAAAAACTATCTATTTGGTGAGGGGTTTGTTGTCTACACAAACCATAAGATCCTATGTTACATCTTCACACGTTGATACCTCAACATGAGAAATAGTAATTGGTTAAAGTATCTACAGATATTTCAATTTAAGATATCCTATTCAACAGGTAAAGGTAACAACATTACAGATACTATTTGCAGTTAGATGCAGGTATCTTAGGAGATTAGTGAATGTCCTTTTGAGGAATAGTGGCACCTGATAAGATTATTATATGATTTTAGGATGGATTCTTTTGAAGGACTAGGTATAAATGAAATGTTCTCCATTATTGATCAAATATTCATTATTAGATGAGGTGAAGGATGGTTAGTAATTGAACCCAAAATGTTCTATGATGTGGGAGTGGATAGTAGGTGTTGACCCAATACCTGGGTGCTATTTAGATGGAGACAATGTGATAAGGGTACATAGGAGAGTTCTATTCCTTGTTTTCGTCAAAAAAATATTTAATGAGATACTTCCATTCCCCTAAGCAGTCAGTGCATCCTAGAGATAAAAATATGTACCTTGACTTTAGGTGACAATCATGGTGGATAGGGATGATTAGGGTCATTGAAGGATTTATTTCCTGATGCCTTACTTGCTAGAGGATAATGCTAAATCACTAGAATCCTGATGGTTTACACCATACACTTCATGTTCTTGTATGGAAGTGGGAGTAAGTCATGATGGACTTTTTGGTGGGGTTACCCAGTACCTTGAGGAGTCGTGACACTATCGGGGTGATTTTTTATTGACTAATGAAAGTTTATCATTTCTTATCGATCCATGAGACTCACTTCCTAAACAATCTAGGATAGTTGTATATTTAGATATTGTATACATTCATGGAGTTACCTTGAGCATTGTATCTGAAAGAGATGAATGTTTTACATCATGGTTTTGGAATGAATTATAGATTTACTTTGGGACTAAAATGATATTGATCACAACATACCATCCCTAGATAGATGAAAAGTGGAAGTGGATGATTTTAATATTGGATTATATGCTCTGAGATTGTGTTCTAGACATTGGTGATGCTTGGGATGATCACCAAGACATGGTTGAGTATTCATAAAACAATAATTACTAGAATTTAATTCATATGGAACTTGATGAAGATCTCTATAGAAGACCACGTTTTTCACCTCTTTATTGGAATGAGGCTAGTGAGGTACAGGTCATGGGGACTAGTATGGTACAGGAGACATCTAAGATAGTGAAACTGATTCGGAAGAGGTTGATCACATCTTAGAATAGACATGATTCATAGTCCAACTATAGAAGGATACCCTTGGATTTTTCTATAGGTGACCAATATTTTTAGAGAGCGTATCCTCAGTTAGGCCATTGATGTTTGAGATAGTAATGAAAGTTATCCCTGTATTAAATTAGAAACATTGAGATCACTGAATAGATTGGAATTGTGGAATACCATCTGGATCATTCCTATTGATACTGAGGTATGCATGATTCATTTCATGTGTCTTAGATCTGGAGGTATATTCCCAATCCTACGCATTTTATCAACTATGAGGATGTTAAAACAGATCCATATGCATCATATGAGGAATTCCTGATGTAGATTGTAGTCCATAGTGAGAAGCTTATATGGGGGAAGACAGTACCAATTTTCTAGATTCTATGGCATCATGGATTGATATAAGAGGATACTTGGGAGCATGAGATTTATGTTTGTGTGCAACATCTAGAATTTTTAGAGGTCCACTCTGGTGATACTTCTTGAGGATGAGAAGTCCTTGGTGGGGGAGAATCGTAACACCCTTTTTTGTAGTTATGTTAATGTCGGTTTCATCTTGTCTTAAGTAATTTTTTTAAATTATTTCTATGGTATAACTTGTGTGGGAATTTAGTCTTAAGTGTTTGGTGTTGGAGTTGGTGGCATAGAACCAACTACATTATACTTTATTCATTATTAAATGCCTTATCACATCTTGATTGTTCTTCTACGTGACAATGCATGTGATAATGTCCTAAGGAAAGTTGTTGAATTAATGGGTCATAGTGGATCCCTGCTATGATGAGAACCCAGAAGTGTTATAACACTGTTGTTGAATATATGTTCTATGGCCGGATGATGTTATTTAAGGGACACAAATAATACAGGCCATTAGGGGTGAGGACTCATAAAACATTGAGGCACATTCTCATGGTGTGAGCCCTTGGTAATATCCAGGAGGATATTATGAGAACGAGACCCACCAGTAGGAAATCCACATTTCCTAATGTCATTGGATGTTCCTATCTTTGGACGTCTGTATTGGTCCATAGACTTTAAGATTATTATTAATGGGTATTACAACTCGCACAATTAGATTTATTGATGAAAACTGTGACGACACATTGTTCGCATTGAGGTAGGATACGTTGGGTGTGTCACGAGTAATACCGCATTAATAGATAATGAGAGAAAGGATTTGTCCCTTCTATTTAATAACGGAAGTATATATCTCAATCCCTTTGATGGAATTGATATAGCCTAAATAAATCCATGGCCATGGTAAGGTATGGGCGAGTTCAATTCCAGGAAGTCAAAGAAAGAATAATCAAGCACATGGGTTGATGGCACTAGCATGCAACCCGCTTGATTGGAGATATCAAGACAAAGGGATTATATTACACGGTAAGCGTTCGTAGGAGGTGACACGTCATTGCGGCGTTAACTTCTTTCTCTATGGGTGCCTTGGCGTGTTTCTAAATTCTAACCTTGGACTTTAGGCAGGCTCCGCCTAATGCTGCTGAGAAAGAGTCCCAGAGGGTCACACATTAAGTGTGTCCATGTATCTCAGTTAAATATTAAATTAACAAGTTAAATAAATATTATTCCCGACTTTGGATTAATAATTATTTAAGGATGCCTGATTGCATTTATTTAGACACTGGTTATTCAAGAGAATATATTGTGGGAGAAATAATATATATATTTATTAGCGAGTAATGCAGTTACATTTATTTAATAAATAAATAGTGATTACTCAAGGTCTAATAAATATGGTGGAGGAAATAAATAAAATGAAAAATAAAAGTACACTCCTTGTAGTTTTTTTCAGGATTCGTGAGAAAATATTGTTTATTTAATTAAATGATATTAAATGTAATGCAGTGGGCACATGTCAGGTAATAATGATGGTCAACTGTCATTATTAAGACATGGGGTATTACTAATAATTAAATGAAATGATTAAATACTTTCAGGCAATTAATTCATTTTATTATTCTAAGTATTATAATCCTAATTACATTATTCTCATTTAGAAAGAGCCGTTGTTGTGCACAAAGGATTGGGAAATACTCTCAAGCCAAAAGAGAATTTCTTTTCCACCAAGAACGCTATCAAGTTACGAGAGCGAGATCCTCCACTAGATCAAGGCGGTTGGCAGACCTCGCAAGCGAAGGCTCTTCCATGCTACCACCCGGAGATCCCTTCAGCGACGTCCAAAGATACGTGGAGCACGTGTGGATCACCGCTAGTGGAATCCTATACTTGGATTCTACGATGCAATGATGGATCATAGGATCGTGACCGGAGACATCAACGAAGAAGGAATTCCTTCGAGGTAATTCTTATAAATTAATTAAATTAATTATAACCAACATATGATGATCCTATCTCAAGGGTTCTGGGACTCCTCTTTTCTTTTTCCATTCTTCGTTATATTCCGAAGATTCGGCGTTTTAAATCGTGACGAATCTTGGATTAAATGTTGTTTAACGTTAAAATTAAAGTTGGAAAAACCCACCAACGCGCTTCCGCTGTGCCCAGAACCTACAAGTGGTATTAGAGGGGTCATATTGTTGATTATAATTATTTAGTTTTTCATTGGTGATTTACGCATTTAATAATTTAGTTATTTTAATTCATGTTTAATCGTTCTGGAAATCTGAATCTCAAGATCTGTTCCTCCTCCCTCGTTTCTCGGTCACCTCACCAAAATGAATTTTTCATTAAATTTTGATTAAAATAAAATCGAGAAACTCATCTAGAGGAGCCAAACATTTCTGGTCGTACAACACCAGAATACACAGCGAGTAGTCCAGTTTCAATGCATCGAATGATCTGCCAAATCAGGCCATGTATTGGATTCTTTTTAAGAATTTAAGACACCGTGTGTTGACTAGAAACAGGTGGCACAAGGATTCTGGATTACACGCCGTGCAGTCCAATGAACACGGCGTGTAGTCCCTTCGGGTTAGGGTTGGGTCATGTACTCCGTACACGGCATGCCTGGCTAGAAACCATGTAACGCGGAAACTACACGGCGTGTGTCCCACTGTACACGCCGTGTAATCTGAAAATTTCCAAAGTACATTAACACGCCCTGTCCCCATGCGTGTACTTCAGATGGAAAATGAAGAAAATTACACACCATGTAGTCAGAACTACACGTCGTGTACTCACCCAAATTACGCAGATTTATTAAAATTTATCATTATATTATACAAACCCTTGAGACATGTACCATGCTGCTGGTGTAAAGCTGAGGCACAACACGTGATAGGTGTTTTATATATATCTGTTTAATTTAACATCTGTATAATGAACAGGAATTCACCAGGTTTCCTCCAAGGTACAAGTTACAAACAAGGATCATTTTAAATGAATTTATTTGTTTAAAATTATGATGGATGATAATCTCAAGGAAATTCAGAAAAAGGTTTTAAGATAAAAGGATTGATTAATTAAAGATAGTTAATTAATTCGAGCATGATTTATCTTAAACAAGAATGATTAAAGAATTGAAATCTAGTTTTATTTGTGCGTAAATATCGTTGCATATATGGATGATCATGAGCTAGACTGAGTCCTTTGTATGTGAATGGTTTCTTTTAATTTATTTATTTAAATTAAATTTGTTGGCCTGCGAGCCATCTCCTCATTAATATGTAGGGTCTGCGTGCCCAAGGATTCTTTTATGTAAAAACCCCTTTTTACCCCTCACCTATGACAACCCTGCTTTTTATTAAAACTTAAACATGATTCATTACATAAAAC
Organism: Viscum album; assembly: GCA_963277665.1. NCBI lineage: Eukaryota > Viridiplantae > Streptophyta > Magnoliopsida > Santalales > Viscaceae > Viscum > Viscum album. Next base: position 1,258,273,694 of record OY728132.1, on the reverse strand, counting down.
TTCACTTGATACAACAAAGAAGATCGAGAGGTTTAGTGTCTTTGGGGCTTAAGATCATTATATAAAAAATTAAAACATGAAATACAACATCTTTATTGAAAACTTCCTTTACATGACCACTACATTCCCTCGTACTTAGCATTGCATGGGATAACCTGAGGACATGCATAAGAAAAGGGTGAGCTATAAAGCCCAGTAAGGGAGTACACATGGAATAACATGAGGAGTAAAATACATGTTAAACAATAGGAATATCAATAGATCATAAAAGAAACATGAACATAAAGGCATGATAAAGCATGATAATCATAACATGGAAATGTGGAAACAACACTTAACATTGAAATAGCATGAGCCAAGGCTCATTGCACATGGAGCATGAGTAACCCTCATTGCACATGAAGCATGATTAAACCCTCGTTGCACTTGAATTAGCATGAGTCAACACTCATTACACATGATGTATCATGATACTATACTTTACCCAATGCATTGGAGCGCTATAAGGGCCCACCCATCTTAAACTTCTCATTCCATGCATAAGTGTGCCACATAGATCATAAAACATGGATTCATGAAACATAATAATTTATTCCATGATAAAGGAATGTGGAATTAATACATGAAACTTTACAATCAATAAGTAAATGTGCATAAAGTTGAATACCCTTGATGGAGAAATGGGCATGGTATTCATTACACAATGACATTGGCTTAGAAAATCGATGCGATTTCGGCAGCATAACAGCGTGACATAAGAATTCATAAAAAAAGGTTGATGAGAGAGAAAGGGGTTCCTCATAATATTTACATGTAATGGACAGTAAGGAGGTCATATAGATACATTTCCCAACAATTGAAATGGAATTTGGATTCATGATACAAAAGTATTGCTTGAATGTAAAAGAAGAGAGAGAAGTTCATTTCGAAATTTCGGCATAGTAACGGGTGTACATGGGAGGAATTAAATGAGAGAGAAAGGGGGTCTCCCATAATTAAAAAAATAAGAGGGAAGTATGGGGGAGGTGAGACACCATACCCCAACATTCATAATTGAAATTAAAAGGGCAATACAACTTAATGAAAATTGACAAAAATGAGAAAGGAAGAAAAACCCTTACTTGGAAGTGTGCTTCCAAAGGCTAGAGAGAGGCTTGTGAGAGGCTTCTTGGGAGCTTGGGGAACCTTGGGAGGATTCTAGAGATATCAGGGCAGAGTTTGGAAGAACTCTAAAGGATTTTAGTGAGGAGTAAGTGGGATCTTGGGTGGGTTTATATAGGAAAGGTGAGAGAATTCTTTATTATTTAGGTTTGGGACCCCTTATATTAAACTAATCCAAACCACAAACCATCCCATGGTTTTTGCCCATGGTTTCTGGAAAAGGAAAGAGGAAAAAAATATTTTACAAGGCCAAGGTACGAACTTATTAAAATAATAAGGTTTCTTATGTGGAGGTGAGTCACACTCCCATGGAAATTAATTTAAAAAGGCAAAGTGTTGAATAAGTCTTGAGGGGTTCATTAATGCTTTGAAAAGTAAGTCAAACAAACCCAAAATCACTTTATTTTAATGGTAAAACATATATTGTCCGAACATAAGGATTATAGTATTTTATTACATCACCATTGGGTCATTATGATGTCATAAAACACATTATATATTTAAACGATATTTAATTTTTACCCAAAAATTTGACTGTCTCGGAAAATTATGAAAAATTCACCGTTGGATAATTTCGACATCCTAATTCCAGAAATGACATTTATTTTATCTAAAAAAATTTCTAAATATGTTAATTTTTACTTTTAAAATAAAAACCAACATTTATCGAAAATTCACGGGTTTTGAAAGAAATGGCTTTCAAATCTTAATAAAAATTTTAATTGCATTTATAAAATTATAAGATCATTTATATTTAATAAAAATTAATTTAATATTAAATAATAATATTTTATTAAAATATTATTTAATTCAAAAATCCCTTAATTTAATAAAATTGAATTCTTAATTAAATAATAACTAAAAACACCATTTGTACTTTAAAAACTATTTACAATGTATCAAAAATGACTAGAAATTGTATTCATTATTATATAAAAAAATATTAATGTACATGAACATAGTACTACTTATTTGTTACATAACCCCTTAAAACAGCCGCATAAGACCTAAAGGTAAGGTGTGCGATGGTGACAGACTCTTGGGGTGGCTCGGATAACATCGCTTGAGTGGTAATTTCAATCAACTTCCAATTTTCCCGTAGACGGTCACGTTCGAGCTTGACATAATGAAGCTCAACTTGGGATTGGTCAAGGGAGAAGCCCAAAGATGCCACCTCTTTTCCAAGCTCCGACAAATGGTCTTCGTATGGGTCAATTCTACTGGATGAGGCCATCGCTTCCTTTGACGGTGTAAAAATTGGGTTCGTTAAAGCCTTATATTTATACTAATCATATGATCACTGTTAAACAGCTATAAAAGTAACGGTCACAACTCTTATCATAAAACCAAAGAAGTTGACATCTTATAAAAACATTTTTTTATAAAGAGACAATTAACTGGATCAAGAGGGATTTTCCATTAATGAATCTTTGGGTCGTTACAATATTCCCCCCTTAAGAAATTTCTCCCTCGAAATTTTCCTTTTCCCACACTAAAACAAATGTGGGTAACTCAGCTTCATCATATCCTCTGACTCCCAAGTCGCTTATTCAAACTTGTGGTTTCTCCACAATACCTTGATGAGGGGCATTGTCTTATTTTGTAGAACTTTTTCTCTACGATCTAAGATCTTCACTGGTTGCTCCTCATAAGAAATATCATCTTCCAATTGTACCACCTCGGAAGAGGGTACATGTGAAGGGTCTGGTATGTAATTCCTTAAGAGGGATACATGAAAGACACCATGCACCTTGGCCATAGTAGGTGGAAGTGCTAGTCGATAGGCCACAGCCCCAACACGATCAAGAATCTCGAAGGGGCCGATGTACTTTGGACTTAACTTCCCTTTCTTTTCAAACCTCATGACCTTCTTCCATGGAGATATGCGTAAAAACACCATGTCTCCAACATTAAACTCAATGTCTCATCGACAATTATCTGCATAACTCTTCTGTCGACTCTGGGCTGCCTTGATATGCTGCTGAATGGTTTTCACCTTATCCATCATTTCTTCGACCATTTCTGTTCCAAGAAGCTTACGTTCACCGACCTCATCCCAACATGCCGATGTTCTGCACCTTTTCCCATAAAGGGATTCATATGGTTCCATTTGGATGCCTGAGTGGAAACTGTTATTATAAGAGAACTCAACCAGATGAAGATGTTGATATCATCCTCCTTTAAAGTCCATTGAGAAAAATCTTAACATATCCTCAAGTGTTTGGATAGTCTGCTCAGATTGGCATCAGTTTGAGGATGATAGTCCATACTGAAGTTCAGTTCAGTATTCAGAGCATGTTGAAGACTCTTCCAAAACATAGAGGTGAATCTTGGATCTCGGTCAAACACAATAGATATTGGTACTTCATGCAACCTTACCACTTCCCTAATATATATCTGTGCCAGTTTATCCAATGAGAAATCCTCCCGAATAGTAATGAAGTGTGCAGTTTTGTAAGATGGTCCACAATAACCCAGATTGCACTGTTGCCTTTGGATGTCCTCGGAAGTCCGGTGACAAAGTCCGTGGTGATGTTCTCCCATTTACATTCTGTTATGGTCAATGGTTGCATCATCCCCTTATACTTCTGCCTCTCTGCCTTCACTTGCTGACACACCAAGCACTTTGATGTATATTCGGAGATCTCCTTCTTTATATTATCCCACCAAAAGTTTTCTCGGAGATCTCGATACATCTTTGTGCTCCCTGGGTGAATAGAGAAATTTGAACTATGTGCATCATCCAAAAGTTCCTTCTTCAGCTCCGGACTTGATGGAACACATAGTCTTTTCCCAAACTGCACAATTCCTTCTTCATTAACATTAAACTCCGAGGATTTCCCCTTTTTGATAGCTTCAACTTTTTCTCGAATTCCCAGATCATCCTTTTGAGCATCCTTTAACCTTTCCAAAAGAGATTGTTGAGAAATCATTTGTGAAAGGATTGATGATGTTCCCTTCTTTATGATTCCCACGTCCATCTTCATCAATTCTAAGAAGATTGGATCCTTCTAAATTCTCATCATTGATAGAATCGCTGGATCCTTTCTACGTAGGGCATCTTCCACCTTGTTCACTTTCCCAAGGTGGTAATGTATTGAACGGTCATAACCCTTGATGAGATCTATCCATATTCTTTGGTGTATATTAAGCTCTTTATGTGTGAATATATATTTAAGACTCTTGTGGTCAGTATATATCTCACATTTCTCCCCATAGAGATAATGCGGCCAGATTTTCAAGGCAAAGATCACAGATTCCAACTCTAGATTATGCGTTGGATAGTTTCGCTCATGGATTTTCAACTGCCTTGAGGCATAGGATATCACTTTATCATTCTGCATTAGCACACAACCTAATCCCTTCTTTGAGGCATCACTGAATACCACAAAAAGTTCCCCACTTGTGGGTAAAGTGAGCACGGGCGCAATGATAAGCCTTCTTTTCAACTCCTTGAAGCTTTCTTCGCATTCATCACTCCAAGAAAACTTTACTCCCTTTCGAGTTAGCTTGGTAAGAGGGTTGGACAATCATGAGAAATTTCTCACAAATCATCGATAATATCCAGCTAACCCCAAGAAGCTACGTATATCCATTACCGATGTTGGCCTCGGCCATCCCTCAATTGCATCTGTTTTTTAGGGAACCACAGATATCCCATTGCTTGTGATGATATGGCCCAAGAATGAGACCTCCTTCAACCAGAACTCACACTTGTTGTACTTTGCAAAGAGCTTCTCCTTACGCAAAGTCTCTAGTGCAGTTCTTAAATGCTCCTCATGATCCTCCTTGGTTTTGGAGTATATTAGAATATCATCTATAAAGACTACCACAAATTTGTCAAGGTAATCTCTAAATACTATATTCATCAAGTCCATGAATATTTCTAGAGAATTGGTGAGTCCGAAAGGTATTACTATGAGTTCATAGTGCCCGTATCTTGTACGAAAAGCAGTCTTGGGGATATCTTCCTTCTTCACCCTTACTTGATAATATCCTGACCGCAAGTACACCTTGGAGAAGTATTGTGCTCCACGCAACTGATCGAACAAGTCATCAATTCGTGGGAGTGGATACTTGTTCTTTATCGTGATTTTGTTAAGTTCACGATAATCGATGCAGAGCCACATTGACCCATCCTTCTTCTTGACGAAGAGGACTAGTGCACCCCATGGTGAAGCACTTGGGTGTATAAACCCTTAATACAGATTCTCCTGTAGTTGTTTCTTCATCTCTTCAAGCTCAACAACATCCATTTTATATGGAGTCTTGGATATTGGTATCTCCCCAAGTATAAGTTCAATTGAGAACTCAACATCTCTTCTTGGAGGAAGACCAGGCAGTTCCTCAGGAAACACTTCAGCGAATTCCCTCACAATAGGAATTTCTTCAAGGATGGTTTCTTCCTTGGACTCAATCATCTGAGCCAGATACGCATGCTCATAGGGCAGTAATATCCATGCTTGAGATGATGGAGCTAAAGGAGATTTATCTTCCTCCTGACACTTGTAAAGAATTGGGGGCCGATTCTCCATATATAGTGTGATTTCCCTCTCCCGACAATTTATGTTGGCTCTATATAAGGAAAGTCAATCCATGCCAAGAATTTCATCAAATTCCACCAAAGGGATTATGACGAGGTTCGCTGGGAAATTCAATCCATAGATTATAATAGTGGAGGACTTATATTCATGGGATGCAATGATTGCCCCATTTTCCGTACTCACCGACATCTTTACTTCCATGATTTGTGGTGGTGCTGGGATTGTTCTACTAAACTTTCGAGATCTAAAAGAATGCATAGAACTTGAATCAAAAAGTACATTTTCTATTCTTTAATGAATAACTAGTGTACCTATCACCACTTCGTTGTCGGGGTTCACTTCGGCAGAAGTGATGGAAAAAGATCTTCCTTGCTGTCTTGGAGGTTGTTGGTTGCCTCCGATAACCCTTGGATTAGGGCACTGATTTTCAAAATGACCTGGTTCTTTGCATTTATAGCATTGAACAACGCGTTGATGTTTGAACGTAGCATTACTCTCCTCTGTCGCAGTCGCGGGTCCTTCTTGCCGACAGTTAATAGCTAGGTTCCCTTCTCTTCCACACCGGAAGCATTTTCTCGTCCCCTTAAGGCAATTTACAGGGTGCTTCTTTCCTCACTTTTGGAAAGTGGGGAGATGGAACTTCTTAGCGTCGTTGGATTTATCCGTCGGACCACCAGCATTGAAGTCTACCTTATGCTTCTTGTCCCCATGATACCCATGTGATTCTACGATCTCCATTTCGACCTTGAGGGCACATCAGACAATTTCCTCATAGTTGTCGAAGTCACGGATCGCTAATGTTTTCCGCAAGCTAGGCTTCAACCCACCAAAGAAGCGGTCAACCTTGAATTCGGGGGTAACGACAAAGCCGAAAGCGTATTGTGCAAGCCTAGTGAAGTTTTCCTCGTACGCTCCAACAGATTCTTCATCTTTTTGCTTGAGGGAAAGTAAGTCTCTTTCCATCTTAAGCCAGAGGGTGTGCGGAAAATATTTATCGAAAAACATCTTCCGGAATTCCTTCCATTACAAAGCCTCGATCTCCTCCTCAGACTTCATATTTTTGATCAACGTCCACCATTGATCAGCTCCACCCTCCATACGATAAGCAGCCAGGAGAACCTTCTCTTTTTCAGAACATTGATGGATGGAGAAGATCTTTTCAATGGAGTTGATCCATTGTTCAGCGATCGTGGGATCAGATGATCCACTAAAAGTAGGAGGCCTTTGTCTCATGAAGCTCTCGATAGCAACTTGTTATTTCTTAGGGGGGTTGAATGTTCCTCTTGACCTGTGTTTCTATTCAAAACTTGAGTTAGCTGAGAGAGAAGTGTGACAAAGTTCACAATTCCCGCTCCCATTGGATTGGGCATCTCATTAGTACAATCATCACACTGATCTTCACAACGGTTGTTAGCCCGAGTCCTCATATTACTGGCCATTGGCTGGAAAAAGGAAAGTTAGGGATAACACATAAAGGGTAATCTAAAGACAAAAGTTGATGACTTATAAATAAACTTTAATTTCTTCAACTCATGAGTCTATAGGTTTAAATCTAGGCTTTTCATGATCTAATTTCTAACATATATTCTTAGGGGCATTTTTCCCTTAATAAGGGTTTATACCAAGATTGTGAATTTATCAAAACATATCCCCCAGGAGTGTCGTAACCAAGAGTGCAGCAAGGCCCTTTGTCGTGCACCAGTTCCCATTCGAGTCTAGCTCAAAGTGGTGTTTTCGGGTTTTACCCCTGGGATACATCTGTGACAGAGCCGCCTCTACCTGCTCGTATCCAGACAGGGATGTATTTGTTTGATAAACCACTTACGTATTTTTCAAATATTAGGGATGTTTTTATTATACTTAGTTTTGTATCTAAGGATTTAATAGGGTTTTCCTAATCCCAAAAATAACTAAACCTATCCTTTGATACCAATTATGACAACCCTACTTTTTATTACAACTTAAACATGATTCATTACCTAAAACATCACTTGATACAACAAAGAAGATCTAGAGGTTTAGTGTCCTTGGGGCTTAGGATCATTACATAAAAACTTAAAACATGAAATACAACATTTTTATTGAAAACTTCCTTTACATGACCACTACATTCCCTCGTACATAGCATTTCATGGGATAACCTGAGGACATGCATAAGAAAAGGGTGAGCTATAAAGCCCAGTAAGGGAGTACACATGGAATAACATGAGGAGTAAAATACATGTTAGACAATAGGAATATCAATAGAGAATAAAAGAAACATGAACATAAAGGCATGATAAAGCATGATAATCATAACATGGAAATGTGGCAACAACACTTAACATTGAATTAGCATGAGCCAAGGCTCATTGCACATGGAGCATGAGTAAACCCTCATTGCACGTGAAGCATGAGTAAACCCTCATTTCACTTGAATTAGAATGAGTCAACACTCATTTCACATGATGTATCATGATACTATACTTTACCCAATGCATTGGAGTGCTATAAGGGCGCACCCTTCTTAAACATTTCATTTCATGCATAAGTGTGCCACATGGATCATAAAACATGGATTCATAAAACATAATCATTTATTACACGATAAAGGAATGTGTAATTCATACATGAAACTTTACAATCAATAAGTAAATGTGCATAAAGGTGAATACCCTTGATGGAGAAATGGGCATGGTATTCACTACACAATGACATTGGCTTAGAAAATCGATGCGATTTCGGCAGCGTAACGGTGTGACATAAGAATTCATAAAAAATGTTTGATGAGAGATAAAGGGGTTCCTCATCATATTTACATGTAATGGATAGTAATGAGGTCATATAGATACATTTCCCAACAATTGAAATGGAATTTGGATTCATGATACAAAAGTATTGCTTGAATGTAAAAGAAGAGAGAGAAGTTCCTTTTGAAATTTCGGCATAGTAACGGGTGTACATGGGAGGCATTAAATGAGAGAGAAAGGGGGTCTCCCATCATTAAAACAATAATACGGCAGTATGGGGGAGTTGAGAAACCATACCCCAACATTCATAATTGAAATGAAAAGGGAAATACAACTTAAAGAAAATTGACAAAAATGAGAAAGGAAGAAAAACCCTTACTTGGAAGTGTGCTTCCAAAGGCTAGAGAGAGGCTTGTGAGAGGCTTCTTGGGAGCTTGGGGCACCTTGGGAGAATTATAGAGAGAGTAGGGCAGAGGTTGGACGAACTCCAAAGGATTTTAGTGAGGAGGAAGTGGGAGCTTGGGTGGGTTTATATAAGAAAGGTGAGAGAATTCTTTATTATTTAGGTTTGGGACCCCTTATATTAAACTAATCCAAACCACAAACCATCCCATGGTTTTTCCCATGCTTTCTGGAAAAGGAAAGAGGAAAAAAATATTTTACAAGGCCAAGGTCCGAACTTATTAAAATAATAAGGTTTCTTATGTGGAGGTGAGTCACACTCCCATGGAAATTAATTTAAAAATGCAAAGTGTTGAATAAGTCTTGAGGGGTTCATTAATGCTTTGAAAAGTAAGTCAAACAAACCCAAAATCACTTTATTTTAATGTTAAAACATATATTGGCCAAACATAAGGATTATAGTATTTTATTACATCACCATTGGTTCATTATGATGTCATAAAACACATTATATATTTAAACGGTATTTAATTTTTACCCAAAAACTTGACTGTCTCTGAAAATTATGAAAAATTCACCGTTGGATAATTTCGACATCAGATTCCTGAAATGACATTTATTTTATCTAAAAAAAATTTCTATATATGTTAATTTTTACTTTTAAAATAAAAACCAACATTTATCAAAAATTCACAGGTTTTGACAGAAATGGCTTTCAAATCTTAATAAAAATTTTAATTGCATTCATAAAATTATAAGATCATTTATATTTAATAAAAATTAATTTAATTTTAAATAATAATATTTTATTAAAATATTATTTAATTCAAAAATCCCTTAATTTAATAAAATTGAATTCTTAATTAAATAATAACTAAAAACACCATTTGTACTTTAAAAACTATTTACAATGTATCAAAAATGACTAGAAATTATATTCATTATTATATATAAAAAAATAATGTACATGAACATAGTACTGCTTATTTGTTACATAACCCCTTAAAACAGCCGCATAAGACCTAAGGGTAAGGTGTACGATGGTGACAGACTCTTGGGGTGGCTTGGATAACATCGCTCGAGTGGTAATTTCAATCAACATCCACTTTTCCCGTAGACGGTCACGTTCGAGCTTGAAATAATGAAGCTCAGCTTGGGCTTGGTCAAGGGAGAAGCCCAAAGACGCCACCTCTTTTCTGAGCTCCAACAAATGGGCTTCGTATGGGGCAATTCTACTGGATGAGGCCATCTCTTCCTTTGACTGAGTAAAAATTGGGTTCGTTAAAGCCTTATATTTATACTAATCATATGATCACTGTTCAACGACTATAAAAGTAATGGTCACAACTCTTATCATAAAACCAAAGAAGTTGACATCTTATAAAAACATTTTTTATAAAGAGACAATTAACTGGGTCAAGAGGGATTTTCCATTAATGAAACTTTGGGTCGTTACATCACCTGCGTGTGAGATAAATGCATATGTAATGGATGGAGCTACCAAGCTATTGGAGGCGGCTCAATCCAGGAGCCAAGGTGAAACCAATCCAAGGATATACAAAGGTGGATAGGTGGAAAGCTGTAAACACAAACCCGAAAGGTTCAAGGTGTTTCTCCCCTAGGTCTTGGGTTAGTTTATCAACTGCTAGATAAACTAACTAATAGAAAGGCTCATGATCATACCATTTATTTTATTTCTGTCAGTTGAATGGTTTATTTATTGTGGGTGTGTTTTCAAAATCACAGAATTAATGAATTAAACAAGCATGCAAGATGGAACTAAAATAATACCGTCTTATACGTAAATATTATCTTAGACATGGTTAATCACTTAAGTTTATCCCACTTAATATTAACAAGCATGTAATCAAAGATAATAAAATGGCAATTTACGTATAAGGATAAAATCTCTCAAAAGAAATATTAAGTCGGCATAGCCTTCTATAATCTTGATTAGAATCGAACCATAGGTCAAAGTGCTTGACCAACCCTAGTTGGGGTGATTTAAATTATCAGGGAATTATAATTCAAGTTTTTGGGTTAACTTGACTTGGTTTGCAGCAAGGGTTGACTGTCACAGCAGGACTTGGTGTGACCAAGAGGCAAAGGTTGAGGAAATCCAAAATAAAAGGATTTCAGGATTGGGGAGTCCACTCAGCGGATCAAGGAGCTGCGAGTTACTGCAATTGGAATTTAGAATGCCTACCTAAAACCCTTCAAGTTACTTGAACAACCCTAGTTGGGGTAATGGGAAGGTAAATATGGATCCTTTCCACTAGAATATTCACGCAACAGAATATTCTGAAGTCAATGGTGAGGGCTATTGGATTTTGAAAAAATAGTGGGAGACTGATAAGTATTAATTTATTTATTTGTCTATTTTTTTGTAATAAAGTACTAAACCTATACTCATATTAATTTGTAGAAACGGAAAGAAAATGACTTCAGACATATCATTGTGCACCATACATGAAACACATGGATGATGCCACAGATGTCCAGTGTTTCATGCTATCGGCCATGTCTAATGAGCTCTTGAAACAACATGAAAACATAGATGTGTATAGCATGATGTCTCACCTTAAGGATCTCTACCAAGAGAAGGAGATACAAGAGAGGTATGAGATCTCCAATGCTTTGTTTACAACTAAGCTTGGAGATTCTGCGCCAGCTGGGCCTCATATAGTCAAGATTATTGGCTACATTGAACACCTGGACATCTTAGGGATTAAATTCCCGGATGAGTTGCGTATAGATCTCATCCTATCATCACTGCCCAAGGCCTTCTCTAGCTTCATTTTCAACTATAACATGAGCGGCAATGAGAAGAGTCTGTCAGAGCTTCTGACCTTGATTCGCTAGGTAGATAAGGACATGGGGCGTGACAAACCCGCAGTCCTTAGGGTGAACAAGAAAAGGAAGGACAAGGAAAAGGGGGCAAAGACTTATAAATGGTTTGAAGCCCCCGAGCACCTACCCTCCAAGAAGGGGAAGATCCAGAGGCAGGGCAAGGAACGGGAGGCAGTGTGTTTTGCATGTGTCAAGCAGGGCCACTGGAAGAGAAACTGCACCCAGAAGCATGGGGACACTAATGGTGCATTTGTTATCGAGTGAAATATTTCTATTTCTACACATTGGGTATTAGATACAGCTTGTGGGGATCAAATCTGTATTCAAATGCAGGAACCAAGTAGATTTAGAAAGATCGCCAGAGGAGAGGTGGATCTTCGAGCTGCCAATGGCGCAAGGCTAGCTGCGTTGGCTATTGGTGACTATCACCTCTCAATGCCAACTGGCATGATTTTGGTTTTAAAAAACTGTTATTTTGTGCCTAGTGTTACCAAGAACATAATTTATGTATCTTGTTTGGATATGGATGTATTTGTTTTCAAGTTTGGAAAGAAGGGTTGTCTCTTTTATAAGAACAACATATGTTATGGTATGTCACATTTGAATAATGGTTTGTATGTATTAAATTATGAAAATCAAGTGTTGGCCATCGATAACGAAACAAACTCACATGACTCATACATCACCCAGTTATGGCATCACCACCTTGGTCATGTGAATGAGAAGTGCTTGACAAAGCTCTTCCAAGATGGCTATTTAGACTCTACTGAGCTAAAACCACTTGATAGATGTCACGCTTGTTTACAAAGAAAAATGACCAAGCCCCCTTTTGGTGGACAGGGTGAAAGGGCCACAGAGCTTCTAGGATTGGTACACACGAATGTATGTGGACCATTTCCAATAGAGCTAGAGGTGGATATTCTTATTTCATTACTTTTACTGATGATTTGAGTAGATACAGATTTTTCTACTTAATGAGGTATAAGTCAGAATCCTTAGAGAAGTTTAAGGAATTCAAGAATGAAGTAGAGAACCAGCTTAGAAAGAAGATAAAGAAACTTTGATCGGATCGAGGTTGAAAATATCTGAACCAAGAGTTCATCGATCTTCTATGGGAGTCTGGGATTCTCTCTCAGCTCACTCCTCCTTATACACCATAGTGGAATGGTGTTAGTCAAAGGAGGAACCGCACCTTGTTGGACATGGTGAGGTCGATGATGAGTCATGTGGATCTTCCATTATCCTTTTAGGGATATTCATTACAAACTGCAGCATACACATTAAACCGAGTACCAACTAAGGCGGAAAATGGAATTCCATCCGAGTTATGAAATGGAAGGAAACCCACTTTTTCATACACACGTGTATGGGGATGCCTGGCATTTGTTAAGGCCTTCTCAGGCAACAAACTAGCATCACGGGGCACAACGTTTATCTTTATAGTATATACCAAGGAAAGAAAAGGATATTACCTATATAACCCTCAAGACAAGAAAGTGATTGTCGCCAGACAAGCCGTCTTTCTTCAGAGGGAGCACATCCTCAAGAAGGATAGTAGGAGCAAGATTGAATTCGACAAAGTTGATGCTCAAGATACACAGGAGTTGGTACAGGAACAAGTTCCACAGGTCCCCATGGAAGAGGTTCCAGAATCACAAGTACTGTATAGGATCTCAAGAGAGGTAAGGGAACCAGAGATATTTGGTTTCCTAGTCACCGAGGATGCTGATTCATTATTGTTGGACAATGATGAGCCTCTCTCCTATAAGGAAGCATTGGAAAGCTCAGAAGCTACAAGATGGATAGAAGCTATGAATTCTGAGATGGATTCCATGTATCAGAACCAAGTTTGGGTTTTGGTTGATGAGCCAGTTGATGTAAAGCTTGTTGGAAGCAAATGGGTATTCAAGAGAAAGTTGGACATAGAAGGTCAAGTTAGCACCTATAAATCAAGGCTAGTGGATAAAGGATTCAGACAACGTCAAGGAATTGACTATGATGAAACCTTCTCACCAGTTGCCATGTTTAAATCCATAATAATCATACTTTCCCTAATAGCTTACCATGACTACAAGATTTGGCAAATGGATGTCAAAACAGCATTCCTTAACAGGAACCTTCAGGAAGATGTCTATATGACACAACTAGAAGGGTTTGTGACACCAGGTGAATCCAAACAGGTTTGCAAGTTGCAGAAATCCATTTATGGATTGAAGCAAGCATCCAGGTCATGGAACATTCGATTTGATGAAGCCATAAAGGAATTTGGTTTCACTAAGAACGAATGTGAACCATGTGTTTATAAGCGGTTTAATAGGAATGCGGTTGTTATCCTAGTAGTATATGTTGATGACATATTGCTAATTGGAAATGACGTACCAGCCTTACAGTCAGTTAAGTACTAGTTGAACAAGTTCTTCTCCATGAAAGACTTAGGTGAATCAACCTACATTCTATGGATCAAGATCATTCGTGATAAATCCAAGAGGCTGCATGGACTAAGTCAGAGTACATACATTGACCAGATACTAAAGAGATTTAGTATGGAACAATCCAAGAGGGGATTGGTTCCAGTGTCACATGGATTACATCTTTCTAAGAAAATGTGTCCTCAGACACAACAAGAGAAAGATATAATGAGTAAGATCCCATACGCTTCGGCTATATGATCCATCATGTATGCCTTGTTATGTACCAGGTTTGATGCTGCCTATGCACTGAGCATGGTAGGCAGATATCAAGCAGATCCAGGAGAACAGCATTGGACTGCTGTTAAGACTATCCTTAAGTATCTGAGAAGAACTAAGGATATGTTCCTGGTGTATGGAGGAGACGAGGATCTTGTCATCAGAGGGTATGTTGATGCTGGTTTTCAAACAGATCAGAATGATCTCAAGTCGCAATCTGGATATGTTTGATGTATCAATGGAGGAGTTGTGAGCTAGAAGAGTTCAAAGAAGCCAGTTGTCGTCGATTCTATATTAGAGTCCGAGTATATAGAGGCTTCTGATGCATCCAAGGAATCCATCTGGATTTGGAACTTGGTCCAGGAGCTTGATGTGGTCCCGAGTAGTAAACATTCCATTACACTCTATTGTGATAATACGGCAGTGGTGGCTCTTGCAAAAGAACCAAGGTCACATCAACGTACAAAGAACATACTCCGGAATTATAACCTATTGATGGATTTCTATCAAAGGGGTGAAGTTACAGTGAGCAGAGTTTCCACGGAAGAGAACATGGCAGACCCCATGACTAAAGGCCAATATCAGCAGAAGTATGAATATCATGAGAGAGATAGCGGGTTAAAGGTTGTTAGTAGTTGGATCTAGTCCAAGTGGGATTCTTTTGGAGTTGGTGGACTAGATCCAACTACTTTGTACTTTATTCATTATAAAATGCCTTATCACATATTGATTGTTCTTCTACGTGAAAATGCATGTGATAATGTCCTAAGGACAGCTGTTGCATTAATGGGTCATAGCGGATCCCTACTATGATGAGAACCCAAAAGTGCTATAACATTGTTCTTGAATATATTTTCTATGGACGGATGATGTTATTTGAGGGACACAAATAATACAGGCCATTAGGGGTGAGGACTCATAAAACATTGAGGAACCTTCTCATGGTGTGTTCCCTTAGTAATATCCAGGAGGATATTATGAGAACGAGACCCGCCAGTAAGAAATCCACATTTCATAGTGTCATTGTATATTCCTATCTGCGGACGTGTGTATTGGTCCTTAGAATTTAAGATTATTATAAATGGGTATTACAACTCGCGCGCTTAGATGAATTGAATAAAACTGTGATGAAACACTGTTCGCAGCAAGGTAGGATACGTTGGGTTCGTCACGAGTAATACTGCATTATTAGATAATGCGAGAAAGGATTTGTCCCTTCTATTCCATAACATAAGTAGATATCTCAGGCCCTTTGATGGAATTTATATAGCCTAAATAAATCCATGGCCATGGTAAGGTATGGGCGAGTTCAATTCTGGGAAGTCAAAGAAAGAATAATTGAGCACATGGGTTGATGGCACTAGCATGCAACCTGCTTGATCGGAGATATCGAGACAAAGGGATTATATTACACGGTAAGAATTTGTAGGAGGTGACATGTCATTGCAGCGTTAACTTCTTTCTCCATGGGTGCCTTGGCGTATTGCTAGATGCTAACCTTGGACTTTAGGCAGGTTCCACCTAATTCCACTGAGAAAGAGGCCTAGAGGGTCACACACTAATTGTGTCCATGTATCTCAGTTAAATATTAATTTAACAAGTTAAATAAAGATTATTCCCGACTATGGTTTACTAATTTTTTAAGGATGCCTGATCGCATTTATTTCGACACTGGTTATTCGAGAGAATATATTGTGGGAAAAATAATATATATATTTATTAGCGAGTAATGTAGTTACATTTATTTAAGAAATAAATAGTCATTACTCAAGGTCTAATAAATATGGTGGAGGAAATAAATAAAATGAAAAATAAAAGTACACGCCGTGTATATTTCTATACACACCATGTAGTTTTTTTTGGGATTCATGAGAAAATATTGTTTATTTAATTAAATGATATTAAATGTAATGTGTTGGGCACATGTCAAGTAATAATGATGTTCAACTGTCATTATTAAGACATGGGGTATTACTTGGAATTAAATGAAATGATTAAATTCTTTCGGGAAATTAATTAATTTCATTATTCTAATTATTATAATCCTAATTACATTATTCTCATTGAGAAAGATCCATTGTTGTGCACAACATATTGGGAAATACTCTCAATCCAAGAGAGAATTCCTTTTCCACCAAGAACGCTTTCATGTTACGAGAGTGAGATCCTCCACCAGATCAAGGCAGTTGAAGGTAGACATCAAAAGCAAAGGCTCTTCCGTGCTAGAACCCAGAGATCCCTTCGGCTACGTCTAGAGATACATGAATCATGTGTGGTTCACCGCTAGAGGAATACTATACTTGGATTCTATGACTCAACGACAGATCACAGGATGATGACCGGAGACATCTACGAAGAAATAATTCCATCGAGGTAATTCTTATGAATTAATTAAATTAATTATAACCAACATATGATGATCCTATCTCAAGGGTTCTGGGAATCTTCTTTTCTTTTTCTGTTCTTAATTCTATTCGGAAGATTCGACATTTTAAATCGTGACAAATCTTGGATTGAACGTTGTTTAACGTTAAAATTAAAGTTGGGAAAACCCACCAACATACTTCCGCTGCACCAGAAACCTACATTTGGAACATTTAGAGTCAGTTTTTAAATATTTTTGTTCAAAATGAGCCACACCACAATTGTAGTGTAGGCTACGATGGTCCATGATGTGGCTTGATGTAAAATGGGCAAGGATGAAAATGGCCGAGAAAAGATGTTGCCAAGCCATGGTGGTTAGGCATGAATCTTTCCAGTTATTCTCTAGGAAATCCCACCACATCCATTTTTGTTTCTATGGTGAGGGAAAATGGTCAGATCCTTGGGACCATGTCATATAGTTTTCTATTTTATGATGGGGTCTCAAGAACACGATGGTTGTGATTAGGGCATGGCGGTGGGCATGGCGATGGTCAGTTTGGTTTTTTAAACATCCAAAATATTCTCCCATATTCTTGGATCTTGACCAAATTAAAGAGGAAATGTTCACGGATTAAATGTGGGGTTTTTAATATGTTCTTTAATCAATTTTAACACTTATTAATTAAATAGGTCGCCTTATCTTTTATATTCCATGAACTTGAGGAATTCTATACAACTCCCAAACAAACCTATGGTGTGAGGTCATCCCTTATTCCATTGATTAATTGTTTCGTTATTAAAATCCTTTCATCTCAACCTATTTGGTTGATCTAAATTCTCTTTTCCCCTATTGGTAGTGGTGCTTCTAGTTTAGGGATATTTAGTGAATAACTATGATGATTACTTAATGGTTTGGATGAATTATTTCTTTTCCTTCTTGAAAAAGCATGGATGTGATTTTTCTATTTGCTTCAAACTTATAGGATCTTCAACTATATTTTCTTGTAAATATCTATGATAGAAAAATTCCTTCTCTAATATTCTTGGATCTTGAACAAATTAAAGAGGAAATTTACATAGACTAAATTTGGGGGTTTTAATATGTTCTTTAATTAGTTTCAACCGTTATTAATTGAATAGTCCACCCTCCTCTTATTGATTCCTTGAACTCAATGAATTATAGAAAACTCCCAGACAAACCTAGGGTGCGAGGCCAACCCTTATTCCATTGATGAATTTTTTCCTTATTTAAATTCTTTCATCTCAACCAATTTGGTTGATCTAATCTCTAATTTCCCCTAACAGTGTTGGTGATTCTATTTTAGGGAGATTCAACGAAGAACTCTAATGAGTCTTTCTTGGTTTGTATGAATTCTTTCTTTTCCTTATTGAAAAATCATGTGATGTGGTCTCTCTATTTGTTTCAGACACATAGGATATTTTAATCTTTTTTCTTGTCACATTCCATGATAGAAAAATTTCTTCTACCTACAATAGGACTCAAACATTACCATTGATGGTAATTAAAAATGGGTAAGTATTGATTATACCCTTGCTTTGTTCTTCTTCATTGTTTGACTCAATAACCCATATCATGTTGGATTGGAATCAGTTCTAGGATAACTTGGAATTCAAGCTTATTCTAGTTGGTGTACAAACATGGTTCGAGAGATGACACTCTTAATGAACCTTGATCTTGATGTCATCAACCTTAAGGTAGGAAGTTCTTTACCATGTAGAGACCATGTATGTGATTCTTGCCTTGATATGAAATTTTATGCATGTTACTTGAAAATGATTGAGTTTGATTACATGTGTGTGTTCATAGCCTTGAGACTCATGTATAATGATTCATCACATGTGTCTATGTAAATATAGTATATAAACCCATTGTGTGATATGGTATGCATATATATGAGAAACATATTTGTTATGTTTTAACATTGGGTATATGTGGAAGATATGATTCCATATTTTCCTTGTGATATATATAGTATATAAAATTTAATTATTGTTCTATGAATGGAAACTATGTGATATATGGACCTTTAGAGACCCAGTTTTACCTTATAATAATTTGAAATATTTCTATATATATTTCTAGAGCTAGGAACTGAGATTATGTGTGATTCCAAGGCCCAGTGTGACTAATATTAATTTTATACAAATATTAAATATATTTTTTACGGTTAACGCGTGTTTAGTTAAATAAAATAGGATAAAACTTAAATGGTTGATTGGATTACAAATCCAACACCACAGTTTGGTTTAGAACATGGTGCTTTCCATAGGCACAACATAAAATGAGTTAGCACATGATGTTCAAACCCCTCACTCGTTGGTGGTTCACTAAGTGTATTAATTTAATTTAATTAATTAATTAATTAAATTCATCTGACATAAAAGTATTTCTATAAATATATATTTAATGGAAATTTTTATGGGTTGGCCTCATAATTTCTAGAATCTTTCAGTGAGATCTCTTCGCTCCTCCCTTTGGAGAATCAAGATAAATGATGACATAACATCAGATCAGATAGGATCAATATGCAACGAATAGATCAACTTCTTCTAATTGTTATGTGGGTTCATTATTAAACAAAAACCAATCCAAAATAGTGGTAGGGATTGAATTTTGGTTTTTTTGAGTAGATCATTATTCTTTATTTGATGTGTGTCTTGTTATGGCCTTTTCATGTGCCCAGTTACCGAATTTTCTATTGTTTAATCAATGTTCTAACCTCGGTGCCATGTTCTTGATTACTAACCAAGAACTCTTGGATAGTGATGTTTAAAACTTTGGTTGATGGTGATTTTATCCCTAAATTATTCACATTCTTCACCGGTTGGATCCCTGATATCCTAGCTCGACATTTCTGGGCGGCACCGAGCTTGATCGGGCCCCTAGATTCCTGGTGGATCGATGATGTGACAACAGTTTGGTGAGCGAAGCATAGATCTAGAATCGTTACAGTATCAGGATTCTCGATATATTAGTTTGAGATATGATGTATAAGATATATGATACAAGATTTGAGATATGAGATATAAGATACATGATACAAGATATTAGATATTAGATATATGATATATGAGATATGAGATATAAAATATGAGATATGAGATATGAGATATGAGATATGATATATAAATCTTGGTTGAATAATCTTATATCGATTATATCATTTAACTCAAGTACTTGTTTGACGAATCGTTAGTAAAAACAGTATCCTATAATTGAGATAGTCATTTTAATATCGATGTTGGATACCTTTTTCAGGCTCATTCCTTGGGTAAGTGAAACACCCAATAATAATAAAATTAATATTATTGTAGGATCTTGTATATGATATATCTCTTTCATACGGTGTTAGAATGATGAACCAACTGTGATGATAAAACCCTAAAATTTAGGTGAAGGTTTCAAGACCAATATCATATATTTAATTTGGACTTAGGGATCAGGCCCATGAGATACCATTCAAGCAAGATACGGTGAAATGTGACTTTTTCACCTGGTGTCTAATTGATGAAAGTGAATAGCCTATCTCTAGAGTTTTTTCATGTAGAAATAAATGGTGACCTCTATTGTGAATTTTGAGATATTATTTGATATGTTCTAATCATGATTCACTAAGGTGACACCCAATGATGACATCGATCATATCGGATCACCAGAGATTTTTGTGCTTACCCTCAAGCAGGGCTGAGAAGTGGAATTCCCCGGTAATCTTTACACATTACACTCTAGTAGGGAATGGGAGTATATTTCATCGACATTCTAGTCTTACCATCCATCGGGACTAGGAAGTGGAACTCCCCAATGATATTTCCAAGTTACCCTCTAGCAGGGATGGGAAGTGGAGTTCCTCAATGTTTCTGGCTTACCCTCTAGAATGGCTTGGTAGTGGAGTTCCTTGAAGACCGTACTACGCTTAACCTCCAATAGGATTAGGTAGTGGAATTCCTATATGACCTTCCTAAGTGGTACCCTCTATTATTATTCGGCATTGGAGTTCCTTGGTGACTATCATAGTTGGACCCTCTTAACATATCAGAGCATGAGATCCGTACCTAGAATTTGTGCCCCTCAACTGTGCGGCACAATGATGATGCATGGTTTGATGTGGATTTGGAATCACAAGGAATAGGGGCATTTATTCCACTGTGAAACATTATTGTGATGTGAGATAAAATAGTGTAGGTGATTTAGTTCCTCCCAAAGCAGATAATATCAAGGTGTGGTGATTCAGTCCCTTATAGTTTTGTGTTTGGGACAGATGCGTGATTTGTTGGGCATCATTGATGGACTTATTTTTCAACTATTAGTGACTCTTCTTCTTGGGATAATCTATGAGATATAGATTACCTTACTCTCTAATTTGGGATTCTTTGACTGAGCATATATATATATATATACTCTTCTAGATTTACACTTTAGATTTGGGTACTCTCTTTCCAGGAGAGGTGAAGAGGCACAGAGTATTTCACATGCTTTCCATGTCAAGATTATCAGGGTTAGATGAGTCTACTCTTCTACTATATACAGACATGGATCAACGGGTAGCTCATCTATTCATCATGTTTAGCCCCATGTGCTGTTACAAGCTTAGTTTCACTCTCTTGTTGGGTTAAGTTGTACTATTTCACTATACCTTGTTCTATAAACTACTTCCCTCTTCAATTTTATATCTTAATAATCCCCCTTTACCCCTTCTATGGAATTATACTAGTTATGTATATACTCACACCTTGATGGGCTTCACCCACACATGTCGTGTCTTTCTTAGAAAACAAACATGTCGATCATGACTTCAGAGGAGCTTCAAGTTTTATGTGCTTGGAATGCGTATGATGGTCATAGCTTGGGATACAAGAGCATGTCTCTCTCATCTATTTACACTTATCTAGTTTTGTTAGTTTGGGGCATACTTATGGCTGGGCATGTATTTTTTCCCTTCACTTTTAGTTTACACTACAATAATTTTGTACTGTCTAGAGGTTCATGCAAGCCTAGTTTATTCTATATTGGTATTTAATTTTTTTCCCCTTTCCCTTTACACTTTTACAGTAAGTATTTTTTTGTGCATGTGTGTATAGGTACTTAGGAAAAGGTACACCCAAGTTTAGTTATGCCTTCAGTGCTTGTTGCCACCCCTAGGCTTATGAAGGAGGGCTTGGATTAGTTGCGGCTCAAGCTCCGACATGGGTCAGGTATTAGCTTATTGGTATTAGAGAAATTTAATTATTTGGGACATTGTTTGAATGTTTCCACTTAAATATGATCAGTTGGGTTTAGGGAAACAATGTTAACGTTTCTCAAGTGAATCTCTCAGGACAAGGAGACCAGTGATGCTACGAGAAGCCAACATATCAATTCTCGAGGACCTTGACTACCTACTTTTTTACTCATCATGATGGGGAATTTGTTCTAAGGATTAAAGGAAAGTGTATTATATAGGATTGATTCTTTGACTATCCTTATCGAGTCATCTCACCATTGTTGTCGATATATATATCATCATCTAACCATGGTACTCCTTGATAACTTTTACGATTAATTTGTGAGGAAACCCTGCTAAGATACCAGCTTTGGTTTGTGACAAAGACCCTATGATAAGCAAGTCCTATGTTTAGGGCTTATCATGTGACCCCTTCCGCTAGGTGCATAGTTAGTTGCACCTAAACCTATTTACCAACATATTATTCTAGCATAGCAGGCTGAGGATACACATAGGCTTATCATTCTCCACAAGTTCTAGTGTCAGAGGCTGTTGAGGTTCTGTTGTGATATAGATCCGTAGGAAACAAGGGATTAGATAGATTTAGTAGTATGACTTGTTAGGATTTTAGGATCCTGAAATATCAGGTGGTGGATTTGGCAGCCAACATTTTCCATGAAGTAGCTAGATGTTGGTGGATCATGGTTACACAGATGCACGATGAGTCGACACTCAACTAGGATGACTTCTGATAACTATTTCGTGAGGAGTAATACCCCTACTTATACTCAATTAAAATCTATCAGATTTTGGAATTGAATTAGGGAAGGATGATGATATTTGAGTATGTAGTGAGATTCACAAACCTTATGTGTTACTCCCTTGACATGATCATCAATGGTTACTTATGAGCACAGAAGTTTGAGTAGGGATTATGTTGAGAGATTTGATCCATATTGTTCCCCAATACATCCCTACACATGTTGGGTGATGGATCTAGAACCATTTATAGATAGCTTTCTATCAGAGGGAAGCCACGTAGTTGGAGTTTCTAGTGGGCATCATGGAGCTAAGTCGTCTATAGCAGCTAATATGCTCTAGTCAACCAGATCTCGACACATGAGACCCTTTTGTGATTAGGATCGGGGATATGGTCATATTGTTTAGGGGAATCATAGATAATCGGTGTTTCTTAGGAAGGTCCATTTCTATTCTTGTGATGGGAAGTTTCACATGGCATGAGACTACCCAACTAGATTTGCTGAGTTGCCCCGGCATATAGTCAATGGGTCCCCATGCAGGAGGCAGCGCATGGTATGATTAGAGGTATAATATATGTTTATTATAATCTTTCCTATGTATTAATGGAAAGAGGTAACATTCATTAGTTTATCTCGATACTCTTGGTTTGCGAGTTGGATCTCCCATTACAGGCTCTAGCATAATAGCTTTGACTTGATGTTCATACTGGGAACAATTCTTTTGTATCTTTCATCTGCTGGAAGTGTGAGTTATATCTTAGAGAAGAGAGGTTCATATGGTACCTTTTGGTCATCATAATGGAACACTATGATTTCATATTGGGTATATATTAAATTTATATGTCTTGAGACCAAATATATTGTCACTTCAGACAAGTCATATGCCTACACACTGATGGGACAAGATTCTCCTCTCCGGTAAGAGATATATCATGGTAAGGAAAGTGGGTTTAGCAAGAAGGAGGATACAACCCATAACCCATTAGTTAGAAAGTGTATACCTTGGTGAAATATGATCATCAATCATATGGGTTCCTTCAGTTGTGGATAATTATATAGACGCATTTCCCAAAGATATTTTGGGACTACCTCCTAGGAAGAAGATGGAGTTTTTCATTGAATTACATCTTGGGACTGACGTGATGTATTCTACAACATATTATATTTCACTTACTAAGCTTCGGGATCTATTTTTGTAGTTGGAGGACCTTCATGAGAAAGGTTTCAACAGACCCAGTGTATCCCCTTAGGTAGCTCTAGTGTTGTTTTTGAAAAAGGTGGATGAGAGATTATGACTTTTCATGTATTATAATCACCTGAACCACGACATGATAATGAAAAATTACCCCTTTCTGAGATTTGACAATCTATTTGATCAATAATGAGGCATGAGATGGTTCTCAATGATCTATCATAGATCTGGATACCACTAGTTGAGGGTTCGCAAAGTTGACATTCATAAGTTAGAATTCTGATGTTACTACAGAAACTATGAGTTTCTAGTTATTCCATTTGGTGTGATGAATTCTTCCACTGTGTTTATAGTTTTGATGAACCAGGTATTTTAGCCATACTTGTACCATTTTTTTGTTGTATTCATCAATGACATACTCATATACTCTACAACAGAGGAGGAGGACGTAGAGAACTATAGGATGGTCCTATACTTTCTTCGAGAGAACCAACTTTTTGGAAATATCTTGAAGTTACAGTTCTGGATACATGAGGTTCACTTTCTAGGGATTTTTATTTTTGAACAAGGTTTAGCCATGGATATAGCACAGATAAAAGTAGTTATTGATTGAGGGCCACCGAATAATTTTTCAGAGGTATGGAGATTCCTTATCTTGTCAAGGTACCATAAGAGGTTTTTAGCAGACTTCTTTAGAATTGCAGAGTCTTTGACCATTCTGATGGGTAAAGGGTAGCCATTTACCTAGTTTAAGAAGTTCTACAGGGACTTTGAGGAGTTGAGGCAGATTCTAATGAGTGCACCAGTGTTAAGACTACCATAGGAGGGCATGGAGTTCTTTGTGAATTGTGATGTCTCAGGGGTTGGGATCGGTTGTGTATTGATGTGGCAACAAGAACTTATATCATACGGGTTGAGATAGTTGATACCCCATGAGTATAACTACACAAATTATAAACTATATTTGGAAATGTTAGTCTTCTCCCTAAGGATGTGGAGACACTATCTTCTGGGAGGGTTCTTTGTGGTTTAGTCAAGCCATCAGACTCTAAGGTACGTCTTCACTTAGAGAAACTTGAACCTAAGATAATGACACTGGTTGCAGTTCTTGAAGTACTGAGACCTCGATATAGTCT
Source organism: Viscum album (assembly GCA_963277665.1). Taxonomy (NCBI): domain Eukaryota; kingdom Viridiplantae; phylum Streptophyta; class Magnoliopsida; order Santalales; family Viscaceae; genus Viscum; species Viscum album. The sequence goes on along the minus strand of OY728132.1, from coordinate 1,258,248,646 downwards.
ATACTCCAAGGAAGGAAAATTTATATTAGATTCCCTTAGAAGTAAGTCCTATGATCTCTTAGTGAAGGAAGCTTCAGAGCAATTAGCTTCCCTGTAGCTGACCCTGGTAAAGTAGGAGAGTACAACATTTTGTCAGTCAAGGGTTTTGAATCCTTCACTACTTGAGTGTGTGAGAGAGTCCTAGCTAGGAGACATAGACTCTAGGGTCTTACATGATTAGATATCCATAGGCGGCACTCTGTATGGATATTCTGAAGGAGGGAATCATGTTGTCTTTTTCTAGGGGGAAATAGTGTTTCTAGTCACGATGTGGGTAGAGGTGATGTGGTAGTTCCACACTTCTCCCCTAGTTGTAAATCCTTGTACGGGGAAAAAATACAGAGACCTTGAAAGATAGTTTTGGTGGCCTGACATGAGACAAATTGTAGCAAAGTTAGTCTCTCGATGCCTCACCTATCATCAAGTGAAGGCTGAGCACCATGTTCTGGCAGTTTTTCTGCAGTCCCTTGAGATCACGGAGTGGAAGTGGGACAAAATATCCCTACAATTTATCATATGGATAACAAGAATAAAAAAGGGATACTATTCTATGTCAGTGATATTTGAATGGCTCAAAAATTTGGCACACTTCATTTCCATTATGTAGCAGAGTTCGATGGAGAGTTCGGGGCAGTTGTATGTATGGGAGATCATTCTCTTTCACTAGGTACCCTTGAGTACTATCTTCAGTAGTGAATCACAGTTTACATAATGATTTTAGAGACACCTGTAAGATGAATTTACAACCCAGGTGTAGATAATTACATCTTTTCATCCTTATATTTATGGGAAGATCGAACAAACAATCTAGATGTTAGAGGATATGCTGAAGGCTTGCGTTTTAGACTTCTATCGGAGGTGAGAGGATCACCTACCCTTGGTAGAGTTTGTGTACAACAATAGATACCACTCTACCATCAGTAGGACACGTTTTTAGGCCTTGTATGAGAGACCCAGTAGGTCACCCTTGTGATGGACAGAGGTTGGTGAGACATCTCTTGTGGGCCCATAGTTAGCACAGGAAAAAATAAGGAAAGTCCAAGTCATCCGGTAGTGGATGAGGATGACCCAAAGAAGATAGAAATTATACATAGACCACTATCATAGGCCTTTGGAGTTTGAGTAGGGAGACCACATTTTCTTTTGATTCTCCCCATGATGAGGATTTTGAAGGTCTGTTTGGGGTGGAAAGCTATCCGTGAGGTTCATCTGGTCATTCGAGATCATGACAAGAGTTAGCAAGGTTTCCTACCACCTCACCCTACCACCACAGCTAGAGCTAGTGTACTACATCTTTCTCATGTCATAGCTAAGAAGATATGTGTATGACCTTATGAACATTATCAACTAAGGAGATATGGACCGTGAGGATGGATTTACCTTTAAAGATCACCCGGTTATGATCAAGGATTAGCAAGAGAGGACCCTTGAGGGATGAACCATCTCTTTTATTCTTGTGTTGTGCCCGTACAAAAACATGTAGTAGAGTTCCTGGGAGTATGAGATCCATGTCCGGGCTCAATATCCTGAGTTTTTTTCCTAGTTTTTTTAGGGATGAAAATCTTAAAGCAGTGAATGATTTAGAGATGCAGTTTTTACCTTGTAAGACATTGAAATATTTCTATATATATTTACAGATCTAGGTACTGATATAGAGTGTGATTCTAAGGCCCGATGTGTCTAGAATTAATTTTATAAAAATATAAAATATATTTTATATTGTACATGTTTATTTATTTAAAAAAATAGTTTAACTCTTAAACGATTGATTGGATTAGAAATCTAAGACCACGGTTGGGTCCAAAACATAGTTTTTCCCCTATGAATGATATAAAATGAGTTGGTGCTAGATATTCAGACCCCTCGCTCATTGTTAGTTCATTAAGTGGATTAAATTAATTAAATTAATAAATTCATTAAATTCATTTGACCTAAAATAGTGTTTTAAAATACATCATTAAAGGAAATTTTCCAGGGTTGTCCTTACAATTTTTGTAAACCATCAACGAGAGCTCCCCCCTCCTCATTTTGAAAAATCGAGGCGAATGACAACAGAACATCATATAAAATCTGATCAGAATGCACGAAATTCATTACCTTCTTCCCATCATTATGTGGGAACATTCATCACCAACGACTGATCCAAAATATATGTAGGACTCATTTTTACTATTTTTACATATTTGGATCAAAATATTGAGTAGACCAGTATTCCTTCTTTGATATATGTCTTGATATGGACTTTGAATGATCCCAAGTACCAAATTTCATATTATTTAATCATTATTCTAACCCTGGTGCCCTATTATTGATTTTTGGCCAAAAAAATTTTGTTGTTTATGTTCAAAACTTTGGTTTATAGCGCTTTTATCCCTCAATTATATGTGTTATTTTCTGGTTGGATCCCTGGAGTCCCGACTCGACATTTATGGGTGGCACATAGCTCTATTGGGTCCCTAGATTCGCAGCAAATCGATGATGCCACAATGGCTCAGTGAGAGAATAATGTTTTTGGAATCGTTGTAGTATAGGGAAGCTCGATCTGCTGGTTTGAGATAAGATATATAAGATATAAGATATAAGGCACAAGATTTGAGATATGAGATATAATATATAAGATAAAATATATGAGATATGAGATATAAAATATAAGATATGTTATATGAGATATAAGATATAATATACAAGAAATGAGATATAAGATATGAGATATGTTTTTTCATTAAATAATCTTAGATCAGATATATGTTTTAACTGAGGTGTCCTTTTAGAAAACTGTTAGCGACAACATGTTACTAGTATTTAGAAGACTATTTTACGACTGATGTTGGATACCTTTTTCAAACCCATGCCTTGGGTCGATGAAACACCCAATTATAATAAAATTATTATTATTGTGCAATCTTATATCCGACATATCTCCCTCATAAGGTGTCAGAATGATGAACCATTTGTGAAGATGTGACCCTAGAATTTAGGTGGAGGTTTCCATACTAATATTGGGTATTTAATTTGGACTTGTGGCTCAGGCCCATGAGACTCCATTCAAGCATGATGTGGTGAAATTTAACTTTTTCACTGAGTGTTTGGTTGAGGTAATTGAATAGACTATCTTGAGAATTTTGATGCATAGAATACAATGATTCCCTCTATTGTGTATTTTGAGATATAATGTAATAAGTTTTGATTATAACTCCTTGAGGTGACACCCAATGATGGAAAATATCCTACATGATTACTATATCTTTTTTTTTCTGACCCTTAAATAGGGTTGGGCAGTGACGTTCCCAATGATCTTTTCGAGTTACCCTCCAGCAGGGCTAGGTAGTGGAGTTCCTTGATGTTTTGGGCTTACCCTCCAATTGGGATGGGCAGTGGCATTCTCTAATGATCTTTTAAAGTTACCTTCTAGTACGGATAAAGAGTGGAGGTCCTCAACATTCCAAGACAATCCTCTAGAAGGGATGGGAAGTGGAGTTCCTCAATGAACTTACTGGGCTTACCCTTGAGTACTATTGGGTAGTGGCGTTCCTCGATGAAAATCTCAAGTTGTACCCATCAGTAAAACTGGGTAGTGGAGTTGCTTACTGACTATAAGTGTAGGACCCTTTTTCCTTACTAGGGCATGGGACTCTTACATATAATTTGTGTCCCTTGACTATGTGACACAGTGATAAGATTTAATTTTATGTGGCTTTGGAATCACAAGGAAGAGGGCACTTTCCCTGCTGAGATTCATTTTTGTGAGATGACCTAACACCACACAGGTGAGTTAGTTCTTCTCAAAGATGACAGTATCAAGGTGTCGTGATTGAGTCCCTTAGACTTGTGTGTCTGGGGAAGATGTGTGAGATGTTGGGAATAATTTATAAACTTATTTTGGAACTATTATCGAATATTTTTATTGGGATGAGATATGAGATAGATATCCCCTTACTCTATAATTTGGGTTTCTTTGACTAAGAATATATATATATATATATAAGTTATTTCTTTTGGATTCACAATTTGTCTTTGGATACTCTCCTTCCAGGAGCGGTGAAGACTTGAGGAGTATGCCATGTGGTTTTTGTGTCTAGAATCTCATGGTTGGATGAGGATTTTCTACTTCTATAGGTGGAAAAGTATTGATGATTAGTTCATATACTCATTATGTTTAGCCCCTTGTGCTTATAAAATCTTACTTTCACTCTCTTGTTGGGTTGAGTTGTACTCTTTCATCATACCTTGTTTTATCTACTACTTCCCTCTTCAGTTGTGTCTATTACTACTCCTCATTCACCAAATTCTAGGAATTCTACTAGGTATGTATATACTCAGACCTATATAATCTTTTACCACATGTTTCATGTATTTTGTACACAATAGATGGGTCAACCATGTCTTTAGAGGATCTTAGAGATACTAGGTGCTTGGACCGTGTATGGTGGTCATAGCTTGGGATATAAGAGCTGGTCTCTCTAAGTTATTTTTTCATTCCTTATTTTTTTAGTTTGGAACATATTTCTTATTGAGTGTGCATTTTTTCCTTTACTTTTAGTTTACACTACAATAATTTTGTACTATATAGATGTTCATGCATGCCTAGATTATTTTATAGCAGTGTTCCATATTTTCCCCTTTCACTATCCAGTTTTTAATTAAGTTGGATCTGTGTGTACATAAAAGTATGTAGGAAAATGCCTCCCTGAGATTATTTTTACATTTGGTGCTTGTTTCCACCCATGTATTATGTAGGTGGGATTGGGGTAGTTTCAGCTCAAGCCTCAACAAGGGTCAGGTTGTGATTGGACCCATCTTGGCTCAGTAATCGAAGAGGGGGAGTGTGTTCAGATGTTACATGTGATGTGATGACATGACGAAGATAGAATAAGAGGTATGATGGGCTTGTGTGGGCTTTCCTAGGGGAATGATGGACATATGTGATCATACCAGTGAAGAAAAAGTGGGGCATGATGATCTTATGTTATCTAGCATAAGAGAAAGTAGATGGGTATTATGGCCTAGCATGGTTTTACTTAGAGGCCTAGGGCCTATACTGTAATTGAGTGAGATGATTCACGATGGAATTGTCTGGTACGACCTGAGACACTTAACCTTGTATATTGTGGTGACATTGTTTTCTATCTTAGCTCATGTCATACTTTATGACTACATTCTAACATAGAGCTGAAGTATGTATATTTGGGGGGTTTGTGGAGTCATAGTTAACACACGACAACACAAAATATTATTGTTTATACTTTCTTGTGTATTTTTTTATTATCATGGAATTCACGTATTATATTTTTACACACTTGTTAAGGATATATTGGTGGTATCCTACTTGGTTTTATTACAAACACCCTACATGGGTCTCTCAATTTTCATGAAGAATTTGTGTATATGGATCTAGGAAAGGGAAAGGGGCCATTAAAGATGGTTAATCCATAAACCATGGAGGTGGTAGTAGACACGGATAGACTCTGGTGGACCTTGCAATTTTTTATTTATTTACCTGGTTATACTTTCATACTTTGGTTTTTCTCACCACATTCAGAACATGGTTTATTTACTTGCATAACATTTGTTCCATTTTATTATTACATCATGATGTTTAGTATTCCACTTGATATTCTGATTATTATATCTTATTGTGTATGGATATAATGTTGAGGGTATATTCTTCTCACTGAAAGTGTTCATACCATCATTGTTAGTCGATTTCCTCTTATGTATGAGGAGGCGCGCATAAGTTCACCTGGTTCTATGGATCAAACCCAATGGTTTGGGTTGGGATGTTACATTTTTTCAATTATTATTGTAGTTAGAGTGTTTTGGGATAGTTTTTGTAGAATTTTGGGATTATGAGGTTTTATTGTCATTATATTCATAAAAGGAGGTTTGTTGCATGATTATTGAAGTGGTGGCATGGTTGGTTACATAGAAAGTGAATGGTTGTGGTTTCTATGGTATATATAGTATGGTTATGGTTCTTGTTCTCATGGGATTGTATAGTGGATTATGTGGTATTATTAGAGGGTTGATGTGGAATGTGTTGTAGTTTTCTGGTAATAAGGTTTGAAGTTGAAATAGATGAATTAATGAGTAAATGAATGATTTTAGGATGGTTTGTGGCAGGAAATTGGTTGAAAAATGGTTAATTATTGAATTAATATGAAAATATAGGTATAAATGAAACAGGTGAAGGTTGGAATCAGTTTAAATAAGTATTAATGAATGGCTTGAATGTGATAACTGATAAAATGAAGGGTTCGACATTAAATATGGATAAATAAATGTAATATGGATAGAAATGGTATATCTAGAATTTGGTAATTATGTGATTAAATGGGAATTTATTTATGTTATTTTTTTATTTTTGGAATAGGAGTGGTAGGGTATGGTTGGCAAGTTTTGGATGTGGTTATTGTCCTATGATGGTTACAATGAAGTAAATTTTGTAAGTAGTGGTGATTATGGTGTTCCAGTTTGTGATTTGACCATGAGGTTGGGTGTATATGGATTATCATATCATTTTTATTTTCTTATTATTTTATATGCACCGCCACCTGAGTTGGGTAACCTTATTGATGACCATATGAGTTCATGGCTTCTGAGCATCTTCCTCAATATCTAAGTTGTGGAGGGAATTGATGGTTGACTAATTCCTCTTCCTTTATCTCCCTTAAGATGTTTTACAGGTTATGATGAATCAAGTTAGGTATATATATATATATATCAAGGGATTTAAGACATATTTTATATTTGTTTGATGACATTATTTTGTTCTTGTGATATAAATAGATGGTGGGGAACATACGTAGAATGAGTGGTTGTGATGTGGTATATGGTGGTGGATATGTGGTCATTTATATGATGTGGTATGTGGTTTTATAGATATGGAAGGGATTGAAGCATAGAAAACATGTGGTTGGAGAATTAGAGTGACCAGATCAATGAGAAAGTGGTTAAGGGGTACCTTTTGTGTTATACATATATATATATATATATATATATATATTATTGATACCATGTTATTATAAATGGATGTGATATTGGTTGAGTGATCCATTATGAGGTTCAGTGATAGATGAACTAGTATAGGAAATGAGTTGGTTCTATTGATTGTTCTTTGAGAAATTAATATGATTTTCACACATTTTCATGATATATTTTATGTATGTTCCTACTTAGTATACATGTATACTCTCAATTTTATATATACATAAATTTTTCAAATTTTCAAGTGGGGGTTGGTGACTGAGCTGTACATTAATTTCTCATGGATTTTATGGGTTGTTTTCATAGGATTTGTCATTTGTATTTTATTTTAGACTATTATGTTTGAATTATATGAATTTTGGGATTTTAGTTTTATTTTATATGATATGGTGTTTATTTTTGTTTTTCTTTTTATATTCCTTGGTCTATGAGGTTAAGTGTTATTATATGTGTGTTTGTATACCCTCGGTGTGAGTCACCAACTTAAGTATTATTGGAGGTGGGATTATGGGGCCACCCTCATCTTTATTTCTATCCCAAGAGGGGTACTACTGGGGGTGGGTTGTGATGGATTTTCATTAGAGATATGGATGAGAATTAGGATAGATTTCGGAATTAGGTCGTGGTGAGGACTACATGGGTTTGGTAGGTCAACAATATTATTCAAACTTAGCATGTGATGAAATAAGGGAGACCGAATAAGACACAATATTTTAATCCCCCCTATGATATTACATAAGAACCATATGTTTAATAACTATACTAGGTTATAGGTTTCTGATTGTGGGATAGAAACCTTTGTATGGTACATGCATCATTCTTTTTTTCACTTATGTTTGAATTAGAATTATTCTAAGGAGATTTAAGTGGAAAATTTAATTAAAATACCTTAATAGAGATCCATGTTCAGGTATTAGGGATTATTTTTACATTAATGACTTGATATAAGGTTTTAGGGACATAAAGGGGGTTATTAGGATCCTTATTACAATTTTTTTGAGATTTTATACATCATATCTAGTATAGTTTTTATCTATGTTGTCTTCATTGATTTATACATTTGGTGAATTTGTTTTGATATGTTTGTGATTCTTATGTGTTTATGTTGTTTAAAAGTAATTTTTAACAAGTATACATTTTTAATTCTTTAAATAATGAATTTTAATTAAATTAATTGGTTATTGAAAAAAATGGAAACCATGACAATTTTAATATTGATTTCATTCTTCCTAATGTTTTTTAAATAAATAATTTGTGTTTTTACCTTAGCGTGTCTTTCATGATTGATGATATTCCGGTCATCTAATGGAATATTGATTTTACTAAGATGAAATTTTTTAATCATTTTGTTTTATTAAATTTTACAACATGTCACATGCTAATCTGAATTATTTGATTTATAAGTTTTTCATGTTGATATGGATTAGATGAAGGGAATGTTAGTCACTATGAGTGTCAAATTAAAATATGTTAAACATATATTATCCATACTATTTCAAGACATGGGAGTTATTAAATAATACTATTTAACATGATATATTATCCAACATATTTTTTTTATTCCGGATTTCTTAAGCCTATCTAGTAACTTATTGAAATGCATGTTAAAATATGTAACACGATAAAATTTAATATAGTGATGTTATGAAACTGTTAATATCCTATTATCCATTAAAGCTGAATTGTTTAATTTTTTGAGTGATTATCCATGTTTAATTACTAATAAAAAAATTTGGAAATTTTTTTATATTTGAAAATGATTATTTTGATGTCTTCATATATGCTATAAAAATTGTATATATTATTTATTACGAATTTCTTCTTAACTTGTTTAAATGATGACATGATTTATTAGTAATATGTTTCTTAAATAAATAATGGGGTTATTGAGTTTTCATTTAATAATTTTTTGTTGATTTTAAGAGTGGTTTTGTATAAGGTTATTTGGGAGTGTTTTATAAAGGATTTTGTTGTTTCATTTCTTTAATGAAATATTTAAGAAATTTTCTTTTAAAGGATTTGGTAAGTGGGGTTTTGAAAAAAAAATTAACGTGTTTTGAATATATTTCTTTTGAAATAATTCATTAAAATAATGAAATTTATGTGATGTGAGATGTTTTTTTTCTTGAAAATAATTGGTTAGGTTTTATGATAATGAAGGTAGTGATTACATCCTGTGAATTCAAAATATATTTTCCCCTTAAATAAACAATATATCGATAGCTTTTTTCTCACACAACACCTTATTAAAATGATCAATGGAATATTAAATAAGAAAATTATAACAATAATGAGACCTATAGTATATAAAAATATAGTAATCAATTATAAATCTGTACAAAATGGGATCAAGAAAACCTAAATTTTTAAAAGTGAATTTTTCAATAAAATCATTTTTCCTTCATATATGGTATTTTTATATAAAGTTTTTTTTAAAATTTTAGAATTTTAATTTGAAAAAAATTTACTTCATTTTTATATTAATAATTTCAATATTATCTCAGGATGAATTTTTCATATTTTTCTAAAATAATTGATTTTTATGTGAAGAGTGAAAATATCGATTTTTTCTAAAAAATAGTCACTTTTATGACCTAATATTAACAAAATAATACCTTAAAAGTTTACAAAAAAAATTTATTTAAAATATATATTTAATAAGTAATATAATTCATTTAAATATACTATGTTGAATTTATAATACACATGTTTAAATTTTTGGAAACTCAAGTAATATTTCACACCAAAAACTATTTTTATGCAGTTACATTAAAAAATATATATATTATCAATTTTAGAATTTAAATCTAAAAAAATTGATTTCATAATTGAAATAAAAATTTACATAATAGTTTATAAATTCAATTTTATTTTTGATCATAAAAATGAGATTAGAAAGATTAAATTTATTTATCATGAAAATTGTGAAAGGGTTCTTTTCAAAGAATTGTTTTGTTAGTATTTTTTATTTTTTATCTAAAAAATTAAATTAGTATATTTTAAATAATTAATATGATATTTTAAAATATATATATATAAATATATTATTTTAAATTTAATTGGCCATCAATGGTAAATAATATTAAGAACATATAATGGTTAAATCATCATTTTTCTAAAAAATAGTTTTTCTATATAAAAAATTTTTTAATTTAAAAGTTAATTTTATATTATTTAGAATTAAAATTCGAATAAATGGATGTTAAATTTAGATTTATCAAACCCTAAAATAGAAATATAGGAAATTTTATAATGTTATTAAAATATAAGTTACTTGCATAAAAACTAGTCACCCTACTGAAAATAAAAAACATTAAAGTAAAAATATAAGAGTAAATTACTTTAAACATGTCTAAAAAATATTTGGAAATTAGTGGTTGAGGATTTATAGACCGAAGATCTCCCCACACCCCTTTATTTATAACTTTTGGAACCACTAACCCTTGAATATTTATATTCCATTATTGAAAAATAATCAGTGTTTAAAAAATGTGCATGTTTATTAACTTATAAATGGGGATCACTTCCACCCTCTCATAGCTACACATACCCATAGAATTTTCTATAAAATTATACCCAATTTTACTCTCCTATAATTAACTTTCACTACCTAAATACTTAGGTCTCCATAAATTTTCCTAATCCCTTCATTTCCAAGGATACTTTCATGAGAAAGTTAAAGGTCTCGAAGTGAGTATTACTTAATCCTTAACTATTTATTATTATTATTTCACTTCCAAATATATCTCTTCCATATTTATATAATAACCTTAGTGTTATTATTATACTTATGTTTTATTATATCAATGGAACAATCAGTATTTATTCTTTTCTATCCACTAAGAAAAATAAAAGAGCATTGATCGTGTGTTTGGGTAGACTACCGCATCCATGAAGCGACATCATCCAATTTTCACTATCACCTCTATTTTCTAGTTATAAGGATGAAATTGAATAATAAATGTGGAATATATGATATTATTTTTATTAGATAAATTATAATCTATCTTGATTCCCTATCATTTATTGGGAAATTAAAATGTTAATCTTACGTTGTGGGAACTATCGCCTCCACTATAACGACCCTGAATTCTATCAATGAAAATTTCAATTCTTGTAATTATTTAATATAGTATAAATCACATAAAATAACATATATTACACAATAATTTTTTTAAATGAATAATTAATGAAATAATTGGTATTTCTAGAAATTTAGGAACCTATACCAATGGAATAGTAACTTGAACTTTGGAATAGTAATGTGACCCTTATGAATTGTAAATCGGCTAATAGAATAGTAAAGTCACCCATGAAAGTATAAATATAATTTAGGAATCTTATTAATGAAAATATTATATAATTATATCATATTATAAATAAATAAATATTTTGAAAATGACAAATTGTGTTTTTCTATTTTTGTGAAAAGTAAAAAAATTTATATATAATTTTATAATTAATAAAATTATTTAAAATAAAATTGGTTTTCACAAAGTTGATTCATAAATTAATATTTTGTTGTATTATGATTATAATATAATTTTATGAGTCCTTAATTAATTTTTCAAAGTGTTATAAAATTAGTTATAATTTTAAAAATAGTATTTTTTTTGAAAAAATTATGATTTTAATTAAGGATTAAATATCTCATGTTTAGAATTTTTTTTAAATGGATATCATTTTTAAATTCTACAATTTTGAAATAAAATAATGTAAAATTTTGAGTTTTTTTATAAAATATTTGAATTTTTAGTGAATAGTAAAATAATGGTAATTTACGATATGTAACATTATAAATTCAAATGAACTATTACATGAGACATGGATGATGTAAGCACCATAATTTTATACTTTACTTTTCTATTTACTTTATTTAGTCATTGAATCATCATTATTTCCCATCTTGAGCCAAAATAATTAACTAATGAAGAAAATAATCAAAAAACACCCCTCTCCTCCACTATAAATATCACCCATCACCACCTCTTCCCCTCACACATATAAAACATTGAAGTTTGTAAATATTCTACCCAAACCTCTTCCCAAGTATATCCCCCATGTTCAAGAGCCTTTGTTCTTAATAAATGACCAAACTCAAGTGCCTCAAGGAGCTTCTCAAAGAGAATAATTCAAGAGGTAAAAACCTCCTTCTTTTTCCCTCAATTCCTTTTCAATTTCTTTTCTTTTATTTTCCTCTCCTCACCTCACATTTTCCAAATTACATGATGAATTCCTTATATTTTATATATTTTAATATTATTGTTTTAATGTAACAAACCATCATAAATTATTTTTCCCTCCCCTTTTTTTCTTAAAATGAAAACATCATCATTGATGTGTTGATTTATCGCATTCAAGGAAGATAAGATTTCAACTTCCATTTACACCTTCAAGGATGGTCATAAAACCATATAATGGTTGAAACAGATTGTAAAATTTATTGTATTTCCTATTTTATATTCTTGAACCATTATATATATACATTATATTAATTAATAGAACAAAACTATTTTGTGATGATCAAAAAAAGTCAAAATAATCTAAATGGTTATCATTAACATTTTATCTAATAAATCATCCTCACATCTGAAAAAAAATGATATATAATCCCATTTAATATTATTAAAGTTCAGTAATAACAAATAATTTCAATTCTATAATACTATTCTCATTTTACATGATTTTCCATATATGTATACAAGTAAACTGATCATGAAAACCAAGGAAATAAACGCTCCTCAATGATAAATCTGTATCTTTCAACTCATCCAAAAATTTATAAATAAAATTAATAAAATTATAATAAATAAAAACCATGAAGAAAAGGTTATTAATTAATTAATTAATTAATGTATTTAATTTGACTATATAGGACATTAATATCAAGTGTAGAACACTTTCATATATAAGGTAAGGGATTCTCATCAAACTTCAATTTTTTCATCAGGTTACACTTAATCTATATTTACCCCAATTTAATTATTATTTATTTTTATATAAATCTTATAAATTATATTTATATGTTCTAAAATAATTTATCTACATCATTTATTCCTTATTTTATTGCTAAATACATGTTTTAAAAAGGTTCCCTTCGCAATTTTCCCAATAAATAGGCCTGATTAATGGGAACTTCACGATTTCTTACCAATTTTCAAGTGAAATCCATGCTATATTTGAAGACACCATTATTTTTATAAAATCAACTATTTTATCATGAAGAAATATCTTGGTTCATTTCTTATTTTATACTATCAATTATTCCTTTTCCATTTTAAATAATTTTGAAAAGTTTCCCTTAATAATCACTAAAATGTTTTATTCCTAGTGTTTCTTAAACACACTTTCACTTTAGTTTGAAATAAATTATCATTGTTCTATGCCTATTTTTCCTTATTAATTTCCATGTATTTTTTAAATCAATTCTTTCTTGTACACCATTATTATATTCCCTTTTTTTATGTCTTTTGACTTGACTATGATACCCAATTCTTTTATTGGGTAACCCTTATGTTTATGTTTGATTACATATGTATGATTATTCATTTGGAACACATATTGATGAAAATTTTATGATTTTTGTTCCTATATATCACTGCAATACATTGTTTAATGTTTATTCTCATGGGGTTTCATGTTGGGAGAGGTAGTGAACCCGATTCCTTAATTCGACTTTGTCCTCTATGTGCAATGGTCATGGAAGTTAGCCTTGACTCATGCTTATGTCATGTTGTGAATTGTTGCTACATTCCTATGATTCCATGATTACATGTCCCCATTCTCTACATGTTATTCTTAATTATGCTTATTCATGATCTATTCTAATCTATGTCATTATGTTATGCCTTCTAAACCATTTGCTTTTCTTTATTCCAATGCTTATAACCTTACTGTGATTTTTAGCTCATCCATTTTTCATGTATTCCACAGGTTATCCTTTGTAGATATATGAGATAAATGGAAGATAATAGATCATTATTTATGATTGAAATAAATCTATTTTATTCAATTTTCATGTTTTCAGTTTTATGTACCTAATCATCTAAAGACACTAGAATTTAGGATCCTTGGATGATAATTTTATGGTTAATTATACTTAAAATCAAGTAATAATACCTGTAAAAGGATATGGATATTATAGTTGGTATAAAAGAAAGGCCTAGTTATTTTTTGATTTTACAACTATACAACTTTAGTAAGAACCCGATATATAATTCTAACACCATGGATAACCTAGATCAAAACATAGGGATTCACAAGTTATGATATACATTGCATTTGAAAGTTTATCCTTCGATGTTCAATGTTTCCTTATTATTATTAGATAAGTATCCAAGCACTCTAATTGTAATTTCTTTTTCTTAGTTACTTAATGTAAATAGTAGAAGTACCCACACTTTTTTCCCCTTAGAATTTAAAATGAAATTTTGAGGGAAAAATTTTATAAGGGGGAAGAATGTAACGACCCAAAATTCTATCAATGAAAATTTCCATTCTAATAATTATGTAATATAGTATAAATCAGATAAAAACACATATATAACACAATAAAAACTTTATAAATTAAGAATTAATGAAATAAGAGATATTTTTAAAAATTAAGGAACCTATACCAATGGAATATTAACTTGAACTTTGGAATAGTAATGTGACCCTTGTGCATAGTAAACCAGCCAATAGAATAGTAAACTCACCCACGAAAATATATGTAAAATTTAGGTATATTATAAATGAAGATATGACATAATTATATCATTGTACAAATAAATAAATGTTTTGAAAATGATAAATAATTTTTGATATTTTTGTGAAACGTAAAATTTTTTTACAATTTTATAATTAATTTGATGTTTTAAAAGAAAAATTAATTTCATAAAATAGATTCCTAAATTAATATTTTTGTTTTATTATGAGTATTAGATAATTTTATTAGTCCTCAATTAACTTTTCAATGTGTCATAAAATCAGTTATAATTTTGAAATTGGTATTTTTATAATAAATGATGATTTCAATTAAAAATTAATTTTCTCATATTTAGAAAATTATTTTTATAAAATTGAGTTGTTTTTTAATTATAAATTTTAAAAAAAATTCAGGTGAATTTTTGGGTTTTTTCTAAAATAGTTGAATTTTGTGAATAGTAAAATATGGCAATTTATGGTATATAACATTATAAAACAAAATTCACTATTAATTGAGTAATAGATGATGTAAGTACCATAATATCTAACTAAACTTCTCTATTTATTTTATTTATTCATTTAATCATTACTATTATGTTCTCGATCCCAAAAAAATAAACTAATGAATAAAATAATCAAAAAACAGTACTCTCCTCCACTATAAATACCACCCCTCACCACCTATTCTCCTCACACCTATAAATCCTTAAATATTGTTAAAATACTACCCCAATCACTTCCTACATATCTAAACCATCTCCAAGAGCTGTTTTTCTCAATAAAAGACCAAACTCAAGTGCCTCAAGGAGGTTCTCAAGGAGAAGAATTTAAGAGGAAAAAACCCCCTTCTTTTTCTTTTAATACCTTTTCAATTTATTTTCATTTATTTTCCTCTCCTCACCTACCATTATCCAAATGACATGATAACTATGGTATATTTTATATAATATAATATTATTATCTTAATGGAAAAACCCATCAACAATTCTCCCCCTATTCTAAGAATGAAAACATCATTTGTGATGTGTTGATTTATTGCATTCAAGGACGACGAGTTTTAAATTTCCATTACCACCTTCAAGTCTGATCATAAAACCATATAATGGTTGAAATAGATTAAAAAAATTATTTATGACCTATTTTATGTTCTGTAACCATTATATATATCCATATTATTAATTAATAAAACAAAACTAATTCTTGATGTTCCAAAAAATGCCAAAATAATAAAAATTTATATCATTAACATTTTATATAATGAATCATCCTCACATATCAAAAATGATATATAATACAATTTAGTATTATTTAAGTTCATTAATAACATATTATTTCAATTCTGGACAACTATTCTCATTTTACATGATTTTTAAACATGTGTAAAAGTAAACTGATCATGAAAACCAAGGAAATGAACACCCCAAAATGATAAAATTGTATATTTTAACTCATAAAAAATCCATAAATGAAATTAGTAAAATTATAATAAATAAAAAACATTTATAAAAGTTTATTAATTAATTAATTAATGGATTTAATTTTATTATCCGGGATATTAAGATCAAGTGTATAATGCTTTCGAACATAAGATAAGGGATTCACTCTGAACCTCCATTTTTTTCCTTTGGGTTATGCTTACTCTCTCTTTACCACAACGTAATTATTCTTTATTTTTATATAAATATTCTAAATTATGTTCATATGTTTCTATGTCATTCATAAAGATCACTTCATCTTTCTTTTTTGTGGAAATACATGTTTTAAAAAGGTTCCCTTCTCAATTCCTTCTGATAATCTACCCAGATTAAAGGGAACTTCTAGATTTATTACCCATTTTCAAGAACACTCCATCATCTATTTTAGGAAACCATTATTTTCTTAAAATAAATTATTTTATAATGATGAACTATCTTGGTTCATTTCTGGTATTATACAATCTATTATTCATTTTCTATTTTTAAGAATCTTGAAAAGTTTCCCTTAATTCGCACTAAAATGTTTTATTCCTAAAGATTATTAAACATTATTTAGCCTCAATTTGACAAAATTATCATGATATATGTCTATTTTATCTTATTAATCCCCATTTATTATTGAAATCAATTCTTTAATGGACACCACTATGATATTCTCTTTTGTTATTCCTCTTGACATGATTATGACACCCAATTCATTCCATGGGTAACCCTTATGTTTATGTTTGATTCCATATGTATGATTATTCATGTGGAACATATATTCATAAACATGTTATGATGGGTGCATCTAGATAGTGCTATAATTAATTGGCTAATGTTTAGTCTCACGAAACTTCATATTGGGACAAGGACTGAACTTGATTCCTTTATGGGACTTCATCTACCATGTGTAATGGTCTTGGAAGTTTGCCTTGAATCATACTTATTTCATATGTGTTGCTGCCACATTACTATGATTCCATGATTGGATTCCCTCATACTCTACATTTTATGATTCCTTATGTTTATTCTGAAGGTTTCGGGCGCAGCGGAAGCATGGTTGGGACAACACCCAACTTTGATTTTTACCATGATCAATGATTATTCTAGGATCTATATGATGATGAACGCTAGTATCCAAGGAATATAATCAAATATTTTGATAAAGAATAAAGAGGCCTGAAAACTTTAGAGAGGATCTTTCACATCATGTTTATAATTAATTTAATTAATTTCATAATGAAAAATAATACTTGCATATTTGGTATTTTTCTTCATTGATGATTTTGATCATCTAGAATGACCCTTTCAGATTATATTGTAGTGCTTAAAAGGATCCAAACTAGAATACCTCTAGAAGTGATCCACACATGCTCTGATGGCCTTCGATCAACATCGCTCGTTCTTCGAGTGCTAGCACGGCGAAGCGAGTGTCTTGTGTCGGTCATTCTTGATCGCATGTTCTTCAGCCTTGAAAACTGTCTCTCATTCTTAAAAGGGGAGAGAAGAGGATTAGAGAGAGAAATTTTTTGGATCAACAATTCTCAACTCACCAGGTGTGTGGTGTGATATATGGAACAATAGGCCTACTTGTCTATTTATATAGATGGAATTTTAGTTACAATATTTATTTACATAGAAACAATTAAATACATTTATGAACGTAGATAAAAACCATGATAATAATAATAATACAACATCATTATTCATGGTGCACTAACTTGCGAAAAAATGGAATAATAAAATAAAATTCCATGTCACAAAATAATAGCAGTGCCATTATTAATTTAACTTGTACCAACTAGTTAAATAATTATTTACCATTTTGCAAATAATTATTTTACTACAGGACCGACCATGATCTGCTAGTAAATAAATAATTGAACAACTGAATAAATAAATAAATATATTTTTTACAAACTAGTAAATAAATATTTATGAAATGTTAAATAAAATATATAAATATATCTAATTTAATATATTTGATCATATTAACTTGAATAAAATTATTCCACAGTCTTGAGAATAATATTTATTTCATTAATTAAATTCAAATAGAATTTATCTGAGATCACCAAAAACACTTATTGTGTGACCCTATAGGATTATTTCTCATTGAAATTAGGTGGGATTTCCTAAATTCCAAGAGTACTGTCTAGCAACGGGTCAAGGTTCCCAATAGAAAGAACGTAAATTTGCAACAACGACATCCTTATACGAATTCTCACTGTGTAATATAATCTCTTTGTCACAATATCTAATCAAGAAGGCTTTGTGATAGTGTCATCAAATTTTATGCTTGATATTTCGTTCTTTAACTACCTGAAATAAACTCATCGTTACACCATAGCCATGGAATTTTGGGTGATAGTTCTACTTCAATCAAAGGGTCTAGATATCAACTTCCACAAATGGAAGGGGAAATCCTTCTTTGACTTTTCCATTAATAACATGCCACTCGTGACACACCCAACATACCCTACCTCTCACAAATTGCATGTGTGACAGTTTTCATCAGTAAATCAAAGTGCATGAGTCATGACACATATTAATGATAATCTTAAAGTATAAGGATCATTACACACACTCGTAGATAGAAATATCTAATGACACTAAAATATATAGAATTCATAATAGCGGGTCTGTTCTTATAATCTTCCATATTAGAGATTACCAAGTGTGAACTTCGTGAGAGGAAGTATCATCTTCTTATGAGTACTCACACCTGACATTATTCAGGCTATGTGTCCCATCATAGTATGTCATCTAACCACAGAACTATATTTATGAATTTTGTTATAGAATTTCAAGTTTCTCGTCATAGTGGGGAACTTCCATGACCTTATCAATGCAACAAATACTCTAGGACATTATTACATTATAGTTATGAAGAACAATGAACAATATGTAATAATACATTAAATATCCATGTAATCAAAGTAAAACTAGTTGGTTCTAAAACACCAACTCATACAAACTCCCACTTGGACTATAGCCAACTGCCTATGACTTTCTGTCTCCTAGACCTCACATGATGATCATGTTTCTTCTAAGTCAACACTTTAGTTAAGGGGTCCTCCATGTTATCCTCCATGGAAATACTACTCATTGCAACTTCACCTCTCTGAGAAAAATCCCTCAAGAGATGATACTTCCAAAGTATGTGCTTCGTCCACTGATGTTACCTTAGATCTTTTGTGAGATCCACCATTGCAGTATTATCATAGTATAGTGTTATGAGATCTTTACTGCTAGGTATCACATCTAGATCCTGGATGAAGCTTTGCATCCAAACTGCTTCATTAGCTACCATAGAACCTATGATATACTCGGACTCTGCTATAGAATTTGTGACAACACTCTGCTTTTAGCTCTTCCAGCTCATTGCACCTCCATTGAAAGTGAAGATGTATCCCGTTTTCAACTTCATGTCATATTGATCAGTCTGAAAAAATAGTATTTTCATATCCTATGATGACTTTCTCATCATATCCTCCATAAACTAGGAACATATACATATTACACCTCAGATACTTTAGGATAGTCTTGACTTCCACCCAATGGTGGTCACCTGGGTCATCTTGATATCTACCTACCACACTCAATGTGTAGGGGACATCCATCCTAGTACATAACATGAGATACATGACTGACCCAATTGCTTATGTGTATGGAGTCCTTGTCATTATCTTTCATTCCTCATGTGTTTGAAGACACATTTTCTTGGAAAGATGAATGCCATGTGATGCTAGAAACAATCCCCTCTTGGATTGTTCCATACTGAATCTCTTTTGTATCTTATCAATGTATGTACTTTGACTTATTCCCAGAAATCTATTGAATCTATCCCGAAGGATCTTGATCCCAATAATATACATTACCTATCCCTAGTTCTTCGTGGAGAAGCATTGATTCAACCATTCCTTAATAGACTGTAAGACTGGTATCTCATTTCCAATAAGTAATATGTCATCAACATATACTATTAGGAAAACAATTGCACTCCCACTAAACTGTTTGTAGACACAAGGATCACATTCATTCTTGATAAAACCAAATTCTTTATGGCTTCATCAAAATTAATGTTCCATGACCCATATGTTTTCTTTAATCTATAAATTTTTTTCTGCAACTTACATACCTTATTGGCATCCATTGGAGTCAAAAACCCTTTAGGTTATGTCATGTAGACATCTTCCTGAAGGTTACCGTTAAGTAATTTTGTTTTGAAATCCATTTTCCAAATCACATAGTCATGGTAAACTGTAATGGAAAGTAGAATTCTGATGGATTTCAGCATTGCAACTGGTGGGAAGGTGTTATCATAGTAAATTACTTGATGTTGTTTAAACCCTTTTGCAACCTATCATTCCTTATAGGTATTGAACTATCCTTCCATGTCCAGTTTCTTCTTGAATAACCATTTGCAACCAAAAGGATTTACGTCAAATAGAGGATCTATCAAAATCCAGAATTGGTTTTGGTACATAGAATCCACTTCAGAATTCATGGCTTCTTGCCACTTGGAAATGTTTGTGCCACTTACTGCTTCCTTGTAGGTTAGAGGATCATTATTGTCAACTAATAATGAGTCACCATCCTTGGTAACTAGAAAACTGTACTATTCTAGTTCTCTAACCTCTCTTGTACTCCTACATAGTACTTGTGTCTCTGCAACATATTCTTCTTCCACAGGGCTTTTTGGAATCTGTTCATGTACCAACTCTTGTGTAACTTGAGCCTCGACTTCATCGAAGTCTATCTTTCTCCCACTATCTATTTTGGCTATGTTCTCCCTCTTAAGTAATATGGCATGTAGTTCCACAATAACCTTTTTCTATGAGGGGTTGTATAGGAAATATCCCATTATTTCCTTAGGGAATTCTATAAAGGTACACTTTGTGCCTCGTGGTTTGAGTTTGCTACCTGAAGAGGACTTAACAATCGCTTTGCTACCCCACACATGTAAATTCTATTATATGGCTCTTCTTCCACTCTAGAACTCGTATAGAATACCATTTATAGATTTAGTTCGTACTTGGTTTAGTATGTGTGCCGTTGTTTGTAACGCATACCCTCAAAAGGATAATGGAAGACTTTCATGACTCGTCATTGATCTCACCATGTCCAACAAGGTGTGATTCCTCCTTTCACATACACCATTTCATTGAGGTGTGTAAGGAGAAGTGTGTTGGGATAGGATCCCAAACTCTCATAAGTAATCAATGAATACCTGATTAAGATATTCCCTACCTCGGTCTAAGCAGAGTTTCTTAATCTTCTTACCAATATAGTTCACAACTTCATTCTTGTATTCCTTAAACTTGTCAAAGGAATCTGACTTATACCTCATTAAGTATATATATCCATATCTATTAAAATTATCATTAAAAGTTGTGAATTATGATTACCAACCCCTTACTTCAACTGTAAATGTTCCACACACATCTGTATGAACCAATTCAAGAAGCTCTTTAGCCCTTTCACCTTTCCCACCAAATGAGGCTTTGGTCTTTTTGCCTTGTAAACATGCATGACATATGCCAAGTGGTTTTAGTTTAAAAGAATATAAATATCCATCTTGATGTAACTTTTTCAAGCATTTCTCATTTACAAGACCTAGCCAGTGATTCTAATGTTGGGTGTGGTATGAGTCATGTGAAGTATCATTGTCATCGATTTCCATTACTTGGTTTGTGTAATCCAACACATAAAGACCATTGTATAAATGTTACCTACCAAAAAAATGTTATCTTTATTAAAGAAGCAAAATTCATTTCAAAACATGAAAAAAAATCCATCTATATCTAGTCTAGATACAGAACTTTTGTTTTTGGTTACATAAGGTACATAAAAACAACCCTTTAACACCAAAATCATCCCAGTTGTAAACATGAGGTGGTAGTTCCAAACAACTTCAATAGCAAGTCTAGCTCTATTGGATGATTGTAGGTCTACATCCCCTCGATCAATCTTCCTGAATCTACTTCGTTCATATATTTGGATACATATGTGGGCACCATAATCAGTATTTAATACCAAATTTTTAGAAACAGATAGATTTCATTCGATAACAAATGCACCTGAAGCTTCCCCCTGCTTCTTAGGCCTGGTGTATTTTTTATTCTAGTGGCCCTTCTTGCCACATGCGAAACAAAAAGCCTCTTGTTCCCCCCCCCCCCTTTGATCTTCCTTTTCTTGGAAGTCTATGAAGAATCTTTGGGATTAAAGCTCTTCACCTTTCCTTTCCTCTTATTCACCATAAAGAAAAAATTCTTCTCATGCTTCATATCTTTCTCCACTAGGTGAATGAGGATAAGAAGATTAGATAGAGACTTCTCAATGTTGTCCATATTGAAATTAACAACAATGTTAGAGAAGATCTGAGGGAGTGATGTGAGAATGAGATCAGTGCCCAGT
Organism: Viscum album; assembly: GCA_963277665.1. Lineage (NCBI taxonomy): Eukaryota > Viridiplantae > Streptophyta > Magnoliopsida > Santalales > Viscaceae > Viscum > Viscum album. Next base: position 1,258,226,060 of record OY728132.1, on the reverse strand, counting down.
AATTTGGGGAGTTTAAACCCTAGAACCTCCAGGCATTCAAAGTAGCCAATGAGCTTGACTACATGAGGCCCAGCTGGGGAACCTTTTCCAAGCTTACTCTGAAAGAGTGCCTTAGAGATCTCAAACCTTTCATGTATTTCTCTCTCCCGGTAAAGACCACAGAGGTGCTTGAGAATGCTATAATAATCCATGTTTTAATGAGACTTCATGAGCTCACTATACATTGATGATAACATCAAACATTGAACATAGACCACATCATTCATATGTTTTTCATAGACTAGAAAATCCTCATAACTTGCCTCCTTGGAAGGAGGATCAGGTAATGCTGACTCCAACATGTAAGACATATGTTCATGGCGTAGGATAACTCGAAGGTGTCTAAACCATTCCTAGAAGTTACTTCCGGTGAGGATGTTGTCTTTATCCAGAATTGATCATAGGGATAGTGTGGTTGATTAGCTTGTAATTTTAATTATACAATTAAAAGAGCAGATCATTATTAATTTCTTGATTACATTTTATGATAAATAATAAATTTTATTATGTCTCCCACTATTTTATGAAGTCCCAATGGCCCTCACCAGTGAACTCAGAATGTCAGGTTTTCCTAACATACTAGTGGAAAGGATCCATATTCCCCTTCGCATAACCCCAACAAGGGTTGGTCAAGCTATTATAAGGTATTTAGGTAAGCAAGTCTTTTCCAACTATGGTCATGCAGCTCCTCGATCTGTTGAGTGGACTCCCCAATCCTGAAATCATGATTTGGATTTCCTCAACTCTTGCCTCTAATATTACACAAAGTCTAGAAAGGGCTACTAATATTGATGTAATATGGTTAAGTCAACCTGAAACCTTTCATAAGGTCTTCCTGTATAAAAGTAAGTGTCCCAAAAAGGGTTGGTCAAATATATAGTTTTATTGAGTTTTTCTCTTAATCAAGTAACTGAAGGCTTGGTATAACTTAATATTTTATTTAAATCATTTTTATCTCTTATTCATGAATTTATTATTATTACATGCTTGTTAATATTAAGTGGAACTTACTTATGTGATTAACCATGTCTTGGTAATATTTACGCATAAGTCTGGTTTATTTTAGTTCTATATTGCATGCATGTTTAATTCATTAATTATTTGTTCGTAAAAACACGTCTATAATGATAAACCACACAAATGATAGAAATAAAATAATGTAAATGGAATGATCATGATATTTTATAATGGTTATTTTATCTATTAGTTGATAAACTAACCCTGGAAAAGGGGAGAAACACCTTGAACCTTTTGGGTTTGTGTTTACAGCTTCCACATGTCCACCTCTGTATCTCCTGGGATTAGTTTCGTCTCGGCTTCATCTTGAACCGCCTACAATATCTTGGTAGTTCCATCCATTACATATGCATTTTTTAACTCACATGTATATGAGGGGTAAAAGGGGTTTTACTTAAAAGAAACCTTGGGCATGGAGTCCATATATATTAATGAGGAGAAGGCTCGTAGGTCAACAAATTTAATTCAAATAAATAAATTAAAATAAACCATCCACATAAAAAGGTCTTGGTCTATCTCATGATCATCCATACATGAAACGATAATTAAGCATAAATAAAACTATCATTAAATTCTTTAATCATTCTTGTTTAAGATAAATCATGCTCGAGTCAATTAATTATCATCTTTAATTAATCAATCCTTTTATCTAAAATCCTTTCCTGAATTTCCTTGAGATTCTCATCCATAATAATTTTAAATAAATAAATTAATTTATAATTATCTTTATAATTAAATTGTACCTTGGAGGCAACCTTGTGAATTCCTATTCATAACTACCTAACCAGTAGAAATGAACATTACGTAGATGTTAAATTAAACACATATATATTAAACACATATCAAGGGTTGTGCCTCATCTATATGCCTATACGATGGTACACGTCTCAAGGGTTTGTATAATATAATAATAAATTTTAATAAATATGAATAATATGGATGAGTACATGATGTGTAGTTCTAACTACACAGCATGTACTATTGTTCACCATCCATCTCTAGTACACACCTAGGGAAATAGCATGTCCGTGTACTTCAGAAATCATTGTTGTACCAAATGTGTCTAGTTTTCCACACGCAGTGTAGTTCCTCATTACATGGTCTCCAACTCATGGATTGTTTTAGAGGATCGATTTGATGCGTTGAATCTTGACTACATGGCATGTACTTCTGAATACATGTTGTGTGTTCTAGTGTTATATGGCCATGAATCTTTGGCACCTCCGGATGAGATCTACTATTTTGTTTTAATCAAAATTAAAATAAAGGATCATTTTTGTTAGGTGAATGAGAAATGAAAGAGGGGGAATAGACCTCAAGATTAAGATTTGCAGAAATATTTACTTGAATTGAAAAAACTAAATTATTAAATTTGTAAGTCATCAACAAAATATTTAAATAATTATAAACTATGATGTAACTTCTTTGATACAACTTGAAGGTTCCAGGCACAGCGGAAGCATGGTTGGGACGACACCCAACATTGATTTTTACCACAATCAATGATTATTTTGGGATTAATACGATAATGAACACCAGTCTCCATGGAAAATAATCAAATATTTAGATGAAGAAGAAAGTGGCTCAAATCCCATAAATTGGATCTTGCACATCATGTTTATAAGTAATTTAATTAATTTCATACAGAAAATAATACCTGAATCTTTGGTATTTTTCTTCATTGATGATGTTTATCATCTGGAATGGCCCTTTTAGATTATCTCATTGCTCTTGTAAGGATCCAAACTAGAAACCCTCTAGTGGTGATCCAAAGGTTCTCTGATGGACTCATATCGACAATGATCATTCTCCTGGTGCTAGCGCAGCGAAGCAAGTGTCTTATGTCAGTCGTTATTGATTTCTTGTTATTTGGCCTTGAAGAACGTCTCTTGTTCATGAGAGGAGAGAGAAGATGATTAAAGAGAGAAATTGTTTGGCTAAAAAATCTCAATTTATCATGTGTGTGGTGTGATCTATGGCACAATAGGCCTACTTTTCTATTTATATACATGGAATTTCAATTACAATATTTAATTTCATAGCAAAAATTAAATACATTTATGAACTTAGAGAAAACTCGTGCTCACAATTATAATACCGCGTCATTATTCATGGTGCGCCAACTTGCGCAAAAATAAATTATAAAATAAAATTAAGCATCAAAAAATATTAGCAGAATAATTATTATTTTAATTTGTGACAACTAGTTAAATAATTATTTACCATCTTGCAAATATTTATTTTACTACCAGACCGATCTTGGTCCACTCGAACTCCACTTTCATTTATTGAACACCAGAATAAATATATAAATAATTTATTCTATTATATATATATTTTATTTAAAAAATAGTAAATAAGTATTTATTAAATGTTCAATAAAATAAATAAATATAGTCTATTTAATTTATGCGATTATATTTACTTAAATAAAATTATTCCACAGTCTTGAGAATAATATTTAATTAATTAATTAAATTCAAATAGAATCTAACTGAGACCTCCAAAAACACTTAGTGTGTGACCCTATAGATTATTTCTCATTGGCATTAGGTAATATTGCCTAAATTCCAAGATTATTGTCTAGCAATGGGTCAAGTTACCCAAGAGAAAGAACATAATGTCACAAAAAAGACATCCACATATAAATGCTCACTATGTAATATAATCCCTTTGTCGTAATATCTCATCAAGTAGGTTTCATGATAGTGTCATCAACTTTTATGTGTGATACGTTGTTCTTTGAGTACCTAAAATAAACTTATCATTACCCCATGTCTATGGAATTTCGTGTGATGGTTCTATTTCAATCAAAGGACCAAGATATCAACTTCCAAAAATGGAAGGGACAAATCCTTCCTCGATTTATCCCTTAATAACATGCAACTTGTGACACACCCAACGTACCCTACTTATCGCTAACTGCCTGCGTGATGGTTTTCAACAGTAAATCAAAGTGCACGAGTCATGGAACGTATTAATGATAATCATAAATTCTAAGGATCATTACACACACTCGTAGATAGAAATATCAGATGACACTAAAACATGTTGAATTCCAACGAACATGTTTTTTCTCATAATCTCTTATCTTGGAGATTACCAAGTGAGAACTTTGTGAGAGGAAGTCTCATATGCTTACGAGTACTCACACCTGGCAGTTTTCATGATATGTGTCCCATAAAATTATTCATCCAACCGCAGAACAATGAAAAATATGTAATAATACATTAAATATCCATGTAATCAAAGTAAAACCAGTTGGTTTTAGGAAACCAACTCTTACATATTAATGATCCATGACTTTTAATTTCATCATGTTATGCCTTGTAACCCATGTTATTTTCGTTATTCCTATGTTTAAACCCTTATTAGGATTTTCATATCATCCCTTTTGTTCATGTATTCCATAGGTTATCCATTATAGATGTAGGAGATCAATGGAAGATAGGATCTATTAATGAATGATTAAAATAAATATGTTTTATTCTATTTTCATGTTTTTAGTTTTATGTATCTAATCATCCAAATACATTATACATTATGATCTTTATCTTTTAATTTGATGGTTAATTATACTTAAAATCATTTAATAATACGTGTAAAAGGTTGTGTCTATTTTATCCATGAAGTAATATATTTTTTTTCATCTTGATTTTAATTATTTAGCCAAAATAATTAAAATATGGTTCAAAAACTAAAAAAACTAAATAGTATGATTATTATTCTATTATAATGATATTATACACTTCTTTATCTATACTCACCCATTGAGTTATAGAGTGTTCTTGTTTGGGTATGTTTAACCACATACTTGAACTGTGTTATAAAACTCTAACATAAATGGATTAAAAATGTATTTAAGGTTCAAAAATAATATTTATGAATCTATTAATATCATTTAAAGAAAATATGTGGCATTATATAAGTGATATTATTAATAAACAGTCATGGTAAACTTGACCATTTAAAATAAACTTATCAGGGTACCTTTCCTTATCCAAGTTCATTTTATAAAAACCAATATGACAAGATAATTTTTATTATAATATAATAATAAAGGAAATAAACCCCTAAAATTATATATATTATTAATTTATTATAAAAAACCTTTATCCATGGCCAATATACCAAAAGAGTTACGTATAAATCAACTGAACCACCTTAAATAACTAATATAAGAAAAACTGTATAAAAAATAAATATCATATGATAATGAATAGTACTTGGTAAATTAAATATAGATTAGTATGCTTAATAATAAGTTATATAATAAACTTAATTTTACTATTTATAAATTTAGGTGCATGTGGAGAGAAAACAAGGACAAATATAAGGGTTTGTGTCAACTCATATTTTATTCTATTGAGTTACAAACTTTATTATTGAAATATATTGATCTAAGTTTGATTTATTAAAACTAATAAATTATTTGTTTTTAATTTACTTCTTATTTATAGAGTTTTTTATAATTTTTCCTTATAAACTTATTATAAAATGATTCTTACCTCAAATATAAGGTTTCTTATAAGTTTTTTTTGTCTCAATTCCCTTTATTTGATTCATTATCTCATTTTTTGCACATAATATTATTTGAAATGGTGTAACCATTTAAAATTAAATTATTTATTCAAAAAATACCCCTTAATAATGTTTTTTTAATTTAATTTAAAAAATTATCCATCATGTTCTTTCAATCTAGTTATTACTCAATTTGTAATGGGGTTTTCATCTCAAACTCCTTTCTTTGAGATGCATTTTTATTATGAACCTAATTTTATTTATATAGTGTATATGAAAAATATTTTATTTATTATTCTATAAAATATATTTCATTAACAATATTTTTATTTTAATTAAAATCTCTCTCTCTCATTAAAGGGGTTTTGATTTAAGTTTTACTTAAGGTGTAATAGATTTCATGACACAAATTATTTTTCCGGGAGTCCTAAATTCGCTACTGGGTTATGATATTATAATCCCATTTATCCTTAAATTTCCTTTTATAATGGAAATTTATCTTTTTATTAGGGGAAGTTACTTGGTTTAATTGGTATCATCTTATTTTATGAAATAATTTCTCAAATAAAAGTTTGAAGTTGGTAAGAATAACTCTCATTATTTCAAGTGGACATTTCTTCAACTTGTTCATATTTTCCTTCCCCCCAATGTTTTTAACTATTTTTGGTAACTAAAATACGGATTAATTTATGTTATCTTATTACATATCATCACCACTTTTCGAATGGAAATTTTATTTCCCTATTTACGATATGGGTGTTTAATAAAGCTGTTTTCAAAATATCAAAACATTTTATATAATATAGATGTATTTTTTATCTTCCACTCCATTTTTCTCTATAAAACTTTTATGTATTTTTCAAGACTCCATTATTCATAGATATATTAAAAATTAATGTTTTAATATATCTCAAAAATAAAATTCGAAAAATAATTTATGAAAGAAACTAGAGACTTTGTCTCAAATATTTTCTTTATAAAAATAACAGAATAAAATTATTTTTAAATTTTTTTCCCAATATTGGATTTCTCGTCCAATTCCTTTTATAAGGACCCATCCTTAAACAATTTATAAATTTTATATTTAGTAAATAATTCATTTTCTTACATTTTTTAACAAATTTTAGGTTTATATTTTTTATATAATTAGGCCATCACACATACATAAATAAATATTAAAACACAAATTGAACACTCCCACTCAGTATTTATTTTTTCCTCAATAAAAACTTTAATATATAATAAGTTTTCTTCTCATAATATATCTTCAAATTTTTCAGCGTGGCCTCATCCTTAACCCTACTCATTCTTAAAACCCTGTGAGTTTCATCTGTGGATGATCAAATATCATATTTTGGTATGACGTTGAAATGACACAAGCTTGATGTACTTAGACATTAAATTTCTTTTGAATAATACTTAATACATGACACAAAAAGATGCTCAAACACCATATTAGTTTACTGTCTTTGAGAACATGGAACATAATCTTCTAACTTGGTGAAATATATTCAATATATCCTATAAAGATCTTCTTCTTTATTTTTCCTACCTAAAACCTTTCTTTATATCTTGGGGAAATAAAAACATTCTCAATAAGGGTAAAAATGTGGAACATTAAACAAAACATAAATATAAGAATGTGAAAACATGAACATAAGTTTTGAATATAAAAATGGTGAGTCCTGAAATAAATCTTGGAAGTATATAAGGGATAGATCATAAAGGAATATTACAAATGATAAAATAGTAGTGGAATAAAACATAAAATTCTTAAAAAAATAAGAACATAATATGATTTCCATAGTATCCAAGACATTTCTTCCAAGACCATCATAGTGGACAAATTTCATTACTGAATCGGTTTTACTTGATGTTCCAGCCATGTATTACTGAACAAGATTTACTTGTCATTCCATCCCTATACTACTAAACCAAATTTAATTTCTATCACAGTCATTTCTATCTCATGAAATATAAATCTTTACCCATTTACTTGGTGGGAGAAATAGGTCTCACCCATCTAATTATGAAATAATTCTTACATGTGACACAAAAAAACTTAAACCATTCATCATAGCATAACCCAAGAAATAAAATGTGTTTCTTAAACATCATTCTAACATAAAATAATCCATATAAAATATTGTTCCATAATTAGCATAATAAAATCATAGTAATAATTGGGATATAAACATAACCCTATTTTAGATTGTCATCTTAGATGGAAAATGATTTTGATAAAACACTTGAAATTAATTCTTGAGGAAAATATCCTTTCTTCTTCAAAAATGTTTTGTTTTCTCAAAATTTCATTTAATTTTAAAAGAAAATAATTTAATTAAACATAAACATGAAATAGTGTATAAGAAGATTAAAGGTAATAAGGCATCATGAAACCATAAAAAAATACATTCATTCTATATAAATTGAAAAATATTATCCTCGTACTTTTGTCAAAGAAGTCAAAAAGTAACTCATATGGTAAATGAAAGAAATATTCATTCCACACCATGTAGTAAAAGTAAAAAATGGGTAAAATTGACTTTTAACATACATAGAAGAATATTAAACATTTTATGAAAAAAAATTAGAAAAAATGGAAATGGTAGATAAATATACCCCCAATAAATACTTATGTATAAACAATCTTGGATAAAAATGAGATTTCAAAATTATCCCTTACCTTTGGTATGATATCATTCGTATGTATCTGAAAATACTATATAGTGGGTTTAAACATATTATTAACTTGTAACATAACCATAATAATATTTATGACATAATATATGATTCACTTATGACTTTATATTATGAGTTCATTTATCAATTCCATGTTAAAGCAATGTTTTAGGTAATGATTTTTTATTTATCGTACCTGATTTGACTTATTATTCTGGATATTATTACATAGATAGTGGTTTAATTACTTAAATAATGTAAAACTTTATTTATATATCATATATATTTAGTATATAAATATATATAATAGATAGATAAATGAAATGGAATACACCATTTATAGAGATGGTAGATTGTATGTGCGCATGAACGTTGTTTCTTTAACCTTATTGAATTGAATGGAAGAAAGTAAATGAAATATATATATATATATAAAGTAGTATTATTATGTCATATATTTCATGATTATTTATTATATATACTTTATAATCATTCTTTAATGGTTATGGTTGGGAATAAATCTCATCTCATTGTGGAGACGGTAAGTCGTATGTACGCACGAGCAGTGATATTACTCCATTAACGTTTAAATAGTATGTAATTGGCTGGTATATGAATTTTACCAAATTATTATTATGTTATATTCATTATTTAAATCTATATTAAAAATCAATATACCCAATCAAATTAGGTATTGTTGAATAACAATTACACCACGGCGTGGAGACGGTAAGTCGTACGTACGCACACAGGGTGATATTGTTATTCGTAGGACGGATAAAAGAAAGTATAAGTTTTTACCACAATTAAAATAACATCTCATCAGGTAGAGGATATTTTATTTTTTACTTTAGTATGTAAGAAACATAATAATAGGAAGTAGAAGTAGAAAATAATTTTGAAAGTGGTGATAAAACATTTACCTCTTTTTCAATTGCCTCCTTTTGGTATGCACAAAAGGAGTCCTTAAGAAATATTTATACCCAAATAACAACTCTATGATGAATTTAGGTATATTGGTAGGATATTTGGGAAGGGTTTTATTGAGCCAAAGTGCATTGGAGGTGTGATTAAAAGATAAGGAGAGGTTCCCTTTTATAAGAGATGGGAGGGGCACCTTTGGAAAGTCATTAAATATTACTTTATTAAAAATTCATTATCATTTTATAATTCTTAAAAACTTATTTATTTCAAATATAAAATGATTATGGGTCTAAATACTCTCAACAAATAAATTTTATACATGTTTTTATTTTATTTTAAACCTAATCATTTTTATTTATCCTTATTTAATCTATTTAATTTTATTTGTGGTAATAATATTATAAAAATTAAATGATTATAAATATTTATTTATGTTCTAAAAATTGTCCATAATTAGATATTTTATGAAATTTTAGACCATATAATTTTTAATTTTTAATTTTAAAAAAAATTTGTGATTTTTAAACAATTTAATAATATGTTGTTTTTATAAAATATCAATAGTTTCAATTTTTAAAATATTCATTTATTTGACTTTAAATAAAATACACACATAAGATAAATTCGAAAAAAATTATTTAATACACTAATAACATGTCATAGTCAGCTATAAATTTTTTGGATCACGTTAATTAGTTCATATTATATTCATTTTAATGTGATTAAAACCATTTATTTGATATTTATATCAATAAAATAATTTATACATAGTTATTATATCATCATTAATGGTAATTATTTAATCTATAAAAATTCTAAATAAATTCACATGATGTATATAAATTCATTATATTTTAGTAGACTATTTCTTTTCGAAGTTTTATCATGTTTATCACTATATTAAAATTATTATACTTATAAGATATATGAGAGTGGCATGTTGTCACCTTCTTTTATTTTAATTATAATTACATCACTTTCATGGAAAAAAGTTCATTAAATGAATAAATTATGACCCATAGGTGATATTGGTCGACTTTAATTCATACAATAAGATTTTTCAGGTATTGGGATAATTTTATTATCTTTATCATATACCTAGTTACCCTAATTTATTTGATTTACCTTTAATTGTGGTAAATAAAAAATATTGTAGTTATTGTTCATAATGTCCAAAAAAATAAAATTAACCTTTTAACATAATTAGGACCCAATGATTAAAAATATGGAATCAATTTTTCATAATTCAAAACACATAATTTGAAGAAATTAATTTAAAATTAATTTTCATTGTCAAAACTAAAAAGACGGTTTTTAAGAAGTAAAAAACTCATCAAAAGATTTTCATGTATTTATGTCCAATTTAAATGTGAAATTACATAAAATGAACCAAATTGGATTAAATGATAAAAAATAATCTAATTACACTTTAAAGCCAATTAAAAAGATAATACAACAATATAAATAAATAAGACGAAAAGGCAGTTTTGAATTAAAATGCAGTATTTTTTACTATACATTAAAATATAAATTTCATTAGAAAAAACAAAAATGTCAACCAAGTTGAAATTTGTTGTACCGCTTCCAAATAATATGTTTATTTTGTCAAATTTAATATATAAAAGTGTTAAAAAATAGATTTAAAATTGGTGCGCCCTCAAAAGGTGGAAAAATGCATTTTTCTGAAAAATACTTCTTTTATATGAAAAATTTAATTTGTTCTTATATCATATTCTATAAAATACATAATATGAATGTAATTTTTATATAAAATTTAAATTTTGGATAATACTATTCTTAATGGCTAGTTTATACCCCATTAAATACTAATATTTTAATAATATTTCGTTGTTTAGTGAAACTCAGTATTGCGTACAACGCAAGCTATCGAGGAAGGTTTCTCTTGCATGTAACACAAGCCAAGTCATTATTGCGTACATTAAAATATTCCTTTTGTGTTGTTTATAAAATAATCCAAACATAGTTATTTTATACATTGAACAAAATCTACAAATATTTTTGCGTGTATCGAACGCCATGTCGGTTTAGTTTGAAAAGAATGTTTGACTTAGTGAATTACAAGATATAAATGAAAATTTTAATTTATTAAAAATATGGTCCATAAAAACTTTGGGTGTAATATTATACCCCCCTTAAAACTAATTTCTCCATTTAAAATTTTTGGGGTTATAAAAGGTTCACTACTTGAATGTTTTTTTCATGGAAACCCACATCGTAAAAAAGAATACTAAAACTTCATTTTAAAAAGGAATGTTAAACGTAATAATTACCCAACATAACTCATCACTGGGTTTCCACATAGGATAACATAGGTGGGAAGTGAAAACATGTATATGGAAGAGAAATATAACTGTCAAGTTCTGATGGATAGTTATAGAGAACAAGGTTGGAGAATATTAACAACCAAAAAGCTATAAATCTGTGATGATTTAAGGGACCATATGATTCATTAGATAAGAAGGTACTAAGATAACATTTTTGTTTTTCAAGATCCTTTCCCTAAATTTGAAGAACATGAGAAGAAATAATGACTTGATTTTAGTATAATCTCGCTGTCGGTCGTTCCTTGAACAATTTCCACTTCATCTCTTATTTAAAGAAATGAAGTTGAATTTGTCTTTCTTAAAATGATAGTAGATCATGCTAGAGAATTATAGGTCATTCAGTATGTATCAAAAAAAGGTTAAAATAGTTAGTAAAATTTGCATAAGTCCACCTATTGTGAGATAATACATTAATCTAATAAACTTCATCTGGAAAATAACTTATACTATCTATAAATGGATAACATTGCAATCCTTACAAAAACTGAAAATATAAAACTATATAAATAGGTGAAATAAATTGACTTAACATTTATCTCCAATATCTCATAAGGTAGTTATTTGTTGCCACATTCCAAACATGTGAATACCTTAATCATGTATTCTATTGAAACATTTTTATAATATGAATTATCACAGAACCATAGTGAAAACAAGCATTCGGTCAAAAGTAACTCTTTGCACACACCAAAAATGCCAAAAATTCTACGCAATCAAGCCATGATATCACTTTGTACTTATATCATTCCTTAGGTAATTAATACTATCAAATTTATCATTATCTCTATATCCCATCATTATTCACATATCTTGTGTTTTCTAAAAATATCTGAATAAATTTTCATGGTAATCGGTACCATTAAACATATACTTTCAAATACTTATGGGAAAAAATAGTGTAACAATACATAGATGTTTCTTTATTCCATAGTACCATATAATTACTTATAAAACATTATTCTTGATAAACATTCAATCATTACAATATATTATTAAACCATTGACCAAGCTTCACTATTTTATTCCTTAACACGGATTTCATCTCATATATCATTTGTAGTCTCTTCATTGTCAACAACATAAATAATACCCATAATACCATGATTATTCTAGTAATTATATTATCCCTTATGGAGTCGATCTATATAATTCCTATATATTCCACATTTAAAACATTTAACCATCATTGATGTCTTAGCAATACCGTTATCCTTGCCCATTTTGTTAAATAGACCTTTTCCTTTGCAATTATTGGATTTGTGTCCTTCTTTTCCACACCCAAACCATCTTCCAGTTCCTTCGAAACATTCTCCTTGATGCCTCTCCCTATATGATTTACATGGGGAAAATTGAACTTTATTTCCTCTATGATCACCATGAAACTCCATCTTTCTCTTATTAGTTGGGTTAGGAAACTAGCCAAAGTTGAGATTATTGATCATATTATGTGATTGTTAATTATGAATAATAATGATTTATTAACTACTAACTACCATTTCATTTTGTTTATCATTAATAATATCATTACATTGTCCATCATATTCTTTATTAACATGAATCCACCTGTTTCCAGCCATTTTCTAAAACCCAGAAAGAATAGTGTGAGAGGAATAAACCATACTAGGAAAACAATATAATAAAGGGGGGTTACATTAAATCTCTAACATCTTAGGTTTAATCCTAGGTTATTCATGATATTTACCATAATTATAGGATTATAAACTATAGTTATACTTTCCCTTAGGGACATCCCTAGACATACCTTATAAATATCCCTATGGATCGCACTAAATTTTTTGCATCCTTGTTTCCAAAGGTTAACTAAACCTTCACTCTGATACCAACTGAAATGAACTAAGCTTAGAGTACATAGAAATTAAATTTCTTTTGTGTAATACTTAATACATGTCACAAAAAGACACCCAAAGACTGTATTAGTTTAGTGTATTTGGAAACTTGGAACAAAATCTTCTAACTTTGTGAATGATCTTCAACATCTCCCATAAAGATTTTCCCATTTATTTTTCCTACCAAAAACCTTTCTTTATATCTTGTGAAAAAGAAAAAATCAAAAGGGTGATCTCAAATGCTCATTAAGGTCAAACATAAATAACATCAATAAAAACATAAAGCTAAGAAGGTGAAAACATGAACATAAATTTTGAATATCAAAATCATGCATCATGAAATAAATCTTGGAAGTATGTAAGGCATAGATCACAAAGCAATATTAACCATGATAAAATAACATTGGTATAAAATATGGAATTGTGAAAAAAAATAAGCACATGATATGATTTCTATAGTAGCCAATGCATTGTTACCAAGACTGTCATAAGGGGAAAAGTACTGAACTGGATTTACTTTTCATTCCATCCATGTATTACTGAACCAGATTTACATGTCATTCCATCCCTATATTACTGAACTGGATTTACTTTTCATTCCAGTCATGTATATCTAATGAGATATAAATCTATACCTAATGCATTTGATAGATATATAGTTCCCACCAATCTCATAATTAAATCATTCTTATATGTGCCTCAAAAACATAAATCATTCATCATAGCATAACCCAAGAAATAAAATGGGTTTCTTAAATATTATTTTATCATAACATAATCCATATAAAATATCATTCCATCATTTACACAATAAAATCATAGTAATAATAGGGATAGAAATATAACCCTATTAAAGATCAACATTTTATATGGAAAATAATTTTGATAAACACTTGAACTTAATTTTTGAGGAAAATACCATTTCTTCTTCAAAAAAATTTTTTTCTCAATATGCCATGAAATTATAAATAAAATTATTTAATTAAAAATAAACTTGAAATTGTTTATAGTAAGATTCATGGAAATTATGTTTCATGAATCAATTCATGTCGTATAAGTTAAAAAACATTCTCCTCGTACTTTTGGAAAAGAAGTCAAAAAGTAACTCATTTTGTAGACAAAATAAATATTTCTTCCTAACCATGTAGTAAAAGTAAAAAATGGGTAAAATCGAATTTAAACGTACATTGAAGAATGGTAAACATTTTATGAAAAAAAATTTATAAAACATGGACATGGATGATAAATATAACCCTAGTAAATACTTATGTATAAACAATCTTGGATAAAAATGATATTGCAAAATTATCCCTTACCTTATGTATCATTTCTTCCATATGTGTCTAAAACTCATGTATATTGGGTTTAAAAATATTATTAACTTGTAACAAAACCATAATAATATTTATGACATCATATATGATTCACTTATGACTTTATATTACCTGTTCATTTAACAATTCCGTGTTAAAGCAACGTTTTTGGGTAATAATCATTTTATTTATCATACATGTTTTGAATTGTTATTATTGATATTATTAATTAGATCATGATTTAATTAATTAAATAATGTAAAACATGATTTATATTTCATATATATTCAGTATATAAATATATATATATATATATATATATATTAGATAGTTAAATGAAATGGAATACACGGTTCATGGAGACAGTATGTCATACGTATGCATGAATGACGTTTCTGTTTCATTGTTGAATTGAATGGAGGAATGTAAATGATATATATATATATATATATAAGTATTCTTATGTCATATATTTCATGAGTATTTATTATATATAATTTATAATCATTCTTGAATGGTTAATGTGGGGAATGAATCTCGTTGCGTTGTGGAGGTGGTAAGCTGTACTTACACACGAGTGACGATATCATTTCCTTAATGGTTAAATAGTATGAAATTAGATGGTATATAAATTCTATAGAATAATTATTATGTTATATTCAGTATTTAAATCCATTATACTCATCAATCTACCAATCCAAATTAAGTATTATTGAATAACAATCATAGCACGACGTGGAGATGGTAAGTCGTATATACATAGTGATATTGTTATTCATTGGATGGATAAAAGGAGGTATAAGGTTGTAACATAATTATAATAACATATAATCATATAGAAGATAATTAATTTATTACTTTATTATGGAAATATCATAAGAAGAGGAAATAAAAGAATAAAAGAATTTTAAAAGATGTTTTAAAACAATTACCACTTTTTCAGGTATCTCATTTTGGTATGCACAAAAGGACTCATTAAGATGGATTTATTCCCAAAAGTTGGACTCTAGGATGGATTTAGTAAAGTTGGGAGGATATTTAGGTAGTTTTTTCCTAGACAAAGGGCTTTGTAAGTGTGATTAAAAGAAAAGGATAGGTATGCTTTTATAAGAGAGGGGAGGGGCACCTTTGAAAAGTCTCAAAATATTAATATATTATAAATTAATTTTCAGTTTATAATGCTCCAAAACTCATTTATTTAGAATATAAGGTGATTATGGGTCTAAATACTCTAAATAAATAAACTTTAGGCAAGTATTGATTTTATTTTAAACCTTATCATTTTGATTTATCCTTATTTGATCTATTTAATTTTATTAGTGGTAATAATATTCTAAATATTAAATGGTTATAAATATTTACTAATGTGGTTTTGAATATTCATGATTGGATACTTTATGAAATTATAGACCATATAATTTTCACTTTTTAGTTTTTAAATTTTTTTGTCGTTTTTTAATAATTTAATAATATGTTATTTTTATAAAATATCAATATTGTCAATTTTGACTTTATTAATTAATTTGATTTTAAATAAAATCCACACAGAAAATAAATTTAAACCAAAATATTTAAAATAATAATAACATGTTATAGTCACCTAAAAAATTTGTGGATTACATTAATTAGTTTATATGATATTTATTTTAATATTTTTAAAACCATTTATTTGATATTTCTATCAATAAAATAATTTCTACATCGCTATTGTATCTTCTTTAATGATAATTATTTAATCTCTAAAAATTCTAAATAAATTCACATGATGTATTTAATTTCATTAAATTTCTGGATAATATTTATTTTCTATGTTTTATCATGTTTATCACTATATTAAAATTATTATACTTATAAGATATATGAGAGTGACATGTTGTCACCTTATTTTGTTTTAATTATAATTACATCACCTTCAAAGAAAAAAGTCGCTTGAATGAATCAATTTCAACCAATAGGTGATATTGGTTGACTTTATTTCATAAACTAATATTTTTTTAGGTTTTAGGGTAATTTTATTTTCTTTATCATATTGTTAGTTACCTTAATTTACCTGATTACCATTAACTCTGGTAAATAAAAATTACTGTAGTTACTATTCATAATATCCAAAAAATTAAAGTAACCTATTAAAATAATTAGTACCCACTTACTCCATATATAGAATCCATTTTTTAAAATTAAAAACATAGAATTTGAAGAAATTGATTTAAAATTAATTCTCGTTGTTAAAACCAAAAGGCGGGTTTTTAAGAAGTAAAAACTTATCAAAAGATTTTCATGTATTTATGTCCAATTTAAATATTAAATTACTTCAAATGACCAAATTTTTATTAAATTATAAAAACAAAATACAATTACACATTAATACCAATTAAAAATATAATTTAACTATATAAAAAAATTAGATGAAAATGTAGTTTTGAATTAATAGGCAGTATTTTTCACTATTCCTCAAAATATCAATTTCATCAGAAAAATACCAAAATTTAAACCAAGTTAAATTTTGATATTCCACTTCCAAATAAGATTTTTATTTTTTCAAATAGAATATATAAAAAATTTAAACACTAGATTAAAAAAAAATTCACCATCAAAAGGCGGCAAAACTGCATTTTTTTTTTGAAAAATACTTCTTTTATCTGAAAAATTGAATTTGTTCTTATATAATGTTCTATAAAATACATAAGATGAATTTTAATGTAATATAAAATTAAATATATGGTTAATAATATTATTAACAGCTAGATTATAACCCATTAAATAATAATATTTTAATAATATTTTGTTGTTTAGTAAAACTTGATATTGAGTACAACGAAAGCTATCGAGGAAGGTCTCTCTTACGTGTAACACAAGCCAAGTCAGTGTTGAGTATAGTGAAATTTTACTTTTTTGTTTCATATAACATAATTCGAACATAGTTCTTTCATATATTGAACAAAATATATACTTAGTATTGTGTGTATCGTACTCCAACTCGATGTTTCATGTAACATATGACAAGCTGGTTTAGTGTGAAAGGAATGTTTGACTTAGCGCATTGCAAGTTATAAATGAAAATTTTAATTTATTTGAAAAAAATGGTCCATACAAACTTGGGGTTTCATGGAAGTGGTGATTCTTGGAGAATTGTTATGGATTAATTTAATGAAATTGGATGTCATGCTTGTAACGCCCCGACCCTAGTTACCCAGAGTTGGTGCATTATTACATAACATTGGCATGATCACAAGGAAATCATGTCTTGACAGATCGATCAGTTTATTATTATTGGAAACAGGATTCATATATAAGTTCAACTTTACAACTTGAAAAGAAATACAACACGAATTTATTCCATTATAAACATCCAAGCCTCATAGATTATGCCTACAAGTCACTCATAACTAACTTTTTCATATCCTGGGAAAATGAAACATAAGAAAGGGGTGAGCTCAAACGCTCAAAAAGGGTAAGCAATACAGTGGAAGATAACATAAATATTAGGCATGGTGAATAATTGAAACCACGTGCCTTTACCAATAATAAACATGAATACTTTAATGGCAGGAATATGAGCTAAGTAAATAATGCCATAATAAAGCATAATCATGGTTATTATACTAGTTGAATGACCACATGAACCATCAATATTGTTTTCATAATGATGGAATGTATAATGTCGGACATTCTAAAACATTTTTTCAAGGCCTTGACCAAGACATCTAAAAATGATTAAGGCATCGGCCAAAACCATATATCAAATTGGGAAATGCCTCGACCAATTCCATATTTAGTTGTCTCATGAGACTTAATGTTGCATCAAGGAGCTATAGCGGGCTCCACCCATCACTTACTAAGTCCAATACATTCCTCATATGAAAAGGTTTAAATATAACCTAAAAATTCATACTAAAACTAGCATACAAAATGTCAATACTTTAACCATAAACCATGAATGGTATAAGAATAGCACATCCACAGTCAAACATATCACAAAACCTTCAATACATTATTGAAGTTTTGTATCATAATAAATCAACTTCAAATAAACTTGAAATCCATCAAATGATGTTGACATAGATGAAATCAAAACATTTTTTAGACAAATATCTCTTCCTATTTTAAAATTATTGAAGAGTCAAATAATTATAAAGAAAACATTTATTTTTAAAATATTCATATAAGCTTTTAAGGGATGCTTTTACAATGTTATAACGGTGGAAAATAGCCGCACCTGCCGTATAAGTTAAAAAACATTCTTACCTTCATTTTTTCTAAAAGGTCATAAAGTACCTTGTTTGGAAAAAGACAGAAATATTCCTTTATAAACATCTTATAAAATTCAAACAAGGATATAAATGATGTTAACCCATAGTATATAAAATAGTAAGAATGTTTTGAAATACATTTTTAAGAAACATGGATGTGGATGATAAAGAGGTCCTAGTAGATAATTACATATAAACAACCTTGGATAATGAAGAGATTGTGAAATTAACCCTTACATTGTAATTTTACTTGGTCTAGTGTAGTTTAACCTCTTTTATAATGGTTAAATAATTGTTTTTTAATTATACAAGAATCATATACACTAATAAGATATCATATATGATCTTTTAATATTTCTTTGTTAATAATATCTTGGTATTATCGTCATTTCGGGTGTTAACTGATTTGTTTTCCTTTATTAGCTTTGTTATGTAAGTAATGTTTGTTATGGATGGGATGTATCTTAATCATATTAATAATTATATTAAGTCTTTAAACAATATTTTTAATCACCTAATGAAAATTAGTCTAGAATGGATACAATGGGGAACGAATCTCATCACATTCGTGGAGACGGTAATCCGTACGTACGCACGAGCGACAATATCATTCTTTTGATATTAAAATAATATATAATTGGAAGTTATATCATATATACAGAATCATTATCATGTTATATTTATTATTTACATAAATTACACATCATTATTATACCCATCCAAATAATAATGTATTGAAGAACAATTACACCACTACGTTGAGACAGTAAGTCGTACGTACGCATGTATGGTGACATGTCATTCAATGGATGGAGAGAATAATGAAGATGTTTGTACCATATTTATAATTAAATAAAAGAATATATATGATACTTTATTTATTATTTTATAATGGAGACAACAAAGAAATAGGAAGTGGAAGAAGAAAGGAACTTGAAAGAGGTGATGAAATATTTACCTCTTCTTTGGGTTCTTCATTTTGATTTGATCTAAAGGGATCCATAAGTTGGCTTTTTTAGTAAATTAGTGCATCTATTATTAAGTGAGGATAGTTTATTTGGTATTTCGGAAGGGTTTGGGCGATAAAAATGGAGTTTAATGTGTAAATTATAGAGAAGGGTGAGTTCCCTTTTATAAGAGGGGTGAGGGGCACCTTAGGAAAAGCTAGAAATATTATTTTATAATAAAATAATTTTCAGTTTGTAATGGATCCAAAATGGATTATGTAAAGACTAAGGTTGTTATGGGTCGAAAATCACTCAACCAATAGGTTTTAGACAGGTTTGGGTCACTATATTAACTTTATCTTTTAGATTTAACTCTTAGTTAAATAGTTTGACATTTACCATGTCTCTTTGTATTTTTATATTATATGGTTAATAAACATACTATATACTTCCAATATAACCCCAAGTGGTTCATTAATGATACAAAAATAATTATATAAGTCTTCTGGCTGAACCTTATATTTTTAGGAATAGAATATCAAATAATAATATAATATGTTTTTTTAAAACTCTATTATTTCAATTTTGACACTATTTGGTATTTTGTTTTTTCTAAATTCATAAAAACATTTTTACTTCAAAAAAAATTCATCTAACCATCCCTAATATTTTATATTAACCTATAAAATTATTTTAGTTCATAAAAAGTCTCAAATTAATTTTATTTGGATATTTATAATATCAATTATTTTAATCATTCATTAATTAGGTAATCATTGCATCATAATTGTGTCATAAATAAATTAAATTATTTAATTTATAAAAACTATAAATAAAATACAATTATGTAGTAAATATTATTATCTTTTTAATGAATATTTATAGTAGAATTTATATTATGTGTAACACTATATTAAAAATATTTTAGTTATTAAACTTTGATTTTAACTCTTTTAACTCTTCTTTGAATTAAATAATAATAAATGTCCAAATCTAATCCATGTGGACCAAAGAGGTTCATATTTTATTCCTAAGGTTGTTTTTGGTCGAGTTATACTTATCCAATAGAATTAATACCTGTGTTAGGGTAATAATACTATCATTTTTACCCTTAATTACCCTATTTACTATTATCTATGGTAAATAAAAGTAAAAAGTTACTATTCCCCAAAAATTATTTTCATCTTATTGACCCACATTTTACTTACTAATATCAACTGTCAGATTTTTAAAATTCAACTCACATAAGCAGTAAAATTAAGTTTCATGTAAATTTGCAAATGCTCCTAAGAGGTGGGTTAAAGATGGTAAAAAAATCAATAAAATTTTTATATATCTAAAATTACTATTAACTAAACCCAATGAATCACATTGAACTTATATTGGTATTATGTATCTATTTTGACCTAAAATGAATTTAAATAAAATAAATAATTATTTAAATAAAAAATCGATTTTAAATTATAACTCAGTATTTTTCACTATTCATCAAGAATTGAAAGTTTTCTGAAAAATACCAAAAATTCACCCTAAGCTAATTTCAACATTAAAAATCCAAAAATGAAGTCCATTTTGAAAGATAAAATTTATAAAATTTCAAAAAGTGGGTCTTACAATTCATAACAACTAGTTTGATTGGTTGTGGTGTGTTAGAACTCGAAATTGCGTACAACACACGCTATTGTATTATTCAAAGAGAAGCGTACCGTGGAATCTTGGGGTGTTAAAATGCTTGAAAAATTCTCTATGTAACTCTGATGATTTATGAACTTATCTTAATTTTAAGGACAAGTGATATTTGTGTTTTGTACATGAAAATTGTCCAAAAAAATGAGGATGATTGAAGTTAAATCCATTTGTGTATGAAGAGAATTTTAAAATAAATAATTCCATAGATATATTAATTTTAATGAATATTTTTAAAGGTCGTTCTAAAATATAAAAGTATATTTACATTTTTCTTAAAGAAGAATTTATATAGAAGAAGGAATTTATGTTTTAGTTGTAAAATTCATACTTAGTATTTACTAAGTATTTATGTGGGGATTTATTAAAAAATAGTACTATAAATCTAACAAGCCAAACCAACTCAACTATGAACTTATAGGGGCAAGGATCAACTATTCATGGGAGCTAGCTAGGCCAGACAGTAATGACAATAGAGGGTGGTTGCATAGTAACCAGAAGATAATGTATGTAACTACCTGGATAGACCCCATAATGGGGTGGAACAACCCGTGATGGGTGGAGTTTGTTTTTTTAGGTGTTGAACCCCAAAACTGGCTTAAAGGTCAAGTGGTATAGGATTAATTATTATGAGCTTCTCATTTTGGAAGGAAGTCTGATGAAGGCCTCCCACAGAATGGGTGTTGTTACTCTAGTAAAAATATATGGACATAATCCCTAACACAATATCAGTGTAATCCCTATAATTTTATTATATCCCAACTCATATTCAACCTATAAAAACCCTATCATGAAAATTATGCTTCTGTTTGTTGGAAAATCAGCATACTGTGACATCCACATGATCAAAACAAGATCGATCTCAAAATAATTTGAAACAAGACTGATATAGATCATCATCCTTCCATGATCCTATGTGCATGAAACAATTTTTGTAAAATAATAAACCACTTATACACTATTCTAGTTTGTATAGGATGTGTATAAATGAATCGTGTGTTCATGATCACATGCATGTGAACATTCTCTCACGAAGGAAGAAGAAACATGATGCCTCCATGAATATTAGTATTATTAAAAGATAAGAAATACCTCATGAAGATTAAAATACCTAAATCTGAAATAACATCATGAATCAACATTTTTTTGGAATGTAATATCATTCCTATATGTGTATTTTAAATTAGAGGCTTGGCATGGCATAAAACTTAGAAGAGTTTCAGTGTCTCCATATCTATAAATACTAAGGTACCAAGATGAGAGAGTTTGCTAAAAATCTTGATCGCTATTTTTTTATCTAAAAAATAAAGCATTGGTTGATCTTTATCACATAATTCTATTTTAATAAGAAATACTATAAGGCAATTGGTCTCGTGAAGGAAGGTTCCACACACAACTACAGTGAAAAGAAGAACTGTGTATACATTCTATTACAAGAAGGAATGATACACTAAACTCATTTGAGTTTGCGATGATAGACTATGTGTGATATAATAACATGAATTATATCAACCAACTACTCTAGTTATGAAAATAAGAAACACACAATCCTTTTAGGTATTGTGAAGTTGATGAACCCATAATCCCTACCTAGTTTTGTGAAAGAGACAAGCTCTCATTTACATTGTTCACATGAAAGGGGAACCTCTCTCGTGACCCCTTCACTCAAAGAAGAATAAAGACCCCTAATACCCACTATTTTCTAGAATTTTTTAAGAATGTTTAAGGTTAAGTTAATCCATGAAATTATTATCCCTTATATGGATAACAGTTCACACATCGATAAAAGACATTGAGCATTCAGGCCTTTGTGTGTTACACCAAGAAAATTTTAGTGGTTTGGGATATTCCACGCATGATACACATTTTACATTAATGAGATATTTATGATATTCCATGCATGTAACATATGATGTGATTTAATAAATATACCTTGATAATCTAACACGTAAACTTGATATCTCACATTGTTTATCAAAAACCAAAAGAAGTTGTGACCAAGATAGTATTTTTTAATTATCATCATGGTAAGAAGAATCTAAGAAATATATTCTACAACATCTTGATATCTTTGTAAATGGAGTAGAAAAATATCAATCCTTTTATATTACTACATAATTATTCCACCCCACTGATTTATGATTCTAAGATATCCCTTTATATTACTATGAAATCGAAGCAGAGTTTTGATTGCTTCATTGTAAGGAGGTTTATCATATTAATTGAAGTTTAAAGAAGAAGACTCATGGAATGCTATTAATCACTTAATAAGGGTAAGGATAACATATTTTATATCATACTTTAAAGATAAATATTTATTGTACCTATTTAGTTCTAGAATTAAAGATTCAGGGTCATAGCCTAGAATATTGTTTTCTTGATAATAAAAGGAAATCTATGTGGGGGGATAATAACCATTGTACATAAAGGATTTAGTAATATAAATTGGAGGTAAAACCCCTTAATAAATCCTAGTATCCCTTTTACTTTATTATTTTATGTTCTTACTTGATAACTCTTGGTGAATAAGAAAAAAGAATCATTCCCTGAATAAATGACAAAGGTATTAAAAGGGATAAATGTATTAAAGTGATAAAAAGTCATCCCACATTGATTCAACCCCTACCAGTTTGGTCATCCCAAAGTGATCCTATCAAGGTAACTTGTGGAATAATTTTTATATCACTCTTATAAATGGAGTAACCTACCCAGTAAATTCCAATAATCACTTAAGAGAAAACTAATCATTTAAGTTCGTCCCTTTACCTAATGCATTAAAGAGATATATTATAATCACCTGTCATTCTTTTATAATGAAACCATTTATCCCTAGTTTATAAATGATCCAACCATAATCATTAATAATTCCCAATAACTATAACATAATCATAACACATTAAATCTTGCATAAAAATATTCTTTTCACCCATAAGAAAAACATTTTTGAATGTCGAAATATTCATTCAATTTAAATTTTTTTTAAAATACTTGGAACAAAAATAAAATATGGTTTTTGTTTGAATAAAATATGTAATATTAAAAATTAATCCAAACATAAAATAAAAATTACAATGTCATAAAAATACATTGATGTTGTATATGTTAAAATAGAACATTCTTCTTTTCTTTTTCTCAAAATGTTCCATGTAAAATATTTAAATTATTCCTTTTAAAAAGATTTTAAAGAAAGTAAAAAATGTGACATAACATGTCCTTTATAAATCATTCATGTCCAAATAAATACATAAATAAAATAATTTTAATAATATGTACATTAAATAAAATGATTTGTAAAATAAACCATTTAAATGTTTAAAACAGGGTTTTTTGGGTAAAGTGTCCCTTACCTCGACTCTGACTCATCATGTATGTTCCCAATATTCATAAATAATAAAATTGTATTAATTATGTAATTGATTAATAAAATTTTAAAATTTTATTATTCCTTTTATTTTATATATTACCATTTTATATTTAATTACTTAATCAATTAAGTTCATGTTGGGTATTTTGATGATATTCAACTTATATGTTTAGAATGAACTTAGTAAATTGAATACGGTCAGAGTGGTCATTATTAAATCATATATAGTATAATAATTAAATAATTATCATTTTTATACATAAATTATAATTTTAAAACCAACCATGAAATATATCTATGAAAAATTAACTACATTACAGTCATGGATACGGTACGCCATGCGTACGCATGAGTAACATTTCCATTTTTCAATGAACATGATTAAAAGAAGGTGAGAATAATTTTATATTTATATAATGATGATTGTATAATAAATATTATATTACTTATTTCAATATATTTAAATATATTATCCATGCGACGTGGTCCTGAAAAATGAATCACATAGCTGTATGGAGGTGGTAATCCACACATACCCATGAACAACATTATCATTTTTTAATGGATGGAAAGGTAATAAATTATAAGATATATTATCTTTAAGGAATTATAAACATATCATGAATATTATATATAAATATTAAATCCTTCATTGTAACCTTACAAAATAGCTGGTGATGGAAAATGAATTACATCGGTTTGTGAGGAGGTGGTCCGCCGTACAAATAAATAATGGGTTTGTTTCCCATTTGATGGAATAAAGAGATGTATATAAGTTATAAAATTATAATAAATTTTTTATATATATAATATAATTATTAAATTATTTAGTAGGATTGAATAAGATTTTAAGGTGGTAGAAGAAGATATAAAATGAAAACTTTCAGTGGAGAACTATACCTCATCTTCGAACAACCTATTTATGTTTATACCTAAATCATTCCTAGGTTGGTTTCTTAATAAAAACAGGAAATCTATGATGTAGGTAGGTAAGTAAGGAATCTATTTGGATTATTATTTTCTAATATATAGTGCTCAAAAGTTGTGAGTAAGAGAGGATGGAAAGTTCCCTTTTATAATTGAAAGGAGGGGCACTCTTGGAATTTATTAAATTATTAAATTACTATGAATTACTTTTCATTGTAAAATTGATAAAAATTATATATTTATAATATATGATGATTATGGGTCTAAATTCTCTCATACAATAAAATTTTATAAGTTTAGGTGATATTTTCATCCTTATATCTTTTTTTTAACCACACATTAACCATTTTGACAATTACCATGATATCAATGTTTTTTACACTTTAGGGTCCAAGAATGTTACCATAAATGAAAAAATGACTAATAAATGGATAATGGTTGATATTTAAATCCATATAAAATTAACTTTGATGAATATAGTAGATTTAGTATATTTAAATCATTTAATAAAATACTGTTTATTATAAAATATTATTAATGTCATTTTTTTAACTATTCAATTAAATTATCTTTTGAAATAACTTAAAATAATGGAGTTAGAATATAATATATTAAAAAAATAAAAAATATGTAATTTTTATCTATAATATTCATTGTACACTAAGAATACCCAAATAATATTACATTTAGAGTTTTTAAAATCATTTACATGATTTTTCTAATGCTTGCACAAGCACGGAATCTGCATTATCTAAGCGCTTAAGGTAATTATTTCATCAATAAAAATTAAAAATAAATTAACATGATAAAAAATTATTCAGATTTTAAATAAATATTTATAATTTAACATAATTTGTTTTTATCCTCATAAATAATATTTTAGATATTAAATGCAAAAGAGTATCATTTTTTGACTTTTCTATTTATTTAAATATTATTAAGGTCAAAATCCAATCGAAATAGAAACGAAAAGTAATATTTTATAATTTTGGACAATTGTGGATGAAATAGAATCATTAAATGAAATAAATTAAAGTGTTTTAATGGATTTTAATCCTTATCTAATTAGTTTAACCCTAATTAATTCATTTTACATTTATCATGGTAATAAAATTTATTATGGTAACTATTAATAATTACAAAAAATGAAAGGGATATATTAAAAAAATTTGACCTCTATATTCAAAAAATAGGATCAATTTTACAAGATTAATTTCTATATTTATCTAAAATTAATTTATAATTAAAATGTAAAATGCAATGAAAAATAGTCTTTCCATAAAAATGATTTTTAGGTATAAAAATGATTTTATTCCAAATTTAATTATATAATTCATTAAAATATCCTAATTGGATTATTTTTATTAAAAATAAATTAATTATATTTTAAAACTAATATAAAATATAATTTTAGTTTGCAAATACTTGAAAATAAAATACATTTTCCAACAAAAATAATATTTTTCACTATTTATTGAAAAATACATCTTTTAGAAATTTATCAAAAACTAACTATAAGATAATTTTTATATGATGATTTAAAAAATAAAATTCATTTTTTAAAGTTAAAATTATAAAATTTGGAGATCAATTCTTTAAAATAAACTCTATAATATTTGTAAAAAAATCAGTAAGAATAAAACTATTTATTTTTTTGACTGGAAAATTAATCAATATTCTTATAGTGAATATGTCTCTAATTATGAGTATTAATAAGACATGAAAATGATTTATTCTAAAATTACCTATTTTTTAGACCTTTCCCCTATAAATACCCTATTTTTTATTCCTTTTATTGAAGGGTGTTTTCCTAGTTACGGATACGTTGATTGATTGGGCAGGTATTGACCAAACCATATACCCATTATCTATATTGTGTAAATACCATGTTTTATATTATTTAAAGGGTCTTTACCTAGATAGTTACTCAATGTAATTTTATACCCACTGTTTCACATAGGTTTATCATGGAATGAGTTTTTCAAAATTTTGGTATCAATCGATCTAAATCTTGAAGTCTTTCTATAAGATACCATTTAAAAATGTTACGAAACCCATTTTATTTATGTGGATTATTTATGATGAATGATTTATTTTTATGGTATACATATGTAGGGATGATGAAAGGTGGGATCCTATATCACCCTCCAATGCCTTGATTTATGTTTATATCTCATGAGATAGCCAAGCATGGACATAATTATTTTATTCACATAGGTGTGGGTATAATGAGTTTTCTAACTTTGTCAAGTGTGGAAATAATGAGTTTTTTCATATATGAATGTAAATGATAAGTTTTCTGACAATGTTTCCTACACTTATGTCTCCTTTTATCTCCATCTTTTTTCATGTTATGCCATAATTTTATTATTCTTCTCATTTCCATGCTATGATATATCTCATTCTTTATGCCAATTTTCTAAGATATTCCATACTTTTATGTTATTTCATGCCTTATTCTATGATTAATGATCTATTATTTATCAGTTGTAACTTTATTTTGTATCCTAATTATAACCATATTATCACCTTATTATTACTTATGATCTAAGCAGGCCCCTTTCTTATTTTTCAATTTCACTAGGTTATGAATATAAGAAAAGTATGAAATATTTAGAAGATCATATTATGTTGAGAATTAGTGAGTGATTTTAAAGACATTTTATGGATTAATTAGTTCATTATATGGTGGAAAAAATGTCCATGGATGTAAATTTCTTATGTAAAGACCTGTAAAATTCAAGGGAAATTTTTTTCTTAATTTTGTTTGGGATTTTACAAGAACGCAGTTTCTAACGGCACCTGATTCCGTGGCCCGGTGTGCCCAGAATCATTTTCCAAAGTTTAGCTCGGGTACGTTCAGTGAATGAACAAGCGGGAATTCCTAAGTTTTGAACTGATGCTCGGAATCAAATTTCGAGGGCACCGATGGAATCGCAGCGCTGGTAATTGCTTAGGAACACCTTTTCCAGAGTTGTGTTTTCTCGGGTGTGGTTATTAAAATTTTGGGTTAAGTAAAGAATAAAATAAAATGGTCTAACCAATTTCATTTTTATTTAAAGTAGTTTAACCTAAGATAAGTGGTTGGAGTGGGACCCACTATATCCTACCCCACAAGGTCTTATATTTGTGGGGTGGGGCCCACATGAGCCCCACCTATTCAACTTCCTCAAACCCCCTCTTTTAATTAGGTACGCACCTGCACCCCCATTAATTGAAAAGTCAACTCATTAATTGAATAACTTATTCAAAGTAATTAATTCTTGAATTCAATTCAAATTTTGAATTTTAAGTTGGCTTGTGTGTTAATTAAATAAGACAAGGTCTTATTTCTTTAAGTTGTTGTTTTGGTTGTGGGAGTGGATTTTTGGGAGAGGATTTGCTCTAACTCTTGAAGAACATCTTCTACCTCGTCGAAGAATGCGAAGAACACCGAGCCTTCGAAGAAGAACTTCGTCACCGAAAAGGGGAGTTCATCGTACCGTCTTCTTCCCTCTCTGCAGCTAGTGACAGACGCCATCCTCGGAGATCGATGACTCGACACCGACGATTCCCTTCTCCGCGACTCTGACGATCCTCCTTGTACGAAGCTTACGAAGTCTCCTTCCACGACATCCCTTTCCACGGCAAACCTCATTCGACAACAATGCTTGAGGTAGGGGATTCATTGTTTTTGTTCATGAATACTTCCATCGCCGTTCTTTGTTTTCAAAATAGGACCGCCTGTTATCGGAATAATGGGAGGAGGTCAGACCGCATGAACACATCTGACTCCCCTCCCCCCTTGATGCTTGATTTTGTTGCGGCACGAGCAAGGCAGCGCGGTGCCGTTGCACAGCGCGGAAATAATAAAGAATGGGCAGAGAAGTGTGGCACCGTCACGCCACACCGTTAAAGTCAAACAAAGCTGCAGTGTCGTCACGCCGCGCCGGAGAAACCTTGAAGAGGCCGCGGCCGGAGCGGGGCCGCGGCGGAGGGGTGTGGAACCATCGCGCCGCCCCGGTCGGACCAAGGCCATGACCTTTGGCTGCGGTGGAGCAGGAAGCTGCAGCCGACTTCCGGCCGCCGGCGCCGGAGCAGGAGGGCGGGACGCCGACGGTCCTGCGGCAGCAGCAACCGGCTGGTCGGCTTCCAAGAAGCTGGGGGTCGTAAACCCCTGCTGGCTGAAGGAGCTTTAACACCCCAAGCTTCCATGATATGCTTCTCAATCAATAATGCAATAGCTTGCATTGTACGCAAGTTCGAGATTCTAACACACCACGACCAATCAAAGTAGTAGTTATGAATAGTAATACCCACTTTTTGAAATTATATAAATTTCATATTTCAAAATGGACTTCATTTTTGTATTCGGAATATCTAAATTATCCTAAGTTGAAGTTTTTGTAATTTTCTGAGAACTTCTAATTTTCTATGAATAGTGAAAAATACTTAAAACAACTTTTTTAATCAAAATAATTTATATTCATAAATTATACTATTGAGTGGTTTTAAATAATAATTAGAATATATTTTTACCATTTTATCCAATGGTGTTCATTAGAATTAATTTCACTTTGAAATTAGACATAAACAATTGTCAATCTTTTGATATATATTGTTTCTTAAAAACACGCTATTTGTTGTGACAGTGGGAATTAGTTATAAAATTAATTAATGCAACTTATATGTTTGGAATTTTATAAAATAGACATCATTTTTGAATTCGTAATATCAATTATAGCTTAGGGTGAAATTTTGGCATTGTTCTGAAAAACTTCAATTTGTGATGAATAGTGAAACCACTAAGTGGTAGTTAAAAAACTGATTTTTTGTTTAAATAAAACATTACCACTTCTGTGATTTGATTTTCAAAAATCCAACATACATGGTTGTCATTAAGAATTAAAATTTGGTTCAATTGGATTAAAATAATTTTTTGGTGAATAGTAACTTTTAAGTTTAATTAATCGCGATTAAAGGTAATTAGTGTAATTTAATGTAAAGATAATGTTATAATAATATGAAATGACCTTTACACTTGTCCTACCCCTATTGGATGAGTCATTTCCGACCAATAAAATCCATGAGTCAACTTGGGGATCCCATGGAGCCACTTTGGTAGGAAAACGACATTAAAAACTTTTTATTTAATGTTAATATAAAAATGTCAAAAACATGAGTTCTTTTACTAAAAAAATTAAATGGGGTTATACAAGTCATATTTTTTACTATAAATATTCATTAGAAAGATAAAACGATTTCCTATATCATGATAATTTTTTTTTTTAGTTTTTAGACATTAAATAAATTAAATTATGTATGACACCATGATGATGCAGCGATTACCTCATTAATTAACGATTTAAATAAAATAAAAAGATAATGTAAAATCTAAGACTTACACTTGTCAAAAACCTATTGGATGAGTATATTTAGAACCCTTATCACCTTATCCTGGAAATATATAAGTGTCGGACCTTTAAAATCCGAAACTCATTATATAATAAAGTAACATTTCATGACTTTCCAAGAGTGCCCCTCCTCTCCTCTTATAAAAGGCCCCCACCACTACCACCTTATTCACACCTTAAAATCCTTTTGGATCGGCCAAAATCTGCCCAAATACTCTCTCAACTTCCCTCTATTACTCCTAGAAGACTCACTTTTGGCAGAAGTCTTCCCAAGGAAGCCTTTGAGCTCAAATCAAAAAGAGTTACCCGTTTTAAAGGTAGTGTTTTCTCTTTTGTTCTTATGTATTATTTTGCTTCTCCAACCCCCTGAACTCTTTTTATTCGTTTCTTTTGTAACAACACCAGTATAATAAATATACTAGGATGTTGTTATAAGAAGGATTTGAGATACACTTACACACACCTACATCTAATGGTTAAAGAACATACTGTTTCTGTGGATGGTGAATTTCTGCCTCACGAAACGATGATTATTCAACACTCATATGACACCTTCAAAGGTGGCCATTAAGATGTCACTATATTTATATATGATATATAATATTTTTAAGTTTTACTTAAGCTTCTGTATTTTTTATTTATGGCATACCTTTATGGTTTCCATTATGGGTAAACGTGATATTTTCATTTTAGAAAGGGCGGACTACCGCCCCCTCAAAGTGATTTGAATCGTTATTGCCATATGTGGGATGTATAAAGGATGGAGTAAATGGTATTATACATTATATTATACTGGAATTATAGTATACCTTTATATAATTATAATTTCATTCCATTAAATATGAAATAGAAATGAAAGTAGCGTTCATGCGTACGTACGATTTACGGTCTCCATGAACGATGCATTTCATTTCTTACCTCTAAATGTTATGTAATATTATAAATTCATGTATATAATGAATATATATGATATATATGATATATAAATCATGAATATAATTCTGGAGATAATGGATATTTCACCACATTAACAACTTGTAATTATTAGAAGTTTATTTTTGACTCAAGTATCAAAGATCGACAAAACGACTGTTATTAACTTAAATAATTATATAATGTTCATAACATGGTAATAAGTTATATAAAAGGAATAATAAACTTGAAAAATTTTCTAAATAAATTATAAATTAACTCTAGTGTATTATTCAGGAGGTTAAAGAACGGTCGAGTCAAGTCGGACATGAGGTAAGGGAACTTCTTAACCCAATTTCCATTCTTTGGGTTAATCTCCTGCTTTCAAATTATGTAATGATATTATTATGTCCCATATTGTATTTATAATTTCTTTATGTGTACATATGGTGAATACACATAATATATCTTTTTCATTTAAAAAATGATCTTTGTAAGGGAACTTCTTAACCCAATTTCCATTCTTTGGGTTAGTCTCCTACTTTCAAATTATGTAATGATATTATTAAGTCCTATATTGTATTTATAGTTTCTTTATGTGTACATATGGTGAATACACATAATATATATTTTTCATTTAAAAAAATGATCTTTGTAAGGGATCTTCTTAACCTAATTTCTATTCTTAGGGTCAATCTCCTACTTTCAAATTATGTCATGATATTATTATGTCCTATCTTGTATTTGTACTTTATTTATGGGTACTTATAGTGAATATGCATAATAGATTTATTTTATTTTTAAAAAATGATCTTTGTAAGAGAACTTCTTAACCCAATAGCCATTTTTTTGGTTAATCTCCTACTTTCAAATTATGTAATGATATTATTATGTCTAATCTTGTATTTTTACTTTATTTATGTGTACTTATAGTGAATACACATAATAGATATATTTTATTTAAAAAAATGATCTTTGTAAGGGACTTCATTTTAATCTCCTTTCATTGAGGTATATTTGGTTTTATACACAACTTTCCTTTATACGATGTATAAACCCCTTTGACTTTTACTTTTATTCAAATGGAATATTTTTATATGAAGCATTTTTACTAAACGACAAAAGGGAATGTTTCTTTGTTATACGTATGCGGTGACAATGACTTATCCACCGCCATGACCATTATTTGAGTTTCGGCTTCCTCTACAAGCCATAAATTTTTTAAATGATTTCAAAAAAGAGAGATATATTTCTCTCAAATATATGAAAATCTAGTGCAAATGTATATGTATTTAATGCAAGATTAAAAATGTTTTCATAAAACCCGACTCTCAAGTGTGGTAGACAGGAAGGGATTGGGCGTGGACCCATCATGGCATGTAATTAGTCGATCAGTCTCAGAATTAGTTATTTTTTTCAGAATCTTGCATAATGTTTTCAGAAAAACACTAGAGTATATTTGATAAATTTTAAACGTAAGTATCTTCTAAAAAAATTGCATCGGCGGGTCTCATGAGACAAAATAGTGTCTTGGCACGAGGCCTTGACAAAATCTTATTTGTTGTCTTGGCATGAGGCCTTGTCTACGTGGTTATGATAGTCTGTCATTATGCATTCCATCATTATGAAAGTGGTTATTGATATTTCATGGGATTATTCGACCAGTAGAATATCCAAGTGAATAAGTAAATGGCATTATTTCATTTTACTTTTGCCATATTATGTTGAAGTTCAAGTTTAAAAGGCTTTTTTTTAGTTATACAATGCCTTAAATGTTTATATTTATTTATGAAATCTTCCGCTATATTGTTATAATTACTGAGCATCTGAGCTCACCCCTTTCAATGTTTTAATATTTTCCAGGATGTGAAGAAGTATTTTATGAATGACCTGCAGGGATAATCAGAAGAGGTTATGAGTGTGGACTATGGAGATTTTTTTATTTTAGTTTTTCACTTTATGATGTAATGTAAGACTTATGAATGTATCTAGTGTTTCCAAGGCTACTAAACTAATCGGTCTTTCGAGACATGATCTTTTGTGATCATGCTAATGTTACGCAATAATGCACCGACTCTGGGTAGCTGGGGTCGGGGCATTATAGTTGGTATCAGAGGCAGTTTAGTAATAACCTTGGAAGCAAGATTTAGATAAACTCTGATTAGAGCACATAGCCCGAAGATGGACTTTGAGGATTATTATAGATGAACTTCCTAGAATTTTGGTATTATAGAGATTTTGTGAGTTTTCCGAGCAATACATCCATGTCTGGATACAAGCAAGTGGAGGCGGCTCTGGCATAGATGTACCTAGGGGTAAAACCCAAAAACACCGCTTTGAGATAGACTCGAACAGGAATTGGTGCATGACAACGGGCCTCGCTGCACTCTTGGTTACAACACTCCTGGGGGATATGCTTAGGATAATTCTCATTTTTTACCAACCATTATGAAGGGTTTATGAGTATATACTTCCTAAAAGAAATTTTTTTTTATTATTATGGATTATATCTATAAACCGTTCAATTTACATTAAGTATTTTACAAGTTTGGAATTATTCATTGCAATTCATAAACTAACCTAGTTTATGCCATTGTATAGAAATGGTGCCCAGTGGAAGGAATGTGAACTTCGGCAATACGTATGATCCAAAGCGTAAGAAGGATCATATCTTTCATGGTATTAAGCCAACATTTAGAAGGGAAATAATCTCCCATGTGTTCTCAACATATGAAGAAATAGTATCATGTGTTAATAAGATAAGTAGAGAATTCTTTGAGTCTTATGGCTTTGAAGGGAAGCAAGAGAAGAAAATGATGGAAGAGATAATGGTGGATAAAGGGATGAGGGAAAAGAAGAATTTTCCAGTATGTGATGACTGTGGGAAGAAACACCTTGGAACTTGCCTGAAGGGAATGAGAGTTTGTTATAAGTGTGGAGAAAAATGACACCAAGTGCGTGACTTCAAGGGTAAGAAAAAGGTTTCAAATGTACAATGCTTCATCTGCAAGGAGTGGGGACACTACGCAAACCAATGTCCAAATAATCAGAGTATGCCCCAAATGATGTTATTGGATAATAATCAAGTTATGATACTACCACAGATGAGGAGGAATGATTAGAGTTCTTATATTGTTATCAAATAATTTTGTCATTTGAGTATTGTATCAATGATGTACTGGTTATAATAATTATAGAGTATATAAGGATTGTACTGGAGTACTATTTCATCAAGGACTTGAGATTATGTGGATCCAAGAAAAGTGACTCCATAACAGGTTAAATTTTTGGAAAATTTATGGTTGAGAGAAAGATAAATCGTAAAATGGTTCTGAAACCGAGATAGTGATTTTGGAATAATACATGATTGATTTTGGATAAATTATATTGGATATTCTTGACTTCCTTGAAACTGATTAATTATTTGTATACATTTTTGGGTAGAAGGATTATATATAGTATTCTATAAGGAATAAGGGATCATGAATGTAATCAATAAGGATATATGGTAATTTAGGATGTTGTAGTGTTTTAAAAGAATACATTATGAAGGCGTTCACATGTTATTACGCGGGAAAAAGGATCTTCATTTTGTTTACCTTCCTTATAAAATCTAGACTGTGAGTTGGACAGAAGTATTTTGGATAACTATAAAGGTTGGAATGGATTAAGTTGAACTTTGGATAGTATGTATTAAGGTCAAAACATTTCTTAAGATTATTTATGGAATATTGTAATACTACAGTTTTAGAAAAAGGACAACCTTCAGGTTGGGCGATAACCCATTGCTTCGGACAAAGCTACAGGAATCGAACCCACAACCATAGTGTGATAGGCCTTTATTACCTACCACTAGCTTACAAGAAGTCCTTGGTTATTAAAAAATATTATTCCTAATATAAATGGTATGTGTTAATATTTTTAACCTTATACGATTAGGATAAATATAATATTTTTGAGTTATGTTATCTTTTTGAGTGAGATATGAGTTTGTGGTAGAAATTAGTTGAAGGTTGAAACTCTACTCATCAAGAATAAATAAATATATACCTATCTCATATTCTATGAATAAATTAATTCTTAAAATTTTGTAAAGGGATATTAAAACAAAAAATGTGTTATCCTAATATCTTATGTCTTGTTGAACTGATAATATTTTAAATCAACATAGATTGAAGGCTTTGAGGCCCTCAATTTTACACTTGTTTGTGATTGATGAACTTAATCACTCCCTACAAATATTTATGTTTTTTCTCCAATTATATGTCTCTAATTCTCACCAATGTTCTCCTTATCGAGATCATAATTTGGTGGTGACTTTTTCATTTCCCTTTCCCTCTTATTAAGGCTAAATTTTATTAACCTTATTTCCGATGTGGGTTTTCCACAAAGGTATTTTCTATTTTCAAACTTTTGTTTTCGAAGAAAAATTTTAAATTGTGAGGATGCAATTTATTGAAGGAGGGTAGAATTTAACACCTCAAGCTTCCACGATACGCTTCTCAATCAATAATGCAATAACTTGCATTGTACGCAAGTTCGAGATTCTAACACACTGCGACCAATCAAAGTAGCAGTTATGAATAGTAATACCCACTTTTTGAAATTATATAAATTTTATATTTCAAAATGGACTTCATTTTTTTATTCGAAATATTGAAATTATCCTAAGCTGAATTTTTTGTAATTTTCTGAGAACTTCCAATTTTCTATGAATACTGAAAAATACATAAAACAACTTTTTTAATAAAAATAATTTATAGTTATAAATTATACTATTGAGTAGTTTTAAAGTATAATTATAATATAATTTTACCATTTTATCCAATTTTGTTCATTATAATTAATTTCACTTTGAAATTGGACATAAACAATTGTCAATCTTTTGATATATATTGTTTCATAAAAACACGCTATTTGTTGTTACAGTGGGAATTGATTATAAAATTAATTAATTCAACTTATATGTTTGGAATTTCATAAAATAGACATCATTTTTTAATTTGGAATATAAATTATAGCTTAGGGTGAAATTTTGGTATTGTTCTGAAAAACATCAATTTGTGATGAATAGTGAAACCACTAAGTGGTAGTTAAAAAACTGATTTTTCGTTTAAATGAAACATTACCACTTCTGTGATTTTATTTTCAAAAATCCTACATACATGGTTGTAATTAAGATTTAAAATGTGGTTCAATGGGATTAAAATAATTTTTTGGTGAATAGTAACTTTTAAGTTTAATTAATCGCGATTAAAGGTAATTAGTGTAATTTAAGGTAAAGATAATGTTATAATAATATGAAATGACATTTACACTTGTCCTACGCCTATTTGATGAGTCATGGAAGACCAAGAAAATACATGGGTCAACTTGGGGACCCCATGGAGCCACTTTGGTAGGAAAATGACATTAAAAACTTTTTATTTAATGTTAAAATAAAAATGTCACAAACATGAGTTGTTTTACTAAAACAATTTTTAAATTGGGTTATACAAGTCATATTTTTTACTATAAATATTCATTAGAATGATAAAAAGATTTCCTACATCATGATAATTTTTTTTAAATTTTTAGAGATTAAATATATTAAATTATTTATGACACCATGATGATGCAGTGATTACCTCATTAGTTAACGATTTAAATAAAATAAAATGATAATGTAAAATCTAAGACTTAAACTTGTCAAAAACCTATTGGATGAGTATATTTCGAACCCTTATCACCTTATACTCGAAATATATAAGTTTGGGACCTTTAAAATCCGAAAATCATTATATAATAAAGTAACATTTCATGACTTTGCAAGAGTGCCCCTCCTCTCCTCTTATAAAAGGCCCCCACCACTACCACCTTATTCACACCTTTAATGCCTTTTGGCTCGGCCAAAATCTTCCCAAATACTCTCTCAACTTCCCTCTGTTACTCCTAGAAGCCTCACTTTTGGCAGAAGACTTCCCAAGGAAGTCTTTGAGCTCAGATTAAAAAGAGTTACCCGTTTTAAAGGTACTGTTTTCTCTTGTGTTCTTATGTTTTATTTTTCTTCTCCAATACCCTAAACCCTTTTTATTCATTTCTTTTGTAACAACACCAGTAACCTCAATATACTAGGATTTTGTTATAATAAGGATTCGAGCTACACTTACACACACCTACCTCTAATGGTTAAAGAACATATTGTTTCTGTGGATGGAAAATTTCTGCCTCTTGAAACGATGATTGTTCAACACTCATATAACACCTTCAAAGGTGGCCATTAAGATGTCACTATATTTATATATGATATATAATATGTTTATGTTTTACTTATTCTTCTTTATTTTTCATTTATGTCATACCTTTACGGTTTCCATTGTGGGTAAATGCGGTATTTTCATTTTAAGAAGTGCGGACTACCGCCCCCTCAAAGTGATTTGAATCGTTATTGCCATATGTGGGATGTATAAAGGATGGATTAAATGTTATTATACATTATATTATAATGGAATTATATTATACCTTTATATAATTATAATTTCATTCCATTAAATACGAAATAGAAATGAAAGTAGCGTTCATGCGTACGTACGACTTACCGTCTCCATGAACGGTGCATTTCATTTCTTACCTATAAATGTTATGTAAAATTATAAATGCATGTATATACTGGATATATATGATATATATGATATATAAATCATGAATATAATTCTGGATATAATGGATATTTCACCACATGAACAACTTGTAATTATAAGAATTTTATTTTTGAATCAAGTACCAAAGATGGACAAAACGGCCGTTATTAACTTAAATAATTACATAATGTTAATAACATGGTAATAAGTGATATAAAAGGAATAATAAACTTGAAAAATGTTCTAAAGAAATTATAAATTAACTCTATTTTATTATTCAGGAGGTTAAAGAACGGTTGAGTCAAGTCGGACACGAGGTAAGGGAACTTCTTAACACAATTTCCATTCTTTTGGTTAATCTCCTACTTTCAAATTATGTCATGATATTATTATTTCCTATCTTGTATTTATAGTTTCTTTATTTCTACATATGGTGAATACACATAATATATCTTTTTCATTTAAAAAATGATCTTTGTAAGGGAACTTCTTAACCCAATTTCCATTCTTTGGGTTAATCTCCTACTTCCAAATTATGTCATGATATTATCATGTCCTATATTGTATTTATAGTTTCTTTATGTGTACATATGATGAATACACTTAATATATCTTTTTCATTTAAAAAATGATCTTTGTAAGGGATCTTCTTAACCCAATTTCTATTCTTTGGGTCAATCTCCTACTTTCAAATTATGTCATGATATTATTATGTCCTATCTTGTATTTGTACTTTCTTTATGTGTACTTATAGTGAATACACATAATAGATTTATTTTATTTTTTAAAAATGATCTTTTTAAGGGAACTCCTTAACCCAATTTCCATTCTTTGGGTTAATCTCCAACTTTCAAATTATGTCATGATATTATTATGTCTGATCTTGTATTTTTACTTTCCTTATTTGTACTTATAGTGAATACACATAATAGATCTATTTTATTTAAAAAAATGATCTTTGTAAGGGACGTCATCTCAATCTCTTTTCATTGAGGCATATTTGGTTTTATACATAACTTTCTTTTATACGGTGTATAAACCCCTTTGACTTTTACTTTTATTCAAAAGGAATATTTTTATACGAAGCGTTTTTACTAAACCACAAAAGGGAATGTTTCTTTGTTATACGTATGCGGCGACAATGACTTCTCTGCCTCCATGACCATTATTTGAGTTTCGTCTTCCTCTACAAGCCATAAACTTTTTAAATGATTTCAAAAAAGAGAGATATATTTCTCTCAAATATATGAAAATCTAGTGCAAATGTATACGTATTTAACGCAATCTTAAAAATGTTTTCATAAAACTCGACTCTCGAGTGTGGTAGATAGGAAGGGATTGGGCGTGGACCCATCATGGCTTGTAATTAGTCGAGCAGTCTCAGAATTAGTTATTTTTTTTTCAGAAGCTTGCATAATGTTTTCAGAAAAACACTGGAGTATATTTGATAAATTTTAAACGTAAGTATCTTCTAAAAAAAATTGCATCGGTAGGTCTCATGAGACAAACTAGTGTCTTTGCACGAGGCCTTGACAAAATCTTATTTGTGGTCTTGACACGAGGCCTTGGCTACGTGGTTATGATAGTCTGGCATTATGCATTCCATCATTATGAAAGTGGTTATTGATATTGTATGTGATTATTTGGCCAGTAAAATATCCATGTGAATAAGTAAATGGAATTATTTCATTTTACTTTTTCCATATTATGTTGAAGTTCAAGTTTAAAAGGATTTTTTTTAGTTATACACTGCCTTAAATGTTTATGTTTATTTATGAAAGCTTCCGCTATATTGTTATCCTTACTGAGAATCTGAGCTCACCCCTTTCAATGTTTTAATATTTTCCAGGATGTGAAGAAGTATTTTATGAATGACCTGCAGGGATAATCAGAAGAGGATATGAGTGTGGACTATGTAGACTTTGTTATTGTAGTTTTTCACTTTATGATGTAATGTAAGACTAATGAATGTATCTAGTGTTTCCAAGGCTACTAAACTAATCGGTCTTTCGAGACTTGATCTTTTGTGATCATGCCAATGTTACGCAATAATTCACCGACTCTGGGTAGCTAGGGTCGGGGAGTTGGAGGAGCGTCCCCCCACATGGGGGTCGCGGTTACACAATCAAAGGGGTAGTGAGCCCCCCCCCCCCCCCCTTCCGCTCGGCCGTTTCTGCAGAGCCGCCTGGACACGCTGGCCAGGCCGAGCGCGCCAGGCCAGGCCGGGCCATGCCCAGGCTGGGCCGGGCCACTCCCTAATGGGCCAG
Source organism: Viscum album (assembly GCA_963277665.1). Taxonomy (NCBI): domain Eukaryota; kingdom Viridiplantae; phylum Streptophyta; class Magnoliopsida; order Santalales; family Viscaceae; genus Viscum; species Viscum album. Next base: position 1,258,185,006 of record OY728132.1, on the reverse strand, counting down.
ACCTAGACTCAGGTTGGGTCGACCCGGTTCGAGCTGACCCAGGGGGTATTGTGCCGGGTCGGACCGGGCCCGAACCCCCTATTTTCGGACCTATTTCGGTCTTTTTCCTATAACTTGGGCTACGGATCTCTGATCGATGCACCGTCAGCTGCAATACGATCCTTGGATCAAGACGGTCATTTCGGTATATTATACTGAGGTTTTGGAGAACTTTGGGTATGGATGGGTTGGTTCGAACACGAAACCAACCGGGCCCTCGGAGCGGAAACGCTTATAACTTGAGCTTCGGATGTCCGATTGACGTGCCATCAACTTTGATGGATTCTTCTTAGTGAGACGGACCTTTTGCCTTACTTCGCTCGAAGTTTGGACATAGTTGGAGTACGGTCGGGTTGGTTTTGACTTAAAACCCAACCGGGCCCCTGGGACGAAAAAGCCAATAACTCTCAGACCAGGCGTCTGATTGACGTGTCGTCTGTGTCGTTGAATTCCTATTGACGATACAGAACTTTTGGATACATCAACTCCGAACTTCATGTCAATTGATGTATCATCCCCTCGGCTCGTGGAGCAGACCCTCCCTGAATGAGCTTGTTGTGTGCGGGAACCCTAGAGCTGGCTGCGACTACGACGACGATGAAGACAGTACGGGAATCCTCCGTGGGTTCGACAGAGATGATTACAGCACTCAGCAATCCTCTATGGATCAGTTCTTACCGATCATGTGTGGATCAGATCCTGTGTGGGCCAGCGCTCAGTGGTCCTATGTTGGCCAGCGCATATCGATCTTGTGTGGGTCAAATCCTGTGTGGGTCATTGCGGGGGTTAGTTACCTATCGATCCTATGTGGGTCAGATCCTGTGTGGGTCACTGCGGGGGTTAGTTACCTATCGATCCTGTGTGGGTCATTGCGGGGGTTAGTACATATAGATCCTGTGTGGGTCTGATGGCTTAGATGAATCAGTGGCTACATCTGATCATCTCTATCGTCTTACGAAGAAGTATACCTGTGTGAGCTGAGTCTTGACTTTAAATCTTTATCTTCGATAAGATTGACTTGATATCCTGTATGGATTATGTCATGATTCCTGTGTGGATTGGGTTATGTTTTCCTGTGTGGAATGGGTTGTACTTGGGCTCGGATGTTGGAGCCGAACCGGAATTGATGACTTAGGTATATGTATGGGCAAATACCTAAGTAGTGTCGGATATTACTTCTTGATTGTATCTTTCCTTTGTGGATTATCCTTTGTGGATTCTGGGAGACCTTCGGGGGTCTCGGGGTCCCTACTGAGTAGCTTATACTCACCCCTGCACGGGCTATGCCCGCACTACGTTGTGTTGGATGGAGATGACGGACATCGCTGATCGTGGTGGAGGCTTGTGGAGCTAGTCGGTACCTGGAGGTGGACCACTGGGTGGGACGTACACAGAGCAGACGGCTGGACTCGTGGAGTTGAGGAGGCTATCTGTACCCACCCTTCAGGTGGGACTTCCAGTGGACGGCTCGACGTTGTGGCTTTACTTTTTAGTTGTTGTACTTTCTTTCCAGTTGTACTTTACTTTCAGTTTGACTTTGTATTCTGGCCCACTTACTTTTCCGCACTTACTATTGTACCCAGTTTTACTTAGTGTTTACTTATGCTTGCTTACTCTGTGGTGTTTGTTTACATTACAAAGGCAATGCCTTCCATTTTTTCTAGAATTACGCCTTGGTGCTAGTCGCCAGCCCCTGGCCTATGGAAGGCGGGATTGGGGTAGTCACGGCACGGGCCCCGAGGACGGGTTGTGACAAATTGGTATCAGAGGAGTTCGGTTCTACCGCAAAACCCTGGACTCTGATCTTTTTCTATGTGAAGCAATAATGTTAAGAGTATTTAGTGTGGTTATCAGTCCAGGGAGTCCAGTGATGGTGCGGCGGCCGACGTATCCATACACCCGGACCCTGACTTCTGATTTCTGACATAGTACACGAAAATATTGATTGCATGTGTGTTTCAAGTTTTATTTGTGATTACTTTGTGTCAGCTCACCAGGTATATTGTATTAATTGTGGTGCACCTGTTCCCTTCAAGATGGCCCCACGACGGCAGCCAGCTAGGGTTCCGAGTTATTTATGTGATGACAGCCCACCGAGCAGCGAGGCCTCGGTGTGGGGCCCTATTACTACGGAGCCACCGGAGGTACCACTACCTGCCGAGCCACCGATGCTACGAGCCCCAGCTGCTGAGAGTGCACGTCGCCTTGGTGCACTGCATGAGTTTCCGCTTTAGAGACCGCCCAGGTTCCGCAGGGAGACGGACCCTCAGGCAGCCGAGGATTGGCGGGAGGCGGTTGTGTGAGTTTTCAAGTTAGTGGGGACATCAGCTGACCTCATGGTGATCCTTGCAGCGATCCTCCGGTACGCGGCAACAGGCAGATGGTGGAGCTTGATTCTCCAGGTGCACGACGAGGCATCACTCCTCTGGACGGACTTTGAGAGCCTCTTCCGCTCAGAGTTCTTCTTAGCCACCCTCCGTACGGTGCGCATCCAGAAGATACTACAGCTGAGGCAGGGCAGCATGAAAGTCGCCCAGTACTCGGCGAGATTTACCGAACCCTCGCGCTATTCAAAGGACATGGTACGGGACCCATTCTTCTAGGACCGGACCTTCGAGCAGGGATTGAGGCATGAGATCAGGGCATCGCTGATCTCCCTCAGCATTCTGACATAGGCAGGGGTACTAGAGTGATCCCTTCTCATTGAGAGCTTTCTTGCTGAGCCTACACCAGCAGCGAGACCTACCGCAGGGCGGCATGTAGCGGAGTCTTCTGCAGCCGGCAGTAGACAGTTGTCGCAGAGGTCCAAGCGGACCAGGCCATCAGTCGGACGACCACAGGATACTGGCTCGGAGGTGCGGGGCACACGCAGCAGAGCCAGTTTTACGAGTGGAAGACAGCGCTATGCATGCGGAGGGCAGAAACACATGGATCGTGATTGCCTGACCCGCCATGCAGAAGGGAAGCAGACGGTTGAGGAACCACCCAGGCAGAGGCAGAGGTTCGACTGTGGTGGTCCGCAGGGAGCAGGTGGAAGAGGACGAGGAGTGGGTCAAGCGGCAGGTGGTGGACAGCGTTTTGAGGCTCTACCACCACCAACACCAGGAGGTCCACCCCGACCACAGCAGAGAGCACAACTTCAGGAAACTGAAGCTTACAATCATGGAGCTCCGGAAGCGGGTGGACAAGTGCGTGACTAGCTCCAAGCATGGAGGCCTTTGCACTTAATGACTCTATCTTCATTGTTTGTGTTGCTTTGTGTCCCCGTACTTTGAGTTGCAGTAATAAAAGACACTTTCAATAGTGATGTTTTCTTTCTTTTCTTTTGTATGTTAATACTAAGAGGTTTCGGTTAAAAACTGTTTACTTGACCCTCACATATGATATTCCTACTAGAGGAGACCCAGTGACCACACACTGATGCTGACAGTGTGACTCAACCCTTGGAGGTGAGAGTAATGGTTGGATCTCTTGGTAGTAGTGTCGAGGCCTTACGACGTCATCCATGGCATGAATTAACTGATCATGACGGGATTGACTGTATTAGGCAAGGAAAGTGGTTAATCTAGGGGATGAGACCAGATTTCTCTTATCAGTAAATGAGAAATCTTTACAGTTTTGCAGAACATTAACGAAGAAGGGGAAACTCATTGTGTGGTCAGATATATGTCAGCAGAGCTTCCAGGAGCTGAGACAGATGTTGACCAGCACACCTATCTTGAGGTTACCAGAGGAGGGAGTTGGGTACGTGGTTTACTGCGATGCATCAGGGACCGGACTCGGATGTGTCCTGATGCAGGAGTGGGTAGTGATCGCCTATGGATCACATCATTTGAAGCAACATGAGCAGAACTATGCCACCCATGACCTGGAGTTATTATCAGTGGTCTTCGCTCTGAAGATATGGCAACACTATCTGATGGGCGAGCACTTTACAGTCTATTCTGACCACCAGAGTCTTAGGTACATCTTCTAGCAGAAGGACCCGAACCTGAGACAGCAAAGAGGGCTCGAGTTCCTGCAGGACTATGACTTTGAGATATTCTATACTCTTGGAAAGGGGAACGTAGTATCTGATCCTCTGATAAAGAGGGCGGGCATTCAGCTACTTGGGGAGGAAACATAGCAGATAGCCGCTTTGTAGATATCCTTCGTGGATAGTGATGGATCATCCTTTCTACAGTCACTCACAGTCACTCCTCCACTTCTACAACAGGTCAGAGAGGCATAGTGTGGGGATGTTGACTGTGAGATGCGGCGTGCACAGATATCCTTAGGACAGGCACCTGATTGATTCTCTGTTGGAGGAGAGCACGTCATCCTTTTCAGAGGACGTACCGCGGTACCAGCTGCTTTACGGGAGGAGGTACTGATGGAGTTACACACTTCCCCTTTAGAGGTATATCCAGGAGTGGCGAAGATGTACCAGGACCTCAGACGATAGCACTGGTGGCCGGGCATGAAGAAGGCTGTAGCAGAGTTCGTTTCTCAATGCCTCGCCTGCCAGCAGGTGAAGGCGGAGCACCAGGTACCAGCAGTCTTGGTACAACCCATGGAGGTCCCAGAGTGGAAGTGGGATGGGATATCTATAGACTTCGTGACTGGACTTCCACACACTTCCAGAGGTCACGACTCCATTTGGGTGATTGTCGACCGACTCACCATGTTGGCCCACTTCTTACCCATCAGAGAGCAGGGCTCAGTGGAGATCTTGAGATGCCTCTACGTTCAGGAGATCGTACAGCTTCAAGGTGTGCCATCTTCTATCGTCTCCTATCAAGATGCACGCTTTACTTCCCGGCTTTGGAAGGGGTTGAAGGAGTCATTCAGGATGCAGCTACATCTGAGCACCGCCTTTCACCCTCAGCTGGATGGTCAGACGGAGAAGACCATTCAGAATCTCAAGGACATGCTCCACGCATGTGTCCTCGACTTTGGTCGTAGCTGGGAGGACCACCTACCCTTGGTGGAGTTCACGTACAATAACAGCTAATACTCCACCATCAGGATGGCACCATACGAGGCATTGTACGGTCGACCTTGCAGATCACCTCTGTGCTGGACAGACCCTGGGGAGTCAACACTTGTGGGACCGGAGATGGTCCAGGCCATGACAGAGAAGGTCCAGGTCATCCAGGAGCAGATGAGGATAGCTCAGAGCCAGCATAAGTCTTATGCTGATAGGAGGCAGAGACCACTAGAGTTCGAGGATGGGGACCACGTCTTTTTACGGGTCTCACCTTAACGTGGATTACGGAGATTTGGCCGAGGAGGAAAGTTGTCTCCATGCTTCATCGGACCATTCCAGGTCCTCAGCTGGATTGGTGAGGTGGATTATCACCTGGCTCTACCACCTCAGTTGCACTGAGTGCACAAAGTCTTCCACGTATCTCAGCTGAGGAGATATGTGCACGACCCGACGCATATCATTGACCATGGGGAGCTGGACATTGATGATGGGGAGAATTTTGTGGAGGTCCTAGTGGAGATAGAGGATCAACAGGATCAGGTCCTACATGGACGGTTTATTCCTCTAGTGTGCATCAGATGGAAGCACAGGAACCCCCAGGAGAGCACTTTGGAGTGGGAGGCTCAGATGCATGCATAATACCCACATTTGTTTCCCTAGTTTATGATGTATCTTTACGGGGACATAAAGCCCTGAGGTGGGAGTAATGTAAAGACCCTTAAAATTCAAGGGAAATTTTTTTCTTAATTTTCTTTGGGATTTTACAAGAATGCAGTTTCTAACGGCACCTGATTTCGAGGACCGGTGTGCCCAGAATCATTTTCCGAAGTTTAGCTCGGGTACGTTCAGTGAACAAACGAGTGGGTTTTCATAACTTTTGAATTGGTGCTCAGAATCGAATTCTGAGGGCACCGATGGAATCGCAGTGCTAGTAATTGCTTAGAAACACCTTTTCTGGAGTTGTTTTTGCTCGGGTGTGGTTATTAAAATTTTGGGTTAAGTAAAGAATAAAATAAAATGGTGCAACCAAATTTTATTTTTATTTAAACTAGTTTAACTTAAGCTAAGTGGTTGGAGTGGGACCCACTATATCCTACTCCATTAGGTAGGATATTTGTGGGGTGGGTCCCACACAATCCCCACCTATTCAACTTCCTCAAACCCCCTCTTTTAATTAGGTAACGCACCCGCACCCCTATTAATTGAAAAGTGAGCTCATTAATTGATTAACTTATTCAAAGTAATTAATTCTTGAATTCAATTCGAATTTCAAATTTTAAGTTGGATTGTGTGTTAATTAAATAAGACAATGTCTTATTTCTTTAAGTTGTTGTTTTGGTTGTGGGAGAGGATTTTTGGGAGAGGATTTTATCTAACTCTTAAAGAACATATTCTTCCTCGTCGAAGAACGCGAAGAACATCGAGCCTTCGACGAAGAACTCCATCACTACAAAGGGGAGTTCGTCATACCGTCTTCTTCCCACTCTGCAGCTGGTGAGAGACGCCATACTTGGAGAACGACGACATGACACCAACGATTCTCTTCTCCGCGACTCCAAAGATCCTCCTTCTGCGAGGCTTACAGAGTCTCCTTCCGCAACGTCCCTTTCCGAGGCAAACCTCATTCAATGACAACGCTTGAGGTAGGGGATTTATTGTTTTTTTTCGTGAATAATTCTGTCACCATTCTCAGTTTTCAAAATTGGACCACCTGTTATCCCAATAACGGGAGGAGGTCGGACTGCACAAACACAGCTGACTCCCATCCCCCTTTGATGCTTGATTTTGTTGTGGCACGAGCAAGGCAGTGTGGTGTCGTTGCACCGTGCAGAAATAATAAAGAATGGGTGGAGAAGCACGGCATCGTCGCGCCGCACCGTTGAAGTTGAACAAATCTGTGGCGTCGTCACGCCGCACTGGAGAAACCTCGAAGAGGCCACGGCCAAAGCGGGGCTGCGGCGGAGGGGCGCGGAGCCGTCGCGCCGCGCCGGTCGGGCCAAGGCCACGACCTTTGGCCGCGGCATAGCAAGGAACGGCGGCCGGCTTCCGGCCGCCGGCGCCGGAGCAGGAGGGCGGGACCCTGGAGGTCCTGCGGCAGCAGCAACTGGCCGGCCGGACCTGGCCAGCTGGCTTCCAAGAAGCCGGGGGTCGTAACCCCCAGCTGGCCGAAGGAGCGGCCCCCCACATGGGGTCGCGGTTACACAAACAGGGGGGCAGTGAGCCCCCCCCCCCCCTTCTGCTCTGCCGTTTCGGCCGAGCGTGCCAGGCCGGGCCACCCAGGCCGGGCCGGGCTGCACCCTAATGGGCCGAACCCAGACCCAAGTCGGGTCGACCCGGTTCGGACCGACCCAGGGGGTATCGAGCCGAGTCGGACCAGGCCCGAACCCCCTATTTTCAGACCTCTTTCGGTCGTTTGCTCATAACATGGGCTACGGACCTCCGATCGACGCACCATTAGTTGTGATGAAATCCTTGGATCGAGATGGTCGTTTCAGTATATTACACTGAAGGTTTCGGTGAAATTTGGGTTTGACCGGGTTGGTTCGAACACGAAACCAACTGGGCCCTCAGAGAAGAAACGCTTATAACATGATCTTCGGACGTCTGATTGATGTGTCGTCAACTTTGATGGATTCTTATTAGTGAGATGGACCTTTTGGATTACTCCACTCGAGGTTTGGATGTAGTTGGATTACAGTCGGGTTGGTTTTGACTTAAAACCCAACTGGGATCCTGGGATGAAAAAGCCAATAACTCTCAAACTGGGCGTCTGATTGACACGATGTCTGTGTCGTTGAGTTCCTGTTGATGATACAGAAATTTTGGATACATAAACTCCAGACTTCGTGTTAGTTTATGTATCAACCCCTCGGCTTGTGCAGCGGATCCTCCCCGAATGAGCTTGCTATGTGCGGGAACCCTATAGCTGGATGTGACTGCGACGATGATGAAGATAGTACGGGAATCCTCTGTGGGTTCGACAGCAACGACTACAGCACTCAGCGATCCTATGTGGATCAGTTCTTACCGATCCTGTGTGGGTCAGATCCTATGTGGGTCAGCGCTCAGTGGTCATGTGTAGGCCAGCGCATACCGATCCTCTATGGGTCAGATCCTGTGTGGGTCATTGCGGGGGTTAGTTACCTATCAATCTTGTGTGGGTCTAATTCTGTGTGGGTCATTGTGGGGGTTAGTTACCTATCGATCCTGTGTGGTCCTGACGGCTTAGATGAATCAGTGGCTATATCTGATCATCTCTACCATATTACGAAGAAGTATACCTGTGTTAGCTGAGTCTTGACTTTCAATCTTTATCTTCGATAATATTGACTTGATATCCTGTATGGATTACGTTATGCTTCCTGTGTGGATTGGGTTATGTTTTCCTGTGTGGACTGGGTTGTACTTGGGCTCGGATGTTGGAGCCGAACTGGAATGGATAACTTAGGTATATGTATGGGAGTATACCTAAGTAGTGTCGGATGTTACTTCTTGATTGTATTTTTCCTTTATGGATTATCCTTTTTGGATTCTGGGAGACCTTCGGGGGTCTTGGGGTCCATACTGAGTAGCTTATACTCACCCCTGCACGGGCTATACCCGCACTACGTTGTGTTGGATGCAGACGACGGACAGCGCTGATCGTGGTGGAGGCTTGTGGAGAAAGTCGGTACCTGGAGGTGGACCACTGGGCGGGACATACACGGAGTAGATGGATGGACCCGTGGAGATGAGGAGGCTATTTGTACCCACCCTTCAGGTGGGACTTCTAGTGGACGGCTCGATGTTGCAGCTTTACTTTTCAGTTGATGTACTTTCTTTCCAGTTGTACTTTACTTTTAGATTAGGTTTATATTCTGGCCCACTTACTTTTCCACACTTACTATTATACCCAGTTTTACTTAGTGTTTACTTCTACTTTCTTAATTTGTGGTGTTTTTTTACTTTACAAAGGCAATGTCATCCCTTTTTTTCAGTAATTACGCCTTGGTGCTAGTCGCCAACCCCTGGCCTATGGAAGGCGGGTTTGTGGTAGTCACGGCACAGGCCCCGAGGACGGGTCGTGACATCCTAAATTGATGATAATTTAGGGTTGATCATAATTTAAATGTTATAAATAACCCATTAGGTTAGTTGAGGTAATATTGAATATTTTAGAGATTATTATAAGAGATATTTAGTGAAAAACACAGGGATAAGTCTAAGGGAAAATTCTAAGTATATGATAGAATCCTGAAGTTTTGTTAAAGTAGATATTTTTTCTCCTATAAATTACACCCCCATATAGATACTTTAAAGTAGATGTAGATATAACACAAATTCACTTAGGGGTAATCACCTAGAAAAAGGCTATTTGAGTATCAAATCAATCTTAACTCTAGTTCACAATGAGTGACCCTAAGAATGAACACCTGGATTGACACTCCCAAGGGATATGTTGTGGTTAATTAAATTCTATTTACAATTCATTATAGAGGATTTATTATATGAAATTAGGTTAAGGAAAATTATGGAACCTAACCCAAAGGAACATAGATTGAATTGAGAGGGATTTTGGTTGAAATGAATGATAATATAATAATTTTGAAGATTAAGACATCTCTAGGTTGAGTTTTTCAGGAAATTATCTTGAAATAATTCTTTTATGGTGTTAATTCTTCATCACTCATGATTAAATATTTTTTTGTTGAGTAATGGCTGATGCTGGAAAGAACCAAGTTAATAATGAAATCTATGGAAAATATATAGATTGCCCCAACAATAAACCTAATGGAGTAATAACTAAAGTGATAAACCCAATGATTATGTTGAAACCACTATCCATTATTATAGTTAAAAAATTTAACATAGTATAATTCCCAAAAAAACAAAATAAGATAATGATAGAGTCTCATAGAATTTTGTGTGAACATATGATTATAGAAAGAATGTTTAATTTCCAACATGTAAAAATGTGAGAAGAATTACCAAGGAAATGTCTCAATGGAACTGGGAGATTTTTTATGTGTGGAAAAGAGGCACAGATCAACTAATCATCAAGGAAAAGTGAAGTGTTTAGTGGATATGGTGAAAGTAAATAGATTTATCCTAGTGGTACAACTAATATTTCAATGTCTTAAATTTTTGAAACATAAAAATTATCCACGTCAATACACTAATCCAAGGGATAACAAGGATGATAGGCACCATAAATTTAGAAGATAAGGGAAAGCCTATGAAACCAAAACTATGGAAGTGAGTTAAAAAAATTATATGGAATTAGGAACAATGATCACACAGTTAAGAACTTTGAGTTTTTCAAAAATATATTGTTCAAGCTACTTATTTATACCTAGTATGTTGGATGGGAACATAAAATATCCACTCTAATGACTAGATGTTGAATTATTAATAAAAACTTTTAGTGGTATGACTATTGTATCATAAGTATATAACTCCTCTTGAATATATGTTTATATGAATATGATTCCTCTAAAATCCTATTATTCTAACTTTAGTCAAATTTGATGTGATATTAGGCAAGGATTTGATCTTTTGACATAGAGGCCATGATAATTTCCATTATAGGAAAATAACAACTAAAAATCAACACATGATAACGTATTAATAAAAGGATGAATATATAATCCCTATTAAAATTTACTCCCATTGTATTTTGGTATTTTCAAAAATGATTAAAGAAAAAATCTACATTAGTTATATTCTTTTTATATGGGAAAGGATATGTTTACTAGTCTTCTATAAAATAGAAAGGATTGTATCTCTTAGAAGATATATCTCAAGTAAATATTATCTTTATATATCCTTAACATTGTTATTAGAAATTCCTAATTAAAAAATTTGAGTATGTGATCTATTTAAGGGGTAGAATGTAAAATCCTGATATTTCAGAATATATTTATCCCTTAAATAAGCATTACATCGATAGTTTATTTCACACATATCACCAAACTAAAATTATCTCTCAATCATTACATAATAAAATTATAATTATAATAAAACCAATTATCTATAAAAAGATAGTAATTAATTATAAATTTATACAAAATGATATTAATAAAATTTAATTTTTTAAACACGCATTTTTCAATAAAATCAATTTTCTTTTATATATTTTTTCTATTTAAAAGATAAATTTATAATTTTAGAATTCTAATTTGAAAAAATTAACTTAATTTTTATATTATTAATTTAAATATTATCTTATGATTAATTTTTATGTTTTTTCTAGAATAATTGATTTTTAGGTGAATTTTGAAAATACTGATTTTGCTAAAAACAATCACTTTTAGGACATTATCTTAACAAAAGAATGGATTAGAAATTATGAAAACATTTTTCAATAAAATAAATTTATTAATAAGTAATACAAGTAATTTAAAATTTATACGTTGAATTTATAAAACACATGTTTAACCTTCTGGAATCTCAAGTAATATTTCACACAAAAAATAATTTTTTGTGCTTACATTAAAAAATTAGATTTTATCACTTTTAGAAATTAAATAAAAAACTGATTTCATATATGAGATAAAAATTTGATAACATTTGATAAATTTAATTTAATTATTGATTATAAAAAATATGTTTACTCAGGTTAATGTTAATGGCCATAATAGTGGAGGAACGGTATTTTCAAATAATTGTTCCGTTAATTTTGTGTCATTTTTATCTAAAAAATCAAATTATTTTATTTTATATTGTTACATTGATATTATTTTTAAACATATATAAAAATAAATTATCACATATTTAATTATTAATAAATTTTAAATAACATTATGATCACATAATGGTAAAAACATCATTTTTCTTAAAAAACATTTTATATATGTATATAAAATGTTTTAATTTAAATGTTAATTTTCTCTTATTTATAATTTAAATTATATTAAATAGATATTCAACTTACATTCAAAACACCAACATTTTTTAATAGGTTTTATTTTATAATTTTATTAAAAAATAAGTTAATTGGGTAAAAACTAGTTACCCCAATAAAAATAAAAAAACATATAAGTAAACATATAAGATTAAATGAATTTAAACATGTTTAAAAAAGGTGTGAAAAATATTTTTTGAGGATTTATAAACCAAATTTCACCTGAAACTCCATTATTTATCTATTTTGGAACCATTGACTATAAAACCCCAAAACATTATGGTATGTTTCTTCATAAAAAAATTCAATTCATTAGATTTCTTATATTGCACACAACACTAATTTATTATGAAACAAAACAATGTTATTATAATTATATAAAGAATATTGTTATAACCTAGACATTAAACATAAATTTTCTACTTATTGAATTGAATTTAAAAAAATGGACATTCATGGTTGTGATGAGTAAGATATTTAGAGTCTGATAGGATCAACTTGATTTTGTTGTGAATAGTTACTTGAGCCTTTTGAATGGTAATTGTCACGACCTATCCCTCGGGGCCCATATCGTGACTACCCCAAGCCCGCCTTCCATAGGACAGAGGCTGGCGACTAGAACCAAAGGCGTAATTCCTTTAAACTGGGAAGGCATTGCCTTTATAAAGTGTAAACACACCCAACAGAGCACATAGCTAGATACAAAACACTGAGAAAACTGTATAACCAAAATAGAGTGCTGAATGTAAAGGGGCCGGAATACAAGCCCAACAGGAAAGTACAAGTATAACTAAAAAACAAGTACAACAGAAGAAAGGTAAAACAGCTGTTGGGTCGTCCTTTGGGATTCCTACTTGAAGGGTAGGAACAGATGGCCTCCTCAGCACTCCATGCCTGTCAGTCTCCTCCGTGTACCGACTCGTCATAAGGTCTACCTCTAGGTACCATCCAGTCCTTCTACTCTCAGCCTCAGTCCGCATTGTCCATTATATACAACCAACACAATGAGGTGAGGGCATAGCCCTTATAGGGGTGAGTATAACGATACTTAGTAGGGACCCAAGACCCTCAAGGTCTCACAAAAACCAACAAAGATAAACCAAAAAATATGAAATCAACAGATAACCCTACTTAGGTATATGCCCATACATATACCTAAGTTATTAAGTAATCCATCTCAATCATGAGGTAAACACAAAAGTTACTAACTCAGCTCAAACCAAGATTTTATTCTAAGGGTAGTATCAATTAACATCCCCAGTCACACTGTCGAAACCTCGACTACTGGAGAACTCCTCCTCTATCGAGTACAGTGGGTCCACCGTGTCACCAAAGTGCTTCCCACTAACCTTGGACTACTAAGTTACTCCTCCTATCAAGTACCATGGGTCTGTTGCGTCACACAGAGGCACTCCCAACTGTGGGTCTGCAGCGTCACACAGAGGCGCTCCCCCTCATAGCCTACTGAGGTACTCCTCCTGTTGGGTACCATGGGTATGTTTCTTCACATATAGGCGCTCCCCAACGTGGGTCTGTTGCGACACCAAGGCTCTCCCCACTAGGCTAGTAGAGTCACTCCGAGTCGAAACGGTCAGCAGTCATCAAGTCTCAGCCAGCTACAAGGTATATGCACTCTACTCGCTCGTCTCTGGGACGATCCGCACCACAATCTACTGGTTGATACTCTAACTATCACGAAGTCCCATTTAGAAGTATCCCAATGGTCTTCCATGTCAAAGGGGTCTCAACGCAATAGACAGCACGTCAATCAGACGCCCGGTCTGTGAGTTATTAGCATTTTAGTCTCGGGGGCCCAATTGGATTCGTGCACGATCCAACCTGACCGTATCTCAACTATACCCCAAACTCCAGTGGGGTATACTCAAAGGGACCTTCATGCTCTAAGTACACCAGCACCCCTGAAGGTTCATCAAATAGTCGTCCAGTACCAAAGATATGGCCAAAGAAAGTAAAGGGTCGGTAGTAGGCCCAGGTCCTGTCCGACCCAGCCTGGGCCGACCCGGTCTCGGTTGACCTGGTCAGACCTATTGGGTATGGCACATCCCATTGGCCGGGCTAGCCTTTTAGGTTCAGCCTGGCTCACTGGGCTCATCCCATCAGGCCGCGTGGGCGGTTCGGCCCAGACTCGGGGCCAGTTCGGCCCGGAGTGTCGCGAGGGTGTGGCCTGGCGCAGCTCGTCCCGAAGGGCATGGTCGGGCCGATTCGGCTAGGGCAACGCGAGGAGGGCCGTGTGCCGGCTCAGGAGGCCGGTGCGGCCAGGGCTCCGGTTTGGTCGAGTAGTGACTTGGGTATTCAGGCGGCTGGAAGCCGGTCGGGCAGGCCGGGAGGCGTCCTGGCAGGCGGGCAGGCGGGCTAGCGGGCAACCGGGCAGGCCGGCAGGTAGGCCAAGGGGCGGCCAGGTAGGCTGGCAGGCGGGCCGACGGGCGGCCTGGTGGCGGGTCGGCTAGCATGGACCGGCGGGTTCGGCCGGGGCGCATGGGAGGCACGGCTGTTGGGAGGCCGAGCCAGCGCGATTCGGCACGGCTCGAGCTGGCACGGGCCGACGATGTTTGGTCGGGGCGCATGGGAGGCCGACGGCGGTCGGGAGCTGGGAGGCGCGGGCCGGCGGCGGTGGGGCCGGGGCGGCTCGGCCGATTCGGCCGGCGGATGGTGTGGCCAAGGCGGCTTGGCCGAAGGGCTGCAGTTCGGTCCGGAGCACTGGAGTGTCACGAGGTCGGCGCGATTCACAGAGGCCGCGGGTAGCGTGGCCTTTGTCGTTTCCATCTTCGTCGTTCCGTCGCCTCATCGCCATGCCAATGTTCATCACCAACAAGGACGGAGGAGGGGTCGGGCCATGTTGGTTTGGCTCGCACCCTCCACGTTTAGGGTGGTAACAATTAGATTATGAAGAAGTATGATGAACAACAATTATTTTACTATCTTCGCATCGATTCCTTTCAAACCTAAGATGAGAATAATACAAGAAATAATACACAAATAAACCCCCTACCATTGATCGTCGTTCGTTGATGGAGTCGCAGAAAGAAAATGGAGTTGTCGTCATGCGCCGCATCCGCCGCACACTTCCAATCCCAAGTTCACATGTCTGTTGCGGAAGATGCTCCACGTCGGTAGGTGTCTTGGGAAGAAGTTCGAAGAAGATCGTTGTCGACGTTCTTCATTGGAAGATGAGGTTGTTCTTTTGGAGAACTCCTTTTCTCCCAAACTCTCCTCTCCCCAAAAAGATAAGATGTGCCAAATAATAGATTATAAAATCTATTATTTTGTTGGCAAGTTTTCAAAAAATAAATAATTGTTGGCACATTCAAATTAATGGGAAGATTTGTCCCCATTAATTGGGTTTGTTGGCAACTTTAATGTGGAGGAAGCTCAAGAGGCTCCTCCACATTAAAGAGGGGGGTTGAGAGGTTTTCCACTCCTCTCATTTAACAGGTTTCGGGTGGTCCCCACCCCTTTTACTCAATTAGGGAGGTTATGTGGTCTCGGGTGGTCCCAACCACATTAATCTTCACAAGTGATGTTGAGTTGGGTGGGCCCCACCACTATAACCTCTCATGGGAGGTTAAGGGGTGGTGGTCCCACCTCCAACTTCCATGAGGATGTTTTAACCAACAGCTAAAAAATTAAGCCACACACTTAATTTTTATTTAATTCATTCTTTAAAACCCCAAAAACTATCTTTTAACATCAACCCACTGCCATTGAGGTGATAGTCTTTTTAAGCGAATATCGGCATTGCGAGTTCAACAATGTCCTCAGATTTAAATTCTGAGCACCGGTTCAAAAGTTATAAAAACTCGCTTGTATGTTTACTAAATTTACCTAAACAAAAATTCAAAAATTGATTATGGGCACACCGGGCCTCGGAATCATGCGCCATAAATTATCGTGGACTCGTAAAATTCCCATTTATTTAAAAAAAATCCACGGAAATTTTGGGTCTTTACAGTAATGTTACCATTATGAATAGTAATATGGCCCTTATAAATATTACACTGTCCAAATGAACAGTAATATCACCCATTAATGTATAAATAAAATGTAAGCATCTTATATATGAATGTATGATATAATTATAATAAATAAATGTTTTAGAAATTATAAATTAAGTATTAGTTTTTTTATAAAATGTAAATGTTGAATTATGATTTTATATTTAATATAATAATTAAAAATAATTAAAATCAGAAAATGTATTCATAAATTAATATTTTTTTGTCTTGTGATTTTAGGATGATTTTGTGAGACCTCAGTTAATTTTTCAAAGTGTTATAAAATGAGTTATAAATTTAAAAAATTTATTTTTCAAGTAAATGCTGATTTTAATTAAAACTTAAATTTAGAATATTTATAAAATTAATTTCATTAAATAGAGTTTATTTTTGGATTCTACACATCAAAACCTGGTTAGCATGAATTTTTCGGATTTTTTTGAAATACTTGAATTTTTTGTTAATAGTAAAATACGGTAATTTTTAGTATATATGCATTATAAGTTAACTACACTATTAATTGATTCATGAATGATTTAAGCACCATTTTTTCAAACTCACATTCACCAATTACTATATTTAGTCACAAGAATTAACACTATTTCTTTTCTTGAGAAAAAAATAATAATGAATTAAATAATGAGAAATCACCCTCTCCTCCACTATAAAAAACACCCCACCACATATTCTCCTCACTCATATAATCCTTGAATATTGTCAAAGTTCTACCCAAATCATATTCCCTAGTCTATCCCCATGTCCCAAATCTCTTTTTCTTACCAAAATACCAAAATCTCTTTCCTTAAGGAGGTTCCCAAGGAGGAGTATTCAAGAGGTAAAATCATCTTCATTTTCCATTTATTTTCTTTTCAAGTTCTTTGTTTTATTATAATACCATCACCTCCTTTTTCAAAATGATCATGATAACTCTAGTAAAATATATATACTGTAATGATATATTTTTAATGTAATACCCATCATGAAACTCCTTTCTCTCTCTCTTTTATTTTGAAAACGAATTCATCATCTCTGAGGTGCGATTTTAAACCTTTATGGACAATGAATTTTCATTCTTCAATTTCTCCATCAAAGATGTTCATGAAGACATTTTTATGGTTGAACCAGATTATAAAATATATATTACATAATATGTAATGTTTTGGAACCATTATATATACATAGTATTAATTTATTAAAAAAACTATTGTGTAATGATTGAAAAAGAACACCCAAAATAATCTAAGAAATTATCACTAAAAGATTATCTAATGATTCATCCTCATAGCATTTAACAAAATAAAATATATAACAATTTACACTTCTATATTTTCATTAATAATTTAAATTCAGGGTAATTATACCCATTTTACTTGAACTTCATTACTTATAAATAAGAAAACTGATCATTAAAACCAAGGAAACGAACGCTCCCAAAACCCCATTTTTCCTTTGGGTTATGATTCTTCTTTATTTTTCCACCAAACATTACACAAAAAAATTAAAATAATTGATTTTTCACCCAGTTAACTATATATTAATTATTTTAATCTAATCTAAGTTTCATACTACAATATATAAAATTTTAAAACATCTTCTTTCCACTCTCCCATCCGTGTCCGGTTAAAGGTCAGTCACACACCAATGGAGACATTTCCATGTAAACACATAAAACCATCCTAAAGGTTTGATTTTATAAACTATATATAATATATAAAAATATAATTATATTCATTATATAATTCTATAATTAATTATATTAATTTATAATTTACATTTAGATAAAATAGCAAAAGTATTGTAAAACAAGATTTTTTTAAGTAAAACAGATATCAAACGCTATAATTTTCATCAACAGAAAATAAGAAATATAATAAAATTATTATAATTGGTAAATAGTTATATAAATTACTATAATTTACTTCTGGATAAATCTTTTAATAAATACAAGTTTTTTGTTCATGAGGTGCGAACACGAAAAATTTAAGCAGGAAATAGGGTAAGTGACTTTGTCTCAATTTCCTTTTTATTGATAATTACTTAGTATTGCACACCTAATCATTTTTATGTGTTGTATATAATTCTCCGTTTGAGATAATTTTTCATTTGACATTACATCTCTATTAAATATCCATATTCTTGTGTCATGGAAATGATTATTATATTAGTTGTATACCATTTTACATGCGATGATTATTTTGAATATAGTTTTAACTATGGAAATATTGATGAATTTGAATCCTCTACTCAATATTGATATTTTTTAGACTTGTTGTTCTTGAATTAAATCTATGTATGAATAATGATTTTTACTTGAAGTTATGGGAGAGTTCCATTATATCCCCTCTATGCATCAATAGGTCTCATGAGGAAAAATAGTTGGAAACAAACCCTTCGTGTTTGTTTCCAAACAGAATCAGATGAGTTTCTACCCCCAAACTTAAACCATATTAATGGTATAATGGTTCATATATAAGATACATCACATCCAATAAATAATCATTTTCTTCATTCATTACTCATTTATAACTTTCCATGATATTTTCACTATGAAAAAATCTATGGATTTATTTTCATTTCCAATTTATTTTTGGCATGTGTTTTTAGATTATTAACCTTTCAGTAATGTCTATAAATTATTGAATTTTCTTCACTTTTTTTATTGCTTCATGTAACCCTTACTGAGAATTTTTCTTGCCCTTTTTTTGTTACCTTTCCAAAGGTTTTAAAGAAGAAAACTTTGAATAAGATTTCAAGAATTCGTTTAATTTCTTTCTGTTATGTATCATGGTGTACATTCTATCTTTTCCAATGCACCATGAGTATAATATATGTAATATGGTCTTCCAAAACTACTAAACTAATTGGTAATTTTGGATTTAATTCCTTGCAGTCATGCCAATGTAATCAAATAATTCACTGACTCTGGGCTTCTGGTGTAGGGGCGTTATAGTTGGTATCATAGGAAGTTTAGCTGCAACCATGGAAACTAGATTTAAAAAACATAGTTTAGAGGACATAATGCTAAGATAAAATTTGAGGATAATCATAGAAGAACATCCTGTAATTTTTTTAAAGTATATATTATGTGGGTATTCCTAGAAATATATATCTGTCTAGATACCACATGTAACACCCCAAGCTTCTACGGTACGTTTCCCTTCGAATAATGCGATAGCGTGTGTTGTACGCAACCTCGAGTTCTAACACACACCACAACTAATTAAACTAGCCGTTGTGAATAGTAATACCTAATTTTTGAAATCATATATATATTTTATATTTCAAAATGGACTTCATTTTTAGATTCGGAATATCAAAATTAGCCTAGGGTGAAATTTTGGTACTTTTCGGATAACTTTTATATTTTGATGAATAGTGAAAATTACTAAATTTTAATTAAAAACAACTTTTTTAATCAAAATAATTAATAGTGATAAATTGTGAATTTGAGTGGTTTTAAAGTATATTTAGAATATATTTTTACCATTTAATATAATGTTGGTCATTGGACATAATTTTACAATTAAACCGAACATAAACAAGTGTCAATCTTTTGATAGTTATTACCTCTTAAAAACACGCTTTTTGTTTTGACAGCGGGAATTAATTTTAAATTAATTTCTGCCACTTCTGTGTTTTGAATTTAGGAAAATGGATTCCATATTTGGAATCAGGATGTTCAAATTGTGTAAATAGGTAACTTTTATTTTTAGACATTTTGAATAGTTACTGTGGTAAATATTTTATTTACCATGGTTAAAGGGTAAATCCGGTAAATAAGGGTTAAAAAATAATATTATAATAATACAAAATTACCCTAAAACGTGTCCTAACCTTATTGGTGGACACATACCCGACCATGGGAATCCTTGGGTCAATTTGGGGACCCCTTGGATCCACTTGTATGTGGTAGGGACACATTATATTAATAAAGTTAAAATAAAAATAAAAATGGCATAAGCTTACATCTTTTAGAAGAACAATTTTTACATAGGGTTATACATGTTGAATTTTCGATTATAAATATTCATTAGAAAGCTAAAACGATTTCCTACATAATGATATTTTATTTATAATTTTTAGACATCAAATAATTTAAATTATTAATGACACAATAATGATGTAATGTTTACCTCATTAATAAATCATTTAAATAAATAAGATTATAATGATTAAAATATTATCTAAAACCTGTCCAATTATTATTGGTTGATGTTATTTAGAATATGAGTCATCTTATCTTCGACCTCAATGATTTTTGGACCATTATAAACCGAATATAATTATATTATAAAGTAATACTTTCACTCTTTCCTAAAGAGCCCCTCCTCCCCCTTATAAAAGGAGACCACTTCTACTCATTCCTCACACCTCTCAAGCCACTTGGCTCGTCCAAAATCTGCCCAACTAAGCTCCCCACATCCCTCTCCTCCTCCTTGAAGCTTCCCCTTAGGAAGAAAGCATTTCAAGAAGTCCTTTGGTTCCAACCAAAGTGAGTTACCTAAATTAAAGGTAACGATTTCTCTTAAATTATTTTCATTTATTTTGCTTCTTCAACCCCCAAACTCTTTTTATTTCCTTTCTTTTGTAACAACACCAGTATCCTCAATATACTAGGATGTTGTTATAAGAAGGATTCAAACTACACATACACACAACTCCATCTAATGGATGATGAACATAATGTTTCTGTGGATGGCAAACTAACGCCTCACGAAACGATGATTGTTCAAATACATCTTACCGCCTCTCATGGTGGCCATTATGATGGAACTGTAATTAAATATGATGTTAATGATATATATTTTATATATAAGCTTCTGTAATTCCATTTTATTTCATACCATTATTCGTTTCATGTTGTATATACATACGATAATTTCATTTGAGGAAGTGCGGACTACCGCCCCCTTAAAATGATATGACTCGTTCATACCACACATGGAACGTATAAAGGATGGTGTTAATGAACTTAAGTAACATATATAAAATATTATATTATACTGGAATAGTAATATACCTATGTATCATTTGTATTTGATTCTTTTAAAATAAAAATTAAATGGAAGTAGCGTTCGTGCGTACGTACGGACTACCGTCTCCACGAACGCGATGAGATTCATTTTCCATCGTATCCATTCAAGTATAATTATCATTTGATGATTTAAAAATGATGTTTAAGGACTTGATACCATTCTGGATTTGAATAATATACAACTTATCCTTTACAAACATGTCTTACGTAACAAAACATACAAAAGCAAACAAGTAAGTTCACACCCGAAACAGCGATAATACTAAGATATTATTATCAAATCAATATTAAAAAAATCATATATGATATCATATTAATGTATATGATTCTTGTATAATTTAGTAACAATTATTTCACTATTATACAGGAGGTTAACCTACCCAACCAAGGAAAAGTACAAGGTAAGGGTTATTTCACAATCTCTTCTTTATCCGAGGTTGTTTATACGTAATAATCTACTGGGATATCGTTATCATCCACATCCATGTTTCTTCAAAATGTATTTCAAAACATTTTTACTATTTACAAGAATATGGGTTAAAGTCATTTATACCCTTGTTTGACTTTTTATAAGAGGTTTATAAAGGAATCTTTCCGTCGTTTTCAAAACAAGGTCCTTTTTAACCTTTTCGACAGAATTGAGGTAAGAATGTTTTTTTTAACTTATACGGCGGGTGCGGTTATTTTCCGCCGTTATAAAATCGTCGAAGCTTTCCATACAAGCTTATAAGAATATTTTCAAAGAAAATGTTTTATTTTATATGGATCTTAAATGATTTCAAAATAAAAGGAGATACTTCTTTAAAAAGAATTTTGATTTCATCTATGTCAACATCCTTTGATGGATTTTAAGATTATTTGAAGTTGATTTATTATGATACAAAACTTCTATATTGTATTGAAGGTTTTGTGATATGTTTGACTGTGGATGTGCTATTTTTATACCATTCATAGTTTATGGTGAAATTATTGACATTTCGTATGCTAGTTTTAATACGAATGTTTATGTTATGTTTAAACCTTTTCATATGGGAATGCATTGGACTTAATAAGTGACGGGTGGAGCCCGCTATAGCTCCTCGATGCATCGGTAGGTCTCATGAGACAAACTAGTGTCTTGGCACAAGGCCTTGACAAAATCTTATTTGTAGTCTTGGCACGAGGCCTTGGCTATGTGGTTATGATAGTCTGGCATTATGCATTCCAACATTATGAAAGTGGTTATTGATTTTTGCATGTGATTATTCGATTAGTAGAATATCCATGTGAATAATTAAATGGCATTATTTCATTTTATTTATGCCATACCATGTTGAAAGTTCATATTTAAAAGGCTTTTGTTTTAGTTATACATTGCCTTAAATGTTTATTCTTTCCGCTATATTGTTATCCTTACTGGGCATTTGAGCTCACCCCTTTTTTATGTTTTATTTTTCCCAGGATGTGAAGAAGTAAGTTATGAATGACCTGCAGGGATTTTATGAGGGGATAATAGTGTGGTCTATTGAGACATTATGTTGTTGTAGTAGTTTTTCATTTTATAATGTAATGTAAAACTTATGAATATATCTGGCATTTTCCAAGGCTACTAAACCAATCGGTCTTTCGAGATTTGATCTTTCGTATGATCATGCCAATGTTACGAAGTAATGCACCGACTCTGGGCAGCTGGGGTCGGGGCGTTACAGTTGGTATCAGAGGAAGTTTAGTACAAACCTTGGAAGCTAGATTTAGATAAACTCTGATTAGAGCACGTATACCTAAGATGAACTTTGAGGATTAGTATAGAAGAACTTCCTAGAATTTTGGTATTGTAGAGATTTTGTGAGTTTTCCGAGCAATACATCCCTGTCTGGATACGAGCAGGTAGAGGCGGCTCTGGCACAGATGTACCTAGGGGTAAAACCCGAAAACACCGCTTTGAGCTAGACTCGAACGGGAACTGGTGCACGACAACGGGCCTTGCTGCACTCTTGGTTACGACACTCCCGGGGGATATGCTTAGGATAACTCTCATTATCTTTACAAATCATTATGAAGGGTTTATGAGTATATACTTCCTCAAAGAAAACATTTTTATGATTATGGATTATATCCATAAATATTTCAATTTATGTTAAGTGTTTTATAAGTATGGGATTATGTATTTTGATTCATAAACTGATCTAGTTTATGCCATTGTTTAGAAATGGCGCCTAGTGGAAGAAATGGAAACCGTATCAATGCACGCACTCCATGTAGGGATTGCCCTCCTGCTCAAGATAATTATAGTGGGGCTGGTGATGCAACTGGTGCTGATCAGCTAATCACCGTACTGGGACAACTTACTCAGGTTATGAATAATAACCTTACCCGTATGGAGCACCCTGATCCGCAGCGTGGAGGATCAATGTTAGATCGATTCATGAGACAACAACCACCAACGTTCAATGGGAGTACAAATCCCTTAGTAGCTGAGCAATGGATATTTTCCCTAGAGAAAATATTTCAGGCTTTGGGGAGTAGTGAAAGGGAAAAAGTTACCATGGCAGTTTACCGCCTCACTGGAGATGCTGATCAATGGTGGTCATTGATTCAAAACATGAAGGAAGATGATGAAGTATCAAACATGGAATGGAGGGAGTTCAAAGATCTGTTTTTAGAAAAATACTTCCCTCGCGACCATCGAGCAGATATGGAAAGGCAATTTCTGAGTCTGAGACAAAAGGAGGACGAGAATGTCACAAAGTATGAGGCTAACTTTACAAGGTTAGCGAGGTACGCTGGTGATTATATTCGTAACCCAAGAAGTAAGATTGATCGTTTCTTTGATGGGTTAAAACCATTTCTCCGTCGAGCATTAGTCTCACAATCCTTTTCGTCGTACGAAGACATTGTCTCATGTGCTATCAAGACCGAAAAAAATTCTCTAAGTCTTATGACTTTAAAGCGAAGCAAGAGAAGAAGAGACCTTCTGATCAATCTGGGAATGGAAATAAGGGGAAGAAGGGAAAGGTTGAATATCCATCTTGTGGTAAATGTGGGAAGAAACATCCTGGTACTTGCTTGAAGGGAATGGGAGTCTGTTACAAGTGTGGTGAAAAAGGCCACCAAGCTCATGATTGCAAGGGGAAGAAGGAAGCTACCAACGTTCAGTGCTACAATTGCAGGGAGATGGGGCATTATGCAAATGCATGTCCTAAGCGTCAGGAGAACTTACCTCAGAAAAGGCCAAGGGATCAAGGCCAGACTTATGCTATCACTACTACTGAGGTAGAAACTCCGAAAGACGTGGTGGCAGGTAATTTAATGGTTTCCTCAAGTTTAGAAAATGCATTATTTGATTCTGGATCATCGCATTGTTTCATATCTTCCCAGTTTGCTAAGAAAATTAGATATTTCCAATTTGATTTAATAAGGGAGTTGTCAGTTAAAACTCCTAAGGGAAGTATCGTTGCAACAAAGTTTTGTGAATCAGTCCCCATTAGAGCACATAAATTTTCTTTATCTGCTGATCTCATCGTCATACCTATGATTGAGTTTGATATAATCCTCGGTATGGACTGTCTTTCGGACTATGAT
Source organism: Viscum album (assembly GCA_963277665.1). NCBI lineage: Eukaryota > Viridiplantae > Streptophyta > Magnoliopsida > Santalales > Viscaceae > Viscum > Viscum album. The sequence goes on along the minus strand of OY728132.1, from coordinate 1,258,160,506 downwards.
GCGAATATTTATTGTAAGAAGAAAGAGGTTACGATTCTTGATGATAATGATAAGGAACACCTTATTTTTAGAGCAGAATCGTCACCACCTAGTTCTTATTTAGATCCACCCCCAGTAGCTCAACTTAATTCAATTATTGGGGAGGAAGAGAATGAAATAACTGTCGGTGAGGAAAGGAATGTTCAAATAGAGGATGTACCTGTTGTGAAAGAGTTTGTAGATGTATTTCCGGAAGATTTACCTGGACATCCTCCAGAACGAGAAGTAGAGTTTTCCATTGATTTGATTCCTGGATCAAGGCCTATATCGAAGACCCCTTATAGAATGTCTACTGTAGAATTAGTCGAACTAAAGAAACAACTAGAGGAATTGAGTAATAAGGGATTTATTCGCCCTAGTGTTTCTCCATGGGGAGCCCCTGTTCTTTTTGTTAAAAAGAAAGATGGATCTATGAGGTTATGTATCGACTACAGGGAGATCAATGCTATAACGATAAAGAACAAGTATCCCCTACCTCGTATTGATGATTTATTTGACCAACTGCATGGAGCTCAATACTTTTCAAAGATTGACCTTCGATCTGGATACCATCAGTTGTGTGTGAAGAAGGAAGACATTCCGAAAACTGCATTTCGAACCAGGTACGGGCATTACGAGTTTACTGTAATGTCGTTTGGATTGACTAATGCGCCCTCTGTATTCATGGATCTGATGAATAGAGTCTTCAAGGAGTATCTCGATGAATTTGTGGTGGTATTTATTGATGATATCTTGGTATACTCCAAAACCTACGAAGATCATGAAAATCACTTGCGCATTATCTTGAAGACTCTGAGGAGGCATGAATTATATGGGAAGTTTAGCAAGTGTGAATTCTGGCTTCAGGAGATTTCTTTTCTTGGCCATATTGTCTCTAAAGATGGAATCTCTGTTGATCCTTCTAAGACCAAGGCAATCCAAGAATGGCCAGCACCTACGAGTATAACTGAGGTACGTAGTTTTATTGGTTTGGCAGGTTATTATCGACGTTTCGTCCAGAATTTTGCCCGATTGGCTAACCCATTAACGAAGCTCACACGTAAAGGGGTTAAATTTGTTTGGACAAAAGAGTGTGAAGAATGTTTCGAAGAACTGAAGAGAATATTAGTCAATGCTCCTATATTGACTTTACCATCGGGGAATGATGGGTTCGTTATTTATAGTGATGCATCGAAGAAAGGACTTGGCTGTGTCCTTATGCAGAATGATAGAGTTATTGCCTATGCATCACGACAGTTGAAAATTCATGAACAAAACTATCCTACTCATGATCTTGAGTTAGCAGCTGTGATCTTTGCTTTGAAGATATGGAGGCACTACCTCTATGGTGAAAAATGTGAGATTTATACTGATCACAAGAGTTTGAAGTATATTTTCTCACAAAAAGAACTCAACATGAGGCAAAGGAGATGGCTTGAATTACTCAAGGATTATGATTGTACGATACACTACCACCCAGGGAAGGCAAACAAGGTGGCAGATGCTTTGAGTAGAAAAGACCATGGAGTTTTGAATAATATGAGAATTGAAAGGGATCCAATTTTCATGGAGCTAGTGAAGATGGACATGGGAATAACCAGGGAAGGTGAAACATCAATGCTTTTTCAAATGGTTGCCAAACCATCTTTACTAGAAAGGATTAAGAGTTCTCAGAACGATGATGAAGAATTTCAGAAGAAGATTAAAGTTGTGAATGATGGGAGATTGAGAGACTTTGTGTATGAAGATGGAATTTTGAAATTCGGGAAGAGACTTTGTGTTCCCAATATACCTGGTCTAAAAAGGGAATTGCTGGATGATGCTCATAGTTCCAATTTCTCTATACACCCTGGGAGCACCAAAATGTATAGAGATTTGAAGGAACATTTTTGGTGGGACAACATGAAGAGGGAGATTGCTGATTTTGTGTCAAGATGTATGGTTTGTCAACAAGTGAAAGCTGGAAGGCAACAGCCTGGAGGAGTCATGCAACCTCTTCCCATACCGGAGTGGAAATGGGACAATATTACGATGGACTTTGTCATGGGGCTACCAAAGACTCCTAGAAGGAACGATGCAATATGGGTTATTGTTGATCGTCTTACCAAGTCAGCACATTTTCTTGCTATAAGAGAAGATCTACCCCTGGAACGTCTAGCAAGACTATACATTAATGAAGTTGTGAGACTTCATGGAGTACCCCTATCGATTGTTTCTGATCGTGATCCCCGTTTTACTTCAAGATTTTGGAAAAGTCTTCAGAAATCCCTGGATACTGAACTTCATTTGAGCACTGCTTACCACCCTCAGACAGACGGACAATCAGAACGGACTATTCAGACCTTAGAAGACATGTTGAGATCTTGCTCACTTGATTTTCAGGGTATGTGGGATCAATATTTACCACTAGTAGAATTTTCCTATAACAATAGCTTCCATTCGAGTATTCAGATGGCACCATATGAAGCGTTATACGGAAAGAGATGTCGTACACCAACCTGTTGGGATGACGTTGGTGAAAGAAAACTTGTAGGCCCAGAACTGGTGGAGGAAACGGTGGAAAAGGTGAAGGTAATCCAAAATCACATTAAAGCAGCTCAAAGTAGGCAGAAGAGCTATGCCGATAATCGAAGGAAGGATTTGGAATTTCAAGTCGGTGATCATGTTTTCCTAAAGGTATCTCCATGGAAGGGAGTCATACGTTTTGGTAAGAAAGGTAAATTGAGTCCCAGGTACATCGGACCTTTCGAAATTCTAGAACGAATTGGGGCTGTAGCTTACCGATTGGCAATGCCGCCAAGTCTCTCCAAAGTTCACGATGTGTTCCACGTATCTCTGTTGAGAAAATACATGCCTGACCCAACGCATGTACTCACCTATGAGGAATTAGAACTGGAACCCGATCTGTCTTATTGCGAAGAGCCCGTCAAGATTCTTGATACGAGAGAACAAGTACTGAGAAACCGGACGACGCGTCTGGTAAAAGTTTTGTGGAGAAATCATAAGATGGAAGAGGCAACGTGGGAACCCGAGGAACTTATGATGAAAAACCACCCGAGTCTTTTTATGCAGTAATACCCTAGAAATTGCGAGGACGCAATTATTTGAAGGAGGGGAGAATGTAACACCCCAAGCTTCTACGGTACGTTTCCCTTCGAATAATGCGATAGCGTGTGTTGTACGCAACCTCGAGTTCTAACACACACCACAACTAATTAAACTAGCCGTTGTGAATAGTAATACCTACTTTTTGAAATCATATATATATTTTATATTTCAAAATGGACTTCATTTTTAGATTCGGAATATCAAAATTAGCCTAGGGTGAAATTTTGGTACTTTTCGGATAACTTTTATATTTTGATGAATAGTGAAAATTACTAAATTTTAATTAAAAACAACTTTTTTAATCAAAATAATTAATAGTGATAAATTGTGAATTTGAGTGGTTTTAAAGTATATTTAGAATATATTTTTACCATTTAATATAATGTTGGTCATTGGACATAATTTTACAATTAAACCGAACATAAACAAGTGTCAATCTTTTGATAGTTATTACCTCTTAAAAACACGCTTTTTGTTTTGACAGCGGGAATTAATTTTAAATTAATTTCTGCCACTTCTGTGTTTTGAATTTAGGAAAATGGATTCCATATTTGGAATCAGGATGTTCAAATTGTGTAAATAGGTAACTTTTATTTTTAGACATTTTGAATAGTTACTGTGGTAAATATTTTATTTACCATGGTTAAAGGGTAAATCCGGTAAATAAGGGTTAAAAAATAATATTATAATAATACAAAATTACCCTAAAACGTGTCCTAACCTTATTGGTGGACACATACCCGACCATGGGCATCCTTGGGTCAATTTGGGGACCCCTTGGATCCACTTGTATGTGGTAGGGACACATTATATTAATAAAGTTAAAATAAAAATAAAAATGGCATAAGCTTACATCTTTTAGAAGAACAATTTTTACATAGGGTTATACATGTTGAATTTTCGATTATAAATATTCATTAGAAAGCTAAAAAGATTTCCTACATAATGATATTTTATTTATAATTTTTAGACATCAAATAATTTAAATTATTAATGACACAATAATGATGCAATGTTTACCTCATTAATAAATCATTTAAATAAATAAGATTATAATGATTAAAATATTATCTAAAACCTGTCCAATTCTTATTGGTTGATGTTATTTAGAATATGAGTCATCTTATCTTCGACCTCAATGATTTTTGGACCATTATAAACCGAATATAATTATATTATAAAGTAATACTTTCACTCTTTCCTAAAGAGCCCCTCCTCCCCCTTATAAAAGGAGACCACTTCTACTCATTCCTCACACCTCTCAAGCCACTTGGCTCGTCCAAACTCTGCCCAACTAAGCTCCCCACATCCCTCTCCTCCTCCTTGAAGCTTTCCCTTAGGCAGAAATCATTTCAAGAAGTCCTTTGGTTCCAACCAAAGTGAGTTACCTAAATTAAAGGTAACGATTTCTCTTAAATTATTTTCATTTATTTTGCTTCTTCAACCCCCAAACTCTTTTTATTTCCTTTATTTTGTAACAACACCAGTATCCTCAATATACTAGGATGTTGTTATAAGAAGGATTCAAACTACACATACACACAACTCCATCTAATGGATGATGAACATAATGTTTCTGTGGATGGCAAACTAACGCCTCACGAAACGATGATTGTTCAAATACATCTTACCGCCTCTCATGGTGGCCATTATGATGGAACTGTAATTAAATATGATGTTAATGATATATATTTTATATATAAGCTTCTGTAATTCCATTTTATTTCATACCATTATTCGTTTCATGTTGTATATACATACGATAATTTCATTTGAGGAAGTGCGGACTACCGCCCCCTTAAAATGATATGACTCGTTCATACCACACATGGAACGTATAAAGGATGGTGTTAATGAACTTAAGTAACATATATAAAATATTATATTATACTGGAATAGTAATATACCTATGTATCATTTGTATTCGATTCTTTTAAAATAAAAATTAAATGGAAGTAGCGTTCGTGCGTACGTACGGACTACCGTCTCCACGAACGCGATGAGATTCATTTTCCATCGTATCCATTCAAGTATAATTATCATTTGATGATTTAAAAATGATGTTTAAGGACTTGATACCATTCTGGATTTGAATAATATACAACTTATCCTTTACAAACATGTCTTACGTAACAAAACATACAAAAGCAAACAAGTAAGTTCACACCCGAAACAGCGATAATACTAAGATATTATTATCAAATCAATATTAAAAAAATCATATATGATATCATATTAATGTATATGATTCTTGTATAATTTAGTAACAATTATTTCACTATTATACAGGAGGTTAACCTACCCAACCAAGGAAAAGTACAAGGTAAGGGTTATTTCACAATCTCTTCTTTATCCGAGGTTGTTTATACGTAATAATCTACTGGGATATCGTTATCATCCACATCCATGTTTCTTCAAAATGTATTTCAAAACATTTTTACTATTTACAAGAATATGGGTTAAAGTCATTTATACCCTTGTTTGACTTTTTATAAGAGGTTTATAAAGGAATCTTTCCGTCGTTTTCAAAACAAGGTCCTTTTTAACCTTTTCGACAGAATTGAGGTAAGAATGTTTTTTTTAACTTATACGGCGGGTGCGGTTATTTTCCGCCGTTATAAAATCGTCGAAGCTTTCCATACAAGCTTATAAGAATATTTTCAAAGAAAATGTTTTATTTTATATGGATCTTAAATGATTTCAAAATAAAAGGAGATACTTCTTTAAAAAGAATTTTGATTTCATCTATGTCAACATCCTTTGATGGATTTTAAGATTATTTGAAGTTGATTTATTATGATACAAAACTTCTATATTGTATTGAAGGTTTTGTGATATGTTTGACTGTGGATGTGCTATTTTTATACCATTCATAGTTTATGGTGAAATTATTGACATTTCGTATGCTAGTTTTAATACGAATGTTTATGTTATGTTTAAACCTTTTCATATGGGAATGCATTGGACTTAATAAGTGACGGGTGGAGCCCGCTATAGCTCCTCGATGCATCGGTAGGTCTCATGAGACAAACTAGTGTCTTGGCACAAGGCCTTGACAAAATCTTATTTGTAGTCTTGGCACGAGGCCTTGGCTATGTGGTTATGATAGTCTGGCATTATGCATTCCAACATTATGAAAGTGGTTATTGATTTTTGCATGTGATTATTCGATTAGTAGAATATCCATGTGAATAATTAAATGGCATTATTTCATTTTATTTATGCCATACCATGTTGAAAGTTCATATTTAAAAGGCTTTTGTTTTAGTTATACATTGCCTTAAATGTTTATTCTTTCCGCTATATTGTTATCCTTACTGGGCATTTGAGCTCACCCCTTTTTTATGTTTTATTTTTCCCAGGATGTGAAGAAGTAAGTTATGAATGACCTGCAGGGATTTTATGAGGGGATAATAGTGTGGTCTATTGAGACATTATGTTGTTGTAGTAGTTTTTCATTTTATAATGTAATGTAAAACTTATGAATATATCTGGCATTTTCCAAGGCTACTAAACCAATCGGTCTTTCGAGATTTGATCTTTCTTATGATCATGCCAATGTTACGAAGTAATGCACCGACTCTGGGCAGCTGGGGTCGGGGCGTTACACCACATGTGGATGTGGTTTTGACACTGATATAACTAAGTGTAAAAACTCTGACAAGGTGTTCCAGGATTGACTTGGGAAACCTCATACAAAAAATGGGGCTTAATATACCCCCGGTTTGACACTCATGGGGGATATGTTTAGGATAATTCACATTTTCTTTACAAACAAATATAAAGGGTTAAAAGTAAACATATCCTCAATGAAACCTTGTTTACAATTATGAGCTTTTCTATGCATAAATTTTCAATTTATTTTAAGTGTTTTTATAATGAAAAATTATTCATTATGATTCATAACCTAATTTAGTGTATTCTTTTTTTTAGTGAGGATGTATAATGGAAGAAAGGGAATCAATACCTGCGGACAATGTAAGGATTTCCCCACTGAGAATGTCAACACGGTTAATGTTGAAGTTGAGTAAATCATGACCATATTAGGACAACTTACTCAGGTTGTGAAAAATAACCATAATACACCTATGTTGAATCATTTCATGTGGAAAAAGCCCCAATATTTTAGTGGGAGTACTAATCCAGTGCTATCTAAACAGTGGATCAAGTCCCTTGAAAAGATATTTCTTTCTTTGGAATGTAATGAAAATGAAAATGTAGCACTGGGAGTATATTGCCTCAAGGGAGTTGTTAATCAGTGGTGGTCATTGATCCAAAATACTAATGAGGAAGATGAAATAGAAGACATGGATTGGATAACTTTTAAATAAAAATTATTTGAAAAATACATCCCTCGTGAGAAACGAATTGAAATGAAGAGAAAATTCCTTATCTTAAAGAAAAGGGAATAAGAGAGTGTTACAGAGTATGAATCTACCTTCACAATACTAGATAGGTATACTATATATTATGTATGTGATACAAAAATAGGATTGATCATTTCTTTGAAGTTTTTATGCCATGTCTCTGAAGGGAATTAGACTATCAAACATTTTCATCATATGATGAAATAGTATTAAGTGCCATAAAAATAGAGAAGAAATTTTCTAGATCCAATTTGTATAAGGGAAATCAAGAGAAGAAGAGGCATTCTGATATCAATGGAAAATGTGAAGTTCCAAATAAGAATAAGGGAATGAATAAATTCCTATTATGTCATAACTATGGAAATAATCATCCTTGAAAATGATTCAAAGGTATGGGAGTTTGTTTTAAGTGTGGATAAAAGGGTCGTTGAGACAATGAATGTAATGGTAAGAGACAAATCAATAATTTTAAAATCTATAATTATAGGGATATGGGAAAATATGAAAATTGTTTTCTTAATCTTCGATGAAACATTCCTAAAAAATTCCATGAGTTAAATTACATGTTTTTTTATCACAACTGTAGAGGTGAAAGTTTTTAAAGATATAGTGGATGGTACTTTAATCATTTCCTCAAACTTATCCAATTATTTATTGGATTCTATATCATCGCATTATTTTATATCTTCCCATTTTTCCAAGAAAATTATACATTTCCCTTTTGATTTAATAAAGGAATTTTCAGCCAAAACGTTTATTTGAAGTATCATTGAAACAAAGATGTGATATCCAGTCCTTTTTATGACTCATAAATGTACTTTAGTTGTTAACTTTATAATCATGCCTATGATTGACTTTGATATAATCTTCAGTATAAACTGGATTTTAAATTATGATGAAAAAAAAGTTATTTCAAGAAGAAAGAAGTTTTAATTTATGAGAAAGGTCTAGAATCCCTTATCTTTGTAGTGGAAAACTCATCATAGATTTATTATCTAGACCCACCACCAGTAGCTCTACTAAATGAAATTATTAGGGAGGAAGAGAAAACAACATCTATGAACGAGGAAAGAAATATTCAAATTAAGGATGTACAAATTTTGCAATAATACATTGATGTATTTCCAGATGATTTACCTGGACATCCTCTAGAGTGGGAAGTTAAGTTCTCTATTGATTTAATTCCTATTACAATACCTATATCAAAGACTCCCTATAGAATGGACATTGTTTAATTATTAGAGATGAAGAAAAAACTAGAGTAATTGTGTGACAATGTATTTATTCTCCCTAGTGTTTCTCCATATGGAGCCCCTATTCTCCTTGTCATGAATAAATATGGATCCATGAGTCTATGAATTGATTATAGAGAAATAAATGGTATTAAAATAAAGAAAATGTATCATCTCCCTCACATTGATAATTAATTTGATCAAATTTATGGAGCACAATATTTTTCAAAGATTGAACTTCGATATGGATATCATAAATTGTGTGTGAGGAAAGAAGATATTCCAAAGACAGCATTTCAAACCAGTTATTGACATTATGAATTTACAGTAATTATATTTAGACTAACTAATTCACCCTCTATTTTCATGGATCTAATGAACAGATTTTTTAAGGAATATCTTGTTGATTTTTTTATACTATTCATTGATGATGTCTTGATATATTCTAAAATCTATAAGAACTGTGAGAACAACTAGTAGGTTGTTCTAGAGACTCTTAATATAAAAGAGATATATGGGAAGTTAGGTAAGTGTGAATTGTGGCTTCAAATAGTTTCATTTCTAGGCCATATTATCTCTAAAGATGGAATCTCAGTTGATCCTATGAAGACAAAGGTAATCCATGATTGGCCTATACCAATGAACATAATCAAGGTGCATAGTTTTATTGTATTAGCAAGTTACTAACGGTATTTCATATAGAATTTTTTCCAACTAGATAAACCACTTACCAAGCTCACACATAAAGGTATTAAGTTATTATGGAAAAAATAATGTAGGGAATGTTTTGAAGAATTGAATAGAAGATTGGTCAATGCTCCAATTTTGACTCTTCCCTCTGAAAATGACGGGGTTTGGACATATAGTGATGCATCAAAGAATGGATTGAGTTGTGTACTTATGCAAAATGATAAATTTATTGATTATACAGCATAATAATTGAATACAAATGAACAAAAGTATCCAACTAATGATATTGAGTTAGAAATTGTAATCTTTGATCTGAAAATATAGAGACACTATCTCTATGGTGAAAGATGTGAGATATATACGGACCATAAGAGTTTGAAATACAATTTTATATAGAAATAACGAAACATGAGGAAAATTATATGGCTCAAGTTACTCAAATATTATGATTGTTCAATACACTATTAGTCGGGAAAGGAAAATAAGGTAGCAGATGCATTAAGCAGGAAAGATCATGGACTTCCGAACCAAATGAGGATTAAGAGATATCTTATGTTCATGGATATAGTAAATATAGATATGGAAATTATTAAGGAAGTGGAAAAATCATTCCTTTATTAAATTATTTCTAAACCATATTTTCTGGAGAATATAAAAATATCTTAATTTCGAAAGAAAATCAAAGTTGTTAAGGATGAAATGTTGGAAGACCTCACATACAAGGATGGGGTTCAGAAATTTGGAAAGAGGTTATGTGTTCCATCAATACCTAATCTAAAAATGGAACTATTAGATGATGCTCATAGATCAAATTTCTCTATACACCCTGGTAGCACCAATATGTATAGATATATCATGGAACATTTTTAGTGGGATAACATGAAGTAGGGAATTGCTGACTTTTTGTCAAGGTGTCTAGTTTATCAATAAGTGATGTCCAAGAGACAACATTCTAGAGGATTAATGAAACCTCTGCATATTACTATATGGAAGTGGGGTGATATTATGATGGACTTTATCATATTACTACCAAGGACACATAGAAGGAATTATGAAATGTGGGTAATTGTTGATCGTCTTACAAAATTGGAAAATTTCCTTACTATAAGGGAAGATTTTCCACTGGAGCACCTAGAAAGAATCTATATTAAAAAAGTTGTAAGACTTAATGGTTTAACTCTATTTATTATTTCTAATTGAGATCCCCAATTTCCATCAAAATTATGGAAGATTATTTAGAAGGCTTTTGATACTAATATTCATATGAGTACTTATTATCACCCTCAAACTGACAGACAGTCTGAAAGGACTATTCAAAAATTGGATGGCATGTTGAGATCATGCTCACTTGACTTTGAAGGTATGTGTAATCAGTACTTACCTTTGGTGGAATTTTCCTACGATAATAGTTTCCATTCTAGTATTTGAATGGCACCATACGAAGATTTATATGGAAATATATGTCAAACTCCAAATTGTTAGGATGAAGTTGGTGAGAGGAAACTTATAGAACTATAACTTATTGAAGATACAAAAACAAAGGTAAGGAGAATTCAAACCCATATTAAAGAAACCTAATGTAGTAAAATGATTTATGCTAAAAACCAAAGAAATTATTTTGAAATCTAATTGGGAGATCATGTCTTTTTGAAAGTATCTCCATGGAAGGGTGTCTTAAGGTAAAGTAAGAAATGGAAACTAATTCCTAGTTACATTTAACTATTTGAAATTTTGGAAAGAATTGGAGTTGTAGATTAATGTTTAGTAATGACAACAAGTCTATCCAAAGTTCATGATGTGTTCCACATGTCACTGCTAAAGAAGTACATGCCACAGCCAACACGCCTACTCACCTATGAGGAAATAGAACCAGAACCTGATTTATCTTACTGTTAAGATCCAATCAAAATTATTGACACTAGAGAACAAGTATTGAGAAATCATACAACTTGACTGGTTAAAGTTCTTTGGAGAGTCTAAAAAAATGGAGGAACCAATGTGGGAACATGAGGATGTTATAAATAAGAATCACCCATATCTTTTTAGAGGTAAATATGCGTGAAAAATTTTGAGGATGAAATTTTTGAAGGAGGGTAGAATATAACACTCGAAAAATTTATGGTATTTTTATTCATAAATAATTTCAATTAATTAGATAGCTTATATTGTACACAACACTGAGTCATTGTGAAACAACACTCTGTTATTATAATTATGTAAACAATATAGTTATAAACTAGACATTAAACAAATTTTTTTCACTTCTATAGATCTAATTTTGAAAAATGGGCATACATAGTTTTGATTAGTAAGATATTTATAGTTTTATAAGATCAACTTAATTTTTTTGTGAATAGTAACATAACCCTTTAAAATAGTAATGTTACCCTTATGAATAATAATATGACCCTTATGAATAGTAAATGGTCCAAATTAATAGTAACCTCACCGATTAATGTATAAATAAAATTTAGGAATCTTATATATGAAAGTATGATATAATTATAGTAAATAAATGTTTTAGAAATTAATAATTAAGTATTATTATTTTTATAAAATGGAAATTTTTATTTAAAATATTTTAATTTATCTAATGGTTCAAAAGAAAATATATTTTCATAAAATTTATTCATAAATTAATTTTTTTTCTCTTATTATTTTAGGATAATTTTTTGAAACCATATTTAATTTTTTAGTGTTATAAAATGAGTTATAGATTTAAAATCTGTATTTTTCAAGTGAATGTTGATTTTAATTAAAAATTAAATTTCTAATATTTATAAAATTTTATTCATAAAATATAGTTCATTTTTTTATTCTACATGTCAAAAAATGGTTAGGGTAAATTTTTGGTATTTTTATGAAATACTTGAATTTTGTGAATAATAAAATACGGTAATTTACGGTATATATACATTATAAGTTAAATATACTATTAATTGAGTCATGAATGATGTAAGAACCATCGGTTAAAACTCACATGCACAAATTACTATATTTATTCACAGTAATCAACACTATTTTTTGTCTTGGGAAAAATAATAAAAAGATTAATTAAATAATGAGAAATCACCCTCTACTCCACTATAAAAACCACCTCTCACCCCTCTTATCATCACTCCTATAAGCCTTGAATCATATCAATGTTCTACCCAAATCCTATTACCTAGTCTCTCCACACATACAAGAGATTCTGGTCTTACAAAAATAGAAAAACCTATTTTCTTAAGGAGGTTTTAAAGGAGGAGTATTCAAGAGGTAAAATCCTCTTCCTTTTCGTTTTATTTTCTTTTCAAGTTCTTTATTTTATTATATTATCCTCACATCCTCTGTATAAATGATCATGATAACTCCTTTATCATATATATACTTTAATGATATCATTTTAAAGGAATATCCATCATGAAACTCTTTTCTCCCTCTTTTTTTAAAGGAAATCATTGTTTGTGAGGTGTTGATTTACAACCTTTGGGGACGAAGAATTTTAATTCTTCAATTTCTCCTTAAAGGCTTGTCATGAAAGAATTTTTATGTTTTAACCAGATTTTAAAATATTTATTACATACTATTTAATGTTCTATAACAATTATATATTCGTAGTATTAATTTATTAAACAAAACTAGTGCATAATGAACGAAAAAACGCCCAAAATAATCTAAGCAATGATCACTAAAATATTATCTAATGATTCATCCTTATACCATTTAACCAATTGATATATATAACCATTTACACTTTTCTATGTTAATTAATAATTCCAATTATATAGAATTATACCCATTTTACTTGAACTTCTTTACTTATAAATAAGCGAACCGATCATTAAAACCAAGGAAATGAACTCTCCCGAACCCCCATTTTTTACTTTGGGTTAAGCTTCCTTTTTCTTTTTACACTAACCATTACAAAAAAATAATTAAAAGAATTAATTAGGTAGTAATTTAACTACATATTAATTATTTTACCCTATTTTAATTGTCATACTACTATATATAAAATTTTAAAACAACTTATTTCCACTCTCCTGTCAATGTCTTGTTAAAGTTCGGTCAACAACCAATGGAGACATTTCCATGTCAACACATAAAACCATCCTCAAGGGTGGATGTTATAAAATATATTTAATATATAAAAATATAATAATATTCATTATATACTTCTGTAATTAATTATATTGATGTATAATTTACATTTAGATAAAATTGAAAAAGTATTGCAAAACAGGGAATTTTTTAAGTAAAACGTGATATCAAACTCTGTAATTTTCATCAACCAAAACTAAGAAATATAATACAATGATTATAATTGATAAATAGTTATATAAATTAATATAAATCATTTTTTCATCACCCTTTTAATAAATACAATTTTTTTAGGAGGGGAAAACATGACAAATTTAAGTGGGAATTAAGGTAAGGGGCTTTGTCTCGATTTCCATTTCATTGAGAATTGCTTGGTATTGTTCACCTAATAATTTTTATGTGGTGTATCTACTTCCCCCTTTGAGATTATTTTTCATTTTTCATTAAATTTATAACAAATATCCATATTATTATGTCATGGATATGATTATTTTCTTAGTTGTATACCGTTTTACATATTATTTTTATTTTGAATATTGTTTTAACTGGGGACATATTGATGAATTAGTATCCTCTACTCAACACAGATATTTATGAGACATATTTTTCATGTTTTAAATATATTTATAAATAATTATTAGGAATTTTTATGATGTATGGGTCCCACTATAGCCACTTGATGCATCGAAAGGTCCCATGGGACAAAATAGTTGGTGACAAACCCTTCATGTTTGTTTCCAAACAGAATTAGATGGGTTTCTACCCACAAACGTAAACCATATCAAAGGTATAATGGTTCATGTTACAGATACAAGACATCCACTAAATAATCAGTTTACTCATTCATTACTCATTTATTACTTTCCATGAGATTTAAACTTTGAAAAAATCTATGGATGCGTTTTCATTTCCAGTTTATTGACAACATGTGTTTTTTAAATTATTTACCTTCCCATAATGTCTATAACTTATTGAATTTACTTAATTGTTTTATTGATTCATGTAACCCTTACTGAGAGTTTTATATCACCCTTTTTATGTTTCCTTTCCCCAGGTTATGAAGAAGAATACTTTGAATAAGCTTTCAAGGATTTGGTTTATTTATTTTTGTTATGTATCATGAGGTACTTTCTATCTTTCCCAAAGTACCATGTGTATCATGTATGCAATATGGTATTCAAAAACTACTAAAATGATCAATATTTTGGGATATTATTCCTTTTAATCATTCCAATGTAATCAAATAATGCACTGGATCCAGGCTTCTTGGGTCAGGGTGTTACATTGACCCTTTAATAGTGACATTCAATTATTTAAAGAAATGAGTGTTTATAAAAGTTCGTGTTTTTTCACTTATAAAAGGGGATAAATTACATAATCTAAAATTTACTTATATACATAAAATTTTTATTTGAAACACTTCATAAGTTAGTCAAATATAATTAAATTTCATGAAATAAATCCCCCGCTCACCATAAGTTATCCAATGACCTTCATTTGTAATGATACTTTCAAGATAAAATTAAATGTCCTAAAGTGAGTATTACTTAATCCTTACCCATTTCTTATTATTATTTCTATTACAGACCTATGAAAACCATATTTATATAATTAAATAATTATAATTATTATAATTAAATTTTATTTTATTAATGTAACAATTATTATTTATTCCTTTTCATCCACTTATAAAAACAAAAGAACATTGATCATGCATTTGTGCACAACATCGCCTCCAAAAAGTGAAATATTTGGTTTTTTATCACTGACTATTTTCACTTGTTATAGGTATTTAATTGAAGAATAAATATTACATACATAATATAATTATTATTACGAATATAAAAATTATAATCCACCTTCATTCTCACTCATTCATCAGGAAATAAAAATGTTAATCCTGTGTTGTGTGGACTACTGCTTCCATGAAGTAACATTTTTTTTCATCTTGATTTTAATTATTTATAATATCTAATTAATATATTATTAAAAAAATAAAATAAAATAATTATTATTATATTATAATGACAGTATACATTTCATTAACTATTCCCACCCATGGATTTATTGTGTGTTTTATGTTTGGGTTGGTTTAACCACCCATGTGAACTACACTATAAAACTCTAATTTGGATGAATTTAAAACTTTATTTAAGGTAAAATATTATGTTTATTAATATATCAATATTATATAAATAAAATATTTTAAATTCTATGAGTGATGTTAACAATAAACAGTCTTAGTATACTTAACAATCTAAAATGAACATATCATAGTACCTTTTATAATATGTGTTCGTTTTATAAAAACCTATAAAAATGTGTAAATTTTATTCTAGTATAATAATAAAGGAAATAAAATCCTACAATTATAGAAGATTATGATGTCATTATTCAACACCTTTAACCATTGTCAATATACCAAAAGTATAAATTTACCAAACCTCCTCAAATAACCAACATAATAAAAAACAATATAATAAATGGATAGCATATGATAATGAATATTATATTGTAAATGAAATATAAATGAATAAGGTTACTAATAAGGTATATAATAAAATTAATTTGATTATTCATGAAGTTAGGTTCATGAACAGAGTGAATCTAGACCAAGGTAAGGGTTTTCACTTACAAAAAGTTTCTTTCATCTAGTTATTATCTTTCTTATTGAAATTTATTAATCCAAGTTTGATATATTATAAATAATTAATACCTGGTATTATATTTAATCCTTATTTTATAGGTTTTTATAGTTCCTCGTTATAACCTCATTGTTAAATGATTCTTATCTCAAATATTATGTTACTTGTAAGGGTTTGTTGTCTCAATTCCCTTTCCTTGAGTTATGCTTTCATGTTTTGATCCTAATATTTTGTGGTATGGTGTTACCATTTCCTATTATATGATTTATTCAAAAAATAATCCTTAATCATGTGTTTTAAAAGTTAATTTCACAATATATTTTTCACATTCTTTCATTTCATTAACTACAGAATTTTGTAAGGGGTTTTTTCATCACAAAATCCTTTCTTTGAGATGCATTTGTTTTATAAACCTAATTTTATATTTATAGTATATATGTTACTTATTTTATTTATTATTCAATGTAATATTTTTATTCATGGTATTTTGTGTTCAATTTCAAACTCTCTATCATTCAATGGGTTTTTATTTAAATGTTACCCAATCTATAATTGATTTCTCGTCTCAAAATTTTTCCCATTAAGTCAAAAATTATTTAATGGGTTATGATATTCTAAGCCCCGATTTATCATTCCAATTAATTTTTCAATTGTAATTTATCTTTTATTAGGGTAAGTTAAATTATTTCATTAGTATCATCTTCTTTGATGAAATACCTTATCAAATAAAATTTTACCATTGGTAAGAATAACTCTCATTCTTTACAATGTATATTTCTCCTCCATATATATTTTCCTTCCCAATAATGTTTTTATCTCTATTTAAGAACTGAAATATGAATTAATTCATGTGATCCTATTACTTATCGTCGCCACTTTTCTAATGGAAATTCTATTTACCTATTTACAAAGTGGGTTTTAAATAAAAGCATCTTTGAAATATTAAAAGGTTTTATGTATCATAGATATATTTCTTATCTTATCATCCACATTTTCACTATATAAACATTATGTATTTTTCAAAAATAAATTTTCGGATATTTAATAAAAATCATTGTTTTAATATTTCTCAAAAAATATCTTTCCAAACATTTTGAAAATAACTTTTCAAAAGAAAATGGTGACTTTATGGCTTATAATTTTTATATAAAAATAATAAAATAAACTCCTCTTTAAAACATTTTCCAAATAATTTTTTTCCCATCATTTTGAATCTCATTTTACATGCTTCATATTTTTACAAAGTTAATTATATTTCTATTATTTTGTGAGTTTTATTTATATTTCTTTCATGGAAAAAGGGTTATTTTTATCATAATTTTCAAATTAAAATTACAATATTCTTCAACTACCCATTAATTCTTTCATATGCTTTCAAAAATGAGAAAAGTTAAAACTATTTAATATAAATGATACATTACCGCCTTTATCTTACCAATAATAATCATTTTATAACTATATTTTTTCATAAAATTACTTTCCTCTATGAATTCACTCTTTTTTATTCCTTTGATTGAAGGTTGTTCACTTAGTTACCCATACATTGATTTATTAGGGAAGTGTTGACTAAATCATATACCCTGTATATATATAGTTCAAATACCATGTGTTATCTTATTTAATGGTTATTTACCTAGATAATTACTTAATTACATTGGATACCCATTTTTTCTATGCATTTATCATGTTATGGTTATTATTGAAATTTTGGTATGAATTGATTTAAATATTGAAGACTATTTATGTGATATCATTTGGAAATGTTATCAAACCTATTTTATTTTCATGGGTTATTAATTATAAATTATTGATTTTTTATGACAGATATATATAAGGATGATTGTTGGTGGGTTCTTATATCACCCTCCAATGTATTAGTTTACGTTAATATCACATGAGATAGTCAGGAGTGGACATAATGATTTTATTCACATAGGAATGTGCATTATGAGTTTTCTCAGATTTTCAGAAACGAATATAATGAGTTTGTTCACATGGGAATAGTCCTAATGATTTTTCTAACAAGGTATCATATTCTTATTTTTAATTTGTTTTCATATAATTCCATAATTCAATGATGTTTTTCATTTTCAGGTTATGCTACATTTCATTGTTTATGCCCCTTTTTTAAGATATTCCACACTTTTATGTTATTAAAAGACTTATTCCATGATTTATGATATTTTATTTATTGGTTATAACTTTATTAAATTTTATGATAATAACCATATTCTCACTTTATTCTCATTTATGATATGTGATTGTTATCTCTTATGTTTAAACTTACTAAGCATATGAGCTCACCATTTTCTTGTGTTTCAATTTCCCTAGGTTATAAAGATAATAAAAGTATGAAAAGTATATAATATTATATTATTTTGGGAATTAATGGATGATATTAATTAATTTTTATGTATTAATCATTTTCTTTTATAGTAGAAAAAATTTCCATTAGTTGATAAAGATGTAGTTTTTGTTAGTTAATGGTTTTTCTTGTTTCTCTAAAACTCTATACCTAAAAGTTCTTGGGAATTTATTATAATGAAAATTTTATTTAATTCAAATAATTAATATGTTTAAATCCATGGGGAATCATAGTATTCATAATTTTTGTGTGACATACATGATTTGTGGGTAAATGAATGTGGTTATTTTGAATACTTGATGGTTGTGTTTGTTGGTAGTGTGGGGAGTAGTGAGGTGGATGTTTTTATTGGAGGAAAGAATGATGTTGATCTAGGGAGATGGTGTGATTTTTTCCTAGTTGATGGGTTAGTTTTATGATTTATTTATGGAAGAGTGGATGTGTTTTTTATGTGATTGTTTTTTCTTTATTTTTGACATGGGATTTAATTTTTTTAATTATACTTGTTAATTTTTATTTTTGGTTTAATACATATCATTATAGCATTAAAAGTATGTTATTATTGGGAAGAAAAAGTAGAATTCATGAGATGAAGTGAGATTGATTTTTACAATGTCAAGGAGTGAAAAAGTTATATAGTGGGGTTTTAGGCTGGGAGATTGATGATTGGTTAGAAGAGGAAAGGTTTCCTTCAAATTGATTGGGATCCATATTAATTTTGGGTTACTCTAATAGTGGGTTTGAGGTCTGGAGTGGTCCAAATGTGGTGGAGGATAAAAAATAGGTTTCTTATAAATTTTTACCTAACAAGATTAATAAGGAGTTTATTTTCTAGGTTCAAAATGATAGACATTGAATGAAAATATTGGAGTTCTAGAAACGGGGATAAAGTGTGTGTGATCTTGGAGTTTGTTTTGAGAAATTTATTTCATAATTTTCAGACCTCTTAGTTAGTGAATACATGTGAGTACGATGTTTTGAACATGTATCAAGGCTTTAGATTGAATGGATGGTGGAGATTTATGGTTAAATTCTTGGTTGGAAGTGAGGGATCATTTTGAGTTGATTGAGGGAGGTTTATTCCAATATATTAATAAAGTTGAGGATAGTGCCTTGAGTTATTGGTATTAAAAAAAGTGAAGGAAGATATTGAGACATTCTTCTAGGGTTCAAGAGTGGCTTTGAGCTTTGGGTATGAGTATCTTGAAGTTCATTTTTTATAAGTAATCCTATTTATTTTCAATGTATTGTAATGGGTTTTCTGTTGTATGAGTGACCTATGATTCATGGTGTACCTTGGCTTAATTGAAGTGTTTTTTTAGTAGTGTGGTTTGATTTTAGTGAGTAGTTGGTTACGATGAGATGGGTTTGGTATCAGAAATTAAGAGTTTTTATTTTTTGAGTTAGTGATATTATTAATTTCATAAGAAACAACTTTTAAATGATCCGTATAATTTCAATTTAAAGTATTTTCATTGGTATATTCTCACTCTACTCATATTAAATTTGTTTTCAAATTTGATTTTGATTTTTAATGGAACTTTTTACTTAACATAGATTGATTTAATAATTTAAAATTGAAGAAAACATATTTTTCTAGTTTACTTAAATCTTATATGGTTTTATAAATGTGTGAATTTTTTTTAATTAAAATTCATGTTTATTGGAATTATTTGTTTTAGAAAAATTATTTCATGAACTTATTTTTTCATTATATAAGTAATAATGTTTTTAAGAGGGTAAATAATTGAGATAGAGTGATTAATTTTATATTTTTTTATTCTTTTTTGTGTCGATCCCATTTTGGTGGAATTGTTCCTTCTTGAGAGATATCTCCCGAGGGTGTTTGTGCTCATGGTATTTAGTCTTCTTTCCAAGTTGGTTTGGATAATGGAAATAAGAATCATTCGATAGGTATATAAATTAATATCCCATAATTTATTGGACTATTACTTTTTATATTTCAAGTGTTGGAGGTGTTGGACGAAGGTTAGATGAAAGATATGGAAGTTTTTGGCTAAGATCACACCTGGAATAAGGAATTGTATAATTCCTAGTGAATTACATCATAAATATATGGTTTATGGTGAAGGGTTTTTATAGTCTGGTGCCTTGTTATATGATTATCAAAGGTTCAATGTGATGAATGAGTTGTATCATGGAAGTTTGGATATAGAGTTTTGATTCACTTTTGGAAGTCTAAGTGATGATTGTGGTGTGGTAAGTATGGTTGTAGTGTGAGGATCTATGAGATAATCTTATATAAGGTATTTTATGTCATAGAGGTGGCATTATTTCAGGGGAGTCTAAATTTCTATGTTTCATGGCTCTGTTAATTATTTCATCTTTTTTCCATGGTGTTTGATTTTTCATTATGGTGGATGTTTTTAGTGTACTGGGTTCAAGGGAGTAGGTTAGGGTTTACATCATGACTCTTAGAGGATCAAGTGTTGTGTCATAAATAATTGAGTGGCAAGATGACCTTCATTGATGGTATCGGTTTTAAGGTGGTTTGAATATGTGATTCAATGGAGAGACAAGGTTAATTGAGGTGTTATTTTGAGAGATTTGTTTAATTCGACACTTTTATGATCTGACCCGTACCGTTGACTTGTATGAGTACCTTATTATTTTAAAATATAAATTCGAGTGTTATTTATATTTCCTTCCCAATCCATAAAATTCCTTCAAAACCTATGCACCCTTTAGAGTGTCTCAAGAACCCTTGGTTATTATTTAGTGGTCCTTTGCTTCTTGACATCAAGTGATGGATACATTATACAGTGGGGTGTGATTTACTTACTTTTTCCTTATATTCCCTTCTATTACATTTGTTATATTATTTTATTTCATCGTAATATATTTTTTAATGGAGATGATTTAGTCTTGGTATTATTTTTTCATGGTTTTGATGGATTAACAACTATAGATAGGCTTTGGGGTAGATCCTAATGTGTCAGGCAAGGTTTGATCAAAGTTTCGTCATCATCTCATTTAACATTTGTTGAAATATCCTTTAATGTAGGGGATTAAACACTTATCATTCATTAATTATGTGTTAATATGGATTAATAATATATTTTTTCATTAGGTAAATAGAAACAATTAACATAAATAAGATAATGAATTGGACTAAATCAATCAAAGGGAAAGACGGTGATTCACTTGTTCTTTACATGATTCCATGGTATTGCTTATATGTTGAATCTACTTGTTTGATGTTTGCTACTACAGAGACCATGTTTGTTGTTGTTAGAATATTTGAATCACCTTTCTCAAATACTTAATTACTTAATGATGGTAATGAAATAGTGGTTTGAAATTTGGAATCATAGATATGATTTTTATATATAAAATTCATACCTAATATAAAATAATGATTAACTAGTGGTTTTTCAATGTGAAATATTGTAATGTTTTTTATTATTTTATACTATATAATGGGTTATTCTTGTTGTGGTTAAAATGGTTTGGATTGTTTTTTTTTGAATGGATGGGATGATGATGCATGGTTTTCATTGTGGTTGTAAAATGTGGGTTATTGCATAATTATTGAAGTAGTGGAATAGATGGATCCATGGAAAGGGAATGGTTGTGACAGTTATGGTAGGTATTTCATGGTTGTGGGGGTTTTTGGAATGGAATAACATGGTGATTGATGGGTTATTTTTTGAGGGTTGATGTGGCTTGTGTCATAGTTTCCCGATAACATGGTTTGAAGATGAAATGAATGAAATAATGAGTAACTTAATGAAAGTGGTATGGGTTGTGGTTCGAAATTGGTAATCAATGGTTAATTACTAAATTGATATGAAAGGATAAGATGAAATGAAACATGTGAAGGCTAGAATCGATGTTAATAATCAATAATGAATGGATTTAAAGTGATAATTTGTAAAATTAATAGTTTGAAATTAAATATATATAAATGAATTTAATAGGGTGAGAAATGGTAAGTATAAAATTTGATAATAATGTGATAAAATGGAAATTTAGTTATTATTTGGGTGTTTTGTGGCATTAGAGTAGTTGGGTATGGTTGAATAGTTGTGGAAACGATTTTTAGTGTGTGATGGCTGGGATAAAGTGACTTTTATGGGTAACAATTTTGAAGGTATTCAAGTTTGTGAGTTGACCCTTATGTTGAGATTTTACTATTTATTATATCATTTTTATTTATTTTATACACACCCCCACCTGATTTGGGTAACCTTACTAATTCCCATATGTAGACATGGATTTTGGGTGACTTCCCCAACATCTAGGTTATAGAGGGGAAAGATGGATGACTGCTCCCTCTTCCCTACTCTCCCTTCAAACATTGTACAGGTTGCGATGGATCAAGGATAGTATATATATATATATAGATAATATAATGGATTATGTTCATAGTATATATATGTGATGCCCTTGACTCACACTACCAGGTACGATGCTCATAAACACATACTTTAAACACTTACTTTGATATTATTTATAAAAAAATGGATATAACCATCCATAATGTAACATCCTCAACCCATTTCTCCCACACATGATCGAGACGGGTCTCTATATGACCATAGGCATACCTCCCCATATGCTAGAGTTTATTGAAAAACAGTGAGGTTATAAGGAATATAGTCGGGAGACTATACCCTCTAGAATAGTGTAAAAATCACAATGGAAATAATATAAACAAATCATGACATATAACTCAGGTGGATAATAGAAGAATACTAGACACTCCAAATAATAATAACAAACCATGGAAATCTATATTGTATACCAAACTAAATGTCATGTTGAGAGTCATAGAAGAAAAACAACTGAAATGCATATTCCAAAATATAGGTTCCATAATCATACCCCTAAACCCTATGCTCAATCCCATCTCCATTCTCAAATAAAATCTAAACAAGAAACAAATCAAACGTAGGGCCCCTTGCCTTTATCTAGACCTGCATCCATGAAGTCTATTGGGTACCAAACGACAGCTTGAATAAGGTTAGAGTAAAACTCAGTAGGTCAACACTCATAGTGTGTAAACAATCCATTATAAATAAATAATGTATGAAATAGTATGATAAATTGGGGAATTAATTCATTAATAAATTCAAAACATCAAATAAACCAATCAAACCACGAGCTCTAGATTGACATCTGGGATTAGCCAGACCTACTTCTGCATGATTTCAGATATCATTGTACATTGGTGTATTCCTCTACATAGGGTGAATCATCTATATCTTGTATCAAGTAACAATATATCTCACCCTTCAGAAAAAAAATTAACCAATAATCTCTCCCTTGGGCATCAAGTAACAATGTAACACTAGGTTCTATTTGGATTCCCATATCAGAGTTTCTTACATATTCCTAGGGTGAAATATTGTTCCTAGGTGAAAATTAACCATGTAATACTATACTATATGAGAATTACCATGCTAGA
Organism: Viscum album; assembly: GCA_963277665.1. NCBI lineage: Eukaryota > Viridiplantae > Streptophyta > Magnoliopsida > Santalales > Viscaceae > Viscum > Viscum album. The sequence goes on along the minus strand of OY728132.1, from coordinate 1,258,136,567 downwards.
GTCACTTGTGTGTTCCCATTTCACATTACCTATGCCAAGGGTGATGTGTAATAAGACCCAATGTGAATTCCCATGTTAGGGAAACTTATGTTCACCCGTGGTGTATTAACCATTCCAAGGTTGATTTAATCATTTCATAAAAAATATAATAAGATCCAATTTATTCCAAATTTTCAAACATGCTAAACAAGTTAAGATATATCATATTGGTTAATTTATCAAAATTTCCAATTACTAACTATTTATTCCATTATTCTGATTTATCAATTATCACAATAATTGTTACAAATCCATTACACATATCATGTAAGCCCAATTATCAATCACAAGTCATTGAATTCATATTCTATTAAATTATCAAGCCAATTATAGTTAAATTCTGATTAAACACATTAAAACCAATTGATTATTTATTAAAATAATTATATCAATTCACATGATAAGATAATTCACATTGTTAAGCCAAACCATAAACAAATTTTGATTCATCATAGGGCTCTAGGTTCATTCAAACCAAGTTCTGAACTAGGGACAGGGGTTGACACACCACTCAAGTGACCACAAGTCCTGGTATCAACACCAATGGACCCAATGGGATCTATGGGAGTTTTGGGCATAAATAATTAAATGATTCCAATTAATCAAGGTTGCACCCATGGAATACTAGAACAATCATACAAGGTTCATGTACTAGAGAAACAAAACAAAATTTAGGGAGTTATTCTAAACAACCCACCTCAAGAAACAAAGAATAATGAAACCAATATTGATCACCAATGTACAACACCATGATCCTCTATAGAAAATGAATTATCCACCATGAAAAGGCTGTAATAAGAGGGTCAAAAAAGAATACAAGAATTATTCATCAATTCTAATAAGAACTCACATGTTTAATTTTTTCTGATCAAAGAACAGATTAGGAGATCACAGAGAGGTGTTGGAGAAATCACAAGAGCCTTGGATAATCATAAGATTCTCAAAACCCAATTTAGGGTTAAATTCGGATTTTTTAGGTGTTTCATAGGGGTTTTGAGAGTCAAAATATGATTCTTCCCCTTCTCAATACAGCCCAGCCCAATGCCACTGGATGGCTAGTGGTGTTCTCTAGTGCATCTACATGGAAAGAGACCCCAATGGTTGGCCAATGGGTCAACTATAATATTACTAAGCTTTTGTATATCCCACCAACTAGCTAGTGGAATGTGAGAGCTAGCTGATGGTGTTGCAACATCTTCGTTGTTTCACACCACCTCTAACCTCATACTAGCTTGAATTTCTGAGTCTTTTAACACCTATAGAACCTTGTTTTACACCAGGGAAAAGGGTCATTTAACAAGGTCAAAATATTTTGACAAAACATAAAGAGGTTAAAGAGAAACATACTTGGAAAATATGGGATGTTAAAAACTACCCACCATATAACATATAATCCCCAAACTATGATCCCAAGACTCATTGTGGGGTATCCATGAAAACCATAGATCATTATTTCCACATATCAAACTCCATCTCTCATGTATCCATTTGAAAACTCCCATTTTCCACTATACTCACACAAGGGGAAAAATATTTATTTGGATATCATTCTTAATATGTTCCATGATATGGATCAGATTCTCCTAAAATGATACATCAACATCAATCCCAACATCATCAACATCAATCATGTGATAGGGTTCAAGCTGATATCTATAAAGTTTTAACATATGAAATACATTTTGGATGGAACTATAGTGTTATGAAAGGTACAATTTGTATGTCATTGTACCAACCCTCTCCACTATCTTGAATGAACCAACAAGCCTAGGTGTTAACTTTCCATGCTTCTTGATGCAGTGCTTCCCTAGTCTAGGAGGCACCCAAAGAAAAACCTGATTTACAACCTCAAGCTATAGAGGTAATATATGATGGTTAGTGTTTGATTTTTTACATATCAACATGGTTACCAACTGCTTTATAATAAACTAAACTCGCTTAGTCATCTCCTCCATGAGACGTGGTCCAATGAGAGATGAATAACCCACCTCTAACTAGAACAGAGGATAATGGCGTGACCTTCCACATAAATCTTCAAAATGAGCCATTTTTATCAATTATAAGAAGTTATTATCATAAGTAAACTTTATTAGAGCTGGATAATACTCTCGGAAACCATTTAAATCTATAACTCAGGCTTGCAAAATGTCCTCCAAAATTTGAATCATCCATTCAGATTGTTCGTTAGTCTCATGATGGTAGGTTATACTCAGAAGAACCTACAATCCTAGCACCTTCTGAATTGCCTTATAGAAACATGATTTGAAATGGGGATATCAATCATAAATGAATCTCCTTTGAACACCATGTAATAAAACAATCCCCCATACATAGATATTTCTTAGATCATTGACTATGAAGGTCTCCCTAATAAGTAAAAAGTGTTATACCTTCATCAGTCTATCCACAATCACCCATACTATATCATTTTTATAAGGTTTTCTGGGTAATCGTATCACTAATTACATAGTGGAAACATCTAATTTCTATTATAGAATGGGTAAGGATACAATAACCTAAAATTCCTCTGATGCTCAGTCGTCACCTGCTGAAAGGTGAAACATTATTCCACAAAGCCTTCTATATACTTCTTCAACCATATAAATTGGTATTGTCTATAGAGATAATGATATATATTCATCAAACTGGGATTTAATTACCATTTATAAGAATTAAATTCCATCATCATATCCTTATACAAGCCTATAGGAACCCTCATACAACTATGGATAAGAATAACCCCATTACTACAAAGAGACCAATTTAGTGGTAGATCCCCACCATATAAGATATCCCTTAGGGTAAACTTTATAGATCACATAAAATACCTTTATTAAACTATTATATAATCATAAGAATAGAAAATCTCAATATCAGAGTCACTCACCCATGGGATTTCGGAATATCTAGATGTATATCTTCAAAAAGAGCCATCAGCTTCCACTTATCACAATATTCTTACTCTACCTCTATTTATTTCATTCTACTCAATGCATAATTTTTTTTACATTTCCTAGAGTGAATTATAACTCAAATTTTAAATATTGTAGATACTTGACCCACTAACTCTCCCAAAGGTTTAGGCCCCACTATTAAAAGACATACTTTAGGCTCTTATAATTTGTGTACACCATAAACCTATCTCTTAAAAGATAATGTCACCAGCATCTCAGGGAATGTACCCCCATAGATAAATCTAGGTTATAAGTGGGGTAATTCTGTTAATGAGTCATCAACTATCTAAATACATAAGCAATCAGTTGGGCCTCCTCTATCATAAACGCTCCATGTCTGACTCTTGATTCATAAAAGTATATGGTATACTCCTTACCGAGATCATGTAAAGTGAGGATTGATGTAGGTATCAACCTTCACTTCAATTCCTAGAAAGCTTACTCATGGGTCTCTAACCAAACAAACTTCACTCCTTTCTTGGTCATATTGGACATCAGTGCTGCCATATGAGATTAGTCATGTCTGAAACACCAATATTATCTTTCCATACCCAAAACTCTCCAAATCTTGAAGATGTTCTTGGTTAATTACCAAGATACCTAGGATGTATTCTTATTCAATTCAACTGACACTCCATCCTATGAGATATTGTGACCAAATAAGTGCACTTTGTTAGTCTATAAGTGTCATTTAGATAGATTTACATATAGATTATTATCTCTCACCATAGTTAGGAGTATTTTAAGGTGTTGGGAATAATCTTCTTTATACTAAGAGTACACCAATACGTCATCAATGAAAACCACCAAAAATTGATACAGAAATAAATGGAAGATATGATTAATCAAGGCTATTGTAATGACCAAAAATTTAATTAATAAAAATTCCTATTGATCTATTTAAATGTATTATTATGTAAAATGGCTATATAAAATATTCAATTCTTTGGTTTTATGATTTTGGATTTCAAAATATCATTAAGAATTGTTACCATTTCTAATATAGTCATTGAATAGTGATCAATTGATTAGTATAAATATAGGGCTTTAACAAATCCAATTTACTCGGAAAAAGGAAGTAATGGCCTCATACAGTAGAATTTCTCTGTACGAAGCCCATTTGTCGAAGCTTAGAAAGAAGGTGGTGTCACTGGGATTCTCTCTTGACCAAGCCCAATCCAAGCTTCAACACATTAAGCTTGAACAAAACCGCATACAGAAGAAGTGGAAGTTGATAGAGATTACCACCCGAGCGATGTTATAAAGTCACCCCAAGAGTTTGTCACCATCGCACACCATACCCTTAGGTTATATTCGAGTGTTATAAGGGGTTTTGTAACAAGGCCCTAGCACTATTATTATGTGCATTATTTTTTTATAGAATAAAGAATATACATTCATTTTATTATTATTACTTTGTAAATAGTTTTTATGGCACAAATAGTATTTTTAGTTAATATTCAATTGAGAAATCTATTTTGATGAATTAATGGATTTTGGAATTAAATAATATTTTCATAAAATATTATTACACAATTACTTTTTATTAAATATAAATGATCATATAATTTTTATGAATACAATTTTAGTTTTTATTAAGGTTTGAAAGCTGTTTTTGACAAAATCCATGAATTTTTTATAAATATAGTTTTTTATTTTAAAAGTAAAAAATTCACATATTTAGAAAATTATTTAGATAAAATGAATATTATATTTGGAATCAAGATGTCAAAATTATCCAATGGTTAATGTTTCATAATTTTTTGAGACAGTTGAATTTTTGGGTAAAAATTAAATATCGTTTAATTATATAATGTGTTTTATGACATCATAATGACCCAATAGTGATGTAATAAAATACTATAAATTATATTTTCAGCTAATATAAGTTTTATCTTTAAAATAATGGGATTTTGGATTTTTTTTAATTTTAATGTGCCTTAGTGGACCCTCTAAGATTTATAAAACATTTTAACTTTTTAAATTGATTTCCTTGAGAGTGTCACTCACCTCTACATAAGAAAGCCTAATATTTTAATAAGTTAGTCTATTGGCCTTATAAAATAATTTTTTTCACTCCTCTTTTGAAAAAACCACAGACAAAAACCATGGTTTGGTTTGTGGTTTTGATTAGTTTAATGTGTATTGTCCAAAACCTAAATAATAAATAATTCCCTCTCTTTTCCTATATAAACTCATCCAAACTCCCACTTCATCTTCACTAAAAACCTTTTTAGCTCAACAAAACCCTAACCTTTTCTTTCTATACTCCTCCCAAGTCTCCCCAAGATCCCAAGAAGCCTCTCTCAATCCTCTCTCAAGCCTTTGGGATCACACATCCAAGTAAGGGATCTCTTCCTTTCTCATTTTATTCCAAATTTCTTTATAATGTTATACCATTGTATTTTCAATTAAAAATGTGGGGTGTAATTTTTAACCTCCCCTATACACCCCCCTTATTTTATAATTACGATAGACCCCTTTCTCTCTCATTAATGCCTTCCATGTACACCTGTTACCATGTCGAAATTCCGTAAGGGATTTCTCTCTCCTCATTTACTTTCAAGTAATTATTTTGTATTATGAATATAAATTCCATTAAATATGTTGGGAAATTTATCTATAGGACCACCTTACTGTATATTTCATGTACATATTATGATACACCCCTTTATCCCACATAAACCATTTTCATGAATTCTTCTGTCACATCGTTATACTGTTGAAATTACACCATGATTTTCCAAGCCAAAGTCATTGTGTAGTGAATACCATGACCATTTCTCTATAAAGGGTATTCACCTTTATGCACATTTACTTATTGATTATAGAGTTTTCATTTATTAATTCCACATTACTTTATCTTGGAATAAATTATTATGTTTAATGAATTTATGTTATATGATCCATGTGGCACACTTATGCATGAAATGAAATGATCAAGAAGGGTGCACCCTGATAGCACTCTAATGAATTAGGTAAATATTAGTATCATGATATGTCATGTTAAATGAGGTTTTACTCATGATCCATGTGCAATGAGACTTGTATCATTTTAATATCATGTTAAATGTTGTTTCCACACTTCCATGTTATGATAATTATGCTATATCATACCTTTATGTTCATGTTTCTCTTATACTCCATTAATATGACTAATTCCTAACATGTATTGTATTCTTCATGTTATTTAGTGTTTACTCCATTACTGGGCTTTATTTCTCACCCTTTTCTTATGCATATCCTCAGGTTATACCATGCAATGCTAAGTACGAAGGAATGTTGTGGTCATGTAAAATAAGTTTTCAATAAAGATGTTATGTTTCATGCAATAAGTTTTTATTTAATGTTCCTAATCCCGAAAGACACTGGACCTCTTAATCTTCTATGTTGTATCAAGTGATGATTTTATGTAATAAATTATGTTTAATTGTGAAATAAAGAGTAGAGTTGTTATAGTTGGTATCAGATAATAGGTTTAGTTATTTTTGGGATTAGGATTAGAAAACCCTAGTGAAGCCTTAGAGATATGATAAGTATAATAAAAACACCCCTAAATTTTGGTGAGTATTTATTAAGTGGTTTATCAAGAAAATAAATCAATGTTTGGATACAAGCAGGTAGAGGGGGCTCTGGCACAGATGTATCTAGGTGTATAACCTGAAAACAATGCTTTGAGAAACACTCAAACGGGAACTGGTGCACGAAAACAGGCCTTGTTGCACTCTTGGTTATGAAACTCCCAGGGGATATGCTTTTTTAAATTCATGAGATTATTATGAACCATTATTAAGGGAAAAATTCTCCCTAATAATATTTGTTGGGAAGTAGATCATGGATAACATAGATTGAAGCCTAAGAATTCATAAGTTAAAGAAATAAGTGTAATTTATAAGTTATCCCTTTTGTCTTTTGATTCCCCTTTTTTTGGGTTACCCCTAAATTTCCTTTTATTCTAGCCAATGGCTGGTAATAGGGGGAATCAGGCTAATAACCGATGTGAAGATCAATGTGATGATTGTTCTAATGAGATTCCCAATCAGATGGGAGTAGGAATTGCAAACTTTGTCTTGATAATCTCTCAGTTAACTAAAGTTTTCAATAGAAACATCGGTCAAGAGGAATGTTAAACCCCCCACCCCCCAAGAAAGAACAAGTTTCTATTAAGAGATTCATGAGACAAAGACCTCCTACTTTTAATGGATCATCTGATCCCTCAATCCCCGAACAATGGATCAACTCCATTGAGAATATCTTCTCCATCCTTAAATGTTCTGAATAGAATAAGTTTATTCTGGATTCTTATCATATGGAGGTTGAATCTGATAAATGGTGGAAATTGATTAAAAATATAAAGCCTGAGGAAGAGATCGAGGCATTGGAATGGAAGGATTTCTGGAAAATGTTTTTTGATAAATATTTTCCTCGCACCCTCTAACATAAGATGGAAAGGGACTTCTTTTCCCTCAAGAAAAAAGATGATGAATCCATCAGAACGTACAAGACAAACTTCACAAGGCTTGCACGATATGCCTTTGGCTTTGTTGTTACCCCTGAATTCAAGTTTGGGCACTTCTTTAGTGGGAAAAACCCTAGACTACAGAAATCCCTAGGAATATGTGACTTCGAGAGCTATGAGGGAATTGTCTAATGTGCCCTCAAGGTCAAAATGAAGATCATCGAATATAAGGGATGTCATGGGGATACGAATCATAAGGTGGACTTTAATTCTAGTAGTCCAATGGTTAAATCAAAAAGTATTAAGAAAATTCAGCACCCCATATGCCAAAGGTGCAAAAATAAGCACCCAGGAGATTTCCTGAAGGGGGTGAGGAAATGATTTAGGTTTGGAAGAGAAAGGAACATATCCATTAATTGTTGACAAGAAACACCTATGGCTGCGACAAAGGAGAGTAACTCTTCATTCACCCCTTAATGCATTGTTCAATGCTTCAACTACAAGGAACCAAAGAACTTTTAAAACCAGTTCCCTAAGCCAAGGGTTTTCGGAGTAAACTAACAACCTCCAAGGCATCAAGGGTGAGCTTTTTCCATCATTACCAATGAATCGAACCCCAAAAACTAAGTGGTGATAGGTACACTAGTTATTCATTCAATAATAGAGAACGTACTTTTTGATTATGGTTCTAATCATTCTTTTATATCATGAATGTTTAGTAGAACAATCCCAACTCAACCACAAATCATGGAAGTAAATATGTTGGTGATAACGGAAAATGGGGAAATCATTGAACCCCATGAATATAACTCTTCCTCTGTCATAATTTGTGGATTTAACTTCCCGGTGAACCTCGTCAAACTCCCTCTGGTGGAATTTTATGAAACTCTGGGCATAGATTGGTTTTCTTTATATAGAGTCAACAAAAATTTCCATGAGAGGTAAATCACTCTACATATGGAGAATCGACCATCGATTCTATACAAGTGAATGGAGGATGAATCTTATTTAACACCATCATCTCAAGCATGGATATTATTTCCCTATGAGAACATGTATCTTGATCAGATGATTGAGTCTAAGGAAGCTACCATCCTTAAAGACATGCATATTGTGAGGGATTTCACTGAAGTGTTTCTCAAGGAATTGTCTAGTCTTCCTCCTAGAAGAGATGTTGAATTCTCAATTGATCTTAAACTTGGGGCGTTTCCAATATCCAAGACTCCATATATAATGGATTTTTTGGAGCTTGAGGAGTTAAAGAAACATCTATATAAGAATATTGATAAAGGGTTTGTATGCCCAAGTGATTTACCATGGGGTGCTCCAGTCCTCTTCATCAAGAAGAAGTATGGGTCAATGCACCTTTGCACTAATTATCACAAGCTCAACAAAATTACGATAAAGAACAAGTATCCTCTGCCCCAAATTGATGACTTGTTTGATCAGATACCTAGATCACAATAATTCTATAAGTTGGATTTACGGTTGTGATATTACCATGTAAGGGTAAAGAATGAGGATATCCCCAAGACTACTTTTTATACAAGATAGGGGCACTATGAATTCATAGTAATGCCCTTTCAACTCATTAATTCTACCGCAACCTTCATGGACTTGATGAATAGAGTCTTTAGAGATTACCTTGAAAAAATTTTGGTACTATTTATAGATCGTATTCTAATATACTCCAAAACTAAAGAGGAGCATGAGGATCATCTAAGAACTATACTAGAGACCTTGTGAAAGGAGAATCTCTATGCAAAGTACAACATGTGTGAGTTCGGGTTAAAGAAGGTCTCATTCTTGGTTCATATCATCACAACCAATGGGATATTTGAGGATCCCTCCAAGACAACTACAATTGAGGGATGGTCAAGAACAACATTTGTAATGGATATCCATAGATTCCTAGGGTTAGCTAGATATTATCGTCGATTTTTTAGAAATCTCTCACGATTTTCAAACCCTATTACCAACCTAACTCGAAAGGGATTCAATTTTTCTTGTAGTGATGAATGCTAATATAGATTCAAGGAGTTGAAAAGAAGGCTTATCACTACACTCGTGCTCACATTACCCATAATTAGAGAACCTTTTGTGGTATTTAGGGATGCTTCGAAGTAGGGAATGGGTTGTGTGTTGATGTAAAATGGAAAAATAATTGCCTATGATTCAAGGAAATTGAACGTTCATGAGAAAAACTATCCAACACTTGATCTAGAGTTGTCTATAGTGATCTTCGCTTTAAAATTTTAGTGACATTACCTCTTTGGGGAGAAGTTTTAAATATAAATAGGTCATAAAAGCCTCAGGTATATATTCACAGAGAAAGAGTTGAATATGTCCCAACAAATATGGATAGAGCTGATTAGAGACTATGATTGCTCAATCCATTACCACCCTGGGAAAGAGAACAAGGTGGTGGATTCTCTAAGTTGAAAGGAACCAACAATTCTATCATTTATGTGAATTGAAAAGATCCAATATTCTTAGATTTTATGAATATGGACATGGAAATCATAAATAAGGGAACATCATGAATCCTTTCACAAATTATTGCTCAATCTTCTCTTTTGGAAAGGTTAAAGGAAGCTCAAAAGTATGATGTGGGAATTCAGAAGAAAGTGGAAACTATAAAAAAGGAAAAATCCTTGGAGTTCAATGTTAATGAAGAAGGAATTGTGAGATTTGGGTCAAGACTATGTGTTACATCAAATACAAAGTTAAAGAAAGAACTTTTGGATGATGTACATAGTTAGAATTTCTCCATTCACCTAGGAAACACAATGATGTATCAAGATCTATGAGATAATTATTGGTGGGATAACATGAAGAAGGAGATCGCTGAGTATACATGAAAGTTCCTGGTATGTCAGTAAATAATGGCTAAGAGGCCGAAGTCTAAGGTGATGATGCAATCATTACCCATACCAGCATGTAAATGGGAGAATATCACCATGGAATTTGTCACCGTACTTCCAAATACATCGAAAGGAAACAATTCTATCTGGGTTGTTATAGATCATCTTACAAAGACTATACAGTTCATTTCAATTTGGGAGGATTTATTATTGGATCAACTAGAATAAATATATATCAGAGAATTGGTAAGGCTTTATGGAGTACCACTATTGATTATATCCGATCAAGATCCAATATTCACCTTTAAGTTTTGGCAGAGTCTTCAGCATGCTCTGAATACTGATCTGAACATCAGTATAGATTATCATCCTCAAACTGATAGGAAATTTGAGAGGATGATCCAAACACTTGAGGACATGTTGATAGAATGCCCAATGGACTTAAAAGTAGGATGGTATCAACATATTCCTCTAGTTGAGTTCTCTTACAACAACAGTTTCCACTCAAGCATCCAAATGGATCCTTATGAAAACCTTTATCGGAAGAGGTGCAGAACACTGGCATGTTCGGATGAAGTTGGGGAGAAAACAATCCAAGGCCTGGAAATGGATGAAGAAGTGGTGGAGAAGGTTAAGACCATCCAACAGCACATTAAAGCATCTCAGAGTCGACAAAATAGATATGATGGTAATCGCTGATTATACCTAGAGTTTGATTTCAAAGACATGGTATTCTTCCACATATCTCTATGGAAGAGTGTTATGAGATTTGGGAAGAAGGGAAAGCTTAGTTATAGGTACATCGACCCTTTTGATATCCTATACCACATCGGAGCAGTGGCCTATAGACTAGCACTCCAACTGAACCTATCTCAAGTACATGATGTATTCCATGTATCACTCTTTAGGAAGTACATACTTGACCCATCACATGTACTCAATCCAGAGGTGGTATCATTAGAGAATGAAATCTCCAATGAATAGAAGATGGTGAAAATCTTAGATCGTAGGGAGAAAGTTCTGCAAAATAAGTCAATGCCCCTCATCAAGTTGTTGTGGCGAAACTACAAGTTTGAAGAGGCGATGTGGGAATTAAAGGAAGTGATGAAGTAGAGTTACCCGCATCTGTTTTATTGTGGGAAAAGGAAATTTTGGGGGTGAAATTTCTTAAGGGGGGAAGATTGTAACAACCCAAAATTTTATTAATGAAAATTTATCTTGATCTATTTAAATGTATTATTACATAAAATAGTTATATAAAATATTCACTTATTTGATTTTATGATTTTGGATTTCAAAATACCATTAAGAATTGTTACTATTGCTAATATAGTCATTGAATAGTGATCAATTGATTAGTATAAATATAGGGCTTTAACAAATAAAATTTACTCAGAAAAAGGAAGCGATGGCATCATCAAGTAGAATTGATATGTACAAAGCCCATTTGTCGGAGCTCGGAAAGGAGGTGGTGTCATTGGGATTCTCTCTTGACCAATACCAAGCTGATCTTCAACACGTTAAGCTTGAAAAGAACCACTTACGGGAGAAGTGGAAGTTGATGGAGATTATCACCCGAGCAATGTTATCTGAGCCACCACAAGAGCATGTCACCATCGCACACCTTACCCTTAAGTCATATACATGTGTTATAAGGGGTTATGTAACAAGACCATGTCACTATTATTATGTGTATTATTTTTTATATAAAATAAAGAATATACATTTATTTTATTATTGTTACTTTGTAAATAGTTTTTAAAGCACAAATAGTATTTTTAGTTAATATTCAATTAAGAAATCTATTTTGATGAATTAATGAATTTTTTAATTAAATAAAAATTTAATAAAATATTATTACCAAATTAATTTTTATTAAATATAAATTATTGTATGGCTTTTATGAATACAATTTTAGTTTTTATTAAGCTTTGAAAGTTATTTTTGACAAAACCCATGAATTTTCAATAAATGTTGGTATTTATTTAAAAGTTAAAAATTCACATAATTAGAAAATTATTTAGATAAAATTAATATTATTCTTGGAATCATGATGTCTAAATTATCCAATGGTGATTTTTTCTTAATTTTCTGAGACATCTGAATTTTTGGGTAAAAATTAAATATCGTTTAATTATATAATGTGTTTTATGACATCATAATGACCCAATAGTGATGTAATAAAATACTATAAATGATATTTTCGTCCAATATATGTTTTATATTTAAAATAATGTGATTTTTGATTTGTTTTTTAATTTTATGGTTCCTTTGTGGACCCTTCAAGATTTATAAAACATTTTAACTTTTTAAATTGATTTCCTTGAGAGTTATAGTCACCTCCACATAAGAAAGCCTAATATTTTAATAAGTTAGGCCATTTTCATTATAAAATAATTTTTTCCACTCCACTTTTTCAAAAACCAGGTCAAAAAAACCATGGGTTGGTTTGTGGTTTTGATTAGTTTAATGTGTAGTGTCCAAAACCTAAATAATAAAGAATTCCCTCTCTTTTACTATATAAACCCACCCAAGATCCCACTTCCTCTTCACTAAATGACTTTAGAGATATAAAAAAACCCATGTTATACTCTCTCTATAATCCTCTAAAGTCTCCCCAATCTCACAACAATCCTCTATCAAGCCTCTCCCAAGCCATTGGGATCACATTTCCAAGTAAGGGATCTCTTCATTTCTCATTTTAGTCCAAATTTATTTATATTGTTATACCCTTGTATTTTCAATTAAAAATGTTGGGGTATGATTTATAACCTCTCCTATACTTCCATACTTATGTTTTAATGATTATATACCTCTTTATCTCTCATTAATTCCTCCCATGTACACCTGTTACCATTCTAAAATTTTGTACGGGGTTTCTCTCTCCTCATTTACATTCAAGCAATTTTTTTATTATGAACCTAAATTCCATTACATATGTTGGGAAATGTATCTATATGAACCCTTACTGTAAATTTCATGTACATATTATGAGACTCCCCTTTCTCTATCATCAACAATTTTCATGAATTCTTATGTCACGTCGTTATGCGGCTGAAATTGCACAACGATTTTCTGAGCCAAAGTCATTGTGTAGTGAATACCATTGTAAGATCCCGGTTTTAGGAAAGGTATGTTTTAGTTATGTTTCAGTTGAATCCTATGTTTTGGGCTTAAAGGGAAGTCTTCTGAAAGTATGAGGGGCTTTGGGGGTGTTTCAGGGTCTCGGGGCAAGGAAGAAGGGAGAGCTGGGCAAGGCAGGCCAGGGCTCACGGCCTGCGCATGGCTAGGGAAACTGTGCGGCATGCCCAGGTGAAATCGTGCAGGCCTTTTTCCTTGGAAAGTAGCATGAGCATGGTTTTCACATGGTTTTCGAAACCGTGTGGTCAGCCTAAGTAAAATCGTGCGACCATTCCTCCTCTAGACAGTGGCATGTGCACGGTTTGTGCACGGTTTGCCAAACCATGCGGCTAAACCGTGCGGCCACTTAAAGTTGGGAAAAATTAAAAGTTTCCACTCCGGGATTTAAAACCCCAACTCAGGATCTTCCTCATTTCATCCCCTCTCAACCCCAGCAATGAACTTGGCCAACCCAAGCTTCCCAGGGGTGATTCTCCTTCGATTATAAGGCTTTTTTGGTTCCGTTGGTTCCAGATCGAAGCTCCGGGTAAGGCTAATCCCATCCTTGCTTCTCTTTTTGGTTTAGGGTTTGTATCATCTCTCCCTCTCATCCCAAAGCTCTAAAACACTAACTTTTGGGTGAGTTTTAGGTTGAAGCTCCTAAGGTTGATTGGATCGAGGTCTAAAGACTCGATTGAGAGTGCGTTCAACCGCGGTTTCGAGGTAGGTGGTTTACAAGTGATATCCCATAGTTGTTTGGGTATTTTTGCATGTCTAGTTGTGTTCTTGATTTCCTTTGGTTATGTTTTAGATAACCTTGGCATGTTTGGTACTAATGGTGTTTAAAATGGAAAATGGGAACCCTCACGATCCCTGTAGGATGTGTGGGATAGACTTGACCTAATTGGGGCCATCCATGGGATGTGCCAGCTTTTCCCAGATTTAGGGATTGATATTAAACAAGTGACCTTGTCGTAATGAATTGTAGAGCCCTTGATAAATGTGTTGGAATGACTGGTTGAACTTGGAATAGAAGTTATATGATGCACCTAGACTTGGTAATAACCTATGGTTTAAAGTGGGATGGGTTAAATTATTGATTCATGGGAATGATGAACGAGTTAAATGGGTTAATGTGTAAACCGATTAAATACCATAATGGGATAGATTATGGGTTTAGTGTTGAATGCTTAGTGAGATAGGCATAACACAAGGGAATTGGGTGAATGGTTAAATGATGTGAAATGGTAATGTGTTAATGGGTTAAGGCATGATGTGGTTTTCCATGTGGGTTGTTGTGAATAGTGTATGCTGAAGGGAAATGGTTTGGATGGTTGATGGTTACTTATATATAAGCATGTACACATAGCTTTGTAGAGTGGAGTATAACTTGAGGATCTACTCCCACGGGTTGAGTGAAGACTGAGGTTCTAAACTCCACCCTAAATGCACGGGTTAGGAAATGGGACTGAGGGTCTATTCTCCTAACGGTTGCATCCACCCAGACTGAGGCTTCGAGGTGAGGTTATAGTTTCTATGAGGGGTTAGTCCTAGTGAGATAGGATAACAATGTGTTTACCCTATTTCATGTTATTGTTGGCCTTAGAACCATGTAACATAATGTATGTGGTTAACCCAAAGGAAATGTGATGAAATGGTAAAAGGTAATGATTGGTAATGGAAATGGAAATGGATTGGGCTCTAAACTGGCTAATGGTACTTTAAATAATTACTTGGTAATTATCATTCATATTTCCCTTGCATGCACTACTTGTTTATCACACCCTGCTCGGGCCGTCGTTGGGTACCCGAGAAGACATCATGTTTGCAGGTCAGAAGATGGGAAAGGGTCCTTGCTAGATATTGAGTGGACATGGGTATCACTTGGTGGAGGATCCGAACATAGAGTCGGGACCATTTTGGGGATTTTGGTTGTTGTCTTTATTGTGGGATTTTGTTCACTTTTGCACTTGTAGTATGACGTGGCATGTTTATTGTTGGAATGGTTGTTGTACTTGATTCTTGTTTATTGATTATGGTTTCTGCTATTGGTTGTTTTTGTTGTGTCTTACTCTGATAAAAAGGGGGTATAGTCTCCCCACTTGACTATATAGACCCCCGCTTTTAGTCGGTAGCCTCTGGCATATGGGGAGGCGCGCTTAAGGTCATGTAACCACCCGGATCGGAGCACCTGTTTAGTGGCTTCCGAGTTGGGAACGTTACAAAGTGGTATCAGAGGAGGTATTTCTTATCCTTCTCTAACATCTTGTTATTTGGGATTGGTAGCCAAGGGTTAAGACGTGTCGAGCCTTGGTAATAAGCTTGTGCTTGGGAGTAGTTAACCCATGTACAAGGGAAAACCCAAGTCACCCTGGGTGGGAAATGTTGTTCTTGGTTGTGTGTTGTTACAGTTGATGATATTTCACTGTTGGGTGATGCACACGTGGTTTGATGTGACTATTTTATGATGTTTGGCTCGTGGCCTTAACAGCATGAGGATTTTCATTCATACATCATTGTAGGAACCTAGGGAGATAGGTGACATGCATTGTCTTAGGAACACGCATGGGATGGGTGTGTGAGGCAGAAAGTAGGGTGCATCATGCATTTCCTAAAACCAAGAAATGATGAGAAGAATGAAATAAAACAAGTAGTTAAATGATTTTAATGAAATGTAAGGATTTGAATCGAAGTGAAAATGTTTTGTAAAATGTTGTGTGAGTTTGGTGGTAGTGCATGGTTGTTTACCCATGCAGACCATGGCCCGCAGTAGGGATGATTGGGGCAGTTGTAGCTAGCAAAGAGCTTCTTGTTGCAGTTGTGAAAGTTTTATGGTATGCGTGATAAATCTTGTGCTTGGCATTATAGAGAGATGAAACCACGACGTCGGTTACCCATTGGGCAACGGGAATATGTTGCTGAGAATACTCCTCCAGTAGAGGAGCAAGAAAACATGGTGATCAATGAAGGTAGAGAAGACCAGTTCCAAGAGAACTTGACTCGCCTTATGCAGATGATGGATCGGGACCCAGGGCGGGTTGCACCGAGTATGTTTGAGCTGACCACCGAGTTCCAGCTGCAGCACCCTCCGACCTTCACCAGAGAGGGTGGGCTAGAAGCAGTGGAGTTTTGGTTAGAGTCTATCCATAAGATACTGGATCACATGTAGACCCCTATTGAAAAGTGAGGGAAGTTGGCCGCTTATATGTTGTGAGGCCAGGCTAGGCGTTGGTGGGACATTCAGGCTCAAATCGAGCAGGATGAGGGAATGTCGTGGAAGGTTTTTCAGGAAAAGTTTCTGGAGAATTTCTACCCAGAGACCTTGAGACAAGGGCTGCAGAGTTTATGAGCCTGACTCAGGGATCGCTATTGGTGATGGACTATGCCATTCGCTTCACTGATTTGAGAAGCTTTGTCCCAGTGTTAGCAGGGGATGAGGCAGCAGTAGAATGGCATTTCTAGGATGGGATGAGACATGAGATCAGGTCTTAAGTAAACATCTTCCTCTTGAAGAGGTTCGAAGAGGTAGTAGATTAGGCACTGATCTCAGAAGGAAACCTGAACAGAGCTTCAGGTAGTGGGCTTGCGGTGTCAGTGGGACAGACGAGTGATGCAGCTACCGAAGGTCGGAAGCGACACCATGAGAGATCACAACATAGTAGAAGTGTGCAAAGTGGCCGGAAGAGATGGACAACCTCTCATATTGGAAATCAGGTGTTCTGTTATCAGTGTGGTAGGTCGGGGCATATGTGTGGTCAGTGTCCTCGACCTCTAGTTGATTGTCGTTCGTGCGGCCGGATGGGACATGTGTAGAAGTTCTGCAGGAAACCTCAGTAGGTGAGTGAGTATGATGGTGGAAGGTTGGTACCAGATACGGGAAGGGGATCAGTTACCCTGTATCAGGTAGGCAGTTGGAGCTCCACGGGCCGTACTGGTAGGGGTGGTGGGCGTGGAACTCCAGGGAAAGATCGCTCACGCCAGTAGGGTAGTGCAGCGCACGGCATTCAGGCTAGAGCCCAGGGTAGAGGGGCAAGTCAGCTTCAGGCAGTTCAATTTGTGCCTGGTGATGGTGAGGCTGGACCATTGACTGTTCGAGGTACGATCCTTGTAGCTTATACTTTTTCTAGTGCGTTATTTGACACAGGTGACACACACTCTTTTATCTCTACTCAAATTATGGTAGCATTGGGTTTACCTGTGGAGGGGGTGTGTGGGGTGATGGCAATTGACACTCCATTGGGGGTGCGGGTTGAGGATATCAAGCAGTGCAAGGGATGTTCCTTGGAAGTTGGTGGGTATCGTTTTCGGTGGGACTTGTTCATTGTTTAGATTTCAGGGTTTCACCTAATCCTGGGAATGTATTGGTTGGTGTTGTATCGGGTGCATATAGACGGTTACCATCACATAGTATTATTTAGGTCGATTGAGGGTGACGCTTACGTCCACCGTGGCAAATGGGATGTTTGAGCAGGGCATGCGGGTCCGTTTTGTCAATATATGAGTGGACTCATGGCTCGAGTGGCATGTCTCATGCTTGATGACAATGCAAGAGGGGAGTAGACTGTTTTCCCTCTTGTGTTGGATCGATTTCAGGATGTGTTTCTTGAGGATTTCTTGGGGTTACCCTCTGAGAGGGATGTTGACTTCACGATCGAGTTGCTGCTGGAAGCGGAGCCAGTTTCTATTCCTCCATACAGAATGGCATCGGCAGAACTTTGGGAACTAAAGGTTCAACTTGAGGAGTTGGACCATAAGGGTTTTATCCATCCTAGTACATCTCCTTGGGGATCTCCCATTTCTTTTTACAAAGAAGTCTGATGGGTCGTTAAGGCTATGTGTTGACTATCAAAAGTTGAATCAGATGACAATGAAAAATCGGTACCCTCTTCCTAGAATTGATGACATGTTTGATCAGTTTAGGGGTGCATCGGTGTTCTCTAAAATTGATCTGAGGTCAGGTTATCACTAGTTGAGGGTGAGGTCTTCTGACGTACTGCGGACTGCTTTCCAGAGTTGGTACGGGTTGTTTGAGTTTGTGGTAATGCCTTTCGGCTTGACCAATGCACTGGCGGTGTTTATGGATTTGATGAATTGGATCTTTCATCCCCATCTAGATTGATTTTTGGTTGTCTTTGTTGAAGATATCTTAGTGTACTCGAAAACTCATGACGATCATGCCCAACATCTTGACATCGTCTTGGGTACTCTAAAAGAGAACTAGCTATATGCCAAGCTATCCAAGTGTCAATTAATGATAGTTGAAGTACATTTTATGGGTCACATCATCTCAGAGGCAGGTGTGTCAGTGGATCCAGAGAAATTTCAGGTAGTTGTATCTTGGGAGCAGCCCAAGAGTGTTTCTGATGTTCGATGTTTTCTGGGTTTGGCCAGGTATTACCGAAGGTTCATTCTGGAATTCTCTCACTTGGAAGAACCACTTTCGGGCTTGACCAAGAAGGGAATCAGGTTCGAATGGTCTGAGGTTTGTGAGAATTCCTTCTGAGAGTTGAAGAAGCAGTTGACGACCGCACCTATATTGATATTACCCGAGCCGAGTAGGAAGTACATCGTGTTTTGTGATGCATCCAGAGTCGAACTTGGGGTTGTGTTGATGCAGGATGAGCGGGTTGTGGCTTATGGGTCAAGGCAGTTGTGACCCCATGAGTGGAACTATCCCACTCATGAACTTGAGTTGGCTATAGCAGTGTATGCCTTGAAGTGCTGGAGGCACTATATGTTGGGAGAACAGTTTACCGTGTTTACCAACCATAAGAGTTTAAAGTACATTTTCTCATAGTATGATCTGAATAATCAGCAATGAAGATGGGTTGAATATCTCAACTCTTTTGAAATTGAGTTGGTGTACATGTCGGGAAAGGGAAACAGTGTTGCTGATGCTCTGAGCAGGAAGGTTCAGAATCAGGCAGTTCAGGAGTCCAGCACCGAGTGGAAGGTGATGGCCTTGTTTGCAGAGATGCACCTGGAGGTGCAGGATGAGAATTTTAAGTTCACTCTTTCTTCCTTAACAGTGGATTCGACACTTTTGATTCGAGTTAAAGAAGGTCATCTTGATGATCCTGAGTGTCTGAGCATGAAGGAAAAGCTTAAAGGTGGGGATCTATCTTCTGGTTGGTTCGTCGGTGTGGACGGAGTTGTTTGTGTTTGTGATCGTGTGGTTGTGCCAAAGTGTCTGCTGGAAGAATTGATGTGTGAGTTCCATGCATAAAATTTGGTCAGTGCATCCTGGTTTGACCAATATGTAATGTCATCTCTGAAGGTAGTTTTGGTGGCCTAGAATGAAGAAGGAAATTATGGGCTTTGTGGCACGGTTCATTACCTGTCAGCATGTGAAGGCCAAGCATCAACGCCCAGGTGGTTTGTTGCATCCATTGCCCCTTCCAAAATGGAAGTGGGATGATGTAACAATGGATTTTGTCGTGGGTATTCTGAGGACTCCGCGGAAGAATAATGCAATATGGGTGACTATGGATCAGTTAACGAAAGTGGATCATTTCATACTGATTCAGGAGAACCTTACAGTTGACCAGTTGGGTGAGATATACGTTCAAGAAATAGTGCGGTTGCATGGTGTGTTGTGAACCATAGTGTCGGACCGAGATCCGCATTTCACATCGCGTTTCTGGCAAGGGTTGCAGAAGGCACTTGGTGCACAGGTGTTTTTGAGTACGGCTTTCTACCCGCAGATGGACAGGCAGTCGGAGCATATGATCCAAGTGATGGAAGGCATGTTTAGAGCTTGTGTCTTGGACTTTGATGGTTCTTGGGAAAGACACATATCGTTGGTTGAGTTTTCCTACAACAATAGTTTTTAGGCTACGATTCAGATAGAACCATTTGAGGCACTTTACAAGAGGCCATGTAGATCCCCATTGTATTGGATAGAGGCCAGTGAATCTGAGTTGTTGGGGCCAAGTCTCATGCAGGAGACTTCAAAGAGAGTTAAGTTGATCAGGAAGCGGATAGCTACAGTTCAGAGTAGGCAGAAGTCATATGTAGATCGGAGGTGTAGACCTCTTGAGTTTGAGGTGGGTGATAAAGTGTTTCTTTGGGTGTTTCCAAGGTTGGGTCACTGACGGATTCAAAAGCAGGTTAAGTTAGCGCCCAGGTATGTGGGACCTTTTGAGATTGTGGAGAGGATCGGACCAGTGGCTTACCGATTGGTTCTTCCACAGCGGTATGGTGGGATGCATGATGTGTTTCATGTGTCGCAGCTTTGATGGTATCATCCAGACCCATCTCATGTGGTTGATGTGGAGGATGTGGAGCTTGAGGTTGATGCGTCCTTTGAGGAGCATCCGGTTCATGTGGTGGATCATAGTGAAAAGGTCTTGTGAGGAAAGGTTGTGCCATTAGTGTGAGTACTATGGAAGCATGGGAAAGCTCAAGAAGAAACTTGGGAGTGGGAATCAGATATGCGGGCTCAGTGGCCCGAACTCTTCTCTTCGGTGGAGCATTGAGTCTTTGGAACACGACTCGAGGATGAGCCGTTATAAGTTGGGTAGGTTGTAAGATCCTGGTTTTTGAAAAGGTATGTTTTCGTTATGTTTCAGTTGAATCCTTTGTTTCGGGCATCAAGGGATGTCTTCTGAAAGTATGAGGGGCTTTCGGGGTGTTTCAGGGGCTTAGGGCACGGAAGAAGGGAGAGTTGGGCAAGGCAGGCCAGGGCACACGGCCTGCGCATGGCTAGGGAAACCGTGTGTCCTGCCCAGGTGAAACCGTGCAGGCCTTTTTCCTTGGACAGTAGCCTGTGCATGGTTTACGCACAGTTTTCCAAACCGTGCGGCCTGCCCAGGTAAAACCGTGTGACCCTTCCTCCTCCAAACAGTGGCATGCACATTGCGCACGGTTTTCCAAACCATGCGGCCACTTACAGTTGGGAAAAATTTCAAGTTTCCACTCAGGTCTATTAAACCCCAACTCAGGATTTTCCTCATTTCATCCCCTCTCAACCCCAGTGACGAACTTGGCTGACCCAAGCTTCCCAAGGGTCATTCTCCTTCAATTTTAAGGCATTTTTGGTGTCGTTGGTTGCAGATCGAAGCTCCGAGTAAGGCTAATCCCATCCTTGCTTCTCTTTTTGGTTTAGGGTTTTTATCTTCTCTCCCTCTCATTCCGAAGCTCTAAAACCCTAAATTTTGGGTGATTCTTAGGTTGAAGCTCCAAATATTGGTTGGATCGAGGTTTAAGGACTTTATTGAGAGTGCATTCAATCGCGGTTTCGAGGTAGGTGGTCTACAATAGATATCCCATAGTTTTTTGGGTATTTGTGCATGTCTAGTTGTGTTCTTACTTTCCTTTGGTTATGTTTTGGATAACCTTGGCATGTTTGGTACTAATTGTGTTTAAAATGGAAAATGGGAACCCTCACGATCCCCGTAGGATGAGTGGGATAGAGTTGACCTAATTGGGTCCATCCATGGGATGTACCGGCTTTTCCTGGATTTAGGGATTGATATTAGACAAGTGACCTTGTCGTAATGAATTGTAGATCCCTTGATAAATGTGTTGGAATGATTGGTTGAACTTGGAATAGAAGTTAGGTGATTCACCTAGACTTGGTAATATCCTATGGGTTAAAGTGGGATGGGTTAAATTATTGATCCATGGGAATGATGAACGTGTTAAATGGGTTAATGTGTAAACTGATTAAAGACCATAATGAGATAGATTATGGGTTTAGTGTTTAATGCTTAGTGATATAGGCATAAGACATGGGAATTGGGTGAATGGTTAAATGATGTGAAATAGTAATGTGTTAATGGGTTAAGGCATGATGTGGTTTCCCATGTGGGTTGTTGTGAATAGTGTATGCCAAAGGGTAATGGTTTGGATGGTTGATGGTTACTTATATATAAGCATGTGAACATGGCTTCATTGACTGGGGTATGACTTGAGGATCTATGCTTATGGGTCGAGTGAAGACTGAGGTTCTAAACTCCACCCTAAATGCACGTGTTAGAAAAGGGGACTGAGGGTCTATTCTCCTAACGGTTGAATCCACCCGAACTGAGGCTTTGAGGTGAGGTTATGGTTTCTATGAGGGGTTAGTCCTAGTGAGATAGGATAATGATTTGTTTACCCTATTGTATTTGATTGTTGGCCTTAGACCCATGTAACATAATGTATGAGGTTAACCCAATGGAAATGTGATGAAATGGTAAATGCTAATGATTGGTAATGGAAATGGAAATGGCTTGGGCTCTAAAATGGCTAATGGTACTTTAAATAATTACTTGGTAATTATAATTCATATTTCCCTTGCATGCACTACTTGTTTATACTGGATATTTTGTAGACACCGTTAGTGGTGGCCTACTGAGTTGTACTCACACCCTGCTCAGGCCGTCGTTGGGTACCCAAGCAGACATCATGTTTGCAGGTCAGGAGAAGGGCAAGGGTCCTTGCTAGATAGTGAGTGGACATGGGTAGCACTTGGTGAAGGATTCAGACTTAGAGTCAGGACCATTTTGGGGATTTTGGTTGTTGTCTTTATTTTGGGCTTTTGTTCACTTTTGCACTTGTATTATGACATGGAATGTTTATTGTTGGAAATGGTTGTTATACTTTCTCCTCGTTTATTGATTATGGTTTCCGTTATTGGTTGTTTTTATTATGGCTTACTCTGATAAAAAGGGGGTATAGTCTCCCCACTTGACTCTATAGACCCCCACTACTAGTCGGTATCCTTTGGCGTATGGGGAGGCACGCTTAAGGTCATGTAACCACCTGGCTCGGAGCACCAGTTTAGTGGCTTCCGGGTCGGGGACATTACAACCATGACCATTTCTCTATCAAGGGTATTCACCTTTATGCACATTTAATTATTTATTATATATTTTTCATGTTTTAATTACACATTCCTTTATCATGTAATAAATGATAATATATAATGAATTCATGTTATATGATCCATGTAGCACACTTATACATGAAATGAAATGTTCAAGAAGGGCGTGCCTTGATAGCTCTCCAATGTATTGGGTAAAGATTAGTATCTTGAAATTTCAAGTGAAATGAGGGTTTACTCATGCTAATTCAAGTTAAATGAGGGTTTACTCATTCTTCATGTGAAATGTTCCTTAGATCATGCTAATATCATGTTAAATGTTGTTGTAGTATTTCCATGTTATGGTAATCATACTATATCATGCCTTTATGTTCATGTTTATATTATTCTCTATTTATAATCATAATTCCAAACATGTATTTTATTCTTCATGTTATGCATTTTTTACTCCCTTACTGGGCTTTATAGTTCACCCTTTTCTTAATCATTTCCTTAGGTTATCCCATGCAATGCTAAGTACGAAGGAATGTTGTGGTCATCTAAAAGAAGTTTCCTATAAAGATATTGTGTTTCATGTTTTATGTTGTTATGTAATGTTTCTAAGCCCCAAAGACACTACACCCATTGATCTTATATGTTGTATCAAGTGAATATTTTATGTAATAAATTATATTTAAGTGTGAAATAAAGAGCAGGTTTATTATAGATATAAATATTGTCATTGAATTCTTTAGACCAAAAGAAATTACCATGAACTCATATAAGATATACCTACTCCAAAAACCATTCAGGGGTATATTAGGAGGTCACACCCTCAACTGATGGTAACCAAACCTTAATTCAGTCTTATAGGACATATGGTCACTTCTTAGTTAATTAAATAGATTATTGATTCATAAAAGGGGATAGAAGTTATTTATCATCATCTGGTTCAATCTATTGTAATCTATACATAAGAACAAATTCCCACAAACCTTCTTACCAAAAATAATAAGTGGAATACATGGTGAAGTATTAGTCCATCTGAATCCCTTAGCCTTAAAATATTATAAATGTAATTTAAAATCCCAAATCTCTATTGGTTTCATCCTGTAGGGAGGGATAGAAATTGGTTTAAATACCAACACCACCTTGATAGTGAACTCGATATCCCATTCATGTAGTAATCCATAGAATTATTTAGGAAAGAAATCATGAATGTGGTCCAATACTAGAGGAAAGGTACTCTGCTATAGCTCGTTATCATCTAGAGAAAGTTTTTCTATCTATCCCATGATATAAACCAATCTGCACTAAATTAGTCATGTATGACCAGCCAGAAGATCCCATTCACCCTAATGGATATAGACTCCTCTTTAGGTGATAGAAAATTCACCCTCCAATGATAATAGTTGACATGATCCCGGTACAGAAATAACCAATCCATACCCAGAATAAAATTTATTCCAACTATTTCTATCAAAAACACCTCCCAAAGGAAATAGAAACCTTCAATTTTAAGAGAAAATCCTTATAGTTTTGAATACCCCCTGATCACGCCCCCAATGATGTGGTGATGTTCATAACCCCATCATATTTTTCCACATCTAAACCCTATCCATTGTAAATATGGATAGATATGATATAATGTGATTCTCATATATCAAGAAAAACACATTCAAGGGTAGATGATACTAGAATCATACCTCCAAAAGTGAAAGGTCCCTCATTTATATTGGTAGGGGTAGACTGTACAACATGAGTCTAACTAGTCCCTATGCCTTGGGATCCAGCTCAACTCCCATGTGATATTTTCTCATACTGATACATTTTATCTTGTATCGGGGTACCACATCTAGTATCTTAGCCTGAGTGACCAGTGGAACATCAACTAAATGTCTTTTTAGGGGTATCTGAGTCCTTCCTAGACTATGGGGCCTCACCTAATCCTTTCCAACTGCTCGACTACTGGTTTCTCCTACATAACATTTTTTAATGGACCATTCTACCTAAATCATGAACTCAGAAGCATGGATGATTTCACCCATCATATTTTCAATGGCATATTTATCTTCTAATTTGTATAGTGGAACTCGAGTTGAATCCTCGGTGATAGTACTTTATTATAGTCTATTTTTTTATTTAGTGTTTTTTATTGGGTGGTTTGTTTGTATATCTTTATTAAATTGATTGAGGGATGATGTTTTATTTAAAAAAAAATTGATAAATATTGGGGTGAAATCATTATTGGGTGTTTAATCTTATGATATTCTTGAGCTTTTTTTTATATTACATTAAAATAACACCCACTTCACAAGATGATTTTGATCAAAATTCCCAAGTATTGAGGGTTTAATACAACCCTTAACTTAACTAGGGTTTTAATATAAATCAATAAACGTTTATATTAATGTATTTATGGTTCTAATAATCCATGTTATCAACACATTAAACAAAACATGTTATTAATCCATTACATTTTAAGTTTAACATACATAATGTTAACCTAAGGAATATTCGATGAATAAAAGCTCTCAATCACTTAACATACCAAAATTATAACTCACACCAATGAATGGTTTACTCATCCATTGACGTGGTTTTTAATATGGTTTATGATGTTTATGTTGATCAGTTAAAAATAGAAGAAAAATAATGGGACAAGATAAGATTTGTGTGACGAACACACACACAAAACGTGAAGAGAAGTAAAAGACACAAATTTGATTGAATAAGAACGTAAAAGAAGGGAATAGTTTTCAAATTTATTTAAAAAAAATTAAGAACATTAATATTTCACAATATAGGTTAAACGAAAATAAGATATAATAAAGAATAAATTTGCATTAAAAAAAATTACAACACAAACACTTACAAGATTATAAATTAAGAAGACAAAAGTAAATCAAAATAAATCATGGAGGAAAGGATTATCAAGTAGAAACTTGAGTTTTTAAGATTATAATGATCCTTTTTAATGTAATTGGTCATGCCAATATTTCCTCTAAAGATCTGAAATTCCAACCCCTTTCAAGGAGAAGAAGGGAGTGAATTTATAGTCTAAGGTGGTGGACTATTTTCATTCCGAATAGGACCCTCAAGTTGGATCTCCAGTATGTATTTTAAGAAAAAATAATATCATGTTGTATTCTTATTAAAAGTTTTATATACAGATTTGGAAAGTTTGTCCTCCAAATTTGGAGGCCATTTTACTTTTGGATCCAAGGTTATAGATATTTTACTAAATAATGTTATGTTGTCCATTTTTATCCATAATTTTTTTAAGGCCACAATGTGAAGGAGTTTTTTGACAAGAATATTCCCTAAGATCCGAACCATTTATTATATAAAGTTGATCGTATAAATATTTACTTTCTCCCCCAAAAAATATAAGCTCAATTGGATGGTTTTATTGGGAGAAAATTCAAGAATTGTGGGCTACTTTAAAATAACAGACCGAAAGATAGGATGGACTTTCATGGATAAATTGGTCCACTTATTGGTTGATTTGGGCCTTGAAATTTTTATCCAAGTTGAAATTTATTGTCCCTAGACTTTAGAGAGAATCAATGAATTTATACTTCTATATTGATCCTTGAAAATATAATATTCCAACCGGTCTAGTTTCTTTGATATATTCTTTGGGTCTTATTTTATGGTCCATATGACCCTTCAAATTGTTGAATTGTCCCAATATCGAGTTGAATGATTTGTATAATTATGAATAAGGAAACCTAAAATATAGGAATCATAAAATTTGTATCATTATAAAGATAGTTATGATTAAAAATTAAATATAATTCAATCTGGATTATTTTTAGCAATGGACACAAATTATACTTAACACGTACATTACAAACCAATTAAGAAAATTTTCTTGAAAATAGGTAAGGGGAGTAGATAAAAAATTATTAATAAGTGAATAAAATAAAATTACACACACTTATTATTGTGTATTTTATCATGTACATCAAATATAAAAACACAACTAAATAATTTTAACCCACCAACAAATATTAATTTTTTTTTCTATAATCATGGTGGTCTATACTAGTTCACTCATTGAAAAAGTATTCCACCCAAAATTTGTTTCAACATTAATGTTCCAAAAACAACTCATTTTCATGATCAAATTTTGAAATAGAAAATGTAGGTACTCAGGACTCACTCCCTCAAGGTGAAAAAATAATTATTTATGGAGGTTCACTCATTCACCAACCAAAAGTGAAAATATTAGTGTGTTAAAGAGATCTTAGGTTCTATTACCTATTATAAAGTTCAAAAGAATCAAGAGGTGTTTTTAGGGCTTTTAATTGGCTTTGGGATGGTAGGTATATAATGTCCAAAAAGATGGGGAAATTGGGTAAAACACCAACATGGAAAAAGTAATGCAAAATTATTTTGAAATAAAACATAAAAGGAAATAGAAAAACATATTTAAAACAGAATGAATTTTTAAAGGAAGAAAATATATGGATAAAATTGGAAGGGATTTAAATAATGAAATATGTACAAAACACAAAAAAAAATCTCCCAATGACACAAGAAAAGATGATTCAGGTGTTATTTTTTTTCTTTTTTCAAAAGATGAGCATGAAACAAATATCACATTAATCTCCCAACCCTTGTTTGATCTCCCCACAAAACAAATTTTAATAGTTATAACAAGATCAAAGGTTGACAAATAGTGATTTTTGACCCACCCAAGACACAACCCATTCTTTTTTTTCATTTTTATTTTTTTTCAATTTTTTTGAACACTTTTTAATATCATTTGTACAATATATATGCCAGAAACATATATAAATTCTCAAAACTCATTGAATAAAAACCTATCCCCCACACTTAAATAGATCCTTTCCCTCAAGCATATGACGACACCTTGAAAATCAAGGAAATGGTACCCAAAATGAAATCCATTCCCCCCATACTTAAATTTCAAGAAATCATGAAATGAAAATCCTTACAGATGATGGGTGGTACAAATTTTTGGGCTTTTAATGTGGATATAAAAAAAAATTTCATAGGATTGAATGGAATTTAAAAAGGAGGATCAATGTGAGGGTAATAAGAGGCTATTCTGATATTTTGATTCTCAAGTGGTTAAGAAAATACCTCTATCATATTGATGTATTCTAAAGTAGGAAATTCATCTTGAAGTTCCACAAAATCAAGGCTCATAATCAAGGGTAAAAAAACACAATATGAAAATATTTACATATGGGATGTTGGCATGAAATCTTATGTTATTCCTAAAGGGTTGGGTAAAGAAATTTCAAGTAAAAAAATTAGAATTCAAAATTTATTGGTCTTGAAAAAAAATTATTTGTACAAATTTATAATGAAAATAAAATATCTTTGAGATGAATACAAGCCTCTTGGCTTTCAAAAATTATTGGAAATAAATTCAAGATGTAATGTAAATTAATTTTGAATCTTTTGTTGTATTTTTTTAGTTTTTTTTTTTGCTTAGTTTTGTTTTTTATAATACACCCACATAAAAGGGGAAGAGGGAAAAAGGTTTGATGAAGAAAGTGGGGAAAAAGTTGATAATTAGATAGGAATAAGAATACATAGAGAAATATAGAGAGAAATCGGAACAGGAATAAGAGAGGGAGATGGAGTTAAAGGGAAATAGGTGCCCCTAGTATGGATTTTGTGGGTTTCCGTCTCAATCCAATGGGGGGTTATACTGTAGTAATTAGGAATATATTGGAAGTATATTTTTTATAAGGATTTGTGTCCTCTCATGGTGATACTTTAACTGATGTACATTAACCGTGAATGTCCTTTTGGAAGAGGGGTCTTAGACTTACACTGCACCAAATGGGTAAACATTGGAAATAAAAAAATGAACTTCTCAATGATAATTATGCATACTTGGGTGGAGATGAAATCAATATTTTAAGAGAATTACCTTTTTACATTCATGTAAGACCTTTTATATGATGTTTTTTTAATGTAGAGCCTTAGCATTTTCTTTTTAAGGATTGGAAATCTTGTAAGAATCTAGTTGAATCCCATCCGGTTTATTCAACTTCAATAATCTCACTTCACTAGATTTTTCAGAATCAAAATTATAGTTTTTCACATACCAAAATGACTTATGTTATATTTTAACTAGTAAAATACATTATTTACCAAAAACTATCCTAAAAGGAAACATCCTAATGGGTGTTTTATTGGCATTTCTATAATCCCAAAGCACTTCACCAAGTCTTTCTGGATAGCCTTTTCTTATGGGATTAACAATTCTCTCAAGAACTATTTTTTACTTCTCTATTAGGAAGTTAATTCATTCCATTTGTTTGGTGGTGATATGTAGTTGATGTTTTATTTATAACCCCATTATTTTTCAAAAGAGATTCCATATTTTGATTATAGAAATGAGTTCATAAGTCACTTACTATGGCACACAGAGTTCTAAATAGATGGGAAATGTGGGTTTTAAGGAACTCACTAATAGTATGTGCATCATTCTTCATAGTGGGTTTGGCCTTGACCGACCTAGAAACATATTCAATAACCAAAATCATATATGAGAATCTATTATAAGTGGTAAATGGTCTCATGGTATCGATTTCCCAAACATCAAAAATATCATAGAAGAATAAATGATTTTGGGGAATTTAATTTCTTTTTGAAACTGTGATATACTTTTAAAATGTGGGACATGATTGACCTAACTTCTAGGATTATTTTAAGAGTAAATTCTATAAGAATATAGAGTCTAATACCTTTAGATATGTCCTCTATGGTTTAAGTGGCCACCTCTAAGCATTGAGTGGCAGAATTCAAAGATGGAGGAATGTTTATCTTCATAAACACGTCTTCTAATTACCATGTCAGTCCCATTTTTCCAAATTTTTTTATCTTCCCAAAAAATAGAATTTTGAATCACTTTTCAACTTCAATTTTTGTTCTTTTGAAAAAAATTTAGGAAAACACCATCAAACAAGTAATTCACAATTGGGGAAAACAATGGTAACTTTAGAGTGAGAGATGAAAGGTGCTTTATAAGAAATTTGGGATATATGATTTCTAAACGAGAAGAATTATAAATTCTACTTAGGTTATATACATGGTTTTCTTTTCATAGTTGATCATTGATCTAAATTTAAAACTCTTGGAGCATTAGGATCCATCTTATTAGCCTCAGTTTGGAATCACTTTTCTTGAGTAATAACTTTATAGCAAAATGGTCTTTGAGGATAATGATTTTGGAACCTAAGTGATAGGACCAAAATTTATCTAAGTAAAAAAAACTGATAAAAGTTTCTTTTTTAGGTATAGTGTAGTGATATTGAGTTTCATCCAATGTGTTTTAGGCATAATAAATGACATGAGTAATTTTTTCACATATTTGACCAAGAATAGCCCCAATGGACCTATGATAAGCATTACTCATAAACTCAAAGGGTAAAGACCAATATAAGGGTTGGATTATTAAGGAATATGTAAGAACATATTTGAGTTCAATGAAGGATCTCTTATAAGCCTCATTGAAATGGAATGTGACATCAATTTGGAGTATCTGAATGAGTGGGAGGGAAATCCTACTAAGGTTCTGGATGAATCACTGATAGATACTGGCATGAACAATAAATTAATAGAAGTATCAAACTAATTTGGGTTCTGGAAGTGATTGTATTACCTCAATTTTTGTTGGATCTAATTGAATGCCCTCTTGTGAAATAATTTTCCCTATAATAATCCTATTTTCAACTATGAAATGACATTTTTCAAAATTTAACAAAAGGTTGCATTTTATATACTTTTTTAGGACCAGAGAGAGTAAATGTAATTAGCATTCAAATGAGTCACCATAAAAGGTAAATTCATCCATGAATACCTCCATGAAATGATCAAAGAATTTATAAAATATACTCATCACACACCTATGTAATGTCGCAGGAGTATTAAAAAATAAAAAAGGTATTATCCTATATGAATATGTTCTAAAGGGTGAAGTTAATGTAGTTATTTGTTGTTCTTGAGGTGCGATTGGGATTCGTATGTAACCTATGTATCTATCAATAAATAAATAATGTGACTTTTTAGCTAATATTTCTAGCATTTGATCAAGGAAAGGAAGAGGGTAGTGATCTTTTTATGTTTCAACATTCAATTTCTGATAATCAATGCACACATTCCATTTTTTCACTCAAGTTTAGCCACCTCTCTATGTTTATTTGTGGAAATAGTTATCCCATACTTCTTAGGTACCACTTTAATTGGACTAACCCATTAACTATAAAAAATTAGGTAAATAATACCAACATGAAGAAACTTAGTGATATCTTCCCTAAAAACCTCAATTATTATTTTATTGAGTCTTATTTGAGGTTGTCTAGTTGTTTCAGATGATTCTTATAGATGGATGTGATGCATGAAGAGGGAGGGGTTGATTCCTAGTATGTCATCTAGGGTCCAAACTAAGGCCTTTTTTCCACCAACACATGAACAAGTTTGGAATCCTTGGTTTTATAAAGTGTAGTAGAGATAATGACATGATAAGAGTGATCATGGAAAAGGGATGCATATTTCATGTGTGTGGGAAGAGGCTTCAGACCAGTTTCTTCCATTAATTGTGGGATAGACAAATTACGAGTAGCTTAAGTTATTTCAGTTTTTTTGAGTCATTCTCCTAAATACTTTTTAATATAGAATGTTAGAGATCATTGTATATATGGGATTCAAGAGAATTTTCTAGATCCTTTAGATTGATCGAGTCTATTAATGAAAGGTCAATATCAACATCCCCATTTAAGACTCGGTTAATCATGGTGAGAATTTAAAAAACTTCTATATCATTAGAACATGATGTACAAGATGGAATTGGCGTGAATCCACTTTCAAAAGTGTCCTTGAAATCATGGATAGAGAATACAGAGTGAGTCGCTGATGGGCATCTCATGGATTGAAAAATATTTTACTTAACCATTTGGTTACCAAATTCTATGGATAAGATGACCATGTGGACATCAATCTTAGTTTTAACTATCAAAAAGGAATGATCTTATTAGAATTATGGGAGATAGTGAATAATTTATCTCACCTTCCATGTTAAGGACATAAAAATTAACTAAGAAGATAAGATCATTGACTCTAACAAGGATATCCTTAATTATTCCATCAGGGATGGTAGTGCTTTGATTGGATAACTAAATGAAAACACTTATTGTGTGTAAGGTACCTACACCAAGGTTTTAGAAGATGGATTTGGGAATGAAATTTATTGAGGCTCATAAGTATATGAGGGCATCTTCAAAGTAGGAAATATCTATTTGGAATAAAACTATAAAGGTCCCTGGTTCTTTTCACTTCACGGGAATGGAATGTTAGGTAAAAACATTTTCAATAGTCCTAAGTTTTCTATTATGTGTGAAAAATTAATTAAGAAACATGGAATACTTATGAATTTATTTTATAGCATCTAATATGGGAATGTTAACCTCATCACATCTAAACATGTTGAGCATTTATGGATCAGGTTCAAAGGACTTCCTTGTCTTTGAGACATCTTGAAGAAAAAGAATTAGGTTCCTTAGAAAAATGGAAGGTGGTGAGTTAGTGTATTTAATATATTTTTATTGTTTATTTTTAATTTATTTTTCTAGATGAATATTTAAAAGGGGAGTTAGAGAATTCATCATGAGTCATAGAAATTTTATTTTCAGATCAAAGTAAAATTTCACCTACATTTCCCTTGGGGCAGGGAAATGGTTGAGTTGGTATTTGGGAAGAATTGGTTTGTTGTTTCTGATTTAGCTGTGCTAAATTTGACCAATTATATTTTCAATGTTTTTTAGGCTAAAATGGGTGAATGAGGCAAGATATTTCACAAAAAAAATCCATGGTTTCTATGTAAAGAGGCATGTCTCGAATTAGTATTGCCTTGATTTATGTTCTTAGAAAATAAATTGTATTGGGTTGGGAATTGGGAAGGATCCCTAGGATAGTGGGATCTAGGAGGAGAAAAAGAAGGATTGATCATTTGATGATGAGGAACAAAAGGATAAGGTAGATGGAAGTTAACACCACCTTGACCATATTGGAATTGGTTTGGATTTTGAGGATGGGAATGAGAAGGATGAGAGATGTGATTACCATAACTCAATCCAGGGCTATAGGTATAATAGAAGGTATCAAAGTGGATTTGGGTGGATTATCTATTTTATTGACCTAATTGTTAAGGGTTTGTGTTTCAATAATAATATGATAAATTGATCTCAATTGGTCTATATGAATCATATGTATCCTCTTAAAGATGTGAAAATATGTATGTTTGATGATTTGGTGAGCTATATATTACAAAAAAAATTATAGGTCTAGGGAATAGATATTATGGAGAATATGAGGTTAGGGATTTGGAAACCACTTATAGTTGTCGCACGAGACCTGTAAGTTCAATCATTCACTCGGTCATCTTGTTAGGATATATGGATTGATTTTAATGGACTTTTTTAACTTGATAATTTTCTCAAATATGGAATTGTTTTGTGTTTATATCCATATTGCTTCTGAGATCTTGTGAATCTGCATAAATTTTTTCAAAAAGAGCACCACCACTTTCATCATCAATGATAGTTTTTTTCTATATCCAATAACCACTCATAGAATTATTTTATCAAGATTTGGTCATGAATTTTGTGGTTTGGAAAGTTTTCTATAATATTTTTGAACATATCCTAGTACTTTTAGAGTGATTCATTATGGAATTGAAGGATACCACTTATTTCCTTTCGGATATAAGTGGATAGAGAAGTAAGGAATAATTTCTCTAAAAAAAGATGTTTCATACCAATACATGAGTTTAAAAAACCAAGATGGAGGTAGTAGAGACATGTATTTTGAAATTAAGTTAGGGAGAAAGGGGATGCTCTAAGTTTGATTTGTTTTTAAGAAAACCCCTGAGGATTCATGGTAGAGCACAGCACTTGTAACTCTTTGTGGTGAAGAAGAGGATCCTAACTTGCTACCCCATGGAAATGAGGTAGAAGATTAATCAAACCTAATTTGATTTCAAAATTATCTTTAATATTTTGATATTTAATACACAATTTTTGGTAATTAATATCAAGGTAAGTGATTTATTTAGGGTTTTTTTCCTAGGACTGAACATATCTATCTCAATTGGTTGGACAATGAATGGTTATAGAGTGATTTGATTATCCCTAATATTCCTCTTAAGTTGGTGAAGAGTTTTCTCAATTTATGGGTCAAACAAATCTGATGGATTGTTTGGGAGGCTATGGAGAATTTAGATAAATTTGAAAAGGATAAGGAAGGAGGGTTTTTCTTTTTTTTTCTTTTTATGTTTTAATGGGAAGGCAGGATTTTCTTTTTGTTTTTTTCAAAAAAAAATTGTTTTTTTAATATAAAATACTACCTACTATAAGTTTCACCATCCCTAGAAAGGGTTTCAATTGAAGTGAATTTGATTTTCACTTATTGACTGTTCAAAGGTATAATGATATACTAATATGTATAGCGGTACTCGGGTCGAATATATGGTGATGATACTTTTTTATAGTTGGTTGTTCTTGTTTTGTTTTTATTTTTAAGAGAGAGTTCGTTTGTATATATTCAATAAATTTACCAAGGGATGATGTTTTATTTAAAAACATGATAAAGATTTATGTGAGTTCATTATTGGGGATTTAAGCTTATGATATCCTTGATCTTTTCATTATAATACATTAAACTAACACCCACTTGACATGATGAATTTAATCATAATTCACAAGTGTTAATGATTAAATCCAAGCCTTAACTTAACTTGGGTTATAATATCAATAAATAAATTTTTATGGTAGTGTATTTATGGTTCCAATAATCCAAGTAATCCAAAAATTAAGCAAAACATGTCATTAAACCTTGGAATTTTAAGTTTAACATACACAATATTAACCTAAAGAATATTCAATGAAAAAAATATCACAATAACTAAACATACCCAAATTATAACTCATCCCAATGAATGATTTACTCATTGAGATGGTTATTAATTGGTTTTATGATGTTTATGATTATCAGTTAAAAATAGAAGAAAAATAATGGGAAAAGATAAGAGTTATGCGTCGAAAACACACACGAAACATGAAGCAAAGTAAAACACATGCTTTGGATTGAATAATAAAAAAAGGGAATGGTTTTCAACTTTATTTAAAAAAAATAAGAACATTAATATTACTAAATTGAGGGTGGATGAGAATAAAAGATAATGATGAATAAACATGCATTAAAAAAATTAAAACACAAACACTTGCATGATTACAAATAAAAGAGAAATCAAAAGTAAATAAAAAGAAATCATGGAGGAAAGGTCTCTCAAATATAAAATTGAGTTTGTAAGTCCATCCTAATGATTTGGAAGGGAATTTTCATGCTAATATATCCTCTTATTGTTTGAAATTATAACCCCTTACAAGAAGAAGAGGTGAGTAAATTTATAGCCCAAGGTGGTGGACTATTTGCATTCTAAATTTGACCCTCAAGTTATGTTAATAACTTTTATATTTAGATAGTATAATATCAAGATAAATTCTTTTAAAAAGTTATAGATACAAATTTTTTAAAGTCCGCCCGAAAAATTTGGAAGCCATTGGATTGTTGGATCCAAAGTTATGGATATTTTACTAAACAATGAGATGTTATCCATTTTTATCCATACTTTTTCAAAGACCACAATGTGAATGAGTTTTTGGATAGGAATATGACCTAAAATATGAACCATTTTCATAGATCTTTATTTTATACCCAAAAAATACTAGCTCAATTGGATGGATATATTGGGAGAAATTTTAAGAATTTAGTGCTACTTTAAAATCCTATAAATAATGATGGGTTGTAATTTAATGGATCAATTAGGGCCCTGATTGGTTGATTTGGGTATTGAAATTTTATACAAGTTGAAATGAATATTCCCTGAACTTATGTTGGAGAACCAACGAATTTGGACTTCTTTATTGTGCCTAGAAAATATAATATCCCAACTGATCAAATTTATTTGAAATATTCTTTGGGACTTCTTATGTGGTTCATATTACCCTTAAAATATAATAATTAACCAAATATTCAATTGAATTATTTTTATTATTGTGAATAAGGAACCCTATAAAGTAAGACTCAGAAATTTTGGATCTGTATGGAGAAAGTTTTGATTAAAAAAGTAAATAGAATTGAATCTATATTATTTCAAAAAATGCTCACAAATTATATTTAATATTAAAACATGTACATTTCAAACCAATTATGAAAATTTACTTGAAAATAAGTAAGGTGAGTAGATAAAAAATTATGAATAAGTGAATAAAAAACTCCACAATAAGGAAAGTAAACTATAATTTCTTATGGATAGCCCTATTATACTGATAGTACCACCCATGGACATGATACTAAGACAATATCCACTCCTTAGGATACTCTTCCCTCTACTTCCCTGGCCAAAACTATCATAGAGGTGCTTATTTATGCATTAAAAAGTGGTCATTGACCATATTATTGAGACTTTCTACCCACCAATTAGGTCCTCCTTTAGGTTTCCTTCCCCAATGAGAGCATTATTCATTATATAAGATAAGTTTCTCATGTGAAATACATTTATCTATGACTTGATCTCATTTAAATCCCATCTTAGAAGCACTTTACCATATCTATCTGATCAGATTTCAAAGATAAAGAAAAACATTATAGGTCAGTAAAACATCCAACATAGTCCATCACCGATAATCTTCCCTACATCCGGTCTATAAAATCCCAAGCCCTATCATCCCACAATGCCTTTGTATTTAAGTGACTCAAGAAAATTACATCAAATAACTTCTGGGTTAGCCCCTATTGATGTCTGGATTTCTCTATTATTTCCCACCAATTCTCGTTTGGTCCTCATAGAATATAAATAGAAAGTTTCACCCTCTTATCCATGGGTGTCTCTAGTATTTTTAAGATCGCCTATATGTAAATAATCCATAACTTAGCTACCTAGGGTCCTACATCCCCATTGAATGTGGGTGTGTACTGCAGCTGAAACTCTCTGTTCAGATTGGACTTTGAAGGTACAACATAATTAGTCCCCCTCTCCATAGATAACATGACATATAGAAAATTTTCATGAATTTAATAAACAATCATGTTTCCTAGAGATGTAGGAAGTTACTGTCTAGCTATGTGAGGTGTGTGTCAATTTACACTCTCCTAACACTCAACCCAAAGATTATGTATAGGTATTTTCTCTACAAGGGTCAAAACACTCCTCATATCATAAGATTCATAACAATATCAACCTTAGAAGCTCAATATGAAAATAGAGAGACATTAACACAAGGTTACACCACAAATTTGATTAAAAAGTGAATTAACATGTTATAACAGTTCCATTTATTAATTTTTATCAAACATGTCTAGGGATTACATTTAACAACTTAGATAGTCTGATTTATCAAATGAAATAAATATGTACCAAACATAAATAATTCATTTCAATGTATTTCCCTATGTTCCTACCCTGATGTATGCCAACTCACATTATGTTTTACTAGAATATGAGAAAAATATCCAAAAATAGTAACATTACTCAATAAGTGAGTCACCCAAGGTGAAATAACATCACAACCATAACAAGTGAACAATAATAAATCAATCCCATCATTGGGTACTTGGGTTTTCCCCTACACATGGTTTAACTACTCCCATGAACGAGCTCATTACCAAGCCTTGACACATCATAGTCTCATTTATACCTTCCCTAAATAGTAAAGTAAAAGAAAATACATGGGCCTTTGATACCACTTTGTAATGTCTCTTACCCAATTCTCCCTCACATGACCGCGACATGTCACTACATTACCTCGAGCATGCCTCCCTGTAATGACCTGACTCTTTGGACATGGTAAAAATTTTATTTTTTATTTTTAATGTATTTATTTTCTTTAATAAAGTATTCTATTCAAGCAAAGGATCTCATGGGAGCATATGGGGCACTTCTAGAGCCCGGATCCCGAAAAAGGGGAAATGAGACTAGGTCACATGATTTTTTTACAACTGTGAGACCCAAGAGCATGGCCATGAATCTGGTTGTAGATTATTTCAAAACCAATCTATATAGTCTAAGCACAATTAGTGAAACCATATGAAGCGGTCATGTGGTGATCCTAGTGAGGTAGTGGGTAACACACAGTGTGCACATGGTTTGGAAACCATGCGTAGAGACCATAAAGACTTACAGGAAAGGGGCATAACCTTATGCATGGTTTATGTAATGCTTGAAAAACCATGCGCAAAAAATGTGCGAGCCTATTTTTAGGGAAAAGACCATTTTATCCCTCTTCTCTTTAAGTTAAAATTTCCCTTTGTTTCCTCCCTTATGTGATCAAAATCCATGTATCGTCCTCCTTTGAATCTCAAGCCCTTTTCTTATTCAATAACTAATAACTCCTTCATCTAGAGATCATTTCTCAATCTGTTAGAAGCAACAGATCCCTTGAGGTAAGGATAACCTCATGCATTCATCATTCCGTGCTAAATTTCACCAAATATTGCACTGTTTAGATGCAGGATCATTCACCCTATTTTCAAGGCATTGGACAGAAACTCAGATTTAATCTAACCTACTCTAAATCTGAGGTCAACACTCAGTGAGGCATCATCTACAGCCCTAAGGTAGTTGGTCACATAGTTTCCCAATTGAGTTTTGGCCATATATTATTTAATCTCATTATGTCGTGAGACATCCATTGTCAATATCCTCTATTATTTTGATTCCTTCATGTATAATTGACTCTAGTGTGATGGAATAGGTTAATTGATTCATGTTTAGGGGTTTTTTTATCACTTTTTTACTATATGGACTCCCAATGGGTGTTCCACCTAAATTGGCCATTTTAGGCCAATTTATCAAAATGTGGAATTATGGTTTGTGGTTTTGGACATGGTTTTCAATTTAATTGTCCATTGCTACATGTATTTTTTCATTAATCGAAGACACCCTATGGGCGTTTAGCCCTCATAGGATTTGAATTTCCAATTTGACCCTATGACTATTTTGATATGCCTTTTCCCTTGGCATGTGCCTTATGGATGAACTTGGCATATTAGGCGAATATGATGGTTAGCTTAAATGGGTTTTCTAGTATGAAATATCTTGAACCTTTAAAATTAAATGCCTTAAATTAATGTTTTCAAGGGATGGAATGGCCACTCCCATGCTTTGGGATTCTTTATAAGTGCATTGAAACTTTGTCTTTTTTCTTTACTTTAAATAGAGTAAGATGGTTTGCCTTACATTATATAACAAGTGGGTGGGAGGAATTACTACCCCATTCCATTATTTAAATGCAGGTGGGAGGCATTACTACCTTTTTACATTATTTATATATGAGAAAGAAGAATTACTACCAAGTTCCATTATTTACATGTGGGCGGGAGGCATTACTACCCCGTGCCATTATATAACATATGGGTGTGAGGCATTACAACCCCATGCCATTATTTACATGTGGGTGGGAGTAATTAATACCTCGTACCATTATTTACATGTGGGTGGGAGTCATTAATACCCCATTCCATTATTTACATGTGGGTGGGAGGCATTACTACCTCATGCCATTATTTACATGCGGGTGGGAGGCTTTATTACCTCATGCCATTATTTCCTATGGGTGGGAAACATTCTTACCCTGAGCCACTATCTTCCATGGGTTGGAGGAATTATTACCCCATGCCAACTATATATATATATACACTGTAACATATTCAGACATGCCAGCATTGATCTGAAGTAGGTAGACATGACATGTGTCATTTTAGAACCTGAGAGGGATAGTGGTTGTTTATTCTATTTTTCTTTACTTTCCTGCTATTGGTTGGACAATGTTTACTTATGAGAACCACTAAATTTACACGCATACACCATTAGTGGTGTCCTACTGAGATTTATCTCACACCCTATTCGGGATACCTTTGTCACCTGACCATACTATTTACCTGCAGGTATGGATAGAGGAAAACACCACTCGTCTGGCTGTTGACTCTTGTACTTATATGGAGCTTAAGAGAAGAGGACCAGGCTTAGGATCGAGATGCTATGGAGAAACTTTGGGATTTTTCTTACTTTTTTACCATGTATATGTATGATTTCTTTCTATTTTACTATTTCTATTTTTTACATGAATTCCATGCATGAAAATATATATCAGACACTACCT
The DNA here is from genome assembly GCA_963277665.1 of Viscum album. Taxonomy (NCBI): domain Eukaryota; kingdom Viridiplantae; phylum Streptophyta; class Magnoliopsida; order Santalales; family Viscaceae; genus Viscum; species Viscum album. The sequence goes on along the minus strand of OY728132.1, from coordinate 1,258,096,137 downwards.
ATGAGTCTTTGGTTATAGTATTCAATATTCTGATGTTTACTTCATCTATTTGTTTGTTTATGTTTTCATTATTGTATGTTATTTTTACATCTGTTGTGTTACTCTGACATAGAGGATAGTCTCCCCATTGTTATACCATTACACCATCATTGCTAGTCACCAACCCCTAGCTTATGGGTAGACGTGTCAGGGGTCATGTGGTCAACTGGGATCGAGGCACGGGTTAAGTGGCCTCCAGGTCAATATGTCACAAAGTTGTATCAGGGGAGTTTTCCATTCTTTACTTACTATGTGGAGACAATATATTATATATTGGGAATGCATGGAACTTGGTCACAAGATATTCTAGGGTGCTGAAAACCCATGTACGAGTTAAGTACCAAGTGGCTTGAATTATTTCTATTATTGATTCTACTATTACTATTGATATCATTTCATTGTTGGGTGCTTCACATGGTTTGTGATGTTATTGATATTATTGACATTGGAATTTTTATTTCATTTCTAAAATTGATGAAATGAGGGTTATGTGTTAGAACATGCATCATTATAGGCACAATATGAATAGTTCATGCATTTTTTCATGTCACGTTTAAAATTGCACCAAGAATTGCATGTTGCATATTGTTGTGCCTTATTTTGCATAGATATAATTGTGCTGACACTTTTTTGTTGGATTCAGATCATTCAATGGTGTGAGTAGTGGGTTACACTCTTTGATTCAGAAGGTTAAAGGGCCCTTATGGATCAAAAAATTGCATTCCACTATCTATACCATTTTAGGAATAATATAATCACATGGATATGCATAATTTAAAATTGAAATGGCATCCATGTGAGTTTCATCTTTTGAATCATAATGTGTATGGGACCTTATGGGATGGAAAATGACATATCATTGGATTCAAATTTTTGAAATGACTTATAACCTGAGAACAACCTTTTTACACATTCCTAACTTAAAAAGTTGAACCGAACCCAACCATACTAGTGGGTGGTGGGTGTTTCACTGTTCTTATGGCCTGTTATAGTCTGTTCTTAATTCTAATCCTAGATTACAAAATAGGTAGAGTGGTTCATTTATTATTATTGGAAGGATTAAGTACCTATCCTGGTTTCTTAAATACAATCCTCTAAATTTCATAAATCCCTTCTGAGAAGTTTGTTTAGCATTATAGCATTATGCTGCCACGAAGTCCTCGAGTCATGCGCCCTGAAGGTGGTGACGATCATGTCCCTGAGGTGGTAAATCTTGAGCCACCATTTGTCCTTCTATTTGTTCCACATGTGGTTCCTCCTCCTTTACCTGAATTGGGTGCTAACACCAAATTTTAAGATTCTTGAATATGATGCAAAATATTCAAGGTAGAGTGTGACCTACCTAAGCATGGAAGAGTTGACTCATGAGTTTTTTCAGAAGTATGCTTCTACTTTCTCAGGAGAGGGAAGATCATTCAGTACAGAGTCTTGGATTGAGGTGATCCTTTCTATCTTTGAGCACTTAGAGATTCCTTAAGGGCGGAGGGTCAAGCTAGCTTCTTACATGCTACGCGATTCTTCCAAGAGGTGGTGGTATTTCATCACCTAGGTAGGTAGGAATAAAGAGATGGTTTAGGATGACTTCTAGAAAGTCTTTTATGACTGCTTATTTTCCCAAACTCTAACGGATGATAGAGCTATAGGGTTTATGAATCTGCTGCAGCGGACCATGTCAATCATGGAGTACTCATCCTGTTTCACTGATCTACATCGTTTTTATCCTCCTCTAGCCATTGATGACCTTATGGATGTAAGAAAATTTGAGGATGGGATGTGTTATGAAATCCAGTCGCAGGTCAATGTTTTCAAGCTGACAGACATTTCGGAAATTATTAACCAGACCCTGATTACATAGAAAAATATGAGAGATGCTGAGGGTGAAATCCAAGGAGGTTAGACACCAAAAGCTTTTATGGATTTTATTGGGAAAAAAAGTGATTTATCAGAGAGCCTCACGGGATTGGTGGTGGTCAGGCTCCTTCCAATGGAATCTCTCCTATCTATCACCAGTGCATAATTCTAGGGAACTACAGGGGTTAGTTCACATAAAATCCAGTTTAGTGTAGAGGATATGGAAGCATGGGTCACCTCCACCATTTCGGTAGATATTTCCCTCTAGTTACAAGTGATAAAGGATCTTCACCTACTCCTCAGCCAAGAGTGGGGTCAGTAGGATCATGATAGTCAGGAAGCTGGAATACCATCGGTCGATCAACCCAAGGTGGTGGTCGAGGTAGAGACAATTCGTCTTATGAGTATCAGTGCCAGTAGAGTGGTCCTTCTCAGGGCAGTTAGGTAGTGAATCAAGGTCACAGTATAGGCTAGTTACATACAGTCTAGTCTATTCCACTGGAGTAGATCATCATACCATCTACTATATGAGGTATTATTCTAGTAGCTTCCTCTTTAGTATTTTCTTTTTTTGATAAAGGCTATTCTCACTCATTCATATGTGAGGCTATCACTGACAGTTTGGGCCACGATGTTGAGTATTATCATGGCTTCATGACACTTGATACACCCTTAGGTATCCATTCAGAGGGCGTTCGTCATTGTCAGAAACTGTATCTTTGAGGTAGGCAGTTGCTTTTTGAATGGAACCTGTACTTTTTCAATATTAAAGGTTTCAATGTAATCCTTGGGATGGACTAGTTAGTTCCCTAAATAGCCTATATTGATTGCTATCATCGGAGGGTGATGTTTACATCACCAGAGATAATTATTAACATGCATAAGAGATAATGGGATGTTAGTACGACATGAGTAGGACCTGAGAAGTAGAGGTTGGGTAGTGTTACAAAATAAGTTTCCAGTCTTTACGTTGATGATTAGGGTTTGAAACCCGCTATTTTTTCTCCTATAGTGGATCAATTTAGAGACATTTTTTCTGATGACTTCTCTATTCTACCTCCAGTATGACAGGTGGAGTTTACTATTGATCTTTTTCTAGGAGAATAACCTATGCCAATTCCTCTGTATATGTAGGAACCTAAGGATCTTATGGAGATCAAGACTCCATTAGAGGATCTAGATGATAAAGTTTTTATACACCCCAACACATCTCCTTAGTGTTCACCTATCCTCTTTTCTAGGAATTTATACTATACCCATAGGATTTTTGTGGATTACCATCGGTTGAATTAGCTGACTATCAAGAATTGGTATTCATTACCAAGAATAGACGACCTCTTTAATCAGATTCGAGGAGAGAAGAAGTTTTAAAATATGGATTTGAGGTCAGCCTATCACTAGGTGTGTCTCAGAACTTCAAACATACCTCACACAACATTCAGGAGTAGGTATGGTCTTAATGAGTACCTGGTTATGTTGTTCGGACTTACGAACACACCTATTATCTTTATGGATCTTATGAATTAGTTTTTTTACCAATATCTTCATTCATTTGTGGTTTTCTTCATAGAAAATATCTCAGTGTATTATATCTCGAGAAGAGACCATGAAACTCATCTTGAGATCATGTTGAATAGAATGAGAGAGCATTATCTCTATGCTAAGCTTAGTAGATGCCACTTTAGGATCGATAAAGTTCACTTCTTGGGTCATATCATCTTGGAGTCAAGAGTTTCAGTTGAACCAGATAAGTGAGAGTTGTGATTTCTCGGTACCATCCAAAAAACTTTTTTGAAATATATAGTTTCTTGGGGCTTTCCAGATACTACATACACTTTATTTAGGATTTCTCATGCCTTGTAGCACCGCTTACGGGTTTGACAAAGAAGGGTGTAAAATTAAATTGGTCAGAAGCTTGTGAAGAAGACTTTCAAGATTTAAAGGGAATACTTACATAAAAATAAATATTTTTTCTTCCAGAGCTAGGAAGGCCTTATACATTTTACTGTGAAAGATAAGGTATCGGGATCAGATCTATTATGATGTAGGATAAACAAGTCATTGCATATGGTGCTCTTCAGTTGAGGCCTCATGAGTAGAATTACATGACGCACGACCTCAAGCTCATTGTAGTTGTTCATGCCTTATATTGTGGGAGACATTATCTATTGGAAGTGTGTTTTGTGGTCTTTAAATACCACAAGATCCTCAAAAACATCTTCACTCAGTGTTATCTGAATCTCAGGAAGTGTAGGTGGGTCGAGTACCTACAATATTTTGATTTTGAACATGCCTACACTCTAGGTAAAAGAAATTCAGTAGTCGATGCTCGGAGATGAAAGACTCAAACACAGGCAGTTTGGGGGTCTAGTGAAGAATGGAAGCTTATGGACTTATTCTCATAGATGGACATTGAGGTTCAAGAGGACCATGGTTAGATTATCCTCTCATCCTTGGTTGGTGAAATCTACTCTTCTAGAATGAGTAAGGTTGAGAAAGCTATTAGATACCGAAGGCCTTGTCCTATGGGAGAGTGTCTCAGATGACAACACATCTTACGGATGGATAGTCGATTGGGATAATACTCTTCTATTTTTTGGGTGTTCATGGGTCCTAGAAGACATCAAAGAAGAGCTAATGAGGGATTTCCACACCTTAGCATGGGAAGTTAACCCAGGTGTCACCAAAATATATTGAGACATACAATGTCAATATTGGTGGCCCAATATGAAATGTGAGATAGCCAGTTTCATTATGCAATGCTCTACCTATCAGCAGGTGAAGTTGAAATATCAGCATATATTAGGTCTTCTTCGTCCATTGTCCATTCCGGAGTAGAAATGGGATGATGTTTCAATGGAATTTGTGACTAGTTTACCCAGATCACCACATGGAAACAACGCAGTGTGGGTTTTCATTGACTGCCTAATAAAGGCATGACACTTCTTACATATAAGAGAGACCTTTTTTGTAGATGTTCTGGGAAGAATGTACCTCAAGAAGGTGGTATGTATTCTTGGAGCACCTTATACTATTTTTTTCTGAAAGAGACACTTGTTTGACTTCACAGTTTTGGAAGGGGTTTCAAAAGGCCTTGGGTACACATGTAAATTTGATCACAGCATATAACCCTCAGATAGATGAAAAAATAGGGTGTAAAATTCAAGTTCTAGAGGATATGCTTCATGCATTCATTCTCCACTTTGGGGGTTCATGGGAGAAACACATTCCCCTCATTGAGTTTTCTTATAAAATCTTTTAGGCCACCATTGAGATGGATCCCTATGAATCCATTAAAGGTAGGATTTATCGCTCACCTCTCTACTGGTTAGAGGTAGGGGAAGTAGTTGTTATTGGGCCTTGTATCATACAATAGACTTCAAATTAGGTCCATCTAATCTAGAATTTTATGTTGATAGCTCGGTCTAGATATATGTCTTATGCTAACAGACGTTAGTGGCCTCTTGAGTTTGAGGTTAGAGAGTGGGTTTTCTTGAAAGTCTTTCCCAGGATGGAGAATAGACATATTAGGAAGAATGGTAATCTATCATTGAGATTCGTTAGACCCTTCGAGGTGGTGAAGTGGACCAGACTAGTGCATTAGCAATTGACACTTCCTTAGAGATTTCGGTCCATGCACAATATATTTCATGTATCACAACTTCGATGATATTATCCCAACCCATCTCAAGTCTTTCATCCTGATGAGTCTAAACTGGATATGGATGATTACTTTGAAGAGTATCTAGTTCGTACTGTTGATTGGAGTGTAAAGACACTCTGAGGTAGGTTTGTCTCTCTTGTACAGGTGTTATTGTAGCACAACTCGGTATAGGACAAGACCTGGGAATGGGAAGCTGATGTTTGATCTCAATGGCTGGGAATATTTTATGACATTACCTATTTACCCTCATAAGGGATACTTGGGGATGATTTGTTATAATGAGGGGAGGTTGTAATGACCCGACTCTTTGTCTAAGGTACATATTGTTAGTTTTTCTTTTGAATGTCTTGAATGGTCCTAATGAAGTAATATAATCAAGCTAAAGAGGTCATGGGAGAATCTGGGGCACTTATGAAGCCCAGAGCACCAAAAAAGAGAAAAATAGACTCGACCACACAATTTTTCTACAATAGTGCAACCTAGGCGCACAACCGTGCGACCAGTTGTAGATGGTTGCAAAACCCATCTGCACGGTCTGCGGGTAGTTAGTGAAACTGTGTGTATAGGTTGTGCAATGTGTCTTGTAATGTATTATTTTACACATGATGTGTTCTTGGTTTGGGAAGTCATGCATAGAGATCGTGCAGACTTGTAGGAAAGGGGAAGATCTTTCATACGGTTTGCACATGGTTTGAAAAACCGTCTGCAAAAACCATGCGAGCCTATTTTTATGGGAAAAGACCATTGTCCCTATTCTCTTTAAGTTCTAATTTTCCTTCATCTCCTCCCTTATGTGGGTAGAACCCATGCATCTTCCTTCTTTCAAGATCAATCCCTCTTCTTCTTCAATCACCTATAACTATTTCATCTGGTGACCGTTTCTCGATCCATCGGAAGCATTAGATCTTTTGAGGTAAGGCTAACTTCATGCACTCTTCTTTACACAATAAATTTCACCAACCATTGCACTATTTAGATACAGACTCATTCATGATATTTTTAGGGAATTAGATGGAAACTCAAATCTACTCTAACCTGCTCTGAATCTGAGTCTAATACTCAATGAGGTTTTATCTACGTCCTTAATGTAGTTGGTCACATTGTTTTCCATTTGAGTTTTTCCATTTTATATTTAATATCATTGTGTCGTGGCCCAGTCTTTTCCAAGATCCTCTAGTATGTTGATTAATTCGTGTATAATTGACCCTAGTGTGATGACATAGGTTAATTGATTCATTTTTAGGGGTTTAGTTATCACCCTTTCACTATATGGACTCCCAAGGGGTGTTCCACCTAGATTATCCATTTTAGGCCAATTTCTCAAAATTGGGAATTAGGGTTTATGTTTTCCAAAATGGTTTTAAATTGGATTTTCCATTGTTCCATGTGTTTTTTCATTAATCCAATATACCCCATTTCTATTTGGAACTCATATTCTTGGAATTTCAAATTTTACCCTATGACTATTTTGATACGTCTTTTCCATTAGCTTGTGCCTTGGGCATGAACTTGGAATGTTAGGAGAATGGGATATTTAGCTTAAATAGATTGGCCATGATGAGATAGATTTAACCTTTAAAATGTAATTCCTTAAATGAATCTTTCTAAGGGATTTCATGGCCATTCCCATGCGTTGGGTTTCATTATAAATGCATTTCAACTTTGGATTGTTTTCTTTACTTTAAATAGTGTAAGATTGTTTGCCTTACATTATATAACTTGTGGGATAGAGTCATTAATACCCCATTCCATTATTTACATGTGGGAGGGATGAATTACTACCCCACGCCATTATTTACATGTGGTTGGAATGTATTACTACCCTGTTCCATTAATTACATGCGGGCGGGAGGCATTACTACCTCGTACCATTTTATAACATGTGGGCGGGAGGCATTACTACCCTGTTCCATTATTTACATATGTTCTAGAGGAATTAATTTCCCGTTCCATTATTTATATGTGGGTGAGAGGCATTACTACCCCATTGCATTATTTATATGTGGGAGGGAGGCATTATTACCTTGTGCCATTATTTCCAATGGGCGGTAAGCATTATTACCCCAGGCCACTATCTTCCATGGGTGGGGGAATTCTTACCCCATTCCATCTATATATATATATATATATATATACTATAAAATATTCAAACATTCCAACATTGATCTGAAGCAGGTAGACCCGCCAGGTGTTCTTTGGAAACCTAACAGGGAGGGTAACTATTTATTCTGTTTTTCTTTACTTTCTTGCTATTGGTTGTACACTGTTTACTTACGAGTGCCACTTAGTTTACACATAGACACTATTGGTGGTGTCCTATTTAGATTTATCTCACACCCTATTTGGTCCGCCTTTGTCACCCTTGTAGACTATTTTCCTTTAGGTATGGATAAAGGAAAACACCACCCATCTAGTTGTTGAATCTTGTTCATAGATGGAGCTTAGGAGAAGAGGACCTAGCTTAGCTCGAGATACTGTAGAGAATATTTTGGATTTTTCTTACTTTTTTAACTTGTATATGTATACCTGCTTCTTATTTTCCAATTCCTGTTTTTTATTGGCATTTCATGCATGCATATTTGTATCAGAAACTACCAATGAGTCTTGGTTTATATTATCCAGCCTTCCACTATTTACTTTATTTGTTATTTATCTATGCTTCCATTATTGTATATTTTTGCTACATATGTTGTTTTACTCTAACATGGGGGTATATGTTTTCCACTGATATAACATTACACCCTCACGGCTAGTCGACAACCCCTGGCTTGTGGGGAGACATTCCATGGGTCATGTGACCAATCGGGCTTGGGGCACGGATTAAGTGACATCCCGGTCTGGGACATCACACTCCCTGCATTCCAGAGCCTAATAATTAGTAGTGTGGGTCTATGGGATATAGTGGGGATATTATACGCTTCGGAACATAGTAAAAATACAAATATAAATAATATAAACAAATAATGACATATAAATCAAGAAGATTAAATATTAATACCAAACACTCAAAATAATAATAATAAACATTGTCACACCATACTTTATGAAAAACTAAATTTAATGATGAGAGACATACTATAAAAAAATATAAGACAGACTCCAAAATAAAGACTTCATAATCTTATTATCAAACCCCATTCTTGATTTCGTCTTAATTCTCTAATCCCATCCCATAAGAAAACCAATCAAGTATAAGGTCTCTTTCCATTATCCAAACCTACATACATAAAGTTTTCTCGAGTACCAAATGGTGACCCAAATAGGGTGTGAGTAAAACTCAATATACTGACACCCACATTTTCTAAACAATCTAGTTTGAATAAATAGTGAATCAAATAACATGATAAACAAGGGCCTAAATTAATAAATTAATAAAAAAAATAAAATAAATAAATAAAACTACCGACATAGGAGCTCCAGGTTGACACCTAGGGCCATCCTAATCTACGTCGACACGATGTCAGATATCTCTTTCCATTGGTGGATTCTTTTTCCTTGGATGAATCGACCATACCATGTATTAATTAAGATTGTGTCTCTCCCTTAGAAAAAAATTAATCAAGCATCTCTCCCTTAAAAATCATGTAACCATTTAATGTTTGGATCTACGTGAATTTCTATACTAGAGATTCTTACGTGTTCCTAGGGTAAAACACCATGCTAAGAGAAAAATTAGTTGTATAATACTAGACCAAAAGTTAATTCTTATACTATATCTACTAACATGTTCCCATGGAACATTACCCATGTCAATGGAAAAGTATAATTAGACCCAATGTAAATTCATATTCTAGGGCCACTTACATATTACCATTGTGCATTACCCATGCCAAGGGTGATTTACTAAATTCACAAAAAAAATATAATAAGAGATAATAAATTCCAATTCATAAAAAATGGAAAACATGATAACATATTCCATATTGTTTAATTTATCAAAATTAATATTTTCAAAGCATTTTTTCCATTATTCAAAGTTACCAATTATCATGCTAGTTGTTACAAATCCATTACACATATCATGTAATTCCAATTATTATTCGCATGTCATTAAATTTACATTCCATCACCTAATAATTCCAATGCGATTTACTTATCAATTAACCGATTTTTAAGATAAGTGGTTCTTTATCAATAAAATTACATTAATTCACATAATAAGCCAATTAACATTATTAAGATAATAAATAAAAAAATTCCAATTCATCATAGATATCTAGGTTCATTAAATCCAAGTTATGACCAAGGTTCAAGGGTTGTCACACCTCTCAGGTGGTTGAAAGTCTCAGTCTTAATGCCAATGGAACCAATAGTATCCATGGGAGTTCTACGAATGAAGAATTAAAAAATTACAATTATGAAAGTTCATGAACATGTTTTACTAGCATGATCACAAATGTTTCACATAGTAGATAATGAAAATAAAATTTATGGAGTTATTTTGGACCACCCAACTCAATAAATGAAGAAGAATAAAAGAATGATCATGAATCAAATCAATGTACAACACCATGATACCCTATGTAAAATGATTAATCCACCACTTCAAGGATATAAGAATATAATCCAAGAATAATACATGATAAATTCATCAATTCCAATAATAATTCACTAATTCAAGTTTTTCGAATCGAATAATGACTCAAGAGATTAAGGAGTTATGTTATAGAAGTTGAAAGATCCTTTTAGAACCTCTATAATTATCTGAACCTGGGTTATGGTAACATTAGGTGTGTTTAGGTGTTTAAGAGGTATTTCATGGGGGAAAATGTGATTTATCCCTTCTTAATCTGACCCCTTCTGAGATCACCTGCTAGACAGAGGGCACCACTAGCTAGCTAATGTTGTCCTCCAGTGCACCTTCATGTATGGAGACCCCATCAGCTAATTAATGGATCTTTTATAGGTAACCCACTCTACCCAATCCTACCAACTGGTTGGTGGGTCTCACTAGCTTACTGATGAGCCTCTTGTATGCTTAATAGGATTTGGGGCATCCCACCATATGGTCAGTGGTGTTGGAGAATCTTCATTAATGCATGCCGCCTCTAGCCTCCTGCTAGATCAACTTTTTGAGTCCATGAATACCTTTAAAGCCTCATTTTACACTAGGAATAATGATTTTTTTTACCAAGGCTAAAATGGTTTAACAAAACTTAAAGAGGTTCAACCAAGAACTAAAATAGTAATGTACCTAGAAAATATGGAATCTTACAGATATTTAAAAAATAAATAACAACCATTTCATCTCTTAAATATAAATAGTATTTTCAGGTTTACAGAATTAGATAATTTGGAAACAACATAAACTGGTAAATTTCATATTCTTTATATCAAATGCATAATTTTCACATTATATAAAAAAACTAGTAAATTTATAATAAGTCTTAAACCTCTCCCATGAATTATTTCACACGTCTTATCCTTATAAACATGTCACATGTACTAATTTTCTCTATAACATAGGGGAATATAAACTTAAGAAGGGGTGAGCTCAAATTATTAGTAAGTGAATCATATAACTAAAGAAATCATGACAAAAAAATAGTATAAATATTATGATAGGAATATGTAAAAAAACAGAAATTCATAATCAACTTGAAATTAGGAGCCTTCTATATCCATAACAATAAATGAAAACATGGATATCAATAATACTGATCTCATAAAAATAGAATGAATAATTAATTAAGACCATAGTTAAGAAATCTAGCTGAATTAGGTTGGAATACATGAAATACTCAAACTTGTTTTGTCTGATGAGACTTTTTGATGCATTGAGGTTCTATATAATTTTGGGCCCCACCCATCACCTAACTATGTCCATTTCATTAACCATAAGAGTTAACAAGAACTTTCCTACCATTACTTTATGAACCTCTTATTGAATAAAACCCAATTTTCCATATAATGGGGAATACAAAAATCAATACATAATTAACCTATATTAGCAGTCAACAATCATCATGAATGTCAATATTTTCCCTCATGTTAAAAAAAGGGATGACCTGATCATAATCCATCAAAATAAAGATGGTTGATTGTAAAATAATATATAGTATAATTTCCAATAATCATCCATATTGGAATAAAAATATATGTAATTCTAATACTTTTACCCATTCCAATAAATATTACAATGGGATGGTAAGTACACCATATGAAATCAAACATAGTGTATGATATAAACATGTCTCAATGAAAGGAAATTGATGCTAAAACCTTTTTCTCTTATTTAATAATTACATGAATGTACTTTAACCACCTATATCACAAACAAAGATATCTTAATAACTTAATTTATAACCTTACTAATATATATTTTCCTTCATACTCTTTATAAATAGTCATTCTCTACACAAACTATTTCGATCTTTCACAACGGGTGTTTATAGTTTTGATTGTTTATGCTAGTTTCATAATAGAGGTGCATGTAATCATTATTCATTAAAAATTAATAATGAATATATCATTAAAATTTATGTTAGTTAGTATTTATAATTTTTTATTATTTTTCAAACTTCTTTCAATGGTTTCTTAGTCTTTATCCTTAAAGATGAAATCAATAAAAATCATGTTTCAGTGATTATTGATAATCGAAATGTGTTTTATTAATTGATGAATTAAATATTGATATAACTTCTCCATTAATAAATATTTAGAAATTAATCTCATATTATACTGATAAAAAAGTTCTCATAGTCATCCATGATGTAAATGTATAATATTGTTCAAGTACATGGTCAAACCAACCCAAACATGAACCTGTCATGATTAATGGATGATTATGAGATGATTTAGTTTAATATCATTATACCAAAAGAATAATGATATTATTTAGTGTTTATTATTGTGATATATTTTAATTATATGTAATTATAAGAATAATTAATGGATATTAAAATATAAAAAATTTGAATAAACAATTTTCCTCTTAGTATGCTTATTTTGAATAATTAAATTAACTATAATCATTTTTTTTGATCATATAATTAATAGGTTCATAAATTTTACATTAAAAACCTTAATGATATAATATAAATAATATTTATCATTTAATAATATCCTTATATCCAACCTTGTAATCCAGTGAATGAAAACAAAATGCGTTGCATCGTAGAGGTGGTAGTCTGTATAACACACGAATGATAGTTTTATTTTTCTTAATTGATGAGGTATATGAAAAAAAAAATACCATTAATATAGTTACATTGTAGTTTATAAATTATACTAATATAATTATATTAGTCTATATATAATATTTTTTAAAGAAGATAATTAAGAATAAAAACTAAGTAGTTGATGATACTCACATTGGGGACTTGAATTTTCCTTACAAGTATTCTTGGAAATGAAGGCCATATGAAAATTAATAGTGAAAAGAAACATTTTAATGTGAGATAAAATTATAGGATGGTAAATTTTTTAGAGTTATAGAGATAAATTTGATGGTAATGTGTGTCTTGTAGTAGTGAGAATGTACCCTTTTATAAGTGAAGGGAAGGGTATTTTTGGGAGTAACCCTTACTTTTTCAATAATGTAAGGTTACTATTCAAGTGAAAAAGGACACAAAATGGAAAAAAGAGGTGAGTAAAATGAGAGTGGATTAAAACACACCTCATCCACTACTTTTTTGACATCTTTGAGTGTTTTATGGATGTTTTTTCGAACATTTTACTTTTACCAAAACTTACTTTTATCTTGGAAATTAATTTTCAAACCTTAGTAATTAATTTTAATGAAAAAGAATGAGATTAAAATTTTTACCTAATTTGATAATTATAATTTAAAATTTGAATATTATTTTATAAAATATAATTTCCAATGGCGTGATAAGTTTATTTTAAAATAAATACACTCAATCACATAAATATAGTTTTTAGAAAAATAGTGTTTTGAAACATTAAATTTACATATAAGGTAAAATTATCTTTGATTATAATTTTAATTACATAAAATGATTTATTATAAAACAAATAAAGTATATGAGGCTTCTAAGGAAGTCCAAAACTAAATCTCCCTTGAAATATTCATAATTCAAAGAAAATACCAAAAATAATTTTTATACTAAATAAACATTTTAATTAGTTATAAAAAAGTTTTCCATAGGTTTTATAAGTTCAAAAAAAATTAAAATGAATTCTTTTTTTCCAAAAATTCATATTTTATTTCTTAAAATGTTTTATAAATTTCTAGGTCCTTATTATATAATAGTAAATTCATAAAAATTACAAGTTTCATGAAAACCGTATGTTCGACTAAAACCCATCCTTTTCCAAAAAAAACTCAAAAGTTCACACTAATTCAATTTTGATATGGGGAATTAAAAAATGAAGTTAATTTTTATTAATTTAGAATTCCAAAATTTATACATTTATTTTTTGAATAAAATCATAAAATATAATTAAAAACTTTCTTAATTTGAAAATGAAATTTTTAAATATTAATTGTTATTATTCTTATTTCATATAATTTACCTACTAAATTAGTGTTAAACAATTATTAATATCAAAAAAAAATTATCATTAATTATATGTCTATTGAAATAGGAATTCATATCACATAAAATACAGTTTTTATAAAAATGATTTTCTAAACAAAAAATGATATTTTTAATCATTTTAGGTAAAATAATCGAATTTAATTCATATTAAAGGTGGTATTATATATATATATATTTAATAAATCAGTTACTTCTATTCATTTCCCACTAATTCAATGGATATGTTTTTAAAATTTATACTTTTTTTATATTTTATCTAAATTTATCATGGTTTCATTTAAGTTTAGTATTGCATGTGGAGTAAGCTATCAAACACATTGACTTATTTAAAGGTAATAATATATTATAATTTTAGGGTGCTACATTCTCCCCCACTTAAATAAATTAAATCCTTACAATTTTACTCATAATATCAGTGTAATCCTTATAGATAACTCATCATTAACCATACACCATGAGATGATCATGGGTTTATTTAGTATGTAAAATGAGATTTATCTATATGAAAAATAATTATAATCACTTTATAAAGAGATTTAACCCCTTCATAATTTCTCATAGAATTATACTAAGGGGTGTATACCTAGATCTATAAGTAATAGCTTCCCAAAAACCCTAAAAATTATTTATATGATAATCATACCACTATGGGTTTTTATTTATAAATCAATATCCAATAGTTGGTGAAAACTTACATGAAATAGTAAACTATAAAATCTTGAGGGAGAACTCACTATCTAAAACATTAATATTAGTTTTGTAGGATTTATTTTTGCATGGTTTTTATTGACTATGTCCCTTGTTGGCCCTTAGATTGCCACATTGAGTGACATAATGCATAACTTGCTTACAATTGAAGCAACTAATTATTATAGATTCTCTATTTTCCTTTAACTTGTAAGTTTGATGAACTTCATCTTGACACTTATAGAATTTACTTTTCCTTTTAAAAAAATTACTCCATGATTCTTCCCATATTGTTTACATATATAAAATTGAATCTTATTTCCTTTATCATCTTGGTCACCTGAATTTCTATGAAATTACATCCTTATCTTCTTTATTATGTTTGGGATTTAAACTATGTTTACATTGTTAATAAAAATTATTGATAGTTGGTTTATCCCAATCACGTGGTTTCTCACTCTAACTCATATTCCATTGGGCTTTTCATTGAGGTAATTTCCACATTATCTCTCACACCCATGGTTTCTTCTAGTCACAACCATTACTAAAACTAAAATGGTTGACATGAGTGATGATAATTATAATTGAGTTGTTATAAATAACAGTAGAAAAAAATTAACCTCAAGATGTATCACTTTATAACACTATAGTGTTACCCTGTAGTTCTTACTGCTCAGCTTATATCATACTCAGTTCAACCAATTTCAATCTCGGTTTAATATATAACATTATTGGTCCATCATAGGTTAATTTCAGTTGGATTCTCTCATACTTATTAAAGTAGTTCATAAAATATATGTCCCAAATTACCATGAATTTTCTAAAAATATTCTAAAACCAATAATCATTTAAATCTATAATCTTAAAATACAACCTATCCTTCCGTAAAAAACATTATTCGTTCTTATAATGATATAACTAAGTATGTATATAACCTAATCATATACTTACAATAGAATACCTTTCTAAAAACCTATTTTAATCTCCAAGAGATTAATCCATACTGAGATAATATATTTCTCTAAAAATTATCTATATCTTTAATCCTCAAATGGGATTAACCACTAGTTCATAAGGTTACACACTAGCCAATTTATATCATAATACCAAAAATGAGATGAACTTCACCAAAAATATCATGAATCAATTATCAATACCAAGGTTACCAATACTATCTAATAAAAGTTTCTCAAAATCAATCAACCCTTTATTACTTCAACATCAAGCATGTATTAAACCTAAGAGTTGTTTATACCTCAATCATGTGTTCTCCAATAGTTATCCACAAATATATAACATTGTCATAAAGTCACTTTCATGGTTATTAATACATTTTAAGATATGTTTTCATACATTTAAAGTAAAATTATTGAAGAAAAATACATAGATGTTTCACATAATCCTTATAACATTTATAATAAACCAAATTTTCATCAATAAACTTCACGTACCTAATTAAAATAGATAATAATTTCGATATTTAATTTCCATTAAAATATCAATATCTCTACCTTAGGTAAGACTAGGAAACTCAAATTTTCCAAAATAATAGGCACATACTGAAATTACTAAACATTTACATATGCTTTCATATTTGGTTATAATACATAGTGCTTTCTAGATACATACATTTCCCAGCTTCATCATCATGATCCTGTTTTAGTGAAATACAAAAAACCAAAATAGTTATTTTAATATCCAAAATATGAATAATAAAATTTCAATCTAAATATGTATTCCACTATGAAACCTTTTATTTTCACATATGATACCTTAAAATCAACCCATGTATCTGTTTATTCAATCCTTAGTTATTCATGGTCATTTTCCTATTAGGTTCTCTAACCAAATTAGTTAACATTATTATTAATTCCTTCATAATGGTTTGTAAGGAGAATGTGATTAACCAAAGCATATCCCCTAAGAGTCTCTATTTAGGTGTGTAGTATTACTCTAACTCGTCGTGTATCCGAGTGATTATTGATTCACTACTCAACCAATGCTTTTTGGGGTGATTACTCCAAGGTGCGTTTATGCCACAACCACATCCTCTTACCAGTATCCAGATAGAGATGCATTTCTAATAAAACCACATACCCAAGACTTTATCAATATTTATAAATATCATCATATCCTTATACTCATATCTAGGTTTTTACTGAGGTTCCCTGACCCTAATCCCCAAATAAAATGTTCATTATTTCCTTAACATGAACTCATTTACTATTCTAAAGGTTTATCCATAACATTAAAATTATGATCAATCTAAACTTATCAACCCTCAAATTATCCTTAACAAAAATCCCAATATTCAAATTTATTTAAATATTTCTTTTGATACAAATCATGATGCCCTGGACTAGTGTTCCTAGATCCAGTTCTCATAGACACATACTTTATAAACTAGCTTTGACATGAGATGTAAAATTATGAATATAACCATCCATAATTGAAAAAAACAATAACGGTTTTTTTATCTCTTATATATGAAGGATCTTTTTAGGTTTATATATTTAGAGAATTATTAAATAATATAAACTAATAAATCCCATATTATTTGTACCAAATGGATAATTTTCACAATATATATGAAATTACTTAATTCATGAAAAGTATTCAATGCATCCCATGAATTATTTCACTTGTGCCATCCTTCTAAAAATTTCATGTTTACAAATTTTCTCTATAACCTAGTAAAGTATAAAGATAAGAAAGGGTGAGATAAAATTCTCAGTAAAGAAAACATATAAGTGAAGCAATCATGGAATAAAAATAGTAAAAATATTATGGTAGGAATAGGTAAAAAAATGAATATATATAGTCAACTTGAAACTGGAAGCATGATATACCCATGAAAATAAATGAAAAAATGGATATCACTAAAAATCTCATACTGATGGAATTTA
The DNA here is from genome assembly GCA_963277665.1 of Viscum album. Classification (NCBI taxonomy): domain Eukaryota; kingdom Viridiplantae; phylum Streptophyta; class Magnoliopsida; order Santalales; family Viscaceae; genus Viscum; species Viscum album. The sequence goes on along the minus strand of OY728132.1, from coordinate 1,258,078,486 downwards.
TAATGTCAGTCATTAGGAACCTGATTTCAAGACCTTATTCCAAGACACTTTACATGTCATTGAGACTATAATCAAGACATCATGCTGAATTGGCTAGGTATACACCAAACACCCAAAAATGTTTTGTATCATGAGATCGGGTGATGCATTGGGGGGGTATATAATTTTAATCCCCACCCATCACATGATTATGTATAATGAATTAACTATAAGAGTCAAAAATACATTTTCTATCATTTTTTAAGGAACCTATTACTAAATAAAAATTGTTTATTCATATAATGATAAATACACAAATCAATTCATAAGAAACATTACTTAGAAATAAATAATCATCATGAATGCCCATACTTTTCCAATGTGAATAAAAGGGATAACATAATCACAACTCATTCAAAGAAATAAGGTGGATGGTCAAAAAATACATATTTAACTAGACAATAATCATTTGTATTGGAATAAAAATATATGGAATGCCAATAAATTTCTACATGTCAATAAAATAAACTAATTTATAGGTGGAAATAATTCATTATGAATTATGTAAAAGTAACGTTCACATCATATAGAGAAATGGGTATATGATTAAGTCAATAGTGGAATAACATGATCATAAGTCATATGAATAAATAAGTGGATGGTTGTAAAAGGAAATAACCAATAAGTGAGGAATATTCATCAACGGGTTTATGTGTTAGGAATTTATATCCCTAGAAAACAATTAAAGAGTAACATATAATATAATTAATGGGTAGAATGTACCTAACTTATGTGAAATAATTTCAAAGAATGGTCATAACTCAATGAATGAAAATTGAGTTACCAAAAATTCTCACTATTGGGGAATAACTAAATCAAAAGCCACTTGTATAAGGGAACATTATTTGGATAGTAAATAGAATGAAATAAAAAGAGTACGATAAAAATATATTCATAGTTTTTGAATTAACCATTCAAAGAAAACATATTTCCCAAATGTATTATGTTTCAAAGAATCAAAATTGAGACCAAAAAAACCCTTACGTCTTGAGTAAAACTTTGATAAAAAACAATTATAATATATAGATTTTAATTGAACTTAAAATTATATGATTAAAATATAATTCATTATATTATATCTCAAATAGATAGTATATTCACCACAAAAATGAAATTAGGGGCATAATACAAAACATTTCTCAAAAATAGGAATTTGAGATGAAACCCATTACAACCTTTTGAACATTGGAACAAAATACAATGATAAATTTAATATTAAATAATACATTTAATATTATGAAATATAATATAATCTTGATATAAATATTATAATGGGGTGGTAAGTACACCATACAAAATCTGACATGGTGTATAACATAAACATGTCTCGATGAAAGGAAATTTATATTAAACCCCTTAACTCTTATTCCTAACATCCACGAACATAATTTAACCTAATGTGTCACAAAAATAGATATATTAATAAATTAATTCATAACCTTAGTCATATATATTTTCATTTATACACTTTATAAATATCCATGCTCTACATCAAATCTTATGATTTTTTACATCATATGTTTAGAGTTTTGATCGCTAATACTAGTTTCATAATAGAGGAGTATGTGTTCATTATATTTTCAAATTTCATCATTAATATAGGTGCCTCTACATAAACTTATTTCATCATTTTCTTGGTATTTATACTTATAGATGAAATCGATAAGAAGCATGTTTCAGTGATTCTGGATGAACGAAGTGTGTTTTCTTAATTAATGAATTTAATATTAATATAACATTTCTATAACCAAAAATAAATCATTATATACACATTTATATCATATTATACTAATAAATAAGTTCTCATAGTCATCCATGAAATAAATGTATAGTATTTTTCAAGTGCATGGGTAAACTGACCCAAACATGAACCTACCACGATTAATGGATGATTATGAGATAGTTTAGTTGTAATATAATTATACTAAAATAATAATGATATTATTTAGTGTTTATTAGTGTGATATATCATAATTATAATTAATTATAATAATAATTAATGGATATTAAAATAGTAAACAATTTGAATAAATGGTTATCCTCTTTGTACACTTATTTTAAATTATTAAATTAATGATGATCATTTATTGATCATGTCATTAATAATTTATTAAGTTTTAATATACCAAAACCTTAATTATATCATAGAAATGATATTTATCCTTTAATCACATTTTTATATCTGGCCTTGTAAGAAGTTAAAGGAAAAAGAAACACATTACATCATGGATATGGTAGTCCGCACAATACACGAATGATGGTTTTGTTTTTATCAATGGATTTGGTCTATAAATAAAAAATTATAATAAGATATATATAGTAGCATTAAATTATATAAATTATACTAATATAATTATATTTTTTTGGAAAAAATAAATTTTAAATAATATAATTAAGAAGAAAAGCTAAGTAGTTGATGATACTTGCATCGAGGACTTGAATTTTTCTTGGAAGACTCCTTGGAAAAGAAGGCCCTATGATAACTAATGGTGACCAGAATCTTTTTAAAGTGGTATATGGTTTTATTATTATTAAATTGGAATTGTTTTAGAGATAAAAGTTATAGTAAGGTGTGTCTTAAAGTGGTGAAGATATTACACTTTAATTAGTAAAGGGAATGGTATTTTTGGGAGTAACCCTTTCAATATTGTAAGGTTTCTATTAAACTTTAAAAGGCCAGAAAATGGAAATAAGAGGAGAGAAAAATTATTCTGATTTTAAACTCACCTAAACCACTCCTTTTTAGACAACTTTGATTGTTTTAGGGATTGTTGTTTTAACTTTTTTCCTTTTACCCAAACTTACTTTTACATCGGCCATTAATTTTAAATCCTAAGAAATTAATTTTAATGAAAAAAATAATATCTAACTTTTTACCTAATTTGATACTTATAATTAAATTTTTAACATAATTTTATCAAATAAAATTTATAATGGTTTAAAAATTGAATTTTAAAATAAATAAACTTAATTTCATAAAACATTTTTTTTGAGAAATAAATTTTTTAATCTTCAAATTTATATATAAGGTAAAATTCTATTAGATACTTATTTTAATGAAATAAAATAATTTATTATGAAAAAAATAAAGGATATGAGACTTATGTGGAAATCCAAAACTAAATATCCATTGAAAAATACTTTATTCAAATAAAATACCAAAAATAGTTTTTATACTAATGTAAAATTTTAATTAATGAAAAAAATCCAAAGGTTTTATAAGTTCATAGTATATTTTAAAATGAATAATTTTTTATTAAAATTACTATTTTATTACTTAAAAGTTTTATAAATTTCTAAGTCATTCTTATATAACTTTAATGTCTTGAAAATTATAAGTTTCATGAAAATTGTATTTTTCGATTAAAAAATATGCTTTTCTAAAAAAATAATATTAATTCAATTTTTATATGAGGAATTAAAAATTACTTTTATTTTTATTAATTCAAAATTAAAAAAAATTATAAATTCAGTTTTTGGATAAAATCATCAAATATAATTAAAAAACCCATTTAAATTGGAAAATTACATTTTCAAATATTAACTATTATTATTATTATTTCATATCATTTACTAACTACATTAGTGTTAATAAATTATTAATATCAAACATAATTTATCATTAATCACATGTTTCTTGAAAAATAAATGTGAATTTCGAAAAAGTTAATTTTTAGAAAAATACTTTTCTAAACAATAAATGATATTATTAGTCATTATAGGTGAACTAATCAAATTTCATTTATATTAAAAGTATAATTTATTTTGTATATACATATACTTCCAAAATATATTACTTCTATTACTTCCCACTAATTTAATTGCTAGATTTTTAAGGGTTATTCTTATATTTTTATTTTATCTAAATATATCATGGTTTCATTTATGTTCTTTTTTGCATGTGGAGAAATTCATCGAACACATTGACTTATTTAATGTTAATCATATATTATAATTTAAGTGTGTTACAAAATATGTTGTATGGATTGATTTTTTGGTTTTGATGTAAATACATGGTGGGGAATGTGCATGGAAAAAAGAGGTCATGAGGTTGATGTCTTTCATGTTCATTCCACCTTACTATGGTGAGGTTGGGATATGCAGTTATGATGTTGTATATTATGGAATATTTTTTGTCATGTTTGTGATGTTGTATATAGTTGTGCATATATGATTATATGAAAGGTATTTAAGAATAGTATATATGTTGTTGAGGGCATCAGACATATTTGATCTATGGGGTAATAGTTGTATTGTACCTTTTGGATATATATATATATATATGCATTCTTTTGATTCTATGTTATTATACTTGGATGTGATATTGTTAAAGTGATACTTGGTGATTTTTGGTGATAAATGTCTTGGTATAGGTAATGAGTTGGTTTGATTGTTTTTTTATTGAGACATAAGTATGCTTCTTCCACATTTACATGAGAGGTTTTAAGGATGATCCTATAGATTATAACTCTATGATCACCCCTTTCTGTATACATCTATTTTTTTATATTTATAGGACAGAGTTAGTTAATTAGATGTACATTACTAGCTCATAGATTTTTTTCCTAGTATTTGTGGGTTTTATCATATGAGATATCATTAGTATTTTATTTTAGATTTCTTCCATGTATGAAATTGAATGAATTTTGGGATATTTGTTTTATTTTATATGATATAGATTTTATTAGTGGTTTCCTCTTTATATTCCTAGGATTATAAGGTTAATTACTCCCATATTTTTTTTCATACCCTCGGTGTTAGGCTCCTACTTTTGGCCTATTGAAGGTGGGATTTGGGGGTTAGCCTCATCTTTATTTACATCTTAGGAGGGGTAACGATCTTGGTGATATGTGAAAAAACCTTCTATTTTCTCATATATGGAGTGAATAAAGGTAAATATTTTAACATGGAATTATATTTTATAATTTACATAGATTATTAGTAAAGGTTTTTAAAAACCTTAGCCTTTACTTGACATAGAGTTTTTAGGAAATTTTATAAAAAAAGAGCTCTGGAAACATCACTTAGGTGAGACCCTAGTCCCTATTTTCCCTGATCATCATGTCCCACCATATGTGAACCACCCATCTAGTATGAAGGTGGCTAGACAAACTTGATGTTTCTCACTAGTATTGATGCTTTAAAATATTTCATGTAGGTGATTAATCCACTCCTAGATTACCTGGAGAGATAATTCACCCTTAGAATTCATAGGATATGGAATTGAAAAACCATTATAATATCAAAGGTCATAGGTTTATTTTATGGATCTCCCTAAACAATTTCTTAAAGTGTGTGATTGAGTCCTTTCAAGAAGATCAACTATAGTTCGAATTGGTGATGCATCCTCAACCTCCCCTTCCAAGATAATATGTAATGGTAAAGATGTAACACCCCGAGATTTTATGAGAAATATTCTTTTCTTTGATGTCTTGTGTTGTACGCTACACCAAGATTATCTTGCACTATACGCAACACTGTATTAGCTTTCAGTATACGTAAACACTATTCTAGGCTTGTGTTGCATGTCAGAGCAACATTCCTTGAGAGCGTGTGTTGTACGCAATATCGAGTTTCACTAAACGAGATATTATTATAAAATTATTATGAACTAGCCATTATGAATAGTAATACCCACTTTTTGAAATTTTATAAATTTTATCTTTCAAAATGGACTCTATTTTTGGATTTTTAATATCAAAATTATCTTAGGGTGAAGTTTTGGTATTTTTATGAAAACTTTCAATTTTTGATGAATAGTGAAAAACACTAAGTTATAGTCTAAAACCGAATTTTTATTTAAATAATTATTTATTTTGTTTAAATTTATTTTAGGTAAAAATATATACATAATACCAATATATTTTTAATTTAATTCATTGGAGTCATTTTATAATAATTATATATATATATATATATATATATATATATATATTATTGAACTTTCCACCCTCTTTTACCCACCTCCTAGGAGAGTTTGCAAATTTACATAAAACTTAATTTTACCGCTTCTGTGATTGGAATTTTAGAAATCCAAGAGATACGGTTGATATAAGTAAGTAAAATGTGGTTCAATATGATAAAAATATTTTTTGGTGAATAGTAACTTTTTAATTTTATTTACCACGGTTAAAAGTAAATAGAGTAATTAAGGGTGAAAATGATATTATTATTACCCTAACATGTGTCCTAATTCTATTGGATAATCTTAATTTGACCAAAAACAACCTTATGAAAATATTACCATTTAGGTCCACTTTTATTAGATTACGACATTTATTATTATTTAATTCAAAGAAGAGTTAAAAGAGTTAAAATCAATGTTTAATAAGTAAAACATTTTTAATATAGGGTTATACATAATATAAATTAGACTATAAATATTTATTAGAAAGAAAAAGGTATTTCATACATAATTATATTTTATTTATAATTTTTAGATATTAAATAATTTAATTTATTTATGAAAAAAGGATGATGCGGTAATTACCTTATTAATGAAATATTAACATAATTGATGTTATAAATACCTAAATAAATGTAATTTGAAACTTTTTATGAATTAAACTAATTTTCTAGGTTAATATAACATATTAGGGTTGGTTAGAATAATTTATTTCGAAGTAATAATGCTGTTATGAATTTACCAAAAACAAAATACCAAATAGTGTCAAAATTGACATAAAAGTGTTTTTAAAACAAATATTAAATTATTAATTAATATTCTATTCCTAAAAATATAAGGTTAGGCAAAAAGACTTATATAATAATATATATGAAATTGATGAACCAATTGGGTTTAAATTTTCAGTTAATAGTATGTTTATTAACCATATAGTGTAAGAATACAAGAAGACACGGTAAAAGTTAAATTATTTAACTTAGAGTTAAATCTAAATAATAAGGTTGAAATGGTAACCTAAACTTTTCCAAAATCTATTTTATGATAGGATTTAAACCCATACCCACCCTATCCACGAAATAAGTCACTTTAGAGCCATTATAAACTGAATATGACTTTATTATAAAATAATATTTTAAGTTTTTTCTAAGGTGCCCCTCACCCCTCTTATAAAAGGGCACTCCCTCTTCTCTCAAATTCACTCCTCCCAAGCCATTTGGATCAGACAAACTGTGCCTAAATACCCTCTCAACTATTCTACCTTAATACTATATGCATTACTTTCGTCAGAAATCCAACCTAAGGAGCCCTTTTTATCAAATCAAAAGGAAGAACCCGAAGAAGAGGTAAATGTCTCACCACCTATTTCAAGTTCCTTTCTTCTTCCACTTCCTCCTTCTTTGTTGTTTCTATTCTAAAATAATAACTCCAGTATCTTATATATACTTTGATGTTATTATATAAATGGTACAACCATATTAGTTATTTTAACCATCCTATGAATGAAAAAGTCACCACACGTGTGTACGTACGGCTTACCATCTCCACGGCGTGGTGTAGTTTGTTATTCAAACATTTCATCATTTGGATGGGTATAATAATGACTATAAATGATGTAAATAATAAATATAACATTTTTATGATTCTTTATATATGATATAACATCCAATTATATATGATTTTAATATCAAAAAAATGATATCGTCGCTCGTGTGTACGTACGGACTACCATCTCCACGACGCGATGAGATTCATTCTCCATGTTTACCATTCCAGAATGATTATAAAGTATATATATAATAAATAATGATTAAATTTATGAAATAATAATTCTACTGGGTTTATATATATATATATATATATACTCTACTTACTTCCATTCAATTCAATAAGGAAATGAAAACAGCGTTCATGTGTACATACGGTCTACCATCTCCATTAACAGTGTATTTCATTTCATTTATCTATATATTATATACATATATATACTGAATATATTTGATATATAAATCATGTTTTACATTATATATGTAAGTATATCATGAAATAAGTAACAATATCAAGAACAACAAGTCCAAACACGTACGATAAATACCCAAAACGTTGCTTTAACATGGAATTGACAAAAGAAAGGGTAATATAAAGTCATAAGTGAATCATATATGATATCATAAATATTATAATGGTTTTGTTACAAGTTTATAATATGTTTAAACCCACTATACAGAAGTTTTGGACACGTATAGAATAAATTGGACCTAAGGTAAGGGATAATTTTCCAATCTCATTTTTATCTGAGATTGCTTATACGTAAGTATTTACTGGGGTATATATTTCATCCATGTACGTAAAACATTTTTCATAAAGTATTTAATATTCATCCATGTATGTTTAAATTCATGTTTACCCCTCTTTGACTTTTACTTTGTGTTATGGAAGGAATCTTTCTTTTTTTACCATACGTGGTACTTTTTGACTTTTTCTTTAAAATTACGAGGAGAATGTTTTTTTAACTTATATGGAGTGAATGGATTTTTATGGTTTTATAATGCCTTATTATCATGAAGCTTACTCTACAAGATTTCATGATTATTTTAAACAAAATCCTTTTCTTTTAAAAAATAATGGCATTTTTTTAAAAGAAAATGATTTTGAAGAATAATGTCTCTATTATTTACATGGTTTGATTCTTCTTATGATAAAATGGTATCCATTTGTTTTATATGGATTACATTATTATTTGATGATGTTTATGAAACCCATTTTACTCTTTGGGTTATGATGAATGATTTATGTTTATTTTGTGGAACACGTAAGAATTATTTCATTATGAGATGGGTGAGACCTATATCTCCCTCTAATGCATTGGGTAAAGATTAATATCTCATGATATAGACATTTCTGGAACGGAAAGTTAATCTGGTTCAATGATATAGGACTAGAACGAAGAGTGAACTCGATTCAAAAAGGGACTTTGTCCACTATGATGGTCTTGGAAGCAATGCCTTGGTCACTATGGAAATCATAACATGTGCTTAATGGATGCCACAATTACATGTTTTATTCTCATGTTAGTTTATCATGATTAATGTTCCTTTATGATCTATTCCTTATGTACTTCCAAGATTTTTGTCATTGCTCGTGATTTTGATGTTTAGATTTTATGTTCATGTTTTTGCATTCAAATGTTTATGGATTTTTTTATGTTCTCTATGTTTACCCTTACTGCAAATTTGAGCTCACCCTTTTTATGTTTTCTTTTCCCAAGGATATAATGAAATGTTTTAGGTAAGAAAACAAAAGGAGAAGATCATTATGGGAGATATTGAAGATCTTTCACCATGATTAGAATATTATATTATGAGTTTCCAAAGACACTAAACTATTATGGTCCGTGAGAGTTGGTTCTTGTTATGTATTAAGTATTCCACAAAAGTAATTTAATTTCCAAGTACGTCAAGTATGGTTCTCTACAGTTGGTATCAGAGGAAAGGTTTAGTTAACCTTTGGAAACTAGGATGTGAATACTTTAGTGAGATCCCTAGAGATATTTCTAAGGTATGCCTAAGGATGTTCCTAAGGTTAAGTATAAGTATATGTTATAGTCCTAGAATTATAGTAATGATATTATAATTAAACCTAAGATGTTAGATATTGAAGGTACTCCCCCTTTATTAAGTTTTCCTAGCATGATTTTTTCCTATCACACTATTATTTCTGGGTTTTAGACGATGGATGGAACCCGAAGGAACCGTGTTGATCAATATAATGGATGTTGTAATGATTGTCCTCCTGAACAAACCAATGTTAAGGGAGATGGAGTGAAAAATCTTATTGTTATACTTACACAAGCTATGAATCATTCTAGACTTCCAAATGAGCAGAGAAGGGAACAATATTCAATTGAGTCCTTCATGAGGCAACGTCCACCTTCTTTCAATGGGTATTCTAATCTACTTGTTGCTGAACAATGGATCAGTACCATTGAAAAGATATTTTCCATACTTCGCTTCTTGGAACATGAAAAAGTCATTCTAGTTATTTACCGTTTAGAAGGTGAATCAGACCAGTGGTGGACTCTAATTAAGAATACAAGGCCCCAAGATGAAATTGAATCCATGGAATGGGACGAGTTCAATAACTTTTTTTTAATAAGTACTTCCCTCATATTCTTCGAACAAAGATGGAAAAGGATTTCCTTGAGCTTAAGCAAAAGGATGATGAATATGTTGGTATATATGAGTCGAATTTTACAAGGATTGCAAGGTATGCATCTGACTTTATCATCTAACCTAAAAGTAAAGTTGATCAATTATTTAGTGGCTTAAAACCAAGTCTTTGAAGGGAATTAGATATAAGAGACTTCAGTAGCTATGAAGAAATTGTGTGTTGTGCTATCAAGGAAGAACTGGAAGTTTGTGTTACATATCCATCTCACGGTTTTGACAAGAAACAAAAGATAGAGTTCAAGGAGAAATCTCAGAACAATGGTGAAAAGAAGATGAATGTTTCTTTATGCTCAAAGTGTGGAAATAAGCATGGTGGTGTTTGTCTAAAAGGAACTAGAAAATGTTTTAAGTATGGAAAAGAAGGTCATTGAGAAGTTGAGTGTCGAAGTAATGGGAAAAAGGTAGCTAATGATGTGAATTGAGAAAAGACTACAGAGAACGCACCACCAATGTTTCAATGCTACAATTTCAAGGAAATGGGGCATTATGATAACCAATGACCTAATCCAAGGGTTAATGATGATCGACATCAACAACCTCTTAAGAAAAATGAAAAAGGGAAGTCACGTGAGATCACTATTTGTGATGTTGAGTATTCCAATGATGTGGTGGAATGATTAAGTGTTTATGTAATGGGATTTCTAAATGGTATCATGTAATCTCATTTATAGTATTGTGGAATATTGGAATACCCATGTATCGGTTTATTCTGGTTTTCAATAATTATATTGAAATACTTTTGAAAAGAAGATTATATGTGCATAATGAATAGATAAGGAGAAAATAATATGTTTGGAAGTATTCATGAGCTCATGACTAATATAAGGACAAAGTGATATCACGGTTTGAGTATATATAATTTTAGGAATTTCGGTATGTGGAAAGTGTTAACTTTGAAAACATTCATGTTTTACTAAAGTTCAATGGGTATTCATTTTTCAAGAGAATACATGATTAAGGTATTCACATGTTTGGAATATGACCAACAAGATATATCTTATGATATATGGGGGATAAATGATGGTATTGATATGCTTGTTATATGACCTTTTTGGTAATTTTTTTCTTTTTACTATGAGATTGGATACAAGTATTTTGGATAATCCTAAAGATTGGAATGGATTAAGTTATAAATCAGATAGTATTTTTTAAGGCTAGAAATTTTATATATTATTTCTGGAATGTTGTAATAGTATAGTTTTAGAAAAAAAGACACTCGTAGGACGGGCGACAACCCATCACGTCGGATAAGGATGCGGGAATCGTACCCACAACTCAAGTGCGATGGGCCTTTATCACCTACCAATGGCCTACAGGAAGTCCCTGGTTAGTAGAAATTAGTTTTATTTTATTAAGTGGTGTGATAGTTGGAGTTTAAGTCCATTTTTCGAATCATATATGATTAATCTCACCATATATGGACTTATGTATATTTAATAACTTTTGCTAACCTTATGTTTGAGACAGATGGAATGACCTATCATTTTATCGCATGATCCACTAACACTTTGCGGAAGAAAAATTAAACTTCATTTCTTTAAGAGATGAAGTGTAAATTGTTCAAACCATGAAAAACAGCGATATTGTACCAAAATCAAGTAAGTATTTCTTTTAATTCGAAAATTCTTCAATATTAGGGAAATGGTCTTGAAAACCAAAAATATTGTCCTATTGCCCTCATATCTGATGAATCAGATGGTACCTTAGATCATCACAAATTTATGGATTTGTGATTATTAGATTTTTCATAGTCATGTTCTCTACCACTCTCCATCAGAACATGATGGTTATATTTCTCTTCCATATCCATATTTTTATCTATGTTCTCTTATGTGGAAACCCAATGATTAGTTAATTTAGGTAACCATTACGTTTCATACTTTAGTTTTTAAAGTTATGTTTTGGTATTCCTTTTTACAATGTTTGTTTCTATTAAAGAAACTTTCAAGTAGTCAACCTTTTATAACCCTGACGAATTTCGAGGGTGAAATTCATTTTAAGGGGGGTAGAATGTAACGCCCTGAGATTTTATGAGAAATTTTCTTTTCTTTGATGTCTTGTGTTGTTCGCTACACCAAGATTAGCTTCTGATATATGCAACATTGTATTATCTTGCAGTATATGAAAACACTATTCTAGGATTTTGTTGCATTTCGATAGCGTGTGTTGTACGCAATACCGAGTTTCACTAAACGAGATATTATTATAATATTATTATGAACTAGCCGTTATGAATAGTAATACCCACTTTTTGGAATTTTATAAATTTTATCTTTCAAAATGGACTCTATTTTTGGATTCGTAATATCGAAATTAGCTTAGGGTGAAGTTTTGGTATTTTTCTGAAAGTTTTCAATTGTTAATGAATAGTGAAAAACAGTGAGTTATAGTCTAAAACCGAATTTTTATTTAAATAATTATTTATTTTATTTAAATTTATTTTAGTTAAAAATAGATACATAATACCTAAATAAGTTCAATTTAATTCATTGAAGTCATTTTATAATAATTTTAGATATATAAAAGTTTTATTGAACTTTTCACCGTATTTTACACACCTCCTAGGAGAGTTTGAAAATTTACATAAAACTTAATTTTACCGCTTCTGTGAGTGGAATTTCAAAAATTCTAGAAAAACAGTTGATATTATTAAGTAAAATTTTGTTCAATAAGATAAAAATAATTTTTGGTGAATCATAACTTTTTACTTTTATTTACCACGGTTAAAAGTAAATAGGATAATTAAGGGTAAAAATGATATTATTATTACCCTAACATAAGTACTAATTCTATTGGATAAGTGTAATTATACCAAAAACAACCTTAGGAATAAAATACGACCATTTAGGTCCACTTAGATTAGATTAGGACATTTATTATTATTTAATTCAAAGAAGAGTTAAAAGAGTTAAAATAAAAGTTTAATAAGTAAAATATTTTTAGTATAGGGTTATACATAAGTTAAATTAGACTATAAATATTAATTAGACAGATAAAAATATTTCATACATAATTATATTTTATTTATAATTTTTAGACCTTAAATAATTTAAGTTATTTATGACATAGTGATGATGGAGTAATTACCTTATTAATGAAATATTAACATAATTGATGTTATAAATACCCAAATAAATGTAATTTGAGAGTTTTTCTGCATTAAACTAATTTTCTAGGTTAATATAACATATTGGGTTTTTTTATATGAATTTATTTCTAATTAATAATTATTTTATGAATTTAGAAAAAACAAAATACCAAATAGTGTCAAAATTGACATAAAAGAGTTTTTAAAACAAATATTAAATTATTAATTGATATTTTATTCCTAAAAATTTAAGGTTTGGAAAAAAAGTCTTATATAATAATATATATGAAATTAATGAACCAATTCTGGTTTTTTCAGTTTATAGTAGGATTATTAACCATATAGTGTGATAATACAAGAAGACACGGTAGAAGTTAAATTATTTAACTTAGAGTTAAATCTAAATGATAAGGTTAAAATGGTAACCTAAACTTGTATAAAACCTATTGGTTGAGATTATTTCGACCCATCCCCACCCTAGTCACGAAATAAGTCACTTTGGAGCCATTATAAACCGAATATGAATTTATTATAAAATAATATTTTATGTTTTTCCTAAGGTGCCCCTCACCCCTCTAATAAAAGGGAACTCCATATTCTCTCAAATTCACTCCTACCAAGCCATTTGGATCAGCAAAACTCTACCCAAATACCCTCTCAACTATTCTCCCTTAATCATAGAGGCCTTACTTTAGTCATAAATCCAACATAGGGAGCTCTTTTGATCAAATCAAAAGGAAGAACCCGAAGAAGAGGTAAATGTCTCGCCACCTATTTCAAGTTCCTTTCTTCTTCCACTTCCTCCTTATTCGTTGTTTCCATTATAAAAAAATAACTTTAGTATCTTATATATAATATGATGTTATTATATAAATGTTACAACCATATTAGTTATTTTATTCATCCTATGAATGAAAAATTCACCACATGTGCGTACATACGGCTTACCGTCTCCACGTCGTGGTGTAGTTTGTTATTCAAACATTTCATCATTTTGATGGGTATAATAATGAGTATAAATTATATAAATAATAAATATAAAATTTTTATTATTCTGTATATATGATACACCATCCAATTATATACAATTTTAATATCAAAATAATGATATCGTCGCTCGTGCGTACGTGCGGACTACCATCTCCACAACGCGATGAGATTCATTCTCCATGTTAACCATTCCAGAATGATTATAAAGTATATATATAATAAATAATGATTAAATTTATTACATAATAATGCTACTGGATTTATATATATATATGTGTACTCTACTTACTTTCATTCAATTCAATAAGGAAATGAAAACATCATTCATGTGTACCTACGGTCTACCGTCTCCATGAACGGTGTATTTCATTTAATTTATCTATATATTATATACATATATATCCTGAATATATATGATATATAAATCATGTTTTACATTCTTAAAGTAATTATATTATGAAATATGTAACAATATCAATAACAACAAGTCCAAACACGTATGATAAATAAAACGATTTTACCCAAAACACTACTTTAACATGGAATTGACAAAAGAACGGGTAATATAAAGTCATAAGTGAATCATATATGATATCATAAATTTTATTATGGTTCTGTTACAAGTTTATAATATTTTTAAACCCACTATACAAGAGTTTCGGACACTTATAGAAGAAATTGGGCCTAAGTTAAGGGATAATTTTGCAATCTCATTTTTATCCAAGATTTCTTATACGTAAGTATTTACTGGGGTATATATTTCACCCATGTCCATAAAATGTTTTTCATAAAGTGTTTAATATTCTTCCATGTATTTTTAAAGTCATTTTTACCCCTATTTGGATTTTACTTTATGTTATGTAAGGAATATTTCTTTTGTTTACCATACGTGGTACTTTTTGACTTTTTCGTTAAAAGTACAAGGAGAATGTTTTTTTAACTTATACGGCGTGAACGGATTTTAAGGTTTCATAATGCCTTATTTTCATGAATCTTACTCTATGATATTTCATGATTATTTTCAAAAAAATCCTTTTCTTTTAAACTAGAATGGAATTTTTTGGAAAGAAATTGATTTTGAAGAAGAAAGTTTATTTTCCTCAAGAATTTAATTCAAGTGCCTTGTCAAAACTATTTTCCATATATGATGACATTATTTAATATGATTATGTTTCAAGAATAATGTCTCTATTATTTACAAGGTTTGATTCTTCTTATGATGAAATGATATAAATTTGGTTTATATGGATTATGTTATGATTTGATGATGTTTATGAAACCCATTTTACTCTTTGGGTTATGATGAATGATTTGTGTTTATTTTGTGGAACAAGTAAGAATGATTTAATTATGAGATAGGTGGGACCTATATCTACCTCCAATGCATTGGGTAAAGATTAATATCTAATGATATAGACATGGCTGGAATGGAAAGTTAATCTGGTTCAGTGATACATGACTGGAACGAGGAGTGAACTCGATTCAGTAAGGGACTTTGTCCACTATGATGGTCTTGGAAGGAATGTCTTGGCTACTATGGAAATCATAACATGTGATTAATGGATTCCACAATTACATGTTTTCTTCTCATTTTAGTTTATCATGATTAATGTTCCTTTATGATCTATGCCTTATTTACTTCCAAGATTTATTTCATTGCTCATGATTTTGATGTTTAGATTTTATGTTCAAGTTTTTGCATTCAAATGTTTATAGATTGTTTTATGTTCTCTATATTTACCCTTACTGAGAATTTGATCTCACCTTTTTTATGTTTTATTTTCCACAGTATATAAAGAAATGTTTTAGGTAAGAAAACAAAAGGGGAAGATCTTTATGGGAGATGTTGAAGATCTTTCACCATGATTAGAAGATTATATTTCGAGTTTCCAAAGACACTAAACTATTACGTTCCTTGAGAGTTAATTCTTGTTATGTATTCAGTATTACATTAAATTAATTTAATTTACATGTACGTCCAGTATGGGTCTCTATAATAGACCTTTTCAGACCTTCCTTTTTGTTTTCCCTAAGGATTAGAGATTTTTTAGGAAATTTTGGTGGTGATATGGAGGTTCGAGGTGGTGTTTTGGCCTTTTTTAGGAACACCATGACATGTGAAATATATTTTCAATCCATTTGGAGGGTGCTTTAGATTGGATGTGCTCTTATATAAAATATATTATGTGGTCACACCCTTAGAAACATGTTGTTCTAGGCATGTTGTCCCAGAGGCCTTCTTGTGTGCCATGGGTAGGCCACATCATGGTCTAGGTCATGAGGATAAAATGTATAAGGGATTGGTTCTAGAAAATTTTGGATGGTCATCACAAAAGATAGAATTATCAATACATCTTAGGCCACATCATGGTCTAGGTGACGGTGGCGGCCAAATATCATTTTTAAAATGAACGTAAAAATAGTATCTAGTGCAGGGTATTCATATCTCACATTATTCAGACCCACAATGAGAATTTTTTATGTCCCCCATTCCTTAGTATATTACAATGGGATACATCTATAAATAAGAGATCAGATACCCCCTTGTTTCAATTTCTAGACCTTCCCTCAACTCTTAACCAACCCCAACTCATCATCCCCTTCTCCAATTGCCTCCCTTGGTGTTTCAAACCCCTTGTTTCACATTGATCATTCAGATTGGAATACCTTGTATTGTGGTAACCCTCTCTTACATCATTATTCTTATCCCCTCAATATATTATATCTGTGATTTCATTCTGGGGAATTTTATTCTCTGTTTTGAGTGTTTTTTGATGATGGATTACTTTTAATAGGAATACAGTAGTGATTACCTTGAGAATGATGGTGGTTGTTCCTGGGTTCTTTTTCATTTCTCTTTAAATATTTAATCAATTTAGGGTATCCTTCATCTCTCATCTAGATGTACATGTGGGAATATCATGCTATTTTATTCCTTTGAGTAGATAGTACATATATTCTTAATGAATATAATTAACTGGTTTAATTGAAATTGAAGGGAAATGGAATAAATCACATGATTATACTTGTTATTGTGAATTTTTCTTCTATTGTTGAGTATGCTTTGTTTTTATTTCATTTTTGTTCCATATTGAGTTTGATTTTTTGTTGTAACTGTTGATAATGTATAACCTTGTTAGTTTTTTTTATAAAACTTTACCCACATGAAAAAATTATAAGAATGTATATCTGGATAATAAATCGGTATCCCATCGAATCATGGATTTGTGTGAGAATACCCTTGAAATTAATGAACTAATTATAGCAAATTCCCTTATTGGAATTAAAATGGTGATGTGTGGTAGTGTTGATATATGGTGGTTTTGATGTGTGGTTATGGTGATATGTGGTGCTTGTGATGTGTGGTGGTGGTGATGTGTAGTAGTTGAGATGTGGGATGGATGTGAAGTGAGGTTATTTTGCATGATATATAAGGGTTTTTATGCATTGTGTTATTGGTTGTTTTGTAGTATTTTCCTAATAGTAATAGACTAAAATTCTGATGATGAAACGGAAATGAAAATATTTGTAATGATTAAGAAACTCTTGAATTAAAGTGATGAGTGTGGATAAATTGGTTCTATTTAAATATAAAATGAATGGAATTTATAAATATGAATGGTGGGTAATTAGAAAATCTAGAAATAGGTTTACTTTAAAAGGGAGATAGAATGTGTCTTGTGTATGGTTTACTTGTGTGGTGTGATTCATTTTGAGGTGTCTGTGAAAGTGGCTTAGGTTCTAAGACCTTTTAGTGAAGTTTTGAGTTATGATGATACTCTTTCAGAAAACTCAAAGGTTGGTATTTTGTGTGATTATTAAATATTGTATTTTCATTGTGATATCAATATAAACTCTACCCACACTGAGCACTATGTTTTGGTGCCCAATTATTTTGGGGGTGTAATTCCCAACATCTAAGATGGTGAGTATGGATGGATGGGTACCCACCCTTCCCTACTTTCTCTTCCAAGAGAGGTTTTTACACATTATGTATCATTTATTTCTAATATAATTCACACATGGTTGTGATTGATGATATTTATGAGGTAGTTTATAGAGGGAGTCATGCATGGTGGATAAGGGTATGAGGTTGATGTCATTTATACTCATGATACCCTAATATTCTAGTTATATGGTAGTAGTTATCAGAGGATGTGGATGTGATGACCATTTTTTGATGGGGTACATGGTATAATGTAGTTTCCCAAGTTTCTTTGGGTGAGATGTGGTGTGTTTACCCATCTTTCTTCAGGTAGGATTGTTATAGAAGGGATGGGAGTGGCGGGACGTATGACATTGGGGAATGTGATTAGAAAATCAGTGGGAAATGAGTGTAAATTACCCTTTTATCAATATGCTTCTTATTATATTATTAGACTTGGGTTTTTTATTTAGTGAGTGTGTCTTTTTGAGGAAGGGATTTTTTAGGTGCCTTACTTAGTGGCATGTTGGCTTTTCTGTTTTCCAATTTTGTATTAGTATGATCTTTTCAAATTTTCACAAGATACCATGGGTATTATCATACTGAGTATACATTTTATGATCACCCTACATATGTAAAAAAACTATTGTTTTATGTTTCCAAGAGGATTTTGGGGATGAAGATTAACATTACTAGCTCAAACATTGGAGTTTTTTTAAAGTTACATCCTTTGAATTTCTTTTTGTTATTTTATATTTAGAGACTATTTGTATTTTTTTACCTTATACATGAATTGTGGTATCGTTTGGTTTGTCCTTCATATTTATGTGATGGAGTTTTTTGGGGGTCGATATCATATCTCTTGATTTTACTTTATTTATAGAGGATAATGCCTTCCATATGAGATATTTTCATACCCTAGGGGTTTGTCACCAAATAAGGGCATATTGAAGGTGGGACTCAAGGGTTATTAACTCTATTCCTTAATTTTCATCCTATGAGGGGTACCATTGGAGGGATGGGTTGTGATAGGGTAATATCAGATTGGATGGTTGAGAGATAGGATGGATTTTTAGAGTTATGCACTATGAGGATTTATTTGGTTGGTATGGAAATGGGTCTAGTCGATTTGGTATGTGACTTAGGCCAAGGATATCATCTATGAAATGAAATTTTAGGGGGGGGAATGGTCTTATGCAAGGAATTTGAGTCTACTGAATGACCAAGTGAGGTGGTAACACTTTTATGGTAGAGATCTAGGATAGGTACATGTATCATGATTGTTTGTGTTCTTATCTAAATTGGATGATCTATGGGAAATTAAATTGAAATTATTTAATGATCCTTAATGAAATTCAATACTACTAATCTTAGGGATTTTTCTTTCTTTCATTTATGGATCTATACATCATCCACATGTGATTTTGGTTAGTGAGGATAATCAAGATGACTTAGTTTACCACTAGAGGGTTGAACCGATTGAGGAGGATGATCATTGGAAGAATATGTTGAATAAAGTTCAGAGAAAAGCTCTATAAAAGTATGAGAGAAATATCTCTGATCTAGATATGGAGTGCTGGTTGGAGGATCTTGAGATCTCCTTCAGTCTAATTCGAGCATAGGAAGAGTACTGGGTCCTATTAGCAATTATTAAAATGAGATTTGTGGTGTTTTAGTTATGTATGTTGTATCTCATGGAGTATAAGGTGGAAGATGGTTTTAGGTAAGACTTCCAAAAAGTGTCCAGAGTGGAGTTCCTCTCATCGACTATGAACCAAATAAAGAGGTAAGAGTGGCTTATTTATCTCCTGAATGGAAGTGTTTCTATAAAATATCTTGGGATAAAGTTCAAGTATCTTTTTAATTATCCCCTAATACATTTCTCAGTGAGGATTCTCATGCATGACATCTTATAGAGGTTCTCTACCTAGTTATCCGATATATAGTTACTCCATTTACATTTCCTAAGTATTCAGATGTATGGAAGAAGGAGGATGTGATCAATTATATGCAATCATGAGGAGGGAATCCTAAGAGGGGATCTAATAGGGATCCTAGAGGATCATAATTTATGGTATAATATCTCAGGTTCCAAGGCCTTCAAGGTTCCAACTAGTGGAGAGTTGGCCTCAACAGTTTATTTTCTGTCCTTTTAGTGCTAGTATATCTCATTCATTTCCCAGGGGATTTGGAATAGTTTTATATTTATATGGGAGATGATTTCATTTCCATAATTAGTGCTTAGTGGTTCTTGGAACTCAATTTAGTGGTGGTGGTTAGGTTTAACATCAGCCTCAGTTGCAGTCATTGATGAGACCATTTCAGTGGTAGGGGCAATAAGCTTTTTCTCAAACCATAGGGGATGGGTCAGTGAGGGGTGACGTCAGGATGTTCCCCATATTCAGGGGCCTTTATCTAAGAATATATATGTTGGTGGTATTAAATAGTTAGGAAGGAGATCCAGGTATGGGTAGTTTCATGCCATGGAGGTGCCACCACTAGAGGGGCCACATATCATCCAATGTATGATCAGTTTATTATCTACCCTTATTTGTGACTTTTTTATTTATGATGCTTTTACACATTAATTTCACCTGCCTTATTCTATTATTTTATATTATATATAGATAGACTTCATGTTCCCCATGTGTTGACTACTCCAGTTAGAGGCCATACATTTTTGTTTGATTTGTTTCGGGGGTGTAGGTTGATGATGGAGAAACATCGATCATGTTGGGATATCTTCTTACAATAGATACAACTATAAAATTTTATCTTCAATATTTATTGGTTGTATTCAATGCATGCACTTATAAATTTCTTCTAGAGTGAGGCCATGTTCTTGGATATGGATGGTCTGTGTGTAGTTTTCATTACTAAATGGGGTTTTCAGATATGTAGTGCATGTTTGGAACCCCTTATCTCTATGATGGAAAAATTATCAGAAAAATCAGTGGGTGATGGGATGGTGGAGGATCCTAGAGTTTTTTAGGTATTTAGAGATTTTTTCCTTTTAGGATGTTGAGACACTAACCCCTTGACAATATGTCAAGTTTGGGATAGATTTTTTGTCAGTCCCAAGTTGTGTTTTGGTTGTATTTGTTGTCAATATATGACATATGGTTGAAGTTGAGAAAAGTTAAATATACGGATCATAAGAATCACCATCATAATCAAGGGATCAGATAAACAAATATTAAGAAAGTACATCAGATTGTAAAGAAGTTTTCTAGAAGAAAATGATCATCAGACTCACCTTGAGTCTAAAAAAGAAGTACTTGTCACAATAAGGAAGTTAATTAGATTCTGTATGGATTTGAAAAAAACATGATGATTATTTTATGTTTTTTAATTCAAAAAAGAAATAAATTATCTTACTAATTTATGATGCAATCCATATTAAGGAAAGGGACAGATATGGTGTTGCCAATCGTATTGATGTTTGTATGTGGAAGTAGGAAGTTGTTGATGTCGAAAATTTCTGGTCTTAGTTCATCATTATGATAACACCTAATTTAGGAATATTTGGGGGATGTAAAGATTTGTTTGTAATGTGAGAAGCTAGAGATTTTGGTTTTTATTCATACCAATAAGTCATGAGATAACAATATTTGGATAAATAAGCTTATAATAATCATAATCATAAAAGATAAGAAGTTATTGAAGATGACAACGATCATCAGAGTGAATCAGAGACCGATCTATCATGCTCATGTTGACACTAATTAATTCATCAATTGCTGAACTTCATTGGACATAGAATCATCAGTTCGAGGAAGGAGAGAAAAAGGAGAAATACCTTAATGATATTTCATATATGTTCTTACTTCCAAATTATTTTCTAAGGAGGGATTCAATGCTATAAATTTTTCTCATTGTATTAACAAGTGTTTTAAGTTAATATGAATCCTATGTATGAGAAGAATTTTTGTTTTCAAAAGAGGTCATCATAATGGGTCATCTTCAGTTTTTTATATGTCCTCATTGTAATGAGTAATCATATTGAAGAATCAAACTGAAGAATCATACTAAATAAATTTTTGTGAACTTTAAGAAGTCTGAAGTTTTGAGAAGATTAGAGAAGCTCCCAGAAGTATTATGAAGAGTTAAAGAGGTCAAATATGAAGAATTAAATAAATGAAAAATTCCATATTTACGAATTTCATTTAGAGAGAAGTGAAATTAGTTTTCCCACATTTACCATTCTGGGGTGCCTATAAAACGATAGCACAATACATTAATAAAAAGTTTGAAACTTGATTGGTAATCGTGTGGTGAGATCTCTAAATTTTTTTAGGTGTTGAGTTTCCAATTGGAGTTATTTTTTATGTTGATGCTAAGTAAGTTCTATAAAAATGAGTTCAATCAGAGTGAGGTTTAATCTTATCATTAGAGTAAGCTCCAATGGATTAACACTTCATCGAAGCATGCCATATGAGTGAGATCATTAGAGAGACATTCATCATAGCAAGGTTCATCAGACTGAGTTCCCTTGGATGGAGGAATTTTGAGCTACCAATTGAGTTCCTACTCAATTGAAGAAGGAATGGAATAAGGAGTATTAGACCAAGGCCAATAAAATAGAGACTGTCAGACTAAGATTACTGGATTGAGATAGATTGAACTAACTCTTACTGAGGAATAATTCTGAACTAATTTTCTAGAATAAGTTTCAAGTCTAAAAAGTCCATTAGATAAATGTTGAAGTTCCTAAAGATTGTAAAAATGTAAAATTTGATCCAGCTTACTTGTGTATTAAGTGAATACTTTCTGATGTGGATACAAAAATAAGAAGGAAAGTGACACTTGTAACTATGGATACTTACCAATTGCTGAAAAGGCTTGATTGTTTACTGGGGTGTATAACCAACTGTGTTAAAGTGGATACTAAAAAGGTTCATTGGGGGATATAACCAACTAAAGCAAGAAATTTTCTATTAGGATTCTATAATTATTCACTTCTTATGCCTTTTTATTCTAGAAATAAGATAGTGAAAGAATCCATGTTGGTGAGACTATCCCATATGGAAAAGAGTGGGCATTTTTATTGAACCTTGTATATAACATGTGTTTCCTTATCTTTATATTTGTTTCATATGAAAGGTGATGTTGAGAATATATACTTTAGCGTGTCATAAATTCGACATGTTTCATAAGTTAATAAATTTTACTAAGTTAAGAAACTTTATTATAAAAGAAAAAGAAACCATTGATTCACCCCCACCCCCCTTAGTGGTCTCGATAATATTTGGGAACAACAATTAGTATCAGAGCATAGGTTCCCTCTAAATGATCCATCTCTATGAATGGATAATTTTAATTAAGTGAACTATAAGGGGATTCTAGTTTTGAATTGTAAGATCTATCATATCTGGAAAGATATAAAGCTTCCATATCTTATGTCTCTTGGGTATAATGTTCTAGAAGCTACTACAGATGTATTTCCTCCTCGTATTTATAATCATCCTATTACTTTGGATAATAATAAAAATATTGAGAATGATGGGAGAGATAAAAATGATTTACTCTTATCACAAACTAAAATTGAGTTTCTTATATTTAAGGGAGTTGGAACTTCCAAAGGTATCTGGGATAAGTTGAAAAATTTTATGAAGGAAATACATAGGCAAATAAGGAAAATTCACAACTCTAGTGGCTAAAGTATGAAGATATTAACATAGGAGAGTGTGAATTGGTTGGTGACTTCTTTACAAGGGTAAATGATATTGTTATCACCATAATATGTCTTGGTGAGATTTTAGAAGACTCAAACATTTTTTAAAATATATTGAGAATTCTTCCTGATAAGTTTGATGCCAAAGTTTTACCTTTGGAAGATAAAGATCCCCAAACTCTATATTTGGATAATTTACACAGTACGCCAGTTACCTATGAAATGAGAATAGAAAAGGTTCTAATAAGTAAAGAATATATTAACAATAAATGGCCTTAAAATATTTGTTAAAATTGAAAACAAATATAAATTGATTAAAGAATAATCAAGTGATTCAGAAGTAGATGAAGAAGTTGAATATTTCAATACAATTTTTTCCCTCCTTTATAAGAAATAAATTGAGGGTTAATGGTAAATTAAAACTCTAAAATGTTGTAATTATGAAGGGAAAGAAAGTTTTGTATACAATTTTCCTAGGAAGAAAGTTGAAGAGTATGAGTCTGAAGAAGATGATGAGAAACCTCAAAAACAAAAGTGGAAGAAACATAAGGACAATTTTCCTTGTAAAAATATGAATAAAATTTGTCTAAGTAGAAGAAATAAGGAAGATTCCTCATACAGTGATGAACTTGATCATCATCTCAGCTTTATTTCCTAAGATATAAAGAGAATTAATTATTCATATTGTGAAGATGAAGAAGAAAAAATTATAGAAATGGAATGTATTTTTAAATATAATTTATAAAAGGAGATTTAGAATAATACTCAACTTAAGAAATAAGGAATGAAGCTGAATAAAGATTTTTAAAGAATAACTTTTGATAATAATGACCATATTAAGAAATAAGAGAAAAATATTATTGTTATTAGATCTCAAAATCTAATAAGGATGAACTGAAGGAAGAAAACACATTCAATGAAAAATCCAAGAAGAATAAGAAAAATAAAAGACTGAGAGAGGACTCTCACTCCTAATGTTACTTCTAAGAAACTATGAGGTTCCTCCTAATTTCTAAAATATTCATATTTGTACTAACTTGAAAGGAATTTAAGGAGGTGAATTAAGGAAGATGATGTTGATGAGTATCTTAATATTCTTTCAAAAGAAAGTATTGAGGTTATGAAAAATGAGTTATTTTTGAAAGTTGTGTTTATAAACCTATAATTTCTGATATGTTTATTTCGATGGGTGGAGGCTTCTTAAATATTAAACCCTTTCATTCAAAATTTCCCCAATAAATAATAATGTTTAAGGAAACATGAAAATTTATTACATGAAAGTTTTATTATAGACAACATTGATAACCTTGATTATACACTCTTATTTTCTACACTAGACTTTCCCATATAGACATAGAGTTATTTAGATAAAAGATTTTTGTTAATAAACTCATGTGATTCTTATGTTCTCACGAAGAAGAGTTTCAATATATTGATATGAAAATTTCCAACCATTTAAAATAAGATCATTTTTCAATAAGGGGAAAACCCTTCATGATGGCCCCTTTAAATTTGATTGTCAATAAGGGTTAGAGATAAGGAAAAGGGGGATAGAAAAGAAATATGGGGAGAAAGAGAATAAAATATGAAATAGAAAAAAAAATAGTGGTATTGTTTTGATGTGGTTAAAGTAGGTATTGACAAAAAACAAAATGGGGGAGATTTGTAGTCCCAAGTTGTGTTTTGGTTGAATTTGTTGTCAATAGATGACATATGGTTGAAGTTGAGAAAATATAAAGATATAGATCATTAGACTCACTATAATAATTAGGGGATCAGATGCACAAATAATATGAAAGTCCATCTAATTATAAATAATTTTTCTGGAAGAAAAGGCCCATCATACACAACTTGTGTCCAAAAAGGAAGCATTGATCGTGATAAGAAAGATAATTGGAGTCTGTATAGATCTGATGAAAACCTGATAATGCTTTTTTGTTTTGTAATTAACAAAATTCATAAGTTTGCTAAGAAAATTGTGATGCAATAGTTATGAAGGAAAGGGTGAGAGATGGTTCTTCAAATTGTATTTTGTTTTGTTTGTGGAATGAGGAAGTTGATGAAGTCAAAGATTTCTAGTCTCGGTTCATCGGTATGAAAACACCGAATGCAATAATGTTTGAAGGCTGTGAAGAGTTTTTTGTAATGTGAGAAGGTGAAGATAATAGTTTTAATTCAGACCAATAAGTCATAAGATAAGAATATTTGAAGAAAGAAGATTGTGATAATTGTTATTAAAAAAGAGAATAAGTTGCTGAAGAAAACAATGATCATCAGAGTGAAGCATAGACCAATCCATCATATGGATAATTACACTGACGAAGTCATTAGTTTCTGAACGTCATTGGACACATGATAATTGGTATGAGGATGAACATTAAAAGGATAAATACTTTGAAGATATTTTAGATAAGTTCTTAATGGAGAATTATTTTCAGAGGTTTTGAAAGCTACATAATGTTCTCATTGTATTAATAAGTGTTTTTCAGTTGATATGGAGAATTTGTTGGAGAAAACTTTTAGTGTTTACAAGAGGTCATTTTGATGGTCCATCTTTATTTTTGAAAATGTCTTTATCATAATTAATAATCATAATAAATAATCAGACAGAATAATCATACAAAAGGTATTTTTGAAATCTTGAATAAGTATGAAGTTTTGAGAAGATTCGAGAAGCTCCCAGAAGTATTATGAAGTGTTGAAGAATTCAAATATGGAGACTTAAATGAATGATAAATTTTCTATTTACAAATTTCATTGATAGGGAAGTGAAATTGGTTTTCCCGCTTTACCATTCTGTGGTGCCTATAAAAGGAGAGCATAGTAGATTCGTAAAGAGTGAAAAACTTGATTGGTAAACATGAACTGAGAGATCTGACATTTGTTTTGTCAGGTATTGAGTTTACAACTAGAGTTTTTTTCTATTTGATGTTGAGGAAGTTCAATCAAAATAATATCAATTGGAGTGAGGTTCAATTTGATCATCAAATAAAGTCCCAATGGAATAATGATTCATCGAATAAATTATATCATATTGATCCCATTAGAGCATCATTCATCGGGGCAAGGTTCATTGAACTGAGTTCCATCAGATGGAGGAATTGTGAGACTCCAATTGAGTTATTACTCAATTAAATAAATAAGGGAATAAATAGAACTAGAACAAGGTCAATAATATAGAGAATATTAGAATGATGTTACCATACTGAGGTATATTGAATTGACTCTTACTGGGGAAGATTTTTCGATTAAGTTTTTGGAAAAAGTTTCAAGACCAAAAAGTTCCTTAGAGAATCATTGATGTTCCTGAAGATTGTACATAGGTAAATTTGGATTTATCTTATTTTTGGAGGAACTAAATACTTTTTTAAGTGGGTTATAAAATAAGAAGTAAAGTGAATTTTGTAACTATAGATGCTTACCAGTTACTAAAAAGGCTTGATTTTTTACAGGGGTGAATAACCAGCTATGGGAAATTGGATACTAAAATGGATATTTGGGGGTATAACCAAATAAATTAGGAACGTTTCTATTGGTATTGTATAATTATTATCTACTTGTTCATTTTTATTTTGGAAAGAAGATAGTGAAATAATCGATGTTGGTGAGACTATCCAACATGGAAAAGAGTAGGTCTTTGCACCGAACCCTATAAATAGTGTGTTCTTGCTTCTAATTATATTTTGTTCATATTAAATGTGAGGTTGAGAAGATATACTTGATTTGATTGTAAAATTAACAAGTTTTAGATGTTAATAAAGTTGACTAAGGAAGTTAAGAAACATTTTTATAAAAGAAAAAAGGGACCACTGATCCCCCCTAGTGGTCTCAATCCAACTTGGAAACAATAGTTGTAACTGAGTTTATCTTTGATTTCAAGGACTCATTTTTAGATGGAACACTTTAATATGTGGGAGTTAATAATTAAAATATATGACTTGATTTATAAAGGTTTTATTCAACCCATTGTGTTTTTGTGGGGTGCTCTAGTGTTATTCTCCAAGAAGAAGGATAGTGGTCTGAGGTAGTGTGTAGACTACTGAAGGATAAATTAGGTAACAATCAAGAATGGCTAACCTATTTTGAGAATTAATAATATTTTTTACCATTTATAGGATCAAATTGGTTTTCTAGGATTGATATATCATATGGATATCATCAGTTGAGGTTAAAGGAAGAAGTTTTTTCGAAGACTACCTTTCTATGCAAGTATGGGAACTTTGAGTTTGTGGTCATTCCTTTTAGTATCACTAATGCACTATTTGTTTTTTTGGACTCATAAACTTCATGTAACAATATTTCTTGGATAATTTGTTATTTGTGTTCATTGGAAATATATTGATATAGTTTAAGTATGAGAAGGAGCATGTCGATCATCTCTGAGTTGTTTTACAGGTACTTAGATATCATCAACTCTATGGAAAGTTGTACAAGTGTATGTTTTAGATTCGTGAGGAGAATTTAATTTTTTATTTGGTGTATCACAAGGGTGTGGTTAAATACCCATCGAATATTTTGGTAGTTGTTTCTTGGGTAGCACCCAAGAATGTGGCAGAGGTTTGTACTTTCCTTGATCTTATGGGATATTACTAGATATTCATGTCTGATTTCTCATGGATTGTTGCCTCAATGATTTCTTTTACCTATAAAGGCCATGAATTTATTTGAAATGATCATTTTCATGAGTCATTTTACTAATTGAAGGTGAAATTAATCAGTTTTACCATGCTTCAGTTTCCATAAGAAGGGGTCATTTTTGAGGTTTTTTGTGATGACTTCCATCTGGGATTGGGATGAATCTTGATATAGTAGAAAATAGTGATCTCTTATGGGTATAGGAATTTATTTACCTATGAGAATAATTGGACCACCCATTGAAGGTTCTGGATGTAACAGAAGTGTAACGACCCAAATTTTTTGAATAATACTTGTTTACTGAAAATGTGTGTTATATTATTTTGTACTCATCAAAACTATATCCATTTAATAATGAAGTGTGTATAATTGAAATGTGACCATCAGGTTTTGACCTTTATATGAAATTTGATCAATTATGGTTGTTGGTCAATATGAACATAGGAAACTATACTCTTAATAATTTTTTTAATGTTATAATTATTGTTTATAAGTATAAATGACAAAAAAAATTAATGCAGAAAGAAGAGTCGATGGCCTCATATAGTAGAGTATTTCCATATAAAGCCCATTTTTAGAACATGGGAGGGAGTAAGTGTCACTAGGCTTTGATCTTGACCAATACCAATCTGAGATTTAACATGTTAAGATTGCATGTAATCGCCTATAATATAAGTTCAAGTTAGTGGAAATTACCACTTGGGCGATACAATCCAAGCCAACCCAAAAATCTATCACCACCACACACCTCACCCTTAGGTCATATGTAGGTTTTATAAAGGGTTATTTATCAAGTCATTGGTTACTTATTGAATAAAACATTTTTATAAATAAAATTTTTGTTCCATTAATTCTGTTTTTTGTTTAGTTTTTCTTGAAAATATGATGAATTTGATAAATTGATTTTCTGGTTAGAAAATGTACTTTTCAGAAAAGATATAATTTTTATAAATAATTAAGGTATTATTAATAATGTTTATTTTAATAATATAATATTATAAAAACACTCTTATTTAAATTAAATGATAAAATTATTTTATTTTATTTTCAAGTGTCATAAATTTTACTATGCATTTCACTATACATTTTCTATCCTCTATTATTTTTAATAAATAAGGATTTTTATATTATAAAGTTAAATTTATCATAATTATTGAATTATTATGATAATATAAGCATAATTTTTGAAACCATCATGTTGAAATTAGGTTTGGGATAATTAATAATTATTTTCTAAAATATTTTGTTTTTTAGTGAATAGTAAAAATGCAGTTATGAGTTTTTGGTATGTTTAATGACATCATAATGATGTAATAAGTAATATAAAATGTTTTTCAACCCTTTTAGATTACAATAACATATTATGTGTTCCAAGTATCCAAAACCATGGTAAAATACCATGGAAAATCCCATGGTTTGGAAAATACCATAGACAAGACCATGGTTTTGCAAATACCACTACCGAGGTGTCCAAAGAAATCAATAAAAAAATTCTTCACATTTTTTATAAATACCTACCCATTTTTTCATTATATTTAATTACCAATTTATACTCTATTAATATCTATTAGTTTTATCTCCCAAGGTGTTCTAAAGCACCCAAGTTCCCAATATTCTAGTTTTAGGAACACTCTTCAAGGTAAGGGAAATCTCAACTTCTCTTTTCCTTTCATGTTCCCTTTTTATGTGGTATGTCCTTCCAATTTCCATACTATGTTAATATATAAATTTCATTATATCACTTTGTTATATTAATATTATTTTATTATTGGTATACCTTTTCCCCTCTCTTTTTAATGTTTTCTAAAACCATGTTTCATACCCGTTATGCTGCCGAATTTTCTTCGAAAAATTTCTCTCTTTTTATCAAGAAATTTCATTATTTTCTTTTATGAATACCCAAACCTCTTTATTTTAAATGGTTTTTCACCTATATTTTAAAATGATTTATTCTATTCTGTTATCAACATACATTTAACTAACCATCCCTTTTCTTAGGTTAATAATGACATAAAGATCATGTCTCTAAGCAATTTTTTTAAAATGCATTGTTTTTATATGAGACACATTTCTTTTATTCTCCATGGGTTTTTATGAAATATTTTATTATGATATATGTGGATCAAATTAATTAATATATATTAATGTTTCGCTCTGATAACTCTCCAATACATTGGGTAAATAATTTAATCTCTAGATAAGACAAGTTTTATGACACCTTGGTGAATAACCTTGGTAATTTTTATGACACCTCGGTGAAAAACCTCAGTGATATGTTTATGAATGTCTCATTTAATTTTTTTAGCCACATATCCAAGTTATGATTCATGATATTATATTTATGATGTGCCTTATGTATTATTTCTCATGCCATAATGATATTTTTCATGTTCTAATTGAATTTCCACAAGATAACACGTAAATTGTTTCCCTTGCTTTCCCTTACTGGGCCTTATGCTTACCCTTTCCTTTGATGTATGTCCCCAAGTTACGAGATGAAGTAATTATACTTAGTATTAACCTATTATGAAACCTTTCATTTGTATTAGAAGAATTTTTTATTTTTTCATGTATTATGTACCTTATTTTCAAGAAACTAAATTTTAAAAGATCCTCAGTTTTTGTACAATGTAATGAAAGTTATGTGATAAAAAGGGAGGATTCCATAGTTGGTATCAAAGGTTGGTTTATTTATTTGTGTAAATTATGATTTTAATACTTTAGTAAGAACCTTAGGGACAAGTTATGATTTAGGAAAAGATCCTGGTATTTTGGTGAAATATTAAGTAAATGGTTTCAGAGAAAAGAAATACATGTCTGGATAAAAACAAGTGGATGTGGCACTATAAAAAATGAAACTAGGGGTAGAAACTCTGATAAGGTTTATTGGTACTAACTTGAAGTTACTTGGTACTTGATAATGGGTCTTTCAGCACTCCTAATTTGAAACTCCCTGGGGATATGTTTGGTTAATCACAATCTTTTTATGAACTATTATGAAAAATATATAGAAAATGTAATTATAATTAAAGAAAAAAATATTTAAGCATGATGTTTTAAGACATGAAATTCCTTTAGAATTATAATATTATTAAATTAAACACATTTCTCACTATGTTTTTTTTTATTTATAAAATAGTGGGAAATATAAGAAACTGTGAAAATGGTGAGCACAATGGATAGGGATTTGATAGATTTCTGATGGAATCCCGAATGGAAAACTTCATGATAATGATGAATCAACTGACTTGAGTTATGACCAATAACTTGAATCAAACCAAGAGAAAGGATTCTCCTATAAGGGAACAATTTTTTCTTGATCCCTTTATGAGTCAAAGACCACCTTCATTCAGTAGATCAACTGACCCATTAATTACTGAACAATGGATAAGCTCAATTAACAAGATATTTTTTAAAAATTTTTGTTCGAAACATGAGAAAGTCACCCTGGATATATACCGATTAAGGTAGAATATAATCAGTGGTGGGAACAGGTTAGAAACACAAAGTCGGGAGGGGAGATTAAAGCTATAGAGTGGGAAGAGTTCAGGGGAAATTTTTTCAAAAAATATTTCCCTCGTTCAATGTAAACAAAAATGGAGAAGGAATTCCTGGAGCTAAAGTAGAAGGAAAATAAATTTTTGGGAATATATGATATTAACTTCATAATAATTTCCTATTACACATCTAGATTTTCCATGGATTATAATGGGAAGTTTGATAGATTTTTTAGTGGATTAATAACCAATCTATTGAAGAATCTAGCCAACTGAGATGATGAAAACTATAAGGATATCATGAGGAGTGCTATGAAATTTTAACTGGAGTTTAGAGAGATATAGTGGTCCCATAGATCAAATAAAAAGAAGAGATGTTTGGAACCAAACTTAGGGAGGATGTTTGATCAAGGAAGAGGAGGAAATCAAGTGCAACTTTCAACATGAAAAAAATGTGGGAAGAAGCATTTGGGTAACTATTTGTTTTAGAATTAGAAATGTTACAAGTGTGGAAGAGAAGATTATATTCCTCAGAACTGGTATAGTGAGGTGAATCCTCAACTTCTCAACACTAACTACAAAGGGAAGATGGTGTATACCCTACCTAAAGTCCAATTCTTTAAGTGTGTATAAATTGGGCACTTTTATAATCACTATCCAAATCCAAAGCTAATGAATAGAAATCATCATCAGCCTCATCATATGCCAAGAGATCATGGTCATGATATTTCTATCACAATAGTTGAAGTTGAAGCTCTAAATAATGTGGTGGTAGGTACTCTCATTGTTCTCTCACAGTTAGAAAGTAATTTATTGGATTCTAGTTCTGTGCATTCCTTTTTTCATCTATGTTTGCAAAGAATATAGAATCAATCATAGAACTTCTAGAATTATAACTATCATTCAAGACTCCTTGAGGGATTATACAAAAATCAATAGTGTATAGAAACTCTAGTATTCACCTTTTAGAGCACAACCTCATTGAAAATATAGAAATCATTCCCTTTTTAAAATTAAACATTATACTAGGGATAGACTATCTCTCAAAGTATAATGCTAATATAAACTACAGAAGAAAAGAAATATTAATAGTTTTGAATGGAAAACCTATAGTTATTTTAAAAGGAGAGATATATCAACCTGATATTTGTCTAAAAGCACCACCTATAGCCTTCTTTATAGAGATGATCATTGAAGATGAATAATTAAATGAAAGTATATGAATATAAAGTGTCCCAATAATTCAAGAATACATTGATGCATTTCAAGAGGATTTACCTAGACCTCACCTGGAAAGAGAGGTAGAGTTATCTATTGAGCTCATGCCTGGTTACAAGCCAATTTCAATGACCCCATATGGAATGGAAAATGTGGAGTCTAGGGAATTAAAGAAACAACTCTAAGATCTTTTGGAGAAGGGGTTTATCCAGAAAAGTATGTCTCCTTGGGGATCACTTGTTCCATTTGTAAAGAAGAATGATGGATCAATGATATTATACATTAATTATATAGAACTTAATAGGATCATAGTGAATAATAAGTACCCTCTTCCAAGAATTGATGATTTATTTGACCAGCTTCACGGGGCTCATTTATTCACTAAGATTGATCTTCTATCTAATTATCATCAATTGAGGGTTAACAAATAAGATATTCCAAAGTATTACTTCCAATAAATATATGGGAATTATTATTTTGTCATTATTCCCTTTGGATTTACTAATGCTCCTACAATTTTTATGGATTTGATAAATAGAGTCTTTAAGGATTACCTTGATAACTTTGTTGTAGTTTTCATTGATGATATTATGATATATTCAAAAATTTGTGAGGAGCATTAGGATCATATAAGGGTTATATTGAAAACTCTAAGGAAGGAGAGGCTATTTGAAAAATTTAGAAAATGTGAATTTTGGTTTCAATAAGTTTCTTTCTTAGGGAACATTGTAACCATTGAAGGAATCATAGTTGATCCTACCAATACAATGTTGTGGAGGAGTTTCCTCATCCTACAATAGTACAAAGATTCTTAGTTTACTTAGATTAGGAGAATATTATTGGAGGTTTTTGAAAAACATTTCATGACTTTATAATCCAATAACCAAGTTAAATTGAAGTGGTTCTAAGTTCATCTATACTAATGAGTGTGAAGATAGTTTCTAAGATCTAAAGAAGATATTGGTTACTGCACTCATGTTAACTCAACCCTTTATCGAAGAAGGATTCATTATTTTTAGTGATTAATATATTAAAATTGTTGGGTAAATAATGAAAAATGATAAGGTGATTACTCCTGAATCTAAAAAGTTGAATCCCCATGAGAAAAACTATCCTATTCCTAACTGGGAGCTCACTGCGATTGTTTTTTCTCTGAAGATATGAAGGTACTATCTTTATGAGGAGAAATATGATATATACACATACCATCAATGTTTGAATTATATTTTTATGAAAAATGAATTGGACATGAGACATAGGATATGGTTAGAACTTCTTAAAGACCATGATTTTTAAATTCATTATCACCTCGTAAGAGAAAACAAAGTCGTTGATGCATTAAGTCAGAAACAACTTGTTGTGTTGAAAATGATGATGTTTTAATGAGATCCTTTGATCAAATACCTAATAATACTGTACATGTGAATCATAAGGTAAGTGACATCATTAACCCTATCCCAAATTATTTCTTAACCATCATAACTAAAAAATATCAAGAAATATCAAAGAGAATATTTTTTATTACAGAAGAAGATAGAGGCTATGATGAATGGAAGTTTCTTGAGTTCAATATTGATCAAGAAGGTGTACTGAGATTTTGTACAAGACTATGTGTTTCATCTATTTTAGAAATGAAGGAGCTTATGGATGAATCTCATGACTCTACTTTCTCTATACATCCTGGAAGCATGAAAATGTACAGGGACCTTCATGATTATTATTGGTGGGATAACCTGAAAAGGGAGATTGTTGACTACACTACATGGTACATGTTGTTTCAATAAGGTAAGTCATGGAGATAGATTCTTAAATGGGAATTACATCCACTACCCATACCAGCATGGAAGTGGGACAATATCACTGTGGACATTTTCACTGGTCTCCTAAAAACATCTGAACAAAATGATGTGATATGGGTTATAGTATATTGTCTCACTAAGACTGCCTATTTTATCTCTATTAAATAAGATTTCTCTCTTGACCAACTTTCCAAGATATACGTGAAGGAATTGTTAAGGCTTCATGGAGTTCCACTTTCTATCATTTCTCATCATGATCCAAGGTTCGTTCCAAAATTCAAGAGTAGTATTAAACATGATTTGAATACTAAATTGTATTTTAATATAACCTATCACCCTAAAACTAATGCCCAATATGAAAGGACTTTTCAAACACTTGATGAAATGCTGAAAATATGCTCACTGAAATTTAAAGGTGGATGGGTTCAACATCTTTCACTAGTTGAGTTCTCATACAACAACAGCTTTCATTCGAGTATTCAAATGGAACCCTATGAAGCTCTATATGGGAAGTAATGTAGAACTCCTACTTGTGAGGATGAAGTTTGTGAGAGAAAGTTTCTTGGGCCTGATCTTGTGAAATAGATGATAGAAAAGGTTCATTCCATCCAATAACACATAAAGGATTCTCAGATTCGGTAGAAGAGCTATGCTGACAACCGCTGAAGAGACTTGGAGTTTGATGTTGGTGACAAAGTCTTCCTTAAAATTTCACCTTGGAAGAGTTTCATGTAGTTTTCAAAGAAAGGGAAGCTTAAACCTAGGTACATTGGCCCCTATGAAATTCATGATCACATAAAAGCAGTGACCTAACGGCTTTCACTTCCTCCAAATCAAGCTCAAGTTCATGATTTATTCCACATATCTCTCTTGAGGAAGTACATACTTGACCCGTAACTTGTACTGAATCCTGAAGTGGTATAATTAGAACATAAACAATATTATGAGGAGAATTCAGTGGAGATCTTGGATCGTAGAAAATGATTCTATGCAACAAGACTAACCACCTTATTAAATTTTTTTGGAGGAACCAAAAATATGAAGAAGTGATGTGGGAACTAGAGGACATATGATGAAAAGGTACCCACACCTTTTATCAACTGAGGGAATGGATTGAAATTTCAGGGATGAAATTTCTTTAGGGGGGAAGAATGTAATGACCCAAACTTTTTGAATAGTATTTGTTTCCTAAAAATGTGTGTTATATTATTTTGTACTCATCAAAACTATATCCCTTTAATAGTGAAGTGAATATAATTCAAATGTGACCATCTGATTTTGACCATTATATGACTATCGATCAATTATGACTATTGGTTAATATGACCATTGAAAACTATACTATTAATAATTTTTTTAATGTTATAATTATTTTTTATAAGTACAAATGAAAAAGAAAAATTAATACATAAAGAAGAGTCAATGGCCTCATCTAGTAGAGTTGTGTCATACAAAGCCCACTTTTCAGAACTTGGGAGGTGGTAGTGTCACTGGGATTTTCTTTTGACCAATATCAAGTCGAGCTTCAACATTTTAAGCTTGAATGAAATCGCATGAAAGAGAAATTCAATTTAATGGTTATTACCAATCAAGTGATATTATCTGAGCCTCCCAAAGAATCTATCGCCATCGCACACCTCACTCTTAGGTCGTACATGGGTTTTATAAGGGGTTATATATCAAGGCCTTTTTTACTTATTTTATAATCCCTCTGTATAAATAAAATTGGTGTTCCATCAATTTTCTTTGAGTTTATTTTTCTATAAAAATAAGATGAATTGGATAAACTAATTTTATGGTGAAAAATTTTACTTTTTAAAAAAGATATAATTATTCTAATAAATTATGGTATTATTAATAATTTTTATTTTAATTAAATAGTATTATTAAAAAACTCTTATTTAAATTTAAATGACAAAAAAATTATTTTTTTAAGTGTCAGAAATTTTACTATGCTTTTTCTATCTACTATTATTTTTAATAAATAAGGTTTTTTATATATAAAAGTTAAATTTCACATAATTAAAAAATTATTATGATAAAATATAAATAATTTTTTAAATTATTACATTGAAACTATTTTAGGGTAAATTTATGAGAATTTTCTAAAATATTTTGTTTTTTAATGAATAGTAAAAATACAGTTTTGAGTATTTAATATGTTTAATGACATAATAATGATGTAATAAGTAATATAAAATAAATTTAGACAGTTTTTAATTAAAATAACATATTATGTGTCCCAATTTTCCAATACCACGGGCAAATACCATGGGCAATCCCATGGTTTTGCAAAAACAACTACTGAGGTGTCCAAGGAAATCAATAAACAAATATCTCACTTTTGTTATAGATACCCAACCATTTCTCAATTATATTTAATTCAAAATTAATCCTCCACAAAGATAACATATTTTTACCTCCCAAGTATTCCATAAAAATTTTCCTCAATCCCCCAAGGTCCCAATCTTTGAGTTTTAGGAACACTCTTCATGGTAAGGGAAATTTGAACTTCTCTTTTCCTTTCAAGTTCCCTTTTTTATGTGGTATGTCCTTCAAATTTCCATTATTATATCCCCTTGTTTTATTAATATTATTTTATTAATGGTATACCCTTGTCTCCTCTATTTTTAATGTTTTCTAAAACCATGTTTCATACTCGTTATGCCGCTGAATTTTCTTCTCAATATTTCTCTCTTTTTCTTAAGAAATTCTCTTATTTTCTTTTGTGAATTCCAAAATCTCTTTTTTTCTAGGGTTATTCACCTATATTTAAAAATTATATATTCTATTCTGGTATTAACATATATGAAACCCACCTTTCCTTTTCTTGGGTAAATAATGACATAAAGATCTTGTCTTTATGCACTTTTTTTTAAAACACCGTGATTTTTATATGAAACCCATTTATTTTATTCTCTATGGGTTATTTATGAAATGTTTTACTATGATATATGTGGATTAAATTAATTAATAAATTTTATGTTTGCACCATAATAGTGCTCCAATGTTTTGGGTAATGAATTTAATCTTTATAGATGACAAGTTTTACAATACCTTGGTGAATAACATTGGTAATTTTTATGACACCTTTATGAAAAACCTTGGTGATATGTTTATGAATGTCTCATTTAAATATTGTGGCCACATATAAATTTTATGATTCATGTTATTTTATTTATGATATTCCTAATATTCTATTTTTCATTCCATAATTATATTCTTCATGTTCTTATTGAATTTCTTCAAGATCACATGTAATATGATTCCTTTGCTTTCCCTTACCAGGCCTTATGCTCACCCTTTCCTTTGATGTATATCCCTAAGTTATGAGATGAAGTAATTTAACTTAGGATGAACCTATGATGAAACATTTAAAGTATATTAGAAGAATGTTTTATGTTTTCATCTATTGTGTACCTTGTTTCCAAGTAACTAAAATTTAAAAGATCCTGAATTTTTGTACAATGTAATGAAGGTTATGTAATAAAAGGTGGGATGCCATAAGAAGAACCGGTGGGGAATACCCAACATATTTTTTTCATAATTGATTATTAATATGAGATATACATCAATGAATAATTTTATTACCAAGGGTATTGAATAAAATATTCGTTGATATGAGGATCCCAGAATCAAATACAAGATCATCACATAATGATTTATAATTAATGTAAGCAATTAAAGAATTACCTTACGATGAATTATTCCTTTATTGATGAATCTAAAAATTTTTATATATCTTACTATCATTGTATCATAATAATAAAGTTTAGATTTTATATAGTGGTGATACAAATGTGTACCATAATGTTCTAAGAATCACCATATAAATCCCAGAGTGCTAGCATGGAAGATCCCAATGCTTTTGTCGTTCATCGTTGATCGCCATGAGAATAACTTCCAAGAAGGATCCACCTTGATCTCTCTAGAATTAAGAGGGATTGTGGAGAAGGATCACTCTCTATTATCGATAGTATTCTTGGAAAGTATCTCTCTAAGTATTGAAAGGATTCCCTAGAGTTGTGAAAAACCAACAAAATGGCTAGTGTTAGGGTTGGAAATAATATAATTGGGTTTAAATACTGTCAGCTTTAAAAAATATTAATTGAACATGTTCCCTTATTTTTTTATTAATCCCCAAGGAACCCCATGTCTATAATAATATTATTATTATTATTATTTCTTGACATGCGCAAAATTGGTGAATTAATTAAATATTATTTTTTGAATAAATTATTTTAAATTTATTCAAATGATATTTAATATATAATATTTCTCACTAGAACTTTAAACTCATTCCACCAATCTTCTATAATATTTATCAATAATTTAATAATGAGTGTTTATCTAATAAATAAATTTTACTATATTATTCTCTAATAAATAAACAAATATTATATTCCCCAAATAAAAAATTAAATATTTATTAAATATTCTCTAGAATAACTAGTGAATGAATATATGTGATCAACCTAATCATGAATAATTGTTAAACCAAATAGGGGAATAATATGTATTCAACATGTTAAATAATAAATAATATTATTATTTAACTATGGTTCTGAATACACTTAACGTGTAACTCTCTAGGTCTCTATCTCAATGGCATTAGGTGGAGCCACCTAAAGTCCAAGGTTAGCATCAAAAAAAAATGAAAATGCACCATATTGAAAGAAGTTAATGTCTCAATGATTATATAACCACATATTAATTCTTATTGTGTAATATAATCGGTTTATCATGATATATCAAATCAAACAGATTGCATGTTGGTGTCACCAACCTATGTGCTCGACGTCTCTTTCTTTGACTTTACAAAAATAAAAATTCCCATAGAACACCATGGAAAAGGATTTATTTGAGCTATATAATTTCTATCAAATTCCCCAATATATCAACTTATGTTAAATAACTAAAGGGATAAATATTTTCTCACATTAATCATTAATGCAATATTACTCGTGATACACCCAACATATCCTACTTTGCCCTGAACATATGTCATCATTATTTTCTTTAATAAATAAAATTATAGAACTAAAAATAT
This sequence comes from Viscum album, assembly GCA_963277665.1. Taxonomy (NCBI): domain Eukaryota; kingdom Viridiplantae; phylum Streptophyta; class Magnoliopsida; order Santalales; family Viscaceae; genus Viscum; species Viscum album. The sequence continues at coordinate 1,258,038,440 of OY728132.1, read as the reverse complement.
CCATTAATTTTAATATTAAAATATATGGTTCAATACACGTGTTTGAATATAGGAATATCCAATGACACATATAAATGTGTATTTTCTACTAGCAGTTCATGTTTTCATAATCCCTTGCACTAGAAATTACCTAGGGCATACACCATAAGAAAGTTCCTTAAATTCATATGGGTTTCCACTAGTAATATACTGTATCATTTATGTCCCATCAATTTATATCACCTAGATATAGAACATATATTTAAGAATACTATCATGGAACTTTTGAGTTCTCATCATAGTGGGGAGATACTATGACCTTTCAGTGTGAGAGTTACTCTTTAAACATTATCATATACTATGTAGTGTATAAGTAAAATCCTTAATTGATAAGAAGTTTATTATTATTCAAAATAATGAATATAGGAAAAAATAAAGTGCATAGAAGTTGTTTCTACGGAACCAACTCTAAAATACTCCCACTTTTACTAGATCCAACTACTAGAAACTTTCAGTCTACTATCTCTTATATGATATTCATGATTATGCTAAGATAAAGATTTAGTCAAGGGTTCTACCATTTTTTTATTCTAAGGAAACCCTTATTACTAAAACATCACCACTCTAAGAAAATTCTCACAAGATTTTATATTTCCAGGGTTTGTGTTTTTTCCATTCATATAACCTTGGATATTTTGTGCGAGCCACCATTGTTGTATCATCAAAATATAATTTGATATCTTCATTACTATTATGATCCACATCAAGATCCTAGAAAATGTTACTTATCCAAATATATTCTTTGGATGTATCAAAAGCTTCTATATACTCATAATCCACTGTTGAATCGAAAACAACAGGCTTCTTTGACATATTCTAGGTCACAACTCCTCTATTGATATTAAATATATATTCTAATTGTGAATTCATATTATTATAATATATTTGAAAACTAGAATTAGTGTAACCCCTGATGACTAGATCATCATCTTCTTCATACACCAGGAACATACTCTAAATTTTTTTGAGATACTTAAGTATAGCCTTAATAGTATACCAATGTTGATCACTTGTATTGACTTGATATATTCCTACCATCATTAAGGAATAGGGAACATCACGCATATTATTCAACATTCAATATATGATTGATCCTATTGCAGAAGCATATGAGATCATACTCATTCTCTTTTTATCCTCTTGTGTTTGAGGACATATTTTCTTATAAATATTCATACCATGTAATAATAGAACCAATCCTATCTTGGATTATTCCATACTAATTATATTTAGTATTTGGTCAAATTATATACCTTGACTTAGTCCAATAATCCTCTTAGATATATCATAAATGATCTTGATCCCTAGAATATAGGTTGCTTTACCTAAGTCCTTCATAGAGAGGCACTTTTTTAAAAGACCTTAACTGAATGTAATATTAGTATTCCCTTTCTAATAAGTAATATTTCATTGATATATACTAATAGTATAATGACTACACTCCTACTAAACCACTAATATATACTTGGATCACATTCATTATTAATGAAACCAATTTCTTTTACAACTTCATTGAACTAAATATTCCATAACCTGAATGATTTATTCAATATATAAATGGATATTTATGACTTGTAAACCTTTTTACATTATTTTGAGTCAAAAAAATATTATGTTTGTGCTATATATACATCTTAATAAATATTTTCTCTAAGGAAATCTGTTTTGAAATCCATCATCCAAATTTCATAGTCAAGGTAAGCTACTATAGTAAGTAAAATTTTCATGGATTTAAACATGTGAACTATAGAAAATGATTTAATTTTTTCAGTTACTTGATGTTTTTTTAACCCTTTAAATACTATCCTTGTTTTATATTTACTTATTTTACCTTACATGTCTATTTTTCTCTTGAATATCCAATTTTACCCAACATGATTTATGTCAACTGGAAGATCAAATAGAACCTATAATTGGTTATAATACATGGAATCCATGCCAGTATTCATTACTTATTTCCATCTTGTTGATTATAATCTCTCTAATACCACTTTTTAGGAGATTGGTTCATTATTTTCAAAAATAATGAGTCACCATATCTTGTTACTAGAAACCCATATCATTCCATTTATCTTTCCTATTTGGTTCTTCTATATAGTAATTGTGTTTCAAAAATAACTTCTTCTATGGGAATCTATGGAATTTTCTCTTAGACAAACTCTTTTATATCTTGAGTATCAATTCATTAAAGCCAATCTAGTGACCACTATGCTTCTTGAGGATGTGACCCCTCTCAAGAAAGATGAATTATCATGTGATAATAACTTTATTATTTGAGGGGTTATATAGATAATATCTCTTGGTTTCCAAGAGATATCCTATAAATATACACTTCATGCCTTAGGGTTCTAGTTTATTTCCAAAGGTGACTTTAACAAATGTATCATATCCCCATACATATGTATGTGACAAAATTGGTTTCTTTTTACTCTATAATTAAAAGAGAATCCTTTCCACTTTATTTGCTACTTGGTTTATTGAGTATTCTACAGGTTTTAATGCATATCCCCAAAATGATAATAGAAGATTCACATGAATCATCATCGACCTTACTATTCCTAAAAAGGTATGGTTCCTCTTTTCACTAACACCATTCTGCTATGGTGTATAAGCTAAAGTGAGTTGAGATAAAATCACCAACTCTTATATAAAGTTGATAAACTCATGGTTAAGATATTCTCTACCTTGATCAGATCTAATATTATTTATCTTTGTACCAAGTTTATTCTCTATTTAATTCTTGAATTCTTTGATTTTATCAAAGGAATTAGACTTATACCTCATCAAGTATACATATTCATATCTAATTAAGTCGTTATTAAAATTTATGAAGTAAGAATATACACTTATAGCTTATACTAGAAAATATCAACATAGGTTAGTGTGAACTAATCCTATAATCTCCATGGTCCTTTCACCATATCCACCGAATTATGGTTTGGTCATTTTCCTTGAAAACAAGTATAATATCTTTCATGTGGTCTTAACTAAAAGGAGTCTAAATATCCATCTTGATAGATATTTTTCATATGCTTCTCTTTATGTGACCAAGCTAGTGATTCCACAACTAGGTGTTGTATGAGTCTTGAAAAAATGACTTTCTATCTATTGAAAATACTTGGTTTTGACAATTTAATACATAAATACCATTATTTATTTGTGTCATAACATAATAATTTTTTTATTCATAAAATAAGTATTATTTATTACAAAATTTTAAAATAAAACCATTCTTTCCAATGAAATAAATAGATATAATGTTCTTAGTAACACATAGAAAAAAATAATAGTTCTTTAAAACCAAAATCATTCTAGTTGGCAACAGAATATGGAATTTACCTATAGCCATGTTAGGAAGTCTTACTTGATTGGATACTCAAAGATCCACCTCTCATTTATAAATATTTTGAAATATACTTGGTTCCTAAATTTTGAAACAAATGTGAGCACCAAAAGCTATTTTTAACATCCAATGTGTTTGTGTGTGTGTGTGTGTATTTGATAAGGAATGAAACTTTAGTTCCCCCTTTATTCTGGGTGAAGTTATTCTTCTAGTGGCTTGGATTTCCACATGAAAAACATACTACTTCCTTTTCCTTCACTTTCCTTTGGATCTTATTTTTCTTGGAAGGATGTTTCTCGAGAGATTTAGATTTGAAGTAAGACTTGGGAACCATTTCCTTGTTCTTCATTTTCTTATTCACCATGAGGACTATTAGTTTTTAACACCCCATGTCCTTTTTCAACATGGTTAATGAGAGCAAGAATTTCTCAAAGTTCCTTCTCCCCATTTCTCATGTTGTAATTCACAATGAAATTAGATAAGGAGTTAGGTAGTGAGGAAAGGATGAGATCTGTGTGTGTCTCATCAAGGAATTTAATTCCCCAGATGTTTAGTCACTTTATTTAACCAATCATCTTGACTAAATGAGTCCTAGTTGTCACTGATTCTCCAAGACTGCATGTCAATAGTGCATTGGATATCTCATATCTCGCTTGTATAGCCCTCTCTTGATAGAGATCATAAAGGTGAGACATCATGCTATATGCATCCATATCAGCATGTTTCTATAGAATCTCATTAGATATGCATGATATTATAAAACATTGGAAATATGTGGTATCATCTAAGTGTTTCCCATATAGATATAATTCTTCCTTACAAGCCTCTTGTCCAGGTGCATTAGGAGTAGGATTTTCAATCACATATAATTTCCATTCATGGTGTAGAATAATGCTCAAGTGCCTTTTTTATTCTTGGAAATTAGTGCCAGTGATAAGGTTATCTTTATCAAGTATAGATCATAGTGATATGGTTTAAGTCATGTTTTTTCCATTCTATAATTAAGAATAGAAATAATTTAGTACTTTATCATATAAAATTGGACAATAAATATTAAATTTGTAAATCTCCCAATATTTTATCAAAACCTAATAGACCTCACCATTAGTTCTTGAATATCTAAGTTCTTGGATATTCTAGTGTTAAGGACCCATATTCCACTTCTCATAACCCAGAAATTGTCCTAATAATGAAGGATTTTAAGTAGGCACAATATTTCAACCTCTATTAACTTCTAGTTCCTTGATCTGTTAAGTGGACTCCCCAATCCCAAAATCCTTACTTTTTATTTACTCAAAATTTTCCTCTCAGTTAAACTATGTTGTTCTTTAGCAATCATCCCTTGATGTAAACTAATTTAACTCGACCAAAAACTCAAGTTAGAATTCCTCAATAATTGAAACCACCCTAACTTTGGTCGAGCAAACACTTTGAACTATGGTTTGATTTTAACTTAAGTAGTGTAAGGTTATACTGAATTAATATATATAATTTATGGAATTTTATATTTATTCCTAAATTACTAATTTTATCATTATTTCATGGTTTTTAATATTATTAGGATTTACTTAAGTGATTAACTATGTGTTAGATAAATTTTATGCCTAATCCAGTTTTATCTTATTCATATCTAACATGCTTGTTAATTCATTAGTTCATGTCATCATGAAAAAACTTTCAAAATAAATTTGGCCATGAAACTAGATAGAAATAAAATAATAAGAGTGGTATGATCATGAATTTTGTTAATGGTTAGTTTATCTAGTGGGGGATAAACTTAACATCGACCTAGGGGAAAATACCTTAAACCATGACTTGGTTTGTGTTGAAACTTTCCACTAGTGCACCCACATTCCTCTTGAATTTGTTTCATCTCATCTACAAGCTTAAACGGTCTCCACATTACTAGCAGATCCATCTATTACATAAGTATTTAATTACATGTATGTGAGCGGAATGAAGTATTGGTTTAAGGGTTTTCATAAAAAGAGATTGTGGGCATGAATTCCCTTACATAATGAGAGGAGGGATGACAAACAAGCCATAAAATTAATTTAATAATAAATTAAAATGAAACCAACCACATACAAATGTTTGGTCTATGCTATTGATCATCCACATACTTGTAATGAATTACACATTTAATAAAAATAGAATTCAGGACAAATAATTCTTATTTAAGATAAATCATAGTCAAATAAATTAATTATATTCTTTAATTAATAGATTATTTTATCTTAATTCTGATCCAAAATTTCTTGAGATTGTAATCCATTACAATTTTAAACAAATTAAATAAATTTATTTAAAATTTACTAGGTGCAAAAAATGTTCCTTGGAGGAAATAGGGCGAGTACTCGTCTAAAATACCCAGTGTGTATAATATTTGTATATTATTAACTCATGTGGAATATATAATACGTGTCTTATCATGTAATTTCATGTAATGTATGATTCAAATTAATCACATATAAAAACATGTTATTTACATAATGAGTCATGTTTTAATGAACCTAGAGTAATTGATGTATTATGACTTATAAATGATATGCAGTTCTGAATATTATGAAAAAATAATTATAAAATTAATATATAAAACCCAACACATTGTGTTTACAACACAATTAAATGACATACGAAATATATTTTAATAATAATTAAATATTATAGTGAATTAATTTTAAATTGTGAATAAATAGGTAATATACACGACATTCACTAGCCATCTAAATGTCAAGTATATATTTTTTCCATTTATCTGTGGCACACACCTAGGTTTTAGGTTTGTTGTATTTCTATGAAAATTAATGGAGTACATGACATATATGTGGGATACACATAATTTGGTCTCTGAGTTACACAGTCACTAGTAATGTTGGTCATGAAATAAAATACACAATCCTTCTTTGAATAATGGGCTACTCATTGTGTACGCAAGTTACCCACCATGTAATCCAACTAACTATTCAATAGGCTGTCCTAGTCAACACATGTATAAAAAATGAACACACTCAAAATTAATATATGATCTGTCTTAGTGAATTAAATTTGGGTACACATCATGTACCAATGTGCTACACACATTTTATTCTTGTGTTATCTTGACAGAATCCTTGGAACCTCTATATGAGTTCTTCAAAATGTTCTTCATTCAAAATTAATCCATTTATTGATTATATTTGTGAGAATGAAGAGGAAGAATCAAAGATATCATGATTTAGATTAAAGAATGATTAAATAAGAATATAAATCTAATGATAAATGTGTAAATCAATAAATGATTTTTAAATAATTATAAATAATTATGTGACCGTTCTGATATAACTTGAAGGTTTTGCGAATAGTGGAAGAACCGGTGAGAAAATATGAACATGAATTTTTTTTTCATGATTGATGATTAATTTGATATTTAAATCAATGAAGAACATTATGACCATGAACATTGAATTAAATATTAATTTACATGATAATTACAAAACCAAATTTAGTTAAATAATTTTGTTATAATGAATTCTTTCTTCATTGATGAATCCGAAAAAGTCTTTATGTCATATTGTCATTGCATCATAGGAATAATGTGTAGATTCCCTCAATTGGTGATCCACACATTTACCATGAACCTATGAGTTACATCATTGTAATCTCTAAGTTCTAGCATTAAATATCCTAATTCTTGTGTTTCTCATCCTTAATTGTTGTAAGAATCGCTTCCTAGAAGGATTCTTCTTCATATCTCTAAAATTGAGAGGGGTGGTAGAGAAGGATTGCTTTACATTATTGAATGTGTTATTGAAAAGGATATATCTATGGATTGAGAGGATTATATAGATTCGTTGATCACAACTAACACAATAGAAAACATTGGGGTTGAAAATAATATAATTGGGTTTAAATAGTGTAAGGGTTAGAAAATAATAATTTCCCATGAAACCTTATTATTTTTTTAATCCCTGAGGAACCCCATGTCTGTAATAATAATATTATTATTATTTCTTGACAATCAAAAAACTATTGAATTAATTAAATATTATTTCTTGAATAAATTGTTTAAAATTTATTCAAATAATATTTAATATATATTATTTATCATCGGACTTTTAAACATGGTCTTCTATTCCTCCACAATATTTATCAAACCTTGAATAAAGAATATTTATTTAATAAATAAATTTCCCTACATTATTCTTCAATAAATAAATAAATATTATATTCACTATATAGTAAATCAATATTTATTTAATACTCTAATCACAAAATATTCTCCCGAATAACTAGTGACTAAATATATGTGATCAATCTAATTATGCATAATTATTAAACCATGTATAGGAATAATATTTTTTCAATATTTTAAATAATAAATATTATTATTATTTAACTAAGGTTATGGATACACTTACTGTGTAATCCTCTTGGCCCATTTCTCAGTGCCATTAGGCATAGCTACCCAAAGTCCAAGGTTAGTATCAATCAACACGTCAAGGAACCCTTAGAGAAATAATTTAATATCACAATTACATAGAACCTCATATGAATGATTACTATGTAATATAATCCTTTTATCACAATATATCAAAAAAATAAGGTTGCATTCTAGTGTCATCAACCTATGTGCTTGACATCTCTTTCTTTGACTTTCTAGATATAAACCTACCCATAGTACACAATGGACATGGATTTATTTGGGATATATTATTCCCATAAAATGGAATGTTATATCAACTTATGTTTCTCTAATTATTCATTAATGCAATATTACTCATGATGCACCCAACATATCCTACCTAACATCGAACCTTTTTCATCACGGTTTTGTCAATACATCAATGTACATGGATAATAATATCCATTAATAATAATATTAAAGTCTAAGGATCAATATTCACATCAGTAGATAGAAATATCCAATGACATATCTAGATGTGGATTTCCTACTCGTGGTTCATGTTCTCGTAATCTCTTGTACTATAAATTACCAAGGGTGTACACCCGAAGAAAGTGCCTAAAAGTCCTATGAGTATCCTCCCCCGATAGCCTATATCATTTTTGTTATATAAAATGATATCATCTGGATATATAACATATAATTAAGAATAATATCATGGAACTTCTAGGTTCTCATCATAGTAGAGAATTTCCATGACCTTTCAGTGCTACAGTTACTCAATGAGCATTATTACATACTATGTCTTGTACAAGAACAATCATGGTATGATAAGAAGTTTATTAATATTAAAAATAATTAATTTAGGTAATTATAAAGAACCTAAAATTTGGTTATAGGGAACCAACTCCAAAACCCATTATTTGGAGATAAGAATTGTTGTATTTGTTCTGAAGTTGTGGTAACATTATCTCAACGAAGAATGCTTTGTGGTATTTGTTGATCATAAGAGCATGAGGTATATTTTCTCTCAGTATGGATTGAGTCTATAATAATGGAGGTATATGGAGTTTCTTTAAGATTATAACTTCATATCTCCTACACCTGAGAAAAGGGAAATATCATGGATAATTTTTTGAGAAGAAATTCATAGAGGACTGTTTTCTAAGAGTCGGAGGGTTCTTGGAGGGTGGTGGATGAGTTGGATACCATGCACCCAGATTCAAGGATAGTTTATGGTGGAAATTTCTTGTTTCAGGTGATAGGTATGTCTTCTATTATGTGGAAGGTAGAAAAGTCTCTATGGGGATACTCAAAGGAGGAGGTGATATGCTATCGTGTTGGATAGGGTGATGCTCTAAAAGTATGTTCAGAGGATGGTCAGAACTAAATATTATTTTAGGGGAGGCTATTTTTTCTTTTGAAAATGTGTGGGGGATTCCATGAGTTTCACATCTCACCATGGTGGTGCACCCCAAGAGTTTATAACATGTGTTGTGGTTTGAGGATGTATTTTTTGTGTCCTTGGATGAAACAGGTAGTCACAGAGCTTGTAACTTAAGGTATGGTTTTCCATTGGTTAAAGGTTGAACATTGTGTTCTTGATAGTTTTTTACATCCCTTGGAAGTCTCTAAGTGAAATGGGGATGAAATATTGAATGAATTTATCATTATATTACCCTAGGATTAGGGAGATTTGATTCTATATAGGTAATCAGGGATCAGTTGATGAAGTCATCCCACTTCTTAGCAATCAAGGAGTCAGGCTCCATGGATGTTTTGTAAATGAGGTATATAGTTACATTCATTCAGCTACATGGACTTCCAAGATCCATTTTCTTAGATTTGTATACTCATTTTACCTTGAAATCCTAGATAGTATTTTATAATGTTTTTTCTAAATAGTAACACATCAACACTACCTTCCACCCTTAGATAGACAGACTAATAGAGAAGACTTTCTAGACATAATAGGATATGTTTGGAGCACCTATCATTTATTTTGGAAGATCCTGTGAAAACAATTACCTTATGTTTGAGTTATATTATAACAAAATCTACTACTCATCCATCATTATGGCCCATTTTTTAGGGATTTTATGAGAGGTTATTACACTCCTCATTATGTTGGGATAAGCTTAAGTAGTCATCAGTTCGCAATACTGAAGTGGTTTAGATCACAATAAAGAGGGTTCAGGTAGTTCATGATAGGATGAAGGTGGTGCAGGACTGATATAAATATTATGTCAATTTTAATAGAATTAATTTAATGTTCAAGGTTGGTTACAACATTTTCTTGGGGGTTTCCCCTCATCTGGGTAGTGTAGGTTTAGTCATGGGAGTCAGTTTTCTCCCAAGTTCATTGGGACTTTTGATAATCTGGTGTGCATTGGATTAGTGGTTTATCAATTATCTCTTCCAAAAAATATAGAAAATATCCATGATGTTTTTCATGTGTCCTATCTCCATAGATACCTTTATGATGACTCGCATGTCATTAAATGGGGGGATTTGGATATTGAGGACGGTGTGACATTCATGGAGAAGCCAGTAAAGATCCATGATGATAGAGATAAAGTGATACATAGATGAACCATTCCTTTGGTTTGTGTGTTTTGGAGTTGTAGTGGCTTATAGAAGAGTATGTAGGAGTGTATAATGTAGATATGAACCCAATATCCTGAGTTTCTTTGAGTGTTTCTTTTTTTCTTCGATGATATGGTGTTTTAATCTTATTAATATATGAAATTTCCTTCTTTATTTGCTGATGTTATGTGTTATGGATACCATCATATAAATAGGGTAAATATCTTTTTCTAATCAATATATGTTATGTTTATGACACATTTTATAACCGTTCAAGTGAGTCAATGTCGCCTAACATGGAAAATATATTAATATAGGAGGTGGGTTTCCTTGATTTGTGTTATTGAGATATCATTGTGTGGAATAGGTGGCTTGAGTTTGGTGTGATATGGTGGTAGTGTTTCGGTTGTAAGTATATTCTCAAGATTCATCTCATGGGGTGATTGTTTATACCCCTTTTCTTCCCTATGTTCTGGGTTTGTTCTGGATTCTAGAGGATGATAATTATTTGATAGTTATCTATTATAATGACTCATACCTTCCCAAACCTTCCTTTTTTGTTTCCCCTGTGGCCTAGATTTATTTTGGAAAAGTGTGGTGGTGATACAGAGGTTTGAGGTGGGGTTTTGGCCTTTTTAGTGACACCAAAACATGTGAAATAAATTTTCTTGTTTTAAAGGGAATTTTGGCTACGTTGTTCTCTTTTTTAAAACAGTCTATGTGACCACACCTTGGGGAAGTCATGGTGTTATGAGTATTTTCCTAGTGTCCTGACTATGTGTTATGGGTAGCTCAAAAACACCCAAGGTGGGCATATCATAAGGTGTGGTTTCTTGGGGACACCACTATGAAAAAATGGATGAATAATATCACTATATCATAGCTTTGGTCATGGTAAGGGAGAGACAGATAAGGGTTTAGTGCCATACCATTTTGGATGGATGTGGTATAGGATGTAAGAACCACCATGTTTTTTGACACTTTGTGGTCTAGGCCATGGTGGCAGTCAATTATCATTTTAAAATGAGTGGAAAAGGAGGATCTAACATGGTACTTTAGATAACGCTTCAACCAGACCCACAACATGTGTTTTGGATATCCACCACACTGTGATAGAGTATAATATGCTTCATCTATAAATTAGAGGACAACTATCCCATTTTTTATATTTTTAGACCATCCCTCAACTCTTGGCATACCCTACTCATCTTCTCCATCTCCAGTCACCCCCCTCGGTGTTTCAAAGCCCTTAGTTTATCTTGGATAATTTGGATTGGAATCCCTTGGATTGAGGTAACCCTATCTTCCCATGTTCTTCCTCTCTTCTCTTTCTCTTCTATCTGAGAGTTCACTGTGGTGGTAGTTCCTCTCTCTTTTGAGTGGTTTTTGATGATGTATTATTATTCATAATAATTAAGCGATGATTCCTTCGATGTCGATGTTGATCGATCCTTCTTTCTTTTGTGTTTCTCATTGAATATTCAATAGAGGTAGGGGATCCTTTATCTCGAATTTTTTAGATGTTCACATGGTAATATCATGCTTTTTATTTTTTTTTGGGTAGATAATATATATTAGCATAATAGAGATAATAAATTATTTTAATTGAAATTGAAGGGAAAGTGAAGATATTACATGAGTTTACTTATTCTGATGAGTTTTACATATATGTTTGAGCATTCATGTTTTTATTTTTTGTTTATTCCATGTTTATTTTGATGTGTTATTATAACATTTGAGAATGATGAACCTTTTGTGTTTTTTTATTAAACTTACCGCACATTAAAAATTCTAAGAATGTATATCCATCTAATAAATTTATTTCCCATGAAATCTCATATTTGTGTGATAATTCTCTTAGAATTAACAAACTATTGTAGTAAAATTCCTTGTTGGAATTAGAGTGGTGATGTGGGGTAGTGGTGATATGTGGTGTTTTCTATTTATGGAAGTGGTGATATGTGGTGTGCAGTGGTTGAGATGTGGGATGGATGTGAAGTGAGGTTTCTTGGAATAGGATAGATGGGTTGTTATTTGTTGTGTTGTGGGTTGTTTTTTAGTAGTTTCCTAGTAGTAATGGAATAAAATTTTAAGGATGTAACTAAAATTAAATGAGTTTAAATGATTAATAAACTCGTAAATTAAAGTGGGGAGTGTGGATAAAGTGGTTATAATTAAAAATAAAATGAATGGGATTGATAAACAAGAATGGACTATAATTGGAAAATATGGAAATGCGTTAAATTTAAAATGGAAATGGAATGTATCTTGGGTATGGTTTTATTTTTTGGTGTGATGTATTTCTAGGTGGTAGCAAAATTGGAGTAGGTTTTGAGACCTTTTGGTGTAGTTGTGAGTTGTGAGGGTGCTCTTGTTGTAAACTCATAGGTTGGGCTTGCGTGTGATTATTACATATTTTATTTTTCATTATGATATAAATATGTACTACACCCACATTGAATACTATGTTTTGATGCCCAATTTTTTTGGGTTTTTTTTTCCAATATCCAAGATGCAGAGGTTGGATAGATAACTATCCCCCATTCCCTACTCTCTCTCTTCAAGGAAAGTTTCTTATGCACGGGCTTTGATGGATTGTCGATATAGTTCACACATTATTGTGATTGATGAGATTGATGAGATAGTTCATAGTGTGGGTTATTCAAGGTAGGATAAAGGCATTAGTTTGATGTATTTCATGTTCACAATACCCAACTATTCCAGTTATTTGACAGTAGTTATGGGAGGATGTGGATGTGATGACCAGTTACACATGGATTACTTGGTATAATACAGTTTTCTATGAGTATTTGGGATATATGTGGTGTGGTTTCATAGGTTTATTTAGGAAGGATTGTTATAAAAGGGATGGAATCATCAGGACGTATGACATTGGAGTGTGAGAGTGGAAAATTAGTGGGAAATAGTGTAAAGTAGCCTTTTTTATCGATATCCTTCTTATTATATTATTACACTAGGATGAATTATTTGGTGATTTGTGATGGTGATTTTTTTATAAAACCATTGGTTGGGATTTTGTGTGACTATTACATATTATATATTTATTATTATTTTCATACACACCCCACCTACTCAAAGAACTAAATTTCAAGAACCAAATGTTTTGGGGGATGATTTTTTCAACATCTAAGATGATGAGGATGGATGGATAGCTACACCCTCTTTCCCACTCTCTTTAAGGTGAGGTTCTTACACAAGGTATATGATGAATTGAAGATATAGTTCACATATGATTATGATTGATGATATTGATGAGTTATTTTATAGTGGGGTCATATATGGTAAGATGATGTAATGAGTTTGATGTCATCCATGTTCATGATACCATACTATTCTGGTTATATAGAAGTGTTTATGGGAGGGTACATATATGATGAATAGTTTTGTATAGGGTTCTTAGTTTCCAAGGTGTCTTCTGGTAGGATTGTTATGGAAGGGATGGTAGTTCTATGATGTATGATGTTGAGGTGTGAGAGGGGTAAATTAGTGGTAAAAAATTGTGGGGTACCCTATTTATCGATGGATCACTTATTATATCATTACACTTTGATGCATTATTTGCTGAGTGTCCCTAGTGAGGAATGTATTTTTTAGTTGTCCTACTTAGGTGCATGTTGGTTTTGTTTTTTTTTCTACTAGTACATTAGTATGATCTCTTCACATGTTCATGGGTGACCTTGGGTATGATCCTACTCAATATACATGTTATGGTCACCTTATATATATACAAACTATTTTTTTAATTTATAATAGGATTTCAATGACTGAGATGGACATTAATATCCTAGAAATTAGATCTTTTGTTGAGTCAATGCCTTGTTTTTTCTATTGGGTATTTTATATTTGGATACTCTTAGTATTTTTTACATTATACATGCATCGTGGGATGGTTTGGTTTTTAATTTCTCTTTATGTGATGATGTTTCTTTGTGGTTGATATTCTATCTCTTGATATTACTTTATCTATTGATGGAAATTCCTTATATATGAGATATTTTCATACCTTTGGTGCTAGTATCCAACCTAGGTCCTAATGAAGGAAGGACTCAGGGATAATTATCTCTCTTCTTTATTTGTTATCCCATGAGAGGTGCCTTTGGAGAGAAGGGATGATGACATAATAGAACGTATTCATCTTGGTGGAATCCTCTATAATAAGGTATATAATGATATAAATACTATATTATAGAAATATACAACCTAGAGTCTTTAATTATACTATATAGGTTGGGTAGAACCTCATTCCTATCCCTCACACTTTTATTTACCAAACTAATTTTCTATTTTAAACACCCTTTATAAACCATTGTAAAACATTATTTCGTGATCATGAAGTCATTTAGAAAACATTAAAGGCATGATTTGAGTATAATATAAAATAAACTAACTATTATTGGTATATAAGAAAACTATCAACCAAAATGAATCATTTGTTAACCCATATTGACCTAATAATTAATAATAAATATATAAAAACCAATCATTTATTTATTATTAATGTTTCAATTAATATGATTCATCAACCATTTCCAAAAATATTCTAATAAATGATAATAGTAAAACTCACAACATAACATGATACCCTAATTGTGCCTACCTATGAAACATAGTATGATGCATGAGACCTGAGTACATGGAACAAGCTTAAAGTAGTAAAAGAAAAAATAATCTCAGACTAACCATGGAAACTCAAGATTCTAGAAAAATTATATTGGATAGGTAAATTTATGGGTTAATTATTGAGTCCCAAAAATCCTTTCTCTTGGCTTCTCTTGTGTCCCACACCTAAGATCCCTAAGTGTATTTTGATACCATTTTGTAATGTCCATGACCTGAACACCCAAATGATACTTGAACCACATTGACACAACACCTTAGGCTCACCTCCCAATATCCAAAGGCAACATAGAAATAAGGGGTTGAAAAAATAAGTATGGGAAATCATTTACCCCATTTTAAATGAGATAACTTGAAAAATTACACACCGATATGTGGTAGAACCTATTCAAGAATTTGGTTGTTGTAAGTGTGTAACTGCTCATAAATAGAATAAGGTGAATATATATGCCAAGTTAAAATGTATAATATAAAATATACATGTATAAATATATAAAAATAGTCTAAATACATCTATAAAATCCACCAAGTAAGTGATACAGCACAGAAATGATATATACACAAGTGGTTTAATCCAAACATGGCCTGAAGATCCAAAATAGTTCTCCCATATGTGAAACTTCTCCTAGGGAGTGAAATGAACAACCCTCTTCAAGTCTTAAATTGGGTTATGTACAAAATGGTATGTATGTGTCCCATGGGGTTCCATGTAAGGTGTGAGTATAAAATAACCAATAGGTAGTTGCCACCAACCCCTAATAACCTATCATAAAAAATAGTGAATTATGGTAATATTACAAGGCTAGGGTAATATAAAATATTATAATTTTTGGGATTTAAAAAGAATCATAAATAAATAAAAATAATTATAGGTAACACCCCACTTGGGAAGAGTCATTACCAATACTACCCTATTCAAGTATTAAATTGGGATCTAAGATGGTTCTCTTATTCCATCCCCTATGGGAGGAAATTATAATAAATTTAAATAGATCATGTATATACAAATATTCACCCACACATATTTGTATAATTGTAAAAAAAAGAAATTAAGGTCCTATAAACTAGTCTTATGGGGAAGGGTATCACAAATAATGAGTTCAAAAAATCTTAAATCCCATCTCAAGGAATAGGGTAATGGGTATAAAAAGTTTGTGTGAGACCATCCCCAAAACCACTCACTTATCCATAAATATTTGGGTACCTGATAAAGTCCACATACCACAATATACATATATTCTAATATTCCCAAATACATGAACCAGCCAAATAGGGGTCCATGTATCATAATGATCATGTAAGGTGTAAAGTACAAACTATAAATATATCTAATCAATAATGGGTTGCAATGAACAAGAATATATGCATATATCCCCTTTAATGCCTCACTGGGTATAAACAAAGCAATGGATAATCCAAATAAGTATAAAATGGAAATAAATTCATGAAATTATAACATGACATAACAAATATACTAAACAAAACCAATATTGGAATAAAAAATATCTCTATCCATTTAAAAATTTAGAAAAAACTCTTTATTGATTTTAAACTTCTTGTTTAAATTAGGTTATCATTTCCCCAGACCATTACTAGGTTATACCTCGATGTATATGAGAGGGAAAGAAGTACACCTACTGATTTAATTGTACAAATTTGTTGAAGATCCATGGAATATGATAGATTCCACACAAAAGGTTATATAAACCACATTGCGTAAAATATTTTTGGAGTTTATCTCACTATCATATCAATATGGTGAATATAGAAAGAAAAACCATGAGGTTACCTTCAATTCATCAATGTTCAGACTCCAAAACAACTAGACCAAAGAAAAATTGAGAGATTAATTGAATTTCATGAACCCTATATAAGGAGGAAATTTGATCCTACCCACATACATATAAAATCAATAAAATAGAGGATTTTAAAGGATATCCCATGCCATAACTCATTGAATAAAATAATTTACAACTATTTGGATCCACCCTGATCAATATTTAAAAGTGGATAACATGATAAGGGTGGGGAGGGGAGTGAGGTATTGAAAGGGGATGAAATAGATAAGGAATGAAGGTAAATCCTAAGGGTGAGAAATTTATGGGTTTAAAATTAGGGAATAAAATAACCAAAATATCCTTTTCTTATAGGGTTTTTCTAGATTGTCTACTAAATGTCCAATTTTATTCTATGAGGTAGTTGCTGGTTTAAATATAACCACCAACACCTCTGGAACCCCCCACCGAGTATCGGATACATGACCACTGGGTTCCAGACACCTTAATGCACCCTCCCCCTTCACTTTTGGTCCTCAAAATCCTTTAAAAACCCCCTAACACCCATTCAACTAAAAATATAATAGATATGAATTTAAATTTCTAGTAATTAAATGGAATTACTTACACATAAAGTCCAGGGTCTTTACAAAATGGTACTTTGTAGCATTGAAAAAATTATGAATTATCTAATACATAATTTCAAGCAAGGAGTAGTCACTATAAAATCATTAGTGCCACTCAATCTATAAATGAATCCAAAATGATCATTATAAAAACATATATCTCTATACCTATGTACACAATATTTATCACATAAATAATCTAAAATCATATTATTCATTTTTCTGTGATATTGAGTGACCATGATATATAGAATATGAAAATCTCATATAGCCTCTAATGTGTTTTAGATTCACCAAGTAAAGACTAAATTTGATGGATAAGTACATATCATATCATCTATCTAGTCATATGAGTACATCACATGTCACTCACCAAAATAGATAACAATATTATATTTCATTTATCCATATATGGCCACACACTCCCTTGGTATTTCTCAATAGAGGTAAAAAAATTCATACTTTTCATACAAGTGGAGAAATATATTAAACCATGGTGTGTCACTTTATTAGTAATCCTCCTGTGCTTATTTTCAACTTTGATTTTTGGGTGTTTCTGGTTGAATGTTTTGAGCTTTCAAATGGTTTTCTAGGGGTGTACGGTTAAGGTGAATGGTTTATAAACCACGAGGGATCCCTAAGGGAAATTATGCACCCTGTGCAGTGGTGGAATGATGGGAGCACATAGTATTTACATGGTTATGAAAATCCTAAAAGAAAAACCATGTGGCCTGGGGACTTGAGATAGTGGAAGATGCACAGTTTGCGCACAGTCAAGGAAACCATGTTAGTTAACCATATGTCTTTCCCAGGTTGGGGTATTTTGGTCTTTTTACCTTCTTTTTCATTGTGGTATTTCACCCCAAGCCACCCATTTCGTCTTCCCTGACTTTGGAACTTCTCATGTGGTTATCATCTCTTCCCAAACTCCTATATAGTTTTTTTAATGTGGTTTTTTAGTGATTCTTAACCATGTTCAAGAGGTATGATCTTCTCTTCTCTTACTATCTTGTTTTCTTAATTTTTATCTAACTCATCTAATACTAGTGGTTATGTTTAAATGATTTTTTTGGTTAGTGTTTCTTGGATTTTTGGATTTTGGTTTTTAATGGTTGTGATCCATAGTAAGATTCACTTTTTAGTGGATTTCATCAAATCCGACAAAGTTCCACCACCTGAGAAAGGTGTTTACATTTTTTTACTTTTATTTAAGAGTTACATTGATGCTTGAGTTTTCTAAATTCATGTTTACCCTATAAAATTGTGTTGTGGGTTATCTAGGTGTGGTTTTTAAAACTTTTCATTGACTTGGTTTGGTTATGAAGTGAAAAATCAGTGTTAATTCACGTTTAAAATGAGGATTTGACATGAAATAAAGTTTTATATATTCTTCATGTTTGATAAAATTAAAATGTGGGTTTTCTTGAGTAAATTCAATTTTTATTTAGGATTTAGGAAAAATGGGGTTTTCAAAGTGGTGTCCCTTTTGTGTTTAAAAGGCTTTCCATGTTTTAAAGGGGTGTTTTTGCTTTACAAACTAAAAATGGAGTTTTCATTGACTTGTTTGGTTGTGCTTAAAAGTTTTTATGATTTCTTTAGAATTGTGTTTGAATTAAAACTTTTTTAAAATGGGGTTTCCAAATGTATATGACATAAGTGAAGTCTTAGTTGACACTTGTGTTGTGATGCTAATTTTTCTCTTTGTGATCCCACCATGTTATTGTTGATGATTCTTGTGATTATCCATGTGATGGAATCTTGATATGGGATACATGTTTTTTTCATGGATTAGGGAATGGTCAAAGGGTAGTGTGTGAGGCTGTAAGGATTTGATTATGGTGTTATAACTTGGAGATTTGTTATTTTAATGTGATGAAATAGTTTTCTTATGTCCCACCTTCATTATTATAACATGAAGAACCCTAGTTTTATATGCATGAAGTAATGGGACATTATTCGGATACTTGAGTTTTAGCACTGGCTAGTCCCCCTAGTTGTATATAACACCTAGATAGGGGTATTTTCACTGAGGAGACTGCTTAGAGTGATCTAGTTGACCGATGTGTGACCATTAACCAACAACCGGAGGTCCACATATACATGTTATATGGTATTCCATTGGTCCTTATGGTGTTTCCTCATGTTATGTATCAATGCTATGATATTTTTATTTATATTGGAATGTGTGTTTCTTAAATGTATGGACTTACTTGATGTATTTAACCTTTTATGGTTTTAGTCTTGATTTTGACTACTTTTGTTATATCTATTTATTTTCATTGTTTATAATCTGTTATGGTTATATATTTTTATTATTTACCTTATTTCCTTGATTACCTTTGAGTTGGGGTTTTAAATTATTTTAATGGTAAAAGGGGGAAACGTTTTTCAAAGTGGTTTTCATTGGATGGAACTTTTGAAATATATGAAGCCAAGTGTGGGTTTATTTTAAAAATTGGGAAGTTTTGAAGATAAAGGTTTTGTTTCTTTTGAAATTGGAATTGTTTTTGGAAAATCATCATCTTTGTGAAATGGTTTTTCAAATGGGAAACTTTTTAGGAAGTTCAAGTATCAGGTTTTTTGTACTTCCATTTTTTGGAATGAAAATGAAAACCTACTTTACCCTATATCATTTTCAAATATTTATAATTAGTTTATTTTATAAAAGAAATGAAATGGAATCATAGTGGTATCCTAATATCTTAGGATCACACCCTACATACTCACGTTTATGGGTACATAGTATTCATGTCTTGGATAGATTTATTTAGGTCATGGATTTCAGTTTTGATCCAGTTCCATCATCTTTGGGGAGTGGTTTTTTGTTGGGATCTTGGTGGTGAATTAAGTGTCGCATATAGTTGTTGATTGGAACATTAGTTTGTGGAACCATTTGGCTCAAGATTTGTTTTTGTTTGTCCTATTTGGTATTATGTTTTTATTTATTTTGAATTTTATTTTAGTTGTGTTGTCCTGTATTGGATGTCTAGCTATATGAGGTATCCTGTAATGTTTCTTTATTTTAGTTGTGTTGACCTGTATTGAATTGAGTGTCACATAGAGTTTTTTATTTGAACTTTAGTTTGTGGAACCATTTGCCTCAAGATTGTTTTTAGTTTGTCCTTTTGGTATTATGTTTTTATTTATTTTGAATTTTATTTTAGTTGTGTTTTCCTGTATCGGATGGTATCCTGGGTTGGTTTGTTACAAAATGGTATCAGTGGCCTAGGTTATAAAAAGGGGTCTAGGTTCTGGAGACTCAACTTCTTATTATTTTTTGGTCACTTTTAGAAAGGGTCTAAGACTTTTCGGACTCGTGTTGCAGCTTTAGTAAAGTTCTTAGCTTGCTCTTCCTTGTATCGAATCTTGAGTTTTCATGGGTTTTTGTGATGATTATTTATTATAAGGTTATAGTGTTTCGTTTTTTTATTATTTTGGTGTGAAGTGTAGATACTCTGAGTTATAAGGAGTTTTAAGAGATGTTACAGTAAATTGTTCATTTCTAGGTGGAATTTGAAGAAATATAGGGGTTTCACGGTTAAGGAACGCAACCTATCAAATTATGCATAGGTCATGCGGATTATTCTAGATAACTTCTAGTATCACTCTCATGGTTGGTGCACAGTCTAAAACATTTTATAGACAAATTGTTTGCAGTGTAAAAGGTTGGTAATATTGGTTATTTTCCATCTTTTTTTATCACCTCTTGTGTTTTTTTCACTTGTTTTTGGATGTATAAGTGAATTTTTGGGGATTTTGAAAGTTTTTCAAATCAATGTTTTATAACTTAGTATTTGAAATTTTTTTGAAGACTATGATTTATTTTCTTGAGTTTCATTGAGGAAAAAAAATTTGAACTTAGAAAATTTTTATGGGTTTTGTTGGTTTTCAAAGAAAAAGTTTCACAAGTTCTTTGGTGATAGAGCTCTTAAAATATTTTGGGTAAGTTGGGGTGTTTTATTTTTATGAAAGTATTTTAACCTCAATGTAAGGAATTTTAGAAAAATAAATTGATTTTGGGGTTTTAATAGTTCAAATATGCTTTAGGTTTGTGGTATGAAGTATTTACAAAGTTTTTGGATGGAATTATTGAAATGGGATTGTGATATCTATTTAGTTAATTTGGGATTGAGTTTCCCTTATGTGGTATTTTTATGGTTGTTTTTGAAATTTTTATTTAGTCTAGCTTGTTTGTAGTTTCTCACATTGTATTGAATATAAAATTTGTTTAATTGAGGTTTGGTTTTGTGATGTTTTAGAATTATCCCCTCATAAAAGAACCAGTAAGTTAAGAAGGGAAGGCCTTGAGTAATTGTCCTAGTGTTCCAATAGTTTTCTTTTTGATATCTTAATCTGCCTAAACACATGATGGTGTGGAAGTTCCATGTTCTTCCCAACTCAAGGATAACGAATGATAGTTTTTTAAGAGGTATCCTCCAGTCTTCCATAGTGATTGAGGATCTCATGGGGTGATTGAGTGTTTAGCCAAGTTTGAAGAGATTTTTAACTTTCTATGAACTCTTAAAGCCTCCAAGGTGAGGTGCACCATTACTTTATTTAATGGTTTGGGATTGGAATAGTGGAATCTCAATGTTCATTCCCAACCATTTGAGGATATATCTTGGGGTATTTCATGGTTTTATTCATTTAGTAGTTTCATCCTAAATAAGTGAGATTCGAGAAAGAGATGGTATTTTTGAGTATCCTCTAGGGTGATCGGTTGGTGAGAGACTATGTTAAACATTTCTCTAGCCTAGTACCCTTCTCACTAAAGTTGTCTTCTAACAATTCAAATAAGGAATGGTTATTTTTTCGAGGAATTATTCTGAAATTGTGCTTTTTATTACTTCAGTATGGCCTGAATACATTTATGGAAATGGTTTATAAGGCTTTCATTATTGAGGCAATCACAACAGGGAAACCTAATATGGGTGATGATTTAATTCCTACAATAGATGGTAAAGATGAACCAGCTATTCGGAAGGAGAAGTATGGAGGTAGTGGTAATGGGAAGCTATCTTAGAAAACTACCATTTTTGTTTTAGTAAAAAAGAATCCATTGGTGTGTTTACAGTGTGGTAATTTTAGGCACACGATCTTCTTTTCCCCGTATCTCTGAATACATACCATTTGTGTGATTGTTTAGAAAAAATTTAGATATTTTTTGAGATGGTCTATCATCAAAAGAAGAATTCTTAGTCCTATCTTATTTATAGTATGTTTTTAGTGGTATCTCTTCTATGGGAGAGTTTTAAGTTGAGCATTGTTTTGAATCTTTATATTTTTTAGTTTTTCTTTTTTTTTTCTTGGGGTATTTTCCCATTACTTTTGTGTGTCTATTTATTTTGTATATATTAGTTGAAGGGGATTTTGATCCTATTTTTGTATCTTTTTTTATTTTGGTCCTCACTAAATTATTATTGTTTCCCTTACTTGTTGTGGGTCATTGGTTATTTTCCTTCGAGTTGTTTACATCATGAGATGGACCTAGGGTGCATACTTGGATACTTCGAGTGTGTTTTGGTTTTTGGTTGGGATATGGATGACACTGTTATATATATATATGATTTATCTATAGAAAATTACCTAGAAACTTCCACCATTAAGGATGAAATTGAATCTAATAAAAAGTTTTGTCGCTAACACATTGAAGCCACCATCGATCTAGAAATTATTCAAGAATCCATCATTAGTTGGAATTATAATTCATAGATAGAGTGTTGAAATGTCAGATCTATGAATCATCTCAAGATAAAATATTTGGATCAATAATTAAACTCGAAGAACAAAGTGTTTTGTATCACACACCTTAATTCTAGATCTTAAACACACATGGATTCACTAGAATCTATCTTTGTATAAGAGCAAATCATCAAGGAAGTCCATAGGAATCTTTGAATTCGATATAGACTCCTATATATATAAAAATGGATCAAAATGGAACATAAATGGTTTTTAAATGGTAAATTAGATCATTAACATCATGTGAACATGGTTTGGTTGCAGGTTTTGACAAATCGTGAACCAATCGTGTTCCCTTTCTGGGATTCTGGACAAGAAGCACAGTTTGGTTGCATGGGTTGTTAAAAAATTCACCAACTACTTTTTTGGATACTGTTTCTTATGACATGGTTTTCTTGGTTATTTTGTATGGTTTTTCTAACCATTCACCTTAACTATGTGCTACCTCTAGAGACACTTCCTCTAGTTACATTGTTTCCAAGAGAATATGCACTATTTGGGAATCCTATTCACAAATTATGCATCCATAAAAGGCCTTTAATATTCTCTGAAACCAAGAGGAAACCCCTTGGAACTCATCAGAAATAATTCATATCTCAAAAAATATAGTTAAAGGATGAAATTAACACATAACACACATTAAAAATATGATTTTGTTGTATTTGGTATGTATTTGATTATGCATGCTTCTATATTTATCATTATCGTGTAATACACTTGTTATACATGTTCACATTTATTAAGGATACATTGGTGGTGTCTTACTAGGTTTTTTACTCACACCATGTATGTAGATTATAATACATGTGCATACTTCATGTATAGGGATCTAGGAAAGGGAAAGGGTCATGTGGAAGATGGTTGAACTAATCAACATAGAGTAAGGATTGGTACTGTGACATACTCTAGAGGATACTATTTTTTTATTTATTTATTTTTCTTCCTATACATTTACTCTTGTTTGGATTTCAATAGTCGTATCCTATTTATTTTTTATATAACATGTGTTTCATTTGATGGTTTATTCTTCTACCATTTTTACTCTGAGTGGTTTTATATTTTCTTATATTATTCTTGAAAGGATATGGTATTGTGGGTATAATATCAAAAAATAATAGTATTTATATCCTTACTTATAGTTGACAACATCTTCCATATCGAGAGCTATGAATGAGGTCATGTGTATCTTTATCTCATACTTGGTGGTTCGGGTTAGGGTAATGCCTCAACCCAAACCACTAAGTCTGAGCTGAAGATTCACATGACCTCATGTGCACCTCCCCATATACAAGAGGCTACCAACTAGAATTGAGGGTTTGAAGTCTATCGGTGGGGATACTATACGATTTATATCATATCCTTACACTAATCATATGAAAAAAATGTAAAACTACTCAAGTAATTAATCATAAGAATATAGTATCAAATGGAACAAATGTCATATAGAAAATAAATAGTCCCTATGTGTGAAAATCCAAACCAAATTAATAGTGAAATTAGATAAATAAATAAATAAAATAGTAGTATCCTTTAGAGTATATCTTGGTACCACTCTTAGATCCATGCTCCTTGGATCAACCTTCTTTCATGGGCCCCTTTCCCTTTCCAGGATCCCTATACATGAAGTCTACATGTGTATCAAAATTACCATATTGGGTGTGAGTAATAAAACCTATTATGATTCCACTAACAAATATTTAACAAATGTACACTTTTATAATAATTATATTTTATGATAATAATAAATGTTCAAGAAAGTATAAAAACCACATGTTGATCACCTGTGTTCTAACCAAGACACCATGAACCATGGTTGTGCCTACTTTAGCTCTACGTTGAAAGGAATATTGAGATATCATAAATAATCAAAAACTTACCAAATGGTTAGTAAACATGATTCTCGATATCATGTAAAAAGCCTACTCAACATCCACTAGGCATCAAGTGAATCATGATACTCGTTACCCATTAGGTACTGAATGATTGTACTACTCGACACCCACTAGGCCTTAAGAAAACATGTTACCTAGCATCCACTAGTCATCGAATGAATCACATGACATCCAAGAGGTATCATTTTATCCCTGCCTTATACCCAGTTTTATCATTTCCATCACTGTAAGTTGTGCACACTCCCTCTCTAAGGGATAACCATGTCATGATGGTCCACCTATTATAATTGCTAAAAATAATAGCTCCAAAGGCATAATATCACACATAATGAGTAGAGAACACAAGAAAAGCATAACATATCATTATGATAAAATAGTAGCAACACACTATACATGTGTTCAACATAAAAAAAAATTATTTACAAGTATACTCATGGAAATAAATATCATAAAAAATGCTCATGGGCTATGTACATGCCTACATGTGATCCCAATCAAGTATGGTCATCAAGTATGCAAACAAAAGAATCATACCAAGAAAACATGAGTATACATGATCCCCAAATTATAAGGAACATCCAAACTCAAGGTTTTAATTAATAACTCCAATTTTAATCAAGGATTTAAGACCAAACAAGTCACACACCCATGGATAATGATCTCACATGTCAACTATGCCTAACTTGGGTTCCAGTTCGTCAAGAAAGAGGTTTATAAATGGCACAAAATGAGATTCCATGTTGATAAGGGTGGTTCTAGAATCCCATAAATTAAGTAGTATGTAAACAGAACCAATTTTGAGGTATATTAAAGGAGGGATTTTCAATTAATCAAATCCATTATCGATACAAGAATGGAAAATGAATTCCTCATCGATTCTAGAAGAGAACCTCAGGTCTAGAAAATGATCATAAATCCATCATCAATCTATCAAGAGAGAGATATTTGATATTTGATTCAAGAAGAACAAGGTATCAAGATAGTCATTATATTGAAACTTACTCAAAAATTTCTATCATTCATGAGAAATATAACTCTAGTAAAAATGGTATGTCATTGATATGTCTAAAGCATCATTACTCTAGAAACTATTCAACAATATTTAATTAGTTGGCATGGAAATTCATATATTGGGAATATATATGCTTAATATATGAATTATATTAAGAGAAAAGAGGTAAATTAGTAGGAAACCAAAATAATGTAGGGTTTTACACCACATACCTTAATTATAGATCTTCAACTCACTTAGAACTGACAAAATATAGCTTTGGGGGAGAGTAATTCATTAGGTAAAGCTAGAGAAACCTAAAAATTTTATAGGACCTATTATAAAAAGAAGAACTAGTTTAAACAAACCATAAATGTCCATTAATAGGGAATTCATATCATTAATTTCACATGTTCGTGGTTTGGTTGTAATATTAGACAAACCAGGTGTCAATCATGTTCCCTTAATAGGATTCTAGAAAACCCACATGGTTTGGTTGCATGGTTTTTTAAATCATGATCCAAACATTTTATTGTACACTAGAAATTTCTAAGAAGTTTTCAAGGTGATTACTCATGGTTTTTCTAACTTTTCGAATTAACCATATACAACCCCTATATCGACTTCCTATTGTTTCATGTTTCCTTGAAGAATCCACAAGGTTTGACAAAACTATGAGCAAAAAATATGCCCTGAAATGGCATGTGGAAAAATTTTGAACAAAAAAACCCTATAACTCAACCAAATTCGTTCATATCTCAAAAACCTATTATTAAAGGATGAAATTAATATGAAATTCACCTGAAAAATATAAGTTCCTTGCATTATCTCCCTTTAAATGCATTTTTTTCCTCAAGAAGTATTTCTAGGAATCCTTCTTGAACAACTCAGTCCCCTGAGGCTGAACATCAGTCTCACACTCCCAAGTCTCCTCCTAGACTTTTCCATACTACCATATAATCCATACAAGTTCTATTATCTTCCCTTAAAGGAATCTATTACTTCATTATACAATTTGAATTGGTCATTCCTCATATGATGTGTTAGGATCCAACTTAAAATCCACATAGTCGGTGACATTCATGAGATTAGGCATGTTCCTATAGAGCTTAGACATGTGAAACACATTGTGAATACCTTGGTAGAAAACAAAAAGATCTAGATATTTCACCAATGTTCTAACCCACTCGGTGATCTCAAAGGGTCCAACATAATATAGGGATATCTTTCCTTACTTCCTCAAATTTAGGTGTCCTAATAGAGGAGACACTCTTAGAAATACATGTTCACATATAGAAAACTAAAAAGGTCTCCTCCTATGGTTGTAATAAAATCTATACCTTTTATGAGATATGATCAACCTATTCTTAATATTATACACTCTCTAAAAGGTCTCATGCACCTTGACTTGGACCCATAACCACTGCCTCATCGGCCGCATGCTAATAAAGTGGTAAATGATATAGCCTACCATAAATAGCATCTTAAACTTTCATCTGAATTGATGCCTAGTAAATATTTTTATATAAGAACTCAACCAAGTCTATTTTATCATACCAAGCTCTACTAAAGTCTATAATGTAGGCTCATAGAATATCCTCCAATATCTGAATTATCTACTCTGAATTCCCATTTTTTTTGGGCATGGTACATTGTTCTCAACCTCATTTGAGACCCTAATACCTTCTACAAGCCCTACCAAGACCATAAAATAAAACATGAATCCATATCAGATACTATTCTCAAGGGAACTCCATACAATAGTACAATCACATGGGTATAAATTATTCCCATCTAATCTTTGAAGTGATTCTCATTAATCATTAAGAAATGAGAAACTTTGATCAGAAAATCAACAATCACCCAAAATCCTTCACGACTCCTCGAGGTCTTGGGAACCCTATCAAAAATTCCATCGTGATGTATTCCTACTTCTAAAATTGAATAGGAAATGGATAGAGTGAACCACTAGGACTCTAGTGCCCAGCCTTAATCCTATGGCAGGTAAGCTGTGAGGAAACAAATCAAAAAATGTCTCTATTCATCCCTAGACACCAAGACTATCACTAGAATTCATGTTACATCTTTGTTTATTTGGGATATACCACCCACATAGAGGTATAGAAGTCTCTCATCCACTCTTCCTTAATGGAAGTATGGACTAAAACTCTACCATATACTAGGATCGCATTATCACCATCCATTGACAACCCAGGTATTAGGTCACCACCTGTTAGTCGTTCCCTTATCATAGTACACTCTAGACTGGTCTCCTATCTAGACTTTAATTTGCATACTAATGAATATGTGATCACCAATGGGGTACACTTCTTCGATCCTAGGTCATCATAAGCATCTATCATCTAATTTTCTATCAAGATCGTCATGTTCCATTACTCCTTCGAAGTCCATTCACTAAGCTCCTAAGCTACATACATATTACAACTAAGACATTCTAAAATGGAGTTACATTTACCCAGGGCATAGGCCATCTCAAAGTAAACCTTCTATAGATAATTTACCCATAGTCTCTACCTCTTATCCAGTTCATGTTGTGTGTGGATATAGTGGATACTCATGTGATCTGTATATACAATAAACCTCTTTCTAAATATATAGTTTCTACAACACTTTAAAGAATATACTATAATTGTTTGGTCTAACTCATGGGTAGGATAGTTACACTCATGGGGTCACATCTGATGTGAACCATAAGCTATTACCTACTATTTCTAAATTAGTACTACTCACATACTAATTCCTGATGCATTGAGATATACATCATAACCAATCCCTAGCTCAATAAGTACCAACACTGGAGCTATAGTAAACATCCTCTTTCAGCTTAATAAAATCATCTTCATACTGGTTTGACCCCTATAAATCCATCCCTTTATTCATCAATGCAATAATAGATACTGATAAATGGGAGAAGTAATGGATAAAATTTTGGTACTATCCCACTAAACCTAGAAATATATTGATCTTGAACACATTTTGGAGATGTATACAAGAAATAACTACCTCCACTTTCTCTAGTTCCATAGATATATCTATCTCAGACAACACATGCCCCAATAATTTCACATCCTGAATCCAAAATTTACACATCAATATATTAGTGTAAAGATAATGTGATCAAAGTATACTCAAGTATATCTCATAATGTATGGCATGTTAATATATTGTTGGTGAGTAAATGAGGATATCTTTAATGAATACCATGATTAAAAAGTCTAGATATGGGTGGAATATCTTCTTCATGAGATCCATGAACACTATTGATGCATTTATTAGTCTGAACAGAATCACCAAGTACTAGTATATCCCATACCTTCTCTGAAACACCATCTTCGAGATGTTCTCCTCTCTAACTAGAAACTGTTGATAGCCTGATCGAAGGTCAATATTGAAGATACATAAAGATCCCTCTAATTGATCAAATAGATCATCAATATTGGGAAAGGGATATCAAATATTCTATGTCAAATAATTCAGCATTTGGTAATAAAAGTAGAGTTTAATACTACCATATATATTCTTGGAGAACAAGATAGGTACACCCCATGGTGATGTACTCAGCCTGATAAATCCATTCTTCTCCAAGTCCCTAAGTTGTACCTTGAGCTCTTTCAACTCACCTAGTATCCAAAAGATAAGTGTATTAAAATGGGTTACATACCTTGAATGAGATCTATTTAAAATTCAACTCCTGTATCAAGGGTAAGTCCTATGAAGACATTTGGAAAGAAATCCCGATAGAGAACCATAACTAGAGTAAAAGATGAGGGGGTTTCCAATAATCCTTCTGAAAACATCAATCTTGAAATATGTGCCATGATTTTCCAAAGATAACTCAAGTTGGGAAAAACTCTTCCTGCTCCCAGTTCCCATTCACTGGTCATTGTAAACTTATCTCCACTTGGTGATTTAAATGATACTCATCTTTAATAGAACTCAATTTATGATCTAAAGCTGGTCAGCTAGTCTATAATAAGAATCAAATCAAAGCTTTAAATATCTATAATCATGAATTCCCACACATTTCAATGCTCAATAATGTCTATAATACACTCTAGGAATTGATTATGATGGTACACTTTTGTTCCCAATAGTGTATTGAGGGAAAGAAACTCAAAATACAACTTGATCATTAAGTCAAGTCCATCAACAACTTGTGAACATATAAAGTAATGGAAAGAATCAGAATAAAACAAAGAACTTGAAAATTTTGTGGTGATCAGGATTGAACCTCAAATAGTATATGGTCCCTCGCCTATATCTTATGGAGTTTTATCCACTACATATATTATGTCTTCCTTAGCTCCACAACCCTATCCCTGAGACACATGACCCACTGGGGTCGTCGTCGTCTGATTTTTCTGCTAACAACCCTAGACAGATCCCCAATTCCATGGTCTTATCTGGCTTGATTACCAATATAAACCTATACTAAAAGCCCTTGTGAATAATTTTTGAAAGTATATAATATTTCCACGTCACTTAAAATAGTTCTAATGTGTTTTACAGACTATAAAATAATGAATTTACTTCTCCCAATTTAATTACTATGGTATTCCTCCTAAGGAAACTGAAGATTCGAAACTCTACTCCACCTGCATACCACTACCCTAATACATATCCTTATTTTTCATATTATTATTACCAAAATAGAAACTCATACGATCAGTAAGAGTTATACTTTCCTAAGTACTGAAAGTTGAAAAACTTCCAACTGTGTAATCCTTCTCTAAACCCTTCTCGATTATCAAGACCTTGTGCAGAACCTCTGGGTATATCACTATGTCAAAGGTCATAACCTAACACCTGATGTTGGGATGAAGCCCAATGATAAGCTTCTATTACTTTTATGCATAATTTCAGGCCAATATAGTCTAAAAGTTAATTATCTCATTGAAATGAGTGGAGTATGAAGACACCATTATGGACCCCTGCTACACCTACATGAACTACAGTTATTGGTATAGATTTAGTGTATCGAGAAAGAATTACCCTAAATAATGGTTCCATAAAAGCCTCCTAGGTGTGATCCTAAAATCTTCTAGCATGTCCCATCATGCCCTACCACCCCTGAATGGTCCCTATAGCATGAATATTTCATATTCACCATCCTATATTTAGGTGTCTCAATAAGGTTAAATACACCCTCAATGATGTATATCTATTCCTCTGTATCCTATGTCCCACCAGTACCCTAAAAGGATATTAGATTTTGTATTTAGAATTCTTTGGTGTGGTTGGACATAGATCTTTGTGCCCCCTACCCAAAATAGGAACAAGTGGGAGGACTCCTGGATGAGGTAGTCCCACTACCTACACCACTAGAGATAGTGTGGGAGAGTGATCTATTATAATTTCCTACATAGTATGCAGTGGAATCGAGGAATCCTCCCTAGTGGGATAATTCCATCCCACATCAGTGGGTGGTCCAATAAGTCTCATTTAGGGAAACATCTTCTGAAAGTGAAGGTGACATTTAGGAAAACTGAAAGTTGTTAGAACATATCATAACTGGTAAAAGGGATTATACAAGGTTTATAGAAACCCAAGGTTATCATACATAGATATTACATCATTTTTTATGAATATTAATTACATTACAAAAAACACATGATTAAGGATCATAATATTTTAGTACCTTTTGAAACTTGGAAACATAAACCCTAGTCCATAAGTAAACTACACCATCTCCCACTAGGAACTTTGTAAATAGCACCCTTTTTATATATATCATACATAATATATACATTCATACTCCTAGAAAAGGAAAAATAAGAAAAGGGGAGCTCTGATACTTAGTAAGAGTAAAAAAGGAGAATATATAAGCATAACATGAACATAGGGGTATGAGAACATGAGAATAACATTTGAAAATCATACCCTTGATATCAAAGATAATAATCATGATTAATGGAATAAAATTAGAAGTTATTAAGATGTAAATAATAAGGGAATCAAATAACATGATCCATGAGATCAAAATATTAGAATAAGACATATATTTTTAGCATACACATAAGAAAAGAAAATCATTTCCATATTAGACAAGTCTCACTACCAAGACCAGCATATCAGACAAATTCTCTTACTGAACTCGGTTCACTTCCCATTCCATACCTATCTTACTGAACTCAGTTTACTCCACATTCTAGCCTTGTATTACTGAACTGAGTTCACTCCTCATTACATTCTTATCTATCTCATGAGATATAAATATTTACCCAATGAATTGAATGGATAAATAGGTCCCTCCCATATTTTATTAAAACGTAACTTCCATCCTTGGTTATAACAAAACCACCATCACATAATTAAATCATACATACAAGTGCCATAAGATCATACAACATTCATCATATCATATCCCATGAAATTAAATGGGTATTATAAAAAACTCATCATATAATAACCTATGGAAAATATACATGTTTCATAATCAATTCATCGTAGAATAACCCATGAAAGGAGGTGAGTTTCATAAGCATCTCTGCATACTATAACCCATGTAAGAGAAATGAGTTTCATAACGAACATATCATCAAAAATATAAATCATTCAGATAAATAATAAGAATATTATCCTTGGACTATATCCCCATTAATTCAAAAGTAACATCAAACAATGTCATCTTAGATGGAAAATAAATTTGAAAGATCATTTAAAACATTACTTGAGGAAAATATCTTTTAATTGAAAATATTTTATTGAAAAAATAAAAACTTTTTAAAAATCACTTTTTATAAAAAAAACCTTGAAATATTTTAAAAAAATATTTTAAAAATCATTTAAATCATTTTTTGAGGAAAATATCCCTTCTACTTTGAAAACACTATTTAAAACATAAAACACTTTTAAAATACTTTTCACTTCAAAATTATTAAATTAAAATCTAAATTTTCCAAAATATTAAGGAAATAATTTTATTTGAAAATAAATTTTAAAAATTGTAAATGAATCTTGAAAATATTGAGTAGTCATAACATTAAGAAATATTATTCATGTCATGCTTGTTAAAAATTAAGATTCCTTTGACATTGTTTATAAAATCCAAATGTAAATTTTTCATAAATCAGCATGAATATTACTTTAAAAATATTTGGTAAAAAGTAAAACATAGTTAAAATTTTATTTTTAAAAATAATAAGAGAGTAATAAAACGTTATTGAAAATATTTTTTGAAAACATGGTGTGGGAATAAACGGATTTCCAACCCATGAAAGCAATAAAGTCAAATTTTATTCAAATATTTTCTTAATTATTTTAAGTAACAAAGAGTGGAAAAAATGTACCATTACTTGAATATATCATTAATAGCCAGATTAGAAGAACATTTATGATAATTATTGAGTGTTAGATCAAGTGGTTTCAATTTTATATATTTAATCATAAGTAATCCTGATAAATAATGAAATTATAACAAGAAACTTTTACCACTTTGGTAAAATTGAATCCTAAGTACCATGAAGGAAAAATGTTAAATGAAACTAAAAATATCATGAGTATGAATAAATACATGATATTACTTGTCAAATGGGATTTATATACACCTCATAAAATAATATTGGTGCATAACATAATGTACATCTCAAAGAAGGAAAACTAAGACAAAGATCCCTCACCATTTTGGTAACATTTTAACTATAAAACCCATGTAATAGATATCTTAAATTTGATTTGTAAATCCCAATAATAATAAATATAATAATCATAAAATACATTTATGATCAGTATACACACCACGTAAAATAAATTTGTGGAAAATATGAAATGAATCTCATAGAAGTAAAAAGTGAGGCAGAAATCCATTACCTTAAGTCTTGACTTTCATATTACTAATTTAAACCTATTGTATAATAAATATAAGTTTATTATACATATAATATGGAAAAATATTTATATATATAACACTATATATTATATTTTATGACCTTTTATTACTCATTTACTAACAATTCCATGTTAAAGTTTTGTTTCTAGAAATAACCACTTTGTTCTTTGTATATGTTTTGATTTATTAAATTTTTGTCCCATTACTTTGATAATGGTTCTATAATATCTATAATGATAAAAATGATATAATTATCATATATACTGATTATATATGTATTTATATTAATTCATAAAATTTAGTGATAGGAAATGAAATGCACCGTTCATAGAGATGATTGGTCGTACGTATGCATGAATGTTGTTTCCCTTTTCTTATCATATTGAAAGAAATAAAGATAAATGATATATTATAATTATAGAATAATTTTTATTTTACATATATCACATATTTTCATTAAACTCATCCTGAATACATTCCTTGTAAATCCTTAATGAATCTCATCACTTTGTGAGGTGATAGTCTGACGTCCACACAAATGACATTATTATATTCCCAAAAAATAGAAAATATGAAGGTATGTGTGATATAAAAATTAAATAATAATAATAAAATCATAAATGTCATATATAAACAATAATTAAATCATTATGACCTACCTTTCTAGGTGGTAATGTAAAAAGGAATGACATTGGTTTGCAAGGCGGAAGTCCACCGTACACACGAACGATGATTTCATAACCAATTTGATATAAGTGGAGATAGTTGTAGGTTATTAATTTATCATAAAAACATTTAAGTATATTTAATATAATTTGGTTATTATGTAATAATTATATAATTAAAATTTAAGGGGGTGAAGGTAGAAATAAATAAAAGCGCTTGTTGATAAACATTGCCTCTTCTTTAGGTATCCTCCTTAAGTTTGCACAAAAATCCATCCAAGATGTATTAATACCAAAAATTGGGATTATAGGATGAGGGTAGTGAATTTGGGAAGTGATTTGGGAAATTATTTTCTAAAACAAAGTGGTTTGAAGGTGTGAATAAGGGAGGATATTGAGTTCCCTTTTATAGTTGAGTAGTGAAATTATTGTAAATACTCAAAAGTATTCACTATTTTGTTGAAAATATTACAGGAAGTAGATAAAATTTTTATAATTAAAGTGTTTTATGTATGATATGTTCTATTAATACTTACAAAACTATTTAAATACATGTTTTAAACGTTTTTTCCTTAACTTCTAAGTTTCCCTACTTTTACCATTTCATTTTTTCACTACGGTAACTAGTTTTATAACCTAGGTAATTTATCCATTAAGACTAAATTAAAGTGATAATTATTATATAATTTGGAACCACTAATTATAAATATGAAATAAAATTTATCAAATAAAAATCCGATGTGTGTAGAAAATTAATGTTAACACAAGCGTATTTAACGTGTAAAAACACCGCTTTAACCTTAACTGTGCTAATGAAGTTTTGACTATTTAAGGTTCAATATATAAATTATAATAGATAAATTTATACATTAATGGAACATATGTAGTATTTTTTATCATTTATAAATCACTTGTAATAATATCATATTTTTAGTAATTTTAAATCATTTAGTAAAATATCATTTATTATAAAATAACAACAATGTCAATTTTGAAATTATTCATTTAATTTGAATTTAAAAATATCAAGATAATGATTGAATTAAAATATATCATGTTTACAAATATTTAAGATGATATATTTGTCTAAAATTTTAATTTAACATAATAATTCATTCAATTTACTTCACATTTATCTTTTTATTATCAATAGTTTTATTTTTATAAACTAAATAATTATTGCATTAGCATTTCTTAAGCATTTTAAGTAACTATTTCGTTTATAAAAATTAAAGATAAATTATTATGATAAAAATACTCATTTATATTTCAAAATAATAATTATAAACGAACATATGTTGTTTTTCCCCATCCTAAAGCTTTATAGATACTAAAAGTAAGAAAAGTATCTTTTTTCTTTTTCTTTAATTAACTTGTTATATGGGTTATATTCAATGAAAAGTGGAAATTAATTTCCATTTTTCATATACTTTTATGACCAAGATCAAAATAAATCTTTCAATAAAATTTAGATAATATTCTAGTTAATTTTCACTCTTATGATTCTAGTTTAAACCCTAGTAAATCTATTTTTACATTAATCGTTATAATTACTTTTTACTGCATTCACTATTTATTTTGGTCAAAATTTAATTTGAACTTTTTAAAAATTAAAAATTATTATTATTAAATATATGGAATCCATTTTTAAAAATTAAATTCACATAATTTTAAAAAATTAATTTAAAATTAATTCCACTGACGTAACGAGAAAGTGGGTTTTTAAAGTGAAAATGATAAAAATTTTACAAAGTTTTTATATCGAATTTCTATATGAAATTGATTCAAATGATATAAATTGGATTAATAGATGTATAATTTAACTAATTATACTTTAAAAAAATCAAATATAGTTTATCTTTATAAATAAATTAAATGAAAAATAAATTTTCAATTAAAATTTATTATTTTTCCATATTCATCAAAAAAATGAATCTTTTCAAAAAAATATTGAAAAATTACCCTAAGCTACTTTTTATATTATTAATTAAAAAATAATAATTTTATTTAATCAGATTAATTTTCTAAAATTTTCAAAAATTATTTTTATTATAATCCACAAATAAACATAAAAACATTCTTTAAGAAAATAGTATTTTTTAAACATATAGATTCTTTACCCAAAAAATATGTATTTTATTATAAACATGTTTTGATTATATAAAACCATTATAATTAATATTCAAAAATTATTTATTACTATTCATATCACTAAGTTTAACAACAAGTTTATAACTGTCAATTTTAAATAACTAAATTAATAATATTTCATGATTTTGTTAAAACTCGGTGTTGTGTATAACGCAATCCATAAAATAAATTTAATTTATTAAAAAAAATAATTCACAAAAACTTGGGTTATTTCATTCTACCCCCATTAAAATTAATTTCTCCATTGAAATTAGTCTCGGTCATCAAATTTTTAATAATTTAAAGTTTCTTTCATAGAAACCCAAATCATAAAAATGGGTTAATAAAAAATACTCTTGAAAAAGAGAATAGAATGTGTGAAGGTCATCTATAATAACACATACTAGGCTTAAAAATAGAAGAACATAAGTGTTAAGTGAAAACATGTACATATAATAGAAAACCAACACCCAAATACTAATGGAGAGTGATATATAACATGGTTAGGAGAAATTTAATGATTAGAAATCCATAAACCAAAGAGGCTTGAAAATTTTCATTAATATAAAAAAATGATGATAAATACATAACTTTATTTGATGACCCTTTTTATAAAGTTGAATTATTTTCATGAGAATATATTCTTACTTTTTTTCATTCAATTTCATAAGCACAATCTCACCCTATGGTTATGCCTTGATCAATTTCCACTTCATCTCTTACTCTAATAAATTAAGGTGAATTTGTTATGGATAAAATAATAATGGATCAGAATATTCATATATATAATGATAATTCATTCCTTTATCTTTTTTTTCACATCCAAACAAAATATTTAGCACAAGTTATCCAATATTCATAAATCTTTATATGGAGAAAAAATATATTAATCTATAAAGCCTCATTAAAAGTTAAATATAATTCATTTCATAAATGGTTAAACATTTTACCCTTAAAAATATGAAAAGACAAAACTTTATAAATAATTCCACTAAATTTTCAAAAAATATATTAACATTGATCCCCCATATATCATAAAGTAGCTCTTGATTGTCACATACCTAACATGTGAAAACCTTTATCAAGTATTCTCTTAAAACATGGTAATTACCATAAATCCATATTGAAAACATATATGTTTCTTCATTCCTTACATAGAACACAAATTATTGGATATATTACTTAAATTTAAAAATGCTGTAAACTCCATTCATGATAGAATAAACCACTTTTTCAACAAATCCTTAATCCGTTCAAAGGTAATTAGAATTATCTATTTTACATTATTCTTATCCAAAAACTATTTATCCATGCTAAATACCATTTTCTAAAAATCTTAATCTTATTAATGGTTAAATTCCCTTAATAATGTGTTTTATATAAAATATAACATTTCCATTAAATCAATTTTCTTAATCATTTATGTCATTCAACATAATCTTTCAAGTCTTTAACAAAAAAACCTTTATTGAACAATTTTTATATATTTCACAATTAATGAATCCCAATAAAAAAATACTTAAATCATATTATTTCCTTCTCAAAATATTAACTAGGATTCATCATCTTATTCTTTAAAACCTATTTCCTTTCATATTTCATATATAGTCTCTTAATCATCACCAATATAACCATTACTTATACAAACTTAGAGATTTTCTTCATGAGATCTCACCTTAGGACATCTATTTTCAAAATTCACATATTTTAAACATTTAAAACATTTAATGTTTAATGATATATTAGTGAGACCAACATTCCCATCCATTTTATTAACTAAAATTATCATTTTCCCTTTTCATTTACTTTATTTGGGTCTTTCTTTTCCACAGTCAAAATATCTTCTCTTTCATTTGAGACTTCACTTGGGTGTTTATTCCCACATTCTCAACATATAGAAAACTAAATCTTCTTACTTCCAAGGTCTTAATTACCATAAATATTATTAAACTTAATCCTTTTCTTATTTGGTGAGTATTATCGTTGGTTAAGTTTCACATTGTTAATCATGTTCTGTGAAACATTATTAAGCATAATCACAATATCCTTTACTTCATTCATCATCCCATTTGAATGATCATAAAAAAATTATCCATCACATTTGATATTAAACTAGTTTCTTCTAGTTAACACCATTTAATAAAACCAATAATAATACAGTAAGAAACAATAATCATAGTGTGGAACCACATGATCTTGAAAAATCACTTATAGGATATCTAAATCATGATACCTTCTTCTTTAATCTATGATACCTTAGGTTTATCCTAGGTTATTAATAGTCATTTTAAATTTAAATCCTTTATAATGGTTTGTAAAGAGTTTGTGAATTCTCAATGCATATCCCTCAGGCATGTCAAACCAAGTGTAAATCAAGACCTATCGTCATGCACCAGTTCCTGATCGAGTCTAGCTCAATATGGTTTTTTTGAGGTTGTTACCCCAAAGTAAATTTGTTCCAAAGCCACATCCAATTGTACTATCTAGATAGGGATGCATTTATAGAAAACCACTCACTATATCCTTTACCAAAATTTCAAGATTTTTTCCTATACTTTGACTTATCCTTATAATTATCCTTAGATACATCCATAGACATATCCTTAGAAATTTACCTAGGGATATCACTAATGTTTTCTCATCCTAGTTTCCAAAGGTTAACTAAACCTTTCCTCAAATAATGACTATAGAAGAATAGGATTATTAAACATATATATTACATCATTTTTTATTAATATTCATTATATTTCATAAACACATGTCTAGGATCGTAATAGTTTAGTGTCATTGGAAACTTGTAAACATAATCACTATTCCATAAGAAAACTACATCATCTCCCACCAGAACTAGAACCCTTCTTAGACATATAAGACTTAATACACATACTCGTAACCTTGAAAAAGGAAACATAATAAAGGGTGAGCTCAGATGCTCAGTAAGGTTAAGAAAGGGAGATACATAAGAATAAAATGAACATAAGGGTATTAAAACATGAGCATAACATTTGAAAACCATACCCTGTATATCAAAGATCATAATAATGATTGGTGGAATAAATATTAGTAGTTCATAAGACATGAATTATAAGGAAACCAATTAACATGAGACATCAAAGAAAAATTTTTTAATAATACATAGATTTTTCGAATACACACAATCATAGAAAATCATTTCCATATTTTTCAAGCATCACTACCAAGACCATCATAGTGGATAAAGTCTTTT
This sequence comes from Viscum album, assembly GCA_963277665.1. NCBI lineage: Eukaryota > Viridiplantae > Streptophyta > Magnoliopsida > Santalales > Viscaceae > Viscum > Viscum album. The sequence goes on along the minus strand of OY728132.1, from coordinate 1,257,998,554 downwards.
ACTGAATCAGATTCACTCCCCATTCCAACCCTATCTTACTGAACCAGGTTCACACTGTATTTCATCTCTTTCTTATTAAACCAAGTTCACTCCCAATATTAATCCTATTTATCTCATGAGATATACATTGTTACCTAATGAATTAGAGAGAGATATAGCTCCCACCCATATTTGGTTATATCTTAACCACCATCCTTGGTTATAACATAACCATTGTCACATAAAGAAAATCATACATATGCATTCTAAAATATCATAAAACATTCATCATATCAAAACCCATGAAATTAAATGGATATCATAAAAATTTCATCATATCATAACCAATGGAAAATAGATAGGTTTCATAATCAATTCATCAAATAATAACTCGTGAAAATAAGCGAGTTTCATAAGAATTTCCTCATGGTATAACCTATGGAAGAGAAATGAGGTTCGTAAACAATATGTAATCATAAAAATAAACCATTTAGATAAAGAATAAGAATTTTATCCTTGGATATTATCCCCACTAAGGAATAAGTAATATCAAATGATGTCATCTTAGATAGAAAATATATGTGAATGATCATTTAAATCATTTCTTGAGCAAAATAACTTTTATTTGAAAATCATTTATTTAAAACATAAATACATTTTGAAAATAAATTTCATCTAAAATAACCTTTAAATATTATAAATTAATATTTTAGACATCATTTAAAACATTTATTGAGGAAAATATTCTTTCCACTTTGAAAAATTCAATTTAAAACATTAAACACTTTCAAAATCCGTTTCACTTTGAAATAATGTTTTTAAAATATAAATTTTCCCAAATATTAAAGGAATGATTTTCATTGAAAAATAATTTTAAAACATTTAAAGTAATATTTAAATCATTTATTGGACATGAAAGTGGGAAATATTGTTCATGTTGTGCATGTTAAAAACAAATATTCTTTTCACATTGTTTGTAAAATCCTAATAGGAATTTTTCAGAAAAAAACATAAAGAATCCTTAAAAATATTTATAAAATAAAACAAGGGTAAAAATGTATTCTTAAAATCATAATATAGTAATAAAACATTTTTTAAAACATTTTTATAAAACATGGTTTAGAAGAAACATATTTTCAACCAAAGAAATCAATAAAGTCATATTTTCTTAAAAACATGTTATTAATTATTTGAAGTACCAAAGAGGAAAAAATGATACCATGAGTTTAAGATATCATGAATAACTATAGAAAAATAAAATTCCTGATAATTATTAATAGTTGGATCATATGGTTTCAATTTTATAGACTAAAGCATTAACAATCCTAAAAATTGATGAGATTGTAACATGAAACCATTACCACTTTGGTAACATTGAATCATAATCCCAGGAAAGGAATAAAATAAAATGAAAAAATAAATATAATTAATATGAATAAATTCATGATATTAGATGTCAAAAGGAATTTATATACACATCATGAAATAATAAAGGTGCATAATATAACATACATCCCAAAGAAGACAAATTGAGACAAAAATATCTTCCTATTTCGGTAATGTTTTAACCATAAACACCATAAAAGAGAGGTCATAAAATGGATATGTAAATCCTGATAATTATGAGTATAATAATCATAATATAAATTCATGGTCAATATACACACCACATAAAATTAATACATAGTGAATATAGAATGTGTCTCACAAATGTAAAAAGTGAGATGGAAATCCCTTACCTTAAGTCTTGACTTTCATCATACTCATTTAAAACTTTTGTATAATAATTATAATTTTATTTTAAATATAATAAGGAATCATATTCATATATTTTATACTATATATTATTTTATTATGACATTTTATTACCTATTTGTTAATAATTCCATGCTGAATTGATGTTTCGATTAATAACTACTTTGTTTTTCGTATATGTTTTAATTTTTTATATTTTTTGTCCTATTAATTTGATCATGGTTCCACAATATCCATAATTATAACAATGATATAAATATAATATATATTCAGTATGTATGTATTTATAGTAATCTATAAAATTTAGTGATAGGAAATGAAATACACAGTTCGTGGAGACGGTAGGTCGTACATATACATGAGAAATATTTCGATTTTCTTTTCAGATTTAAAGAAATAAATATAAATGATATATTATTATTGAATAATAATTTTTATGTCATATATATCACATATTTTCATTAAACCAACCCTTAATAAATTCCAATTAATGAGTGAACAAATCGCATTGCTTTGTGAGGCGGTAGTCCGTCAGACGCACGAACGATGTTAACGAATTCCCACAAAATGGAATGCATGAAGTTATGTGTGATATAAAAATTAAAGAATCGTAATAAAATCATAAATATCATATATATAATATATAAATAATAAATAAATAAATATTATCAACCTTTAGGTCTGGTAATGGAAAAATGAACGATATTGGTTTGCAAGGTAATAGTGCACCGTACACATGAACAATGATTTTGTAATCCATTTTATGGAAGTGGAGATTTTTTTAGGACATTATATTAAAATAAAAACATATAAGTATATTTAAGATACTAATTTTATTATATAATAATTATATAATAAAAATTTAAGGTGGTGGAAGAATAAATAAAATAAAAGCGTGTATTGATGAATGTTTCCTCCTCTTCGGGTATCATCCTTAGGTTTTCACTAAAAATCTTCCTAGGATATATTTATACCCAAAATAAGGATTATAATATGAGTGTAGTAAATTTTGGAAGTGATTTGGATGTGGCTTGGATGAACCAAGGAGGTGTGAAGCTATGAATAAGGGGTGATATTGACTACTGAAAATTATTATTTTTTATTTTATCAAATCACTTTTAAGGGAAAGTGAGAAACCTCAAGTCCATCAAAACAACCAAAATAATAGCCAAAATAACATTAAAAGAACCCAAAGAAAAGACTGGTCCTACCTCTTCCAAGCAAATTAGCATTAAAAGGCCTCCACCAAAGCATGTAAACTTGGCATGACATGTAGTAGTGACAGTCTTGTGCTCTAAACCTCATCTAAGGAAAGACCATATAATTGCTAGGATTGAAGAACCGAAAATCACCTAGGGACACACAAATTGAAGAAGAACTTCCCCATAACAAAACATCTCAGGAAAAGGTGAGCACACAAGCATTAATCAAAAACTAGTAGAGCAGTATCGTTAAAAAACAATTGAATTCTTCCTGATACAGTATCCATAAACAATTTTCAGGATATAGCAGATACCTGAGTATACGGATATCCCCATATCAGGAATTCAAGTGAAGAAGTCAGACTATCCCTGACATGGATGTACTACTTGAGTTTGATTAGCCCCTTATTGAATCCCCCAACTAGGATCGAGTCATGTTTTTCAATCCAAATATATTGTTCCTCATTAAGTTTCACTTCAATGTCCTGGACCATCATCTTGGTCTCTTCCTCTTCCAAGGCATTGAGAAATAACACCTGCTCAGTCACCTCGACATCTGAGCTTAAAATAAACTCCAATTTTAGTTCAGATTGGCTAGGAGGTTTTCGTTGACACCTGAACTCACTGTCCAACTTCTCCTCCATTTTCTTTTTGTCTAACCGAGTCTTTATGGGAGGTGGTAAGGAGGAGTAATAATTCCTACCCATCCTCCTCCTATTTCTCCTATTGCTCCTCGGACTAGACTCCCCTATAGATAAACTCTTACTTCCTTCAAAGTATTCCTCCAACCCATTTCTAGTAGATCAATCTGGGAAATCATGATCCATGTGCCCAAATTCCATGTTTAGGCCATCAAGGTTTTTCCTGGTAATCTACTCTCCCTCAATCGGAACAGGCGCTTCATCTCCCAACCCTACCTCCACGAGTCCTTCAAACCTGTTTCCCAGGCTGATTGGGGTCCGACTTGAGGAGCCTGCACCCCCTGGAGTGTTGGAGGGACTCGCAAGGTCCTGATGCAGCCACTTGAACACATCAGTTACCTTCAGATTGCATTGGTGCATCACGACTTCTTTCCCTGCGCCATAACCCACACCAATCTCCGGGCTATATTCCACTGCTTCATTTCTGGTAGTCTTCACCACACCCGATCGTGGTATCCTATCTTCGTCAGTGAAATCAGCCCATCCTAATTCCCTCTGTCCCGATGCAACCTCCTCACAATGTTCCAAATACTTGCTCTAAATGAGTTCCACCTTGCTTGATGGATCCACCACGTTCTGACCAGCCTTCACTTGATTTTTAGGTCCACTATATGCCTTTGAAGGATGCTCCTGAGAACAAACTTCCATGGCATGCCCCAACCGACCACATGAACAGCAATAATTGGTCCAACTCTCATAAACCACACACTGCTTGCATCTGTACTCTTCTGCAACTGTGATCCAAACAAAATCAAATGGAACTCTAGACGCATCAATCTCGACACAGACTCACGGATTAACAGTGTGATAAACCGATTCAGTGAGGCTATCCGAACACAGATACCAACCGATCATATTACCTGGCATCCTGATAACATAGGGGTTTTAGAGGGACTCGAAAATTCCTCCACCACATGTTGAAACAAGCTTTTTAAACATTTTTTTACTTAACTTCTAAATTTCTCTGCTTTTATCATTTTGGTTTTTCATTATGGTAACTAGTTTTTTAACCTAGATAATTTATCCATTATGACTAAATTAAAGTGAGAATTATTATATAGTTTGGACCAACTAATTAAAAATTTTAAATAAAATTTATAAAATAAAAAAATTATGTGTGTAGAAAATTAATTTTAACAGAAACATGTTTAATGCGTAAAAACATTGCTTCAACCAAAACCGAGATAACAGAGTTTTTAGTATTTAAGTGTCAATATATTCATAATAAAAGATAAATTGGTCCATTAATGGACCATATTTGTAATTTTTTAACAATTTAATTCACATGGAAAAATATTTTATTTTTATTAATCGTAAATCATTTAATAAAATAAAATTTATTAAAAAATAACATTAAGGTCAATTTTGACATTATTCATTTAATATGAATTTAAATATATAAAGAAAATTATGGAATTAGAATATTTTATGTTCAAACCAGTGTGAGATGATATATTTATCAAAAAAATTAATTTAACATAATAATTCATTCAATTTACTAAACTTTTATTATTTTTAGTATCATTTGTTTTTTATTAACTAATTAATTACTACGTTGGCATTTATTAATCATTTTAGGTAACTATTTCATCTCCTAAAATTAAAGATAAATTATTACAATAAAAAACTCATTTATATTTCAAAATAATACTTATAACTCAACATATGTTATTTTTTCCCTATCATAAAGCTTTATAGATATTAAAAGTAAGAAAGGTGTCTTTTTGTCTTTTTCTTTACTTAATTTATTATATGGGTCATATTCAAAGGAAAGTGTCAAGGAATTACCATATTTCAGATAATTTGATAAAAAATATTTAAATAAACTCATTCAATAAAATTAAGATAATATTTTAGGTCATTTTAAAACTTATCATTATAGTTTAAGCCCATGGTAAATCCATTTTTACCTTAATCGCAGTAATTAATTTTTACTGTATTCACTATTCATTTTGGTCAAAAATTAATTAGAAACTATTATAAATTATAAATTATTCTTATTAAATATAAAGAATCAATTTCTCCAAATTCAATTCACATAATAGGCAAAAATAAATATGAAATTAATCCCACAAACGTGACGAGAAAGCGGGTTTTTATAGTCAAAATGATCCAAATTTTACAAAGTTTTTTTATCCAATTTCAATATAAAATTGATTCTAATGACTTAATTAGATTAAAATATGTATAATTTAACTAATTATACTTTAAAACCAATTTAAAATATAATTTAACTTTATAAATAAATTAAATGAAAAGGAAGTCTTCAGTTAAAATTCAATATTTTTCACTATTCATGAAAAAATAAAACTTTTTAGAAAAATACCAAAAATTCACCCTAATATAATTTTGAAATTATGAATTAAAAAATTAATTTTATTAAATAAAATTAATTTTATAAAAGTTTCAAAATTTAATTTTATTATTGTTCACAAAAACTCATAAAAACATTTTTTGAGAAAATGGTATTTTTGAAACATGTAAAGACTTTACCAAAAATTATGTATTTTATTATCAATATGTTTTATTTATATAAAACAATTATATTTGATATTTAAAATTATTTATTAATATTAATATCATTAAGTTTAACGGCTAGGTTATAATGATCACATTTAAATAACTAAATTAATAATATATCATGGTTTTTAAAACTCATTGTTATGTGTATCGTAAGTCATCAAAGAAATTTAATTTATTTGAAAAAACATAATACATAAAAACTTGAGGTGTTACATGGTTATCCTAGGAGTATACCAATAACCCCAGTTATATCCCTTATAGAATTAAACAAGGTCTCCATCCAACACATTATTTACAATCACATATATATACAATAATATAAAAAACAAGTCCATATTCAACTAATTAATTCCAGCATAGATATATCAAAAAAATATAGAAAATATGAATATCATTCTATCGTAAATACAAGTGCACCCTAAACAGATAGAACACACTAAGGCATTAAATTAAAGATCTAGTACATAGCACACAACGGGTATTTATTTGGCACGTGATCTAATATGACTTTTCATGATGCATGAACACATCCAAATATCATAAAACTATAACATTAATACCATAAATGGTAACTAGGAGGTCTATTAAATGTGAGATATCCAGACACATGCTAACTCTCCTACCTAAGTCCCACACAACCTATCTCTTTTCTACCATGTCTTTGGTTAGTCAAAATAAAAGAAGAAAATTGTGTTATGATACCATTTTGTAACACCCCAACCTGAAAATTGAATCTGAGTTGGAGACATACATGACGTCATGCATGCCTCCCCATATACAGTAGGTTGTTGACTAGAATTTAGGATCTAAATTCCTTCAGTGTGAATAATATACCCTTGGTATCATATCCTTATACCAATAATATAAATAAAATTTAAAACTATTAAAATTAATCAAGAAGATGAATATGATATCAAATAGAACACATGTCATACAAAAAATAAACCAACACCCTGTGTGGAAAGATAAATTATAGAAATAGTGTAATAAGATAAATAAATAAATAAAATAATAGTATCCTCTAGAGTATTTCCTGGTACCGCTCACACCTTCATTCTCCTCGGCTCAACCATCTTCCAAGGGACTCTGGTCCTTGTCTGGATCCCTATACATGAAGTTTTCACATGCATAAAAATGATTGTACATGGCATGAGTAATAAAACCCCTTATAAAAGCACCAAAATTCCCTAAAAATGCGCACATTTATAATAGGCGTATGACATGATAATAATAAATCTCCAAGAAATCATGAACACTCACTTACCCAGAACCCATATGATAACCAAGCCAACATTAGCCCTAACCATAGATACTTTGGCTCGACATCAGAAGGGATATTGAGATATCATAAATAATCAAAACCAACCACAAGGATAGTAAAACTTTTTCTCGGTATCAGGTGAACACGCTACTCAGCATCCACTAGGCATCACGTAAATCATGTTACTCATCATGTTTATCCTTTGGTTAAAAATTATGTTTTAAACTATGAGATAACATGTTTTTGTGCTAGTGGAATTAGTTGGAAATCCTTTTGGGGAAATCCTACTGAGTTTTATACTCACTCGTATCTTGTGAACTTTGGTGTGTTTTTATATGGTGCTTAATAAGATAAAGGAAATGGAAAGGTACTATACTTCTCTACTCTCTCATTATTATGCTACTTCTGTAGGTTGATGTTTAGAGCTTGTGGTTCTCCCTTGGATTCTTTAGAGTGATTTCACATTAGTGTTACTACGTTTGGATGTCCTCAGGTTTTTTTGTGTCATATTTTATTAATTTTTATCTACTAATTTGGAATTTTTATTTATTTGGTTTTTATTTGAGTTTTATAATTATTACACATGAATCATATATTTGGTTTTGGTCCTTTGTATTTCATCTTGTTAGGTTTTGTTTTAGATCTCAAAATAGAGGTCTCTCCTAGGTCATTTTGGGTATTAAAACCCTTCTAAAGATTGATTTTATTTAATCAAGTGGCATTGGACCTTGAGAATCCAAGTTATGGATCTATTATCCAACTTTTTATATTATTTATATTGATATCCACTCTTTTACTTGAAATGAATCTTTGATCATAAATTTATTCTTTAGATCTAAGTTTCATGTTGTGATCTAACAATATTCCTCTTCAATCAGTCATTATATGAGGTGGAATCCTTTGGAACCGAGTTCATCATTGTGTAAATATTTGAAATCTTGTGGTAAGTGGTCTCTCTCTCCTTCATTAACCATGGTATCATTTAATCTTGATTTTATGATACAGGATTCATACTTTTGGTTCTTATCTTATTCCCTAGAGAACTTATCTTTTTTGGTGTGCAAATATCATGGAATTTTCAGGGTTTCAAATCATTTGAGTTAGGTATCATAATCATCTCCCTTTAAATATGAATTTATTCTTTCTTGTGCTCTCATAATGAGTTTTCAATGTCTTCTAATGTTTCGAATGATGTCTAGTGGCTAAATAAATGATGGATAATTTATTTAGATTTTGATAATATAAAAAAGGTATATTTTTTTATTGTGTTTATGTGGAATATATTTCGAAAGGAATATAATCTTGTTTTTTAAATTGATATGTCGGTTGGATTTGATAAATGTTCTTGAGTTATTTGTGATGATGATTTCCAAAATAAAGAGTAAAATTTGGTTTGATAAATCTTGGTTTTTTTTAACCAATTTGAAATGATTATTTTTAAATTTTTATTTCTTGAAGTGAAATTATTTATAAATTGTTTATAAATGGAATTGAAATGCATATAATGTCTCAGTAATCTGAGTGGAATGTGAAAATAACCGATTGGAGATCTAAATGATTTATTGGAAAATTGAAAACCCATAAGAAATTCCTATTTATGTATAATTAGAATAATATATTCTTGAATAAATTTAATTATATGCCCCTTTATAGGGCGATTAAGTGAATTAAATTGAATAGAATTTATATGCTTGATAAAGGTTAATTTTCCTATGTGGGTATTCTGAGGTTTGAGAAAGTGTTATTATTTATTTGAAAATGAAATGATATGATATGATATGTGGTATGATAATATATTTGAAATTTACACATACATTTATATTTCATGAGAAGACCAAGGTTTCTATTTGTAATTATAGAATCCTTCATTTTTATTACACAACTTTTCAATTATATGGTACAAACAAGGGATATTTTAAAGTTTAGTTTCTTGGAAATAAGGTAAAAAATACATGAAAACTTAAAAAATTATTCTAATACACTTGAAAGATTTCATAATATGTTTATACTAAATAAATTTATTACATATAAAAACCTAAGTACATACATCAAAGGAAAGGATGATAATAAGGCCTGGTAAGGGAAATTAAGTGAAGTAGTTTACATGTGACTATGAGAAATATCAATAAAAGCTTGAAGAATGTCATAAAGGAATGATAAAAATAAAAAGGGGAATATAATAAAAAAATAACATGAATAATAACATGTAAATTCGGCTACAACATTTATATGATACATTCATATGTATATCGCCAAGGTTTTTCATTCAGATGTCATAAAAATTACTGAGGTTATTCACCAAGGTATCGTAAAACATGTCATCTCTAAAGATTAAATTATTTACCCAATGCATTGTAGTGACATCATGGAACATCATTAATATGTATTAATTAAATTTATCCACATATATCATAATAAAACATTTCATAAATAATGAAATTAGAATAAAATAAACAGGTTTCATATCAAAATCATAGCATTTTTTAAAAAGACCTTAAATACAAGTATACTATGTCATTTTTTACCTACAGAAATGGAACTCAGGTTTAATGAATGTTAAATCTCTTAATATATCATTTTCATATCTATTTGAATACCTTTGGTAATTAAATATGTTTTTTATTCCCAAAAAAAAGAAATAAAATATAATTTCTTTAGAATAATAGATAAATTTCGAGAAGTAACTTCAGCAGCATAATGAGTAGAAAATGTGGTTTTAGAAAAGGGTAAAAAGGGAGATTAGAAGTTTATTCCACTCATAAAATAATATTATTTTATTAAATGGATAAAATAAATTTTACAAAATAACTTATTTTGTAAATTGGAAGACATACCGTATAAAAAGGGAACTTGAATGGAAAAGAGAAGTGGATATTTCCCTTACCTTAAAGAGTTGTTCCTAAAAGTTGAGAATTGGGAGCTTGGGGGATTGATGAAACCTTGGGAGGAATAATTGGAAGGTAAAACTAATATATATTCAGGTATTATGTATTTTTAGTGAAATTAAATGGATAAATGGGTTGGTATTTATAGAAAAAGTGGAGGATTTGTTTATTAATTTCCAATTATTGGCCTTAGAAACCTAGGTTCTGGAAAATAAAAAACCATGGGTTTTCCCATGGTATTTTATAATGGTTTTTGAAACTTGGGTATTATTTTATGTTATTTTAAACCACAAGAGTCTATAATAATTTTATATTACTTATTTTTTCATGGAAAAGTAAATTTTCCACAAAAATAATGGTTTTAATGTTTAAGTTTCCATTTTAGACTTTGAAAACTAAATTATAGGTTTTTAAATTTATTAAAATCCATTAAAATACGTGATATTAATAAAATAACATATTTTAGGTCTTGGATTGTGGTTAATTATTTATTACATCATTATGACATAATTATGAAGACATTAAACATACCAAAAAACTCAAACTGTATTTTTACTATTTATAAAAAAGTAAAGAATTTTAGAAAATTATTATAAATTCAACCTAACCTAATTTTAGTGTTATGATTTCAAAAATGATATATATTTTATCAGAATAATTCTCCAAATATGATAATTCTAACTTTTAAATATAAAAATTTGTATTTATTGAAATAATAGCAGATTGAAACTGCATAGTAAAATTTATGACACTTGAAAAAAGAATGTTTTATCATTTATATTTAAATAATAGTGTTTATATCATACTGTTTCATTAAAATAATTATTATTCATAATATATTAGTTTATTATAAATATTAATATATTTTCTAGAAATTACAATTTCTAACCAAAGAATCAATTTATCAAGGTCTATCTAAATTTTATTAAGAAAAACTATTCTTAAAAAGAAATTGATGGAATAAAAATTGTATTTATATAATGGAATTACACTTTAAGTAACTAGTTTCTTAACACATAATCCCTTATAACACCCATATAAAACCTAAGGGTGTGGTGTGTAATGGTGATAGATTCATGGGGCAGCTCAGCTAACATCACCTGATTGGTAATTCCGACTAACTTGAACTTCTCCCGTAGGTGATTTCGTTAAAGCTTAACTTTTTGAAGCTCATCTTGTTCTTGGTTGATAGAAACCCCCAAATATGTGACAACCCTCTAAATATTCAATAAATGGGATTTGTACGACATGACTCTACTGGTTGAGTCCATTGTTTCTCCTTTTTTCATTAATTATCCCTTTTAATTTATATTTATAAACACAAATTATAATGTTAAAATTATTATTAAGAGTATAGTTTCCAATGGTCATATTGACCAATGGTCATAATTTACCAATGGTAATATAATGGTCAAAACTCGATAGTCATATTTCAAATTATGCCAACTTCATTAATAAAATAACACACATTTTATCAGGAAACAAATATCATTAAAAAATTAAGGGTCATTACATTCTTCCACCCTTAAGAAATTTCATCCCCAAAATTTAACAATTTCTCTCAGTTGAGAAAAGGTGTGGGTACGTCTGCCACATTGTTTCCTCTAGTTCTCACATAGATTCTTTATATTTATGGCTCCTCTACAAAATTTTGATGAGGTGGTTAGTCTTGTTGAATATAACCTTGTCTATACAGTCCAAGATCTCCACCAGATGCTCCTCATAAGAGAGGTTATGTTCCAGTTGTACAACCTCCAGATTCAGTACATATGAAGGGTCAGGTATATACTTCCTTAATAGAGATATATGTAATATATCAAAAACTTGAGCTATATTTTGTGGAAGTGTTATCTAATAGGCCACTACTCCCATGCGATCAAGGATTTCATAGGTGAAAATGTACCTATAGATCAGCTTCTTTTTCATCCCAAAACTGCACAACTCTCTTCCATGGTAAAATTCGAAGGAAGACTTTGTCACAAACATGGAACTCCAAGTCCCTTTGATGGCTTTCAGAATAACTATTCTTCCAATTTTGAGCAGCCTTTATGGATTGTTGGATGGCATGAACCTTTTCTGCCATCTCTTACACAAGATCAGGCACAAGAAGATTTCTCTCACCAACTTCAAACCAACAATTAGGAGTTCAACAATGCTTCCCATATAGAGCTTCATAGGGTGCCATTTGAATACTCGAATGGAAGTTGTTTTTTTGTATGATAACTCGCCTAATGGGAGATGATGATCCCATTCACAATAAAATTCCATTGATTGTGTTCTTATCATATCCTAGAGTATCTAAATAGTCCTTTTAGATTGTTCATTAGTTTGGGGGTGATAGGTCATACTGAAATTCAATTCAGTATTGAGAACATATTGAAGACTTCTCTAGAATTTTGATGTGAATCTTGGATCATGATCAGAAACAATAGAAAATTGGTACCACATTCAACCTCACCACTTCCTTTACATAAATCTTGGAAAGTTGTTTAAGTGATATATCTTCCCAAATAATGATTAAATGATCATTCTTGGTGAGACAATCCACTATAACCCATATCGCATTGTTTTCTTTGGATGTTCTCAGGAGACCAGTGAGGAATTCCATAGTAGTATTATCCCATTTCCATGTTGGTATGTGTATTTATTATAATACCCCTTTATAAAGTTTTATCTTTTCCTTTACTTGTTGACACACCAAGAACCTTATAGTGTATTCAGCAATATCCCTTTTCATGTTATCCCACCAATAATGATCATGAAGTTACATATACATTTTAGTGCTTCTAGGATGTATAGAGAACGTATAGCTATGAGCTTCATCAATCAGTTATTTATTTATCTCTGTAATATATGGAACACATAACCTTGTAAGAAATTTAATCACACCTTCTTGGTTAATATTTAACTCATGAAACTTCCCATTCTTTACAGCCTCTATCTTCTTCTATAAAAATGATATTCTCTTTGATATTTCTTGATCTCCTTGAATAATGATGGTTGAAAAATAATTTGGGATAGGTTTGATTATATCCCTTACCTTATGATTCCCATTTATATTATTAATAAGTCTTTGACCAATGGATCTCCTTAAATCCTCATCATTTCCAACACAATAGGGTTTTCCTACTTAATGAATCAGTAAATTTTTTTACTCTTCTGGGGAGATAATGAAATGAATAGTCATAGTATTTTAGAAGTTCCAACCATCTCATCTATCTCATGTTTAATTTTTTTTTTGTAAAATATACTTCAAACATTGGTGGTATTTATATATATCACATTTCTCCCCATAAGGATAGTTCCTCCATAATCTTAGAGAAAAAATAACAGTAACTAACTCCAGGTCATGTGTTGGATAATTCTGATCATGGGGATTTAACTATTGATATGCATAAGAAATAACCTTTTTATTTTTCATAAGGACATACACAGTACCTTTCATAGATGTATTACTAAAAATAACAAATCCTTCTCTGATAAAAGGTAGAGTTATCATGGGTGAAATAATCAATCTCTTTTTTAGCTCTTGGAAACTTTCTTCACACTCCTTTGTCCAGATGAACTAATCCCCCTTTTGAGTTAACTTGGTTAGTGTATTAGAAAGGAATGATTTTTTTTCAAAAACCTCCTATAATATCCTACTAAACTGAGGAAACTACGAATTTCAGTTACTATTATAGGATGATGGCACTCCTTTATAACTTTTATCTTCACTAGGACAACTGAGATTCCTTCATTGGTTACAATATTCCCCAAGAAAGAATCTTGTTGTAACCAAAATTCACATTTTCTAAACTTTCCAAATAGCCTAAACTTCTTTAGGGATTTCAATATAATCTTCATGCTCCCTGAAAATTTTAGAATATATCAAAATATCATCAATAAAAACTACAATAAATTTATTAAGGTAGTCCTTAAAGACTCTATTCATCAAATACATAAATATAACAAGAGCATTAGTCAAGACAAAAGGAATAACAAAAAACTTGTAATTCTCATATCTTGATCAGAAGGTGGTCTTTAGAATATCTTATTTCTTCACCCTAAATTGATGATAACCAGATCGAAGTTCAAACTTGGAGTAGAATTGAGCCCCATGAAGTTGGCCAAATAAATCATCAATCCTTGGAAGAGGATACTTGTTCTTCACTGTGATCTCAATAAGTTCTCTATAATCAATTCATATCCACATTGATATATCCTTATTCTTCAAAAATAAAATAGGTGCTCCCCAAGGAGACACAATTGTTCAGATAAACCCCTTCTCTAAAAGATCTTATAGTTATATCTTTAATTCCTATAGATCCACATTTTTCTTTCTATATGGGGTCTTTGATATCAAATTCGATCCAAGAATGAGTTCAATAGAGAAATCTACCTCTCTTTCTAGGAGAGTCCTAGGTAACTCCTTAGGAAATAATTCAATGTATTCCTAAACAATGGGAACATTTTCTATTCGTATAACTCCATTTCTTTCTTCATCTTTACCAATAATTTCCATAAATAAGGATATATGAGGTTCTTCTAGACAAATTTCAGCTCGAGATATCTCTCCTTTGAAGATAACTATAGTTTTTCCCTTCAAGACTAATTATATTTCCTTTATTATATATTTGATCTTAGAATTATACTTTTAGAGCCAATCCATCCCTATTATAGTGTTAAATTCTAGAATGGGAATGACTATTAGATTTGTGATGATATTGTGCTCACCAAATAGAATAATAGAGTTTCTATACACTGTTTGTTATTTGATAATCCCTCCATGAGTCTTTACTAGTAACTCAACTTTTAGCAGTTCATGGATGGATTCTATATTATTTGTAAAATTGGAGGAAATAAACTAATACATAGAACCAAAATCAAACAAATTACTTATTAGCTTTGAGAGAACAATGAGAGTACATGACACCACATCATTTGGAGATTCAACTTCATCCATCATGACAGAAAAATCCATACCTTTATCCCTTATCCTAAGCTGAGGTTTATGGTGATTCTCATTCATTACCTTCTAATTTGAATAGTGATTAGAAAAGTTCCCATGTTTTCCACACTTATATCATTTGACTTAAGGCTAGGATTGCACCATCTTCCCTTTTTAATAAATATTGTAAAGTTTATGCTTCACCTCACTATGATAGTTTTGAGATATATGGCCATATATTCCACACTTATAACATTTCCCTCTCCCAATCAAGTATTTCCCCAAATTTCTTATTCCACATTTGTTGAATGTGGGAAGTTGCACTTGTTTTCCTCCTATTTCATTATCAAAGTTACTCCCTAATCTTGGATCTATTGATCTATTCTTTTCATTTTATCAATGGGACCACTAAACCTCTCAAAACTCCATTTCATTTTTCATAGCACTTTGCATTATCTCATCATAGTTTTCATAGTCTCGGTTGGATAGATTCTTCCATAGATGGGGTCTTAGTCCACAAAAGGATCTATAAACCTTTTCATTATGATCCATGATAAATATATAGGTTTAATGAGATATTATTATGAAATTATTATAAATTTCATCTCATGTATTCCCAAATATTCATTTTCCTTCTACATTAGCTCTTTGGATTCTTTATCTATTTTCATGCACATCGAACAGGGGAAATATTTTTTGAAAAAGGTTCCCCTAGAATATTCCCACTCCATAGCACCAGTATAACTTCTTGGATTCTTGTTTTTAATCAGTGTCCACCACTAATCAGCTTCTCCCTCTAAGTTTTACATAGACAAGTTGACTTTCTCTTGTTCTAAACAATGGAGTATAGAAAATAAATTTTCTATAGAGCTTATCCATTGTTCATTAATTAATGGGTCAGTATATCCATTTAAAGAATGTGGTCATTGATACATAAATAACTCAATGGAAAGTTGTTCTGTTCAAGGTGAATCTGGTCTCTCATTTTGATTCAAGTTATTGCCCATAACTCAAGTCAGTTGATTCATCATTTTCATGAAGTTTTCCATTTCAAATTATTTCAGAGAGTTGTCAGCACATGATCCATTGCGCTCACCATTTACGCGGTTCCTCCTATTTCCCACCATTTTATAAAAGAAGAAAACCTTAGTGAGAAATGTGTTTAATTTAAGAATATTATAATTCTAAAAGAATTTCATGTCTTAAAAATTATTTGTAAATATTTTATTCATTAAAAACAATTTCATTTTTTATAAATCCTTCATAATGGTTCATAAAAAGCTTGTGATTAACCAAACATAACCCATGGGGTATCAAACTAATAGTATATTAAGGAACATTGTTGTGCACCATTTCCCATTTTATTCTTGATCAAATAGGTGTTTTTGGGTGTTACCTCTAGAAACATTTGTGTTAGAACTACATCCACTTGCTCATATCCAGAGAGGGATTTCTTTGCTCAGAAACCACTTACTTAATATTTCACCAAAATACCAGGATCTTTTCCTATATTTAAACATTTTTATAGGGTTATCCCTAAATTTTTCAAATCCTAATTTCAACAAATAACTAAATTTTCCTTTGATACCAACTATTATATCCTACCTTTTTATCACACAACTTTTCAATTATATGGTACAAACAAAGGATCTTTTAAAGTTTAGTTTCCTGGAAATAAGGTAAAAAATACATGAAAAATTAAAAATTTATTATAATACACTTGTAAATCTTAATAATAGGTTAATAATAATTATATTTACTACATATCATAAACTAGGTATATACATCAAAGGAAAGTGTGAGCATAAGTCCCAGTAAGGTAAAGCATGGGAAACAGTTTACTTGTGACCATGAGAAATATCAATAAGAACTTGAAGAATATCATAAAGGAATAATCAAAGGAAAAGGGGGAATATCATAATAAAAATAACATGAATAATAACATGTAAATGTGGCTACAAAATTTAAATGAGATATTAATAAGCATATCAAAAAGGTTTTTCACCGAAATGTTATAAAAATTACCAAGGTTATTCACCAAGGTATCGTAAAACATGTCGTCTCTAGAGATTAAATTATTTACCCAATTGATTGGAGAAATATCAGGGTGCACCCTTCATATGTATTAATGAATGTGAGAAATATATATCATAATCAAATATTTCATAAATAACCCATGGAGTATAAAATAAATGGGTTTCAAATCAAAATCAGGGCATTTTCTAAAAGGTTGTTAAAGACAAGTTTATTATTTCATTTTTAACCCACAGAATCGGAATGAGGTTTTCATGTATTTTAAATACCTAAATATATAATTTTTATATCTAGGTTAATACCCCTTGAAAATAAATAGTTTGGGTATTCACAAAAAAGAAAATAAAATAGAATTTCTTGAGAAGTAACTTCAGCAGCATAATAGGTAGAAAATATGGTTTTAGAAAAGGGTAAAAAGAGAGGTGAAAATGGTATTCCACTCATAAAATAATATTATTACATTAAATGGATAAAATAAAATGGAAAAATAAATAATTTTTTAAATTAAAATACATACCACATAAAGAGGGAACTTTAATGGAAAAGAGAAGTGAAAATTTCTTATACCTTGAATAGTTGTTCCAAAAACATGAGGATTGGGACCTTGGGGTCTTGAAGAAACCTTGGAAGGAATAATTTGGGAGGTAAAAGTTCCTAAATTCATGTAGGATGTATTATGAATGAAATTAAATGGAGAAATGGGTGGGTATTTAAAGAAAAAGTGGAGGATTTGCATATTAATTTCCAAATATTGGCTTTAGAAGCCTAGGTTGTGGAAAATGAAAAACAATGGGCATGCCCATGGTATTTGACAATGGTTTTTGACACTTGGGTAGTATTTTATGTTATTTTAATACAAAATAGTATATCATAATTTTATATAAATTCTTTTGTTATGGAATATAAAAGTTTCCACAAAAATAAAGTTTTTAATGTTAATGTTTCTATTTTAGAATTTGGAAAGTAAATTATAGGATTTTAAATTGATTAAAATACATTAAAAGACTTGATATTAATAAAATAAAATATTTTAGGTCTTTGATTGTGTTTAATTATTTATTACATCATTATGAAATAATTATAAAGTCATTAAACTTACTGAAAAACTCAAACTATATTTTTACTATTCATGAAAAAAGGTATTATAGAAAATTCTCATAAATATACCCTAACCTAATTTTGGTGTGATGATTTCAAAAATGATATTTATTTTATTAGAATAATTATCTGAATATGATAATTCTAACTTTTAAATATAAAATACTTATTTATTAAAAAAATAGCTTATTGAAAATGCATAGTAATATTTCTCAAACGTGGAAAAAATAATTTATCATTTATATTTAAATAAGTATATTTATACCATAATATTTCATTAAAATAATTATTATTCATTTTATCTTAGTTTATTATAAATATTTATACATTTTCTAGAAAGTGAAATTTCTGATTGAAAAATCAATTAATTAAATCACATCTCAATTTTATTAAGAAAAACTTTTATTAAAATAGAATTAATGGAATAAAAATTTTATTTATATAATGGAATTAAACTTTAAGTAACTAAGACCTCTACACATAACCCCTTATAACACCTACATACAACCAAATTTTCAGGTGTGCGATGATCATAGATTCATGGGGTGGCTGGGCTAACATCACCTGAGTGGTAATTTCCACTAACTTGAACTTCTCCCATAGGTGATTTAATTCAACCTTCACTTGTTGAAGCTCAGAGAAAACCAAAAAGATTCTACCTCCCTCCCAAGCTCTGACAAATGGGCATAGTATGGAATGACTCTACTAGTTGAGTTCATCATTTCTCCTTTCTTCATTAATTATCCTTTGTCATTTCTACTTATAAAAACCTATTATAATGTTAAATTTATTATTAAGAGTATAGTTTCCAAAAGTCATAATTGACCAATGTTCATATAACGGTCGAAACCCAATGGTAAATTTTCAAATTATACTCACTTCATTAATAAATCGATATAGTTTTATTGAGTGTAGAATAAAATAACACGCATTTTCTTAGGAAAAAATCACTCAAAAAGTATGGGTCATTACAAGAAGTTTATGTATACATTTTCACTAGTTTGGTACTATGATTTGGAAAGATTCCATAAATGAAACTTAGGTCAACCTAAGTAATTTCACCTCATTTAGGCTAGGATATGGTAAGACTGGGTGTTTGGATTGAGTTTGGTTGATGTTTTGATTGGTTTTTTGGCATGTGGACTTTGTTTCATTGATTCCCATTTTTACTTTATTTTATTTTTTTCCCTTTATGACTTTTTGTTTCCATGATGATGATTTGTGAATATTTTCTAAGGTATGACTATATTGGAAATTTTTGAAATGATATCAGTTTTCCTTTATTTTTACCATTAAAACTAATTTAAACTTAAATTTATGAAAGTTTTTATATAATAAAATCAATATTAGTTTTGTTTGAAAAAAATCTTGGTTTAGTGAAAATGGGGTTTTCAGGGAAAAGGTTTGATACTTTATTTATTTCTAAAAAAACCTGGAAAACCTATTTTGTCTCCTTATTTTTTAACTTTACATGATATGGATTATTTTTTAAAGTGTTATTCTTTGGGTTAGTAAGTGGTGACCTATGGGTCTTTTAACTCGTGCCTATATATATTATTGGTTTAGTAGGTTTCTTAACATGGTGGATTTTATTTTTTTCTCTGGTTTTGAGATTTGATGGAGGTTCATGAGGCATTACCTCACTTGTATATAGATATGTTGGTGTGGTTTTATTTTATTGTTTGTTGTATCATCCATCAGCCTTGTTATCCTTTCTATTGTAACTCTATTGATTCTTTAAAATTGGTTATCTTATTTTATGTCTTGTTCGGATTTCCTTTCCACTATTTATCATTAAATGTCTTTGTTGTTGGGATAAATAATTCTGATTTCATTATTTTTTATTCTTGAGTGATTTTTTCTAGTCTGTGGGGATCAAGAACACACATCATTCAAGTGGTGGATCGATTATAATGTCGGTTCACATAGCAGCCTAGGTCAGTTCATTACAATTGGTATCAAAGGAGTTTTAATCCTAATGTTCTGGGATTTCAGTTATATTAGAGGTAGGACTATTAAAATAAAATTAGTCGATCATGGGAGGGTACTTGATCACAACCCATTTAAAGAAACGGTTGGGTTATCAGGGTTTTCGGGATGATTATGTCTCAAGTTTGATCTCAGTCCTCAAATATTTTTGATTATTTTGGATTTTTTTTATTATTTTTGGATGATCCCATGAGTTTGTGATATTTTTTGAAAATCTACAAGTTTTGGGGTGGGTTTTAGAGATAATTCATAGGGTGCATACTTACTATGCATGGTTTGGAAAACCATGCATAGGTCGTGCAGTTGGCTCTAGTTGAAATCCAGTGGACTTTATATGATTGGTGAATTCTATACCAAATTTTGCATCCAAACCATCCACAACAAAAATTTATTTCTAATTTTTATTTATTTTTTTCCTCTTGCTTTGGGTTTCTTTTCCATTCTCTTTCTCATGGTTCATGCTGATTTTGGGCTTATTTTAAGAAAATTCACTAGTTTTTTGGTTTGTTTGAGTTGATCCTTTTCAATGAGAACCTTGGGCTATTCGAAAAGGAGTTATTAATTGCTTGTATTTTTGAAAATATTTTAAATTCTAAGTGTTTCTTGGTTTCTTTTATTTCTAAAATATTTTAAATTTAAAAACGATGAAATTTTTTTGGAAAAATAAGTTTGACACTTTTGTAAATGTTTTATAGACTATATTTTATTTAATATTTTCATGTGGTGGTAAAATAGTCTAATTGGTATATTTTAAATATTTAATTGTGAAATGTTTTAAAATTTTTATTTTAAAATATTTTATTAATAAGTCTCTTTCTTTAAAATTTTAAGATAGGTTTAAACATTATTTTAAATAATGAAAATTAGTTTTGAAATGAACTTTTTTAAAACCCTTTAGAGCTAGAGAGGTTATTTTCTTTCACAAATAATTTAAGATTTGGTTTCGTTGGTTTGAATTTTTTTAGTGGTGGATAATGATTTATTTAAAATAGTGTGTAATTTCATTTTTGTTTTTGGTTTTATCTTATGAGACTTGAATTCTAACATTTTTTTATGGGTTTTTTCCTTATTTTTAGAGTATTCCCCCATTTTGATTTAATAGAATCATTGTTTTATCAAGATTATATTGGTATTGCTATTCCATAGACTCCAAACTCAGGTTTTTGTATCCTTCTTATCTTACCCCAGTGTAAGGATTACATTTGAGTGTTTCAAAACCTAGATCCACCTTATTTGTCTGGGAAACAGGATTATCAAGAAGCAGTGATGTGTCTAAAGAATATTGAGGATATCTTTGTCTAGATTGAACTCCCAGAATCTCTCATGGTTAAGTTTTTAAACTTCATTCTTGAGATTCCATATTGGAAGTGAAAAAAAAATTGTTGTTCAAGATAATCCATAGAAGGTCCATTATTGGGTACCATTAAAGGAATGATTCATTGGGTAATTATTTACCATTTTATTTAAGTTAATGAAATATATTGAATTTATCAGTCTCAAACCAGTATATAAAATGGTTTTATAGTGTGATTTTTATTTTATCAAGTTTGTACAATACCTTTCTCATTAAGTCATAGATAGTTCTCTAATGAATTAGTGTTTTTATGAAGATATTCAACTAGATATATTATAGGCTATGTTTCCTCTCCACTTTGACTCATATAGCACATTACTGATGCATACTATTAAGTTCAAAGTATACTTTACAAGATCCTCATAGCTATTAAAAATTTATTTTATTCCTAGGTGTGATAGAGGAAGCTTCATAAAGGGAAAAAGGAAATGTTCCATGTTAGAACCAACAAGTAGTGGAATCTAGATGTCATATTACTTCTTAATATATGCTTCCATTTAGAAAAAATCATGTTATTTTCTACCATTTTAAAAATTCATGTCATAAAAAGTGAACTTTGAAGAAGCCTCCTAAATCATGAAGTGTTTGTGTACATCTAGTTCATCTGTAGAGATTTGGTTGGGTTTTTTATATGTCTTAACATGTTCAATGATCCTCATATCCTAAGGACATTTTATCATGACAAAATTTTCAATACAATATTTCTCTAACCATAGTCATCATAGTGATGGATTATCACGTAGTAAAGGAGAAGCCAGTGGAATTTTCTATTGGTTTAGCTTGTTAACCATGATGTCATAGTGAAGACTGTTTGAGTTTTCCTTTATGTATTTATTTCACTCTTTTGGACTTTATTACATCTAGTATTTTTTTTTGGTTACACTAGTTTCTCTTTGTTGATGTTTTTTTCTTACCCAACCTAATTTTTAGATTCTATTTGGTTATATAAGAATCTGGTTTAATGGACTTCCACATTTCCTTTCTACTATTTGAAATTCTCAGTTTTTTATGTGTTTAGTTGAGGGAGTTTTAATATGGGGGAAATTATAACATGGTTTGGAGACTACAATTATAGAATTTCTCATGTTGTAATGTTATTATTTCTCTTCCATAGAAGTTCATTTTTTATTGTCCTTAAAAAATCATAAATGGGATTGTGTTTTTTTTAGTATGCATGTGAAATAGTCTATGTGTATGCATGGATATTTATCTCTCTTTTAGTGAGTCTAATTGTGAGTTCTCCTCCAATTGAGTTTGGAATGTTTTTGGAGATGATATATGTGTGTTATTTTTCTTGTGTAATCATTTTGACAATTCCATATGGGATTATGGTTACTTGGGAAATAAGTATGCCTTAATTTTTTTTCTTCTATTAACTTGTTGTAATGTAGGCCCTATGTTGGGTGAGTGGTTCAAATTTCCTATTGTTAATAGGAAATCTTGGGTAAGTATTGGGTTGATTGGGTGGAAATTTTGTTGATGACCCAATGAATTAATTGGAATTACTGAAAATTGGTGTATTATGAGAGTTATTTTGGTTTACCCTCACTTGACCTAAGGTTTGACTATGTAGATCTTGATATGGAATATCCATGCTGGATGAATTTCTATTTATTCTATTTTATCCTCTTGTGTGTCCTTTTGGTTGTCTTTTCTTAGGGCATGATCTTCTAGGGTCTCTTGTTTTTTGTAATGATTTAGATTTTCATGTGTGGTGATTTTGAGTTTGAATTAGAGTTTTATGGTTGTGTTCAATGTCCTTTAAGTTGATGAGTCTTTTTTATTTGGTTCATGAAGGTTTGTCTCTTGGTGAATCTTCTTTAGAGAGTTTATCATTCATTCCCAAACAAGTTATCTAGTTTTCTTTAGAAGTATCATTGTTTAGATTAGGCTCTTAGAGATATTAACCACTGATATATATTTTTTCTTCTTTTAGAATACCTTCTGGTTGTTATATAAAGGATTTGAGTGTTTGGAACCATAATATTTTCAAGTTTTGATAGTGTAGCTAGGGGTTGTATTTTATCTTGAGTTATCCTTTTCCTCTTTCTTCTTAATCAACCAATGTCTATGAGGATTTATAAGGGAAGATAGCCTTATGGTGGGGATAATTTTCACATTCTGGCCTTGGTTAACTTTATGGTTTTATATATTTTTTAGTCTTTGTTGTTTCCCTCTCCTTATGGGTGTATTTTCCAAGAATCTTATAGTGTTTTTGGAGGTTAATAGTTGGTTCATGGTAAGGGGAAACTATGTGGAAATATCTAGGAAACCATGCAGATTGTTTTGGTGTCCCAAAGGAGGGTTCATGGTTAAGAAAAACCATGTTTCCTTCTATAGGAAAACCATAAACCTTTAGATAGAGGCATTTCACAAGGTTTATGGATGGTTAGTCTAAACATGTGAAAAATCCATATGGCCTCTCTAGTTTCCTAGAAACAGGTGGAAGGTTGGTGCACGGTCATCCAAGACATGTGTCCAAAACATTAAATGAGTTTTAATTATTTTTAAAATTGATTTTAATACCTAAAAAACCTCCCATTTACCTCATTCTTTCACCCACATTTTGGGCTCTTGAACCAGAGGTCTCTCCTATGAAATTTTGGGTATTATAACCCTTATAGAGATTGATTATGATGAATCAAGTGGTGTTAGTCCTCAAGAATACAATTTATGGATCCATTTTTGACATTCCTTCATCATTTCTCTTAATCTCCCCTCTTATCCTTAATATAACACCCTAAAATTATAAGATAATAACGTTTTATTCAATAACATATATGACACGCAACACCAAGTACGTAAGGGGATATAATATCTTGATACTTACCAATATAATAACTATTATAAATAAATTCAATCTTTAGATTTCAATGTACACAATGATGAGTTATCTTGCATTACATGCAACAAATACTTTCTTTCATATCTTACATTACATGAAAGACTGAGTTTTACTAAGAAACAATATATAATTAAAAATATTATTATTTATAATAAGATATAACCTAGCCATTAAATTAGTGGTTATGAATAGTATTAAATAAGTTATGAAAATCTATGGTTTAAAAAATATAAAATTAATTCATTAGTTTCAAATTAATTAGAAATGAATGTAAGAAATAATTGAATATAAAGGGAATGTTTTTATAGAAAACTTTTTATATTTCCACAAAGCTATTTTATTCTAATAAATTAAATTAATTAAAATTAGTGAGTGATATTAATAAAATATATATATTATATATTCAATTAAATTTTTTTACATTCATACAATGGATTCTATAGTCATAAGATAATATCAAAAGTAATAATTCGCATAAAAATCAATATTTTTTAAAGGCACTTTTACCACTTTTTAATGGAGAACCTATTTTAAATCCAATTTTTTAAGTTTTATAAATTTTATATGTAAAAATAAAATTAATTTTTGAAATATTAACATCAAAATTATGTTAGGGTTAATTTTTGATATTTTTTAGTGAAGTTTTATTTTTTGATGAATAGTGAAAAATACTGAATTTTAATTCAAAGTTGTTTTTTCATCTAATTTTTTTATAAGGATGAATAATATTTTTGTTTGGTTTTAAAGTTTAATTAAATTTATATAAATTAATTCAATTTATTTCATTAGAATCAATTTCAATTTTAAATTTAATATAAAAACATAGTAAACTTTTGAACATTTTTACTTTAAAAACATGCTTAAATGTTCCATCTATGGGATAAAATTTAAATTAATTTCTACCAATTATATTATTTTAATTTATCAAAATGGATTCCATGTTTATAATAAGAATAATTTCTAATTTCTAATAATTTCAACTTAGTTTTTTACAAAAAAAAAATATTAGTGAAAGTGATTAAAATTAATTACAGTGATTAGGAGAAAAGGTAGCTTAACAAGGGACTAAGCCTAAAATTTAAGGGCCAAAATGACCTATAAACTTGTCCAAAATACATTTTATGGAAATATTTATACCCTATAATCCATTTTATATTATTTTACCATTATGGGAGCCACTATTCTTAGTAAAAATGTGGGTGGAATTCCTTTTTCAAAAAATTACAAGAATGTTAGTCCTCATCTACTATAAAAAGGAACTCGCCCCACCTAATTATGATGGAAACACTATTTATATATGATATTTATGATATTTATAATTTATTTATGACTCTATAGTTTTATATAACACATACCTTTATGCTTTCCATTTTGTGGAAATATAATAATATCGTTTTGTGGAAATGTGGACTACAGCCTCCTTAAAGTGATGTGATTCATACACGCTATACATAGAATGTATAAAGGATGGTTTTAATAAATATATATAACATATATGAAATATATATATATATATATATATGATACTTTATTTTAATGTACATATATATATATATATATCATTTACTTTTCATTCTTTTAAATATGGAAAAGAAATGAAAGCAAAGTCCATGCATACGTACGGTCTACTGTCTCCAAGAACGGTGCATTTTACTTCTTATCTACAAATTTTAGGATTTATTATAAATACAAATATAATTAATATATATTATGTTTAAATAATGTTTTAAATTCTGTAGATGATGAAACTATGATAGTAACAACAAGTAACAAGTCAAAACGCACTTGGGAAATTAGCCAATTAACACCTGAAATAGTGAAAATAATGAAAGATTAATAAGAAACGAGTAATAATATATTATATTAAGATCATATATGACATCATAAATATTAATATTGTTCTGAAATAAGTTATTAACATGTTTAAAACCATTATATAGTAATTTAAACTACGTTCACCTAAAAGGAAATGCAAGGTAAATGATATTCATCTCACTTTCTACATATGTGAGATAAAATGTCATATTCACCACTTATTTATTTTGTGCAGTGTATATTATGCCCATTTTGATTAATTATATCATGATATATTTTATATTCATGTTGTTTTTAGTTTCAATTTTAATTATTTATTATAAGTTTATTTGAGTTAAAAGATACCAAGTGGAAAAGAATTTCATAACCAAATTTCTATTCATTGGGTTATATTACTTCCTCATTTTCATTAATATTATAAAATTATGTGTGTAATAAATTATTAATATATATGTTCTATTTCCAATTATTTTATTTGAATTTAAATTTCATACACATAATATATTTTTTTATTGATTCTCACATCAACGTTATGGTCTTTTCAATGGTTTACTTCAAAATCTCATTTTGTTCGGGATTATTTATACTAGAATTTCCATCATAGAAAATTATTGGATCATTGTTTAGTAAACCAATTAAATTTATTAAAATATGATTATTCATGATCTTTTTCGAGTAATAGTACCATTTTTATATTCTTCGGTACTCAAAATTTTTTAGAATTTTTTTTAGAAAACCCGACTTCATTTCTCTCTTTAGTTGGAGAACATGTTTTATTCTAAAACCCCTATTTTCTAAAAATGTTTTCAAAAATGTTTTTTAACTTTAAAAAATGATTTATTAAATAAACTTTTACCCTTTTTATCTTTTAAAAATGTTTTTAAAGGAATATTCTTATTTCTTTCTGAATAAGGTTCTTTTTTAACCTTTTTACCATGCAAAAGGAATGTTCTTTTTACCTTTTATGACATGTATGGATTTACCCACCGTCATTTATTGAAATATTCCTTTTAAAATTTAAAAGTTTGATTTTTAAATAAAATTTTTCTAAAAAATATTTTCAAAGAAAAGGGTTTTCCTAAGTTTTTCCAAAACAAAAGGATTTTTTCCTTAAGAATGTTTTTAATGTTATTCTTTTATTTCATCAACGACAACAACCATTTATTTTACTATACGTGGGATATTTTGTATCGATACCATCCTTATTTTGTCTCTAGATGGTTTATTATTTATTTATACAAGGAGATTATTTAAATTAACTTCCTTGATTCCTTTTTCAGACCCCTTTTAAATATTCAATTTCTTTTGATCATTTGACATTGAATTTCCCCTAATTATCTATGTCATCTATCATGAAAATGGTTATTTCCTAAACCGTATACCATGTTTACATATGTTGTTTACTTTGACATGATATATCATGAATCTCCTTATTCTAATGGTATTTTAAGTTTCATTTAATTCAAGGGGAATTATGATGAAAATGTTTCAAATTTTTATGGGACACTTTGGAATGTTTAAATATTATTTTCCTTAAGAATGTTTTAATTATCTTTCAATGGTATTTCCATTCATCAATGTCAACAACCCTTTTTTGTTATTTATCCTCCACTAAGGAATTATTGATAAATCTATATATTGTATTTAATATGGATATTTGATAAGGCATATTTTTTATTAATTAAATCCATTTCTCGGTATGAGGAATGATTTGGACAGGCGATGATGGTTGGCACTCAAACTTTATATATCTCATCGATGCATCAAAAGGTTCTCAAGAGACAAACTGGTCACACAAATTAAACTAATTTCTACTTATAATTTTAAACTATTTGGAGGATAGATCTAGATAGTAAAGGTTTTCATATGCATGAGGCATATCATCCAATAATTATTCATCTTCTTCATTTTTATTCAGTTATAATTTATCCATGATATTAGGAATCAACATATCAATGGATGAATTTCATTCTCTTATTACTAATTAAATGGAATATGTTTTCAGTTTATTACCTTTTTATATTGATTCTACCTTATCTAGTTATTTAAATGGAATGTGTTTTTAGTTATTTACCTTTACATTTTATTTATTCACTTTCTTATCAGTTTATTGATTACATGGCATATGTCTTCAGTTATTACCTTTCCATATTGACTATTCTCACTGATTAATTATTTCTTCCACTGTACTTTACCCTTACTGATCATTTGATCTCATCCTTATTATATTTATTTTCCCTAGTATTCCATGAAGTGTACTAAGAATGATATGAAAGGATATCATAAATGGAATAAATTTATTATCCAATACAGAAGAAAAATTATGTCATAATTCATGTATTCATTTTTAATATAAGACTTATGTATGTATCTGGTTTACCAAGACTACTAAACTCTTTGGTATTTTGGCATTTTATTCCTTGTAATCATGTCAATGTGATGGTATTAGGCATTGGCATCGATCTTTCGAGGGTCGGGTTGATATAGTTGGTATCAAAGGAAGTTTATTATCAACCTTGGTAACTAGATTTAGGAAAACATAGATTAGATAACATATAAATAATGTTGACTTTGGGGATAAGTATAGAAGAAAATAATATAATTTTGGTAAGATAGGGATTATGTGGTATTTCCAAGAAATACATCATTTTCTATATACTACAAGTGGATGTGTTTATAGCACAAATGTACCTAGGGTTATAAACTCTAACATGGTGCATCAGGCTTGAATTGAGTGTAACCTGGTACATGATAATGGGCCTTACTATGCACTTGGTTTGAAACTTCAAGGGGATACACTTATAAAAATTCATATTTTATTTACAATCCATTATGAATGATTTGAATAGATAATGAAAATGAATGGTCTAGGGTAATCCTTAGACCAAGGAATGACTTATGTTGAAATAAAATGGTTGGTGTATTTACTGAGATTCTAGAATTAAATTGTAGAATTATTTTTACCAATAGTATTTTAGTTATTAAATTCATGAAACATCTAAGGATTGTTTAAAATTTTAGAAGAACATATGTATTATTTAACTTAAGAGTAATGGATATCATTATGGTATTATGATATTATGGTTGACCATAAGTCTTAAGTCATAAACATCTCTTTAGTTTTTATGTGATTAATGACATTTTGGAGAAATTTATCCAAATTAAATGTCTTAGTGGAAAAATTATTTGAGGAATAATACATTCACATTTTATAGGACTAAGTTTAAAGTTATTGATAAATTAAAGGGTTGATATAAAAATAATTTTGTTTTACTCTGTAAAAAAATATGTTATATTGAAAACCCTAAAAAATATTATTTAATTATTAATTTAATTTTTGGATATTCATTTCTTGAAGCAAGGGATGAATTGGAATTTGATCGAAGAATAACCAAAAGATGTAATTTTTTATATGAAATTAAAACATATCAAGTAATTATATTTATTTATATTCTTAGGAAGTAAAATAATTACTCAACATTAGGAAAATGATCAAAAAAAAAGTTGTCTTAATACCTTAATTTTTGTTGAACCGATAGTCTTCTAAATCATTATAGATTTATGAATTTGATACCCTTAAATTTCCATTCATCATTCACTT
Organism: Viscum album; assembly: GCA_963277665.1. Classification (NCBI taxonomy): domain Eukaryota; kingdom Viridiplantae; phylum Streptophyta; class Magnoliopsida; order Santalales; family Viscaceae; genus Viscum; species Viscum album. The sequence goes on along the minus strand of OY728132.1, from coordinate 1,257,968,582 downwards.
GTTTTTTATTGATGACCTCAATCACTAATTATAAATATTTATTCTTTTCTTTCAATTCCATATTTTCACTTGTCCCAAATGTTCTTCTACTTAGAGACCAAATTATATGTTAGTCCATGTGACCTTTGTACTTCTCATTCTCTCTTATTAAGATGATATTTCATAAAATCTTATAAATATGTAGGATTTAAAAATAATAAATATAAAAGAATATATTACCAAGATCAGGTTGAAATTTCAAGGGCGCAATTTAATTACGGTGGGGAGAATGTAACACCCCGAAATTCTAAAATAAGAATATTATATTTTATAATGTGTATAACCCACAACACCAAGTGCGTAAGGGAATATAATATCCCAAGACTTTATAATATAAATACTATTTTAAATAAATTTAATATATATCTTAAATGCACAAAAATATGATTTATTTTGCATTACACAAAAAAAATACTTTCTTCGATAGTTTGCGTTACATGCAAGACAGAGTTTTATCGAGAAATAAAATATTATTAAAAATATTATTATTTATAATAAGATATAACCTATATATTAAATTAGTGTTTATTAATATTATTAATTAACTTATAAAAATCTATGGTTTACACAAATATAAAATGAATTAATTAGTTATAAATTAATTAGAAATGAATGTAAGAACCAATTGAATATAAAGGGAATGTTTTTATAGAGAAAAATTTTTATTCCCACAAAGCTATTTTATCCTAATAAATTAAATTAATTAAAATAAATGAGTTTTATTAATTAAATAAAATTATACATTTAAAAAAAATATTTTTTACATTTATCCAATAGATTCTATAGTCATAAGATAAGATTAAACCCAATATTTCTCATAAAAATCAATATTTTTCTAAAGGAACTTAAACCACCTTTTAATAGAGAACCTATTTTAAATCCAATTTTTTGAAAATTTATAAATTCTCTATGTAAAAATAAATTTCATTTTTTAAATTTAATCATAAAAATTAGTTTAGGGTGATTTTTTGGTATTTTTCTATGAAGTTTCATTTTTTGATAAATAGTGAAAAATACATAATTTTAATTCAAAACTACTTTTTCATATAATTTATTTGTAAGGTTAAATTGTATTTTTTATTGGTTTTAAAGTTTAATTATATCAATTTTATATTAATTAATCCTATTTATGTCATTTTAATCAATTTCACTTTGAAATTGATTATAAAAACATAGAAAACTTTTGAACATTTTTACTTTAAAAACTCTCTTTGTTGTCTTGTCTACAGGATTAAATTTAAATTAATTTATTAAAATTATGTAATTATAATTTCAAAAAACTGGAATAAATATTTTTAATTAGAATAATTACTAATTTATAATAAGTTTAACATAGTTTTTGACAAAAAATATTAGTGAAATTGATTAAAATTAATTACAACAATTAGGAGAAAAAATAGCTTAATAATGGACTAAACCTTAAATAGTAAGAGAAAAAATGACCAATAAACTTGTAAAAAAGGAATTTTATGGACATATTTAGACCCTATACTTCCTTTTATCTATTTTTCATCATTATGTGATCCAATTTTCATATTAAAAACTTAGGTGTAATTCCCTTTTCAAAAATTTACAAGAATGTCACTCCTCTTCCACTATAAAAATACACTCACCCCTCCCACTTATTCACACATATAAAGACACTTTTTATTGAAAAATACCTCATAAAAATTCCTACTCTCATCCTATAATCCTCCATTTGGGTAGGAATCTATCCAAGGAATCCCTTTGGTGCAAACCAACAAGAGTTACCCAAAGAAGAGGTAACATCCTTCTTCAAGCTCTTTTGTTTTATTTTCATTCTACACCCCCTAAAATATTATTATTACATGTATATATAAGAACAAAAAAATCCTAAATATATTTATATTTTTTAATTTTATGGTTTTGAACTACACTTACACACACTTCCATCTAATGGGTAACGAACTTGTTGTTTATGTGTACGGTGAACTACCCCCTCACAAAATGATGTCATTCATTTTTCCTTTACCACCTCTCATGGTTGGGAATTATGATGGAAAAAATATTTATATATGATATATATGATATTTTTAATGTCTTTATGATTCAAAAAATTTTATATAACACATAATTTTATGCTCTCCATTTTGTGGGGATACGATAATATCATCTGTAGAAGTGTAGACTACCACCACCTCAAGGAGATGTGATTCATTCATGTTATCCATGGAATGTATAAAATATGGTTTTAATAAACTAGTGTAATATATATGATAATATAATTATTATATATACACATATATATATCATTTACTTTTCAATATTTTAAATATGGTAAAGAAATGAAAGTATCGTTCATACGTATGTACGACCTATCATCTCCATGGATGGTGATTTTCACTTATTATCTACAAATTTTATGATTTATTCTAAATAAATATATACTGAATATATATTATGTTTAAATTCTATATATGATGGATCCATGGTAGGAACAACAAGTAACAAGTCAAAACACACATGAGAAACTAGGCAATTAACATCTAAAAAGAAGTAATATGATAATATAAGAAGATAATATATGATATAATAAATATTAATATGGTTCTATAATAATTTATTAACATGTTTAAAATCATTATATGATAATTTAAAGGACGTTCACCTGAAAGGAAATGCTAGGTAAGGGATTTTCATCTCACTTTTTACATCTGTGAGATAAAATGTCATGTTCACCACTTACTTATTTTGTGTGGTGTAACTAATACCCATTTTGGTATATTATATCATGAAATATTTTATTTTAATTTTATTTTGAGTTTCAATTTGAATTATTTCTTCTATGGGTATTTGAGTTAAATTTTACCAAATGGAAAATAATTTCATAACCCAATTTTTTTCATTGGGTTATATTAATTATTCGTTATCATTAATATTCTAAAATTATGTTTGTAACAAATTTTTACTATCTATGTTGTATTTACACATGTTTTATGTGTATTTACATTTGATACACATAATATATTGATTGATTGATTCTTAGATCAACGTTATGGTCTTTTCAATTGTTTACTTCATAATATAATTTTGTTCAGGATTGTCTATAATTGAATTTTCATTAAAGGAAATTATTGGATGATTATTTAGTAAAACATTTAAATTTATTCTCCTCTGGTTATTCATGACCTTTTTCAAGTAATTATACCATTTTTACATTCTTTTTTACTCAAAATTTTTTAGAAAACATTTTTAAGAAAACCCAAATCCATTTCTCTCTTTAATCAAAGAACCAACTCCAAATCACTTTTTTTCATTTTATGAATAAACCAATTTTTGGATTAGTGGGAACATCAAAAAATACTAGATAAAAATTCAAATAACACAAAAAAAATCCACAACTGGGAAACAACACCCAATCTATAAATTCAAATTTAAAAAAGATACCAGGAGACATCATACCATTGACAGCAAGCCCCATGAGCTGCACACCCTGACGCACATAAATCACCAGTCAACATCATCATCATCCACCCCAGTGCTAGCAATGACCTGACTAAAGATTTTTGGAATCAGTGTATAGATTAATTAGAATATAGATAATTTGAAATCTCTAACGAAGCACATCAATTGGAAACTTTAGTCTCCATCATGGAGAAATAAACCAGTTTCCAAGCTCTCATCAAACAAGAATCACCCTCAGTAGGATTGACTGTGAAAAGAATAATTTATTGTAATTTTGAGGGGAAACACCAAATCCAACAATCCAGGACCAATATGAACACTAACTCAAGGTTTCACCTCTTAGAACTCCAACTACCACTCAAAAAACATAATTCCATATCTTCAATATAACCATTGCACCAAAAAACCTATCTTGGAATGAAAGACCTGGAAGCCAGAGCAGAGTTTCAAGTGGAGATGACTTACCAGTGGGTTCTACCATTGACTCATATCCACAACCAAAATCATCAAAACTTTGAAAAATTTGAAGAAACACTTAAAAGGAAATGAACTAGCCAAAATTGTATATTGAATAAAGTTATTATCCAAGAAAAAAAAATTTAATTAGTGTATTAATTTGTAATGCTATAATTACATATGTATCTAGTTTACTAAGACTAATAAACTCTTCCATCCATCGGTTTTTGATTCCTTGTAATCATGACAATGTGATGGTAGTAAACACCAGCTCTAGTATTTATGGTGTTGGATCACTACACTTGAAAAGAATCTTAGATTTTGGATTTATTCATTGGATATAAGGTTTGTATTGTGATCCAACATGATTTCTCTTATATCAATCATTGGAAGAGGAGGAATCATTTGGATCTAGATTGATCTTATGTAAATATTTGGGATATTTGTTGAAATTGGTCTCTCTCTCTCTCTTCTCTATTGACCATGGGATCATTTAATCTTAATTTTATGTTATGGGATTCATGATTTTAGTTATTATCTTATTCCCTAGATCCCTCATCTCCTTTTGTGTGTGGATATCATGTAATTGTTAAATTTTACAACCATTTGAGGTAGGCGTCCCAATCATCTCCCTTCAAACATGAATCTATGATTTCATTTTCTTTCATCTTCATTTTTCAATGTCTTTGAATGTTTCCACTTAAATATAGTAACTAAATCAATCATGGGTGATTTCTTGAGCTTTTGATAAAATAGTAAAATGGGTTTTTTGACATGTGTTGATATAGAAACTATTTTAAAAGGAATATATTATTTTTTTATAAATTGATATGTCGGTAGGATTTGATAAATGTTCTTGAGATATTTATAATTTTTATTTACAAAATAAAGAGTTCAATATGGTTTTATAAAGATGGTGTTTGTTTGAACTACTTTTAAATAATTATTTATAAATGTGTATTTATTAAAATGCAATTATTTATAACTGGACTATAAAAGGACTTGAAAAAATTTAATGTCTTGGTAATCTGAGTGGATTGTGAAAAGTCTCTATTTAAACTATAAATGGTTTATTGGAAGATGAAAAACCCATAATACATTCCCCTTTACATGTAATAAGGAAGGATTCTTAAATGAATATAATGAGAAGTCCCTTTTGAGGGTGATGAATTGAATTTAATTTAATTTAATTGATATACTTGATAAAGAGGAATGTTACTATGTGGGTATTCAGAGGTTTGAGAAAGATTTATGATTCATTTTTAAACTTGATGATATGATATGATATATGGTATGATACTATATTTCAAATACACACCTCCATTTGAATTCCATGGGAAGACTTATGTTTCTAGGTGGAATTCTAGGTACACATGTTCACTAGTTTAGTATTATGATCTAACTAGTAGATTTAAGAGGTAAATAGGCCAACCTAATGGATTGAACCTTAGTTAGTCTATGATAGGGTAAAACTGTGTGTTTGGTCTAAGTTTGATTGATGTGTTGATTGATTTTTGGGTGTGTGGAATTTGTTTTATTGATATCCATGTTGAATCTATTCTAGACTATTTCACCTTAGCACCTTTGCTTTCTATGATGATGATTTGTGAATATTTTCCAAGGTATGACTATGTTGTAAATTTGTGAAATGATATTGGTTTTTCTTTTATAACCTAAAAATGATTTAAACTACAATTTATGAATTTTTTAATATGAGAAAATAAATTGTGGTTTTATTTGAAAAGAATATTGGTTTTGTGAAAATTGTGTTTTAAAAGAAATTTTTTGATACTCTCTTTATTGATGAAAACCCTAGAAAAACTATTTTGCATCCTTATTTTCTAACCTACATGATATTTTTCACGACCCGTCCTCGGGGCCCGTGTCGTGACTACCCCAAGCCCGCCTTCCATAGGCCAGGGGCTAGCGACTAGCATCAAAGGCGTAAATCCCTAAGCTAGGAATGCATTGCATTTATAAAAGTAAATAAACACAACAGAGTATGCAATAGGAAGTAAACACTAATTAAAACTGAACACAAAAGAGTGTGCTGGAAAGTAAATGGGCCAGTATACAAACCCAACTTAACAACAAGAACAAGTAAAAAGGGAGAAACAACTAAAAGTAAAGAGAAGCTCTAGGATTGTCCTTCGGGGATTCCTACCTGAAGGGTAGGTACATATGGTCACCTCAGCACTCACGTCCTTCAGTCTCCACTGTGTTCTGACACGTCACAAGGTCCACCTCTGGGTACCGTCCAGTCGTAGTGCTCTTGGCCTCCATCAGTGTTGTTCGTCGTCTGCATCCAACACAATGAGGTGCGGGTATAGCCCGTGCGGGCATAGCCCGTGCAGGGGTGAGTATAACGATACTCAGTAGGGACCCCGAGACCCGCAAGGTCTCACAATATCCACTAAGGATAAACAAAATAAGAAAGATACAATCACAAAGTATCAACCAACCCTACTTAGGTATATACCCATACATATACCTAGGTTACCAATATCAATCCGGCTCCAACTCTCGAGCCCAAGCACAAACCAATTCCACAAAGAAAGTAAAGTCAATCACCATGATGATAATGGTTGAAATACATGACTCAGCTCACATAGGTATGCTACAATAGTAGAGAGATATAGATGATCAGATATAGCCACTGGATCATCTAAGCTGTCGGACCCATACAGGATACAGGACCAGCTAAGTTGTCGGACCCACAGAGGATACAGGACCAGCTATCTCATCTAAGCTATCGGACCCACACAGGATACAGGACCAGCTATAATTCATCTAAGCTGTCGGACCCACATAGGATACAGGAATAGCTATTCTGTCGGACCCACATAGGATACAGGAACATAAGTCAGAATTGTTGAACCCAAACAGGATTCTAGTATAGTAGTCAACGTCGTCGAACCCACGAAGGATTCCAGTACAGTAGTCATCACTGTCGAACCCACATAGGATTCCAGTACAGAAGTCATCGTAGTCAACTCTAGGGTTCCCGCACACAGCACGCTCGATTCCGGGAGGGTCCGCTCCTTGATTCAAGTATCGATACATGAACGAAGTCCTGATTTGATGTATCCTGTAGTTCTTTCTCATCATAAGTAACCCAACATGACAGACGGCACGTCAATCGGATGCCTGGTCTGAGAGTTATTAGTTTTTTCGTTTCAGGGGCTCGGTTGGATTTACGCTCATTCCAAACCTGAACATTTTCCAAAGTTGTCCAAAAATCACTTAGATTATTACAAAAGTATCTGCTCGTCGCAAGGGTCCAAGTTCCATAGACGGCGCATCGTTTGAATGTGCGGTCTTGGAGATATTCTCATTTAGGCGATGTCGGGCCCGGCCTGTCAACCCTAGTGGGCTGGCAGGTCAAGCTGATCCGACTCGGCAGGTCCGACCCGACTAGGGGTCGTCCTGGCCCGGTTTGGTGGGTCCGACCCAGTTGGGGGGTCATCCCGGCCCGGTGGGGCGCGGCCCACCTTCGGACCCGGCCCACGGAGCGGGTTGGTCCGGTTCGCCCAGCGGCGCCCCCTCTCCCTACACGGTTGGCCGAAGCAGGCCAATTCTGTCTGGCACAAGCGGCCCGCATAGTGGTCCGCTGTTCTACCCATGTGGCCGGCGCGATGACATCGTTCCACCACCGCCTCAGCCCAGTCTGGCTGCGGCCTTCGGTTGTCACCGCTTTCGGTCACTGCCACCTCATGGTTGTGGTCTTCTTCTTCCGACGCGGTGCGACGGCACCGCACCCTTCCGGCTCCGCCTCCATTGTTAACACAATCAAAAATCAATGGAGGGTCATCGGTCCGTGTTTGTTCAGCCCTCACCCTCTGCGTTAAGTGATAACAAAATAATTGGCCACCTTCAATCCAAATATAATCACCGAAGTACGAGGGTATAATTCACACATTCAAATAAATAAACCAAATTCCCCTACCTCGTAATTGATGTTGCACATTGACGAGCTGTGGAAGATGGGCGTCACGGAAGACGGTCATCGTTCCGTCAACGCTGTAGGGAGTAGAGTTCATAATGTCGTGTCGAGATGACACCTTCGTTGTACTTCGTGGCCGAGGGTGCCTCCTTTCCTAGCTCCGATTGAAAAAGTGTAGGAGATGTCGCTTCATGTCCTTCGGAGACGTGAAGCATTCTTCATCGAGAGGAATATGTTCTTCACATTCTTTGTGGGAATAATGCTTTCCTTCTAATTCTCCAAAGCCTCCCAAAAGAATATTTTCCAAGAAAATAAAATAATACGCTCCCCCATATTTTAAAGATTCCATGAAATTCAAATGAATTCAAAAGAATTCATCACACCACAAATTAATTAACTATGGAATTAATTAATTGTTTTGGCACAATTAAGGGGGAGGGAAGGTAGAGAGCTCACCCAAAATAAATGAAGAATGGGTTGGCTCAAAAAATTATAGGGGAGTTAAAGGGGTTCAAGGGGAGTTGAGGGGTTAGGTGCTTGTGTGGGCCCCACCACATAATATCCTCCCATGGGAGGTTATGTGGGGGTGGGCCCCACCTCCAACTTCCCTTTGGAGAAACTAACCACCACCTAAAATAAAATTATGTAACACATAAATTTTATTTAATTTATAAGAATCCCCAAAATTAACTTCCACTCTCTACCAAACGCAACTGTAGTAGAGGTCTCCTTAAGCGAATATCGATGTCGCGAGTTCATCTGTGCCCTTGGATTTAAATTCTGAGCACCAGTTCAAAATATAGAAAAACCCGCATGTACGTTTATTGAACGTACCCGAACAAAACTTCAGAAATTGATTCCAAGAACACTGGGCCTCGGAATCAGGCACCGTCAGAAACTACGGACTCGTAAAATTCCAAAGAATTTAAGAAAAAAAATTACTTGAAATTTATGGGTCTTTACATTACCCCGACCTTAGGGCTTTACATCCCAGTAAAGTTACAACACACACTAGGGAGAAAAATGGGGGCACTAAGCATGAATCTGAGCCTCTCGCTTCCATGTTCTCTCTTGGAGGTTCCTGTGCTGCCAGCGAATGCACACCAGAGGAATCGACCATCCTTGTAGGACTCGCTCCTATCGATACTCAATCTCCACTGGGACCTCCGTGAAAGTTGCCCCGTCATCGACGTCCATCTCCCCATGGTTGATGATGTGGTATGGGTCTTTCACGTATCTCCTCAGTTGAGATATGTGGAAGACTTCATGAACCCGATGCAACTGAGGTGGAAGGGCCAGGCGGTAATCCACCTCACCTACTTTGTTGAGGACCTGGAATGGCCCGATAAAATGTGGAGATAACTTTGTTCCTCGGCCAAATCTCTATAGACCTCATCGAGGTGAGACCCGTAGAAAGACGTGGTCTCCATCCTCGAACTCCAGTGGTCTCCGTCTCCTATCATCATAGGACTTCTGTCTGCTCTGTGTAGTCTTCATCCGCTCCTAGATGATCTGCACCTTCTCTGTCATAGCCCGCACCATCTTTGGTCCTACAAGTGTTGACTCCCTTGGGTCAGTCTAGTACAAAGGTGATCTACAGGGTCGGCCGTACAATGCCTCATAAGGGGTCATCCCGATGGTGGTGTGGTAGTTGTTGTTGTATGCAAACTCTACCAAGGGTAAGTGATTATCCTAGCTGCGACCAAAGTCAATAACACATGCACGGAGAATATCCTCAAGCATCTGAATGATCCTCTCAGTCTGACCATCCATCTGAGGATGGAAGGCGGTGCTCAAGCGAATCTGCATCCCAAAAGCCTCATGTAACCCCTTCCATAGTCGGGAAGTGAAACAAGCATCTCGATCAGAGATGATATTCGATGGCACACCATGAAGTCGTATGACCTCTAGAACATAGAGTCATCCCAAGACCTCTATTGAGCCCTGCTCTCTGATCAGTAGGAAGTGGGCTGACTTGGTGTGTCGGTCTATGATCACCCAGATAAAGTCGTTTCCTCTGGATGTATGTGGAAGTCCCGTCACAAAATCCATGGATATCCCATCCCACTTCCACTCTAGAACCTCTAAGGGATGAACCAAGCCTGCTGGAACCTGTTGCTCCGCCTTCACTTGCTGACAAATGAGGCATCGAGAGACAAACTCTGCTACTGCTTTCTTCATACCTGGCCACCAGTGCTATCATTTGAGGTCCTGATACATCTTAGCCACTCCTGGATGTACCGCTAGAGGGGAAGTGTGGAACTCCCTCAACACCTCCTCATGTAGTGAAACTGGTACCATGGTACATCCTCTGAAGAGGTTGATATGCTCTTCGCCTTTAGAAAACCCATTAGGTGCCTGCCCTGAGGATATCTGAGCACATCGCACCTCACAGTCAACATCCCCATGTTGCACCTCTCTGACTCACTGAAGAAGTGGAGGAGTAACTGTGAGAGACTGTAGAAAGGCTTATCCATATCAATCCACAAAGGATATCTACAATGCGGCCAGCTACTATGTCACCTATCCTAGCAGCTGAATGCCTGATCTCATGTTGAGATCATCTGCTACAACGTTCCCCTTCCTAGGAGTATAGACTATCTCGAAGTCATAGTCCTGGCGGAACTCAAGCCATCGTCATTGTCTCAGGTCCAGGTCCTTCTATGAGAAGATATACCTGAGACTCTGGTGGTCAGAGTAGACTGTAAAATTATCTCCCATCAGATAGTGCCGCCACATCTTCAAGGCAAAGACCACTGCTGCTAACTCCAGGTCATGGGTAGCGTAGTTCTTCTCGTGTTGTCTCAACTGTCATGAACCATACACGATCAATGCTCGCTCCTGCATTAGGACACACCCTAGTTCAGTCCCTAATGTGTTGCAGTAAACTACGTACTCTACACCCTCCTCTGGTAGCCTCAAGATGGGCTCACTGGTCAAACTCTGCCTCAACTTCTGAAAGCTCTGCTCGCATCTCTTTGACCACACGAAGGGTTTCCCCGTATTTTTCAATGATGAAAGTGGTGCTACAACTCTGGATAAGTCTATCACAAATCTCTGATAGTACCCATCCAGTCCTAGGAAACATCGCACCTCCGTCACACTCCAGGGTGGCTCCCAAGAAAGTATTTACTCGATCTTCACTGGATCCACTGCAACTCCAACCTCCAAGATGATGTGTCCCAAGAAGTGAACATCTCGAATCTAGAACTGTCACTTCGAGAGTTTACTATAAAGCTGGTGCTCTCGAAGTGTATCCAGTACCACCTGAAAATGGTAGACGTGCTCCTCCTCAGTAGTCGTGTAAATTAGTATGTCATCAATGAAGACTGTGACAAATCAATCGAGGTAAGGCTATAAGATCATGTTCATGAGACTCATAAACATTGATGTTGTATTGGTTACACTCAAGGGCATAACCAAGAACTCATAGTGGCCATACTGACACCTGAAGGTTGTCTTCTGCACATCCTCATCTCAAACTCTAAGATGGTGATAGCCTGACCTGAGGTCTATCTTTGAGAACCATTGTGCTCCCTTGAGCTGATCAAAGAGGTCGTCAATCATCAGGAGTGGGTACTTGTTCTTCAAGGTCACCTGATTCAGGCGATGATATTCCACATAGTTGCAAGCTCCCATCTTCCTTCTTAGCAAACAAAATTGGTGATGCCCAGGGTGAAACACTGGGTTGGATAAATCCCTTCCCCTGAAAGTCCTCCAGCTATACCCGCAGCTCACGAAGCTCGGTGGGAGCCATCCAATATGATGGAGTAGATATCGGTGTTGTCCCGGGGTACAGGTCAATGTAAAAGTCTACCTCTCTATGAGGAGGTAGTCCTGGAACATCGCCAGGAAAAACATCTGCATACTGATCCACCAAAACAGGAAAACTCAGACTCTGCACATCAACCACTCTGAGGATGAGACTAGCCAACTGATGTGTGATCTGCTGCCCCCTCCTCTGTGTAAGTCCATCATGCACTGTAAAGGCTCCCTTCTCACTGGTGAAGGTGAACCTAGTCCCATCCATGTGGACACACCGCACTTTGTACCTAATAAAGTCGATCTGAGCATGGATTGTAGATAACCATTCCATACCCAAGATGACATCGTAAGGCCTCAACGCCGCTACAAGAAGATCCCAGCCAAAGCTCCCGCCTCCTAGAGTAAGCTCACACTGCCGGCACCAGTGCTTAATCATCAAGTCTACTCTCATAGGAGTCTCTATCCATAAGGATTGATCCAATGGCTCCGTTGGAATCTTCGAGCTCCGAAAAAGGGCAGCAGCAATAAAAGAATGACTCACATCTGTTTCTATAAGTACTACAGCAAGGGTTAAGTAGACACAGATAGTACCTCGAATCATCTCAGGTGCACCGTGGTCGTAGGTCTCGACTGCCTAGAGCTGAGCCTGCCTTTTTCGGCTAGCTCCCTATATTCAGGGTGGACCTCCTGATGGTGGTGGTGGTAGAGCCTCGAAGCGTCGTCCACCACCCGCTGCTCGGCCAGCTCCTCTTCCACGTCCGCCTTCTCCCGGCGGACCACCACAGTCGAACCTCTTCCTCTAACTAGGACTTACCTCTACTATCTGATGCTCATCTGCATGGTGGGTCGGGAAGTCATGAGCCATGTGGCCCTACCCGCTGCATGCATAGCACTGCCTGCTCCTCGTATAGCTGACTCTGTCTCATGTACGCCGCACAACCGAACCTGTAACCTGGGATCTCCCACCTGATGGTCTGGTCCACTTGGACCTTTGCAACATTTTTCTACTGTCGATTGCAGAAGACTCCGCTACGTGTCACCCTGTGATGGGTCTTGCTACTGGTGACTGCTCAGCGAGAAAGTTCTCCACTATAAGGGCTCACTCCAGTACCCCCGCCTGTGTTAGAATGCTGAGGGGAATCATCGAAGCCCTGATCTCATGCCTGAGTCCCTGATCGAAGGTTCAGGCTCTAAAGAACGAGTCTCACACCATATCCATGGAGTAGCATGAGAGGTTGTTAATCCTCACTGAGTATTGATCTACGGTCATACTGCCCTGCTGTAGATGTAGTAACTCCTGAATCTGCACCGCACAAAGGGTGGCTGGAACAAACTCCACCTGGAACAGGCTCTCAAAGTCTGCCCAGAGTAGTGATGCCTCATCATGCACCTGGAGCATTATGCTCCACCATCTACCTACTACTGCGTGCAGGATACTCGCGGTAAGGATCACCATAAGGTCGGTTGGTGTCCCTACCAAACTGAAAACTCTCACGATAGCCTCCAGCCAATCCTCAGCTGCCTGTGGGTCCATCTCTCCCTGTAACCTGGGCGACCTCTGGTGCTGGAACTCGTGCAACGCACTCAGGAGGCATGCACTCTCTACTTCTGGAGTTAGTGGTATTGGTGGCCCTGCGTGTAGTGGTACCATTGGTGCCTCTGCTATGATGGGGCCCTGTACCGAGGCCTCCTCGCTCGGTGGGCTACCATCTCGTACCTAACTCAGAACCCTAGCTGGATACCTTCGTCGGGCCATCCTAAAAAGAAATAGGTGTGCCACAGTCAAAACAGTATACCTGATGAGCTGACACAAAGTAATCACAAAGAAAACTTTTTCAAACGAAACACACAGGCAATCAGTGTTTTCGTGCACTAAGTCGATAATCAGAAGTCAGATTCCTAGTGTATGGATACGTCAGCCAACGCACCATCACCGGTTTCCCTAAACTGATAACCACACCCAAAAATCTTAACACTATTTCCATTAAAATAATCAGAGTATAATTTCTACGGTAGAACCGACCACCTCTGATACAAATTTGTCACGACCCGTCCTTGGGGCTCATGCCGTGACTACCCCAATCCCACCTTCCATAGGTCAGGGGCTGGTGACTAGCACCAAAGGTGTAAATCCCTAAGCTAGGAAGGAATTTCATTTATAAAAGTAAAAAAACACAACAGAGTATGGAACAGGAAGTAAACACTAATTAAAACTGAATACAAAAGAGTGTGTTGGAAAGTAAATGGGACAGTATACAAACCCAATTGAACAACAAGAACAAGTAAAAAGGGACAAATAGCTAAAAGTAAAGAGCATCTCCGAGATTGTCCTCCATGGAATCCTACCTGAATGGTAAGTACAGATGTCCACCGCAGCACTCATGTCTGTCAGTCTCCTCCGTGTGTCGACTCGTTGCAAGGTCCACCTCCGGGTACTGTCCAGTCGTGGCGCTCTTGGCCTCCGTCAGCATTTTCCTTCGTCTGCATCCAACACAACAAGGTGTGGGCATAACCCATGCAGGGTTGAGTATAACGATACTCAGTAGGGACCCCGAGACCCGCAAGGTCTCACAATATCCACTAAGGATAAACAAAAGAAGAAAGATACAATCATGAAGTATCAACCAACCCTACTTAGGTATATGCCCATACATATACCTAAGTTACCAATCTCAGTCCAGCTCCAACTGTTCATCCCAAGCACAAACCAATTCCATAAAGAAATTAAAGTCAATCACCATGATGATAATGCTTTAAATACATGACTCAGCACACACAGGTATGTCACAATAGTAGAGAGATATAGATGATCAGATGTAGTCACTGGATCATTTAAGCTATCGGACCCACACAGGATACTGGACCAGCTAAGCTATCAGACTCACACAGCATACAGGACCAGTTATCTCGTCTAAGCTGTCAGACCCACACAGGATAAAGGACCATCTATAATTCATCTGAGCTATCGGACCCACACAGGATACAGGACTAGCTATTCTGTCAGACCAATAAAGGATATAGAAATAGAAGTCAGAACTGTCGAACCCACACAGTATTCTGGTACAGTATTCTTCATCATCAAACCCATGGAGGATTCCAATACAGTAGTTGTCGCTGTCGAACCCACATAGGATTCCGATATAGAAGTCGTCACAGTCAGCTCTAGGGTTCCCGCACACAGCACGCTTGATTTCGAGAGGGTCCGCTCCTCGATTCAAGTATTGATACATCAATGAAGTCCTAAGTTGATGTATCCTGTAGTTCTGTCTTATCATAAAGAACCCAACATAACAGACGATGCGTCAATCGGACGCCCGGTAGGAGAGTTATTAGCTTTTCTGTTCTAGGGGCCCGGTTGGATTTACGCTCGTTCCAAACCTGGCTGTTTTCCAAAGTTGTACAAAACTCACTTAGAGCATTGAAAAAGCACCGCTTTGTTGAGAGGGTCCCAGTGCCGCAGACGGCGCATCGTTCGGACATGCGGTCTTGGAGAAATTCGCATTTAGGGGATGTCAGGCCCGGCCCGTCAAGCCCAGTGGGCTGGCGGGTCGGCCCGACCTGACTCAGCGGGTCCGACCTGGCTAGGGGTCGGACCAGACCAGTTTGGCAGGTCCGACCCAGCTGGGGGGTCGGCCCGGCCTGGTGGGGCGCGGCCCACCTACGGACCCAGCCTGCGGAGCGGGCCGGTCCGATTCGCCCAGCGGTGCCGCCTCTCCCTGCTCGGCCGGGCGAAGCCAGATGGTTCTGTCCTGCGCAAGCGAGCCACGGTTCTTCCCACGCAGTCGGCGCGATGACGCCGATCCACCACAACCCCAGCCCGGCCTGGCCACGGCCTTCGGTTGATGCCGCCTTCGGTCATCGCTGCCTCATGGCTGTGGTCTTCTTCCTCTATCATAGTGCGACGGCACCGTGCCCTTCCGGCTCTACCTCCATTGTTAACACAATCAAAAATCAATGGAGGGTCGTCGGGTCGTGTTTTTTCAGCCCACGCCCTCCGCGTTAAGTGATAACAAAATAGTTGTCCCCCATTAATCCAAATATAATTTCCAAAGTACGAGGGTATAATTCACATGTTCAAATAAATAAACCAAATTCCCCCTACCTTGTAATTGACGTTGCATGTTGACGAGCCACGAAGACGGGTGTTACGGAAGTCGTGTGTCGCGGAAGATGGTCGTCCTTCCATCAATCCCGGAGGGATTAGAGTTTGGAACGTCATGTTGAGATGACGCCTTCGGTGTACTTCGTGGGTGAGTGTTCCTCTTTTCTTAGCTCTGGTTGAAGAAGTGGATGAGATGTTGCTTCACGTCCTTCGGAGACGTGAAGCATTCTTCATCAAGAGGAAGAGGTTCTTCGTGTTCCTCGTGGGAAGAACACTTTCCTTCTAATTCTCCAAAGCCTCCCAACAAAATATTTTCCAAGAAAATAAAATAATAGGCTCCCTCATATTTTAAAGATGCCATGCAATTCAAATGAATTCAAAAGAATTCATCACACCATAAATTAATTAACTCAGGCATTAATTAATTGTGTTGGCACAATTAAGGGGGAGGGATGGGGGAGAGTTCACCCAAAATAAATGAAGAATGGGTTGGCTCAATAAATTCATGGGGAGTTAAAGGGGTTCAAGGGGAGTTGAGGGGTTAGGTGCTCATGTAGGCCCCACAACATAATATCCTCCCATGGGAGGTTATGTGGGGGTGGGCCCCACCTCCAACTTCCCTTTGGGGAAACTAACCACCACCTAAAATAAAATTATGTAACACATAAATTTTATTTAATTTATAATTATCCACAAAATTAAATTCCGCTCTCGACCAAACGCAACTGCGGTAGAGGTCTCCGTAAGAAAATATTGGCGATTTGAGTTCATCTGTATCCTCGGATTTCAATTCCGAGCACCGGTTCAAAAGATAGAAAAACTCGCGTGTACGTTTACTGAACATACCCGAACAAAACTTCAGAAATTGATTCCGGGCACACCGGGCCTCAGAATCAGGCGCTGTCAGAAACTGCAGACTCGTAAAATTCCAAAGAATTTAAGGAAAAAAATTCCTTGAAATTTTTGGGTCTTTACAATATTGTTTCTATTTTAAAGTGTTATGATTAGGGTTAATGAATAAATAACTACATATATTTTAGAAGATGCCTATATAAATTATAGTTTTAGTAGGTTGATCGATGTGGTGTAAATTATTTTATCCTTGGGTTTGAGATTTGATGGAGATACGTGTGGTATTACCTCACTTTCAAATGGAGATGTTGGTTTTTTTTCATTTTTTTCAGTTGTATCATAGCACGGGTTTCTTATTTTATATTGACTAACCTGGAAAGGAGATAGGCTATGTGGGACTCGGGTAGGGGAGTTTCCATGTTTCTAGATATATCATGTTTAATGGACCTCTAAATTACCATTGAAGACATTATTGTTATAGTTTTTTGAGATTTTTGGTGAATTCATGCATCATTACTAGAAATGTAGGATTACATACCATATATATACTTTTTTAGTGTTTCATACTAGTTCTTTAATTTAATGCCTTAATGTGTACTATCTATTTGGGATAGACTTGTATTTATGATTGACTGATATATTTGTTTTCTATTCTTTTTTGATATATCTATGTTGTCATTAATTAGTATAACTTGAGAATTTTTTTATGTTATATATTTAATTGTATGTGTTTGTGTGACTATGAATAACGTGTAGGGATAGAGACCTTTGTTAGTGATAGGAGGGACATATCTTAGGTTATGGGTGGAATCCTATGAGAATATTGTGTGATCCCATAAACTGATTAGGATTTATCATATACTACTACAAAACATGCCTTTAATAGTGTTAGTCTTTATCAGTGATAGAAAGAAATATTGATAAAGGTTTCCTTTATCGGTGATAAAAAAGGGTTGATAAAGGGTTCCTTTTATCATCACTTTTATCTGGCATTGATAAAAGGTACTCTTTATCTGTGAATTTTTTTAGGGCTCATAAAGGAAACCATTATCAGAAATTATTTTTAACTCCCATAAAATAATTTTTTATTAACTCTTTTTTAGCACTGATAAAAGTCCAAATAAAATGAAATAAAAAATAAAAAAATTATTTTATTAAAAAAATTATTACATAAAATTTTATTGACAAAAAATGAATAAATTGATTAAACTATATATAATTTATAAATACTAAAAAATATTATATATCAAATATAAAGATATATGTAAAATAATAAATAAACAAATAAAAATTCAAAAAAATGAGAAAAATATTAAACATTTCATTAATTAAATAAATACTGATAATGATAATAAATAGTATACATTAAATACATATATATATATATATATGAATGTATATAAATATAATTTATATAATACAAAATATTTATGCTTTAAATTAAATAGTAATATATTTAGTGAATAATGGTTTATAATTAAAAATTAATATGAATTAAAAATGCTGACTAATTGCATCGAGTAATGGACATAATTGAATGTCGTTCGATTTTTTAATTTAACATAGATCAAACATAGTATATTGATTTCACATATACGTAATTAATGTATTTTTATATACAATGCACACATACAAATATTTTTTGGGGGATTTAATCAATTTCTATTATTAATTTTATATATATTTATATACTATGTTTTAATATTTTAAAAATGTATTCATCTTTATTTCAATTTATATCCATTTTTTAATTATTTATATTTAATTAATCAAACTTATCCAATTTTTCAATATGTTTAAAATGTAATTATTATTAATTATTCAATTTTACTCAATTTTAACATGCATACACATAAGATTAAATATTCACTAATAATGTTAAAAAAATATTTGTAAAAAAATATTTTAAAAAAAATATATTTATAAATGTATATTTACTATTTTTATACATTTATAATTATAAATAAATAAATAATATTTGTTTAAAAGTATTTATATAATTATAAATAAATAAGTATACATATTTAAATAATTTTAAAATTATAATAATTTTATTAAATAATGAATATATTTAATATATTTATATGTATATATATTTATTAAATATATAAATATAATTATATAAATTTTATTTTTAAAAAATTATTTATAAAATTATAAATAAATAATTATATATTCAAAGAATTGTAAAATTATTATTTTATAAAAATTGTTATTATAAGTATTAAAATTATATATAATAATTATACTTATATAAAAAGTATTATTGTTTTAAATTATTATAAGTATTTACTAGTGATTTTTTAGTGCTAATAAATATAATGATTTATTGATGCTAAAAAAGCATTGAGAGAATCAATCTTTATCAGCACTAATGTTTTAGCACTGATAAAGATGGATTTTATCAATGATTTTTTAGTATTGATAAATCTCTATCTTTATCAGCACTAAAAAAAGTGTTGATAAAAGTGTCCAGATCTATTTTAAGAACCTTAACTATCGCGAGCCTGCTCACGATATCTGAAGCTCTCTGTAGAATCCACCTACTAATGGTGCTCCTCATTATCAAATCCAAGCATGAATCTAGTCTTGAATCAAGGATCTAACTATTCCAAGGCTCAAATATAATGCTCGAGTGATTCAATGGTCGAATGAAACCAATGATCGAACGAAATCTAGGTTTTTCAATATCTCAACTTTCCCTTGGTTATCCAATAAACCTTCTCATCCCACATTCATGTATCCCAAAAATTCCATTTTCACTATCCTATAATAAAACAACCCAAAATACATTGTTTTCTTAGATATATTGAAGTATCTTCTTCCCTGATAGCATGTGGATATCCTTAGGACAACATCAGTACTGTGTGACTTGAAATATATCAAACACAATATCGGGTAATTTTTTTGTGAGGTATAGTAGGATCCCAATACCTATATTCCATGACATCTACCTCTTTACAATTGTGAACTTTGAAAAATTCATCCATATAGATGTAGGTGTTGTCATTTGTTTGCAATATTCTATTTCAAATCACTTGGGAACCTCTTTTTCATATATTTTTTTGAGAAATTAATGTGTTATGATTTCCTTGATTCGCCTATAAACCAATAAAAATGTTTCACCAATCATAGGCATCTTGATTTTATACCTCATATGATCCCTAAGAAAAATGAATTATGATTTTTCCAATCCTCAAATATTATGTCTTGAACATATATAAGTACCAACATCCTTTGATCGTTCTCCTTATTGATGTAGAGGATATTATCAACTATACATCACAAAAGAACAAGATTTCCTAGGTATTAATCTAACCTTAAATATCAGTTCCTCAGTGATTTCTTTATCTTATACAAATAATTATTTAATTGGTATACCTTTATCACATTTTCATTGATAATAAACCCATATTTTTTCTAAATTTATAATCCCCACTTAAGAACTCGATTGAGGAACATAGGTTTGACATCCATTTGGAATACTTTTAACTACATTTTCACTGAAATAGCCAAGAAAATTTAAATAGTTTCTAACTGGGAAATGTAATTAAATTTATCATAAATATAAATTCCTTCGATCTTGGATTTCCCCTTGCACATTATTCATTTTTTATTTTGATCCACTTTCCATAGTCAATGAGTTTATTTCTGAACACCCACTTGGTTCTGATAAATTGTTTGTCTTCCATCCTTGGAACAATTTCCCATGTCACATTATTTTTATTCAAATCAATCTCCTCATACATAGATTTGATCCAATTATCCAACTTGTCAGCCTCTCCAAATTATTTAGGATCTAATTGGTAAAAAATGAATTTTTTTGTAGAGACTTACTCCTTTGAGTTTTCACCAAAACTATCTGAACACTCATTAAAATTTATTCATTGATTTCATCCTTGATCTTATTTCTTGTAATTAATAATCCCTCTTCATTTTACTTACCATGAATGTATTATTTTGATTCTACCTCAGCCCCATGTGCTCCTCCCTATACTACTCAATTCAACATTAATTTCCTCTGATGTTTTTTCATTATTTTAATTATTAACAATCTCCCCATTTTAATTAGTAAAAAAATATCTATCAATTTTATATTGTCATTATAAAAACATATCAACCCACCCTTTTTAAGACAGTATTTAATTGTATAATTATCTAATATGATCAATTTTTCACTATCAAAAATAAATTTTCTCTTTTAAACATAATTACACTAAATTTTGATCAACTCCAAATCAAAAAATGGTTTGTCTAGTTTTCTATACCTTTGAAAAAATATAGGCATCTTTGAAATGATAACCCACTCATTAATACTTCTTAAAAATAACTTCATTTATTTCATCAAATATCTAATAAACACTATATATGTTTTACTTTAACCCATCTAAAAACATATCATTATTTAAAATTTCATTTTGGTTCCACCCTTAAGAATCTCTGATTACCATCCATCTAATTCTCACAAATGGGAGGCATTAACTCTTTTAGAGAACAGAATGGAGTATAACTGTCATCCTGATTAGTTTCATCTACTGGAAAGTTATTATTTATTTTTTTTCTTGGGACTCATCCCCCATATCTTTTATGTTTCTTGTACTACTCTGAGCAGTAGTCATCATATGGATGACTACTTTTTTGAGTAGTTCAAACAATATAGGTTCGTGTCCATAAAAGACAGAGGATGAGTTCCAAACAAAAAAATGAAATGATAACTATTCAGAAGATGAAATGATGAGGATAAAAATTGTCTATAACTTTCACCTTTGGATGAATTCATAGGATAACACCTACCATAGTCAAGTAATTATTTTATTAAATTCAATTACCCATTTTCTTCTAATCATGCTAAAATTCTTTGAAGAAATCAAATGTTGAGTTTCCCTTATTATAATTATCTATAACTTTCACCTTTGATAATGAATATCTTATGTGTCTTTATTTATTTATTATATAAAATTAATTTTTTATAAACCCAATAGGATATCTCTACTTTCTCTTAGATGATTCAAAACTTCAATCCAAGGTATCTAATTTTCTCTTCATCCTCCTCACTCGTTGATTGATTTTTTTACGAGATCTATTTTCATTTTTTTTCTTACTTTATCATTTACATATCCATCTGGTCAACAATGTTTTCATAGTAAAATAATTACCCATAGAATTAATGTATTGTTTCATATTTATTTTTAATTTATTTCTTTTTTAGTATTACTCATATAATAATTATTTTCTTGTATAGTTGAATTATTTTGTTTAAGTTGGGGTGGTTTGTTTGAAGCTTCTCATGCTCTTGAGGGATTGAACTTTGAGCCTATAACTGAGATAATGAAAACAAGGAAATGTGTCAAGAATGTATAAAACCATTAGGAAAATGTTAATTCCTACTACTTATTTAAATAATTTTTTCATACTTTTATATGCTACTTTTAAGTTAATTTACTTATCATTTTTATCTAATACTTATTTAGTTTTTTTCAAAAATATTTTGGAAAGTCATACTTTACATTCAACCATATATAACAAGCTAGAAAATAGATAAAATATTTCTTTCTTACAATGTTATGACGTTTTCCATTTTATTTTCATTTATTTGTCGAACTACCAATATTACATATTGATTTGATTTTGTTATATAAAAAACCTTTTTCATTATTGAAAGCTATAAGAGTAGAGTAAGCTCATGTTCCCATTGTGGTGACTTCTCAAAATATAATGGTCACATGAGCTTCCTCTACTCTTTTATATTTCACCAATGAGAAAAAAAAATTAGCTAAGAACATCAAGTCAATATATATTTGGTGTGGTTTGTTCGATATATAAAGAAAATGGAAACATGGTAACATTGGAAGTAAATATTTTTTTAGACTTTGGGATGTATAGGAATAAGCCTCACCTCAACCCAACACACGGTATGACCGGTATAACTCCAAGTTCTTTTTTATTTTAAATAGACAATAATTTTAGTAAAAAAGAAAACTGACATACTCAAAACTAAGCAAACATATTATAATTATTTTTATACATTAGGGAAATGATCCATAAGTCATTTGGGACTTGTAATAATCAGTTTCACCACAATTTGATGCATAGTGTGACTGTTATGAATCAATGTGTCTGTTATCAGTTTAAAATCGATAGTTTAGTTCAAAAAATGTCACTCATAGAAAATAGATCAAATTTACTTGTATTTTATTAATGATTTAGGAAATCAATTCATAAATCATTTCTGATGTGTATGAATTGGTCTTACATAAAACTGATACATGATGTGATCGGTATGAGTCAAATTGCATGTTTCCAGTTTAAAATGGAATTTTAGTAAAAAAGACGAGTGACGTACTAAAAAATGATTAAATGCATTAAAATTATTTTGATAATTTATAAAAATTATATATAAGACATTTTTATGTTTATTAATTATCCAAACCTCAATATGACGCACGATGTGACTGATATGACTCCAAGTGCACCTTTTTGTTTAAAATTGGCATCAATTTTAGTGAAAAGAACAATTGGCCTACTCAAAACCAAGAAAACACATATATATTGATTTTAAACTTTAGTAGAATGATATATAAGTCATTTTTGACATGTAAGAATCTACCTCACCTCAATAAAATGCATGGTGTGACTGATATGACTCCAAGTGCATATTTTTTATTTTAAAATGACATCAATTTTAGTAAAAAGGATAACTAACCTACTCAAAACTGGGAAAATGCATTCATATTGTTTTGATGATTTAGTAAAATTATC
Organism: Viscum album; assembly: GCA_963277665.1. Taxonomy (NCBI): domain Eukaryota; kingdom Viridiplantae; phylum Streptophyta; class Magnoliopsida; order Santalales; family Viscaceae; genus Viscum; species Viscum album. The sequence continues at coordinate 1,257,945,240 of OY728132.1, read as the reverse complement.
CATATATCATTTTTTGACATGTAGGAATTATATACACCTCAATTCAATACACAATATTCCTAGTAAGACTCAATTTGTCTGTTATCATATTAAAATTGACATTTTAGATCAATAAGTGTCACTCATTAAAAACCAATAAAATGTGATCTGATTGTCTTGATAATTTATGAAAATGATTCATAGGTCATTTGTGACATCTAGGAATTGGTATCATGTCAAACCAAAACATGATGTAACCAGTATGTGTCAAAGTGCATGTTTCCTATTTAAAATGGCATTTTAGTAAAAAAGACAAGCAATGTACTAAAAATCAAGAAAAGACATTTGGATTGTTTTGATACTTTCGGAAAATGATCCATAAGTATTAGAGATTTGTAGTAATCATCATCACCACAATATTACACATGTTGTGAATGGTATGACTCTAAGTGCGTCTTTTCAATATATAAGTGTCATTTTAGTTTAAAACGTGTATCACATCACCAAAACTGAGAAAACATGCCTATATTTTTTTATCATCATTTTATATTCTATTACTTAATTAATTTCCTTATCATTATTATATTATACTTATTTATTTAATTTTTGCAAATATAATTCTTGAAGACAAACAAGAAATGGTGTGACGTGCAAGAATCAACCACAAATCAACCTGATACATGGTGTTCTTGGTATGACTCAAATTTTAGTTAAAAATTAATAGCTTCTGTTAATTTATTTATTTATATTATTACTAAAATAAGAGATTTTTTCTTATATAGGTTTTTTTTGTTCAAGAAGGGTTTAGGATCAAAATACAAAGGAAGACTACTATTTTTAAATGTATGTAATAAGTTTTACTTATATAGTTATATAAACCAATGTTTAAAATGTCTATAATATAGTGTTTTTCCTTGTATTTGAGTTGTAAATTTTATTTCAGTTAAATTTTTTATTTTTAATTGATTTATCTGATTTTGTGGTGTTTTTATACTTTGGTGTGTTGCTGCAGTATACTATAGTATTACCCTATATCAGTGATTTTTCAAGCACAAATAAAAGACTAGAGATTTTAATCTTACTCTAGTATTTATCACTTCTCTAGTGCTGGTAAAGGCCATTTTTAGTGTTGTTAAAGGCCTATTTTGTAGTAGCATTAATGGATTTATACATTCAAAAATTTTCCCTTCAAATATTATAAAATATTTTTTTATAGATGTTTGAGTAGACCTCTTATTAGAGCAAGACATAATGCCCCCACAAGGGAGGAAATTTTAATTCTAACACAAAACATGAGGAAGAATGTAGTTGATCAATCTTTCATACTCATTCTAGTGGTCTGGGTAGAAGGACCACTTTAGTAAGGGGTATTTATATTAATGCATGTTCAAGGTAGTGGAAATTCTGAGACTATGGTCGAGTATGCTCGGGATGTTTATCCCCGTTATCCCTCATCCTTACAAGGCACCAAAGGTCCTCAGGATGTTGGGGACAATATTGACATCATCGAGGACATATTAAACCTAGTGCAGAATCTTGAGAAATATTGAGTAATGATAGTAGGTCTTCTCTCATCCTTTGGTAGACTTTTCAGTAAGGATTTTAGAAGTAGTAAAAGGAAAATATAGGTTTTTCACTTGAGTGGAGATATCCATCCAGAGCATAGCAGGGACTCATCAACAACTTCTATGAAATGAAGAGGTATGGAGTTCTATAAATATGGAAAGTTTAGACATTATTTCAAGTATTTCCTATCACCTCTAAGAAAGTTTCAATAATGTGGTAAGATGGTTCATCTCCATTAATTTTTCTCCAAGGCTGTAAGGTTAGATTTATATAGAGGATCGAAGAAGACATGGTTAGGGAACCAGGGATCTAGCTGAGGTCATTAGTAGTAGACTCAGATGATGATGAACCAGGTAAGTCATGAAACTTAGGGATAGGGTCACAATGCTAAGATAGGAAAATATAGTAGATCAGACTCTAGTGGATGATGGTGATATACCATCTATTGTTTGAGGTATGTTCTTGGTCAATTCTACATTATCCATTTCTTTGTTTGGTATTAGTGTTTCTATTACCTTTATATCTATATAATTTGTTTATGGACTTAACTTACTGGTCAAATTATCTTCTGAGTTACTATCCCCTGATACACCTTTGGGTACGAAAGTGGACTACCTTCAATTATCACTACCACAAAACTGGGCAAGGCCAGCGCCATCATTTATCAGCGCTAATGAAAAAGCGCTAATAAAGGGGGGTCTTTATCAGTGCTTTTTTTAAAAGAGCTGATAAAGGGTCTAATTCCAAAAAAATCATTAAAAATAATATATAAATATTTAAATATATAGATATAGTTATATTGATATAAATATAATATATATTTTAGATAAGTATAAATATACAGTTACACTTAATATATATGATATTTAGTAGAAATGGCTTATAAAAAAATTAAAAAATATTTTTAATAAATAATTTTCTAATTATTATGGAGTAATAGTCATTTAATAACAATTAGAAGCCTAAAAAATAAAAATAAAATAAAAAAGATCCAAAATATGTTGAAAACGCAACTCAAACTTCAAACGGCCATAACTTTTGACCCGGGTGTCCGTTTGAGCTCTACAGCATATTAAATCGAAGCCTATGACGATCTCTATGTGCTGGTGACTGAGGAAAATCCTCTGTCACATTTTTCGAGGCAAAAAAAGGCTCATAAGGCCTCCAAAACTGAGTTTTTAGTCGAGATATCCAAATTTTTTAACATTTCGTGGATTTTCAGCCTCGTTTAAGGGGGTATTGTTGGATTTTTTGGTGGGGACTAAATTTATTCCAAGGTATTACATTAATATTGATATTATGTATTTGAAATTTTATCATTTTTTATAATGCACTGCTATTTATAATCAAATATATAACAATATATACATACTTTTTATATATTCACTCATAAAAATTTAATTATAAATATAAATAATAAAATATATTTACATATAAAATATATTAGCTTTATCTAAATAATAACTAATATCCATTTTATTTAAAATAACAATATATAAATATTTATATACCTATATATTAATCAAACTATATATATATATATATATATTAATATAACTGCATATATATATTGATATAACTATAAATATATATATATATATTAATATCACTATAAATATATATATTAATATATATATATATATTAATATAAGTATATTTATATATATATATTAATATAAATATATATTACTATACGAATAAATATAACTAAATATATATATATATATATATAGAGATATCATGAAATGGAAAACAAATCAAAATAGAGGAGTGGTAAGGGCTTAGGCACGCAGGAGGGAGGTCTCGAATTCAAAACCTGGTAGAGGTAGGGGCGCATGCATGGGGGTGGATTTTGGGGGCTAGCGCTGATAAAGGGTGGAGGGGGTGCGTCCATGCGCTGGAGGGGCTGGAAAGCGCTGTTAAAATGAGGGCTCAAGCACTATAAAAGCCCCCCCGATTGGCATGATTTTTTTAATTTTTTTTAATTTTTTTAGTTTTATCAGCGCTAAAAACAAAGAACTGATAAAAGGGGTCTTTTATCAGTGCTAAAAAGAAAGCACTGATAAAGGACCCTTTTATCAACACTTCTTTTTAGCACTGATAAAAGACACCTTTTATCAGCGATTTTTTTAGCGCTGATAAAAGGGGTCTTTATCAGTGCTTTTTGGAGTTCTGATAAAGGGGACCCCCCCTGTTTATCTTCATTGGATTTAATAGTGCTTTTCTAGTGTTGTTAAAGGTAATTTTTAGCGCTGATAAAAGGCATATTTGTATTAGTGGATTCCTAGAGTTTACTATATTCATTTTTAGTTATATATATATGTGGGACTTCATGATTCTAGAGATGAAGAGATTAAATGTGATTATTGTCATAGACCGGATGACTAGTTTTCGAGATGAAATTAGTTTATAATGGAGATGGGCATCATTTACATCACCTAAGGGAGATAAGTTCTTAATGATTGGTGAATGGAAGTTGGGAGTAGATTGAGTGGGTATAAACTTGATCTAGTTTGTAATGATTATGACATATATTGCAAGTTTTTCTCTCACAACAAGATCAGTGGTGGACCCTCATATTTTCATATAGTTGTCGATATCAATAAGGATGTATTCCCAAATGAAATAATAGGGCTTCCCCAAAATATTGTAACAACCTAAACTTTCATAAATGAAACTCCATTTGTGAATAAATAAATTCCATATTAAGTAATTTAGTTATGGAAAACATATGCACTGATTTGGTTGTTTTACCATTATAAAATATATCCTATCAGATTTGAAATATTGTTAAGTATCATAACCATTGATAACATAGTCATTATAAAGTGACTATTAAGATTAGTATATTAAGGGTTATGATAAGTTCTAATTGGTATAGAAGTAAGAATTAATGGCCTCAACTAGTAGGATTGTTCCCTATCAAGACCATTTATTAGAGACTCTAGGGGAGATGGCATCACCGGACTTTTCCCTCGACCAATATCAAGATGAGATTCAAAAACTAAATCATGAACGAAACCTTTTATGGGATAATTTTGAGATTATTGATATCACTACCCAAAACATATTCTCAAACCACCCCAATAAAGTACCATAATCATACACCTTACTCTTATGGCATATACTGGTATAATAAAGAGTTATGTATCTAGACCATAGTGGTATGATTTTGTATATTTTCCTTTTCAATAAAATAATGATTATATTTATCACTTTTCAATATTACTTTATATATATAATTATATACATGTTGATGAAAATTATATTTTTCAATGAAGAAACCAAAATTGCATTTTTTTTAAAATATAAAGTTTTAATTAAAAAAATATTTTTGATAAATTCAAGAATTTTTAAATAAATGTTATTTCTATATAATATTCTTAATAAATAATATTTATTTATATAAAAATGTTTTTTGTTTTTAATGAAGTTTGATATAATATTTCTAATGGTCATAAAACTATTATTGTTGTAAAAACTAGTATTTTTTAATAAATGGGAATTTTGATTTAAAAGTGTAAATTATGAAATTTAGAGAATTATTTTGACCACAAAATATTATTTTTTAAATCAACATGTATAAATTATACAATGGTTAATTTTTCATAATTTTCCAAGATAACAAAATTTTGGGGAAAAATTAAATATGATATGTATTATAAAATCATGATTTCCTAAAAGTGATATAAAAATACAATAAATTTCATCCATGACCAAATATATATTTACCCTTTAAAATAATTTGTTTTTAAAGTTATTTTATTAATTTTATAAACCTCTAATGAATCTTCTAAAACCTATATTATATTTTATGGTTTTAAAATCAATTATTATGAACATGACTCACTTACACATACCCAATGATATTATTTTAAGGATTTATATTCTTATCCTACTAAAATATTTAAAACCTCCCTTCTTTTTTGTAGACCATGAGAAGATTTTTTGTTTTGATTATTTTATCATATAAAATCCAAAACCCAAAATTTGAAATTAATAATGAATTTCTATCTCTTTTTCTATAAATACCCACCCAACCTCCCACTCATCTTCATTAAAAACCCATTGAGCATGAATTTACTCTCCCTATCCCTCTATAAATCCCTCGCAAGTTGTTCCCAATATCTCAAGAGTCTCCCCAATATTTTTTAAGTACACTATCTTGGTAAGGGATCTCTCTCTCTAATAGTCTATTCAAGTGCCTTAATTTTATTTAGCATGTAACACCCTAGTATTTCATAATACGTGGTCTCTTTAAAGAGCTTGCGCTACACGCAACACCGAGTTCGAGCGCACCACAACTTACAAAACTAGCTGTTCAAAAAGAAGTTATGAATAGTATTGACTAAATTTTAAATTTTATATACTCCATATAATTTTAGAGTCCATATTATGTGTTTCTTGGACATAATATAAGAACAAATTCATTTTTTCAGATAAAAAAAAGTATTTTTCAAAAAATGCAATTTTATCGCCTTTTAATGGAAAACCATTTTTAAACCCAATATTTGACAACTTTATGTATTCAATTTAATGAAATTAAATTCTTCTTTAGAATTGGGACATAAAAATTTAGTTTGGATAAATTTTTGGTACTTTTCTGATAACTTTCATATTTTTGATGAATAGTAAAAAATACTAAATTTCAATTGAAAACAACTTTTGTAATAAAAATAATTTATAGTGTTAAATTATTCATTTGAATGGTTTGAAATTATAATTAGATTATATTTTTATAATTTAATACAACATAGTTCATTATAAGTAATTTCACATTTAAATTTGACATAAACACATGTTAATCTTTTGATAGTTTTTACTTTTTAAAAAGTTGCTTTTTGGTTTTGACAACGGGAATTAATTTTAAATTAATTAATGAAACTTATATGTTTTGAATTTGGTAAAATATAATTCATTTTTTAATTTTTAATTTCAAAATTATCTTCGGGTGAATTTTTGTTATTTTTCTAAAAACTTTCAATTTTTGATCAATAGTGAAAAACATTGCGTTATTGTTTAAAACTGACTTTTTATTTAAATAATTATTTATTTTATTTAAATTTATTTTAAGTAAAACTAGATATAAAACACCGATATAAGTTCACTATAATTCATTGGATTCATTTTATAATAAAATTATATGTATAAAATTTTATTGAACTTTTTAACATCTTTTACCCACCTTCTATGCACATTTACAAATTTGCATAAAACGTAATTTTACAGATTCTATGACTTGAATTTCAAAAATCCAAGAGACATAGTTGATATCAGTAAGTAAAATTTGGTTCAATAAGATGAAAATAATTTTTGGTGAAAAGCAACTTTTGACTTTAATTTACCACGGTTAAAAGTAAATAAGGTAATTAAAGGTAAAAATGAGATTATAATTACCCTAACACATGTCCTAATTATATTGGATAAGTGAATTTCGACCAAATCCAACCTTATAAAAAAAATATGATCCTTTTTTTCCACTTGAATTAGATTAGAACATTTATTATTATTTTATTTAAATAATAGTTAAAAGTGTTAAATTCAAAGTTTAATAACTAAAGCATTTTTAATATAGGTTTATACATAAGATAAATTCTACTATAAATATTAATTAGAAATATAAAAATATTTTATACATAATTTTATTTTATTTATAATTTTTAGATATTAAATAATTAAATTTATTTATGACACAATGATGATACAGTAATTACTTTATCAATGAAAGATTAAAATAATTGATATTATAAATATAAAAATAAATTTAAATTGAGAATTTGTATTCCAAACAAGAATTTAATAGGTTAATATGATATTTTAGGGTTTATTAAAAAAAATTAAGTGGTAAAGTTTTTATGACTTTAACAAAAACAAAATACCAAATAGTGTCAAAATTGACATAAAAGAGTTTTTAAAACAAATACTATATTATTAATTGATATAATATTTCTAAAAATCTAAGGTTTGGCCAAAGTACTTAGATAAGATTATATATATCAATAATGAACCACTTGGGGTTCACTTGGCTTTTTATAGTAAGTTTATTAACCATTTATTTTAATAATACAAAAGGACATGGTAAAAGTTAAACTATTTAACTAAGAGTTAAATCTAAAAGATAGGGTTAATATGGAGACCTAAAATTGTCTAAAATCTATTGGTTGAGATTATTTCGACCCATACCCACCTTATCTTTGAAATAAATCAATTTTTATCCATTAGAAGCCGAAAATTATTTTATAATAAAATAATATTTCAAACTTTTCCAAAAGTGACCATCACCTCTCTTATAAAAGGGTACTTCTCCTTCTCTCAAAATCACACCTCCAAAGCCATTTTTCTCGGTCCAAACCTACCCAAATATCCTCCCAAATTACCTCACTTCAACATAGAGGCCTTACCTTGAGAAAAAATTCAACCTAAGGAGCCATTTTCTTCAAATTGAAAGGAAACACCCAAAGAAGAGGTAATTATTTTATCACCTCTTTCAACGTTCTATTCTTCTTCCACTTTCTCTTTATTTGTTATTTATATAACAAAATAATAAATCCAGTAACTTCTACATGTTTTGATGTTATTATAAATGTGGTACATCCATACTCATTATTCTATCCATCCTATGAATGATAATCTCACCATGCGTGCGTACGTACGACTTACCGTCACCACGTCGTGGTGTAATTTGTTATTCAACACTATATTATTTGGATGGGTATAATGATGAGTAATATGTATATAAATAATTAAAATAAAATGATAATTTCTATGCAAAATTAATATAAAATCCAATTCCACACCTTTTAATCATTAATAAAATGATATCATCGCTCGTGTGTACGTACGACTTACCGTCTCCACGACGCGATGAGATTCATTTACAGGTTCACCATTCAATGATGATTATAAAAATATATATTATTAATAATTATATAATATATTACATAATAATGATACTGGATATATATATGTGTGTATGTATTTACTTACATATATCTTATTCACTTACTTCCATTCAATATGATATGAAAACGGAAACAGCGTTTATGCGTCGTACGGCCTACCATATCTATAAACAATGTTTTCCATTTCATATATCTATCTATTATACATATTTATATTCTAAATATATATTATATATAAATAATTTTTTATATTCTGGAATTATTTAAATCATGATCTAAATGATACGATTAAAAATAACAAGTTAAAACACGTACGATAAAGAAAGCGATTATTACCCAAAATGTTAATTTAACATGGAAATCATTATTAAATATGATGTATAAAGTAATAAATGAATCATGTATAATATAATAAATATTAATATGGTTCTGTTATAATTTAATAACATACTATGGTCATTATATAGATTGTTAAATGTACCCTTGATCAAAGGAAAGTGCAAGGTAAGGGTAAATTCCTCAATCTCGTTATTAACCGAGATTGTTTATGTATAAGTATTTTTTGGAACATATTTATTATCCATGTCCATGTTTCATAAAATACATTTAAAAATGATTCTTTTAAGTTAATCTTTAACTAAAACTTCATTTTAAATGTTTTAAATATTTATTCTTCTAAATCTTTCTCATTAATGTCCATGTTTTCAAAATGGTTTTAAGGATTTATTTATATGGACATGATTATTGCAAAATGTTAATTCCTTTAAAAAGTTTCAAAGTGGTATGGGAAACTTTGATTCAAAAATATCTTTTAAATTACTTCCTTTATAAATGTGTGACTTTTAAATTATTTCACAAAAAAGGATATTTCTCTCAAAAAGTTTTACTCGTCATTTTCAACTATGTCAACATCCTTTACTGGATATTATTCTTGATTAAGATTTATTTATTATAATATAATATTCCATATTTTCTTTAATGAGTTATGATATGTTTGACTATGGATATGCTATTTTTATACACTTCATGGTTTATGGTTGAAGTATCGGCATTTCATATGCTAGTTTCAATATGAATGTTTATGTTATGTTTAAACATTTTTATATGAGAAATGCAGTGGACTTAGTAAGTAACGGGTGGGGATTTCTATAGCCCCTTGATGCATTGGTGGGTCTCATGAAATAAACTAGTGTCTTGGAATAGGGCCTTGATAAAAAATTTATTTGCATTCTTGGCACAAGGCCTTGGCTATGTGGTAATGATGTCCAGCATTAGGTATTCCCTCGTTATGAAATTAATTATTACATGTGATTATTAGACTAGTAGAATATCCATGTGCATGTTTATATGGTAATGTTTGATTTATTTTCTCCATATTATGTTCAAGTTTATGTTTAAAATCTTGTTTTTTTATTACACATCTTTCTTTAAAATTTTATAGCTTCCACTAAATTATTTACCCTTACTGAGCATCTAAGCTCACCCCTTTCTTATATTTTGTTTTCCTAGGATTCCAAGAAGTGTATTATGTTTAATATGCAGGGTTAAGCTAGGGTAATAATGGCGTTATCAATAGATTATTTATGTTGTTTTTTATGTTTGAATTTGTTATTTAACGTTCATGTATGTAATCTATTTTCCAAGACTACTAAATTGATCAGTCCTTCGAGACTTGATTCCTTGTAATCATGCCAATGTATTAAAATAATGCACCGACTCCAGGCTTCTAGGGTCGGGGTGTTACATAGACTTTTAAATCTCAATTGATTATATTGTAATGTCTTTATAAATATCCCTTTATTATCCAATTTATATCATAATAAAAATAGATAATTTATACCCTCTCCTCGTAAAATTTACTTAAGTTGTTAATATGCCAAAGTAACATGATTCTATCCTCCTTCTCTTTATTCAAGAAATTTATTTGTATTATACCTTTTTAATTCCAATTGTTCCTATTGTAATATGTTTTAAAAAATACATTTTACTATCCTTGTAATTTCTAAGTAATTTTATACCACATTTCACTCTCATTAATCCCTTCCATGAATCTTTATGTACAGTCATTATGCTATCAAAATTATCCTATGATTTTTTATGATAAACATTTGTATAGTGAATACCCATCCCATTTCCATTCATGGGAATTCATCTAGATATACATATCCTTCATGTATTAGGTACTTACATGTATGTGACCCATAGTCCTTAATAATGGGATTAAAAATGGTGAAAGATAGCCTTATATTGTATAATCTTTGTGGCACATAAATGCATGTATATGATATGAATGTGTCTAGTGGGCCCAAAATTAGATAGACCTCCAGTGAATTGGGTAATGTTTTTATCTCATGATATAACATTTATAGTTAATGGGTGGTTATCCTAAGAAGACAATATTATTATGACTCAGTGGTTAGCCTTGACTTATGCTTATGATGTCATGTTTTATTCTATTTCCACATTCCTATGTTTCCTTGAAGTTATCATATTATATCATGCCTTGATATTCATGTTTATAATTCTCACACTTTTTATGTCACCTTCATATGTCTCTTAAATCAAATTTATTAATTCCATCATTTTATTCTTTGATTATTCTCTTACTGGTCTTTATAGCTCACCAATTTTTTATATATGTCTCCAAGTTATCATGTGTAGTATTAGAATATCAATGGAATTTAAGGGAATTATATGGAGTTTTAAATAATTTCATTATATTATTATTTAAATTTATTTCTCTATGTATCTAATTACCAAAATACACTAGGCCTAGTGATCTTTTTGGATTGTATTATGTATATATTTATATAATAAATCATGAATTAATGTTTATAAAGGATATGGTTTGTCATAGTTAGTATCAAAATAAGGTTTTGTTATTTTGGGGATTAATATTAGAAAAAATTAGTAAAATTATTAGAGATAATACAAAACATATAAAAATATCCCTAAGTTTTAGTAAAGTATATATTAATTAGTTTTTAAGAAATAAAATCCTCATCAGGATATTACAAGTGGATGTGGCTTCGGCATAATTGTACCTAGGGGTAATAACCCCAAAAAGGGAACATTGGGTATTAACTCAATCATCACATATTGTATGAAAAAATACCTTGTTCCACACCTATTTTGAAACTCTCATGTGATATGATTTGGTAAATTCATAATCTCTTTACAAACCCTTATGAAGGGATCAAAAATTCCCATAAAATTTTATGTTAGGAAATAGACCATGGATAAATTAGATTGAAACCTTGAAATTCATAGGTTAATGGATATATTTAATTTATGATTTATACATTCAATGTTCATAGTTTAATTTTTATGTGTAATATTTTGAAAATTACCATCCCTGATTTTCCCTTTATTTTAGTCATTGGCTGGAAATATGAGGAACTGATTCGACAACCAGTCTAACAAGCAATGTAATGACTACCCAAACAAGATGATAAACCTAATGGTCATGGTATTTAGTAAGTTTATGAAAATAATCTCTCAATTAACTAATGTTATGAATATAAACTTAAATTAGGGGGAAACCCACATCCCCCTAATAAAGATCAAGTTGTAATTGATACCTTTATGAAAAAACTTCATCCAACTTTTAGTGGATATTTTATTCCCTTAATCATAGAGAAATGGATCAACACAATTGAAAATATATTCAACCTACTTTAATGATTTTAGTAGGAGGATTTGATTCTATTTTTTTATCATATGGAGGTATAATCTTATCAATGGTGTACATTCATCAAAAATATAAAGCCCGAGGAGGATATCGAATCGATGGAGTTGAAAGCATTTCAGAAAAAAAAATTGATAAATATTTTCCTCTCACTATCCAAATTAAAATGGAGATATATTTTATTACCCTAAAGTTAAATGATGACTAATCCATTGGATAATATGAAGAAAAAATCATAATAATTTCATGATACACTTGTAGCTTTATCATTGACCCTGAAAGTAAAGTTGACAACTTCTTTAGCAGGATAAAGATGACTATGAAAATATTTGGTAACTTGAGATATTAAAATAAATGAGGAAATTGTTTGATGTTCCCTAAAATTAAAAATGGAGATCAATAAATATCAATGGTATCATGTGTCTATAGATAGGAATTGGATAATTTAGTTTAATTCTGGTAGATCGATGGAGAAATGTTATAGTGGAAAGAAAGTCCAACATCCCACTTGTCAATAGAAGATCTATGTAGACAATCATCAATGAGACCTATAGTTTGAGATTAAAGATAAATTATTCCTTTTTATATCATCATGGAAGAAATTTATCAGGTTTTTGAAGAAAGTAAATCTTATTCCAAGATACATCAGACCCTTTGATATCCTTCATCACATCAGAGTTGTGTTTGGTTGATTAGTGCTCCCACTTAACTTATCTCAAGTACATGATGTGTTCCATGTATGCCTCTTGAGTAGGTATATAACAGAACCGTCACATGTACTGAATCCAAGGGTGGTACCATTGAATAAATATCTTTCATATGAGGATAATTTGATAAATATCTTAGACATAGAGACAAAGTTTTATGAAAATACATAGCTCACCTAGTAAAAGTGTTTTGGTGGAACTACAAGTTTAAGTAGGTGACATGGGAACTAGAATATGTGATGAAACAGAAGTACCCTCATCTATTCTAATGTATGAAATGAAATTTTGAGGGTGAAATTTTCTAATGGTGGAATAATGTAAGGAACCAAACTTTTATAAATGAAACTCCCTTTTTGAATGAATAAATTCTTTATTAAGTAATGTAGTTATAAAAAATACATGAACTATTTTGGTTATTTTACCATTACAAAATATATGTGGTTAAATTTAAAATATCATTAGGAATAATAATCATTTATAACACAGTATTTGTTTAGTAACCATTATTATTATTATATTAAAGGTTATGATAATGTCCAATTGAAACAAAATGAATAAGTGATGGACTCTACTAGTAAGATCATACCCTATAAATCCCATTTATCAAAGCTTCCATGGGAGATGGATTCACTAGGATTTTCCCTTGACCAATACCAAGATGAGATTCAATAATTGAAGCATAATAAAAATAATTTGTGGGAGAATTTTAATATTATCAGGATCATAATGAAACTCATGTTTTCCAAACCATCCTAAGAAAGTGCCACCATCAGACACCTTACCCTTAGGGAATATGCTGGTGTAATAAGGGGTTTTATATCTAGACCAGAGTAGTATGATCTCATATATTTTTCTTTTTAATAAAACAATGATGATATTTATCCCTTTTCATTATTACTTTATATATAAAATTATATATGTGTTGATGAAAATTATATTTTGTCATGATAAAACCAAAATTTCATTTTTTGAAAACATACGGTTTTAATTAAAACACACTTTTTAATAAATTCAAGAATTTTGAAATAATTTTTATTTTAATATAATATTATTATTAAATGATATTTTTATATATATAAATGATAATATAATTTAATGAAGTCCTATATAATATTTGTAAGGGTCGGAAAACTGTTATTATCATAAAAACAAGTATCTTTAAATAAATGGGTATTTTGATTTAAAAGTGTAAATTATCCTATTTAGAAAATTATTTTAATAAAATAAATATTATTTTTAAAATAATCATGTTAAAATTATCCAATGGTGTTTTTTTCATAATTTTCTAAGACATTCAAATTTTTGGGTCAAAATTAAATACGGTATGTCTTATGACATCATGATAGCCCAAAAGTAATGTAATAAATACAATAAAGGGAATAAAAACTCAAATATATATTTAACCTTTTAAAAAATATGTTTTTAAGCTATTTTATTAATTTTATAAACCTTTAATGAATCCTTCAAAACCTATATTATATTTTAATATTTTAAAATCAATTCTTTATGAACACAACTTTCTTACACATCACTAATGGTATTATTTTAGGGTTTTGGTTATTATCCTAATATAATATTGAAAAAAAACTCTTATTTGGTATAAAAAATGGGGAAAATCATTCAAAACCATTTTTACCCCTCGCTCTTCGTGCGAACTAGCCCAGGCTCAAGTCCCGCCAGACTCGGACACTGTGCATATTATACACAGGATGATTCAAAGCCATTTTCCTAGCCGAGGAATGTGCACCACACTCTAGGCATTGAGGGGGCCCCAATGGGAGGTGAGAATTACCCTTACACACATTTTCCCCATGGGTTGTTATCCAAGTGGTACATGTTGGTTGTACCCCTCACTCATCGTGGGAACTAGCCCAGGTTTGAGTCTCGCTAGACTCAGACACTGTGAATATTATACACAGGGCGATTCAAAGCCATTTTCTTAGTCATGGAATGTGTGGCGTGCTCTGGGCATGGTGGGGCCCCCAAGTGGGAGGCAAGCGTTACCCATACACACATTTTTTCTTCCAGGATGAATCAAAGTGAATGTTGATAGTGCCTCAAAAGGAAACCCGCGACCTGCTGGATGTAGTGCCATTTTCAGAGACTATCTTGGTAGGTGTCATAGATGCTTCTTTGGCGGTTGGGGTACAACCTTGTCTCTGGAAGTGGAAATGATGGGGGTGATACATGCCATGGACTTGTCCAAACAAAAGGGTTGGAATAATCTTTGTATTGAATGTGATTCAACCACTATTGTCCAAGCTATTTGGAAGGGGGTAGTGTATCTTGCCTGGATGCTTACTTCCCATTGGATGAATTGCCTTGATTCTCTCTCAGAAATCAACTACATTTCCACTCATGCATTTCATGAAGCGAACATGGTTACTGATGGTCTTTCCAACAAGGGGGTCAACGAGGACATTACATGGAAGGATGACTTGCCTGGTAATTTCCTCCCATTTATGATAAATATTGTAATAAATTTCTATCTTTTAGACTCTTGTAAACTATTTTTTTTCAATAAGTTGTGCCTTGGTCTTAAAAAAATATAGAGTCCAAAATCTAAGTTTAGAAAATAATAAAGAATTCATCTCTCTCTCTCTCTTTTGTTATAAATAATCATCCAACCTCCCAATAATATTCACTAAAAATACATTGAATAAGAATTTAATCACTCTGCCCCTCTCTAAATCAATCCCAAGGGTTTACCAAGCTCTTAATTGGATCCTCAAATCATTTTGATGTTCCCTCTCATGGTAATGGATATATATCTCTCTCTCTCTCTTATTTTCCATTCAAGAACCTGATTTATATTTAGCCTTTTGAATCTCAATTGATTTTTGTTGTCATGTATTTAAATTTATCCCTTTACTACCCAATTTATATCCTAATAATGATATATTATTTATCCCCTCTCATTATAACCTTTACTTAAGTTGTTTTTATGATGAAGTTAGAGGGTTCTCTCCTCCCCTTTATTCAAGCACTTTATTTATATTATGCCTTTTGAATTAAAATTGTTCCTATTGGAATATGTTTTTACACATACATATTACTGTAATTATGATTTAAAAGTAATTATATACCACCTTTCACTCTTATTAAACCCTTCTATGAATCTTTATGTACACATTTTATGCTGCCGAAATTATCCCATGATTTTTTTTATTTCAAACATTTGTGTAGTGAATATACATCCCCATTACCACTCAAGGGTATTAGCCTAGATATAAATATCTTTCATGGATTGTTAATTCCATGTATATAACCCATGATCCTTAATATTTTGATTAAAATTGATGAAATACATCCTTTTTTTGTATGATCTTTGTGGAACATAAATTCATGTACATGATATAAATGTAATGGGTGGGATCAAAATTATATAGTATTCTAATGAATTATGTAATGTTTTTATCTCATGAGATATGATGTATAGTACATGGTAGTTTATTCTAATCACACTATGTTATTATGTCTCAATGGTTATCCCTGACTTAATTATTATGATATCATCTTTTATGTAGTTGTCACATTCATATGTTTCCTTGATGTTATCATCATATATCCTACTTAAATGTTCATGTTTATAATAATCACCCTTTTATGTCACCTTGATATGTCTCTAGAATCACATGTATTACTTTTATCATGTTATTCTTTAATTATTCCTTTATTGGGATTTATAGCTCGCCCCTTTCTTATATACATCCCCAGGTTATCTCATGCGGTATTAGAAGATTGATGGAATTTAAGGGAATGCTATAAAAATTTAAATAATTTCACTATATTATTTCTTCAAGTTATTGCGTTATGTGTCTAATTACCCAAATACACAAGGCATCATGATCTTTTAGAATTTTATTATGTGTATATTTATGTAATAAATCATGAATTAATGTTTATAAAAGATATGGGTCTTTATAGATTGAGGAATTGAGTTCAAGATAGAACTCTTGTCAGGTGTATAGCCCATTTTGATACCCCCTTATTGTATGGAATCAGATGAGTTTAAGGAACTTAAGGTACAATTTGAGTACTTGGATTTGAAGGGATTTTTCAGTCTGATCACTTCACCATGGGGTGCACCAATATTTTTTACAAGAAGGTGTATGGTGGTCTTCGACTATATGTATATTATCAGAAGATAAACCAGGTGATGTAAAGAGTATATGTCATTTAACCAAGATAGATGGTCTTTTTAATCAGTTATAGGGAGTCTGATGGTTCTCAAATATTGATCTTTGATTGGTATATCACTAGTTATTTTTTAGAGAGGAGGATATCCTGAAGACAACATTTTGGAGTAGGTATGGGTTATATGAGTACTTTGTGATACCATTTAGACTGATGAATTCACCAGCAATGTTGGTGTCCCTCATGAAAAAGATCCTCCACCCATATATAGACTTTTTCATCATGGTTTCAATTAAATATATCCTCATTTTTTCACCTACCCTAGAGTAGCATGATAGACATGTTGAGATAGTCCTAAGTATGCTTCGAGCACATTGGATTTATACCATGATATCAAAGTGTAACTTTTAGATTTAGGAGGTGAAATTATTAGGGAATGTGGTGTCTAAGATAGGCATATCTTTGGACTTACAAAAAGTGGAGGTAGTGATGTCCTATACATATCCCCAGAATATGTTTGAGATAAGGATTTTTATGGAGTAACAAGATGATACAAATGTTTTATCCTACAATTCTCCAATTTATTAGAACTCATGATTACACTGATGAAGAAAGGAGTAAAGTTTTGGTGGTTTAACTAGTATAAAGAACTGTTTCTTGAGATGAATAAGAGTTTTACTATAGATCAAGTGTTGATACTTCCTGGTTAATGGATTTTTTATATTGTATACTTCGATGCATCGAGCATTGGTTTAGGATAAATACTTATGTAGAGGGAGAAGGCAGTGGATTATAGGTCATGTTATTTGAGGCCCCATTAAATGAATTATCCTACCCATGACTTAGAGTTGGCACCCATGGTCCATGATTTGAAGTATTAGTGACATTATCTCTTTAGTTATAGTTTTCTTTTCTATACAGATCACAAGAGATTCTGTTATATCTTCACACAATAGGACATAAATCTAAGATAGAGGTTATGGGTAGAGTTTCTAAAAAATGTTTGACTTTGAGATGGACTATGAACCAAGTAAAGGTAACTTCTTTATTTTTTCTCTTATCCATAATACATTGGTAGATTAGGATCTTGGTGAATGGACTTCAGAGGAATAGTGGTGCCTGATGAAATTGTTGACCGATTGGAGGGTGGATTCTTCTAAGGACTAGGGATTGATGACTTATTCCCCTTTGGTGATAAAATATTATCTTATAAACTGGGTAATGTTTGGTCAGAAATCTGACCATGAGTTTTTTGTGATGTGATAATGGGTAAGATGTGGTGAACTGATACATGGGTGGTCATTGGATGGCAAAGATGTGATCCTTGTATATGGGAGAGTTATAGTTCCTACTTACATCAAGTATGAGCTAATGATATATTTTCATACCTTTAAGATGGTGGTGCATATCAGAGTGAAAAATATATACAACAACTTTAGGAAATAGTTATAGTGGCCAGGGGTGAAGAGGGACATTGCTGGATTTGTTTCCTGATGCCTTACCAACCAGATGACAAAGCCCAAGTACCAGCATCCTGTTGGAATAACTTATCACTTCTTATGCCTTTGTGGAAGTGGGGTGATGTCAAGATGGAATTTTTAATGCGGTATCCCAGGACCCTAAGTATTCATGATGCTAGATGGGTGATTTTTTATCAGATGAAGAAATTTTTTCATTTCTTACTGATCTGTGAGACTCACTCTATAGATAAGTTTCACAAGTTATATGTCAGTAATATCATTAAATTTTATGGAGATCACTTGATAATTTTATCTAATATAGATTTGTGTTTTATATCATCTTTTTTGGAAAGCCTTTCAAAAGGCCTTAAGGACTTACCTAGGGTTTAGTATAACGTACCTTCCTTAGAGATATGGACAGTCTGAGTTGATGATCCTTATATTGAATGATATGATCTAAGCTTGTGTTCTATATTTAAGTGGATCTTGAGATAATCACCCAGCCCTGGTTGACTTTACATACAACAAAAGTTTCTAAATTTCAATTCAGATGGCACATTATGAGGTTATTTATGGGAGGATATGTCTTTTATAGATTTATTAGCATGAGGCTGGTGAGGAAATGGTTGTGGGTCCCGGTTTGGGACAGGATACCTCTGAGAGGGTGCAAGTAATTCTAAAGAGGTTGGTTATAACTCATATAAGTAAGATATCTTATGCTTACTACAGGAGGATAACTTTAGAGTCTGAAGTATATGACTGTGTCTTTCTGAGAGTGGATCCTCAAATAGGGGACCAATGTTTGAGGAAGCAAGTAAATCTAGCCCTGCATTATGTTAGACCCTTCATGATCACTGAGAAGGTTAGAACAGTAGCATACCTTCACGATCTTTCTTCTCTCTACCATGAAATGCATGATGTGTTTCATGAGTCTCTTCTATGAAGTTATATACCTAATCATGCACATGTATTCAACGGCATGAATGTTGAGATGGAGATTGACACATCATATAACGAATGACTAGTTAGAATTATAGACTAAAGTGAGAAAGTCCTTGGAGGGAAGATGGTATCACTTTTCTAGATTCTATGGTGGCATGGATGAATCCAGGAGGAGACATCGGAGTGGATGGTAGATGTTCAGTCTCAATCGCCCAAGTTGTTTGAGTAGGATGCCTAGAGATTATTCTTGAGGATAGGAAATCTTTAGAGAGGGAGAATGTAATGGCCATGTATTTTTTAGGTTTTTTATATGTTATCTTAAACCTTTAACCATATTTTTTGAGCTATGAAATTTTTACATGAATTTTAAAGTGTTTTCATATGGTTTCAAAGAATTTTGGAGGTATTTTAAAAGGTGAACTATTTTCACATGGTTTTCCCAAACTATATGGATTCTCCAGGACCATGAAACTAGAGGAAATGACTCCATAGGTAGTATGTGATTAAGTAACATGGTTATAAAAACCATCCATACTCACTATAAAAACCATGTGTTAAGCTCCAATGGCCAACCACATGATTGTAAAATGGTTTAACTAATTGTGCATCTTGTCCAGAAGCCCATAAAGAGTGCATAGTTAGAGCATGGTCTTTCAAACCATGACCAAGTGAAATTAATGATGTGATTTCCCATTTAATGACCATTTATGGTCCCTTTTAACTTGTACTTATTTATATAGGAGGCCCTCTCAAATTCTAAGGTTCCTATAGCCATCATTAAATATTTCCACTCAACCAAAACTAGATTCTAGTGAATCCAAGTGTGTTGAAGATCTAGAATTGATGTATGTGATACAAAATCCTCTATTTTTTGGGTTTCCTTCTTAATCAACCTCTTTTTCTATTGCGATAATTCATAGATTTGACATATTTATGCTCGATCAATGAATTACAATGCCAATTAATAAGGTATTCTTGAATCATTTCTAAATATGTGGTGATTTTGACATGTCAATGACATCTATTTTGACTAGAGTTAAATTCCTTGTAAATAGTGGACATTTTCGGGTAGGTTTCCTTAGATTGGTCATGTCAAGACTCTCATCTTATTTATTATAATCTTAAATCACTTTCTTGATGATGGATTGATGATGGATCAATGATTGTTTCCTATATTAGAGGTTATATTCTAGAATTGGCCTGGAATTCATGATGCACTATTGAATCAAAAATGGATATGATGAATTGATGAAACCTCCTTCAACATACCTTGGAATTGGTTTTTTTGATAGAATACTTAAGGTATGCTATTCTATAACCACCCTTTTTTATATGGAATCTCCTTGAGTCTCCTTTTTAAACCTCTTTCTTGATTAACCAAAACCAAAGTTAAGCATCCATAATATTTGATCTTATTCTCTATCAGTGAGAAATGTGTTCAATATTCCATCCATATTAAACCTAAGATTTCTTCATCAATAACATTAAGGTAGGAAGTTCCTCATATTTTTGGGCACATTTATACACATGTTTACTTGGTATGATTCTTGTATTGGCATAATTAAAGATTATTCTTGATTTTGATCACATATGGGTGTGTGCCTAGCTCGTGTGTCCCATTTATGATGTTGGTTTCCATGAGTATGATTATATTTGAAAAGATAATTGGGATTCCTCTATTAAAAATAATAATTTTTGGTGGGTCATTCATGATACTTGTAAAACCACATTAAAAACATATGGCCTCTAGCCATAACTCATATAGAACAAAGTTACCTTAAGATTTATGGGTTCACTCCCTATAAAATAACATTAACTATACTAGTGCCAATTTTTTAAAACACTTTCAATAGACCTAGCTTTCTCAATCCTAACCCAAAACATTTCAAAAATACAGACATAAAATTATTTTCTTTAAAATAAAATAACCTTTCTTGTAACATGTCATAGACATGTTCTTGAGAATTTATAAAACCATTTTTAAGATAATCTCATGCTTAAAAATTACTATACTGATTTAAAAGTTATAAATAAAATGCATAATCAAATAATTTCACATTTGATCTAAAAAATATATATAATTTTTTCTTCATAAAATAATCATAAATAATAAATAATTGTGTTTCACACATAAAATTATAAATGAAACATTTTAAAGCTTGAATAATTCTATGTACTTAATAATTTCATAAGTAAACCTTAAAATTTACATTGAAATCATGAATTTATTATGAATGCAAGGTATGTTGATGTTATGCATAACACATGGCCACGATTATATAAAAATTTGATATCCTTAATTTCAATATTACATGATTACATGCTTAATTTTATATGCACAATATTTTAAAAACATGATAATAAAATTATAAACATGGAAATAAACATTTCATCCTTGTATATATATATAGAATAATGATCCCATAAAAATACCACTTACATTATTTGGAATTGAATAAGTATGAAAAATATTACTTAATTATGTATGTCAATCATGAATTCAAAAATAAGTATTCTCTAGACAATTGTAAAACTTTGAATTAAATAAATTCCATTACATGAATATAAGTCTTTAGGAGAGTATTAAGTTGAAGAGATTGATAACTACATATGCATATAATTTATACATATGTTTGAAAACATGAAATTGTGTGTGTGTGTGTACCAATATATAATACAACCATACCTAAATATTAGTTTGATATATATTATAATTTAAAAATAAAACATGTATAATTATACTAAAAATATTACTTATATATGTGCAGACTTGGAAACTGGAAGTAATATATAAATATATAAATTAAAAATAACAGAATAAGAAATCCACTAACTAATTTAAAGATAAAAAATTTATAATTTGAAAATAAATCAATATAAGACATATAAATTCAAAACTATAATATAATAAAATTTTCAAAATAAAAATTTGATTCATTAAAAAATATCCCATAACATCAAATTTTCAAAACATAATTTAGATAAACATAAGACATAAATTATATAAATAAAATGATCCCTTACATCAGAATGGATTTAAATATAGTTTTAATACAAAATATATAATTTCTTACAAAATAAGTTTTAACATAAATAATAAATCCCTTAGATGATTTGTTGAAACATAGAAATTCATCTACTGCTTAGGAATTTCTTTGCTTGTAGTAGCACACCCCCATCCTACTCTATCCAACTTAGTTATCTTATACCTGGTGCAGAGCTTCTTATATAGACTATTCGAGCACACTAATAAAATATAAATTTTTATTCCTATAATGTAGTGAATTCTCTTATAATCTGAGTGGGTTTGAAAAAAAACAACTGCAAGAAAAAGATACCAATATCAATATGTAATTTGTTAAAAGAAACAGTTCAAACTAATGGATAAAGGCAAACGAAGTTGATTGAATGTGGATGGAAAGAATAAATAAAAATCCAAGAGTCAAAACCAAAAAAAATTGCAATTAATCAAATCAAATGAAAAAAAACAATTGGCAGACAATGATATTGGTATAAAATAAACAAAAAACAAATAAACATAGGGATATAAATTGACTATAAATTTAGACACCTATAACAGAAAACAAAACACCTACCTCAGTAGGTTAAAGAATAACATAAATAGAGACTATATCTACATCATACCTCAGTCTACCCTTCTCGACCTCCAAGACACTTGAATATTCTTCACTGGCAGATGAACCCAAAATCATGGTTGAAAACCTTCACAATTGGGCTTTGCATGACTCTCCTGGTTTAAATCAAACCTCATTGGTGGTCGATCTCTATGGGTACAGTCGCCCTCATCTCACCCTGGTGCTCAACTCGAACTCAGATGAAACATGGTTTCTCCATCGGTGTGTTCAAGCCTCGCTCGTCGATACCTAACCTGAAGACCCCCTCTACTCAAGGTCCTCGATGGCGTGACTCTAATCCTCCCTTCTCTCGAGACGAATGGGCCCCAAACCCTTAATCATGATTTTATCTTTTTTTACCACATTTTCATTTCAATTTTTTTATAAATTAAATTTGATTAATATATTTTCATAGTTTTATAAAACAAACCTATATAATTTTATAAAAGTGATTCAATTAATTCAAAACTAACATTTCATATTCATATATATATATATATATATATCTGATTATTTAAATAAAAATTTATAAAAAAAAATTAATAATAATTGTATATTATAATTTAAAATATTCAATTAAATAACCATTTTGATAAAAATAAATTATATTATAAAAATAATAAAAATATTTTTAAAAAAAAAATTTAAACAAAAAAACAATATTTTTTTGGAATAAATTTGAAAATTATAAATAATGTGTATAATTAAATATAAGTATTATAATTAACTTAATTAAAACACTTAATTTATAATATTATTTTCAAAGAAAATAATATCAAAAAAATTATTTGTTGGTTTTAATTATTAATAAATTTTTAATTTCTGGGATGTCGCATTCTTCCCCCTTTAAAAATAATTGCACCCTCACAATTCATTTCTTAGAACAAAAGAATTCTGAATTTCTATCTTCAAAATTAAGAAAAATAAGGACTTCTAAACTCATATACTCTACCTATTAGATGAAAACATCTAATCTTAAAACTTATCTAGACTATTCCTCTAATACCAACTATAACAATCTGAACCCATGCTTCTGGATTTGATGCTAAAACATGATGTGTAATTTTTTATAAACGAAACTAAATAATTAAACAAAAGAGGACCTTTACCTATCTAGGTTTTAGAGAATAGACAAACCTTTCATTTTTATCATATATTTACAAAAGTAAAGGATAAAAAACACATATAATGTACTTCGTGTGTAATAACCATTTATTAAATCTTCCAAACTTAGAACTTCAAAGTGACCTATGTAAATGATTTTAAAACATAGGGTGATCATTTAATATTCTGAGTAAGGGGTTTTAAAAACGTTACTAAATGATTTAAAAATATTATCTTGATATAAATATATTTATATATATACATATACTTAGAAGATGATTTTTAGTTAAATCTAAATAAGTACAAATAACTTAGAAAACATTAATTTCACAAAATAATTATATTTGGAAAGATCATTAGGATTCCTCCATTGAAAAAAAAATGGTGTGTCATTCATGATACTTGGTAGAATATATTAAAAACGTAAGACAACTATTCATAACTCATATGGAACAAAGTTCCCTTAAGACTTATGATTTCACTCCCCATAACATAACATTCACTATAATAGTGCCAATTTTTTAAAACACTTTCAATGGACCTGCCTTTCTAAATCATAATACAAAATATTTCAAAAATACATACATAAAATTATTTTCTTTAAAATAAAATAAACTTTCTTGTAACATGTCATAGACATATTCTTGAGAGTTTCTAAAACTATTTTTGGGAGAATCTCATGCTTAAGAATTACTATAATTATTTAGAAGTTATAAATAAAATACATAATCAAATAATTTCACATTTGATCGAAAAATGCATATATAATTTTGTCTTCTTAAAATAATCATAAATAAAAAATAATTGTGTTTTTCACAAAAAATTATAAAAGAAAAATTTTAAATAAAACATTTTAAAGCTTGAATAAATCCATGTACTTAATAATTTCAGAAGTAAACCTTAAAATTTAAATTTAAATCATGAATTTATTATGAATTCAAGGTATGTCGATGTTATTCCTAACACATAGCCATGACTATATGAAATTGGTACATCCTTAATTTCAATATAACATGATTACATGCTTAATTTTCTATGCGCACTCTTTTAGCAACATGAAAGTAAAATTATAAACACGGAAATAATCATTTAATCCTTATATATATATATATATATAATTCTCCCATAAAAATATCACTTACATTATATGGAAATGAATAAATATGAAAAATATTACTTAATTATGTATGTCAATCATGAATTCAAAAATAAATATTTTCTTAGGAATAGTAAAACTTTGAATTAAATAAATTCCATTACATAAATATAAATCTTTAGGAGAGTATTAAGTTGAAGAGATTGATAACTACATACGTATATAATATATACATATGTTCGAAAACATGGAATTATATATCTGTGTATGTGTGTACCTATATATAATACAACCTTACCAAAATATTAGTTTGATATATATTATAATTTAAAATTAAAACATGTATAATTATACTAAAAATATTACTTATATATGTGAAGACTTAGAAAATAGAAGTAATATATAAGTATATAAATTAAAAATAACAGAATGAGAAGTCCTATTACTAACTTGAAAATTGAAATTTTTAATTTGAAAATAAATCAATATAACCCTTACAAATTCAAAATTCTAATGTCATAAATTTTTCAAAATAAAAATTTTATTCATTAAAAAAATACCCTCTTACATCAGATTTTTAAAACATAATTTAGATAAACATAAAACAAAAATCATATAAATAAAATTATCCCTTAAATCAGAATGAATTTAAATATAGTTTTGATAAAAAAATATAATTCCTTACAAAATAAGTTTGAACATAAATAATAAACCCCTTACATGATTTTCTAAAACACAGAAATTCATCTGTTTCTTAGGACTTTTCTTGCTACAGTGCACCCCCTTTATACTCTATCTAACTCTATTCTCTTATACATGGGGCATAGATGCTTATCTAGACAATTCATGTACACTAATAAAATATAAATTTCTATTCCTATAATGCAGTGGCTTCTCATGTAAGTCGAGTGGGGGTGAAAAAAACAACTCCAATAAAAAGATAGCAGTATCAATATGTAATTCGTCAAAATAAATAGTTCAATTTAATGGATAAAGGAAAATAAAGTTGATTGAAACGTGGATGGAAATAAGAAATAAAAAATACAAGAGTCAAAACCAAAATATATATATATATATATATATGAAATTACTCCAAATCAATTTGAATGAAAAAAAATAATTGGTGGACAACGATAGTGGTATAAAATAAACAAGAAAAGAATGATCATAGGGATATAGATTGACCAAATATTCAGATAGCTATAACAGAAAATAAAACACCAACCTCGTTAGGTTAAAGAAGAATAGAAATTGAGACATTATCCACATCATACCTCGATCTACCCTTTCCAGCCACCAAGATGCTTGAATCTTATTCATTTTAAGATAAACCCTATGTAGGATCAAATATGTAAAGATGAGATGCTCAAAATACAAGAGGGGGGTGAATTTTATACTTTAAAAAATTCCTTTGGAACTTTTAAGGATGGTTATGTTTAATGGGGTTAAACAAAGTAATTCACAAAACCTCAAAGTCTACGCACTTACTTGATTCCAGAAATATGATTCTGAGAAAGCAATTCTGGAAAAGATGGTTTCAGAAATGAAACATAATGAAAGTTTACAATGATGAAGATTCTACCTTAAAGATTATAGAATCTAACTAAACCAGAGTACAAGTATAAGGAAGTATAAGATAGCTATATTTTCCTTAACAATACAAATGCAGCGGAAAACATGTAACAAAACAAGTAACAATTAGTAAATCTTTTAACCCAAAGAAAAGGGTATCCAACAACCTTGGATAAAGGTCCCTTGATTTATACTTTCAAGAAAGTCTGTATTACCCACACCAGAGTAAGGCCTTGATAGGAATATTGGAGTCTGTCTTGTTATCCCCACAAGCCCTCAACTTCAAGGTAGTCGTTACATCTGTCTTCCTCATCAAGGAATCCCTCAACTTTAAGGTAGTCGGCACCTCTGTCTTCCTATCCCCGAAATCCCTCGATTGTAAACAGCAACAATCGGAGTCGCACAAAACAAATCTGAACCAGAAGTTCAGTACGCACTAAGAATGAGAGTATCTCTCTCTAGAAATCACTTCAGGTCAAAAGTTGTCCAAAAGTTATGAGCTCTTTTAAATGGGATCCTATTTATAGGCACAGCTTCAACATTTGGCTCCCTCCTCCAACGGTTGTATTTTTCCTTGAATTTTAGAGGGACCTGTACACATGTCACTCAACCAATGGTTAGTGAGTAACTGAAAGCACGACATCATTTTATAACAAAACAAGTGTAAGCATAACTAAAATATGATATTTGGAATGTAAGCAAATAAAAGTTTGGAGTCTAACCAAAATTGAATTCAGAGTCTTTAATGTAAGGATATTCAGATTCTATTTTCTAGGAATTCAGAACCTGAATTCTATAGAATTCCGGAGTCTGAATTTCAAGGAAATTTGGAATCTGGATTTACAAGAATTCAGAACCAGAACTTACAAAGTTCAGAGTCAGAGTTCATGAGAATTCGGAGTCAGAACTCATAAGAATTCGGAGTCTATATTTAGAGAACTCGGAGTTAGAACTCAGAAAGTTTGTAACCAGAATTTGTATTCCGAATTTGGAGTCAGAACTCAGAAATTTTGTAACCAAAATTCATATTCAGAATTCAGAGTTAGAACTCAGAAATTTCGTAACCAGAATTCGTATTCAGAATTCAGAGTCAGAACACAGTAAGTTCGTAACCAGAATTCATCTTCAGAATTCGGAGTTATAACTCAGAAGATTTCGTAACCAGAATTCGTAATCAGAATTCAGAGTCAGAACTCAAGAGAGTTTGTATCCATAATTCATAATCATAATTTGGAGTCATAACTCAGAAAAGTTCTTAACTAGAATTCGTAATCAGAATTCTGAGAATTTGGATCCTAAAACAGAATGCTTCATATCTAGGTAATTATAGGATTCTGAGGTTTTGGTTTCAAACTGAATTTTACACTTAGAAAAAAAATTATGATATGAACAATGAAAACATGATAAGGATAAATTTCCTTGGGGAAGAAAATTTTCCTTATAGAAGTAAAACAAGGGGTAAAAAGGGATTTTCCTTGAGATAAGGTGTTTGTGATTTTCAAAACAAGAAGGAATGGTAAAGTCATAAGAAAACCTTATTGACTTACCAATCTCCCCCAATTATGAAGGAATAGAAAAGTCATAAGAAAAATCTTATTGACTCAACAAGCTCCCCCTTTTTGGAAAGCACAAACATCCTTACGAAAAAGAATATAAGGTCTTAGAAAAAATTTCCTAGACTTTGAAAATAAAACTTATCTCCCTTTACATATGAACAATGGTGAATACGACTAACTCCCCCTTAGGATTTGGAACTCTAAGGATCATATTCTAGATTTCCGGAATGAGATTTTTCATTTGAATGTGGAAATTTTCGTAAGGAGAACTCCCCCTTTGATAAACTCCCCCTTACTTAGGGATATTTCTTCTTTTACTTAGAATTATTTTTCCTTCTCCCCCTTTGTGATTTTCATAAAGAGTTTGAGGGAGTGAAAAAAATATGGTACCTAAAATATTAGTACAAACATCTAAACAAAACAAGAAACCACAGTTTCATTAAGATTGGAAGAATTTGTATAAGGAAAAATAGATACAACAAAATATCGGATTTGCATCTATTTTTCTTTTTTTCCCCTGGGTATCAGCTTCTTCACTATATTTTTCAGCTTCTTTAGATCTTTGTGATCCTCCTCTTCTTGCTTCTCTAAGGCTTTGATCTTATCATCTTGAGCTTTTAGAGCCTCTGCCTGAGCCTTCAGCAAGTCATCTTGCTTTACTATCTTTTCTTCAATCTCGATCTGGAGATCCCTTTCTATTTTCCAACTTTGGACAACATAATTCAACTTCCCATTCAGATATTTGACCTCCTGAATCCAAGTATTCTGTTCTAGGGTTAGCTTTTCATCAAATCTATTTGTGAGATCCTTGATTTTTACATCTTTGATATCAAAAGATTCCTTGACATCATCTTGAAACTTATCAATCTCTCTCAGATCTTCAACTATATTCTTGGACCAGCTTACCATTTTCTTATAAGACTTTATATGGGCTTCATAGTTGACAAGGAAATTCTTGTGTTCAGCCTCAATCTTTACAAGCCTATCCATTACCATGGATACAGAGTCTGATTTCTGATTCATGCTATGCTGGAGCATCTGGAATCTGGAGTCAATTGATGGAAAGATCAGAATGGTTTCCACTAGCTTCTTCAAGGACTGAATGACAAAATCATTCCCTAAAGCTAATGATTCTGAATCTAAAATTTTTCTTGGTGATGGTTCTTCTTCTAGCTCAACCATATTCCTCTTAGAGTTTCCACCATCTTCCTTCTTCCTAAAAATTGCTTTTTTGGGGTATCAAGAACCACTTGTTTTCCCTTGTCAGTTTTCAGAACAACTTCCTCATCTGGAGACTGATGCTCGCTTTAAGATAACTGAACAATCTTATCTTCATCAATTTTTTCTTTCTCGGATCCTGCCTCAATATCCTCAGGATGAATGAAGTTATGATTATAACTCTCTTACTCAAATAATTTGTTCAATTCCTCTTCAGCATTCTTATCAACTCCAGGGGTAGCAAGTTTTGAATATCCAGCTTGAGATGTCTATATTGACAACTTTTCGGAAGCACTTTCCTTCTCATGATAATCTTCAACTTGCTTAATCAGATCATCAGTGTGATTACTACTTTCTTCATTTTATTGCACTTCTTCCACAGCTTCTATCTATTCAGCAACCTTCTCTTGTGCTTTTTCTGGAGTCATAAACTTTTCCCCAATGTCTCAGGTAATGGTTCAACTAAGAAGGATTTCAATACTGGAATGTTCTCGAATGCTAATTCAGTAGCCTTCAAAAGAGATTGCACAATCTCTTCCTCTGATAACTTCTTTTTAATCTTCTTCTATTTGTCTTGCTTCTCAAGCTCTTCAGTAGCTTTCTCTTTCAATGCTTTGACCTCTGCAGGTTCTAGGCCAAACTGTGTCTCCCCTTCTTTCGGGTTCTTCTTATCCTCCCTCCATTTGGCTACCACCTCATCCAGATAATCTTTCTATTTCTTGGGCTTTAGAGGTGTGGATTCATTTTCTTTGGACTTAAGGGTTTTCTCTGTTTCTTCCACTTCCTTTAATTTCCTCTTTTTTTCCAGCTTTCTTTGATGGTTCAGCCTCTTCTGCATTTTTCAGATCGGCTTCTACTTCTTCCACTGGAAGATCATAAAACTCTCTTGAATCTTTAGAAAATCCAACATTCATTCTTTTAAAAGTTTCATCTCTTACTAACATCACTTTGCAATTACTCAGCTTAGAACTGCAAGGAATCTTGAATGATTCAAGACACCGAACTATCAACTTAGATAGTAGGGTAGGATACATGATTATTTGTGCTCTCATATTTCCATTCTTGATATTCTCTATCATGATGAGAATATGCTTCATCAGATTTATTTTCCTTAGATTTACCAAAAAATCCAAGATATACATATCATGTTTCTTAAGAGTGTCCTTGTCACATTTTCTCGGTACGATAAAACCCTAAACCCATAACTCTAGGATCTGATTGCTAGTATAAAAGTGAGCAATCTTTGCGGTCTTGACATATTTAAGTCCAAACTTTTCATAGCCTTCACTTTTACAAAACTCCCTTGAACATCTGGAAGCTTGTGGGAACAAAATTATGCCTATACTTCATAGGATAACCTTACCAAGCTAGCAGACTTGGTATAAGAAAGTGCATATGTTTTTCCATAACTCATGAAAGAAAATGTTTCTCTGTCATCTTCCATGAAAAAACAAACCGATTCATAAAATTCTATGAGTAGATCTGGATACACAACATCCTAATCTCCTATCTTTGATATAGATACACTCTCCCACCCATTAAGCCTGATATTATTTGAAATTATAGAGTCATACTTATTGAAAAAATTTGGATGCACCAACCTCTCCCTGTATATTTGCTACTCTGAAATTGGCTTGACAGAAGACATATCTTGAGAATTAATTTCAGCATACATTCGGACTTGAGAAAACTTTGAAAATCCATAACAGGCTTTTGAAGTTGGGAAGAGCTTTGACATGCAAAAGCTTTGAAAACCGATGTGAGACAACCATCGGGGGGTCCCCTTTTATAGGTGTTGATGTGACGGTTCAACTTCCCATTTCAATACAATGGCTGATAATTCTTCTGATCAGATCTGATAGTTGAAAAGATATCTGCAAGGAAAAATTTGGTAGGATCCGATCTTTTGATGTATTTAAGGGAAAACATTTGGATTTAAGGAAAATAGAATCCGAGAAATTTAAAAAAGAAAAGAAACTAACAGTAAGAAAAATGTTATTATGAAAACTCAATAAAGAATCATACCTTTTGGATTGTTAGGAAAATTATTTGTATTGAGGAAAATTCTTCTTGAAAGACTTTAGATTCAAAAAAAACTTGAGTACGAAAAATAATTGAGTACACAGATCTTCATTATGAAAATTTTTATTACAAAAATCTTTATTATGAAAAATATTCATTATGAAAATTTTAGACTACAAACCAAGTCACTACAAAAAATTTGAAAACAAAAACTGACAATGAAAAGGTTCACTACGAAAAATTTTGCAAACTTCATTACAAAAAATATGAAAAACTTCATTACGAAAAAATTTGAAAAACTTCATTACGAAAAATATGAAAAACTTCATTACGAAAAATATAAAAAACTTCATTATGAAAAATATGAAAAACTAAAATACAAAAAATATAAAAAACTTCATTACGAAAAATATGAGAAACTTCACTATAAAAAATATGAAAAAATTCACTACAAAAAATATGAAAAACATCATTACAAAAAATATGAAAAACTTCATTACGAAAAATATGAAAAACTTCATTACAAAAAATATGAAGAACTAACAAGAGAATCTAATCCCCCTATGAAAAAAAGTTTATTACTGTAAAGAGATTGGTTCAACAGGAAGTTAATTATAAATATTACCTTAGGTTTATCATTCCTAACTTCTGTTTAACGTATTCAAATATATTGGAGGGTAAAGATTTTTTAAAAATATCGGAAAGTTGGTTTTTTATTCTGATAAATTGAAGGATGATATCTTCTTTTTGTGTGTTATCCCTAATAAAGTGATGCCTAATATCTATATTCTTTGCATGAGAGTGATGTGCAAGGTTTTTACTAAGGGCAATGGCACTTGTATTATCACACAAAATTTGAGTCTTATTAAAACTCATACCATAGTCTGTGAGTGTGTGTTACATCCACAACACTTGAGCACAACAACTTCCAGCTACTACATATTCAGCTTCAGTAGTGGAAAGTGCTACTGAGTGTTTCTTCTTGCATGACCAAGAAACTAATGAATCTCCTAAGAAATGAAAAGTTCCAGTGTACTCTTTCTATCCATTCTACATCCACCAAAGTTAGCATCCGAAAAACTTTTTAAAACAAAATCATTTCTAGAAGTATAAAAGAGTCTTAAATCCATGGTTCCCTTTAAGTAGCAAAAAATTCTTTTCACTACCTTTAAGTGAGATTCCTTAGGATTGGATTGATATCTTGCACATAAGAATACTGAAAACATTAATTCTAGATGACTAGTTGTTAAGTAAATTAAACTTCCTATCATACCTCTAAAAGTTGTTTGATCTACTAGTTACCCAGCTTCATCAAGATCAAGTGTGTTTAAGGTACCAATGGGAGTACTTATACTTTTAGTATTGTCATATCCATACTTTTTAAGAAGATATTTAATATAATTATGTTGGGATATATATATTCCTTCTGGTTTTTGAGAAATTTGAAAACCAAGGAAAAATGTTAACTCACCCATCATACTCATTTCAAACTTAGATTTCATTAGATCCACAAAGGAATTGGTTAAAGATTGCTGAGTTGAACCAAATATAATGTCATCAACATAAATTTGAACAATCAAAACATTTTTCTAATTTTTATTTATAAAAAGGGTTGCATCTGCATTTCCCTTAACATAGTTATTTTGAAGCAAAAATCATGTAAGTCTATCATACCAAGCTCGAGGGGATTGTTTGAGTCTATACAAAGCTTTGGTAAGTCTAAAAACATGATCAAGATGTTTTTTATCTTCAAAAACAAGAGTTTGTTCATCAAAGAATTCCTCTTGAACATAACCATTAAGAAAAACACATTTCACATCCATTTGAAAATTTTTAAAACTGAAAAATGATGCAAAGTCAAGTAAAATACGAATAGATTCAAGTCTAGCTACTGGAACATAGGTTTCTTTATATTCTATTCCTTATTGTTTATTATAGCCTTTAGCAACTGATCTAGGTTTATTTCTTAAAATGATTCCATTTTTATCACACTAATTTATGAAGACCCATTTTACTCCAATAACAGAAGTTTCCTTAGGTCTGTCAACCAAGGTCTGAACTTTATTCCTTTTGAATTCATTTAGTTCATCTTGCATGGCTTTAATCCAATCATCATCACTTAAAGCTTAATCAGTGATTTTTTGTTCTAATTGGGAAAGAATTGCTAGATGTTGTACATCATTTCTTAAGGAACTTCTAGTTCTTACAGGTTGATTCACATCAAAAATGATGTTATCACTAGGATGATTCTTTAGAGAAAACTTATTTAGGTTTTGTAAAACCTATTCATCAACCTAGGGTAGGAAATATTCTGGGGTAAATGTTTCTAAATTATCTTCTTGGACATTTTCCTTATCAAAAGGATCTTCTAACACAGGTTGATAATCATTTTTTAAAAACACATCTGAAGATGTAGGTTGGGATTGTTTAAAAACAAAAGGATCAGTTTCAACAAATTTAACATGTATTGTCTCTTCAACAGTACAAGTGTTTTTATTGAAAACTCTATATGCCTTAGAAGTTGTGGAGTATCCTAAGAAAATTCCTTCATCATATTTTGGTGTGAATTTATAAATATTGTATTTAGTATTCAGAATGAATACTTTGCAACCAAAAATCTTAAAGTAGTAAAGTCTAGGTTTTCTACCATTCCATAACTCATAAGAAGTTTTATTAAGAAAAGGTCTAATCAAAACTCAATTTATAGTATAACAAGTAGTACTTACAGCTTCAGCCCAAAAATGTTTGGCTTTTTAATATTCACTCAACATGGTTCTTGTTATCTCTTGAAGAATTCTATTTCTTCTTTCAACAACACCATTCTGTTGAGGTGTTCTAGGTGCTGAGAAGTTCTGAGTAATGCCTTTTCTACTACAAAAAGTTTCAAAATCAGAATTTTGAAATTCTCCTCCATGATCACTATGAATAGTTTTAAAAGGAAGGTTTTTCTCATTTTTAACTTGGGCTCTAAAAATTTTGAAATTTGAGAAGGCTTCAGACTTCTTTGCTAGAAAATAGACCCATGTAAATCCGGTGTAATCATCAACTAGAACAAATACATAGTACTTGCCTTTAATGATTCCAGTTTGTGTTGGACCAAAAAGATCCATATAAACTAGCTGTAATTCATCAGTAGTTGTGACTTCATTGACTGATTTAAAACTTGATTTATGATGCTTTCTATATTGACAAGGGTCACAAACTTTTGAAGAATCAAATCTAAGCTCCGGTAGATCCTTAACTAATATTTTCTTAGAAAGTTTGCATAAGTTCCTAAGGTTACAGTGACCTAATTTTCTATGCCACAAACAAGAGTGATCTTCCATTGCACTAATTCAAGGTAAGTCTTGACTTCTAAGGTCTTCTAAGTTTAGTGTGTAAACATTCTCTTGCCTATGGGAAGAAAGAATAAAGTCTTCCTTAGAATTGTGTACTAAGCACTTTCCATTCCTAAAATTCAC
Organism: Viscum album; assembly: GCA_963277665.1. NCBI lineage: Eukaryota > Viridiplantae > Streptophyta > Magnoliopsida > Santalales > Viscaceae > Viscum > Viscum album. The sequence goes on along the minus strand of OY728132.1, from coordinate 1,257,910,195 downwards.
AAGTTAACCTTCATCACATAATTAACTTATGCTAATGAGGTTGTGTTTAAGACCCTTAAGAAATAAAACATTTTAAATCAAGGTTTTTCCAAGAAGAATGATGTTACCTATACCAATAATTTCTCCCTGAGCATTATCTCTGAAAGTTATTTTTCCTCCTTTCGTCTTGATAATATTTTAAAAGTAGTTTTTGTTACCGGTCATATGTCGGGAACATCTATTATCCATGTACCAAGTGTTGTTGTTGGTACTTTATCTACTTTACTGAAAAAAAAGAGTTAGACTTTCGGAATCCAAACTTTCTTGGATCCGGAAATTTCAGAAAGAAAAATTTTAGGCACCCAAATCTTCTTAGAAAAATAGGCTTTATGAAATCCTAAGGACTGGGTTCTGTTTAGAGAGCAACTCTTTTCCCAATTTCCACCACACTGACAGTAAGTACAAAATGGATCACTTTTAGGAACAAAGTAATTGTTACTAAAAATTGGTTTAGAACTAGTATAACCAAAATCAAAACTATTCTTAGAGGTTGGATTTGAGAATACATTTTATCAAAAAAAAATTACCTAAGGTAAAGTTTGAAAAACACTTCCTCAAGGAAAATATTTCATATTTGAGTTTGATAACAAAGTTCTTGTCTTCAAAAACATTTGATTTTGATCTAGAGCTAGGCTCGAAAACATTTTTCTTAGAAATTATGTTTTCTAGATCTTTAGAAAGTTTGTTCTTCTCAGAACTTACTTCCTTAATATTTTTTGAAATACTTTCAATATCAACATTTTCTTATCAAGATCTTTAGAAAGATCTGATATTTCCTTAGTAAGAATAGTATTCCTGGATTTTTCCTTATCAATTTTTTTCATGAGTTTTGAATTCTCAATCTCAAGAAGTTTGGCAAACCTAGAAACTTCTTCATAGGAAGGTAAATAATTATCTTCATTAGAAGACGATTCTTCATCTGAAGAGTTATAATATTTATCATTGCTATAATTTGAATTTAAAGAAACATTGGTCAATGATTCAGCATTGTGTACCTTAGCCATCAAACAATAATTTTCAATAGGTAGTCTGGCTATTAGACCAAGATTATTCTATCCATAAGATTCATAATCTGAAGATTCATCTGAAGAGTCACCACCACTGGTACTCCAGGTGTCATTATATTTCAATACATTCTTAGCTTTAGCCTTGTAATACTTATTTCTTTTTCTCTCTGAATGCCTTTCCTTTCTTTCTTTTCTCTTAATCATAGGACAATCAGGTCTTATGTGTCCATCTCTCTTGCATTTATAACATGTGACTTCTGAATCTTTATTATCTTTCATTTCTTTCTTCTTGTATCTGGATTGAAAGTTCCTCTTTCCAGCTATTTTGTTCATCCTTTGAGAAAGATTTTCTACTTCATTTTCTGAGGATTCACTTCCACTAGATTCATATTGGATAACAAATTTCTTATATTTGGATCTAGTAACTCTCTCAGGAGTCTTGGATTTCATATGATTAGAAGTTGTAGTAAAAGAAACACTGACATTCCCATTCTTCTTCTTTATGTTATCAGCATCTCTCTTCATTCTAGTCTCATGTTGAAGAAGAGTTCCAAAAACTCATCAAGAGAAATCTGAGTAACCTTTTTGTTCTCATCTATAGCTATTCTCTTGGATTACCATTCATTCGGCATGATGTCTATGATCTTATCAACAAGAGATTCATCATCTAATCCTTTCTCACCCATGGATTGTAAACTATTCACAATAGTCATGAATATTTGTTGCACCATATATATGGATTCTCCATAAGGAAAGCAGAAACCATGATATTCAGCTCTGAGCATGGATCTTCTAGTTTCAATTACTTTGGAAGTTCCAAAGTGAGTAACTTTAAGTTTCTTCCAAATACAATTTACAGCTTCACAAGATGAAATTTGTCTATATATGTTTCTATTCATGGAGCAAAGAAAAGTATTGTGTACCTTATAATTCAGTTGATATTCATGATTTTCTTGATTGGTAAAGGTACTAACTTCTTTTTCAGAAATTTTATATCCTCCAGTAAGCATAACAAAATTATCAACTCCAGTATTGATAATTAAAGTCTTCATGAAATATCTCCAATATTCGTAATCATTTTCATCAAAGATAGTTGGTCTAGTTGGATTGAGATTGTCTATGGAACCAACATTGATTCTTACTATCTTAAAGAAAATTCTTTCCACAAAAACTTGTTAATAGAAAAATTTTGTAAACAAGGAAAATATTCATAAGAAAAGAAAATATAGAACAAGAGTATCTCTAAGAAAAAATGAATCTGAACTATACGAGTTCGAAAAAACTGATTTTGAAAAAGTGTGAATCCAGAAATTCAATTCCAAAAGTAATAAGAAGAAGAATACTCTTATGAATCTAATCGTGAGATTAATTCAAAGGTAACCACCTTTGATACCAATTTTTGGGATTGGTTTAGAGTACAAGGTAGACTACCTTAGCAAGGAAAAAGAATAACAATGAAAAACTTGAGTAAAGAAAACTTATATGTGAATATAAGTATTTCAAATACCTTCTCTGATACGAATTGTAGGATTTAATATGTAAATATGAGACGCTCAAAATATAATAGGGGGATGAATTGTATACTTTAAAAATTTCCTTTGGAACTTTTAAGGATGTTTATGTTTAACAGGGTTAAACAAAGTAATTCACAAAACCTCTAAGTCTACTCACTTTATTGATTCAGGAAATATGATTCTGAGAAAGCAATTCCAGAAAAGATGGTTCGAGAAATGAAACTTAATGAAAGTTTACAATGATGAAGATTCTACCTTAAAGCGTATATAATCTAACTAAATCAGAGTACAAGTATAAGGAAGTATAAGATAATTATACTTTCCTTAACAATAAAAATGAAGCAGAAAATTTGTAACAAAACAAGTAACAAGTAGTAAATCTTTTAACCCAAAGATAAGGGTATCCAACAACCTTGGATAAAGGTCCCTTGATTTATAATTTCAAGAAAGTCTATCTTACCCACACCAGGGTAAGCCCTCAATACAAAAATTAGAGTCTATCTTGCTATCCTTGCAAGCCCTTAACTTCAAGTTAGTCGGCACCTCTGTCTTCCTCAACAATGAAGCCCTCAACTTTAAGGTAGTCGGTACCTCTGTCTTCATATCCCTGGAAGCCCTCGATTGTACATAGCAACAATCGGAGTCACACAAAGAAAATATGAACCAAAAGTTCAGTATGCACTAAGCATGAGAGTATCTCTCTCTAGAAATAACTTCAGGTCAAAAGTTTTCCAAAAGTTCTGAGCTATTTCAAATGAGATCCTATTTATAGGCATGTCTTCAACGGTCGGCTCCCTCCTCCAATGGTCATATTTTTCCTTAAATTTCAGAGGTACCTATACATGTGTCACTCAAACAACAGTTAGTGTGTAACAAAAATCACAACATCATTTTATAACAAAACAAGTGTAATCAAAACTAAAATCTGATATTCAGAATGTAAGCAAATGAATGTTCGGAGTCTAACCAAAATTGAATTCGGAGTCTGTAATATAAGGATATTCGGATTATGTTTTCTATGAATTCAGAACCTGAATTCTATAGAATTATGGAGTCTAAATTTCAAGGAAATTCAGAATCTGGATTTACAAGAATTTGGAACCCAAACTTTCAAAGTTCGGAGTTAGAGTTCATGAGAATTCGGAGTCATAACTCATAAGAGTTCAGAGTCTGTATTCAGATAACTCGGAGTCAGAACTCAGAAAGTTCGTAACCCGAATTCGTATTCCGAATTTGGAGTCAGAACTCAGAAAGTTTGCAACCAAAATTCATATTCACAATTTAGAGTCAGAACTCAGAAAGTTCGTAACCAGAATTTGTATTCAGAATTCAGAGTCAGAACTCAGTAAGTTCGTAACCAGAATTCATCTTCAGAATTCAGATTTAGAACTCAGAAGAGTTCGTAACCAGAATTCGTAATCAGAAATCAGAGTCAGAACTCAAGAGAGTTCATATCCATAATTCGTAATCAGAATTTGGAGTCAAAACTCATAAAATTTCATAACCAGAATTTGTAATCAGAATTCTGAGAATTTGGATCCTAAAACAGAATGCTTCATATCTAGGTAATTATAGGATTCTGAGGTTTTGGTTTTAAACTGAATTTTACACTTAGAAAAAAATTATGATATGAACAATGAAAACAAGATAAGGATAAATTTCCTTGGGGAATAAAATTTTTCTTATAGAAGTAAAACAAGGGATAAAAAGGGATTTATCTTGAGATAAGGTGTTTGTGATTTTGAAAACAAGAAGGAATGGTAAAGTCATAAGGAAACCTTATTGACTTAACAATCTCTCCCAAGTATGAAGGAATGGAAATGTCATAAGGAAAACCTTATTGACTCAACACCCTAAACCACACTTGAAAACCCTTGTGACTGAGTTTCACATGACTCTACTAGTTTGAATCAAACCATGCTAGTGGCTGATCTCCACGGTTACACTCGCCCTCATCTCACCCCAGTGCTGGGCTTGACCTCGGATGAAACATGGTTTCTCCATCTATGTGTTTGATCCCTACTCGGTGATACCTAACCCTAAGACCCCTTCTGCTCGAGGTCCCCTATAACACAACTCTGACCCACCCTGCTCTCGACTCGAATGAACACCAAATCACTAATCAAAATTTTCTCACTTTTTTTACCACATTTTCATTTCAATTTTTTTATAAATGAAAATCGATTAACATATTTTCATAGTTTTATAAAAAAATTATAATTTTATAAAGTTATTCAATTAATTCAAAACTAATATTTCATATTCATATTTATATATATATATATATATCATATTTTGAAAATAAAAAATTTATAATAAAAAATTAATTATAATCATATATTATCATTTAAAATATTATATCAAAAAACCTTTTTCATAAAAATAAATTCTATTTTAAAAATAATAAAAATACTTATTTTAAAATATTCTTTTAATCAAATAAAAACAATATTTTTTTATAATAAATTTGAAAATTGTAAATAATAGGTATAATTGATTATAATTATTATAATTAAATTAATTAAAACACTTAATTTCTAATATTATTTTAAAAGAAAATCATCACAAAAATATTATTAGTTGGTTTTGATTATAAATAAATTTATTTAATAAAATATTTTCATAATAAAACTAAGTTTGTAAATTCTGGGATGTCATATATGCTCTACCCCTGTTATGTGTGTTATCATGTCTTTGGAGGTATTATTATTGGTTCTTAGAATAGGTGGACCATAGTGACATGGTTATCCCTTATAGAGGGAGTATGAAAAACTTGTGATGATGGTGATGATAAACCTGAGCACATGGTAGGGATATGATGATTCCTCATAGATGTTGTGTGATTTACTCAATGTCTAGTTAATTCTAAATAGAATATTTACAGGGGTCTGGTGTATTTTGGGTAGAATAAACACTCATTTTATAGTGGATATCATTTAGTATGATTCACTTGATGCCTAGTAGATGCTGAGTAGGATTCTCACATGATATTGAGAAGTATTTTTACTATCCTTGTGGATAGTTCTTAAGTTCTTCTAATAAATTGATATTTCTTTAAGCATGGATATAAAGAATGTGTGGTCAGGGATTTTAGTGGATTAGTTAGAACATGGGTGTTTGGTATCTATTTTATTATTATTTCTTGTTCATTTATTATTATCAAGGCATAAACTTGTTATACATATTCATGTTTTCTAAGGACACATTGTTGTTGTCCTATTGGGTTTTATTAATCACACCCTATATGGGTATTTCAATGTGCTTGTAAAATTCATGTATAGGGATCCAAGAAAGGTAAATTGGCCCATAGAAGATGGTTGAAATGAGGATCATGGAGCTGGAAGTGGTAATGAGACATTCTCTAAAGAATAATATTGTTTAATTTATATATTTTTCTACCTACACATTTACTCTAGTTTAACTTCCACATTATGAGCCCCTTTATTTTTTACATGACATGTGTGTCACCTTATGGTTTATTCTTTTTCCTTTTTTACTCTTAGTTGTTTTATATTTTTTTATATTATTGGTGTAAGGATATGATACTGAGGGTATAGTCTCCCCACTGATAGCATTCTGAACCTCACTGCTAGTCAAAAATATCTTGCATATGGGGAGGTTCACATGATTTCATGTTCCTCTCCATCTTGAATTTAGTGGTTCGGGTCAGGTAATTACATATCACATATACTGTAAGTGTGTTGGTTGTCTATTTTATATAGTATGGCTAAGTCTCAAATCAACCATGAAGGTCAAGTGACTATGAGTTTCAAGTGACCATGATCCAAGTGACCACAAGCATTAACCGAATGTATAACTATGTATTAGTCATAAGATAGGTAGTCAAAAAATTTCTAACTATGGAACTGACTTCATGAAGAAAATTGACTGACTATATGATAATGGGTCAACTGTAATATAAGAAATCAGAATTTTTCAAACTATTAAACTGGTCATATGAAAAATATTGACTTATAGTATGACTATGGACCGATCATAAGACTGGTAGGTATAATTTTCTTACTATGTAACCATCCACATGAATAAACTCAATCAACCGCACTTTTAAAATCTAATCAGTTGTACATTGTAAATCAGATCAACCAAACATTGAAAACCCCAACTGACCACAGGTTGATGTTGATCAACCGCATGAGGAAAATAATGACTTACTATAAAGAGTGAATTACTGTGATCTTGTGCCTATAATAATTAATGACCTAGCATGGAATCAATCTATCATTCCTTAAGTGGTATTTTCTATGATGCTCAGTTTTTCATATTTTTAATATTTTTATATATTTTGATTTACTTTAAGTTTATTTTAAGAGTTTTTGTTGATCTAATTATTTCTTAAATACTTATTGATTATTTGGATGCTAATGAATTTTATTTTGAAAAATTATATATGATATTTTATTCTAAAAATATGGTTTAAATTATCTTTATGTCTTCTTAGAAAAACTAAGTTTCAAATTCATATTTTTTGTAATATAAATGATTTTCCTTGTATGCTCTATGGGAATGTTCCAAGGGACTTTAATATTATTTATTGTGGATTTTAAGTGATGTATTAATTATTATAACATGTTACAATATACTAGATATTTTAATATTACATATTATTGAAGTTAACCACAAGGGAATATTTTATGTGTGCATTTAGTGAAGAAATCACATGTTTCTTTAAGAAGGATGAAATGCAAGAGGATTTATGATTTGAATTTTTTATACAAGAAATAACTCCATATATTGAGTTCAATAGAACTAGTGAAGTAATGAGGTTGAGCATATTCTTGAACTATACTATTAAATACACCTTGGTGATAAAATATTGCCCTTAGTTGAACTTAAACTATTTGATCCATTACTGCTAGTGAGAACCATGCTACCTCAACACTTAGATTCTTTATTGTTCATATAGTTTTTGTGGTTATTATTTATCTTTATTTTTCATGTTATTAATTGGTTTTATGTTTTATTACCCTTAAAAAGTAGGATTTGTGTTATATTTTACCATATAAAAAGTATGCTCTTAGTTGTGCCTCTAGGTGCACAAAAGGTAGGGTGTATGGGATGTGATTGGGAGATAAAAATTTAATAATGGGATGTGACTCTAGGTGATAAAAATTACACTTTGGGTTTTGGATATAGGGTTTAAAAATTTAGTTTTAAAGGGTTATGACTCCCTTAAAAATTAAAATATCCCATAGTTAGTGGGTGTCATCTCTCTCTGCATTTGAGAGGGTTGAAGAGTAGAGTATGATCATTTACATTTGAACTACTATAAAAATATTTACGTTCATTTTATTTTTTATTTACATTGAATTAATTATTTGCTTTGATAATAATTCAAATATTTTAAAAGTGGTCAATTCACCCTCCCCACCCCCTTTTAACTATTTTTTCAAACTCAAATTGGGACCAAACAATTGTTTTCAGAGCAATTCACCAAGATTTGGAATATTTATATTTTATTTTTGACAATCAAAACATGACTTAAATAGTAAAGGGTAAAGATCTATTTTTATATGGCAGGAATAAATGTGAATGGTGGATGGACACCTCAAATATTTCCATTCTTTTATGAAACCAATTATGGTTATTGGCAATCTCACATGAAATATTTTCTTAAGAACTTAAGGAATAATAGTTGGATAATCATTATAAAGGCATAAAAACTACCTAAGGTTGATCCTAAATAATTTATTGGTAATTATGTTGTTAGATATGTTTTTAATTACAAGTTAATGAACCTTTTATATTATTAAATTATTATAAATGTTCATATCCATGTATCTATATGGAAAAAATTGCATGAAATATGTTGTATTCTATAAGTTTCCCATTTATTTCACGGTAAGATTATAAGAACAAAATTCTTCATGTTAATAGGTGAGTATCAAGAGTTTCAAAAGGGAAAATAAGAGATAGTTAATCAAATGTTTCATAGATTGACAAGTATTATGAATGGTATGATCAGCTTAAAATAAACTCTAGATAATTCAATTCTAGTTAAAAGAGTTTTAAGAGATTTCATGAATAAGTGATATGCTAGAAAGGGGTCCATTGATGAAAGTATAAATTTCAATGAATATACATTAGATGTAATTATTGGATATTTATGTAATAGTTATAATTGAAAAATATTTCTCAATAATTGATTATGAAAAGGAAAGGTGTTTCATTTAAATTTAAAATTCATGTTACCACTTACTCTTCTAATTATGAATTATAAATTGGTGAAAGAGACTAAGTTGTAAAGGTTTCCCAAGGAAGAATAAAGAAAGGCTTCTCAAGGAGAATAAAAAGGAATTACCCTTGGAATAAAGAAAGAAATAAAGGTAATGATGATAATGAATATATCTATTATAAATACAGAGAAAGAGGCCACATCAATCCTAACTTCCCACCTTAAGGCCTTAGTCCCAAGGCCTTCGGACCACATGAATCCAGGCCCCAGACACACTACAACAAAGGAGCATCCCCAAAAGAGGATTCAGAGCAGGTGCACTCACCAGAGCAGAGCCAAATGGATTGTCAGAATGAGAGGGTATGGCTATGCCATCGGTACTAGCCTATTCTTGCATGGGAACCCTAGCCATACGGTCATGAAAAGGTGGAGAGCTATTATCAAGATGCAGATGTTGGGGAGGGGCAGTTCCTTATAGATAGTCTGGTTGAATTCCCTAAGACCTTTGGGTAATGTAATCTCCTAAGCCTACGAGCCATGTAATCTCTGAGCCTATGGGCCTTGTAAGGGTTTCCCATCATCCCTTGAAAGGGGGGCTATCAAAAATCAATAAAAATGAAGGCCTTCAGGCCATTCATGCAGGTAACTTAGTGTAGGAAAAGAATCATTAAACCTATGTATTATGTCTTTAAAAAAAATAGATAAGTGAATATGATTGCTCATCCTCTTCTGAATCTAATTTTGATTCTTCTAAAGATGACTTATATGAGGATATTTATATACACAATAATAAATTCAAAAATATTACCATATTATTCAAAAATATTAATAATAAATAGAAGGATGTTCTTGATGAAAATAAAAAATTAAAAAATAATCCTTCAAACTCAAATGATAAATTATTTGTTGATCTGGAAATTGTTCAACTTTAAAATAGTAAACTTAAATATTATCCATTTAAAAGTGAAGAATCTAAAATAATTATATTCTATTCTATTTTGGAATAAAATTAAAACTTTGTAACTAAAATTGAAAGGTTTAAGGATGATCTATCCACTTTTGTTCAAAGGAGATAAATTTAGGAAAAAATGATGAGTTTACTTAAGATGAACAAGAAGAAAATTTTATAAAACCTTATTTGTTAAAGGTTTAAGTGAAATTACATATACTATTACATGTTTTTAATGTCAAATGAAAGTACATTATGAAAATAAATGCTATTTATGAATTCCATAGTCTCTTGGTCACACTAAGTCTTTTATTTTTAAATAATTTTCATCTAAATTACCTATGAAAAAAATATTTAAATATATATGGTTTTATAATAATTTATCTATTAATTATATAGAACCTAAGTTCTCATGGATAACAAAGACTTATTAAATTTGTTTCTATAGGAAACTTGTCTTGGATGCATCAAAAGGGATGTGTGGAACAAAGATAGTGGATGATCATGACATATGACTAGTGATATATCTAAATTTATATATTTTAATAATTATGATGGTGGTAGTGTTACTTTTGGTTATAATTCAAAGGTTAAATTAAAATGTTTTAAAGGATTTGGAGTTTAGAATTTAGTTGTTATTTAAAAAAATATACTTTTTAAAGAATTAAAACATAATTTAATAAGTATTTCACAACTTTGTGATGAGAATATGAATGTAATATTTAAAAATTAAAAATTTATTGTTTTCAAAGAATAATCTATATTGTTTATATAAAAAATAAAGTACAATATCTATTTAATTAATTTTAGTGATTTAACTTAACAAAATTTCAAATGTTTAAATAATGTAGAATCTAAAAATGGTTTGTGGCATAAAATATTTTTCCATGTAAATTTCATGTTATTACTTAAGATTTATAAGAAGTAAAAGGTTTTAGAACTGTCTAAGTTGAAAATAGATAGAACCTATGCATGAAATAAATTCTTAAAAGGTAAGAAATACAAAGTGACATTTAAATCTATTTATGAGGTACAAACCTCCATACTCCTTCAACCTTTATATTTGGATTTATTTTTCCCTATGAAAACTGTTAGTATTGGAGGAAAAAGGTATGTGTTTGTTTTTGTTAATGACTATAGTATATTTACATAAACATATTTCCTTACACATAAATCTAATATATTGTATAAATTTATTACATTCTGTAAATCAGTTCAAATAAAAGATTTTATAATTTTATCAATTATAATTGATAGAGTTTGTGAGTTTTAAAATATCTAATTAGATAAATTTTGTGAAGAAAATGAATATAATAAAAAACATCTGCTCTTAGGAAAACAAAAAAATTTGTGTAGTGGGAAAGTAAAAAATATGAATTTATAATAAATGTAAAGACCCAGAAATTTCAAGGAAAATTTTGGAAATTAATTTTCTTTGGAATTTTACAAGAACGCATTTTCTGACGGCGCCTGATTCTGAGGCCCGGTGTGCTCGGAATTAATTTCTGAAGTTTAGCTCGGGTATGTTCAGTGAACAAATGAGCAGGAATTTCAAAATTTTGAACCGATGCTTGGAATCGAATTCTGAGGGCACCGATGAAACTGCAGCGCCGGTAATTTCTTAGAAACACCTTTTCCAGAGTTGCGTTTTCACGAGAGAGGTTGATAAAAATTGTGGAAGATAGAATAAAAATTTAACTACAATTTTTATTTTCTCTTAGTGGATTTATGCTTTGGGTGGAAGTTGGGTAACTACCCAACTTCCCATGGAAGGTTATGAGAGTGGTGGGGCCCACACAAACCCCACCCCTTCACATTCCTTAACTCCCTCTACTCACAATTAAATTTGATAACTTAAGTTTTGATAACTTATGATATTAATGAAGTGTGTTTAATGTGAGTGTTTGAATTTCAAACTCTTGAATTTCAAACCTTAAGTTGTGTTAATAAAATAAGTAAGGGACTTATTTTATTTTGGGTTGGAGGCTTGTTGCTTGAGAGGTTTGGGAGAAAAGCTAAGGGAGACTTGAGTTTCTTAATCCTCTACGTCGAAGAACATGAAGAACGTGAAGAACGCGAAGAACGCCGGATTCCTCGGAGGTCGACGTCTCCTTCCACGACGTCTCCTTCCGAGACGTCTTCTTCCGCGACGTCTCCTTCCGCGATGCCTCTTATCGCGACGCCGATGACGTCTTCTTTCGCGACGTCTCTTTACGCGATGAATCCTCGTTCGACGAACCTCCGTTCAAGCTACGCTCGAGGTAGGGAATTATTTGAGAATGATTTTATTCCCTCGTTTCTTTCATTCTAAAGAAAACAAGGAAACACGGATCAACTTATTATCTAGTTGATCCGCGCACATTTTCCTTGTGGGTTGGGAATTTTTGTTGCAGGAAGTTGTGCTAGCTTATTTTATTATTGATCGTGATCTCATCTGTCGCCTTTCTTGGTTTCATTTTGGGCCGCCTGTTATCATACTAACGGAAGGAGGTTGGACCTCACAAACACGGCCAACCCTCCTTCCCCCCTTTGTTGTTTGAATTTGTTGCGGCATGAGAAAGGCAGCGCGGTGCCGTTGCACCGCGCGGAAATGAGAAAGAACGTGGCGAAGAAGCGCGGCGCCGTCGCGCCGCGCCGTTGAGGCCGAACGAAACCACGGGCGGAGTCAGGGCCGCGAAGGCATTTTGAAGGCTTTTCAGCGAAGGTCGGGTCCTGAGACGATCACTGGTGAAGACCGCAGGCGAATCGGACCACTGGAGCGCGTCCGGTGGTCCGCAGAAGCCCCCTCCGGCGCGCCACGCCGGCACGGCGGCGCCGGCGGTCAGGGGCGGCGACGCCCAGCGCGCCGCCGGAAGAATCAGCCGCGACGGCGAACGAGGGTCCCGCGGCTGTGCGGGACAGGGGAACGTGGGACGCGGCAGCGCGCCGCATCCGGTGACACAAAGCATCCCCCAGCACGAGGGGACCGCGGCTCCTTGGGCATGACCGCTCGGCCAGCGCCGAGCCGCCCAGGTCGGGCCGGGCCGCTCAGGCAGGGTCGGGCCGGGCCGGCCGGGCCAGGCCGCTCATGCTGGGTCGGGCCGCGCCGGCTGGGCCGGGCCGCTCAGGCCGGGCCGGGCCACGCCCAGCCGGGTCGGACCCGGATCCGGTTCGGGCCGACCCAGGGGGAGGTTGGGTCGGGTCGGTCCGGGCCCAAACCCCCCGTTTTCAGACCCCTCACAGTCTTTCGCCCATATCTTGAGCTGTAGACCTCCGATCGACGCACCGTCAGCGGCGGTGTGACCCTTGGATCGAGAAGGTAGTTTTGGTATACTATACTCAAGGTTTCGGAGAACTTTGTGTTCGGCCGAGTTGGTTCGTACACAAAACCAACCGGGGCCTTGGAGCGGAAATGCTCATATTTTGAGCTCCAGACATCCAATTGACGTTTCGTCGACTTCGTTGAATTCCTCTTGATGAGACGGAACTTTTGGCTTACTCCGCTCGAGGTTTGGATGTCGTCAGAGTGTGGTCGGGTTGGTTCTCTCACGAAACCAACCAGGCCCCTGGAACGAAAAAGTCAATAACTCACAGACCGGGCGTCCGATTGACGCGCTGTCTGTCTCGTTGAATTCCTCTTGATGAGACAGAACTTTTGGCATACTTAGCCTGATTTTTGGTTGCTTTTGGATAGTGTCCGGGTTGGATTGTACCCGAAATCTAACCGGGCCCTTAGAACGGAAAAGCTAATATCTTTCAGACCGGACGTTCGTTTGACGAACCATCAGTGGCGTTGGTGATCACGTTGAGAAACGGTCCCTATGAGTATACCCTATGATAGTTCGGGGTACAGTTGAGATACGGCCGGGTTGGTTCGCTCACGAAACCAACCGGGCCCCTGGGACGAAAAGGCTAATAACTCACAGACTGGGCGTCCGATTGACGTGCCGTCTGTTGCGTTGAGACCCCTATGATGAGGCGGTCCTTTGAGATACTTATTTGTGGAACTTGAGATACTTGGAGTATCGACCTGTAGCTCGTGGAGCGGTCCCTCCCAGAGACGAGTTTGCGGAGTACGGAGACCGTGTAGCCTACTGAGACCTGACGACTGCTTGACCGACTCGACTTGGAGTGAGTCGACTAGCCCAGTGGACAGAGCACTACTTTGTTTGGGTGCAGACCCATGGCATACGGATCACTACTTGTGTGACAGTGCAGACCCACGGTACTCGTCTGGAGAGTACCTCTGCAGGCTACTAGGGGGTGTGCACTACTGTGTTTGGGTGGCATACCCCGGCGGGAAGCACTACTGTGTTTGGGTGGCTGACCTGCAGTACTCAACAGGAGGAGTACCTCAGAGTCATGACAGGACCACTGTACACTCTAGAGACGGGGCTCTTCAGCAGTTATGGTTTCGATAAGGAAAATCATGGTTTGAGCTGAGTCTATGACCTTTATGTTTACCTCATGATTGAGATGAGTCACTTGATAACTTAGGTATATGTATGGGCATATACCTGGGTATTAGTTATCCGTTGATTTCATAATCTTTGTGTTACCTCATGTTTGAGATGAGTTACTTGATAACTTAGGTATATATATGGGAATATACCTAAGTATAGGTTATCTGTTGAGATATTCTTGTGGTTATCCTTGTTGATTTTAGTGAGACCTTGAGGGTCTCGGGGTCCCTACTGAGTATTGTTATACTCACCCCTGCACTGGCTATGCCCGCACCTCGTTGTGTTGGTTGCAGATGACTGGCAGTGCTGACGGAGGCCGAGTGTTCGAGGACTGGACGGTACCCGGAGGTGGACCACACGACAAGTCAGTACCCAGAGGTGGAATACACGACAAGTCAGTATCCGGAGGTGGAATTCACGACGAGACGACACACGGAGGAGGTTGAAGGGCGAGAGCGTTGTGGAGGCTATCTGTACCTACCCTTCAGGTAGGATCTGTGGTGAACGATCCAGGAGTTACGCTATCTGTACCTACTCTTTAGGTAGGATCCGAGGAGGAGGACCCAAGAGGCGCTTCCATTTTTCCAGCTGATTCCTTTTTCTGTTGTACTTTTGTTCAGTTGTAGCTGTATTTTCAGTTGGGTTTGTATTTTGGCCCATTTACTTTTCATCACTTTCTTTTGTACTTAGTGTTTTACTTCCGCTTATACTTTGTGGTGTTTGTTTTCTTTTATAAAGGCAATGCCTTCCCAGTTATCAGGATTTACACCTTTGGTGCTAGTCGCCAGCCCCTGGCCTATAGAAGGTGGGCTTGGGGTAGTCACGGCACGGGACCCAAGGACGGGTCGTGACAAATTGGTATCAGAGGAGTCGGTTCTACCGTAGAACTTATAACTCTGATATTTCCTTTCTGTGAAGCAATAGTGTTATGGGTACCGAGTGTGGTCTTCAGTTCAGGGAGTCCAGTGTTGGTGCGAGCGGCCAACGTATCCATACACCAGGACCCAGACAACTGATTTTCGACTTTGAGCACGAAAAACACTGATTGGGTGTGTGTTTCCAGAAGTTTTTAAATGTCATCTCAAACCAGGTCAGCTCACCATGTATAATCATTTGACTGTGTCACGTTGTTTCTTTCAGGATGCCTTTTCACGGACGACTAGCTAGAGCCCAGAGGGATGTGCGTACTGCCAGCCTATCGAGCGACGAGGCTTCGGTACAGGGCCCTCTTGCAGTTGAGGCACCAGTGGTACTACCATAGGTTGGGCCACCGATGCCACCAGCCCCAGCAGTAGGCGATGCATGCCACTTGAGCGCGCTGCACGAGTTCCAGCACCAGAGGCCACCCAGGTTTCGGGGAGATACGGACCCGTAGGTAGCTGAGGATTGGCTGGAGGCAGTGGTGAGAGTCTTCAGGCTAGTGGGGACGCCTGCAGACTTCATGGTGATCTATGATGCCATCCTTCTTCAGGCAGCAGTAGATAGGTGGTGGAGCCACTTGTTCCAGTTTTGAGACGGGATGAACTTCACATGGGAAGACTTTGAGACCTTCTTCAGGGTGGAGTTTGTGCCAGTAGCTCTACACCCCGAGCTTGTTCAGGAGCTGCTGCCTTTTCCGTGTGTTTTTCGATCAATAGTCGAGTCATCTGTGGGCAGTAGACAGATGATGCAGAGGTCCAGGAGGACCAGACCAGTAGTTCGGAGATCTCGGGTTTTAGGACCGGTGGTGTGGGGCACCCGGGGTGGGGTCAGAGCCAGCCGTACGAGGAGCAGGAAGTGTTATGAATGCGGCAGTAAGGTTCACCTGGCATGTGACTGTCCGACCCCCCCGCACTGTCGATCTGCAGGCGTTGGAGGAGCCACCGAGTCAGAAGCAGCGACGAGTGCTTAAGAAACATCTAAGCAGTGGACAAGGCGGTAGAGCTCTGGGAGCAGGTGGACAGGAGCGGAACTAGTGGATACGTCCCTTGTACTTCTAGTTCCATATTGCTGTTGTATTCGTGTCTTTGTACTATGAGCTGCAATAATAAAAAAAAGACACTTATCTTTGTGATGTTTGCTTTCATGTCCCTTTGTTTGGTTGATACTGAGTGGTCCTGGTTAAAACTGTTGACTTGACCCTCACTTTCGAGATTTCTACTGGAGGAGACCCAGTGACCTCACACTGATGCCGATAGTGTGACTCGACCCTTGGAGGCGAGAGTGATAGTTGGATCTCTTGGTAGTTACGTCGAGGCCTTACGATGTCATCCATGGCATGAATACATCATTCATGTCATGATTTACTGTATTAGTCAATGGTCGTGGTTCATCTAGGGGATGAGACTGGGTTTCTCTTTTCGGCAAAGGAGAAATTTTAGCAGCTCTTCCAGATCATAGGCAAAGAAGGTGCAGATCATCCATGAGCGGATGAATACTGCACAATGCAGTAAGAAACAGGAAACCGGCGCCAGTCTTAGAGACTCAAGCATGTTAAATGTTTCAAGAAGAGGAAGCTTTAAGGATAGATGAGTCTGTGAAGTAGCAGACGTGGAGGCAGAGCTAGGAGAGCATCATGAGGTGGTGTACATCTTAACATGCTACAACCACCCGCCTTAGTTATCCCTGCCAGGCTCAGGGAGCTGGAGGGTGGAGGAAGAGTGCGGCTGCATGCGGTCAAGGAGTGTGACCCAATGGCTCTAAAAATGATTCAAGGGACAGTCTGTGTCCACTACTAACTGCTGTAGTAATAGACGTTGATATGAATCATTCCTTGCTTTCACAAATCTTGTCCCAGACCTAGAGTTTCCGGTAAGCCATAGACTTAACCCTCTCGTCTGGAGATACCTTGGGAGGAGACTCTATAATCACACTTACGCCGATAGTGTGGTCTAACCCACGAGGCAAGAGTTTCGGTTGGAATCTCTTGGTGGCAGCGTCGAGGCCTTACGACGTTAGTTTGAGTATGGAATGGGCAATAACTGTTTATCTCAAATTGACGGTATTAGGCAAACGTTGGGATGGGTTTTCCTTGGTCGGCTAAAAGGAAACCCCAGGCAGCACAGGATAAACTCATGCACAGGAGGGTGCGACCGATCACTCTTGAGTCGGTCAACCTTACCCTCGTGGCAGCAGTCATTTTTAGTTTCAGTTCTAACAGGAATTGGAGACCTCTAGAGTTTGAGGATGACGATCACGTCCTTATACAAGTCTCACCTCGATGAGGTTTATGGAGATGTGGCCAAGGCAGAAAGTTATCTCCGAGGTTCAACGGACCTTTCTATGTCCTCAGCTGGGTAGACGAGGTGGTTTACCGCTTGACCCATCCACCTCAGTTTCACCAGGTGCACAACGTTTTCCAAGTATCTCAACTGAGGAGATACATGCTCGACCCTTCGCATATCATCGACCATGAGGAGCAGGACGATGGTGATGGGGTTACTTCAACGGAGGTTCCAATGGGGATCTAAGATCGACATGATCGGATCCTATGAGGATGGTTGATTCCTTGGGTGCGCTTTCTTCAGCAGTACGAGAGCCTCTAGGTAAGCACATGGGAGCGGAAGGCTCAGATGCGTGCTCAATACCGCTTTTGTGACCCTAGTTTGTGTTGAAGCTTTACGGGGACATAAATCCATGAGGTGGAAGTAATGTAAAGACCCGGAAATTTTGAGGAAAATTTTTGAAATTAATTTTCTTTGAAATTTTACAAGAACGCAGTTTCTGACGGCACCTGATTCTGAGGCCCGGTGTGCCCGGAATTAATTTCCGAAGTTTAGCTCGGGTACGTTCAGTGAACGAACGAGCAGGAATTTCTAACTTTTGAACCAGTGCTCGGAATCAAATTCTGAGGGAACCGATGAAACCGCAGTGCCGCTAATTGCTTAGAAACACCTTTTCCGGAGTAGCATTTTCACGAGAGAGGTTGATAAAAATTGTGGAAGATAGAATAAAAATTTAACTAAAATTTTTATTTTCTCTTAGTGGATTTAAGCTTCGGGTGGAAGTTGGGTAACTACCCAACTTCCCATGGAAGGTTATGAGAGTGGTGGGGCGCACACGAACCCCACCCCTTCACATTCCTTAACTCCCTCTACTCACAATTAAATTTGATAACTTAAGTTTTGATAACTTATGACATTAATGAAGTGTGTTTAATGTGAGTGTTTGAATTTCAAACTCTTGAATTTCAAACCTTAAGTTGTGTTAATAAAATAAGTAAGGGACTTATTTTATTTTGGGTTGGAGGCTTGTTGCTTGACAGCTTTGGGAGAAAAGCTAAGGGAGACTTGAGTTTCTTAATCCTCTACGTCGAAGAACACGAAGAACGCAAAGAACGCGAAGAATGCCGGATTCCTCGGAGGTCGACGTCTCCTTCCGCGACGTCTCCTTCTGAGACGTCTTCTTCCGCGACATCTCCTTCTGCGACGCCTCTTATCATGACGCCGACGACGTCTTCTTTCATGACGTCTCTTTCCGCGACGAATCCTCATTTGACGAACCTCCGTTCAAGCTACGTTCGAGGTAGGGAATTATTTGAGAATGATTACATTCCCTCGTTTCTTTCATTCTAAAGAAAACAAGGAAACACGGATCAACTTATTATCTAGTTGATCAGTGCACCTTTTCCTTGCGGGTTGGGAATTTTTGTTGCGGGAAGTTGTGGGGGCTTATTTTATTATTGATCGTGATCTCATCTGTCGCCTTTCTTGGTTTCATTTTGGGCCGCCTGTTATCATACTAATAGGAGGAGGTCAGACCACATGAACACGGCCGACCCTCCTTCCCCCCCTTGTTGTTTGAATTTGTTGCGGCATGAGAAAGGCAGTGCGGTGCCATTGCACCGCGCGGAAATGAGAAAGAACGCGGCGAAGAAGCGTGGCGCCGTCGCGCAGCGCCGTTGAGGCCGAACAAAACTGCGGGCAGAGTCGATGCCGTAAAGGCATTTTGAAGGCTTTGCAGCGAAGGTCGGGTCCCGAGACAATCATTGGTGAAGACCGCAGGCGAATCGGACCACCGGAGCGCGTCCGGGGGTCCGCGGAATCCCCCGCCGGCGCGCCACGCCGGCATGGCGGCGCCGGCGGTCGGAGGCGGCGGCGCCCGGCGCGCCGCTGGAAGAATCCACCGCGGCTGAAGATGTGGCGGAGAACGAGGGTCCCGCGGCTGCGCGGGACCAGGGAACGTGGGACGCGGTAGCGCGCCGCGTCCGGTGACACGAATCGGCCCCCAGCATGGGGGGACCACGGCTCCTTGGGCGCGACCGCTCGGCCAGCGCCGAGCCGCCAAGGCCGGCCGGGCCGCCCAGGCCGGGCCGGGCCACTCAAGCCGGGTCGGACCGCACCCAGCCGAGTCAAACACGGACCCGGGTCGGGTCGACCCGGTTCGAGCCGACCCAGGGGGAGGTTGGGCCGGGTCGGTCCGGGCCCAGACCCCCCGTTTTCGGACCCGTCACGGTCTTTCGCCCATATCTTGAGCTGTAGACCTCCGATCGACACACCGTCAGTGGCGATGCGACCATTGGATTGAGAAGGTCGTTTCGGTATACTATACCCAAGCTTTCGGAGAACTTTGGGTTCGGCTGAGTTGGTTCGTACACGAAACCAACCGGTCCCTCGGAGCGGAAACGCTCATATCTTGAGCTCCGGATGTCTGATTGACGTGCCATCGACTTCGTTGAATTCCTCTTGATGAGACGGAAGTTTTGGCTTACTCCGCTCGAGGTTTGGATGCCATCGGAGTGTGGTCGGGTTGGTTCGCTCATTAAAACCAACCGGGGCCCTGGAACGAAAAAGCCAATAACTCACAGATCGGGCGTCCGATTGACGCACCGTCTGTCTCGTTGAATTCCTCTTGATAAGACGGAACTTTTGGCATACTTCTCCTGAGTTTTGGTTTCTGTTGGATAGTGGCCTGGTTGGATTGTACCCGAAATCCAATCGGGCCCTTGGAACGGAAAAGCTGGTATCTTTCAGACCGGACATCCGTTTGATGAACCGTCAGCGGTATTAGTGATCACATTGAGAAACGGTCCCTATGAGTATACCCTATGAGAGTTCGGGGTACAGTTGAGATACGGCCGGGTTGGTTCGCTCATGAAACCAATCGGGCCCCTAGGACGAAAAGGCAAATAACTCACAGACCGAGCGTCCGATTGGCGCGCCGTCTGTTGCGTTGAGACCCCTATGACGAGGCAGTCCTTTGAGATACTTCTTCGTGGGACTTGAGATACTTGGAGTATCGACCTGTAGCTCGTGGAGCGGACCCTCCCAGAGACGAGCGTGTGGAGTACGGAGACCATGTAGCCGACTGAGACCTGACGACTACTTGACCGACTCGACTTGGAGTGAGTCGACTAGCCCAGTGGATGGAGCAATACTTTGTTTGGGTGAAGACTCATGGCAGATGGAGCACTACTTGTGTGATAGTGCAGACCCGCGGTACTCATCCGAAGAGTACCTCTGCAGGCTACTAGGGGGTGTGCACTACTGTGTTTGGGTGGCATACCCCGGTGGGAAGCACTACTGTGTTTGGGTGGCTGACCCGCGGTACTCGACAGGAGGAGTACCTCAGCGGTCTTAGGTTAGTGAGCAGTACCTCGGAGTCGTGACAGGACCACTGTAGACTCTAGAGACGGGGCTCTTCAGCAGTTACGGTTTCGATAATAGAAATCCTGGTTTGAGCTGAGTCTATGACCTTTGTGTTTACCTCATGATTGAGATGGGTCACTTGATAACTTAGGTATATGTATGGGTATATACCTGGGTAGTGGTTATCGATTGATTTCATAATCTTTGTGTTACCTCATGTTTGAGATGGGTTACTTGATAACTTAGGTATATGTATGGGCATATACCTAAGTAGAGGTTATCTATTGAGATCTTCTTGTGGTTATCCTTGTTGGTTTTAGTGTGACCTTGAGGGTCTCGGGGTCCCTACTGAGTATCGTTATACTCACCCCTGCACGGTCTATGTCTGCACCTCGTTGTGTTGGTTGCAGACGACGGGCAGTGCTGACGGAGGCCGAGTGTTCGAGGACTGGACGGTACCCTGAGGTGGACCACATGACGAGTCAGTACCCGGAGGTGGACCACACGATGAGCCAGTATCCGGAGTTGGACTTCACGACGAGAAGACATACAGAGGAGGTTGACGGGCGAGAGCGTTGTGGAGGCTATCTGTACCTACCCTTCAGGTAGGATCCGTGGTGAATGATCCAGGAGTTGTGCTATCTTTACCTACCCTTTAGGTAGGATCCGAGGAGGACGAACCAGGATCCGCTTCCGTTTTTCCAGCTGATGTCTTTTTCTGTTTTACTTTTGTTCAGTTTAGCTGTATTTTCAGTTGGGTTTGTATTCTGCCCCATTTACTTTTCAGAACTTTCTTTTGTACTTAGTGTTTTACTTCCGCTTGTACTATGTGGTGTTTGTTTGCTTTTATAAAGGCAATGCCTTCCCAGTTATCAGGATTTATGCCTTTGGTGCCAGTCGCCAGCCCCTGGCCTATGGAAGGTGGGCCTGGGGTAGTCACGGCACAGGCCCCGAGGACGGGTCGTGACATAAATAGATAAGGTAATGTTAAATGAGTATTCTTTGCCAAAATATTTCTGGGTGGAAACTGTTAACTAAAATTTTTATGTTTCTAATAAAATTTTAATTAGGACATTCTTATAAAATACAAATTAAGAAATATAGAAAGAGATGAAGCCTGAATTTAATTATTTTATATTATTTAGTTATAAGGTTTACATTCTTAACACAAAATATTCACTAGAAAATTTTGATTCAAAATATGATGAAGGTATTTTTCTAGGATATTCAAATTTTAGTAAAATGTGTAGATTTTATAACAAAATATCATTATTGCTGGAAGAATTTTTTAATGTTAAATTTGATAAAAATAATTTAATGGAAAGAAAATCTAATTTATATTATGAGAGAGAATTTATAGATTTCAAATTTGGTGAAATTGAAAATTTTGAATTGGATGAACCTATTAAGGGGAGAGTCACTCTCATAAAAAGAATTTAAAATTCCATTAATATCATTTGATTGAAAAATTAATTTTGGATATAACTATTGGTGTTAAAAATTTAAATTTATTAATAAATTTTTGTTCTTATCAATATTTTATTTTTTATTTTATGACTCTAAATATGTATAAATATTTATATCATTCAAATAGGATTATGGAAATGCATGAGAACAAAATCAGTTTGATGGGAATAAATTCTAGACCTTAGTTGAACACCTTAAGGATCAAAATATTAATTGCACTAAATGTATCTTTATAAATAAGTTATATGATCCTAGTTAAATAATTATAAATAAAGTTAGATTAGTATCCCAAGGTTACAATCAAGAATAAGGGATATACTTTAAAGAATCATTTTTTCTAGTTTCTTGATTAGAATCTATAAGAATTATTTTGTAATATATATCTCATTATGAAATTAATATTTTTCAAATGGATGTTAAAAGTTAATTTTTGATTAGATATATTTTTGAAAATTTCTTTATAAGACAACCCCTAGGTTTTGAGAATAAATCGAAACCTAACCATGTTTTGAAACTTTCAAAATATCTTTATGGTTTCATGAAATCCCTTTGAGCTAAGTATGATAGGTTTCCATTGATTATTTTAAATAATTGTTTTGAAAAGGGAAAAGTTGATCCAACTTTATTTATTAAAAAATATTCAAAAGATAATGTAATTTTTTAAATATATGCTTATGATATTATATTTTGATCTATAAGTGATTTACTTTCTAAATAATTTTTAAATGTTTTGTCTTCATGGTTTGACATGAGTCTTATGGGTGAACATAAGTTCCTTTTTATATAGAAAATAATTTAAAAAAATATGATATTATCTTAATCAATAAAAATATGCTAAATAATTGGTTAAATGGTTTGGTCATGATGGTTATAAAAGTTAAAATATTCCAATGAGTACTTCTTGTAAGATAGATTATGATGATTCTTGAAAACATATTGATAATAATATTTTTAGAGATATTATTAGTATATTACTTTATTTAATAGCATCTAGAACAAAATTTTATATTTTAACTATGTATATGTGCAATATTTCAATCTATTCTTAACAAAATTAATTTAAAGGCAATTAAAAGAGTAATTAAGAGGGTTAAAGGATCTATGTATCTCATATTATTTTATCTTACACATAGTTTATCTGAATTAACTAGTTTTTTATATTCTG
Organism: Viscum album; assembly: GCA_963277665.1. Classification (NCBI taxonomy): domain Eukaryota; kingdom Viridiplantae; phylum Streptophyta; class Magnoliopsida; order Santalales; family Viscaceae; genus Viscum; species Viscum album. Next base: position 1,257,886,853 of record OY728132.1, on the reverse strand, counting down.
ATTTTAGTGTTTGAAAAATATATAGAAAAATCACTATATGTATGTGTCACTTTATTTTTAAATTTTTATTTCATTGGAGTTTTAAGAAATAAAATTCAATGGTTTTATCAACTACTCAGAGTGAGTATATTTCTTATGCATCTTTTTATTTATAATATTTATGGGTTAAACAAAAAAAATATGATTTTGGTTTTAATTTTAAAATTGTCATGGTTTATTGTGATAATAAATCTGTAATTTCTATCTCTGCTGATGCATATTGTTTTTTATAGTGTTTATGAATTAAACAAACACTTTTTGGTTTTGGTTTTAATTTTAAAAATTTCATGGTTTATTGTGATAATGCATCTATAATTTCTATCTCTAAAAATAATTTTCAACACTCTAGGACTGAACACATTGATTTTATATATCATTTCCTTAAATATAATCATCAAAAAAGAAATATTAGTTTGGAATTTATGTTTACAGAAGATCAGTATGCTGAAATTTTTACTAATCTCCTAAATTTTTTCAAGTTTCATTAAATCAAATCTGAACTTGGTATAATAGAAATCTAATGTGGGGGGGGGGGGGTTAAATTATGTTTCTATTCTAATTTTTTAATTTTTTTCTTCTTTTTAGATAGTGTGCATGTTAATATTTTATATATCTCTTAGAATGTGTTATGTCAATTGGTTACCACTTAATTCATTAAATATCATTATACGTCATTTCTTAAATATCTTGACATGTTTTCATGGTTTCCTGAGTCTTTTAAAAAAATTATAATAATTTTAATCTTGCACACACCATTTTAAAGTTGTAATGTATTTTTAAATGAAAAAATTTAGGGGGGCTAGTTATGTGTTTGGTGTAACTTTTAGGTTAGTTTCTTTCCCAATAATCATTCATGGTGAGATTTCCATGTTTGATTTTAGAAAGGTTAGTTTCTTTCCAATAATGATTGTCTTCTTAGGGAATCCTATTTAAATTTCAATTATTATCATATTAAATAGGGGTATACTTTTTAATATTTTTTAGCAATTTCAAAATGAGGGATAAATTTTGAAATTTTTATTTGGTTTTTAATTATAAAAAATGAGGAGAATGTTGAACTGGATCGGTGATCCACTTTGTTCATTTATTTTTTGATAATTACAATTCTAATTTACTTCATAATTATAATTTCTCTTAGTTTTTATTTCAATCCTTTATTCCCTCTAACATTAGTTATGTAAAATATTGTATTCTTATATTTTTTATAATAAATGTTATTTTTTATAATTTATTTCTATTTTAATGTTCATTTTTATCATGTATTTTGTGAACTAATTTTTGGATAAAAATACATCATTGTATAGGTTAATATAATATATATTTTAAGTGTGATGATTTTTTATTTTATATAATATGGATAAGTCTTGGATCAACCATGAGGGTCAAGTGGTTGTGAGTGTCAAGTGACTATGAGACAAGTCATTGTAAGCCTTAAGTGATTATAAGAATTGACAGAAATCATAATTATGGATCAACTATAAGACATGCAGTAAGATATTTCTAAATGTTAAAATAACTGCATATAGAAAATTGACTGGCCCCATGACTATGGATTGACCATAAGACTGGCAGTCAGAATTTTTTTAATCGTTGAACTAACTACATGATTGTAGACTGGCCATAAGATAGGTAGTTAGAATTTTTCTAACTATTGAATAGATAGCATGAATAAAATCAATCTACTACACATTGTAACTCTAATTGACCACACATTATAAATATAATTGACCACACTTTGAAAAAACAATTGAATGTAAGTTAAAGTTGATCAAACGCATGAGGAAAATATTGAATTACTGAAAAGACTGAATTTCCATGATCTTGGACATACCACAATCCATGACCAATAATTACATCAAACTACCATTCCTTAAGGGATTATTTTCTATGATGATATATTTTTCATACTTTTTATATTTTATACATTTTTATTTACTGCAAGTTTTTTTTAAGGTGTTTCATTGATCTAATGATTTCTTAAATACTTATTGATTATTTAGATGATAATGAATTTTATTTAGAATAATTATATTCATTATTTAATTCTCATCATATTAGTGAAAGTCTCGTGATCATTTCTTGAAAAAATGTGAGTTTCAAATTAATTTTTTTTGGAATTTAATCAATTTTTCTATCATTCTCTATAAGAATGTTCTAGGGAATTTAATGTAGTTTATTATGGTTTTTAATTTTTCTATTAATTATAATAACATGTTATATTATACAATATATTTTAATATTATGGATTATTTAAGTGAATCATGTGAGAATATTTTGTGTGTGCATTCAATAAAGAAATCACATATTTCTTTAAGGAGGAAAAAATTTAATGATCTTCAAGATTTGAATCTATTGTGCATGAAAGAAATATATATATTTAGTTCAATAAAGCTAGTGAATTGATGAGTTTAAGGATATTCATGAACTATTCTATGTGATTCAACTTGGTGACAAAGTACTTCTCTCAGTTGAACTTCAATCGTTTGATACATTTATACTAGAGATAACCTTCCTTGACACTCAGGTCCCTTATAATTCATTAGGTTTTTATGGTTATTACTTATTTACATTTTCTGTGTTCTTAATCATTTCTAGGTTATACTACCCTATAAAAACATATGTTCTAGATTGTTCCTCTAGGTGAGAAAAAGGCAGGGTGTTTGGGTTGTGACTCTAGGTGAGAAAAAGTTAGTAGTGGGTATGAATCCAAGTGAGAAAAATATAGATTGGGGTTTTAGATCCAAGGTTTAAAAGTTAGTTGTAAAGGGTTGTGAATCTCTTGAAAATTCATATATTCCATAGTTAGTAGGTGTCATTTCTTTCTACTTTTGAGAGGGTTGAAGAGTGGAGTGAGATTATTCAGATCCTAACTACTATAGAAATAATTATGTTCATTTTATGTTTTATTTACATTACATTAATTATTAACTTTGATAATAATTTATTTAATATTTTTAAAGAGGATAATTCACCCCCTCCCCCCAACCATTCTTCTAATCTCATATTGGTGCCTAACAAAACTGAAATTCATGTAAGAGAAAGTATGGTTTGGTGGGTAGTCAACCCTCACTTTTCTAGATAGAGAGTAAACTCCTATGTTAATGATAATTCTGACTCAAAGTCTCACTAATCATATATTAATACTCAATAAAGACCTTAATTCTATTACAATCCTACCCTGAAATAAGTATAAATCATAATCAACTTTTACTATTAAGTTTATAGACCAGAAAAAAAATCATAGTATTGGTTAAAAAAACTAAATCTTATGTCATACCAAGCATGTAACACCTTATATTCATATTGTAAATTTATAATAAAGAGTCTAAACAATTTCAAATAAAACATACATCCATTCATAATATAAACACTTTATATTCATGAATACAAACAAACATGGAATAACTAAATAAATGAACATTTCATAAATTTATAAATGAAATAAATATTTTTGAACATTTCATAAATAAAAAATTATAAACACTTGATAATTTAGAAATGATTTTATAGAAATTCCATTGCAAGTAAATATAAACACTCTATATTAATATCACAAGTATGGGAACTTTATATTTCATCATTTACATGGAATTCATATTAATTTATTAATATTAAAATGTATTATTCTCAAAGGAATATAAAAACGTTACATTTATTAATATATGATCAATTAATAATAATAATTTAAACAATTTACATTTTCTAAATATCATATGTTTTACTGTACTGTAGTTATTCAAGATAAAAATAAAAGTTATAAATTAGATAAGCTAAACTAGTATAAGTATTTCAAATAGATTAGTTACCAAGTCTTGGGAAGCCACTAATGGTCCACATTAGAGAATCATGCATTTTGAATATTTTCATAATAGATACATGATATGTTTTGGTACCATTGTTCTATAACTCCTTCAATCCTTAAATCATAGGCTAAAATTATACATCAATTTCATTTAAATTCATTTTCTATGCTTAATCATTAAAATGAGAAATAAATTTTGTTACATACACATCCATGTTGGTAGAATATATGTGATCATAACAACATACCAAATGATATAATTAGTACTCAAAATCTAGAATTGATTTAATCCATCAGCATCCAATTCTAATTTCACATTTCTAAGATTAGATGAGAAATATATATGTAATGAATCAAATTTTATCCAAGATTTTGAATCTATTAGAAGTCACATTAACCCGTCATTATTATTTTTCATATAAATTATCTTTATATTCTCAATGGTTTTAGATGACATTGATAATATTTTTAATTATAGTTTTGAAGGGAAGTAAAGAAAAACCATTATAGATGTTTTTTTTTTGCTTCTTTGTAGTTTTATATTGGTGATGGTGCTATCATGATCCCAAGAAATAAATGGTGGGATATATATTCTTTGATAGTGAGAGGTCTACTTTGATTTATCAGGCCTTTGGTGCTTTCACAAGATGGAATGGTTAGGGAGGGATGTAGGATGTCTTTCTTAGCACGTGGTTTCAAGGAGCGAGGGATCATGGTCCCGAGCGAAAGGCGAGGGCAGTTATTTTTCTATCAGGGTGCTGGATAATCTAGATGGCGAGGAATTATGTGCACCCCAAAAAAATTTGAGGTTATCATATTAGCATTCTCTTCAAATTGAAGAAATTGTTTTAGAACCTAGTCTGGGTATGTGCGGACTGCCATATTTCATCGTCGGTTAGAGGCCTTATCTCGAACTAGTTTCTTACCATCTAGGCCAGTGATCTGGGACAGGGGAATTGGGTTCATTGGAATCCTCTTCAAAATGGGATCAAGCTCAACACGGATGGCTCTCTGATCAGGGGGAGATGCGATGTGAAGGATTCATCAGGAACCAAAAGGGGTCAGTTATAGCAGCTTTCTTAGCCTTCTATGGTAGGGGAGACGCCTTATAGGCTAAGGCGTAGGTGATGTTCACAGGTCTGGAGTTGTGCGGGCAGCGATACATCATGCTTCATTCGGTGGAAAATGATTCTCTAATCCTATTCAAATCATTATCAGGTATTGTTCGTTTTCCATGGAATGTTTCTTATCTCATTAGAAAGTGAAAACAGCTCCTGGGAAATCATGTTGAGATCACCCACACATAGATGGAGGGGAACCAAGTTGCATATTTCTTGGAATCTATGTCATCCCTGAATCAAATTATGTCTTCCTTTCTTAGTGTTGGTTATTTTAATTAGGAAGGGATTAAGTTTTTAATTAATAATGTTATAGGCCTACATTATTTTAGACCCCTGTGATTCCTCTTGTTCATTGTTTCCCTGGTTCCCTATTTTTTGTATTTCTCCTTAAACTCAATAAAAATGTTAGTTGTCAATCAGTCAGTATTTGTGGATCAATTTATTGATTTCTTTCCCAAAAACTTATCAAGGTTACCACTTATAAGGGAAGTGGAGTTTACAATTGATCTCCTTATGGGGACCAGTCCTATTTCCCTTTCGTCTTAGAGGATTTCACCAACAGAGTTAAGGGAACTGAACGTGCAATTGGAGGAGCTGGAAAGCAAAGGTTTCATTTGGCCAAGTACATCTCTATGGGAAGCACCAGTCTTGTTCATGAAGAAATCAGATGGAACACTAACGTTGTGTGTGGATTATCATAGGCTTAAAAAAGTTATGATAATGAATCGGTATCCACTTCCATGCATTGATGATCTGTTTCATCAATTGAGAGGATCTCAGTGTTTCTCAAAAATTAACTTGTGATCAAGATATCATCAATTGAGATTTCATAAGGAATGTATTCTGAAAAAATCTTTCAAAAGAATATATATCCACTATAAATATGTAGTAATGCCTTTCAGTCTCATGAATTCACTAGCGGTCTTTATGGAATTGATGAATCGGATATTTCAGTGATATCTGGATTTTTTTGTTATGGTGTTTATGTATGACATATTGGTGTATTCAAGGACAAAGGTTGAGCATAATAAACATTTGGAGATAGTGTTAGGAATATTGAGAGACCATAATTTGTATTCCAAACTATCAAAGTGTGATTTTTGGATGCAAGAGGTATACTTTATTGGCTATATAATTTTTGAAAAATGTGTTTTAGTGGATCCTAAAAAGATCAAAACTATTATCTCTTGGAAACCCCTAAATAATGTATTTGAGATACAATGTTTTCTTGGTCTACATGGTTATTACTGACTCTTTGTCTGTGACTTATCATGAATAGATTCACCAATGACAGCTTTAACAAATAATAATGTTCCATTTTGATGGATTGAGGAATGCTATAATTCTTTCCAGGAGCTAAAGGTTTGTCTTACATCAGCACCTATCTTGATTATGCCAGAATCAGGATAGTGGTATGTGGTGTACTGTGATGCTTGAGTATCTAGGTTGGGATGTGTTCTCATGCAAGGATACCATGTTGTTTCATATGGATCAAGGCATTTGAGAGTGAATGAGAAGAATTAACCATCACAAGATTTAGAGTTAGTTGCGGTTTTCCATGCCTTGAAGACTTGGCTTCATTATCTATTTGGTGAGAAATTTACTATGTTCACGGGCCAAAAAATCTTGAAAAATATTTTCTCACAATGATATTTGAATTTGAGGCAAAGGATATGGATGGAGTATCGCCAGATGTTTTACCTTGAATGAATGTATACACTGGGAAAAGGTGATTTGGTGGCTGATGCATTAAACAGAAAGTCATATGCTCAGTTGGAAATGGAAGATTTAGTTTAATGGTAGTTAGTGTCAGTCCTAGATGACATGCATGTGGAATGTGAATACCAAGATGGTGTTTCAGTTTTCTTTTCAGTCTCTATGGTTCTTAATTTAGTAAATATGGTAAAATACGCACAAACATTCGATGTGGAATGTATGGTTGTGAGTTCAAAACTCAATAGTGGGGAGACCATTGAGGGGTGGAAACTTGATGGGATTTTGGTTATGTGGTTCAAAGATCATATGGTTATACCAATGGATTTTCAAGAGAAGCTTATTCATTCTTACCACCATTCTAGATGGGTTGTACATTCGGAAATACAGAAGATGTATAAGGCATTGAAGGTGAAGTTTTTGTGGAGTGGCATGAAAACTAAAGTGACTGAGTTAGTTTCAAAGTGATTAACTTGTCATCAAGTTAAGGTAGAACATCAGAGACCAGTGGTTATGTTGTAGTATTTATCTATTCCAGTGTAGAAATGGGAGAAGATAGTGATGGATTTTGTTACAAGTATCCCAATAATATTTTGGAAACACTATTCCATATGGGTGATAGTAGATTAGCTTACCAAGTCATCCCATTTTATCCCTATTCATGAAAATCATACGGTGGAGGATCTATCCAAAATCTATATCCAATAGGTGATAAAGAGACATAGAGTACCAGTTTTGATAGTCTCAGAAAGATATTTGAGGTTCATGCCTTAATTCTGGAAATCCTTACAAAAATCCCTTAGGAATCAGCTAACTATGAGTATGGCATATCACCCTTGGATGGATGGCCAATCCGAGGGGATAATACAAACATTAGAATACATGTTGTTTTCTTTCATAATGGATTTTTTTGGCTCATGGGAAGAGCATATACCCTTAGTGAATTTATCTTAAAATAATAGCTATCAGCCCTCAATACATGTGGCTCCCTTTGAAACATTGTATGGGAGTCTGTATCATTCTCCACTATGTTGGGTGAAAACATGTGAGACTTTAATATTTGGGCTGAGCCTTGTCCAAGAAACAACAGATAAGATTTATTAGATCAAAAATATGATGGATACATCCCAGATTCATCAGAAATTGTATGTGGATCATCGTAGAAGACCATTGTCATTCGTGGTGAGTGATCATGTGTTCTTGAGGATCTATCAAAGGCTTAGACATTGTCATTTTGGGTAATCATGGAAAGTTATCCCCTTGATATATTGTACCTTTTTAGATACTAGAACCGGTTAGATAGGTGGAATATTAGTTGGCATTTCCACCATGGTTCAGTTCGGTGCATAATGTGTTTCATGTATCTTTGTTGAAAAAGTATCAGCCTGATCCTGACCATGTGATTAGATGGGATCACATTGATCTAGAGCTGGATGCTTCATTGGTATATATCCTAGTGCAGATTTTAGATAGGCAATAGAAATTCTTTCATGGAAAAAACATCAGTCTAGTGTATATTTTATGGAAACATGGTCAGATTTAGGAAGAGACTTGGGAATGCAAGAAGGAAATGAAAGAGCAATGGCTAGAACTCTTTCAGGGCAATGATGGTTTTCTACTTCCCAGGGATGGAAATACTAATGTTGGGGAGAATGTAGTACCCCAATTTTTGGGTATTTAACCCTTAATTTATGATTTTTATGTTTATAAATTGTAAGGGTGAAGTATGGGAGAATTGGGAAAAACTTTTGAAATGTTTTTGGGGAAAAGGGGGATGCACACAGGATGTGCACTGTTTGTCTAAAATATGCGGTAATCATAGAAGAAACTGTGTGAAATAGAAGTTTTGAGGTAGTATCTTTGGAATGTTGGGAACACAGTTAGGGAGACTATGCAAGGCAGTCGTGAAATGGTTTCCATAAGGCAGTATATAACTTATGGTTAGCGCATGGTTTGTCTAACTGTGCAGTCTAACCATGCGCAGAGTCAATTCAAGATCCAAAAAAATAGAATCTTACTCATTTTTTCTCTAACTCCCTCATTTTTGCTCTTTGGTGGCCCTAACTTAGAATTATTCCCCATTTAAGGTATTATAACCTCTCTCAAGCAATTTTCAATCAATCCAGAGCCCTCGCTTGGTTTTTTCAAGCTTGATTATTATGATAAGTGTTATTCTTCACTGTTCTTGTCATGTTTTCTTATATATACTTAGATCTAATTCTCTTATCCTCTCATTTTCTTAGATACATGCAAGTTATGGGTATATCTAAGATCTTATATGCCCAAAATGATGATATTTGGTCTTGATCATGTTAGGGTAAGATATCTAAGGTGGTTTCGTGGAGAATCGACCCAGTTTTATGAGCATTCTTCACCCGTTTTAAGTTTTCATCAAAACCTTTGAGGTAGGTGACTTCACTATCAACTCATATTAGTAGAGCTAAATGGAATGGTTTCAAACTAATTACTTTTTGTGTATTCTATTATGAATTGGATGCTTTATAATTTCTAGAAACCCTCTTTGGGGATGGTTGTGAAAAATTTGTAAAATGGGTGCTTTTGATTAAAGTGTTGATTCTTGATTTTAAAAAGTGGGGTTTAAAATGGAATTTCTCTATAATAATGTTGAATGGGTTTGACAAAAAAAATTTAATAAAAGGAATGAATTTATTGAAATATAATGGGTGATTGTAATTGGTTTGTTTAAATGGGTTTTAACAAAATAACGGTTTTATTGAAATGGTCTGAAATGGTTTTGGAATAATAGTGGTGTGTGTTTATAATATATGTACAAGTCTTGGTTTTAATATGACCTTTTTCTCAGTGCCAAAGGTGTAATGGCACATGGGTTTTAATTATCATGTGACGACATGGTAGATTTATGAGAGACCACTCATGAGTATGGAACTGTCCTAACAAAGCATGTATTGTTGGATGAGTGAATAAGTGGAATGAAATGATTATGACAAAATGATATTATGAAATGGTTTTAAATCCTTGTTTGGTTGTTTTATTGGAATTATGATTCAGTGAAAATGGGTGAACATATAACTTGTTTACATTTGGTTATAAATGGTTTTGGAACTTGTTTATATTTAGTTATAAGCTATTTTGGGAAAAAAATTATAGAAAATGTTTTATATAAATGTTTCTAACCATTATATCCTATTGGAATGAGTATGGAAGTCAATGGGGAAAGCCTGTTGAGTTTTATATTCACCCATACTTTGGCACATTGGTGCTTTTGCAGATGTTATCTTTCGAGACATGGGAAAAGGTAATGTATCACATGTATTTAGTACCACCTCATTATACTTTGTATGTTTGGTGATATTGTAGCATGGAGCTTGTGTATCATGGAGTCTTGTGATTTTCTTGGAGTTTCTTATTGTTACCTTCCACTATTTACTTTGATAGTTTCTTTGTCTTCCGATGTAATACACTTTGGTGTGGTTTTTTTATAAAAATGATGGTTTAGTTGTCTTGTTTTCATCATGCATCATATAATGGTTGTTTGGTTAGTGGTTTATTTTAAAAAGAGTTAATAGTACCCCAATTTCACTTTAAACCCTTCATAATTTATTTCCAACCTTTGGTATCTTGGGGATGTCGCTGAAGTCCTAGTAATTATTCCTTATATTCTCAAGACAATGAGAATAAGTGGATCATTACAAATTAAGTAGTCTAAAAACTCATCAAGGCCCCTTATGATATAATTAAAATTCATAGAAATTATAACCTTTCCTATGAACACACACTACGTAATATAATATATTCTTCTCATGATATCTCATAAATCATGATGCACACATTGTGTCATTATCCTTTCTTGATTTATTTTTTAATGACCTAACTAGACAAAATTACCTTCTTCTACCATGGCTATGGATTTAGTGAAGGTATTAACATCCTAAATGATTGGGCCCTAGATATCATTTCCTTTCAGAAGAGACAAATTCTATATTGATTATTCAATCAATTTCACACCACTAATGATGCACCCAATGCAATCTATCTCACTACGGCATCAATGTCATAGTTTTCATCTTACATCAAAGTATGTAATCAAATGGTACACATCAATAATAATCTCAATTCATTAGACCAATAAATATGTTTTTATATAGAAAAAACCAATGGAACATGTAACATGTGTTGTTACTATTTCTAGGTTAATCCTCATGATATCATCTACTTGGGATCACCAAGTGAAAACTTCATGAGAATAATCTCAGAACTTATGAGGCCCTAGCACCTAATGGTCACACATCATCTGTGTTTAATCAATATGATGTATCTAGACTGTAAGACATAAGTTTAAGATTACTATCAAGTTATTTATAGGTTCCCATTATAGCATGGGAGTTTCTGTAACCTTTTGATATGATCAATAACATATGGGCATTGCTATTTAAATATTAGATGTAGAAATATCAGCACTATTATGGTAAGTATGCATCAAGCATATATCACTGTATACATGATATGGTAATAAAAAAATTATTATTTATGTTGGGTCTAGGGATCCAACTTTTACAACACTCACATTTTCACAAGAGATAACTTTATAATTATCCTTATTATCTCTTTCATGATAAGATCATGATTCTACTTAGTTATGGATTTATTCATTGTTCCTACCATGTCTCTGTTGTGTGGCTACTCTACTACTTACGACTTCACCTTCTTGAGAAAGACTCCTCAAGATATGATATCCTGAGTATATTCCTTTTGTCCATTATCATAACTTTACATCTTGTCTAGTACCAGTAGTAGGATTATCATAATTTATATTATGATAAAACTTTTCTTACTATGTGTGATTCTAAGAACTAGAAAAAATAATTGTTTATTATAAAGTGATTCTTCAGCTGCATCAAAAGCCACAACGCACTTGGTATTTATATATATATCTACCAAGGGTTTTAATGATCCTCTCTTTCTTATTACCTAATCCTGACTGTGTTATTAAATCATATTGATATGATGGAATACTATTTTTCCCCCATTAAAACAATTATCCTTTCCTCCCCAAGTACTAAGAACATATTCCTTGTAATCTATCACATACAATTGGATATTAATGACTACTTATCATGTATTTCTTCTAGATTAAATTAATATTTTCCTACCATAAAGTATATATTAGAAATATAACATTTATTAAATCCTATGGAATATGTGATTGATCCATCACAGAAGCATATGGAATTCTACTCTACACATTAATCTCTTCCTATGTCCCACACACATCCTCTTAGAGATATTTAATCAATGTGAAATTAGTAAAAATTATTTCTTGAATTGTTCCAACTTGTATTTTTCAATACCCTGTTAGCATATGTTCTTTGACTTTTTCAAAGCAACCAATTAGATTTAACTCAGTATATTTAATCCCCTAAAACTTAGGTTGGTACTTTAATCCAATCTCTAGATAGTTACTTTCGTTCAGGTTTTAACTAACTATAATACTAAATAACTATTTTCGATATGTTATTAATATATTTTAGTTGGAAAATTGTGTCTCTCCCACTAACCTCTTATAGACACATGGAAACAAATCCTTCTAAATGAATATTATATAATATTATTTCTTACTTTAATCCAGAACTAGATTTCATTAAATTTCACCCCTTATTGGTATTCTATGGTGCCACCAAATATTTTTGGTTGTATCATATATACACTTTCAAAAAATATGGTTTTGATATCCAATTCTAAATAAAATGATCATAGAAAGTAGCTATGACAAGTAGAATTCTACTGAAGTGAGAATAAAAATTTGTGTAAAGGATCTATCATAAACTATGTATATATTCTTATGTCATCATATTATTAATCATGCCTCATTGGTCCAAACCTGACCATCCATGTAATGCTTCTATTAAATACCACAATAGTATCAAGATTTGAAACACTCAAAATACTAAGTACTTGTACTTCAATGCATGGAATCCATTATTGAATTTTAATTGAACTTTTCAATCTTTTCTAATTTTTATATACTAATTACATGTAGGATTAATTATTCTTAATGAATAATTTATTATCCACCACGTTGAATATAAAACCAACACTATGGTTTCAATCTTCTTACGTAGTATGTGTTTTTGAAACATTCATTTTCCACAAGCTCTTGTTGGACTTGTTCCTATGTTGACTAGTTGTGCATATTTAGCCTTGACTTATCCCAAGTCAATATTTCTACCACTATCTCAAATAGATATGTTCACCCTTTTATAGAAATATAGTCTATAAATTTACTATAATTTTTTCTATCATAGGGATTTATGTAATATCCTATATAAATGGTAAGATACTAACTGAGATTCACTTTGTGTTTTTCTTGATGCATTTTTTGTTTATATTATTAAAAAACACTTTTTCATCTAAAAACATGTTATTATGACATGATGGATTTATTTCATATTATAACTAAAATGATATCAATTTTTCATTATACTTGTAATATGTATATAAGTCTCAACATTGATGCTCTTTTTACTTATATCATAGCTTTGATCTATATAAAGAAATGTGCAATCAGGAATTACTCCATTATATATTTTATTGATCAATTTTATCATGTAAAACTCATCATTGATCCCCTTTAATAACATTATATTTTTTATTTTTATAAGGAAATGTGAGTTTAGGAATAAATCCACTCTACCTTTTCATGATCGATGAATGAATTTTCAAGATATTCTTTGATACAAGAGCCCAAAGAAACTAATATATTCTAACCATGTATATTTTTTACTTCAATTTTAAATTCCTTAAAACACTTAAAGGAATCTTATGAAGTAAATTAATTTACCTCTAGATTAACATTGGAATAGTCCATGCTCTCTAGCTGAATAAAATTCGAAAGGTTTATGGATTACCTTTATTTCTAAAGGTTTCTTTTTCTAAATATAAACATGTAAATGTTTTGATAATACCTAAGGTTTTTAGATCTAAATATTCTCAAACCATACTAGGTATATACTTGAAAACTACATAGTTTTATCAAACAAATATTTATATTGACACAACTGGGTTTAACTAATTATTTAATTTTATATTCATCATTTATTACCAAATATTCCATCATTAATGAATTATTAGTTGAGTATTAGACACCATAAAAAAATTCATTCCAACATGTAATAATGTCTCCCTATGTATAATGGACATGAGAGACAAAAAATTTTGGTAATAGTTAACAAAAGTTCAATTAGAACCATTAAACTTGGAAATTTAAAAGTTGTGTAATTATCACTACTGACTTAGGAATCACCCTTTCTCATCCGCTTTGAAAATTCTCCTTACTTATTATAATATTTCTATAATTACATGGTTACAATATTTGGACAAATATATGTGATAGGCATATTATATTTAATACCCAAGAAGTGTGATAGAAACATCACATACAATAATGAATATACACTAAGATGAAACCTCAACTTGGTTCTACTTTAATTCATTGAATTTAATATTCTGTAGAATTATCTCATGACATGCAATGAAAATAACCTCTTGTAAGATGATCTACCTCAGTTGTTTGAAGGAAATTTTGAAGGTTCCTTTAGTGTCACACTTTCTATTGGACTTTTCACTTTATCTTTTAACTTTTTTACCAAAATAACTGAATATGAATATTTCTTTAAGTTCATATAACCTTAGTGAACCTTACTTAAAAGGTAATTAAGTGTTTCACATACTGTTTATTTTTTTAATCCCAAAAAAAATTGAGTGGTTGGGTGAAAATGATATAAGAAATGGATGTATTGAAATATTGTGATCCATATTTTAATTTACACATATTCAGTGGAATCATCACCCTATTCATACCTCACTTCACTTTATCCTCACAAGCTTTCAGAGATGAGACAGCATGTGAAAATAGACATTTCCTAATGTTGTTTCAACAATGAATTGGAAATTAATTATATCATTCATATGTAAATATGAAATGCATCATACATGAGTCTCTTGTAATTATATTTCACACCCTCTCTTCCTAAGGTGTCTTAATAGGTATTGGGGACTCCGAAACATAGAATTTCCTATATTTTAGTACTTTGTGCAAGCACCTATACTACTCTTGGAAATTCATGCCAATGAGGACATGTTATTTGTCAAATAGTAATCATATTATATTTGTGGTATTACTTTACATTTTCTAAAAAATAAACATAAATATATTAGTACCTTTTCTATTGACTACTGATTAGATATTACTGATTAATTAAATCATTAGATGTCTCCCAATATTTTATTAAGCCCTTGTATCCCTCACTACTATATTTTTAATACCTAGTTTCTCGATTATTCTAGTGGTAAGGATTCTTAAAACCTCTCCTCAAATTCCAAGCTATATCTAAACCAATTCTAATAGAGTTTTAAAGTAGATTTTTGATTATCCAACCACATTAACTCAGGACTCCTTGAACTTTTGAGTAAATTCCCAACTTCTAGAAATCATAAACTCGATTTAATCAGAACTTTTTCTCTAAATTGGAAATAAGAAACCTATGACTACTTATTTTTATAATATTTAGTTGAGTCGAACTCTTATTCTTATAATAACTCCCTATTATTAGGATTCTCCCCAACTATGGATAAATATCACCTCCTACACCTTATTTTTTTCAAATTTAAGTGATGGAAGGTGTTATTATTGAATATTACTTTGAGGCTTTTTAATTATTTATCGATGAATAAAATCATTTTCTATTTGATATGAAAATACTGTATGATAAAACCCACAACTTCACTATGAAGTAAATAGAAAAAAAATCATCTTTTATTAATTTTATTTAATCTATGAATTTTAGTTTATTATTTAGTGTGACTACACAAACAAGTATGTTCACAAAATAATAATAAAAAATGCATAAATTAAATAAATAATGTGAATGATCTTGATCATTTGGTATTGGTTTATTTATTTTCACTCAATAAATCAACCATGACCCTAGGGGTAAAATACCTAAGTTGTTTATAACTTGTATCAAATCTCATACCCCTTTCCATTGTATCCATTTCTCATCTAAAATTCCATATTGTCTCAGCATGGTCTGCATCTTACAATTTTCTCAGTATAATACATAAACACCTAGAAAATCACAAAATACATACCAAATTATATTAATGGACGTGCATTCCCTAATACATATTATGCGATGAAATATAATATAATGACCCATACTTTACATACATTGTTATTACTTCATAATTGAAGCATACTTATTACAACATATAACAAAACCATGATAGGACCGTATAGGTATAGTGTCTTTAGAAACTGGGAAACATAAACAACTGGTTCATAAATCATCTACATTGTCTCCCATTTATTTCATCATATCTAGAGTCCCTTTTGGCATATCCTACTTAATACCCTTATTCCTGACCTGGGGAAAACAAAACATACAAAAGGGTGAGCTCAAATTCTTAGTAAGGGTAAAAAAAAGAAATATCAATCACATCATATTCATAAGAACATAACATTTTGAAAAATCTTAACCTGCAAAAGAGATCATAATATCATAACATGGGATAAATCATAGTAGTGAAATGTAATCCCAATAATCATAACTTAAAACATGAAACTTTGTGGAATACACACATAATCATAGAAAATCATTTCTTGTTAGTCAAGACTCATTGCCAAGACTATCATAGCGGACAATGTCCATTTCTGAACCGAGTTCACTCCTTGTTCCAGTCCTGTATTACTGAACCGGTTTAACTTGTAATTATAGACATGTCTATCTAATGAGATATAAATATTTACCCAATGCATTGGAGGGATATATAGGTCTTACCCATCTCATAATGAAACCATTCTTATGTGTGCCACAAAATCATAAATCATACATCATAGCATAACCCATTTAATAAAAATAGGATTCTTAAACATCATGCCATCATAACATAATCCATATAAAATAAAAGGAATTCATAAAAATAATTCCATCATAACATAATCCAATAAATGTAAAAATAGGGATAGAAACATAACCCTATATTATCTTAGATGGAAAATAATTTTGATAAAACACTTGAACTCCATTCTTGAGGAAAATATCCTTTCTACTTCAAAAAACATTTTTCCTTTCTTAACATGTCATAAAATTTTAAACTAAAATAAGTTGATGAAAAATAAAATTTAAAACTTGAAAGTAAGCTTCATGGAAATAATGTTCTATGAAATCATAAAAATCTATTCATGTTGTATAAGTTAAAAAAAACATTCATCTCATACTTTGGCCGGAAAATTCAAAAAGTACCTCGTACTAAAAAACAACAAAAGATTCATTTCATATCTTTTACTAAAAACTTGCCAATGAGTAAAATTGGATTTAAACAATTGTAGGAGGATATAAATAATATTACATATTGAGGAAACATGGATGTGGATGATAAATATTCCCCCAATAAATTATGAAGTATAAACAATCTCGGATAAAAATGAGATTGCGAGATTTTCCCTTAACTTATGTCTGATATGATTCGTACGTATATGAACCTCCTGTATAATGATTTAAATAATTTCATTGACTTATTATAGAATTATATTCATTGTTATGATATCATATATGGTCATATTCTTATCTTCTTATTAGTAATATATCATTTCTACTTATTATTCGGGTGTTCATTGCTTTATGTTCTTATGCATGTTTTGTCGAATAAATTTTTATTCCTCTTTTTAGGTGAAAGATAGATCATTTAAAGAATAGTATTTTTGTAATATATATCATATTTATTCATTCAATTCATTTATATAATTTTGTTTTAATGAATATCATGTAGAACAAGTCGCATCACATCGTAGAGATGGTAGGCCGTACGTACGCACGAGCGATGATATCGTTCCCATAATTATTGAATGGTATTGGAGTGTATGATGGAATGTCTCAGAATTATTATCATGTTATTATAATCATATATAGTTATTCTTTACACCATTATACCCATCCATGAATGGTGGCGGTGGAAAACTGATTACACCACAGTGTGGAGACGGTATTCCGTATGTACGCACGTGCGGTGATTTCATTTTTCGTAGGATGGATAGAATGTGAAATAGGGTTGTTTCATATTTATAATAATATATCAATATATTATTGATACTGATGTTATTAATTTATGATGAAACAAATAAATAATAAGAAGTATAATAAGAAATAAATTGGAAAGAATCGGTAAAGGATATTACCTCATCTTTGATGCGCCTCTTCTTAACCTCCTATTAGGGCACTAATGTTGGTCTTTGAAGAAGACCAGGACCTCTAGAATATTACTATGGGAGTTGAGAAGAGTAATGGGTAGTGTTTTTCCAAGATTTAAGGCTCAAATTTTTGTAAATTGGAGAGGGAGGAGGTGCCCTTTTATAAGGGTGGAGAGGGGCACCTTTGGAAACCTCAAAAATATTAATTTATAATAAATTCAAACCCCACTTAAAAACTTAAAAAATGACTCAAATACAAATATTAGATTATATAGGGTTGTAATCTCATCAACCAATAAAATTTATACATGTGTGTAATTTATTTTAAACATTATCAACTTGATTTATCCTTATTTAATCTATTTAATTTTATTTGTGGTAATAAGATTCTAAATTTTAAATTGTAATAAATAATTACTTATGTGTTTTTAATTGTCCATAATTAGATAATTTATTAAATTTTCAACCATATAAATTTTAATTTATAATTTTTAAATATTTTTGTGATTTTTAAACAATTTTATAATATGTTATTTTTATAAAATAACAATAGTGTCAATTTTGACACTATTCATTTATTTGAATTTAAATAAAATCTACACATAGGATATATTCAAACAAAAAATATTTAATAGATTAATAACATGTCATATTCATCTAGAAAATTCTTGGATCACATTAAATAGTTAATATAACATTTATTTTAATATTTTTAAAACCATTTATTTGATATTTCAATCAATAAAATAATTTCAACTTCACTATTGTGTCATCATTAATGATAATTATTTAATCCATAAAAATTATAAATAAATTCACATGATGTAGATAATTTTATTAGATTTCTTGAGACTATTCATGTTCTAAGTTTTATGAAGTTTATCACTAAATTAAAATTATTACACTTATAAGATATAAGAGAGTGACATGTTGTCACTTTCTTTGGTTTTAATTATAATTATATCATTTTCATGGTCAATAGTCCATGAAAAGAATATAATCTGACCCTTAGGTGATATGGGTCTACTTTTATTCATCCAATAGAATTTTATCAGGTGTTAGGGTAATTTTATAATCTTATTTTTACCCTTAATTACATGATTTACCTTTAACTGTAGTAAATAAAAATTACCGTAGTTACTATTCATAATGTTAAAAAATAAAAGTAACCTATTAACATAATTTGGACCCACTGAATACAAATATGAAATCTATTTTTTCAAAATTTAAAACACATAAGTTTCATTAATTAATTTAAAATTAATCTCGTTGTTAAGAAAAACGGGTTTTAAAAGTTAAAACATTGTCAAAGATTGAAATGTTTTTACCTATGAACTCAATGTAAAATTTATACTAATGACATACATTATATTAAATGGTAAAAATATATTCTATTATACATTAAAACCATTAAATTTTTATAATTTAACCATATAAATTATCTTGATGAAAAAGTTGTTTTTAAGAAAAATTTAGCGTATTTTTACTATTCATCAAAATATGAAAGTTATCGGAAAAGTATAAAAAATTTATCCAATGTTGATTTTTATATCATTATTCAAAAGAAAAAGTTTATTTTGTAAAATTGAACTTATAAACTTGTCAAAAATTATATTTTAAATGGGTGTGCCATCAAAAGGTGGTAAAACTGCATTTTTTGAAAAATACTTCTTTTATCCGATAAACAGATTTTGTTTTTATACCTCATTCTAGAAAATGTGTAAGATGAATTATAATGTTATAAAATTCAAAATTCAGTTAATACAATTCATAACGTCTAGTTTATAATATTATAATAATATATCATTGTTTAGTGAAACTCGGTATTGCGTACAACGCAAGCTATCGGAGAAGGTTTCCCTTGCGTGTAACGCAAGCCAAGCTAGTATTGTGTGCAGTGAAAGATTCTTTTGTGTATAACATAAGAAATTAAAAAAAAATATTTCTCATAAAATCTGAGGATGTTACATTCTACCCCCCTTAAAATGAATTTCACCCTCGAAATTCGTCACTTCGTAACAAACAGATAAGGATACTTCTCCCTCATCATATCCTCAACTTCCCATGTAGCATCTTCTAATTGGTGGTTCCTCCATAAAAATTTAACCAAGCGAGTGGTCTTGTTTTGTAGAACATTTTCACTATGATCCAGAATCTTTATCGGCTGTTCTTTATAAGAAAGATCTTGCTTCAGCGGTACAACTTCTGAGCTTAGTACATGTGAAGGATCAGGTATGTACTTTCTCAGGAGAGATACATGAAACACATCATGAACTTAAGAGAGATTCGGTGGAAGCACCAATCGGTAAGCTACCTTCCCAACACGATCCAGTATTTCAAAAGGACCAATATACCTAGGGCTTAGCTTGCCCTTCTTTCCAAATCTCATTACTCTCTTCCAAGGAGATATCCGTAAGAACACTTTATCACCCACTTCAAACTCTAGGTCTTTTCTTCAGTTGTCAGCTTAACTTTTTTGTTGACTCTGAGATTCTATTATGTGTTGTTGAATAGATCTTACCTTTCTTTCCATCTCATCAATAAGATCGGGTCCTAATAGTTTTCTTTCCCCAACTTCATCCCAGCAAGTTAGAGTTCTGCATTTTTTTCCATAGAGAGCCTCATAAGGAGCCATCTGAATACTGGAGTGAAAGCTATTATTATAAGAAAATTCCACCAAAGGTAGGTGTTGATCCCAACCACCTTTTAAATCCATAGAGAAATCTCTTCACATGTCTTCTAGAGTTTGAATTTTCCTCTCAGACTGACCGTCTGTCTGAGGATGATAAACAGTGCTGAAACTCAACTCTGTATCTAGAGTATGCTAAAGACTTCGCCAAAACTTTGAGGTAAACCTAGAATCCCGATTAGATATAATGTAAAGTGGTACTCTATGCAATATTACCACTTCCTTCACATATATCCTGTCAAGCTGATCAAGAGAGAAATCTTCTCTAATAGCAATGAAGTGTGCTGACTTTGTAAGATGATCAACTATAACCCTGATAGAGTTATTGCCTTTGGATGTTTTAGGAAGTCCAGTGACAAAGTCCACAGTGATATTTTCCCATTTTCATTCTGGTATGGGTAATGGTTGTAACATCCTCTTAGACTTCTATCTCTCAGCTTTAACTTTCTGACAAACCAAGCATCGAGAGACATATTCAGCAACATCTCTTTTCATGCCATCCCACCAGAAGTACTCCTTCAGGTCCCTATACATCTTCGTGCTTCCAGGGTGAATAGAGAATGAAGAACTATGAGCTTAATCCAATATTTCCTTCTTTAATTTTGGGATGGGAGGAACACAAACCTGATTTTTGAACCTTATTATTTCATCACAATCAATGTGAAATTCAGGAACATTTCTCACCTTCTTTTGTAGCTCTACATCTTCTTTATGTTCCTCTTTAATATTCACATGTATAGATGGATGAACATTCATTTGAGAAATATAATATTTTTCCCCTTCCATTATAATTCCAAGATCCATCCTTTTTAAATACATAAATATTGGATCTTTTGAGATTCTCATCATGGATAAGATAGCATGGTCTTATTGACTTAATGCGTCTGCCACCTTGTTTTCTTTCCCAGGGTGGTAATGAATTGAGCAGTCATAATCCTTAATCAGCTTCAACCATCTTCTTTGGCGCATATTCAGATCCTTTTGTGTGAAAATATACTTTAAACTTTTATGATCAGTATAAATATCACACCTTTCACCATAAATATAATGCCTCCAAATATTTAATTCAAAGATTACCGCAGCTAATTCCAAATCATGAGTTGGGTAATTTTGCTCATGGATTTTCAACTGTCGTGAGGCATAATCTATCACCATATCATTTTGCATGAGAACACACCCCAATCCCTTCTTGGATGCATCACTGTAGATCACAAACCTTTCTCCACTATAAGGTAGTGTGAACACAGGTGCACTGAATAACCTTCTTTTTAACTCCTTTAAATTCTCTTCACACTCCTTCTTCCAAATGAACTTAACTCTTTTTCGAGTCAACCTGGTGATTGGATTAGATAATCGTGAAAAATATTTGACAAAACATCGATAATATCCAACCAAACCAAGAAAAATTTGGATCTCAGTTACTGTTGTTGGTCTCGACCATCTTTTGATAACCTCTATTTTTGCTAGATTCACAGATATCCCCTCTTTTGAGATTATGTGACCCAAAAATGAAACTTTTTGAAGCCAAAATTCACACTTGTTAAATTTGGCATAAAGCTTCTCCTTTCTCAGGGTCTTCAATACAATTCTCAAGTGATCTTAATGTTCTTCCTTACTCTTTGAATAGATAAGAATATTGTCTATAAAGACTACCATAAACTGATCAAGATAGTCTCTAAATAATCTATTCATTAGATCCATGAAGATAGTATGGGAATTAGTAAGACCAAATGGCATCACTATAAATTCATAGTGTTCATACCTTGTACAAAAAGTCATCTTTGGTATATCCTCCTTTTTTAACCTTAATTAATGATACTCTGAATGAAGATCAATCTTGGAAAAGTATTGAGCTCCACGTAGTTCATCAAATAAGTCATCAATGCGTGGGAGAGGATATTTTTTCTTGATAGTGATCTTGTTAAGTTCTCGATAATCAATGCAGAGTCTCATTGATCCATCTTTCTTCTTAACAAACAGAACAGGTGCTCCCCAAGGTGATGCACTAGGGCGTATGAATACCTTATCAATATTATCTTGGAGTTTCTTCTTCAATTCCTGAAACTCAATTGGGGCCATTCTATAAGGTGTCTTTGAAATGGGCATACCACCCAGTATGAGTTATATTGAAAACTCAACTTCACGATTTGGTGGAAGACCTGGAAATTCCTCTATAAATACATCATCAAACTCTCATACAACGGGCATATTCTTAATTGTGATTTTCTCTCCAACCATTTGAGATAAATAACCTTCATTTAGTGGAATCAAGACCCATAAGATGGAATAAATTTCCATTGGAATGTTATATTCATCCTTGCATCGATAGATGATCATAGATTAATCAGGAATATGAAATGTGACTTCCCTTATTTGGTAATAGATATGAGCTCCATATAAGGAAAGCCAATCCATTCCAAGAATCACATCAAATTCCACTATAGGAAGGATCACAAGATTTATAGGAATCACTTTCCCACAAACGTCAATTGGATAAGAATTATAAACTTTTGATGCAACCGTTGTGCCATTAAGAGTTGTCACAGCTAACTCAATAGCTAATTATTGAGGTAGTACAAAGATACCCTTAGAAAATTATTCATAAATAAAAGAGTGGGTGGATCCATAATCAAATAAAACATTTGCTACTTTATAGTGAATGGTAAGTGTACCTTTAACCCCTTCATTGTCGTACTCCACATCGCCGATAGAAATTGCATGTGACTTTCCTTTATCTTTGTCCTTAAGAGTTTGTTAACGTCGATCATCATCAACAACCCTTGGATTAGGGAATTGATTAGCATAATGCTCTATTTCCTTTCACTTGTAACATTGAAGTGTAGGAGGTGCATTCTATGTAGCCTTTTCTTTGCTCGCATCACTAGACATCTTTTTCCCATCATTGCGGCATTCAAATGCCCGATGACCTTCTTTTCCACATTTGAAACATTTACTTGTCCCTTTAAGACAATTCCCTCCATGTTTCTTTCCACACTTTGAGCATAAGGGAAAAATCATCTTCTTTTCAGTGTGGTCTTTAGATTTCTCTTTGAATTCCATTTTCCTCTTCTTATCAAACCCATATGATTGATGGCTTACTCCAATCTCCATCTCAACCTTGAGAGCACATCGAACAATTTCCTCATAGCTATTGAAGTCCCTTATGGATAATACCCTTAGAAGACTTGGTTTTAAGCCACTAAATAATCGATCGATCTTACTCTCAGGTTGGATAATAATCCCAAAAGCGTACCTTGCAAGCCTTGTAAAATTTGCTTCGTAGGTACCAAATGATTCATCATCCTTTTGATTTAGTTCAAGAAACTCTTTCTCTATCTTTGTTCGAAGAATATGAGGGAAGTACTTATTGAAAATTATGTTCTTGAACTCGTCCCATTCCATGGACTTAATTTCATCTCTTTGCCTCATATTCTTGATAAGATTCCACCATTGATCAGCTTCACCTTCAAGACGATATACTGCTAAGATGACTTTATCATGTTCAGAACATTGCAGGACTGAAAATATCTTTTCAGTGGTACTAATCCATTGTTCAGCCACTAATGGATCAGAAGTCCCATTGAATGAAGGTGGACGCTGCCTCATGAAGGATTCAATAGAATGTTGCTCCTTCCTTTTCTCGTTTGGAATTCCTGCATGATTCATATCTTTAGAAAGTTGTGTGAGAATGGCTACAAGATTTTTCATTCCGGCTCCCATAACATTTGGTTGCTTAGGGGTACAATCATCACATTGCCCGTCGCATTCAGCATTAACACGGTTCCTTCGGGTTCCAGCCATTGACTAAAACCAATAAACATAGTGTGATAAACACTAATCAAAATAGGAAAACCACATAATCAAGAATAAAATTTCACACTTTAGGTCTTATCATATGTTATTCATGGCCATTTCTAAAACACTAATATTGTGTTCTATGCTTATACATATCCTTAGGGTTCTTACTAAGGCTTTCACATCCTAGTTTCCAAAGGTTGACTATACCTTTCCTCTAATACCAACTATAACAACCCATACTTTACATACATTGTTATTACTACATAATTGAAGCATACTTATTACAACATATAACAAAACCATGATAGGACCATATAGGTATAGTGTATTTAGAAACTAGGAAACATAAACAACTGGTTCATAAAATATCTACATTGTCTCTCATTTATTTCATCAAATCTAGAGTCCCTTTTAGAATATCCAACTTAATACCCTTATTCCTGACCTGGGGAAAAAACATACAAAAGGGTGAGCTCAAATGCTTAGTAAGGGTAAAAAAAAGAAATATCAATCACATCATATTCATAAGAACATAACATTTTGAAAATATTAACCTGAAAAAGAGATCATAATATCATAACATGGGATAAATAATAGTAGTGAAATATAATCCCAATAATCATAAATTAAAACATGAAACTTTGTAAAATACACACATAATCATAGAAAATCATTTCTTATTAGTCAAGACTCATTTACAAGACTATCATAGCAGAAAAATTCCATTTCTGAACTGACTTCACTCCTCGTTCCAGTCCTGTATTACTGAACTGGTTTAACTTGTCATTCCATCCATGTCTATCTCATGAGATATAAATCTTTACCCAATGCATTGGAGGGAGATATAGGTCTCACCCATCTCATAATGAAACCATTCTTATGTGTTCCACAAAATCATAAATCATACATCATAGCATAACCCATGTAATAAAAATGGGATTCTTAAACATCATGTCATCATAACATAATCCATATAAAATAAAAGGAATTCATAAATATAATTCCATCATAACATAATCCAATAAATATAAAAATAGGGATAGAAACAGAACCCTATATTATCTTAGATGGAAAATAATTTTTATAAAATACTTGAACTCCATTCTTGAGGAAAATATCCTTTCTACTTCAAAAAACATTTTTTCTTTCTTAACATGTCATACAATTTTAAACGAAAAGAAGTTGATTAAAAATAAACTTGAAAACTTGTAAAGGAATCTTCCTGGAAATAATGTTATATGAAATCATAAAAATACATTCATGTCGTATAAGTTAAAAAAACATTCTTCTCATACTTTGGCCGAAAAAGTCAAAAAGTACCTCGTACTAAAAAATGACAAAAGATTCCTTTCATATATTTTACTAAAAACTCACCAATGGGTAAAATTTGATTTAAAAAATTGTAGGAGGATAGAATAATATTACATATTTGGGAAACATGTATGTAGATGATAAATATTTCCCCAGTAAATTCTGAAGTATAAACAATCTCAGATAAAAATGAGATTGTGAGATTTTCCCTTACCTTAGGTCTGATATGTTTCATACGTATCCGAACCTCCTGTATAATGATATAAATAATGTCATTGACTTATTAAAGAATCATATTCATTGTTATTATATCATATATGGTCATACTTTTATCTTCTTATTAGTAATATTTCATTGCTACTTGTTATTCGGGTGTTCATTGCTTTATGTTCTTATGCATGTTTTGTAGAATAAATTTTTATTCCTCTTTTTAGGTGATAGATACCTCATTTACAGAATGGTATTTTTGTAATATATATCATATTTATTCATTCAATTCATTTATATAATCGTGGTTTAATGAAGATGATGTAGAACTAGTCGCATCACATCGTGGAGACGGTAGGCCGTACGTATGCACAATCAATGATATCTTTCCCATAATTATTGAATCGTATTGGGGTGGATGATAGAATGTCTCATAATTAGTATCATGTTATGATAATAATATATAGTTATTATTTACACCATTATACCTATCCATGAAAGGTGGTGGTGGAAAACAGATTACACCACGACATGGAGACGGTATTCCGTACATACGCATGAGCGGTGATTTCATTTTCTGTAGAATAGATAGAAAGTGAAATAGGGTTGTTTCATATTTATAATAACATATCAGTATATTATTGATACTTATGTTATTAATTTATGATGAAACAAATAAATAATAAGAATTAGAAGAAAAAATAAATTGGAAAGAATCGATAAAGGATATTACCTCTTCTTTGACGCGCCTCTTCTTAACCTCCTATTAGGGCACTAATGTTGGTCTTTGAAGCAGAATAGAACCTATAGAAAATTAATAGGGGAGTTGATAAGAGTAATGTTCAGTGTTTGCCTAAGCTTGAAGGCTCAAAGTTGTGTAAAGAGGAGAGTGAGGAGGTTCCCTTTTATAAGGGAGGAGAGGGGCACCTTTGGAAACCTCAAAAATATTAATTTATAATAAATTCAAACCCCACTTAAAAACTTCCAAAATGACTCAAATCCGAAGCATAGATGATATAGTGTTGTAATATCATCAACCAGTAAAATTTAGACATGTTGGGAATTTATTTTAAACATTATCAACTTGATTTATCCTTATTTAATCTATTTAATTTTATTTGTGGTAATAAGATTCTAAATTTTAAATTGTTATAAACAATTACTTATGTGTTGTTAATTGTCCATAATTGGATAATTTATGACATTGTAGACCATATAAATTTTAATTTATAATTTTTAAATATTTTTGTGATTTTTAAACAATTTTATAATATGTTATTTTTATAAAATAACAATAGTGTCAATTTTGATACTATTCATTTATTTGAATTTAAATAAAATCTACACAGAGGATATATTCAAACCAAAATATTTAATAGATTCATAACATGTAATAGTCATCTATAAAATTTGTTTGTCACATTAAATAGTTTATATAATATTTATTTTAATATTTTTAATACCATTTATTTGATATTTCAATCAATAAAATAATATCAACTTCACTATTGTGTCATCATTA
The DNA here is from genome assembly GCA_963277665.1 of Viscum album. Taxonomy (NCBI): domain Eukaryota; kingdom Viridiplantae; phylum Streptophyta; class Magnoliopsida; order Santalales; family Viscaceae; genus Viscum; species Viscum album. The sequence goes on along the minus strand of OY728132.1, from coordinate 1,257,859,424 downwards.
ATGATAATTATTTAATCCCTAAAAATTCTAAATAAATTTACACGATGTATATAATTTTATTATATTTTTGTAGATTATTAATTTTCTAATTTTTATAAAGTTTATCACTAAATTAAAATTATTACACTTATAAGATATAAGAGAGTGACATGTTGTCACTTTCTTTGGTTTTAATTATAATTATATCATTTTCATGGTCAATAGTCCATGAAACGAATCTAATCTGACCCTTGGGTGATATGGGTTGACTTTTATTCATCCAATAGAATTTTGGCAGGTGTTAGGGTAATTTTATAATCTTACTTTTACCCTTAATTACATGATTTACCTTTAACTGTAGTAAATAAAAATTACCATAGTTACTATTCATAATGTTAAAAAAATAAAAGTAACCTATTAAAATAATTTGGACCCACTGAAACCAAATATGGAATCCATTTTTTCAAAATTCAAAACACAGAAGTTGCAGTAATTAATTTAAAATTAATCTCATTGTTAAGAAAAATGGGTTTTAAAAGTTAAAACATTGTCAAAGATTGACATGTTTTTACCTTTGAACTCAATGTAAAATTTATGATAATGAAATAAATTATATTAAATGGTAAAAATATATTCTATTTATACATTAAAACCATTAAATTTTTATAATTTAACCTTATAAATCATCTTGATGACAAAGTTGTTTTTAAGAAAAATTTAGCGTATTTTTACTATTCATAAAAATATTAAAGTTATCAGAAAAGTATAAAAATTTTATCCACTATTAATTTTTATATACTGATTCAAAGGAAGAAGTTTATTTTGTAAAATATAACTTATAAACTTGTCAAAAATTAGATTTAAAATGGGTGCGCCATCAAAAGGTGGTAAAACTGCATTTTTTGAAAAATACTTCTTTTATCAAAAACTAATTTTGTTTTCATACCTCATTCTAGAAAATGTGTAAGATGGATTATAATGTTATAAAATTCAAAATTAAGTTAATACTATTCATAACAGCTAGTTTATAATATTATAATAATATATAATTGTTTAGTGAAACTCGGTATTGAGTACAACGCAAGCTATCGAAGAAGGTTTCCCTTGCATGTAACGCAAGCCAAGCTAGTGTTGTGTGTAGTGAAATATTCATTTGTGTATAACATAATAAATTAAAAAAAAATTCTCATAAAATCTCAGGGTGTTACATATGATGCATAGACCATCAAAAATAAATAAATTATTACATACATCGCATGCAATTTAAATAATTAAATAAATAAATAAATTTTAGACATATGTTGGTCATTCGATGCTCAAGAATAGTTGTAAAGTATTAAACATGTGATATAAAATTAATTTTGTAGTAAATTCTACTATAGGCAAATTTAAATGAATTAAAATAATTTTATCTAATTTCAATTTATAATATAATAATCACGCAGTCCTCGAAAATATATTAAACTAGGCTGAAAAGATTTCCTAAATATTAAAAAAATTAAATAAATTTTTCAGGCCCTGTGTGGTCTAGAAAATCTCTAAAAAAAGTTTTAGTCCTATTTTTGGAGTTGAATTGGTTGGACAAGGAGGGTTGGTTGGTCTATCTAGTGATAAGGGTTGTGCGGTGGGCTCTAGTAGAGGGGGGAGCACTAGTGGGTCTGGATAAAAGGATACTTTTACAGTGAGGGGGCTAGCTGGTCTATTCAGTGGTAAGAGGAACATGGTGAGGGGGTCACGGTAGGAGGACAAGAAGGATGGTAATACAATGGAGTTTTGGGGTCAGCCTAAGGCCAGGGGTAGTTTGGGAGGTGGGGGCATGAACTTTGTGTATCGAGAGTTCCTGGACTAATTTTTAGTTGTGTCCATTGATGACATATTGAAATACATGAAGTCTGAGTATGAGAATTTCAATTATCTCAAAGTTTTTTTAAAGGTCCTTTGATGCCATAAAATCTATGGAAATTAGTTTGAGTACATTTTTTACATATAGGAGGTACCTTTCCTTGGGTATATGGTTTCTTGGAAGGGTGTGGTCATGGACCCATCAAAGGTTAAGGTAGTTGTTTCTTTGGTAGAACCCAAGAATGTAGAAGAAGTTCATTGTTTTCTCAGTCTTGTGGGTTATTACCAGAGGTTCATGTCCAAATTATCATGGATTTTAGCCTCATTGACATCTCTAACTAGGAAATACTAGACCTTTATTTGTACTGATCAATGTCAGGAAGTGTTTGACTACCTGAAGTGGAAATTGATCAGAGTTTTGATGCTTCAGTTTCCAGAAGGGGTGATGTTTGAGGTTTTCTATTATGTTTCTTATGTAGTATTGGGATGTATCTTGATGCAATATAATATGATGATCTCTTATGGTTTTAGAAATTTATTTCTACATAATCCTAACAATACCACCCATTGAAGGTTCTAGGTGTAGCGAAAGCACCAGTGGGGCATGACCAACATGGATTTTGTTGATGTAATTAATGATTAATTTGAGATATAAATTTATAAATATAATCATTACCAATGTTATTGAATTAAATATTAATTGAAATGATAATTATTGAACCAAATTCAGTATCATCACATAATTATTTATAATTAATTTAAGCAATTAAAGAATTATATTGCGATGAATTATTTCTTCATTGATGAATCTGACAACGTCTCTATGTTGTACCATCATTAAATCATATTAATCAAGTGTATATTCCCTCTAGTGGTGATCCACACTTATACCATGAACCTCCAATCAACACCATATAAATCTTAGAGTGTCAGTGTGGAAGATCATAATGCTTGTGTTGTTCATCCTTAATCGCCATAAGAATTGCTTCTAATAAGGATTCTCCTTAATCTATATAGAATCGATAGAGATGGTGAAGGATCTCTATTCATTCTTGATAGCATTCTTATAAAGGGTCTTCAAAATGATTTAGAGGATTCTTGAGAGTCATTGTGAAAAACCAATAAAATGGCTAGTGTTAGGGTTGGAAATAACATAATTGGGTTTAAATAGTATGAGAGTTAGAAAATAATAATTACGCATGTGCCCTTATTATTTCCTTAATCCCTACATAATCCCATGTCTATAATAATAATATTATTATGATTATTTCTTTATATTCACAAAATCGGTGAAATAATTAAATATTTTTTTTTGAATAAATTGTTTAAATTTTTTTTAAATAATATTTAATATATATTATTTCTCACCGGACCATTAAAATCAGTTCACCATTCCTACACAATATTTATCAGGACTTAAATAATGACTATTTATTTAATAAATAAATTTCACTATATTATTCTTTGATAAATAAATAAATATTATATTTACTAAATAAAAATAAATATTTATTAAATATTCTTCTCACAAAATATTCTCTCAAATAACTAGTGAATGAATATATACGATCAACCTAATCATGAATAATTATTAAACCATGTACAAAAAATATATTTCTTCAACATCTTAAATAATAAATTATTTTATTATTTAACTGAGGTTCTGGATACACATACTATGTAACCCTCTAGGCATATTTCTCAATAGCACTAGGTGAAGCCACCCAAAGTACAAGGTTAGCATCAGCAATGCACCAAGGCACCCACGGTGAAAGAAGTTGATGTTTTAATAATATATAACCTCATAATAATTCTTACTATGTAATATAATCATTTTATCATGATATACCAAATCAATTAGATTTCATGTTGGTGTCATCAACCATATGCTCGACGTCTCTTTCTTTGACTTTTCAGAAATAAAATTTCTCACATAACATCATGGACAAGGATTTATTTGGGTTTTATTATTTCCACAAAATCCCCTGATATATTAACTTATATTAAATAAAAAAAGATATAAATCCTTTCTCACATTATACATTGATTCAATATTAATTGTGATACACCCAACATATCCTACCTCACCACAAACATATGTCATCATGATTTTCTTCAATACATAAAAGTACATGACTAATAATATCCATTAATAATAATATTAAAGTCTATGGATCAATACATATTTCAAAGATAGAAATATCCAATGACACATATAAATGTGGATTTCTTAATGGAGGGTTGTATTCTCATAATCTCCTACACTAGAAATTACTAAGGGCGTACACCATGAGAATGTGCCTCGGATTCCTATGAGTATCCACCCCTAATAGCCTGTATCATTTTTATCCCATAAAATGATATCACCTATCTATATAACATATATTTAATAATACTATCATGGAACTTCTGAGTTCCCATCAAAGTGGATAACTATTATGACCTTTCAGTGTGATAGTTACTCTTTTTACATTATCACAAACTATGTACTGTATAAAAACAATCATGATGTGATAAGAAGTTTATTAATATACAAAATAATGAATATATTTAATCATAAATTACATAGAATTTGGTTCTAGGGCACCAAATCTAAAAGAATACTACTTTCACTATATCCAACTACTAACAAATTTTAGTCTATTATCTCTCATGTGATATTCATGTTTCAATTAAGATAAGGATTTAGTTAAGGGTTCCACAATGTTTTCTTTCATGTAAACTGTGATTATTGAAACTTCACCCCTATGAGAAAAATATATCAAGAGTTGATACTTCCAAATTATGTGTTTTTTGATTTATGTAAGATTGGTTCTTTTATGAGAGTAATCATTGTACTATCATATAAATATAATGTGATAGGGTATTTATTATTAGACACCAAATAAAGATCTTAGAAAAAATCATGTATCCAAATAGATTCTTCAACTATATGAGAATCCTCTATATACTAGCACTCCATTGTATAATAAATAACAAATGGATTCTTTTAACTCTTCTAGCTCACAGAACCACCATTGAGGATGAAGACATATCATGATTGCAACATCAATTCATTGTGATCTATTTGAAAACTAGTGTTAGTATAACCCCTGATGACTAGATCCTCATCTCCTTCATACACTAGGAATATACCCTTGGTTATTTTTTTGGTACCTAAGGATACCCTTAACAACATACCAATGTTGTTCACCAAGATTAAATTGATATCTTCTTACCATTCTCAAGGAATAGGAAACATCAATCCAAGTATATAACATTGCATGCATGATTTATCCTATTGCAAAAGTGTATGAAGTCCTACTAATTCTTTCTATCTCCTCCTATGTGTGAGGATACATTTTCTTTGAAATATTTATACCATGTGACACTGGAACCAATCATCACTTAGATTATTCCATACTATTTTATTTAGTATCTGGTTAATGTATATACCTTGACTTAGTCCAAGAATCCTCTTGGATCTATCATGAATGATCTTGATCCCTAGATTGTAGGTTGCTTCACCTAAGTCCTTCATGGATAAGAACTTGTTTAACTAGTCATTAGCTGATTTCAATATTGGTATTCCATTTCCAATAAATAATATGTCATTGATATATACTACTAGGATAATAAATTCACTCTCACTAAACCACTTTTAAAAATATGTCTCATATTCATTCTTAATGAAACCAAATTCTTTTACAGATTCATTGAATTGAATGTTTCATAACCCTGATGCTTGATTCAATCTATAAATGGATATCTATAAATTTTTAATCTTCTTTCATTATTTTGAGTTCAAAAATCCTTATGGTTATGTTATATAGATATATTCTTGAAGGTTTTCTCTAAGGAAATATGTTTTTGGAATCCATCTTCAATATTTCATAGTCAAGTTAAGCTACTATAGTAAGTAAAATTATGATGGATTTAAACATGGAAATTTAAGAAAGGGTTTCTCTGTAGTCAATACCTTGATGTTTTTTATACCCTTTAGCTACTATCCTTATTTTATAGGTACTTATTTTACCTTTTATGTCAATTTATCTCTTTAATACCCATTTTCACCCAATGAGATGTATATCAACTAGAAGATCAACTATAACCCGTACTTGGTTTTGATACATAGAATCCATTATAGAATTCAGGGATTCCTTCCATCTTACAGCATATGTTCTCTATACTACCTCTTTGTAGGAGAGAGGTTCATTGTTTTCAACCAATAATGAGTCACCATATTTGGTGACTAGAAACCCATATATTTTCATTTCTCTTTTCTATATGGTTTTTCCGTATAGTACTCATATTTTAGGAATAAATTCATTTGTAGGGATCTATGGAATTTTCTTTTACACTGAATCTTGTGTATCTTGAGCATCAACTTCATCAAAGTCAATCATTATCCCACCATCCTTCTTGAGGTTGTGATCCCTCTCAAGAAATATATATTATCTTGTGACAATCACTTTCTTATCTAAGGGTTTATATAGATAATATCTCTTAGTTTCATTAGGATATCCTATAAATATACACATTATGCCTTTGGGTTCTAGTTTATTTCCAAATGTGACCTTAACAAATGTCTCACATCCCCATACATGTGTATGTGAAAAACAGGTTTCTTTCCACTCTGTTACTCAAAGGGAAATTTGTTTTTCACTTTATTTAGTATTTGTTTTGGTGTGTATTCCAAAGTTTGTAATGTATATCCTCAAAAGGATAATGGAATATCTATATGAATTTTCAATTACCTTACCATGTGTATAAAGGTATGGTTCTAAATTTCACTAACACCATTCCATTGAGGTGTATAAGGTAGAGTGAGTTAAGATAGAAACCTAAAATCTCATAGAAAGTTGATAAACTCTTGGTTAAGATATTATCTAACTTGATCAGATTGAATCTTATTTATCTTCTTACCAAGTTTATTCTCTATTTCATTCTTGAATTCTTATATTTTCTCAATGGACTCAGACTTATACCTCATCAAGTAGACATAGTCATATCTACCTAAGTCATCAGTAAAAGTTATGAAGTAAGAACATAAACCTATAGATTATACTAGAAAAGGTCCAAACACATTATTGTGCACCAAATTCAATAAGCTTAATGGAACTTTCACCATATCCACCCAATGATGTTTTGGTAATTTTTCCTTGAAATAAATTATAACATATTTCAAGTGGTCTTAACTCAAAGGAATATAAATAACCATCTTGAAATAGATTTTTCATATGCTTCTCATTTATGTGAAAAATATGGTGATGCCACAACTGGGTGTTATATGAGTCATGAAAACATGACTTTTTATCTATTTCCAATACTTGTTTTTCATAATTTAATACATAAAGACAATAAATTAGTTTTTTCAAACCATAAAAAATGTTTTCTTTTTAAAAGAATCATTCTTTATTTCTAAATTTGAAAATAAAACCATTAATCTCAAGGTAATAAAGATATATGAAGTTTCTAGTAACACTTGGCATAAAATAATAGTTCTTTAAAACTAAAATTATTCATGTTAGAAATAGAAGGTGGCAGTCGACTATAACCAAGGTAGTGAGTCTTAGTTTATTGGCAGCTCAAAGATCCACCTCTCCTCTATTAATATTTTAAAATCTACTTGGTCCCTAAATATAGAAACAAATGTGAGCACTATAAGTTATATTTAATACCTAGTGTGTCTATATATATAAATATTACACTTGATAATGAATTCACCTTTAGCTTACTCTTACTTCTGGGTGTAATTCCTCTTCCAGTGGCCTAGATTTCCACATGAAAAACATACTGCTTCCTTTTCTATCACCTTCCTTTGGATCTTCTTCTTCATATAAGGATAGGTCTTGAGAGATTTAGACTTGTAGTGGGTCTTGGTTCCCTTTTCCTTATTCTTACTTTTATTATTCACCATGAGGACTATGGATTTTTTACACCATATGTACTTTTCAACTTAGTGAATGAGAGTAATAAGTTATCAAAGATACTTCTTTCCATTGATCATGTTGTAATTCACAATAAAACTAGAGAAGGATTTAGGTAGTGAGGAAAGGATGATATCTGTGTACAACTCGTCGGGTAATTTAATGCTCAAGATGTTTAAGCACTCTATGTAGACAATCATCTTGACTACATGAGGCCCAGCTGGCACCGACTCTCCAAGATTTCATGTGAATAGTGAATTAGAGATCTCATGTCTCTCTTGTCTCATTTTCTCTTAATAGAGATCATGAAGGTGAGACATCATTCTATATACATATGTATACTCATGTTTATTTAAAATCTCATTAAACATGTATGATAGCATGAAACGTTGAACATATGTGGCATCATCTAAGTATTTCTCATGTATATATAATTCTTCCTCATAATCCCCTTAGCTAGGTGGAAGAGGAATAGGATTTTCAAGCACATGTAATTTTCTTTTGTGGTGTAGAATAATGCTCCATCGCCTTTTCCATTATTGGAAATTAGTGTTTGTGATAAGGTTATCCCTCTCATGTATGGATCATAGTGATATGTTTGAATTCGTGTTTATTTACATTATATAATTAAGAACAGAATAAATTAAGTACATTATCAGATAAAATTAGATAATGGATCTTAAATTTATAAATCTCCAACTATTTTATCAAAACCTAATATCCCTCACTATTAGTTTTAGAATATACCATTGCTTGGATATTCTAGTGGTAAGGACCTATATTCCCCTTCTAATAACCAATATTTTTTCCTAAATATCTATTTGAAGGGTTTTAGGTAGGCATAATATTTACATATCCATTAACTCACAATTCCTTGATCTGTTGAGTGGACTCCCCAATCCTAAAACCCTTGATTTGGATTTCCTCATCCCTTGACTCTCAGTTAAACCAATTACTTTTTTAGTAGTTATCCTTTGATTTTAATGAAGTTAATTCGAGCCAAAACTCAAGTTATAATTCCCTAGATATTAAAAGCACTCTGAATTTGGCTGGTCAAGCACTTTGAAGTGTGGTTTGATTTTAACTTAATTAGGGGAAGTTTATATCAACTTAATATATATAATTGAGTTATTTTTATATTTATTCATAAATTTCTAATTTTATCTTTATTAAATGTTTGTTAATATTAATTGGATTTACTTAAGTTATTAACCATGCCTTAGATAATGTTTATGCATAGTCTAATTTTATTTTAGTTCTATCTTGCATGCTTTTTAATTAATTAATTTATGTGATTGTGATAAAAAATCCATAATGAAATTAACCATGCAACTTGATAAAAATAAAATAATAAGGGTTGTATTATCATGACTTTTTATAATGGTTATTTTATCTATCAGATGATAAACTAACCATCGATCTAGGGGAAAACCCCTTGAACCATGACATGGTTTATGTTGAAACTTTCCACCAATCCACCCATGTACCTATTATATTGGTTTCTTCTCATATCCAAACTTGAACTACCTCCACTATCCTAGGAGAAACATCCATTACATATGCTTTTAATCACACATAGGTGAGGGGAAATGAAGGATTAGTTTAAGGGTTTACATAAAAGAAGACAATGGGAACGCATGACCTTACATAATGAGAGGAAATAGGATGCGAAGACCGTCAAACTAATTTAATAATAAATTAAAAAGAAACAAATCACATACAAAGGTATGGTCTATTCTCATGATCATACATATACATGTAATGAATTGTTCATTTAATAAAAATATCATTCAATCCAAATCATTATTATTTAAGATAAATAATGATAAAATCAATTAATTATCTTATTTAATTAATCAATTATTTCATCTTAATTCCCATAATTTTTTTTGAGATTCTCATCCATAAAAATTTTAAACAAATTAAATAATTTTCTTACAATTTACTATATACAAAACATATAACTTAGACAAAACATGAGGAGTAACCATACGAAATACCTAGCATATATTATATTTTTATACTATTTAATCATATGGTATATATCATAAACATATTATCACATAATTTCATGGAATGTATAATTCAACTTAATGACATATGAAACACATGTTATTTACATTTTTTGTTATGTTTTAATGAGTATATATTAATTGATGTATTACAACTTATACACGATATGAATTTCTAAATATTATGAAAAAAATAATTAGACAATTAATATATATATATATATAACCCATCACATTGTGTGTATGATTCAACTAAATGAAAAATGGAGCACATCTTGATAAGGGTTAAACAATATAATAAATTAATTTTAAATTATGTGTAAATAGGTAATATGCATGGAATGTACTAGCCAGATAAATATCATGTATAGTTATTCATCATCTATCTACATCACATGTCTAGGGACTGGGTATGTTGTCTTGCCACAGAAATTAATAGAGTACACAGTGTATGTGTGGGCAACACGTCATGTAGTCTCTAAGTTACATAGTCACTAACCATGTTGGTCATGTAATAAAAATCATGCCCTTGTTTGACTAATGGACTACACATCATGTACCCTTGTTACACATCGTGTAATCTGGATAACTATATAATAGGTTGGCCCAGTCAATACACATTTTATTAAATAAACATTGCATGTAATAAATATGAACACTCCAAATTAATTCATGAGTTGTCTTAGTGCATTAAACATGGGTACACTGTGTGTACCAATGGGTTACACACTATGTATTATTGTGTTATCTAGACAGAATCCTTGGCACCTCTAGATGAGTTCTTTAAAATGTTCTTCACTCAAAATTAATCCATATATTGATTATATTTATGATAATGAAGAGGAAAAATAAAATATCCCATGATTCAGATTAAATAATGATTAAACCAAAATTGAAAACTAATAATAAATGTGTAAATAAACCAATGATCTTTAAATAATTATAAATAATTATGTGACTGCTCTAATACCACTTAAAGGTTTCAAGCACAGCTGAAGCATCAGTGGGGCATTCCCAATGCGGATTTTTGTTTGTCATAGTTGATGATCAATCTAATATGTACATAGATGAATAACACTATAACCAATGGTATTGAATCAAAGATTAATTAACATGATAATTCTATAACCAAACATAGTATCATCACATAATTATTTATAATTAATTTAAGTTGTTAAAGAATTAACTTATTATGATTTCTTTCTTCATTGATGAGTCTAACAATGTCTCAAAATCGTATTTTCATTGAATCATAGGAATAAAGTATAGATTCCCTCTAGCGTTGATCCACACATGTGCCAAGAACCTCTAACTTTCATCCTAGGAGTCTATGACTCCTATCATGCAAGATCCTAATACTTGCATCGTTCATCCTTAATCACCATGAGAATCACTTCCAAAAAATATTTTTATTAATATCTCTAGAATAGGGAGGGGTGGAAGAGAAGTATCACTGTCTGTTCTGGTGAGTGTTCTTGGAAATGAGCTCTCTATGGATTGAGAGGATTCTCTGGAGTTTTTGTGCACAACTAACATAATATATAGCATTAGGTCTAGAAATAATATAATTGGGTTTAAAAGTGTTAGGGTTAGAAAATAATAATTTCACATGAAACCTTATTATTTCCTTAATCCCCACAGAATATCATGTATATAATAATATTTTTATTTTTATTTCTTGACAAGAAAAAACCTTGAAAATTAATTAAATATTACTTCTTGAATAAATTGTTTAAATTTTATTCAAATAATATTTAACATATATTATTTCTCACTGGATCTTTATACATGGTCCTCCATTCTTCCACAATATTTATCAGGACTTAAATAAAGAAAATTAATTTAATAAAAAAATGTTACTACATTATTATTAAATAAATAGATAGATATTATATTCACTAAATTGAAAATAAATATTTATTAAATATTCTACTCATGAAATATTCTTATGAATAACTAGTGACTGAATATATGTGATCAAGCTAATTATGAATAATTATTAAATTATGTATAGAACTAATATTTATTCAACATTCTAAATAATAAATATTATTATTATTTAACTAAGGTTTTGGATACACTTAGTGTGTAACCCTCTATGCCTATTTCTCTACGGCATTAGGCAGAGTTGCCTAAAGTCTAAGGTTTACATCTAGAAACACTCCAAGGCACCCATAGAGAAATAATTTAATATCACAATTGTATAAAACCTCGTATGAATTATTACTATTTAATATAATCCCTTCATCATGATATATCAAATCAAGCAGGTTGTATGCTAGCGTCATCAACCTATGTGCTTGATGTCACTATATTTGACTTTCTGGAAATAAACTTTCCCACAGAAAACCATGGACATGGATTTATCTGGAATATATTATTCACATAAAATAGACTAATATGTCAACTTCTATTAAATAATATAATGGTAAAATCCTTTCCTGCATTATTCATTAATGTAATATTAGTCATGGTGCACCCAATGTATCCTACCACACAGCGAACATATTTCATCATAGTTTTTTCGATATATCAAAAAATGTGACTAATAATATACATTAATAATAATATTAAAGTATAAGGATAAATACACATGTTCATAGATATAAATAACCAATGAAACATATAAATATAATTTTCCTACTGGCAGGTCACGTTATCATAATCTCTTACATTAGAAATTACCAAGGTTGTACACTATAAGAAAGCACCTCAAAGTCCTATGTGTATCTACCTTAGATAGACTATATAATTTGTGTCATATAAAATTATATCATCTAGATATAAAATATATATTTAAAAATACTATCATGGAAAATCTCGGTTCTCATCATAGTGGTGAATTGTTATGACCTTTCAATGCGATATTTACTCTATGAACATTATCATATACTGTCGCATAGAAGAAAAATCATGATATGATAAGAAGTTTATTAATATTAAAAACAATGAATATAGGTAATAATAAATTACATAGAATTTGGTTATATGGAACAAAATCCAACACACATGACTTGGAGCTATCAGTGGTTGTGATTGAATTGAATTTGTAGGGACATTATCTCATTAGATAATGCTTTATGGTATTTATCAATCACAAAATCTTGAGGTATATTTTCTATTAGAGTGGTATAAATCTAAGATAATGGAGGTATAATGATTTTCTTTAAGACTAAGACTTTGATATCTCCTAAACCTCATGAAAGGGAAATATCGTGGTTGATGCACTGAGCAGAAATTTAGAGAGTAATGTTATCCAAGAGTCTGGGAATCCTTAGAGGGAGATGGAAGAGTTGGTATCCATACACCTAGATTCAATGGTGGTTGATGGTGGATCTTTCTTATTTTAGATGAAAAGTATGTATTTTATAATTTATAAGGTGGAGGAGTATCAATAGGGAGACTCAAAGGTAGAGGTGATGTGTTGTCATGTTGGCCATGGTGATGCTCTAGAAAGATGGTCGAACGATGGTTGGAACTGTATGTTGTTTCAAGGGAGGATGTTTGTTCTATTATCAATGCACAAGGGAGTCCTTGGTGAGTTTAAAATATTACTTTGGAGGTACAATAAGGAGTTTCTAAAATGTATTGTGGTTTTAGGATATTGTTTTTGTGGCCTAGGATGAAATGCACAATGGCAGAGTTTGTGGCTCAATGTCTAGTTTTCCATTAGGTAAATAATGAATGTCATGTTCCTTGAAGTTTATTTCAGCCCTTTTATATCCCTAAGTGGAAATGGTACAACACCTTGATGGACTTTGTTACTGTATTACCCTATTCTCAGGGGTGATATGATATTATTTGGTTAATCATGGATCATTTGATGAATTCAACCCACTTCTTAGTAATCAAGGAGTTGCTCTCCATGGATGTTTTAAAAATAAGGTATATGGATGAGTTCATACAGCTACATGGAGTTACAAGATCCATTATCTTAGATTGGTATTATCATTTTAACTTGCGAGTGTGGAGAGTATTGCAGTATTATTTTTCTTCTCAGTTACACCTCAGCACTATCTTCCACCCTCATGGGATAGTTGTCCAGACCCCCTTTCTTCCCTATGTTTCAAGTTCTATCTTGATTCTAGAGGATGGAAATAATTTGAGATGTATCTAATGTAGTTTTTTGGATCTTCATTATCCTTTTATATGTTTCCATCAAGGTTTGGAGATGTTGTGGGAAATTTTGGTGGTGATACAGAGGTTCGAGGTGGTGATTTAGCCTTTTTATGAACACCATGACATGTAAAATGGATTTTCAAGCTGTTTAAAATGAAGTTTTGGCTTGGGTGTGATGTATTGTAAAACAGGGCTATGTGGCCACACCCTAGGGAAGGCATGGTGATGGGTGTATTGACCTAGTGGTTTGATCGTGTACCATGGGAAGCTTATAAATACATAGGGTGGGTGTGGAATAAGGCATAGTTTCTTGGGTACACTATTATGAAAAACAAGAGGAAGAAGATCACCATGTCATAGCCTTGGGTGTGGTGAGGGAGAAAGGGATATGGGTTCAATTATAGGTTATTTTGACCAGCCATGGTAGAATATGGAAGAACAACCATGTCTTGGATCACTTTGCGGTCTAGGCCATGGTGGCAGTCAGAACTAGTTTTTAAAATGAGTGAAAAAGGAATGTATAGAAGGGGGATTTAGATATTGCTCTGACTGAACCAAAAACATGAATTTTGGATGTCCCCCACACCATGGTAGAGTCCAGCGGGATTTATCTTTAAATAGGAGGTCAGCTACCACCTTGTTTATATTTTCAAACCTTCCCTTAACTCTTGGTTGGCCTCTACTCATCTTATCCTTCTCTAGTAACCTTCCTTTTTGTTTCAAACCCATTAGTTCATCTTATATCATTCAAATTGGAGTCCCCTAGATCAAGGTAACCCTCTCTTCCCCTGTTCTTCCTCTCCTCTATTTCTCTTCTATCTGGGATTTCACTGTGGTTGAATTTCTTCTCTTTTTTTAGTGGTTTTTTATGATGTTTTATTATTTATAGAAATCTGGTGGTGTTTCATTCAATATCGGTGGTGTTCAATCCTTATTTATTGTGTGTTACTCTTTGAATGTTCAATCAAGTTAGGAGATCCTCTATCTCTCCTTCTTTATATGTGCATGTGGTAATATCATTATTTTGTCTTCATTTGGGTAGATATTACATATTGTATTAGTGAATATAATTAAGTGGTTTAATTGAAATTGAAGGGGAAGGGAAGAAATAGCATGAGTTTTCTTATTCTTATGAATTTTTCCTATATGTTTGAGAATGCATGTTTTTCTTTTGTTTTTATTCCATGTTGAGTTTGATGTTTTGTTGTGAATTATGAGAATGGTGAACCTTATTGTCTTTCTTTGATTAAACTTACCACACATGAAAAAGTATAATAATTTATATCTATATAGTAAAATGGTTTCCCATGAAATCTTGGATTTGTGTGAGAATACTCTTGAAATTAATGAAATAATTATGGTAAAATCCCTTGTTGGAATTAAAGTGGTTATGTGTGGTAGTGGTGATATGTGGTTGTTGTTATGTGTGTTAATGGTAATATGTGGTGGTTATGATATGTGATAGTGGTGATGTGTGGTGGTTGAGATTTTGGAAGTATGTGAAGTGAGGTTTTTTTCACGAAATGGATGGGTTGTTATGTGTTATGTTTTGGGTTATGTCATAGGAGTTTCCCAGTAGTGATGAAATGATATTTTAATGATGAAACTTAAATATAATGGGTTAGAATGATTAATAAACTCATGAATTAAAGTAAGGAGTGTGGATAAATTGTTTCTCTTTAAATATAAATTTAATGGACTTGATAAACAAGAATGGTAGGTAATTATAAAATCTGGAAATGGGTGAACTTGAAAAGGAAGATGGAATGTGGCTTGTGTATAGTTTTCTTGTGTGGTGTGATTTATTTATAGGTGGCAGAAAAATTGGAATACGTTGTGAGGACTTATGAATAAGTTGTGATTTGTGATGGTTCTTTTGTTTTAAACCCATTGGTTGGGCTTGTGTGTGACTATTATATATTATATTTTCATTCTAATTTCTATACACACCGAAATCACTCCAAGAACTATGTTTCAGAAACCAAATGTTTTGGGGGTGTTTTTTCCAATATCCAAGATGGTTATCACTTATGGTTGGCCACCCCATCTTCCCCACTCTCTCTTTCAATAAAGGTTCTTACATAATGGTTGTGATGGCTTGCAGATATAGTGCACACATGATTATTATTGATGAGATTGATGAGGTAATTGAAGGTGGGGGACATGTATGGTAGAAGGAGGGCATGAGGTTGTTTCAATAAATGTTCAAGATACCCTGCTATTTTGGTTATATAGTAGTGGTTATGGGAGGATATGAATGTGATGGATAGTTATACATGGGTTTCATGGTACAATGTGGGTTATTAGGTGTCTTTGGACAGGATGTGGTGTGGTTGATCAAGTTTCTTCAGGAATGATAATTACAAAAGGGATGGGAGTGTCTGTACGTACGAAATTGGGGCTTGAGATGGAAAAATTAGTGGTAAAGTGGTGTGGGGTACCCTTTTTATTGATATGAAACTTATTATATTATTACACTTGGATGTATTATTTGGTGAGTATCTCATAGTGAGGAAGGAATTATTTAGTTATCTTGCTTAGGTGCATGTTGGTTCTGTTTTTTTTTCACTGGTGTGTTAGTATGCTCTTTTCACATGTGCATAGAATACCTTGGGAATGATCCTACTCATTATACATGTTATACTCACCCTACATATATAAAAAATATTTTTAGGCTTCCATGAGGATTTTGGGGACCGAGCTGGACATTACTAGCCTACATGTTGGATTTTTTTATTGGGTCATAGCCTTAGGATTTCTTTTGGGTATTTTATATTTGGATACTCTTTTTATTTTTTTACATTATACATGCATTGTGGGATGGTTTTGTTTTTTACTTTCTCTTTATGTGATGAATTTTCTTGGTGGTAGATATCTTATCTCCCGATATTGCTTGATCTATTGAGGTTAATGACTTATATACAAGATATTTTCATACCCTTGATGTAAGACTCTATCCTAGAGCATAATAAATGTGGGACTTGGGGTTCATTATCTCTATTCCTTCATCATTATCTTAGTATGGGTACCTTTGGAGGGAGGAGATCATGACATAATAGGGTGTGATTGTCTGGGTTTCATCATATATAATAAGGTAGAGGATGATATAAATACTCTTCTAAAAAGAGAAAACTCGGAGGCCTTGATTGCACTATATAGGTTGGGTATAACATTATTCCTCTCTCCCTCACTTTCATTTACCAAACTACTTTTAAATTTAAAATTCCCTTTATAAACCATTTTAAAACATTCTCACATACTGAGGAAGTCATTTCAAAACAAGTAAAGGCATGATTTGGGTATAACATAAAAGAAACTAACTATCAATGGTATATAAGAAAACTATCAACCAAAAGTAATCAATTATTAAGACATATTGACATAATAATTAATAATAAATATATAGAAAAAACTATTTATTTATTATTAATGTTTTAGTTAATATGAGACGTCAACCATTTCTAACAATATTATAATAAAAATATATATAAAAATACACAGTATAGCATGATTCACAAATTATGCTTACCTTTTGACACTTAGTATGATGCATGATACTCGAGAACATAGAATACGATCAAAGGATAAAAGGAAAATTAATCTCATACTACCCCTGGAAACTCAAGATCTCGCTGTAATTATGTCATTCAGGTAAATTTATGGGTTAATTCTTAAATCTCAACATTAATGTCTCCTGACTACTCTCATGTCGCACACCCAATATTCATTAGTGTACTCTGATACCATTTTATAATTTATGTGACCCAAACACCCAAAAAATACTTTAACCACATCAACACAACACCTCAGGTACACATCTTGATGGGAAAATACTACATAGATGTCAGGGGTTGAAAATATAAGCATGAAATATTTTTTCCTAACTTTTTAGATGAGATAAATTGAAAAAATTATACACCTATATGTGGTAGAACCTATCCAATAATTTGGTTGTCCTAAGTGTGGATCCGGTTATAAAAAGTATCAAGTGAAGAAATATTCCAAGGTAAAATGTATAACATAAAATATATGTGCATAAACATAAAATGACTTTCCAAATACATATATAAAATCTACCAAGTAAGAAAACACAAAAATTATATATACAAAATTGGTGAAAGCTAAACATAACCTGGAGATCCAAAATATTGCTCCCATGTGTGCAACTTCTCCTAGAGAGTGCATAAAACACCACTCATGTCTTGACTATTGTATCCATCAAAATCCCAAAATGAATCTCCCCAATCACCATGATTTAAGTATACTATCTCCTGGATTAGGGGCTTTTCCATTACTTAGGTTACAAAAGGGATGCATCCCATGGGGGATCATGTAGGATGTGAGTATAAAATACCCAATAGGAGGTCACCACCCAACCCTTAACAACCTCTCATAAATAAGAATGAATTCCATTAATAGTATAAGACTAGAGGGATATACAATATAATAATGTTTGGTATTTTCAATGAATCATACATAAATAAAAAATAATTACAAGTAACACCCCACTTGGGAAGAGTCTTTACCAGTACTACCTACTTCAATTCTTATCTCAGGATCAGATATGGTAATCTTGTTCCATATCTTATGGGAGGAAATTCTAATACCTATAAATAGATCATTCATGTTCATATATGCACCCACACATATATGTAAATGTTTGAAGAAGAAATTAGGTTTCTAGCGACCAGACCTAGGGGAAATGGTATTAGGTATAATGAGTTAGGGAAATCTTAAAGGCCATATCAAGGAATAGGGGAATAGGTATAACAATTTTGAGCGAGACCATCCCCAAAACACCCACTTATGCATCAATATGTGGGTACCTAATAAATTCAATGTATAAAAATATAAAAATATTCCAATATGCCCAGAGCCATGAACTAGTCAAACAATAGACTATGTATCATGATGATCGGGTAAAATGTAAAGTAAAAACTATAAATATATCTAATAAATAGTGGTTAGTAGTGAACAAGAATGTATGTATATATCCCCTTTCATGCATCACTAGGCATAAAAAAATAAATGGATATGAAAAATAATTATAAAATGTAAATCAAGTAATAAAATTATAACATGACATAATAAATATAATAAACACAACCAAGTGTCGCATAAAAAAATATTTTATCCATTTAAAAATTTAGAACAACTATTTATTAATTTTAAACTCTTTTTTTAAATTAGGTTATCATGGACCCATACCATTACTAGGTTATACCTCTATGGATATGATATGTAAAGGGGTATACCTACTGATTTAATTATAGAAATTATTGAAGATCCAAGGAATATGAGATGTTCCATAAAAATGTTATCAAGACCCCCTAGTATAAGAGATTTTTGGGCTTTATCTTGCTATCATACTGAGATGGTGAATCCAAAAATAAAAACCATGAGGTTACCATTGATTTATAAATGTTAAGACTCCAAAAAAACAAGACCAAAGGAAAATTGAGAGGCTCATTTAATTTCAAGAACTGTATATTAGGTGGATATGGGATTATACCTACATCCATGGAAAATCAAGAAAAGATAAAAGTTTAAAAGATATCCAATTCCATACATCATTGGAGAAAATAATTTACAATTAATTAGAGACACACTAATCAATACTTAAAGGTTGATAGCATTAGGGAGATAGGTAGGGGAGGTATGAATTGAAAGGGGATGAAAAGACTAAGTAATGATGTTAAATCCAAAGGGTGAGAAATTTAGGGGTTTAAAATTAAGGCTTAAAATAACCAAAATTATCTTTTCTTAAAGGTTTTTTCCCAACTACCTACCTGGTAATGGTATTTTTCTACCAATTACTTAGTGGTTTAAACAGAACCACCTACACATTTAACACCCCACCAGGTTTTTGATATATGACCACTGAGTATCTGGTGCCATACTGCACCCCCCCCCCCCCTCTCTTCATTCCCCCAACTCCTTTCAAAAACCCCCTAACACCCCCTTAAACTCAAAATACACTATAAATTAATTAAAATGAATAATAATTAAATATAATTACCTGCACATAATGGTTGGGGTATTTACACAATGGGACTTTATAGCATTGAAAACAATTATGAATTCTCTAATACATAATTTCAAGCAAGGAGTATCCACTAGTAAAGAATTTGTGCTACTAAATCTATAAAGGGGTTCATCATGATCATCATCAAGCACATATATCTATATAATTGTGTTTACTATATTTATCAAATAAATCATATGTCGTCATATATTCCCTTTATCTATGATATTAAGTAACCATGATACATGGAATATTCCAATCTCATATAGCCTCTCAAGCATTATAGATTCTCCCAGTAAAGATTAAATAATATAGATAAACACATATTATGTAATCTATCCAAGTAGGTGAGTATGTCACATGTCACTCACCAAAAATAGATAAGCACGTCATGTATAATTTATCCAGATATGTATATACACTTCCTTGGTCTTTCTCAATTGAGGGAACAAATTTCATACTTTTCATACAAGAGGAAAAATCTCATCTTTATTAATAAAATACAACCACGTGATTATAATCATACCTAATGACCTCTTGATTCTCTCATAATAAAGGCTAACATAAGTAAGATATCAAAGTATGAATGTTCACACATGATGTTACTTGTTAACCTCAGGTGTGGAAGTTACTATGAAACATGAACCCCTAAATTAGTAATCACAAAATGCATGACATTCCATGTAGTATATAGAGTGGGTTACATAGAACATAAAACTTGTTTTTTATCTCATGAGTAAAACTTGGTATCTCGATATGAGTCCCAAATCATGCTAATATTTACATTTTATCACGAACCATAAATATCCATGGTGACCATTGATTAGGGATCACTCAAAGTCATACTTTTATAGGTTAATTATAACTCAATTCCATGATGTATGTAGCCCATATAATTGAATAATAAAGTAGATATGTCTTTTGTATAACTTGGTTTTTTTAATATTCTTGAACTCCTTTAAGTGTACTAAAAAACATACATAATCATTAATATTTATCATATTTAGTATGAAAAGTCACAAAATATCTTATTTTTGCAGTATTTTTTTAGTATTTTTAAACATGTTACATTTTCTTGTAACATTTATTTTATAACTATGTAAAATCTATTACATCACTATGTAACACCAGTTATATCACTATGTAGCCATCTCATAAAATCTCTCTGCTAAAATCCTTTATTAAGATAACTCCTATAAAGAAAAATAGTTTGAATAATGGTGAGATTTAATATTAATAATTCATATGTTCAACACTTGAAAAATATATTCAAACTTATTTTTTCACAACATATAATTTTATAATGTTAAATAATTTTTTTTTCTATTTTAAATGATTTGAACTCTTTCTAAGATTTAAATTATCATCATCTTAGAATTTTTACATGTCTTCAAACACTTTTTGAGATCATTTTTTAATATATTTAAATGAAAATATTTACATTAATATCTTTTGTACTAATATATACTAAACACCTTTAGGATATTAAGTGTTCTTAACTTTTAACTAGACTAATATAATCATTAATTTTTACACTTTGAACTTTTAAAGGTTTAAATATACTCCCACTATCCACCTATAAATTATATTATCCAAAAATATAATTCTAAGATACATAAACACTCTTTATAAAAAAAATAACACTTAGTTTAATTTAGTGATAATGTTTAAAAAATTATCTATTAATGGCTATACTTATATTTAACTTTATGTGTTTAAAGCAATATTATTTAAAATAAAATCATTATTTATTAAAAAATATCACTGAAGTGTGACTATAACTCTTTCATTTATATTTTAATAAATAAATTAGATAAAACACTTTTATCCTAGACAAAAAATCCTTTTATAATTTATTTTTAAACCATGTTATAAAATGAATCAAATTATAAATCATTTTTAATAAAACCATCATTGTGTTTATTGATAACAATTATTGTCTACAAATATAATTATCTTATAAAATAAGAGTAAATAAAATGAAAGTAAACATATTTTTCAATTTTAAATCCCATTAAATTTAAAGTAATAATTTTAAATTTAATTCTCTATAACAGTAACTCTTTCCATTTTATTAAAATATAAGCTTCAAGATTCATAAATCATTTCTTAATTTTAAACTCATGTACATATTCTCAAATTTTTTTTAATGTATAGTATGTATTTTATACCCTTAAAATAAAATAATTAATTTTTATAACATTAATAACTAAAGTGAATTTTATGGAGTTTCTTACACCTCTTACATTATTCTGGGAAATTTCATATGTAATGCCTAGACTTTCCATAATGAAAACATCATACACCCTTCCTAAAGCTTCATTTAGGTTTCAATAACTAGAGATAACTATTGGACCCTCTAATATATTTGTATTATTTTGGATTAAACCTTTACCCTTCTTTGTTTCCATCATTATACTATAGCTTGGACATCCCATGTCTAGATCAACTGATCA
Source organism: Viscum album (assembly GCA_963277665.1). Lineage (NCBI taxonomy): Eukaryota > Viridiplantae > Streptophyta > Magnoliopsida > Santalales > Viscaceae > Viscum > Viscum album. Next base: position 1,257,837,082 of record OY728132.1, on the reverse strand, counting down.
GGTAAATTTTTAAATTTGAACTCATCTATATTGTAGTTCATAATAAATTTTCATAAACTTAATGAAAATAATTATGGAGTAAATTTTTTAGTTAGATTAATCCCTAAAAGAGATATCAACCTCTCCAAATCACTAATCCACCTAATAAATTGATTACTTGGGTAAAAAATAAATTTTTTTTAGTTATTTTTAATTTAAATAATACCTTTGAAACCTCATAACTCTCATTCTAAGCTTGTACTTTATAAAACCACTTTAGTTTATCAATCATCTTAAATGTGTCAATATTCAATATTATTTTTTAGGTATTATAGTGAAGAAATATAATGAATATTTTTATGATTTTAATAATAATTAAGATACATTTGTTGAATAGTGTCACTTCCAAACTATTTGGGAAGGGGTTGTTGTAGTATATAAAATTTTTCTTTTTACTTAATAATAATTATTAAGCTTTTATACTAGTCTGAAAAGTTTCTTTCATTGATCTTATACTTTTCCAAGACTTATCACAAAGCCAATATTGATGATGATGTAATGTTATCTACTATGGAATATTTAATATGATAAGTATCATGATTTTTAGTCATTTAATAAATACTTTTTTTAAATGTGTTCTCATTAAAATTATGGTCCTTTTTAATATGAATCATATATATTAGTGATAAAAGATATATATTTTAATAGGCTTTGAATCCATTTGAATTTTATCTCATTACTTAGTTATTTAGGTAGATCATCATGTTAATCATATCATATATGACTATTAGATAGTTGAGTGGACAACTCTTTGCCCAAATCCATTATATTGATTATCCCAACTCTATTCTTATGGGATCTTAATTAAATTATGATCATATAAATAACTATAACATAATATAATCACCTATTCCTATTAGGTTTACCCATTTTGTTTCACCATACACAAGATAATCCATGTGAACCCAACTTTGGCATGACCTACCCATTTAGATAATCAAGTTTTTAATGAGTTTTTTTTGGAAGGAATAAAACACTTAGTATTTTAAGGGGTTATTTAATATCTCATAATATCATATCATGTGTTACATTCTTATATGTTTTCTTTAAGATATTTAGTTTTGAATCTTATACCTTCAACCAAATTAATATGTTCAAAACATATTGATGTTTAACACATTATAAAACTAATTATTTTCATTTATTACCTACAAATTTAAATTTACATATATATCAAAATGAATCTCATGCATAAGGTATATAAAACCCTTTCATGTAAAGGTTTAAAATCACACAAAACTTGTTGAAGTAGCTCCTTGATACAGGTTGTTTATTTATGTTTTGATAATTACAATACTTCTTTATTTCATAATTACAATTTTTCGCAGCTTTTATTTCAATCCTTTATTACCTATAACATGAGTTAAGAGAAATATTTTATGCTTACATTGTTTATAATAAATGATATTGTTTATAATTTATTACTATTTTTATGTTCATGTTTGTCCTACATTTTATAAACTGATTTTAGAGAAAAATACATCACTATATGGGTTAATATCATGTAATGATACGACCTGAACCACCTATTCCAAGCCAAAGAGCCAGATGACCTCATGGGTGCCTCCCCATATGCAAAAGACTGCCGAATATCAGTGAGGGTCTGAATGTCATTAGTTGGGATATTATACCCTTATATAATATCATTGCACTAATAATATAAACAAATATAAAACAACTCAAAGTAAACAAGATGTAAGAATAAATCGTCAGATGGAACACATGTCATATAATTAATAAATGATCTCTCAATGTAGCATGAAAAATTAGAGTGAATGTGTAGGTAGGTAAATAAATAAATAAAATGGAAGTATCCTCCTAATTAGATCCTAATATCTTTATGGGTTCCATTCTTCTTGGTTCAATTATCTACCATGGGGTCCTTACCCTTGCCTGGATCTCTATAAATGAATTATTTATATGCATTTAAATTCCCGTATAGGTTTTGAGTAATAAAACCTAGAAAGACACCACTAATGAATCTGTAATAAATGTGCACAACTATAACAAGTGTATTCCATGATAATAATAAATATAAAAGTAATGATAATCAAACACATATTGAGAACCCATGTACTATAAAAGACACCATGATCCTCATTCATACCTACTTCAGTACCATTTTTGAAGGAATATCAAGATATCGAAAGAAATAAAGAACTATCCCCAAGGATAGTAAACATGTTGATCAGTATCACGTGATCATGGTACTCGATATCCACTAGGAATTAATTGAATCGTGATGCTTAGAATCTACCAGGCATCAAGTGATTGTGCTACTTGGCATCCACTATTCCTCGAGTAAACATGTTAATTTGTATTCACTAGGCATTGACTGAATCACATGGAATCCATGATTCAACATCATATTTCTACCTTATTCTCAATCCTATCATCTCTATCGTATCAATTCATGTACACTCCCTCTCTAAGGGATAACTATTCAAAATGGTCCATCTATTATGAGCACCAAGAATAATACCTTTGAAGGCATGATAACACACATAACGGGGTAGATAATACAAGAAAATCATAGAATATCATCGTGAGAAAATAATAGAAATACAAAAAAAATGGTATCAATATCAAACTTTAAAAAATAATCTATAAGAATACTCATGGAAAGCAATATCATTAATTGGACTCGAGATACACACACACCCACAAGTGATCACAATCAAGAATAGTTATCAAATATTCCAACAAAATAATCATATCAAGGAAACATATGTATAAAAGAGCCCCAAAATATAAGGAACTTTCTACCTCAAGGTTATTGATGAAGAACTCCAAGGTTCATCGAGGATCAAATATTTAACACATTTCATGCCCATAAATAATTATCACACACGTTAAGGGTGCCTAACTAGATTTTTGGTTTATCAATAAGGAGGTTTAAAAAGTAGATTCTAGGAGATTCTAGGACAAGAAGGACAGTTCTAGAACCACATACTCTAAGGATTCCATCAATGAACCCAATTTTGATGTATCTTAAATGAGGGGTCATCAATTCACCATATTCGTTATTGATTCAATAACACATCATGAATTCCTCACCAATTCTAGAATAGAACCTCAAGTTTAACCAATTATCATTGATCCATCATCAATTCATTAACATAAAAGATATTAAATATGAAAATTAATAATAAGCGAGACTCAAGATGATTAATCTATGCAAACTTTCCTGTAAACATCCACTGTTCATGAGTAATTTAACTATGGTCAAAATGGATGTCATTGACACACCAAAACCACCATAGATCTAGTAATGATTCAAGAATATTGTCATTAGTTGGCATTATAATTCATAGATCAGGCGTTGTTATGTCATATCTATGAATCATCTTAAGATAAAATTGGTAGATCAAAAAGTAAACCCATAGAATATATCATTTTGTATCATATACCTCAATTTTATATCTTCAATTCACTTGGATTTATCAAAATATAGCTTTGGTAGAGAGTAAGTCATCAAGGAAGGACATAGGAACCTTATAATTTGAGAGGGACTCCTATATATATAGGAACAGATCAAAATGGACTATAAATGTCCATTAAAGGAGAAATTAGATCATTAATTTCATGTGTACATGGTTTGGTCGCATGGTTTAATAAACTATGCGCTAACCATGTTCCCTTTTTTGGATTCTAGATAAGATGCATATTTTGGTTGTATAGGTTGTTAAACTATGATCCAACCATTTTCTTATCCACTGGAGCTTACCAAACAGTTTTCCAAGTGAGTTCATATGGTTAGTATAACTATTCACCTTAAATTTGTGCTACCCCTATAGCCATTTCCTTTGGTTTCATAGTTTCCTTGAGAATATTTATGGTTTGGTAAAACCATTTGAAAACCATGTACCCTTAAAATGGAATCTAAAAGTCTCTGAAACATGATAAAATCCCCAAAAAATCAGCCTAAACAATTCATATCTCAAAAACATCAGGTTAAAGGCTGAAATTAACCCATAACATACCTAAAAAATATAAGTCTGTTATATTTTTGTATATGTTTGATTATGCATACTTTCACATTTATCATTATCATTGAATACACTTGTTATACATGTTCACATTTCTTAAGTATGCATTGGTGGTGTCCTACTGGGTTTTATTACTCACACCATGTACAAGGGTATTTTGATATGCATGAAGACTTCATGTATATGTATCTAGGAAAGGGAAAGGGTCCAATGGAGGATGGTTGAATCAAGGAGCATAGATTCAATAGTAGTACCAGGACATACTCTAAAGGATACTCATATTTTATTTATTTATTTATCTTCCTACACATTTACTCTAGTATATCTTGCCACATTGGGAGCCCGTTTATTTGTTATATGACATGTGTTTTGATGGTTTTTTCTTCCACCTTTTTAACTCTGAGTTTTTTAATATTTTTTTATATTAATGGTTCAAAGATATAATATTGAGGGTATAGTCTCCCTACTGATGGAATTTGAATCCCCACTTCTAGTCAGCAGTATATTACATATGTGGAGGTATTCATGAGGTCATGTGTATCTCTAGATTAGACCTAGTGGTTTGGGTTTGGGTAATTCCCCAACCCAAACCACTGGGTCCGAGCCAAAGAGCCACATGACCTTATAGAAACCTCCCCATACACAAGTGACTACCAACTAGCAGTGAGCGTTCAGATTCTATTAGTGGGAGACTATACCCTTGATATCATATCCTTACACCAATCATATAAATAAAATGTAAAACTACTCAAAGTAATAAAGCGGAAGAATATAATATCTAATGGAAAACATTTAATACAATAAATAAATGGGCTCCCTATGTGGAAATCCAAACTAGGGTAATTGTAAAAGCAGATGAATAAATAAATAAATAAATAATATCCTTTAGATTACATCCTAGTACTGCTCATAGCTCCATGATCCTTGGCTCAACCATCTACCATGGGACCCCTTCGCTCGCTTGGATCCCTATACATGAAGTCTACATGTGTATCAAAATTCCCATATTAGGTGTGAGTAATAAATCCTAGTAAGAAACCACCAATGAATCCTTAACAAATTTACACATATATAATAAGTGTATTCTGTGATAATAATAAATTTTCAAGAAAATATAAACAATCACATACCAAGCACTTGTGCGATAACCAATCCACCATGAGCCTCAACTATACCTACTTTAGCTCTGTGCCATAAGGAGTATCGAGATATCAGAAATAATCAAAAACTATCCACAAGTCTAGTAAACATGATTCTCGATATCATGTAAACAATTACTATAAATCCACTATGAATCAAGTGAATCATCATACTTGACACCCACTAGGTATTGAGTGATTATGCTACTCAACATCCACTAGGCCTCAATAAATCATGTGACCTAGCATCCACTAGTCATTGAGTGAATCACACAATATCCATGAGGCATTATCATATCCCTATCTTATACTTAATTCTATCATTTCCATAACAATAATTTGTGCACACTCCCTTATAAGGGATAACAATGTCAGGATTGTCCAACTATTCTGAGCACTAAGAATAATACCTCCAAAGTAATGATATCACAGATAATGAGAGTAGAACACAATCAAATCATATAATATCATCATGAGAAAACAGTAGCAACACACCACACATGTGATCAATATAAAACATGAAAAAATAAGCTATGATCATAATCATGGAAATAAATATTATAAATAGGACTTATGGACTATGAACACACCCACATGCGATCAAAATCAAGCATGATCATCAAGTATGTCAACACAAGAATAATACCAAGGAAACATGTGTATACTAAAGCCCTAATGATAAGGAACTTCCTACCTCAATGTTATTGATGAATAAATCCAAGGTTTATCAATGATAGAAGACCGAACATTTCACATACCCATAGAGAATGAGATCATATTTTAAGGATTCCTAACTCAAGTTCTAGTTCATTAGGAAAGTGTCTTGGAAATGATACTCAAGGATATTCCATGTGAATAAGGGTGGTTCTATGATCACATACCATAATCAATCTTTCAATGGAACCAATTTTTAGGTATTCCAAATCAAGGATCATCATTTCACCAGATCTATTATTGATTCAAGAACAGATCATGAATTTCTCATTGATTCTAGAAGATAACTCCATCTCTAAAAAGTGATCATCAATAGAAATATATTCAAGATTATATTCAAGAATAATAAGGTATTAATATGATCATTCTATGAAAACTTACCTGGTAATGTCTATTTTTTACAAGTAATATAACTCTGGTAAAAAGGGATGTCATTGACACATCTAAACTACCCCTTTTCTAGCAACAATTCAAGAATATTTCCTTAGTTTTCATTGGAATTCGTAAATCAGTCATTATCATGATGGGTCTATGAATTATCTCAATATAAAAGAGTTATATTAATAATAAACCCAAATAATGGAGAGTTTTACACCACATATCCCAATTCTATATCTTTAACCCAATGAAATTCAATAGAATCTAACTTTATGGGTGAGTAATTCATCAGATAAGGTTGGAGTAACCTTAGAATTTTATAGGACCTCCTATATAAAGAATAATGGGATGAAATAGACCATAAATTGATATTAAGAGGGAATTCATTTCATTAATTTCATTTGTTCATGGTTTGGTTGCATGATTAGATAAACTATGTGCCAACTGTGTGCCCTTTATCAGCTTTTGGAAAAGCTAAATGGTTTTGTCGCACAGTTTTTTTAATCGTGATCCAACCATGTTGTTGGCCACCAAATATTTCCGCATGTTTTTCTAAGTAAGGACACATGGTTTTTCTGAATGTGTGACTTAACCATGGGCAAACCCTAGAGCTACTACCTATAGTTTAATAGTTTCCTAAATAATCCACATGGTTTGGGAAAACCATGCACAAACCATGCACCCTAAAAAGACCTTTGAAACTCTCTAAAACCATCTAAAACCCCCTAGGAACTCAACCTAATTTTTTAATATCTCAAAAACATATGATTAAAGGATAAAATTAACATGTAACGCACCGAAAAAAATATGAGGTTGTTACATTCTCCCCCTCTAAAGACTTCATGTCCTCGAGAATAATCTTTGGGAATCTAGCTTGTACAATTCAGGACCCTAATCCCAAATATTTATCTCCTACTCCCAAGTATCCTCTTGGACTTTTCTATAATACCATATAATTCATACAATTGGTTCAATATTCCCTCAAAGTACTTTTTTTCTCTATTCAAGAATTCACATCAAGCATTACTTGTATGATGCATCAGGATTCAGCTAAATATCCTCACAATAGATTACATGCATGGGATTGGGTATGTACCTCTATAATAGAGACACATGAAACACATCATGCATACCTCGGTAGAAAAAAAATATCTAAATATTACACCAATTTTCCAACCTGATTAGTGGTCTCTAAGGGTCCAATGTAACATGGGGCTAGCTTTCCTTTCTTCCTCAAACATCAGTGACCTAATTAAGGATCCACTCTCAGAAAAACCTATATGCCTATAGAAAACTCCAAATAAATTCTCTTGTGGTTTGCATAATATTTATTCTTAATTTGAGCTATGATCAACCTCTTATGAATCAGTTACACTCTCTACGAGGTCTTTTATGCCATGACTTGGACCCACAACCATTGCCTCACGAGCCTCATTCCAACAAAGTGGTGAATGACAAGGCTTAACATAAAGATACTCATAAGATTCCATATGAATCAAAGCCTTGTGGATATTTTTATATATGAACTCAACTAAGGTTATGTGGTCATACCAAGATCCACCAAATTCTATAATGTAATCTTGGAGCACATCCTTTGATATCTGAATTTTCCACTCTGATTGAACATATGTTTGGGGATGGTATGTTGTGCTAAACCTCAGATGAGACCCTAAGACCTTTTGTAATCCATAAAAAAGTTGTGAAATTAAACATTTATCTATGTTAGATACTTTTATCAAGGAAAATTCATGAAATTATACAATCTCATGGACATATAGCATTCTCAGCTTATCTACTGAGTGAGTCTCATGGATCGACAAGAAATCAAAAACTTTCATTAGCCAATCAAAAATCACCCAAACAATGTCATGACTCCTCGGGGCCCTAGTATCCCTATCACAAATTACATAATGACATCTTCCCACTTCCAAAAGGTCATAATAAGTGGATGGAGTAAACCTTTAGGACTCTAGTGTTTGGCCTTAATCCTTTAGAGGGCAAGGAATCATGAAACAAATCCAATAATGTTTCTCTTCATCCCTAGCCACCAAAACCATCTCTTGAAGTCATGGTAAATCATTATTTCTCTAGGATATACTACCCACTTATAGGAATGAAAGTCTCTCATCAGCTCTTCCCTGATAGAAGTAGGGACTACAACTCTTCTATAATAAAGGATCACATCATCTCCATCCAATTATCACCTAGTTATTAGGTCACCACCATCTCATTATTCCTATATCATAGATCACTCTAATCCAGTCTCCTTTCTATACTTTACCTAGTCTACTAAAGAAGATTTGACTACCAAATGGGTATAAAAAAATCAATCCTTGGTCCTCTAAAGCATCTAACCTCTAATCATCCAACAATCTCATCAGGAACCATTTCTTTTCTGAAGTCCATTCACCAAGCTCTTGAGATACATGCATCTTATGGATAATATATTATGCAATGATGTTAAATTTACTTGGTTCATAGTCTATCTCAAAGTCAAACATCTATAAATTATTTAACTAGTGTCTCAACCTTGGATTTAGGTCTCATTGTGTATAGTAGAGTCTATTATGATTCATATAAATAATAAAACTCTTTCCAAAGAGGTAGTTTCACAAACACTTCAAATTGTGGGCAATAGATTACAACTCAAATTCATGGGTAGGATAGTTCCACTAATGGGTTCATAACTGATGTGACCCATAAGATACTACCTACTCCTTCTAAATTAGTGATTCACCAAAACCAAGGCCTAATGCATCATAAGATAAAGTATAATCAATCCATGGCTTAATAAGTATCAACACTAGAGCTATATTCAACCTCCTCTTTAACTCAAGAAAATCCTCTTCACACTGGTCTAACCACTGGAACTTCATCCCTTTATTCATCAATGTAATCATGGGTACTAATAAATGGGAGAAGTCATGGATAAAACATCAGTAATATCCCACTAAAACTAGAAAGATATTGATCTTGAACATGATTTAGAGATGTGTACAAGACATAAATACCTCCACTTTATCTGGGTCCATGGATATATTTGTCTCGGACACCACATGCCCCAAGAATCTCACATCCTAAATCCAAAAGTTACACTTCAATAGTTTTTCATAATGATGATGTGCTCAAAGTATAATCAAGACTATCTCCTGATGTCTAGTATGCTACTCCAGGGTCTTTGAGTAAATTAGTATATCTTTAATGAATACCATGATGAATGAGTCTAGATATGGGTGGAATATCTTAATCATGATATCCATGAACACGGTAGACACATCCATCAGTCCAAACATAATCAACAATTACTCATATAGCCCATACCTACTCTAAAATTTTATCTTCAGGATGTCCTCTTCTCTAACCTGTAAATGGTGATAACCCAATCTAAGTCCAATATTGGATAGCCACTGAGATCCCCATAACTTATCTAAGAGATCATAGATCTTGGGAAAGGGATATATAATCTTCATTATCACTTGATTTATCTTTTATTTATCTATGTAGATTAAATACTACCATCCACCTTCTTGGAGAATAAGATAGGTGAAATCCAAGGTGATGTACTCATCCTGATAAATCCCTTCTTCTCCAAGACCCCAAGTTTTACATTGATATCCTTCAACTCAGTTAGTTTTATAAGATAAGTGGGTATTGAAATGGGTTGCACACTTGTAACAATATCTATCTCAAATTAAACTCCTCAATCAAGGGTAATTCCTATGAAGTCATCTAGGAATACATCTTGATAGAGATCCACAACTAGAGGAAAATTAGGAGGCTTCCACTAATCCTACTAAAAGAGCCTAGATTCCAATATGCATCATGATCGTCCTAAGATAACTCAATTCTAGACCAACTCTACCTAATCCTAGTTAACATTCAACAGTAATCACAAACTAGTCTATAATAATAATAAAATCAAATCTCATCATATCCAAAATCATAAAGAACCACAAATATCCACACCCAAAATGACTTTTGGACACTCTAGGAATCACTGAAGATGGTCCAATTTTCTTCCCAACTGTGTATCGAGGGAAATCAACTCAGAAGATAACTTGATTAGTAGTCAAGTCCAACAAAAAATTGTGTAGATATAAAGGAATGGGAAGAACCAATATCAAATAAATAAGTAGACAATGTAGAAGTGATCAATACCATATCTTGAATAGTAGACAATCCCTCCTGACTATCTATTTGAGTCTGATCGAATACATATACTCTATCTTCCTTAACTCTATAACCCTATCCCTAAGATTCATGACCCACCTGGGTCATTTTCATCTGATTCTACTGCTAAGAACCCCAGCCAGATCCATGGTTCCCTGACATAATCTTCCTCAATACCCTATTGAAACCTATCCTCAAATCCATGGCACATAATTACTAAACATGTCCCATATTTCAATATTTTGGACACTAGTTCAGAGGTGTTGTGTATACTGTATGGTAATGATTGGTCTTCCTGTAGTTGAAGAATTATGGTGCTCCTCCTAAGGGAACTGGATACACTGAACTCTACTCCACCTGTATAGAACTACCCTAATATATATCCATGGTTTTCCTCTTCTTACTACTATAATATATACTCATACTAGTAGTAATATTTTTACTCACATGAGTATTAAAAGGTGTAAAAATAGTAACTACTTGATCCTCCTATAAACACTTCTTAATAGTTAAGGACTTACGCAGAACCTATGGGTATATCACTAGGTCAAAGGTCTTAAACTTCCACCTGGTGTTGGGGTGAAGAACAATATCAAAATTCTTTTCCTTATATTCATCATTTCTATCTAAGAGAAGAGGAAATAAAAATAGCTTAGTGAAATTATTTGAGTATGCAAATACCATCATGGACCCCTACTTCACCTCCATGAACTCTTATGCTCAATCTAGATTCAGCATATCAGTAAATAATTTCCCAAAGAATAGGTCCTTAAAATCCTCCAAGGTGTGACCCTCACATCTATCAGTATGTCCCATCATTCCCCACCACCCCCTAGCTGGTCTCTATATCATGAATGTTTCCAGCTTCACCATTCAATCCTCATGTGTCTCAACAAGTTCAAATACACCCTCAATGAAGTTTGTCTAGTCTTATACATCTTATATCCCTATAGTACCCTGAAAGGATAGTGGATTCTAGATATGGAACTATTCAGAATAGTTGACCATGGAACTTTGTGCCCCTCTACCCTATGTAGGAATAAGTATAAGGACTCCCTTCTAAGGTATCCCCACAGTTTGAACCACTAGATAAGGTATAAGAGCATGCTCTGTTGCACCCTCCTACATAATAGGTAGTGGAATAGGGTAATCCTCCCTAGTTAGATAATCCCGACCCACATTAGTGGGTGGTCCTATAATTCTTCCTCAGGGTATCATATTTTGAAAATTGAAGGAAATATTTATAAATACCTAAAATCATTATGATAGATCCTAACCAGTCTAAGGAATCACACAAGGTTCTCCTAAGATTCTATCAACAACCCAAGGTATATTCAGCCTTGCACTAATAAAGGAGTCCATCCATGAACATTAGTCACAATCACATATATATACAACAATATAAAAAATATAATTAGGTTAAACTAATTAATTCCAGTATATATATATATCACAACTTCATGTAAAACATATATATCACTCAATCATAAATACAAGTCTACCCTAAACAGATAGCACACATCAAGGAATTAAATTAAATAACTATTATACGACACACAACAGGTATATATATGGAATTTAATCCTATGTACTCAGTCATGATGCATGAACGTATCCAAATATCATAAAAGTCTAATAGTGATCCCATCAATAGTAATTTAGAGTTCCATTACACATGAGCTGGTCAAGCACATGATAAATCCCCTTTCTAAGTCCCACACAACTTATATGTTTCTTACCATGTATCCAGTAATTCAAAATAAAAGAATAAAATTTTTCTCTAATACCATTTTTTAATGCCCCAACCCGAACCACTAAATCCAAGATAGATACCCACATGATATCATGCGTGCCTACCCATTTGCAAGAGATTGTCGACTAACGGTAAGGGTCTAAAGTTCATTAGTGGGGAGACTAGACCCTAGATATCATATCCTTATACTAATAATACAAATAAAATATAAAACTACTCAAAGTAATCAAGAAGAATAATATGATATCAAATGGCACACATGTCATATAATAAATAAATGATCTCCCTATGTGGAAATCCAAACCATAGTAATAGTGAAAGTTAAAAATAAATTAAATTATAGTATCCTCCAGAGTACATCCTGGTACCACTCCCACCTCCATGCTCCTCACCTCAACTATATTCCATGTTCCCCTTTTCCTTTTCTAGATCCATATACATGAAGTCTGCAAGTGAATCAAAATTACCATAAAAGGTGTGAGTAATAAAACCTAGTAGGACACCACTAATGTGTCCTTAACAAATATGAAAATGTATAATAGGTGTATTCCCAAATAATAATAAATTCACAAGAAAGTATAAAAAACACATATTGAGAACCTATGTGCTAACTAAGACAGAATGATCCCCAACCATACCTGTATTGGCTCTGTGCCGGAAGGGATATCAAGATATTGTAAATATTCAAAAACTATCCACAAGGCTAGTAAATATTCTACTCAACATCATGTGAACATGATACTCAGAATCCATTAGGCATCAAGTGAATCATTCTACTCATTGTGTTTCTCCTTTGGTTAAAAACTATGTTTTAAACTATGAGATAACATTTTCTTTTACAAGTGGCATAAGTTGGGAATTATTTTGGGGAAATCCTAATGAGTGTTATACTCACCCCCATCTTGTACACTTTGGTGTTTTGCTGATGTTTTTTACTAGTACATAGGAAAGGTAAATGCATCATAGTTCTCTAGTGGTGCATCATGATGATACTTTTATACATTGATGTTTGGATCTTGGGGTTATCTCTTAGATTATTTGGAGTGATGTTGCATTAGTGTTACTAAGTTTGTATGTCCTTTATTTTCTTTGTGACATCTTTTATAACTTTTTTTCTACTAATTGGACATTTCTTTTTATTTGTTTTTCATTTGAGTTGTATCATTATTACACATGAATCATATAGTTGGTTTTGTTTTTTTGTATTTAATCTTGTTATTTTGTGTTTGGGATCTCAAACCAGAGGTCTCTCCTAGGTGATTTTAGGAATTCCAGCCCTTATAAAGATTGGTTCTACCAAATCAAGTGGTGTTGTACCTTGAGAATCCAAGTTATGGATACATTCTTCATATTTATTCATTATTTATCTTTATATCCCCTGTTTTATATGAAATTAATCTTATATAGAGAATTTCATCATAAAATATAAGGTCTATGTTGTGATCGAACAAGATTTCTCATAAATCGGTCATTATAAGAGGTGGAATCTTTTAGACTTGGTTAATAGTTGTGTAAATATTTGAGATCTTTTGGTATTTAGTCACTCTATCATATTTATTGACCATGGGATCATTGAATCAAGATTTTATGTTATAGGATTCATGCTTTTGGTTATTCATTTATTCCCTAGAGCCTTCATCTTCTTTGGTGTGTAGATCTCATGGAATTGTCATATTTTCCAACCATTTGAGGTAGGTATCCTCATCATATCCCTTTAAATTTTAATTTATGATTACCTGTACTTTCATCTAAAGATTTTTATGTATTTTAATATTTCCATTTATATATAGTATATAAATAAATTATGGGTTATTCCTTTAAATTTTGATAAAAGTATAAAAGGTGTATTTTTTGACATGTGTTGTTGTAGAAACTATTTTGAAAAAAATATGTTTTTTTTGGAAATTTATATGCAAGCTAGATTTGATAAATGTCCTTGAGTTGTTTATGATAATGATTTCCAAACTAAAGAGTAAAGTTTTGTTTTAAAAATTTTGGGTTCATTTGAACCACTTTGAAATAATGATTTATAAATGTGTATTTCTTAAAGTGAAATGATTTACAAATGGTTTATAAATGGCCTTGAAATTATTTGAATGTATTATTAATCTGAGTAAAATTTAAAAATACCTGATTTCAATTTAAATTATTTATTTTAAAATGAAAAACCCATAGTACATGCCCCTTTACATGTAATAATAATGATTTTTTCTTGAATAAATGTAATGAGATATCCCTTTTTAGGGTGATGAATTGAATTCAATTGAAAGGAATTGATATGATTGATAAAGGGCAATGATCCTATGTGGGTATTTAGAGGTTTGAGAAAGATTTATGATTAATTTTTAAACATGATTATATGATATTATATATGGTATGATACTATATTAAAAATGAACACCTCCATTTGAATGTCATGGGAAGACCTGAGTTGCTAGTTGTAAGTATAGGTATATATGCGAACTGTTTTAGTATTATTCTCTAGCCAGAAGACATAGGTGTTAATTATGTAAACCTAAGGTATTCCTCATAAGATAGGCCAATATAGGGTAATACAGGGTGTTTTGGCTGAGGTTGATTGATATATTGATTGATTTTTTAAATCACAGATTTGGTTTCATTGATGACCACATTGACTCTATTCTAGACTGTTTCACTTAAGCACCTTTGGTTTCCATTAAAATGATTTTTTAATATTATCCAAGGTATGAATATGTTATAAATTTGTGAAATGATATTTATTTTCCTTTATTGTATGATTAAAACTAATTTAAACTACAATTTATGAATGTTTTTATATGTGAAAATAAATTTTAGTTTTGTTTAAAAGAAGCTTGGCTTTGTGAAAACGTTTTTTTCAAGGAAAGTGTTTGATACTTTTTTTATTGCCAAAAAACCTAGAAAATATATTTTTTATCCTTGTTTTAAAACTTAAATTATATGTATTCCCTTGTAAAGTGTTATGCTTTGGGTTAGCAGGTGGTGACCTACTGGGATTTTAGCTCATGCCTGTATATATTATAGGTTTAGTAGGTTTCTTAGAATGGTGGATTTTATTTTTTCATTGGGTTGAGATTTTATAGAGGTGCATGTGGCATTGCCTCACTTTCATAGGATATTTTGGAATTTTTTCCCCTTATTTTGATTATATCAAACATCAACCTTCTTATCCTTTTTATTATACCTCCATTGATTATTTACCATTGTATATCTCAGTTTATAAATTTTTTGGATTTCCTTTCCATTGTTTTGCATTTTATGTTTATATTGCTGAGATAAATCACTCCTATTTAGTTCTTTATGATGACCAGGTGCTTTTCTCTACTCATTGGGGATCAATAACACCCATCCATCAAGTTGATAATTAATTTGGGTATCATTTCAGATGGTATCATTGGTTAGTTCATTATAATTAGTATCAAAGGAGTTGTATCCTTAATATTCTAGTATGTCTGGTATATTAGAGGTAGGACTATCATAATTAAATTAGTCAGTCATGGGATAGTGCTTTATCACAACCCATTCAAAGTAACTTTTGGGTTACTAGGGTTTTCTAGGATTTATATATCTCTAGTTAAATCTCTTTCCTAAAACATTTTTGAGACTTTTGGATTTTTTTTATTATTTCCTTATAATCCCATGAGTTTTTTATCTATTTTTTGAGAATCTATAAGTTTTGGAGTGGGTTTTAGAGGAAATTAATAGGGTTCATGATTACTGTGCAAGGTTTTTTAAAGCATACATAGGTCGTGCATATAGCTCTGGTTGACTTCAAGTGGAGTTTACATGATTGTAATATGGTCTGAAAACTATATAGACAAACCATATACAACTAATAATTATTTTGAATTTTTATTGATTCTTTCTTACCTCTAGTGTTGGGTTACTTTTCCTTTCTTGTGCTCTTGGTTTATTTTTGATTTTGGGAGTTTACTTTAGGAAAATTAATTGGTGTTTTGGTTTGTTTGAGTTGATCCTTTTAAATTAAAACCTTGGGTTTTTTGAAAAAAAAGTTTGGATTATCTTGGAGTTTTAAAATATTTTTAAATTCTAAGCAGTGTTTGGTTTCTAGTGTTTTTAAAATAATTTGAATTTAAAAATGATGAAAGGTTTTTTGAGTAAAATCTAGTTGATGCTTTTGGGAAAGCATTAAAGTCCATATTATTTCCAAAATTTTCATGTGGTGGAAATAAAGTATATTTGGAATATTTAAAATAATTATGTATAAAATATTTTAAAATGTTATTTTTTAAAAATTTCAATGATAAGGCCTTTTTCTTTAAAATTTTCCTAGTGGGTGTAAACATTGGTTTAAAGAATGAAAATTATTTTTGAAATGAACTTTGTTAAAACTATTTAGAGTTAGAGATGTGATTTTATTTAATAAATAATTTAAGACTTGGGTTTGTTAGTTTTAATTTTTATTAGTGCTAGATTATGATTTGTCTAAAATTATGTGTTAGTCCATTTGTTGTTTTTTGTTTTGTCTTGTGATACTTGACTTCTGGAATTTTTTTATGGTCTTGTTTTCCTTATTTTTAGAGTATTCCCCCATTTAGTTTTGTTGGAATCTTTGGTTGATAATGATTATCTTGAGATGTTTATTCTGTTGACTCCAAACTTGGGGCTCTATATCCTTCCCATCTTAACCAATCATTAGGATTATGTTTGATTGTTTCAAATATTAAATTCACCTTATTTCTCTATGCAATGGGATTATTAGGAAGAATTGATGTGGCTATAGTAGATTGAGGATATATTAAACTAAATTAAACTCCCTAAATATCTTAATGTTAAGTTTTCAACCTTTATGCTTGAGATTCCACATTAAAAGTGGTGGAAATATGTTACTCAGGAAAACCCACAGAAGGACCATTCTTGAGTTGCCTTCAAATCATGATTAATTCAAGAATTTTTTCCCCTTTCAGTGAAGGTACTAGAATCTATGGAATCTTTTGGTCACCAACAAGTATATAAAATGGTGTTAGAGTATACATGTCATTTTATCGAGTTAGTACAATAAATTCCTCATCTATTTGTAGATAGTAATCTAATGGATTAGTGTTTTTAAGAAGGTATTTAACCAGATATGTCGCAGGTTGTGTTTCCTCTCGACCTCAACCCATATGGAACATTGTTAATATGTACTGTAAAGGTTTAAGTGAACTTGAAAATATAACCATAAGTGTTGGAAATTTCTTATATTCTTGGGTGTGATGGAAGAATATCTGGAAAATGAAAAAAGGAAACATTCCATGTCAGACCTAGCAAGCAGTGGCATCAAGATGTTGTCTTGTTTCTTAACATAATCTTCCTTTGGTAAAAATCATGTTGTTTACTACCAGTGTAGAAAAGAGAGTTATAAAAAGTTAACTTGTAAGAATCCTCATAAATTCTATAGTTTTTATGTTAGTATGGTTCATTTATAGAGGTTTGGATGGGTTTTCTCTATATCTTGACACATTAAAGATCATCAAATCCTATGGAAACTGCAGCGCGACAAAATATTCAAGACATTAAGGATCCAACCATGGGCCTCAGAGTGAATAATTATCATGTACTAGAGGAGATAATAGTAAAATTTGATGCTATTTAAACTTGTTAATACCAATTTCAAATTGAATACAGTTTGAGTTTTCCTTGATTTAGTTCTTTTACTCTTATGGACTTTGTGATATCCAGAGTTGTTTTTTGGTTACCCTTGTTTCTCAATGGTGATGTTTTGTGTTTTCCTAGTCTATTTGTTGAATTATACCTTGGTAATGTAAGAATATGGTTTTATGGACTTCCATATTTCATTTCACCTATTTAAAATTTCTATTTTTTGATGAGTTGAGTTATGGGATTTTGAATATAGTGGGAATTAAAATATGGTGGGGAGACCACCATTATTTAATGTCTCGTGTTAGGAGGTTATTTTTTCTCTTACATGGGAATTTATTTTTTTATCCTTATAGACTTAGGAAAGGGATTGTGGTTTTTTAAATATGTCTGGGAAAAAGTATATGTGTAAGTATTAACATTTATCTCTCTTTTAGTGATCCTTTTTGTGTGTTCTCCTCTAGTTAAGTTTAGAGTTATTTTGGAGATGACCTATGTGTGTTGATTTTCTTGTGTTTTCCTTTTAATAGTTCCCTATGGGATTGTAGTTTTTTTGAGATACTTATTCCTTGGTTTTTTTGTTATTCTTATCTTCATTTTTTTTGGTGTGGTACCTTTTTTGGGCAAGTGATTTGAATTACTTATTATACCTAGGAAAAGTTGGGTAAGTATTGGGTTGACCAGGTGGTAGTGTTAATGATGATCCGATGTTTTGATTGGAATTACTAAAAAAATTTATTCCAAGGGTATGGTCTTAGGTTACCCTCACTTAACCTAAGGATTGAATTTATAGATCTTAATGATTAATATTACTTCTTGATGAATTTCCAATTATTCTCTTTTATCCTATTATGTGAAATTTTGATTGGATTTATTAAAGGATATGATCTTCTTGGGTATCTTATTTTAGCATGATATTTCAGATTTTAATGTGTGGTGATTTTTAGGTTTTGTTATATTTTTATGATTGTGTTCAATTTATTTTAAGTGTTTTAAGGTTTATTTTCCATTTTATGAAGACTAGTTGCTTGGTGAATCTTATTTAAAGAGTTTCTCAACCTTTCCCAAACCAGTTCTCAAGTTTTCTTTAGAAGTCTCATTTTGTAGTGTGGGATCTCAGAGATATCATCCACTAATCACTATTTCTTCTTGGGTTTTGTTAAAATCCCTTATGGTTGTTATCTAAAGGTTTTTATCATTTGGAGTTGCTTGATGTTCTAGTTTCCGTGGTTTAGATTAGGGTTATCTTTTCTCTTGAGTTATCTCTTTCCTATTTATTCTTAATTAACCAATGTCCTTGAGGATTTATGGGGGAAGAAATCCTTATGGTGGGGAGAATCTTCACATCCTGACTTTGGATAACTCTATGGTTTTATATATATTTTAGTATCACTTATTTTCTACTCCTTCTAAGTGACTTTTCAAAAAAAAATTATATTATTATGGGTAGTTCACTGTTGGTTCATGATTGAGGGAAATTATATGTCCATCTCTAAGAAACCATACAACTCATTTTTTGGTCTTAAAGGAGGGTGCATGATTAAGAAAAACCATGTGGCCTTCTCTGTAAAAACCATGCACTTTTGGATAGATTCATTTTTTATAGTTGGTGTATGTTTATTCTAACCATGTGACTAAACCATATGGCATATCTAGTATCCCATAAATAGGTGCATGTTTTGTGTAGGGTCTTCCAAAACACGTGTCCAAACCATGATATAAGATTTAATTATTTAAAAAATTGATTTTAATACTTGAAACACCTCCCTTTTGCCTCATTATTTCACCCTCACTTTTTGTTCTCCAACTAGAGGTCTCTCCGATTGTATTTTGGGTATTCCAACCCTTTTATAGATTAATTTCTATGAATCAAGTGGTGTTATACCTCAATAATCCAAGTTATGGATCCATTCTTCATCATTATTCATCAAGTATATTGATCTTCCCTCTTTTACTTTAAATGGATATTATATTAGGAATGTATTTTACAGATCTAAGGTTTATTTTTTGATCTAACAATATTTCTCTTAGATTGATCATTGGAATATGTAGAATCATATGGATCTGGGTTGAGCATTGTGTAAATATCTGAGATATTTATCATAAGTGATCTTTATATCTCTCTTATCCATTGACCATGGGATCATTGAGTCTTAATTTTATGTTATGGTATTCATAATTTTGGCTCTTCTCTTGTTCCCTAGATCCCTCATCTCATTTGGTGTGCAGATCTCATGGAATCGTCAGAGTTTTCAACCATTTGAGGTAGGTGTCCCAATCATCTCCCTTTAAACTTGAATATATGATTGTTTGTGATTTCTTCATTAGTTTTTTATGTAATTTAATGTTTCCACTTAAATATATTACCTAAATCAATTATGGGTGATTTATTGAGATTTTTATAAAAGTAGAAAAGGTATTTTTTGACATGTGGTGTTGTAGAAACTATTTTGAAAAGAATATATTCTTGTTTTTTAAATTGATATGCCAGTTGGATTTGATAAATGTTCTTGAGTTTTTTATGATGATGATTTCTAAAATAAAGAGTAAAGTGTAGTTTTCTAAATCTTGGGTTAATTTTACCCTCTTTGATATAATTATTTGTAAACATTTATTTATTAAAGTGCGATGATTTATAAATGGCATATAAATGGCCTTGAAATGATTTGAATGTCTCAGTAATCTGATTGGAGTATGAAATGTACTAATTAGAACTTAAATGGTTTATTATAAAATATAAAATCCATAGGACATGTCCCTTTATGTGTAATGAGAATTATGGATGCTTTAATGAATACAATGATATGTCCCTTTTGAGGGTGATGAATTGAATTGAATTGAATGGAATTGACATGCTTGATAAAGGTGAATGTTTCTATGTGGGTATTTAGATATGTGAGAAAGATTTATGATTTTTTTAAACATGATGATATGATATGATATGATATGTGGTATGATAATATCTTTGAAATGCACACCTCCATTTTAATGTCATGGGAAGACCTAAGTTTCTTAGTGGAAGTCTAGGCACACATGTACACTAGATTAGTATTATGCTCTGGCTAGTGGATTTAGGTGGGACTTAGGCTAGATTAATGGATTTTCCCTCAGTTATTCTAGTATAAGATAATATCAGGTTTTTGGGATAGGGGATATTGATGTGTTGATTGATTTTCTAGTGCATGGACTATATTTCCCTTTATCACATTTGGTTTCTATGATGACAATTTTTTAATATTTTACAAGGTATGACTATATTGTAAATTTTTTAAATGATGTTAGTTTTTTATTGTACCATTAAAACTTAATTAAACTAAATTCTATAATTGTTTTGATATGAGAAAATAATTTGTAGTATTGTTTTAAAATAATATTTTTTTTTTGAAAATAGTGTTTTCAAGGAAAATGTTTGATACTCACTTTATTGATGAAAACCTTATAAAACTTATTTTGTATCCGTATTTTCAAACCTACATTATATGGTTTCTCTTTTAAAGTATTATTCTTTGGGTCAGTGGATAGAGACTTACTAGTATTTTATCTCGCACCTATATATATTATAGGTTTAATAGGTTACTTGATGCAGTGGATATTCTTTTAACCTTGGGTTCAAGCTTTGATGGTGGTGAATGTGGTGTTTCATCACTTGCATATGGATATGTTGGTGTGTTTTTGTTGTTTTAGTTATATCATAGCATAGTTTTCTTCTTTTATTTTGACTAACCTAGGACATGGTAGAAAGAAGATAAGCTATGGAGGACTCGGGTAGGGAATTTTCCATGTGTCTGGCCATCTCATGTGTAACAGACCTCTACTTTACCATTGAAGATATTTTTATTACAGTTTTATGATATTTTAGGTACCTTAATAAATCATGAGTAGGTATGTAAGATCACATACCAGATTATACTTGTTGAGTGTTGCATACTAGTTCTTTAATTTAATGCCTTGATGTGTGCAATTTGTTCGGGGTATACTTTTATTTATGCTTGAGTGATATATTTGTTTTATAAGCTATTGTGATATATATATGACGATATTAATTAGTATAATGTGATCATGCTATTATGTTATATGTGTGTGTGTGTGTGTGTGTGATTGTGACTAGTATGTATGGATGGATATCTTAGTTAGTGCTAGGAGGGACATACCTTAAGTTATGGGTAAACTCCTATGAGAAAATTTTATGATCCCATAGACTTATTAGGATCAATCCTGACAACTTCATACATTCTAAATGTTTTGATTCGCATTTAATAAAATTATTCCTTGGAGATTCTTGATTGGGCCACTTGGTGGAGCAAGTCAAAACACCCCCACAAGGTATGATGTTCTATTTCTATCACTAATTATGTGGGAGAATACAGTTGAGCATGCTTATACACTCATTTTAGTGGTATGGTTAGAAGGAACACTTCTGTAAGGGGTATTTATCTTAGTGAATGTTCAAGGTAGCGGAGCTTCTAAGAGTACATTTGAGTATGCTCAAGACGTCCATCCCTAGTATCCTCTATCCTTCCAAATAACCAAAGGCCCTTGAGATATTAAGGATCAGATTAATGTCATCAAGGAAATCTTTGACCTAGTGGAGACTCTTGATAAATGGTGAGTAAATCTACATGGTCTTCTCTTAGTATTTGGTAGACATTTTGGTAATTCTATTAGTAATAGGAAAAGGAAAATAGTGGTTTCATGCCAGAGCAGTGTAAAATAGCCGGAGTAGATAAGGGAATCATCAACACCTTCTATAAAAGAAGGGGATTTATAGTGCTTCAGCTATATAAAGTTTGGACATTATAGAAAGTTTTTTCCAGTACCTCGAAGAAATTTTCAGTAGTCTTCCAAAATAGGGTATCTTTATTAATTTTTATTCAGGTCTATAAGGTCAGTTTTATATAGAGGATTGAGGTAGAAATGGTTAGGGAACCAGGGATATGAATGGGGTCCTCGGTATTAGACTTAGATGAAGATGGCCCAGGATGGTCATGAATCTCAGGGATATAGTCATAGAGATAAGATAGGATGAGTTTATATAGTACATCAGACTCCAACAGATAGTAGTGAGAGACCATATACTATTTGAGTTATGGTTTTGATCACTTCTACCTTATCGACTACTTTGTTTGATATTAGTGTTTCTCTTTACTTTATATCTATATAAGTTTTTTCTAGACTTGAATTACTATTCAAGTTATTTCTAAGTTACTATCCATTGATACACCATTTGAAACAAAATTGGTCCACCTTAAGCAATTCCAAGAGTGTCCTATAGTCATTTTTGGTTATGGAAATTTGTGGGACTTCATGATTCTATAGATAACGAGCTTCGATGTGATTCTTGGCATAGACCTGTTGACCAGTTTCAGAACTCACATTAATTACTATTGGATATGGGTATTGTTTACATCACCTAAGGGAGATAAGTTATTTATGGTCGGTGAATAAGAGTTAGGAGTAGGGAGAGTGGGTCCAAACTTGATCTATCTTTGGATGATTACGATATGGATTGCAGGCTTGTCTCTCTTAGTTGGATCAGTGGTGGCCCCTCATCTTTTCCTCTAGCTATAGATCTCTATAAGGATTTCATCTTATATTACTTCATAGTACTTCCCCCTAATAATGTAATGAACCTAACTTTCATAAATTAAACTCCCTTTTTGGATGAATAAATGCCTTAATAAGTAATTTAGTTATGGAAAACACATGCACTACGTTAGTTATTTTAACATTATAAAATATAATATGTCATATTTAAAAGATAGTTAAGAATCCTAGCCATTGATAACATATTAATTGTATAATTACCATTAAGATTAGTATATTAAGGGTTATGGTAAGGTTCAATTGGCATAAAAGGAAGAATCAATGGCCTCAGCCAGAAGAATCAAACCCTATCATTCCCATTTATCAGAGATTCTGAAGGATATAACATTATCAAACTTTTCCCTTGACTAATCCCAAGATGAGATTTAATAATTGAAGCATGAATTAAACCATTTATTGGATAATTTCAAGCTTATCAAGATTGCATCCCAAATCATTTTCATCAAACTACCCCAAGAAATTACTATAATTGCACACCTTAACTTGAGGGCATATGTTGGTGTAATAAGGGGTTATATATCTAGACCCTAGTAGTACGATTTTGTATATTTTAATTTTTAATAAAATAATGATTATATTTTTCACTATTCAATATCACTTTATATATACAATTATATATGAGTTGATGAAAATTAGATTTTGTTACAAATAACCAAAATTGCATTTTTTTGGAAAATATATGGTTTTAATTAAAACACTATTTTTGATAAATTCAAGAATTTTAAAATAAATTTTATTTTCATATAATATTATTATTAAATAATATTTATTTATATACATTTTTTTATTTTTTAATGAATTCCAATATAATCTTTCAAAGGGTCAAAAAACTATTATTCTCGTAAAAACTAGTATTTTTCAATAAATGGGGATTTTGATTTAAAGTGTAAATTCTCATATTTAGAGAATTATTTTGATAAAATAATTAATTTATTTTTTAAATCATCATATCTAAATTATCCAATGGTGAATTTTTAATAATTTTTTGAGACAGTCATATTTTTGGGAAAAAAATAAATACGGTATGTATTATGACATCATAATAGACCAAAATTAATGTAAAAATACAATAAAGTCCATAAATGTCCAAATATAGATTTATACTTTAATATAATGTGTTTTTAAACTTATTGATAAATTTTATAAACCTTTAATGAATCCTCCAAAACATATATTATATTTTACGGTTTTAAAATCAATTCTTAAGACCGTGACACACTTCCACATCATCAATGGTATTATTTTAAGGATTTGGGTTCTTATCCTAATAAAATATTTAAAACCAATCTTTTTTGGTAGAAACCATTGGTAAAAACCATGTAAAGGTTTTTGGTTTTTATTATTTTATCATATAGAGTCCAAAACCAAAGTTTAGAAATTAATAAAGAATTCATCTCTCTTTTTCTATAAATACCCACCCAACTTCCCACTCCTCTTCACTCAAAACCCATTGATAATGAAGTTACTATACATATAACTCTCTAAATCCCATGAAATGTTTTCCCAAGATCTTAATAATCTCTCCCCAAGATTTTAAAAGTGACCTCTTAAGGTAAGGGATCTATCTCTACTTTTCCATTCAAGCACCTTCTTTGTATTTATCCTTTTGAATATCAATTGATTATGATTTCATATCTTTATAGATATAACTTTACTATCCAATTTATGTATTAATAATGATAAATTATTTATCCCCTTCATTATAACCTTTACTTAAGTCGTTAATATGCCGAAGTAAGAGGATTTTCTCCTCCTCTTTATTTAAGCACTTTCTTTGTATAATGCCTTTTTAATTCCAATTATTACTATTGTAATATGTTTATACAAATACCTTTTACTATAATTATTATGTAAAAATTATTATATATCACCTTTAACTCACATTAAACCCTTCAATTGATCTTTATGTACACTCGTTATGTCGTTAAACTTATCCTGTGATTTTTTTATGCCAAACATTTATGTAGTGAATACCCATCCCCATTTTCACTCAATGGTATTCACCTATATATTAATATCCTTAATGGATTGGGGAATTACATGTATATAACCCAATATCCTTAATCATGGGATTAAAATTTATGAAATACAACCTTATTTTGTATAATCTATGTGGTACACAAATGTATGTTCATGATATGAATGTGATGGGTGGGCTCGGAATTATATAGCCCTCTAATGAATTAGGTAATGTTTTTATCTAATGAGATATAATGTATAGTGCATGGGTGGTTATCTTAAGTACACTATTTTATGATTTCTCAGAGGTTAGCATCAACTTATGCTTATAATGTCATGTTTTATGTTGTTTCCACATTCCTATGTTTCCTTGATGTTATCATATTATATCAGGATTTGATTTTTATGTTTATAATTCTCACACCTTTTATGTCACCTTGATATTCGTATTGACTCGCATGTATTACTTCCATCATGTTATGATTTTATTATCCCTTAATAGTATTTATAGATCACCCCTTTCTTATGTATGTACCTAGGTTAACCCATGCAGTATTAGAAGATTTATGAAATTTAAGGGTGTGTTATAGAGTTTTAAATAATTTCATTATATTATTGTTTCAATTTATTATACTATGTATCTAATTACCCAAATACACTATGTATCGTGATATTTTGGGATCGTATTATGTGTATATTTATGTAATAAATCATAAATTAATTTTTATAAAATATATGGGTTGTTATTGTTGGTATCAGAATAAGGTCAGGTTATTTTTGGGGATTGGGATTAAAAACCTTAGTGAAAGACTCATGGATAATAATAAACATATAGAAATCCCTAAATTTTTGTAAATTATAGATTAAGTGGTTTTCAAGAAATAAAATCCCTTCTTGGATACTACTAGTGTCTATGGATCTGGCATAGTTGTACCTAGAGGTAATAACCCTAAAAGGGTGCATTGAGAATGAACTCTATTGTCACCTAGTGTATATAAAATAGGGCTTGTTTCACAACTATATTGACACGCTTGGGCGATATTATTTGGTAAATTCATAATCAATTTACAAACCATTATGAAGGGATCAAAAATTACCAAAAAAATATATTAGGAAATATATCATGGATAACATAGGTTGAAACCTATAAATTCATAGGTTAAGGAATGTGTTTCATTCATGAGTTATCCATTAAATATTAATAGTTTCCCTTTTATGTTTGTAATAGTTTGAAAATTATCATACCTAATTTTACCTTTTTTTAATGGATGGAAATATGAGAAAATGAGTTAACACCAGCATGATGGGAAATGTACTGACTGCAAAAATGAGATTCTCAACCCAATGGGAGTATAATTTTGGAAATTTATGACTATACTTTATAAATTGACTCATTTTTTTAATATAAACTTAAATTAAAGGAGAAAACCATATCTCCCTAAGAAAGATCAAGTTTCAATTGAGGAATTTATGCGACAAAGTCCTTTTACTTTCAATAGATCTTCTGATGCCTTAATCATAAAGCAACAGATCAAATACATTGAAAATATATTCTTTTTATTTCAATGATCATATTAAGAGAAGTTTGTGTTGTTTATTTATCATATGGAGGGAGAAGCTTATAAATTTTGGACATTGATCAAAAATATAAAGCTCTAAGAGGACATAAAATCGATGGAGTGGAAATAATTCTTGAAAATGTTTTTTGATAAATATTTTACTCATGCTCTCTGACTTAAAAAGGATATGGATTTTTATACCCTTAAGAAAAAGGAAAATTAACCCATTGGTATGTATGAGGAAAACTTCACAAGACTTTCATGATATGTCTATGGCTTTTTCATTGACCCAAAAACTAAATTTGACTACTTATTTAGTGGGCTAAAGATGATTCTATGAAAAAATTTAGCAATTTGAGACTTTGAAATCTATGAGAAAATTGTCCGATGTGCCCTCAAAGTAGAAATAGAGATAAATGAATCTCAAGGGTCTCATGGGTCTAGAGATATAAAGTTGATAATTTAGTTTAATTTTGGAGGAGAAATGGAGAAATCTCATGGTGGTAATAAATTCTAACATCCCACTTTTCAAAAGTGTGGGAAAAAGCATCCCAAAATTTTCTTGAAGGGGACAAGTAAATACTTTAGGTACAGGAAGGAAGGGAACCTAACTAGAAAATGATGATGGGAGAAACCCATAAATATTATGTAATAAAGGAATTCTCTAATAAACCCTTATCATATTGTCTAATGTTTCAAATATAAGTAATAAGGACACTAAGTGAAGTTATCGATGGAAATGGAAAATGATGAAATTATTGTATCCCAAGTATATAACTTCTACCATGTATATAATTGTGGGACAAAATTCATAGTGAACCTTGTGATACTTCCTTTAGTTGAGTTTGATTAAATTTTGGGTATGTATTGGATTTCATTATATAAAGCCAACATAAATTTCCAAGGGAAGTAAATAACCCTACGTATCATGAATAACCCTTCAATTTTATACAAGTGTAGGGAATATGATGAATCTCCTTTAGAATCATTTTCTCAAGCATGTATATTATTGCCTTATGAGAAATATTATCTAGCTAAAATGATTGAGACTAAGTAAAATATCATCCTTGATTATATTCCCATTATAATGGAATATTTTGATGTGTTTCCAAAAGAATTTTATGGTATTCCTCCAATTTGTGAGGTTGAGTTATCAATCTAACTTATACCTAGATCATTGAAAATATCCAAGACTCTATATATAATTATCAATTTTTAACTTTAAGATATAAAGAAGAAACTACAGAAGAATATGGATTAAGGTTTTATATGTCCAGTTATTTCATCGTGGGGTGCATCGGTACTTTTTTCAAGAATAAGGATGGGTTAATGTTCCTTTTCATTGATTATAATGATCTCAAAAAGATCATGATAAAGAACAAGTATCCTCTTCCACATATTTATGAATTGTTTTATCATCTATATGGAGCCCAGTACTTCTCTAAGGTGTATCTTCGTTTAGGATATTATCAAGTAAGGTTAAATAAGAAGGATATCCCCAAGAATTTTTTTCTTACAATGTACAGGAACTATGAGTTCATAGTGATTACATTTAGAGTCACTAATCTTCATGGTCTTAATGAACAACATCTTTGGGGATTACCTCGACAAATTTGTAGTATTCTTTATAGATGATATTCTTATGACTCCAAAATAAAGGAATAATAAAATGAGAATTTTAATGTTAGAATGAAGACCTTGTGAAAAGAAAATTTATATGTGAAGTACAGTAAATTTGAGCTTTGGATGGACCAAGTAACATTGCTGGGGAATTTTATCACTAGTAAAGGGATATTTATAGATCCTTAAAAAATAGATATAATTGAATGATTACATATACCAACATCTATGATATATATCCATAATTTCCTTAGATTAGATAGGTACTATTTTCAATTTTTGATAAACTTTCCATGATTTTCAAGCCCACTAACCAAGCTAACTCAGAAGGGAGTGAAGTTTTTCTAGATTTATGAATGTGAGTAAATCTTTAAAGAGTTAAATAAGATTCTAATCACTACATCTATGATCATATTACCCACCAGTGGGGAAGGATTTTTGATCTAAATTGATGTGTACAAAAAAATTATTTGGTTGTGTACTCATTCAAGATGACAAAGTGATAAAATATGTCTCCCACTAATTAAAAATTCATGATTAGAACTACCCAATGTGTGATCTAGAATTGTCTGTAGTAATCTTCACATTAAATATTTGGTGTAATTATCTATATGGGGAGAAGTGTGACATATATAAGGATCATAAAATCCTCAAGTATATATTCACACAAAAGGAAATCAATATGAACCAATAAAGGTTGTTAAATATGATCAAGTATTATGATTGTTCAATCCATTACCATCTTGGGAAGGCAAACAAAGTGGAAGATTATTTGAGTATAAATGATCTAGAAAACCTATCCATGATTAGGATAAAAATGGATCCAATATTCTTGGATATGAAGAGGATAGACATGGGAATAATAAAATAATCTTTATCCTACCTTTATCAAATAAATTTTCAACCATCCATTCTTGAGATAATTAAGGAGTCCCAAAAATAAAATGAGGGGATATAGAGAAATGTAGTGAATATTATGGATTTAAACTTTTATAAATATTGAGTTATAAGGTTTAGAAATTTGATATGTTTCCCATAAAAATCATAACTAAAAAGGTAAATTTTGTATGATAAACATAGCTCATCCTTCTCAATTCATCCAGGAAGCACTAAGATGTATAGAGATCTAATGTAAAACTTCTAGTGGGATAACATGAAGAGTGAAATTGAAGAATTTGTATCTTGATGACTAATATGCAAACAAGTAAATCCTAAATAATAGAATTCTAAGGGTATGATGCAACCATTGACCATACCATTATGGAAATGGGAAAACATAACCATATATTTCTTCATAGGACTCCCTAGAACATCTAAAGGAAATAACTCCATCTGGTTGGTAGTTGATCATCTTACAAAGTCAGCTCATTTCATTACTACCAAGAAAGATTTATCTCTTGATAAACTCACTAATATATACATAAGGTAAGTGGTAAGAATACATGGAGTTCCAATCTTCATTGTATCTAATCAAGATCTAAGTTTTACCTCAAATTTTTGGAGAATCCTTCAGTAAGCATTGGATACAAAGTTGAGATTCAGTACTAGTTATCACCTTCAGATGGATGGTTAGTCTGAGAGAACTAGTCAAACTCTAGAGGATATATCAAGATCATATTCAATGTATTTCTAAGGATATCGGGATCAATACCTTCCCTTATTGGATTTCTCATATAATAATAGTTTTCATTCTATCATTCAAATGGAACCTTATAAGGATTTGTGTGGGAAGTGGTGTCAGACTCCAATATATTGGGATGAATTTGGAGAGTGGAGGTTTATGGGACCTAATCTTATCCAAGAGATGAAAAATAAGGTTAAAACCATTCAATATCATGTAAAATCAATGTGAAGTCAAAAAAAGATCTATGAATATAATCATAGATGAGAATTGGAGTTTGAGGTCAGAGATAAAGTATTCTTTTGTATATTGTCATGGAATAAAGTCATGAGGTTTGGGAATAAGGGAAATATTAGTCCAAGATACATCATCCACTTTGAGATCCTTTATCACATTGGGGTTGTGGTCTATTTATTAATTCTCTCACCTAACCTATCCCAAGTATATAATGTTTTCCATGTATCCTTCTTGAGGAAGTACATACTAAACCCCTCACATGTACTGAATCCAGAGGTGGTACCTTTAGAGAATGGTCTTTCATGTGAGGAGTATTTAGTAAATATATTATATCATAGAGACAAAGTTTTATAATACAAGATAAATCACATAGTCAAAGTGTTTTGGTGGAACCATAGGTTTGAGGAGACAAAATGGGAACTAAAAGAGGTGATTAAATAGAAGTAACCTCGTCATTTTTAGTGTATGAAATGAAATTTTGAGGGTGAAATTTCTGAAGGGTAAGAATGTAATGAACTAAAATTTCATAAATTAAACTCCCTTTTTGAAAGAATAAATCCCTTATTAATTAATGTAGTTATATAAAATGCATGTACTGCTTTTTTTATTTTACCATTATAAATATAGTATGTTGGATTTAAAATATCATTAATAATCATAACCATTTATAATAGTAATTATATAGTAACCATTATGATTAGTATATTAAGGGTTATGATAAGGTCCAATTGGCACAGAAGGAAGAATCATTGGCCTCGACCAGTAGAATCATACTCTATAAATCACAATTATCAGAGCTTCCAAGGGATATGGAATCACTGGGATTTTCCCTTGACTAAGACCAAGACAAGATTTAATAACTAAAAAATGAATGAAACTATTTATGTAATAATTTTAAGCTTATTGAGATCATGGCCCAAACCATGTTTTCCGAACCACCCCAAGAAAGTGCTACCATCACACACCTTACCCTTAGGGCATACACTAGTGTAATAAGGGGTTATATATATAACCCAGTAGTATGGTTTTATATATTTTTATTTTTAATAAAATAATGGTGATATTTATCTATTTTCATTATTAATTTATATATATAATTATATATGAGTTGATGGAAATTATATTTTCTTACGAAGAAACCAAAATTGCATTTTTTAAAAATATGGGGTTTTAATTAAAACACTCTTTTTTATAAATTCAAGAATTTTGAAATAAATTTTATTTTTATATAATATTATTATTAAATTATATTTATTTATACATGAATGACAATATAATTTAATGAAGTCCAGTATAATCTTTCTAAGGGTCAGAAAATTTTCATTGTCATAAAAACTAGTATTTTATAATAAATGAGGATTTTTATTTGAAACTATAAATTATCATACTTAGATAATTAATTTTATAAAATAAATATTATTTTTAAAATCATCATTTCAAAATTATACAATAGTTATTTTTTCATAATTTTCTAAGAAAGGTGAATTATTGGGTAAAAATTAAATACAGTATGTATTATGACATAATAATAACCCAAAAGTGATGTAATAAATACTATAAAGGTAATCCAAGACCAAATATATATTTTAACTTAAAAAAATTAATTTGTTTGATTAATTTTATAAACCTTTAATGAATCCTTCAAAAACTATATTAATATTATATTTTAAGGCTTTAAAATGAATTATTTATGGACATTACTCACTTACAAATCACCAATGGTATTATTTTAAGGATTTTAGTTCTTACCCTAATAAAATATTTAAAACCACTCACGTTTGATAGAAATCATGGGAAAATCCCATGGCAATGTTTGTGTTTTTTTATTATTTTATCTTATAGAGTCCAAAACCTAAGTTTAGAAATTAATAATGCATTCTTCTCTATTTTACTATAAATACCCACCTAACCTCCCACTCATATTCAATAAAAACCTAGTAAGCATGATTTTACTCTCTCTATACCTCTCTAAATGCCTCTCAAGGGTCTCCCAATATATTAAGTGTCTCCCACAATCTTTTATAAGAACCCTCTCAAGGTAAGGGATATCTCTCTCTCTCTTCTTTTCCATTCAAGTACCTTCTTTATATTTAGCCTTTTGAATCTCAATTGATTATGTTTTTATGAATTTATAGATATTCATTTACAATCCAATTTATTTCCTAATAATGATATATCATTTATACCCTATTTTCATAACATTTACTTAAGTTGTTGCTATATCAAAGTGGAGGGTTCTCTCCTCTTTATTTAAGAACTTTCTTTGTATTATGCCTTTTGAATTACAATTTTTATATTGGAATATGTATTTTCACATAACTTTTACTATACTTATGATGTAAAATTAATGATATACTACATTTCACTCTCATTAAAACCTTTCATGAATCTTTATGTTCACCCATTATACTACCAAAATTATCCTGTGATATTTTTATGCCAAACATTTGTGTAGTGAATACCATCCCCATTTCCATTCAAGGGTATTCACCTAGATATAAATATACTTACTAGATTAGTTAATTACATTTATTTAACCCATACTCTTTAATCGTGGAATTAAAAGTGATGAGATACAACCTTATATTGTATGATCTATATGGCACACAAATTCATGTACATGATATGAATGTGATGGGTGGGCCTGTAAATATATAGACCTTCAATGCAATAGGTAATATTTTTATATTATGATATACCATGTATGGTATATGGAAGGTTATCCTTAGCACACTATGTTATTATTTTTCATTGTTTTTCCTTGAATTATGCTTATGATATCATGTTGTATGTTGTTTCCACGTTCCTATGTTTCCTTAATGTTATCATATTATATCATGCTCTGATGGTCATGTTTATAATTCTCAGATCTTTTATGTTACTTTGATATGCCTCTTGACTCACATGTGTTACTTTTATCATGTTATTGTTTAATTATTCCCTTACTGGGATTTATATCTTACCCCTTTCTTATGTACATCACTGGGTTATCACATGTAGTATTATAAGATCTGTGGAATTTAAGGGAATGTTATTGAGTTTTAAATAATGTTATTTTATTATTGATTCAAGTTATTATGTTGTGTATATAATTTCCCAAAGACACTAGGACTCACCATCTTTTGGGATTTTATTATGTGTATCTTTAAATAATAAATCATGAATTAATTATTATAAAAGATATGGTTTATCATAGATAGAGGAGTTGAGTTCAAGACAAAAATCATGATAGGTGTGTATAAAATTTTGATACCCCCTTATCATATAGTTTCGAATGAGTTTAAATAAATAAAGTTACAACTCAGGGACTTGGATTTGAATGGATTTATCATGTTCATCACTTCACTATGGGGTGAACCTATTTTCTCATCAAGAATTCGAATGGTAGTCTTCGACCCTATGTAGATTACTGGAAGCTGAACCAGGTTACAGTGAAGAATAGATATAATTTTCCCAGGATATAAGATATATTTTATAATTTATGGAGATATTTTTGGTTATCAAAGATTGATCTTTGATTATGATATCACTAGTTTTGAGTTAGAGAGGAATATATCTTGAAGATGTCATTTTAGAGAAGGTATGGGCTATACGAGTACTTGGTTATACTGTTTGGACTAATGAATGAACTGGAAAGGTTTATTTTTCTCATGAACAAGATCTTTCACCCATATATATACTTGTTCATCATGGTGTTAATTGATGATATCTCCATTTAATCACCAACCCCAGAGTATTATTTCATGCATCTTGAGATAGTCTTGAGTATGCTTCGAGAACATTGGATTTATACCAAGCTATAAAAGTTAAATTTTTGGATTCATGAGGTGAAATTATTTGGGGCATGTGGTGTATGAGATAGGTATATCCATGGTTCTAGATAAATTGGAGAAAATGATGTCTTGTACATATCCCCATAACATGTATGTGATCAAAATATTTCTGGTATTAACAGGATACTACTAATATTTTATCCTAGATTTATCCCATTTATCTTCACTCATGATTTTGTTGATGAACAAAGGAGTAGAGTTTTAGTATTCAAACTAGTTTAAAGAGACATTTCTTGAGATTAAGAAGAGGTAGACTACATCTCCAGTGTTGATACTGACCAATCAAGGGATTGGTTATGTTATATACTACAATGCATCAAGAATTGGTATAGGAGTAATATTAATATAGAGGGACTAAGCAGTAGCTTATGGGTCATGTAGATACAACCCCATGAGCGGAACTATCCTACCCATGACTAATAGTTGGCAGTCATGGTTTACACTTTGAAGTGATGGTGACATTATCTCTTCGGTGAGAGGTTTGTTTTATATACAGATTATAAGATATTTCTTTATATCTTCACATAGTATGACCTAAATCTGAGGTAGAGGCACTGGATAGAGTATCTACAGACATTTGACTTTGATATGGCCTATGTACCAGGTAAAGTTAACATAATTTCATATTTTCTTGGTTGTAAGTCACAGGTAACTCGGGATCTTAGTGGATGGACTTTGGAGGAAAAATAGAGCCTGATAATCTTATTGACTGATTAGATGATGGATTCTTCTAAGAACTTGGGATTTATGAATTATTCCATTTGGTGATCATATATTCTCATGTATATTGGATAAAGGTTGGTCAATAATCTAACCATGAGTGTGTTGTGATGTGAGAATGGCTATCAGGTAGTGAACTGATACCTAGGTGGTCATTAGATAAAGATGATGTGATCCTTATATATGAGAGAGTTATACTCCCTGCTTCCATCAAGGATGAGATAATGATATAATTCCTTACCTATAAGTGTGTGGTACATATCATAGTGACAAAGATGTACCACAACTTGAGGTGATAGTTTTAGTTTCCATGGATGAAGAGGAACATTATTGGATTTGTTTCCTGATGCCTTACTAGCCATAGGATAAAGCCCGATCACCAGTGTCTTGGTGGACTACTCCAACCAATTATTTTTCCTTTGTGAAAATTGGATGAAATCATGACAGACTTTGTGATAAGGTTACCTAAGACCCTGAAGATTCATAACACTATCTAGGTGATTGTTGGTCAGATGATGAAAGTTATTCATTTATTATTGATCTGTGATACTCACTCAGTAGAGGATCTGGAAAAGTTGTATATCTATGAGATCATATACTTGCATGAAGTTACCTTAAGAATTTTATTTGAAATAGATTCATGTTTTACATCGTAGTTTTGGTAGGACTTATGGAAGTCCTTATGGAATTAGCTAAGGTTGATCATATCTTACCTTCCCTGGATAGATGGATGGTTGGAGTGGACAATCCTTATATTGGAAGAAATGCTCTAATATTTTTTTCTAGACTTTAGTGGATCTTAGGATGATCATGTATCCCTAGTTGAGTTCACATGAAACAAAAGTTAACCGACTTTAATTTATATGACACCATATGAGGATCTTTATGAGAGGTTGTGTCATTCACCGCTTTGTTGGAATGAGGATGGTGTGGAAGTGGTTGTGAGTCCCATTTTGGTACAGGATACCTCTGAGAGGGTGAAACTGATTTAGAAGAGATTGATTACAGCTCAGATCAGGCATAGATATTATCTCGACTATAGGGGATACCTTTAGATTCTACTGTAGGTGAATTGGTTTTTCTGAGAGAGGATCCTTGGATAGGACATTTACATTTGAGGAATAAAGGAAAGCTATCCCAGTGTTATGTTTGATCATTTGAGAACACTGAGTAGGTTATAATAGTGTCATACCATAAAGATATTTCTTCTCAATACCAAGGTATGTACGATGTTTTTTATGTGTCTCTTTTCAAGAGCTGAATATCTGATATATATCATGTCATAAACTACATGGATGTTGAGCTGGAACCTAATGCATCATACGAGGAATGCCTGTTTCAAATTTTAAACTAGAGAAAGAAAGAATTTTGAGGAAATATGGAACCACTTTTTCAAATTTTATGGCAGAATGGATGAATCCAGGAGGAGACCTAGGAGTGAGAGGTATATGTTTAGGCTCATTGACCTGAGTTGTTCAAGCAGGATTCTTATAGGTGATTCTCGAGGACAATAAGACTTTAGAGAGGGATAATGTAATGGCCTCATATTTTTAAGGTGTATTATAGGTAAGTTTCATACTTTAACCATATTCTTTTGATCTATGAATTGTTTGGTTAGAGTTCTAAGGGTTTTAAGATAGTTTTAGATAATTTTGGATCCCTTTTTAAGGTGCGCGGTTTATGCATGGTTTTCCCAAAATATTCGGACTCTCTAAGAAACCATGCAACTAGAGGTAGTGGCTCTGGGGGTGGCATGTGGTTAAGGAACATTGTTAGGAAAACTATGTGTCCTCACTAAAAAAATAATTCTGTAAGATCCAATGTCCAAATACATGATTATAAGATAGTTTAAACAACTATTTGGATTTTCCAAGAACCCAGAAAGGGTGCACGATTAGTGCATGGTTTTTCAAACCATTTACATGTGAAATTAATGGTCTGATTTCCCCTTTAATTTCCATTTATGTTAAATTTTTTCCTTTTATTATTTTTATAGGAGTTCCACTCTAATTATAAGGTTCCACTAAACTTCCTTGATGATTTTATATCCTCTAAATCTAGATTCTAGTGAATCTAAGTGAATTGAAGATCTAGAATTGATGTATGTGGTACAAAACCCTCTATTGTTTGTGTTTCATTCTTGAACAACCTATTTTCACTTGAGATAATTCATAGATACAATATATTTATTCCCAATATATGAATTCCAATGCCAACTAATGATTTTTTCTTGAATCGTTGCTAGATTGGTGGTGGTTCAATGTGTTAACAACATCCCTTTTGATTAGAGTTAAATTCCTTGTGAATAGTGTATTTTCCAGGTATGTTTCAATAGATTGATCATCTTGAGAATCTATTATTCTTGATTCTCATCTTGAGTATCATTTTAATTGATGGATTGATGATTTATCGATGATTTTTGGATAGACTCGAGGTTATCTTCTAGAATTTTCATGTAATTCATGATGCGCTCTTGAATCAACAACGAATCTATTGAATTGATGACCCCTCCTTCGAAATACCACATAATTGGTTCTATTGAAGGACTCCTTAAGGTATGTGATTATATAACCAAAATTATTAACATGGAATATCCTAGATTCTCCTTTCATCTTTCTTAATGAACCGAAACCCGAGTTAGGCGTCCTTGACATGTGATCATGTTCTCTATGGGTGTGAGTTGTGTTTAGTCTTCAATCTATGACGAACCTTGGATTTCTTCATCAACAACATTAAGGTAGAGATTTTATCATATTTTAGAGATCT
Source organism: Viscum album (assembly GCA_963277665.1). Classification (NCBI taxonomy): domain Eukaryota; kingdom Viridiplantae; phylum Streptophyta; class Magnoliopsida; order Santalales; family Viscaceae; genus Viscum; species Viscum album. The sequence continues at coordinate 1,257,799,380 of OY728132.1, read as the reverse complement.
TGTATACACATTTTTCCTTAGTATATTTCTTATGTTGATGATCATGCTTGGTTTTGATCACATATGGGTGTGTGCCTAACCCATGAGTCCCACTTATAATATTGGTTGCCAGAAGTATGATTGTATATTATTTTTTCATGTTTGATGTTGATTACATGTGTTTTGTGTTGTTTATATTTTATCATGATGATATGTTATGCTTTTTTGTATGATATACCTCATTATGTGTGTTATCATGCCTTTAGAGGTATTGTTCTTAGTACTCAGAATAGGTGGACTATTGTGACATGGTTATTCCTTGGAGAGGGAGTGTGCATAACTTGTGACAATTGAAATGATAGGCTTGAGAATAGATTAGGGATGTGATGATTCCTCATGAATGTTGTGTGATTTAATTTATTCCTAGTGAATACAAAATAACTTGTTTACTCAATTCCTAATGGATGTTGGGTAGCACAGTCACTCATTTCATAGTGGATACCAAATAGCATGATTCACTTAATGCCCAGTGGATGTTTAGTAGCATTATTACATGATACCAAGAATCATGTTTAATATACTTGTGGCTAGTTATTGATTTCTTATAATAAATTGATATTCCTTCCATCATTGTGTCGAAGTAGATGTGGATGGGGCTTGTAGCGGCTTGGTTAGCACATGAGTGCTCGGTATGTGTTTGATTATGCTTGCTTGTGAATTTATCATTATCATGGAATACACTTGTTATATATGTTCACATTTGTTAAGGATGAATTGGTGGTGTCCTACTGTGTTTTATTACTCACACCTTGTACGGGAATTTTAATGCCCATACAGAATTCATGTATAGGTATTCGTGAAAGGGAAAGAGGCCCATGGAAGCTGGTTGAATTGAGAAGTATGAAGCAAGGAGCATTACCAAGACATACTTCAGAGGATGCTACTATTTAATTTATTTATTCACCTACCTACATATGTACTCGAGTTTTTATTGCCACATTGGGAGCCCATTTATTTTTTATATGACATGGGTTTCATCTGATGATTTATTCTTCTCCCTTGTTTACTCTAAGTTATTTTATATTTTTTTATATTATTAGTTCAAGGATATGATACATAGGGTATAGTCTCTCCACTTATGTTGTTTAGAACCTCATTGTTATTCGATAGCCTCTTGCGTATGGGGAGGTATGCATGAGGTCATGTGGCTCACTGGGTCAGACTTGGTGGTTCAGTTTAGAGCGTTACATATCACATATACCATAAGTGTGTTGGTTTTCTATTTTATATAATATGGATAAGTCTTAGATTTACTGGGAATGTCAAGTGACCATGAGTGTCAAGTGACCGCAAGCCAATTGATTGTAATCCTTGAGTAACTATAAGCATTGACGGACTGCATAACTATAGATTGTTCATAAGACATGCATTCAAAAAAATTCTAACTATTTAACCAACTGCATGATGAAACTTGAATAACTGCATGACTATAGATTAATTATAAGATAGGTAGTCATAACTTTTATGACTATTGAACTAGTTGTATAAAGAAACTTAACTGACCGCATGATTATGGACCACTCATAAGATTGGTAGTTATAATTTTATAACTATTTAACCAGCCACATGAGAAACTCAATTAACCACACATTATAAATCTGATCGGTTGTACATTGTAAATCTGATAAACCGCACATTGAAAAACCAATTGACCATAAGTTGAAGATGGTCAATCGCATGAGAAAAATAATTACTTACCACAAAGAGTAAATTATTTTGATATTGGGCCAACCATAAGTAATGACCTACCATGACATCAACCTATCATTCCTTAAGGTATTATTTTCTATGATGCTCTATTTTTCAAATTTTTTATATTTTATACATTTTAATTTCATGTAAGTTTATTTTAAGGGTTTTCAACAATATAATGATTTCATAAATACTTATTGATTATTTTGATGCTAATTAATTTTATTTGGAATAATTATATATAGTATTTAATGCTCATCACATGGGTTAAATTATTGTGATGGTTTCTTAGAAAAACTAACTTTCAAATTCAAATTGTTTGGAATTTAAATATTTTTCCTTGTATACTCAATGGGGAAGATCCAAGGGACTTTAATGTTGTTTATTTTGTATTTTTAGTGTTGTGTTAATTATTATAACATTGGACTATACTACCTATTTTAATATTTAAAATTATATAATTGAACCATATAGGAATATTTTAAATGATAATTTAATAAAGAAATCACATATTGCTTTAGGAAGGATGAAATGAAACAGGCTTTAAGATTTGAATCTATTGTGCATGAAAGAACTATATATATTGAGGTCAATAGAACTAGTGAAGTAATAAGGTTGAGTATATTCTTAAATTGTACTATGTGATACACCTTTCTAATCAATTACTACTCTCAGATGAACTTTAGTCATTTGATCCACTACTGTTAGATTGAACCATACTGCCTCAACACTCATATTCTTTCTTGTTCATATGGTTTATGTGGTTCTTATTTATTTCTATTTTCCATGTTATTAATTATATCTATGTTTTAATAACAATAAAAGGTAGTATTTGCATTATATTTCCCCATATAAAAATAGGTTCTGAGTTGTGACTCCAGGTGCACAAAAGAAAGGGTGTGTGTTTTGTGACTATAAGTGAGAAAAAATCAGTAATGGTTTGTAACTATATGTGAGTAAATGTTATATTTGGGTTTTGGATCCAGGGTTTAAAAATTTTGTTGTAAAGGGTTGTGACTCCATTAAAAATTCAAATATTCCATAATTAGTGGGTTCTATACCTCTCTGTTTTTGATAGGGGTGAATATTATAGTATAATCATTTAGATTTGAAATACTATAAAAATAATTATGTTCATTTTATTTTTTATTTCCTCTGAATTAATTATTAACTTTAATGATAATTCATTAATTAATTTTAAATAGGTCAATTCACCCCCACCCCCCTCTTGAACATTCGTCCAATCTCTCATTGTGACCTAACAATTGGTATCAGATCAAGTCCCCTAGATTTGGAATATTTATATTTTATTTGAGCTAAGAAAATCCTGACTTATATAGTAAAGGGAAAAGATCTATTTTGAGATGACAGGAATAAATGTGAATAATGGATAGACACCTCAAATACATCAATTCTTTGATGGAACCGTTTATGTTTATTGGAAGTATCACATGGAATCTTTTTGAAAGCACTTAAGCATTAATAGTTTCATAGTCATTTTTAAACCATAAAAACTACCTAAATTTGATCCTAAATCATTGAACAGTAATGATGTTGTTATATATTTTTTGAATTACAAGGTAATGAACCATTTATATTGTGTAATTAGTAGAAATGTTTACATTCATGTATCTATATGTAAAAAATCACATAAAATATAGATATTTTATAAGTTACCCATTTTGGTGTAGATAAGCTTATAAGAACTAAATTAGTAATGTTAAGATCTAAGTATCGGGAATTTAAAATGGGAGAAGAAGATATATTCAATCAAATGTTTCATATATTTACAAGCATTTTGAATGTTATGAGTAGTTTAGGATAAAATCTGAATAATTTAGTTCAAAATGAAATGGTTTTAAGAGATTTAATGAATAAATGTTATAATAAAAGGTAGATATTGATGAAAGTACAAATTTAAAGGAATATACATTAGATGGGATTATTGTATCTTTATTATAATATGATTTAGAATTGAAAAATATTTCTCAAGAAGAGATTTTTAAAAATAAAGGTATTGCTTTTAAATTTAAAAGTCATGTTACCACTTACTCGTATAATTCTTAATTACAAAGTAGTGAAAGAGACCAAGTTTTATAGGTTTCCTAGAGAAGAAGAAAGAAAGTATTCTCAAGGAGAAGAAAAAGGAATTAATCTTGGTATAAATAAAACAAGAAAGGTAATGATGATAATGAAGTTATCTATTATGAATATAGAGAAAGATGCCACATAAAATGATAAATTATGTGTTGATTTGGTAAGTGTTCACCTTAAAAATATTAAAATTAAAGATTATCTATTTAAATGTGAAGAATATCAAGAATTAAATTATATTATATTTTTTGAATAAAATGATAAACTTGGAACTAAAATTGAAAGGTTGAAAGATGATCTATCCACTTTTGTTCAAAGAAGACAAAGTTATGAAAAAATTATGATTTTACATAAGATGAGAAATAATATAAATGGTATTGGTTATGATAAAATCATACCCAAAATGTATAAAAACTTATTTTTTAAATGTTCAAGTATAATTAAATATACTATTACATGTTTTAAATTTCAAATGAAAGGTGATTATGAAAATAAATTGTAGCATATTGACTGTTTAGTGAGGTAAGTTTTCCTTTAGTTTTGGTTAAACCTCATTGAGTTTTTCTTTTGTCTTAGACCCTAGTGATCGGGCCCTTAGGCCAGTCTGTTAGCTTCTGAGAAAAAATTTGTAAGAAGTATGGAATTTATCTACATACCAAATACACAATGTGCAATTAAATATTTGGATGTCCACACCCATTTCATGTCGTTTAGAGTTTTTTCCTTAGGAGGGAAAACCTGAGCATTACACGATGTGTAATGAATATACATGCCATGTAAATGTTGGGATGTTTTTGTTAAAAATAGGGAATAGAAACTTTTTGACAGATGCTTATTTCCTCCTCCTGCAGTAGGTGTCATATGAGAGAACCCTCTGACACCTAACCTAGGTTTTTCCGCTCCTCCTTCATCTGAGCTCTATTTCCTTCGTTATTGGTCATGTTGGATCTGCAATGGTAATTTCATCACTCTTATTACTTTTATTCTTAGTTTATCTTCTCCTATGACACGCTATTTTTCTGTGAGAACATTTTCCATATTTTTAGGGAATTGGTCAATTATTTTTTTTCTCCCATTCTAGCTCAATTTAAGAGTAGACACTAGACAAGGAGAGTGATACGAGGCTAAGGTAGGTGGTCTAGTTATTTTACCTCAAAATTAGTTGCACTTATATCATATGTTTCTATTCCACTAGCTAAACATTACTATTGACGTCTCTAAAATATTTAATATATTAAATTTAAAGGTTTTCCATGACCATTACGATCATATCTAGTGGTGAATCAATGCCTTGGTTTTTCACCTTGACTTGACCCACCCCAAAGTGTGTGCATTACCTTCAAGGCCTATCTTCCCTTTATCTTAAAATTTTTATACACCTTTTTATGTGTGGGTTTTCATGTAATAACTTATTTATAATTATGAATTAATTAAGATAAATGATAGATCGTGTTTTAGGCCCCTACACTTTATTCAATAATTTAATTACTTGGATTAAATGAATTTGTCCAAGTTAATTAGAGTAACATGATTATTAATAATTTTTGAAATAATGTGATTTGTTGATAGCTAGACTTTTCTTCATACCTTGTTGAGGGTGATACAAGTGATTCTATTTATGGATCACCTTGGATGGTCCCATCATGCTATAAAATTAAAATTTTAAATGAATTGTATATACACCAGGAGAAATACTTGGTATGCCTTGGATGGGATCACTATGTGTTTTCCTTACCTCCACATGAGTGATATTGGTTCCCTATGGGATACATCGTGGATGGGATTAGTTGCTAGATGCTTATACCAGGCCACAAGTGATACTCGTCCCCCTATGTAAGATGCTAAGGATAGGATCAGAGGGTGCTTGTCTTTATACCATACCAAGAGTGATACTTGGGATTCCATTTATAGATAACCTTTGATGGACTCAGATAGAGATGGGTATTTGTAGTGCCCCCAAAGTGATACTTGGGATTCCATTTATAGATCTCCTTGGATGGGATCAAGGTGCCTCTTAATAAATTCTAATGATGAATTAAATATTAAATACTAAGATTGCAATGTTGTTATCTGAGGATTTATAGGTCAGACCAAATCACATGCTTAGCTTTGATACATAATTTCAAATTATTCCATCATGACCCATGTCATATCAACAATGGTTCAATTTAGTTCAGAGACATCTGGCTTAGGCTGAAGCAGGTAGGTGTTGGTCGATCATCCCATGAGGAACCCGGTCTGATGTATTTATTTATTTCCTTGAATTTATTATTATTGGAACGCTACTCATTTTATATGCATGGACTGGATTGATCTAGACACTATTGTTGGTGGCCTACTGAGTATGTTTTACACCCTTTTTTGACCTCCCTTGGTACCCAAGAATACTTCATGATTGTAGGTGTAGATAAAGGGAAGTGACTGGATTCCAATGCTTGATTTCTAATACTAGGTTGGAGTACGAGAGCAGAGGACTGAACCTATGCTCATTATTCTAGTAGTGGTGGTTTTTTACCTTTTTTGTATTTTTTATAGCATGTTTAATATGTCTATTTCAATAAATACCTTTTAAACTATTTTTTATATCTACATGGCATGATCATCATCATCATTTTTTGTATTTACTTATTGATTCATCTCCCACCTTTTTATTCACATTGGGTGATTTATTATTCTTATTCCACTTTTGTTTATTTATCATTTCTTCTGTTGTTTCCATTTATTTATTATTTCCCACTGTGTTTCACTCTAACTCATGAGGTAATATTCTCCCCAAAAACACACCTTAGGCCCTCGCTATTAGTCAGTAGCCTCTGGTGTACGAGGAGGTGTGCTTGAGGTCATGTGTCCAACCATCTCAAGGAACTGGCTTAGTGGCTTCCAGGGAAGGATACTATAGAGTGATATCATAGATATTTTTTATTTTTTCGTGTTATTTGGGTATTAAACAGGAGACTATAATTTATTAGAATTTGGTAATTAGCCCGTTCCTGGGAGTAGCTAACCCACATACATGGGAAAACCCAAATTATCTAGGATGGATTATTGTTATTCTAGTTTATACCTATTAATTTTTCATTGATTTCACCATTGGATGATGCACATGTTGTGTGACATTATTACTATAGTTGTTTTTATAATGAAATTTATTTACCTTGGCCCTATGAGATGAGGGTGTACCAATGCATGCATTATATTAGGCACTATAGGACATAATTTCAAGTATTATGCCATTCCATATTTATATTTTTTTCATTCATTGCCTGTATTGAGTGCTCTTGTTGTGAGTTACCTGATTGTTATATATTAATTTGTGCTAAACTTTCCTACAATATTAACATAATTAGATTAATTAAACTTACTATATCAATATAAATGGTTTTTTTTCCACAAAGATTGATGATGAAACCTTAATTAACCAATTATTCCACTATTGATCCATGAACTATTGGTTCTACGAGATGAAATATTAGTTGATTTCATTGATAAAGTCCATTTTTAATCTATGAAGCATTTACTTCTATGAATTTGTAATGGTAGTTATTTTAATCAAATTACTATACATACCAGACATAAATTTCATGTCATAGTTACTTGATGTACCAATCGATATTTATAAAGAGTATGGGCCTTTATAAATTGGGAATGGTAATGCATTTAATTGTACTAGGATATCTATATCCAAATAAATAAGAATAAATTTCCATAAATTAAAGCTTTAAAATAAAATGGTTACTGCAAAATGGGGATTCCAATTGAAAATTAAAAGGTGTTTTCCTCTATACCTTGCAACCGAAACTCTATATACTGAAACCTCTATTGTGTTGTATGAGACCTTGACCCTGACCTGACCATAGTAGTGGGTAGTAGGCAGTGTCTCCTAAGACTCCTATGATCCTCCTTATCACCTAGACCTATATTTAGGAGTAGGCTGAGGGTTTTGACCCGTTATAGGAAGGTTGTGTACCTATCTTTTCTTATTATCATTGTTTTCTATATGTTGTTAAATATTATATAAGGAATTTTCTTGGAAATTATATCCCTATGCCACCTCAATATCCTCAATTTGTATGCCAAAAGGGTGGCAACGGCTATGCTTCAAAGGTGGTGGGCCATGAGTCACCCATATTACCTCCTATAGTGACACCTGAGGCACCTCCTATAGACCTTACAATATGCATTGATTCTCATTTTCATGGTAGTTTATTCTACTTCATGAAATCCATATAGGTTACTCTACTTCTCCTACTATGGAATATCTGACGTGGGAATTACATCTGTAGTATCCTCCCATATTTTTAGGGGATGGAATTCCTTAGGCTATGGAATCTTATCTAGAGTCTATACTTCTAATCTTTGAGAATTTAGAGATGCCTCCAGATTAGAGGTTCATGCTTTCTACCTATATGCTTCTTGATTCTGCTGAACGTTGGTGGGATGTCATTACCCAATCCAGACATCATCAAGGTATGATTTGGGTGGTCTTCCAAATAGAATTTTATGATTACTTCTTCACCTAGATGTTGAGAGAAGATTTTAATCGAGAGATTATTCACCTATAGTAGGGTTTCATGTTAGTGATGGAGTATTCATCTTTTTTCACCGAGATTCAGTGTTTTGCACCGACACTGACTGGTGATGAGATGAGTACTATAAGACATTTTGAGGATGCGCTTGAATATGTTATCTGATCATAAGTGAATGTGTTCTGGCTAAACACTATTTCATAGATGGTAAACTAAGACCTCATCACTAATAAAAAAATAGAGTGAAGGTGCAAATGTGAGTTAGGGTGGTTCTACTTCTAGGTAAGGAGATGGTTTATCTAGTGGTAGGAAATGTCATTTCAAGGGTGCATGTAGGGGTAGTTCCATCCAGATCACACACACCAATATCTATGTGGTGTGACACTAGTGTGGTAGTGTAACACCCCAAGTTTTTCTAAAAAAATATAAATTCACGGAACTTTGTTTTAATTAGATATTTATAACTAGCCTTTAAACATAATTTCTCCACTTCTATGTTTTGAATTTCAAGAAATTGTCATCTACAATTGTGTTCAGTAATTTATTTAGAGTCTGATGAAACCAACTTGTTTTTTTTGTGAATAGTAACATACCCTTATGAATAGTAACATACCCTTATGAATAGTAATATGACCCTAATGAATAGTAAATTTTATTATTATTTTATTTTCTTAAGGCTTTAAGATAATATCATCTTGGTTAATTTTTCATCATGATATAGAAGTAGTTATAGAATTAGAATTGTTAATTTTTGAATTAAGTATGCTTTTATTTAAAAATTAAATTAATAATATTTAGAAAATTATTTCCAAAAATGGACTTCATTTTTGAATTCTACATGTCGAAAAATGGTTAGGGTAAATTTTTGGGATTTTTCTGAAATTCTTGAATTTTCTATGAATAGTGAAATACGATAAAATACTGTATAATCAAATTACCAGAAAAATGCACTGTTTATGACATCATAAGTGATGTAAGGCCACATGATTCGAACTCACATGTCATTATTACTATTTTAGGTCACATGAACTAAGACTATTCATAATCTTGGGCAAAAATATTATAATAATGATTAAAATAATGAAAAATACCCCCCCTCCTCCACTATAAATACCACCCTCACTCCCTTCTTCTTTCCACACCTCTCAAGCATTGATCCATGCCTAAGTTCTGACCAATACTCCTCCCAAGGCTCTTACCCACGTCTTAGATCTACTGGTCTCACCAAAAGACCAAAACCAAAGTCCTTAAGAAGAATCTCAAGGAGAAAAGTTCAACAGGTAAACATCCTCTTTTATTTTCTTTATTTTCTTTCATTTTATGTTATTCTCTTCCTTTCCCTTTGGATTTTTTTGGGATATTTTATTAAATATCCCCCCTTACTTTCCATATTATTTAAAAGTGATGATATATCCCCTTTCTCTCATCAAACTATTTTTATGAAATTTTAAGAGACGTCGTTAGGCTGCCGAATTTTCGTGAGAAATTTCTCAAGTTTTCTTTTATTTCAAGATTACTTTATTTTATTCTTGTTTCCTCACCTCATATTAAACAAGAGGCATGAAATATACCGGATATTTTATATTCTATATGTTCTCATGTTCATGGAAAATTCTTCATCACTATTTTTCTCCTCTCCCACTTATTCAAGGAATTAAAAACATTGTCCATGATGTGTCGAATTACCGACATCATGAACGATGTGATTTCATTTTTCTTTAAATACTTTAAGTATGGTAATGAAACAATATTTATGGTTGAACCAGGTTATAATATATGTATTATTTATCATACATGGTTCCATAATTATTTTGTACACATGGTTTTAATTTATAAAACAAAACGAGGTCGTTATTATCAAAGAACCACTAAAATGATCTAAACGAACATCATTAATGTTTTAACTTATGAATCATCATAATGTAAGAATTAAAAATGATAAATGGTATAATTTATGGTACTGGAAATATGTAAATACTACTCCATTCCAATTCTGTAGTTTCACTTCCAATCGACAAGAACATTCATCATGAACCAATCTTGGAAATCATGTAAAGAACTCACCCAAAAACAGTGCAAGGAGAAAAATACTAACAATTAAAGGGTGAAATGATGTTATTAAATGACAATATAAGATTTTATAAACATGAAGATATTTATTTAAAATACTAATAACACTCTTTTAACCATTATACGGGAATTTTAAACAAGTTTGAAGTAAGACAAACCCGAGGTAAGGGAATTCTTAAGTCGATTTCCATTATTTGGGTTAACCTTCTACTTAGTTATTTATGTTGTATTAAAATTGTTTTTGTGATGGGTTTTTCTTATATTATGTTGAATTACATGAATTATTTAAGGGGATTTTCTTTTAAAAATCCTCTATTAAAATTATGTTTTACAAAATTAAAAAGAAAAGTTTTTATGCTATTATTCATGTTGCATGATTATGTTCTGGTTATTGGTCATTTTTTATAATGAAGGGTGGGACCTATATCTCCCTTAAATTCATTGGGTATGTGTAAGTTGGAGGTCGGCTGTATGGTTACTCCATGTGTAACTATGATGGTTACACAAATTGTAAGGTATCCATGAGGGTTACAAATTATAATGTAGCCGTGAGGGTTATAATGTTATGTAAGTAATGCCCCAATATACCATTATGGTTATATTTATGTTCTTATGTTTGTGTGAATTTTTTGTAAATATCATGTTTTACAAAGTATGTATATATGGGTGACAAGCGTGTCTTTTGAAAGTGATTTCATATGTTACAAGTATTCTTGGACTAATGTGTTTTCTTATATCCCTTACTGGGATTTTTGTGCTCATCCCAAGTTTTTAAATTATTTTTACAGGTTATAAGGATGTGTAAGAAAGTAAAGCCAGCCAAGTTAAATGTTTGACGATCTATCAAAGAAATCATGTTTTATTTGGAAAGTTTTAAATTTTGGAAGGAATGAGTATTGTTTTTATGGTATCCAATCTGTAGTAATGTGTAATGTTATGAATGTATTGTCCCAATTCTCTAAATCTATAAAATTTATAAGATCCTCAATGTAAAATGAATTGATTTCTTGACTAAATTCAAGACTATGTAATGTAATAAGGCCAGGTCCTTATAGTTGGTATGAGAAGATGGTTTAGATAACTTTAGGGGTTAGGGTTATATTAATAGAATACCATAAATTATATTCACTCTATGATTAATTTGAAATGTTATAGAATTTAAATATCACCATGTAGCTTCGTTTAAGGTATGTTTGTTCAGAATGGTTGTCTGTAGAATAAACAGGGAAGTTGAAGAGGAGAGGCACCAATGAAACGACATATATCCGAATCTACAGCCTGGAATGGTAGGGATTGGAACTGAGCAGTTTGAGATAGTAATGGCTCATCTAATGAAATCAATAAATAGTGGTGGAATCCATGCAATAGAACAACTAGAGGTACCATAATGGAACATGAAAATAGTGGAACATTTTATGAGACAACACCCTCCTACTTTCAATGGATCTTCTGACCCAATAGCGGCTGAAGGATGGATTAAAGCCCTTGAAAAGATATTATATGTTATGGGATGTTTAGACAATAAAAAGTTATGTCTTTCCATTAATCATTTTGAAGGTGAAGCTGATCAGTGGTGGTTAATGGTAAAGAATATCAAAGATAGAGAGGATTTTGATGCCTTAGAGTGGGATGAATTTAAAAGTCATTTCCTTGAAAAATATTTTCCTAAGGTGGTGTGACTTAGGATGGAGAAGCAATTCCTTGAATTGAAATAGAAGAAGGAAGATTTAGTGGTCATGTATGAAGTTAACTTCACTCGAATGGAGAGGTATGCTCCAAATATTATTCTGGATCTTGATAGAAAAATCAACCGCTTTTACTCAGGACTGAAGCCAAGGAATCGAAGGGCATTGGACTCCCATGAATTTAAAAAATTATGAGAAACTTATCTGATGTGATGAGAGGGTAGAGATGGAGTTTTTTGATGATCACGTGCATTTTGGAAACTAGGAGAAGAAGAGGTCTAGATGGCAAGCGATGGGTAAGAATCAACCAAAGAAATCTGATGGTAAGAAAATCCAGTTTCCAGTTTGTGAAAAGTGTGGTAAGAATCACCTTGGGGAATGTCTTAGTAAAACTGGGAAGTGTTTTAAATGTGGTAAGTTTGGACATATGGCCCGAGATTTTAATGAAAATGATCCAAAGACTAATCCTGATAAGAAAACTGTAAAGTGTTTTAAATGTGGTGAGATGGGTCATTATATGAATGTCTTCCCAAAGAGATATCCGAATGATGAAAAGAAGAAAGAATAAAAGTAGAAAGGTGTGGTGAGATCCTTTGCGACCACATTAGTAGATGTCGAACCATCCAATGAAGTTATATTAGGTACTTTTTTTACTTAGATTTTGCTAAAGTTTTTTTTGATACGGGGTCGACACATTCCTTCTCTCTGGGAATTTTTTTGGTAAATTGGAAATATCACCTCAACAAATGAAACTAGAAATTATTGTTAAAAAAAGGTGGAAATATTATATCAAATAGGAATTATAAGAATCTTTCTATTGTGGTTTGTGGAAAGACTTTACCTGAAAACCTTGTTTTTTTCCCTTAGTCAAGTTTGATGTGATTCTGGGAATGGATTGGGTTTCTTTTCATCATGCTAAGATTAACTATAGAGATAAAGAAGTTTTTTTTATAAAAATATTCAATTTGTATATAAGAATGAACTCATACAATTGATAACATATTAGGAAGCTTAGAAACTATTGAAAGATGGAAATGAAATTTATCTTGCTCATATTGTTGAAAACAACAGAACTGTTTAGATTAATGATGTGCTAGTGGTAAATGAATACCTTGATGTTTTTTCTGATGAGTTACCTAGTGTCATACCTAATCAAGAAGTCAAATTCACAATTGAATTAGTTCCTGATGCTAAGACAATTTCAAAATCCCCATATCATATGGATCAAATAGAACTTCTTGAATTGAAAAATCAGTTATAGGATTTACTTGACAAAGGCTTCATTCATCCTAGCATATCACCATGGGGTGCTCCTGTTTTGTTTTTTAAAAAGAAAGATGGTTCCATGAGACTTTGCATTGATTACATAGCATCGAATAACATCGCTTTTAAAAAAAAGTATCCATTGCCTCACATCGATGACTTGTTTGATCAGCTCCAGGGAGCTCAGTACTTTTCCAAGGTTGACTTGAGATCCGGATACCATCAATTGAAGGTGAAGGAGGATGACATCCTAAAAATAGCATTTTGTACTATATATGGTCATTATTAATTTTTTTTATGCCCTTCGGGTTAACTAATGCACTTGTTTTATTCATGAATCTTATGAATATAGTATTTTATGAGTTCTTGGATAAGTGTGTGGGTGTGTTTATTGATGAAATTCTGGTATTTTATAAAAATAAATAGGATCATTAAAAACAACTAAGGGTTTTTTTACAAACCTTAAAAGAAAAGAAACTGTATGGAAAATTCAGAAAGTGTGATTTTTGGTTGAAACGGATTTCTTTTCTTGGGAAGATTTTAAATAAGGATGGAATAATAGTTTATCCTACCAAAATGGAAGTGGTTGATGAATGGACAAGACTCACAAATGTTACAGAGATTCATAGTTTTCTTGGATTATCAGGTTATTACTGACATTTTTTGAATAACTTTTCTCGGTTATCTAGCCTAATAACTATGCTAACTCAGAAAGGGGTTAAATTTGTTTGGACAGAAGAATGTGATGTTTGTTTTCAGGAACTGAAGAAGAGATTGGTGGATGATCCATTTTTGGACTTGCCTTTCTGAAATGGTGAGTTTTTCATCTACATTGATGCTTCTTTGAAGGGACTTGGTTGTGTTTTGATGCAGAATGATCAGGTAATTGCTTATTCTTCAAGACAACTAAAACCTCATGAGTTAAATTATCCCACACATGATTTGGAATTGGCAGTTGTGGTTTTTGCTTTGAAAATTGGGAGGAATCATTTATATAGATCCAAATTTCAAATATATATTGACCATAAAATTCTAAAGTGTATATTCACTCAGAAGGAATTAAACATGAGGTAGAGAAGATGGCTTGAACTGATAAATTATTATTATTGTACGATCAATTACCATCCTGGAAAAGAAAACAAAGTGGTGGATGCCTTGAGTCAAAAACATCATGCATCATTAACCATGTTATATTTGGAACATGATTCCTTGATTAATGATTTGATGAATTTTGTCTTAGAAGTTGTTGGTGCAGGAAATACCTCTATTTTGTTTTAGGTTTCAGTGCAGTCGTTGTTGTCAAAGAGAATTAAGCGAGGGTAGAAGGAAGACCGTGAGCTATAGAAAAGGGTATAATTGGTTAAAATGGGTAAGTTTCTAAAATTTAACCTTGATAAAGATTGTGTTTTAAGATTTAGAAAAAGTTTGTGTGTGCCTAGTGATTCTCAGTTGAATAAAGATTTTTTGTGTGAAGCTCATAGTTCTCCATTTTCAGTTCATCCTGGCAGTACTAAGATGTACAGAGAGCTTCGGGAGTATTATTAGTGGGATGGAATGAAAATAGATATTACTGATTTTATTGTGAAATGATTTATATGTCAACAGGTTAAAGAAGAGAGGTAGTTACTAAAGGGGATACTTCAGCCTTTTCTAGTTCCAGAGTGGAAATGGTAGAATGTATCCATGGACTTTGTGGTGGGACTACCGAAGACTTCTCAAGGTAATAATGTGATTAGGGTTATTGTTGATCAGCTGACAAAATCTGCACATTTTCTTTTTATTCAATATACAATGTATTTGGATCAGCTTTATTGACTATACCTCAAAGATATTGTAAAGTTACATGGAGTTCCTCTTTCCATTATATCTGATCAAGATCCCAGGTTCACTTCTAACTTTTGGAAGGGACTTTAGAAGTTGTTGGGCACAGAATTAAATTTCAGTATAGCTTTTCATCCTTAATCAGATGGGAAATCAGAATGAATGATTCAAACTTTGGAGGATATTCTTCGATCTTGTTCAATGGAATATTAGGGAAGTTGGGATCAACATCTTTCTTTAGTTGAGTTTTCTTATAATAATAGTTTTCATTCTAGTATACAGATGGAACCTTTTGAGGTTTTGTATAGAAATCGGTGTTAGACTCTAGCATTTTGGTATGAAGTTGGTGAAAGAAAGTTGATGGGGCCAAAATTAGTAGAAGAAGTGGCTAAGAAAGTGAAGATGATCCAGTAACACATGAGGACAGCTCAGAGCGGGTAGAAAAGTTATATAGATAACAGAAGGAAATACTTCTCCTTTGAGGTAGGTGACCATGTTTTCCTTAAAATCTCTCCTTAGAAAAGTCTGATGTGTTTTGGTAAGAAAGGAAATCTGAGTCTGTAATTCATTGGTACTTTTGAAATCATGGAAAAATTTGGACCAGTTTCATACCAAGTAGCTCTACCTTTAAGTTTGTCTTAGGTATACAGTGTTTTTCATGTTTTGATGTTGAGAAAGTATGTTCCAGATTCATCACATGTCTTGAGCCCAGAAGTAGTTTAGCTGGAAGAGAACCTTTCTTATGAAGAGAAACCAGTTCAGATTCTTGATCAAAGAGAACGGTTATTGTAGAATAAGGTAATTCACTAGGTAGAGGTTTTTTGGAGAAACCACATGGTTGAAGAAGCAACATGGGAGTCTGAAAATGCTCTGAGGGAAAAGTACCCTCAGTTGTTTAATAAGTAAATAAAATTGTGAGGACGCAATTTCCATAAGGTGGGGATAATGTAACACCCTAAGTTTTTCAAAAAATAAATAGAAATTCATGGAACTTTGTTTTAAGTAGATATTTATAACTATCCTTTAAACATAAATTTTCTACTTTTATCTTTTGAATTTCAATAAACTATCATCTACAATTGTGTTCAGTAAGTTATTTAGAGTCTGATGAAACCAAATTGTTTTTTTTTGTGAATTGTAACATACCCTTATGAATAGTAATATGACCCTAATGAATAGTAAATTTTATTATTATTTTATTTTCTTAAGTCTTTAAGATAATAACAGCTTGGCTAATTTTTCATCGTGATATAGAAGAAGTTATAGGATTAGATTTGTTAATTTTTTAATTAAGTATGCTTTTATTTAAAAATTAAATTAATAATATTTAGAAAATTGTTTTCAAAAATGGACTTCATTTTTTAATTCTACACATCGAAAAATTGTGAGGGTAAATTTGTGGTATTTTTCTGAAATTCTTGAATTTCTTATGAACAGAAAAATACGATAAAATACCGTATAATCAAATTACCAGTAAAATACACTATTTATGACATTATAAGTGATGTAAGGACACTTGGTTAGAACTCACATTCCATTATTACTATTTTAGGTCACATTAACTAAGACTATTCATAATCTTGGGAAAAATATTATAATAATGATTAAAATAATGAAAAATACCCCCTCTCCTCCACTATAAATACCACCCTCACTCCCCTCTTCTTCTCACACCTCTCAAGCCTTTATCTGTGCCTAAGTTCTACCCAATACTCCTATCAAGGATCTTTCCCACATCTTAGAGTTTTTGGTATCACCAAAAGATCAAAACCAAAGCCCTTAAGAAGGATCTCAAGGAGTAGAGATCAAGAGGTAAACATCTTCTTTTATTTTCTTTCTTTTCTTTCATTTTATGTTATTCTCTTCTTTTCCCTTTGGCTTATGTTGGGATATTTCATTTAATATACCCCCATTACTTTCCATATTATTTAAGAGTGATGAGATATCCCATTTCTCTAATCAAACTATTTTTATGAAATTTTAAGAGACGTTGTTAGGCTGCCAAATTTTCATGAGAAATTTCTCAAGTTTTCTTTTATTTCAAGATTACATTATTTTCTTCTTCTTTCCTCACCTCCTCTTAACCAAGAGTCATGAAATCTCTAGAATCTTGTATATTCTGGATGTTCTCATGTTAATGGAAAATTCATCATCATTCTTTTTCTCCTCTCCCACTTATTCAAGGAATTAAAAACATTGTCCATGATGTGTCGAATTACCGACATCGTGGACGATGTTATTTAATTTTTTTTTTAAATACTTAAAGTATGGTCATGAAACCATTTTTATGGTTTATCTAGGTAATAATATATGTATTATGTCTCATCCATGTTTCTGTATTCTTTTTTACACATGGTTTTAATTTATAAAACAAAATGAGGTTATTATTATCAAAGAACCACTAAAATGATCTAAACGAACATCATTAATGTTTTAACTTATGAATCATCCTCATGTAAGAATTCAAAATGATAAATGGTATAATTTATGGTACTGGAAATATTTAAATATTACTCCATTCTAATTCTAGAGTTTCACTTCCAATAAATAAGAACATCCATCATGAACCAATCTTGGAAATCATGTAAAGAACTCACCCAAAAACAGTGTAAGGAGAAAAATACTAACAATTAAAGGGTGAAATGATGTTATGAAATGATCATATAAGATGTTAAAAAAATGAAAATGTTTCTATAAAATACTAATAACACTCTTTTAACCATTATACAGGAAGTTTAAACAATTTTAAAGTAAGACAAACCTGAGGTAAGGGAATTCTTAACCCGATTTCCATTCTTTGGGTTAACCTTCTACTTCGTTATTTATGTTATATTAAAATTGTTTGTGTGATGGGTTTTGAATATATTATGTTGAATTATGTGTATTTACAGTGTATATACATACTCCATCCACTCTATTAAGTCTTGCTTCAATTACATGAATTATGTAAGGGGGTTTTCTTTTAAAAATCCTCTATTAAAATTCGGTTTTACAAAATTCAAAAGCAATGTTTTTATGATATTATTATTGTTGTATGATTATGTTCTGGTTATTGGGAATTTTTTATGATGAATTGTGGGAACTATATCTCCCTCCAATGCATTGGGTATGTGTAAGTTGGAGTTTGGCCCTATAGTTACTCCATGTGCAACTGTGATGGTTACACAAATTGTAAGGTAGTCATGAGGGTTACAAATTATAAGGTAGTTGTGGGGGTTACAATATTATGTAAGTAATGCTCCAATATATATTTATGGTTATATTTATTTTCTTATGTTTGTGTTAATTTGTGGAAATATCATGTTTTACAAAGTAAGTATATATGGGTTACAATCATTTCTTTTGAAAGTGATTTCATATGTTACAAGTATTCTTGGACTAATGTGTTTTTATATATCCCATACTGGGCTTTTTGTGCTCATACCAAGTTTTTAAATAATTTTCACAGGTTATAAGTATGTGTAATAAATTGAATGAATCCAAGTTAAATGTTTGAATATCTATCAAAGAAATTGTTTTTTATTTGTAAAGTTTTAAATTTTGGAAGGAATGAGTACTATTTTTATGGTATCCACTCTATAGTAATGTGTAATGTTATGAATGTATTGTCCCAATTCTCTAAATCTCTAAACTTGAAAAGATCCTCAATGTAAAATGAAGTGATTTCTTGACTAAATTGAATACTATGTAATGTAATAAGGTCAGGTCCTTATAGGTAGGGTAGGGCATAAAAATACATAGTGCACAAGGAACCTAATCGAGTGTTGAGCATGCAGTAGGATGGGTCACCTACAACGCTTCTATTAAACTTTTCCTCATATACCCAATGAGAAGGGAATTGTACTAACACTACATTCAGGTACAAGATTAATAGCTCCAAATTATTCTAGGATCTAGTCTACTACCATATGATTAAGCTAAGGAGGTGTTCTTCACTGAGGTAGTCAGACATCTGAGGTTCAGCGCTAGTAGATTGGGCCTACCCAAGTTAGTCAGGTTGCATCTCAGGGTTGTATTTCAGGCCATGTTTATGAATTATATCCTACACATGAGGAGAAGAGTCTAGGGACTTCTATGGTTAGTGGTACTATTCTGGTAGACTCTAATTTATTTTTCTCCTATTTAATAGAGGTGCATCACACTCTTTTATATCTACTACAATCATGGAAATTATGGGCCTAGAGGTGGATTAATTTTGTGGTTTTATGAATCTCTCCACACTGTTAGGGGTTTAATCAGAGATTATTCACATGTGCAAAGAGTTACCACTTGAGATAGTTTGGTACTATTTCTTATGGAATTTCTTTTTCCTCGAGATTAATAGCCTTGACATCATTCTTCGAATAGACTAGATTTTTCCATATCGCACCCATATTGATTATTATCACTAGTGGGTTCCATTTACATCACTTTAGGGAATCACATATATTCCTAAGGGTGAGTGGGATATCTAGGAAAGTCAAGATGAACCTGCGCATAATGGGATGGTTAGGGTGATAGCCTAGATGGAGAGTCTTTTTATGAACAATTAGGGAATACAGATTGTGGAATTCACTCCTATTGTAGATCATGTTAGGGATGTCTTCCCTGAAGATTTATCTAGTTTAACTCTTGTCAGAGAGGTGGATTTCACTATCGAGATATTTTCAGGTGTGGCACCATTTTCTATTACTCCCTATAGGATGGAACCTACTGAGATCCAGGAACTCAAGAAGCACCTAGAAGACTTAGAGGAAAAGGGTTTTGTATGGTCGAGTACCTCATTTTGGGGTTCACCTGTCCTTTTCTCCAAGAAGTAAGATAGTACCCTTAGGTTTTTTGTGGATTACCAATGGTTGAACAAACTTATAATAAAGAAAAAATATCCATTTACTTTTATGGAATACCTATTTGACCAGCTCCAAGGAGCAATGGTTTTCTCTAATATCAATTTGAGTTCGGGCTACCATCAGGTTCATGTGAGACCATCAAATATACCACATATAATGTTATGAAGTAGGTACAGCTTGCATGAGTATCTGGTTATGTCATTTGGGATTAGGAATGCACCATATTTTTTCATGGACTTGATGAATTGGGTTTTCCACCCATATTTGGATTCATTTGTGGTTGTCTTCATAGATAAAATCTTAGCATATTCTCACACCTGACATGACCATGCCATCTATCATTAGATCATGATGAATACACTAAGAGAGCACCAGCTAATGTGAATATTAGAATATTCCACTTTTATATCAATAAGGTTCACTTATTAGGTTATATAATCTCAAAGGTAGGTGTATCTTTTGACCTAGAGAAGGTGAACATCATGGTTTCTTGGGAGAATCCCAAGAATGTGCTTGACATATGTATTTTTTTAGGGATGGATGGCTATTAAAGGTGATTCATTCAGGACTTCTCACACCAAGAGGTGCTTCTTATGGGATTGACTAAAAATGGTGTGAAGTTATTCTAGTCTGAATCTTGTGAGATAGACTTTCAGGACTTAAAAGGGATTCTGACTTCAGTGTTGATCCTGATTCTTCTGGATCTAGGTAAAATCTATCTTGTTTGTTGTGATACTTCAACAATCAAGCTGGGAGTAGTTATGATGTAGGGATATTGAGTTGTATCATATAGATCCTTCCATATATGACCTCATGATCAAAATTACCCTATAAAAAACCTCGAGCTAGTTGTCGTTGTACATTCCTTATGCTGTTGGAGGAACTACCTTTTGGGGGAGTGGTTCATTATTTACATAGGACATGAAAGTCTCAAATACATCTACTTGCAGCATGAGTTGAATCTGAGGTAGCTTGGGTGGGTAGAATACCTACAGTAATTCAACTTTGAGCTTGCCTATATGCCTAGAAAGGGTAATGCAGTTGCTAACACCCTAATCCAGAAGACTCATACACAGGTCTTCCAGGAGGCTAGTTGTGAGTGGAAGTTGATGGATCTATTTTCTGAGATGATCCTAGAGGTTTATAAATTTTATAGGAAACATTTTTTATAATATATATAAGTGACATACTCCTTTTGTAATGTATGTGGATGGGACAGCTATCAAATCCTAAGGGCCTTGTCCTAAGGTAAAGTGTCTCAGGTAAGAACCCATCACCTAGTTGGGTTGTCGAAAAGAATGAGATCCTGCTCTTCTGTGAGCATGTATGGGTGCTTGTTAACATACAAGAAGAGTTGATGTGAGAATCACATGCCTCTATTTGGTAAGTTCACTCTAGAATTACTAAGATGTAACAAGACATGTGTCATCTTTATTGGTGGCTAAGTATGAAGAGGCAGATTACAAGTTACATCCCGAGGTGTTCCACATATCAATAGGTAAAGGTGGATAACTAGTGACCTACTGGAATTATACCTCCTCTATCCATTCCTAAGTAGAAATTTAATAAAGTCACCATGGACTTTTTGATGGTTTTTCTGAGATCCCCTCAAGGTAGTGATGTAGTATGTGTGATTGTTGATAGGTTGACCAAGGTCACACACTTCCTACTAATCTAAGAGACCTTATCATTTTATGAACTTGGAAGGATCTATATCTAGGGGATTTTTCACCTTAATGGTGTCCCTCATTATATTGTATTAGACCAAGATTCCCAATTTACATTATGGTTCTGATATGGTCTGTATAAGGCACTAGGTTCACAGGTGCTCTTGAGTACAATGTACCACTCTCAGACCAATGGGCAGTCTGAGCGGATGATACGAGTGCCAGAGGACATGCTTCAGGCATACATACTTGATTTTGGGCATTCATGGGAGAAGAATATACCTCATGTCTAGTTTTACTACAAAAATATTTTTTAGGAAATGATCTAGATGGCTCTATATGAGGCACTTTATGGTAGGTCATGTTGTTTACCTCTATGATAGTTAAAGGTAGATGAATCAGCAGTACTGGGTTCTCATATCATTCAGGAGAATTAAGAGTAATTGCATCTGATTCAAAAACATATGGTTATATATCAATCTAGGAAGAATTCATATATCAATCATCGTCATCAACCTGTGGAGTTTGAGGTGGGATATTGGGTCTTTCTGTGAGTATCTCCTAGATTGGGTTATAGAATACTTAGAAAATAGGGGAATCTATAATAGCATTACATCAGGCATTTTGAAATCATAGAGAGATTTGGGATGATATCATATATGTTGTAGTTACCTCATAGGTACCATTCCATTCACGATGTCTTCCACGTATCACAGCTATATTAGTATCATGCTTATAACATCCCTTATCATTATTACACATTAATTCATGATTTATTACATATGATTACACATAATAAAATATAAAATATAAATAATTATAGTTTTTTGTGTAATTAGGTACAATAAATAACAAATTAAAATATGGGTTACATAATCATTATTGAAAACTTCCTTAACATGCTCATAATATTCCATCATACTTAAAACTACATGGGATAACCTGGGGGCATATATAAAAAAGGGGTGAGATATAAAGCCTAGTAAGAAAATAAACTAAGTATAACATGAAGTATTAAATATTAAACAATGTTCATATAAATGAGATATAAAAGGGGTGATAATCATAAACATGAACAATGAGGTATGATATGGCATGATAACTTAAAGGCAACATGGGAAATGTGGCAACAACTTTATACATGGCATCATAAACATAGGTCAAGGCTAACCGCCAAGAAAACATGGTGGAAAAATTATCATGATGGATTAGGTTCACTCCTTAATCTCTTGCATTATGTCTCATGATACTAAAACATTACCCAATGAATTGGAGCGCTATATAATTTTAGGCGCACCTATTACTCTTATTTCATTCACATGCATAAGTGTGTCACATAGATCATACAACAAGGAATCATTTTTCATAAAATTTTATTCCAAAATCGCGGAGTGTGTAATAAATACATGGAATTACCCAATAAAATAATTATAATTTCATAAATTTTAATACCCTTGATATGAAATGGGTATGATTATTCACTACATAATTTTTTATCATGGGAAATCATGGTGAAATTTTGGTATCATAATGAGGGTGTATAAATGTTCATGGGAGGGATTAATGATATTTAAAGAGGAATATAATAATATAGAAATAATATATAAAGTAAGGTTATATGTGTTAACATATCACAACATTAGGAAATGTATATAAATTGAGTAAGATAATGAATATAAGTGAATTAAGAGGAGAAGGAGAGGATCCCTTACCATGAGAGTGTGATTCCAAAAGCTTGGGAGGAGCTTATTAAGAGCTTTAGGGAACCTTGGGAGGGCTCTACAGAGGGTAAAGAAGAGTAATGAAATTATATATAGTTTTTTAGTGGATACTAAAGGGATATTGGGTGGTTTTATATAGAAAAATAGAGCGGAGTTCTTTATAATTTCTCAAACATAGGTTTTGGACTTTATATAATAAAGTAATCAAAACCACAAACATTCCCATAGTTTTTTCCCATGGTTTCTTACAAAGGGGATAGTTTTTAATTATTTTATAAGTACAAGGGCATAACTTATTAAAATATTACCCTTGGTGATGTGTAATTAAATCATGTTCTTAAAGAAATGATTTTAAAACCTTAAAATATATTATAGGTTTTAGAGGATTCTTAAAGGCTTTATAAATTTTATAAAATAAACTTAAAATAAAAAAAAATTAAATTTGAAACAAATATTTGGTCATGGATACCCATTATATCATTTATTACATCACTTTTTGGGTATTATTATGTAATAATGCACATTGTATATTTTTACCTGAAAATTCAACTATCTCAGAAAATTATGAAAAATTCACTGTTAGATAATTTTGAAAATTCTAATTCCAAAAATAATATTTATTTTATCCAAATAATTTTATAAATATTTAAATTTTAACTTTTAAAATATAGTCTTCTTTTATTGATAAATGTTTGGTTTTTTGACTATAACAGTTTTCAAACCCTTATAAAAATTATTTTTGACTTCTTAAAATTATATTATCAACTATAATTAATAAATATTATAATAATATTTTATTATAATATCATTTATTTCAAAAATTCAATAATTTATCAAAATAAAATTATTAATTTAAATTTCAAATTACCCAAAAATATAATTTGTGTTTTATCGAATCAAAATCAAAATCATTTATAATGTATCAATAAAAATAAGTAAATATAACCATTATTATATTGAAAATATAATATAAATATTCATATTATTATGGTCTTGATACATATCCCTTTATTACATCGGTAAACACCCTAAGTGTAAGGTGCATGATGGTGATACTTTCATGGGGTGGTTCAACATACATGGTTTGGGAAGTGATCTCGATGAGCTTGAACTTCTCACATAAATAGTTTCTCTTATGCTTTAGTTATTAGATCAAAAGTTGGGATTGGTCAAGGGAAAATCTCATTGATTCTATCTCCCTCAGAATCTCTGATAAATAGGATTCATGGGGTATGATCCTACTGGTTGAGGTCATCACTTCCTTTGTCTATGTCAATTGTATTTGTTAAAACCCTATATTTATAATAATCATATGATCACTATTTAGTAGCTATATTATCAAGGGTTATAATGGTTAATGGTATTTTAAATTTAATAAGATATAATAAAACCAATGAAGTGAATTTTTTTCTATAACCATAATAAATAATAAGACATTTAATTAAATAACAAGGGTAGTTTTATTTATAAAATTTTGGGTCATTAGAATGTTGACCATCTCATTCGTTTGATCCTGGGGATATTGTGTTGGAATAAGATTCATCCTTTGAGGATAATTCAATATGTATCATTGATAGGAGCATGAATGCTCTCTGAGGTGGGTCAACTCCTTTGGTTTTGATGCTATGGTAGCACGGTCGTGTATAGAAAGAGACTTGGGAGAGAGTGACTGATGTACATGGACAATGGCTGTAACTTTTCTCAGAAAATGATTTACCACCATCAAAAGGTAAACTCGTGGATTATTTATTTTAAGGAGGGGAGGTTGTAACATCATATCTTTTTAGTAAGGTACTTTTTCCATTAGTTTCAATCAAACCATATTGAGTTTTCTCTTTTGGCTTAGACTATAGTGATTGGGACCTTAGTTCAATAGGTTAGCTTCTAGGGAAAAGGTGGAAGGAGGGTTGGAACCTAGATAAAGACCAAACACATGGCATGTAATTAAATACATGGTGTGTATAAAATAAACGATGTGTATTTTTTTGTCCAGACCCCTTTCACATTGTGTGGAGTCTTTTCCCTAGGAGGGAAAGCCTAAGTATTACATGACATTTAATGAAATTACACACTGTGTAAATTTTGGGACCATTTTTTAAAAAAGAGAGAAGAGCCTCTTTTTCATAGAGGATTATTTTATCCTCCTCTAGAAGGTGCTATGTGAGATAATCCTCTGATGCCTATCCTAGGTTTTTCAGCTCCTCCTTCATCCGAGCTATGTTTCCTTAATCATTAGTCACCTTCAATCCATAATGGTAAGATCCTCACTCCTATTCCTTATATTCTTAGGTTCTCTTCTCCTCTACTATGCTATTTTGGTGTGATATCATTTTCACTATTTTTAGGGCATTGGACCATTCTTCTATTTTATTCTATTCTAGCATGATCCAAGGGTCGATACAAGACAAGGAGGGTACTATTAGTATAAGGTAGGTGGTCTAGTTTTTTTCTTCAAGTTTAGTTGAATTTATATCATGTGTCTTTATTCCATGCACCAAACTTCTCCGATGACACCTCTAAAATGTTTAATAAATTAAATTTAATGGTTTTCTATGCCCATTATAGCCTTATCTAGCATCAAATCAGTGCCTTGGTTTTTCACCTTAACTTGAGCTACCCCAATGGGTGTACCTTCCCTTTAATTCCTATCTAGATTTTTTATTAAATTATTTAAACACTTTTTGAGGTGTTGTTTTTCATTTAATAACTACTTTAAAAGTATTAATTTAATTAAGAGAAATTATATTCCACAATTTAGGCCCCTACACTTTATGCCATAATTGAATTACTCAGATTAAATTAATTTTTCCAAGTTAATTAAAGTAACATGATTATTAATTCTTGTTAAAATAATGTTATTTTTGGATAGATAGACTTTTCTTTGTACCTTTCCAAAGGTGATATAAAGGATTCCATTTACGGATCACCTTGGATGGTCCCATCATGCTTTAAAATTATAATTTGTAAATGAATTGTATATATTCCAAGAGTGATAATTTCTATTCCTTGGATGGGATCATCATGCATTTTCCTTGCCTCTGTATTAGTGATACCAGTTCCTTAGGGGAGACACTATGGATGGTATCTGTAGATAGATTTTTATATTAGGCCATGAGTGATACGCAGTCCCCTATGTGAGATACTAGGGATAGGATCAGAGGGTGATTGTCTTTACACCATACTAAGAGTGATACTTGGGATTCCATTTATGCATTTCCTTGGATGGACTCGGATGGTGATGGGTATTTGTAGTACCCATGGATCGATACTTTTTATTCCATTTATGGATCTCCATTGATGGGATCAAGGTGCCTATTAATAAAATCTAATGATGACATAAATATTAAAGAATAATATTTCATAACTATTATCTAGGGATGCATCTACCAGGCCAAATCACATTCCTAGGTTTGGTCCATCCTTGTTATTATTTCATGATGACCCATATCATATCTTCACAGTTTCACCTTGATTCAGATACATTTGGCTTAGTCTGAAGTAGGTAGTGTCGGTCAGGTATCCCATGAGGTACCAAATCTAATGTTTTTATTTATTTATTTCCTTTAATTTATTATTATTAGCACACTTCTCATTTTATATGCATGAACTATATTGATCTAGACACCATTTGTGGTGGCCTATTAAGTATATATCACACCATGATTGGGACTCCCTTGGTACCCAATCATACTTCATGATTGTAGGTGTAGATAAAGGGAAGCATTTGGCTTCTGATGCTTTATTTCTAGTACTAGGTTGGAGTATGGGAGCAGAGTATCGATCCCATACTCGTGATGCTAGTAGTGAAAGTTTTTAGACTTTTTTTATTTTTTGTATAACATGTGGAAGATGCCAGTTTCCATGTAACACTTATACCCTTTTTATAGCTACATGACATGACCATCATCATCATTCTTGATATTTACTTATTGTTTCAGCTTCTACTTATTTATTCATATTGGGTGATTTATTATTCTTATTATTTTTCTATTTGTTTATAAATGCTTCTACTATTTTCAATTTATTTATTATTTCCTATTGTGTTTAACTATAACTCATGAGGGATTGGTATCCCCACAGATGCACCATAATCCATCACTTCTAGTCAGTAGCCTATGGAATATGGGGAGGTTCACTTAAGGTCATGTGGTCAACCATCTCAGGGCACTAGCTTAGTGATTTTCAGGTGGGATTATACATAAATGTTATTTATGATTTCCATAATCTCTTTTCATGCCAAAGATGTTATTTTTAAATCATTGTCTTCTAAATTACCTATGAATTCATTTTTTAAATCTATATGGGTTTCTAAGAATTTATCTACTAATCCCATAGGACCTAAGTTTCCATGGATACCAAAGAATTCTTAAATTTGTTATTATAGGAAACTTGTCTTGGAAGCATCAAAAAGGATGTCTGGTACATGGATAGTGGATGTTCATGAAATATGATTAGTTATATCTCTAAATTTATATCTTTTAATAATTTTTATTATAGTAGTGTTACTTTTAGTTGTAATTTAAATGGAAAATTAAAATGTTTTAGAAAAGTTGGAATTTTAAATTGAGTTGTTATTTCTAAAGTTTTATTTTTTGAAGGATTAAAACATAATTTAAGAAGTATTTCAAAAAAAATTTATGATAATATGAATGTAAATTTTGAAAATGATAAATTTATTGTTTTCAAATAAGAATCCATCTTGTTTTATGTAAAAATAAAGGACAATATCTATTCAATTAATTTTGATAAGTTAACTAAAAAAATGAAAAAACAATTAACTAATGTACAATATAAAAATGTTTTGTTGTGTATAATATTAGTCCATGAAAATTTCATATTGTTACTCAAGATTTCTAAGAAGAAAAAGGTGTTAGATCTTCATAACTTAAAACTGGGTAACACCTACATATGCAATTTGTGATTAAAAGGTAAGTAGCATAAAGGGTCATTTAAATCAATTCATGTGGTAAAAATCTCCAGAGTCCTTCAACATTTACATTTGGATTTAATTATCCCCAAGAAAACTATTATTTTTGGAGGAAAAATGTATGTGTTTGTTATTTTTTATGACTATATTATATTTACATGGATATATTTCTTTGCACATAAATCTAAGACACTATATAAATTTATTAACTTTTGTAAATTGGTTCAAAATTAAAAAGGTTGTCTAATTTTATCAATTAGAAGTAATATAATTTATGAGTTTTCAAATATAGATCTTGATAAATTTTATGAAGAAAATGGATATAATCGTAATTTTTTTTCTCTTAGGACACTATAACAAAATGGTGTAGTAGAAAATAAAAATATGAATTTACAAGAAATGTTTAGGAAAATTTTAAATGAGTGTTATTTGATAAAATATTTTTGGGTAGAAGTTTTTACCTAATCTTGTCATATTTATAAACAAATTTTTCTTAGGAAATTCTTATAGAAGACAAATTATAAAATCTAGAAAGAGATGAATCCTAAAATTAATTATTTCATTGTATTTGGTTGTAAGGTTTACATTCTTAATACCAAATATTCACTAGAAAAAAAATATATTCAAAAATAAATAAAGGTATTTTTCTAGGATATTCTAATTATAATGAGATGTATAAAGTTTATAAAAAAAATAACATTAGTGTTTGAAGAATTTTTGGATGTTATATTTGTTGAAAATCATTTAATGGAAAGAAAATATAATTTAGATCAAGAGGAATAATTTATAGATTTCAACTTTGGTAAACTTGAAAATTCGTAATTGGATTAATATATTTAGGGTATATCTCTTATAAAACGACTTTAAAAGTTTATAAAGATTATCTGATTGAAAATGTAATTGGGGATATAAGTACTGGTGTTAAAACTAGAAATGTATTAAGAAAATTTTGTTCTTATCAAGCTTTTATTTCTAATTTTATGCCTCTAAATATGGATTAATATTTATATGATTC
This sequence comes from Viscum album, assembly GCA_963277665.1. Lineage (NCBI taxonomy): Eukaryota > Viridiplantae > Streptophyta > Magnoliopsida > Santalales > Viscaceae > Viscum > Viscum album. The sequence continues at coordinate 1,257,770,031 of OY728132.1, read as the reverse complement.
AAAATAGAATATAGAAATGCATGATAACTAAATAAATTTTATGGGAATAAAGTATAGACCTTATTTGAACCCATTAAGGATAAAAATATTATTGGCACCAAATGAATCTTAAGAAATAAGTTTTATGATCCTGGTTAAAAAATTAGAAATAAATCTAGATTATTTTCTCAAAGTTACAATCAAGAAGAAGGGATATACTTTAAAGCATAATTTTTCCTGGTTGCTCAATTGGAACCTATAAGAATTATTTTGATATATGCATATCATTGTGGAATTAATATTTTTCAATTGGATGTCAAAAGTGAATTTTTGAATAGATATATTTCTGATTTTTTTTTTAAAACAACCCACAGGTTTTGAGAATGAATCTAAACCTAACCATGTTTTGAAACTTTCAAAATATCTTTATAGTTTAAATAAATCCCCTTGATCTAGGTATGATAGGTTGTAATTGATTATTTTGAATAGTGGACTTGAAAAGGGAAAATTTTGTCCAACTTTATTTATTAAAAAATATTTAAAATATAGTTTAATTATTAAAATACATGTTTATGATATTATATTTGGATCTATAAGTGATTTAATTTGTAAATAATTTTTAAATTTAATGTATTCAGAGTTTGACATGACTCTTATGGGTGAGCTTATGTTCTTTTTGGGATTGTAAATAATTCAAAAAGAAAGATCGTATTATCTTAATCAATCAAAATATAATAAATAATGGGTTAAATGATTTGGTCTTAATGGTTATAAAAGTTTAAATATTCTAATGAATACTTCTTATAAGATAGATTATGATGAATATGGAAAACATGTAGATAATAATATTTTTAGAGATGTGATTAGTAGCTTACTTTATTTAATAGAATTTAGACCAGATTTGATGTTTTAAGTGTGTATATATGAAATATTTCAATATAATCCTAAATAAATTCATTTAAAGGATGTTAAAAGAGTAATTAAGTGTGTTAAAGGATCTGTGAATCTCAAATTATTTTATCATGCACATACTTTATCTCAATTAACTATTTTTTCATATTCTGATTTTAGTGGTTAAAAAATAGATGGAAAATCACAATAGGTATGTGTCACTTTATTGGTAAATATTTAATTTCTTGGAGTTCTAAGAAACAAAATTCAATGTATTTATCAACTACTAGGAGTGACTATGTTGCTTATACATCTTTTTTTTATATTATTTATGGATTAAATAGACACTTTCTGGTTTGGGTTTTAATTTTAAAAATTTCATGGTTTATCGTGATAATGAATCTATAATTTATATCTTTTCTAATGCATCTTATTGTTTATAGTGTTTATGGATTAAACAAAAACTTTTAAATTTTGGTTTTAATTTTAAAAAGTTCATAGTTTATTATGATAATACATCTATAATTTTTACTACTAAAAATACTTTGTAGTACTCTAGGAAAAAACACATTGATGTTAGATATCATTTTCTTAGAGATCATATTCAAAAAGGAAATATTAGTTTGGAATCTATTTTTACAGAAGATCAGTATGCTAACATTTTTATTAAACCCCTGAATTTAGCTAAGTTTGGTAAATTCAAATTTGAACTTAGCATAATATAAATATAACTTTGTTTTTCAGGGGAGTTAAATTATGTTTATATGCTAATTTTTTAATTTTGTATGATTTTTGGATATTGTGCATATTAATATTCTATATATCTCTCTATAATGTTGTGTAATAATTAGTTACCACTTAATTCATTAAATATCATTATACATCATTTATTAAACATCTTGACATGTTTTAATGGATTATTGAGACTTGTAAAATAATGAGTATAATTTTAAGCTTGCACACACCATTTTAAAGTTGTAATGTATTATTAAATGCATGAATTTAGGGGGAACCTATTTATGTGTTTGATGTAACTTTTAGGTTAGTTTCTTTCCCAATAATCATTCATGGGGAGGTTTCCATATTTTATTTTTATAAAGGATAGTTTCTTTCACAATAATTATTTTCTATCTTATAGAAGCTTATTTAAACTTTAATTATTATTATATTAAATAGGGAGATATTTTTTTAATAATTTTTATCAATTACAAAAAGGGGGATAAATTTTGGGATTTTCATTTGTTTTATAATTATCAAAATGGGGGAGAATGTTGAAGTGGATCCTTGATCCACTTTGTACATTTATTTTATGATAATAAAAATACTTCTTTATTTCATAATTATAATTTCTCATAAATTTTATTTCAATCCTTTATTCCCTCTAACATGAGTTTAAAAAATATGTTTACATTTTTTATAAGAAATTTTATTATTTATAATTGATTAATATTTTAATGTTCATGTTTTTTATATATTTTGTGAACTAATTTTGGAGAAAAATAAATCAATATATGGGTTAATATTATATATATTGTAAGTGTAATGATTGTTTATTTTATATAATATAGCTAAGTCTTGGATCAATCATGAGGCTCAATTGATTGTGAGTGTCAAGTGACTATGAGCCAAGTGATTGTAAGCCTTAAGTGGCTGAAAGCATTGATTAAAAGAATAATTATAGGTCAATTGTAATATAGGTGATCAAAATTTTTCTAACCATTGAACTAACTACATGAAGAAACATTAATGACTGGATGACTATGGATCAACCTTAATATAGGTAGTTAGAATTTTTCTAACTATTGAATTGACTGCATGAAAAAACTTGATTGACCACATGACTATAGACTGACCATAAGATAGGTAGTTATAATTTTTCTAACTATTGAATTGATAGCATGACTAAACTCAATCAACCACATGTTTTAAATATGATTGACCACACATTATAAATATGAATTACCACAAATTGAAAAACCAATCAACCACAAGTTAAAGTTGGTCGGTAGCATGGGGAAAATAATGAATTACCACAAAGAGTGACTTACCATGATCTTGGACCTACCACAAGTCATGAACTACCAAGACATCAACCCACAATTACTTAAGGGATTATTTTCTATAATGATCTATTTTTCATACTTTTTATATTTTATACATTTTTATTTACAACAAGTTTATTTTAAGGGGTTTCATTTATCTAATGATTTTTTAAATACTTATTAATTATTTAGATTCTAATGAATTTTATTTAGAAGAATTATATTCAGTATTTAATGCTCATCATGTGGGTTAAATTCTCAAAATGGTTTCTTAGAAAAACATGAGTTTTAAATTCAAATTTATTAGAATTTAAAAAAAAATCTAGCATGATCTATGGGAATGTCTAGGGACTTTAATGCTATTTATCATGGATTGTTAGTGGTCTATTAATTATTCTAACATGTTCTATTGTACAACCTATTTTAATATTATAGATTATATAAGTGAACTATACAGGAATATTTTACATGTTCTTTTAATAATGAAATCACATATCGCTTTAAGAAGAATGAAATACAACAGGCTTCATGCTTTGAATCTGTTGTGCATAAAATAAATATATATATAGAGTTTGATAGAGCTAGTGGAGTAATGAGGTTGAGGATATTTTTTAACTATTTTATGTGATATTCCTTGATGATCAATTACTTCTCTTAGTTGAACTTCAATCATTTGATACATTGCAATTGTAGAGAACCTTCAATGACACTCAGATCCTTTCTTATTCATTAGGTTTTTATGGTTCTTACGTCTTTCTATTTTCTGTGTGCTTAATCATGTCAAGGTTATACTACCCATAAAAGGTATTATTTGGGTTACTACCCCATATAAAACAAAGGTTATGGGTTGTTCCTCTAGGTGAGAAAAATGTAAGGTTTTGGATTGTAACTCTAGGTGAGAAAAAGATAGTAGTGGGTTATGACTCTAGGTGAGAAAAATCCAACTTTGGGTTTTGCATCTAGTATAACAACCTGAACTTTTTAATAATATTTATTTCTTAAATTTGTGTGTTATTTTATTTTATACTCAACAAAACTATATCCTTTAATTAATGAAGTGAGTATAATTAAAATAATATTGTTGGGTTTTGATTGTTATATGATCTTTGGTCAATATGACCATTGGAAACTAAATTCTTAACATTACAATTATTGTTTATAAATTCAAATGATCTTGGTTAATTAATACATAAAGAAGAGTCGATGGCATCATCTAGTAGACTCGGGCCATATGAAGCCCATCTGTCGGAGCTTGGGAAGGAGGTAGCATCATTGGGATTTGCTCTGGACCAAGCCCAAGCCAAACTTCAACATGTGAAGATTGAACGGAATCGCCTAGGGGAGAAGTTCAAGATGATAGAAATCGCCACTCGGGCAATGTTATCTGAGCCACCCCAAGATTCTATCATCATAGCACACCTTACACTTAGGTCCTATGCTGGTGTTATAAGGGGCTATGTAATGAGACCTTGGATACTTTGTGCAATCCTTTTATATAAATAAAATTGTTATTTATTATTATGGTAAAGTTTGTGAATTTCAAATGTCCGGATAAATACAGGATGTATATTATTAATGAATTTAGAGAAAAAAGGGGTATTTTAAAATATTTTTTTATTCTTTAAATAATTAATAATGTGAATTGATTTTCAAAAAAAGGTCTTCTATAGTTTTGTTTAGTAAGAAATTTAGAGTCTAATAAGATCAAATTAATTTTTAGTCAGTATGAATAGTAATGAATAGTAAATCAACCAAAAAAATAGAAACTTCACCCACGAATGTATAAAAACATTTTAAACATCTTAAAAGTGAAAAAATGATCATAGTTTAAGTTTTGGTATTTTTGTATGTCATAAATATTTTATTTAAAATTTTATAATTAATTTAATAATTTAAAATGAAAATTTATTTTCATAAAATTTAATCATAAATTGTTACTTTATTTTCTTATGGTTATATGATAATTTTGTGGGACCTTGGTTACTTTCTTAAGGTGTTACAAAATGAGTTATAGTTTTAAAGTTGTATTTTTGGAATAAATAATGGTTTTATTTAAAAATTAAATTAAAAATTGTTATAAAATTATTTTCATAAAATGTATTTCATTTTTGAATTTAGATCATTGGTATTAGGTTAGAGTGAATTTTTGGGATTTTTCTGAAACAGGTGATTTTTTGGTGAATAGTAAAAATACAGTTTTGAGTTTCGGGTGTTTAATGACATCATTGATGATTTAATCATGATGTAAATAATTTGGTCGACTTTTGAATAGTAATATATGTTATTAGGTGTACCAAGTGGCCAATAACATGGGCAAATACCTTGGGCAAGCCCATGGTTTTTCAAATACCACCGATGAGGTGTCCCTTAGAAATTAATAATTTATTCCCTCACTTTTCCTATAAATACCAAGCCATTCCCTCATACATTTAATTAAAAAATCCTCCTAAATGAATTTCTGGTATTTCACCTCCCAAGGAGTCCTTCCAAGGTTCCCTCAAGCCTCACAAGGTTCCGACCTTCAATCTTTCGAAGTTACTCTTCATGGTAAGGGAACCTTTCACCCTCCACTTTTAAGTCATGACTTCCTTTATGTTATGTCGTATAGTTCCATTTTATTATGTGGGGGATTTTTCTTCTATATCTTTACTACTGTAAATTTCATTTCCAAATGATGAGATAACCTTTCCTCTCTAATCAATTTATTTTCTAAATTTATAAGTGATGTTGTTAGGCTGCTAAATTTTTCGTAAAAGAAATCACATCTTCTCTTTTCTTTCATGTTTCCTTTTCATGTGGTATGTCATTCAAATATCCATACCATGATCTTATTTATTTTTATTCTACACCTCTACTGAAAAATTATTCATTTATTTATGGGATACCCTTGTCCCTTCTCTTTTTATTATTTTCTAAAACCATGTTATATAGCTGTTATGCTGCAGAAATTTCATCTCAAAATTTCTCTCTCTTTCTCTCAATAAATTCTCTTATTTTAATTATGTGAATACCCAGACCTATTTCATTTCTATGTATGTTCATAAATACACAAAAATGACATATTTGATTTTTTTAATTGACATACATATAACCCTCACTCTCTTTCCATGGGATATAAATGACATAATGGTCTTATTTTTAAGCACTTTTAAAACGTCATGATTTTGAAATGAAACCCATTTATTTTATTCTCTATGGGTTATTTATGAAATGTTTGATTATGATATATTTGGATCACATGAAAATAAATACATATTAATGGTTCTCCATGATATCGTTCCAATGCATTGGGTAAAGAATTTAATATCTAGAGATGACAAGTTTCATGATACCTTGGTGAATAACCTTGGTAATTTTTATGACACCTTGGGGATGAACCTTGGTGATATGTTCATGAATGTCTAAATTAAATTTTTTAGCCACATATTCATGTTATGTTTCAATTTATTTTCATTATGAAATGCCTCTATGTTCATTTCTCACATCTTTATGTTTTTATCAAGTTCTTATTGATTTCACAAGTAAACTGATTCTCTTGTTTACCCCTTACTGGGCCTTCTGCTCACCCTTTTCTTTGATGTATGTCTCTAGGTTATGAGATACAGTAATTGTACTTAGGATGAACCTATGATGAATCCTTAAAAGTGTATTAGAAGTATGTTTTATGTTATTTTCATGTATTATTTTCCTGATTTCCAAGACACTAGACTTTAAAGATCCTTTGTATGTAAAATTTAATGAAAAGTTATGTAATAAAAAGGAGAGATGCCATATATAGGGTTTAAAAAGTCAGTTGTAAATTGTTGTGACTCCCTTAAAAATTTAGATATTCCATAGTTAATGGGTGTCATTTATCTCTGCATTTGAGAGGGTGAAAAGTAGTGTAGGGTTATTTAGATCTAAACTACTATAAAAATAATTATGTTTTTTTATGTTTTATTTCTATTTCATTAATTATTAACTTTTATAATAATTCATTAAATATTTTTAAAGTGGATAATTCACCCCCCACCCCTCTTAACCATTCTTCCAATCTCACATTGGTGCCTAACAGAACTAAAATCCCTACAATATTATGTATAATGTGGTGGGTAGTCAACCCTCATTTTCTAGATAGATCCTAAGCTCCTATATTAGTGAGAATTCTAGATCAAAGTATCACTATTCATAGATTAATACTCAAAAAATACCTTAATTTACAATCCTACCCGAAATAAGTATAAATCATAATCAACTTTTACTATTGAGTTTATAACCCAAAAAAATCATTTTCTTGGATAAAAGTAACTAAATCTTATGTCATACCAAGCATGTAATACCTTATATTCATAGTGTGAAATTATAAGAAAGAGTTTAAACAATTTAAAACAAATCACACATCCATTCATAATATAAACACTTTATATTCATGAATAATAAAAAGAATCAAATAACTAAATAAATTAACATTTCATAAATTTAGATGTGAGATAAATATTTGTGAACATTTCATAAATAAACAATTATAAAAACTTTATAATTTAGAAATGATTTTAAGGAAATTCCATTACATGTAAATATAAACACTTTATATTTATATCATAAGTATGAGCAATTTATATTTCATTATTTACATGGAATTCATATGAACTTATTCATATTAAAATGTATTATTCTCAAATAAATATAAAACCTTTACATTTATTAATATATGATCACTTCATAATAATAATGTAAACTTAAGTGTCCAATAGATCATGCAGTCACACTAAGAGGGGGGTAAATCAGGTGTGACTTGTTTTACTAAATTATTTTATTTTATTTAACCCCCTTCAAACCTCTATTGGTTGTTATGAGGAGTGGATCTAGTATAAAATGCAGAAATTAAATAAAAGATAGAACACACTATTTTTACAAGGTTTGGTACTAAGACCTACTCCTTATTGCAATCAGTTATACCCCCTGGTTATAGATTCTTTACTATATATGTGGTTATAATTAGGGAAATTCCCATTCCCATAAACACTAAGTCTCATAGTGTTCCACTAGAGATTATAAGTTTTCACCTATAAAAGATACTACTGAGTCCCATATGAGAATCTTTAAATTGCATCCCATAGTGTTACCACCATCCCGCTAGCATTCTCTAAATTCCCACTACATAATTCTTCTATTTTAGAGTCCCACTAAAGACTTCCACTAATCTTGAGTCACACAAGATATGATCCAAAAATAGAAAGATCTATGTCGGATTTTGACTACTTCTATGCTACCTCGAGATAAAGTCTTTCTCCACAAACAAACTAGATCACCTGATCTACTCATGTACAATCTTCAAGAACTTAAAGAACTAATAAACAATTGTCTAATCTTGATCATTGTCCACTGATATTCAAATGATCTGAACTTAACTCAATTCATTGAAAACTAAGGTATGCCTACTTAATTAATGCCTAGATTTAGTCTCAAATCACTACACACAATTCATGAAAATCATATTGTGTGTAATTCTATGAAACCTTCATGCATTAACAAAAATTCATGGATGTATCACTCTTCATGCATGTGTAAATAATGTGTGGTCATATTAATTTTTTCACTAATGAAAATTCACAAAATTATCATTATTCCAAGTATTATTTCATGTGCATGAAAATGTTGTATAATGCACGTGAACACACACTACTTCACTTTCCTTTACATTTTACATTGTCCGTGCATGTTAATCATCATATGTATCATGAATAGTCTACAAATCATGCATGAATATTACATTTTATGCATGAAACTCATTGAAATACCTTCATTATTCCATTCATACATGTAAAACATAACATGATAACCCTCTGTCTTCTTCATGGAAATTATTCACACAATGCTTCTGAGTCTTTTCATATCAAAGGTATACACAATATCCTTCTCAAATTATACACAAGAAACTCCCTTCATGTATGAATACCATTTAATGTATGATTATAAAACTTCTTCATGTAGTAGTCTTTACTCTCAAACACTTTATAACAATGGTATTATTCTTTGGGTAATAGTATACATGGGTTCTCTTTTCTTTTAACCTTCACGTAACTCAATGTGAATGTCTACACTAGTTTACAGAACTCAAACCACCATCATGCAATCATGAAGGTAGATGCCTAGCATAAAGCATGGAATTATTACATGAATATAGAGAACTTCCTCACCAATACATCTTGTGTGCTCCAACTTACTTCAAACATGCACTACCTCATCTTATGCTTCAAAACTTCATAAAAACATCATCATCACACAAAAAAATTACTTCATTTTATATATCCTTGGTTTAATCATCTCTATTTCATGAAAATGAAGTTTCATGCTTATTAAATTATATTTGAATCATCATGAGGATAAAATAGAGCTATAATACATGGATGAATCATTTATCCATCATTGTATGAATAATTTATGAAGTGCATAGGAATCCCTCGACCAACGGTAGAAGGCAACTCACTTGGATGATCAGACGGTCCTCATTCAACAAATCAGATGACCTTCGATCAAGTTTTATGTTTTAAATTATGGAGCTACATTGTCTTCCTAGTATATTTCCACATTATATATTCATGCAGTTGTTACTCTCCTTTATAATACAATGTGTTCCACCATACCGCCATATGCAAGTATGGGGTTCGCTTCTGCTACCCGCTGGCACCACCCCATGCCGTAAACCTCTTCTTCCACCATTCCTCCCCACATGGTGGATCTTATATAATCCCATGTTCCTCTTTTTGGGAATTCTATGCACATACACACCCTCACTACCACCCATGCTGGCTGGCTAGGGGTTGAATGTCCACCTAAATAGTGGTTGCGGTCCCCTTGGTTGGCTGGTATGGTAGTCTTCTTTTTAGTGAAACCAACAAAAAAATTAGCCACTTAAATCACTTATATTACATAATACTCACCACATTCCAATACATATTCTCAAAATCACCTTAAAATAATCCTAATATAAATTACATATCATATTTCATGGTATTCTTTTGATTCATCTTCTTCTTCAATTTGTGGAAGGTAAAATTTTCACACTGAACTCCTTTTCCACATGTCTTGGAATTTAAGAATAGTTTAAAAATCACCATAATAAATCATTAAATTTTTATCTTAACAACCAATTGACAACAATTTCAACTTCAAAAAACCTTAATAACCCACTTGGATTATTCAATATCCCCCTTTGGATTTGTTTTCAATACCCATTTCATTAAAAAATTCAATGCTATCTTCTCCCCCTTGTTAGAAATAAAACCAAAGATATAGGTATGGTAAGAAATTATCATATCTATCATTCAAATTTTAAGAACATTTTATTCTATTATAACACTTATAGTTTGATTTAATTTAGAGAAGGATAGAATCACGTCTAATTTAGAAATGAGCTAAAATTAACCAACTCTAAGTCTATGTGAGCTAAGATCTGTGTATAAAACAAGAGTGATCAAATTTAAAATCAATTTTGTCAATAAATATTCAACATGTGATACCAAAATTGAAACCTTCTATTAGGGTTTGTCAAAATATTTTCAACCAATATCCTACATTCATCTCCATAAACAGATTAAAACCATTAAAGTGTAAGAATGTACTTACCCTTTTCAAGTTACTTTTCCTTTTATCATCATGTAATTAATATCTCCCTTTTAAAATTTATTTTTCATCATAAAAATAAGATAATTTAATCAACATAATTTAATGATGACAAGCTTTAATATCTATATTTTTAACATCTAGAATTGTCAGATGCATACTTCACCATAACTTAAGATATTCATAAGATATTAACTGAGATAGAGATATCTGGTGGTTGTTATTTTGTTCTCCCCCTCAAGATATGCACAAAACTTCTTCATTGTGATTTATTTGAAATTTTGGAAGGAGACAACATAAAGAAAATAGTCTTCCGTGATGGATAACTTTCTAGCTATAAGATGTTCACAACTTTTATCAAATTCAAGTCTCCCACTGAATACAAGCTTCACCTTAAATTACCTGCATGATAAATAAACATAATGTATATATGGTAATAAGGTGGTTCTTCAATGCTCCTTAGTTATAGAAATAGGTCTTAGAGTTTCTTCTTACCCTATCTATCTTCTTAGATGAAAAAGGATTCTTCATATTTGCTAGTAAAGTGGTTTCATTTTTCTTTTATTTCTCCATATTTCTTTCCTCTTACAACTATTATAGACATATGATCAGGCATTCATTAGGAACATGCTTAGTATTTACTTTTTGTGCAGACTCCTTTTTTTCAATAATATTTTTATCAAAATAATTCATGGGTGCTTTTCCTCTCTTCTTCGAGAATGATTCTTTTTCATGAAACCATGTTAAACATTTTTCACCTAAATGTCCAGACACATTACACATTCCACGCACAAATTTAGCATTCATCAAGTTTCCCTTTTTATAAAACTTATCATATTTTTCATCATATATGTATTTCATCAAATCAATCATGTTGTTTATTTTTTAGATTGATTCTTTTTTTATTCCATCTTGATTCCTCTGGTATTTATGTCCATGGACAATTCAAAATGGTCTATGATTTGACCTTTCCTTACATAATAGAAGAATATTTTCTTTGGTGTGACACTCTTCACATCATTCTTCACAAAATTCTTGGGAGTTGTTTTTTTAATATCCTTCTTCTTTTGTTCACATCCCAAGGCCAACCTGTCATCTTGTTTTCTTACCTGATTCACTGATTATTGTGTTCTAATATTCATATCAATAGATTATTTGTACATGATTGGTATATACCATCACTCATGATAACAATTACCACTTATTTTATAATAATCACAAAAAAAATCAAAGTAGTCATGTCTATTTTTGATAGAAAGATTCCCTTTCTATGAGTTCTTCTTCTATTATGAAAGTTTCCACTTATATTTAGCTTTTATCCCCCTAAATTCAAGAATTTTTTTAATTTTCATACAAAGAAATATTGTACCAAAAATTTATTTCTTTATTCCCAAGCTTCCAACAGCACCAACAGTAGAAAAAAATCTTGATTTCTTTTTATGTGACATATTCTGGATGTATTTGACATTTTTATGCTTTTGGGCAGCACATATATTCTTTTATTCTTTCTTTTGGTAACAATAATTTATACACTTCTTCAAATCCATATTTAAAGATGTAGTGGATTCCTAAGAATATTTATTCACCCATTCTTGTCTAGATTTTAAATTTGAATCAGCACTAATCACTAAAACAGTATTAGTAAACACAAATTTATCATAAAAAATGGTTACCTTCTTCAAATATTCCATGGTAGATTTATCCTTGGATAATATCAAGCTATTATTTCTACTATATTGAGTATTTTCATAAATATGAATCTTATTATATGAATCCTTGGAAATAATTCTTTTCTCAGTATCTTGGGAAGTCTCATCTTGTATCTCTTCCATGTCTCTTAGTTTCACTTATAATTAAAAACATTTTATGTTGATAGAAATATTCTCATATTCAACTGATTTCATGATTCATTCCCATTGAGTATTAATATTCTAAATCTCCTCTTCATTCACCTAGTTATCCTTTAGTAATAAATTTTCAAGATTATCTAGCTAAGAATATTTATCATTCATGGATGTATTATGCAGCTTTTATGGTGCATAGATAACTTTTGTAAATATTATTTCAAAAACATATTTCTCACAAATATTACTTTTAAATTCTTTAATAGCACCATAATATCTTTCATTACAAATATATATTTTTTCTTACTTTTCTTTCAAAAGTTTTTTGAGTGTTTGATATGCCAACCTTTTTAACTAATGATTCTTCCATAACATTAGCCTCTTCTTCTAACTGTAGTTTTTCATTCCAAAGCACCTTAAAAACTTTGATCATACATTTAACCACTTATTTGGGATCTTTCTTTAGATACTCTCTAATTTCAGAATTGAATATATCTTTATCATAGCTTGAAATTGATTCGACAGAATTTTAATCGACTGATTTCACTTAAAAATTACCACTTTGAGTGCCTTCATCTTGAAGTTTATATTCACTCATCTTTGAATTCTTATTCAGATTCTTTTTCACTATGTTATTCCTATTTTTCTATGTCTTTAGTGAAGCGTCGACATTTCTAAAATCAGAATTATGGGTAAGCTTTTCCATTTGAATCTCTTCTAAATTTTCTTGAAACTCAAATCTTCACTTCATATACCTCTAATATAAAAAATTGGGAAAATAAAATAGATCCAACTAGATATGGTCTTCCCTTTGATACCAATTGAAGTGTCCAATGGATCATGTAGTCACACTGAGAGGGGTTGAATCAGGTGTAACTTTTTTTATTAAATTCTTTTCTTTAACCCCCTTCAAACCTCTGTCACATGTTAGGATGATTGGATCTCATATGAAATGAAGAAAGTAAATGAAATATATCACATTCTATTTTTATAAGGTTTGGTACTAATACATACTCCTTGTTGTAACCGGTTATACCCACTGGTTATAGATTCTTCACTATATATAGATGGTTAAAACTAGGGAAAGTCGCATTCCCATTAACACTGAGTCCCAAAATGATCCACTATAGAGTCCCACTAGAGATTACAAGTTTCCACCTACACAAGCGAATCCTGAGTCCCACAAGAGGATCTTTATACTACATCCCACAGTGTTACCATCATCCCACCTGCCTGCTCCAGAGTCTCATTGGATACTTTTTATGCTTCATATCCCCACTAAAGACTTTCACTAATCTTGACTCACATAAGATATGATCCAAAAATAAAAATATCTTTGTTGGATCCTGACTGCTTCTTCACTGCCTCAAGATGAATTATTTCTCTACAAACAAACCAAATCAATTAATCTGCTCATGTACAATCTTTAATAACTTTATCAACTGATAAACAACTTCCCGATCTTTCTCATTATTCACTAATCTTCAAATGATCTGAACTTAACTCATTTCACTGACAATTTGGGCATGATTGCTAAATTAATGCCCAGATTCAGTCTCAAATCACTACACACAATTCATGCAAATCATATTGTATGTACTTCTATGAAACCTTTATGAATGAACACAAATTCATGGATTTATCACTCTTCATGAATGTGTAAATATTGCATGGTTGTATTAATTTATGAAATAATGAAAAATCACAAGTTTATCACTATTCCAAGTGTTATTTCATGCACATGAAAATTTCATATAATGCACACACACACAAACTTCTTCACTTGTATTTACACTTTACTTTTTTTTCATGTATATCATCATATATATCATGCATGGTCTACAAATAATAAATTCATATTACATTTTAGGCATGCAACTCATTGCAATTCCTTCAGTATTTCCTTCATACATGTAAAACTTAACATGAGAACCCTCTGTCTTCTTCATGAAAATTAATCATGTGATACTTTTGAGTCTTTACATATCAAAGGTATACACAATATCCTTCTCAAATTATACATGAAAAAACTCCATTCATATATAAATACCATTTCATGCATTATTCTAAAGCTCCTTCACATAATAGTCTGCCTTCTCAAACTCTTTACATAATAATGGTATTCTTCTTGTCATAACAGTATGTTTTGGTTATCTTTTCTTTTCACCTTCATGTAACTCAATGTGAATTTCTACACTGGTTCATGGAACTCAAAACACCATCATGTGATCATGAATGTAGATTTTCAACACAAAAGCATGGAATTCTTTTGTGAATATAGAGCGCTTCCTCAGCTCTGTTTTTCTCTATCAGTGCTCTTAGATTTTCATTTTTATCTTCTCAATAAATGAGCTTATTAAGGGTATTTATAGACAAACCCTCACTGAATCATCTCATGTGAACCGACTTACTTCAAACATGCACTACCTCAGATCGTGCTTTATAACATCTAAAAAACATCATCATCACAAAAAAAATTGTTTCATGTTGTATCTCCTTTATTTAATCATCTATATTTCATGAAAATAAAGTTCTGTGTTGATTTGATCATATTCAAATCATCGAGATGATCAAATGCAGCTGGAATACATGGTTGAATCATCTGCCCATCATTTCATGAAGAATTCATGATGCATGTAGGAAGCTCTTGGTCGAAGGTAGAAGATAACCCACTTGGATGATTAGACGGTCCTTATTCAACATATTAGATAGCCTCTGATTTATCCATATGTTTTAAATGATGTAGATATGTTTTAATTCTTGTAAATTCTCACATTGGATATATGTGTGATTGTTTCACTCCTTTATAATACAATGTGTTCCACCATACCTCCATATGCGGGTATGGGGTCCACTTCCACTGCCCGATGGCACCGCCTTGTGTCGGAAACCTCTTCCACCATCGTTCCACCCCACATGGTGGCTCCACTATTCTCCCATGAACCTCTCTATGGGCACTATATGTACATAAAAACCCTCACTTATTCCCATGATGGCTAGCTAGGGGTTGACTACCCACCTAAGTAGTGGTTGCATCCCCCTTGGTGGGATAGTGTGGCAGGCTTCTTTTTAGTAAAACCAAAAAAAAATTATCCACTTAAATCACTTACATGCCATAATACTCACCACATTACAAGCTATTTTATCAATATTACCTTCAAATAATCCTCATTCAATATATATATCAATTTTCATGATATTATTTTGATTCATATTCTTTTACAATTTATAGAATACAATATGTTCACATTGAACTCCCTTTCCACATGTCTTTGACTTTATAAAAGTTTGACAATAATCATAATGAGAACTCATTGAAAATAATTTCAACTTAAAAACCCTTAATAAACCACTTGGGTTCTTCATAAACAATTTAAATTATTTAAATATCATATGTTTTACTATAATATAGTCATTAAGGATCAAAATCAAAGTTATAAATTGGTTAATAAAAACTAGTATAAGTGTTTCAAATAGATGAGTTTCCAAGTCTAGAGAAGTCACTAATGTTTCACATTAGATCATCATTCATTTTAAACATTCATAATAGATACATCATATGTTTTTTATCATTGTTCTATAACTCCTTCAATACTTGAATCAGAGGATTAAAGCATACATCAATTTAATTTAAATAAATTTTTTTAGGTATAATTATTGAAATAATGAATGAAGTTTGATACAAACACATCCACGATGGTAGACTATAAGGGATCAGAACAACGTACCAAATTATATAATTGGTACTCAAAGTCCATAATGGATTAAATCCTTTAGCATCCAATCCTCATTTCATATTTCTAGGATCATATGAGAAGTATAGTTGTAATGAATGAAATTTTATCCAAAATTTTGAATCTAATAGATGACACATTAACCCATCATTATTATTTTTCATAGTCAGTCGCTTCATGTTCTATATGGTTTTAGATGACATGAATAATCTTTTTAATTGGGGTTTTGAAGGGAAGTAAAGAGAAACCATTATGGGAGTACTCTTTTTATTCTTTGCAGTTGTATGTTGATTTGAACTTTTGTTATTACTCAATGAATTTTATCTAGAAGTTGAACGTTTTTTCACTCTTATATACTTTAATCTTATCATTAATATATCATACACTAATTGGGATATAAATATATTTTTATATGATTGATCTTAATCTTGTAAACAACTTTCTTCATGTCATAAAAAGACTCAGGGATCTTAGTTTCAAAAAATGGATCACATAATAATTCCAATATATTGAACATTAATTTATTTATAATTTTTCATAGGCAATTTATATATTATAACTTAAGTAGAAAATAAATTTTTGAATACTTGATACATCCTCCATACTGCTCTCAATTTACAGCTTCAACTAATTCATAAAATGTATTTGTCTGTGTAGTAAAGTTTTCTCTTTCATTAGTATTTTCAACATCAGAAAGAGAATCCATTGGTATGTTTCAATCTTGATATATTTTTCCTAAAGTTCAAAAAACATCATTTTTTAAGTTAATATATGTGTAAACATCAAGTGGTTGTAATAGAATGTTTTGATGTTGATGATATTTCCCTGTAATAATGAAATCATCATTTATTAGGTTCTGAATTTCATTATATACTATCGAGGAAGTAGCGGGTTTATTCTACTGATTGACATCATTTCCCAAACTTTATATAACATTCTATTCTCCATGATAAATCCAATGAACATATTGATAAATAAATTGCTTAAAAATCAAGTGTTTATAAACTTCATGACTCTTCAAGTATCATTTGAATTTAAAATTAGGGCATGGGGATTTTATTCTCCCATCCATAGATCATTGGCCATTAAAAAATATAAAAAAACTCGAAACACTCAGAATACTAGGGTGTGTAACTTGGTAATATGATCTAGAATTTAATCACATATCACAAATTTCCTATGTATTTAGAAAAAAATATAGTTTTATAATAATATTGGACTAAAAAATCATTCACACTGAATGGAAAATTTTATAAATTCATGTGTCCTCGCAACATGTTTCTATTTACTATCTCACATATTAAATAATATAAAAACATCACTAGACACTTTATCAAATTTATAAACATATATTTAACAATTCTATTTATAAAACATGAAAAGTTTATATATATACATTCAAATACCCCACTCTAAGTGTAGGTGGATTTTTTTATCAAAATTCTTGGATCCAATTTATTATTATTTCCTTTATTACAAGAAACAATTATGGGAGGCTTATCACCCATTAAATGTAATTAAAATATTATATCTAATATATTTAATTTATCACATCCTCCACATTCTCCATAGGTTTTCACTGTGGTGGGATCTTTCAATAATGGAAAATATCATTCAGAGAAATATTCATCATCAACACAACTCATTTAAACTCAAAATGAAAAATATAATATGACTCATCACTTGATTTGTGCCTAATTCATACTTAATCTTATTTCCTTTAAATGATCCCAACTGTAAAAATAAAAATTTTCTTCTACATTAATTAACTTTTAAGTTTATCCATTAACTCATAATTGTTCTTCGTTCCTTTTATTCTTATCCAATAAAATTTAAAAATTTAAAAAATCAAAAAAATTATTTATCTATTCATTAACCATAAATTAAAATATAACTATAAAAAATATTTTCTTTAAATTATGTCAATATAAACCAATCATTTAAATAAATACTAATATATTTCAATTATTCTAATTTCAAAAAAAAATCCTTTTACCTTCAACCATTCCATGTGAAGCAATTCATACCATTTCAAACAAATCCAAATTCACAAATCAACATGTTAGCTTAGAAATTTAAAACATAATAGAGAAAATTGGAGGCAATTTAATGGTTTATATAAAAATAATAATGTATACTTCCCTAATAATGGATTATACCTTCAATTTTTAGAGGGTTCACACATTTTTAGGTATCTCACGCATCGTTGGGATGATATCTCACTGTCAAGTAGCTCACATGTCCTCACGAAGAAGGGGAGATTGGTCATTATAGATGTGAAATATTTAGGGTTTTTGTGGTAGGGGATTCAATGCAAATGGTTGATAGGGGAGGAGGTAGTATGGGTGTTTTTTTACATATTTTGTGGTGTTTTTCTTAAAACCCACCATGAAATAAATACAAATATTTTTAGTGGTGATTTCATAAACCATTTATAAAAACCCTCATTTAAAGAAAAAAAAATTTAGTGAATGAATATATCATGCTGGAATTTTGGTAAAATTCCAATGACAAAAATTCTAGTTGAATTTAAGGGAAATCACCCCTACAATATTTGGTATACTATTGATGCATGTTGTTAACCTTTAGTGAAACATGGACCTCCTTAGGGCCCTATGGTGACTTGTGTTGGGATATTAAGTTCATTTGTTAAGTGATTCATTATAATAGTCATTAATGTTATAATTATTTCCCTTAATAAGATGTTTTTCATCGAGTTCTTTGGATAAATTTTTTAATGTGTTAGCTTCAAATCGATGTGAAATTCAATCATTTTAACTTCACTTGTTTTTCCATGAATATTTTTCATGTGAAATATAAATAAAATTTAATAAAACTAATTATACCCAAAAATATATGTTAAAAATAATTATAATATAGATTTTATAATTTCCGATGAGAGGTGAGTCATATGAACACAATTTTTCAAACTCGTCTACTCATTATCCTTCATCCAGGAGGATATGACATTGGCCATAAAATATGGATCATGGGATAATGATTGGTTTGGATATTTAAAGTTTATGATTTTTACACAAATTTTTTCAAATTGATTTTATGTTTTCAACTTTATAAAGAAATTAAACAAAATAAAGGAGACTATGAAAGGGAAAAATAAAAAAGTTTAAAATAAATATAAAATTAATAAGCATAATAATTAATTTGATATTATATCACACTATTGTAAATATTATATTTATTTTTAAAAAAAATTAATATAACTTCAATGATGATCATTTATTTATTTTTTTAATATTATATTATATTATATTATATTGTTTTTATTTATTATAATTTTCATGAAGATGTATTCATAAATACATTTTTGAACTTATTTATCACTGGATCCATTTAACGTTTCTAAAAACTAAAGTTTTTAAACATCTTGGTAAATAATTTAAAAGATTGATTTATCTATAATTTTATATAATTATTATTACAATAACATTATTTAATTATAAAATTATATATAAATGAATTTTTAAACTTATTTACTAGGAGTCATAAAATTTACATTTTAATGAATCGATGATTGGACCTACTCATTTATATATCTAAAAAATTGATATATTAATAAATTTTTAGTACTTTAATTATATTTTAAAAAATATATTGATGTAAATGGGGGTAATAATGGGTACCCAATAATGAGTACCTGGTCCTACCCAATCTGAAAAAATTAGGTCCAAGTACCTCTAAATTGGGTTTGGGTTATAAAACTGCAACCCAATTATTAATCATGTCAGGTTAGGGAACCTCTTATAGGTTACTCAAAACATGAATATATATATATATATATATATATATATATATTTATTTATAATATTATAAAAAAATTATATTCAGTTCGATTTTAGGTTTTAAATGGGTTTTTGTTGAAAAAAAATTATAAAAATTAAAAATAATAAATATAAATGGTTTTGAAATTTTAATGGGTATTTAAATTTGGGTTAGGGTTTAGGTTTAGGTTACAGGTAAACAAATATTATATTGGGAATCCATTTTCCTCACCATTCGATAAAACCATTAGAAGATCCTTAGTCCAACCAACAGAAGTACTCCACTAGAAGAAGACAACTAGATGATGTGCAGCGGAACTAGGTCATCTGGAAGGACTCCCTTGATTGATTGTACCATAAGTAGGAATATTTCACACCCTACTCACTGCACAAAGTCAAACCTCACAAACAGTTAAGAAAACTCATGTTTATACATTCAAAGTAGTGGAAATAAAATATATTGAATAACATAAAACATGGGATATAAGAGATTAACATGATTCAAACGAAGAGTCTAGAATTCATGAGAGAAACATTATTATTTCTTTTCCATTATAATCATAAGTATAATAATTAAAAAGAAGATTTCTAGGAACAAGAAATATTTACAAGATCTCATCTTATCACAATTAATGCATCACTCAAACTCTAAAATTCACTAGGGTCCCACTCACTTATATAGTGAGTACCATCTAGTCAACCAATTAAGCTCACTCCTCAGAAGTCCTGGTCAATGATACATGACTGCCTCAGTTGGTTATACAAAATCAGTGACCCCCTTTTCTCACTGGGCCTCTAGATTTCTATTGGTCCATTGTAATTCCATCAGAATATATGAACATCTAATATAACCACTACCTTCTGGAAATAATGATGTTGTCTTTATCTCTTTATTATAATGACTCAACTTATGGTGACCTTATTTTAATGAAATAAATATAGTGAAATAAAATAGGCTTCACTTCCTAATAATATCCCACTTGAAGACTATTTTAGGTAATCTTCGGTAACACTCTAACACTTTGGAAAAACTTCTTTTCCTTCTTCAACAGTAGGCAATGTCCTCCATTTTCTCCTTCCATTCACCCAAGTCATTTTTAGGCATAATATTTCCTCATACTTTCTTGGACTATCACCTTGGTAAACATTTCTACTAGATTTTGGATTCTAAAAATATTATGGAGATCTAGATCCTTATCCTCCAGAAATTTCTAGATAAATTGGTTCTCCATGTCAATATACTTCAGCCTTGTATGGAAAAATGGATTTTGAGATAAGTGGATAACACTATGATTATCACATAATAGAACTCTACCTTATTAAATTCTTTTAATCTCCTTAATAAGTCATATCAACGAGACCATATCATTTCCTACTTCTGTTTCAGCTACATACTCCGCTTCTATTTTACTTAGAGTAATAATTCATTGTATCCATAACATCCAACTGATATTTGTACCCCCATGGGTAAGCACAAATATTGTTGACCCATTTTGGATTTCTAAATCAATAGTGAATTCAATATCAACATATTTATGTAAAGGTTCGTCTATACTAAAGTGAAAGGTTGTATCTTCTTTTCTTTTCAATTATTAGTTTATTCATTTCACAGTCTCTTGGTTTTCCTTTTTTGGATGTGACGTGAATTGACTTACAACTCCTACTAAAAATGAAATATTTTTCCAAGTGAAAATCATTATGTGCATAAAACTTCTAATAGTTGATTTAAATGGAAATTTCTTTATATACCATCTCTCTTATTCTAATATTAGTGCTTGTTTCTTGGAAAACTTAAAATGTATGGAAATAGGGGTTGAGACTGGATTGAATATGGTCATACCAAATTTTTCAATGATCTTATGGATATAGTCTTTCTATGATAATACCAAAATTACTTATTTCATATCCCTTTCTATCCTTACCCCTAATATTTTATTAGTATTTCCAAGATCCTTCATTTTGAATCTTCTGAACAACTTATGCTTCAAACCCTAAATCCATGAAACCTCTACACCTACTATAAACATATCATCAACAAATAATATTAGAATGATGAATATACCATCATCCTACTACTTTCGATAAAAAAAATGATCTACATTGAACCTCTTGAATCATTTTTCCAATATAAATCCATCAAACTTATAATTCCATTATCTTGGTGTTTACTTCAAACTAGAGAGACCTTTCTTCAATTTACAAACCAAATTCTAGTTCTCATCTTCCTTGAAACATACAAAATATTTCATGTAAATTTCTTCCTCAAAATCACCATGAAGTAAAGTTTTCTTTGCATCTATATTTTCTAAGTAAAAAACATTATAATGCCACCATGCTTAGTAATTTCTAGATATTTTTATTTTTAAATAAAATTGAGAATATTTTCAAGAAATTAACTCCTTATTTTTATCAAAATCCCTTTACTACTAATCATGCTTTAAAGCACTTATTTCCATCAATTTGTTCCTTAAAATGGTAAATCCACTTATTCTCAAGTGCTTGTTTCCCTTTTGGTAAGCTATAAGCTCTCAAGTTGTATTATATTTTAATGAATACATTGCCTCATCCATTTTTTACTTCCATTATTTTGAGTCATTGAGTGTATTTGCTTCTTTTAGGAATTATGGTTATACTTCATCTATTAAAATAAGAAAGTTCATATTATCCCCAAGCCTTTGAATCAGTCGTATAAATTTGGTTCATGTCCTCAACTGAGTTGGTTACTCTATAATGATCATATCTTCTCAATCTTCTAGATCCATAACCTATGGTGATCCCACTCAAGTTTCAATCATCCTTGAACTTCTTGGAATATCTTTCACTGGTATCACCTCCTAACTTTTAGTGTTTCCATATGAGTTCTCTAGTTTTCCATCCCTTCCAGTGTTCTTACTCATATCAAATTATAATTAAATGGTTGATTGATCACCCTCAACTTCTTTATCAAGAAATTTTTTTCCCATCCACAAAACCCCTTCATTTAAGTGAACATCTCATCTCCTGATGAGTTGCCTCTTATCATTATCCCATAGTTAAAAACTGATGTTTTCATCATCATACCCAATGAAAAAACATGCTTTGGATTTTTCCTCAATATTTTCTCGATCCTTAGAACCAATATTCATATACACTAAAATTCCAAAGACTTTAGGATATCCAACTTCTGGTATTTTACCGGACCATAGGTCCTTAGTAGTTTTATGCCCAACTGCTAAAGTTGGAATTCTATTTACAAGGTATATGACTATATTGAGTTCCTCTACCCAAATTCCCTTGTACATTTCAGAGTGGAAAAACATGATTTGAGCATTTTCTCTAAACTTCTAATTCATTTTTTCATCCATGCCACTCTTTTTTGGTTTTCTAGGCACTATATTCTAATGTATTGTCCCCTTCATTTGAAAAAATATCCAGATGTTTTTTTGGGTGAATTAACCACCATTTTTTTTAAATATAAACATTTTAAATTTCATTCATGTTCCATTTCCACCATATATTTCCCTTAAATAAAAATATAAAAAATATCAAAATTATTCTGTATAAAATAAACACAAACTTTCTAGTGTCATAATCAATAAAAATTAAAAATTAAAGAGAGCCACTAAGGGACTAAATAGGGGTAGGTCCCAAAACATATGAGTGTAATAGTTTCAACTTTTGGGCTCTGGGATTCCACCAATCTAAGTTGAAATACATCCTTATCTATTTTCCCATCACAAAAATTTCACATCTTCTGATGTGTATGTGATCAAGCTTCGGTATGACTTTAGTCGTTAGAACCTTCATGTTCTTATCACTAAAATGGCCAAGCCTACTAATAGAGAGTTCATTGAACATTCTCAAAATATCATTTATATTTTCCTACTCTCACTAGATAGTAGTGAGAAAGGTAGTACCATGGGGATGGTGGGTGAGATTTCTAAGGTCTTATTTTAACATATTATACAAAAACAGAGAAGAAAATCAAATAAAAAGGAAAAGATAAAGTGATTAATTAAAGATAAAATATGAAATGTGGATGTGAGTATAATATGTTAGAAGAGTTAGTACCTAATACTAAAGGTGATGGGTATGAGAAAATAAAAAAATAATGGGAAATCATATGTTGTAGCCTTTTGGAAGATGATGTTCTCACATAAAAGATACAATAATATTTTTAGAGTAATATTTCATTCACTGGTGAATTTTCATTCATCAGTGAATGTCCACTAATCCAGTCCCAAACTCAATTTTCAACTTATTTTTTTCAGATAAATTATATTCTTGAAGTCAATTTTCATCCATCAATACATTAACCAAAATCAAGAAGTGGTTTTCATAAAAAACTCCTAATAAGAATAGAAAGAAAACTTGAATAAGAAACAAGAACATAAATAAATGGACAAGTAACAATATTTGAATTCCCCTAAAGAATTATAGTTATAATACATGTTCAAAGAAAGTAAAATGTAATAAAATTGATATATATTTAGTAGGAATTAAAATAAGGTGATAGAAATGTTATCCATAAAAGTTAAATCCCCATCATCCACATCCATCTTCAGTCATCATCTTCCTTAAAGCATGACTCGGGCCTCCAACTCATTCCCTATGATCCAAATATGTTAATCACGATCTTTGTCTCTTATAAATTTTAGAATTAGTTCTCCCCACTTTGAAATTAGTCCCTTGAATTTTTTATTTCCCTATTTTTTAAGGAGGATTTTTCCACTGACTTATTTCTTTAATTTTCACCAACTTTGATTTGTTACAATAGATTAGAGAGAATAATTTTTTTAACTTGCAATCATTTTTGTTGTAACGGGATCAAAAAACCTAAAAACTTTATACCACTTGTAAAAACTCATTAATTTATCCATCTATCATAAATAAATATTTCTTCACACAAACTTCATCTTCGCGTTAGTAAATAAGTTATCTAGTAAAAGCTATTAACCAACGAACAAAATCCTTCTGCCTAGGCTTCACTAAACTTCAACATGTTAACTCTTTAGATATTTTGAATCTTCATCCTCTATATATTATAAAAATTAGAATATATTGTGTATTCCAATGCCACCTTTGCTTCAATATCTCTCCAACATAATTCTTGACATACATCTTCTAATCGGTGTCAGAATTTCCTCCCAAGCTCAATTCAGTATTTATATAGCTTATTTCAATTGGTGAATCCCATAAAAATAGTTTGTATAGGTGAGGCTCTGTTTGAGATCAGAATATAATTTAGGCATTACATCAAGTAGGTTATGCACACCCCTCTTCATATTTAAAGATGCAATATTAGAGAGCACCAAGGACTCCATCATCTCCATTCCTATAATGAAAATAAACAAGAATGAACAAATATTTTTTCCATTCACACAGAGTTCTCAACCACATTATATGTTGTTTTTAACCATGGATTTGTGAGCTTAAATTCATCAGTAGATAACTCTCCTTCTTTAGTTTTCATCATCAATAGTTTTTTGATCTTTCATATCCTTAAATAAATCAAACTCATATCTAAAATTCAATGAACTCGAGTGAAGCTCAAGTATCATTAGAAAAACTTATTCAGTGGGAGTAATATTTATTTGGATTTATTATTCCTCTTTGATAGTATTCCCTCATGTAATGAACCACGTCATTATAGATTGTGAACTTATAAGGGAATTTTATTTTTTTGTTGGATATTTATTTTGATAATCAGGTCTCGAATTGGGAATATAAGAATTTTTACATACTTAAATGGTGTTTCTAGATGTGTTTTGAGCCACCATTGGTGTCATGGGTTCTTGGGTAGAATAAAATAAGGGTTGGGTGGTCGATATACTGAAAAACTACAGCAGTGGGCCATTCACAGTGTGATAGGTTGTTCACATCATTAATGGATTTATTCAGGGGCCTTCAGGTCATGAAAGGGGCTTAGTTGAGGGGTGTATCCCTCTTCCTAAGGATTTTAATACATGAACTATAGTTAATTTCATGAATGGAGTTGGTTAGGGGGTCCCTATGCCCTGAGTTTTTCATGGCATGAACCCCCTATTCATTATGTGAATGGGTGTTGGGTGTGTTTTTTAGATGGGGGAAAACCTATCTTCTCCCTAGGTTATTCACTCCTTCAATTTCATTCAATTGAGGGAATTTGGGGGCACTATTTTTTGGCTAGTCTTTCCCCCTCCATTCCTCTCCTTTGGTTCCCCCCTTGAAATGGTATGATTTTGGGTGTGTTTCAGTGATGATCTCAAATATGTTATCATTTTTATACCTCCATACTTCCTTCTATTATATTCCTATGATTTTAGCTGGTTTTTTGTTAGGGTTTCTTAACAATTTCCACCAGAACATGGTGGAATTTATCCCAATCAATGGGGATTCTTCTCAGCCTACATAAAGGACATCTCGATATGTTTTTTACATGTTTTTTCATTTAATTTAGAAAAATGTACATCACTGTATAGATTTTTTCATGGTTTTTCATAAATTAGATAAAATTAATCATTAGAATGGGTGTATAATTTATTTATTTCTTATGGATTAGGTTTGAGTTCATACTGAGAATAGACCGCACCCATTTTCTTGAAGTTTCAGTAAGAAAAATATGTCTGGTGAGTTTTTAAGTGATTATACCTATTTAGTTTAATTTTAATAATTAATAATAATGTTTTATAATTAATTATGTGTGATTTTTTACATGATATAGGTGACCAGGAGCATGGATAGTTATCTAAGGTCCTATATGAGGTTCGATGAAACTTGGAGAGGGGTTAACTCCATGTTCTAGGTAGGTGGCCCCTATAGTAAAATTTCATATGCATGTTTATGCTTGAGTGTGCATTACCTACATATTAAATGGGTTCAAGAATGGGGTATAAGGACTGGTAGAGTCCTTAAGTGAGATGAAATGGTGGCATAGAACCTTCTAGGATGAAACTAAGTGCTCTTTAGCACCTTGGGTAATTTTGGGATCACCCAACAACCATGTCTCCAAGGGGTGAGGGATTGGTTAAGCTAATGAGATACCTCCATGAAGATTTGGAATATAAAATGAGATATGTAATATCTTAGGTTGAGTTCCTAGGGATATTGGGAAGGAACGGGGGCTTAAGGATAAATGATGATGGGTAAGATGGGTATACATCTCATGAGTGGTTAGGAACTCCCTCCTGAGGGTGAAGGAGAGTATTTTTGTGTGAACTGAATGGGATAAGTCCTCTAGGACTTGGATTATATGGTAGAGAGTGGTTTCCTCTAAGTTAAGGGTTGAGGTATCTCCCTTAGGAAATGTATGATGAGACCCAAATGAGGGTCGTGGGACTTTTTTGGAACTTGGTATTGGGATACCAAGGTGTTTTGAGTAGGTAGTTCAACCCGACCTATTCAAGTCGATGTCGGGTAAAACATGATGGTTTGGGGAAATCCTTAGGTAATGGGATCAGGAGTTATGAGGCTCTTGGTGATGTTGGGCTGAACCTTAAGGTTTGGGATGGGATGATTCTTTAGGTAGTGTTTTCATTGATGGGTGATGGACATCAGATGGTATCAATGAGTATAGATTGGTATGGGTCTGGAGGACCCTAGTGAACTCATTATTGGAGAGACAAGTTATGTTGTACTATGAGAGTCCAATTGGGGGATAGTCCTAGATGTAATTATATAAAGATCTATGTGATGGATTGATGGCCTTATTGAAATGTATTTGTGATATGTGACAGATTCATCCTGAGGGGTGATGGATCCTAAGGCCAAAACTCACCATGAGTGAGATGGCATTAACGTGACTTCCATGAGTGAGATGACATTCCCTATTATGTATGAAGTTGGGTCATCCATGAGTTATATTATTTGCTTGAGATGTTTTGGCCAACCATGAGTAAGATGGTTGTGTTAGGGAAAGGTTGGGTCATCCATGAGTGGGATGGTT
The DNA here is from genome assembly GCA_963277665.1 of Viscum album. Lineage (NCBI taxonomy): Eukaryota > Viridiplantae > Streptophyta > Magnoliopsida > Santalales > Viscaceae > Viscum > Viscum album. Next base: position 1,257,742,254 of record OY728132.1, on the reverse strand, counting down.
GACTTGAGCATGATAGGTTATCCATGAGTGAGATGGTTGGACTTGAGGAGTAGACGTTATACTACCATGAGTGAGATGGAATCCAAAATGTGGCATGAAGTGATATGGGATGAAGGAACCACCATGAGTGAAATGGGGTCTGTATTGTCATGTGATGTGGATTAGGAAAGGGCCCTACCTTGAGTGAGAAGGTAAGGATCGATCCTTGGATGTGTGACCTTCCCAATGAGAGGGGTTGATCGAGATGATTGATATAGAACCCTACTCTAAATGAGTAGTATTCAGGACATAGATTACGCTCTACCCTGGGCCTTTAGGTATGGTATGGACTTATGGAATGAGGAAATGATGAGTTTCTAACATGGTGCATAAGCTATTATGGTCAAGCATCATAGTAGTATGGTTACCACACGATGGCCTTATGGGTGTGTGTATCACATCAAGTTCCATGGAATCTTGATTAGCGCATGATGGCTTAGAAATAATATTTATTTATATATATCTTTTCCTAGTGGAAACACACAAATTTGGAGGCATATATTAGGGTTATTTGGTGAGACCATACTGAGTTATATGATCACACCCTACATGAGTGATCTGGTGTGTAGTAGACCTTATGTTAGCTTTCAGGACAGAGAACTGGATGTGCAATGGATCTTTTTGGGATAGCTCAAGGGTATTGAGATATTAGGATGAGGCTCGGGGATGGAAGTGGGGCTAGTGTGCATATTTTTTTGCCTTTTTTTATTTATATTTGGGATCATCCTAGTGAAAAATTAGTGTGTATTTTGTATGATATCATCATGTATGATATTGGATGTCATGATTCTTTCTATTTACTCTGATGTTGATGTTTTTTGACTATATTATTAATTATTTTGATATCAATGGAATGGTCTCACCAATGCATATTGTAGTCCCTCACTGATAGTCAATGGACTCTAGAGTATAAGTATGCACTCATGAGGCCACGTAGAATCCTCGACCCATGAACTATTGAGTGGACCAGGTCTGGGGTGTTGAAAAGTGTTATCAGGACTTTGTTTTGCTTTATGATTTGGGGAGATTGTATATAAGCAGTCTAGGAATGTGTCAGATTTTATGATGGATATCAGACTGGTGCATCAAAAATACATTTTCTGATATAAAATCTAGGTTACCATGGGCATGGGGTTGTTGTTCTTAGTATTTTATGTTACACCCAAACCTCACTTTACTCTATTATTTTTATCCTTTTTGAGTATATTTTATTTTTCTATTCTTCTGAGTTATTTTTCTTTAGAATTTTCCATTTTTGGGGTGGTGTTGTACATGTTTCATGGTCAAGGCACACAATTAGTACTTACCGTGCAACAAATGTGTGACAATACAATAGTTATTATAATATCCAACCACATGGTCGATGCATGGTTAGTCTTACTATACATCCTTCCCATGTAGAGTTATCTAAACCCTCTAGTACAAGGTGCATGATATCAAAGAAGATATATCAAATAATTACAAGAACAAGTATATTTATATTTTTCATGAATAATTCTTGAAGAATAATTCTGAGTGAGTTGAGAATTATATGAATATTAGATAACTCTTTTTATGGAAGTTTACCAAAAAAAATATAACCAACCATAATCCCACAAAGGACCCACCTCAACCATATGCGGGATTAAGGGTCAACCATGTGGGAGACAGGTCAACTAAGTAGAACCATAGTGGTAAAGATGGGGTTCATAGCCCCCATAGGGAGTTCATGGATGAATTAATAGTGGGTGGATTCATATCACCTGTAGAGGCACATGCATGGCACATAAGAGGGTGCCTGGGTGGACTGTACAGGTGAGGTGAAACCCATGCAGAGTGTGTCTGATGTGTTCTAGGTGCCAAACCCCAGTGCCAACTCAAGAAAGTAGTGGTAATGTAATATATTATAAAAATTTTCCTATAAGAACTTAATTTTGATTTGGGATAGGTGTATAATTGGTATTCTTCACCCATTAAAAAGTATATGCACATAATATAGTCATTCGATCAAATCGATCATGGCTGGTTGATCGAATCCAACATTATCTTTAACCTCCAGCAACCCTATCTCAGCAATGATGCTTCCAATCATTATATATATAAACATTCATGTGTATTTTGGTGTGTTTTCAACATGTTTTTTGAAGAAAATATCACTACTGAATAAAAATGACAATGTGAAGACTGTTTGAGTCAATGTGGATGAATTAAATGATTAGCATGCTAGTATGCACATGAGAATTCATCATAAAGATGAAAATATTTTTAGTGTCAAGTAAATAAGTAATCCCACATTTGAAAAATATTGAAATATTTAGTATTAATATTATAAAATCATGACTCGACATATTTTGCAGGAGATATTTAATATTATTGACATGGAATTATTCCTAGAAGGAAATGTGGTGGATAATTTCTTATAAATACTAAATCACCAAGATGAGAGTGAGTTTTTGGTATTCTCATTTTTCCTTAAGAACTCTCATTATTAGAAAATAAAGTATCTTTGTGCTTTATTTTATGAAAATAAACATAGAGTTTTGTATTTATCTATAGCATGAAGAAGAACAGTGATCCTCTTGGTATCATGAAGGAAGTTTTGTGAAACTCTAATTAAGTTTTCATGGAGAACAGTTCCACAATCCACCTGGCTATATGGTAAAGAATGATCGCACACTAATTTGTGTGAAGAATAATAACTATGCACTTATTTGTATAAAGAACTAATTTTTCAAGATAGTGCTTGATTTACTTACTCCAACTATGTTACATGAAGAAATTGTGACTAAAGTTCCTTGAATTCATACTAGTTTTCATAAGGAATAACTTGACCGACTAAAAATTAACTTTTTTATTATCAAAAACACTTTAAGGTAGAAGTGTGAAACCACAAGGTTAAAACACTAAAGGATATAAAAAATCCATTTAAAAATAACTTAAGCATCTGATAATAATTCTCCCTACATAATTTATATGATAGAGTGTTTACCTAATTATCTAGATCATCCTTTAAAAGGTATTTGAAATGATAGTCTAGCTTGTCCCAAGTCTACATTTAATCCTCTTAATTGGTCTTCCCTTCATTGAATCCCCTTATTAGTATAAGATCTTGTTTTTCAATCCATGCACTCTTCTCACCATTGGTATCTACTATTAACAGCTTTCCCATCATTCTGTCTGCTTCTTCTTTAGAAGAATGAATCACTAGAAACTCTTCCACCATTTCTTCATCCAAATTCATAAGCAACTCTAGAGATTGTTCCAGAGTTGTGCCTATCTTCCATTGTTGTCCAGTCAGAAAATCCATATAGAAAACAACTCCATGATAAACATCCTTATCTTGAATAGTAATTTCGTGAGCCTTGGTCTCACTATCCATCATTTTGACTTTATAATTCTTGGTGGATCTTTTTTCCATTGGTAGTGGTAAGTATGAGTATTCTTTTATCCCTTTCTTGTTTCCTCTTCGACTCTTCCACATCCTTGGACTGGGAATCTTGATACCCTATAAATAATCTATATAATCACCTAAAATAACTAGAATACTCATCCTTGGGCTCATTCCCAGGGACCCCATTCTCATCCTTGGAGTTCACTACCTGATCTGGAACATACTCCTCAACCGGTTCTTCATTCACTAATCCTTCAAAGTGGTTTCCAAGATCAATAGTTTGAACCTCCCTTATTGGTCTTGTCCTAATCAAATCTCCACCCCCTTTTTCATGCTTTGGAGCATTTCCACCTAAGGGGTTTCCCCCTCTTGATGCATTAGGAACCACTAAATGTCTTAAAAGTTCCTTAGTCTCCTAAGATCCTTCTCTTACATAGGTTCCAGCCCCTGAACAGACTACCTCAGCATAGGATGCAGCTGTTGGAATCCCAGAACCTCCCTCATATACCATTTTTGACTCCACTTCAAGATTGTTACCACTACCAAGTTTCACATCCCCTTCATGAGGGCCCTCAAAAGTTTTTTAAGGTATAGGATCTAAAAAAACTAGCTTCCATCACCACATCAGAACTCACTTTCCCAGAAGGATCTTGCACAAAAGACTTGGGATCACCCAAATCCTTCCTCAAGTGAATGAAAATTTTATCCACCGTTATATTAACCTCCTTTGTTCCACATTTTATGGCCTTTGAAAAATTTAGATCAGTAGATACACCCAATTTCCTCTGACCATACAAAACTTCATTAACACTAGGCCCTAATCCCTTGGCACAACCTCCTAAGTCTACAACCTTCTTTTTATCAAGTTTCTTAGTCCCATACCTATAGTCTTACATTAAGTGGCCCATTTTCTTATATGAGGAACAAAAATTGACCCTTAATTTATAAACTAAGGCTATCTACAATGGAACTCTTCACCCATTGAAATCCATACAAACTCGGTGGGCATTCTTGAAGCATCAACTTCCATATAGACTCAGGGATAAATAAGGTGACAAAAATATCTATTTATACTATCATAGCACAAATATCTACCAAAAATTTTCCCTAACATTCTCATAATCAAAATATTTTTGAAATGGTAACAGAATTTTAGGAAAACTAACCCAAATCATCGCTTATGGGGAGTCATGCTTCATATGGAAATAATATGTCCATTAGAAGAGATAGAACCAGGATCCATTGCAACTATGTGGAGTACTGGACCAAGCTCTGGCCAGGTCTTCCTCAAATGCAAAATGAATCATAATGTTTTCATTGTCAAGAATACTCATCGTTGCTCTATCATGTAAATACCAAAGCCCAAAAATAAATATATCAAATGAATCCACCAAAGGATGCCTCTTCTTGAATTGATAAATCAAAATCATATTTAGAAGGGATGAGGCCTTGTTGAACTCCAAGGATGAAATCAAAATATTAGGGTAGTCTTCAAAAAGATCTGGGAATTTAGGGCTAAGGTGGATTTGAGTAAATGAGGTAATAAGGTCAGGGTTGGAGAAAGGGAATAAGGGATAAGGTGTCTCTCCCTCGAAGGATATCAGAGGTCCCTCCCCCACTGGGGGTAGCTCATTGTCCACCTCCATCATGGAGTGGCATAAAACATTATAGAAACCCCCATCGAGGTTGTGATAGTCCTTGATGAGGAATAACCTACACAATCTACTTTTCATGAATAAAAATCTTTAACATTGAACACTCATTTGGTTTTTCACAGAGCTCTTACATGAATGAGGTTGAGTTATTCTATGAAGCATTCCATCCTTCTCAAAGGATAAAAACCCATGCACTTAAGATTGTCACTTTTTCATAAGTGAACTGTGACATTGATCACTTATTCAGGTTTGTGTGAGGGAGACAATGTGTGCATTTTTGGGTGTTTTAATTTACATTCACATGTACAAAGACACCCAAACATCTACAAGAAACATTTAAACTAAAATCTAAAGGCATACACAACTGAGATACTAAACATAATTGAAATATAACATTAAATAATAAGAATAAAAAATTTATGTTCTAACATTAAAAAACTTTATATTTACATGCAACTCATGTGTGATGTTCCTTTGAAGTTATTGATATAAGTTCATGAGTTGTGTGATATCATTATTGCATGAAATAATATTGAAATTGCAGTGCGATATAGGTGCATAAATATTTGGTACACTACGAAGAATAAAGAAAAACTGATATAATAAAAATTTTGATATTGTGTATCGAGGAAGTATGAGATTTCAGTTCACTATAATATTTATATCATTGATACTAAAGAATAAAAAGAGTATCCCCAACTATCAATTGATTATTATTCAAGTCATAATAGTGAATAAGGGATTGGCTATAAATTGGATGGAGTTTCATTATTAATTGGTGATCTAAATAATAAGAAAAAGTTTTGGATGGATAGGTTTTAGATGAAGGAATAAGTTTAGATTTTAGTTTTATACTAGGAAGAAGAAAAAAAGATGCTTGTCTTCTGCAGTGTAAGTAACAATAGAAGAATATGGAATAGAATAACAAAGTGGCACTATGAAATCCAAAAGAATTATCATCTAGTGGAAGACTTTCTTTTTGTTATAAAGTACCTTAAGAATAATATGAGGACTGTCTTTGGAGGTAGTATAAATAACCAGTATGGAGCTGAAAGTTGATAAGGTTGTCACTAGTCTAGGGAATATGATTGTTTCTATCCCCCATTCTAAAGTGTAGGGACTGACACTTGGTAAGTATTTTTTTTCTTTCTAAGTCATTTTATTTGGTATCACAGTATAGTGTACAATCTATACACTAGTCATCACCATATGTGGTAAGTACTAGATACTCTTATTGAGTAGTAAACCCTATAAAAATATAAGGTGCCATATTTTACTTGATTTCATATACTTTAATGCGATAAAGAAAAGAGAATAATAGATTCAAGATCCTAATAGGACTAATATGTAAATGGATAAAAAATTATAAAAGGTGATAGAGTTCCAAACACTGATTCACCCCCCCCCCCCCAGTGTTGAGTATATCCTGAAGTAGTCCTCTTACCCTTATTTTGACTTGTATTATATATTTTTTTGTAATAATTATTAGTATCACCTCTATTTTTCATTCATGGGTAATCAGAGGTGTCTAGGTGGGAATTATAGGTATATATACTACACTAGTTTAGAATCACACTACAATTAGTGGTTGTGGGATAGATTTTATTTTTCTTATGGGATATTCCCCTTGTTCATACCAGTGATGGAAACACTAGATGTTAGTGTGGGTTATTGTTATATGACATTATTCCCATTTAGTAGTTGGATAGACTCATCCTATATTTCCCTGATATCCCCTATGTTCTCATAATTTTATTTTTTCAAATTACATATGTTTGATAATTTCAATATCGGAGATGTAAATATTTATTTTTAAATTAAAAACCCTAGATTCTTTATCTCTTTTTTATAAAAGGAAAACATGTTTTTCTTAAAATCATTTTCCTTTCATAAAATCTTAGTTAAAAAGGTGTGAATAATAATTTTTTTATTTGAAAATGAAAACATTTTTTGTACATTTATACCTATTTTCAAAGTATGAAATAGACTTACTTTTAAAGGGTATACATAGACCAGTAGGTGGTTTCCTACTAGGTTACTTAGCTCACTATGATCATCATTACAAGTTAAATATTTCTAATTGGATATGGTATTTTGATATTTGACTCATGGTTGGTATCAAGTTCTTAGTTCAGAATGATGGTGGTAGTAAGTGGATATCCTATTCTCCCACATGGAGATGATCGGTGTGTTCTATTTTAGTTCTCTTTATCTATTTTAGTATCTTTGATATATTGGCTTTATAGGATTTTTTTGCTTTTCACTTCGTATCTTCTATCTTTTCTATGATTTTTTTTGGCTAGTATTGTTTTTATTGGTGTACTTGTATATTTTCATTCCATGCTTTTAATTGTATACCATGTTGGTCTTTGTTTATATTTTGTGTTTGCTTGACTTGTAGTGTGTCCTTATGATGTATTAAATAGTCACATTAGGTTTTCAGGTGGAAATTCTTGGATTTATATCTATTATTTGAGAGAAATAAATCCCTTTGGTACTCATTTGTTTCCCTTGATGATTTTCACCAGCCTGGGAGGACTGAGAATTCCTCTTGGGCCTTTTCATAGGTAGGCTTGGGTTCTTGGGTCTGGGGTGAACTAGGTTGGTTTGTGAAAAAACAATATCAGATCCTAGGTTCTTGTGTCACCCTTAATAATTTGAGATGTCCAATAGATGGTAGGTAGGATCATTAGAATTCTAGTGTTTGGTCATGAGTAGGTGCTTGATCACTACCTAATAGGTATGAAACTTGGTTTACTATGATGGTCTATGTGCTTATGTATTAAATATGAGCTCAGTTATTTGTATGTTTTTGATATTTTTTGTCTTTATTTGAGTGTTTATTTATGGTATTGAGAATTAATGGGTTATTTTAAGAATATACAAGAATTGGTGTGGAATTTGGAATGAATTAAAAGGTTTAAAAAATATTATGTATGGTTTGGAAAACCATTTGCAGACCATGTAGACCCCCCCTGGTTAGCTTCCATTGAGCTTTATAGGGTTGGTTCATGGTCTACCAAACTGTGTAGCCAAATTATGCACAATTGTTACTTCATCTCCGTTTTTTTATTTTTCAATTCTATATGGTTTGGGTTGTCTCTAATCTTTCTTAATATTAGTTTGGAATGATTTTGGATGTTTATTAATGATTATAAGTGATATAGTGGTTCATTTTAACTTTATTTCCAAAATAAAAACCATGGGTTATTTTGAAAATGAGATGGAGTTTATAAATGAATTTAGAAGGTTTTGGTGAATATTTGAATTTAAAGTGAAGTTGGGGTTAAAAAATGTTTTAATTTATTATAAAAAAATTGAAATTATTTAATATATTTTAATTATGTTTTGTTTAAATCTATAAGAAATTATTTTTGATTCTTTTGAAAAAAAAATCATGAATTGAAAAATAAAAAAGTTTTTAAGGTTGAGTGTGGGGAGTTTGATAAAAGTGTTCAAATGAAATTTGATGTTTTATATTGAATGGTTTTTTAAAGGGATGGTTAAAATGATTTTCTATAAAATCTAAGGAATTTTCATATTTTTTTAAGTTTTGATGTGTGGGTGTTAGTTTGATGCTTCCCTTGATGTTTTGATATTTAATCTTTTGTTGTATTAAAATTTTAAGTACTATGGGATTTGAAAGTTGTATTAAATAGTATTTTGATATTGAATTATTAGTTGTATTTATATTTTTAGAGTTAGAATTTGGGGTGTGTTCCAATTTTTTTTTGTGTTTCTTACTTCTAGAGTATGCCTACATCTAGTCCTAATAGATTCGTAAGAGAGAGTCATGGGTGGTTCACCATAAGTAAACCCCTTGGTTAATCAAGAGTTATTTGATTCACTTTCTCTATCTACCCAAATTATAGATCATAGTGATCTTTCTCTTTTATCCCAACCCTAGGATTTTATTAGAGAGTTGTGTGATTTCAATCCTCCTCACTTCCTTGGGAAAGTAGATCCTCAAGAGGCAGCGAAATAATTGTAGAGTATCAAGGGTATATTCACCTATCTTGATCTTCCAAATTCACTTAAACTCAATTTTTATACCTTCATTATAGAGGGAACATGTTTAAAATGTTGGAAGTCCACCATCCAAACAAAAACACTTAGGGACCTTTCCTGGGAAATATTTAAGTCACTGTTCATCCAATATTTTTTCCCTGATGTGGTGAAAGTACCTAAGGTGATGGAAATTTATTGCCTCTAAAAAGGTGATATATTTGTGTTGGAATATGCATGTTAATTTTCTTAGTTATTGGCATACCCCTATCTATGGATTAATCCTTAAGGCTCGATATTTTTAAAAAGGACCTTCAACCAGATATTCTATAAATGGCATCAAGTGGTCATCTAATTTCTTTACATTAGATTATTATAATATAAAGTCTTGGGTGTGTTACTTGTGTGGGAAGGTAGGGTATAAGAAGTCATCCTAACAAGAAGTTCCTAAGAACCATCATACCTATGGTCACCTGGGTTAGTTTTAAATGTTCTTTCGAGGATTCATTCATAAGAAGGGAAAAATAAGATCTTCACCTTCATAATATCCTTAGTATCTACCCACTGAACCTGGTGGTGAAGAAGCATTAGTTTAAGTTTTTCCTCTATTTTACTCTAAAATTTCTTATTTTCTCTTTCTAGGTTTATGGATTATACTATTTTCTTTAAGAATTATAATGTATTTTATGATTATGTTTGTGTATTTGTGGTAATTCATTCTTAATGGGAATTTCTTATGGTGAATTTAAAATTTCTATGATGGTCGATTCTGAATTTTGGGTGTGATGTGTAGTGAATCTTGTGTCATTCCTCTTATGTTTTAGGTTTTGGGGTTTCATTAAGAATCTAGTTATCATTCCAGTTTTAAAGTTGATGGTATAATGAGAGTTATTAATATAGTGAGGATACCATCATAGAAGAATCTTTTTTCAAACTTGATGAACATTTCCCCTTGTCTTTTCTTGAGTGTGGTTTCTAGTTATTAGGTCCACCCTTTAATCCCTACCTGGACTAACCCTGTTATTATCCATTTGGATAGATTTGGATTGTGTATCATGTTATGGATACTCCTAGAGATAGGAAGTGGGACATAATAGTTTTCTTTTATTTTAGTTGTGCTCGACTTAGGGTGCTCTTGGTTTTTGGAATATTTTGTGAGAGAGTTAGACCTTTTTATTTTTAGTCCATTATTTTACTAGTTGTGAAACCATAGATGTGTTAATATTTGGTCTTTGGTTTTTTAGTATGATATTCATGTCAGGATTGGTTATACTTGGGATACTCAATTTTATTTTATTTTTGATTGGTCTTTTGGTTTAATAGTTTTTGTCACTTGGGTCAAGTCTTCACTAGGGAGACTGAGTCTCAAGTCCTTTTCTTGATCATCCGGTTCTTTCGGTGCATTTTAGGGGAATAAAGTGTTATAGTATGGAGAATCGCCACACCAAAACCTCAATTTACTCTATTATTTTGATCATTTTTTAGTCTCTTTTATTTTCATTTTCTTCCATGTAATTTTTCTTTGGAATTTGTAGTTTTTGGTGGAGTTTTGAGGTTTCATAGTTAAAGTGCATAGTTAATACTAATCTTGAAACAACCATATGACAGACCTATAGTTTTTAGTAGTTCTAACCACACTATTGAAGCATAGTCAGTATAATAATGTGTCTTTCTCATAGAGGGTGCTCTAGTCCATCTATTATGAGGTTCATGGTTGGCATATGGTTTGAACAACCATGTGTTCAAACCATTCACAATGCTCAAATTCATTAAAAATGGGAAGTATCACTTTTAACCTTATTCATTTTTAACCCAAATTCACTCCCCTCCTATATCATTCAGTTTACACAACCCCAAGGGATCCTCCCCCTTGATTACTCATTCCCCTTGGTACTTTAAATTTATTTATTCATGTTTTAGGAGGGAATATTCAAGGTAATATCTTCTAAATATCTTTCCCTCCTTTTTTTCTTTTTTATTCTCTTATACTTTCCCGGTGAGGTCTCGATGACCTAGGGTTTCATTGTAGCTCTATTTTAATTTGGGGTTTTAGTTATTTTATGGCTTTTTGGTGTTCTTATTGGTCTCTTAGATTTTCTTTTACCATTCTATGGTGTATTACCACCACTTTTTAACAAAGTGAAATGATTCAAGGTAGGTGGTCCTTTGCATAGCTCTTTAAACTTAGAATTATGATTGATCGTTGTTTTAAATTCATGTTTTATGTGTTTTAGCAATTATATCAAGTATGATTAGTATTTTTAATCATAGAAGGGATATTCTACTTTGGTTTAAATCAATATAAAATATGATTTCACTTTGGTTTCAATGTATAAAATCTATTTTGGAAATATATGCATGCTAAGTGTTTGTATAAGTTCCTAATTGGATATTTGAAATTTATAGTTGAATTAGGAAGGGTGTTTAGTATTTTCAAGCATGTATTATGACTTGGTTTTATAATAAATTCTCTTAAGTCCTAGTTGGAACTTTTGAAAAGGATTTCTAAAATGAAAACCCCTTGAAACATGCCCCTATATGTTATGAAAAATGAATGTTTTGATATTATGGATGAGTTAGTTCCTGGTGAAGGGTATTATGTATTTGTATATATATTATTAATGGAATTAGAGTTATTTATTTTTAGGGCATCTAAGGTGACTATGTGTCTTTTTTTCAATTTTATTATACAGTGTTATATAATAATTTTTAGTCTCACCTCTATTTTTTATTAATGGGTAACCAAGGGTGTCTTTGTGGGAAATCTATGTAAACATGCTAAACTAGTTTATAATCACACTCTAGATAGTTTCCTAGAGATATATTTTATTCTACTTATGGGATATTCCCCTTGGTCGGGCTAATAAGGGTAGTACTAGGTGTTAGGGTGGGTTGTTGTTATCCAGCAGCAGTTTTGTTTAGTTGTTGTATAGCATTTTCCTAGATTGTACTGGTGGATCCTAGGTTCCCATGATGTGATGATTTAAAATTAATTATGTTGGATGATTTCAATATTGTAAATGTAAATATTTCTTTTTAATGTATAAACCCTCGATTCTTTATCTCTTTTTTACATAAAGAAAGCATGTTTTCTTTAACACGTGTTCCTTTCTTAAAAGATTGATTTTAAAGGTGTGAATCAAAATTTATTTTCTTTGAAAATAAAATAATTTTTTATATACTTATACCTTTTTAAAAACTATTATAAAATATATTTAATTTTAAAGTTTATACATAGACTGGTGGGTGGTTTCCTACTGGGCTATTTAACTCACGTCTATCATCATTATAGGTTAGCTGGTTCTTCCTAGATGTGGTAGTTTGATATCTGAATCATGGTTGGTATCATGTTATTGGTTTGAGATGATAGTGTTGGTAAGTATATATGTTTCACTTCCATATATATATGGTTGATGTGGTATGTTTTAGTTTTCTTTATCTATTTTAGTATCTTTGATGTATTGACCTTATAGGCTTTTATACTTTGCACTCTATATCATCTATCTTATCAGTGATTCATTTTAGCTAGTATTTTTTTATTTTTGGATTTTTTTATCATCATGTTATGATTTTACTTTTATACCTTATTTTCATTTTTTATATTTGTTTTCTTAACTTGCGGCATGGCCTTCCAATGTATGGAATTGTCACACTGGGTTTCCAGGTGGAAACTCATCACTTTATATCTATTATTTCAATAAAATAATTCCATTTGGTAATCATTTGATACCTTTTAATTTTTTATAGTCTAAGAGGATTGATAATGCCTCTCAGACCTTGTCATGGGTCGGATTGGGTACCTGGGTCAGGAGCAACCCAGGTTGGTTTGTGACATTTCAATGTTACAATTGTATGATTTCACCTCATGAGATGCATGGTTTTTTGAGGTTTTTGATTTATTATGGTTTTTGTTCTTGTATATAAGTGGTAAGTGGCATTATACATTCATCATAATTAGTAATTTAGGATTCATATGGAATACATGTGTTTTCCTATGGTTGTTTTCTGATGAGAGTTTTAGTTGTTTAATGTTTCAACAACAACTTAAACAGTATTTTCCTATTTAATTTTTTGGTATGATTATACTCATATGGAATAAAATTTATTTCCTTTCAGTGAAAAGTTATGTTGATATTATGGAGGGGTGTTATTTGGTGATGGTAATATATTCCCTTCATCAGGGGATCTATGGAGACCCGTCATGGGTCGGTGCAGGAATTGATGCCCTAGTAATGACTTGATGAGAGCATGGTATGCCTAAGAGTTGATCTGAGGATGATCATTAGTTTCCTTTAGGATGTGGGTTTGGTTACTTAAAGTTTCAAAAACAAACTATATGGTGTTTTCTTCTATAGCTTCTTAGTTACATCCTATCTAACCAAAATGAGTTGTTGCCGAAAGGTATGGGAAATGCCTTGAACTTTCAGGATATGAAGCACTCTGAGTGCTTTGGGTATCAAGGCTGGGTGATAGGGAAGGATAATTTGGATGCTTGGACCTGTGGTTCTTAAGATGAACTTTCATGTAGCATAGTGGGAGTGTGGGTAAACAATCATGGCTTTAGAGTGACACTCATGTGGCAGGTGATTGTGTGGTCAACCTTGGTGTAAGTGAGATATATTGGGTTGTGGTATGTGACTAACATGAATGAGAAGAATGGTCAGTGGGTTAGGTGTGTGAGACTAGGTTATATAGGACGCAGATCATGGGATCATTAGTCATATGTTTGATCAAGCGTATGGGAGTATACACTGTTGATTTTAGGTGAGATTGAGGTAGACAATGAGTGAGAACTGGTGAGAGGGTTCTTAGTGGATCACTCTTCCTTGAGGTGGAAAGTGGTGGTCATTATAGATTTTTAGTGAAAACCTTAATATATAGTGGCCAGTGTGTGTTAGTGACACATGGTGTCTATTTTGTTCATGGATTGATGGAATGGTCCATGTGCGGTCTATTGAGAATTGTTTGGGTTGGGGATATAACCAAATGATGTTGTGGTGGAAATGTAGTGGTGAGGTGCTCGTGGTCATGGCAGCTCTGAGTCATGTTGATAATGGTAAGGGATGTACTTATAGTAAGAGGTCGCATAGGTAAAGTGTTGGGGTACCACGGTATGGTTAACCCTTTTAGATTCCTTGGAATGACTTGTCATGGAGGCATGGTATTATGACTCATCGGGATCAGTACTCGAGGAGTGGCGTAAGGGAAACTTAAAGGTACTTGGGTGCACAGTGGAAGAAAAAGGGCCAGGAATTTAAAAAAAATCATCATCAATAGATGTAACTACATCATCTATAGTGATGTGCATCCCAGTATGAAATCTGAGGATTATGTGTAAAGGAATTAATCATTAAAATTAAATATAGAAATTACCACATTTAATTTGAAGATGCGTACAAAAAATGCTTGTCATTGATGACCATTTCTTGAAGGAACCAAATCCAGATCCCTCTAGATCATCCAAACACACTTCAAAAGTCTATGGGAACATTGATCATTAATATTTGGGTGCTATCATGGAGATATGACAAGGCCTTTGACATCCCGACAATCACCGTTACATCGATCCTTTGATCCGTGAAGAAGAACTCTAATCAATTGCTTGGATCGAGAGCTTCTCTCTCTAGGATTTGAGAGATAGGATAGAGAGGCTCCCAAATTCATTTAATGAATAGTACCCTAAATGAGAGCCTCTTATCGCTTATATAGCGAGGTAAAAAATACTTAAAAATGGATCCCTAGACCCTCGAATATGTTTTACCAAACAAATAATCTATAAACTACATCTTATGACTGATTTACTAAGTCATAAATGTCATTTATATATTTATCACTTACTTATAATATAATAAATATATTTTTTGATAAAAGTGATCCATTAACTTGACTTTTCCACTACTAGAAATTTACCCTACACTAATGGTTTCAAACCATTGTTATAGCCCCTAGAACCATATCACTACTACAAAAATGGGCAAGGGAAGCGCTACCCCTTTATCAGCACTTTTTGTAGTAGCGTTGATAAAGGGGGTATTTATCAGTGTTTTTTCCTACCAGTGATAAATTTTATGTTTAAAAAAATCATGAAAAATAAATTATTGTTATATAAGTATATTTATATTTATATAAATATAATATATTTTTTTTAAATATGTTTTAGATACGTATAAATAGACTATTAAATTTAATATATAATAAATTTAATGAAAATGGCTTTAAAATATTGGAAAAATATTATTAATTAATAATTTTCTAATTATTATCAATTAAAAAGAATTTAATAACAATTTGAAGACACAAAAAATCAAAACAATTAATAAAAGATCTAAAATAAGTTAAAGATGTAACTCAAACTTCAAACAGCCATAACTTTTGATCTGGGTGTCCGTTTGAGCTCTACAGCATATCAAATCGAAGCCTACGATGAGATCTATGCGCTTGTAACCTAGGAAAAGCCTTTGTAACATTTTTCAAGGAAAAAAAAGGCCCATAAGGCCTCCAAAACCGAGTTTTTAGTCAAGATACCCTGATTTGTTAACATTCAAATAGGTATAACTTCTGATCCAGATATCCGTTAGCCCTGTACCACATATCATATCAAAGATTGTTTCATTTTATTCGATTTGACTGGTTGTGGAGTTTAAATGGGATTTTGGATTATAAGTTATGTTCATTTTAACATTTTATGGCTTTTCAAATACACATATGTATGTATTTATTCATAAATATATGTGTGTCTGTGTGTGTGTGTTGTATATATGTATGTATTAATTTATTTATTTAATTATAAACACACATAAAAAACATGTTTCATAAATGTATTTAAAACTAATCTTATAAGTATATATTAATATACAAATAAATATACAGATAAAAAATTATAACTAAAACTATATATATTAATAAATAAATATAAATATATATTAATATACGAATGAATATATATATACTAATATATGAATAAATATATTTATATTAATATGAATCTATATCAATATACGAATAAATATAACTATATATATATATATATAAATAAATAGATATATCATTAAATAGAGAGAAAAAATGAAATAGCTTAGTGGTAAAGGTGCATCTACGAAAGGGGGAGGTTGCGGGTTCGAGTTCGGGTGGAAGAAAAGGGGTGCATGTGTGAGGATGTGGGGGAAGGGCAGCACGCGGGAGACCTCCTAGAGCTGATAAAGGGGGGGTCTAGCGCTGTTAAAAGCTCTCTCCACATTATTTAATTTTTTTATTATTATTATTTTTTTTACCTTTATCAGTGCTTTTTAAAAAGCGCTGATAAAGGTCACTTTTATCAGTGCTAAAAAAAGCGTTGATAAAGGGTTCTTTTATCGGTGCTTTTTTTTAGCACTGATAAAAGCCCCCCCCCCATATTATTGTTGAGCTTTACATCACTTTTTTAGCGTTGTTAAAGCCTGTTTTGAGTGCTGATATAGGCCGTTTTTTGTAGTAGTGCATTGGTATAGGATATACCAATGGTTCATTAAACCATTGGCTTATTTGGAATGTATATAGCCCTATACGAATGGTTTCCATGAAACTATTGGTATAGGTCGATTGTATTTATCCTATACCTATGTTTTATTATAACCATTGGTTTATCCTATACCAATAGTTTACTAAAATCGTTGGTATAGGATGAATGGATGTGCCTAATACCAACAGTTTAATAAAATATTTGGTATAGGACATGGATTTTTTATAGGTATATACCAACAGTTTGTAAAACCATTGGTATAACCTTAATTGACATTTCCATCCAGCAGTACCTCCCAATCCATCTGGCAGCACCTTCCATGTTTTTCCAAAACCATCACACACCCACACCCCTAAACAAGTATCACCCAATATAGAAAATTTGAGAAACAAATTAATACATTGATCCAATTATAATACAAATAAAATATATGCAATAACATTCAATCATTAAGCATCATTGTGAGAGTCTATATTGACACACATAGAAAGTAGATGTTTATTGGGTTGCCTCACTACTTGGGATGACTGTATTGAGTGTTATTTTTCTCTCCACTACATTCACACTTGTGAATTGTACAAATTGTTTTGATAAAAATTGAGAAATACGTATAATTTATAAATATGGATCCTAGATATGGATAGATGATTTGGATAGTTGAAAGATTAGATATCTTCTTATTATAGACACCCAAATGTCATCGTTATTTGAGTTCACATTTTTTAGGATGTTTTTTATATATAGTGATTCATTAATATCATTTCAAATCATATTATAGAGGATTCTATTAAATATAATATTTTGTTTTTTATTTTACTTCATGGTTCATGCATGTTATGGTGGATTTTGATGTGTGATGTTCGGTTATAGGTTGTTTTTAGAGGTTATGCCTCCCCAAATAATGTAGATACCTCAATGTTGGTTGTTATCCCCAAGCCATGTTGAGGTGGGCTTGGGGATTTTACCTACCCAAATTCTGGTACATGAAAAATTGGTATTTGAGAGATAAAATCAAATTAGGGATAAGAACATGTATGTATTTATTTGGGTAGTCTATACTAGTCTTAATAAGTATCTCATGTATATGTAGTCACTATAGAGGTCATTTCAAAGGATATGGAAATCGATATATTACTAAGAATGATTCATATTGATGAAACATGATTTGAACCTTAGTGAGTAAACTAGGATTCTAATGGAGGGAAGTGTGAATCATATAGATAAAATTCAAGATTTTATGATTTGATTATTGATATTATTGAATTTTTTTATAGTCTGCATGGGTTAGGCTGGAAACAAATTTAATGACATCTAAATTAGTTTCTATGAGTTCAAGATCAATATGTTTTCTTGGATATAGTGGGTAGGAATTCCCTAGATTGGGATGATAAATTTTCAAATTGGTTGTGTGATATTAAATCAAAAGTAGTTTTTATGTTTCATAATGAATATCTTATTAGATATTGGTTTATGAGTAATCCATAATACAATATATTCTAGCAAATGCCTTCGTGTTTGAATAGATCCTCTGACCATGTAATATTAAACTATGAATCTTCCAAGGTATGTAAGAATAAATGGAAGAACTCATGAGGTGTTTAATATTCCATACCTATCATCATTAAAGTATATTAGATCGATATATTTTTACATAAGAATAAAATTTAAAGGGACCATGCTACATAATATTAATTCTAGAATTTCAAAGTTGGGTATGAATAAGTTTAAGTGGAAAGGGGGGAACATGAGATTAAAAGAATATGGGTGAATTCAGGTATTGGGATATTGATTTTTTATTATTATTACGGTCTTAGTACTTGATTTTGATGCACATGATGTGTTCAATAAATTTCCTAGGTATGTAAATTTAGGATCCATGGTAGTTTGAGTGTTCTGATCAAAGGAATGAAGATTGTATTTCATGATCAAGTCATCCAAAGTGATAAGTCTGGGGAAATTTCCTAGAAATGTAGACTTCATCCATAGTATAAGTGTATCTTTACAAATATTAAATATGGAATATATTGAAACTAAGGAGTTTGAGTGAAGTGAAAAAATACTAGAAGTATATCCAAATTCACCTAAGTTATAGTTGACATGAAACACTTGGGGATCATTTTTAGTTATGAGGTATAGCGAATCTACTGGAATTATAATCGAAACAAACTGAATATCACTTGGAGTTTCTACTATGTGAACTAAGATACCAATTAATTATTATTTAAAATTATCTTTAATTGATTTTAAATAAGGGATTTATTATATTTTATATACATTCCCAATTGTGTGGTGATGTTGTATTTTCTTAGTTTTCTCTCTGAGTAAATTATCTTATTCTATAATTGAAGTGCATGTTATTATTTTTTATATGTGATCTCTTCTCACTAATGGATAGATAATTCTACCACATGTTCTAAGGATGGTAATAGTATATGTTGTTTAGATATTATTAAAAAAATCCTATTAATATTACTCTAAGAATCTAGTTAGATGTTAAAGTGATATTGTTGAGTAGTTTCCATGATGTCTCTTATGATATCTTTCATTTATTCTTGATTACACTTTCAACGTCACTTCAGTTACACAATCAAATATATTATAGAAATTATTTGTGAATTTATTGAATTTGGTGGAATGGTTTTGGATCCATGTATTAGAAGAAGTTTTCATTTGTATTCAAGTCTCAAGTGTCGGTTAACTTTTGTTTGATTAGATATGTTTTTTGAGATTTTTATTGAACGTTATAGTGATTACATATAATTTTATTGATCCATATTTTCAAAACAATGATTAATATCGCTAAAATCACATATAGGTAGTAGTTTCCTCATTATCAAAATTATATCATTCATCATTATTCATTATGTTCCATTTCACTTCGTATGTATTCATCATAATACATATATCATATGTTTCCAGTTGCATCCCCCATTGCTTCCATGTACTTAACATTATTTTATATAAATAAATAATAGTTATAATACAAACTCATTGTTTTTTAGTGTCCTGATTTTGAGATCAACCCTAGGTCATTGTGTATTATTATAGTTAATCCTTAGGGAATAAAAAATATTTTGATTATAGATTCTAGGAAAAAATATCTACCATAAATTAGAACCATAACTAGGGAGGCATAAACACTTTTATACAATATTTTTTAAAAAATAAAATGTAAAAAATTAAAACTAAAAATTAAATCATCATTCAGATATCATTCATTGAAATTATGTAATTAGCTACTGTTTTTCAAAGATTTAGAGTCGATTTGTTTCACCATTGGTGACTTTATTTTGGTGTGAAATTTAATCAATCATTGGTCCTACTTTATATAATAAATATTTGAGAGTGTTTCATCATTATTTCAGATAATTTTTTTGAATCAACTTCTTTATTACTATTTTCCCCTATATTTGAAAATGTATTGGGATTGTGATGAAGAATCGGTTGTAATTTTTCCTATGAAAATTAGATGTCTCTTTGATTCAGGTTGTAAGGAGAATATTTTGAGAGAAGTAATGAAATTTAATGATGAAATATTGAAGATTCAAATCATTGATCCATTGGTCGATGAACATAGTGAAATATATAGGTACTTTCCAGAGTTTAATATAGAAAATGTAGAGGAACCAGTTTTCATGTCATCATTAGTTATAGAAACTTCACAAATGTATGAAGAAGAGAGTTCACTAGAAGTTTAAGAATATATAAAATCTTATCCATTGCCTCAACTTGTTAACTTCATCCCAAAGGTACTGATCAAGCTAGAATTTCATACTAATACTAAGAAGGGAATTGAATAAGATTTACATTTTTCATTATTAACTCTTTCTAAACATGAAATTTATAATTATTTATCTTATTTTAACTATAAAATTTCAGCACCATTTTTGCGTTATATATATGAGGATGAAATGAAATATTTTGAAGTGAAAAGGGATTTATTCAACCAACCCACAACACATTAGAGTTCCATTATGAGCATAATTAAGACTATTATTAAGTTTCTTTGGGACTATAATATTCTACTTCATGTGATATTTTTTACCAAAAAAGAGATTTTATGGGACACATAATATGATAAATCTTTATAAAAATATTCTAAAAAGAGAAAATCCCTTTTTTAAAATCATATCTAGGATGAATTAAATACTACATATTTATTTAATTAAAAATCGGAATAGAAGTGATGAGAACCACCTTCTAGAAATAATTTAAAATAAATTTTGGGAGAATAATAAAGAGGAAAATGTAGAAGGATATATTGAACAGGAACTAGAGACTTTTTTATTAACATTTATGTTTCATTACAAGCTGAATTAAATTGATTTGAATCAAAATCTCCATGTGTTTTAACTACTAAAAATGATAATTATCAAATTGAAATTGAAATTGAACATGTAGAACTTGATATTTCACTAAAAACTTTTGTGATGCATATGATGTGGATACTGAAATAAATTATTTCAACCAATTTAAATTTAAAACATTTCCTTTGGAATATAATTTAAATAATGAATAGGGAAATGACTTTAAAAATATGAATGCTTTTAAAAAAATGAGTTACATGAAAAACATTATGAAATTGAATGCTTCAGTAATAAAATTTATTTTGAAATTATTTTTTATATAGGTTGAAAAATATTGTGTTTATTGAATTAAAATCTTTTGAAAATAGAAAGGAGTGGTTTTTTAGGGTTGAAAACATAGAATTTTATTTTTATTTTTATACTAACATAGTTTTTTTTCACCTATAGGCCAAAGAATAATTACTTTTCATTGATAATAAAGGTGTTGAATTTAGTTTGGAAGAATATATATACCTCACTTTTGAGATTAAAAGATCATATTTTGAGAAACAAATATTCATACTTGATAAAAAAATTCTTTTTATGAAACATTTTAAAATCATATTTGTTTATACCCTATTTATTACATGAAATCCATCTATTTAACTAGTATGGTGGAAAGTTGTTATATATTATATCAATGAGGAAAAATATAATAGGGGAAGTGTTGACCCAATTATCACTATGAATAATCTTTTTCCAACATTATTTACATAAGACAGATCATTAATGCTCAATATTTTCCTAACCCAACCATTTGAATGATTGAGGTCATTATGTGATAAAACATTAAAAGTTATCTTACACTTAATATTATATTGGTTATTTTTATTAAATTATTCTCACCATTTTAATATATTTATCCCATGCACACACTCAATGTCTTAAATTTACATATATTAATTCATGAATCAAATTTATATCCATAAAAAAATATACACTGTATGCAAATCATATATATATCTTATGTGTATCTTATTAAAAGTGAGATATTATATCAATGAATTTATAGCACACATCCAATAATACCCCAATAAAAGATAGTAGAGAAGAAAAATATTTTCAATCCTATCTAATATAGTGATATCTCCTAATAGGGTTGAAGAGGTCAAATAAAACCTTACTTATACAATGTCTCAACCTGAGTATGAGTTATCATAATGTGTTCCAAAATAATAAATACATACAATAAAAATGAAATTTGATGTTGAAGAACAATGAAATGAAAACACAAGCTGAGGATATATCATCACAGATAGGGAAGAAAATGAAATTTTGCATGTAGGGCTATGGATGGGAGTCAGATGTGAGGAGGAGGAGGAGGTCGTGCACTAGAATTTGGGTAGAGGGATATACCAAAAGTTTTTAAAAATCATTGGTATAACAGAATCTATACCAATGGTTTATTAAAAACAATGGTATAGTCTCATTTGTGCAAAATTATATACAAATGGTTTTAAAAAATTGTTGGTATAACAGTATATATTCTAACGGTTTCCATGAACCATTGGTACAACCTTGGTATATCATAATCTATACCAATGGTTTCTTTGAACAGTTGGTATAGCATTCACTTATACCAATGGTTTTGGACAAACCATTGGCATAGGGTATGTTTAAGGAGCCTATACCAATAGTTTTACAAAACCATTGGAATAGCTTAAGTATAAACAACCTATAATAATGGTATTGATGAAACTGTTGGTATAGGTCTGTGGGTATAGACCCAATTTCTAGTAGTTTTCATTCTTGAAAAAATTAAAAAAACCCTTAAATATTAAAATAATATTCATTCATTAAATATTTTTCCATGTATTCACTTAAAATATTGTGAATACATTAATAAATAAATTCAAATTCTAAACTCGAATAATTTATATTTATTTATTATTGGAGATCCTATATTCTTGGACACCCCCAAACCCCAATGGTGGGTCCCACCATGTCCTATACTTATATTCATAAGAATAGGCCAAAATTTTGAATGCTCTAAGTGTGTGAACCTCTAGGCCCTTATCTTGATAGTATTGAATACTATTCACAAACCAAAAGTGGAGTTACAAACCCATCAAGATACTAAGGAGATAAGTAAAAAGTCATAGCAATGATAACCTTTACTACAAACACACACCATGTAATATAATATTTTTGTCTTGTGATATCTCATAAAATAGGATGCACACTTTATGTCATCATCCATTCTTTCTTTATTGTTCATTGACCTAACTAAAAAAACTTTCCTTCTTCTACCACGACCATGGATTTAGTGAAGGTACTACCATCCTGATCAACTGGGCCCAAGATATCACTTCCTTTTAGAATTGAAAAATTCTATCTTTATTATTCAATCAATTCCATACCACCAATGACACACCCAACGCAAGTTATCTATAACTACCGGGGTTTTTGTAGTGGGTTGAAATCCTCAACCAATTTTAATTTTTGTGTTTGGTGAGTGGGATAAATATTTTCTTTATTATTAGAACCCAATTTTGGGTGTTTCTTTGACCCAAGGCCTTATTTTTAGATGGGGTTTAAGGATCATCAAGTTCCTTGGAGTTTCGAGTGGGTTTTGGGTACATAAGAGGCCAAAAACCCAACTTTTTAGAATGCACAGATAAGGGTGCACAGTTTGGAAAAACTATACGGCCACCCAGGGGTAACCGTGCAGCCCTCCAGTGTCACTGTGCATGGTTTAAAAAACTATGCAAGAGAGGTCGCATGAACATTCAAGGACTCTACAATTTTTTATATAGGGAATTCACACGGCTTGTATATGGTTTTGAAAATCGTGTGCCTAGCTTGTGCATGTGTGGTGTTCAGGCAGTGGGCACCACACAATTTTTGTATGGTTTTCCAAACTATGCAGTAACCATGCAAACTCTTTAAAAGGTAAAATGACCTTTTTGTCCTTGTTTTCCTTAAGAGGGTTTTTCCTCTTTCTTCCACCCACATGTGGCTTTCCTCTACAGTGGTCAGGGATATCGCGTCCTCCCTCCATTAGGCTTAGAACCAATCTCCTCATCTGAGCTCTAATATTCAATATGTTGGTGGCTACTAATTTATCTCAGTAAGTCCTTTGATCCACTAGCCACTTCTCTTCTTTTATCTCACCATATAGTGCACTAAATCCATACGAGCCATTTTACCCTATTTTCAATGTTTTCATATAAAATAATGATTTCTTCTGATTCAGCTGAAGTTAGAATCCAATATTATGTGAGAGAACTTCTATCAGTATGAGATACGTGGTTCCTAGATTTATCCTTGATTTTTCTTATGTTTCGGGGATGCGTACTATATTCACCATGTGGGTTGACCAATTAGGACCCTAAATAATTAAATGCTTGTTTTTAAATTAATGAATTGATGTCATGGGATGTTGTTGGGTATGCCCTAGACCTTTTATACATGGCCAAGTCTAGTAAGGGTCTTGGACCAACTTAGGTAGTTTAGGTCGGGTGTATGTTTTAAATTAAATTGAATTGTTTATATTGAATATGATAGTTCCATGGGAACATGATGGGTGAGGACCAATATTTATATGGGGTGATGTTGATCATTGAGTTGGTCGATATGGTCATTGGATTAAAGCGACAAGGAAATCATGATTGAGGTCATGGCCTGGGACTTTGAGATGGTGTTGACTATCTGGTTGAGTGAAATGGTCGCGGGGGAATGAGGTACTGGGATAATGTGGATTAGGTAATTTTTTGGTGATTACTACTCACCGTGATTGGAAAAAGTGTCATTGGAGTCATGTGTACATATATAGAACTCATATTATGAGGTGGTGTTGACTACTCATGTGGGTAAAGGCCTCTGTTAGTTTGCAACTTAGGATTGTGTTGACCATCAGATTGGTTGGAGGTGTTTTATATAGAATTATACATGGATTGTGATGGAACATCAGTTGACGGTGATGAGACCATCAGTCAGGGGATGAGGCTCACTGTATTATTTGAGGCCATTTGGCCATGATATTGTGAGGAATAATATAATAATACCTCAGGGCATTAGTTGTTGATCTGACGGAGGTTATTATTTAGAGGAAAAACATTGTTATGCCTCAAGACGTTTGGCTTAGAGCCAATAGGGACTTCTGATCTGAGGTTTGAGGGACTGGGTACTTGTTTGGGTATTCCTTTAAGACTCTGATTATTTTATTATGACATGGGAGGTGTAGATTGGCATGGGGTGTTAGTGATACATTTACAAAAGGTGACTAAGGGCTCTCTAACTTGTTACTCATCAGAGGATACCTTGGGATTTATGCTAATGATCCTCACCATTTTAGTTATATATATATGCATACATGTTGATGTAAGCCATATATATAACTAGGGGCATGTGGTATACTGGTGATGGTAGAAGCAGGTGATTTCTTCCTTGTGGATGTTGAGCATAAGGGAAGCAAGTTATTTATATGAGCTGATTGTGATTTTTTATTTATAATTAGATACACCTGAAATATAATGGATGTCATATAGGAACACATTTGTGGTGGCCTATTGAGATTCATTCTCACACCCTACATGGGACCTTCGGGACATGTGTAGATGTTATTCTTCTGCAATCAAGTAAGGGACCAAGCCCAGGATATTGAGCCTAGTGATAGAGTCTGACCATTTTCATGGGATGGATGGCATTGGACCATGGAGGTTCTTCTACATCAGTTTGAGTTTACTTTTGAGTTTTAACATTCTTATTATATGTATGTATTTATGGGTGTCCATAGGAAACCCTTTCTGCTTATTGTTTTATATGACTAGTTTTGATATGCATGGTTAGATACAAGTAGTGTTTTATTCTAAAAATTGTATTCTTGAGCTTGTTGATTCTTATTGTTGTTGTCTGTATATGCTTCCTCTATTATCAGTTACCAGTCCTGTTGTTTTATGGTATTTATTCCACTATATTATACATATATATACTATTACTATTATCACCACCCTAGGGTATAGTCTCCACAATATCACCTCTTTACACTCTCTCTATTAGTCGGTAGCCTTTGGCGTATGGGGAGGCATGCCTAAGGCCCAGTGTTCAACCATCCCTGAACACTTTTTAGGTGGGAAAACGGGTCGGGGCACTAAGAATAGTATCAGTTAAGGTTTAGATCCTAGAAAAATCTTTTCTTGATTATTAGGGCCCAATTTTAGGTGTTTCTTTGACCCAATTCCTTGTTTTTAGATGGGTTTTAAGGCTTGTCAAGTGCCTCGGGGTTTTGAGTGGGTTTTTAGTGCATCAGAGGCCAAAAACCCAACTTTTCAAAATGTGTAAATAGGGGGTGCATGGTTTGGAGAAACTGTTCATCCTCCCAAGGGTAAATTTGTGGAACTCTAGTGTCATTATGCAGAGTTTAAACAACCATGCAGGAGGGGTTCATTGATATGTGGGGCCTCTGCAATTTTTTAAAAAGGGTATTCACACAGCTTGTGCATAGTTTAGAAAAATATGTGCCTAGCCCATGTGCATGTGGTGTTCAAGAAGTGGTCACTTCATGGTTTGTGTATAGTTCACCAAATCATGCGGTAACCATGAATCCTCTTTAAAAGTTCAAAATGACTGTTTTCCCTTTATTTTCCTTAATAGGGTTTTTCCTCTTTCTTCCTCCCATGCGTGGCTTTCCTCTCCAATGGCCAGGGAGCTCCCTCCCTCCCTCCATTAGGTTTTGTACCAATCTCCTCATCTAAGCTCTAATATTCAATCCATTGGTGGATATAGATTCATTTTGGTAAGGCCTTTGATCCACTAGCCACTTATCTTATTTTGTCTTTACATACAATGCACTAAATTTGTGTGAGCTGTTTTACCCTATTTTCAAGGCGTTCATCTAAAACACTAATTTCTTCTGATTTGACTCGAGTTAGAAGTTGATATGAGGCGAACGGACGTCTACCAGTACGAGGTAGGTGGTTATTATATTTCTCCTTTATTTTTCTTATGTTTTGGGGTGCGCACTATATGTGTCATGTGGTTTGATCAAGCGGGACCCTAAATAATTAAATTCTTGTTTTCAAATCAATGAATTGATTCCATGGGATACTATTGGGTATTACCTAGACCTTTTACACATGGTCACTCCAGGTAAGGGGATTGGACCAACTTTGGAAGTTTAGGTCGGGTGTATGATTTAAATTAAATTGAATTGTTTATATTGAATATGATGGTTCCATGGGAACATGATGGGCGAGGCCTGATATGTATATGGGGTGATGTTGATCACCAGGTTGGGCGACGTGGTCATCGGATTGAGGCAATGATGTAGTCATGATTGAGGGCATGGCTCAGGACTTTGAGATGGTGTTGAGTGACATGGTAATGAGGGCATGAGGTGTTGGGATGATATGGATTAGGTACTTTTTTGGTAATTTCTGCTCACCATGATTGGTTGATGCACCATTGGAGTTGTGTGCACACAAATAAGACTCGGATGATGAGGTGGTGTTGACCACTCATGTGGGTAGAGGCCTCTATTAGTTTGCAGCTTAGGATGGTGATGACCATCAGAGAGGTTGGAGGTGATTATCATAGAAATCCACGTGGATGGTGATAGATCATCAGTTTATGGTGATGAGATCATCAATTGGGGGTTGAGTCTTTCTATATTATTTAAGGTCGTTGATCCAATATATTATGAGGATATATATCATCGTACCTTATGGCATCAGTTGTTGAGCTGATGGTGGTTATTATTTAGAGGATAGACATTATTGTGCCTTATGACATTAGGCTTTGAGCTGAAGGGTAATTCTAAGCTAAGGTTTGAGGGACCAAGTACTTGTTTGGGCCTGCCTTTGAGACGCCGGTTATTTTATTATGACACAGGAAGTTTTGTTTGGAACAGGGTGTCAGTGATACATTTATAGGATGTGCCTAAGGGATCTCTAGCTTATTACTCATTAGGGGATGCCTTAAGTTGTATACTAAGGATACTCACAACTTTAGTTATATTTATGTATACATGTTACTGTAAGCCATATATATAACTGGGGGAAACCGATATATCAGTGATGGCTGAAGTGAGTGATTTATTCCTTATAAATACTGAGCACAATAGAAGTAGGTTATTTATATGAGGTGCATGTGTTGTTTTATTTATAATTAGATACACCTATAATATCATGGATTCAAGATATGAATACGTTGGTGGTGGCCTATTGAGATTCATTCTCAAACCCTACACAGGCCCTTCGGGATGCGTATAGACATTATGCTTTTGTGATCAGGTAAGGGACTGAGCCCAGGAGTTGGAACCTAGTGATAGAGTCAGTCCTTTTTCATGGGATGAATGACATTAGACCATGGAGGTTTCTCTGCATAAATTGAAGTTTACTTTTGAGTTTTAGCATGATTATTATATGTATGTACCGATAGTCATCCATGGGTGACCCTTTCTACTTATTGTTTTGTATGACCTATTTTGATATGCATGCTTAGCTATAAATGGTGTTTTATTCTACAAATGGTATGTTTTAGCTTGTTGATTATTATTACCATTATCTATATATGATTCCTCTATTGTGGGTTATTGGTCATATTGTTTTATGGTCTTTATTTCTCTATGTTATATACATATATACTAAAACTATTATCACCACCATAGGGTATAGTCTCCCCACTATCACCTCTTTACACACTCACTACTAGTTTGCAGCCTTTGGTGTATGAAGAGGTACGCCTAAGGCCCAATGTTCAACCAGCCCTAAGCACTATTTTGATGAGAAAAACGGGGTGGGGTGATACATTACCTCACTATGACATCAATTTCATAGTTTTCATCTTACATCAAAGTACGTAATCAAATGGTACACATCGATAATCCCATGTCATGATACCAATACACATATTCACAGATGGAAACAACTAATAACACATGTAACATGTGGTGTTCCAATTAGTGGGTTAATCTTCATGATCTCATCTACTTGATGTCATAAAGTGAAAAATCAATGAGAATAATTCTCAGTGCTTATAAACCCCTATCACTTGATGGTCACACATCATCTCTGTTCTATCAACATGATGTATCTAGATCATAGGACAAAAGTTTAAGATTTCTATCATGGTATCTCAAGGTTCTCATCATAGCCTTGGATCCTCTATAACCTTTTGATATGATAAATAATATATTTAAATTACTATTTAAATATTGGAAGTAGAAATATCAACACTATTATGGTAAGTATGCATCATTAATATCTCACTGTATACATAATATGGTAATCTAAAAGTATTGTTTAAGTTGGGTCTAGGGAACCCAGTTTTACAACACTCACAATAATACTATATCCAACTTTCTAACTATCATTATTAGCTCTCACATGATAAGATCTTATTTTTGCTCAGTTATGGATTTATTCATTGGGCTTGACACATCTTCGCTTCACGGTTACTCTGTTATCAGCGACTTCACTTTCTTGAGTAAGACTCCTTAAGAGATGATATCCTGAGTGTATTCCTTTTATCCACTGTCATAACTTGACATCTTGGCTAGTACCAATATTAGGATTATCATAATTTATATTATGATAAACCTTTACTTACTAGGTGTGATTCCAAGAATTAAAACAAATCATTGTGTATTATACACTGCTTCTTCAGCTGCATAAAAAGTTTCAATGTATTTGGTATTTATAGATTTGGCTACCACTGGTTTGAATGAGCTTCTCTTAATTATAAACTTAACTTGACTAAGATATTAGATCATATTGATCTAAATTAATACTATTATATGTCCCATTAAAACTAGTGCATCTTCCTCCCCAAGTATTAGGAACATATCCCTTATAGTCTATTGAGTACAATTGGATAGTTCTGACTGCTTCCCATGCAGTCCTCCTGGATTATACTAACATTTTCCTACCATAAATTATATGTTATAAATATCAAATTTAGTAAATCCCATGGCATATTTGATTGATCCATAGCAGGAGCATATGGAATCTTACTCACCACATTAATCTCCTCATATGTCCTATATATATCCTCTTAACTAATTATAAGACTAAATAATTATTTTCTATATTTTATTAACATATTTTTCTTGGAAAATATGTTTCTCCCACTAAACTCTTATATACACATTGAAAAAATTCATTCCAAATGAATATTCTATGATCTTGTTACTTACTTCAATCTAGAATTTGATTTCAATAACTTTCACCTCTTATTATCATTTTATGGTGCCACTATTTTTTTTTTTGAACCATATAGACATTTTCAAGAAAGGTGGGTTTAATATCCAATGATAAATAAAATATTAATAGAAAGTAGCTATGAAAAGTATAATTTTAATGGATTAATCATGATAATTGGTGAAAAGGATCTATCATAGACTATGTCTAGACTCTTGTGTCTTTCAAGTATTAATCATACTTCATTGATCCAAACTTGACCATCCATGTATTTCTTCTCTTTAATACCACTATAGTATCAAGATTTAAAACATTATAAATACTAAGTAACTATACTTCGATACATGGAATCCGTTATTTAATTTTAATTGAACCTTTCAATCTTAGTTGATTCTCATATACTTATTACTTGTAGGATTTGTTATTCTCAATGAATAAGGTATCACCTACCTTGGATAATATAAAACCACCACTATGGTTTCATACTTTTTGTGTAGTATGTATCTCTAGAAAATTCCTTTTCCACACAATCTTGTGGGACTTGCTCTTATGCCAACTAGTTATGCATCTCCATCCTTGACTTATCTCAAGTCAATCTTTCTCCCGCTATCTCAAATAGATATGTGCACCCTTGTATAGAATTATTGTATATAACCTGACTATAATTTTTTATATCATAGGGATTTGTGTAATATCCTATATTAATGTTAAGATACTAACCAAGATGCACTTTGTGTTTTTTTATGCATGTTTGTTTATATTATTAACAAATATTTGTTCATCTAAACATATGTTATTATGACATGATATATTCATTCCATATTATAAATAATATGGTATCCATTTGTTATTATACTTGTAATGTGCATATAAGTCTCAACATTGATGATCCTTTTACTTGTATTTTTTTATAACTCGCTTTTACATTCATTGAAACACTTAAGAAATTTTATGAAGTAAATGAATTTACCACTAGATTAACCTTGGAATAGTTAATTCTCTATAGCTAAAAAATTCTAAAAGATTTGTGGCATACCAATATTTCTAAATATTTATTTTTCAAATTTTAAACAAGTAAATGTGTTTATAATACCTATGGTTTTTATCTCCAAATATTCTAAAATCGTATTGTTTATATCCTTTAAAACTATATAGTTTTACCAGAAAAAGAATTTATCTTGTCACAATTGGGTATAACTGAGTCTTACATTTTAAATTCATCTATTATTTCCTATGATTCAATAATTAATGAACTATTAGTTGAAAATAAGACACCACAAAAAAAATTCATTCCAACATGTAATAATGTCTCCTTGTGTCTAATGTACACAAGAGATAATTTTTTTGGTAATACTTAACAAAAGTTCAACTAGAACCATTAAACTTGGAAATTTATAAGTTGGGTACTTCTCACTACTGACTTAGGAATCACCCTTTCTCAGAATCTTGGATAATTCACCTTACTTCTTTTAGAATTCCTATACTTACTTGGTTATAGTATTTGGATACATATATGTGATTGACATATTTTATTTAATACCCAAGAAGTATGATAGAAAAATCACATACAATGATAAATATACACTAATTAGAAGCATTTTCTTGATTCTACTTTAATTAATTTCATTTAATATTCCATTAACTTATATCATGACATGAAAAGAAAATAACCTCTTTTATGATGATCTACCTCAGTTCTTTGAAGAATGATGTGAATGTGCCTTTGTCGTCACACTTTTTGTTTGCCTTTTCACCTTGTCTTTTTACTTGTTCACCATAAGAACTAAAGATTAACCTTTATTTATGTTCTTATCAACTTGGTTAACCTTACCCAAAAGTTAATGAATTGTTTTCCCCATACTACTAATTTTTTTAATCCTATATGAAATTAGAGTGATTGGGAGAAAATGATATAAGAAAGGGATGTATTGAAAGATCATGATCCATCTTTCAATTTACACATATTCAGTATAATCATCACCTCATTCATATCTCGCTTCACTTTCTCCTCACAAGATTCTTAGAGATGAGATAACATGTGAAATCATACATATCCTAAAAAATAAATTGATTATTACATACATCACATGCATTCGAATAATTAATTAATTAATTAAATTTCAGACATACATTGATTGATTGTTGCTCAAGATCAGTCAGCAGGTATTAAACATGCGATATAAAATTAATTTTGAAATAAATTCTACTCCAGGGAAATTTAAATGAATTTAAATAAATTTATATAATTCTAATTCATAAAATAATAATTTTATGGTCTTTGGAAAAATTTTAAACTAGTCTAAACAAAATCTTGAACATTAAAATTTTCAAATAAAATTTTCGGCCCTCATGTGGACCGAAAAACCCCTAAAAGGGGTTCTGGTACTATTCTATACTTGGAATGGGTCGAGAGGTTTGGGCAGGGACCGACCCGACCCATATTGGTCATGATTCATCCGGTTGGTGGCACTAGCTTATGGTGGGAGGTTCTCAAAGTGGATTCGGCTAGTTTGGCTAGCGACAGGAGCACGTGGCGAAGGGGGGTCAACTAGTTTGGCTAGCGGCAGGGGTCATGCGGTGGGCTCAGGTGGAGGGGGCATCACTAGAAGGTTTGTATGGAAGGAGAGTCACATAGTGAGTGGTCCAACTGGTCTAGTAGAAGGTGGGAGGCGCACAACAAGGGGGTCACGGTGGGAGTCCATGCGGGATGGTTGCACAATGGTGCAGTGAGGTTGGCCTAACGGGAGGTGGGGGTTAAGCCTAGGTGGTAGTGTGTGGCAGTGAAGGGGGGGTAGCACTATCACCTCCAAGTCAAAAGATATTTTTAGGAGCTTGGACAACCCCCCCCCCCCACACACACACCACCACCACCACCACCACTCTATGGGTTTTTTAAGTTTTTTCTCATCTGTCCAGCACCACCACCCCCCCCCCCACCCCACATCTAGCCTTTTAAAAAAATTGTTTGTTTCTTTAACCCGTGTAACCTACACTGGCCCCATTTTCCCAGCTTTCGATTTTTTTATTATTAATTTTTCAAGATTATGATATGTATAGAAATTTAAAAAAAATTGAAATTCCATATATTTGTGGAATTTTGGGGCACCCAAAATCCATCCAAAACAGGGGGTTTCACCAAAAAATTCCATTGATCATTACTTGTAGGTAAAATAACACACACACATAGATGTGTGTGTGTGTGTGTGTTTTCCATGTTAAACCCACATGAACATCGATTTCAATCTAATTTAAATCTTTGGATGATCGCAACTTGGTTGTCTGAGGTCATATTCAATCTCTATCTATGACGATGGGACCGTATCGATACCCTCTACAAAAATTTAATGAAAACTTATTTTTTTGCTTAAAAATTAATGTTATTGCTTTGATATAAATTGAAAGTACTGGGACATGAATCAGAAGAAGATGGGTTGTAGAATTAAAAAATTTCATTGTCGATCAACATAACTACATCATCTCTAAAGATTTGTAGCCCAGTATGAAAGTAGAGGATCCCACATGAAATAATTAAGCATGAAAATTAAACTAAGAAATTGACTTGTTCGATTTGAAGACGCATTTGACAATCATTCATCACTGATGATTGTTGCTCAAAGGAACTAGATTCAGGTCCCTCTATATCATCTATACATTCTTAGAAAGTCTATAGGAATTTTGATCATCAGTATCCAGGTGTTAGTGCAGAGATCCAATGAAGCCTTCGATGTCCCAATGATCACCGCTACGATGATCCTTTAATCTGTGAAGGATAACTCATATTAGTTGCTTGGATTGAGAGATTATCTCTCTAAGATATGGGGGATAAGAGAGAGAGGCTCTCGGATTCATGCGATGAATAGTTCCCCAAATGAGAGCCTCCTCCCACTTATATATCAAGGTATAAAATACCCAAAAATAGCTCCCCCCCCAAAAAAAATATGTTTTACCTACTAAATAAGCTATAAAAAATCTTATAACTGATTTACTGAGTTTTAAATATCATTTATATATTTATCAATTACTTATAATATAATAAATATATTATTTGATAAAAATGAGCCATTAATTTGACTTGTTATTCCCTAAAATATTAAACTAACATTGAATATTCAAATAATATTCATTCATTAAATATTTTCCATCTATTCAATTAACATTTTATGAATAAATTAATAAATAAATTCAATACCAATTATTCTAAACTTGAACAATTTGAATTTACTTGTTCTTGGAGATCGTATATTCTTGGAAACCCTCGGACCCCAGTGATGGGGCCTACCATGTACTATACTCTTATTCATAAGAATATATCAAACTTTTGAATGCACTAAGTGTGTAACCCTCTAGACCCCTATCTTGATAGTAGTTAATATTATTCATAGATGAGGAGTGGAGTCTAGCAACTCATCAAAACCCCTAAGGATATAATGAAAAGTCATATTAACGACAATCTTTCCTACAAACACACACCATGTAAAATAATATTTTTTTAATGAGATATATCATAAAACAGGAAGAACACTTTGTGTCATCATCATTTTTTGATTTATTGTTCATTGACCTAACTAGACAGACTTACCTTCTTATACCATGTCCATAGATTTAGTGAAGATACTACTATCCTGATCAACTAGGCCTGAGATATCACTTCCATTTGAAAGCGATAAATTATATCATGATTATTCAATCAATTTTATACCACTAATGACACACCCAATGCAAGTTGCCTCACTATGATATCAATTCAAATGTTTTCATCTCGCATCAAAGTACGTAATCAAATGGTGCACATCTATAATAACCTCAAGTCATGATACTAATAAATGTTTTCATGAATATAAACAGGAAATAACACATGTAACATGTGGTGTTCTAATTGGAGGGTAGGTCCTCATGATCTCATATACTTGAGGTCATCAAGTGTGAACTTAATGAGAAGAAGTCTCAATGCTTATGATTCTCCAACACCTGATGGTCGCACATCATTTATGTCATGTCAACATGATGTATCTAAAACATAGGATATAGGTTCTCATTATAGCTCAGGAACTTCTATAACCTTTTGATACGTCAAATAATTTATGTACATTTCCATTTAAATTATGGATGGAGAAATATCAATACTATTTTGGTAAGTATACACCATGAATAACTCATTGTATACATGATATGGTAATCGAAAAATATTGTTTAAGTTGGGTCTAGAGCACCCACTTTTACAAAAAAAAACACATGGTGGGGAGCACAGTAATGTCTTGGGAATTCCATGTAATTTTTTTATATGGAATTATTTCGAGACTACACGCTCTGACGGCACATGATTCTGAGGCCCGGTGAGCCCGAAACAAATTTTTGAACTTTTTTTAAGGTATGTTTAGTAAACGTGTGAGAGAGATTTTCTATCTTTTGAACTGGTGCTCGAATCAAAAATCGGAGGGCATCGTTTAACTTGGAACGCCATGAATCACCTAGAAATGATTTAACTTCAAATAAAAATGGCAGAAAGTAAAAGTTATTTTTTGGACTTCTTGAGAAAAAAATAATAAAAGAATTTAAAAGAATTATTTTATTTATTTTCTCACCATTGGGTGACGGATGGCAACGCTGCAGTGCAGCGACAAGGTGGTGAAGAGGTGTATTAATGAAGCTCATTAATGTCCCATATAACACAACATAACGATGCAATAAAGTAAGTGTAACAGCAATGTTGTTTCATAAATTAAACAGTATAACGAAGCAACGTCGCAGCGTAACAAAAATGATGTGATGTGATTCTTTTTATTAAACCAACATGTGGGAGAATGGGGAATTGAACTACGAGGATCCTCTGACGAACTGCTGGCAGTTTTCCTCTCCAATGAAGAATGAAGAATGTTGGCGAGACTTCATCTTCTTCGACGTTCCTTGAATAATGGAGCTGGAAACGATGTCGACATCTTGAAACCTCGAGCATGAATGCTTTGGAATCGAACATCAATGAGGTAGGGGGTTGTTTAATTTTTAAAAGTTCTTCCCTGTTCTTTTTTTAGAAACGACGAACGCAGATCAACTCGTAAATGGGTTGATCTTCAATTCATGCATTTATGTGGGAGGGTGACTTTTCTTTTGGTATTTCTTTATATGGGGTTGAATCATCATTGTTGTTCGAATTAAAATCTCTAGACCTCCCTTGATTATAAACTTCTAACGCGGAGGGCACGGGCCAACATGAACAAGGCTCGAGCCCCTTTGTCATGGGTGTTCTTTGTGGCCAAACTCTCGAATCAAAGATAATAAAGATTTGAGACCTTCGCAGTGGAGAGGACGTTCCCCAGAGAACGCAGGCGTAAGTGGCGCGAAGAACGGACCATCGGTGCAGACCCGGTGGTCCGCGGAAGAGTTTGTCGGCACGACGGCGTCGGCGGTGGTGCACTGGAGGAAGGGTCGTGGATGGATCTGGTCTTGACGTAGCGGGGGGATCCACTGGCTAGGTTGGCAGCTAGAAGCAGAAAATGTGGTTGCTCGACCACATCGGAGGGCCGCAGATGCGGCTCCGCGGTCACTCGACAACGGCAGTGGAGGTGCCCCACGGTGACTCGTGGGGCGATGGTGGCGGACCAGATGCGGCATTCGGCCACATCCTAGTGAGGTAGACCAGTGTGCCTCTGGTGGACCAAGTGGGGCGCGAACCGCCCAGCGGGCCGGTCGCGCCCCAGCAAGTCGGACCCATGCCCTTCAGGTCGGGCTAGACTAGACCGAGTCATCGGGCGACCCAGCGGGCTGGACCCTCAGCCAACCTAGGCCGGGTCCAGCAAGGCCCACTGGCCAGGCTGGACTAGACTGACCCCAACCCAAACTGGTTCAAGTCGAGTCTGTCTAATTAAATCAGGGTATGTGGGACCCTCGAGCCGAGTTGGTCAGGTCGGACCGGGCTTTGACGCAATCGGCCCCTGTTTACTAAAACGTTCATATCTCTTAGACCGGGTGTCTGATTGACGCACCGTCAGTAGCGGTGGAACCCTTGTGACAAGGAGGTCCTTTTGAGATACTCTACATGAGTTTTGGTAGAATTTGGAATATGTACGAGTTGGATCAAACTCGAATCCAACTAATCCCTCTTTAAAAAATGCTCATATCTTACAGGTCGGGCATTCGTTCGACACATTTTCTGTTGCGTTGGGACCATTATGACGAGATGGTACTTTGGGGTTACTCTATGTGGGACTTCATGATGGTTGAGGTACGTACAATGGATTGAGGAGCGGATCATCCTAGAATAAAGTGTTCTAAGTACAGGAATCCAGTGGTTAGTTGTGATGTGAAGAAAGAACAGAAATCCTACGTGGGTCAGCACCTAGAGATTTGGAGTGGGTCAGCACCTAGAGATCCTATGTGGTTCGGCACCTAGAAATCCTCTGTGGTTTGGCACCTAGTGATCCTATGTGGGTACTCACCTAGAGATCCTTTATGGTTCAGCACCTAGCGACCCTGTGCGGGTTAGCAGTAGAGCCTCTCGACAAAATAAGATGATCTAGCTTTACAACTAATCATCTTTACTTTTTTACTTAAGTTATACCTGGTGTGACCTGAGTCTTTTAATTTATGTTATGTGTTTGAGGTCTTGCTTGATGGTATTACCTCTGTGGTATTTTCTTTGTGGTTTTTTCCTTCTTGGATTACTGAGAGACCTTCAGGGGTATTGGGGTCCCTACTGAGTATTGTTATACTCACACCTGTACGGGCTTTGCCTGCGCGTGTTGTGTCTGGTGTAGATGATCGATGTTTTGATAGAGGTGCTCAGGGGGACGAGACTGACAGATGCTATGATGGTGGACTTGGTGGCCTAGGACTGGGTGGGGGCCAATAGGATCGAGCAGGCAGGACATAATACTTCATATTTCAGTAGTTTCATTACTCTCATGAGCAGGTGGGGTTTTTCGCAGATAACCATCATAGTTTCCTTTTGTACTTTGTTGTTTTCAGTTCCTTGTTGGGTTTGTATTCTGGTACACTCACTTTCAATTGTACTTGCACTCAACTTTGTTTTAGTGGTATACTTGTTTCCCCCTTTCAATGTGTTGGGATGTGGTTGGGCATGTGTGTGTGTATAAGTTTAAAGATAATGCCTTCCCTTTTTGGGATATGCCTTTTCAGTGCTAATCACCAACCCCTGGCCTATGGAATGTGGGATTGGGGTAGTCACAGCATGGGCCCTAGGGGACAGGTTGTGACAAAGTGGTATTAGAGGGAGGTTGGTCCTACCAGAAGAACTAAGAGTCTGTATTTTCGATGGAGGCAATAGTATTAAGTTTTTTTAGTTTGGATTTCTATCCATAGAGCCCAGTGTTGGTGCAGCAGCCGACGTATCCATACACCAGGACCCTGAATTCTGTTTTCCAACTCGGTACACAAAAAACACTAGTTTCATGTGTTTTGGAAATGTTTTTCTCTAGATATCTTTTGAGTCAGCTCGCTAGTTATAACTTATTGACAATGGTGCATTTGTTTCCTTACAGGACGCCTCCACAAAGACAACCAGCCAGGATTCCAGTGATAGATCACGATGATGGTCCACTGAGTGATGAGGTTTTGGTGTAGGGACCACTTACAACAATAGAACCTTTGGGTGGTGAACCAGCAACACCACCACCCAGAGAGTAGCAGTTTCTACCAACCCCACCATCGGATAGTTCACACCGACTGAGAGCACTGTACAAGTTCTAAAGACAAATTCCTCCAAGGTTTCAAGGCAAGACAGATCCTCGGGTAGCTGAGGATTGGCTAGAGGTAGTTACTTAGTTTTTTCTCCTAATAGAGACACCAACAGACCATATGGTAGTCCTAATCGCTAGCCTTTTCAGGGCATGGTAGGGAGGTGGTGGATCTTGACGCACCAGACACACGAGAAGGCAACCCTTGTTTGTATGGAATTCAAGAGCCTCTTCAGGGCGGAGTTTGTACCAGCAACACTATGCTCAGTGTGTATTCAAGAGTTACTAAACCTGCAGTAGGGAATCCTGATTGTGGATCAGTACTCAACAAGGTTTATCGACCTCTCCTATTACTCCACTGACATGGTATGAGACCCTTTCTCTAGGGCTCGAACCTTTGAGCAGGGACTCTGATGGGAGATCAAGGCATCGATGATTTCTCTTAGCAACCCGACGCAAGCTGGAGTGCTAAAGTGAGCTCTACTGGTAGAGATCTTCCTAGCCGAGAAGGCACTGACGGTGAGAGCCACCACTAAATGACAGGTGGTCGAGTCATCTATAGCAAGAAGTAGGTAGACGACGCAAAGGACCAACTGGGCTAGACCTTTTGGAGGACGACCCCAGGATGCAAAGTCAGAGGTGCGGAGTTTGCGAGGTAGAGGAGGTCATCTGAGGACTATAGTTTGTTACTCTTGTGGCAAACAGGTGCACATGGCTCGTGAATTTCTAACTCCCCACACGGATGACCAATAGGCAGTCGAGAGGCCACTGAGACAGCGACAGAGGTTTGAGCGAGGAGGTTCGTAGGGCAGCAAATGTGGTAGGGGAGCAGGTCGAGTGGCAGGAAGTGGATGACTGTTCGAGGTACTACCATCACTACCCCCAGGAGGTCCACCACAAGCTTTGGGAGCAGGTGGACAGGGGCGGGTCCAGCTTCAGGTGATGGAGGCCTATGAGCACGGTGCTCCAGATATGATTAAAGATACGATCTGTGTCTTCTACACCCTATCTGTAGTTCTTATAGACACATGTTCTAGTCACTCCTTCCCTTTCATGACTCTCGTTCAGAGCTCAGAAATTCTGGTGGAGTCGTTGGCTCGATCCTTATGATTAGAGACTCCTACGGGAGGGGATTCGACAATTACACATTGGTTCCAGTAGTTAGAGCTTACTCTAGGAGGAGAGAGCTTCGGCTGGGATCTCTTAGTAGTAGTATCGAGGCCTTAAGATGTCATCTTGGGTATGGACTGGTTATCCATGGTCCATGCTCAGATCAACTATTTTAAGTGCAAAGTGCGGTATTTCTGCAAGGATGGGACCGGGTTTTCCTTCACCAGCAAGAAGGGAACATTTGCAGCATAGGATGGACTTTCTTAGAGGAGGGTGTTGTCGATCACTAACTAGTTGGCTAGCATCAGCCTCAGTGGGGTGGATGAGGGGAGTTCCATCTTTCTTGTAGTGGTGGATGAATATGAGGATGTCTTTTCAGAAGATTTCTCAGGATTACCTCCTTGCAGATAGGTAGACTTCTGCATTGACTTATACCCAGGGATGGAACCGATATCTATACCTGTATATCGAATGTCTCCCACAGAGCTTCGTGAGTTGAGGGTACAGTTGGAGTACTTGAAAAGGAAGAGGTTTGTAAGGCCTAGTGTTTCTCCATTGGCATCCCCAGTGTTGTTTTCCAAGAAGGCAGGCGAGAGCTTGAGGCTGTGTGTGGACTTCCGAAACCTGAAACAAGTTATTGTAAAGAACAAGTATCCATTGTTGATGATTGATAACCTCTTTAATCAGCTGAAGGGAGCGAGTTGGTTCTTGAATATCGACTTTAGATCAGTCTATCATCATCTTTGGGTACGGGATGAAGATGTACTGAAGACAGCCTTCAGATGTTGGTATGGCCACTACGAGTTCTTGGTGATTCCCTTCAGTGTGACCAATTCCCCAGTAGTGTTCATGGGACTCATGAACCAGATCTTCTAGCCTTACCTCAATCATTTCATAGTGTTCTTAATTAATGACATATTGGTGTACTCAGCATCAGAGGAGGAGCACACTACACACCTACAGATAGTCCTAAACGCACTCTAAGAGCACTAGATTTATGGTAATCTCTTGAAGTGCCATTTTTGGATTCGGGGGGTCCACTTTCTGGGACACGTCATCTCTGAGGCTGGAGTTGCAGTGGATCTAGTGAAGATAGGGGCAATTCTTTCTTGAGAGCCGCCCCGGAGTGTGACCGAGGTGAGGAGCTTCCTGGGGTTGGTTGGGTATTATCGGAGGTTTATACCTAACTTCTCTAGAGTAGCATCACCCTTATCAACTTTTACATGGAAGGGACAACCCTTCGTGTGGATAGAGAAACGTAAGCATAGTTTCTAAGAGCTGAGTCGGAGACTGACTAGTGCCCCCATCTTGAGACTACCAAAGGAGGACGTTGGGCATGTATTTTACTACAATGCATCAGGGACCAGACTGGGTTGTGTCCTGATGCAGGAGCTAGTAGTGATCGCCTATGACTCGCGACAGTTGAGGAAACATGAGAAGAACTATGAAACCCATGACCTAGAGTTAGCAGTAGTGGTCTTTGCCTTGAAGATTTGGTGGCACTACTTGATGGGTGAGCGGTTTTCAGTTTACTCTAACCATAAGAGTCTCAAATATATATTCTCCCATAAGGACCTAAACTTGAGACAACGATGATGGTTGGAGTTCCTTCAGAACTATGACTTTGAGATAGTCTATACTCTTGGGAAGGTGAACGTGGTGGTAGACACACTAAGTGGGAGGTCTAGTTTGAATAATTGAGTGAGGCGACAGAGCAACTATCCACAATGCAGATATCCTTCATAGATAGTTATTGACCAGCTTAACTCTAGTCTATGACTATCACTCTCTAGCTCTTTCACTGAGTTAGGGAGGCACAAATTGTGGATGTTGACCGCAAGGCTCGACGTGCTCAGATATCCTTAGAACATGTTTCTGATGGATTTTCAATAGGTGGGGACCACATCATCCTTTTTAGAGGGCGCACTGTAGTACCAGTAATTTTGTGGGAGCAAGTGTTGAGGGAGTTCCATACATACCCTTTTGTGGTACATTTATGAGTGGAGAAGATGTACTAGGACCTCTTACATCAGTATTGGTGGTCAGGGATGAAGAAAGTGGTGTCCAAGTTTGTTCGTGATGCCTCACTTGTCAACAAGTGAAGGTCGATCATCAGGTTCCAGCAGGCTTGGCCCAGCCACTCGAGGTACCAGAGTGAAAATGGGATGGTATCTCGATGGAATTTGTGATAGGGTTACCATTTACATCCAGGGGTCATGATTCCATCTGGTTGATCATTGAATGGCTCACCAAGTCGGCTCACTTTCTATCCATCTGGGAGCAGGAACCGATAGAGGGATTGAGACGCCTCTACATCCAGGAGATAGTGCGGCTCCACGGGGTGCCTTAAACGATCATCTCAGATCATAACGCTCACTTTACTTTCCGTCTGTGGAGGGGATTATAGGAGGCGTTCGAGACTCAGTTACGTTTAAGCACAGCTTTTCATCCCCAAACAGATGGTCAGACGAAGCGGGCCATACAGACCCTGGAGGACATGATTCATGCTTGCTTCCTAGACTTTGGTTGTAGTTGGGAGGACCATATACCACTGGTGGAGTTTTCATACAACAAAAATTATCACTCCAACATTGGCATGGCACTGTTTGAGGCCTTGTACGGACAGCCATGCA
This sequence comes from Viscum album, assembly GCA_963277665.1. Classification (NCBI taxonomy): domain Eukaryota; kingdom Viridiplantae; phylum Streptophyta; class Magnoliopsida; order Santalales; family Viscaceae; genus Viscum; species Viscum album. The sequence goes on along the minus strand of OY728132.1, from coordinate 1,257,699,768 downwards.
GATCACACCTATGCTGGACAGACCCAGGGGAGTCAGCACTCATGGGTCTGGAGTTGGTATGGGCTACCACCAAGAAGTTTTAGGTCATTTAGGAGTGGATGAGGATTTCATAGAGCAGGAAAAAGTCTTATGCCTATAGGAGATGGAGACCCTTGGATTTTGAGGAGGGCGATTATGTTTTCCTTTGGGTCTCACCTCGATGAGGATTACAGATATTTGGCCAGGGCGACAAGTTATCTCTGAGGTTCATCAGACCTGTTTAGATCCTAAGAAAAGTTGTAAAGGTGTCATACCTCCTAGATCTTCCCCCACAGATGCACCAGGTGCATGATGTATTCCATGTGTCGCAACTGAGGAGGTACGTGCATGATCCATGACACATCATCAACTGAGGCGAGCTGAACATTGACGATGGGGTGACGTTTGCAGTGTTCCCAGTGGAGATAGAGGATCGACAGGAGAAGGTCCTACGTGGGTGGTCGATTCGTCTAATGTGTGTTTGGTGGAAGTACGAGAACCTCCAAGAGAGAACATGGGAGCCAGAGGCTCAAATTTGTGCTCAGTACCCCCATTTGTTTGTTTAGTTTCTGGTTTTGGATTTTGGGGACGTAAAGCCTTAAGGTGGGGAGAATGTAATGTCTCAAAAATTATGTGTAATTTTTTTATTTATATGGAATTATTTTGAGAACACACACTCTGAAGGCACGTGATTCCGAGTCCCGGTGAGCCTGAAACGGATTCTTGAACTTTTTTTAAGGTACGTTCGTAAACATGCGAGCGAGATGTTCTATCTTTTGAACCAGTGCTCGGATCAAAAATATGAGGGCACCGTTGAACTCGAAACGCTGGAATTCTCCTAGAAATGACTTAACTTCAGTCATTAAGGGCTGAGTGAAAAATTTATTTTTCATAATTTTTGATAAAAAATAATAAAAGAATTTAAAAGAATTATTTCTTTTCATTTCTCACCGCTGGGTGGCAGACGATGACACTGAGGTGCAGTGACCAAGCGACGATGAGGTGCATTAATGAATCTCATTAATGTCATGTATCATACAGTGTAATGATGCAATAAAGTAATCATAACAGTGATGTTGTTTCATAAATGAAACAGCATAACGATGCAACATCGCAGCATAATAGAAATATTGTGATGTGATTCTTTTTATTAAACCAATACATGAGAGAATGGGGAATTAAACTGCAGAGATTCTCTGATGAACCACCGACAATTTTTCTCTTCAATTAAGAATGAAGAATGTCATTGAGACTTCATCGTCTTCGACATGCCTCGAAAAAATGGAGTCGGAAGCGACGTCGACATCTTGAAACCTCAAGCACGAACGCTTCAGCATCGAACGTCAATGAGGTAGGGGGTTGTTTAATTTTTAAAAATTCTTCCCCATTATTTTTTTTAGAAATGACAAACACTGATCAACTCAAAAATGGGTTGATCCGCGATTCGTGCATTTATACGAGAGGGTGACTTTTCTTTTGGGATTTCTTTATTCGGGGTTGAATCATCATTGTTGTTCTAATTAAAATCCTCAGATCTCCCTTGATTATAAACTTCTAACATGAAGGGCATGGGCCGACACAAAAGAGGCCCAATCCCCTTTGTCGTGGGTGTTCTTCATGTCCAAACTCTCGAATTGACGGCAAGACAGATTTGAGACCATCGTGGTAGAGAGGATGTTCCTTGGAGAGCACTGGCGCAAGCGACGTGAAGAACAAACCATCGGTGCGGACCCGGTGGTCCACGGAAGAGTCTGCTGGCACACCACGACGGTGCGCCAAAGGAAGGGTTGTGGTCGTCTTGGGTCGCAGCGCAATGGGAGGAGCCGCCGACTGGAGATGACGGATGCGGTCGCTCGACCATGGTAGAGGAGGCGCCCCGCGGCGACCCGCGGGGCGATGGCGGCGGACTGGACGCAGCATCCGGCCGTGTCCCAGCGAGGCGGACTGGACCACCTCTGGTGGATTGGGTGGGGCACAAACCACCAAGCAGTCAGGACATGTGCCAATAGGTTGGACCCATGCCCTTCGGGCTAGGCCGGACTAGACCGGGTCACCAGGCGACCCGACGGGCTGGACCCTCAGTCAACCCAGGCCTGGCCCACTGCTCAGGTCAGACCAAACTGACCCCAACCCGATATGGTTTAAGTAGAGTATGTCTAATTAAACTAGGGTATGTTGGACCCTCGGTCCGAGTTGGTCGGGTCGGTCCAACCGGGTCGAACCGGGCCCAGACACAATCGGTCCCTGTTTACTAAAATGCATGTATCTCTCAGATCGGGTGTCCGATTGATGCGTAGTCAATGGTGGTGGGACCCTTGCGATGAGGCGGTCCTTCTAAGATACTCTACATGAGTTTTGGTGAAAGTTGGCATATGGGTGGGTTGGATCAGACTCAAATCCAACCGGATGCTTTTTACAAAAATGCTCATATCTTACAGGTCGGGCGTCTGTTCGATGCGTCGTCTATTGCATTGGGACCCTTACAACAAGACAATACTTTGAGGTTACTCTATGTGAGACTTTGTGGTGGTTGAGGTATGACTGATGGCTTGAGGCATGGATCCTCCTAGAATCAAGTGTGCTAAGTGTGGGAATCCAATGGATGGTTGTGACGTGAAGAAAGAATAGTGATCCTACATGGGTTAGCACCTAGATATCCTATGTGAGTCAACACCTAGAAATATTATATGGGTCAGCACCTATTGATCCTTTGTGGGTCGGCACCTAGCGATCCTCTATGGGTCCGCACCTAGTAATCCTCTGTGGGTCAGCATCTAGCGATCCTATGTGGGTCAGCACCTAGAAACCCTGTGCGGGTTAGCAGTAGAGCCTCTCAACAGAATAAGATAATCTAGCTTTACGACTAATTATCTTTACTTATATACTTAAGTTATACCTGGTGTGAGCTGTATCTTTTTCTTTATGCTATGTGTTTGAGGTCTTGCTTGGTGGTATTACCTCTATGGTATTTTCTTTGTGGTGTTTTATTTTATGGATTACTGAGAGACCTTTGTGGGTCTCGGGGTCCCTACTGTGTATTGTTATACTCACCCTTGCATGGGCTTCACTTGCACATATTGTGTTTTGTGCAGACGGTCAATATTTCAATAGAGGTGCTCAGGGGGATGAGACTGACAGACACTACGATGGTGGACTTGGTGGCCTAGGACTAGATGGGGCCCAGTAGGACTGGGTGGGCAGGACATACTACTTCGGCTTCTAGTAGATTCACTACTCTCACGAGCAGGTGGGGTTTTCCGTGGATGGCCATCAAAGTTTCCTTTTGTACTTTGCTGTTTTCAGTTCCTTATTGGGTTTGTATTCTGGACCACTCACTTTCACTTGTACTTTCACTCATATTTGTTTTAGTGGTATACTTGTTTCCCCCATTCAGTGTGTTGGGGTGTGGTTGGGCATGTGTGTATATAGGTTTAAAGGCAATGTCTTCCCTTTTTAAGATATGCTTTTTCGATGCTATTCATCATCCCCTGGCACCGGATGGAAGGCTTGGGGTAGTCACAGCATAGGCCCTGGGGGACGAGTCATGACAAGCACACTATTGGATGTTGGTGGTTGGCATGGATGATGCTTTGGTGAGTCGGGAGCAAGTCGATCGGTCCGGTCATTATGTTTGGTAATGGATGGAGCATGGGCCATGAAGTTTGGGTGTTTGGGTTTAGCTGTGGTGATAATGATACTCCTATGGTGGGGAGTGTCGTATTAGTGATGGGTGAACAACCCTATGCTGAAAGGGTTGTGGGTGTGATAAGACTGGTTAGTGGATGGTTGAGGTTTCACTGAGTGGTTCCTTAGTAAATACCAAAATTGAGATTCATATGGGATGTCAAAGGGAGTAAATTCACTAGTATTAGGATCAAGGGGGTCGATGTGACTTGAAAGTGAGATGACTCATAAGTGATTTGATGCTCAGAGAAAGAGTGTGAAAACTCATGCGGTGGTGGTGAACCAATCATGGAAATACACTGACTATCAAGTTTGGACTTTGGTGTGGATGTTGGTTGATCACATGGTTCCTCTGGGTTTTAAGGCATCATGATCATGAATTTTGGTGGCGTGCTAGTGAGAGAAACCAATTTTTCTCAGGAGATATTGTCCTGAGGAGATTTTATGAGTGTTTTTGTGTGGATTTGGATACAGTGAGGTGGAAACCACAATAGTAGAATCATTTGGGATGCGATTGAGGTGGTTTGGGAACCAAAATAGGTGTTTTGGGAGGAAAGTTGGTATATCCAAGCTTGGTGCTTGGAGTTTCATAGAGGAAGAGTCTTCAATGTTATAGGGAAGAATGTGGTGTTTTAGTGGTGAATTGATGACTAAGTTAGGTTTGGGTTGTGTCTTGAGAATTGTTGGATGCTTCTTGAGGATGATAATCCCTATGGGGGAAGTTTATAATGACCTGCATCATTATAGGTTGTGAATTTGTAGAGTAATTTGAATTTTTGGTTTGGAGTAAGGTTCATTTTGAGAATTGGGGCTCAAATTGAGTATCCAAGCACTTGGATATCCTTAAATGGTGTTTTTATATGTGGTTTTAGGCCCCATTAGTGTCATGGGTGCTTGAGTGGAAGTCGGGGAAGGTATGGGTGGTTGGGCTACTAAAAAATTATAGCACCATGCCATTCATGGCATGACAGGGTGTTTATGTCGTGAATGGATTTCATCGGGGACCTTCAAGATATTAATGGGGGTTGGGTGAGGGTCATGTCATTATCCCCAAGTATTTCATGGTGTAAACCATATTTCATGTCGTAAATGGAATTGGATGGGGGGATCCCTTTTCCCTGAGTGGTTCATGGTATAAACCCCCTATTTATATCATAAATGGGTTCTGTGTGTGTTTTTTAGATGGGGGAAACCCCATCTTATCTCCAGGCCATTCCAACTTCAATTTCATTTGATCAAGTGGGTTTAGAGGTTTTGTTTTGGGTTGATCACCCCCCCCCCCCCCCCTCTCTCTTCCTCTCCTTTGGTTCCACCTTGATAGGGGACGATTTTGGGTGTGTTACAATGGAAATCTTTGGTATGTCTATCTATTTAAACCTATGTCCTTCCTTCTATTATGTCCTCTAATTTTGGATCATTTTTTATTAGGTTTTCTTGATGATTTCCACCAGATCATGGTAGAAATTGTCTTGATTGATGGGGATTTTTCTTAACTTTCATAGAGGATGTCCCAAGATGCCATCTGCATGCGTTTGCATGCTACTTCGGTGAAGTTATGCCACCATATAGAGTTTTCTAAGGTTTTTTCTAAATTGGATAAAAAAATTCATTGGAATGGGTGAATAATTTAGGGATTTATTATGGATTAGGTTCGAGTGCATTTCAGGAGAGGACTACACCCTGTTGCTTGAGGTTTCAATGTGCAGATGATGACCAATGAGTTTTTAGGCAATTATGCTTATTTATTCTAATTTTAATAATTAATTATAATGTGTTATAATTAATTACATGTGACTCTTAGTGTGAGATAGCTACCCAGAAGCATGGATAGTGATCTGAGGGCTTGGAAAAGGCTCGCCAGAGCTCGGTGAGGGGTTAACTCTATGTTCCGTATATGTATCCTTGTGGTATAAATTCATATACATGTTTATGTTTGAGCTTGAATTGGCCACATACTTCATCGGTTTTGGAACATGTTATAAGGATCAATAGGGTCCTTATGTGAGATAATGGGGTGTCATAGAGCCTCTCAGGATGAGACCAGGTGCTCTTTAGCACCTTAGGTAATTTTGAGATCACTCGGGGACCATGTCGCTAAGTGGAGAGGGATTGGTTAAGATGGAGAGAGACCTCTAAGAGGTTATGGGATGTGAGATGAGATGCAGGATAGCCTAGGTTGATTTCCTAGGGCTATTGGGCATGCATGAGGTGTTTGGGGTCGAGTGATGATGGGAGATATGGTTATACCTCTCATGAGTGGTTAAGGACTCCATCATGAGGCCAGATGACAGTCTTGGTGTGTGTGGTGAGTGGGATAAGTCCCCTATAACATAGAATATGTGGCAGAGAGGGTTTTCCTCTAGGTGATGGGCAGAGGGATCGCCCATAGGATATGTGTGATAAGAACTAAGTGAGGGTTATGGGAGTTGTTCGGAACTTAGCAGTGGGATGTCAATGGGGTTTTGGTTGGGAGTTAAACCCCACCTATTTAGGCTAGGGTCAGGTAAATTGTGATGCACTGGGGTGGTCCCTAGGTAGTGGGAATAGGAGTAATGAGGTTATTATCAAGGTTAGTCCAGACCATGAGGTTTGGGTTGGGATGAGACTTATGGAAATGTTGTCACCAACAGATGATGGATGTGAGATGGTATCAATGATAATATAATAATATGCGTATGGAGGACCCTAGTGGATGTTTTTTTAGGAGAGACAATTTGTGTTGTGTTGTGAGAGGAAGCTAGGGGTTGTTCCTAGACATGATGAGTTGAAGAGATGTATGATGGTTCGTAGGCCCTGTTAAAATGTTCTTGTGATATGTGGAATATTATCCTAAAGGGTGATGGGTTTTGAGGCCTAGACTCACCATGAGTGAGATGGAATTGGTGGGACTTCCATGACTGAGATGGAATTATGTGTCATGCAAGAATCTAGATTATCCATGAGTGATATGGTTGTATTGAGATGTGTTGGATGACAATGAGTGAGATGGTGGTGCAGGGGTAAGGTTGGGTCATCTGTGAGTGAGATGGTTGACTTGAGCATGATGGCCCATCCATGAGTGATATGGTTGGAACTGAGGAATAAACATTGGATTTCCATGAGTGAGATGGAGTCCAAAGTGTGGTGTGATGAAAGATTAGATGACAAAATCACCACAAGTGAGACGGGGTTCATGTTAACATGTGATGTGGATTATAGGTGGAATCTACCTTGAGTGATAAGGCAGTGGTCAAGCCTTGGATGTGTGAACTTCCCAGCGAGAGTAATTAGTTGGGATGCTTGATGTGATACCCCACTCTAAGAGAGTAATAGTCAGGACTTATATGATGCTCGACCCTGAGTCTTTGGGTACGGTCTTGACTTATGGCATGAGGAAATGATGGGTTTCCTACATAGCATCGAAGCAGGTATGGTCAGACACCATGGTGTCTTAGTTAGCACATGATAGACTAGAGGGCATGTGTATATCATTGAGTGTCGAGGTAGCTTGGTTAGTGTATAAAGACTCGGTGAGCGTGTTTATTTATGTATTTATTTTCCTCATGCATACACACATATATGATAGTGTATGTTAGGGGTGCTTAGTGAGACCATAATGAGTTATATTCCCACACCCAACATGGGAACTCTAGTGTGTGTGAAAACCTTATGTTTTCTTTCAGGTTAGAGTATGGGATGTATAGTGGATCAGGATAGGACAACTCAAGGGTATCAGGAGATTGGGATGTGTCTTTAGGATGGTAGTAGGTCTAGTGTGCATATTTTTTGTCTTTTGTTTATTTTTATTTGGGATCGGCTAAGTGGGAGATCAGTGTATGTTTTTTATGATAAAATCATGTATGATATTGGATGTATTGATTTATTCTGAGTACTTTGATGTGGATGTTGTTTATCTATTTTTCATTATTGATTATTGTGATATCGAGGGCATAGTTTCCCTAAAGAATGTTTTAGTCCCTCACCACTAGTTGGAAGCCTCTAGCATATGGGGAGGAAATCTTGATGCCATATAAAATTCTTGGATCAAGCACTGTTGAGTGATCTAGGGTTGGGGAATTACACTCTGGCTTCAACCTAGTTCCCTGATCACATTAACACTCTCCTTTGATTACCATTTCAATCAGTTCCAATGTTATGAACTCTGAAGATCCACCAAATAATCTTCATTTATTTCCTCCTCAACTCAATGAACAGCTTCAATTGGCCTCAACCTAGGTCTATCTTCAACTTATCTTACAATATTAGGTTGAGTACTTAGTTATTTGATCTTCTCAGCTCAGTGTCTTTTGAATTCAGTTGTGTCTTAGTCTGAGCTCATCTTCTTCAAAAATTCGACAACACCACAAGTTTCATCTTTATTGGATTTCTCTAATCCATCCTCTCTAGAAACCCTAGATTCGGAGCTCAGGATCTTGGTCTTGAAATTATTAAAGTTGGATGAAGTTCAGGATCTCATTGTAGGAGAAATATCATATATGGGGATGACTCAAATTATCTTATGAGGCTGCGAGATTGAAAATATCCTATGCTAACATGCAATCTATAAATTATCTTACAATAATTTATCTTACATGGCCAGCTGAGAAATTATCTTACGGGGACTTTAAAGTCATATGAAAATTATTTTTAATAAAAAAACCAATAATTCTCATAAATTTAATTAAATGACTTCAAATAAAAAAATAAAAAATTGCAATAAAATAAACCTTGAATTTTAAAATTTCAATAAAAAATGATTAAAATTTTTGGTTCCATCAAAATATTTTTTAAATTAAATGGAACACTAGAAATTTAAATTATAAAAACTAAAACACTTTAAGTAAAAATATATTTCAATTAATATCCACCAAGAACAACTAAATTAATTGTTTTAAAAATACTATAAAGTTAAAGCAAGAACATCAAGTCGCTTTTGTACTGAAAAATCAACTTTTTAATAAAAAGATTCAAAAAATTAAAATTTCAACACAGTATGAACAAGAATCAAAATATTACTAGTTAAAGATCAATTTATCATCAAAAACACAATAATTTCCCAAAATAGACATGAAAAACATGCATCAAATTAGATCCACAACACCTATAATGCTAAATATTGGATCTTCTGATGGTGTAGTTTTGATCATTGCAATCCCAACTATGACTCCGATCAAATACAGAGTCTCATATTTTACTCCTAGTACCAACATCATGAATTCTAGATCCACTATTTAGTCTCTGTTGAAAAATTCATTCCAAATCTTTATTCATCATGTTGTATGAATAAAATAAGATTTTTTCATAGCCTCGGGATGTGCCTGACTCCTTTGAGTCTCAAGATACCTTCATTCTTCATTTGAATATTCACATCGCCCTTTCCAATGAAATCCAAGGCTTCATCATCTACTAGATAAAGTCTTCCAAAATTTATAGATACATAATTCACCATGCATCCACATTTTATCATTGAGTGGAAAGATGCACCAGAATCAACCCCTAGTGATTCCACCGGAATATTAACACTAGGCAATTATGTGTTTATTCCTTCTATAATATTAACAAAAATTGAGATTTTAGTAGTTGGTGTTCTTCTAAATCTCTCATTGAGACTCCTAAAATCCATATCAATGTGTCCTTTCTTTCCATATCTTCAACATATAAGACCAGTACTAGCTGAATTGCTTTGGATCTTCTCTCATGACTTAACTTTTGATTGCTTCTTCTAATTGATCTTCTATTGAGGTAGTATTTCTCATCTATCAGCATTAATCACACTTTTAGATGGTAATTGGGGTTCTTTGCATCATAAAACCCCATTTAGGATCAAGTTCCACATACCCTGAAACACCAAATCTATTTTTCTACTAGAATTACTAACAGTAGTCACCAATATTGCATTTCATTTCTCTAGAAGTTGTAATGTATCGACCTGAATACCATTAAAATGGTGCTCTAAGATAGTTCATCATAAGTCCTCAGGCATGCCTCTCCATATGCCAGGTACTACTAACTAGTAGTGAGGACCTAGGGTGTGTTTGTGGAGAGACTATGCCCTCATATCAGAGTAAACAATAGTGAAAATAACTAGATATCATCCAAGTAGTAAATAAAAAGAGTGAGGAAGTAGAAAATAACTGAAATAGAAGCATACTATAATAATAAATAAAATTATATAAAAGCCCAAATAGTCATTTCATATATACAACACTAATCGCCCATTGGGTCGACCATACATACAGAAGTACATAAAGGAAGCTGAAATAAAAGTACAAGACTCTACTACTAACTCCAAACTATATCACATACCCGGTTTCCAAGACACTATTTAGATGCTCCTGCCTGATCATGAGAATCCACATGAGTGGATCTGCTTGGCCATGTAATCTTATGCCTCGACCCTATCCATCATGCAATTTGTGCTCAGCCTGAAAAGCAGACATGAGATTTGTACGCACACTAAGGTGCACATACAAGGGTGAGAAATAATCTCAATAGGTCACCCCAATGATGAACCTATAAACCTGATGTCATATGTTCATTCTCATGCAATATGATTATCCTAGCTAAGGCGCCATTGGAAAAGATAAATCACATAAAACAAATAATGTGAAACCATACTCGGTCTCTAGGTTTGTAATATCGATCAACTGGGAAATGTGTCATCATGTATATTTATATTTATATATATATATATTTCTATATATATATTTCTATAAATATATATATGTGTGTGCGTGTGAATATATATGAGTTTGGTGAAAAATAATATAAATGAACAGCAATCGATCCTTGGGTCTGTAATCCCAATTTTCTGGACATCCTATGAAAAGGGCATTGAGCTGGATGTCGCACCACTTAAGTCGTGTACAATTAAGTTGATCTATAGGCTCATAATCCTGATTGATAATACCTACTTCGGCCAGCATTGGAAGTGACTCTAAGTAATCTATGTAACCATAGGGGAATACAAGTCCTAGGAGTGGGTTCACCCATACCCGCCTCCAATCACTATGATGATGGATGTCGTATACCGACAGACAATCTTATAAATAGCCACTGAGTTGGATGTCATGACACTCATGCCATGTAAATCCAATCTGATGTCTGATCCCTAGGTTATGGTTCATAGGAATTCACAACATTGTGAATTAGATAAATCCCTATGGGGCTCACCCTTATATGATCTGTAAATGGAATGGTCATCAGATCCAAGTACATGCTCGACATCCATTCACTAGAAGATTAGAACTGGTGTGTCCACCCAACCCTAGGGGGAATCCCAAGAATCGCTCGGGGGGTGCATAATCATCCATGAGTATATCAAAAAAATGTGGAGTTCCATTTCCAACATCTGATCATGTAAATATCAATAGCCAGATCCCATGAAGTATGTCTAGGAATCCCCATCATGCATCAAATCGAGGAGAGAGCAATCATCCTCATCACACAACAAATCGAGGAGAGCGGAATCATCCTCATCCCACAAAAAATCGAGGAGAGTGGAATCATCCTCATCATGCAACAAATTGAGGATGGTGGAATCATTCGCATCATGTAAGAAATAGAGGAGAGTGGAATCATACTCATCATGAATATAAAGAGGGATGTGAAGGACATTGAAACATATAAGGATCGAAAGTCGGATCCCAGGGAGCACATTTGGGTATCCAAATCAAGAACACCAATAAAAGGATCAAAATCTAGACTCTAGGAATACATTTGGGTATCCCAGTAAACGAATAAGTTGGATCCCAGAAAGTATGTCTGGATATCCTAAAGATAAACATTATATCACGTCAAGATCAATGGCCACAAACCAGGAAGCACCACTAGTAATCATCGTTGCACCAACAACAAACAAGTGAATACGTAAATAAAGAGTGAGGGTGGTTGAACGCCTAAAACCACCACTACTATCATAACCTCATGGATAATAAGTTTGGCATGAGTTCTAAGGTGACACCTACTATCATCTCTAGAAAAACCCAATGTACTAGCTCGTGGTTAATCAAACATTGGGGCACCCACTGGGTCCCTCGTGTCATAACACAAGAGAGGCATCCTACTTGGGATCCTCAGGGTCTACACATAAGCAAAGGTATCCTACTCAATATATTTGGATGTGAAGGTAAAAGGAGGAATCCTACATGAGATCCTTGATGGTAAGTAAATAGAGGCATCATACATGGGATCCTCAGAACGATACATAGGAAAATGTGCCCTGCATGGGACCCTTGATAAGAGTAAAGAGGTATAGGGATCCCGCGTGGAATTCCCTAAGTCATCATGTAAGCGAAGGCATCCCACAGGGGACCCTCAATAATAGTAATAAGACAGAGTAATCCTGTACAGGATCCTCTAGGTCAAAAGATAACCAGAGTTATCTTATAGGGGATCCTCAAAAACAACTATCCTCACGGCCTCTTGGGACAGAAGGTCACGTCTCATAAGGGAAACATCCTCAAGAGGAAATATACATAATCATTGGTCATGGGAGATGGATCATGGACCATCTCTAATCAATGTATCACTCTTAGGAGACAATTGGATTCGACTATGGGAGGAAAAACCTCTTTGTTTAGGAAAAATCCTAAAACGACTCCTAGGAGTCCTAAAATCGCCTCAGGGGTTTCACCATCATTATCTACATAGAAAGTGACTCAAAATGGACTACTCTTATGCCCAATTCTGACTCCGATGTGTAAAGATATGAAAAATCCTCAAAATGGTAGAAAGGGAGGAGTACACAACATGTATACCCTGATACATGGTGTATACCCTCGAAGCCTCACTTGGGTGTGTACTTCAGCAGAAATTGGCATGTAAAAACTCAAGTACACGACATGTGAGTCATGAACACGACATGCACACTACACGGGGTACCTTCCTGTATACCAGACATGGACTAGCCATATATTTTGTCTGATCATGTATCTCTACATGGCATGCTACCCACACGGGGTTTGGTCATGTACTCTACACGGCCATGAGCCCCTGCATGGGCTATCTGGCCGAGTACTCAGCTACATGACTGAGTCCCAATACATGGAATGTATACCCCATACATGGTGTGTACTTCTAAAAAGATCATCCTCTCCAAACGGGAAGAACACACGATGTGTGTTCCCTGAACTACACGTCGTGTGATCGAGATTTTCGAACGGAAAACCCCTCATATCGCCCGAAACCCCAGTTTTCTTCGTAAAAAGCTATAAATCGACCCACTATGGGTCTCAAGCAGTCAAAAAGGGGGATTCAATCTCAAAAATGGTAAAACTATAGGGATTTATAGAAAACATAAAAATAGTCTACCTTTGGTAGGAATTTGCTAAAGCTTCGCCCGTTTCTGCAGTCCACGGTTGTTGCACAACAGTCCGACTCCTCCTGATCTCCGCAGTGGTACCTTCCTTATTCTCTATCTCTCTCTATCCCTCTCCCTTTCTCTCTCTCAGTCATGAAAAGGGGAATCCATAGGGTGCATACGCAAGAAGCCATAGGAGAAAGAAGAAAAGAAAAAGGGGGGAAAGGAAGGGGATCCAGCCTCAGCGCCCGACCTGAGTTTATACCCCACCTGGGCAAAACTCCCCGTTCCAGACTCAACAATGGAAACATAATCTCAATTCGACACTCTGTTCAAAAGATATAGTCGAATTAACATGTGTGAATAAATTAATATTTAATTAATTATATATTAAATATTGATTATTCCACATAAATTTGAACGGTTCAGAATCCTACCAAATTTTTGTCCTAGGGTAAACACCCTATTTTCGGGACCAATGGAGTGGTCAGAAAAATTATCTAAGGTCATCTGTTAGAAAAAAAATGACCATTTTATCCCTTACAATCACCTAAAAGCAAAAATTCAAATTTCTACTCAAATTTCCAGTCTGAAAAAACAGGAGTCATTACATAGGTGAAGGTAAAAGAAGTAGCACTCATACATCATCTGTGAATGTTACCTCCATTGCTTTGAGCTCCCCGCATATCATGTTGAAGTCATTCACATGATCTGTCATTAGTCTTCATTTTGACAACCTCAAGCTAAACAACCACCGCATCATGAAAACTGTGTTCAATGTCATAAGCTTCAAATGGATATTCACCAATACCTTTATTGCTTATGTTGTTGTTTCCTTTTTCCGAATGTTGAAGGCCACTTTTCATATCAATAACATCCTCACCAGTGTCAGTGTCTTCATATCCAATCATTCTCATCCTACCTTCTTCATTTTCTCCAGACGAACGCTGGTAAGTGGAGCATCCAGGTCTTTATGAATCAGATGATCCTCTATCTACATTTTCTAGAAGCCATAATATGTTCCACCAAGCTTATCTACCTGAACCTTGTCTTCATTTGGCCGTATAACTTCTGCTGACAGCGAATTGCCACTGAAAAATGAAACTTCGTTAAGTTAAGAGTGATCGAAAAAACCCGAGTTGCTTGAATAGTGGTGCTTTGGTACTACTTTTTGGGAATCCTTTCGTTTCACCTTCCGATAAAACCATCAGAAGATGCCCCCCTCAACCAATGAAAGCACCCTGCTTAAAGAAGACAACAAGATGATGCGCAACAGAACCAGGTCTTCCGAAAGGACTCTCTCGATTGGGTGCACCATAAGTGGGAAGACCACACACCCTACTCACCGCACAAAGTCGACCCATGCAGACATTTTAACAAAACTACATACATACATTCAAAGCAGTGAAAATGCAGTCAATGTAAGAACATAAAATAGGGAAGAGACACGAGAGATAAATGTGCTTCAGACAATGAGTCCTACGTGCATGGGAGAAACACTAATGTTGTCTTTCTACTGTAATTGGAAGTACAAGAATTACAAAGCAGATTACTCAGAACAAGTGATCTTTACAAGCTCTCAGCTTCTTGCGATTAATGTGACGCTCGAACTTTCAAATGCATTGAGGTCCCACTCACTTGTATAGTGAGGATCATCCGATCAACTAGTTAGACCCACTCTCCTGAAATCACGGTCAATGAGAATGACACCCTCAACTGGTTATACCAAACAGATGCCCCCCTTTGCTCATTAAGCTTCTGAACTTCCATTACTCCATCATAACTCCACTAAAAGATGCAAACTTCTGATGGAACCATTGTCTTCTAGAGATGATTTTGCTACCGTTGTCTGCTCATCAGGTCGACTCAACTTCCAGTGACCTTCCAATGAACTGAATTCGATGACCTGAATGAGATGAATTGAAACGTGATCCACCTTCCAACATATCAAACAAATTCAAAATGGGGCATTACTAAACAGGTTTGGGTTTGGATATCTATACATAAACATCAATATTTTTAATTTATTACATGTCCCATTGAAACATGATCCACCTTCCAACATATCAAACAAATTCAAATTGGGGCATTACTAAACAGGTTTGGGTTTGGATACCTATACATAAACATCAATATTTTTAATTTATTACATGTCCCATTTCCTCATTATATTCTGTTTTTTTCATTCATTACATATATTATACTAATCAAATGGGCACGGTCACGGTGAAAGTCGGAACTCAACCCAATTATAAACACGGGAAAGGCGGGGGCATATAAAACAAATTTCAGGTCCGCACTTCTGCGGGTTCCCTCCGAGTCCACTCACAGTTGTCTTACGCCGGCGAATTTCCCCCGTTGTGTGCCCAAGATTTCCCCTATTCTCCGTTCTCCATACGGTTTTCCCTCGCTTGGAAGCAGACGACCCAGGTTTCAACCGGCAAACGAGGGGGAAAAGCCGCAGGGAACACTCCTTCGCATCGCATTTTTAGGCCGAGGAAGGGCAATCTCACCGCTGCTATTCCAGTCCCGTTGGGCAAGTTTTGTCGTCGGGGGTGATTTGGCGATTCTTCTCGCAGGGCTTCGATAAGTCTCGTTTTGTGCAAAACTGGCGATGGACTATGACAGCAGCGGTGAGTTCGATGCCAATGTCCCCATCATTGTTCTTCCCGGGTCAAATTAGGGTTTTTGCGGCTCTGAGTAATGATTCAAAGCTGGTCCGTGTTGATCTTTTCCCTTTATTTTTCTAATGTAATCGTGCCCCATTGGTTTCTCTGGGAAAACAATGGATATTTTTCGAGCACGATGCTGTTATGCCGAGTTTGAAAACGGCATTACCCCCTTTTGCTTATCATGGCCATAGTGAAAACCAATGAATATGTAAAAAAAAAAAAAAAAAAATCCAAACGTGACAAGTAATGGATTCTTCCAGTTTTTCTGGAAACGAAGTCTCGTTGTCCTGTGCTTACCAGTTTCCCTTCACAGCTTTTGTTTTTTCTGTCTGATCAGACTCAATGGTTGGAATGAACGAAGTGATACCCATTTTGCTTGTTCTATTTACAACCAAGCGGTGTATTAATGCAAGCAGTATGCTACCTCTGGGCAGAACCATATAAGCCTTACAGTGTCTTTCTTCTTTCGGTTTTCCTTTCTTTTTAGTTCTGTGTTTTTTGGACATGGAACTTTCTGCGCATTTTTTTAAGCTATAATCTGTAGCTCTGGGAACCATTTCTTTTGCGTTGTAAATCAAACTTCTAACTGCACTTATCCTTGAGATGAAATGTTTTTCATAAAATCGTGGGAATTTGCTTTGCACCACACTAGAACATCCTTGCTCAACTTTTAGTCCCCTTGCCTTCTCCTATGATGGATGTTAAGGCTAGTTTCCATGTTCACGTGGGTGTGTTAGCTCATCTGTTCAGTGATTGAATTTGCGACTTTAAGGTTTTGTTTGCACTATTGTGTATGCTTGTGTTGTTTAAAAATGACTAGGAATTTGGTGCTGCAAGCAAAACCTGTAAAACTTACAACAGCCTAGAAGGTTCTAATGTTGACAACATGTATAGCAATTCGTTGCCATTGACAAGGCCATGATCTGTAATCCTTTGTCAATGTAACACATGCGCCCATAAACTCATATAGACAACTGGGCGACATTGGCTACCAGGAGCCCAATAAGATGTTTAGCAGGTTTAATTCCTGGAATTTTAGATGACATGCACTTTTTATTGATGCTACCTTTCCTCATGGAAACACTTTAGGAACTGACGATGACCTTCCTCCTTCGCATCAAAATAGAATTCCACGAGGTGGTCGTGTTGCAGGAAATGGAAGACCTGCTGTTGTTGGTTCTGGGCCATATAATAGGATGTATGGTGAAACAGACATGGAAACTCAGATTCATCTTCTTGAGAAAGAAGCATACAGCTCAGTTCTCAGAGCCTTTAAAGCGCAAGCTGATGCTATTACTTGGGTATCTTTTATCATTTTATTTACATTGTTGTAATGCCTTTTATTTGTTTGATCATTTTTAAATGATTACCGAATGAAATATGTTTTCTCCAGGAGAAGGAAAGCTTGATCACAGAACTTAGAAAGGAGTTGAGATTATCAAATGAGGAACACAGAGAGCTTCTGGGCAGGGTCAATGCAGATGATGTTATCAAGCGGATGAGGTCTACCGCTGTACTGATTTGTCCCCATAATTTTATTTAACTTTCCTCTCCTCCTCGTAAATGGATATTATGTTGGATAATATTTGTTAGGGAGTGGAGGCAAAAGGGTGGACTCCAAACTGGCATGGTAAGTACAGGTCAAGCTGTCCATGAACCAATTTCTGGTGCTGCCATTTCTGCCCCTCGGAAGAAACAGAAGATGACCCCGGCTCTCCCACCTCAGAGTTTTAGTGGCCCATCTCCATCATTTCATCCGCCCGCCCTTCCTTCAGTCGATCAGCCATCCTCTGCTCCAAAAAGAGGATCTGTCATGGGTCCCAAGGGCAAGAAACAGAAACCAGTAATTATTCGTTACTCGATACACGATTTCTTACAAAATTGTCAATTTTTATTTTGTTATGGTTAGGTGTTTTCTTGAGTTGGGTAGGTCATTAATGAAAGGTGATGGAACGAAACAACATGGAATGGAATGGAATGCAATTGATTGTTCCATTGAAAGCTTCATGATGGAATATAACGGTTTTTTACCTGATCATTATTTTGAATTTATTATAAAATCAATGAAATAAACAAACCTTTTCCTTACAATTTTCAAGGTTGCCCTTATTATTTTTTTATCCATTTTCACTTTTCTAATTTTTATAGTTGATATGATTGTAATAATAATTCATTTTTCAAACTGTCCCATCGCCGTCCCTTTGGTTTGGAGGGTCAGGGAAAAGAGGTCATGAGAGAGAAGGATGGTTTGGAAGACCATTACTTGTTATTGCTTGTCGCCATGTGACCCCCCCCCCCCCCCCTCAAAAAAAACCCCCAAACTTGGCATAGTTTTGCTCCTTTTGTCTTTGAATGATATTCTTTTACGGGTCTTCCACAATGTTCACACAGTATCCTTCTTGGCATAGTATTGCTCCTTCTGTCTTTGAATGATATTCTTTTACAACGTGTCTGGCGCAATGTTCATGCAGTATCCTTCTTCAAATTCGGCTGGAAGGGGACAAGCTGTTAATCGGGCAGCGCCAACTCCTCTTGTGAATGAACCTGCCGCTGAAGTGGCAAGCCATGATCCGTTGATTGGGAAAAAAGTGAGGACACGCTGGCCTGATGACAACAATTTTTATGAGGCATTCATAACTGATTATAATCCAGCCAAGGTGCCTAGGTTTCTTGATTTATGAGAATTTTTTATTTATAGACTTCTGCTGCTGACAGTTCTGTAATTGATATCATCAGGGACATTTGATGGTTTATGATATGTCCACTCCAGATGAATCATTTGAATGGGTTAATCTATCTGAGGTATATCCGATGCTTGTCTTTTAGAGAACATCATTTCCTTTTGGAATACATTCTTGGATTGCCTCTGGTTAAGGGTGTTCTCATTAATTTCCTTCTCTTTCTTTTCCTTGAATCGTCAAAATTTCCCAGTGCCATTACGGTCCGTTTGAAAACATTTGTTGAAAACTGCTTATAGCTATTATTGCTTATGATAAGTGCTTCTGTATAAGTGTTTTCAGATTGCTTTCTGAAAATGTATTTTTCCTCCCATTTATTTAAGTGTTTTTTTTTTTAATTTAAGTGTAAGTGTTTTTTCAGAAACAGAACCGGTGACGCTTATTTTTTCAAACTGCTTAAATTATCACTCCTCAAATTGTTCCCCTTTGATGAAATTTTTGCAAAGTCTTCACGTGGTTGTTTGAAGTTTAGTGAGTGATGCTGTGTAACATCATGACGTTCAAGCACAGAGATATGTGTTCTTGGATGTTACTTTTTTCAATTATGCATATTAATTGTGGTTTTCATCCTCCTTTGTTTGCCAATCCCGGCTTCCCTTCATTTTCATCTTTTGTTACTTTTTGTACCCTCATTTTCTTTTTGAACTTGCAGAATTCCTCTGTTTTCTGTTTAAATATTACTATGATATTCATATGAGCTGGTGTTCATGCCAACTGATTACTTCACTGGTTCATTTTTCATGGTTTGTGAAGCAATCTGGAAATACTTATATAGAAGCACTTATCATAAGTGATAAGTACCATAATTAGTTTTCAGTAATCATTGTCAAAAGGGCCCTAAGCAGTTTGAAAAAATAAGCGGTGTTTGTTCTGCTTTCGAAACAACATTTGTTGCCATCCGCAAACACTTGTACAGAAGCACTTATCCATAAAGAGTTTTTGATGAATTTTGAGCCTAAACTGCTTATCATAATCAATAAGCCCTATAAGCATTTTTCATGGTGTGGTGTGAAAGTGATCCTGATATCTGATGAGCTGAACATCATTGTCTTCTGGAAAAAATATCAAGGTTTTAGTGCTTTAATCATCTGTTCTGTTAATGTTTTCTTGCATGAAAAAAGGGCCATCGGTTCAATGATACTACTTTTCTAAACCATATTATTCTTATACACATGCTTTATGCAGATACCTCCCATGGATATACAGTGGGATGGTGAGGATCCTGGAATCTCTTATCAGGGGGGTTGTGGTGGATCAAGTATTGGCAGGATCAGATCCATGGGTCACGATTGTCTTCCATTTGAAGGAAGAGGCAGAGGAATGAATAAGGGCCAGTATAAAAAAGATTTCCCTCCAATGCAGAATGGGATCGGGAAGAAGGCCCCGGATGATATTAGAATACTTCACACAGATTCCTTGATCAAGGAGGTTAGTGATATGAGTGCAGTTTATGCCAATTGCTACATCTCATTTGTGGACATGGATTCCATGGTTTATGCAAACTGCTGTATCATATATATATATTTTTTAAATATTAACTAAAGAATATTAGGAGGCCAATGATCAAAATATATGATCATAATTGAAAACTGAAACATGAAAACATGTTTGGTGAAACTCTTCATTTTCAAAACACCGAGCCATTGTCCATTCGTTTTGAAAAAAATGGAAACGATAAAAAGTTGTTTCGGAATCTCATTATACTTTTTAGTAAACTCTTGCGTTAATATAATGAAAAGCCTTCTTAAATTTCAACATCTCAAAGTTTGACATTTCGGAAAATATAAAGCATTGTACTCTCAAAATCATAAATCTTAAATTAAATTTCTTAATACTCTAAAACCCAAAAATTTAAGCCATTAATCATAAATATACTTACCTTATCAATTGCATTATGCAATTAACATGGCTAATTTCAAGTATTAGCCGTTCTCCATGAAATTTGTGTGGTTTTTTTTGTTTGGCAATATTGTTTAACCAATTGAAGAGTTGTTGAATTCTAGTTTCTTGAAACTTTATTACAAGTTTTTGTTTTTAGCCCTAATTGATATAGGAAAGAAAGATTTGGAAGTCTGATGGAAAGCAGTGAAAGTCATACTATTGTTTTCATATATCTGGGCCAAACCCTTCTTTTGATAGTTGTATATTGTTTATTGCAGGTTGAGAGGGTATTCAGTTCAAGCCATCCCGATCCTGCCCAGGTGGAGAAAGCCAAAAAGGTGCTCAAGGTACGAGGAGACATGGGGTTTGTATGTTTCTCTTGAATTTGGTAGCAAAATGCTGATTTGCAGCTTGCAGGAACACGAGCAATCGCTGATGGATGCGATCCAGAAGCTTGTGGATATTTCTGAAGGTGTGCCTCTGCCTATTTTGGCCCCATTTTTACTGAATTAGTTATCCATGACCCTGACTTTGATTCCTTCTGGATCCTGTGCTTCAAGATAGATGACAGGGGGGCTGGGGAACCGAGGCATTGACGATGGCTAGAACTCTTCTGATCGGGATTTGTTTGGCAGTTCATGTGTGTTTATAGTTATGGAATTCAAGGTTTTTGTGAAGGGGATAGCGGGCTAGTGTATTTTTTTTCTGAAGAGCCTAGTTTTCTGATAAGAAGAATGCCATTTTCCATTCATCTTCCTGTAACATTTAGTCGGAATGCACAGACGCACCTAGCTCATGAGAATGACCTTCAAAATAGATTTCTCCTTTCAGTTCCTGCATCTTCACCCCTCCCCCTCAATCCCAAAACAAATGCCCTCTTCACAGGTCTCCTGGGTTTACGTTTCCACGGGCCAGGGCCATCATTGTCCGATGAGCCCTCGCCGGAGTTCAGTTTGGCCCTCTTCAATAAATCGACAACCATGCCACGCTGCTTATTGGTGATGCGTGGCGGGTCCGGCAGGGCTTCCATATCTGCCTTCCTCCTCGCCACCTTGACAGGAATCTTGTCCAGGCTACTCTGCTTTCTCGGCATGAAAGTCTGGGTGAGCCTCCTGCTGCTCTTTTCTTTCACCCCTAACATGCCCTGCTGCCGTCCCTCGTCTGCTTCCTTCCTCTGGAGCTCGGCCTTCTGGACTGGTGCTGATGAATGGTGCTTTGCCGGGGGGAATTCCTCCGGGATGCCTGGCTTGGGCTGGGATAGCTCCGGTGACATTTGCCTGTCGGAGTAGTGGGTGGAGAGCAAACGGCGGAGGCCGTGGGCGGCGACAGACTCCTGGGAGCCCCTGGGGAAGGTGACGATGAAGTTGGTGAAGAGGAGGAGCAGGTCCCGGAGGAGTTTGCGGGGAGAGAATGAGTAACGCCGTTGCCGGAGCCTCGTCTCCACCGTCTGCAGATCCATTTGCCTTCTCACCGGACCGTCGTGCTTCTGCGCCCATTCGAACACGACACTTATTAAAAAGAAATGAGAGGAACTAAAGTTTTTATTTTCTTATCCCATACAACCTTATTATTACCCTCCAACATAGCAAACCAAACGAAAAACTATTGATAGGGCTAGAGATCTGCAGGCCAAATTCTTTGGGACCGGGCCGGACCGCTCACCACGGGGCGAAAAAGGGGGCAGGGGGGATATGGTTACCTGGCTTCGGATAGAGCGCCAAAAGAGCGCGCTGCGTTCGTGGGACCGGATGATCCGTAGCAGCGCAATCAACGGCTCTGATTCGACGGAGCCGCTTTTGACGATCGTGGCGGGATCCACGCCGCCCGCCTCCGCCACCTTGCCGCTGCTAGCGCCGCCGGCGACCGCCCTTCTTCTTCCCCGCCGCCGGCGACCGCCCTCCCTCGACGGACTCGCTGAGCTCTGCAGGTCGCAGTTCTCCCTCGCGGCGCTGTGCGCCCGACCTCTCCCCTTGGATTCCGTCCCCGCTGCCGCGCCGGCCAACTCACCGTACGGTCTGTCTTTCGCTTCCCGCTGTGTGTCGGTGCTCCCCGGGTAGGAGTCCTCCGCCATCGGCCCCGGACCTTCGGAACCGGGTCCCGGAGACTCCGGCTTCCTGCCCGCCCTCTCTGAACCAGCGCTATGGTTACTGAAGTTTTCGCCGGTCGAATTTGACTCGTTGCAAGACAAATTTCCACGGTTTGATTCGCCGGCGGAAACGGATTGTTCGGGTTCCTCCCTCGACCACGGCTCCTCCACCTCGTCTCCGTCCTTCGAACAGTCTTCTGGCCTCCGCTCTTTCGAATCCCTCACTGGATCTGGCTTTCCTTTTCTGTTACGGTTCTCTTTGGAATCCGATCCTCGTTCTTCCTTCAACCTCATGACCTTCAACTCCAGCGTCCTGTTCCAAAACGGACCGAACCACGTCGGATTAACGCGAGCGTGGAATATCGATCTCTAAATGAAGTAAAAAAAACATTCGAGTTTTCAGATCCACGGTTTTTTAAAGAGATAAATAGATCAGAGATTTACTGGATGGAAGCGTCGCAGCGACGAACCTCCTGCCGAAGCTCCTCGACTCTGAGTTTCCTCAACTCATCGAGCCAGGGAACCGTGAGGCCGGACGGGTCGTCGTCTTCGGCATCGCCCCTGCCGGAGACGCCGGAATCGGTAAACCGGCGCTTGAGGTCTTCGTATTTCCGTCGGCAGTCCTGGGGAGTCGGGAGGAGCGTGGTGTGGGAGGTTTGGGCCCGGAGTTCCATGGCGACGGAGGCCCAGTTTCTGAAGCCGTGGCGCCTGACGGCGCACGCCAGCAGCAGCTCCTCCCCGGTCGTCCAAGTCTCCTTGGTGTCCGTGGTTTTACTTCCCGCCATGGCTGGAGTCCCGCGAGCTCTGCTTCCTCCTCCTCATGCCGGCACCGTCCGTCGTTCCAGAAAACTAGGGTTCCTTTTATGTTGCCCCTCGCCCATTTCCGGTCGCGACGACGTGTTGGGATTGCGCTCTGCGCGCTTTAGATTCTTCGTCCCAATTTTTTGCTTGATGCGGATAACTTGTCTTTGAGCCGAAATAATTCAAGGCAAAGCGGCCCGTTTTGTTAAAATAAAATTTCTTTTTGAAAAACAAAAAAACTGCAAAATCGATGGCGCGTCTTTAATGGAATAATCTAGAGTTATTCCGATTATTTATTTATTTTTTGCAATGTAATTTTTTTTATTTAAATATCGCTCTGTCATCCACTTTAATGTAATACCCTTAAACGGTTAATTTCAATTCACGTGTCAACTTTAAACAGTCAACTTCAAATCACGTGTCAACTTTAACGCCATTTATTTGCATTTATTTAGGAATCAGTTTGATAAAATTCAAAATTCAAAATTCAAAATAAATTTAATTCTGAAATTCAACTTTAGTAATATTAACTGTTTAAAAAAAGAACTTTTGGTGAAATTATAAAATAACTTAATAAATAGATTTATTGATAAATCTTTTTATTACAAAACACAATTTAGAATAAAAAATACTTACTAAAATCAATTTGAATGATGAACATCGTATACTCATGAGCCGTTGAATGATGAACATTGCGTACTCGTCGTACATCGAGTCGTTGTCGAGCTGTTGAATGATGAACATCGTGTACCCATTGTACGTCGAGACGAAGTTTGATGAACATCACATACCTGTTGTACGGCGAGCCGAAATTTGATGAACATCACGTACCCGTCGTACGTCGAGACGAAGTTTGATGAATATCGTGTACCCGTCGTACGTCGAGTCAAAGTTTGATGAACATCACGTACTCATCGTACGTCGAGCCGAAGTTTCATGATCATCGCGTACCTGTCATACGTCAATCCGAAGTTCGCTAATCATTCCATGAACCATGAAATTTCATATATATTATTTCTTGTTCACCCTGAAGATATCAAGTTTGATTATGATATATAAAGGTTCATGATGGAGATGATGTTTACTTTAAATATTTGTAAATATTTGTTTTATTTCTTTTCGCTTTCTTTTATTTCTTATAAAATGTTTTAGAGGAATTAAATATTCTTGATGAACAAGCATAAATATATATTAATCCCTAGTGGATGAAATTGATGAAATCGTTGAATTGAATATTCATGCAATTGTCTTGAATACACTATAAAACTCAAACAAATAATTTTATTCTGTTCCATGGAGTGAATGAGAATATTTATTGAAAATTATTTATTTCATTCCCCAAAGTGAATGCAAATATACCTGATTTTATTGTAAATCAAGTTCGAGGTGAATATGATGTTTTGTGAATGATCATTGTGTTGTATTTGTTTATAACAAATAATAAAAAATATAACCACCAGAAGTGGTTTGATGACAATAAATATTTACAGAGCACAGTAAATTTTATGAATATTTATAAAATAACACATCCCTGAAGGATGATATGAAAATAATGTCCTTTGACATTATATTGAAGAATATCTTCATTTATCATTTATTGTTCTTGCACCACCAATATCAAGGGAAACATTATTATTTATCATATTCTTATGGATTATCAATATTATCTCATGTAATTAATCTATCCCCTGAAATGAATGTTGTTGTTCATATAATTCATAAATGAAATGATTGAATTACATAGTTTTGATAATTCGATATATATTATGAAAATGATTTTACCACCTGAAGTGGTTAAAGCAATGATCATCATAATCAATAAAATTTATATTTTATACAGGATGATCATTATTGATAAATAATAAATTACCATTCATGGATCATGAAATATGATGAATAAATAAATTCTGTGATGTGAATGTAGTATTAATTACTATATCTCATTCCTTGAAGTGAATGAAATTATTCATGAAAAATTTGATATAATTTGTGATATCATGAATATTTGAGAGTTGATGAGGTTTGATCAAATGATTTCTCCTTCATTTGGTAAAGTGAATGTTGTTATTCAATAAATTACAATTTTGGATGGCGATGAGGTGTGTGTCATGAATCCATAAGATTCTTCCACATTGGTTCTTGCTACCACATTCACCAGCTTCAAAAACACATGAGAGCTTCTATCCCAGGTAGATGTATTGTAAAATAATATTTGGGCCCGAAGTTTCAAAATATTTTGGCCAGAAGTTTTAAATTATGCAATAATCTGCTTGGTGATGGGCCTAACTCGTTATGATTATATTACGAATTCATCAACCACCATAAATGGAAATTATAACGACAAATATGAGTTTGCACAATGAAAGATCCCGGAGATCTTATATGCATCGATCTTGAAGCAAAAATATTTACAAATATTATATTGATTAAATGCTTCAAAAGAACTCATATATGCGATAGTATATGCTCATATAAGTACATTTACCGGTAGAGACAATTAATTAACGACTCCAGAAGAGCGAATATATTCCTACCTCATAGTACAGATTCTTAATGCTTTGTTATAACCGAAGTCTCATTGAGATATATGAATGATATCTTGAAAATGAATATCATATAGAGACACCAGATAAAAGAGGTACCTCGATATGTAACAAGCATTCATAAAAGTGATTATAAAGATTTTGTTATATACAATCGAATCAATAATGGTTAACCAGAAGTTTACTTATCCTGACACTTCGAATATATGACATGACGATTTAGGCCATCTGAGATCAATTATAATGAAAGATATTGATTCAAGTATACATGAGCATCGATTTATTGATAACATAGTAGACATCCATCAGGGGGAGAATGATGAATTTATTTAATGGATGCATGTCTACAAAATTATCAATGAATTTATTATCATTAAGTCATTATGAATTCCCCTTGTATGATAATTTGCCATGAGGTACCCATTTTTGAGGTAAATTATTTATATCATTAGCAGTTATTATGGAAATAAATTTCCCATATACTTATGAAGAAGTATATATGGGCGCACCCACCCACCATGTGATCCATCTATATGAAAGATGCATCCACTAAACAATCACGTGCGTTATTTGCTGCTGGTGAGTATACATTGCATGGTATGCATGTTGATTAAAAGAAATTATGAGTATCATATATTATATGGTCCTGCAGAACCATTGACAACATGCTCACAACACTCACATGAATGTAAAGTGTTGGAAACCAATAGTCTGATTATACACACCTGAAGTGTGGTTGAACTAATTATATAAAATCACTGTTCATCATGAGTAGAAAGCAATAAATATATTTTCCCTTGAAGAGGAAAATGAATATATAAACAACATTATATCTTTTTAGATATTGTCCTTGAAGTGACACTGGTATCAAAAAAATTATGAGATCTCAATCAAATGTTGTTGATGATATATTTTCCATGAATGCTTTTAAAACTCATTGATGACAATGGATTTTTATAGACGTCGACATCATAATAATTGGCCAAAATTATTAAAGGAACTTATGAAATGTTCAACATATAAAGTTCTGGATTGATTATCCAAACTATCAAGACTATTGCATATCGATGATCTTATTATAAGAAATATTCATCCTTGTATATTTGGATATTTATATGAATCCTAGAAGGGTTCGAAATGACTGAAGCATATTCAAAATTATGAAAGTTTCACCCAATCTGATAAATTATGGGGTGAACTGAATAAGATGTATCCATATTAAGGAAGAATATAAATTGAATTTATAATCCCATGGTTTGTATGAATCATTATATTCATTATATTATTAAGATGTTTTGAAAAACATCTAAACACTACAGGAAAACCGCCTATTAGCGGCGGTTTAAACCGCCGCTATATAGTTTGGCGGCGGTTTACAGAAACTGCCGCTAAACTTGGCGTCGGCAATCTATTAGCGGCGGTTTTATGCATTTCGCGGCGGTCAAAGAAAAGCGTCGTAGTACCTCATTTCGCGGCGGTTTTTGGTAAATTTAGCGGCGGTTTTAAGGGCTATTTAATTAGCGGTAACTATAATCGCCGCGAAATTCAGGCGTGCCAGGCGCCTGCTTAGCGGCGGTTAAAACCGCCGCTAAGCAGTCTGCCGAATATAGTTCGCGGCGGTTTAAACCGCCGCTAAATGTATAAGTGGTAAAACATTAGCGGCGGTTAAAACCGCCGCGAAATGCTGACCCGGAAAAAAAAATAGAATTTCTTTTTATACTCCACCACTGCCCTGAAAAACAAACCAAACAACACATACAACATATATATAATAAGGAGAAAATTTATGCACCACCTACGCAATATTCATAAACACCCTTTCATTTAATGTTGATGAAAAAGTTGATCCAATTCAATAAGAATACCTAAAGCATACAAATTACCTAAAATTATGGATTTAGAATGAAACACAAGATAACATCAAATGAAACAAGAGATTGGGGGTCACATGGATTTATACTTATAGTTTACAGATGATCAAAATTGAAGATATTTGATTCCATAAAGGATTAAAGTGTATGGATCAAAATGTGCGAAAGAAGAGAGGGGAGGGATCACTACTAGTCGTTTGTCCTATAAGGATGAGGAACGAGGATTAAATGGGTTGATGTTCAGTCAGAATAAGAACCTTTAAAACATTATTGTTATAAAATACTTTATATCAATGATTGACATTATGTTTCCAGGAAATAAGGTCTCTCCAGTCTACCACATAAGAAGACATTTGAGAAATATAGGGCATATTTAAAGAG
The DNA here is from genome assembly GCA_963277665.1 of Viscum album. Classification (NCBI taxonomy): domain Eukaryota; kingdom Viridiplantae; phylum Streptophyta; class Magnoliopsida; order Santalales; family Viscaceae; genus Viscum; species Viscum album. The sequence goes on along the minus strand of OY728132.1, from coordinate 1,257,671,813 downwards.
AATAGAGAATATATTAGAAGATATGTAACCATTAAGAGAGAATCAGTTGTGCTAATCAAACAAAATAAGTGCATAACATGGAAAACATTACGTGGACCACATGATCCATTCAAGGTCACGAAAATCACATAACCCATAAAACATCTTTTGATCACATGATTTTTCTTAATACATATAATCATGTTACCATGTGAAGGTCACATGAATCACATAAAGATTAGTAGATCATGAAAAAATCCTCAAGAGACAACCGAATCACATAAGATAGACTAATGGCCAAGGGTGTGCATCAAAGTTCTAATAAATTACCATTGATTAGTTCATGGATTGATTAAGTGATATATTTAGACAAGGTGATCACACAAAGAGGTCAAGTGACATGATCACATGATTAGGTCTCTTGTATGGTTCTTGTGATGAGGTCATGCAAAGTTGTCTTGCAAAACAAACGCACGAGAGATAGGGTTTTGAAAGCTATGGAGCTTCATGTCACCGGTCAAATGACCAACCTCTCACCCCCTATTTATAGGGAACCTCAAGGAATATGAATGGACTTATAGAAGACAAAAATATGTTTTGAATTCCAACCAAAGAAAGCATAAGAGACTCATGAAGACATTTCCTACCTCATAACTGAGTCCTTGTTCCTTCGAACATCACTTTTGTGGGGGGGGGGGATTTTTTGACGCTAGCCAAATGAGCATTGTATATTTTAGGAACAAAGAAATACCCAAAGCCTAGGTATTAATATATACCCAAAGGAAAGAAAATTCTAGCATGTATACATATAGATTAATCACCTAGGTCACAAGGACCATGTGAACTTCAATGAGGCTCATGATCACATGACCCTAGGAACATCATGCAAAGGGGTTATGCAATTCATGTGATCTGTTCCTGATCATGTGAAACCCCATCAAATAGCCCAATTAATCATGTAAAACCCCTATGATTATTCTTTTTTATCATATGACATGTCATATAACAATCTCCCAATATGTTCATAAAATAAAAGTTAGAAAAGAGGGAAGCTTCATGGGAAGGGAGTTGCATTGGTTTTCATGTGATGTGGTTACGTGCTGTTGTACCTCTCGTACCCCTCGTGGTTTAATTTTCATGATCACAATCACTCTCTTATTTATCTAATCTTGTTTTAAGTGTTTTTGGATGATAGGCATGATTTCAGGTGGCCAAGGAATTGGGCCAAGAAAGCAAGAAGCCAAAGTGGACTGATTTTCAGTCCACCGGCCAACCGGTGGCTTCACCACCGGCCAGCCGATGGAACCCAGACAGAAGGATGAGCCACTGCCTCATCACCGGCCAACCGGTGGCCTCAGCACCGGCCAGCCGGTGGAGCTTGGGCAGAATTAATCTCCATTTTACAAGCACCGGCCAACCGGTGGCCAAGCACCGGTCAGCCGGTGGAGCCAGTCAAACTAGCCGTTGGGCTTTGACCAGACCTGTCCACTTGCCTCCCAACGGCTCCGAAGGCCTCTCCAACGGCTCCGAAGCCTCCCAAAGGCCATTTGAGGGTTCCCCCTCTATAAATAAAGGACTAGGAAGCCCCAAAACACAAGCGAAACATACGGAAGCCCACGAGACACATTTTTACATCATTTGGCTAACCTCTGGCGGATTGCTTCAAAGAACTCCCAATTGCTCCAACACATTTCCACATCCAAGGAGCACCACCATAGAAGCTTGGGAGCGCTCTTCATCAACTTCATCAATCCATTGGTGCCCAAGGCTTCTCCCATTACGATTTTTCATTATTTATTTATTTTGAGCATCAAATTGGGTTTGTGCCTACAAACCCCCAACTCTTTCTCTCATCTCCTCTTTTGGGTTCTCACACCACCTTCAAGGTGTGAAGAGGTTGGTCAAGCCTTTCCTTTAAAAGGCTTGAGACAAAGGTGAGCTAGCCTTCACCTGTAAGAAGGCTAGTGGGTTCTTGCTCAACCAATAAAAACAAGCTGTAATAGGTTCTAGACTAACCTTAAAGTCTAGTGGGTTTCTTTCTAAAACCATTAAAAAGCAAGCGGTAGTAAATCTATCAACGGTTGAGTTGGGAGCGGAGACGTAGGCTTGAGTTTAAGCCGAACTCCGTTATCAAGCTTTGTGTCTTGCCTCTTTTATTTCCGCTGCACTTTAACTTTGTTTTTAAATTGTTAATTAATTTTTTAAAAGGCAATTCACCCCCCTCTTACCATCACTTCCTTTACTTCTCCACCCAACAATTGGTATCAGAGGGAAAATTTGAGTAATACCCTAACCGGTTTCAAATTTAAGATCCATTGTGATGACTTCAACTTCTTTCGCCCCCGAAGGATATTCTTTGGGTCGTGCTCCATTCTTTGATGGAACCGACTATAATTATTGGAAAACCCGCATGACTACTTTTCTTAGAAGTATAGGTTATCCCATTTATAGAATTGTCATGCATGGTTATTCTCTCTCCTCTCCCGATGAATCCAAATGGACTCAAGCCGATATTAAAAATTTCGAGCTTGATGGCAAAGCCATGAACGCTCTTCATTGCGGCCTTGATCGTAATGAATTCAATCGAGTTTCCACATGCACCTCATCACATGAAATCTGGAAACTTTTGGAGGTTACCCATGAGGGGACCAACAAAGTCAAAGATACTCGATTGGATATGTTTCGTCAAGATTTTGAGTCTTTCACCATGCACCCACATGAATCAATTTCTGAAATGTTTGCACGTTTTACTGACGTTTGCAATGGTAGAAAATCTATTGGAGATAATATTTCTGCAGAAACGATGGTCAAGAAGATCCTTTGGATCCTACCAAGCTCATGGACACCAAAAGTCACGGCAATCCAAGAAGCAAAAGACATCAATAACATGCCGGTCGAAGAGCTCATCAGATCCCTCACGACCTATGAGATCACCATGAGGAGGCAAGCTGAAAAGGAAGGCAAACCGATCAAAGTTCCAAATAACATCGCCTTCAAAGTTCAACAAGAAGAAAGCTCCTCCTCCTCCTCATCTTCCTCTTCAAGCGGCGATTCCGAAATGGAGAATCTTGCCCGCAAGATGCACAAATTCATGAAGAAGCACAAGAAGAAGAAATCCCGCAAGGCTCGAAAGGAAAAACACGACGAAAAATCTGAGCCCGAGGTAACATGTTACGGGTGTGGCAAGAAAGGTCATTACAAGCCCGATTGTCCACTCAACAAGAAAAAGGCCAAGCAAAAGGAAAAGAAGAAGGCATTCAAGGCCACATGGAGTGATAGCTCCACATCCTCCTCCTCCTCCTCCTCAAGCGACAACGGTAAAAAATGCCTAATGGCATTTCATGAGGTAACATCTTCCGAATCCTCATCCTCTTATTCTTCAAAATCTTTCAATCATTTATCATATGAGGATCTCCAACATGCTAGAGATCAATTGGAGGAAGGTTTTCACGAACTTTCTTCCAAATTTGTTGCTTTAAAAAAGAATTTCAAAAAACTTTCTTCCGAAAAAGAGCAACTTCTCAAAGAGAAGGAAGACTTGACCCTTAAAATCCAAAACCTTCCCGATGTTGAGTCTATGGAATCAAAAATCAAAGATTTAAGGGAATCTCTTGCCAAGTTCACCCAAGGTGAACAAAATTTGACCAAACTCCTAGGTTCCCAATGCATATCTAGAACCACCGAAGGGCTTGGCTATTCTAAGCATGCTTCCTCTTCCCATGCTCCAACTATTTTTGTAAGGGGGAGCTCTCAATTTCAATTTTGTAATTATTGCAAAAAACCCGGGCACTTAATTTATGAGTGCGATTGCAAAAATGCCCGGTATGGTAGGCCTAAAACTATTTTCTTTAATGATGAATTTTATAGTAGAAGACCCGCCACTAGACAAGTATGGATTGAAAAATCCCTTTTAGCGAGTCTCACCGGACCAAAATTTGTCTCGGTTTCAAAAACCTCTCCCCGGTGATTTGTTGTTTTTATTTAGGGGGAGTTAGGATTGTTTAAGCCTTTTTGATTTTAATTCAAAACTTTCAATTCAAAATTCTCATTTCAATTTTCAATTCAAAACTTTCAATTCAAAATTCTCATTTCAATTTTCAATTCAAAACTTTCAATTCAAAATTCTCATTTCAATTTTCAATTCAAAACTTTCAATTCAAAATTTTCGATTCAAAACTTTCAATTCAAATTTTCAATTCGAAATTTTCAATTCAAAACTTTCAATTCAAATTTCAAAAATTTTAATTTGTTTAAAATCTCTATCTTGTTTTTCAAACCTTTCCCTCAATCAAGTTTTATGCCCCGTGCTATTTTGATAATCACAAAGGGGGAGAAATTCTTGGTTGATTGGGGGAGAAATCTTTCTGTCATGCTTTGCTTTACTTTCCCATTTATCCTTTAAATCATGTTTTTCATTTCATTTTTACATTGTTTGTTTTGGTGATTGTGATCATCAAAATAGGGGGAGATTGTTGTACCTCTCGTACCCCTCGTGGTTTAATTTTCATGATCACAATCACTCTCTTATTTATCTAATCTTGTTTTAAGTGTTTTTGGATGATAGACATGATTTCAGGTGGCCAAGGAATTGGGCCAAGAAAGCAAGAAGCCAAAGTGGACTGATTTTCAGTCCACCGGCCAACCGGTGGCTTCACCACCGGCCAGCCGATGGAACCTAGACAGAAGGCTGAGCCACTGCCTCATCACCGGCCAACCGGTGGCCTCAGCACCGGCCAGCCGGTGGCACCCAGCCAGAACAGTGTTTGCTACTGTCTCAGCACCGGCCAACCGGTGGCCAAGCACCGGTCAGCCGGTGGAGCCAGTCAAACTAGCCGTTGGGCTTTGACCAGACCTGTCCACTTGCCTCCCAACGGCTCCGAAGGCCTCTCCAATGGCTCCGAAGCCTCCCAAATTCCATTTGAGGGTTCCCCCTCTATAAATAAAGGACTAGGAAGCCCCGGAACACAAGAGAAACATACGGAAGCCCACGGGACACATTTTTACATCATTTGGCTAACCTCCGGCGGATTGCTTCAAAGAACCCCCAATTGCTCCAACACATTTTTACATCCAAGGAGCACCACCATAGAAGCTTGGGAGCGCTCTTCATCAACTTCATCAATCCATTGGCGCCCAAGGCTTCTCCCATTACGGTTTTTCATTATTTATTTATTTTGAGCATCAAATTGGGTTTGTGCCTACAAACCCCCAACTCTTTCTCTCATCTCCTCTTTTGGGTTATCACACCACCTTCAAGGTGTGAAGAGGTTGGTCAAGCCTTTCCTTTAAAAGGCTTGAGACAAAGGTGAGCTAGCCTTCACCTGTAATAAGGCTAGTGGGTTCTTGCTCAACCAATAAAAGCAAGCTGTAATAGGTTCTAGACTAACCTTAAAGTCTAGTGGGTTTCTTGCTAAAACCATTAAAAAGCAAGCGGTAGTAAATCTCTCAACGGTTGAGTTGAGAGCGGAGACGTAGGCTTGAGTTTAAGCCGAACTCCTTTATCAAGCTTTGTGTCTTGCCTCTTTTATTTCCGCTGCACTTTAACTTTGTTTTTAAATTGTTAATTAATTTTTTAAAAGGCAATTCACCCCCCCTCTTGCCATCACTTCCTTTACTTCTCCGCCCAACACGTGCCTCATAAAAACTATTAATGATCATGAAAATCACCTCAGAAAACCATCTTGATCTAGTGATATCCATTCAGCATGGCTGTTTGGACATGCAACACCCTAATGAGTCAAATTCCCAATGCTGAATTTACAACAGAAACATCAAAGAGCCTATTACCATAGATCATCTAACCAATGAAACAAACACATCATTCTCTTTACCACCCGAGGTTATTGTGATCATTCAAGGTTAGCCACTGAAGCTCCTCTAAGACCAATGGTTTTTTAAAGGTTCCATACACCACACATGTTATATATACAAACCAACCTTTCCCATATTTGTTCAACACATCAACAATACTACTCATGGTCTGATGATGCATCGTCACCCTCTCCACCTCCATCTCCTGATGCCACCTGTAAGAACATTATATTGAAAATTAAATATTGTTGCATATTTATAATTAAACTTCAAACCAATAAAAGTTTTCAAACTAAATGATTGCGATTTTTTGTGATTTACCTGCTCACCACCACTCGGTGCACTACCACTAGGGGCATATCTGCTCATCTGCTGATATAAATCAGTCAACGCTTTCTGCATAGCGAATATCTGAGTCCCTTGGTCTTGAACTGTGGTTCGTAGAGAAGAAATCTCCCTCTGAGCATCTTCAGGTATGGGCTGACCATAACCAGGAGTAGATGCGGCTAGAATCCCTGATGGCCTGCTAAAGACCTCAGATGGTATGGGTCCCAAACCCATCCCGCGCACTCTACCAGGATGCTCCTTCCCAAGGACTTGTGCAACCAGGTCATCCAGGGAGACTGAGTAGGACTGCCCAGGACTGACATCCCATAATTCTTTAATTTTTACCTATAAATCAAATATCAATACATATTATCACAGTAAAAACTGATAATAAGTTATTATAATAAAAATTTGACTTCATACCCCAACTTCTTTGGTAGACTCATTAACAAAAGAGCCATCTGATTTTCTGTGAACATCCAACCACAGTTCAGTCCGGGAGGCTTCGTGCCCTAAATTCTGTGACTGCATTAAGCAAAGATAAATAAAAAATTCAATATATTAAATAGATAATATTGTATTATAAATATTTAAACTATTTAAAATATTACCAATGACATTCGGCTTCTAGAAAATCTTTTTGAGCCCGCCGTGTGAGGGATGACTTGCTTCGCCCTGTTTGATGCATTCTGTCGTGAGAGATCCTGAAATAAATAAAATGAAATTTAACAGTAATGTATCCAATGTCATCTCCTCTTCATATACATGTATTAATGTAAAATGAGGATAATATAATAATATATATTTCAATACCATCCGCTTCTCATCACGATGTCTGTCAACAAAAACTTTCCACTACTCTTTCGGTACCCCACTGGGTAGCTTGTCATACATTTGTTCCAAGGTCAACGAAGTATCGTTGACATCACACCACAATCTCCATTTGAAATCTTTCCATTTTTTACCGAGATTTTTCAAAGTCCACTTCCGTGCTATCACATCAGCAACTGTGAAGTGGAAGAACATCTGTATACATAAATTCATTTTGAACATATTAGTAATATGACATTCAATTAAACCATAATGTAATAAAATTACCTTTATTTGAGAATCGAAAATTTCATTTTTCCAGTTTGGAGGCATATGTCTCCAATCATCATATGAAATGGGAAGGGAAATGGGCTCCGCTACCAATTGACCTATAATCTGGCCAAGTAACCCCGCGACATCATCCGTAGGGACCCCATAAGAATCAAATGGCACGACTATCTTTTCGCCATTCAAGTTCCAAACATCTGAGCTTTTTAAGCGTTTCTCCACGGTTTTATTTTTGTCATCTTCAATGAGCAAACAATTAGTATAAACAAAATGCAATAAATTTATTTAATTAAAATTTATACCTATGACTGTGACCCTCCAGTGTGTCCGGGATGAACTGGAAGGGGTCTGTTGCTGCCCAACTGATGAGACACCTGTAGGGGGAGTCGACAACTCAACCTCTAATGGGAGGCTCTCTGATGGTGTGAGAGATGGTGCAGGGGGAGATGGTGCGGGGGTGTAGGCAGCTGGTGCCTCAGATGTCGTGGGGAGTGACCCAGATGGATCAGTATCCGTCGCAGAACTAGAAGAAATAGTATACCGCTTCCTCCTTGGCATTCCTGTCATTTAATCAAATAAAATTAAGTTCAGAATATATATTTCAAAAAAATTATGCAGAAAAAAAATTAAAAATGATAATAGATGCCCAGTACTAACAAACAAAATATATATAACAATGATAATGAATGACTGCAGAAATGAAACAAGTGGTTGCTGTATGAATGAATAATTGTACATACAATCATTTTCCCCTTCAATAATGTCGGTTTCCTGCTCCATTGCTTCATCCACTTCATTCATCCTTGCAAGACTAATATTTTCAATATCATGATGGAAAAATAATTCTGCTTCCTGTTGTTGATGACATTCAACTTCAGAGGTCAAATCTTCCACTTCATCACCCATATCATAAAAATCTCTTTGTATTACGTGAGTAACTACACTCCACCCTTCATCCACAACATCATTCACATAATATACCATTTTTGCTTGCGATGCTAAGATATATGGATCATGCATTTCACGATCACCAACATCCATCAAGCGAGAGAAGTTCACAGAAGTAAATTGTAATGAATCTATTTTAACACCTCTGATAATATCGACCCATTTGCATTTGAATAAAACAACAGAAAAATGTCCATGGTAGTTTAATTCAATAATATCATGCATCTTTCCATAGTAACCCACTTCAGCAAATGTAAATATACCACTATTTTTTGTTTTCAAACCAACTTCTCGATCAACTGTACGAAATCTAAAGCCATTCACATTATAAACGTCAAACTTTCTAACTTGCTTTATATGACCTCTAGCAAGAAACTTCAAATCTTCTGACAAGTCTGCTCGAGTATCAGTATTCATGATCTGAAAAAAGAAATATAATTTAATAGATTTACAAATTGTATGTGTCAAACTAATATTCTTATTTATTGCAATATTTATGAACTTACACGTCGTGCAAACCATTCTACAAGCTCTTTATTCACAGCTTTCGTTATATCTTTCTCATTTCGTGTTCGACCTCTCATTCATCTCTTTGTTTGTATCCTCAACTCTTCAATAAATGGATCTGTAATTTCACTATTCAGTAGCACATATCTATGTGCCTGTAATAATTCCAATTCTGTCAGTGTCACATTTGAGGTCCTCCCAACTGATCGGCCAATAGCAGGAAATATTTTTGATTTCTGATGCATTTGAGATTGAGTTGATGTGTTGTCAACACGTCCAACTCGATTAAATCTTGTCTCAATATCATCTAAATACCTGAAACAAAAGGTAAGACATTCCTCGGCCAAATAGCCTTCAGCAATAGAGCCTTCTGGTTGAGCTTTATTTCTCACGTATGATTTCAAATGCCCAAGATATCTGTGAAATAAAATAATAATATTATGAATTTATTTAAATGTCAATTTTTTTTTACTTAACTGGAAAACATATAAATAAAATACCTCTCAATTGGATACATCCATCGATAATGAACGGGGCCTCCTAATTTAGATTCTTCAACCAAATGCACAGTTAAATGCATCATGATAGTAAAAAACGATGGAGGAAAGATCATCTCCATTGCACAAAGAGTCAATACAAACCTCTCCTGGAGGTTGTCAAGCTGAAATGGATGTACAACTTTCTCACATAATTGCCTGAAAAATGTGCAGTATTGGAGTACAACAGCAGTAACTTTTTCAGGTAATAATGTATGCAATGCCAATGGTAGTAACTGCTGTAACAAAATATGTGAATCGTGACTTTTCAATCCATGTATCTTATGATTCTTCAAGTCAACACACCTCGAGATGCTACTCGAATACCCATCAGATACCTTCACATTCTTTAAAATTCGAAGGAACGTATCTTTATACCTATTTTTCATTGCGAAAATGGTTGGATCATACTTTTCATTCTCATCTGGCCAGAGATCGCGTTTTATGTTCATTACTTGTAAGTCTTTGCGAGCATTAAGATGATCCTTCGACTTTCCATGCTCATTAAGTAATGTGAAAATCAAATTATCAGAGTCATTCTTCTCAATATGCATCACATCAAGATTGTGGCGCAACAAATTAAATTCCCAATACGAAATTTTAAAGAATATACTTTTTTTCTTCCACTGTTGCGTTCTGATTTCACTTGACGATGCACTTCGGACCCGTTTTCCGCTATCATTCAAATGATGAACCTTCCCAAATTCTGTTTCAACATTTTCAAGATGTGTCAATATTTCAGAACCGGTTAACAACTTTGAAGGTGGTCTACGATCAATGAAACCATTAAATTTTGATTTGTTCAGCCGAAATCTATGAGATGCATCGAGAAATCTTCGATGACATAAGAAGCACCATTTTCTACTGTGAGGTAGCCATTTGGGATCAAAATCAAAGTTACAAACGGGAAAAGCCAAACCCGCATAAGTGTTCCAACCAGATAAATTCCCAAGCCCAGGGAAGTCACTAATGGTCCACAGTAAAGCAGCATGCATTTTGAACATTGTTTTAGAAGAAACATCAAATGTCTCAACACCGTTACTCCATAACTCCTGTAATTCTTCAATCAAAGGCTGCAAGTATACATCAATATCATTTCCAGGCATTTGTTTTCCAGGAATAATCATTGATATGATAAAAGATGATTGTTGCATACACATCCACAGAGGCATATTATAAGGGATCAAAACAACTGACCAAATGCTATAACTTGTACTCAAAGTCCCAAATGGGTTGAATCCATCGGCAACCAATCCCAATCGAACATTCCTAGGATCAGCTGAGAAATCTGGATGTAATGAATCAAATGTCTTCCATGATTGAGAATCTCGTGGATGTCTCATTAACCCATCATTGTTATTATCTACAGAATGCCACTTCACGTGTTCGGCGATTTTTGATGATATGAATAATCTTTGCAATCGCGACTTCAAAGGAAAGTAACGCAAAACCTTTGCAGGTGTGTTCATTTTCTTCTTCTTCATGAAATTATGTTCAGTTAGACTTCCAACATCACCCTTTGACTGCCATCTAGAAGAAGAACATTTCTTGCAATTCTGTCTACTTTAATCCTCTCCCCAATAAAGCATACAATCATTGGGACACGCATGTATTTTTATATAATTCAAACCAAGATTGTTAACAACTTTTTTCATATCATAAAAAGATTCTGGGATTTTTTCTTCAGGAAATAAATCACGAATCAATTCCAATATCATGGACATTGCCTTATTTGTAATTCCACATAGACATTTGATATGGTACAACTTCAACAGAAATGAAAGCTTTGAATATTTCAAACACCCACTATACAACTCTTGATTTCCATCGTCAACTAAATCATGAAACACATTTTTCTCAGTGAAGTTTTCCGTTACATTTGGCTCTACAGAATCAAGAGGAGGATCCAATGATATGTTCCAATCTTGATCTACTTGTGTTACAGTCTCAAAAACATCACTTGTCACGTTGCAATTTGTAGCACCCTCTTCTGGTTGTTCTGATATGTTTTGATGCTAATAGTGGTGTCTTGCAGTGCCGAATGCATCATTTATGAGGTTTTGCATTTCATTTTCCATTGTCGATGAACTTGGGACCTCATTATGTGGATTAACATCAGTGCTCAATCTTTCTGTATTGTTCGATTCTCCATGCCAATTCCAACACAAATATTGACCAGAGAATTGCTTCAGTATTAAATGTTCATAAACTTCATCTCTCTTCAACCATGTTCTAAATTTACATTTAGGACATGGGCATCTTATTCTCCCTTCAACGGATCGATTAGAAATCACAAAATCTAAAAACTCATTCAAACCCTTAACATACTGAGGTGTGTTCCTCGGTAATGTGATCCATCTTTTATCCATGTATATCACAATGTGCCTACACAAAATAGACGATAGTGTAAGATTGCAGAATCATAATATAATAAAGATGACCCATTGATCATAAAGTATGCATAATATAATAAAGATGATTCATTGATCATAATATAATAAAGATGACCCATTGATCATAAAGTATGCATAATATAATAAAGATGACCTATTGATCATAAAGTATGCATAATATAATAAAGATGATTCATTGATCACATTTAAAATAGGCGAGTGGCTATTTTGGTTTCAGTTCTTTTCTCGAGGCCCTTGGATCCCTACCTAGAGATCTTCTCGGGTTTTTTTGGGAGACTATGCTCCATCTAGATTGATCCATTCAACATTGGATCTTTTATTATAGTTGTGTCACATCTCTCTGGGTAAGAAATATTTCTGATTCTTTGTTTCTCTTGATAATGGTGGCACCCTAGGGTAACATTATCAGATCTGGTGGCCTAAGTTTTTGAATCTTTGTATATTCTTCTAGATCCTTTGGGAGATCTCATTATGGAGGCCATTCCTTGGTTAGTTGTGGTGCGGCGGATGTCTTTTCTTGAGGTATTTGGTGTTTTCCATTTCCACCAACCCCTTATTTTCTAATTTATATCAATATTAATGTTTTTATTATATTCTAGGGCCTTCGTTTTCATCATTGGGTTTTCATTGTTGGTGGATCCCATTACGGGAATGTGTGACTTGAGCTTTGAGGTAGGTGGTTCCATCTCTAGCCTATGAAAATTAGCATAATTTCTCTTAATTTATAAGTTGATATATCAAATTGGAATGACTATTTTCATTTGTTTAAGAAGGGGTTTTTGAGAGAAATGTTTTTCCATGATTTTTGATAAATGAAAATGAAATGGGTACGTTAACATAAATATGGGTTAGTGTTCAACCACTGATTGTGATCATAAATGTAAGAATAAAATTATGTATTCTTTTTTTAACTTTACCCATTTTTGGTAAATCTATTTTATTAGTTATTTAAATAGATATAAATTTATAAAAAAATCCCTATAATATCTATTGTGTTTTAATAAGATCATGATATCAAATTCATGACTCAAATATTACCATAAATTCACTACCCTAATTTCCATTGGATCAACTGACACCCAATGATTCTATGCCAGATACAATATGAATTTGACTAATACTCATAAAATGTGTAGGTCCAATTTCTCTTATATTTAAAGGGATCTATAGGAGTCTAACCCTGATGAGGGTATGGAGGCTGATATGGGGATAAAGCCTGATTAACTAGACTAGGTAGTATTTCTTGAGGGGGTGGTGCTGACTCGTTCTACAGTGGTTAATGTATAGCATGAGGCTGAGTAAGATGTTGATTCCTTAGCGAGGCTATAAAGGCTGATCTAATGGTAAAAATTCTAGTAGACTAGGGGACTCAACCTGTGAAACAATATCAATCTAGAACATAGAGTCTCTTTTCATAGGATATCTGAGTGAAAAAATTAACACCTTCTTAGCATGTTGGATGGATTTCTCCTGGCGATGAGTCCTATTAGAGAATTTTTTGAATCCACCTATAATGTTTGGAGTGATGGGGGAGGGAACCAGTTTAGCCTTACCATTCACCATGCACATCATCAGTAGATATTTGTGAGTTAATGACTTGTCAAGTGAATTCATGAGGCCCTTCCACCTAGAGACAATGTCTATGACTCACTCATCTGGTCGTTGTTTTCAAATAAAGTAGTCAGATGTTCTGGAATTTCCCATGGTGGTGCTAAACTGAAAAATAAATTGATTATTATGGTCTTCCCAACAAGCTATAGACCCAATGGATAAATAGATGTACCATAAAAACTCTGGCCCTTCTAATGTCAGCACAAAACATAGTGCTTTGTGTCTTCCTACTATGATAGAGTTCACAAAATAGGGCCAAACATTGAAATAAAATGGGCTAGGTGTTGTAGAAGATTACACATCCCATCGAAGGGGGGAATTGTTGGATTCTCAAATTCTATTGGTGCTGACATATCATAAAACGATGCATGTTATGACATTCCATCAAGTGGTATTTCCACCTATCACTTCTCCAGGGCCTCAAAGGATACGATGAGGTTGTCCATTGTGTCCTCTAGGAAAGGATTCCATTCTGGGCCAGGATCAATGACAACTAATGAATTTCTAATATCATCAACATGGTAGGTAGGCTAAACCACCCATGAAGTGATAGGTAAAACAACTGGGCGAATTCCATAAGATAATACTGGGGGAATTACTAGAGCCAGGTCTCGAGGAAGATTCTCATTCAATTTTGGTGGATTAGGCAATAAATAGTGTGATCACTTGTCATAGGCTCCTAAATTTACCGAATTGATAGGAAATTGATTTTCCAGATTAAAGGGAATTATTTTCTTAATGAATTTTGGATTCCCCTAATTTTCTAGTGGATATAGGACAAGATTATATCATATATCTCCATATTGTAGAAACTAATTAGCATGGAGATCATTAATGGGAATCTTCTATTCAGAAAGATGCTGAAACATAGAAGTCATACCAGGATCAACTATATTCTACATTGAACTAGACGGGTCATAGGGATTAGCAGTCCTGGTCGGTCCTTTACCCTGGTTGGGGTCTTGGTGTAAGGGTAATTACTTAGAGGAATCTGAAAGGCCATGCGTCTTTCTTTGATGGTGGGTGTCAACACTTGGGGTGTTTAGTAGATGTTGTGCTACCGCAAAGGGTGGGTCCTCTTACTCAGAATTTAATTTAGTTTATCACTCCCTAACTGTAACAATCTCATCTATATTCAAGGTGACTATGCACAGAGGCACATTATTGACGTCATTGGGCAGATTTGGCTATCATAGGATGGGATTGAAGTGGAGAGAAACATAATTCCCTACGATGCAAATCTGTACTGGTGGGGACACTTCCCAATGCTAAATAAACCATGTAACGTTAATGGAAAATTTCATCCCAATGCTCTTGGATATTATATAATTCAAAATAAGTTTCAAGAGGCAGAAATGTGTCTCCCAAATGGTTTGAAAAGAAAACCCTATCATGATTGAGTGACCCCAGAATTATGATGTTGGAAGTAGTGATAATCCTTAATATATCAGAAAACTGATCAGTGGTTATAGTTTCATATCATATTATCCACTCAGAAGTGCAGTTTAACTCTTCATTTCCACATTCTTATACTTTGGGTGGCTCAGGAACTTGAAAAAATGGTTCTGTATAACATTGTGGTAGTGGACTATCTGGTGGGGATAATGTTGCATGAGATGATAGTCCACAACCTACTAGATTATATCTCAAAGATGGTACATACTACTTCACCATTTTCTTATAGGACAGAGTATATTCCACATATTCATGTGAAAGGGAAGAGGCTGTCAGTTGAGAATCTTGTGAGTGATATCCACCAATAATACCCAAAACAATAATTTCAATCAAGCCATATATCATTTGTTTGAATATGATTTTACATCCAAAAATAATCCTAGTAGTCTTGGATATATAAATATTTCAATTATAATTTTGTTCTATTGGATTATACGGCTTTATAAAGACCCTTGATATATAATATTCCTTCAACAGTATGCAATGAAATTTTCCTTGACCAATTCAAATAAGGAATATTATTTTCATTTAAGTCCAAAAAGAATTTAGATAAAATATTTTGAATAAAATTTTGTTCTCTATTTGGGTCATAGTTCGTCAATGAAGATTAATGGAAACTATAGTTAACACATTGAGATTCAAGCTAATATTTCCCTCATATGAATGTTATAGAGTTTCTTATTTTGGTATTATTAATAAAATTTCATCAGTTATTTAATTGAAATTATTAATTCGAAAATATTCATAAATAAGAGGTATACTGAGATATGTGAGTAGATAATCTATTATCTTTAAATCAATTATTCCTTCAATAGGAGTAACATGACTTTGAGAAACATTCATGGAATCTATGATGTTGATTTAAAATTCATTATCCCTTTTCCTGTATCTGAAATATAATTATAATCTAATTTTTTGAAATATTCAATATATATTTTATATTAAATGAAAATATGAACATATTACCATTGAATAAGAGATGTGATACTCAAGGATATTCAAAAATTCCTTTAAACCATTACATTCTACCTCCCTAGTTTATGAAATTTGGAATCCTATAAATTTCAGTCGTATAAATAATTAAAAAGGAATATGATAATAGGTATACCTATATAATTTTCCTATAAAATCCAATTGGGAACCATTCTAAAGACTAGGCAAGAAATTCTTAGCAAACAGTTTCAGTTGAATCTCAAAATGTTAAAAAACACCAATTTACATTCCAGGAACTTATTAAAAATGCTAAATATGGTTCTAAAAATCCCAAATCTGGTGAGAAACAAATGAAACATTTAACTAAAAAACCAGCATGTACAACTATAATCAGATAATACCATTTTCATAAAACAAGGCCTAAACCACCGATTTTTCAAACCCAATGAATTAACCAAATGGTGCACAATAATAATTAACACCTAGAAAAAAGTATAACAACAAGAAATAGATGAAAGTAATATTATAAATCCAAGCACAATAGGATTGACATTATGTGTGCGATATTTCACAAAACAAAGTCAAATATCATAAAACAAGATTAGACCAATGTTTGTGAATGAAATTAATTATATAAAAAGATTGAAATTAGATTATATAAATAAAATATGGTGATAAAAACACATATTTAATGATTTTTAAATTAAAAATGTCAATTTCATGGGAATCCTACCATAAATCTAGGGCGTGATAAAAAAGAAAACCCGTAGATCACACCGTAAGGGTTATAATTCCCCTATCCTACCAAAAATTATCATTAACAATAAAAAAAAACAAACTAATTGAAGGAAAAAAAAAGAAGAATGAAAATGGGTTTACTGGGGAGAGTTGTGCTGCTTGATCGAGTAGGAGGTCGCGGGTCGTCGGAGGTCGCGGGTCGCCGGAGGTCGCGGGTCGCCGGAGGTCGAGGGTCGAGGATTGCGGGTCTCCGGGGGGTTAGAGGAAGAAGGGAGGGCGCGAGGGTTTGGGGAACGATTGGGGTGGGGGAAGAAGGGTCGGGATTGTGAAAATGATTTTCGGTTTTAGCGGCGGTTTATTAAAAACCGCCACGAAACCTTTCGGCAAAAACGTTTAGCGGCGGTTTTGTGAACCGCCGCCACAAAACCGCCGCTAAACACGGTTTTTGTTGTAGTGAAACTCTCGAATATTTTTCTGAAATCAATGACTTATTTGATCATGAAATTACATTGAATGTCCTTGCATTTTTGAATTAATCATCCTGAAGATGAAATATTAAATTATTGGAATGGTTTTACCCTTAATGAATAATTAAATCTCTTGTTTATAAGAGTGATATTTCATACATAAGGGGTTGATAAAGAATATACTTATCCCAGAAGGATTAAATATAAATGCACATTTTATTTATCCCTCAAGGATATACATGTACATGTGCATATGTACCTTGAAAATAACAATAAATCATATTATGATGCAAGGTAACGTTCTTCACTATTCATTGAAATCTAAAGGGTATAAGTTATTATTATTCCAAAATTCAAAACTGAATGTTTTGGTTATGAATTGATCATGGAAATTCTATGAGTTAAATGATGATCATTATGAATGAGAGATGCAACTGTTGTACTCTTTTTTCCTTGGTCAAGTTTTTCCCACTGGGTTTTCTCGATAAGGTTTTTAATGAGGCAACACTCTAGGGACTTGATGTTATTATACTCTTTTTCCATAATCAAGTGTTTTCCTCTGAAGAGTTTTTCCTTGATGAGGTTTTTAATGAGGCAATCATACATCATAATAGATATCCAAGAGAATGTTATAAATTATTATGGATATCTATAATTAATGGAAACTATTGGTCTTCCCCATGAGTTGTAATTTTAATGAGTCTATTCATTATTACCTATGGTCTTCCTCCCATGTCCTGAAGACATAATTGAATAATAATATTAATTGATTTCCTAAAGACATAACTAAATGATATAATCAGGGGGAGTTGGGAACACTGCACTCTTTTTTCCTTCATCAGGGTTTTCTCACTGGGTTTTCCTGATAAGGTTTTTAATGAGGCAGCATGACATGAAATTATTATTTTTGGCTTCACTCATTTTTCCCACAGGGTTTTTTAAGTGAATATTAAATAAGGTTCCATGAAATTATGACATCTAAGGGGGAGTGTTATGAAACATTATTAATGGATGTCATAATTATGAAAATAATGATGACTCCCCAATTCCCAATTAATTCCCCTCTTAATGGCCAACCTTTCATATTCTCACTGTTGGATCAGATCTCATGTACTCTATAAATATGGTGATATGTTAATGAAATGATATGGACTTTTGGCTCTACATTGTGTTATCTGCTTCTTGTATTTAATTTGTATTTGTATTTCCATTTTTTATAATCATCGTCATACAAAAATTCAACATTCACTTTCTCAACGATGCGCTTCACTTATGACCGATCTTACATTTCTAGTTTCGAAATGCTTTGCGGTTTCAATCGGCGTTCGATCAATTTTACAACATATTTACATTTCTCGTTCTTTTTATAATGAAAATTGAAACATACAATTTAGGTTTTATTTTTTCTTGGATTTCATATTCATATTCATTTTATTTATTTATTAAATTGATATAATTCATAATATCATCGTTTTCCATTTTTATTATCTCGATGTGATGTAAGTTGCTCGTTTCAGATAACCTCCTTCAAGGGTCTTTTAGTCACAGTTGGGTTTGCATCATATGCAAACATGCATTCTCATATTCTTCTTTTTTCCAAGATATCAAGTGACCACAAGACACGAAGTATATATAACAGCCCTGGACCCGTACTCCCAGATCCGATGCTAAAAACACAATCTTTACATTTCCAACTTTAATACTGATAAATACGACCAAATTTTAGCAGTCTAAAACATACAACATCAAATGAAAATATTGGATCACTCACGTATCTAAGGACCTTTTAGGTTTAAAGTTTAGAGAATCAGGACAAACTCTTTTTTTCCATATTAAGTTTTCATCATTGTGCATACTCACCCTTAAACCATGTGAAAAATATTTGAAAATGTAGGATGAGCTCAAAAAGCTCAGTAAGGGACATATACAAAGAAGAAAAGTAACTCATCAGTCCATTTCAAACATCATGAGATTGTATAGGAGAGTTTGATTTTAACATAATAAACTTTGAGCTCAAATAATTGTTTACTTACACATAAAATTAACTTCACTCCCTTAAGTTTTTCATAAAATACTTATAATAAAGCATAAATCTAAAATCATAATCATGAAGGTTTCTTAGAGAACATGAGAACCCATGAAAAACATTTTCTTAAAAACATACATTTTAACCTTAAAGGACATAATCATTCCTTTAAACAAAATATCATTTGTTTATCTTATGAAATCAAAATATTTCTATGAAAAGTCATTTTCAAGCATAGAAAAGTCATATATGTGTCTTTTTTCATCATCTTCATAGAACCCTTACAAATAGAATAATATACTCAGTTAATTCCAATATAATTCTCATCATTACCTAATGCATTGAAGTGCTATATCAGACTTATCTATCATCATAAACAATGTAAAAAGACCATAACATGCATAAAACACATATAAGCATGCATTTCCATCATAAAATCTCATAAATTATTATGTTTAACACATATGTAGGCTTCGCGTAAAAACAAGGATACAAAAATCCCTTTTATTTGAAAACTCTTTAAACAAAAATTCCCAAAAGAATGAGAAATAAGATATTCTTTTGAAAAATAATGAAAACTTATAGAGGAATATTCTTAAATAATAATGATCTGATGGTGGGAAATTCTACTCATGTTGTATACATTAAAAAAGTTTTTTATAGCTCTTATAAGTGTCAAAAATAACCTGTTTGAAAAATGTTTAAAAGACTTCTTTTAAAATCTTCACAAAGAAAGTCAATCATGGTTTAAAATGAATTTTAACATATATTTAAGTATATTAATCACATGAAATATTTTAATAAACATGAACATGGGATAAAAAAAATAAGAAAATCTTTAAAACTTTTAAAATAAACTCACAAAACGCGATGAAAAACATTTTTATAGAAAAAATACATTTTTATCTATAAAAATGCTTTATACCAAAATTAAGCATAATGTCAATTACAATTAAATTAATTGGATTATGTTTAATCAAGAGGAACTAATGAATTTTAAAAACCAATTCAAACAAAATGGGACTTTGTAAATACTTGAGTGGAAAAGTCAGTTTTCTATAAAATAAGTATTTTTCAATATTCAATGAAAAAATAATCCTTTTAGAAAAATCTCAAAATTACATCCTAAGATATTTTTGATATGCTAATTTTAAAAATGATATACTTTTTATCAAATATAATTTTTAAAAATGGAAAAAATTAATTATAATATTTTCTCATAAAAAGTAATAAAACCATTTTTGAAGAAAACATATTTCTAAGGCATAAAATGACTTTACTAAAAATTGAATGCCTATTTCCTAAGCATTAATAATTAAATTTGTATCAGATAGGATCTTTATATATATATATATTATAATGTAGTTACTCCTATTCTTGTCTTCCAATTCAACAACTATGTTATAACAATCATATTTAAATAATAATATATCACGGTTGTCAAAGCTTGATGTCACACGTTGTATACTTTATCGAACATAGTGTTATTTTAAAATCTCAGAGTATTATATTCCGCCCTCTTAAAAAAATTGTGTCCTCAAAATTTTATCTCATTCTCAATAAAAGGGATTTGAAACATTTTTTAAAATATAATTACAGGGAGTGGAAGATAAAACATATGATCATGAAAGGAACAACATTTTTAATTTTTAAAAATACCTTTGTTAAAAACCCACATCATAAAAAGGGATAGTAAAACATACTTTTGAAAAGAGGAAAATTAAAATACAAAGGTCATCTGGAATAACACAAAACTAGGTTTCCAAATATAAGTAAATTAGTGAGAAATGAAAATATGAACATGGAGGAAAAAAGTAATGTCCAAATAATGACGGGGAGTGATAGGGAATTTGATCACAAGAAAGTTAATGACCACAAAACCATAAATCAGTAGGGGATAAAGAAGATCATCAATTCATCATAAATGAAGGTAAAAAGATAACATTTTTATTTTAATATCCTTTTCCTAGAGTTTATATATTCTTTAACAATCAAGATAGAGAACACGAGAAAATATACTTACTTGATTTTTTTCCATTTAATAAGCACAATTTCATTCTTTGGATGTGATTCAATCAATTTGTCCTTCCATATCATCTCTTACTCCAAAAAATGAATATTCAATTTTTTTAATGCCTAAAACACTAAAATAAATTTCTAATAGATCACAAGATCCAAAAAAGCATAAAAAGTTATTCCTACCATCTTTATACATTAACCAAAACAAAAATGTAATGTAAGATAATATCCAATATGAATAAACCTTTATATAAAAAAATACAACATTAATCTCTAAAGTCTTAACAATAACATCCAAATTTCAAATTAAATCATTTAATAAATAACTAACCTTAAATTTTTTATAATATTCCCAACAAAGTTCAAACCCCAAAAATCAGACAAATTTGATCACATATTCATACAAGATAAACTTAACACTTATATCCAAATAAAACCAATCAACCCTAAAGTCACATACCAAAAATGTATATTTCTTAATCATATAATATCAAAAATATACTAATCTTTTCCATAAATAACTTAAATTACCATAAATACAAAATAAAATCCGATATACTTCCAAAAGATAATTCAACCTTTATTCCTCAAATAAAAACACATCTTAGCCAAAAGAATTTCTATTTACCTTAATCATATAATTCTCTCAAAATAGTTAACTTATTTAAAAAATATCATTAATCACATAGTTACCAAATCACTTTTCAATCCCATGGTTATCTATATGATAAATCATATGTTCCCAACATGTAATAACCCTTTTATCTCAATTAACTATAATTACCTCAACATCAAAGATCATATTAACCTTAAAGGTTATAAATAAATTTAAACTTATGACCATAACATATAAAAGAATTATCCCTCAAATAACCTTTTCACTAAACACACACTAAACCCAAGGGTTGTATTACCATAAATGTATCCCAAAATACTCTTAATCATCTTGAACTCCTATCACATAAAACCTAAAAAGGGGTATCTATGCATTAAACTTATGATCAACCTTAGACTTATTAACCCACAATGGTATCCATAAATCTTATGTTAAACTCACATGAAAACATCACAACCTTAAAAGTTATCTAAACCTTGCTATGATACCAACTATAATAGCCCTGAACCCGTACTCTCAGATCCGGTGCTAAAAACACAATCTTTACATTTCTGGGTTTGATACCAATAAACATGACCCAATTTTATCCATCCAAAATATAAAACATCAAAAAAAAAATATTGGATCACTTACGCACCCAAAGACCTTTTATGTTTAGATTTTTAGAGAATTAGGAAAAACTCTTACATAACAACACCCATGTCTTTAAGTAGACATTTTTTCCACTATACCCAGATTTCCCCCCATATTAAGTCTTCATCATTGTTCTTACTCATCCTTAAACCCATTGAAAAAAATTTAAAAACATGGGATGAGTAAGAAAATCTCAGTAAAGGATATATACAAATAATAAAAGTAAATTATCATGTTAGTCTATTTCAAAAATCATGATATCGTATAAGAGAGTTTTCCTTTAACATAATAAAACATGAGATCAAATAATCATTTACTTACACATGAAATTAGATTTAATGACCAATTTTTTTTATAAAACAATTATATAAGAAAGCATAAAGGTAAAATCTTAATCATGAAGGTTTCTTAGAAAACATGAGAACCCATGATTTTTTTTATTAAAAACACACCATTTACCCTTAAAGGGAATAATAATTTCGTTAAACAAAATATTATTAGTTTACTTATGAAATCAAAATATTTCTATGAAAAGTAATTTTAAATCATATAAAACTCATGTAGGTTCCTTGGGAAATTATCTTCATAAAAACCTTACAAGAACCATTACAAATAGAATAACCCACTTGGTTAATTACAACATAATTCTTCATAGAACATAATCATTAACCAATGCATTAGAGAGCTACATCAGGTACAACCGTTATTGTGAACAATTTCCAAGGACCATAACATACATAAAACACATAGAATCATGAATTTACATTACAAAACCTCATAAATTATTTTGTTTAACACATATGTAGAAGCGCTTTCTGGATTTACAGAAAAAAGGATAAGAATCCTTTTTCATTGAAAACTCATTAAACAAAAATTCCTAGAAAAGTGAAAAACATGATATTATTTTGAAAAACCATGAAATATTATATAGTAATCTTTTTAAATAATAATGGTTATGAAGGTGGAAAATTTTTATCATACTGTATATGTTAAAAAAATATTCCTTTAACACTTGATTTTTGTTTGGACTGTAAGAGGATGGGACATTAAACAAAATCTTGTCTGCGGGGACCTAAGAATAAGATGGGTATTGGTAGTGGTAAAGAATCAGGAACTCATTCCACGGGAGGACTTCCTGGACAGAAGTTGGTTGGTGTGGACCTTGAGGGAAAGTCTACAGTGGATGTGAGCTGTGGACCTCCGGTTGTGAATCCTTTGGTGAAGGATGTATTCAAACGCTTGAGGGAGGATCTGGGTGGATTTCAGGATTCTACACCGGTAGAGGGTGAGGCTGTGGAGGAGGTGAAACCCAACAGTATTATCAATGTGGTGAATTTCCAAATGGTTGAAGAAGAAGGCATTAGGACTCCTCAGACAGCTTCATATGCAGAGGCTGTGCGCGTAGGGTTTGGAACCTATGAAAAAGGCCTGGAACCCAAGTCATCAAGGGAGGGTGGATCTCCTGGCAGTAAGGTACTATAATAGGATTTAGGTAATCTTCCAAGTAGAGAAATGGGTGCAATTGTGCTTAAAAATAGATTTGAAGGGCTTCCACAGGATAACTCAGAACAAGAGGCTGATCCGGCTAGGTCCTCACTGAAGAAGGGGGAATCCAGGATAGAATCTAATGATGGGAAATCTGAGATTTTTTCAGGAGATATTGGAGCAGAATTACAAGGGGATCCGGTAAGCCCGAGGAGAAGTAAGAGTCGGAGGGGCTCTCGGAAAGAGAGGAAAGAATATTCTTACTTACCACCACCAAGGGAGACTAGATCAGTGAAGAAATCCAAGGCCAACATGGGGGTTAACGATCCCCTTTCATCTTACAAGGCTGAAATTGGCCAACCGCGTGAGTCCGGTACAGTGACAGACCCTTCTTTGGAGCTGCTTAGGCACTCAGAAGAAGAAATGGTGGAAACAATTTTAACAATTAATTCTACCAATGAAGAAGCTAATAGGATGATGGGAATACCTTTAAGGGTGGTTACCAATGAGGAGAAAAGTAATTGGATTGACAAACATGATCTGATATTGATTAGGGGATTTAATGATGGGAAGATCAACCAAGAAGAGTACATCCAGGCTTGGGAAAAACTGGAAGACCATTTCGAATACCTTATAAAGGATGATTCTGATACTCAGGTTAGCACTATATCTTGGCATCTAAGTAGAGAGATTAAATCTAATCGGATCAAACTGTTCTTCAACGGTTCATCTATTTCTTTTTGTGCATGAACGATTGGTTTCTTACTTTTCCCACAAAAGTGTTTCTTTAATAAAAATTTAATTTTTAGTCAGTCAGGGTATTACGGTATGTTAATCCCATATAGCCAACTCATACATTATTGATTCTCCGAGTATAGACTACCTTGGTTGATGAATACATCACATGTCATTCATATGAATGGATGAGCACATCACATGTCACTCATAAAAATGGATAAGCACATTATATGTACTTTTTAGGCGTGGCCGCACAGTCCACAATCTATCTTAATCAAGGGCCCAAATTTCATACTCATCATACGAGAGGAAAAATCTCACATCCATTTGAGATCCAATCAACAACATGGTCAACAACATACCCAATCACCCCCTGATTAACTAAGTCAACATGTAGACTTGAATAGTAGGGCATCAAAGTATGAAGGCTCTCATGCTAGGTATCTCTCCAACATTAGGTAGTGGGGACTCAAATATAATCCATGCACCCCTAGTATACTAAATACATTATGTATGAAACTCCATGTGGTATACTTAGTAGGCCATCCAACACACATATAACACCCTTTTTGTGCCTCATGAGAGGTCAATTCTCACAAGAATCCTACTCATGTTAACCTTAACATTTCACCATACTTTGATGCCCTACTATTCAAGAATCCTACTCATGTTAACCTTAACATTTCACCATATCCTATAATACTCCATAATTAACTATGGTTATGGATAACTTAAAGTCATACTTTGAGAGGTCAATTCTCACTACACTTCAAAAAATGTATATATATAGATATATTTATGCACCCAACGTGAAAGAATGATAAAGTAGAAATTACCTCTAATATGATCATTTTATATACTTAAAAATATTTTAAGAATATTTAACAAACCCAATATAAGCACCTATATATCATATCATATATCACAAACCACTAGATCAACCTTATGCGTGATGCACTTTCATGGGTATTGTTAACTACATCATATATAATTCTTATCACATCTATATGCGACCCTCAAATAAAACCCTCCCACTAACTCTTTAGTGAGAAAAATCTATGGAGTAATATAGTTTGAATAATGGTGAGATTTAGGAACCATATTTCTAATATTCAACTCTTTGAATATACTCAAACTCCTTAACTTCATAACATAAAATTTTATGATGTAAACTTCTATTTTCTACTTATAACTCTTTCTAAGTTCATCATCATCATCATCATAGGAACCTTTTCCATCAACCCCTTTTCCTTTGAAACCCTTTTGGTAAATAATGTAACTACATATCAGTATATCCTAAACTCATTTAGAATAAAGTGATATCCACTTTTTTATGGTAACTAATGCAACTCTTTACATTTCTCTTTACCTTTATACCCTAAAATATTTTAGGATATTAAGTGTGATTCACTTTTTAACTTGACTAGTATAAATTTTAGTGATATTCACTTACTAATGATAACTAAACGTAACTATTTACATTTTTATTTATCATCATATATCCTAAACTCTTTTATGATATTGAGTGAAAAACACTTTAATCTTAGACTGGTATAAACCTTTTTTTGTTAAATTTGAACTTCTCTAAGCCCAAACATACTCCCACTAGATTCTTAGATACTATATTATTCTCAAAATATATTTCTAAGGTACATAAATTGTTTTGTGTTTAGAAAATAACACCTATTTTTTTAATGGGAATATTTAAAAAACAAACTATTGTTTTTATATCATATATAATATTTCATTTATTTGGAGTATTTTCCTTAGAAAGAACTTTATTAAAATATACCAATCATGGAAAAGAATCACATTCTATTATATTTTAACAAGTAGATGAATAAAAACTTTATCTTGGATAAACACTTTTATCCATATCTTCTTCTCAAAACATGTTATATAATCAGATGAATCATACACCATGTGTATGCAATTAATCATCTCATGTTGTTCATAACAACTCTAAAAACTTCTCTTATCATATCAGATAAATAATATGAAGATACAAATTCTTTACCAAGTTTCATATGAGCTTGATAAAATACTTTATATTCAAATTTTGTTATAGAAACTATTTGCTTTATCATTTGAATTCAAACTTCAAGATCTATCAATTGTTCCCTTAATTTTGAAATCCTGTATATTTACAACATTTTAAAAATAGATATTTGGTATCATATACCCTTCAAAACCAAAGAATCAATTTATATAACATTAATACATGAAATGGACATTCCATAAAGTTTTATAAACTTTTTAGGTATTCTATATAATCTCATTATATGGAATTATTACTCATCTTTCTTGAAAATCCCAGGATTCAATTACCCCAATAGGATCTTTGAATAAACATTGTTTAAATTTTCAACTAAATTTTCTTCTTCCATTTTGAACTTTTACCCAGTTTTCCTATTTATACAACAATTTGAACCTAGACATCATATTCCCAATCAATGTATTCTTAAAAATTTGAGAACACTGGGTAAACTTTTCTTTAATTCATTCAAATTGTTGGAAAATTTCCATAAATGAAAATAAGATTAATTATCTAACCAAAATAATCCAATTATAGTTTCCCTTAAATCATGCCATATAATTAAACAAATCATAAACTATGTGTATTAAAAACACCCATATCATTTTATTAAACAATAATTGTTTACACACTCTTCCCAAGAGAAAAAAGAGATAAAAATACACATCTTATGATAGGTTCATCCAACTATGAAGTATCTAAGTCTTTAATGTAACAATACCTTTTCTCCATTACTTAGAAAAAATTAAAGATCCAATCTTTAATTATTTATAATCTTTTTTACTTCTCATATATTTACAAATTTTATAAAACATAAAATTGATATCATATATCTATCAGAATAATAGAATTGAATTCTATAACATTTATACATGATGTGGACTCTCCAATATGATTCTTATAACCCTTCAGGTAATCTAAAAAATTTCTTCTCCGATGACCATTTTTTCCACAATGAAGGAATTTCCTTACCAAAATAATGATGTACCCAATTATAATGAGTACATGAGTTGAGACCAAGGTTCCTTTGTTCATTTCACATATAATTCCATTAAAATCCTAAATGAATCATTTTATGATCCCATAAGCATCTAGATTCATATGTTGAAAAACTTAAACACTTGATTACTCAGGAATAGGTATTTCTCTAGCACATAAAATATTCCTTTACTTAAGAACTCATCTTAAGTTACCAGTAATAGGAATACCTTACATCAAGATTCTCATTTTCAATGATTATTTTTCAAATCACAATTTGATGATGATGAAGATGATGTTATTAATATATAATAGAAAATTTTATTATAAGATTATTGTGTTTTATAACCATTAATAAGGATTTTTATTAAATGGGATCCCACTAAAATGATAAACCCTTTTAAAATTCATCATAACCATTAGTGGGTCAAGATCCATATTTCATCGAGAAATGTGACTGCTATGTCATTTCTCTCACCACTTAGTTACTTAGGTAGGGAATCCTCTCAATAATATCATACATGACTCTTGGATTTATATATATATATATAACACTTTTTCTAATCCATCTTATGGATAAACTCAACTCCATTCCTCCAGTAACCTAATCCTATTAGGGTCTCTCGACCAGTGTAGCCCAATACAAACACTAAGAACTAGCTAAAAAAGGATAATATGGGGGAACCTAGATATGAAATGAACTACCTAAGGATGATCTAGTGTATCCCATCCTTGATTTAATTAGACAAGATAACCCAAGGACACTCTGATATGGAATAACTTACCCGGCGGATTATTGAATTCTTGAAAATTTCCCCTTTGGAAGGAATCTAACACTTAGTATTTTAAGAGTTTTAATCTCACCATATTATCTCATGTTATTACATTTTATGTATGCATGATTCTATTTATTTATTTTGGAATCCTATTTCCCCACCTAATAAATATGTTCAAACTATATTTATGTGTAACTGTTTATGCAACCTACAAGTCTATATTATTCAACAAAAAATAGAAGTAAAGTATATTCATACATATCTGAATGCATATTTTCACAAGGTACATGAAATTTTCATGTAAAGGAATAAATTTATATGATATTTAAAATATCCACATGATCAAGCCCATAACAACAAATAGCCAATGCCATTCACCTTTCTAGAAATGGCATATGACTATAAGTAGGTAGATATTCTAACCCCAAGTCCCTCTCCCCGAGGAGACTTTACTCAAGATAGAATCCAATGCATGATATCTCTAACACCTAATATGTACAAACTATACCCAAACACTAAATTCAAGCTAATAATCCAATTAAAAATCAAGGTCAAGGTAGATGAAAACTAAATTCATTACCTTACCTAGCATGTAATACATGGATTTATTTTTAGATGCAGTTTAACATTTAAACTAAATAATACACCATTTATAATAAAATCTATTTATAATTATGAATAAAACAAGGAATAATCTTAAAATAAATGAAAAAAAAATCAAATATCTAAAAAATGATACAACTATTTATAAACAATTCATAAAAAATATAGACATTTTATAATTTTGAATATAAATACTTCATATTCATTTCAATATGAACTCTTTCATATTCACCATTATAAGAAATTTCAATATAAATATATGATATTATATGAATTATAAAAAATTTATTATAACTTTTCTATTATTTTAACTCTTTTATATAATTTTAATATCATTTAAACCTTTGATCACATTATTTCATCAAAACAATTGATAAGGTTAAAATAGTATCCAAAATAAGGTTCTTTTAATTTGAACTATTTCAAATTATTTTATTATGAAAAATTCATAATTCAAAATATATGCTCTTTTATATTTTAAACTTATTTTTATAATTTATAAACACTTTATAAATTACTATTATACCTTTTCATATAAAATTTTTGTATTAAAATTGTATGACTTTCCATATAAGTTTGAAAATGTATTCTTACTATTGACACTTAATATTAATGAAATATTTATAATAAATGTTTCTAAAAAAATTTAATTAATTAATCATAAACACTTTATAGTTAATTAATTTATAAAACAATTTTATAAATAAATAAATATCCCAAATATCCTTTTCCATTGTTTATAAACATTTTACACATAATTATATTTTAAAATCCCAAAAACAAATTTTAAGCACTTTAAGATGAACCACGACTTGTGCTATGTTGTGGTGTAAATATGGAGGCTATTTTGATAGAAAAAGGGAGCCACCACATTATATAGAAATCTATAGTGCAAGTTTAAATCATGAGTCAAGTATTGTAAAAAATGGGATCCACCTTCACCATGGTTTGTGCATGGATTCCTATTTCACATGCTTTAACTCTTAACACACAATGAGTTTGAAATAACATCCACCACAATGTAAAAATACATATGGTGGTGCAAAATTGTCACCCCATATGAACCATGCCATGTTTACATGATGTTTTATTTATATGAGGGGCCTCTATGCCATAGTGTCGTATGGGCTGCTGCATTGTGACACAAAAACAATGCTTTATTTTGAATGTTCTTCATTTCTAAACATGATTTCACAAATCTAAACCCATGGAAATCTTTTATACCACTTTTATATTTCTTAGAGGTCAATTAACACTTAATAACAGTAGAAGAAATATAATAAAACATAAATCCAGGATCACCATGCTAGAAAATAGAAACCATGTATAAAAAAGAAATGAAGAACCTATAAAACTACATATCATTAATCGAAGAATCCAGCGAAACATATTGATTTTCATTTCATGGGTTTGAGAGAGATCACCAAAGTGGAGGACGAAAGACTCCCACCTCTAGAGGTATCCACAGACTGATTTAATCACTTGACATTCAAGTGGGATTCATCCAATCTCTACAACATAGTAGTGCCTCAGGCACAAATGAGAAAGATATAGAGAGATTATGGACCTGGGAGCTTTAACCAAGAATCATGAAAACATACACACCACTTCTATTGAATAGTATTGGTTTATATAGGCCCAAGGATTCTCCTTAGTGATGCATGCATTAACTCATGTGTTTATAACATATGTGTTAATATCCTTGATGATTCATGCATCATATACATGAATGTAATAAACTCCCATGCATTTAATTTTATGAAACATATGATTTAATGATAAATAAATCATGTAGAAATATCGAGTGTCATAGCCAAGCATCTCATGCAGGCTATACGTCTACTGTATGAAGATCCAACAAATTTTCATTCTCTACTTAAGGATATAACCACTAAAATGCATCAAATGCATCATTGGATTTAGGGAACATATCTCCTTCATCATCATAACAATAAATTGACCTAAAATATAATTAAATGTTTCATAACCCTAAATCATGAAATCAAACCTCAACACAGGCCATGAGTATCCCATTGGTGAGTTATATCAAGACTTTAGCCACCCATGAGGTGTGTTGACTATGGTAATTAAATGGGTAATTAAAGGGGGAGACCGTAGGGGCACCATGGACTTAAGAAATGACCGTGTGCATGTGATCAGGGATGCCTAGGAACCGCACTAGGATCCATTATACATGTTTATAATGTAAGACATGATTTAGTTTAATTTAATGAATTTATATATGAGTTTACTATGTAGTTGAGTTATGATTATCGATTTGGAATGCCTTGGACATGCTCTATAGATTTAGTTTATGATTAATTATCTAGAATTCCTTGGACACGCTCCTTGTATTCATATTATGACTATTGGTTTATAATTCCTTGGGCACACTCCTTGGATTAGAATCATGACTAAAAATTTGGAATGCCTTGCACATGCTCCTTAGATTCAGATTATGACTATCGATTTGGAATGCCTTGGATATGCTCCTTGGATTTGGATGTTCCTCTATGGGAACTGTGTTTAGAGAAATTCAGATTAGGCTAAAGTAGGTATGGTCAATTCCAAGTGTCCCATGGAAATTGAGGATTGATGGTGGTTTATTTATTTATATTGTGCCCTAATTTATTTATGAACATTAGTTTTCACTATTTAATTAGACTAGATTTGATTTAGACACCATTGGTGGTGACCAACTAATTCATACTCACACTATGCTCTGGCCATTTTTTGGCACCTAAGTGGACTTCATGGTTACAGGATAGGACTAGGACAAAAACTCTATGTTTGATTCTTTATTTGGACAACTAAGATGGATCATGGGATATGGGACCATTCTAGGACTCAAGACCAGTTTTGGGGGAGTTTCCTAGTTTTTACTTTTTATTCATTTTGGATTGATGGTGTATATGATCTTCTTTGGCTGTATGGATGCCTGAAATTGTATGAACGTCATTTTTGGAATATCATGGGCCATTTTCATTAATTTTCACTTTTCATGATGTTTGTTTACTAATTTATCTAGATATTTATGATTATTATCATTTACTTTGTTATTATACTCTGATATGATGGTATAGTATCCCCACCATACCACCTTAGACTCTCATTACTACTCGATAACCCCTGGAATACAGGGAGGCACGCATAAGGTCATGTGGAACCATTAGCTGGGACATAAATTAGCGGTCTCTGATTGAGGGGATTCCACAAAGTGGTATTAGAAATCTTTCTTTTGTCTGACTATTTGGGTAAGGTAGACATGACATAGAGTATTGTCAGAACTTGGTATTGAACTCATGTATGGGAGTAGCTAACCCATGTATGAGAAAAGTTCTAATTTATAGGGATGATATTTCTTTTTTTTACTATTAAAATTTTCACCTTGAGTGATACAAATGATTTTGGAATTTACGATTTATGGGATTTTTATCTCTTGACCAAAACAAAAATAGATCATGCATTCATGAATCATACCAGGCATATAGGATGAACATTTCATTTCACGATTTCTTGTGATTGGTAACTTGACTATAATATCAGGGTTAATTATTTAAAGTGTTAGTAACAATTCATAAGGTGTTTTACCATATAAATTTATGGTGTAATTTTACTTAATTGATCTTATAAATGGTTAAAAGTGTGTTAAATAATCACTTATCTTTATTATTACATGGTATCCTCTAAATAAAATTCTAATTGCAACTTATAAAGAATTTTACTCTATGAACTTATAAATTAAATTTCATTTAATTGATCCTAAATTATGAAAATTATGGTTAAAGTAAAATAGAAAAGTGTGATGATATGGATCCTATGTGTATAGTGTGGACTTATTATGTATATGGTGTTAAACCTATGTATGGGTGGAAGGGGCTATTGAGAGTGACCGAGATATAATATTTCTATGGTATGAAATATAGAGAATAGTGGGGTGTTATGCCTATTATCACTTTACTTAATTTGGGATATCAATAATTTTAATAAAAATGTGTTATGATGTGGGTCTTATTTATACATGACTTGATTTTGATAATGGGGAGATGGGGATAGAGAGAGAGCCTAAATTATGATACCTTTATAGTATGGGGTGTATAAGATAATGATATACTATACCTATTGTGACTTATATTTGAATTGTGAAATTGATAATATTAATATGTCATGACTTTATGTGACCTTAGTGGGTTTATGCCACACTGAAGAGTGGGTAGGGTAGATTAGAATCAAGCCTACATGTGAGAACTTTATGTTATAGGGCTTGATTATAGTGGCAAGTCATATTTTATACTATTAAATTTTCTATTTTGTGTAGATATATGAGTTGTGGATAACCCTAAATTTGGAATCCAGATTGATTATGGGGTTCTTGATATATATATATGTGTGTGTGTGTGCGTGTGCGTGTTCGTGTGTGTGTGTGTGTAAGAATCCTAGAGGGGGTGTACTGATATGTGAGATTCTTTGTGATATTGAAATATAGATCAGGATAATGGTGATCCGAGCATTGTGATTGAGTATTAGGATGTTTTCCTACTATTTTTGGAGATGGGTGTGATATCTAAAGATAAACCAAGAGATGGGTTAGCCCAGACTTATAGATTCCCTATATTTGAGGAGTGTGGTAGATGGTTTACATTGAGATTGATGCACAAAAGTGATAAAAAATACTTGATATAGGATTGTAGATGCCATATGTGTTGTGTATATAGATGTATAGCCTTGGTGTCAGGAGTTGTGTTTATATTTCAAAGGGAAGGATTATTTGGATACCTGAAACTATTGGTTAGGCGATCCTATATGGTTGGATCTAGAATGGGTACATTCTTTTGGTTTTGTGGTGACACTCGGGGTGGTTGGTGATCATGTGGTTGTCCTTGGCATGTGTGAGATGACTTAGGATTATTGGAAATAAATAATCAAGTGAGATGCATTCAGATAGATGATATAAACATGCAATGATCATGGTTAACTAGGTTATTAAGATCACAAGATTAGGATTGATGGGTTATGAATTGAGATAGTTGATTCAGATGGTATAATTGGGTAATACTAGAAACTATGATTACTAGGTATACCTAATTGAAAATAGGTGGATTGGTGCAACCTAATATTATCCTTATGTAGGTAAGATTAGAGTTGAATTGAAGTTACTATATTTGGATGACATGTGAGAATGTCTATGGGTGGTTTTTAAGAAATATTCAGGATAAGAAGATTGAGTTGGGTGAGTTGTGTGAATACTATGGCGAGGTTATGATAATGGATGAAAATACATGGTGGTTTTATTTGATTCCCTCATAATGTGTGGATAGGCCATTTTGGTAAGTGTGTGTTTGGTCTCTAGGGAACCATTGGAGTTAGAAACTTATGAGGTGCTCATATGTTCTGGTGGGGTCAATGACTCCTTAGTTTTCCTCACCTATATGAAGCGAGGTCATAGGTTTTCAATGGGGTTAGTGGAGGATCAAATGTGAGATTATGGTGGAAAAGTATGATACATATTATTAAACAAGGAATAAGAAGAGGGGGTGGACCTTTGATACTATAAAATATGATGATCAGTGTAGGAGTTGCTTTGGGATATGGCCAGGTGTAGATATTTCTAGGAAGTGGAGGAATTGAGGCATGACCGATGTGTGAGGCAAGGTGTTTTTAGTTTAGTAATAAAGTTAACATGGGTTCATGTAGATTTAGTGATATAGAGGTGGTAAAATCCTATAAAGTATGAGTTGTGATTTTTTTGTGAAAAGTGAGATACGGTATGGTGATCTTTGGATCTCGTTAAACACCGAGGGGTTAAGTAACTCAATGTGACAACTATAGGATCCAGAGAGTACCTCAGCTATAACGAGCTAACCACATATGCAAATATGAGTTTCTAGTATGTCTAGGTATGGCCCATAGTAGGATAAAATGTTATATTCATGTAATGGTGATCATGGTCATAGATCTTGAGTTAGATATGTGAGGACTGGGTGTACCATGGCTGGTTTTCTATCGGATTGGAAAGTGATTGTGTGGGGAACCATAACATTGAAAAAGTATAGAATAGGGTTTGAGGTGAGGACTTATTCAAGTAACACGAGTGGGGTTTGAGAATTATAGTGTTTGGATGATGGTGGATATTGGGTAAGATTATGCTTATAGATAAAAAATTAGAGTCTTATGGTGGGGAGAACACCATGAAAAAAATGAGTTCATAGTGCTCATTTTGAGTAGTTTTCTGTAAACATTAGACGTGACATGTTAATGAATCCAAACAGAGGTGATTTCTATTTATGATGCTTCTTGGGTATAAGAGGCCGAGTTAGGTGCAGAAAATAGAGGGTACCCAAGTACAAGTGTTAGTTGGTGGGAGTCGGGTGGAGTTAGTATGATCAGTATTTGACAACTACAATATGAAAAGGTGTGAATAGTAGGGTTCATGATGGTAGGGTGACTGAGTCTATGAGAAATCGATTATTTTAGATAAAATTCAAACAGAAATAATGAGATAAGGACTTCTGTTATAAATAGTCTCAAAAGTGGGACTGTGGGTTCTGATATAAATGGATAGGTGAGAAATGGATTGGTATATACTAGTGGAATTGACCAAAAAAGTGCGATGTTGGTAAATTTAGGAATTCATGAATGTCTCTATATCGGGGAATCATGGTGAATTTTATTGAAATAATCATCATTGTGATGCATGGGCTAATGAGGTTTTGAGTAATAGTGCATGTTTGGGTGTAGTGTTGGCATGACTATCACCAGTGAGAGGAATGTAGTTTGTTCCATGCATCAAGGCTCAATGATTGTGATGGTTCATGAAAGATTAATGTTGTGACTTAGGTAGGTCTAGAAGAAGGTTCTTGATATATGGGTGTATCTGAGCACAACATATCATCACTAGATAGACAGGTATTCTAAGCATACTATTCAGATCTTAGAAGACATGATGAGAGCATGAATCCTATATTTTTGTTATTATTGAGAGAACCACTTATCCCACATAGAGTTCATTAATGATAGTATTCATTAGGAATCAATACATATGGAAATTTATGAGGTTCTATATGATAGAACATTCCATTAA
Source organism: Viscum album (assembly GCA_963277665.1). Taxonomy (NCBI): domain Eukaryota; kingdom Viridiplantae; phylum Streptophyta; class Magnoliopsida; order Santalales; family Viscaceae; genus Viscum; species Viscum album. The sequence continues at coordinate 1,257,635,999 of OY728132.1, read as the reverse complement.
TCTCTATATTGTTTAGAGGCTAGTGAGTTAGTGATGATTGGGATGAGTCACATGCATGAGACTTAAGAGAATATTTAGTAAATCCAGAAGTGGATGGAAATATCCTAGAGTAGAAAATGGTCATATACAGACTGATGATACAAAACTCTTGAGTTTGAGGTGGGTGACTAGGAATTCTTATGAGTGTCTCAAAGGTTGATACATTGTCATGTTTAGATATAGGGAAAGTCATCACCCCGATATGTAGGTCCATTTGAGATAGTGGAGAGGATCGGTCTAGTGGAATACCAATTGGACCTCCCACAACATTTCAATGAAATGCGTGATGTTTTCCATGTATCATATCTCCAATGATACTATCTTGATCCATATCACATGATTAAAACTAATGATATTGAGTTTAAGGTGGACAAATCTTTTGAATAATGTCCAATTCACATAATGGATCATAGTGAGAAGACTTTCCATGGAGCAATAGTTCCTATAGTGTATGTAAAGTGATAGAACAAGTGTATATAGAAGGAAACATGAGATAAAGAGTTGGATATAATGGATCAGAGGCTAGGGTTATTCACCAATTATTCTCGATGAGGTTTGGAAGAGCATCTCAAGGAAGAACTGCTATATAGTGAGGAGGTTGTAAAACCCCAACACTTTTTAAGGTGCATAAAAATTTATTTATTTTTACTAAAACTCATGTATTTTACCACATTATGGATGTTTTGGGTGTTTTAAATGAATTGGAAGAGGTTTCAATAAGATCCGATTGATCTGTAGAATTTTTTTTACAGACTATAGCCATTCATGACATGACGCTAGGTGTTATGGCATGAATGACTTGAGCAGTAGGCTTCATGGTGTAAAGGTAAGCTTAATGTCATGAAAGGAAATATTAGAGGTGGAGGCCTATTTTACTCAAATTATTCATGGATTTAGCCTCATGGTTAAACCATGAATCATGTATTAAAACCTTTTTCTTATTTTGTTAATTAATTAATTAAGTGGGTGTTTGAAATAGAAGGGGGTTCCCCTCTTCTCGAGGATGCAAAACTCTCCCCTTATGCACACCCCTTTGATTTTATTCCCTCTAAAGTGGATTTATCTCTTGTTTGTTTATGGAATTGATTGTCTTTTGTTGTGATTATAATCTAGAGGCGAGTTTATCCTTCCATTCTCTTTCATTCTTGGTCTCTTTTTTTGTTATGCGGTCTCATGCTGGTTTCAACCAATGTGCACTATTTTTAGGGTTTTCTTACTCTTTTTGTATTTCTCACTATTTGATCTCAAATAAACAACCAATATTGTATGGGAAGGCATATATGAGCATAAATAAGGAGGTATTGAAGCTATCCCTTGAAAGTATCACTATTTATTTAATGCATATGATGTATGTTTGTGTTGAAATATTGCATGATTGACCTAAAATATAATTAAAGGTCACATAGCCCTAAACAATGAAATTGAAACTCACAATGGGCCACGAGAAGTCCATTTTCAAGTTATATTGAGACTTTATCCACCCATGATGTGTGTTGACTTTGAGAACTAAATGGGTAATTAAAGGGGGTAGCCCTAGGGGAACCGTGGACTTAAGAAATGACTGTGTTTGTGTAACCGAGGATACCTAGGATGCATATTAAGATTTAGTGTACATTTTTATTATAAAAGGCCTGATGTGATTGAATTGAATGAATTGATTAATTAAGTTACTATATACTTGAGTTATGATTATCATATTAGAATGACTTGGACACACTCCTTAGATTTAGTTTATGATTAATGGTTTGGAATACCTTGGAAATGCTCCTTGGATTCAAATTATGACTGTAGTTTTAGAATGAATTGGACATATTCCTTGGAATTAGATCATGACTAATGGTTTGGAATGACTTGGACATGCTCCTTGGATTCATATTGTGAATACTGATTTGGAATTCCTTGGATACTCTCCTTAGATTTGGATGTGCCTCTATGAGCACTATGTTCATAGACATTCGAATTAGACCAAAGTAGGTATGGTCAATCCCAGGTTTCACCATAGAACCTAAGGACTAACAATGGCTTATTTATTTATATTTTCCCTTTATTTATTTATGCATATTAGTATAAACTATTTACTTAAACTGGTTATTCTTTATATGTCATTGGTAGTGTCCTACTGAGTTGTATTCAAACCCTTCTCAGACCACCATTTGGTTCATGAGTAGATTTCATGGTTGCAGGATATGACAATGTAAAACACCCTATGACTGATGATTTATTTGGATATCTAGGATAGAGCATGGAAGATGGGATTGGGCTAAGACTTTATACTAGTTTTGAGGGAGTTTACCATTTTTTCTTATTTTTTTTCTTTTAGGTTGATGGTTTATATGATATTATTTGGTTGTATGACCACTTTAAATTGTATGGCCATTATTTTTGATATAACATGGATTATGTTAATTTATTATAACTTTTAGTGATGTTTACTTACTTCTTTATCTATATGTATATGATTTCTATTATTTACACTATTATTGTACTCTGATATAAGGGTATAGTGTTCCCAATATACCACCTTTGACCCTCACTGCTAGTTGATATACTTTGGAATATGGGGAGACGTGCCTAAGGTCACAAAGATCCAATTCTCAAGATACTGATTAACGATCTCCTTTCAGGCCTCCTCTCAATAAAGGAAAAAGGAAGTGAAGAGAGTCCCGAGTTTGAAAGAATTTGTTACCAAGAATAAAAAATGACCTTTAGTTTGGAATCCTTTATATAGGTACCTCTTTAATGTTCCAAGAGTTGAGTGAGTAAAGACTCAAGCATTTCATAAACACCCTACATATTATAATGATTTCAACACACATTGTATTATTTAATAAAAACTATGTATGAAATTATTAACAATTAAACATTAATTATGATACACTCCAAGTCCATTAAATATCATATGATAATGCTTATTAAAACATCTAAAAACTTTAGATGGAATGGATAAAATGAAAGTGAAATTCTATGAATCTTATCACAAGTTGCGATAATAATTAACAAATGTTGTGATAATTATTATCACAATATATCACTCCAAGATATAAAACCATGATACCAGCAGTGATAATGATATATCACAGTATATGATATGGTCATTTAGTGAACTTACATTCATGAATCTCACACTTTCACTAAAATATCTTAATATTTATGAATATTTAACCTTATTTCACATTGTATATAACAAATTATAAAACCATACCCAAAACTCTTTTCAATATCATCTAAAACTCTTTTGGATAATCTATCAAGTATCTCTCTCAGTTTTGTACAAACTCTTTGCAACAAAACAAATACTTATTAAAAAAACCTTTATGTGACTTTATGGTTCTTTATAGTATTTCCAATGATTATGAATTCTTAATTTATAATCATAAGAAAAGAACAAACATTGTAAAAACATCAATGTTATTGAAACTATAAAAGGATCTAGAGTGATCTCCATTAAAAATATGCATATTCATACCCATATTCATAAAATATAATTCCAAGTTGTAACATCCTATTTTTTTATGATATCAATAAATCCATATTTGTTAAATTATTAACACTTTAAATGAGAAAAATGATTTATCAACAAAAAGTTTTGTTTTTTAGTTAAACGCATCGCAAAAGAGTAAAATACCCAAATTAATAATCTAGAATATTAGATTAAATATTTTATTAGTTAAACACTGAGTAAGTATGGGTCTTGAGGTCTACAAAGCCTTGGCGAAGATAGAATAAAATATCAATTTTTTTAAGCGTGGACATTTTATTCAAAATTATAGAATATCTCCAAAACAGTGCATTGTACGATAAAAATGAGACCACTATTAGGTTTAAAATGTAGTGTTTACCCTAGGAGTGGTATAACATTTGAAGGCGTCAGACATCTGGATGCCTCACTCATGAGATAAAGTTATTAAATGATATTTAATAATTATTTTTTTTGAAAATAATTAAATATCTCTCAAGTAGTGTGTTTTATAATAAATATGAGACTATCGATGGGTTTGGGATGCGGTGTTTACCCTAGGCGGGGTATAAAATTTGAAAGTGTTGGATGTTTGAATGTCTCGTACGCAAAAATAACACTTTATTTTAATTAATTATTTAATCCTTTTTTTGAATATTAAATAATTAATATCTCTCAAATAGTGTGCCGTATTAGAAATCTGAGACCACCATTGGGTCCAAAACAGTGGGTATACCCTAGACAGGGTATAATTTTTATTTGTAATGGGCTTTTGGTATAATTTAATTCTTATGTTAAAATGCTAAATATATTAAATAATTAAAAATAGTTTTACTATTCATCCTCTTCAAGTTTTGATGTTTCCAACATTATTATCATGTAGAAGGATATAAAAACTCAGATTTCAAGTCATTTTAATCTGTAAAACCCTTCAACTCATTAGTTGGGTGAAATAAATCACTCCGTATTCAATTTTGGATTGAATAATGGATCAAAAACAGTTATTTAATTTTTTCTATTTTGGAAAACCCCATACGTGCTTTGGGTCCTTTAAATATCCGACTTCCCTCCCTTGAAATCTCACTAACGAGTGCAAGAAAACCTCTTCCCACAAATTGTTGATGCTTTTGATCCATTCCGTTCGATTGTCCAATGTTGAAGCATGTAGTGGGGAGGATTCATGGGGGGGGGGCTGCATGTTTTCTTCATCCTTTATTATTTCTTTATATTATTTTCCAAATGCATGTTTTAAAAGAAATTCTGGATGTAAATAAAAAAATGATATTTTTTAAAATAAATTGATAAACCTAAATAATATAGGAATAATTCCTAATAAATCATCCTTAATATTCAAAATTATTATTAACACACACACACACATTGATAATCACATAAATGGATAATTTTAATATTAAAATTATCAATGTGCAATTTTATAATTTTAAATAAATCATCTAGCAATAATTACATCGATTTATCGAGGATAATTTATTAATATTTAAACGATAATTAAATTTATCAACATAAGCGATAAATTTAAATTTTGGAAATCGTAATTATCATCACATTTTAATTATCCAATGAAGATAATTATCATCACATATTTTTAAAAAAAATGATAAAATGATAATTTAAATTATCAATGCATATGAAAAATGTTTATCATTTTATGTGATGTTTTAAAAATGATAAAATTATAATTTAAATTATCAACGCATATAAAAAATGTTTATCATTTTATGTGATATTTTAAAAATTATAAAATGATAATTTAAATTATCAATGCATATGAATTTTTTTTATCATTTTATGTCATGTTTTAAAAATGATAAAATGATAATTTAAATTATCAACGCATATGAAAAATGTTTATCATTTCATGTGAAATTTTAGAAATGATAAAATAATTATTTAATTTATCAGTTCATGTGATAAAATTAAATTAAAAGTAATGATTTACTATTTCTTATGACCTTTAAAAGAGTAAAATGATAATTTAAAATTTATCAGCACATGTGATTAATTAAATGATAATTTGAGATTTTTTTAAGAGAGAGAAATAATTATCACATGTCATATTTTATTCCTTTAAATAAAAATAAATGTTAGGATTCTAGGAAAAACCTTTGACATAACTTGAGCACCGACATGCCAATAGATCGAGACTTTGACGTATCACCCTAACGTCGAAAAAAAACCACGAGAGGTTTTCCAACTAATAAGGTAGGAAGTTACTTAACCTTTTGGGCTTGTTTACAAATTTTTTCCATTAATATTATGCACATACATGTCTAATTACCATGCTAGATAGTGAATACATGATGGTATGTTTATTGTCCCAAAAACTCTATATTACACTTGATTCCATGAGTATTTGTAGCTATTTATTCACATTGTTTTGTGATTATGTGTACATTGTGTACTACTTTACTCATGATGATGTGATTATTCATGCACACACACACACACACACATCATTCCATTATATTGTGGTTTTGTTCTTGGATTCAAGATAGGTGGACCATCAACTTGCGTTATCCTTTGGATGAGGGATGCACATGATTGACGATGACAATCCAATGCATGGGGTAGGCACATGATGATGCCTAGGGGAAGCCATGTAGTGGACTCTTGTGACTTATGTTATTCTATGGAGGGGGGATACACATGACTGATGGAAAGGGTCTAATATATGAGGAAGACACACAATTATGCCTTGGGATGCACATGTTTGACAATGAGGGATACAATGATGCCTTGGGATGCACGAGAATACGATGATTCCTTGGAATACACTCAATGAAGAGGGTACTAATTATCTCTCGGTCCCTAGTATGTCTTCTCGATGGTGTGCTTCGGTGACTAAGGGACATGATTAGCTCCCGGTCCTCAGTACGTCAACTCAACGATTAAGAAAAGCTGATTAGATCTCATTTACCTTGCACACACAGAGAAACATATATTCTTGAAGAGCATTGATACTGTCACATGATGATGCCGAGAAACATTATACATTAGCCTAATGGATAATCATTGATTCTTCTAACACTGTGGTTATCCATTCCGGCATAGAGCTGAAGCAGATACTGTTGGGGGTTGTGGCAGCTTGGTTAGCGCACAACCACTCGGTTTTGGATTGTGTGTTCATTACGCATTATTTATTATGACATACACTTATATTTTGATCACATCAGGTTGAGGACGCATTGGTGGTGTCCTACTAAGTCTTGGCCTCATACCCTACTTGGTCATTTTAGTGTGCTTATAAATTTCGTGACCAGAGATCTGATGAAGGGAAAGGGCCCTATAGTGGACGGTTGAGTGGTGGAGCATGGAACTAGAGAGGACTGGGACATGCACTAGAGAAATACACAAATGATTATTTATTTACTTATAGTTTTTTTTACTTACTTGGATTTTCTTTTTTTCTTCCACTCTTGGAGCTGTTACATTGTATGTATGCCACCTTTACATTTCCACATTTTACTCTGATTATCTATATTTTTGTTGTTGATTATTGATCCTATGACTCGATACGGAGGGTATAGTCTCCCCCAAAGTTCCACTTGAGTCTCTCACTATTAGTTAGCAGTCTCTTGTGTACAAGGAGGCGCACATGAGGTCATGTAGAATTCTGGCTCGGACCTGACGATTCAGGTCAGGATACTACAAAATGGTATCAGAGGATTAGGTTTTTACTAACTTGTTTCTTCTCTTTTATTGCGGTTGAAATAGGTTAGACATGAGCTAGGATGGTTGGTACTCATATAGGGAAACCATGTTAGTGTCTGGCCAACACTATATAGTGGACCTCCGAGTTTCCATAAAGTGGGGAATTTATGCTATGTTTGACTCACCGTGGGTGATGCACATGATGTAATATGTGATTTATAATATTTTGAGCATGTTAATGCATCATAAATAGGAAAATATCTTCACATTACATATATATATATACGTATTATTGTGCTGCATAGTAGTTCATTAATTAAATGCCTTGATTTGTGCTATCTGTTTGGGATAGGTTGTTCTGTGTGATATATCTGTGTTTTCATGTTGTGTGATATATCCTTATTGGCATTAATTAGTTGAACTGAGCATGCTGTTGTGTTAGTATATACATGATTGTGACTAATATGTAGGGACAATAACAAGGGTTAGTGTCGGAAGGGTATACCTTTGGTTAAGGGTGGAATCCTAGGAAAAAATTGTTTGATTCAAAAAGACTATTAGGAGAACCTTGTGTGATCCATAGAATTATTAGGATATATTCATGCCCCTAATGTTATTTCTTTTACAGAGATGTCACCTTGAAGATGTGCGATGGGACTGCCAGTTGCAGTAGCCCAAGATGCTCTTGTACCACCATCAGCGGTAGGAGGGATGTGCCCCAAGAGATTCAGGTTGTAGGTCCTGTTCAACTGGGAATTTTCCAGATAGTCCCTATCTAGGATGGACCTTCATAGAGGACCATGACTAACCATGCTCAAGATTTTGAGCTTTAGCACCCCCCATTGTTCTAGGGCACTGGTGGACCACAAGATGCTGAGGACTGGCTAGACTATATTGAGAGTATCTTTGAGCTAGTCCAAACTCCTTAAGAAGGGTGCATGATCTTAGCGGATTTATTGTTACAAGGACCTTCTAGGAGATGGTGGAATGCTATGAGCCAGTCTGGGAGATAAGAGGGTCTGACTTGGGAAGCCTTCAAGGAGCTATTTATCAATTAATTTTTTCCAGATACGATGAAGCTGGACCGTGCCCAAGAATTCATGGAGTTACGACAGGGTTCCATGACTATCTCTGCTTATTATTACCATTTTATGGAGTTACTTTGCTTTTCTCCTTTGTTAGCTAGAAACAAGGCAAAAAAGGCTCGAAAGTTTGAGACAGGCCTTCGACCTAAGATCAAACGTTTGGTTAGGGGTTTTGACCTAACGACTAATACGCATGTCTTCCGAAAGGCCCTGACCTTTGAGAAGGGACTGGAGGAGGATAGAGCATCAGACTTACACTCAAATCATGGTGGACCAATGACTGATTTTCCTATCACCTCTACAATATTTTCTTCTGGTAATAAGAAGAGGAAAACTAGAGACATAAAGGAGAGTTCCAACATGAAGGCGGAGAAGAGTGTGGTTCAATTAGCACCTTCAGTGGAAACTTCACAATGTTTCAACTATGGAAAGGATGGACACTTTCGTAGGTTCTACAGAGGACCTAAAAGTATGTGTCAACATTCCAAGAAGAAGGGACACCTCCAAAAGTTTTTTTTATAGAAAGGAGAATCCATATTTCCATCAGGGAAAAGGCCAGAAAGGGGGAACTGGATAGGGTTTCTAGCAGTAGACCCAGACTAGCCATGCACTCCAGGGATAAGAGAGAGGATTTGTAGTAGGCCGCATGTATTCTATGGACCATAATCCAGAAGCTGGTGAAGAGGGACTGATTCTTGCTCAAATTTACCCAAGAGAAGAAGGTAAGACGGTCCTTGTAGTTTAGCTTGGGTTTTCAAATCCTCAGATACCTAAGAAGTAACCTATAGACACGTACATTCTATGGACTGTTTTTGGATATGAAGTTTCCAACTTGGGTTGATTTTATATGGGTTTAAAGGAACTCTAAGTTACTTAAGTGAATTCAATTTAAAATAATGAGTTGATCCTAGGTTATCGATCGGGGTGGATTGGACGTATTTTCTTTTCAATGATTTCAATTTCTTATATTTGAGATGGGTTCATTTAAGGAGATAAAACAACATCATCACTTACTAGTTTAATGCCTACACCCTTTAATACTAATCACCTATACACTTTAAGGATCAAAGTTTTGAGCACTTCAAGGTAAAGGTTCGTATTATCACTTGAAGTATGTGGCCTTAATTTCAACAAGGACGATGGAGTTTAAAAATCATCAAATAAAAATCTCAATTAAAGAAGTGATTATACATTAATGGGGTGATAAATAACATCCAATCAATCCCCTTGATACTCCCTTGGATCAAACCATAAGTGGGTTATCCCTCCATTGATTCTATGGTTTCAATGGAAGCGGAAAGTAGACTCATGAGGGAGGACATGGAGAAGTAAAGAAAACAACAAAAATAAAATGATCACTCCACCGTTGTGTGAATAATTTCACAAGATTTGGTGTGAATAAATTCACACCTTGAGGAAATGGTATCAAAGTGAGATGTATAAAAATATAATAAGAGGATAAGAAGAACTTTTGTTAAGAAACTAAAGTGAATTGAACAACTTACAAGTGAAAGACAAATTTGAGACAACAAAATCGCAACATAACATTACAATTGAACAAAGCATCCAAGATCCTTAAATATTCCAACAACACTGCCTTAAATAGGAATTTTTTGAGCCCTTGGGTTGAGACTCCAATATTCCAAGTCTCCTCAATTAATTGTGGTAGTCCATAGGTGGGTGGAAAGTAAGGGAGAGTTGATTTTTCCACCCTTGACCCGAGGTGGCAGCCAGATTTCTTTTATAGAAAATAAGTGCTTGTAAGACCTTATATATGGCCGAATAAGAGTGATACATAGAAGACGAAAATGTATCTCAGGATGTCTTATAACCTCATGTAAAATTTCGGCCCATTTGGAGTTGTGGATTCCGAGATATGATCATATTAGTGGGATGTTTTTCTGGACCATAGAATCTGGCTCAGAATTTTATCGCTAAATTGGTCCGCCTAAATAAACATAATGGAGGCATAATTAGCACTGGATCCTGAAGAATTATTTGTTCCTATATATGTCTTCTATCATAATACTAAATTTGGGCTTAATTGGGACTGTATTGTGGGCCCCACATTCTCATTAGTGGGCTGGTTTCCAATCTGCCTTCTCCAGAATTGTTTCTTTTCATCGCCAAAATATCTCCATATTCTTCCATGAATTCTCCATTGATCCCTGAATGAAACATGTTCATATTGAAGTGTAGACAAATTTCACAAAATATAAAATTAAAATATGGATAATTACATTCCTTAAAATCATATGAATCATTGGGTACTTTAAATGATGTTAAAAAATGTACCACATAATAGTGCATTTTAAGAAGGTATTGCAATCATAATGTGGAATGATGTTCAAAGTGTAAAATGCACTAAAATGGTGTTAATGAATAATAAAGCACATGAATATTATGTATATTAAAAATTAATATTAGCCTCATTTAGTGTCTAATCAGGGACCATGCACTATTAGAGGTACCGTTCTGATCACCTCTAATTTTTCCACTACCTTATTTGACACCGGTGCTTCCCATTCTTTTATATCTACACAAGTAGTAGTTGGAATTGAATTACCAGTAAATTTGTCATCCAATTTAGTCTAACTTGATAAAACTTTGGGTATGAAGGTAGAACATATTCATTGATTCCTGGAGTATCCACTAGTTGTTGTTGGCTATGAACATTTATGGGAATTCATGATTCTGGAAATGGCGACCTTCGACGTGATTTTCGGCATGGACTGGATAACTAGTTTCTGAGCTCACATTGATTGCTATCGAATATGGGTATATTTTTCTACACTAAAGGGAGAGAAGTTCCTGATGACTGGGGAGTGGGAGGTGGGATCAGACAGAGTTGAACTGGACTTAATCCAACTTGGGTCAATCATAACACAAATGTAAAGCTTGGCTCTTTCAGAAGATTTAGTGGCAACCTCCTCATCTTTTCCACCAGTCGTTGATCTCTATCAGGAATTTTTTCCAGATGACTTCATCATAATCCCTTCCAATAGAGGAGTTTAATTTGAGATAGATCTCATGCCTAGCGTGCAGCCTATTTTGATACCTCCGTATCGTATGGATCCAACCAAACTAAAGGAGATCAAGGTTCAACTGGAATACTTGGAGAGAAAATGGTTTATCAGACCTAGTACTTAACCATGGGGTGCACCTGTTTTGTTCTCCAAAAATGTGGATGGAAGTCTTTGAATGTGTGTTGATTATTAGAAGCTAAACTAATTGACGGTGAAAAACTGATATCCTTTTCCAAGGATTGATGATCTCTTCGATTAGTTACAAGGATCCCGATGTTTCTCAAAGATTGATCTTCAATAATGCTACCATTAGTTGTGATTAAAATAGGAGGACATATCAAATACATCATTTCGAAGCAAATATGGATTGTACAAGTTTTCGGTAATGCCCTTAAGACTGACGAATACACTAGCTTTTTTCATGCCCCTCATGAACAAAATATTTCATCCATACTTGGACTCTTTTTTTTATTGGTGTTTATTAATGATATCCTCATCTACTCACCGACACCTAAAAAACATGATAGAAACCTAGATATAGTTCTGAGTATGTTCTGAGCTCACAGAATTTACGCTAAGCTATCAAAATGTGACTTATGTATTAAAGAAGTGAAGTTCCTAGGACATGTGGTGTCTAAAACTAGTATATCAGTAAACAATGAGAAGGTCGAATTAGTTATGTCATGGACACATCCCTGAAACATGTTTAAGATTAAGAGTTTCCTCGGGTTAGCTGGGTACTACCAATGGTTTTTTCAGGATTTATTCTGACTATCAGCACCCATGACAGCCTTAACGAAGAATGGAGTAAAGTTCTAGTAGTAATACTAGTGTGAAGAGGCCTTCCTTGAGCTAAATAAAAGGCTGACAACAACTCCAGTACTAACACTTTTGGAGTCTGGTATTGGTTATGCAGTGTATTGTGATGCATCAGGAGTTTTTCTATGAGCAATATTGATGCAATGAGAGAAGGTAGTAGCCTATGAGTCTCGTCAGCTACAAACCCATGAAAATAACTACCCTACACATGATTTAGAGCTAGCAGCAGTGGTCCATGCATTGAAATGTTGGAGGCATTATCTCTTTGGTGAAAGGTTTATTGTTTACACAGATTACAAGATCCTTCGCTATATCTTCACTCAGAGGGACCTAAATCTAAGGCAGAGATGTTGGGTTGAGTATCTACAAACATTTGAATTAGAATAAATTGACAGACCTAAATAATATAGGAATAATTCCTAATAAATTATCCTTAATATTCAAAGTTATTATTAATATACATACATATACATACATTTATATATATATATAGACAATCACATAAATGGATAATTTTACTTTTAAAATTATCAATGTGAAGTTTGATAATTTTAAGGAAATCATCTAGCAATAATTACATCGATTTATCGAGGATAATTTATTAAGATTTAAACGAGAATTAAATTTATCAACATAAGCGATAAATTTAATTTTTAGAAATCATAATTATCATCACATTTTAATTATCCAATGAAGATAATTATCATCATATATGTTTTAAAAAATGATAAAATGATAATTTAAATTATCAATGCATATGAAAAATGTTTATCATTTCATTTGATGTTTTAAAAATGATAAAATGATAATTTAAATCATCAATGCATATGAATTTTTTTTATCATTTTATATGATATTTTAAAAATGATAAAATGATAATTTAAATTATAAATTCATATAAATTTTTTTTATCATTTTATGTAATGTTTTAAAAATAATAAAATGATAATTTAAATTATCAACGCATATGAAAAATGTTTATCATTTAATGTGACATTTTAGAAATGATAAAATAATTATTTAATTTATCAGTGCATGTGATAAAATTAAATTAAAAGTGATGATTTATCATTTCTTGTGACCTTTAAAAGAGTAAAATGATAATTTAAAATTTATTAGAACATGTGATGAATTTAATGATAATTTGAGATTTTTAAGAGAGAAAGAATTATCACATGTGATATTTTATTCCTTTGAATAAAAATAAATGTTATGATTCTAGGAAAAACCTTTGAAATACCTCAAGAACCAACATGCCAACAACTTGAGACTTTGACGTATCGCCCTGACGTCGAAAAAAAACTACAAGAGGTTTTCCAACTAACAAGGTAGAAAGTTCCTTAACTTTTTGGACTTGTTTACAAATGTTTTCCATTAATATTATGCACATAAATGTTTAATGAACATGCTATATAATGAATGCATGTGGGTATGTGCGTATCCCCAGAAACTCTATATTACACTTGATTCCATGAGTATTTGTAGCTATTTATTCACATTGTTGTGTGATTACATGTACATTGTGTACTAATTTACTCATGATGATGTGATTATTCATTAATATATATATATATATATATATATATATATATATCATACCATGCTATTGTGGTTTTATTCTTAGAGTCAATATAGGTGGACCATTAACTTGCGTTATCCTTTGGAGGAGGGATGCGCATGATTGATGACGAGGGTCCAATGCATGGGGTAGGCACATGATGACGTCTAGGGGAAGCCATGTAGTGGACCGTTGTGACTTGTGTTATCAAATTGAGGGGGGGGATGCACATGACTGATGGTAAGGGTCCAATACATGAGAAAGTCACATGACGATTCCTTGGGATACACATGTTTGACAATAAGGGATACAATGATGCCTTGGGATGCATGGGCATATGACGATTCCTTAGGATGCACTCAATGAAGATGGGATTGATTAGATCTCGGTCCCTAGTATGTCTTCTTGACAGTGTGCTTCAGTGACTAAGGGACACGATTAGCTCTCGGTCCTCAATACGTCAACTCGACGATTAAGGTAAGCTTATTAGCTCTCATTTACCTTGCACATACAGAGAAACATATCTTCTTGCATAGCATTTATACTGTCACATGACGATTCCGAGAAAAATTATTCATTAGCCTAATATATAATCGTTGATTCTTATGACACTGTGGTTATCCATTTTAGCATAGATCTGAAGAAAGTATGACTGAGGTTTGTGGTATTTTGGTTAGTGCACAACCACTCGATTTTGTATTTTCTGTTTATTATGTATTATTTATTATAGTATACAGTTGTATTTTGAGCACATCAGGTTGAGGAAGCATTGGTGGTATCCTACTAAGTCTTGTACTCACACCCTACTTGGGAATTTTGGTGAGCTTGTAGATTTAGTGACCAGAGATCTGATGAATGGAAATGGACTTATGGAGGATGGTTGAATGGTGGAGAATGGAGTTGGAGCGGACTGGGATAGACACTAGATAACTCCACAAATGATTGTTTATTTTCTTCTAGTTTTGTCTTCTGGTTACTTGGGTTTGTTTTTTTTCTTCCACTATAGGATATTTTACATTGTATGTATGCCACCTTTACATTTTCACATTTTAATCTGATTATATATATTGTTGTTGTTGATTATTGATCCTATGATTCGATAAAGAGGGTATAGTATCCCCCAAAGTTCAACTTGAGACCCTCGCTACTAGTCAGCAGCCTCTTGTGTATGGGGAGACACGCATGAGGTCATGTAGCATTCCAGATCAGACCTGATGATTCGGGTTAGGATGTTACACAAGTCATAAAATACGACCATGAAACATGGAACATGTCAATATCATATAGACCAACTCATACATTATTTATTATTTGAGTATAGAATCATGAATACATTGAAATTCATTTATCAAGATGAATACATAGCATGATATTAATCTAAGTAGATGATTACATCACATGCCACTCAACTAGGCATGACCATTCACTTCCTCATTTCTTCAAATCGAGGGCTCAGATGTCAAACCCATCAAACATGAGAAAAAATCACACCTTGATTAATTAAAATTCACCATATTAATAATAACACACCCACCTACCCCTCAATTATCTTAAAATTAATATTACTATAAGAAATATATCAAAGTAAAAAGGTTTACATACATAGTACCTTGTTAAACACATGTAATAGGGATAATTGTGAAATATTCACCCCAAATATACCAGTGACACTATGTATAACATTCCATTTGGTATACTCAGTAGGCCAATTCAGACAAGTACTTGTATCTCACGAGTAAAATTATTATCTCCATACAATCCCACACTTATGTTGTTCTTAATATACCATCACAACCCATCAAATTCCATTATAACCATCAATAAGGGAAAACTTATAAATTTTATCTCTATGGATTTAATTATCATTTAAATCTCATGAAATATAGAACATATATAAATTAATGATAAAGTAGATGTTTCAAAAATTATGGAATAATAAACAAAAGTAGAAATAATAAAATGAGCACAATGATTTATGTGGTTGGAGAAGAATACCCTATTCCCATAGAGGGGAGAATAAATTCACTATTTTAGGGAAAATTACAAAGATTTTTTCATAAAAAATACCCAAATAACATTCTCATGGCCAAGTATAAATTTAAGTGATGATTACCCTTTGCTCGAACCTGTAATAAGAAAGTCTACAAATGTATGAAGGAAAAGGTAGGGTGTGAGCTATAAATCCTAGTATGGTCTCACCAAGTATTCCAAAATAGATTCCATAATAATAAACCAATCATGATTTCAATTAAAATAAAACATGGCATCAAAATACATTTTCATATTTAAAACAAAATATGCTTTCATTTCAAAATGATGGAAAACATTTCAAACATGGATTAAATAAACATTTTATATAAAATCATTTATATAAATAATTTGGAATGAGTAAAATAGTTCTAGAATCAATGTAATATATAATCAAATCAAACATAATGAGAACCATGGTCATCTTCTCAACAATATATTAGTTTCTGGATATAGGATCCTTACACTTTTCAAATCAATGATCATTGATAAATATGTGTACACAAATCCCTCATGCTCAGGACAAATAGGACTCATCAACATCCCATTAGGGATAATCATTCCAAACTAGGTTTTTTTTAGAGTTTTCATCATCAATCCATTGATAGGAAATCAATATTCTATCATGATTATCCCAAATAACCCACTAACTACCCAGGTTTTTATGTTCTCAATCAATAAATAAACAATTGGAAAATCATTTCATTTCAAATCAATCATTATTTACAATTAAATTGCATAATTTTCATTTTTAATATGCCAATTAAATTTTCAAACCAAAACATGATATTTTCATAAATTCATGAATTTTAAATACAAAACCAATCATAGGTTTTAATCATTTAAATTTAATCCATTTTTCTCAAAATAATTCTCAAATCATTTTGTCAATTCCACCTTTCTCAAATCATTTCATCAATTCCACCATTTCAAATTTCATAATCAAATCATTTTAAATAGAGGTTTTATAAATCAATTGAAATATATTTCAAATCAATCAAGAAAATCAAGGTTTCAATCACTTGAAAAATCTCCAATGGAACCACCAACCTTTAGTTAAAGATTAAGATTCGACACCTGCAATGGGATCCACTAACAAAGAATGAAGGCATCAGAGACCAAGAAATCAACCCTAGATTCATGATCCAATTAAAGAGAGTTTATATCCATAAATTACATGATGATATATAAAACTCTAATGAGGATAGAAATAGGGATCGAAAAAAACCACATGAGAGAAGATCCACTTACCCAGAGAAGATTAAACAAGACCACCCACGCTTCGATCCACCAAGAGAAGGGGTTTTAGGATTCAAAATAGCTTCTTGAGATTCTCCAAATATAAGGAAAATGTATTAGGGTCTAATAGAGGGATTAGGGGTCTTAAAAAAAGGTTTTATTAATTTTAAATAATTTTTTAGAAGAATAAAAACCCACACACATGGTTTTATGGGAAGGGCTGCACGATTAATCTAACAGTGCGCCCTAACCATGCACCCCTACTGTCTGGGGTGCAGAGTTTCTCCTTTATCCGCATATTATTTGATTAACCATGCTACAACCATAAAAACCCCATGTCTAGGGTTTCATGGTTTGGAGGGTTTGGTCAAACAGTTTGGACAAACCGTGTTCCCCCTCTAGAGTACCATCAAAAGGGTGCACAATTTTTTGGGCCAAACCACACGGTTTTCCCTAACCATGTGCCAACCATGCAAAACTATAAAGGCCTACAAAATTCTCCAATTTTTTCCCAAATAACCCCTTAAAAATCCCCAACCAAAACATGATCAAAATAAGGGTTGAGGATTACCTGAAAAAAAGTAATGGGATTTTACAACCACACCACCATAAAAACTTTATGTCCCCAGAAATCCTGTCAAGAGATTTTCATATCAAAGAGATGAGGCCACTACTCCATCATCAGTGCTTCATGTTACAAAGTATCATGAGAATCAGAACCATGATACAATAGCACACAGACCAAAGGTATTTTCCTCTCTTGAAGTACCTTTTTCTTAGAATCAACTATCCCAATTAGATGCTCAGTCACAGATAAATCATGCTCAACATCAAGATACTCCCAAATCAAAACATGATAAGCATTAGAAAGACACTTCCAAAGCTGTGATACATGAAACAAATTATGTATCAATGTAAAATATGGTGGAAGTGAAAAATGTTAAGCCACCTTTCCTACCCGACCATCAACCTCAAAAGGTCCCATAAAAATAGGAGCAATCTTCCCTTGCCTATAGAGATGTAGATGACCCAACTGAGGTGAAACTTTCAAAAACACATAGTCACCAACTAAGAACTCCAACGATAACCTACAATGGTCAACATAGGATTTATACCAAATCAGTGCCATCAATATTCTCTGACAAATCAACTGAATCTCAACCATCATCTCTTGGACCAAACTTGGTCCAGCCAAGGAACTTTCACTAATCTCTGATCAACACAACAGAGATTTGAAAGTCTATCAATACAATGACTCAAAAGTATCCATCCTAATTGGGGACAGATAAATTTTGTTTTAAGAAAACCCAAATAGTCCCAAATGAACATCCTAAGCTTCACCAAAATCAAGGATGCAAGCATGAACCATGCATTCCAAAATCTATATAGCCTATTCTATTTGGCCATCCATCTACGGATGATATGCCATGATAAAAAAAACTTGAGATACCATTGCCTCATAAAGGAGACTCAAAAAGGTAAGTGAAATGGGGATCTCTATTAGATACTATCATAGATAGAACACCATGTAACCTGAAAACCTCCTAAACATATAGGCTCCCCATGTTCTCAACTTTGGTTGTATCACAAATGGGTAATAAGTGAGACGATTTCATTAACCGATTGATCAAAAACCATATCAAATTATTCCTTTTAGGGGTATGAGGAAACCTAACCACAATATCCATAGAGATCTCATCCCACTTATAATTTGGAATTAGAAGGGGCTAGAGAAAACCCTAAGGTATTTGGTGCTTGTACTTGACTTGTGGAAAGTATAACAATGTGATTTTTTTAGCAATGTATCATCTCACACCTGGCCACCAAAATCATAAATACATGTCATAGAACATATTTATGGTAAATAGGTGCACTTCCCATTGAGAACTATGAAAAAATTCCATCAAAATATTCCTCACAGAATAAGGGAAAACATATCGGTTCTGGAAACATAAAATTTCCTCTGTGAAGAATGACCACTCAATAATGGTATCACTACCATAAAGATATCTTCTAATTCTATGGAAATCATTATCACACTTCCGATCCTAAAGAATAATGTCAAAAAGAGAGGAGGTCAACTGAAAACTAGCTAAAATAGCCTCAGACGCATTCTCCTTGACTCTTAAATGAAACTATGAAAAAATAGCCATTAAGTTATACTCTTTTGATGATTCATTCATGGAATAGGTTGAATGTTTCCTACTTAAAGCATCGACGATGAAATTTCCCTTTCCTAGGGTATAATAAATGTCAAAATCAAATGACTGTAGGTACTCTACCCAACACCTCTAATAGAGATTCAAATATTTTTGAGAGAAGATATAACTTAGATTTTGTGTTCAGAATAAAATCTGAACCTTTCTATGAAAAGGTAATGCCGCCAAATCTTAAGTGCATGCATAACATCTGTAATGTAACGACCCAAAGTTTCATTAATGGAAATACCTATTGATATAATTAAATGTCTCTTTATGTTTATATAAAATGTTAACTTCTTTGTTTTATATTAAGAATTTTGACCTTTGCTAATATAGCCATTGAACATTGATCACATGATTAGTATAAATATAGAACTTTAACAAATCCAATTTACTCAGACAAAAGAAGTGATGACCTCATCCAGTAGAATTTCTCCTTACGAAGCCCATTTATCGGAGCTCGTAAAAGAGGTGGCGTCCTTGGGCTTCGCTCTTGACCAAGCCCAAGATGAGCTTCACCATGTCAAGCTCGAACAGGACCGTCTACGGGAAAAGTGGAAGTTGATAGAGATTACCACTCGAGCAATGTTATCTGAGCCACCCCAAGAGTCTGTCACCATCGCACACCTTACCCTTAGGTCTTATGCGGATGTTTTAAGGGGTTATGTAATGAGTCTCTAGTACTATGTTCATGTATATTTTTTTTATATAATAATGAATATACCTTCTTGTGATTTTTGAGACATTGTAAATAGTTTTTAAAGTACAAATAGTGTTTTTAATTATTATTTAATTAAGAAATATATTTTATTGAATTAATGGATTTTTGAATTAAATAATATTTTAATAAAATAATATTTTTATTATTAAATTAATTTTTATTAAATATAAATGGTCTTATAATTTTATGAATGCAATTATAATTTTTATTAAGGTTTGAAAGCCATTTCTGTCAAAACTCGTGAATTTTTTATAAATGTCGGTTTTTATTTTAAAAGTGAAAATTAACATATTTATAAAATTATTTAGATAAAATAAATTTTATTTATGGAATCAGGACGTCGAAATTATCCAATGGTGAATTTTTCATAATTTTCTGAGACAGTCAAATTTTTGGGTAAAAATTAAATACCGTTTAAATATATAATGTGTTTTATGACATCATAATGACCCAATAGTGTTGTAATAAAATAATATAAGCTTTATGTTAGGCCAATATAAGTTTTACCATTAAAATAATGTAATTTTGGGTTTGTTTTACTTACTTTTCAAAGCATTAATGGACCCCTCAAGACTTATTAAACACCTTGTCTTTTTAAATTAATTTCCATGGGAGTGTGACTCACCTCCACATAAGCAACCCTATTATTTTAAGAAGTTCGGACTTTGGCCTTATAAAATATTTTTTCCTCTTCCCTTTTCCAAAAACCATGGGCAAAAACCATGGGATGGTTTGTGGTTTGGATTAATTTAATATAAGGGGACCCAAACCTAAATAATAAAGAATTCCCTCACCTTTCCTATATAAACCCACCCAAGATCCCACTTCCTCCTCACTCAAAGCCTTTGGAGTTCGTCCAACCTCTGCCATACTCTCTCTATAATCCTCCCAAGGTGCCCCAAGCTCCTAAGAAGCCTCTCACAAGCCTCTCTCTAGCCTTTTGAAGCACACTTCCAAGTAAGGGTTTTTTCTTCCTTTCTCATTTTTGTCAATTTTTTTAAAGTTGTTTTGCCCTTTTAATTTCAATTATGAATGTTGGGGTATGGTTTTGAACCTACCTAATACTACCCTCTTTATGTTTTAATGATGGGAGACTCCTTTCTCTCTCATTAAATTCCTCCCATGTACACCCGTTACTATGCCGAAATTCCGAAAGGAACTTCTCTCTCCTCTTTTACATTCAAGCAATACTTTTGTATCATGAATAAAAATTCAATTAAATTTTTTTGGACATGTATCTATATGACCCCCTTACTATCCATTTCATGTAAATATTATGAGACACCCCTTTCTATCTCATCAACCATTTTTATGAATTCTTATGTCACGCCGTTACGCTGCCGAAATTGCACCGATTTTCTAAGCCAATGCCATTGTGTAGTGAATACCATGCCCATTTCTCCATCAAGGGTATTCAACTTTATGCACATTTACTTATTGATTATAAATTTTCATGTATGAATTCTACATTACTTTATCGTGGAATAAATTATTATGTTTTATGAATCAATGTTTTATGATCCATGTGGCACACTTATGCATGAAATGAAATGTTTAAGAAGGGTGTGCCCTTATAGTGCTCCAATGCATTGGGTAAAGTATAGTATCATGATACGTCATATGCAATTAGTGTTGAATCATGCTAATTCAAGTTCAACAAGGGTTTACTCATGGTTCATGTGCAATGAGGATTTACTCATGCTCCATGTGCAATGAGCCTTGGCTCATGCTAATTCCATGTTAAGTGTTGTTGCCACATTTCCATGTTATGATTATCATGATTTATCATGCCTTTATGTTAATGTTTATCTTGTGATCTATTGATATTCCTAATTTATAACATGTATTGTACTCCTCATGTTATTCCATGTGTATTACCTTACTGGGCTTTATAGCTCACCCTTTTCTTATGCATGTCCTCAGGTTATCCCATGCAATGCTAAGTGCGAGGGAATGTAGTGGTCACGCAAATGAAGTTTTCAATAAAGATGTTGTATTTTCATGTTTTAAGTTTTTATGTAATTATCCTAAGCCCCAAAGACACTAAAACTATCGATCTTCTTGTTGTATCAAGTGAAGTTTTATGTAATAAATCATGTTTAAGTTTGTAATAAAAGCAGGGTTGTCATATGCAAGCTCAAGGTCATGTGTAGAATATTTATTCTCATGTTCCCTAATCCACCTAGAGCCATAGGCTACCATGTGATCACCCTGCATGAGAACACAATAGAAACCTGAACCTGATACATCATATAAGACCACATATCCCTACCTAACCTCTGGAAGAGTCAACAAAGGTGAAAAAGTTAAAAGAAGTTTTATCTGAAGAAAATAACTAATACATTTATCATTCTATAATAACTTCACTCCCTTCTGAGTGAGAGTAGTCATGGGACAAGCCATATTCGAGAAATATTTAACAAATCGGTGATAATAACCTATTAAACCTAAGAAGTTAAGAATCTCAAAAACATTTCACAGTTGATCCCATGTCATAACAGATTTCACCTTTTCAGGATTGATTGAGATATCATGTCCTGACACCACATTTCCCAATAAATTTACTTAATAAATATAGAAATCACATTTTAATAGCTTGACATAAGGTTAGTGATTTCTCAACATTTCTAGAACTGATATTAAATGATGCACAAGATCCTCCTTGGAATTATAGTAAACTAGGATGTCATCCTCAAATACCACAAAAAACATATCAATATACTCATGGAAGATTCTGTTCATCAGAGACAAAAATACTATAGGAGAATTTTCAGGCCAATGGGAATAACAAGATACTCAAAGTGACCATACCTACTCCTAAAGGCAGTATTTTGAATGTCAGATTCTTTTATTATCAACAGGTGATAACCAGATCGAAGATCAATCTTTGAGAGCCTCTTTTCCCCTTATAAATATACAATCAGATCATCAATCCATAGTAACATATAATTTTTCTTCACCATAACTCGGTTGAGTTTTCAGTAATTAACACAAAGTTGAAGTGTTCCATTAGCTTTCTTAGAAAAGATAAAAAGTTATTCTCATGGTGACACACTCATTCATATAAAACCTTTCTCAAGAAAATATTCTAACTGAGTGTTCAACTCTTTTAGTTCAGATGGTGCCATATGGTAAATTGGAATAAACACTAGTTGAGTACTAGACACTAAATTAATTTAGAAATCTACCTCTCTTACCAATGGTAGAACAAATAAATCATAAGGAAACATGTTGGAAAAACTGATGACAACTTGAGGGATATCATCACTCAAATATTTTCGCTCCAATTCAAAATAAAACACTGATATTAACCAGACTAACTCCAGAAAATACGGTCCAACTCTACTCAAACTCAGGTCCCATTATCCCTGAAAGACATGGAACACCACATCAGGTGTGGTAAAGGAGACCTGTTGAAGATAAAAGTCAATCTAGGCCTAATTAGAGATCAACTAATCCATCTTGATAATGACATCAAGTGATTTCATTTTGAGGACCAAGAAATTCTAGGTAAGCTCAATCTCTGATAAAGAGAAAACACAAGAAGGACAATAGAGACCCTAATCTCTATTTATTCTAAGGAGTGTAGTAATACCCATCACAAAAGACAAACAATCTGTAGTAAGGGTTATAAAATCAACAACATGGGTTGATATGAATAAGTGATATATACCGATATCAAATAAAGTAATCAATAAGTATGAAGCATGACCACTACCGTCACGAGGCATGAAAAATTTATTTTTCTTAATAATCTGACTAACTAGGTAGCTAGAGACAGTTGGGGTTTATTACACAGGGAAGAGAAGAAAAGAAAAGGTATATGCAGGTTGATGAGTCTCAACTAATTATCTAGAAAAATGAATTAACAAGATGAAGGTAAATAAGTGTGAAACAATTTTTGAAAATCCAATTGAAAACAGAAATAAGGGAGAGAATAGCTGGGAAAAAAATGTTTTGGGGTTGTCACTTGATTAGGGTTAATTGGAAAAACTATTCTTTTTTATTTCAATCATTTATGAAAATTTATTATCAAGGGGATTAAATTACATTATTGTTTCTTGGTCTGATAAAAATAAATTACATATTAAAAAGGTTAACCCCTTGGCCCAGAGATTAATTACTTTAAAGACATTTAAGTTCATTACCCCTAAAAAAATGGAAAAAGGCTCACCCAATGGTCATGGGTTTTCCTGTTGTAACTCCTTCAGTTTTTTCCACTGGTTTCATTCTTGACCCGATTCAATACCAACAGTAAACATGGCATTAATTTATTAAAGGAATTATAATAAGAATATCATAATAAAATTAAAACATTAGAATTTATATTACAACGCACCCATAGTATTATTATAATCCCAACAATACAAATTCATCCTCTTATGACCATGGTCATGGTGTGTGGGTTGAGAATAAACTCAACCCTTACCATGGATATGAGAGGAAAAAGGGTAAATGGATTAATTACACTAAACTAATAAGAAAATAGAAGAAGCAATCCTATTTGGATTTGAGGGAGATCAAATGGTAGAGTGGAAGCACCTCCCCCTCGAATGTCCAACCATGAATTCAGATGGATACCCTCATATTGATAGAAAAATGGATTACATGATGTTTAATTAAAAATACACAGCCTATAATTGGGTCAATTTTTTTTCTATATTTTCTTCACCGTTAGGTGAACAACCACACCTCCTTCTGAATTTTAAGCATCAATGGTCGATTAGTGGAATTACATGGTGTGCAACACCACTATACATGTCATGTAGAATATCTATCATCCAATAAATGCTTCTGGAAGTCGCAGACAACATGTGAATGAGAATTACACAATGTGTTGGTCTTAGTCTGCTACGTGGGTGTGTACTCAGGCTATCCGAGCCATTTTGGGAATAGTACATGAATTTTTTTTTATAAATTACATGCCATGCACATTTCATTTTTTGTTTTGATTATCCCCAATTTTTGAATTTGTCCAGAAACTCCTAAAAATTCACCATGAACACCAAAATAAGGCCTTTTATCTATAAAATAACATGTGTCCAGTGAAATCATGTTTTAATAATCTATAAAATTCAGGAATTAGTATACAAAAATCGGTCATATCAAATCCCACCACACTTAGTCATTTTCTTTCCCTCAAGAAAAATATCAACATAAAATTAAAAATAATCCATACTCTAAAAAGGGAATCATTCAATTAATTACACTTATAAATATTATAGCCATAGAATAATATTTTAAAAGGCATAAAACATATTTTTATTTCAAATATTTTATAATCATGCCTCATATATAATTTTATTACATACTTTTATCCTATTTTAATTACATTGTTCAACATTTCATAAATACTCATACCACTTGATGATTTACCTCACTAGAAAATGACACACTCATCACTAAAGATCATTAAATCAGAATTATGCTCAATATAAATCATATATACTCTATCCATAGGATTTCAAGTAATCTAATTATCCACTTATAAATTAAATCACAAAAATCTTGAGGTCCTTCAATAAGGTTCAAATGTTTTTGAGGATAAGGGTAGGTGGGTAATGATGTGAAAATAATATCAGAGGATTGAAAAATGAGGCTGAATTATTAAATAATAAAGCATGATATTCAATGATAAACCTCAATAAAAATGCATCCCTATCAATACATATTAAAGGTCACCATCACCATTCTCTTTCCTTACCAACATGGGTTTGTAAACCATCGATAAGTGCAATGAATGAATTTGGTCCTCTTTGGATTTTTTTTCATTATCATTATATATATATATATGGACCACTTAGGAATATAAGGGATGGTGGTTTTGGAACCATTATTACCAAATAAAAAATAGATACTCTCCCCCACACTTAATATCATGGTTTCTCACCAAAATATACCATGAATCACCAAAAACTCCCTATTTAAAGTTCAAATGAATAATCATGAAATACTATCAAAGAATTTGGATAAAAAGGATAAATAGTATTGTACCATAGTTTCCTATCAAGGAAGTTCATTTTTTATATGGGTTTCATAGAGATAAGATATAGCGTGGGCCTCAAGGTCAAAAGGGGATAAAAACATAAATCAAATGCCATAATCATTTTAATGTGATTCAAAATCTTCATTCTTTGAAGAGAAAAATTTACAAGTTCTAATAGTTATACATATCCTAAGAATCTCTCAAGAAAGAGGGTATAACGAAGAATATGAAAAATGGCTCATAATACCTTTTGGGAATGAGAATAAAAATGGGTCAATTAGGTCATGACATGAATATGAATGACTAGAATAATAAATAAAAATGACCATGAATTTTAAATCAAAAATCAAACTATATCAAAAATCATTTTAAAATACTTTTAAATTAAAATAAATATATAACTTTTAAAATTTACATCGATGTATTTATTATTTATAATTATAATTAATCAAAAAATTTCCACATTTTAAAAATATTTCATCTTCTTAATGATGTATCCAATATTAGTTAAAGGGAAAAGACTAGTTTAGTCAAAATAATCCCCCTCAAACTTAATAGTGCACTTGGTACTCAAAGTGAAACAATAAGGAATATATGAGGGTGTGTAATGAAACAACTAGACTGGGGAAAGGGAGAGTAGTGGAAGAAGTAATACAAATAAATTAAATGAAAATAAAATCCAAAATAATACTCCCCTCATGAAGAACTGGAAATTAAGGAAAGAATTCAAAAGAAGGTGCCCATGATGTGCCACAATACCTATGACTGTCGATAAAATGGAAAAACTATTATCCATACAGGAAAACCATCACGTCAAAAGAAAAATAACACAAAACTGATATATATATATATAATGAAATAACTGTGTTTCATAAATAGTTATTGAGTGGCCTCAGGAGAGGCACTATCTAAAACTAGGGGATCCTATAGAGAGGGGGCAATGACAATGGAAGATAGTGGTGTGGGTCCCTCAGTCTTCAGTGGGGGATTGGATTAAATATTCTAGGCCGCATCAGTGGAAGTGTTTCTTGACCCATCAAAAGAAAAAATCACTAAGTTGGTGGCTAGTGCTGTGAACATAGTCTGTAGTGCTGAGGGAGGAGGATCTGAATGAGTAACAGGTGATGGGGAGAACAAAAGGCCCAAGTGACGAAGAATGATACCCAACATGCCCTCAATTTGATCAAGTTTCTGATCCTTAATATCATGGTGGTGGTCTATAATTCCTAGATGGAGAGAAACTGAGAGATAGTATGAAGGTGCGAGTGGAGGTGGGGATGTGGATAGTCTAGTGGAAGATGGAATGAGAGAAAATAAGGTAAGGGAGGAAAAAGTGGGGAGGGGTGGAGAGGGAATTTCCATTGGTGGAGGTGGTGGTGGGGGTGGAATCAGAGCAGTAGCACCCTTAGGGATAGGTTGGTCCTCTCCCACCATATCTGGCACTGGGAGATCCCGCACAAGCACATAAGTTCTCCCCCGCTTCTCGAACATCTTCATGAAAATAAGGATGAGACCGTCAATCAGTTGGGGAGAACCTAAGAGATCATGAGGAAGAGAGGGACCAAAAACCCCTAGATGGTGCACCAAATGAGGTGAAAAAAACCGCCTGTCAGGTTACCCCAATAGACAAAAAACATGGAGTGAGGGTATGAGGAAAAAAATTATGGGAGGTCAGAAAAGTCATGTTGGATGATACAGGTTAGGATCTCTATGTTGTGACCAGACACAACAACCCTGTCCGTATGGAGTGGGAAGAGAATAGAGAAAAAATAATGGTGGTTAAAAAGGAGGGGTGGGGATATGACCAATGCAATCTTATGGTTGGTGGGAGTATACCTAACACCAGGTCTAGAAAGTTACTACCAAACAGTGGGTAGTGCAGAGAAGTTTGGGAAGGTGAGGGAAGAAACATGGGGTGGGGTGGTTGGATGTGGGTAGAAGCCATACCCTCATCCAAAATCATCCATCATTAGTGAAAATAATCTATCGCCAATTCAAAATTGCACTGATGTCACTGTGTATGTTGGTGTCTCTCGGTATGTGGGACCATCAAACTCTAAAGTCACAATGAACTCCAAAAATAAATTTCTGGATGTAGGAGTACTGACCTAGAGAATTGTGACTAGATGAATGTAGCCTAGAAAATACTCAATCTCTTATAATAGTCCCTATCTATCTAGGATGCTGATGTCCAGGACCTGGATACTTAGTTGGATCATCCGATGTGAGAGTAGTCAAAACTGGTCGCTGGCAGGGTGATGCACATTAAATACCAGGCATGGGTGTGGCTGGGTCCTAGATGATATGGGAGCTAGATGATGTTGTGTATAAAATGTTGGAATGGATGCCTCAGGGGTTGTGGCAGTTAATGAGGGAATCATGGGGTCCATTAGGGTGGATCTCTCAAAAGGTGTTGTTGTTGAGCTAGATGTTGGGGCAGCTGTGGGACCAGGGGATGCCACTGAAGACAAGGTAGCCGGTACCAATGGTGGTAGGATAACCAAGGATTATGGTTGTGAAAGTGTAATGGAAAACTTACCTTATGTCTCTATATGGACCCGATTTGGAGCGGACTGCACCTCCTCAGGAGATATTATAGACCTCTTTCCCCTCAGTCAATCTTCGTCACCCATGAGCTGAAATAAAAGAAAAGAAGAAAACAAATGAAAAGAAAATGAAAAAGAAATGAAAATTTGTGAGGAATCATAAATAAAAGTACAAAATTTGTACATATAGAGTACATGGTGTGTAGTATGGATGGGATTCCAACTCATGTGCTCTGGATACACACACGGAGTGGAAAGTTTTTGGCTAAATTACATAACATGGAGTGTAAAAGGTAAACACATTGTGTGTGAG
This sequence comes from Viscum album, assembly GCA_963277665.1. Classification (NCBI taxonomy): domain Eukaryota; kingdom Viridiplantae; phylum Streptophyta; class Magnoliopsida; order Santalales; family Viscaceae; genus Viscum; species Viscum album. Next base: position 1,257,607,309 of record OY728132.1, on the reverse strand, counting down.
GACATGGGTATACTAGCCGTGTATCACCAGGGACAAGACCTCTTCCAAGTGGTGGTAGAAATCAAGGAACATGACATGTACCGAAAATACATTCTATGTGTGTGAACATGGAATCCAATCCATGTTCATTCCCTGACATAACCAAATTCATTAGTAAAATTATATATGACATGTTCCAAATGTGCACACTGTGTGTGAGACATGGTAAGTCTAGCCGTGTAGGATCAGTGGCATGAGATATTTTTAAGTCAGGTTGAGGCATCTGTATATGGAGTGTGCTAAACACGCATGCTATGTATTTTCAAATTCCGAATAGAGAATATGTGTCCATGTACATGATGTACATGACATGTGTTCTTAGTGAATGCCTGTATACTACTAGTTTTAGCTGAATGCCCCCACAATCTGGAAATCACCTAGAAATATTGTCAATCATTAAAATAAAGTCTAGGGAACCACATACCTGGTTCAAGGATCAAAATGAAGAAGAAATCACAGCCTGAATTTAATTGAAATGAAATAATGAAATGGGGGTTCAAGTGGTGTACGACAGAATCCATAGTGGGGAAAATGGGGAGAGGGAAAGGGGTTTGTTTGGTTTAAGGGTTCCTGACTTTTATAGATAGGACACATGGCATGTACAACATAGTACACTACATGTATGTGTTTTTTATATTTATATTTAATATGTGGTTATTATTATAAATTATCTATTAATTATTATTTGCAATTATAAATAAATAAATATAAATATATATATACTAAAATAAAACTATACATGTAGTGTATCAAAAAAATACATGGCATGTTTTTTAAAATTAGAAAAAGAGAACCACAACCTTTGGTCCGGTGCTCAAATCTCGATTCAAACCGATGTCTGAGATGATCAGAGTGTGCACCTCAACCACTAGAGTTAAGGTTTTAGTACTGTAAATTTTATTCTTATTTGATATTTTAGACATAGTTTCAGTACTACACAGTGAAAGGAAGAACAAACGATGTGTGGTTTTAATTATTGAAAGATTGAGATGATGTGGGGAGATTAGCTGAATTTGAATCCGAGTCTTTTGGACCCTAGGTTACGACTCTACCAATCAACCCACACCACCCTCAAGTGATTTATTATTTTTAAAAGAGTTTTAAATCATTAATAAAAACATGGCACATTACATTTACCAAAATACACACCATGTGGTTTTATTTTAGTGAAAAAGGATGAATCTAAGTCAGATAGAAGGACTCGAACTCGGGTCCTTTAAATCGTGGGCTAAGACCCTACCAGCCGATTCATCCCCACCAACATTTTTCTTTTATTTTCAAATGATTTTAATCACTTTTGAAAATATCTTATATTCCATTTAAGAAAATATGAGATTAAAAAGAACAAATCCTGTACCAAAGGAGGGTGCAGACCGATTCGAACCAGTGATGACTTAGATACACTCCAACGACCGTGCCATCGACATAGGCTTAATTATTTTTTATTAACTTAATCAATATCTATTTATATGAAAATTTATATTATAACATAACCTAAATATAAAGGTACATGCTTTGTATAGTGATACACATTCCATGTAAACTCACTTTATTCACATTGAAATAGTAGATGAAAGAAAAGATAATACACAGTGTGTGAAGTAGAAGTACATACCGTATAGTTATTAAAAATAAAAAATAAAGAGAGATAGGGAGAGTGTTTGGGTTGCCTCCCAAAAAGTGTCTTTAGTTTAAGTCTTTAGATCAACCTGAGTAATGGTACTTACCCATAATTGGAAGGTGGATGTGTATTCAATTGTGAAAACCACCACATTTTTCATATGACCTCATCTTGCAACCAGTGTTGTTGAACTTTAGGTGGTCTGGGCGGTGGATTTCAATATTTTTGCTCTATTGTCAATAAGCATCAAAGGTGTAATTGTGCCTTGGTTTCATCACATATGTTTGCCACCTCCTTGGGTTCTTGGTTTAATATGATGAAAATTTGAAAATGATAATAGGAATCCTACAAAGTAAGTAAGAAATCAACAGAGGGTTCAAAAATAGATAATTGATCTAACTCCTTTTTAATATGACATAACGTGTTCCCATATTCAAATTTTGTGTTTTGAAAATCATTTTTAGAAGTTTTTAGTGAATAACAAGTGGACCCTATTAGAAACAAGGCTATTATTTTCTAGAAATTGAGTATGGTTTGTGTTTTTTGACAATACTCACATGGAATATCAGGGAGTTTGTAAGAAAAGGGATCTTACAGTTCAATCTAACAATGATATTGAAGGTGGAATTGTTTCCCAGTGTTTTGGGAGTTTTATTTGTAAAAGGAAGGTTTTCTACATAGAATTTAATAGTACATGGACCACAAAGTGTAGTTCATAAAATGAAAAGGGAATACACAAAATTTGATTTCTGCATAGAATCTCTATGCATACTACGAAGTGCAGTACGTAGACTGCATAGGGAAAATGGTTCGTGGAAGATTTTTGGTTTTTGGAGTCAAATAGTTCATATGATGGATCATCATTTTTATAAATGATGTGGTGATTTGAGGATCCATGAAGGGGTTTTTTTTGGAAGAGATCATCCACCACGAAAAAAGGGAGGCGATACGTAGACCGTAGAGAAAAACAGTTTGTGGGAGAAGTAGTCCGTGATGAAGCTTACACTGCATCAAATGTTTAAGTAAAATAGATTAGTGGGATTTTAATATCTATTTTCCTATATAAGGACTACTTATACCATCTTTAAAGTGAGTGATTTTGATTATAAATCCTGAATAAATTCATTGAAGTCCAAAGTGGTTCGCAAGAAGACAACCCCACGAAGGAGAAGAGGTTTATGAGGGAGGATTCTATGAAGGGTGAAGTAGTTCATGAGAACAGTCTATGAAAGAGTTTTTACAGGGCTCTATAGCTCGCAAAGGAAAGTGGTACATAGAGGAGGAGTTGGTCCATGGAGAAGAAGCAATTCACTGAAGAAGGAATTCCACAAAAGCAGAGGCAGTATACAGACATGATTTGTGAAGGCGGTACATGGAGGCGGTATGTGGAGGTGGTACGCGGTGATGGTATGCGCAAATGGTACACGGAGGAAGTATGCCATTTCACGGAGGAATATTCTGTGAACTATCAGTGCACAGAAAAGTGGATTACATCTATGGGTAGAAACAGGACTTCAACATAACATCTATCTATAATTGAGGATGCATGCTTTAATGAAGATGAAGAGACCTACAAGTCTATAAACTGTGTTTGGATTCCTTCCAAGGCAATGAGCTAGGGTAAGTCAATAGAAGTGTTCCAAGGGATGTAGTGAGCTATCCCTAAACTATTATAAATGTAGTGTTCCTGGAACAGAGTGACAGTTTTTAAAATTTTGTACTCCACAACTAGTGAAGTTTAGTGGATTTAGGTATGACTGACACACTATTGGTGTATGCTCATTAGACTAGCCCTTAGTGTCGAACCAAGTAAAAATTATTGTGTTGAATATTTGCAGGAGATTGATTGTTTATTGATTATTCTCATTAGATAGGTTTAACAGGTTCCTTCTAATGTGGGAATAATATCCATCACTTTTTAAGAAAAATTTGACACCTCAATTCACCCCTCCCCTCTCAGGGTGTTCTAGGGTCCTTCAAGTGGTATCATAGTGTACAGGTTATTAGTGTTAAATACATCCTTATTTGATATCATGGAAAATATAGTTAATTTCGTGGGATTTCCCCATTTTTATGGAAGTAAAATTCAGATATGTAAGAACAAGATGAGATATCATCTAAGATCTCTTGGAATGGAATTCCTTTTTTCCACTGCATAAGGAATACAAGTTATTGATTCAACAGGGCTATCTATGACTGATATAGATAGAAAAATTCTTGATATAGATGATAAAGAATAAAATTTCCTCATTTCAGCTATGTATGATCAAATATATCTGAAGGTGATGAGATATACTTCAGCCAAGTATATGTGGGAGACGATGTAAATAAGATAAACCTAAGAAAATGGGAATCAAAAGTTGAACATATCATAAAGTCAACTAAAGTCCTAACAAAGAAATCCTCAAATAAAACTAAAAGTAGAACTAAATTCTATCCACATGTTTCTCAAAACGATAAGCAGTCAAACTATTTTCCTAAGGAAGGAGACATGGGGAGGAACAAAAGTGAGAAATCATTTCCTCATATGAAATGTCAATTTTGTGGCTATCTAGAATATACCATATCATACTGTGAAGAGGTAATGATCTATTTGAATGGGGAGGAGATAGGAAGTCAAAAAAGTAGAATGAATTCATATCCTAATTTTTATAGAATAAATAATTTCTATGTATATTGTTTTCATTATTCTAACTTTAGCTATAAAACTATTTATCGCATATAGAGGAAAGGCATGAACAATACATATGGAACTTAGAGACAATCCAATACTCATCAACCAGACAGTGTTTCTCTTTCAAATAGGTTTTCTCCTCTGGAATAAGTGTATGATTATGATGAACCTACTCACATGGAAAATATATTTGAAAGTCCATCTTTATCCTTCACTCAAACCACAATTTCCTAGAAGGAAAAGAAGAAAATTAAAAAATCCAACCTTACAGAAGTATCCCTCAAAGCTACAAAGAACTGGAACACCTAGATTATTGACAATGGATGCTCATCCCATATGATGAGAAATTAATACCTATTAAAAATGTTAAGAAAATAGTTGATGGAACAATAAGGTTTGGTAATGATGGCTCTTTGAATATTAAAGGAAGTGGAAGTACCGAATTGGTTAATAGTGAGCTGAAGAAAACTGAAGTTCTCTATGTGGACGGTCTGTGTCACAATCTATTGAGTACAAGTCAACTATGTGACATGGGACTAATGGTGATGTTTAATAAAAATGGGCGCACTATCAGAGGAAAGATAGGGATTTCACTTATAAAAGGATACATAATAGATGACAACTTATATTAGGTTGATAGTAAAGAGAACATTTCCTACTTGACAGTTGAAGAAGAAAAACACTTGTGGAACTAAAGATTGGGTTACATTAATAAACAAGACATGAAAAAGATATCTAAGATGAATATAGTCATGGATATCCCCATTATAAAGCATGAATGGGAAAATACTTGTGATGGATGCATATGAGGGAAGTTGGTCTGCAGTTCTTATCATCCAAAGAAGAAAAGGACACTGAATCTTCTTGATCTCATTCATACAGATGTATGTAGTCTAATAAATGTTGCTGGAACATGTGGAGAAAGGTATTTTTTCCTTTTCATTGATGACTATAGTAGAATGGATTGTGTGATAGTTATACACAGAAAACAACAAGTTCTTGATTTCATGAAAATGTCTCACCAAATAGATGAGAATGATACTAAACGGATAATAAAAGTTATACGGTCTGACAATAGAGGGTAATACACATCTATTGAATTTTAAAATTACCTAGAGAAACATAGAGTACAACATTAGGTGGATACTATGAGAACCCCACAACAAAATGGATTTTTTGAGCACAAGAATCTACAGGTGATTAATATTGATAGAACCATGATAATAGAGATTCTTATCCCTCATCATTACTAGAAAGAGTCCATTCAAGATATAGTGTATACTCAAAATAGAACAAGGCTTTATATGGGAAAAAAAGACACAATATGAGTTGTGTCATGTAAGGAATCCTTCTTTGAAGTATTTTCATGTCTTTGGAAGTAATTTTTTCATTCGAAACAAATAAGGAAATCAAGGGAAGTATGGTAATGTTGCAGAAGAAGTAATATTACATGAATATTCAATGAATAAAGAATACTACAAATGTTTCAATAATCATCTTGGAAGAATTGTGGAAAGCAGTGATGTTAAGATCATTTAAGATAATACCACAAATACCTTAAGGGGATCTTATGCTGATGTTATTAAGATTAGGAAAATAGGGGACATGGAATAGATTGAAATGTATAAGTATAATAATGAGTTCAAAAAATTTAGAGGTCACAACACAATGTTGATTTAGAAGAAGAATTAGAAGAGGAAACCATGGCTGAAGAAAATTATTTTGAACCTCACAGGAGAAAGTGAAGAGTATAAATTGATCAATTAAACATTATTGGGGATAGGAATACACCCACACATATAATGAGAATGAGGAATAGCGCACAATATTTCTTCTTATCAGTTGTGGAACCATCCTCATTTGAAGAATCTATAAAGGTTGAATCATGGGTTAAAGACATGAATGAATAGTTGGATTATATTGATAAGAACCAAACATAGAATCTGGTTAAGAGACCAAAAAATAACGTTGTTATTGGTATGGAGTTAATTTTAAAAACAAATTTGATGATCATGGAAATGTGATCAGAAATAAGGCGCGCTTAGTGTGTAAAGGCTACTCACAGATTGAAGGCATTGATATCGAAGAAATATTTTCTCTGGTGGCTAGACTGGATTCAATCAGACTTTTTCTTGCCATGGAAATTCAAATTGGATACAAAGTGAATCAAATGGATGTCAAAATATATTTCTTAAATGGTGTTCTTGAAGAAGAAGTCTAAATTGAACAACCTATGGATTTTTTTCTTAGTAATGATGAAATTAAGGTTTGTAGATTAAAGAAGGAACTCTATAGTATGAAAAAGGAACCAAGAGTATGGTATCTCAGATGGATTCTTATATAAAGAAGCTTGAATTTAAAATATGAGGATTGGATCACAATCTCTATGTGAAGAATTCTCAGAAAGATCAGTTCATGGTACTTGTGTACATAGATGATATTATATTTGGTGTAATTAGGCATGGATCAGTGGATGAATTTTCTAATCACATGAAATATAAATTTGAAATATCTATTATTGGTGAACTCACATACTTATTGGGGCTGCAAGTGATTTATAGGAAAGAATACACTTTCATTTGTCAAGAAAATTATTCAAGAGATTTGATGAAGAAATTCAATATGGATGAATCCAAACCAATGTCAACTCCAATTTCAGTTGGAACTAAACTTAGAAAACATGAGGATGAGACTTCTATAGATCCCACCATGTATAGGAGAATCATCAGAAGCCTATTGTACTTAACTGCAACACGGATAAATATGATCATTGAAACATTATTAATGGACCGATTTCAAATTAATATTAAGAAAGAACATATGGTGGAAGTTAAACAAATCATGAGGTATATTAAAGGTACTCATAAGTATGGCTTATACCTTGTTGTGGGAAGATATAATGAAATATCAGCATTTTCTAATGCTGAAAGGGTTGGATATGTGGTGGATAGAAAGTACACAAGTGGTAGAACATTCTTTATTGGAAATAAATGTGTGGGGTGGTTGAGTAAGAAACAAGATAGAACTTCTCTCAGTATTGCTGAAGTTGAGTATATCTCTACTACAAAGGATTACACTCAAATACATTGGATGAATAAAAAACTGACTGATATTGGTGATGAGGTGAAACAATCAATGATGATTCACCGTGATAACAATATTGCAGTTGATCTTACTAAGAATCATATTCAACATTATCATATGAAACACATTTAAATCAGATATAAATTTATCAAGGAAAAGTTTGAACAAGGCATGATTAAAATAGATCATGTTGGAACTGATGATCAAGTGGATGACATACTGACCAATCCATTGTCATCACATGTGTTTGAGAAGCATCGGTTGAACCTTGGTGTTCAACTAACTCCCAATGCATGAGGAGGTCATGAGTGGTCCCCTCTCCCTATTTGTGTTAACTATTTTAATCTTTTTGTGGAAGTGATACAGGTTTATGGGGGAGATACGATCTAGTTAAAGTGTGTTTTGAGCTCTAAAATGTTCAAATAGTAGTCTTTGGGTTTATTTCCAATGGGGTAGAATTGATAAATTCTTGTTTTTCAATTATTCTTGTTTTCAATTATATGAGATTGTAGGAGAAAGATGAATGGAGTACTTACAGAGAAATTCAAATGATGATCTTTTCAAGACATGAGAACCCAATTCATGCTTCCTCTTGTTTTCTATACCAAGAATCACTCACGTAGACTTAGAGTATTGAATGATTTGTTTCTCGCATATCATGTTTTTATTACAGTTGGGGCTTCATTGAATTTATCTGCAGATTGCCAAAAAACCCAAAGGGGTATATTGTTGGAACCAAGGCTATTATTTTCTATAAATTGAGTATGGTTTGTTTTTTTGACAATAATGACATGGAAGATCAGGAATTTTGTAATAAAAGGGATCTTACAGTTAAATATGACAACAATATTGAAGGTGGTGTTTTTTCCCAGTGTTTTCCAAATTTTTGGGCCTCAAAATCAGGATTTTGTTTTTGGAAAATAAAGGTTTGTGTATGAGTGAACAATACATGGACCAAGAAGCATAGTTCACAGACCACAAAGGGTGTATATATAATGGGATTTACACATAGAAGAACTATGTGTACCACAAAGCGTGGTATGCAGATCACGTAGGGAAAATGATTCACAGAAGCCTTATGGTTTATAGGAGGCCAACAATTCTCAGGATGGATCATCGTTTATGTAAATAAGATAGTGATTTGAGGAGATGCGAAGGGTTTCATTCACGGAATATATCGGTCACTGTGAAGAAAGGGAGGCGGTACATGGACCATAGAGAAAAATGGTTCATGGGAGAAGTATTCCACGATGAAGCCTATACCACATCAAATGTTTAAGTAAAATGGATTAGTGAAATTTTTATATCTATTTACCTATATAATAAATACTTATCCCATATTTAAAGTGAGTGATTTTGATTATAAATTTTGGGAAAATTTGGTGAAGTCCAAAGTGGTTCACGGGAAGACAACCCTGGGAAGGAGAAGAGGTCCACAAGAGAGGATTCCAGGAAGGGTGAAGTAGTTCACGAGAATAGTCCATGAAAGAGTTTTTGCGAGAATCTACATATCACAAAGGAAAGTGGTCTATGGAGGTGGAGTTGGTCTATGGAGAAGAAGCAGTTCACAGAAGAAGGAATTCCACAAATGTGGTGGAATCACGCAGATGCGGTTTGCAGAGGCGGTACGTGGATGCTGTACGTGGAGGTGGTACATGGAGGCGGTATGAGGAGGCGGTATGCGGAGGATGAATTATAGTTTGTTGAGGAATAGTTCATGAACTATCAGTGCATAGAAAAGTGGATTACATCTATGGGTAGAAGTGGGAATTCAAGAGAGAATCTATCTACAATTGAGGATGTATGCTTTAATAAAGATAAAGGGACCTACAATTCTATAAACTGTGTTTGGATTTCTCCCAAGGTAGTGAGATAGGGGGAGTCAACAGAAGTGTTTCAAGGGATGCAGTGATCTATCCATAAACTATTGTAAAGGTAGTGTGCCTATCCCATAGTGACTCTGTCTAAACTTTTGTACTCCACAACTAGTGAAGTTTAGTGGATTTAGGTATGATCGACACACTATCGGTGTATGCTCCTTGGACTAGCCCTTAGTGGTGAACCAAGTAAAAATAATTGCATTTACTCCTTCCATGTGATTGTTTGTTTACTTTTCATTCTCATCAGATAGGTTTAATAGGTTCCTTCCAACGTGGGAACAAGATCCATCACTTTTTAAGAAAAAGTTGACACCCTAATTCACCCCTCCCCTCTAAGAGTGTTCTGGGGTCTTTTAGGGACCACATTATAACATGATTCCTCAATTGAAATAGAATTATAACACCTATCTCCACACTTAACCAGATTATCCATATTATAAAAGATCTTAGAAAGCTGCTCTACCATAGTTTCAAGTCATCCCAATTTTTTAGTTTGGTCCAAATGAAATGTGGTAAAGGCTTCCATCATGGATAATAGTTTCTCGATATTATATGAAAATGGTTCTGGAAGAGAAGAATTAGGTGGGGTGAAGGATGTACATGGGGATTACTTGTACTAAAACCAATTATCCTTGTATAGATAGTATTCTTAAATATAAGAGCACGACATCACTAGATCATATGAATAACAATCCTCTCCTTACAAAGTGTACCAACCTCTAGTTGAATAAAAATCTATGGGGGATGAGAGGTTAAGGTTCCCAAGAAAATAATTAAGAGATGAAAAATAAAATAATGGGTAAACCAACCTTGAATCAAACTAACATCACTGCTTTATGAATTTTTCCATCAACAGTGTCAGAATTTGACTGCTCTCATCGTGAGGTGTGATAAATTTATTTTCCCTTCTAATCTGACTAAATAGGTAGCTAGTGGTATTCAGGGTCGATCCCACAAGAAATATTAGAAAATAAAAGGCATACACAATTAAGAGATTCTCAACTGATTATCCAAAAAAATGAATCAAAAAGATTAAGGGAAATAAGTGTGAAAGGATTTGTAAAAATCTAGTTCAAAATAGAAAGAAGGGAGAGAACAATAGGGAACAAAAATGTGTTGGGGTTGTGACTTGATTAGGATTAATTGAAAAAACTATTCCTTTTTATTAAAATCATTTATGAAAATTTCTTACCATGTGGATTCAATTACATTATTGTTTCTTGGTCCAATAACAATAAATTACATATTAAAAAGGTTAACCCCTTGGATTGGATATTAATTACTTAAAACACATTTAAGTTCACTACCCCTAAAATAGTGGTAACAAGATCACCCAATGGCCATGGTTTTTCCTATTGTAACTCATTTAGTTCTCAACACTTGTGTTTTTCTTGGTCCAATACAACACCAAAAGTAAATATGGTATTAATTTATTAAAGTAATTATAAGAAGAAGATCATAATAAAATTAAAAACACCATAATTGGTATTAAAACACACCCATAGTCTTATTGAAACCCCAACACTAGAAATTCAACCTCTTATGACCATGGTCATCGTGTGTGGGTTGAGAAGAAACTCAAAACCTACCATGGATATGATAGGAGAAAGGGTAAAGGGATGAATTAAACTAAAATAGTAAGTAAATAGAAGAAGAGATCCTATTTGAATTTAAGGGAGATCAAATGGTAGAGTGGAAAAACCTCCCACTTGAATGTATAAACTTGAATTTGGAGGGATTCCTTAATATTTATAGAATAATGGATTACATGGTGTGTACTTAAAATTACATGATGTGCACTTGGGTCAACAAATTTTTTCTATGTTTTCTTCACTGGTAAGCGAACAACTGCATTTCCCATTGAATTTGAAGTGTTTGCTGTCAGTTGGTGGAAGTACACAACGTGTAGCACTACCATACATAGGTTATAGAATCTCTATCATCTATTAACTGCTTCTAGAATACATAAATGACATGTGAATGAGATACACACAACACGTTGGTATTGGTCGGCTACATGGTCATGTACTCAGGCTGGCCGAGCCATTCTTGGGCATGGTACACAACATGCATTTATAAAGTACATTCTGTGTATATTTCAATTTTTGTTCTGATCATCCCCAATTTTTGAATTTAAATGTAAAATATTGAAAAATCAAAACACTGAAATACATCATTTGATCTATAAATAACTATGTATCTGGTGAAAACATGTTTTAATAATCTATAAAATGCATTAATTAGTATACACAAATCAGGCACATCAAAACCCCCCATACTTATTCATTTTTTCCCCATAAGAAAAATCTCAACATCGAATTAAAAATAATCCACACTCTAAAAATGGAAGCATTAAATTAATTAAACTTATAAATATTATAGTAATAACATAAGATTTTAAATGGTACAGAACATATTTTTATTTCAAAGATATTCTAATCATTCCTCATATATAATTTAATTAATTACTTTCATCCTATTTTAGTTGTGTTGCTCAAAATTTTATAAATACACATTCCACTTGATGATTTACCTCACTAAAAAATGACACACTCATCACTTAAGATAATTCAATAAGAGTTATGATCAATCTAAAGTATATTCACTCTATACATTGGATTAAAAGCAATATAATTCTCTACATATAAATTAATTCACAAAAATCATGAGGTATTTCAATAAGCTTCAAATGTTTCTGAGGCTAAGGTTAGGTAGGTAATGATGTGAAAATAATCTCAGAGGCTTGAAAAAGGAGGCTGAATTCTTGAACAATAAAGCACGATATTCAATGAAAAATATTAATAAAAATGAATCCCTATCAAGATCTCTCAAAGTTCACTATCACCATTCTCTTTCCATGCCAACACAGGTTCGTTAAACATCGATAAGTGAAATGAATAAATTTTGTCTTATTTTGAATTTTTTTCACCATCATTATATATATATGTACCAATTAGGAATATAAGGGATGGAGGTTTTGATACCCTTATGCCCAACTGAAAAAGTGATACTCCCCCCCACACTTAATATCATGGTTACTCACCAAAATATTCCATGAATTACCAAAAAATACCTATTTAAATCTCAAATTAATAATCACACTATACTATCAAAGAATTAGGATACAAAGGATAAATAAGATTATACCATAGATTCCTATCAAGGCAGTTCATGCTTTCTATGGGTTTCATAGAGATAATATGTAGGGTGGGTCTCAAGGTAAAAAGGGCATAAAAAATCAATCAAATTTTCTAGTCATTTTAATGTGATTAAATATATTCATGTTTTGAAGAGAAAAAATTGAAATTTCTAGTAGTTATGCATATCCCAAGAATCTATCAAGAAAGAGAGTACAAGTAAGAACATGAAAAAGGGTTTAGAATACCTATCAGGGCTGAGGATAAAAATGGGTCAATCCGGTCATGACATGAATATGAATGATCGGTCTAATAAATGTAAATAGATAAGAATTTTAAATCAAAAATCAAACTATATCAGCAATCATTTTAAGATAATTTAATATTAAAATAAACATGTAACTTTTAAAATGACCATCAATGTCTTTATTATTTATAATTATAATTAATCAAAAAATTTCCACATTTTAAAAATATTTCATCTTCTTAATGATGTCTCCTAGATTAGTTAAAGGTTAAAGATAAATGTATTCAAGATAATCTTCTCCACACTTAATATTGCACATGGTCCTCCTAGTGCAATAATAAGTAAGAGAAGAGGATGTGTAATGGAACAACTGAACTAGGGTGAGGGAGAGTAGTGTAAGAATTGATCCAAAGAAATTAAATGAAAACAAACACCAAAATAATACTCCCATCATGAAGAACTAGAAAAGATGGAAAGATTTCAAAAGAACATGTACATGAAATTCCAGAGTACCTGTGACTATCGATGGAATAGAAAAACTATTCAAAATGCATGAAAACCATCACATAAAAATAAAATAACACAAAATTGATATATATATAATGAAATAAATGTGTGTTAAAAAAATCACTGAGTGGCCTTAGGCGAGGCACTGTCTGAAACTAGGGGATCCTATAGAGAGGGGGTAGTGACAGTGGAATATGGTGGTGTGGGTCCCTCACTCTATGGTGTGGGATCAGCTAGAAGATCCTGGGTCACATTAGTGGAAGTGTCGCCCAAACCATCAAAATAAAAAATCACTGAGTCGATGGATAATGATGTGAAAAGAGCTTGTGGTGCTAAGGGAAAAGGATCTAGATGAGGATCAGGTGCTATGGATAATGAAAGGCCCATGTGATAAAAAATGAGGTCCAAAATTCCCTCAATATGATCGATTCACTAATCCATAACATCCTGGAAGTGTTCTATGATGGCTAGGAATAGAGAAAGTATGAGATCAGTCGAAGGTGTGGGTGAATGTGGGGATGTGTATGGTCCATTAGAATATGGAATAGAAGAATATGGGGGAATGGAGGAAGAAGTGGGGAGGGGTGGAGAAGGAATGTTCACTGGTGTGGGGGGGGGGGGGGTGAAATCAGAAGAACAATGCCCTTAGGGGTAGGTGGGTCCTCTCTTATCATAACTGGTGCTAGGAGATCATGTATGAGAACATAGGTGCTCCCCTGCTTCTTGACCATATTCATTCTAATAAGCATGATATAGTTAATAGGCTGGGGAGAACCTAAGCAATTATGGGGGAGAGAGGGATCAAAAACCCCTAGATGGTGTGCCAACTGAGTGATATAAAAACTGCTCGTTAGGTTATCCTGACAGCAAAAAAAATGGTGTGGAAGTATGAGGCAACAAAGTAGGAGAGGTTGGGAAAGTCATGCCAGATGAAATAGGTAAGGAGATACATATCATGACCAGACACAACACCTGATCCTCATGGATTAGGAAGATAATGGATCTAAAATAGTGGTGGATGAAATGGATGGGTGGGGAGATGATCAATATGCTCTTCTAGTTGGTGGGAGCATACCAGACACTAGGTCCAACAAGATCCCACCAAAAAACTGGTAGGTTAGAGTGGTATGGGTAGGTGATGGAATAAAAAGGGGGATGGTTGGCTTGATGTGGGTAGAATCTACACCCTCAGCCTTACTTGGACATCTTCACTGAAAATAATCTCCCACCAAGTTGAAATTGTACTAGCATCGTTGTGTTGCTCAGTGTATCTTGGTATATGGTTCCGTCAAACTCAAAAGTCATAGAAAACTCCAAAAATAAATCATGGAATATAGGAGTGATTAACTAAAGAATTGTGATCAAATGGGTGTGTCCCAACAACTCCTCAAACTCCTCTAATAGTCTTGGCCTATTTGTGATGATGATACCCAGTACCTGGCTGCTCAGATGTATCGTCCAATGTGATATTCATCACAACCGGTCACTAGAAGGGTGATGCACATCAAATGATCTGCATGGTTGTGGTTGGGGCCTAGCTACTGTGGGTTCTGGATGAGGTGGTGTATCAGCCACTGGAACAAAAGGCGCAGGTTTCGTGGCAGTTTGTGAGGGAATTATGGGGTTTTCTGGAGTGGCTATCTCAAAGGTGTAGTCGCTGAGCTAGATGTCAGGGAAACGATGGGACTATGGGATGTTGTTGAAGATGAGGTAGCCAGTACTAGTGGTGGTAAGAAGTCCAAGGCTAGTGGATGTGGAAGAAGAATGGAAAACTCCCTTGGAGTCCCCATACAAACCTCACGTGGAGCAGACTACACCTCCTCAGGAGTTGTCATGGGCCTCTTTCCCCTCATTCGATCTCCATCTGCCATGACTTGAAAGAAAATAAAAGAATAAAACAAACAAAAAGAAAATGAAAAAGAAATAAAAATTAGTGTGGAATCATAAAATAAAAAAACACATGTATATAAAGAGTACACAACGTGTAATATGCTCTGGATGCCAACTCATGTGCTCTGGATACACACACCGATTGGAAAGTGTTTGGATAAATCGTAGAACACGATGTGTAAAATGTAAACACACTATGTGTGAGGACATGGGGATCCTGGATGCGTATACCTTGAGACATGGACTATGGTAAAAGGTGGAATAAATCAAGGGACACGGTGTGTACCAAACATACACATCGTTGTGTGAAAATGTCATTCGGTCTGTGTGCGTGCCCTGGAACAACCAAATTAATTAGGAAAATTATACATGGTGTGTGAAGAACATGCATGCCATGTGTGAGACTTAAGTCTGACTATGTGGGATTAATGGCATGGTATCTTTTTAAGCTAAGTAGATGCATCTATACATGGTGTTTTCCAAACATGCAAGCTGCGTGTTTTCAAATTCCAAACAAAGAAAATGTGGTCGTGTATGTGATATACACAACATGTGTTATTTGTGCATACCCGTGTACTGTAAGTTTTGTCTGAATGCCTCCCTGATCTAGAAATCAACCAGAAATCCTATAAATCACTAAAATAAAGGGTGATTAAGTGCATACCTGGGACAAGAATTGAAATGAAGAAGAAAAAAGGTTTTGAATTTCACTAAAATTGAATATTGAAATGTGGGGTCGAGTAGCATATGGTGGAAGCCACAGAGGAAGAAAAAGGGGGGAGGGAATGAGGTGTGTCCAGGTTAGGGTTCTTAGATTTTATATCTAGGAGACACAACATGTACAACATAGTACAAGCTATGTATGTGTGTTTTTTAATATTGATATTTAATATATGGATTATTATAAACCATATATTAATTATTATTCACAATTATAAATAAATAAATAAATAAATATATATATATACACATATACTAAAATAAAACTATACATGTAGTGTATTGGAAAAATACACATCATGTTTTATAAAATTGGAAAAAGATAACTTCAACCTTCAGTCCGGTGCTCGAGGTGTGATTGGAAATGATGACTGAGCCAATATGAGAGTGTGCCCCCAACCAATGAAGTAAAGGTTAAAATACTGAAAATTTTATTATTATTTGTTATTTTAGACATAGTTTCAGCACTACATGGTGAAAAGAAGAACACACGACGTGTGATTTTAATTATTGAAATATTGAGATGATGTAGGGAGATTCTCCGAATTCAAACCCGGGTCTTTTGGACCCTAGGTTATGACTCTACCAATCAACCCACATCACCCTCAGGTGATTTATTATTTTCAAGAGTTTTAAATCATTAGAGAAAACACGACATAAAAATTTTACTTAAATACACTCTATGTGGTTTTATTTCAGTGAAAAATGATGGAACTGAGTCATCTAGAAGGATTAGAACCCGAGTCCTTTGAACCGTAGGCTCTAACCCTACTTGCCAATTCAGCCCTATCATCGGTTTTCTTTTATTTTGAAATAATTTTAATTAATTTTAAAAACATCTTACATGAAATTTAAGAAAAAAAAGGATTAAAAAGAATGAATCCTATACCAAAGGAGTGTGTGAAGCGATTTGAACTAGTGATGGATCAAATACACTTTGACAACATTTCCATCAACATAAGATTTATTTCTATTTATTAACTTAATCAATAATTATTCATATAAAGAGTACTATTATAACATAAACTAAACGGAAAGGTAAACTTCATGTCTAGAAATATACATTCCGTGTAACCTCACTTTATTCACATTGAAATAGTAGACAAAAGAAAGGATAGTACACGACATGTGAAGTAGAAGTACATGCCATGTAGTTTTTAAAAAAAAATATAAAGAGAGAGAAGGAGAGTTTCTGGGCTACCTCCCAAAAAGTGACTTTGGTTTAGGTATTTGAATCGACCTGAGTAAAGGCACTTACCTGTAATCAGAATGTGAATGTGGCTTCCATTTTACAAACCACCACATATGTCTAATGCCCTTATCTTGTATCCAGTGTTCTTGACCTTCAGGTGTCCTGGGAGATGGCTTGCAATATCCTTTCTCTATGGACAGTAAATGTCGAAGGTGGAATTGTGCTATAGGTTGATCATGTACGTCTGCCACCTCCTTGGGTTCTTGGTTCAATATACTAAAAACCTGAAAATGATAACAGGAATCCTCCGGAGAAAGTATGAAATCAACTGAAGGTTTAGAAATAGAGAATTTATCAAACTTTTTTTTAACATGACACGATGTGTTCCCATATTCAAAGTTTGTTTTTTGAAAATCATTTTCAGAATTTTTTGATGAGAAATAAGTGGAACCCTTATCATAACATGCTTACTCATTTGAAACAAAATTAGAACACCCGTATTATCACTTAAATGGATTATCCATATTATAAATTATCTTATAAAGCTTCTTTACCATAGTTCCAAGTCAACCCACCCTTTTGGTTTGGTCCAACTGGTGTGTGGTAAAATATTCCATCATCGATAATAGTTTTTCAGTATTACCTGAAAATGGTTCTGGAAGAGATAAATTAGGTGGGGTGAAGGATGTACATGGTTATTCCTTGTACTAAAATCCATCATCCATTTATAGATAATATTCTTCTGGATAAGAGTATGACATCACTGGATCATACAGATAAAAATAATCTCCATAAGAAGTGAACCAACCTATAGTTGAACAAAAATACATAGAAATTAGAGGTTAAGATTCCAAATAAAATAATGAATAGATGAAAATGAAAAGACTAGTTAAAACAACCTTAACTTAGATTAATGCTGTTACTTTCTTAATTTTCCCTAAAACAATGCCATAATTTTACCACTCCCATCATAGAGGCATGAAAAATTGATTTTACCTTCTAATCCAACTAACTAGGTAGCTAGTGGTAGTCAAGTTTGATCCTATAGAGAAGAGAATAAAATAAAAGGAAGATGTAGGTCGGTGAGTCTTGACCAATTATCTAAAAAAATGAATCAACAAGATGAATGGAAAGAAGTGTGAAACAATCTTTGAAAGTCTAGTTGAAAATATAATGAAGGTATATAAAAATAGGGAAAACAAATGTTTTAAGGTTACAAATTGATTAGGATAAATTAAAAACTATTCATTTGTATTAAAATCATTTATGAATATTGATTACCATGTGGATTCAATAACATTTTTGTTTCTTAGTCTAATAAAATAAATTACATATTAAAAAGGTTAACCCCTTGGTATAAAGATTAATTACTTAAAACAAATTTAAGTTCATTACCCCTAAAATAATGGCAATAGAATCACCCAATGGTCATGGGTTATTTTTTTTAACGCCTTTAGTTATCACCCCTAGTGTCATTCTTTGTCTGATACAACACCAAAAGTAAATATGGAATTAATTTATTAAAGGAATTATAAGATGAAGATCATAGTAGAAGAAAAAACATAATAATTTCTATTACAACACACACATAGTTTTATTATAACCCCAAAACTAGAAATTTATCTTCTTATGACCATAGTCATAGTGTGCAGGTTGAGAATAAACTCAACCCCTACCATGGATACGAGAGGAGAAATGGGAAAAGGATAAATTACACTAAAATAGTAAGAAAACATAATATGAGATCGTATTTGGATTCAAGGTAGATCAAATAGCAGAGTGGAAACACCTCCCCCTCGAATGTCTAACCCTAAATTTTGAGGGTTGCCCCCATATTTATAGAAAAATGGATTACAGGGTGCGTACTTAAAATTATATAGCGTATACTTGTATTAACAACTTTTTTCTATGTTTTCTTTGTTGGTAGGTAACAGCCGATCCACCTGCTGAATTTTAAGTGTTGGTGATCAGTTAGTGAAAGTACATGGTGTGTAGTGCCACCGTACATGGATTTTAGAATCTCTATTAGCCACCAATCACTTCTGGAAGTCATACATGACACATGAATGAGAATTACTTGGTGTGTTAGTCTTGGTCGGCTACATGGGCATGTACTCGGGCTGGCCGAGCCGTGCACATGCATGGTATATGGAATTTTTTTATAAAGTACACATATTGTATATTTCAATTTTTGTTCTGATCATCACTAATTTGTGAATTTGAATGGAAACTACTAAAAAATCACCATGAAAACTAAAATAAAGAATTTGATCTATAAAATAATATGTATCTGGTGAAAAAATGTTTTAATAATATATAAAATTCATGAATTAGTATACAAAAATCTAAAACATCAATCTCCCCCACACTTAGTCATCTGCTTTCTTTCAATAAAAATATCAACAAAAAATTAAAAATAATCCATACTCTAAAAAGGTAAGCATTCAATTAATTACAATTATAAATATTATAGTCATAACAGAGGAATTTTAAATGCACAAAACATATTTTTATTTAAAATATATTCTAATCATGCCTCATATATAATTAAATTAAATTATTTCATACCCTTTTAGTTACATTGTTCAATATTACATAAATACACATGCCAATTTATGATTTAGGTCGCCATAAAATGACACACTCATCACTTAAGACCATTCAATTAAAGTTATGATCAATCTCAAGTGTATGCACTATATCAATATGACTTCAATTAATCTAATTCTCTACATAGAAATTAAATCACAAAAATCATTAAGTCTTTCAATAAGGTTCAGATGTTTCTAAGTCTAAGGGTTGGTAGGTAATGTTGTGAAAATAATCCTAGAGGCTTGAAAAAAGAGGCTGGATTATTAAACAATAAAACATGATATTCAATGAAAAAGATCAATAAAAATTCATCCCTATCGAGATCTCACAAAGTTCACCATCACCATTCTCTTTCCTTTCTACCATTGATAAGTGTAATGAATGAATTTGGTCTTATTTTTATTATTTTCATCATCATTATATATATATAGACCACTTAGGAATACAAGGGATGATATTTTTGGAACCCTTATGCCAAACTGAAAAAGAGATAACCCACACTTAATATCATGGTTTCTCACCAAAATATACCGTGAATCACCAAAAAATCCCTCTTTAAGTTTCAAATTAATAATAATGCAATACTATAAAATAATAAGGGTATGAAGGATAAATAGAAATATACCATATCTTTTTATCAATGCAGTTCATGGTTTCTATGGGTTTCACAAAGATAATATGTAGGGTAGGTATCAAGCTCAAAAGGGGATAAAAACATCAATCAAATTCATTTTTCATTTTAATGTGTTTCAAAATATTCATGTTTTGAAGAGAAAAAATTGAAATTTCTAGTAGTTATACATATCCCAAGAATATCTCAAGAAAGAGGGTATAAGGAAGAATATGAAAAAGGGTTCATAATACCTCTCAGGAATGAGAAAAAAATAGTTCAATAAGGTCATGACATGAATATGAACGATCAGTCAAATAAATGAAAATGGATAATAATTTTAAATCAAAAATCAAACTATATTAACAGTCATTTTAAAATACTTTAAAATTAAAATAAACATGCAACTTTTAAAATGACCATCTATGTCTTTATTATTTATAATTATAATTAATATTTTTTTTCCAAATTTTAAAAATATTTCATCTTATTAATGATTTTTCCTAGATTAGTTAAAGGGAAAAACTAGTGTAGTCAAGATACTCCCCAAAACTTAATATCACACATGGTCCTTCAAGTGAAACACTTAGGAAGAGAAGAGGATGTGTAAGGGCACAAATGGACTAGGGTGAGGGAGAGTAGTGGATGAAGTAATCCAAAGAAATTAAATTAAACTAAATTCCAAAATAATACTACCCTCACGGTGAAATTGAAAATATAGAAAGAAGTTGAAATAAGATTCCAATGCTGTGCCAAAGTACCTATGAATATCGATAAAATGTAAAAACTATTATGCATGCATGAAAACCATCATATCAAAATAAAAATAACACAAAACCAATATATATAATTAAATAACCGTGTGTCAGAAATAGTCACTGAGTGGACTTAAGAGAGGCACTGTTTGAAATCATGGGATCCTATAGATAGGGGGAATCGATAGTGGAAGTTGGTGGTGTGATTACCTCTCTATGTGTTGTGGTATCAACTGGAAGATATTGGGCCACATCCGTGGAATTTTTGCCCAACCCATCAAAAGAAAAAACATCAAGTCAGTGGATAGGGCTGTGAACGGAGCCTATGGTGTTGAGGGTAGAGGATTTGGATCAGGAGTAGGTGATGGGGAGAAAAAAAGGCCCAAGTACTAAATAATGAGGCCCAAAATTCCCTCAATATAATCAATTTGATGATTTATAACATCCTAGTGGTGGTCCACGATGGCCAGGTAGAGAGAAAATGGGAGATCAGCTGAAGGTGTGGGTGAGGTGGGGAATTGGATGGTCCAGTAGAATATGGAATATAAGAAGATAAGTGAAGGGAGGAATACATGGGGAGGATTGGAGAAAGAATTTTTGCTGGTGTAGGTGTTTTTCAGGGTTGAATCCGGGTAACAACACCCTCAAAGGTAGGTGAGTCCTCTCCCACAACAACTGGCACTGGGAGATCCTGCATGAGAATATAGGTGACCCCCTACCTCTCAACCATCTTCATGCGTATAATAATGATATATTCAATCATCTAGGTATAACCTAAGCAATAATGAGGGAGATAGGTCTCAAAACCCCCAGATGGTGTGGAAATAAAGTGTCATAAAAACCGTATGTCAGGTTACCTTGATTGTAACACCCCAGGTAAATAAAGAATATGACATTTTCATATTTATCCATATTTTTGAATAAAATATTAATATGACTTTAAAGGGGACACTATGCTCGATGGCGTACCCAACATGCAACAATGAGTTTCTTGGGAATCTTACGTTGCACTCTAATAATAAAATAATATTATTTTAAATGTTAGTTAACATGTAGCCATTGTATTGGCGGGAATGGATAGAAATAACTAAAATATGATTATATATGTTTTTAAATGTTTTTACATTTAACCAATAAAAGATAAAGGCTTAAAATACGGAAAGAATTCAATTTTAGGCGTATATGCCCTAGTTTTCACTAAAAATTCACTTATCGCCTATTGATGGAAAACCGTCATTAAATATAGTTTTGTTCACTCTTATACATTATATTGGACCAAATAAAACTCTTCTTAAGAATAGGGACATCAAAATTTAATTTGTGTAAATTTTTGGTATCTTTCCGATAAAGTTCATTTTTTTAATGAATAGTGTAAAATGTTGTATTTTAATTCAAAACCTCTTTTTAATATAATTTATTTATATGATTATATTATCTTTTGAATTGGTTTTAAAGTAAAATTAGAATATATTTTTACCATTAAATCCAATAGTGGTCGTTGGAATTAATTTCACTTTGAAATCAGACTTAAACTAGTGTCAATCTTTTGATACTTATTGTTTCATAAAAACACGCTATTTGATCTGATAGCGGGAATTAATTATTAAATTAATTAATGTGACTTATATGTTTTGAATTTTGTAAAATAGACTTAATTTTTGAATTCTGAATATCAAATATATCTTAGGGTGAATTTTTGGGATTTTTCTGAAAAACTTCAATTTTTAATGAATAGTGAAACCACTAAGTGGTACTTATAAAAACAGTTTTTTCGTTTAAATGAAATTTTACCACTTATGTGTTTTGAATTTCAAAAATCCGACATACATGGTTCTCATTAAGAAGTAAAATGTGGTTCAATGAGATTAAAATAATTTTTTGGTGAATAGTAACTTTTAAGTTCTTAATCGCGATTAGTGGTAATTAGTGTAGTTTAAGGTAAAAATAATGCTTTAATGATATAAAATGACCTAGAAACATGTCCTAACCTTATTGGATGTGTCATGGCCGACCAAGAAAAGCCATGGGTCAACTTGGGGACCCCATGGAGCCACTTTGGTTGGGAAATGACATAAATAACTTTTTATTTAATGTAAAAGTAAAAATGATACAAACATAATATGTTTTACGAAAACAATTTTTACATGGGGTTATAAAGATTATATTTTTGATTATAAATAGTCATTGGAAATATAAAAATATTTCCTACATCATAGTATTTTTTTTATAATTTTTAGACTTTAAATAAATTAAATTATATATGACATCATGATGATGCAGCGATGACCTCATTATTTAACGATTTAAATTAAATGGAAAGATAATGTAATATCTAAGACCTACACATATCCAAAACCTATTGGATGAGTGGATTTCGAACCCTTATCACCTTATCCTCGAAATAAATCAATGTGAGACCTTTAAAATCCGAAACTCTTTTGAAAATAAAGTAACATTTTGCTTACTTTCCAAGAGTGCCCCTCCTCTCCTCTTATAAAAGGCCCCCACCTCTACCTCCTTACCCACAATCCCAAAGCCTTTGGCTCGGCCAAACTCTGCCCATTTTGTCTCTCCAATTCCCTCTATTACTCCTTGAAGCCTCACTTTGGGCATAAGTCTTCCCAAGGAATCCTTTGAGCTCAAACCAAAGGGAGTTACCCGATTTTGAGGTAATGTCTTCACTTGAGTACTTTTTTTTTATTTTGCTTCTCCAACCCCCTAAACTCTTTTTATTCATTTATTTTGTAAAAAATACAGTATCATCAATATAATAGGATTTTGTTATAATAATGATTCAAGCTACACTTTCACACACCTATATCTAATGGTTAAAGAACATACTGTTTCCGTGGATGGCGAATTTCGGCCTCCCGAAACGATGATTGTTCAACATTCTTTTAACACCTTCAAAGGTGTCCATTAAGATGACACTATATTTATATATGATATATAATATGTTTATGTTTTACTTAAGCTTCTGTATTTTTCATTTTGGGCATACCTTTATGGTTTCCATTATGGGTAAACGCGATATCTTCATTTAAGGAAGTGCGGACTACCGCCCCCTCAAAGTGATTTGATTCGTTAATACCATATGTGGTACGTATAAAGGATATATTTAATGATATTATATATGATACCATACTGGAATTAAAATACTATTATGTATCATTATGTTTTAATTCCATTAAATATGAAATAGAAATGGAAGTAGCGTTCATGCGTACGTACGGCTTACCGTCTCCATGAACGGTACATTTCATTTCTTATCTCAAAATGTTATGTAATACTATAAGTAAATATATATAATGGATATATATGTAATATATTACATCAAAATTATGGATATAATTCTGGAATTATAATATATATATATCTCTCTCATTTTGTTTTAATTCCATTAATATGACAAAAAAATGAAAGTAGCGTTCATGCGTACGTACGGCCTACTGTCTCCATGAACGGTGCTTTTCATTTTCTATCTCCAAATGATATGGAATAGTATGAAATGAATATTTACTGGATATATATGATATTTTAATCATTAATACTATTCAGGAAATTATTTACTTATAACTACATGAGCAATCTTTTTTTAAAACAAGTTCATTTTTGACTCATGTACCAAACATTGGCAAAAACGTCTGATATGAACTAACATTATTAAAAAATTATTATAACATTATAATATGTAATAATCTCTAAAGTAGTTACTTAGGCAATTATTAATTGACCAAAGTTTATTATTCAGGAATATAAAGAAACGAACAAGACAAGTTGGACTTGAGGTAAGGGATTCAACTCCTCTCTTTCTTTTTAAGTACACTCTTTTATGTCATTCCTTATAAGGTCATCTTTCTTGTGATTGGTATGTTATTTTATATTAATCTTACTTTAATTATTATGTTCATATTATGAGAGACCCTATTCTCTCTCATCAATCCATTTTGGAAGTTTTGAGTGGCGCCGTTAGGCTGCCGAATTTTCGTAAGAGATCTAACCTCTCTCTTTATTTTTAAGTACTCTCCTTTATGTCACTTCTTTTAAGATCCTATTTGTTATGATGGGGGATGTTATTTTATATTCCTATTTCTATACATTTTATTGTAATATGATGGGATACTCTATTTGATCTCATCAATCCATTTTTGGAAGTTTTAAGTGGCGCCGTTAGGCTGCCGAGTTTTCGTAAGGGATTTTTCATCTCACTTTTATTCCCGTGAGATTTATGCTACATTTGACACTATTTCCTTTGAGTGGTGTATGTAATGCCCATTACTATACACTTTTTGTAGTATAATTTCATTTATGGGTATTTACATCTTCATTGTATGACCCTTCTTCCATGGGGTGTACTTTTCGAAAGATACCCATGTCGGTAAGGGAACCTTTCACCCTCCTCTTTTTAAAAGACTTATTTTGTTATGTATTTTAATTCACATAATATTATTTTGGGATATGTTCTTCTATATCCTTATTGATGTAAATTTTATGTCCAAGTGATGAGATACCCTTTTTATCTCTCACCAACTCTTTTTCTGAATTTTGAAGTGACGCCGTTAGGCTGTCTAATTATTGCACGGGAACTTCTTAACCCAATTTCGATTCTTTGGGGTAAACTTGTACACCTTGAATATTTCATTCTATGATTATGTGTGAATTTCCTCTGATTGTTTTACAATTAATACCCACTTATATTTCGTGTATTCGTTTGTCACACATAGTTATGTAACTGATTTTTCCTTAATCCAAGGATACCGTCTTTGTATGGGACTTAGTCTCAATCTCCTTTCATTGAGGCATATTTTTGTTTTATACACAACCTTCTTTTATACGGTGTATAAACCTCTTTGACTTTTATGTTTATCCAAAAGGAATCTTTTTTATACGAAGCGTTTTACTAAACGACAAAAGGGAATGTTTTTGTCGTACGTATGCGGCGACAACTACTTCTCTGCCGCCGTGACTGTTATTTGAGTTTCGGCTTCCTCTACAAGCCATACCTTTTTTTTGAAAGAAAAATAAATACCATGTTTTACTTTTCTTTTATTTTGGTATTGGAAATGGTTTTCATAATGTTTTTATATCAATGTGTTGTATTGATATCTTGTGATTGAAAGGTGGAAATGTTATGTTTCCTTTATGCATGTTTTATGTGATATGATTATCTTGAGGTTCTTGGGTATTATTATGAAGATGGGTGGTTCCGTGATAGACTAAGGGCGGGTGAGCCCGATATAGCTCTCCAATGCATTGGGTAACGCGAAGGAGTGAAATGTTAAGGTTTCTCCGAAGAGATTTAGGGAATATACTATGATGGGTATTCCAAACGTAACCAAGAGGGTTACTCCCTACGTAAGAAAGTTATGAATGCCTCAAGTAACCTTTTATGTATTATGATTTCTACGATTTATTCATGATTTGATGAGGTATGTTAAAGTGTCTATGTTTTATGGGTAAAGTATGATTTCATTCTTATGTATATATGAACTCATGTTTCCTTTCCATATTTTTATAACCCTTACTGAGCTTTTTATGCTCATCCCAAGTTTTTGAAATGTTTTTCATAGTTCAAGGGAAAGGTACATGACGTGATGATAGTGTCAATGATGTGTCAAGAAAGAATCCGTGTTTTATTTTAAATATGTTTCCATTGATGGGAAGAATGAATACTGTCTTTTATGTAACCACTTGTTTAAATGTGGAATGAAATGCAAGTTTCATGATCTAATTCTCTAAAACTCTAAACATGAAAAGATCCTAAATGTGTAATCTTGTAATAACTCAAGATTAAGTAAGGTTTAAGGCTGGGGCCTTATATTGATGGTCAAAAAAATGGAGTGGGAGTATGTGGTGAAAAAGTAGGGGAAGTTGGGAAAGTCATACTGAGTGATAAAAGTAAGGATATCTATGTCACGTCCAGACACAACACCCCCATACTCATGGAATGGGAAGATAATGAATCTAAAACAATGATGGATGAAATAGAGGGGTGGGGAGATGATGAATGTGCTCTTTTGGTTGGTGGGAGTATAGAAGACACTGGGTCCAGCAAGCTCTCGACAAACATTGGGAAGGTTGGAGCAGCCTAGGTGGGTGAGGATAGAAACATGGGGTGGGGTGGTTGGATATGGGTAGAAGCCATACCCTCGACCAAACTCAGCCATTTCCAGAGAAAAAATCTCCCTCCAAGTAAAAATCGCATCGGCGTTTCTATCTCACTCGGTGTCTCTCAGTATGTGGGCCCGTAAAACATGAAAGTCAAAAAAAACTCAAAAAATAAATTGCGTAATATAGGAGTGATTACCTAAAGAATCATGATTAGATGGTTGTGGCCCAAAAATTCCCCAATATCCTCTAATAGTCCCAGCCGATCTGAGATATAGATATCCAGGACCGAGATGATCAGTTGGATCATTTGACATGAGAGTCTCTATAGTCGATCACTAGCAGGGTGATGCGCTTCAAATACCAGCTTTGGGTGTGTCTAGGGCCTGGATACTAGAGGTTCTAGATGAGGTGGTTCATTATCCATTGGAATGAAAGGCTCATGTGCCATGGCAGTTGGTGAGGGTGTCACCGGGTTCATCAGAGTGGCTGTCTTAGAAGGTGTAACCGCTAAGATGGATGTCAGGGTAGCTGTGGGACTAGGGGATGCTGTTGAAGATGAGTTAGCCAGTGCCAGTAGTGGTAGAACAACCAATTCTGGTAGCTATGAAAGTGGAATGGAAGACTCCTTTGGCATCTCCATAAGAATTCGGTGTGGGGCGGACTGTGCCTCGTTGGGATCTATCATCGGCCTCTTCTCCCTCATTAGATCTATGTCAGTCTTGGACTAAATGAAAATAAAACAATAAAAACGATGAAAAGAAAATGAAAAAGAAATGAAAATCAGTAAGGAATCATAAAATAAAAGTACACAATGTGTATATCCAGAGAACATGACATGTAGTATGCTTGAGATTCCAACCCATGTGCTTTAGATACACACACCAAGTGAAAAGTGTTTTGATAAATTACAGAACACAACATGTAAAAGCTAAACATGCCATATGTAAGGACATGAGGAGACTCACTGTGTATCACTAGGGAAACAACCTCTACCAATTTGTGGAAAAAACCAAGGGTCATGGTGTGTACTAAACATAAACGCCGTATTTGTGAACATTTCATCCAGTCCATTTACGTTCCCTGAAACAACCAAATTCATCAAGAGAATTGAACACGATGTGTGCTAAACACACACACACCATGTGTGAGACACAATAATCTTGTCCATGTGGGATCAGTGGAATGGGATCTTTTTAAGCTGGATAGAGGCATATGTACACACCATGTTCTGAACATGTACGATATGTGTTTTCAAATTCTGAAGAGAGAAAATGTGGCCATGTATGTGAGGTACATGGCGTGTGTTCTTTGTGCATTCATGTATAATGCAGTTTTTTTTTTCAAATTCCCCCTAATAAAAAATCTCCCATAAAGCTTATAAATCATTGAAATAAAGGGTGAGGAATCCCATACCTGGGTTAAGTATCAAAATGAATAAGAAATCACAACACGAATCGCATTGAAATGGAATATTGAAATGGGGGGGGGGGGGTTGAGTGGAATACAATGAAGCTAAGGGGGGGGGGGAGGGGGGGAGGTGGGGGGGAGGGGGGAGGGGGGGGGAGGGGGGGAGGGGTGATGGAGAGAGGGAACAAGGTGTTTCTGGGTTAGTTTTCTTTCATTTTATAGCTAGGACACATGGCATGTGCAACATAGCACACACCGTGTATGTGTGTGTGTTTTATATTGATATTTAATAAATAGTTATTATTATAAACTATCTATTAATTTTCAATTGTAATTATATATAATTAAATATAAATATATATATATACTAAAATAAAACTATAAAAATAGTTTATTGAAAAAATATACTTCATGTTTTTTAAAATTGGAAAAAGAGAACTACAACCTTCGGTCCATTGCTCAAGGTGCGATTCGAACCGGTAATCAGGCCAATCCGAATGTGCACCCTCAACCACTAGAGCTAAAGTTTTAATAATGTAAATTTTATTATTATTTGATATTTTAGAAAAATTTGTATTACTAAATAGTGAAAGTAATAATGCATGACATGTGGTTTTAATTATTGAAAGATTGGGAAGATGTGGGGAGATTAGCCGAATTTGAACCTAGGTCTTTTGGACCCTCGGTTACGACTCTACCAATAAACCCACATCACCCTCAGGAAATTTCTTAATTTTAGAAGATTTTTAAATAATTAATGAAAACATGAAACATTGAGTTTACTGAAATACACACCATGTGTTTTTATTTTAGTGAAAAAGGATGGAGCTGAGTTAGCTAGAAGGACTCGAACCTGGGTCCTTTGAATAGAGGGCTATGACCCTGCGATCTAATTCAACCTCACCATCAGTTTTATTTTATTTTGAAATGATTTTAATTAATTTTGAACACATATTACATACTATTTAAGAAACCAAAGGATTTAAAAGAATGAATCCTATATTAAAGGAGGGTGAAGAGTGATTCGAACCTACGATGAATCAAATACACTCCGACAACCTTTCCATCATCACAAGATTCATACCTATTTATATACTTAATTAATATTTATTTATATGAAAAGTACCATTATAATATAAAATAAACATAAATTTAAACAGCACATATAGTGATACACATGATGTGTTATCTCACTTTATTCACATTGAAATAGTAGATGAAAGAACAAAAAGTACATAGCGTGTGAAGTAGAAGTACATTCCATGTTTTTATTAAAAAAAAGAAAATATAGAGAGATAAGGAGAGTGTCTAGGTTGAATACCAAAAAGTGAATTTGGTTTAAGTATTTGGATTAAACTTAGTAAAGGTACTTACCATAATCAGAAGGCAGATGTGGATTTCATTATATGAACCACCACATATGACTAGTTCCCTCTTCTTAAAGCCAGTGTTCTTGACCTTTATGGGATATGGGCAGCGACTTGCAATATCCTTTCTCCATGGTAAGTAAATGTAAAAGGTGTAATTGTTCCTTGGTTTGATCACATACTCCCACCACCTATTTGGGTTCCTAGTTTTATATGCTTAAAAATTGAAAATGATAATAGGAATCCTCCAAATCAAGTAAAAAATCAACTAAGGGTTTAGAAATAGAGAATCAATCAAACTTATTTTTATAATGGAATGAAGTGTTTCCATATTCAAAGTTTGTTTTTTGAAAATAATTTTTAGAATTTTTGATGAAAAAAAGTGGGACCCACATCATAACATGATTCCTTAGCTTAAACATAATTATAACACCCATATCCACACTCAACTAGAATATCCATATTAGAAATTATCTTAGAAATATTCTCTAGCATAATTTCAAGTCATCCCAACCTTTTGGTTTGGTCCAAATAGCATGTGGTAAAGGCTTCTATCATCAATAATAGTTTCTCATTATTACCTAAAAAACGGTTCTAAAAGAGAAGAATTGTGTAGGGTGAAGGATGTACATGGGTAGTCCTCATACTGAAATCCATCATCCATGTATGGATAATATTATTTTGGATAAGAGTACAACATCACTAGATCATACATATAAAAATCCTCTCTAGAAAAAGTGTACCAACATTTATTTGAATAAAAATTCATAGGAATGAGAGGTCTAGGTTCCCAAAAAAAGAATGAAGATATGAAAAAGGAAAGACTGGGTAAAACAACCTTAACTTAGAATAACGCTATTGATTTCTAAATTTCCCTGACAACAGTGCTATAATTTGAATTCTCTCGTCATGAGGTGTGGAAAATTTATTTTAAATTATAATATAACTAACTAGGTATATGGATATAGTCATGTTAAATCCCATAGGGAAGAGTGGGAAATTAAAGGTAGATTCAGGTCGGTGAGTTTAGACTGATTATCTATAAAATCAACAAGATGAAGGGAAATAAGTGTGAAATGATTTGAGAAAATCTAGTTGAAAATAAAAAGAAGGTAGGTAACAATAGGGAAATAAAATGTGTTGGTGTTGTAACTTGATTAGGGTTAATAACAAAAACTATTCAATTATATTAAAATCATTTATGAAAATTTCTTACCATGGGGATTCAATTAATTTGTCGTTTATTAGTCTGATAATAATAAATTATGTATTAAAAAAGTTATCCCATTTGTCCAGATATTAATTAATTAATTTTTTTTAAGTTCATTACCCCTAAAACAGTGGAAATAGGATCACCCAATGGTCATGGGTTTGCCTGTTGTAACTCCTTCAGTTCTCACAACTAGTGTTATTATTGGTTTGATACAACACCGATAGTTAATATGAAATTAATTTATTAAAGTAATTATAATACAGAGATAATAATAAAAGTAAGAACATCATAATTTCTATTATAACACATTGATAGTCTTATTACAACCCCAACACTATAAATTCATCCCCTTATAACCATGTTCACAGTGTGTGGGTTGAGGAAAAACTCAACCCCTACCATAGATATGATAAGAGAAAGGGGAAATAGATGAATTACACTAAAATAGTAAGAAAATAGAAGAAGCGATCTTATTTGTATTCAAGGGAGATCAAATGGTATAGAAAAAGCACCCCCCTCAAATGTACAACCTTGAATTCAAAGGGCTTCCCTCATATTTATAGAAAAAATGGATTACATGAGATGTACAAAAAAGTAAATGGCATGTACTTGGGTCAACAAATTTTTTCTTTGTTTTCTTCAATGGTAGGTGAAAATCCAAAATTCTTATTGAATTGGAAGCATCTGTAGTCATTTGGTAGAAGTAAATGGCATGTAGTGCTACCGTACATGGCGTGTATAATCTCTATCAGCCACCGACCACTTCTGGAAGGCCTACACAATGTGTGAATGAGAAGTAAAAAACATGTTGGTATTGGTAGGATACATGGGCATGTACTTGGGATGGATGATCCATGCCTGGGTATGGTACATGATGTGTGTTTATAAAGTACACACTGTATATATTTTAACTTTTGTTATGATCATCCTCAATTTTTAAATTTGATTGAAAACTCTATAAAATCACTATGAACACCAAAATAAAGAATTTAATATATGAAATAATATGTATCTAGTGAAAACATGTTTTAATAATCTATAAAATTCATGATATAGTATACAAAAATTGATCACATAAAATCTATAGTGATGGTACCTCTCACAGTCGCTGGACCCGTATCAACTTTCTCTTAATACACTTCCACTGTTTGAAGAAGATTCGTTCTGGATGCCTATGGATAGAACCCATTTGTTCTTAAAGAATATGATTTAACCACAATATTTTTAGGTGTTGATGATCCCATGCTACTATTAGGGACAAAAAAGATATAATATAATTTCCGCAAGTGACCTGAGCATCCATAGGAACTACAAATCTTGGGTGCCTTAATGCAAACCCGTTTTGAATTCCCAGCCTTTCCACATTGGAAGAAAATAAAAGGGACTTTTCAAGGCTCTACAAGAGGTATAAATGATTCCTTATATTGAGAACCATTATGAGACTAATCAAACTTTCTATTCCATTTAATAGAACTCACAGAACCACCACTAGGAGAAAAATAAACTCCCCTCCACCCAAACTTACCAGCCATACCAAGTTCATCCATCAACTCTATATCCAACACATCAATATAAGACGTTATATTTAACATGAAAACCTAGGATTTAATATCATCTTGAAGTCCCATCTCAAATCTTCACGCCTTTAGTTTCTCATTGGTCACAATCTCAGGAGAAAACTATACCAGCTCAATAAAGTGATTTTCATAACAAGTCACAGTCTTGTCACTTAGATAAAGATAAATAAACTCTATAGACTTTGCCAAAACCAAGTAATCTTGATAGATTTGATCAGTAAAAAGGACCTTTAAATCTTTCCACTATAAGCCTTCATGCTTCTTCTCCATCACCATCAAATCCCACCACCTTCTACTAGGTCCCTCAATCTTGAAGGAAAAACACTTCATTTTATTTGAATCATGCTTTTTCAAGAACTCAAAAATATGCTCAATTACTTTTAACAAATCCTCATTCTATTTAGGATCATTAGATCCTTGGAATTATTTTTTATTCTAGATAATAAACTCTTGTGCACAATCTCTAGAGTTGTCTCTTCGAGGTTCCATAATTGGAGCTTGAACGAGAATAAGTGGGGCTGCCTATCCCAAAGCTTGGAACATGTGTAACACTATCTCAATGATATTATAGTCAACTAGAGAGTTCTACTATCACAATTAATTAGAAACACCCTCCCCAGGTTGATTCTAATGTCTTATAGGATTCACGATGTTAGAAACCATTGATAGACAATAAGAAAATGTTAACAAGGATACTCAAATCAATAACTCAAACATTAGTCAAAATACTAGGATTCTTAGAAAACTATAATAAAATAGATAAAAGACTAGGGATAGATCAACATACTCATCAAAGACACTTTTCCTCCATCACCCATGGTGACTTAAGGCTCATTATGACAAGAGTTGGCCAATCACTTGCTCATAACTACCTCCCAAGTCCCATAAATCCAACCTCATGTCTACCAGGAAAAACCAGAGCACATACCAACTTCAAGGAAAGATTATTAACCTACACCTCTGATACCAATTTGTCCCAAACCAGTCTAGATAACTTGGTACCCTAATACCCAATCTATCACTGACATAGCCTGAAGGGTGTTCTCGATCCCCATGGGTTGGTGACTAGCACCTAGAAGCATACAAGATCAAGGTGGGAACAAATTTTATATAAAAAAATGGAAGATAATAAATAAAAATTGATATATCAATACCCCTCAAGGAGAAATTACTAGAAGACAAATAGAAAAAACAATATCCAAGTAGAAAGATAAAAAAATCAACGAAACATCAACCCAAACTACCTAAAAAAAGTATAAAAAAACCCTATGTAACAAGTGGAAATCAACTCCACTAGTCACCATCATTACTAGATGGTTATAAGGATCAAGAACATACACCACCACCAAGTGGAACATTCACTTTTCTTGGACCTGAAATAATAAAGTCTACAAATTCACAAAGTAAAAGGTATGGTGTGAGCTATAAATCCCAGTAGGTTCTCACCAAGTGTTTCAAAATAGATACCATAATAATAAACCAATATTGATTTCAACTCAAATTAAAAAAGGAATGGAAAGAAATTTTCATATTTAAAACAAAACATGTTTTCATTTCAAAATGAATGAAAACATTTCAAACATGGATTAAATAAACATTTTATATAAAATAATTTATATAAATCATTTAGCATGAGTAAAAAAATTCTATAATCAATAGAATATATAATCAAACCAAAAACAATGAGAACCATGGTTATATGACATGAATTAAATTATTTTTTGGGTATATGATCCTCACAATTATCAAATTAATGATCACGTAAAAATATGTGTACACATGTCCCTCAGGATAAGGATAAATATGATTCATGAACATCCCATGAGGGATAATCATGCCAAATTAGGATTTTGTTAGAGTTTTCAATATAAATCAATTTTTAGGGGATCAATATCCTAGAATGATTGTCCTAAATAACCCACTAACTACCTAGGTTTTCATGTACTCAATCAATCAATAAACAATGGGAAAATCATTTAATTTCAAATCAATCATCATTTATAATTCAATTGACAAATTTTCAATTTTAATATGACAATTAAATTTTCAAACCAAACATATGTTTTTCATAAATTAATGCCTCTTCAATACAAAACCAATAATAGGTTTTCATCATTTCAATTCAATACATTTTTCTCAAAATAATTCTCAAATAATTTCATCAATTCCATCATTTTTAAAATTCACCCCACAATTCCAATTCCATTGGAATTGGGGTTTTTTCTCAAAATCCATGTCATTTAAAATTTCATAATAAAATAATTTCAAATAAATATTTATAAATCAATTTATATCTATTTAAAATAAATAAAGAAAATAAAGGTTTCAATTTCATGAAAAATCTCAAATGGAACTTCCTACCTTTAATCAAAGATCAAGAATTGACACCCACAAAAAAATATGCCAACAAAGAATGAAGGCATCAGAGACCGAGAAATCAAAACTAGAATCACAATTAAATTAAATGGAGTTTATATCCATCAATAACATGATTATATATCAAAATATAATGAATATATAAAGAGGGATTTGAATAAACAACATGATATAAGATCCACTTACCTAGAGGTGATTAAACGAGATCACCCATGCTTTTATTCATCAAGAGAAGTAGTTTGAGGAGACAAAACCACTTCTTGAGATCCTAAAAATACAAGGAAAATGTATTAGGGTTAAATGGATTGATTATGGGTCTTAAAAGGGGGTTTCAATATTTTTAAATATTTTTTTAAGGAATTAAAGCCCACATGCATGGTTTACTGGGAAGGTCCACATGGTTAATCAAACTGTGCATTCTAATTGTGCACCT
Organism: Viscum album; assembly: GCA_963277665.1. Lineage (NCBI taxonomy): Eukaryota > Viridiplantae > Streptophyta > Magnoliopsida > Santalales > Viscaceae > Viscum > Viscum album. Next base: position 1,257,571,877 of record OY728132.1, on the reverse strand, counting down.
ATACTGTCTAGGATGCATAGTTTCTCCTTGATTGGTTCAAAATTTTATTAAACATGTGGAAACTGTGCAAAAGTCCCCTACCTAGGGTTGTATGTCTTGGAGGTTCTGGCCACATGGTTTGGACAAACCGTGCGCCCCCTCTAGAGCACTATCAAAAGGGTGCACGGTTTGCTGGGCCAAACCGCACAATTTTACCTAACCATGCACCAACCATGCATAGTCCCAAAGGCCTCCAAAATTCTCAAAAATCCTTCCAAAACAACTCATAACAATCCATAACCAAAAATAATAAAAATAAGGTTTGAGGATTACCTGAAAATAAGTAATTAAATGTTACATAAAGTCTATTAGGATAAAGTTCCATTCAATTCATTATGATAACTAAAATAAACTATTTACATTTTTCTTTACTATTATACATTAAACTCTTTTAATATAGTTTGATGAATCATAAACCATGTATATTAAAAACCATAATCCCTTATTATCGATAACAAATCTTTGTTAATAAACAACTTCCCTTATCATATAAGAGAAATGAGATAACTATACACATACTTTATTTAAATATATCTAAGATCAATATATTCTTTTTATATTCAAATAAATGATTCAAAATCCCTTTTCTTAATTGTTTTAATGAAAAATAAAATATCCATAAATTCCTTCCTTAATTTTTAACTCCTATATACTTACAATGTCTATAAATTATACACTTGGTATCATACACCTTTCCAAATCAATGAATTTATTTCTATAACAATGATACCAAACTTAGACTCTACATGGAGTTTTCAAGTCCATTTAGTTAATTTATACAATTCCATATAATATAAATTTCATCCCTCCTTCTTGATACATCCTTTAGGTATTAATGACTGAGTTAGACTATTTGGAAAATCTAATATTTTCTAATAGCTTATACATTTACTCATCTATATTACTCAGCACATTTTTTAGATCTTATACATCACATTTCATGCTCACCTATCCCCAACACTTTGATAAAAGAGGGTAAAATTTTATTGAATTGATGCACTTTGAGAAAATAGGGTTAAGTTATTAACATGCTTGATTATATTGAGTATATGAGTGGAGACTAAAGTTCCTTTTGTCATCTTTCATTAAATTCCATCAAAACCTTATGAAAATCCATATATTATTCTTATAGGAATCTATATTAATTTATTGAATAAATTTAACATTAGGTTAATTAGGAAAAGATTACTCTAACACATAGAATCCAACTCTTTAAGAATAGTTCTTAAGTTTTTATACCAGCCTAAGAAGTTTCTTACATTAAGATTTTTATTTCTCTAAGATTGATATGAAAGTAATGTTTGATGATGATGTTTACATTTATCTATAATATAATCTTCCATCAGATGAGTATCATGTTTTACTATCTTTTAATATGTAATTTTATTAAATATGAACCCATTAAAATGATTAAACCTTTTAATATACATTATATCCATTAGTGGGCCAAAATCTATATTTCACTATGGTTTACACCGTTTAAGCACAAAAATAAATCATGACTATATCTGGTAAAAAATCATGTCAATCACATCATATATGAATCTCAGATTATTGATTGGATAACTATTTACCCTAATCTATCATATGGATTCAGTCAACAACATTCCTCTAGTATCCCAATGGTTAGGATTTCCCAGCTAAGTGTAACCCAAAGTATATGACAAAAATAAAGAACCCAATGATCATGATCACCTCATTAATTTCTTTCCTTAAAAAAGTTAATCCAAGGGAAACCATCATTGTCATGACATACCCAGTAGGATTATTGAGGTCTTTACAAGTGTCTCTTGATAAGGAATATAACACTTAGTATTTTTAAAGTGTATTTAATCTCACTATCTCATCTCATGTATTCATTTTTCATGTATGTATACTTATAAGGATTTAATTTTGTATCATATTACTTTCACCAAATAAATATGTTCAAACTGTATTTATTTTTAACCCTTTACACAACTCATATCTTGTGTTACTAACCAAAATTAAAATACAAATTATATTTACACATATCCAAATGCATCCCATGCATATGATATATGAAACCATTTCATGTAAATGCTTATAACCACATGAAATTAACAAACTCTACAAGAGTAATCTTAGAGCAAGAGATAGCCAACCCCCACTTTTATAGATAAGGTATAAGCCTCCAGGATAGTAATTAGTTGGATACAAATTCTTTCTAGTAAAGGCTAATTTATTAATAGAGACCTTAATTCCATCATAATTCTAACACCTACTATGTATAAACTATAATTAACTTCTGAATTAAAGTTTATAACCTAGTATAAGAAAAATTCAATATAGAAAAAAAACTAAATCAATTATTATACCTAACATATAACTCAAAATCATGCCACCATTGGTATTAATATAATCTATTACAATTTTTATAATATCAAAATCACTACCCAAGTATGTATCAACATATCCCTATAAATACATCACTACCTTAAAGCACAATGACATATCCTTGTTCACCTTTAAGTATCATATCAACCACTTCACAGCCACCCAATGTTGTCTTCTTCGATTTATTATACACCGGCTGAAAAATTCCACTGCATGTGCTATATCAGGTTGATTTCATACAATGACATACATCAAAATTACCAATTTTGACACATAATTGATTTTATCCTTGTATCCATGACCATCATCCTACATTTCTGCCTACTCCCTTGATAACTTGAAGTGAATAACAAAAGGAATAGAGATTTATTTTTCTATAATATATTAAACATGGTCAAAAACTTATCCACACGGGATTTTTTTAATAAATTTAAGGTTTTAACAACAATATCTCATCTGATCCCCATCCAAAGAATATTTTTCTCCTCTCCAAGATCCTTTATTTAAAATTCAATGGATAACTACATATTCAACTAATTTATTCAATGTTAACTTAGCTATAACTTGAGTGTATCATTCCAATACAATAAAAACATGATATACAAATTACCAAAATATTTTAAATTAAAAAATTGATCTATATCACATCTCTTATAATAATTTTTCCCTTGAATGCATTAATTTTTTTGATTATACTACCTCGATCCCTACTTTATCCCATATGGACTATTGTTAAGTTTAAAAATAATACCATATTTCCTAGACTCATTGAAACTTTATGGTTGAACCATATATATATAATACTCCAAATTACCATAAGACAATATTTACATCTATATACTTCAAATGTAATCCCTATATAAATACAATGTTCTATAGAATACTGTTAGTAGTTAACTTAAAAACATAAAAAAACATTTCAATATAATACACACCCTCCTTTTTTTGGAACTATTTTATAACAAGTCTTTCATTATATATTCTATTTTCATCATGTTCTTACTTAACATGATACAAACATTTGTTATGAAATGCTTTATTCTATTCTGAAATATTAGCAAGTTCCTAGGTTTTATTTATATACAATGATGTAATTTTATCCTTCATTTCCAGACCCCACTTGTATATTCTACCTCTATTAATTCTTCATAACATTAGGGTTTTCCACCATTATTCAATAAAAAATAATGCACAAAATATTTATATCTTTATATTGGAATGTGTACCCTTATTGAACTCCTAAGAGGTATATTTTTACTAGGGTTCTCTAACTAATTATTAGTCTTCACAATATCCTTTTTCATATGATTTCAAGCTCAAACTAATCACGAAACAATAATTACTTTTTCTCAGTATCAAATTCTACAATATTTCCATCCTTATAATAATCATAGCCATGAAATATTACATTCCGTCTTCCAATGATTTTTCTATTATCATCATTACAAAAGTGGTAACCAAACTCTTCATTACCATATCCAATAAATAAATTTTTTTGGGACTTAGAATCTACCTTATCCTTATATTCCTATTCAATATGAACATATGATAAATAAAAAATATTTTCAAATGAAAAATATTTACCTTTTTACTAGTTGAAATGCCCTTAAGGATCGATGTAGACACATGGGGGGTGGGTGTGGGGTGGGGGGGGGGGGTGAATTAGGCATCATATTTTTTTTACTAAATTATAGTTTTATTTGATTATTTACCAGATTAGAATTTGTACCTCCATTAACTATTAGGATAATAATGGATCTTATTTGTATTTACTAATAACTATACTACATGAAATGTAGGAAACCAAGTAAAATATGGCATACAATATTTTTATAAGGTTTAACCTTGATGTGAAAAACCTACTACTTACTATGATTGGTTATTCAACTCAATCACAAATTTTCTTTTCCACTATAAGCTCAACTAAATAAAACGGGTCTTTATAAACCTAAATTACTTTACACACCATCACTACTTCTCATAGTGAATACAATACTTTCAAATTACCACTACTGTCACAAAGTCACATTGTGATCTCCTAGAATACCCAGAGTTACATTGGTTCCATATATTCCCAACATGTATATACCAGTGTTTCTTTTAGAAGTTTATCTATAATCAGCATAGGGATGTCACTTCATCTTCAAAATAGATATTATTCTCCTCAACATGAAGTCTTTAAATGAATTTTTATATGTAATTAAACCTTTAATAACCCATTATCTATTACTAACTCAACTTATCATTTTTTCCATATAACCTACTCACTTGGATTTATCAACTCAAACTTGATATAATTTGATATTCACAAATCCAACAGCTCTTTATTCTTTGAAAGACTTGACACAAAAAATATAAAGAGTAGCATTATAGTTGGTCTTTCCTTTATCTCTTATTTCTTCTTCTTCTCACTAATTTAACCAGATCTATTTAGTAAAACTAGATTATATTCTTATCTTGATTATATTTTATACCCAAATAATGAATATACTTTATCAAAATATTGAAATCATAATCATCATCTTTAATTGTTCTAAGTTCTTCTTCATCAGCTCAATCTCTTGGTTCCAGCTCCAACCGCACATTTTCTCTCACCTTACTTTTTCTTTTATACATTGGTTACAAGAAATATTATATATATATATATATATATATATATTTCATATATAAAATCTCTATCACATTTAGTAACCATGGTCTCCTCTTTTATTTTTCTTAATTTTTATACACGACTGTCTCCCATTATCTCACAACTTCATTTTGCCTCCAACATTCATCTCCTATAAAATGATAGAAGTGACCCTTTATTATTGTTTCTAATTTTCTTCTTGGAAAATAGATATTACAGATATTTTATATAGTCTTGACGTCTCCTATTCTTCTTTTCATATTCTAACATATTTCTATAAATAAACAAACAATATGGATATATGAAGATCATATAACATTAACACTTACAACTCAAATTATATCTTTATTACTTGAGAGCTTATCATTAATCATGTACAAACTTAGATTGAATATATAAACTATATATAATAGCTCAACCCAGTCATCACCTTCTCTATAAAGACCCATAAATTTTGATGTAATTTTTTTAATTATATGGGAATTTTACGAGTCCACGAAAATTGACGGCGCGTGATTCCGAGGCCCGGTGTGCCCGGAATTAATTTTTGAACTTTTTTTAAGTACGTTTAGTAAACATGCAAGTGGGTTTTTATAACTTTTGAACTGGTGCTTCAAATTTAAATCCGAGGGTACCGTTGAACTCGCAGCGCCGATATTGACTTAAGGAGACCTTGAACTTGACCACAGTAGGTCGAGGGTGAAAGTTAGTTTTTGTGATTTTTGTGGGAGAAAAATAAAATAAACTAGATTTATTTTATTTTTGTAATTTAATCCTCCCATTTTTCTTTTGGTGTTGAGGACCACCCAAGATTAAAACCCACCAATTTGAAATTAATAGCGGGGACCATACGACCCTTGAACTCTCTCTTTAATGAGGGAGGTGACTCTTGGTTCTCTCCTAATTAATTGTGCCACCTTCCATTAATTTATTATGCCAACATCAACTTAATTAATGGAAAACTCTAATTAAATTAATAAAACTTACTTTAATAAGTTGGCTATTTAATTTTGGTTGAATTAGGGGGAAGTTTTGGAAATGGGGAGAACTTTGGAGAAACACCTTTCTCCATCGAAGAACGCTTTCTCCAATGAAGAACGCTTTCTCCAATGAATAATGCCTTCTCCAATGAAGAACTAATTAGAAGGATCCCCAATGTGGAACATCTTCAATGATGATGAACTGAAATCCATATTTCCTCTCTCCTCACCGACGTCAATGAAAATTAGAGTTAGGGTTTGTTATTTGTATATCCCTTACCCCGTTCTTGATGTTCTTCATGATTCAAGAATAAACAAGCCGCTTACTAACGTGCTAATGTGTAGGGTTCAGGAAAAAAGAACATGGCCCAAAATATTCAACACCTTTGTGAATTTGGATGGTCTTGAAATGATGGTGACATCCTGAGACAAGTGTAGAAGTCTTCGGAATGAAGAATGGGCCACCGGGGCGCGCCCGGTGCCCGAGGAACGTTGCTGGTGACCCGTGTTGGTGACCAGCACTGGAGAAACTTGGAAATGGAGGCCGACACTCTGGCCGGCCACGACGAAGGCGGCGCCATGACCGCGCCGCCGGAGAAGGGCCGCGGCGGCCGACCACACCAAGGGGCGGTGATGCGCATCCGCACCACCCGGCGTGCAAGGGCCGCGACGCGAGGCCGTAGTGGAGAAGGAGGGTGGCCGGATCGCTGCCGGCCACCCATGATGGCGTAGCAGGCGACCACGCTGCACAGAGAAGGATGGCCATCTTTCCAGTTGGGATGCCAAGTGGTCCACACTGTGGGCCACCCAGTGGGCTGGGTCGGACCCAGGGCCATACCTGGACCCACTTCGACCCTTTTCGATCTTTCGACCATATCTTGAGTTACAAGCATTTGTTTTATGAACCATCTACAGTGCCAAAAACCTTGGATCAAGATGGTCTTTTTGGTATACCCCAATTGAGTTTTGGATAAAGTTGGGGTATGGCCGGGTTGGATCGAACACGAATCCTACAAGGCCCTCGAGACTAAAAGTCTAATAACTTATAGACCGGGCGTCCGATTGATGCACCATCTGTTGCATTGAGACACCTTTTACATGGTAGTACTTTGGGATACTTCTTCATGGAACTTTTTGGAAGTTTGAGTATCGACCCATGGTTTGAGGAGCGGACCCTCCCAGAATCAAGCGAGATTAGTGTGGGAACCTTGTAGCTGGCTGTAACATGAAAAAGGGATCCCATGTGGGTCTGTGCTTTGGGATCCTACGTGGGTATATATTTGAGAGTTCCAATTTGATCCACTCTAGTAATCCACTTGGAATACTCTAGGATCCTATGTGGGTCTGCTATACTAGGATCCTACGTGGGTCTGATGATTTAGGATCCTATGTGGGTCTGCCTCTTAACAGAGTAAGATGATTCAGTAGTTACATCTAATCATATTTTCTACCATACCAAAGTTATATGTGATGTGAGATGATTATTTACCTTTTTGGTACTTACATTTTTGGTATTCTTCTGTGTGGAGTACCTTTGTGGTACTTACCATCATGGTGATACCTTTGTGGTATTCTTCTGTGTGGCGTACCTTAGTGGTACTTACCTTCGTGGCGATACCTTTGTGGTATTTTTCTGTGTGGCATTACATTTTTGGTACTTACCCTTGTGGTATTACCTTCATGATATTATTTATTTCATGTAATAGTTATACTTTGTCTAAGATTTGGGCCTTGTGTTTCCTCATGAATGAGATGGGTATACTTGATAACTTATTTATATGTATGGGCATATACCTAAGTAGGGTTGAATGTTGTTTCCATGATTTGTGGTTTATCTTTTGTGGATTTTGTGAGACCTTTTAGGGTCTTGGGTTCCCTAATGAGTATCATTATACTCACCCCTACACGGGCTACACCCGCACCTTGTTGTGTCTTGTGCAGACGACGGACAATGCTGACAGAGGACGAGGGTACTGGGACTGGAGGTATCTCGGAGGTGGACTTTAGACAAGGCGTACCACAAAGACGATCATTTGAGATCTGTACCTACCCTTCACGTAGGATCTGTGGCAGGTGTTCTTAGGAGCTATTTTAGTTTTTCTTATACTTTACAGTTTACTTGTAATTTTCAGTTGGGCTTGTATTCTAGACCCTTTTTATTTCTGTACACACCCTGTTTACTATATAGTTTTACTTTGTGAATGTATCCTGCTTGTGCTTAGTTGTGTGAGTTTACAGGTTATAAAGGAAATGCCTTCCCAGTTTTAGGGAATACGCCTTTCGGTGCTTCTCGCCAGACCTTGGCCTATGGAAGGCGGGCTTGGGGCAGTCACGACACGGGCCCCAGGGGATGGGTCGTGACAAATTGGTATTAGAGGTGTCAGTTCTACCATAGAACATGGGAATATGATTTTTTATTTTAATGGAAATAGTGTTAAGTGTAGTGAGTGTGGTTATCAATTTAGGTAATCCAGTGTTGGTGCGGAGACCGTCATATCCATACACTAGGACCCTGACTTCTGATTTCTGACTCAGTGCACAAAAACACTGATTGCGTGTGTGTTTTGAAAATTTTTATTTGTGATCTCTTTGAGTAAGCTCACCAGGTATAACTTATTGACTGTGGTGCATATTTTTCTTTTCAGGATACCTCCACGCATATAACCAGCTAGGGTTCTAGGTATAGTACGCGATGATATCCCACCGAGCGATGAGGCCTCGGTGCAGGGCCCTTTATCAGTAGAGGCACCAGCGGAGGCAACAACGGTAACATTACCCGTTGGGACACTGATACAACCAGCCCCAGCAGCATAAGGAGCACACCACTTGAGCACATTTCATGAGTTCCAGCACCAGATTCCACCTAGGTTCAGGGGTGAGATGGACCCACAAGCAGTTGAGGATTGGCTGGAGGCCGTGGTGAGAGTCTTTCAACTAGTAGGGACACCAGCTAATCTCATGGTGATCCTTGCTACCAGTATTCTATAGGTAGCAGCAGACAGATGGTGGTGCTTGATACTCCAGGTTCACGATGAGGTGACACTTCTCTAGGCAGACTTTGAGAGCCTGTTTTGGGCAGAGTTTGTCCCAACGACCCTTCACGCAGTGCGCATACAGGAGCTTCTTCATCTGCATCAGGGAAACATGACTCTGGATCAGTACTCAGTGAGGTTCACCGAACTCTCATGCTACTCCACTGATATGGTGTGGGGACCATTCTTTAGGGCCCAGACCTTTGAGCAGGGACTCAGGCGGGAGATCAGGGCTTCGATGATTTCTCTCAGCATCCTGACACAGGAGGGGGTGTTAGAGTGATCCCTCTTAGTGGAGAGTTTTCTTGCTGAGCAGTCAACAAAAGTGAGACCCACCACTGGCTGTCACATAGCAGAGTCTTCTATAGCTGGCAGTAGACAAATGTCAGAGAGTTCCAAGAGGACCAAACCTACAGGAGGATGACCGAAGGATTCAGGGTCAGTTGTGTAGGGCACCGGAGATAGAGCCAGTCATGTGAGAAGCAGGAAGTGTTACGCATGCAGCGGGCAGGGTCACATGGATCGTGACTACCCGAACCACCATATGGATGATCAGAAGATGGTCAATGGACCACCCAGGAAGAGACAGAGGTTTGACCGAGGAGGTCTGTAGGGAGAAGGCAGACGTGGAAGAGGAGCTGGCCGTGCAGCTGGTGGTGGGCAATGATTCGTGGTGTTACCACCACCAACACCAGGTGTTCTACCCCAACTTCAGGGAGCAGGTGGACAGGGATGAGCTCAGCTTCAGGCAGCTGAGGCCTACAATCACGACGCTCTAGAGATGATACGAGGTACGATCTGTGTCTACTCTACCTTAGCTAAAATACTTATAGACACAAGTTCCTGTCAGTCTTTTATAGCCACTTCCCTTGTTCAGAGCTTAGAGATTCTGGTGGAACCTTTGGCTCGATCCTTACGGCTAGAGACTCCCACGAGAGAGGATTAGACGATTACACACTAGTGACGACAGTGTGATCTTACTTTAGGAGGCGAGATCTTCGGCTGGGATCTTCTAGTAGTAGTGTCGAGGCCTTATGACGTCATCTTAGGTATGAACTGGTTATTTATAGTCCATTCTCAGATTGACTGTATTAGGCATAAAGTGTGGTGTGTTTTCATGTATGGGAATAGGTTTACCTTCACTGGTGATAAGGGAGCCTTTGCATCACAGGATAGAGTTACCTGAAGGAGAGTGCAACTGATCACTCATCAGTGTAACGACCCGAATCCGAAGCCCCTCCGCTGGTGCCCCGTACTCAGTTTGCCACATGAACTCAAGCGCGTTTCCCCAAATGACAGAGGCTGCCGACTAGAAGCGAGGGCCTTGGTGAGTCGGTGGGGAAACTATGCCCTCATTCGGTAAAGTATACAACGAAAGAACAACCAGACACAATAACGAAAACAGTTAACAGCATACAACAACTGAACTGAACAGCAGAAGCAATGTATGAAATAATGATGTTGAAACATGGTACATATGTCTATGGAAATAAGTAAACAAACCAATGTGCTGAAGTACAACTGAAAAACAAAGTTCAAAAGAAAACAAAGTAAACTCCTCAGCATCGCAAGCCTAAGCTCGGTCCCTTTCTCTCCATCCCCAAGCAATCACGTACCAGAAGTCGAAGGGCGCTTGCCCTTATCTATTCCTGCAACAAAAAAGTTAGCTTGGGCCCAAAAGCATGTCCCAAACAGGGTGTGAGATACAATCCTAGTAGGCAATCACCCAAATATCTGTGCCTAATAGTAAATGAATACAAGGCAAGTAAAAGTGCAGGAAGTAGTAAACAGAAAAACACACAACAGCTACAATCCACAGTTCTAACACATAAAGTACACAAGTAAACAACCAACAAGAAGCAGAAAAACAGGTAACCCTCTGGGTAGATCTGACATCCTAACCCCTATGGTTCAACCTACAAGTACTAGAAACCCTCTAGGAGGCACACACAGTCTCACCCCTCTGGTTCAACTAAGAGTAGACTTTCTGAGGATGCACTCACCGTCAATTCCCCCTATAGTCTTGTATCATGCTAAAGGCTCTCTGGGGAAGCACTCAACGTCTCAATCCCCCTATGGCCCGCACTGAGGAACTACAGACTCTCTGAGGAATCACTCATCATCAATTACCCCTGTGGTCTCGCATTGTATTAAAAGACACTATGGAGAAGCCCTTATGTCAATTCTCCCTATGTTCTACTACACAAGGTTCTCACAGTCCTGTGTGGAAAAAATAAAACATGTTCAGCGCGTGTGAATCGTCCAAGTAAACCTCAAGAACTACTTGGCTATAAATATAAGGCTCAATAGCATAATAAAGCAACAGTTCCACTATCCCACAACTAGGCATGGCATCTGGAAAATTCCAAAAAGTAAAAAAAGCATGTCAAAGCAACCTGATCACAAAACAAATTACTCTACTCACAAGCATAATCCTCTATTGTAGCAATCAAGAAAAGCAGGCAATCAGCAGGGGAAAAACAGAAAACCCACAATTCCCCACCCAAGGAAATTTGTGGAAATTTCACAAAAATACTCAAATAATTTCTACAGAAAGGCACAAACCACCCACCTGGAAGCTATGGGATCAATATACTTGAACCAAAATGACTGATTCTCCCTAGAACGTTGTATATCCGAGAAAACGTACAAAACGCTCAACCCATGATTACTTGAAAACGAGGAGGAACCATGGAACAAGGCTAAAGCAGAAGAAATAGCTCACCGAGGTGATCCCAACGCAATCTACGACAGCTGGAATGGAGATCAGATGGAGGCACGATGGCTTAGAGAAGATTCAAGGACCTCGTTGCTCTCAGACGAACGTAATCAGAAGAAGAATCCATTTCTGTGCGTCAGGCGTGACCCCGGTCCATTTAGTGAAAAAAATAGAAGTACATAGCATGTATTTTTAAAGTACACGGCGTGTAGTGGATTTTTCCATACTCCGCCAAAATTGGCCTCCACATCACCCCTACACACCGTGTGTGTGGCCTGGACACGGCCAGCACACGGCTTCGAGCGGGAAAAGAGTACACAACGTGTACTCAGAAAGTACACGACATGTACTTCAAAAATTTCCAGAAAGTTTATTTTTCTCAAAAACTCCAGAAAAAGGAAAGGTGTACCTGAAATGAAGATCCGGGTTCTTACAAACTTCCCCCCTTAAATAAATTCATCCTCGAATTTCCCTAGCAAGGCGTAGAAGAAGAAACCCCGAACAGCTCCGGCCACTGCGATCGTACATCGACCTCCCTCTCCCAGGTCTCGTTCTGTACTCGCCCATGCTTCCATATCACCCGTACTAGAAGAACAGACTGCCCACAGAGAACCTTCATACTGCAATCAAAAATCCGGATAGGACGATCCTCGAACGACGCATCCGCTTCAAGATCAACCTCCTTAGGATGAAAGACATGAGATGGGTCTAAAAAGTAACGTCGGAGCTAAGAGACGTGGAAGACGTCATGCATAGCCTAGTACCTCTGAGGTAACTGCAACCGATAGGCAACCGGACCAACTCTCTCCAATACCTCAAACAGCCTAATGTACCGCGGTGAAAGCTTGCCCTATTTCTGAATCCTCTTGTGTCCCAACCTCGGTGCGACATGCAGGAAAACTTGATCCTCGACCTCGAAATCTAGAGGTCGTCTCCGCTGATCAACATAAGACTTCTGCCGAGACTGTGCTGTAGCCATCCTCTTCTGAATCAACTCTATCTACTCCGAAGTCTCCTGAAAAAGACAAGGTCCTAGCAAAGCTGCCTCTCCTGCCTCTAGCCAGCGTAGGGGTTATCGGCATGGCCTATTGTACAAATCATCATATGGTGCCATCTGAATGGTCTCCTGGAAACTGTTGTTGTAGGCGAACTCCCCCAGAGGAATATGCTTCTCCCAAGAACTGCCAAAGTCTAGGATGCAAGCTCAGAGCATATCCTCAAGCACCTGGATCGTGCGTTCGGACTGGCCATCAGTCTGGGGATGGTATGCTGTACTCAAAAGTACCTGTGTACCCAAGGCCTTATGAAGTCCCTGCCAGAACCATGAGGTAAAGCGCACATCCCTCTCTGAAACAATGAAGCGTGGAACTCCATGCAGACAAATGGTATCTCTGATGTAAGGTTGTCCCAGATCATCGACACTGAAGGTCTCCTTGATTGGAAAGAAGTGAGAAACCTTCGTGAGCCCGTCGACGACAACCCAAACAACATCATTCCCTCGAGGCGACCTCGAAAACCTGATCACGAATTCCATCACAACATCGTTCCATTTCCACTCTGGAATGGGTAACTGCTGTAAAAGGCCTGCTGGTCGCTGATGCTCTGCTTTCACTTGCTGAGAATTAGAACATCTCATGACCAAACCAATAACATCTTTCTTCATACCTGGCCACCAGTACTGGCGATGAAGATCCCGATACGTCTTGGTGACGCCAGGATGAACTGCCCAAACTGAAGAATGAAAACCCCGCATCAGCTCCTCGCGTATGTCTGCTGGCACCCATACGCATCCCTGCAAACGCAAGATCTCATCCTCACCCACTGTCCATCCAGGAAGAGGGTCCTCTACTGACACACGCTTCCACAAGACTAAGCCTTCTGAGTCTGATAGCTTCCTCATCCGTACCCGATCAAGAAGTGTAGAGGTAACAACTACAGAAGATAGGTAAGTCTGTCCCTGTCTTTCATGAAACTCCAGATGCATCTCAGAGAACAGAGCCATAAGCTGCCACTCACTGCTGACCTCCTAAACTACCTGAACCTGAGTTCTCCTACTCAACGCATCTGCCACTGCGTTGAACTTTCCCGGTGTATAAGCAAGCTCGAAATCAAAAGATTGAAGATATTCGACCCACCTGCACTGTCTCAGATTCAGATCATGCTGAGTGAAGATATACTTGAGACTCTTGTGGTTAGTGAAGACCCCAAAGTGCTATCCCAGAAGATAGTGTCTCTAACAATGTAAGGCATGAACAATAGCTGCCAACTCCAGATCATGTGTCAGGTAGTTCCTCTCATGTGGTCTCAACTTCCGAGACCCGTATGCAATGACTCCATCTCCTTACATAAGCACAGCTCCTAGCCCGATACCTGAAGCATCACAATAGACTGTATAGATCTTTCTTGGCTATGGAAAGAATAGTATCAGTGCTGACATCAACCTTCCCTTCAGATCCTGAAAGTCTAACTCACAAGAATCTGACCATAGGAACTTCACCCCCTTCTTGGTCAGACCTGTCAAGGGTGCTTCTAGGTGCGAGAAGTCCTGAATGAATCATCTTTAGTATCCAGCCATCCCTAGAAAACTCCATACCTCAAAAACGTTCTTCGGATGTTCCCAGGAGACTAAAACTCTCACTTTCTCTGGGTCTACTGATACTCCTGCCTCTGAGATGACGTTTCCCAATAAGTGAATCTGATCTATCTAGAAGTGGCACTTTGAGAGTTTAGCATAAAGCTGATGCTCTCTCAATGTACTCAGAATAATCTCAAGATGTGTGGTATGGTCGTGTAGAGAGTGATAGTACACCAAGATATCATCCACGAAGACCACGAAAAAAGAGTCCAAGTAATGATGGAACACTCGGTTCATCAGTTCCATGAAAACTGCAGGCGCATTTGTGAGACCGACCGACATGACTGTATACTCCTATAGACCATACCTGCTCTTGAAGGCTGTCAGAGGTATATCTGATGGTATAACGTGCAAATGATGATAACCAGATCTCAAGTCGATCTTCAAGAACACCCGAGATCCTTGAAGCTGATCAAAGAGGTCATTGATCCTCAATAAGGGATATCGGTTCTTGACCGTCAACTGGTTCAGCTTCTGATAATCCACACAAAGCCGAAGGGTACCGTATGCCTTCTTCACAAACAGGACAAGCGAACCCCAAGGAGAAGTACTGGGTTAGATGAAACCCTTTGCCTGCAACTCTTTCAACTGCTTCTTGAGCTCCTGCAACTCAGGTGTATCCATCCTATAAGGAGGAATGGACACCGGTGATGCTCATGGCACGAGCTCAATAGAAAATTCTACCTCACGCTCCGGAGGCAAACCCAAAAATTCCTCTGGAAAGACATCCCTAAAACAATCCACTACCAGAGGAAAGTACAACTGCAAAGTCCCCTGATCATCCAGATAAATACTAGCAATATGGGTTGTCACCCTTCCTAGCTTATGATGCTCAAGTCCTGCTCGACTCGCCTGAACATCCCATTCGCCTCTATGAAGAAAAGATTCACCCTCTGGTGAAACGAAACTCACTCTGCGGTGATAAAAGTCGACAACTGCCTGGAAGGGAACCAACCAGTCCATCCCAAGGATGACATCATAGCCTGTCATCTCTAGGACATAGAGATCCCATAAGAAACGATACCCTGCAACCTCGAGGGGGAACTCTCTACACTGACGTACACTAGATGTCCTCGTTACCAAAGGTGTGTCTAGTGTCAAAGAGTCGAAAGAATAAAAGATGCAGAGCCCAAGGCTCTCCATGACAGCAACAGAGATAAAGCTATGTGTAACACCAGTATTAAAAAGAGATGAAGATAAAACTGAGGCTACTAAAATAGTACCTCGAACAGTAGAAGGGCCGGGATCCTGCTCCTGATAGGTCTGCTCCACGGCGAAAGATTGGCCTGCACCGCGGCCCTGTGCCCCTGGATGGCCACTTTGAGCTGATCTATGTTGCTGGTGCTGAGGGACTGGTGGCTGACCACCATGGCCTCAACCTCCCCCTCGACCCGAATGGACGGAAGAACTCCAGTTCCCCGACTGGTGAGAAACTGGTGGTGCTTCTCCTGAATGGGGAGTCATGAAAGAACCCCAGTCACCACATGATGGTGAGAAAACATGACAGAAACGCTGGAGGTGACCCATCTTTCCGCAAGATCAGCACTCCACAGGGTCTCTCTGGCACTGTGGCCTCGTGTGCCCTGACCGACCACACTGGTAGCATATCACCTGGTTGCCTGACGATGCATCCCGCTTCCTCGGATCACCACGCGTAGACTCCCTACAACGCTTCTTGCTGTCATCTGGAGGAAAACTAGCTTTGGAAGCAGAACCGCCCTGGATCACAGCTCTAGAGTCTCTCAGATTGCACTCTGCAATTAGTGCCTGATTGACGATGGAAGTGATGGAAGTCAACTGTAAGATATTCACCTGTGAGCAGATCTCCCTCCTAAGACCATCCTCGAACTTCCTTGCTAAAAACACCCCACTCCCATCCCAGAGGGGTGTGAAACGCTGCAGCTTGGTGAAACGAGAGGAATACTCCATGACAGAAAGAGTACCCTGCTCTAATCTCATGAACTCCCGGGCTCAATCGGCCCTCAGGGTCTCCGGGTAGAAGTAGTCATAGAAAACGTGATGAAACTCCTCCCAAGCCATAACCTATTGGTGAACCGCCTGTGAGATCACGTCCCACCACCTCTTGGAGGAGTCTCGCAGTATATAGATGGAGATCTTGACCCGCCTCTCTAGAGGCGTCTCCAAATGATCAAAGATGGTCAACATGGATTCTAGCCATGACTCTGCATCTTGTGGTCCTCCTTCCCCTGAGAACGTGGGGGGATGCTGCTACTGAAAAACCCACGTCAAGTCTGCCATAGTCGAGGCAGGAGGCGGTGCTCATTGAAAGGTCTAAATCATCCTCATAAAACCTTCCCTGAACTGTGCATCAGTGCCTGCAACTGGTATGACAGCCGGTGCTAAGGCTGGCCCGAATGGAGGATCAGCAGGAAGTCCTTGATCAGCCATATCTGGCGTCTGATCACTGCTTGACGATAGACATACAACCGGAGGACGTCTCGGAGGCATATCTCTAAAAGATCAAAATCACACCTTAGATCAGAAAAACAAGGACAAAGAACACAAGAGAACAAAATGAAAACAGGGGAAGGAAAACACACAAGTTTACAAAACACAACTAAATGGCGTGTATAAAAACTACACGACATGTCTTCTTAAGCCACTGACATGGGCGTGTACCCCTGCCCTACAGGTCGTGTAACACCTCAAACTACACGGCGTGTACTTGAAAACTATTCCCCTGCCCGAGTCTCCTTACACGGCTAGCCCACACGGTCCAACTTAACCCGAGACTACACGGTGTGTTCTGAACACACACAGTGTGTACTAGACAAGGCTTTGGCGGCCCGTGTTGTTAAACACACGGCCGTCTACACGGATGAACCTTACATGGTGTTTTACGAACAAAAACGGCGTGTATAGGTGAAGGTAACACCATCCCGTGTTGTTCGTGACACGGCTGGGTACCTGAACAAGACTACACGGCGTGTTCCGAAGACAACATGGCGTGTCGAAGAGAAGGTAATGCTGACCCGTGTTGTTCATGACATGGTCGGGTTCCTGGACGAGACTACACGGCGTGTTCCTTTATAACAAGATGTGTTCTACTCGATCTTCCCCGACCCGTGTTGTCAGTGACACGGCCGGGTACACAGCTCCGAACTACACGGCGTGTGCCAACTGTACACGGTGTGTTCATGAAGTTACTTCCACAACAGTGTTTCCCTGCTCACACGGTTAGTGACACGGCCTAAAAACTACACGGCATGTATCCGAAAAGTACACGCCCTGTATTCTGGGTTTTTCTGGGCAGTAGCTCAGAAACTGCACAGAAGCCCAGAAACACTGAAAACAAGGCAAAGAGGTGCCAAATTCCGATCCGTGAGGGCCCATACTCCCCGCGAATCAAAGCTTGGAATATCCTACAGTCATAGACAAGAGAAAACAGGATCATGATCCACCAACTTCTGATTCAAGAGGGCCCATAACGCCTCAAGAATCAAAATTTGGAGTTCATTTAGGCAAAGTAGGAAGCAAAAAATCCTCTAACAAGGAAACAAAGATTCTATCAAGCATCTATCACAACAACATGCATAATCTACATGAAGTCTATCACAACAACATGCAATTGCTAATGCACCCTAGATGGCATGGCAAGAATTCATGTCATGTGATTTCTACAAGTGCCTATATGATGCATGAGATGGCATACCCTCATCTCATCGGTTTGCGACAGAAATAGAACCGCAATCATTAAGAAAATAACAACACAAAGAATGTGAATCACTATAGGTGAAATCATATCAACTGTAAAATCTCAAAACTATCAAACTACAATTAACGAGGTAGTATGGATTTTCCCTATACACGGGTTAGCTACTCCCGAGCACAACTTAATACCAAGTACCGAATCCGTCCTATCCCTGGATAAAGTCTCCAAACAGTAAATCAAGAGAAAAGAACACCTCTGATACCACTTTGTAACAACCTGAATCCGAAGCCCCTCCACTGGTGCCCCATACTCGGTTCACCACATGACCTCAAGCATGTTTCCCCAAATTCCAGAGGCTGAAGACTAGCAGTGAGGGACTTGGTGAGTCGGTGGGGAAACTATGCCCTCATTCGGTAAAGTATACAACGAAAGAACAACCAGACACAATAACAGAAACAGTAAACAACATACAACAACTGAACTAAACAACAGAAGCAATGTATGAAATAATGATGATGCAACGTAGTACATATGTCTATGGAAAGCAGTAAACAAACCAACTTGCTTAAGTACAACTGAAAAACAAAGTGCAAAAGAAAACAAAGTAAACTCCTCAGCATCACAAGCCTAAGCTCGGTCCCTTGCTCTCCAGCCCCAAGCAATCACGTACCGAAAGTCGAAGGGCGCTTGCCCTTATCTATTCCAGAAACAAAAAAGTCTACTTGGGACCAAAAGCATGGACCAAACAGGGTGTGAGATACAATCCCAGTAGGCAATCACCCAAAGATCTGTGCCTAACAGTCAATGAATACAAGGTAAGTAAAAGTGCAGGAAGTAGTAAACATAAAAACACATAGCAGCTACAATCCAAAGTTCAAACACATAAAGTACACAAGTAAACAACCAACAAGAAGAAGAAAAATAGGTAACCCTATGGGTATCTCTCACACCCTAACCCCTATGGTTCAACCTACAAGTACTAACAACCCTCTAGGAGGCACACACAGTCTCACCCCTCTGGTTCAACTAAGAGTAGACTTTCTGAGGATGCACTCACCGTCAATTCCCCCTATAGTCTCATATCGTGCTAAAGGATCTCTGGGGAAGCACTCAACATCTCATTCCCCCTGTGGCCCGTGTCAAGGAACTACAGACTCTCTGAGGAAGCACTCATCGTCAATTCCCCCTGTGGTCTCGCATCGTATTAAAAGACACTCTGGTGAACCCCTTACGTCAATTCTCCCTATGGTCTACTACAAAAGGTTCTCACAGTCTTGTGCAGAAAAAAAAACATGCTCAGTGCGTGTGCATCGTCCAAGTAAACCTCAAGAACTACTTGGCTATCAATCTAAGACTCAACAACATAATAAAGCAACAATTCCAATATCCTAAAACTAGTCATGGCATCTGGAAAACGTCAAAAAGTAAAACAAGCATGGAAAAGAAAACTGAGCACAAAACAAATTACTCTAATCACAAGCATAAACCTCTACTACAACAATCAAGCAAAGCAGGCAATCAGCAGGGGAAAAACAGGAAACCCACAATTCCCCGCCCAAGGAAATTTGTGGAAATTGCACAAAATACTCAAATACTTTCTACAGAAAGGCATAAACCACCCACCTGGATTCTAGGGGATCAATATACTTGAACCACGACGACTGATTCTCCCTAGAACGTTGTAGATCTGAGAAAATGCACAAAACGATCAACCCATGATAACTTGAAAACAAGGAGGAACCATGGAACAAGGCTAAAGAAGAAGAAAGAGCTCACCGAGGTGATCCAAATGCAATCTACGATAGATGGAATGGAGATCGGACAGAGGCACGACGACTCGGAGAAGATTCACGGCCCTCGACACTCTTGGACGAACGAAATCTGAAGAAGAAGCTATTTCTGTGCATCAGGCGCGACCCTGGTCCATTTAGTGAAAAAAAAGAAAATTACATGGCGTGCATTTTTAAATTACATGGCGTGTAGTGGGTTTTTCCGTACTTCGCCAAAATCGGCCTCCACGTCACCCCTACACACCGTGTGTGTGGCCTGGACACGGCCAGCACACGACTTCGAGCGGGAAAAGAGTACACAACGTGTACTCAGAAAGTACATGGTGTGTACTTTAAAAATTTCCAGAAAGTTTATTTTTCTCAAAAACTCCAGAAAAAGGAAAGACATACCTGAAACGAAGATCCGGGTTCTTACAATCAGTTGGCTAGCCTTACCCTCAGAGTGGTTGATATAGAGATTCCAAGCTATCCTATAGTGGTGGACCAGTACGCGGATGTCTTCCCTAATGATGTTTTGGGTCTACCTCCTCGCAGAGAGGTGGACTTTTACATTGACTTGTACCCTGGGACGACACCGATATCTACACCAGCATATCGGATGGATCTCGTGGAGCTTTGTGAGCTGTGAGTAAAACTAAAGGACTTACAGGGGAATAGGTTCATCCAGCCTAGTGTTTCTTCTTGGGCAGCCCTGATTTTGTTCACCATGAAGGTGGATGGAAGATTGAGACTTTGTGTCGGCGCCTGAACCAGGTGACCATGAAGAACAAGTACCCACTCCCGATGATTGGCGACCTCTTTGATCAGATGAAGGGATCATAGTGGTTCTTGAAGATAGACCTCAGATCAGGCTATCACCAGCTTAGAGTACGAGGCGATGATGTGTAGAAGATGGATTTTAGATGTCGGTATGGCCACTACGAGTTATTGGTTATTCCATTCGTCATGAAAAACACTCCAGTAGTGTTCATGGGACTCATGCACATGATCTTTAATCCATACCTTGATCACTTTGTAGTAGTCTTCATCAACGACATTATGATCTACTCGGATACCGAGGAGGAGCATGCCCATCATTTGTAGGTAGTTCTAGACACACTCTGAGAGCACCAGCTTTATGGTAAGCTCTCGAAGTGCAAGTTATGGATCCAAGAGGTTCACTTTCTGGGACATGTCATCTCAGAGGCTAGAGTTGCGGTGGATCCAGCAAATATTGAGGTGATACTTGCTTGATAGCCACCTAGAAGTGTGATAGAGGTACAAAGTTTCTTGGGTTTGACCAGATACTATTGGAGGTTTGTGCTATATTTCCCTAGAGTTGCATCACCTTTATCAGCGTTGAAAAAGAAGGGGCAACCATTCGTGTGGTTGGAGAGATGCCATCAATGTTTTTAGGAGTAGAGGTAGAGGCTGACTAGTGCCCCCATATTGAGGCTTCCGGAGGAGGGCATTGGGTACGTAGTCTACTGTGACACATCATGGATTGGACTCAGATGTGTTATGATGCAGGAGCGAGTAGAGATCACGTATGGTTCTCAACAGCTGAGGGAGCATGAGAAAAACTATGCTACCCATGACCTTGAGTTAGTAGCAGTGGTCTTATCTTTGAAGATGTGGAAACATTACTTGATGGGTGAATGTTTTACAGTCTACTATGATAACAAGAGTCTCAGGTATATTTTCTCTCAGAAGGACCTGAACCTAAGACAACAACGTTGGCTTGAGTTCCTCCAGGAATATGACTTCGAGATAGTCTATACTTCTGGAAAGAGGAATGTTGTAGAAGATGCACTCAGTAAGAGATATGGTATACTGTTTCTAGGTGAGGAAATGGAGCAGCTGACCACTTTACTGATATCCTTTGTGGAATGAGATAGAGCATCTTTTCTTCAGTCTCTTACAATCACTCCCCCACTTCTTCAGTGAGTCAGGGAGGCGCAGCATGGGGACACTGACTGTGAGGCTCGACGTGCATAGATATCCATAGGACATGCACCTGATGGATTTTTTGAAGGTAGGGAGCATGTCATCCTCTTTAGAGGACGTACCATGGTACCAATGTCGCTTCGAGAGGAAGTGTTGAGGGAGTTCCACACATCCCCTTTAGCGGTATATCCATGAGTGGAAAAGATGTACCAGGATCTCCGATGATAGAACTGGTGGATGGGAATGAAGGAAGCAGTAGCAGAGTTTGTCTCTCGGTGCCTCACTTGTCACCAAGTGAAAGTGGAGCATTAGGTACCAACATGATTCGTTCAGAATTTAGAGGTCCCAGAGTGGAAGTGAGATGGGATATCCATGGACTTCATGACAAGACTTCAACATACATTAAGGGGTCATGATTCTATATGGATGATCGTCAACCAACTCACCAAGTTGGCCCACTTCCTACCGATCAGAGAGCAAGGTTCAGTAGAGAGCATGGGATGCCTCTATGTGCAGGAGATTGTGTGGCTACATGGAGTACCCTCCACGATTTTCTCCAATCAAGATGCACGTTTCACTTCCCAGCTATGGAAGGGGTTGTAGGAGGCTTTCGGGATGAAGATTCGTTTGAGCACCGCCTTCCATCCTCAGATGGATAACCAGACTGAGCAGTCTATTCAGACCCTTGAGGACCTACTACGTGCTTGCATACTCTACTTCGATTTCAGTTGGGAGGATCAATTTCCCTTGGTGGTGTTTTCATACAACAACAACTATCGCTCCACCATTGGGATGACACCATTTAAGGCTCTGTATGGCCGACCTTGAAAATCGACTTTGTGCTGGACTGACCCAGGGGAGTCAGCACTCATGGGACCAGATATGGTATGAGATACCATGGAGAAAGTACAAATTATCTAGGAGAGGATGAAGACTTCACAGAGCAGTCAGAAGTCTTATGCCGACAGGACATGGAGACCCCTAGAGTTCGAGGATGGAGACCATGTCTTTCTACGGGTCTCACCTCGATGAGGTTTGTGGAGATTTGGCTGGGGTGGAAAGTTATCTCTGAGGTTCATCAGACCCTTTCAGTTCCTCAGCAGAGTTGGAGAGGTGGCTTACCGCTTAGCTCTTCTCCCTCAGTTGCACTGGATGCACGAAGTTTTCCATGTATCCTAGATGAGAAGATACGTGCACGACCCATCTCACATCATAGACCACGGTGAGATGGACATCGACGATGGGACGACATTTAAAGAAGTTCTGTTAGAGATTGAGGATATAAAGGAGTGGGTCCTTTGTAGACGGTCGATACCTTTGGTGTGTGTACATTGGCAGCAAATGAACCTCCTGGAGAGCACATGGGAGCGGGAGGCTAAGATTTATGCTCAGTACCCCCACTTGTTTTCCTAGTTTCTGTGATGTGGCTTTCTAGGATGCAAAGCCCTGAGGTGGGTAGAATGTGAAGACCCAGAAATTTCCATGTAATTTTTTTAATTAAATGGGAATTTTATAAGTCTGCGAAAATTGACGGCGCATGATTCCAAGGCCTGGTGTGCCCGGAATGAATTTCTGAATTTTTTTAAGTACGTTCAGTAAACGTGCGAGCAAGTTTTTATAACTTTTTAACTGGTGCTCAGAATTGAAATATGAGGGTACCTTTGAACTCGTAGCGTCGATATTCGCTTAATGAGACCTTCACCTCAACTGTAGTAGATTGAGGGTGAAATTTATTTTTTGTGATTTTCGTGGGAGAAAAATAAAATAAATTAGCTTTATTTTATTTTTGTAATTTAATCCACCCATTTTTATTTTGGTGGTGGGGACCAACCGAGATTAAAACCCCCCAATTTGAAATTAATGGTGGGGACCACCCAACCCTTGAACTCCCTCTTTAATGAGGGAGGTGACTCTTGTTTATCTCCTAATTAATTGTGCCACCTTCCATTAATTTATTATGCCAACATCAACTTAATTAATGGCCAACTCTTATTAAATTAATAAAACTTAATTTAATAAGTTGGATATTTCATTTTGGTGGAATTGGGGGGAAGTATTTTCAAAGGGGAGAAATTTGGAGAAACACCTTTCTCCAACGAAGAACACTTTATCCAATGAAGAATGATTTCTTTAATGAAGAATGCCTTCTCCAAAGAAGAAATCCATCGAAGGACCACCGACGTGGACCATCTTCAACGACGACGAACCAACATTCACATTTCCTATCTCCTCACGGACGTCCATGAACCTTAGAGGTAGGGTTTGTTATTTGTATACCCCTTACCCCGTTCTTGATGTTCTTCATGATTCAAGAATAAACAAGCTGCTTGATACCGTTCTAACACGGAGGGTTCGGGCCAAATGAGCACGACTTGACCTATCTGGAACCTTTGTGAATTTGGATGGTCTTGAAATGATGAAGATGTATCGAGACAAGTGCGGAAGTATTAGGAATGAAGAACGGGCCACCGAGCTGCGCTCGATGAACCGAGGAAAGTCACCGGTGACCCGTGTTGGGGACTGGCACCGAAGGGACTCAGAAATGGCGGCTGGCACTCCGGCTGACCGCGGCGAAGGCGGTGGCGCGACCGCGCTGCCAGAGAAGGGCCACGAATTGTCGGCCGTAGCATAGCAAGGGAGGAGGCTGACCATGCGAAGGGGCGGCATCGTGTGTCCGCACTACCCGGCATGCAAGAGCTATGACACGAGGTCGCGACGGTGAAGGAGGACGGCCGGCTCGCTGCCGGCCGCCGGTGATGGCGCGGCGCGCAACCGCGCCGCGCGGAAGAAGCTGTCCATCCGACCAATAGGAGTGCTAAGAGGGCCACCCAGCGGTCTGCACCATGGGCTGCCCAGTGGGCTAGGTTGGACCTAGGGTGGGACCTGGGTCGGGCCGGGTCGGTCCGATCGGGTCAGACCGGTCCCAGACCAACTTCGACCCTTTTCGCTCTTTCAGCCATATCTTGAGCTATGGGAGTCCGTTTGACGAACCATCTGTGAAATCAGAAAACTTGGATCAATACGATACTTTTTATATCCCAATTGATTTTTGGATAAATTTGGGGTACGACCGGGTTGGATCGAACATGAATCCAACCGGGCCCTCGGGACTAAAAGACTAATAACTTACAGACCGGACATCCGATTGACGCACCATTTGTTGCGTTGAGACCCCTTTTATGTGGAGGTACTTTAGGATAATTATTCATGGGAATTAGTTTCAATTGGAGTATCAAATTGTGGCTTGAGGAGAAGACACTCTTGGAATCAAGCGAGCTTAGTGTGGGAACCCTGTAGCTGGCTATAACATGAGAAAGGGGTCCTATGTGGGTCTGTGCTTTGGGATCCTATGTGGGTTTGTGTTCGAGAGTTCCACTTGGATCTGCTCTAGGAATCCATGTGGACTACTCTAGGATCCTACGTGGGTCTTCTATACTAGGATCCTATGTGGGTCTGATGATTTAGGATCCTATGTGGGTTTGCCTCTTAACAGAGTAAGATGATTCAGTTGTTACATATAATCATCTTTGATACCGTACCTAAGTTATACATGATGTGAGATGAGTCTTTACTTTTTTGGTACATACCTTTGTGGTATTATTCTGTGTGGCATACCTTTGTGGTACTTACCTTCTTGGTGATACTTTTGTGGTATTCTTCTGTGTGGTGTACCTTAGTGGTACTTACCTTTGTGGTGATACCTTTGTGGTATTCTTCTGTATGGAATTACCTTTGTGGTACTTACCTTTGTGGTGTTAACTTCTTAGTATTCTTTCCTTCATGGAACAATTGTAATTTGGCTAAGAGTTGGGCATTGTGTTTCCTCATGAATGAGATGGGTATACTTGATAACTTAGGTATATGCATGGGCATATACCTAAGTAGGGCTGACTATTGTTTCCATGCTTTGTGGTTTATCCTTTGTAGATTTTGTGATACCTTTAAGGGTCTTGGAGTCCCTACTGAGTATCGTTGTACTCACCCCTACACATGATACACCCGCACCTTGTTTTTTCTTGTGTAGACGACATACAACACTGATGGGGGATGAGGTTACCAGGACTGGAGGTAGCTCAGAGGTGGACTTTAGACAAGGCGTACCATAGAGAAGATCATTAGAGAGCTATACCTACCCTTCAGGTAGGATCCTTGGCAGGTGTTCTCAGGATCTATTTCAGTTTTACTTGTACTTTATAGTTTACTTGTACTTTTCAGTTGGGCTTGTATTCTGGCCCCTTTTTCTTTCAATACACACCCTATTTACTATATAGTTTTACTTTATTCTTGTATCGTGCTTGTGCTTAATTGTGTGAGTTTACAGGTTATAAAGGCAATGCCTTCCTAGTTTTAGGGAATATGCCTTTCGTTGCTAGTTTCCAACCCCTGGCCTATGGAAGGTGGGATTGGGGTAGTCACGACACGGGCCCTAGGGGATGGGTCGTGACATTCTCCATATTTAATAAAAAATAATTTTGTGACATTTAATCCACTTTAAATCATAAATTGTATATTCAAATTTTATTTATAGATTTAATAAGTATGTATATTTATCTTTAGGCATAATTTATTCCTCAGAAAATCATCTTTCCTTGATATTTTATAAAAAAACCCAATAATATTGAATAAAAATATTTTTATGATATTTAGAACATTAAATATAATTACTAACATCATCATATCTAGTTTCTTCTTATTCTACAATTTATATATTTTTAGTTGTATTTAAATTCCAAAATTCATTATTGCTTTGATCTTCTTCTCTATTGTTTTAAGATCAGTTTATTATAATTCCCAGGGTTTAATAACACACCATTTTAGGTGTTTTGATGTTTATATAAATAAATAAAAACTTTGGAATAATCCCATATCATTTTATCTTTAGAATATTAATTATAGAAGAGTCATTTTTTATTTTATAGAAATTCTCAATGTCTGAAGCCATATGTAGCATAGAAGTTATAAATGACTCAAACAGAAGTAATACACTCAACATAAATCATACAAAAACTTTATAATTCATACGAAGACTCCCTGAAGTCATACATACCCTTACAGACAAAGTTATATGCTCTTCCTAGAAGTCTTACATGGAAAACACATAAGTCATATGCCAAGTAAAAAAGTCTCATGTTGTAGCTTGAAAAATACATACATTGGATCAAATTAATATAATTCTTAGAGATAAAGTCATGTAGCTACTTCAGAAGATTTATGTGTTTGGAAAATAAATCCTTATTACCATTTAAGTCCAATTATCAAATTAAAACATTGTACCTAGAAGTATTATGATCTGCATGTAAAGTTTTACCCATTAAAACTTAATCAATTTTCCAACATCAACTTAAAAGTTCCAAATTTCTTCAAGTAAGATTATAATATTATAAATTGGATTCAGATCATATTTAAACAAGTCAAAAACACCTTAACCAATTCCAAAATACTTTTAATAATTTATTAAAACTTCCTTGGGCATGTTCAACACCATTCCAAAATTATTACAACATTTATACTTAAGAAAGAGTATTTCATATACTCATTACACCTGAATTAAAGATTCACTTATTCCACTTAAAAACCCTCTATATAGTTTAGTTCTTCACTAAAGTAAACTACATGTATGCTCAGATTCACTAGGATAGTTTCACTAACACCTTGGTTATTCAAACTTCCAAATCAAATAGCTTTTAACTCTATTTATAACAAATTATTTAAGCTGTTCACACAACAAAATTCTCCAGTATTTTTGATTATAGTATAAAATAATTTCACAAAAATTATTACATATCTTTTACTTTAGGACCAACTCTAAAATTTTATAATGTAATGAGATGATAACCAAGAAGACAACTATTTTCCTTTACCCATAATTCATGTAAAACACCTTTGATTTGCTTTTAATGAGTGGATACTTACTCTATCACCCAATTTTCCATAAAACATAATGATATTCACATTGAAAAAAATATAAACATAATCTAATGAGAATTTCACCATTATTTACTTCCTTATGCATTTTATCTCTCAATGATATAGACAGACCACAATTTATCAAGCATGAAACCATGATAACAACTTTAGTCTATAACATCTTAGGAAATCCAATATGAAACCTCATACTCCTGGAACACACAATTATTTTTATTCATTTTTTATACCACTTGATTTTATTTTGATGTTTCAAGAACTATATTCTATATAAAAATTCCATTTTTCACATAGAACCCCTTGAAATACTAACTATCATACTTAATCTATTTATTAGGTGTAAAACACTTACCTTTATGCATGTTTCATTTTCAAAAAGATGCTTCAATTTCTATAAGGTAGAAAAAATACCAGACTTTTTGATAAAATATATCCATGTATTTCAAGTTGATTTATCACTAAATGTAACATAATAAAGTGATCTACTATAATAATGTATTGGAATGGGATTCTATACATCATAATATATGATATCCAGTTTTACTACCTTTAATGTTCTTCCTAATTTAAAAAATGACACTTTCTTCTACTTTATAATAATGAAATATTTAAAAAATTCAATATCAACTAATTTAATAACTAATAGAATTTTCTTCATAATAAAAAACTTCATTCCATTTTCACTCATATGAAACAATATGCAATGCCAGGTTTTGGAATCTATTTCTGATTCCAAATATGTCACCATATGATTTGAATATTCTATTATATAAAGTAAACTATTATTTAATCCCAATTCTATAAACATAACACTTTTAGTGATTTTACATAATCCTTTCTCAAATGTGATGAAATATCCATTATTTTTAATCTATACAATGAATATTAATTTATTCAATATATAGAAATATATCTAACATTATTCAATATCCAAAAATTTATATTTTGGGTTTTAAAATTGTACATATCATTTTTTGAAAATATTAATAGCTTCATCATCAGTGAGATGTACCTTCCAAAAATTTTCTAGAAAAAAAATCCATAGAAATCCCTTCTTCACAGTTCAATAGAAATAAACACTTAATTATAATATCCAAGACTCTATGGGAATATCAACACTAAGAACAAATTCATCTTCACAAAATTATATAGTATCATTCACTAACACTCTACTTGAAGCTTTATGTCTTCCCTTTAATATTTTTAAGAAGTCCATTTTCCCCATAACTCCAACATAGGGTACCTTCTCCTTTGGATTTATTTTGGATCCATAAAATTAACTTTGATCCGCCTCTTGAGTTTCTTCAATTCAATGATCTTCCTTTTCCTTTAATATTCATAGTAATTCCATAGAATTTTCTTGATTATATTCTATGAATATATTAACTTATGATTAGATCATGAACCTTATTTAACTTAAATTTATAAATTCTATTGGAACTACTCACCACTATGATCTTCGCATCCCATATCTCCAACAATGATGATAAGAGAAACAATACATTAATTTAATATATGAAATCAATATGTAATAAACTAAAATAACTTGTAATAATATTAAATTCATTTATATAGTCAATGATATACTTACCTTAAATCATCTTTAGGTGGAACAATCGATGCATTATAAACACTTTGTTTGATGAAGAAGGATTTTAATAAATATTTGATAAAGAATTTATTAATTCCAAATTAAGAATCTAAAAATTGATGTTGAATAAAAAATTCTCACAAAAATCATACATATAATTCCTAGGGACAGTCAGTCCAACAAATCCCAAACCATATCTAACACTATTACTAGTTTTCCCCCATCAGTGGTAGGTGTATCTTCTTCTAATACAGATAGTATTTAATTAGTATCTTTTATAATTATAAGTTGTTTCCATAAAATTAATTTATCTCTACCTTTATTTAATTTGTTTCTATTTTTCATGAATAATTTTTAACCTTCAATCCTAAACCAAGCTCTAATATAACTTTTTGATGAAATGAGAGAATAAAAAATAAAATAGGAAAGAAAAACAACAAACACAATGATTTTTATGGTTTATCTAGAATACCTTAAATCCATGGAGGAAAGAAAAAATTAAATATTTATAGGGATATTTATAAGGATTTTTGATACAATATATCCACACAATGTTCCAATAACCAATTACAAATTTAAGGATAGAAAAATCAATGAGAATTGAATTTCCAAGTTGAAGCAACGTTTTGCATGAAATAAATTTCCATCTCCTACATATTAACATAATTTTAAAATTTTATCTTTGTGTATCCATGTACATACCACATGAATTTTTTTTTATTTCTTTGTGTAAAACTAAATATTTTTACTCTATGTTTGGAATAAACTCGATGTGAAATTCCCAATTCTAATTCAGAATTCTATGTTCACCCCATATTTTTTCCAAATTTTTTATGGGCCTTTGACCTATAAACCTATGAACTTCCAAAAAATGGAACTAACCCCTAAAACCCCATGTGTACTTAGTGTTAAGGTCAAATAACATGAATTAGTGTCTCACTATATAGTCTGTACCATATCAAATCAGGATCCACATTTATCAATAGTAAAAATTTATTTGTATAGAATGATGAATTTGTATATTCTTAAAATCATTTAAAAAAATTCTAAAAAAACCATATATATAAGCATAAATCAGACCAAATAATATATATGTATAGATATTGAATAACCTTATATTTTTCTTCTTTTATTGGTCTTAATAAAACTTTCTACATCATTGTACATCCATATGAAAAAATTAACCCTCACACTAAACTCTTTAGTAACTTTACATATTTGAAGAAATTACATTTTGATAATGGTGAGATTAATATTCTTAATATTTTTTCTAAAAACTTGAATATTCTATCCAAATAACTTTACTTTATACTATTAAATATTATAATGTATTGAATTTTTTTTATTTAAAATGGATAAAACTTAAAAATTTTCTAGGATTTTATGAAATATAATCCTTCTTTAAGATCATCGGTAATAAGTCACAATGTATCTCTTATATTATGTTTTAAATTTATCAACACACACATATATATCCCAAATTATTTTCAATTATTTAGGATATATTTTATAGATTCTCACTTGGATTAAAATAGTATCTAAAAAATCATCATTTCTGTAATAGTCATTTGTTTGTTGGAATTTAAACTTCTCCAAAATCAACCCACTGACCTCTTAGAAAATATATTTCTTAAATATTTTATTAAAAGATACAAGAATAATTTTTATACCAAATAAAATAACTATTATTTCCTTTATGGTATTTTTAATAAATAAATACAAAATCATATCTCATATGTAATTTTTATTTAGATTAATGTGATGGGTATTATAGGCATTAATCATACTATTTGAAAATGAAATAAAACCCAAATAACCATGAATAATTCAGTTTAAAATAATGTATTTATAAAAAATATTAAGTACATAAAGTTATATCATAATTCACTTTCCATGCTTTACTTTAAAGAGAGTAAGCTTGATAGATATCCCTAAGCGACAATCAATAGATTCTTATCATCATAAGTATCAACTGACTTATAGAATCACCAAAATCCTTTGGTATAATTTTCTCCAATCTCTAATGAAATGCTAAAATCACTCACTAGATAAGGATATAAGGAAATGGGGATATCTTCAAAAACATAACTTCAATAAAATCAAACTTTCATCTAGGTATAGATAACTTCTATTTATAACACTTCTTTATTCAATATAGAAAATCAAAAATTTTCTTACCATCCAGATAGACAAATATTGACTACTTATTTTAAAAAATTTGTAACATATTCCCCATTTATGAATATGATCATTGAACAATTAAATGATCATATATTAGTTATAATTTCCATTAAAGAGTCATCAAATTAATTGTTAAAAGTTACAACAATATGATAATCAATACAACATCAATGAATAAACCAACAACAAATGATATCCAATATCATTAATAAAACATGGGTAATGAAATCACTAAATTTCTATCCATGTCATATCTTATAACATGGGAAATGACGTGACACCCGCATTTTCAAAATTCTATATTTATTTTCATATATATTTATTTATTTGAATTTTCTGGAGTTCAAATACAAATGAGTGAAAAATATAGAAAATTTATCAGTATGAAAAATCTATGCATGGTCTTGGTAACCATACAAAAGTACTCTATAGGGGGTGAAAA
This sequence comes from Viscum album, assembly GCA_963277665.1. NCBI lineage: Eukaryota > Viridiplantae > Streptophyta > Magnoliopsida > Santalales > Viscaceae > Viscum > Viscum album. Next base: position 1,257,539,960 of record OY728132.1, on the reverse strand, counting down.
ATTTTTCTAGTGGTGAATACATTATTGGTGAATCGTCTTGGTGATTGTGAAATCGAGCCATATATTTTCCCAGAAATTGAACATTTTATTATTTTTATATCCCATTCTAGAATTTTCTCTCCCATTTAAATCTAGGGGATTCATGGTTACTCTACGGAAAACTATATGCACCCTCCCTTATCCTTTGTTTCTCTTATAGTGCATTAATCCATATTTCTAGGTGTTTGCCTAAGGTAATCTCTCTATTCATCTTCCACTCCCCATTATCTCTTCTCTTATTATCTTGTTATTTTTTATACCTACCCTAACTGACCATAGATATGATTTCATGGTTTAGGTTTTTATAAATTTAGAGATTTAGTTTCTAAATGTGTGTAGATCCTACACCAATCCATAATATCCTCTTATTTATGAAAGACTTACCATATCTCTTGGTTCAAGGTAGGTTTCTCTATTCCATTATGTTTATTTGACATAACCCTTGGTGCTTGATTTTTCTAAACTATTTTTTTCAAAATAATTCTTGTCTAAATTATATTTGATTAATTTATAAATGGTTTTCAATGTATTTTTATAATTTTGTTTAAAATAAAGAGTATTTACATGGAAATTGGGTGTTACTTCACTCAAAATACATTCTGTGAACTCTATGTGTTTTATGAAATGTATTTGAGATTTATTATGATGAAATTGAAGTCAAAAGAGATGTTTTGATTTATGATTGATTCTTAAAAGTGTAATTTCATGAGTTAATATTATATTTTAGTTTTTAATTTTTTTTTGGAATGAAATTTTTTATAATTAATTAGTTGACACTATCTTTATCATGTCTCTTAGTATTGTTGATATAATTGGTGAATTTTATGACATTGATTGATATGATATGAATATTAAAAAAGGTTTGTTTCTTTTGAGTGTGTCTAATGGTGATATAAGAGTTAAATTATATATTATTTTAGTTTATTTATGTTTTAAATTAAGTATAATTATATGGGAAACCTTAGGTGGCTAAGAAGGAAACTAGTAATAAGCACTACACTAGTGAGATTATACACTGTTAGTGCCCCCAAATTCTACTATACGCTAGATAAAGGAATTACATCATGATGAGGATGGGTTAGTTAAGGGTGAACTATAGGATTATTTCCAAGATTCTATCATGATGGTTTATGATAATTAAAATCCTAGGTTTTATTCTTAGCCCCCATACAGTTTTCCCATGGTGTATATTGCTTTATGCTGTTTATCTTGTTATTATTATTATGTTACTTTTTTTTATATTCATGGTTATGTACTTATAAAATTATAGTGGGTCTGAATATAAAATAAACATGTCAATGTTATTTATTTTTCTTTATTATTATTATGTAGTAAAGGTATTTTATAATATTTACTTTCAAAATAGTATTTTTAGTTTGTATTATAAAATTATTTGCATATATTCTCAGTGATATCCCACTATGCATTCACTCACACCCTATATATACAGTCTCATGTATATATAGAATTGGTTTTAAATGATGAAGGAAAATATAAAGTATATTCTTACTTTAGTACAATTTTATAGATTCATTATTGGAGTATTGATGTTGGAGATATTAGGGTGGTGAAATTGGGTCACATAGAGTTGACTCTTTTGGTATTTTGGGGACATATCAATTCCTTTGGATTGTATTTTATAATAATCCACATCAGTCATACCCATATTTTTGGTTATCTTTTTAATTTTTAGATATCATGTATAAATTTTATTATATTTTCTTAGTAATTCCTTGTTTGGTTCTTTTATATTACTTATTATATGTATTCCATTTTTGGTCCAGTTTATATTTTGAACTTTCTCTATAGTTAGTATAGATTCCCATTATATAGTCAACTTATACTAAATTCTTGGTAAAAATATGATACTTTATTTTAATTGGATTTTTAGGGTAAAATCATTCCCAAAGTGTATGTTTGATACCCTAAATACTTGTTTCTATCTTATGGTAAATGAGAATACACTTTAGGCCTTGTGATAGATTGAATTGGGTGTTAGGAAATGATACCTTAGGTTAGTTTTTAAAAAAATGGTATCATATACCTATTTTTTATCTGGGAAGTTAAGGTTGATCAGAGGTAAGATCATTGGAACTCAAGGGGTAGGTTAAGATGAAGTGTCTGGACAATAATTTAAGTAATGATCCTTGAGTTACAATGGGTATTCAGGTATGCGTAATTTGAATTTAATATTTGTTTTCATTTTTTTGAGATATTTTGATCTAAATAAATGTTATTATGTTTTATATTAAATTACTATAAGTTTTGCTTGGAAATCACAAGTTTTTGAAGCAAAAAGTAGGAAAAACCTAGGTTTTACCTTTATTGTGCATGGGCTGTAGACTATTCATGGATAGTGTCACACAATATGGAAATTTCTAGTTGGGTTTTTTTAGTCAATTCATAGTCCCAATACCATGAATTTCTAACCATGCATCTTTTAAAACCATCCCATTTTGTGTTGTTTTTATTTATTATGATTTTAAATCTATTATATTATTATTTGTTTTCTATCTGAGATGAATTAAAAATATTTTTATAAAGTATTGATGTTATTTGGTTGGGTAAAATTTATTATTTTGTGTTTTAGGTTATGAGATATATTTTTTATTTGGTTAATGTTTCTTGTTTATTATAGAAGTATCCTCATAAGAGAACTCTTATGAATCCTATAGAGGGAGTTACAACTAATTTTTCATAGATAAACCCTCATATTGACCTAGATCATATCAATTCCATTATTCATACCATTCAGAAATTAGGTAGAGAATGTGAGTAAGATCCAATTCGATCAATGAATCATGATCAATAGTTTTTAAAATAGAACCTGACCAGTATCCACGGTGATCTATGACATTTGGAAACCGAGGAGTGGCTAGAAAAAAATAAAAATAATTTTTTATTTTTTCTAGAATGATGAGACTTAAAAGGAAATTCTCTCAACTTATGTACTAGTAGGACCAAGACGAAAGTGGTGAGATACAATTGTAAAGGCTAAGATGTATAAATACCTAAACTACAAGGGTTTGAAGAATATGTTTAACCAAAAAAACTATACTGAAACATTAAAGATGGATAATTGCAGTGTGGTTATGGATTATCAACAAGGTAAAAATTTGGTTATGGGGTATGAAATCCATTTTGATGAAATGGTTTAGTTTGTTCCCAATAGTCTTTCTAATGACATTCTCAAAGCTTACTGGATTGAGATGGGATTATAACCTAATATCAGATCCAAAATACTTATTTTTTTGGCTAAACTCATATGATTATGTGGTCAATAAAATTTTGGTGTATGGGATTTATGGGAATCTAAGGATTGAATAAATTTTATTCAATAAATGGAAGATATCAAAAAACCAAAAAAACATGATCTCCCTATTATGAAATCGAAAACATGTATAATTAAAATGAAGAATATGTTTGTAACTGACACCAAATATGGACATGACTCTTGTATTTAACTACATGTTTGAAAAATATCCCTGAAAAGTTTATAAAGAACTCTTTTGTCTATTTTGTATCCATGGGATGACCTGAATCACCCAACATTTGGGTGGGATTATCATTCAAAACACAATATGCTAGTATCTTTTATGGAAATAGAGGAAGGAGAAGATATATTTATGAGATTTAATAGGGTAAGAACACATGATCATATAAAACAAATTTCCAAATGCTTCCACATATTTATATCAACTTCAAATATTATCCTCATTCCTTAAATGAATTTACTCATGTGTTCATAACAAATGAGTAAATGGAATGCTGATTACAACATTTTTAATCCTTAGTTCATGCATTTAACACTTAAACACATTTTATTCTCCCCCATATTTCATCATATGAAACACATATGATAGATTATATGAATGATGGTTCCATAATTAACACTTAATGTTTTAATTCCTAACTAGATAATTGGATATGATTCACACATATCATAACAATTACGATATGATCATATCATATAAAATGATATAACTCAAGGAAATGGTATGATATCCCATATTCAAAGGCATATGATATGCCATGAATTTATGCATGTTGAACGCCTAAACATTCTCATATACTATAATACAATATAACTAAAAACCTTTTATATTTATATAAGATTTAGGGTATATATTTTTAAATCTCTCACTTATACCAAATCCTTTCAGTCTCTATTATATTTCACCTTATATTTCATCATAAATAATTACATATTAAATCATATCCAAAAATCCTTTTAGATGCCTTTCAAAATTATTTTGTAAAGATATCATCTTCTTTACCTTGTATCACATCATATGAAATACTTTGTGAATATCCATCCATAACTCATTTTAGAGAAACTCTAAAACACTTTTAAAGTACCTATCTAAGTTTGTAAAAATCAATACCCATTTAGTAAACCACAAAGTGTGACCCCATGAGCCATTGTATCACTATAAATAAATATGAATTTTGAAATTCATAAATGTAATCAAAGATATGCCTCTATAAAGGAATTAGTGATACTCAATATATAAATAGATATGAAGTGAAATCTATCAAACAAACATATATCAATACTTGTTTCCACCAGATGTATCCTATACAAGAATTAATTTTCATATGATCCCTTTGTCTAAGAAATCTATTAACCACATGACACAGAGTATGTTAATTCTATATAGTTAGTCATACATTCTCGATTCTCTGAGTATAGATTGGATAGAAGGATGAACACATCACATGTCATTCACCCTAATGGATGAGAACATCATATACCCCTAATACAATAATTAATCGCACACATATTACATATCTAGGAATATATGTATACTTATTCTGTTTATCTCAACCGAGGTTCTAAATGTAATGAACCAATGTTTTTGAATGAAAATTTTCTTCTTATAAATATGTCATAATCACATTAAATCACAATATAATGAACTAATAAGTACTATGTGACCTTTAAACATAAGTTTTTCACATCTGTATTCTGATTTTTGAAAATTTGACATAAACTGTTGTGATCGATAAGTTATTTGGAGTCTAATATGACCAACTTAATTTTTGGTGAATAGTAACCTACCCTTATGAATAGTAAAAATAACCTTATGAATAGTGATATAACCTAATGAATAATAACATTAGCTATGATAGTATATAAATAAGATTCAAGTGGAAGTATGATATACCTATATCTGGGAATAAGAAAATAAATGTTTTAAAATTGTTGTTTTTAGAGTAAATCATGTTTTTAATTAAATATTAAATTAATCATATTTATAAAATTATTTTTGAAAAATGGAGTTTATTTTTGGATTATAAATGTCAAAAAATGGTTAGGGTGAATATTTGTGATTTTTCTAAAATACTTAAATTTTTTATGAATAGTAAAATACAATAATTTACGATAAATGCTAAATACATGAATTATGATGTCATCAGCTGATGTATGGATGATGTAAGGCCATTATCTCGAAATCACATGCACAAATTACTATTATTAGTCACGGAATCATTACTATTTCTTGTATTATGGAAAAATAATAATCTAATGATTATAATATTATGAAAACCCTCCTCTCCTCCACTATAAATAGCACCCATCCTTACCTCTTCTCTCAACTTCTCTCAAGCCCTGTGACATGACAATATTCTGCCCAAATATACTCCCAATATCCTTACCCATGTAAAAAATCCTCTATTGTATTCAAAATACCAAATCCTCTCCTCTTAAGAGGCTCTAAAAGGAGTTAAACTCAAGAGGTAAATTCCTCTTTACAATTCTTTTATTTTTTTAAGTTCTTTTCTTTTATTATTTATTTCCACACCTACCTTCAACCAAATGGTATGATAAATACAGTAACATACTTTTAATGTAATGATATTATGATAGTGTGATAATTCATTATCCTCTCTCATTTCCCCATCTTTTATTTGAAAGAAATGGAAACACCATTTGAGATGTGTTAATTTAGCACAATCAAGAACGAAAAGTTATCAATTTCCATTACCATATTAAATTATGGTCATGAAACCATTTTATTGGTTTAAAAAGACCATAATATATGTATTATTCCTCATCTATTTTTCTATAATCCTATTGTACACATGGTTTTGGTTTATAAAACAAAATGTGTTCTTTGCAGTCAAAAAACACCAATTAACCCAAAAGGATGTCACTAAAGTTTTATATAATGTTTCAACTTCACTTAAAGTAACCAAATTAAGTTTTAAACCATATAAAATTATGGATGTTAAATAATAAAATATAACTTAAATTCTAGACAACCACCATCATCATGCATGTTTATCCGAACATGATCCGATCATTAAAACCAAGGAAGCAAACCGACCTGAACAATGAAATTGAACCTTGTAACCAATCAAAAAGGTATTGAATGAACTTAAAAAGGTTCTAATAAATATTTTAAATATATAAGGGGTTATATAATTATTAATTAATAAACCTAATTTTTTTATTCAGGTCATTAATAACAAGTGGAGAACACCAACAGACTTAAGGCAAGGGATCCTCTCCATTTCACTTTTATTCAAGATTGTCCTCTATGTTATGCTCTTTTATGTGTAATTATTAGTGATGGGGTATGATTAAGAACCTACCCCATACTTTTCTCATTATTTATAAAATATTATAAATCCATTTATCTATCATTAATTCCTCTTAAGTACACCCGATATCATGACGATAATCCGTAAGGAATTCTACCCAAACCGCCTTTATTCCTTTGAGTTGCTCTATATTTCTTTTTACCAAAATGAAGTTGTCTTTTATTTTTATGTAAAACTACTAAGTTATGTTTATAATCTTCAAACTCATGTTTCAATATCCATCCCTCATTCTCTTTCATGGATATAAATTCTTTTAAGTGATTCCCTCCTCGATACTTCCCAGTAAGCAAACTCATTTTAAGGGAACTTCCCAAATTTTTACCCAATTTAAAGTGCAATATATCCTATATTTTAAGCCACCGTTGTCTTTATAAAATCAGTATTTTATTTATTAAAACCTTCTTTGTTCACTTCTAGTTTTATATAATAGATTATTCCCTTTTTTATTTTAAAATCTCTTTAGTGTTTTCCTTAAAACCGCACTAAAAGGTTTTAATGCTAAAAATTTCATAAATACTCTTATTACATGTTGTCACTTATATTTTACATAACTTACCATTATATAAGAATATTTTACCTTATTAATGTCCATTTATGTTTTAATTCCTGTCCCTCACACACACTTTCATGATACGCACATTCATTATGCTTTATGTCATGAATGTGATACCCATTTCTCTCCATGGGTTCCCTTACATTTATATATGATTGATCATGTATTATTATTTATGTGAAAAGCATATTCATGAACATGTTAATATGGGTTCACCTATATAGTTCTCTAATTCATTGGGTAAAGTTAAGTCTCATGAGATGTTATGTACGATGGTCTTGGCGGTTAGCCTTGGCTTGTGATACTATGGGAAACGATCTTGGCAGTTATCCTTGACTCGTACTAAAGTTATATTTTAAGTTTCTGCCAAATTTATATGACTCCTTATTTATATGACTCCATGTTTATATGTTATAATCCCTTATGTTACATGCATTTTCATTTATTTATGTCTTGTTCCTAAACTATGTGCTATGGATTTATTCTTATTCTTTTTCCCTTATTGGGATTTTAGCTCATCCCTTTGTTCATGTTATCCCCAGGTTATCCTATGAATATGTATGAGCATAATGAAATCTAGGGGATCTTTATGAAGAAATGTTTTATTTAGTTCCATGTTTTCAATTTTATGTGCCTAGTATTCCAAGACACTAGAATTCATGATCCTTGTCTTGTAATCTGATGTATAATTATGTTTAAAATCATGTAATGTTATATGTAAAAGGATAGGGTTGCTATACCAAATGTCATACTCATCATATGAGAGGAAAAATACCATATTGATTAATCTCAACTGATTACATGATCATCAACATACCCAACCACCCCTGATTATCTCATTATTAAGCTTGGTATAAGAAATAAATAAAAGTATTAAGGTTATAATGTTAGGTATTTTTTATAACTTTAGGTAATAAGAAAATAAAAATATGAAACATACACTCATAGTATACCAAAGATATAATGTATGACACTCCATGTGGTATACTCCATGGGACATCCAACACACAAAAATCATTTATGTATAATTATTATATTTCATATCCCAATAGAAAATCCTACCCATGATTAACTTAACATTTCAGCATAACCTATAATTGTAGAGACACGAAGCTTAACGTACATGGACATTACATTACTTTTTTGGAATACTTAGTACATAAAAAAATACACACACAAGGATCGTAATAGTTTAGTGTCTTTGGAAACTCGGAATATAATATTCTAAACATGGTGAAAGATCTTCAACATCTCCCATAAAGATCTTCCTTTTTTTACCTAAAACCTTTATTTATATCCTGGGGAAAATAAAACATAAAAGGGTGAGCTCAAATGCTCAGTAAGGGTAAACAAAAGAAATATCAATCACATCATATTCATAAGAACATAACATTTTGGTAATCTTAACCTGCAAAAGAGAGCATAATTTCATAACATGGGATAAATCATAGTAGTGAAATGTAATCCCAATAATCATAACTTAAAACATGAAACTTTGTGGAATAAACACATAATCATATAGAATCATTTCTTGTTAGTCAAGACTCATTTCCAAGACTATCTTAGTGGACAAAGTCCCTTTCTGAACTGAGTTCATTACTCGTTTCAGTCCTGTTTCACTGAACCAGTATAACCTACCGTTCCAGCCATGTATATCTCATGAGATATAAAATCTTTATCCAATGCATTGGAGGGAGATATAGGTCCCACCCATCTCATAATGATACCATTCTTATGTGTGCCACAAAATCCTAAATCATAAATCATTGCATAACCCATGTAATAAAAATGGGATTCTTAAACAACATGACATCATAAAACAATTCATATAATATATAGGAAATCATAAAAATAATTCCATCACAACATAATAAAATCAATGTAATAATAGGGATAGAAACAGAACCCTTTATTATCTTAGATGGAAAATAATTTTGATAAAACACTTGAACTCCATTCTTGAGGAAAATATCCTTTCTACCTTAAAAACATTTTTCCTTTCTTAACATGTCATACAATTTTAAACTAAAATAAGTTGATTAAAAATAAACTTGAAAACTTTTAAATTAATCCTCTTGGAAGTAATGTTTTAAAAATCCATTCATGTCGTATAAGTTAAAAAAAAACATTCTTCTCGTACTTTTGTCGGAAAAGTCAAAAAGTACCTCGTACGAAAAAGGAAAAAAGATTCCTTTCATATCTTTTACTAAAAACTCACCGAAGGGTAAAATTGGATTTAAAAAATTGTAGATGGATGGAAATAATATTACATATTGAGGAAACATGGATGTGGATGATAAAATACACCCCAGTAAATTCCAAAGTATAAACAATCTCAGATAAAAATGAGATTGTGATATTTTCCATTACCTTAAGTCCAATTTGCTTCGTAAGTGTCCGAACCTCCTGTATAATGATTTAAATAATGTCATTAACTTATTAAAGAATCATATTCATTGTTATGATATCATATATGGTTCACTTATGACTTTATATTACCCGTTCTTTTGTAAATTCCATGTTAAAGAAGCGTTTTGGGTAAAATCGTTTCATTTATCGTAGGTGTTTGGACTTGTTGTTCTTGACATTATTATTACTTATATCATGATTTACTTACTTACAGAATATAAAACATGATTTATATATCATATATATTAAGTATATATATATATAATAGATAGATAAATGAAATGAAACACACCATTCATGGAGACGGTAGTCCGTACGTACGCATGAACGCTGTTTTCCTTTCCTTATTGTCTTGAATGGAAGTAAGTAGATGAAATACATATATACATAAATCCAGTAGCTTTATAATGTCATATATTTCATTATTATTGGTTATATATACTTTATAATCATTCTTAAATGGTTAACATGGAGAATGAATCTCATCGCGTCGTGGAGACGGTAGTCCGTACGTACGCACGAACGATGATATCGTTCTCATGATCGTGAAATTGTGTTGAAGTTTCAGTATCAATATCACTTTATAATAATAATATATAGTTACTCATTACACCATTATACCCATCCAATTAAGGTGGTGGCGGAAAATAGATTACACCACGGCGTGGAGACGGTATTCCGTACGTACGCACGCGCGGTGATTTCCTTTTTCCGTAGGATGGATAGAAGGTTAATTAGAGTTGTTTCATATTTATAATAACATATCAGTATATAATAAATACTGATGTTATTACTTTATCATGAAACAACTAAATAAGAAGAAGTTGAAGAAGAAAGAAATTGAAAAAGATCGGTAATGGATATTACCTCTTTTTGACGCGCCTTTTCTTAACCTCAACTTAAAGAACTAAGGATGGTCTTTTAAGAATACCAAGACCTCTAGGATGATACTAGGGAAGTGGAGAAGAGATTTTGGCAGGGGTTGGCCGAGATTTAATGCTCAAATTGATGTGAGGAGGAGAGGGAGGAGGTGCCCTTTTATAAGGGAGGAGAGGGGCACCTTTGGGAGAACTAAAAATATTATTTTATTATAAAGTCAAGTTCGGTTTTAAATAGCTCCAAATTAATATATTTAGAAGCTAAGGTGGGGATGGGTTTAAATACTCTCATCCAATAGAATTTATACAAGTTTAGGTATCAATTTTAACCTTATCATTTAGATTTAACTTTAAGTTAGATAATTTAACTTTTACCGTGTCTTCTTGTTTTCTTACACTATAAGGTTAATAAACTTAATATATCAAGCCAAACAAACCCCAAGTTGTTTATTATTAATATATATATCCTTTTCTAAGTCATTTGGCCGAACCTTAGATTTTTAGGAATTAAATAAAAATTAATAATATAATATTTGTTTTAAAAACTAATTTATGTCAATTTTGACACTATTTGGTACATGTTTTTTATGAAATTCATAACAGAATGATAAGTTCGAACCAAGTTACTTATATCAACAATAAGATGTCATATAAACCTAGAAAATTAATGTAAGTCATAAAAAGTCTCAAATTACATTTATTTGGTCATTTATAACATCAATTATGTCAATATTTCATTAATAAGACAATTACTGCATCATCTTTGTGTCATAATAAATGATAATTATTTAATCCCTAAAAATTATAAATAAATTCCTATGATGTAGATAATTGTATTAGATTTCTGGAGACTATTCATGTTCGAAGTTTCATAAATTTTATCACTAAATTAAAATTATTATACTTATATGATTTAAGAAAGTGACATGTTGTCACATTCTTTGGTTTTAATAATAATTAAATTATTTTCATGGAAAAAAGTCCATAAAATGAATCTAATACGACCCTTAGGTTATATGGGTCTACTTTTAGCCATCCAATAGGCTTTTTCCAAGTGTTAGTGTAATTTTATAATCTTATATTTACCCTTAATTACCCGATTTATCTTTAACTATAGTAAATAAAATTTACCGTAGTTACTATTCACAATACCAAAAAATAAAAATTAGCTTATTAGCATAATTTGGACCCACTGATTCCAAATATGGAATCCATTTTTCCAAATTCAATACACAAAATATGCAGAAATTAAATTAAAATTAATCCCGTTGTCGAAAGAAAATGGGTTTTTCTTTAAAACATTGCAAAAGATTGAATTGATTTAACCTATGAATTCAAGGTAAAATCAATGCTAATGAAATAAATTATATTAAATGGTAAAAATATATTATATTTATACTTTAAAACCATTCAATATTATAATTTAACCACATAAGATATTACGATGAAAAAAGTTGTTTTTAATTAAAATATAGCGTGTTTTTACTATTCATTAAAATATGAAAGTTATCGGAAAAATATCAAAACTTTATCTAATGTAAATTTTTATATCCTGATTCAAAATAAGAATTTTATCTTGTCAAATTGAACTTATAAACATGTCAAAAACTAGATTTAAAGTGGGTGCGCCATCAAAAGGCGGCAAAACTGCATTTTTTGAAAAATACTTATTTTACCCGAAAAATTAATTTTGTTCTTATACCATGTTCTAGAAATGTGTAAGATAAATAATAATGTTATAAAATTCAAAATTTAGTTAACACTATTCATAACGGCTAGTTCATAACAATATTTTAGTAATATATCGTTGTTTAGTAAAACCCGGTATTGCGTACAAGACACGCTATCGAGGAAGGTCGCGATTGCGTGTAATGCAAGCCAAGTCAGGGTTGCGTGTAGTGCACAACTCCTTTGTTGTTTCATATAACAGAATCCAACCATATTTTATTTATACATTGAATATATATATATATATACACTCAATGTTGCGTAGAATAACTTCTATCAAACGAACTTGAAATTGTGTGTAACAAGAGCCAAGAAAAGTGTTGCGTATATTGCAAGCTAATACAGTGTTGTGTATAGCGCAAGATAATCTTGGTGTGTCGTACAATAGAAGATATGAATGAAATTAAAAAGAATGTATCTTATAAAATCTCGGGTTGTTACATTCTACCCCCCTTAAAATGAATTTCGCCCTCGAAATTCGTCGGGGTTATAAATCGTTTACTATTCATAAAAACCCACATCGTAAAAAGAAATACCAAAACTGAACTTTAAAAACTAAAGTATGAAATATAATGGTTACCCAAATGAACTCATCACTGGGTTTCCATATAGGTGAAAATATGGATATGGAAGATAAATCTAACCATCAAGTTCTGATGGAGAGTGGTAGAGAACATGGCTATGAAAAAGCCAACAATCGCAAAGCCATAAATTTGTGATGATCTAGGGTACCATCTGATTCATCAGATATAAGATCACTAGGACAACATTTTTGGTTTTCAATATCATTTTCCTAAAGTTGAAAAATTTGAATTAGAATAAATAATTACTTGATTTTGGTACAATCTCACTGTTGTTCGTGCTTTGAACAATTTCCACTTCATCTCTTAAAGAAATGAAGTTGAATTTGTTATTCGTGAAGTGTTAACAGATCATGTGATAGAATGATGAGTCATTCCATCTGTTTCAAAAAAAAGTTTAGCAATAGTTATTAAATATACATAAGTCCGTCTTTGGTGAGGTTAATCATATACGATTCCAAAAATGAACTTATACTTCATATATCATACCGCTTAATAAAATAAAACTAGTTTCTACTAACCAGAGACTTTATGTAGGCCAGTGGTATGCGATAAAGGCCCATCGCACTTTAGTTGTGGGTTCGATTCCCACAGCCTTGGCCGACGCGATGGGTTGTCGCACATCCTGAAGGTTGTCCTTTTTCTAAAACTACATTATTATAACATCCCATCAACAATATCAAAAAAAGTTTTATCCTTAAACAATACTAACTTATATCCAAAATAATCCATTCCAATCTTTAGGCTTATCTAAAATACTTCGGTCCAAGCTCATAGTATAGAGAAAATGATCACGTGAATGCCATCATTTATCCCTCATATATCTTGTTTGTCACATTCCATTCATGTGAATACCATAATCATGTAATCTCTTGAAAAATGAATACCCATTGAATCTTAGTGAAAACATGAGTGCTGTAAAAATATAACTCTTTCCACATACCAAAATCCTAAAAATTCTATATACTTAGTCCTTATATCAATCACGAGCTCATGAATACTGTCAAACATTTCATTTTTTTCCTTATCCCTTCATTATGCGCATATCATCTTTTTTCTAAAAATATCCCAATCACTTTCCATGGTTACCGGTACCATAAAATTATTGAAAACCACAATAGACTAATACAAAAATATTCTAATAAGCCATAAAAGTACCTCAACAACATTATTCTTGAATAACAATACATAAACACTTCAATCCATCCTCTTCAATGATTGTCTTGGAATAATTCCTTCCTTGATTTAGAAGTAACTTTTTAGGTCAGGTCATTGAGTTGGGTAATGCCCATGTTCTCCACAAATAAGACATTTAACTCCATAACAGTCTGTCACTCTATGACCCTTTTCTCCACACAGATAACTTCTGTCCCTCCATTTGAGGTATTCCTCGAGGTTCTTCTTCCTTTATTTAGAAATCTCAATCTTCCTTTCTTTATGCTCCTCCACATGCGAACATGTATAAAAGTATATCTTCCTCTTATTTGATGAATTAGGCATACCACTAAATTTCACCTTGTTAATCATATATCGCGATGACTGATTCGGCATAATCACAATATCTTTCTCTCTAGGCATTACACAATTTTGTTGCTCATAGTCACAAATTTTTCCATTGGATTCAATGTTAACCGAATTCCTTCTGGTTCCCTCCATTAACTAAAACACAAAAAATAATTCTGTGAGAGGCAAAAATAATGCTAGAGAAAAAAACATAGTAAAGGGGGAGTACCCTCAATATCTAACATCTTAGGTTAAATTCTAATATCGTTACCATAGTTCGTATACTTATCCTTAGGGACATCCCTAGACATACCTTAGAAATATCTCTAGGGATCTCACTGACATTTTCGCATCCTAGTTTCCAAAGGTTGACTAAACCTTTTCTATGATACCAACTGTAGAGAACCGAAACTTAACGTACATGGACATTAAATTACTTTTGCGGAATACTTAGTACATAACAAAAACACACACACAAGGATCGTAATAGTTTAGTGTCTTTGGAAACTCATAATATAATCTTCTAATCGTGGTGAAAGATATTCAACATCTCCCATAAATATCTTCCCTTTTTTTACCTAAAACCTTTCTTTATATCTTGAGGAAAAGAAAACATAAAAGGGTGAGCTCAAATGCTCAGTAAGGGTAAACAAAAGAAATATCAATCACATCATATTCATAAGAACATAACATTTTGGTAATCTTAACCTGCAAAAGAGAGCATAATTTCATAACATGGGATAAATCATAGTAGTGAAATGTAATACCAATAATCATAACTTAAAACATGAAAGTTTGTGGCATACACACATAATCATAGATAATCATTTCTTGTTAGTCAAGACTCATTTCCAAGACTATCTTAGTGGACAAAGTCCCTTTCTAAACCGAGTTCATTCCTTGTTTCAGTCCTGTTTCACTGAACCGGTATAACCTACCGTTCCAGCCATGTCTATCTCATGAGATATAAAATCTTTACCCAATGCATTGGAGGGAGATATAGGTCCCACCCATCTCATAATTATACCATTATTATGTGTGCCACAAAATCATAAATCATAAATCATACATCATTGCATAACCCATGTAATTAATATGGGATTCTTAAACAACATGACATCATAAAACAATTCATATAAGATAAAGGAAATCATAAAAATAATTCTATCACAACATAATAAAATCAATGTAATAATAGGGATAGAAACAGAACCCTTTATTATCTTAGATGGAAAATAATTTTGATAAAACACTTGAACTCCATTCTTGAGGAAAATATCCTCTCTACCTTAAAAACATTTTTCCTTTCTTAACATGTCATACAATTTTAAACTAAAAGAAGTTGATTAAAAATAAACTTGAAAACTTTTAAATGAATCTTCTTGGAAGTAATGTTTTAAAAATCCATTCATGTCGTATAATTTAAAAAAAACATTCTTCTCGTACTTTTGTCGGAAAAGTCAAAAAGTACCTCGTACGAAAAACGACAAAAGATTCCATTCATATCTTTTACTAAAAACTCACCGAAGGGTAAAATTGGATTTAAAAAATTGTAGATGGATGGAAATAATACTACATATTGAGGAAACATGGATGTGGATGATAAAATACACCCCAGTAAATGCCAAAGTATAAACAATCTCGGATAAAAATAAGATTGTGATATTTTCCCATACCTTAAGTCCAATTTGCTTTGTAAGTGTCCGAAACTCCTGTATAATGATTTAAATAATGTCATTAACTTATTACAGAATCATATTCATTGTTATGATATCATATATGGTTCACTTATTACTTTATATTACCCGTTCTTTTGTAAATTCCATGTTAAAGAAGCATTTTGGGTAAAATCGTTTCATTTATCGTAGGTGTTTGGACTTGTTGTTATTGACATTATTATTACTTATATCATGATTTACTTACTTAAAAAATATAAAACATGATTTATATATCATATATATTCAATATATATATATATATATATATAATATAGATAAATGAAATGAAACACACCGTTCATGGAGACGGTAGTCCGTACGTACGCATGAACGCTGTTTTCCATTCCTTATTGTCTTGAATGGAAGTAAGTAGTTGAAATACATATATAAATAAATCCAGTATCTTTATAATTTCATATATTTCATTATTATTGGTTATATATACTTTATAATCATTCTTAAATGGTTAACATGGAGAATGAATCTCATCGCGTCGTGGAGACGGTAGTCCGTACGTACGCACGAGCGATGATATCGTTCTCATGATCGTGAACTTGTGTTGAAGTTTCAGTATCAATATAACTTTATAATAATCATATATAGTTACTCATTACACCATTATACCCATGCAATTAAGGTGGTGGCGGAAAATAGATTACACCACGACGTGGAGACGGTATTCCGTACGTACGCATGCGCGGTGATTTCCTTTTTCCGTAGGATGGATAGAAGGTTAATTAGAGTTGTTTCATATTTATAATAACATATCAGTATATAATAAATACTGATGTTATTACTTTATCATGAAACAAATAAAGAAGAATAATTTGAAGAAGAAAGAAATTGAAAAAGATCGGTAATGGATATTACCTCTTTTTGACGCGCCTTTTCTTAACCTCAACTTAAAGAACTAAGGATGGTCTTTGAAGAAGACCAGGACCTCTAGGATTATACTAGGGAAGTAGAGAAGAGATTTTTTCAGGGGTTGTCCGAGCTTTAATGCTCAAATTGGTGTGAGGAGGAGAGGGAGGAGGTGCCCTTTTATAAGGGAGGAGAGGGGCACCTTTGGGAAAACTAAAAATATTATTTTATTATAAAGTCAAGTTCGGTTTTAAATAGCTCCAAATTGATATATTTTGAAGCTAAGGTGGAGATGAGTCTAAATAATCTCATCCAATAGAATTTAGACAAGTTTAGGTATCAATTTTAACCTTATCATTTAGATTTAACTTTAAGTTAGATAATTTAACTTTTACCGTGTCTTCTTGTTTTCTTACACTATAAGGTTAATAAACTTACTATATCAAGACAAAAGAACCCCAAGTTGTTTATTATTAATATATATATCCTTATATAAGTCATTTGGCCAAACCTTAGATTTTTAGGAATTAAATAACAATTAATAATATAATATTTGTTTTAAAAACTAATTTATGTCAATTTTGACACTATTTGGTACATGATTTTTATGAAATTCATAACAGAATGATAAGTTCAAACCAAGTTACTTATATCAACAATAACATTTCATATTAACCTAGAAAATTAATTTAAGTCATAAGAAGTCTCAAATTACATTAATTTGGGCATTTATAACATCAATTATGTCAATATTTCATTAATAAGACAATTACTGCATCATCTTTGTGTCATAATAAATGATAATTATTTAATCTCTAAAAATTTCAAATAAATTCCTATGATGTAGATAATTTTATTATGTTTCTGGAGACTATTCATGTTTGAATTTTCATGAAGTTTATCACTAAATTAAAATTATTATACTTATAAGATTTAAGAAAGTGACATGTTGTCACATTCTTTGGTTTTAATAATAATTAAATTATTTTCATAAAAAAAGTCCATAAAATGAATCTAATCCGACCCTTAGGTTATATGGGTCTACTTTTAGCCATCCAATAGGAATTTTACAAGTTTTAGGGTAATTTTATAATCTTATATTTACCCTTAATTACCCGATTTACCTTTAACTATAGTAAATAAAATTTACCGTAGTTACTATTCATAATGCCCAAAAATAAAAAGTAGCTTATTAACATAATTTGGACCCACTGATTCCAAATATGGAATCCATTTTTCCAAATTCAATACACAAAATATGCATAAATTAAATTAAAATTAATCCTTTTGTCGAATGAAAACGGGTTTTTCTTTAAAACATTGCAAAAGATTGAATTGATTTAACCTACGAATTCAAGGTAAAATCAATGCTAATGACATAAATTATATTAAATGGTAAAAAAATATTATATTTATACTTTAAAACCATTCAATATTATAATTTAACCACATAAGATATTACGATGAAAAAAGTTGTTTTTAATTAAAATATAGCGTGTTTTTACTATTCATTAAAATATGAAAGTTATCGGAAAAATATCAAAACTTTATCTAATGTAATTTTTTATATCCTGATTCAAAAGAAGAATTTTATTTTGTCAAATTGAACTTATAAACATGTCAAAAACTAGATTTAAAGTGGGTGCGCCATCAAAAGGCGGCAAAACTGCATTTTTTGAAAAATACTTATTTTACCTGAAAAATTTATTTTGTTCTTATACCATGTTCTAGAAATGTGTAAGATGAATAATAATGTTATAAAATTCAAAATTTAGTTAACAATATTCATAACGGCTAGTTCATAACAATATTATAATAATATATCGTTGTTTAGTAAAACCTGGTATTGCGTACAAGACACGCTATCGAGGAAGGTCGCGATTGCGTGTAATGCAATCCAAGTCAGGTTTGTGTGTAGTGCACAACTCCTTTGTTGTTTCATATAACAGAATCCAACCATATTTTATTTATAAATTGAATATATATATATATATACACTCAATGTTGCATAGAATAACTTCTATCAAACGAACTTGAAATTGTGTGTAACAAGAGCCAAGAAAAGTGTTGCGTATACTACAAGCTAATACAGTGTTGCGTATAGCGCAAGATAATCTTGGTGTGTCGTACAATAGAAGATATGAATGAAATTAAAAAGAATGAATCTTATAAAATCTCGGGTTGTTACAATAATGATCTTTGATGAACATCCGTTTGGGATAACTCAAAGTCATACTTTTAGAGGTTAATTATTTCTCACTTCATGTGTCAGACAGAGACAATAGGAATAAATATTATATTTTAGATGCCTTATGTATAACATGATACATTTAATATTATTAAAACCTTTTAATAATAAAAAAAAACCATACATAATCACTAATATCATATCACATATAAAAAAAATACTGGAATGATTTATTTTTTCTATATTTTAGGTTTTGTTAAACTCATTACATCTTGATGCAATTTCCACCACATCTCTATGTGACAATATGATAAAACCATATCATTAAACTACTTAATGGGTAAAATATATGATGAAGGATAGTTTGAATAGTGGTGAGATTTAGGAATCAAATTCCTAATTTTCAACTTAAGGAATAAGTATTTAAACTTCTTTACTTTACAATATTAAATGTCACAATGTTAATAACTTATATTTTATAATTAGAACTGTTTATAAGTTTATCATCATAATAATTTGAAAAATTTTATTTGAGATCATCATGGTAACAAAATGAAATTATTTACATTTTATTCTTTACCAATATATCCTTAAATATTTTAGGATATTAAGTGACATTAAATTTGAATATTTAATTATATTACATATATTTTTTCATATTTGAACTTATGTAAGTCCAAAAATACTCCCACTAACCTCTCATAAACTATATTCTCTTTAGAATATCATACTACTTTGTGTTCAGAAAATAACACCTATTTTGTTTAATGGGAATATTTACAAATTATCTATTAAACACCATATCTCATATAGAATTCTATGTATTTGGACCAATATTATGAAATTAAGACTTTATTATTTAAAACATGTCACTGATGGGTGATGGGAACTATTTTTCTTTTCATATTTTAATAAGTATCATGGATAAAATATTTTATCACTAACAAAACATTTTTATCCCTATGTAATTTTTAAACCATGTTATAGAACTGGTTCAAACATAACCATGTGTATTGAATTAAGCATCTTGTATTATTCATCAAAAAACAATTTATTACAAATACCTCTTATCATATAATAGAAAAATAGATAAAAAATCTGTAATATTTATTATTGATCCTTAAAATATTTAAAGTAATTACCACATCTATGTTCTCAATTATAAAATCCTTTCTCCAATACCTTATTTCATACTTTAAGATATTTCCATAAATTCTCCATAAATTTTTAACTCTTTTATACTTACAAAACTTTTAAAACATATATTTAGTATCATATAGACTCCAAAATATATGAATTGATTTCTATAAAATTATATATAACATGGAATATCTACTGGGTTTGTCAAAACCCTTTAGGTATTCTGAAAAATTCGATCTTAGGGAATCATTACCCCTCCTTATTGACTCCTTATTTAGGTTTCAATGACCTAGGATGACAATTTAATCATTAATATTCTTTTCTAGATTAAACTTTAAACCCTTCTACACTATCAATACAGTACAAAAAACCTATACATATCATGCAGGGTTCATTTATCCTCAAAAATTTTAGTATATATGGTATAATTTATCAAACTTATTTATATTATATAAGATTTTCTAGTAATAATTACAAAATAAATTCCTTTTCCATATAAATCATTTATGGAAACCTTCATCATTTTAAGTCATTAATGCACTTAATCATATTGAGTATATGAGTGAAGACTAAAGTTAATTTGGTTATAATGAATTTAAAAAATATCATTGAAACCTTAAGTGAATTCATCTATGCTTCTCATAACATATAGAACCACTTATTGAAAAAACTTCAATATTTGGGTACTCAGGAAGGTATTACTTTAAGACATCTAATTTTACTTCATTATTAAGAATTATTATCAAGTTTATATACCAGTATATAAAATTTATTACATTAATATTTTCAAGGATTGATATTAAATCCAAGTTTTATGATGATTATTACACTTTATATATATCAAACCAATCCTTTTATATATATTATTACATGATTTTTAGCATAGACATCTGATAAACACAACCCAAAGATCATGAGACCTAGTGACTCTGTAAGACTAGGTTCATAATACATCAAAAAGAGACTAAAACACAAAATATATATTTTATTCTCCATAATCATATCCTAAATCCATTTGATCTCCTAAAACTATGTAGGATATCTTGGAGAATACATAAAATAAAGGGGTGATCTATAAAGTTCAGTAATGGAATAAACATGGTAATAAAACATAACATATTTTTCAAAAAGGTATAATATGATATCTTGAATAAAAGTCTCATAGATAATTATATGGGAGAATAAAATAAATAAAATGGATTCATAAGATCATGGAAACATAGTAAAGTTTCAGAAATATATAACATACATAATCATAAGTCAAGGATAACTTCCAAGACATCGCATGGTGCAGATAGTCCCATCATGGATTATATTTACTCCCCAATCCTATAAATACCATATCATGAGAAAAAACCACTATCCCATAAATTAGAGAATTAATGGGAGCACTAATAATAACATTCACATGCTTATGTGTTCCATAAAAGTAAATCAATTATAAGGTATAAACATAAGAATTACCCATGGAATAAAATGGGATGTATAATATTTCCACATATCATAATCAAAGGATATGTCATAAATATTCTTAAGAGAAGAAGAAATTAAATATTTTGGATGTTCATATCTTATTACATAAGAATAGGTATCAAAATACGGTGTTCATTTATAAAAAAAATCACGATAAAGGGTAGATAATTGTGTATATAGATGAATATTCAAAACAGTGTTTTAAGAAATTAGTTAAAGAATTTTGGAGAAAGAATAATTGTGGAACTTTATTTGAAAAACTATGGTAAAATAGAATATTTATACCTAAAATATTCCCTTATTTAATGAAATTATGAATTATAATAACAAATTTAAATGTGTGTTATATAAAAGTATCACGAGATAAAAAAATCCCATTAATTGGGTTTGATTTTAAAGATGGAATTGATAAAGAACTTAAGACATGTATTAACTCCATTAAAGGAAGGGAAAATAATATAGGTATATATGTAAGATACATATTTAAAGAATTTATAATCATTCCATAACATCAAATAGATATATAAGGTTAGTTAGATAGATAAAGGACATAACCCAAAAGAAAAAGGGTTTTCAGAGAGATCCCTTACCTTATATTCGAGAATCGTTCTGTAATTGCACTTAATGTCCTGAATAATAAAATTAAATTCATAAATTAATTAATTAATAACATTTTATATCTATATTTTATTTATTATAATTATATTATGTTCATTTATAACCATTTAATTGAGATATAAATACTATTTTTTTTGTTACGAGGGTGTTCATTTCATGATTTCAAGGTCAGATCACTTGTGGATAATTATTGAATTTATTTTCAAATGAGACTAAAAATATAGAATTTAAATGGAATGGTATTAATATACTTCAATAAATTTAAACATCCCAAAATATCCTTTTGTGTTCCAATATAGAGTTGATTCACATAGTAAAAACATTAACATTATGTAGTTAGTTCATTTAGTCCATTTTACTAACCATCACAAAATAGATTCATTTTATTTAATTAAAATATTATTAAAACATAAAATAAATTTAAATAAATTATAATATTCATATTATAATAATATTTAACCATAAATTTTTTTATATAACCATCCTTGAAGGTAGTATAGAAAAATGAAGTACGTTGTTCATGGAGGAGGTAAACCAACCATATTGTGAACAATGTTTTCATTTTATAAATGAAATAAGTGAGGTAATAAGATGGATATTTCAATATAATAATAACATATAAAAATATTTCGTATAATTAAATTACCATTTTTAGGTTTATGGAGATTATATGGGGGCGATAGAAGAAGAATAAAATTAAAATAAATCTATTTAGAGTTTGCCTCTCTCTTTGGCTGTCACCTTTTAGGATAACCCTTAAGGATCCTTAGAATGGTATTTGGATGATACTAGAAGCTATAGTACATATATAAGAGTATTGGAAAAGGAATTGGGTGTAAATTTTGAAATTTACAAGGATTAAAATTTATGAGTAAAAGACGTGGCGAGGGGTTGTATTTATAAGAGGAGGATAGATGTGTTTTTGAATATTATATTCACTATTTTATTACTTTAGCTCAATACTACTAATAGTATTTATTCTTGTGACTATATATAGAAAATTTTTCAAGATATTTTGAAATAATGGGTTCTAACATCATTTATGACTCAAAAATTCATGTATTTAGCATATAATGTTAAATACCATATTTTACAGTATTTTTCTTTTCACTAAAAAGTCAACTATTTTAGAAAAATACCAAAAATTTTCCCTAACCATTTTCAACATGGATATTCAAAAAATGAAATCCATTTTATGATTTTTTTTAAATTTGATAGATTTAATTTTCAAATAAAATCCTTATTTATTTAAAAAATACCAATTTTAATATTATGATTAATTTTCCGACCCTTTAAAAAATTAATTAAGGTCTCATAAAATTATATTATAATTATAATAAATCATAATATTAATTTATAAAACCATTTTATTAAAATAAAATTTCTTCTAAATATTTATATTTGTTATAAAAATGAAAATAAAACATTTATGTTTTACAAAAATATAAATAATTATTTTATCATTTAAAACATTTATTTACTTGTTTGTCAATATAAATATTACATATTTTCATTTTATGAGATATATAAATATTATTTTACACTTAAATAGTCGAGGATACCATTATAATAGTTAGGTTACTATTTATAATGGTTAGATTACTATTATAATGACTTGGTTTGTAATGGTCATATTGGTTACCTACTTTATATAAATACCTCATATTTCATTCATTCTTCATTCAATTCTATTTTATCTCAAAGGTATATATATTTTCATTTTAAAAATTTATATTTCATTACTAATATTCTGCTTCATTTCTATAGTATTTTTCTGAGTGCGATTATTTTGGGGTATCAAGAAGATCTAAATTTTCCTATTATTGTTATCTTATTTTCTATTTTTTGTCCCATTATAATACTTTCACTTATTATGAACTTTTTTATTATTTAAATTTAATGTTTAAATTAATATAATAAAATATAGTTGGATTTATCATGCGGTTCATGTGAATTATATAATATTATATTACTAAATATGAAATAATTATATATTAAAAAAGGAAATTACATTGATAAATTTTTTGGTCATCACATTCTCCCCCCTTCAGAAATGTCACCATAAAAATTTCATTTTACCTAATAAGGTTAAAATAGGTGAGGGTACTTCTTATTCATGGATTCTTCTAGTTCCCATGTCTCCTCCTCATACTTATGGTTCACCATATTACTTTGAATATGTGAGTTGTCTTATTGTGTAGAATGTTATCTATACAACCCAAGATCTCTACTGGTTGATCCTCATAAGAGAGACCATTTTTCAAATGTACCATATTTGAATTCAGTACATGTGAGGGATATAATATGTACTTACTCAAGAGGTATACATGGAATATATCATGCACTTAAGAAATGGTTGGTGGGAGTTCTAGTCAATATGCCACAACTCTGATGAAATCAAGAATCTCAAAGGGTTCGATGTACTTGGGAATTATCTTACCATTCTTCCAAAATCTCATGTCTCTATTCTATGGAGATATATAGAGGAATAATTTATCACTAATCTCAAACTCTAGGTCTCATTTATTATTTTTTAGTATAAATCTTTTGTTGACTTTGTGCATCCCTGATGTGCTGCTAAATGGTCATGACCTATTCTACCACTTCCTAGACTATTTTAGGTCCGAACAACTTGAATTCACCAACTTCATCTTAACATGTAGGTTTTCTACATCTATTCCTATAAATGGATTTATATGTATCCATTTTAATGCTTTAGTGGAAAATATTTTTATTATAGAACTCAACTAGAGGAAGATGTTGATCCCTTATTCCTTTGAAGTCCATCGAGCATTTTCTTAACATGTCTTCTAGTGTCTAGATAGTACATTCGAATTGGCCATCATTTTAGGGGTAATAATCTATACTAGAGTTAAACTCAATGTTTAGATCACATCCGAGAATATTTCATAACATGGAGGTAAATCACATATCTCGATCAAAAATAATTGATTGTGGTGTTCCATGCAGCCTCACAACTTCTTTAATGTATATCTTTGTAAGTTGATTGAGTGATAAGTCCTTTAAAATTGAATTTAAGTAAAGAGTTTTTTGAAAAATGATCCACCAAAAACTATATATAATTATTTTCTTTGGAATACTAATGAAAAATACATGGTTATGTTTTCACATTTCCATATAGGTATGGGTAATGGTTACATCATCTCGTTGAAATTTTTCATTTAATCCTTCACCCGCTAACATACTAGACATGTTGATGTATATTCTGTGATCTTCTTATTCATATTGTTCCACCAATAATGTTCTTTGATATCTATATACAAATTTGTTCTCCTTTGGTGTATGGAAAAGGTGAATCTATGTTCATAGTTAAAAAAATCCTTATTTATGATAGGATTTGATGGTACACATAGTGAGGACCCAAATCTTACAAATCCTTATTCATAAATTTTGAACTCCTAGGATTTCCCTTTTCTTATAACTTCCACCTTCTTTAGGATTTCCACATCATATCTTTGAGAATCCTTTATCTTCTCCAGAAGAGATATTTGAGTAATAATTTGAGAAATTAATGATAATGTTTATTCCTTTATGATTCCCACATCCATCATTTACATGTCTAAGTAGATTGGATCCTTCTCAATTCTCATCATTTATAAGGGTGCGTGATCCTTTCTACTTAGATCATATAACACTTTATTTTATTTCATAGTATGGTAGTGGATTGAGTAGTCATAGCCTTTAATCAGCTCAAACCATATTTTCTGGAACATATTAAGCTCATTCTATGTGAATATATATATTTCAGGCTTTTATGATCCATATATATTTTACACTTCTCCCCATAAATATAATATTGAAAAATCATCAATGTGAAGATCACTACAACCAACTCCTACTCATGTGTTGGGTAGTTATTCTCACGTGATTTTATCTTCCTTGAGGTGTATGCTACCACTTTATCATTTTTCATTAGTAAACAACCCAAACCCTTCTTTGAAGCATCACTATATAACATGAAAAATTCCCCACTTAAGAGAAGTGTGAGGAATTTTGTAGTAATAAACCTATTTTATAATCCCTTAAATATATATTCACATTCATCAGTCCATAAAAACTTTACTCCATTTTGATTCATATTGGTAAGCTGTTTTGAAAATCACAATAATTTTCTCAAAAATCATCAGTAAAATCCAGCTAGTCTAAGGAAACTACAGATATCCATTCCAATTATTGTTTTGGGACACTCCTAAATTGCCTTTATCTTATAATGGTTCACATATATCCCATTTATAGTGATGAAATTCCCCAATAATGATACTTCCTCTATCTAGAACTCACATTTACTATAATTTTCATATGACTTCTCCTTTTATAAAGTATTTAGCATAATATTCAAATGATACTCATGCTACTCCTTACATTTAGAGTATACCAAAATATAATCTATAAAAAATACCATAAAATTTTCAAGGTAATCTCTAATGAGTCTATTCATTAATTCCATAAATATTTATGGAGAATTAGATATAAAAAAGGGAATCACTATGAACTCATAGTGTCCATACCTTATTTGAAAGATAATATTGGGAATATCATACTACTTCACCTTTAATTAGTGATATCCTGATCAAAGGTCCACCTTAGAGAAATACTAGGCCCCATTTAGTTGATCAAACAAGTCATATATCTATAGTAATAGATAATAATTATTTATCATGATTTTATTGATCTCATGATAATAAATGTAGAGGTGAATTGACTCATCCTTCTTCTTAGAGAAGAGGTCTGACACACCCCACAGTGAAGAAATCAGGCATATAAAACCCTTTTCTATATTATCTTATAAAAAATTATTTAGTTCATCAAACTGAATAGACACTATTCTATAAGGAGTCTTGGATATATGTATAGATCTAGGTATAAGTTCAATTGAGATCTCAAACTCCTATTCACGAGGAAGATCAAAAAACTCCTTAGAAAATACATCATTATAATCCCTCATAATGGGAATGTCTTTAACAATTATTCTCCCCTTAGTCTCAATCATTTGAGAAAGATATACTTTCTCATAAGGCAATAATATCCACACTTGAGATGAATATTACAAAGGATATCCATCCTCCTCATTACACTTGTATAGAATTGGAGGATGAATTAGGATGTGAAGAGTGATCTCCCTCTCTCGATCAATGATTTTGACTTCATATAAGGATAACCAATACATTCCCAATAGAGCATAAAATTCCACTAAATAAAGTATGATAATATTTTTAGGAATTACATTCCCATAAACATCTACTTCTGATACAATAATCATACAATTTTTTCCTTAATTAAATCAAATCATTTATGGTGGTGACTCAATACTCTTAAAAATAATCCTAGATATACTACAATGTCATGAATTTAAATAAAACAATACATACATAACATTGGAGTATAGGATAAGCAAGACTTTATTACCACAATCCATATAAATAATCATC
This sequence comes from Viscum album, assembly GCA_963277665.1. Classification (NCBI taxonomy): domain Eukaryota; kingdom Viridiplantae; phylum Streptophyta; class Magnoliopsida; order Santalales; family Viscaceae; genus Viscum; species Viscum album. The sequence continues at coordinate 1,257,512,212 of OY728132.1, read as the reverse complement.
ATAGTTTATGCCCTTCTTAGTTCCTTTGGTTTTGATACTTCTAATTTTTATCATCCCTATTTTCCCTTGGATTAGGGCATTGACTTAGATAATTACCAAGTTCCCCACATCTATGACATTGAACTATTATTGGTTTATTAGGGTGAAATTTATTTACTTGTATCTTGTTAACCAAACTCTTCATTTTTATTTGGAAAAAGGATGCTCTATGCCCTTGTTTTCTACACATAAAGTATCTTCTAGTTCCTTTAATAAAATTTCATTGGTGTCTATTCCCAAATTTTTGACATGTAAAAAATAGAATATTATTTTCTTAGTTATATTTATCTCTTGAACTTCTATAACACGCCATCCTTATCTACTGTGTTGTGTTTAAAAAGTCAACTATGTTCTAGTTATTAATCGCAATTCACAATAACTGGTTTGGAATAATCACAATATTCCTTACTTTGGAACTCATTGGGTTAGACACATCGTTAGGAAAATCATCACATTTCCCATTACATTAGTCATTGACATGATTCCTTATATTTCCCTATATTGGATAAAATAAAGGAAATAAAATTAGGGATTGAAATACTTAAACTAAAAATCATATAAAAATGGAAAATATGAACATATAAATGACATATAAATCCTAAATTTTGAGTCTCTAGGTTTCAATATAGGTTATCTATTTTAATTTCCCTATTAATTTTTCTTACCTAAAAATCTGTTCTATTCCTTTATAATGGTTTATAAAGAGTTTTTGAATTTTCTAAATCATATCCCATGAGTGTTTCAAACTAAGTGTGTAGTAAGGCCTCTTTGACATACACTAGGTGATGATCAAGTTAATACCTAATTTAAAATTTTCAGGGTTATTACCCCTAGGTACAACTATTCCAGATCCATATTCAATTTTAGTTACCAGGTAGGGATGCAGTTTCTTGGAAACCACTTGATCTATACTTTACTAAAATTTTATAATATTTTCCTATGATTAGAATTGTCCCTAGGGTTCTTAATAATTCATTCTATTTATAATACCCATAAATAACTATACATTTATTTTATGCCAACTATAGAGATCCAAGACTTCTACACATATTATTACATGATTTTTAACATAAACATCCAATAAACACAACCAAAAGATCATGAGACCTAGTGTATTTGGAAGACTAGGTTCAAAATACATAAAAAAGAAACTAAAACACAACATCTCTATTTTATTCCTATAATGATCTCCTTAATCCCTTTTATCTCCTAAAACTACATAGGATTTACCTAGGTAATACATAAAATAAAGGGGTGAGCTATAAATACCATCAAGGGAATAAACATGGTGATGAAGCATATCATATTTTTCCAAAGGCATAACATGATATCATGAAGAAAAAGAATCATGGATAATAATATAGGAAAATAACATAAAGAACATTGATTTATAATACCATGTAAATATAGGAAATTGGTAGAAATATATAACATGACATAAGTACATGTCAAGGATAACTTCCAAGACAATATCACATGGTGTATAGAGTCCCATCGTGGATTAAGTTTACTCCCTAATCATATACATGCCATCTCACTAGACAAAAACATTACCTAATGAATTAGATAAAAAATTGGAACACCAATTATAACATGTACATTATTATGTGTATCCTAAAATAAAATCAATCATAATGTATAAACATAAGAATTTCCCACGAAAGGAAATTATTTTCATAATCTTACCTAATATCATAATAAAATAAAATTTCATAAATATTACAAAGAGAAGAATGATTTAAATATTTTGGAAATTAATTTATGAGTACAAAAACATAGGTCTCAAAATATGTTGTTTATTATAAAAAAAACATCATAAGAAAGTGTAGATAATTTGGTATAGAAATGAACTTTCGAAATGGTGTTTTAAGGAATTAATTAAAGACCTTTGGAGAAAGAATAAGTATGGAATTTTCTTTCAAAACCAGAGGTAAATAAAAATTGTTATACCTAAAATATTACTTTATTTAATGAAATCATGAATGTTAATAAATAATTTAAATGTCTCTTACATAAAAGGATTAAGGGATAGAAAAATTTCCCTTATCCGGGTTTGATTTTAAAGAAGGAAATTGAGAAATGAAATTAAAGAATTTATTAATATAACAAACCTGCTCTTTATTACACACTTAAACATGATTTATTACATAAAATTCATTTGATACAACATAGAATATCGAGAGGTATAGTGTCTTTGGGGCTTAGGATCATTACATAACAACTTAAAACATGAAATACAACATCTTTATTGAAAACTTCCTTTACATGACCACTACATTCCCTCATACTTAGCATTACATAGGATAACCTGAGGACATGCATGAGAAAAGGGTGAGATATAAAGCCCAGTAAGGGAATAAAAATGGAATAACATGAGGAATATAGTACATGTTAGACAATAGGCATATCGATGGATCATAAGATAAACATTAACATATAGAAATAATAAAGCATGATAATCTTAATATGGAAATGTGGCAACAACATTTAACATGATTTTAGCATGAGACAAGGCTCATTGAACATGGAGTATGAGTAAAACCTCATTTAACTTGAATTATAATAAGTAAACCCTCATTTTACTTGACTTATAATGATACTAATCTTTACCCAATGCATTGGAGCGCTATCAGGGCACACCCTTCTTAAACATTTCATTTCATGCATAAATGTGCCACATGGATCATATAACATTGATTCATTAAACCTAATCATTTATTCCACGATAAAGGAAATATAAAATTAATAAATGAAAAACTATAATCAATAATTAAATGTGCATAAAGGTGAATACCCTTGATAGGGAAATGAGCATGGTATTCACTACACAATGACATTGGCTTGGAAAATCGCGGTGCAATTTCGGCAGCGTAACGACGTGACATAGGAATTCATAAAAATGGTTGATGAGAGATAAATGGGTGTCTCATAATATGTAAATGAAATGGACAGTAAGGGGGTCATATATATACATGTACCAACATAAGTAATGGAATTTATATTCACAATACAAAAGAATTGCTTGAATGTAAATGAGGAGAGAGAGATTCCTTACGGAATTTAAGCATGGTAACGGGTGTACATGAGGGGAATTTAATAAGAGAGAAAGGGGTCTCTCATCATTAAAACATAGAGAGGGGATAGGTGCTAGATCATACCCCAACATTTATAATTGAAAACAAAAGGGCATAACGACATAATGAAATTGAGACAAAAAATGAGAAAAAAAGGAAATCCCTTACTTGGAAGTGTGATCCCAAAGGCTTGGGAGAGGCTTGAGAAAGGATTCTTGGGAGATTGGGGAACCTTGGGAGGATTATAGGGAGAGGAGGAAGGGGTTTTTAAAAATCAAAAAGGCTTTGAGTGAAGAGGAAGTGGGAGCTTGGGTGGGTTTATATTGGAAAGGAGAGGGAATTCTTTAATATTTAGGTTTGGGTCATCACACATTAAACAAATCAATTCCAAAAACCAACCCATGGTTTTTTCTCATGGTTTTTGCCAAAGGGGAGTGGAAAATAATATTTTATAATTCCAATTACCAAAATTCTTAAAATATTTAGGGTGCTTATGTGGAGGTGAGTCACACTTTCAAGGAAAACAATTTAAAAAGACAAAATGTTTTATAAGTCTTGGTGGGTCCACTAAAGCTTTTTAAAATAAATCAAACAAACATAAAATAAAATTATTTTAATGGTAAAACATATATTTTCCGAACATATCATTTATAGTATTTTATTACATCATTTTTGGGTCATTATGATGTCATAAAACACATTATATATTTTAACGATATTTAATTTTTACCCAAAAATTTGACTGTTTCAAAAAATTATGAAAAATTTACCGTTGAATAATTTTGACATCCTGATTCCAAAAATAATATTAATTTTATTTAAATAATTTTATAAATATTTGAATTTTTACTTTTAAAATAAAAACTGACATTTATAAAAAATTCATTGGTTTTGACAAAAAATGTTTTCAAACCATAATAAAAATTACAATTGAATTCATTTATATTTATTAAAAATTAATTTAATTATAATAATATTTTATTAAAATATTATTTAATTCAAAAATCCATTAATTCATCAAAATAAATTTCTTAGTTGAATATTAACTAAAAATACTATTTGTGCTTTAAAAACTATTTACAAAGTAAAAATAATAAAATGAATGCACATTATTTATACAAAAATAATGTACACAGTCATAATTCTAGGGTCTTGTTACATAACCCCTTATAACACCCACATAAGACCAAAGGGTAAGGTGTGCGAGGGTGACAGACTCTTGGGGTGGCTCGGATAACATCACTCAGGTGGTAATCTCTATTAACTTCTAATTCTCCCGTAGTCTATTCCGCTCAAGCTTAACATGTTCAAGATCAGATTGGGCTTGGTCAAGAGCGAAGCCCAATGACGCCACCTCCTTTCCGAGCTCCAAAAAATGGGATTCGTACAGGGAAAGTCTACTGGATGAGGCCATCACTTCCTTTGTCTGAGTAAATTAGATTTGTTAAAGACCTATATTTATACTATTCATGTGATCACTATTCAATGGCTATATTAGCAACGATCACAATTCATAATGGTATTTTAAAATCCAGAAACATAATACCAATGAAGTTCAAATTTTATATAACCATAATAAGACATTTAATTAGATCAATAGAAATTTTCATTAATAAAATTTTGGGTCGTTACAATCTCCCCCCTTAAGAAATTTCACCCTCGAAATTTCCTTTTCCCACACTAAAACATATGTGGGTAACTCTACTTCATTACTTCCTCTGATTACCACGCCACTTCTTCAAACTTTTGGTTTCTCCACAACACCTTGACGAGGGGAATTGTCTTATTTTGTAGAACTTTCTCTCTACGATCTAAGATATTCACTGGTTGCTTCTCATAAGAAAGATCATCCTCCTTCTGTACCACCTCTTAAGAGAGTATTTTTGAAGGGTCTAGTATACACCTCTTTAAGAGAGATACATGAAAGACATCATGTACTTTTTCCATGGTAGGTGGAAGTGCTAGTCTATAGGCCATAACCCCGACACAATCAAGAATCTCAATAGAGCCGATGTACCTAGGACTTAACTTCCCTTTATTTACAAACCTCATGACCTTCTTCCACAAAGATATATGTAGAAATACCATATCTATGACTTTAAACTCAAGGTCTCATCAACAGTTATCTGTATAACTCTTCTGTCAACTCTGGGCTACCTTGATATGATGCTGAATGGTTTTCATTTTCTCCACCATCTCTTCAACCATTTTTTGTCCTAGCAGCTTATGCTCACCGACTTCATCCCAACACACCGATTTTCTACACCTTTTCCCATAAAGGGCTTCATATGGTTCCATTTGGATGCTTGAGTGGAAACTATTATTTTAAGATAATTCAACCAGTGGAAGATGTTGGTCCCATCCTCCTTTGAAGTCCATTGAGAAAGCTCTCAACATATCATCAAGTGTTTGGATAGTCCGCTCGGATTGGCCATAGGTTTGAGGATGATAGGCTATACTGAAGTTTAGTTCAGCATCCAGAGTATGTTGAAGACTCTTCCAAAACTTAGAGGTGAATCTTGGATCTCAATCAGATACAATAGATAGTGGTACTCCATGCAGCCTTAACACTTCCCTGATATATATCCGTTCTAGTTGATCCAGTGAGAAATCCTCCCGAATAGAAATAAAGTGTGAAGACTTGGTAAGATGATCCACAACAACCCAGATTGCATTGTTTCCTTTGGATGTCTTCGGAGGTCCAGTGATAAAGTTTGTGGTGATGTTCTCCCATTTCCATGCTGGTATGGGTAATGGTTGCATCATCCCCTTAGACTTTTTCCTTTCTGCCTTCACTTATTGACACACCAGGCACTTTAATGTAAAGTTTGCAACCTCCCTTTTCATATTATCCCACCAAAAGTTTTCTCGGAGATCTCAATACATCTTTGTGCTCCCTGGGTGAATAGAGAATGTTGAGCTATGTGAGTCATCCAAAATCTCCTTCTTTATCGATGGATCAGATGGTACACATAATCGTGACCCAAATATCACAATTCTATCCTTGTCAACCACGAACTCTGAGGATTTACCATTTCTAATAGCTTCTACCCTTTTCATAATTTCCACATCCTTTCTTTGAGCATCCTTTATTTTCTACAAAAGATACGGTTGATCAATAAATTTTTAAAGAATTGATGATGTTACCTTCTTTATGATTCCCACGTCCATCTTTATCAAATCTAATCAGATTGGATCCTTCTCAATTGTCATAAATGATAGAATTACTGGGTCCTTTCTACTTAGAGAATCCGCCACCTTGTTCGCTTTCCCAGGGTGGTAATGAATTGAGAAATCATAGTCTTTGATCAGATCTAACCATGTTTGTTGGTGTATGTTCAACTCTTTCTGTGTGAATATATACTTCAGGCTTTTGTGGTCCATATATATTTCATACTTCTCCCCAAAGAGATAATGCCTCTAAATTTTTAAAGCGAAGATCACCGAAGCCAACTCCAGATCATGTGTTGGATAATTTTTCTCATGAACTTTCAATTTCCTTGAAGTATAGGCAATGACTTTGTCATTTTTCATTAATACACATCCTAGGTCCTTCTTCGAAGCATCAATAAATACCACAAAAAGTTCTCCACTTGTTGGTAAAGTGAGCACAGGCGTAGTGATAAGCCTCCTTTTCAATTACATGAAGCTTTATTCATATTCATCACTCCAAGAAAACTTTACTCCCTTCTGATTTAGCTTAGTAAGAGGGTTGTACAATCATGAGAAATTTCTCACAAATCGTCGATAATATCCTAATAATCCCAAAAGGCTACGGATATCTGTTACCAATGTTGGCCTCAACCATCCCTCTATTGCAGCTGTCTTGGAGGGATCCATAGATATCCCATTACTTGTGATAATATGGCCTAAGAATGAGACCTCCTTTAACTAGAACTCACACTTTCTTTACTTTGCATAGAGCTTCTCCTTTCGTAAGGTCTATAGTACAGTTCTTAGATGCTCCTCACAATCCTCCTTGGTTTGGGAGTATATTATAATATCATCTATAAAGACTACCAAAATTTTTTCTAGGTAATCTCTAAAGACTCTATTCATCAAGTCCATGAAGATTTATGGATCATTAGTTAATCCAAAAGGCATTACCATGAATTCATAGTGCCCATATCTTGTACGAAAAGTAGTTTTGGGGATATCTTTCTTGTTCAAACTTACTTGATAATATCCCGACTGCAAATCCACCTTGTAGAAGTATTGTGATCTACATAGATGATCAAACAAGTCATCAATTCATATGATAGGATACTTATTCTTTATTGTGATTTTGTTAAGCTCACGATAATCAATGCAAAGGCACATTGATCCATCCTTCTTCTTGACGAAGAGGACTGGTGCACCCCATGGTGAAGCACTTGGGCGTATAAAACCTTTATCTAGATTATCCTATATTTGTTTCTTCATCTCCTCAAGCTCCACAACAGCCATTCTATATGGAGTCTTGGATATTGGAAACTCCCCTGGTATAATATCAATTAATAATTAAACATATCTTCTAGGAGGAAGACCAGACAATTCCTCAGGAAACACTTCATCGAATTCCCTCACAATAGGCATGTATTCAAGGATGGTTGCTTCCTTGGACTCAATCATCTGAGCTAGATACGCATGCTCATAGGGAAGTAATATCCATGCTTGAGATGATAGAGCTAAAGAAGATTCATCTTCCTCCTTGCACTTTTATAGAATCGGGGGTCGATTCTCCATATGGAGAGTGATTTCCCTCTCATGGAAATTTGTGTTGGATCTATATAAGGAAATACAATACATGTCAAGAATTTCATCAAATTCCACCAGAGGGAGTATGACGAGGTTATCTGGGAATTTCAATTCACAAATTATGACAGGGGAGGAGTTACATTCACGGGATGCAATGATTGCCCCATTTTCCGTACTCACCGACATCTTTACTTCCATGATTTGTGGTGGTGTTGGGATTTTTCTACTAAACTTTTGAGATATAAAAGAATGTGTAGAACTAGAATAAAAAAGTACGTTCACTATTCTTGAATGAATAACTATCATACCTATCACCACTTTATTGTCAGGGTTCACTTTTGAGGTAGTGATGGAAAAAGCTCTCCCTTGCTACCTTGAAAGTTCGGGTTGCCTCCGAAAACCTTTGTCTTAGGGAATTGATTTGCAAAGTTCCCCAGTTATTTTCAGTTGAAGAAATAAACAATACATTGAGGGTCAAGAGGTGAATTTATCTCCTCTGTCACAGCCATGGGTTTTTCTTGTCGATAGTTAACAGCTAGGTGACCTTCTCTTCCACACCTAAAGCATTTCCTCGTCCCCTTTAGGAAATTTCCGGGGTGCTTCTTTCCACACCTTTGGCAAGTGGGGTTCTAGATCTTTTTATCACCATTGGATTTATCCATCAGACCACCAGAATTTAAGTTCACCTTATGCTTCTTATTCCCATGATACCACTGAGATTCTCCGATATCCATTTCGACCTTGAAGGCACATCAGACAATTTTCTCATATTTGTCGAAGTCATGAATCGCTAGCGCTTTTTATAGGATAGGTTTTAGCACACCAAAGAAGTGGTAAACCCTACATTTAGGGGTAATGACAAAGATGGAGGTGTATCATACAAGCCTTGTGAAGTTTTCCTCGTACGCTCCAAAATATTCTTCATCTTTTTTCTTGAGGGAAAGGAAGTACCTTTCCATCTTAATTCAGAGGGTGCGCCAAAAATATTTATCGAAAAACATATTCTGGAAATAATTCCATTCCAATGCCTCAATCTCCTCCTCAGGCTTTATATTTTTGATTAACATATACCATTAATCAGCTTCACCCTCCATACGATAAGCATCCAGAAGAACCTTCTCTTGTTCAGAACATTGAATGATAGATAATATCTTTTCAATGGAGTTGATCCATTGTTCCGCAATTGAGGGATCAGATGATCCATTAAAAGTAGGAGGCCTTTGTATCATAAAGCTCTCGATAGAAAATTGTTCTTTCTTAGATGGTGTTTAATGTTCCTCTCGTCCTATGTTTCTATTCAAAGCTTGAGTTAACTAAGAGATAAGCATGACAAAGTTCACGATTCTCGCTCCCATCGGATTGGGCATCTCATTAGTACAGTCATCACATTAATCTTCACATCAGTTGTTAGCTTGTGTCCTCCTATTACCGGCCATTGGCAGGAATAAAAGGAAAGTTATGGGTAACACATAAAGGGTAATCCAAAGACAAAACTTATGACATATACATTACTTTTATTTCCTTAACTTATGAATCTATAGGCTTCAATCTATATTATCCATTATCTACATTCCAACATATATTCTTTGGGAAATTTTTTCCCCTTAATAATGATTCATACTAAGCTTGTGAATTTACTAAAGCATATCCCCTGGGATTTTCATAACCAAGAGTGCATCAAGGCTCATTTTCGTGCACCAGTACCCATTCGAGTCTAGCTCAAAGTAGTGTTTTCAGGTTTTACCCCTAGGATACATCTTTTCCAGAGCCGCCTCTACCTGCTCGTATCTAGACAGGGATGTATTTTATTGATAAACCACTTAATAAATACTCACTAATACTTAGGGATGTTTTTATTATACTTATTCTTGTCTCTAAGTCTTCACAAGGGTTTTCTAATCCTAATCCCAAAAATAATTAAACTTATCCTCTGATACCAACTATAACAACCCTGATCTTTATTACACACTTAAACATGATTTATTACATAAAATTCACTTGATAAAACATAGAATATTGAGAGGTCTAGTGTCTTTGGGGCTTAAGATCATTACATAACAACTTAGAACATGAAATACAACATCTTTATTGAAAACTTCCTTTACACGACCACTACATTCCCTCGTACTTAGCATTGAATAAGATAACCTGAGGACATGCATGAGAAAATGGTGATCTATAAATCCCAATAAGGGAATAAACATGGAATAACATGAGGAATATAGTACATGTTAGAAAATAGGTATTTCAATGGAGCACAAGAGAAACATTAACATAAAGGCATGGTAAAGCATGATAATCTTAATATGGAAATGTGGCAACAACATTTAACATGATTTTAGCATGAGCCAAGGCTCATTGCACATGGAGCATGAGTAAACCCTCATTTCACTTGAATTATCATGATTAAACCCTCATTGAACTTGATGTATCATGATATTAATCTTCACCCAATGCATTGGAGTGCTATCATGGCACACCCTTCTTAAACATTTCATTTCATTCATAAATGTGCCACATGGATCGTATAACATGGATTCATTAAAACTAATAATTTATTCAACGATAAAGGAAATATGGAATTCATACATGAAACACTATAATCAATAAGTAAATGTTCATAAAGGTGAATACCCTTGCTAGGGAAATGGGCATGGAATTCACTACACAATGACATTGGATTGGAAAATCGCGGTGCAATTTCAGCAGCATAATGACGTGACATAGGAATTCATAAAAATGGTTAATGAGAGATAAATGGGTGTCTCATCATATGTACATGAAATGGATAGTAAGGGGGTCATATAGATACATGTCCCAACATAATTAATAGAATTTATATTCACAATTCAAAATAATTTCTTGAATGTAAATAAGGAGAGAGAGATTCCTTATGGAATTTCATCATGGTAATGGGCGTACATGAGGGGAATTTAATGAGAGAGAAAGGGGTCTCTCATAATTCAAAAATAGAGAGGGGGGAGGTGTGAAATCATACCCCAAAATTTATAATTGAAAACAAAAGGTCATAACAACATAATGAAATTGAGACAAAAATGAGAAAAGAGGAAATCCCTTACTTGGAAGTGTGATCCCAAAGGCTTGGGAGAGGCTTGAGAGAGGCTTCTTGGGAGATTGGGGAACCTTGGAAAAAATATAGAGAGAGGAGTTCAGGGGTTGGTAGAACTACAAAGGATTTGAGTGAAGATGAAGTGGGATCTTGGGTGAGTTTATATAGGAAAGGAGAGGGAATTCTTTAATATTTTGGTTTGGGTCACCACACATTAAACTAATTAATAACCCAAACCAGATCATGGTTTTTGCCCATGGTTTTTTCCAAATGGGATTGGAAAGAAATATTTTATAAGTCCAATGGCTGATCTTCTTAAAATATTGAGGGTGCTTATGTGAAGGTGAGTCACACTCTCAAGGAAAACAATTTAAAAAGACAAAATGTTTCATAAGTCTTGGAGGGTCCACTAAAGATTTGTAAAATAAATCAAAAAAACATAAAATCACATTATTTTAATGTTAAAACATATATTTGACAAAAATATCATTTATAGTGTTATATTACATCACTATTGGGTCATTATGATGTCATAAAACACTATATATTTTAACGATATTTAATTTTTAACCAAAAATTCGGCTGTCTCAGAAAATTATGAAAAATTAATCGTTGGATAATTTCAACATTATGATTCCAAAAATAATATTCATTTTATTTAAATAATTTTATAAATATTTGAATTTTTACTTTTAAAATAAAAACTGACATTTATCGAAAATTCATGGGTTTTGACAAAAATGGCTTTCAAACCATAATAAAAATTAAAATTGCATTCATTTATATTTAATAAAAATTAATTTAATTATAATAATATTTTATTAAAATATTATTTAATTCAAAAATCCATTAATTCATCAAAATATATTTCTTAGTTGAATATCAACTAAAAATATTATTTCTTCTTTAAAAACTATTTACAAAGTAGCAATAATAAAATGAATGCACATTATTTATACAAAAATAATGTACATAGTAATAATGCTAGGGTCTTGTTACATAAACCCTTATAACACCCACATAAGACCGAAGGGTAAGGTGTGCGATGGTGACAGACTCTTAGGGTGGCTCAGATAACATCTCTCGGGTGGTAATTTCTATTAACTTCCACTTCTCCCATAGTCGGTTCAGCTCAAGCTTAACGTGTTCAAACTCAGCTTGGGATTGGTCAAGAGAAAATCCCAATGACGCCAAATCCTTTTTGAGCTCCGAAAAATGGGCTTTGTATGGGGCAAGTCTACCGGATGAGGCCATCACTTCCTTTGTCTGAGTAAATTGGATTTGTTAAAGCCCTATATTTTTACCAATCATATGATCACTGTTCAATGGCTATATTAGAAATGGTCACAACTCATAATGGTATTTTAAAATCCAGAAACATAAAACCAATGAAGTTCACATTTTATATAACCATAATAAGACATTTAATTAGATCAAGTGGAATTTTCATTAATAAAAGTTTGGGTCGTTACAATTAACCCATAAAAGGAAGGGATAATAAGCTAGGTGTTTATGTAAGATACATATTTACATAATTTGGAATCATTTAATAACATAAAATAGATATATAAGGTGATTTATAGAGAGAAAGGATATAATCCAAAGAAAAAGGGTGGTTCTAGAATCATTATTCACTTCCACTAAATGTCCTAAATAATCAAATTAAATTCATTAATTACTTAATTTATAATATTTTACATATAAATTTTATTTATTAAAATTATATCATTTTCATTTAAAACTATTTCATTGATATATAATGATTTATTTAATTATTTTGAGGGCATTCATTTCATGATTTCAAGGTCAATTCACTTGTGGATAATTATTGAAGTTCTTATGAAATGGGAATAAAACACTAGAAGTAAAATTAAATGATATTTATGTACTTAAAATGGTCCCAAATATCATTTTTTATTCCAAAATTGGGATAATTAACTTGGTAAAAATGTTGATGTTATAATCAGAAGACTCAGGAGTAGGCAAGCCTACTCCCAGAAAATCTTATATAAAAAAAATTAAATACAACAAAATAGGAGACACAAAGGTTCAACAAAGACGTGTAAACACATCACCATGCGAATCAGCATCAACCAAACCACAACAGAAGGTTGGTGTAACAAAGGACCATAAAGAGAAAACCTCATCAATCGCATGCTTAGACAGATCATCAACAACCTGATTTTCCTCCCTGTAAGCATGAGTAACAACCAAACAAATCAAATCCGCAAGCCTGAGACAGTCATCCCAAGCAGAAAGAATCTTCCAGGGGACATTCCTTGAACGCGTTCGAAGAATATCGACCTCCAGAGTTGAATCAGACTCCATCCACAATGTCATCCAACCATGAAAAGAAGCATACCGAACAACCTTGATCATAGCCCATAATTCCGCCTCAATAGCCAAGCCATTTCCTAAGAAGTGGTAAAAACAACCTTTAACAAACCCCCGATAAGTGCGGAAAACACCACCACATCCAGAAGGCCCCGGTGAACCTGAAGCTGCCCCATCCACATTAACCTTCAGACACCGAAAGATAGGAGGAATCCACCGGATATATTTCATCACAATTGGATTCTTACACCTTCCAGAAACACCCAGTGTTTGCAAAATAACCAGATCAGAAACATCATTCTGCATGACTCCCTTTCGATCCCATGCAGAAGCAAGAACACAAGTATAAAGCTCCCGAATGCCAACAGAAATCGGAAAATTTCTATTGTCAAAGACTAGAGAATTTTAGGCTCTCCAAATAAAAGAAACAACCACTGAGGCAGTAGAGATGAGCAGTGGTTTCACCTGAGAACTGTAATCAGCTCGATAAATAGAATCCATAAGCTGTCCAAAACCTTACAAGTTCAGATGAAATCCAAAAACAGCTTGCAAATAATCCCATAAACCAGAGGTAGAGAAATAAGATATAAAAACTTGATCAATAGTCTCATCAGCAGCAAGACAACGAAAACAAACAGGTGCAAGAGAAAATCCATCACGCTGTATCATCCGTTGCAGAGGTAATCTACACTTCCAAATCCTCCATATAAGCAAATACTGAGCCAGCGGGATATAAGAATCATGAAACATAAGCAGCCAAGAAGGGACCGTCAGAGACTTAGTACACATGAATCAATAATCCTCCCTAGTGCTGAAAGCTCCAGAAAGACTAGGCAACCAGACTAAAGTATCCATCGCAGAGTACTGATAACGTACCAACTCCATTTTCAGAGACTCAAAAAGCAACCCCTGATCCATGACATTATTAGAAAAATACGAAAAATTCACCCTATTTTTTTGAACATATAGATTCTAAAAATGAAATCCATTTTATGAAAATAATTTTATAAATATGAAAAATTTATTTTCTAAATAAAATCCTCATTTCTTTAAAAAATACCAATTTTAATATTATGAACAATTTTTTGACCCTTCAAAAAATTACTTATGGTCTCATAAAATTATATTATCATTATAATATAGCATAATATTAATTTATAAAACAATTTAATGAAAATAAAATATATTTTTAATATTTATATTTTTTATAAAAATGAAACTAAAACATTTATGTTTTACAAAAATATAAACATTTATTTTATCATTTAAAACATTTATTTACTTGTATCATGATATAAATATGAAATATTTTCATTTTATAAGATACATAAATATTATTTTACACTTTCATAGGTGAGGATACTATTCTAATAGTTAGGTTACTATTCCTAGTGGTTAGATTACTATTCTAATGGTCAGGTTTGTAATAGTCATACGGGTTCCCTAATTTCTATAAATACCTCATATTTCATTCATTATTCATTCACTTATATTTTATATCAGAGTTATGTATATATTTTCATTTTCAAAATTCATATTTCATTACTAATATTATGCTTCATTTCTATAGTGTTTTCCGTGAGTGCGATTATTCTGAGAGATCGTGTAGATTTAAAATTTTCCTCTATTGTTACCTTGTTTATATTTTTTGTGTCATTGCAATAATTTTAATTATTAGAGACATTTTTATTCTCTTAATGTAATGTTAAAATCAATATAATAAAATGTAGTTAATTTTATCATGTTTTTCATGTGCATTTTATAATATTATATTACTAAATATGATACAATTACATATTCAGAAGTGAAGTTCCACTCATAAAATTCTAGGTTATTACATTCTTTCCCCCTTAAGAAATTTCACCCTCAAAATTTCATTTTACATAATAAGATGAAAATAAGTGAGAGTAATTCTACTTCATTGCTTCCTATGGTTCCCATTTCACCTCCTCATACTTATGGTTCACCATGGTAATTTTTCTAGGTGAGTTATCTTATTGCATATAAAATTATCTCTACTATCCAAGATCTTCATTAGATGATCCTCATAAGAGAGATCATTTTATAGCTATACCAACTCCGAATTTAGTACATATGAGGGATCTGGTATGTACTTCCTCAAGAGTGATACATGTAATATATCATGTACTTGAGAAAGGGTTGATGAGAGCGATAGTCGATAGGCCACAACTCCAATGCAATCAAGAATCATAAAGGGTTTGATGTACCTAGAACTTAGCTTACTCTTCTTCCCAAATCCCATGAATATATTCCATATAGATATGTAGAGGAACAATTTACCCCCAAACTCAAACTCCAGGTCTTGTCGATTATTGTTATCATATATCTTTTATTGATTATGATCAACCCTGATGTGTTGCTGAATGGTCTTGACATTTTCTAACATTTACTTAACCATTTTAGGTCCCAGTAGCTTGTGTTCACCAACTTCATCTTACCAAACATGTTCTCTACATCTATTCCCATAAAGGTCTTTATTTTGATATAATTTTATGCTTAAGAGGAAACTATTACTATAAGATAACTTCACTGGAAGAATATGTTGATCCCATCCTCCTTTGAAGTCCATCGAGCATGATATAAACATGTATTCTAGTTTATGGATAGTTTTCTCATATCGGTCATTAGTTTGGGAGTGATAAGATATACTGAAGTTAAACTTAGTGTTTATATCATGTTGGATACTCTTCTATAACTTAGAGGTAAATATTATATCTCAATTAGATATAATTGATAGCAGTGTTCAATGCGATATCACTACTTCTATGATGTATATATTTGAAAGGTAATCGAGTAAGAAGTCCTATCAAATTTTAATTAAGTGATAAGTCTTTGTAAGATGATACAACACAACCCATATAACATTATATCCTCTATATTTCATTTTAATACTAGTAAAAAATCCAATGGTGATGTTTTCTCATTTCCATATAGGTGTAACATCCCGACCCGAACCACCAGGTCCGATCCAGAAGTTCACATGACCTCATGTGTGCCTCCCCATATTTAAGAGGCTGTTGACTAGAAGTGAGGGTCTGAGTTCATCAATGGAGAGAATATACCCTCAGTATCATTCCATCAGATAGATAATCAATAATCAATAATAATATAAATAATCAAATTAACCATGAATAAAGGTAAATATTACATACATAAAAAGTAAACAAAAATAGATCCTGAAAGTGGAAAGTCTGTCCAGGGTAAAAAATACAGATAAGTAAAAAAATGATAAACTTTAAGACCCACCGGTGTCCACCCTAACCCAACACCAGCTCCTCACTTTTCATATTAGCTATCCACCATAAGGCCCTTGCCCTTCACTGGAATCCACATAATGTAACGTCCTGACCCCAGAAGCCCAAAGCTGATGCATTATTTTAATACATTGACATGATTACAAGGAATCAAATACCAAAGGAAAGAGTAGTTTAGTAGTTTTAGAAAACCAGATACATACATAGGTTCAATATTACACCTTGAAAAGAAATACAACATATAAGTTTTATTGGGAACATCCACAACTCTAAGTTTATCCCTGCAGGTCAGTCATAATAAACTTCTTCATGTTCTGAGAAAATGAAACATAATAAGGGGGTGAGATCAAATGCTCAGTAAGGGTAAGAAATACAGCAGAAGATAACATAAACATAAAAATTAGGCATGGTGAATAGATAAAACACATGCCTTTAAAAATAAACTTGAACACATTATGGAAGGAATAAGAGATGAATAAATAATTCCATAATAAAACATAATCATGGGTATTCTACTAGTCTAATAACAACATTAAGTATTAATACTATTTTTATAATGAGGGAAATGCATATTTTGGACATCATAACCATATCATCAAGGCATCCTACCAAGACCATAAATAACCATTTTTTCAAGGCCTCGTGCCATGACCTATTTTGTCATATGAGACCTACCGATGCATAAAGGGGTTATAGTGGTCCTCACACATCACATAACCAATTAATTCCAGTTATTAATGGTAATAAACATAAACAACATATAAATTCATATTGAAACTAACATATGAAATTTAAATAACTTTCCCTAGTCATTAAACATAAACACTAACCATTCAGATTAATATGATGAATGGTATCAAGATAGAACATACACATTCAAACTAATCATAAAACCTTAAAAAAAATATTTTTTAGATGATATAATAGGATATAAATCTCTATGAAATACAAGATTAATAAAAGTATTTTGACATAAGTTAAGATACTTTTAGATGATACCATTGAAAAATACTTGAAGAAATAATCCTTAAACATTCCAAAGTGTCCCATACCACCTTGAAACATTCAAATAATAATCCATTAGAATATCATGATAATAATGAGACTATTGATATGATATACCAAAGGTAATTACATATAGAATAAGAAATAAATAAGTGCTGAACAAGGCATATATCTAATAAAAGATAAAGTGAGATGAGAAAAATCATTTTTACTTTGGAAAGAATAGTTCTTTTGGAAAATCTTTTTTATTTGTCAGGAAATCATATTGTAAACATGTACATCCCCAAAAAAGGTAATGTCATTAAAATTATATTTGAGGCTTAAATAATATCTTATTGATGTGAAATAATTTAAAAAGATTTTTTAAAGAAGATTTAGAAATAAAACATTTTAGTGCGGTTTAAGGAATATATTAAAGGATTTTAAAGTGTAAAGGAATGTTTGATTTAATAAATCAAAAAAATAAACAAAATATATTTTTCATGTAAATATTTGTGATTTTATAAAGATAAATATTACTTAAAACAGATTATAGAGTAAACTTCAAAATAGGTAAGAATTCAATAAGTTCCTTGAATCGAGCTTGTATTTTGGGAAGAATTTGAAAGATCCATTTAAAAAATATAAATAACCATAAAATAAAGAAGGAATCTGATTAGTAAACATATATATAACATTAAAACATAATTTATGAGGTGTATATAGGAATAAACAAGAATTTAATTGAGGAAAGTATAGAATAAGAGCAACCCAAATGAAAATGAAGGTTTGGGTAGAAAAATAATTAAAACATTGTAATCTATTAAATTGTATTCCCCAAAATTATTAATCATAAATGATAAATTTATTATAATGAAAATAAATATATTAATGATATTAAATATCAATGGGCAGTATACATACACCATATGCAACTAGTAGTAGTGAATACAGAATATCTCACAAAAATGAGAGTGAGATGAAGAAACCCCTTACCTTAAGTCCGATGGTGTTATTCACTTAGTCTTAGTGTCCCAAATAACCAAATAAAATTAATTAATTAATATTTACAGAACCTATTATACTTTTAATTGATTTATTATAAAATTATTAAGTTCATTCATGGCCTTTTTCATGGGTTAATAGGTTCAATTTCAATGTTTGTGTCCGTTTGTTTCATGATCAGTATACTTATATACATGAATGTAGAATCATGTAAAATGAGAATGGTTTTCCAGAATTGAAGTTATATGTTATTATTGAAAATTAATATGTTTACATGTTTGTAAATTTCATTTGGTTACTTGGAGTGATTATGAGTCATTATATAAATTATTTAATGATAACTATTTGGGTTAATTGGCAGTTTTTGAACACAATGAAATCATTTTTATTTATAAATAAGAAACATGTGTACAGAAAGATTCCAGAAACATATATTAGAAATAATACATATATTACATTCTGGTTCAACCATAATAATGGTTTGATGACCAGAATTGAAGACGGTAATAGAAATTGAAAACCCATCGTCCTTGAATGTGGTAAATTAGCACAACTCAGATAGTGTTTTCTTTTTTAGGATAAAATAATAGGAAATGAGAGATGATGAAGAATTGTTAATTTATCATGAAAAAATTCTAGTACATGTAAGATACTAGAGTCATAACAAAATTTTGAAGAAAGGAGGTGAAGAAAGAAAAATAAAGAAACACAAAATAAAAGAAAAGTTGAGAAATCCCTTATAAAAAATTCGGCAGTATAACGACGTCACTTAAAAATTTATAAAATATGTTGATGAGAGAAAAAGAGGTATATCATCATTATTACATAATATTGACAGTAAGGGGGGATATGGAATGAGATATCCCATTATAATCCAAAAGAAATTAAAATAGTAACATAAAATGAATGCTTGAAAAAGAGAAGGGTGGTAAATTTCCTTACCTTGTAGAGTAACTCCTAAAACTTGAAGGTTGGGACCTTAAGGGCTTGAGGAAACCTTGGGAGGACTCCTAGGGAGGTAAAAATACCATATATTAAAGGATTATGAGTTTTTAATGAAATAAAATGAAGGAATGAGTGGGTATTTATAGTAAACGAGAGGGAGTTTTTTTTATTAATTTCAAGGGACACCTCATTAGTGGTTTTTGAAAAATCATGGGCTTGCCCATGATATTTTCCCATGGTATTATCCACCTGGGACACCTCATGTCATATTTTACTGTACACAACTCAACCATTATTTTATATTAATTATTAAATCATTATGATATCATTAAACATACCGAAAACCCAAGTGTATTTTTACTATTCACAAAAAATTCAAGTATTTTAGAAAAATACCAAAAATTCACCCCAAAAAACTTTCAACGTGAATAATTAAAAAATGAAATCCATTTTTTGAAAATAATTTTCTAAGTATTTTTAATTTAATTTTTAAATAAAATCATAATTTATTCCAAAAAATCATCTTTAAAACTATAACTTGTTTTATAACACCTTGAGAAATTAATCAAGGTCCCATAAAATTATATTATATCCATAAGATAATAAAGTAAAAATTTATGAAAATAAATTTCCATTTTAAATTATTAAATTAATCATAAAATTTTAATTAAAATATTTATGACATCCAAAAATACCAATACTTATAATATGATCATTTTTTCACTTATAAGATGTCTAAATTGTATTTACACATTCATGGGTGACGTTTCTATTTTCTTGAACTATTTACTTTTCATTACTATTCATAAGGGTATGTTACTATTCATAAGGGTATTTTACTATTCATAAGGGTATGTTATTATTCATAAGGGTATGTTGCTCTTCATAAGGGTATGTTACTATTTATAAGGGTATGTTACTATTCATAAAAAATTAAGTTTGTTTTACCATACTCTAAATATCTTACTGAATGCAATTGTGTATGTTAATTTTTTAAAATTCAAATTACAGAAGTGGAAAAATTATGTTTATTGGTTAGGTTATAATAAAGTGTTATTTTGTAGAGAATCAATGTATCATGCATTCTATATTAAATCTATTTTTAAATTCTTGGGGTGTTACATTATTCCCCCCACAACATAATTGCGTCCTCACAATTCAAAATTACAATTCTAAAGTTAAAGTTTGATTCTTGAAAATTCCCTTATGGGAAACCGAGATCAGAAATAGGGTTAATAAAATATCATCCAAAAAAGTGGTTAAGGGAAATGAGGTGGTCACCACAAAAATCATGCTTTAGAATGGGGTGACATTAGTTGGAAGTAAAAAACTAAACATGGAAGAAAATTCTAACAATGAAGTTCTGATTGAACGTGATAGAGAATATGTTCAGATTAAGGTTGATTACTATAAAACTATAAACTACTGTAAAAAAATTCATCGATATTATAAAAAATTATGATAATAGGACTAAATTTTATTTAAGACTCTTTTCCTTATGTTGAGGTATTATTACACTCTATAAGATTACAAATATATGTTTCTATTTACAAACTCATCCTTTGATTTCACCTTGAACTATCTATACTTTATCACTTAGCACAGGTTACACCATATGGTGAAGTAATACATTAACCTCTAAAATCTCATACAATGATCCACTTAAACCATTTCATAAATGGCTAAAAATTCCAAAATATAATGATTCAAAACTTTAGAATGAAGGTATCTGAATTTCCAAGATGAAATTACCATTAACCCTTAATCAACTTGGAGAAGCTCTAAATTTTCACATTCCAAAAATGTGAATATCTTCATCATGTTTCCTAT
Source organism: Viscum album (assembly GCA_963277665.1). NCBI lineage: Eukaryota > Viridiplantae > Streptophyta > Magnoliopsida > Santalales > Viscaceae > Viscum > Viscum album. The sequence continues at coordinate 1,257,490,919 of OY728132.1, read as the reverse complement.
TAAAATATGGTAATAAATCAAATTACTATAAAACCTTATTGAAAACATGAATTCATCCTTACATATTCTATTGGATATATTCCTAATATCCAAAAATGTTGTAAACTCCATCAATGATAGCATAAAACACTTTTCAACAAGTCAAAAATCAGTTTTGAGGTATTCAATACTTATCCAAATGAATCATTTCCTCGTCATTATCTTCATCATTAGAAATATATTAATGGTTGTCCTTCTATTAATAATGCATTTTCCAAAAAGTTTAACTTTCCACTAAATATATTTTCTTGGTACCATTCATCTTATAGTTTGAAATCCTTAATGAAAAAGTATTGTAGTACAATCCTCATATATTCCATAATTCTTATAACCAGTAAATTGTTGACAAAATATTCAAATGACATGATTCTTGACTAGGAATATTAATCATTCTACTTCATCTGTAGCTGCATCATAGCTTGATCATTATCAAAAATCATTATTTGGGGGATATTCCTTTGATTCTTGGGACATTGATTCGCATAGTGTCCTATCTTCTTTTAGTTGATGCATTGTACATTGGAAACCTTTTTCTTACCCTTTTAATCATAAACTTGGTGTCCGTTTTCTCCACACTTATAACAAACACCCATTCCCTTAAAGAATTTACTAGGGTAATTCTTTCTACAATTATCACATGTGGGAAAACCCTTCTTTCCCTTCTTTCCATTATCCATATTTTTCTCATCCATCTTCTTCTTCTTTTTCTTCTCTTAAAACCCATAGGAATCAAAAAAGTCTTTATATACCTTATTAACACATGATACTATTTCCTCATATGATGAGGATACTTGGGAGACAATATTCATTTGAAATTATGGCTTAAGACCATTAGAGATATGATCCTTCTTACTCTTCGTATCACCACTACTACAAAAATGGGCATGGGAAGTGCCACCTTTTATCAGCGCTAAGACAAAAGCACTGATAAAGGAACCCTTTATGAGCACTTTTCTAGCGCTGATAAAGGGCTTCTTTATCAGAGCTAGAAAAGCGCTGATAAAGAATCCTTTTATCAGGGCTTTTTTCTTAGTGCTTATAAAGAGTACACTTTATAAGCGCTAAAAAAGCACTGATAAAGGGTTTCTTTATCAGTGCTAAAATTTTAGCACTGATAAAGGAAGCCTTTACCAACACTTTTTTAGTATTGATAAAGGCATCCTTTATCAGTGCTTTTTTAAGGATGATAAAACCATAGTCTCATATTTTATAAAATCCAGTGCACAATATCCTCTGTTTATCACGCCCTCAAGCCCTCGCAGTGCTGTACCCCTGTGAAAACTCCCCTCCCCCCATGATATTCTCTTTGCCGGAACTCCGCCGCTAGCCCTACTTCTTATCCTCCCCCTTGAACCACTTCAGTAGATCCTCCTCCCCACAGACCCTACTTCCTCCTCTCCACTGGACTCCCCGCGAACCCTACTCATCCATTTCTCAATGGTGTCAGCTCCTCCCGTGCACCTCCCCCTCGCGGTCGCACCTTCCCCTCTCGACGTAGCGCAGAAGGCTCCCTGACCGCTCAATGATTCTTCTCTCCCTCCATCAATGGCTTGATCTACTCTAGGTAAGTCTCCAACTTATCCTTTTAGGTTTATTTTTGGTGGATAGGTTTTGTGAGAGTAGTTTTCATTAGGGTGATGTTTGGATTCTTCCCCATGATCACCACCCTTGGATTAGATGCTAACTAACATAGAGTTCTAACAATATATGTCACAAAATCACACACGTAGTGGATTATTATACTTGGTTAGCAGATTATTTGAACTAAATTATGATTTTTTATGATTCCCCATGGATCCTTATGATGTTTGGAACTAGAATTTATTTTTCACCAAGTGTCATATGTATGAGGGTTTGATATTCTCGTGCAACCTCAAGCTAGACCTTGTTATACTTGAATATTCTATTAATGTTGAGTGTTTCTTCCTCATCCTTCTGGTGGGTGTATCTATACTGGGGAAAGTGGTCTTTTTGTAAACCCCTTCATGAAAAAGAAGAGTTTTGATAGTACCCACCTCATTATTAATTGGTTACACTTTGTGGGTGTCATGATGTGCTGGTGATTGTGTTTATGGGGAAGGTTCTATTTATGATTGTGTTTATGGGGAAGGTTCTACTTTGGGATGGGCCTCATGGGGGTTGTTATATAGGGAGGCTAGAGAAATAGAGAGGTAGAGAAAATTGAGTAGGAATTGGCTGTGAGACTTGGACTTGGCTTCGGTTTGGGCATGATCTCTCTCGTAGTGTTTTCTTCAGTTTTCTTCCTCCTCGGCTGTAGCTCTCTAGCCGTTTTCCAAATACTTAGTGTCTGTTCTTAGTTGTATATGATTTATGTAGGTTTTTTTTGATAGTTACAAAAAAGTGTGTGACACCATTTATGAAAAATGATTTTTTATAAGTGTTTATAGGTTACATAGTTTATGTTTTACAACACTTATTGAAAAGTGCTCACAATTGATTGTGTATAAGGCTATGTTTGACCGCACTTGGGGTTCATCTTGACAAAACATATTTATAATCGTTTAAAGCACTTATCAATTATAATAAATGGTTTTGTATAAGTTTTTCCACATTGGTTGTTGGAAAGGTGATAATCTGGCACATTTTTATGTAGTTTTCTTCTGGAATTTAAGCGTCTACTTTGGGTTTAGATAGTGGTATGAACATGTGAGCAGTTTTATTTGGGTGGTTAATTCTTTTTATGATTGTGGCATGTTTCTTGACTTTGATCAATGGTAAATTCCACACATCTTTCTTTTATGTCAAGGATAATTTAAGAGTGGTGTCAACTTAGTGAACCTCTATGACGAGTTGTTCCTAGCTGCTAGTCTAGAAGGTTTTTTCTTGAAAATGGGGTGACACCATGCACTTCATTGGGTAAATAGTGATTCTTTCATGATACCTATTATGGTTATCAAGATTGTTATTTTGAATGGAGACTACTCTAGTAAAGAACTACCCTTGGTGTGTTTGGCTAAGTGATTTTGGTTAAGTACACCTACATTATGGAGAACCCAATTACGTGATGGGGGATGAATTTATTCTCAGGAGATTGTAAATTTCTTTCACTTGGTTGGATTGTATTTTAGGTCTTTTTATTAAATCCATTAATTTATGTTAATCAATTCATAGACCGACCTCTAGTGGTTTGGGGGAATTCAACATGTAATACTAAGCTTTTGATGGCTATATTAGTGTTCTATGATTATGCCTATGGTTTGAGTTGATATCATAATATTTTAAGGTAGTGATCTTCTAGGATGTAGGGTTAGCAGCACCCACCCACAATAGGTGTGTGATGCAAGTCTCATCTCAGGAGGCACTGTCATTCATTGGTACCTCAAGGATAACACATTACTCCCAGGAATTTAATATTATTGTGATGGGTATAGACATATCACATTTCATTTTCTTAACATTCATGCTACAGTTAGAGAGGCAGTCAACGAATAACCTAGGGAGAGGAAGGAACTGGAGAAAGGAGGTCTGTACAACACTAAAGTGATGGAGGAGATCGAGGAGCAACATGAGGTGGATGGAAATTTGGTTTGATTCTACTAATACTACCCCTAGGTAGAGCACTACTATATTGGGAAGTTAGTGGTTAGAATCTTGGATAGTTTTAGTCACTAGTGTCTTTTTACCAGGAGGCTCCAGGAGTGTTTGGAGGTACGATCTATGTTTGTTATACTTTTCTTGTAGTACTATTAGAAATAGGTACAAGAAACTAATTTTCCTAATTTTTTCAATTATTTTCTAGGTATATGGTTGGATTTTTATAAGGAAGTGGTTTTATTATACTGTATTTGGAAGTCTTGTTTTGTGTATTTGAATCATAAATACTAATATTTGAGATTAAAATAGGATGGAGATGAATAAATATTGGATGAATTCTAATCATTTGACAATAGAGTATGAGAATGGATTGAAAGAGTTAATCAAGTTTGCACAGGATCACACAAAGGATTCTTCTCAAATAATTTGTCTATGTTTACATTGTTTTTATTATATACTAATTACTCCAGAGGAGTTGGAAGAACATTTCATATGTCACGGAATAGATATGAGTTATAAATGTTGGAATAAACATAGAGAAAAAGTGAATGTAGCTACTGGATGGGATAAAACTCTGTTTTATGGATCATCAAATATGAATATAAATATGGATAATGAAGAAGACTGTATGGAGGATGTGATTACAGATGTTAATTATGATGAAGATCATATAGAGTAAATGACAAGGACAGTTGAATATGAACTCCGTGATTGTCCAAAATTGTTTGAGAAGTTAAGGAGTTGTGAAAAGATGCCATTGTATGCTGGTTGCACTAAATATAAAGCATTGTTAGCTATACTAAAGTTTTGATAAATTTAAAGTAGGAAATGGATGGAGTGATGTCAGTTTTACGGAACTACTTGCTCTCTTGAATGACATGCTCCCGGAAGATAATGAGCTCCCAAATCGGACATATGAAGCTAAACGAATGCTATGCTCGATGGGTATGATTTTAGAAAGAATACATGCCTGCCCAAAAGACTGTATACTATTTTTCAAGGAGAAAAAATCACTTAAAGAATTCTCAAAGTGTGGTGCTTATCGATACAAGAAAGATGAATCTAGTCCTATGAAAGTTCTATGGTACTTTTCAATCATTCTAAGGTTTATGCGTCTATATGGAAGTGAAGAAACTACAAGACAATTGTCATGGAATACACATAAAAGAAATAAAGATGAGAAATTATGTCACCAAACCAAATCTCCTCAATGGATGATAATTGATCATGAGTATCCTGAATTTGGAAAAGAGCCTAGAAACCTTCATCTTGTTTTATCTACAGATGGATTGAATCATTTTGGTTTTCAAAACAGCACTCACAGTACATGGCCTGTTAAGTTGTTAAATTATAAGTTGCCACCCTGGTTATGAATGAAGCAAAAATTTATCATGTTATCTATGATTATATCTGGACCAAAACAACCAGGTAACGATATTGATGTTTATTTGTCTCCTTTGATTGAGGATTTGAAGTTATTATGGGATTCAGGTGTTATGTTGTGTGATTATTATAAAAGCGAATACTTCATGTTGAGAGCGATGTTGTATGGGATGATAAATGATTTACCTGCTTATGGAAATTTGTCAGGATATAGCATTAAAATAACTCAAGGGTGTCCCGTGTGCGAAGAAGATACAGAATCAATTAGGTTGAAACATTCATCAAAAACTGTGTTTTTAGGACATCATATATTTCTACCTCATCCGTATAAGTACTGATCTTGGACGACATTATTAAATGGAAGTTCAAAACAATACACAACACCATCTCCACTAATAGGTGATTAGCTGTTTGAGAAAGTAAAATATGTGAACACTGTTTTTGGTAAACCATTTTTGAAAAACCTTACGAAAATCAGTTGGAAAAAGAGATCAGTTTTTTTTTGAATTACCATACTGGAATTTTTTGTATGTCAGACATTTTCTTGATGTGATGCATGTGGAAAAAAATGTATGTGACAGTGTTATTGGAAATTCCCCTAGAAAAAAAAAGGATGGAATTAAGGCAAGGTTGGGCATGGTTGACATGGGACTATGAGAAGAGTTGGCTCCCGTGAAGGGTGAAAATCGAATGTTTCTTCCTCCAGCTACTTACACTCTTTCCAGGGAGGAGAGATATTAGTTTTGAAAATTCTTCAATGATTTAAAGGTTCCATAGGGGTATTCATCAAATATCAAGAACATCGTATTAGTGAATAATTTGAAGTTAAAAGGTTTGAAATCACATGACTGCCATGTTTTGATGCAAGATTTAATTCCTATAGCTTTACATTGAATTTTTTCCAAGAATGTTGATCATACATTAACCAAACTTTGTTTCTTTTTCAAATCTATATATAGAAAAGTTTTAGAACTGGCAAAATTTCCAGCTATGAAAAGAGAAATTGTCATCATATTATGTGAATTAGAAATGTTCTTCCCACTAACATTCTTTGATATGCTAGTTCATTTGATGCTTTAATTGGTGAGAGAGATTCTACTTTGTGGTCTTGTGCACTATAGATGGACGTACCCCGTTGAAAGGTATATGGAGATTTTGAAAGGGTATGTCAAAAATTGAAGTCGGATAGAAGGTTGTATAATGGATCAATATATTGTTGAGGAAGCCATTGAATTCTGTACCGAATACCTATCTGATGTGGAAAGAATTGGTCTCTCGAAATCTCGTCACACTAGACACATTGAGGGTGAAGGAATTTCTGGAAGAAATGTTGTGACAATCAATATTACAGATCGGGAGCAGGCCCACCTTTATATTTTGCATAACAATTGGGAGGTTGCATCATATATTGAAACCCACAAATAAATTCTTAGGCAGTTGAATCCACCAACGGCTGAAAAATGGATATCAAATACACATAATTACCAGTTTATAGGATGGTTTCAGGACCATATTTTTAAGAAGTTAGATGGAAATATGAATTCAATTTCAGAACAACTTCTATGGATATCCACCAGACCAAGTGTGTATATATTATCTTACAATAGTTATGTAATTAATGGTTATACATTCTATATAGATGAACATGACGAAGATAGTACCATGAAAAATAGCGGAGTTACACTTATGGCTGAAGCGATGCATGTTTCTGGTAGTAAGGACAGAAATCCAATTTATTCAATTATATCATACTTTGGAATTATAAAACAAATATGTGAGTTGGATTATACGACATTCCAATTGACTATTTTTCAATGCAAATGGGTTGATAACAATAGTGGTGTTAAAATAGATGAATTGGGATTTTTGAAAGTTGATTTTAGTAAAGAAGGGTACAAAGATGAATGTTTTATAATGGAATCACAAGCGGTACAAGTATTTTATATTCCAGATCCCTCAAACCAAAAGTGGTTGGTTGTTCTATTATCGTCCAAAACTACTGAAGGGTCCGATGAAAATTCAGTTGAGGATGATCATTTCAGTGGTACGTCGCAATCATTTCGCAGCGGTCTCAATGTAGACGATGTTTTATATGTTAGAGGAGACCAAAATTAAGGGATTTGAATAATCGATAGAGGTGTCAAATCCCTTCATCCTTTGAAAAAAATAAAGTGAGTTCAATAAACATGTTATATTTTATTTATAATATAGATATTGTTATCTCATGTTATTATCTTATCATTACTGAATTTATGTAATCTAAATTAACTGTTCAACCACTTTTGTAGATAATGACTTCTTCACATTCTGGTGCTCCTAACCTCAAGGATAAACACGTCTCTCAAGCTGTTGTTGTTGCTGCTTCTGCTGTGGCTGCTCACAGTACAGAGCAACAACAAGTTTCTGAACCTGTTGCTGCTCCTACTATTGAGGTCCAACAACCATAAGCCCATGGAGTTTATATCATTTTATATAAACATATAGATGATGTTGATATTGATTAAATGGTCGAGGATGAACGACCGATGTCGTAGAAAATACAGGTGTGTCGTAGTTTGACGGTGTTAGCCAAAGTTCTTAAGGCGAAAAGCAAAGACATCAAATTTGATGTCGAATGGAATGTATGAGGCCAATATGTGAATTCCAACAAGTCTATGTTTAGTAGTTACATTGGAATTGTCACTCTGCAATGCGTACTGATTGACATAGATTCATGGCACCATGTTGTGTCCAGGCTGAAGGCTATGATCTGGGAAGAAATTACAATAATATTATGATATTATTTCTTTAATTTAATATCAAATAAAATAATGAAATAGTGTCTTAATATTCTCAATCTCTTGTAGAGTACATTTATAGTAGATGATTCACAAAAGAATTACGTACTAAGTCTTGCAGGAAGGTGTCATCGAGGTTTTCTCACTATTTTAACAAAATGTCACCTGAAAGATTCCAAAGGTAAAATAAACTCACACCCACCCCTTGTCTATGCTCACCTGATATCCCAAGAAGCATGTGATGCATTTATTGGTCGCCGTGGGGATGAGAAGTTTCATGTACATTGTGACTGATAATACATTGTTTGAGGATATGTGTATTCATCACTTTGATAGTCAATATTTCATATATGAAACAACAACTCAGTACTGAAAATAAGGAATGTGCATCGAATCCAACATACCCCTATCATAAAGCAAGGATGGGGTACACTTCACTAGAAAAGAAAATGACACGTATTTTAAATTTACAGAAATATTGTTAGGTGACAAGAAACAAAATCATAATTATCTTTCTATATTTATATGTATATTGATGAGTCTAAAACCAAAGACACTTCCATCCCACGCCATGTGCTATGGAAGGAGGCATGTGTGAATAAGGAAGGGAATATAGTATATGAAAACACACAAAAAGTGTGGGAAATATGTGTAAGTATGACACAATAAAAATATTTGTTTTAAATTTCTATTACATAAAAATAATTAGTTATTTTCCTATATCCGACAGTCACAGGAATTATCTACTCCTATAGAAGATGCAGACCTATTATCAATGACTTTGAAGTGGCTAGAATAATACAGTCGTGTCAGAGGTGCGGGGTTTGGGGTGACACCCTGATTATATTATAAAAAAAAACAAATGGATTATAGAGATGAGAAAATGAAACAAATGAGCGAAAGACTAGAAAATCTTGAAGAACGATTTCAATGGAAGGAAGAGTTTCTAGAAACTTTTATGGGTGAGAAGCAATGAGAAGACACAACTCAGGAACAACCAGCGTGTGAAGATCCTGCCCCACCCCCACCAGCTTTGAGGTGAGTCATTCCCCTCAAAGAACTATCTTATCCGTGGTAATCAATATTCTAATAATTGTTCCCATGAAATGTGAATCAGACAAACACATATACTTTTCCTGTACTGATCTTCTACAGGGTGATAATGACTGTGACTTATATCTGTCAACACCCACCTATGACCTTGTAGCGAGGGATACTTTGTTCAATATCCTAGAAGACAAGATCCATAATAGAACACTTCTGAAAGATCATCTGAAAGTGACTATTACTGTAGCTCATGAGCCAAATGAAGAGATACCTATTCCACTTGATAACGATGATATTAATATGGTCAAAAAGGCTATTGGGACATTCATTTCATGTACATCACAACTTGTAAGAGTACATGTGGACAAAAAGGTATTTATTTCCATTTTTTTCAAGCTAAACCTTTAAAAATTAATGAAAAATGGGTTTGAACCAGTGAATGTTATTATAGACGGAGAAAGGGAAGGGGTGAAAAGAAACGTCCACTCAAAAGCATATAAAGGATCGACCAACAGATCCCAAAGAGCTACTGAAAGCACAATAACACCACCTATTCTCTATCCACATTTATTAGCATTGAAGACTCATGTGGATATGAAGCTAAGAGGTGGTAGTAGTCATATAGTGGTTTTTAAAAAGAATATATACAAAGAGGAAATTCAATATTTTATTGCTGCTGAAAATGTAAATGAGATCCTTGAATACGGTTGGCTAGGCATCACAGTCGTAAATTTATATATGAGGTATGTTTTCATGAATTGATTTTATAAAATATGATATAATGTGAAAATTATGACTAAATTTATTTTATATTATTAACAGACGTATATATGAAAAATAGTTGAAGGAATTTTCCCATGAGCCAAAATTCAGACTCGTTAGTCCTCATACCACATCAACACAACTAATGAAATTAAATCCATCAAAAAAGGATGAAATAGTGAACGACTTTCTGAAAACATTTGAAATCAATATTACAGATGACAAACTCTTCCTAATACCAACCATGTAGGGGTAAAAATCTATGATTAAAGCATATAAATTATATTTTCACTTATTTTATTACTTATTACTTTTTGTGTTTCTAGGAAACATTGGATGCTAATTGTAGTGATCTTGGATACCCCAAAGATTTATTTTCTGGATTCAATGCAAGGATATCCAACAAATTGACCACACATGATGAAGTTTGTGAATCTGTAAGACACTACATCCTACATTTTTGGTATAAAAATCAAGTAATATAATTTATATTATCTTTTACTAAGGATTTTTTTATGATAGGGTGGTGTATCATTATCTTCTAAAAAAAGGAATGAGGATAGGGGCTAAACATAAGGAGGCGAGTAAGTACTACGTCTGGACAAATATCAGGGTATATATAATAAAATTTCACTACCCAAACACATATCAACACAAGTTACTTATTCTCCTAATGATCAATTTTTTTGCAGTTTCCAAAACAAACAAACGATAATGATTTCGGTTATTATGTTTGTAAATTTATGAAAGAGATCGTTTTTCATCAACAATCTAGCATCCTTAAAGAGGTATTTAAAAAAAAACTAATATTTCATTTAAATTATTTATTAATTAATTATTTATATATTTTTAAATACTACTATGACTGTCGAAAATCCTCATACTCAAAATATGATATATATTTGTTTAGAAATGAGTGGGCCATATACCTGATGTAAGATTTTACACAAATAACATGAAGATCTGACTTGGGGATGTATACAATTGGTAGTCATTTTTGAGAGGGGTTAAGGGGATCAAAAGATGAAACATTGTTGTATGAAAATGTTTGTAGGAAAATTTAATTGTTATTAAATAAAACACCATTTATCCAATGATTTATTTTCCCATTTTAACATATGAAAGGCACCAGCAACATGCCAGAATGATGAAACACTTTTCTTTGGGCTTTGGATAAGAAAAAATAGGAAAATCTACAAAATACCTTCATATCCAACCAAACACATTTAGATTGTGTTGATACTTTAGGGTAAAGATTTATGGGTCATTTGTGATGTGTACAAGTCAACCCCATCTCAATCCGAGGCATGGTGTGGTCGGTATCACTCAAAGTGTCTCTCTTTTGTTTAAAATGGACAAAATTTTAAGTGAAAACAATAACTGACGTATGAAAATCCAACCAAACGCATTCAGATTGTGTTGATACTTTAGGGAAACTATCCATGAGTCATTTGTAAAATGTACGAGTCAACCCCACGTCAATTCGAGGCACGGTGTGACTGGTATCACTCAAAGTGTCTCTCTTTTGTTTAAAATGGACAGAATTTTAAGTGAAAACAACAACTGACGTATGGAAATCCAAAAAAACGCATTCATATTGTGTTGATACTTTAGGGGAACGTTCCATTGGTCAATTTTGATGTGTAAGAGTCAACCTTGCCTCAATCCGAGGCACAATGTGGCTGGTATCACTCAAAGTGTCTCTCTTTTGTTTAAAATGGACAAAATTTTAAGTGAAAACAACAACTGACGTACGGAAATCCAACCAAACGCATTAGTATTGTGTTGATATTGTAGGGTAATGATCCATGGGTCATTTTTGATGTGTAAGAGTCTACCTTGTCTCAATCCAAGGCACGGTGTGGCCAGTATCACTCAAAGTGTCTCTCTTTTGTTTAAAATGGACAAAATTTTAAGTGAAAACAACAAACGACGTACGAAAATCCAACCAAACGCATTAATATTGTGTTTATACTTTAGGGGAAATATCCATGGGTCTTTTTTGATGTGTATGAGTCAACCTTGCCTCAATCCGAGGCACGGTGTGGCTGGTATCACTCAAAGTGTCTCTCTTTTGTTTAAAATGGACAAAATTTTAAGTGGAAACAACAACTGACATACATAAATCTAACCAAAAACATTATTATTGTGTTTATACTTTATAGGAATGATCCATTGGTAATTTTTGACATTTAAGAGTCAACCCTGCCTCAATTCGAGGCATGGTTTTGCCGATATCACTAAAAGTGTCTCTCTTTTGTTTAAAATGGACAGAATTTTATGTGAAAACAACAACTGACGAATGAAAATCTGAACAAACACTTTTGGATTGTGTTTATACTTTAGGGGAACAATCCATGGGTCATTTTTGATGTGTAAGAGTCAACCCCGCCTCAATCCAAGGCACGATGTGGCCGGTATCACTCAAAGTGTCTCTCTTTTGTTTAAAATGGACAAAATTTTAAGTGAAAACAACAACTGACGTACAGAAATCTGACCAAACGCATTAGGATTGTGTTGATACTTTAGGGGAACGAAACATGGTTCATTTTTTATGTGTAAGAGTCAACCTCGCCTAAATCCGAGGCACAGTGTGGCCGGTATCACTCAAAGTGTCTCTCTTTTGTTTAAAATGGACAAAATTTTATGTGAAAACAACAACTAACATATGAAAATATGATAAAAAGAATTTTTATTGTGTTTATACTTTAGGGGAATGATAAATGGGTCATTTGTGACATTTATGAGTCAACCTCATGTCAATCCGAGGCACGGTGTGGCCGGTATCACTCAAAGTGTCTCTCTTTTGTTTAAAATGGACATAATTTTAAGTGAAAACAACAAATGACGTACGGAAATCTGACCAAACACCTTAATATTGTGTTTATACTTTAGGGGAACTATCCATGGGTCATTTTTGATGTTTATGAGTCAACATCGCTTCAATCCAAGGCATGGTGTGGCTGGTATCACTCAAAGTGTCTCTCTTTTGTTTAAAATTGACAGAATTTTAAGTGAAAACAACAACTGACGTATGGAAATCCGACCAAACACATTTGGATTGTATTGATACTTTAGGGGAACGATCCATGGGCAATTTTTCATGTGTAAGAGTCAACCCTGCCTCAATCTGATGCACAATGTGACCGGTATCACTCAAAGTATCTCTTTTGTTTAAAATGGACAAAATTTTAAGTGGAAACAATAACTGGCATACGGAAATCCAACCAAATGCATTTGGATTGTGTTGATACTTTAGGGGAATGATCCATGGGTCATTTGTGACATGTAAGAGTCAACCCCGCCTCAATATGAGGCATGGTGTGACTGGTATCACTCAAAGTGTCTCTCTTTTGTTTAAAATGGACACCCCAACCCCCTGGATGCCCCCAACCCCCTGGACACCCCCACCCCTGGATGCCCCACCCCTCCTAGACACCACACCAACACCTGGACACCCCCACCCCTAGACACCCCCACCACCATTGATAGCCACCCCCAAACCCCCTTGACACCACCCACCCCCCTTGGACAGCCCCGCCAACCCCCTAGACCGCCCCCACCCCCTGGACATCACCCCACCCTCTAAACACCCCCACCCCTCTGGACACCCCCACCCCCTGGAAATCCCCCCCAACCCCCTGGACACCACCCCACCCCCCTGGACACCCCCTAGACACCCACCAACCCCCTAGATGGAACCCCCACCCCTCCTAGACACCACCCCACCACCTGGACACCCCCACCCCCTTGGACAGCCATCCCCACCCCCATTGGACAGCCCCACCAACCCCTGGACCGCCCACACCCCCCTAGACACCACCCAACCCCCTAGACACCCACACCCCTCAGGACACCCCCACCCCTGGAAAGCCCCCCAGCCCCCTGGACACCACCCCACCCCCTTAGACACCCCCATGGACATCCCCCCACTCCTTGGACACCCATCAACCCCCTAGACGGCACCCAAACCCCTCTTAGACACCACCCCACCACCTGTACACCCCCAAACCCCTAGACACCCACCCCCACCCTTCAAGACACCACCCCACCCCCCTTGGACAGCCCCACCCCACTCCCCTGGACACCACCCCACCCTCTGGACACCCCCACCCCTCTGGACACCCCCAACCCTAGAAATACCCCCAAAACCTTGGACACCACCCCACCCCCTAGACACCCCCATGGACAGCCCCCTCCACCCTGGACAGCCCCCAACCCCTGGACACCCCCACCCCCTAGACACCCACCAACCCCCTGGAAGACACCCCCACCCCTCCTAGGAACCACCCCACCACCTGGACACCCCCACCCCCTTAGACAGCCACCCCCACCCCCTAGACACCACCCCACCCCCTGGACACCCCCACCCTCTGGAAAGCCCCCGCAACACCCTGAACACCACCATAACCCCCTAGACACCCCCATGGACAGCCCCCACCCCCTGGACACCCCACCATCCCCCTGGATAGCCCCCACCCCCTAGACTCCGCCACCCCTCCTCGACACCACCCCACCACCTGGACACCCCCCACACCCTGGACAAACCCACCCCCATGGACATCCCCCACCCCCCTGGACACCACCCCACCCTCCGGACACCCCAACCCCCTTAGACAGCCACCCCAAACCCCTGAACAGCCCCCAACCCCTTGAATTCTGAATTGAATTCTTTATGTATTTAAATAATTTATGAATTATGTGTTAATGCTGTATGGGTATACTTGTTTTATGGGTATACTTCCTGAAATTTCCTAATGAATTTTGAGTTAATTTTGTATGGGTATACTTGTTGATATGCTGATTTTTTTGCAGGTCTTGTTTGGGTATGGTGCTACAGATTTTTATATTACAGCTGGCAGGGAATTTATCAGCACCTTTTTAGCACTAATAAAGTCTCCCTTTATCAGCGCTCTTTTAGCGCTGATAAAGTCTACCTTTAACAGTGCTAAAAAATCCCTGATAAAGGGGACCCCCCTTTATCAGCACTGATCTTTACAGTGCTTTTTTAGCACTGTTAAATCCCATTTTGAGTGATGATAAAGCCCGTTTTTATAGAAGTGCATGTGCATTGATGAATTTCTCATTCCTTCTGCTAGGTGGTATTTATAATAAATTCCATTTTATATATTAGCTTATAAAATTCTGAACTCTCTGTGACTCTAAACATAGTATCACACATAGCATAAATTTATGCATCATAAATCCTAGAACAATATACTTAGGTTGCTTTGGGGGAATAAATCCTTCATAATGGTGGGTAAATAAAATGTGAATTATCCTAATCATATCCCCATAGAGTGTTAAACCAGGTGAATGACCCGTTGTCATGTACCAGGATACCCCGGGTCAAGCCCGAAAACTCCTTGTTGGATTTTTCACTCCTAGGTACATCTATACCAAAACCAAGTCCACTTATAGTATCCAGACAAGGATGTATTTTACAGAAATATCCAAATAATCTATTCCTTACCAATATTCTAGGATATTCTTGTATGTTTATCCCCAATTTCCATCTTAGGAATTTTTTCCCTAATCTAAATTTACTAAATCTAGTTTCCACGTCTTCTACTAAACTTCCTCTGATACCAAATATAACACCCAGACCCCAAAAGCATGGAGAGGGTTCATTATTTTAATACATTGGCATGATTAAAAGGAATCAAATCCTGAAGGGCCAAGTAGTTTAGTAGTTTTGTAAAACCTGATACATACACAGGTTCAACATTACAACTTGAAAATAAATACAACATATAATTTTTATTGGGAACATCCACAACTCTAAGTTTATCCCTACAGTTCAGTCATAATAAACTTCTTCATGTCTTGATAAAATGAAACATAAGAAAGGAGTGAGCTCAAATTCTCAATAAGGGTAAGCAATATAGTGGAAGATAACATAAACATAAACATTAGGCTTGGTGAATAACTAAAACACATTCCTTTAAAAATATTCTTGAACACATTATGGTAGGAATAAGAGATGAATAAATAATTCCATGATAAAACATAATCATGGGTGTTATAATAGTCAAATAACCACATAAATATCAATACTATTTTCATAATTATGTAAATTCATATGTTAGACATCATAACCATACCGTCAAGGCCTCGTTCCAAGACCATAAATAACCATTTTTTCAAGGCCTCATGCCATGACCTAGTTTTTATCATGAGACCTACTGATGCATCAAGGGGCTATAACAGGCCCCACCCATCACATAATAAGTCCAATTCATTCTTATTATGAATTGGGATAAACATAAACAACATATACATTCATATTTGAACTAACATATGAAATATTAATAACTTTCCCCAGTCATGAAACGTAAACACTAACCATTCAGAGTAATATGGTGAATGGTATCAAGATAGAACATCAACATTCAAACTAATCAAAAACCCTTCAACAAAATATTTTGTATATGATATCATAGGATATAAATCTCTATGAAATACAAGATTCATCAAAGGATGTTGACATAAATTAAGATACTTTTAAATGAGACCATTGAAAAATCCATGAGAAAATAATCTTTAAACATTCCAAAGTGTCCCATACCACCTTGAAACATTCAAATCACAATCCCTTAGAATATCATGAGAATAAGTATACTCTTGATATGATATACCAAAGGGAATTACATACACCAAAATCAAGAAATAAGTGGTTAACAAGGCATATATATCATAAAATCTAAAGTGAGATGAGAAAAATCATTTTTACTTTGGAAAGAATAGTTCTTTTGGACAATCATTTTTATTTGTCATGAAATCGTGTTGTAAACATGTAAATCCCAAAAAATAAAATTTAATGTCATTAAAATTATATTTTAGGCTTAAATAATGTCTTATTGAGGTAAAATCATTTAAAAAGAGTTTTTAAAGAAGCTTTAGAAATAAAAAATTTTAGTGCGGTTTAATTAATATATTAAAGGATTTTAAAATGAAAAAGCTTTTTTGCTTTAATAAAACAAAAAATGAACCAAAATATATTTCTCATGTAAAAATTTGGGATTTTATAAAGATAAATATGGATAAAAACTGATTATAGAGTGAACTTCAAAAGAGGTAAGAATTCAATATGTTCCTTGAATCAAGCTTGTATTTTGGGAAGAATTTTTTAAAGATCCTTTTAAAACATATAAATCCCCATAAAATAAAGAAGGAATATTATTAGTAAAAATATATAGAACATTAACACATAATTTATGAGGTGTACATATAAATAATTAATAATTTCATTTTGGTGAGTAGAGAATAAGAGCAAACCCAATGAAAATTGAGGTTTGGGTAGAAAATACTTAAAACATTGTAATCAACTAAATCGTATGACCCAAAATTAATAATCATAAATGATACATTTATTATCATGAAAATAAAGATATTAATTATATGAAACATCAATGGTAAGTATACATAAAACATACATAAGTAGTAGTAGTGAATAAAGAATATCTCACAAAAATGGGAGTGAGATGAAGAAACCCCTTACCTTAAGTCCGATGGTGTTCTTCAATTGGTCTTAGTGTCCCAGATAAACAAATTAAATTCATTAATAAATATTTCTAGAACCTCTTATACATATAATTAATTTATTATAACCTTATTAAGTTCATTCATGGCCTTTTTTATGGGTTAATAGGTTCAATTTCATTGTTTGGGTCCGTTTGTTTCATGATCGGTATATTTATATACATGAACGAATAATATTGTAAAATGAGGATGGTTTTATATAATTGAATTTATATGTTATTAGAAAACATACAGAAGTTTACGTGGTTATAAATTTCATTTGGTTACTTGGAGTGATGATGAATCATTATATAAATTATTTAATGATAACCGTTTGGGTTAATTGGCGGTTTTTGAACACAATGAACTCATTTTGCTTTATAAATCAAAATAATGTGTACAAAAAGATTCCAGAACCATAGATGAGGAATAATAAATATATTATATTCTGGTTTAACCATAATAATGGTTTATTTACTATCATTGAATATGGTAATAGAAATTGAAAACCCATCGTCCTTGAATGTGGTAAATTAGCACATCTCAGATGGTGTTTTCATTTTTAGTATAAAAGAATGGGAAAGGAGAGATTATGAAGAATTATTAATTTATAATGAAAAAATTCTAGTACAAATAATATACTGGATTCATCACAAAATTTTGATGAAAGTAGGGGAGGCAATAAAAATAAAAGGAACTGAAAAGAAAGGAAAAGTTGAGAAATCACTTAAGAAAAATTCGGCAGCCTAACGACGTCGCTTAAAAATTCATAAAATATGTTTATGAGAGAAAAAATTGTATATCATCACTATTACATAATATTTACTATAAGGTAGTATATGGAATGGCATATCCAATCATAATCCAAAATAAATTAAAAAGAATAACATAAAATGAAAGCTTGAAAAAGAGAGGGGTGATAGATTCCCTTACCTTATAGAGTAACTCCTAAAACATGAAGGTTGGGACATTGGGGGCTTGAGAACACCTTTGGAGGACTCCTAGGGAGGTAAAACTACCATATATTCAAGTATTATGAGTTTTTAATTAAATAAAATGAAGGAATGTGTGGGTATTTATAGTAAATGAGAGAGTTTTTTTTATTAATTTCAAGGGACACCTCATTAGTGGTTTTTGAAAAACCATGGGCTTTACCATGGTATTTGCCCATGGTATTAGCCACTTGTGAAAACTCATGTCATATTTTACTGTAAAAAAGTTGACCAGAATTTTATATTAATTATTATATCATTATGATGTCATTAAACATACCGAAAACTCAAAACTATATTTTTTTACTATTCACAAAAAATTCAAATATTTTAGAAAAATCCAAAAAATTTACCCCAAACATTTTTCAACGTATAAAATTAAAAAATGAAATAATTTTTTTGATAATAATTTTATAAATATTTTTAATTTAAATTTTAAATAAAATCATAATTTATTCCAAAAAAACAACTTTAAAACTACAACTCATTTTATAACACCTTGAGAAATTAATTAAGGTCTTATAAAATTATCTTATAACCATAATACAATAAAGTAACAATTTATGATTACATTTTATGAAAATAAATTTCTATTTTAAATTATTAAATTAATCATAAAATTTTAATTATAATATTTATGACATCAAAAAATACCAATACTTATACTATGATTGTTTTTTTCACTTATAAGATGTCTAAATTGTATTTATAAATTCATGGGTGAAGTTTCTATTTTTTTGGCCGATTTAGTATTCATTAATATTCATTACTATTCATAAGTGTGTGTTACTATTCATAAGGATGGGTTACTATTCATCAAAAATCAAGTTTGTCTTATCAGACTCTAAATATCTTACTAAATGCAACCGTGTATGTCAGTTTTTTTTGAAATTCAAATTACAGAAGTGAAAAAATTATGTTTATTGGTTGTGATATAATAAAGTGTTGTTTTGTAGAGAGTCAGTGTTTCATGAATTATATATTAAATCTATTTATAAATTCTTGGGGTGTTGCACATATTATCTAAAAGTGCACCGAAATTCCTGAGTAGGGTGTGAGTACAAGACTTAATAGGAAACCACTAATGCGTCCTCAACCCCGTGTTCTCAAGTATAATAATGTATGCCATAATAATGATAAATGAGTAACATGTATAAACATACTAACCAAAATCGAGTGTTCATGTGCAAACTAATCCATAATATAAACCCAAACGTACCTGCTTTAGCTCCATGATGAAAGGATAATCAAGTTGTCATAAGAATCAAGGATTATGCATGATGATAATGAATCATGATACTTGGTATCATGTGATGTTGCAACTCGGTATTACTGTTCATCACATAAGTCATGTTCTCGGAATTCTATAGGAATCAAGAGTGACTCAACATCCACTAGGAATCAAGAACATACCCCTTGGAATCTGTTAGTTATCGAGTGCATCACATGGAATCCCTGAGGCATCGCCGTATCCATATCCCGTGTATAGGTCCCTCTTCATAAACATCACAAATCATGTGCACTCCACCTCTAGGGGATAAACATGTCATGATGGTATACCTACCTTAGATCCAAGAATAATACCACAAAATCACACATAACATGGTAGGATACATGAGAAAGAATAACACATCATCATAAGTAATGTATCACAATAATACATGTGATCAACATCGAACATGAATAATAAGATATGAAAGTACTCATGGAAACAGGTGTCACATAAGGTTATCAGGGCTACACACACCCACATGCGATCACAATCTTTAATGGTCATCAAATATGTCAACACATAAATAAAATATGGAAACATTTGTAAAAAAGATCCCAAAAGGTAAGAAAATTCTTACCTCAAAAGTATTTCATGTCAAAAGGTGAGGATAAACCCATTAAGAACACCTCTTTATGAACTTATTATCAAAAAACGTCAACACTCAAGGTTCACCAAGGGTCCCTGCAATCTGTGGTACCTAAATAAAAGGAAAAGGATGAGTTTCTATGCCTAAAGATCAAAATTGAAAAATAAAGGGATGCTATCCACAATGGCATGGGGACCTGAGGTCCCCTGAACTTGAGGAAATCATCCTTAAAATGACCACATAGATGGGTTATGTTAAACCCCAGCATGTTCATCAATCCAATTTAATACCTAATTTTTAATCTGTTAAACAACCTAGAAATCAATGTGGAGTCCTTAATTTCAATTTATTAGGGAGTTTCTAATTTATTTTTGGTCAAAACAGTGAGAAATCATGATTTTAAGAACCTTCAGTCATTCAAAAATAGTAGTAACGTGTTTTTAAAGGCAATTAACAGTAATATTTTTCAATTAATTAAGTTAATAATAATAATAATAATTTAATATAAATATTAAATAACTTAATTTAATGATCGACTCGACCAAACGCCCAACACACCTAAAAAATATACCCCACCTAGGTTAAAACCCATACCCAGGACCTAACGATGGTCTTTTATTTCTCATATAACTCACCGTTTGGGAGATATTAAATTATTTTCAAAAATAATATAACAAAAATATTAAATAACCTATCCTCAAATGTGATCTGACCAAACATCCAATGTACATAAATGTTATACCCCACTTAGGGTAAACCCCATGGCCGAGACCTAACTACGGTCTCAGATTTATCATACAACACAAAATTTGGGAGATATTAAATTATTTTCAAAAATAATATAATAAAAATATTAAATAAATTATCCTCACATGAAATCTGACCAAATGTTCAACACACATAAATGTCATACCCTGCATAGGATAAACTCTATGTTCCAGACCTAAAGATGGTCTCATATTTATCATATGATACACTATTTGGGTGATATTCAATTATTCTGGATAAACCATATGTGTGTAATATAATATATTTAATACTTTTATTCCATATGCGCTTATACTCTATGGGCCTTGAAATCTCACACTAACTCATCACTTAACTCTGAAAACATTCTATAGAACATTCTAAGATGCTATCTGGGATTTTACCCTTATAAAAAGACTTTATAACATTTTTTAAGTTATTTTTATTGAAAAATTACATTTTTCACAAAGAAATACTTATAAATCATTAACAAAGAGGGTTTTTATTATCTTTAAAAATTCAAGATATTAAAATTCTCCCCCTTTATCAAATTATCATCCCCAATAAGTATCTATAGTAGTCTTTCTTAAACAAATCAAACCACTTATTTTTAACATCAGACTCTCTCTCCTATGTCTCTTCCTAGATCTGTCCATGCTGCCACCAAATATGGACTAGTGGTACCATGTTTCCTCAAACCACCTTCTCACTTTGATTTATGATCCAAACTAGACACTCATCATAAGATTAATCGGTCTCCAACTCAATTTACTCACAATCTATAACATGCACAGGTTCAGGTATGTTCATCTGAATCCATGACACATGGAACACATCGTGCATACCTCGATAGCAAGAAGGGAGGTCCATACGATATGCCACTGGCCCTATCTACTTAATGATCTCAAAGGGTCCAAGAAAACAATGTTCTACCTTTCCCCACTTCTCTAGATTCCTATTCCCTAATCGAGGAGTCACTATCAAGAAAACCTGATCTACCATAGTGAACCCCAAGGGTCTCCTCCTATGATCAACATAACATATCTATCTTCTTTAAGTGGCGATCAACCTATTTTGTATTAGATACACTCACTTAGAGGTCTCATAAACTATACTGGGCCCAAAAACTATTTCCTTACTCACCTCATTCCAATAGAGCGGTGAGAGACATGACCTCCCATAAAGATATTCATAAGGTTCCATATGAATTTAAGCCTGGAAACTTTAATTATTTATAAACTAAATTAAGGCTAGGTGATAATTCCATGATCCACTGAAGTATAGCATGTAATATTGAATCATATCCTCCAATATGAGTATAGCTTTCTCAGACTTCCCATATATCTGAGGATGGTACACCATGCTCAATCTTAGCCGATTCCTTATGGATTTCTACAAGCCTTTCCAAAAGTGTGATGTAAATCATGTGTCTCTATTTGAAGTAATTATCAAGGAAAATCCATGGAGGTGTACAATCTCTTAGACATAGAGACATTCTTAATCCTCCACTGAGTGAGTCTCTCTAATCCGTAATAAGTGAGTAGACTTCATTAACCAATCAAAAATCACCCAGAATACATCACAAATATTTGAGTTCCTAGGTAACCCCATTACAAAGTCCATGGTGACGTCCTCCCACTTCCATAGAGGTATTGGGAGTGGCTACAATAACCCACCAGGATGCTGGTGCTCGACCTTCACCCTCTGAAAGGTGAGGCATTGGGAGACAAAACTAACAATGTCTTACTTCATCCTTGTCCACCAAAACTACCACCTAAATTCTTGATATGTCTCGGTCACACTAGGATGTACTTCCCATCTAGAGTTATGGTAATTCCTCATCAAATCCTCTCTGATGGAAGAAGGTAACACTACTCTTTTGTGTACTAATATCATATTATCATCGTACAGTAACCATCCAGACATTGAGTTACCACTAACTAGTTGTTCCCTCATTACAGAACACTCTGATTATGACTTTTGTTCAGCCTTTACCTAGTCCACAAGTGATTATGTGACTACCAAGGGAGAAAATTTCATAGAACCATGGTCATATGAGTCATCCATCCTCTATTCATCCAATAAACTCATCAAGTGCCACTGATCCTTTGAGGACCTCTAGCCAAGTTCTTGCTTAGCCTGTGTCTTACGGGCAAGGGAATCCACTACAAAATTTACCTTCCCAGTTTTATATTCCATCTCAAATTCAAACATCTATAGATACTCAACATAATGCCTCTATCTCAGGTTTTGGTCCCTATGTATGAAGATATAGCAAAGTCTTGTAAACAATAAACTTCTCACCGAATAGATAACATCTCTAATATTTTAGAGTGTAAACCATGACTGCCTACTCCAAGTCATGTGTAGGGTTTTTCATCTCATGGGGTCATAGTTTATGATACCCATAGGATAATACCTTATATCTTTGCATTATCACTACTCCCAAACCGATGCCTAATGCATCATAGTACGATATATAACCAATCCTAGTATTGGGGGGTGTTCGAACTAGAGTTATCATCAACATTTTCTTTAGATCAAGGAAAGCCTCTTCACACTGGTCAGACTACTATAACTTCAATCCCTTATTTTTTAGTTCTATGATATGTGCTTATAGTTTGGAAATGTACTGGATAAAACAATGGTAATATCCCACTAAACCTAAAAATCTCCTAATCTGAAACATGTTTCTAATACATGTACAAGACATGACTACCTAAAAATTATCTGGGTCTATAGATATATTAGCCTCAGACACCACATGTCATAGTAAATTCACCTTTTGAATCCAAAAGTCACATTTTGAAATCTTGGCATAAAACCTATGTGCTCGAATCATAATTAGTATTATCTCTAGGTGCCTAGAATGTTTCTCTGGTGTTTAAGAGTAGATGAAGATATCTTCAAAAAACACTATGATGAATGAGTCCATATATAGATAGAAGATCTTTTTCATGAGGGAAATGAACATTGATAGTGTTTTTGTCATCCCAAACGACATCAATAAGTACTATCATAGTTCATACCTACTTCAAAACTCCATTTTAGAATTTCATCCTCTCTAACTCACATCTGGTGATAGCCCAATCAAAGATCAATCTTGGAGAAACACTGGGATCCCTATAGCAGATCGAAAAGGACATTGATCTAGGGAAATGGATATTGGTTCTTCACTGTAACCTAGTTCAACTTTTGATAATAAAATCATAGATGAAGATTACCATACACCTTCCTTTTAAAAAAATAAGTGCAACCCATAATGAACTACTAGGTTGGATAAATACCTTCCTCTATAAGTCATCTAGTTGTACCTTGAGCTCCTTTAACTCGGTTGGATCAATACAATAATGGGGTATTGAAATGGGTTGTGCACCTGGTATGATATCTAAATCAAATTCAACTCCTCTATCAGGAGGTAGTCCCATGAATTCATCTTGAAATACATCTTGATAAATATCTACAACTAGAAGAAAAGATGAGGGGGTTTCCACTATTCTTGTTGAAAGAGCTAAGCATGCCATCTATGTAGTGATCTTCCTAAGATGAATTAAGTTTGATCCAACCCTACCTGATCCCAATTACCACTCTTCAATCACCATGAACTTCAATCCATTTTTCAAGGTTAAAAAACCTATCTATGATAGAAACCAATGTGAGATTGAAAGATGTTCATCTAGTCCATACCGAGAATTATATCAAAATTCTTCATCTCTAGAATCATTAATTCCCACAGATTTCCATAGCTAGTGATGACTAAAGGACACCCTTGGTATTGGTAAAGACACTAAAAGAAAATAACCTATTATCAGTGGTTTAAACCACCACTAAATTGTGTGTCGAGAAACTATTAGCGGTGGTTATATCCATTTCGCAGCGGTTTAAATGAATTGTCGTAGTTGCCTCATCTCGCGGCGGTTCTGGTTTTTTAGAGGAAGTTTTACGGCTGGTGGATCCCTTTTATTTGTGGCAGTTATAACTACCGAAAATAAAAAACACCCCCTCACTGGAAAAGTGTCGCTAAAATAATCAAAACTACCGCGGAATACACACGGATGGTGTGACACTGTAGCGGTGGTTTTAACCGCCGCTATGAAAAAAATATCTATATTTAGCGGCGGTTAAAATTGCCGCTACAATTTTTCCAGTTTCATTTAGTGGAGGTTAAAACCGTCACTAAAAGCTGATCTAGGAAAAAAAATAGCAACTCTACACCCCCTGCACCAGTGCCCTGAAAAACAAACCATTCCAGGAATACTAATAGTCTAACAGAATACATACTAGTCTATATGAAAAGATATGCTTAACTAAGCACAATAAAATGCATCTTTCAGGAAAGGAATGCCAATAAACATATCACATGGCCATTATAACTTTAAAAAAAATTATAAACAAGCATGTCTGTCCTTTTCATGAAAAAAATGCCAGGCCTAGGTTCAAACTATTCTATCCATACCAGTTCCAACCCTGACATAACAATTCATATCAACATACATCCCACTTTTAATATATGATGAATTGTGTATGATATTCATAATTTATGGTCATTCTCTCATATCAGTATTCTTATCTTATGATTTCATATTATTATCAATTGATATCTCTTGCATTTACCCTTAATGAACATCTGATTTGACACATTCTTTTGTTTCCCTAACCACTAGGTTATAAAGAACTACTACCCAACCTGTGAATTAGCATGTCACGATCAATCAATTACACATTCACATAAAGATAATTTGAATTTTTTCCAAAATTAATTATTTGAAAATAAGTGCATAAAAGAATGGACTTATATTCTATAAAAGTGAATACTAGTAATGCATAGTGTAAAAACAGTGCATATAGTAGTCATGTCACAATTACTTTATATATAAGTGAAAAATAGTAATGTATACTATAAAATAAGCACATATATGAATATGTATATTGGAAAAAATAAAATTTGTAATATATATAGAGAATAGAAAGAGATTCTATGTATAAGAAGAAAGCACATCCTTTAGTAATATAAATCAAAAATTCACAAAGAGAAACTATAAACATAAAATCATGTATGCACTTATACTACGAAGTTAATTTTTTTGTGACTGTATCATCATTAATTATTCAACATCATCTTTCCTCTACCTCTATTAAAAGAACGTAGGAAATGAATTTTTTGGTAACTCTAAAACAGGGATTCCCATGACCGGGTTTAGATTCTATGAGCCTTGTTGGCATGTAAATTTTTCTAATGCCTTCATTATGCTCCAGATATAATCAAGTAATTCAGTCTATCATCACACCCAACCCATGATGCTTGAGTCCATATCATCTTTCTCATACATCCTATTCACCCTTGTGAATAAAAAAACCACCCTATGGTGATGTGAATGACACCCTTTGGTGATAAGAATCAATGTAATCATAGTAGGGGAACAACCATTCCATCCCAAGAATGATGTCAAAACCATCATCTCGAGGAAAACGAGGTCCCATATGATGTGACACCCACTTATATCAAGGTACACTCCCTACACTAACATAAATTATCTAATCAAATCCTCAAAAAAGTTTTGAGTGTCATCACTTCATAGGAAAACTGAATGTCGAGCCCAAGGATCTCCACAACATGCACAAATATGATGGAATGAGAAGCACCTATATCAAAAAAATTAGATACTAAAGTGGAAGCTAACAAAATAGTACCTCTCACTATAGAATGTCCAACACTCTGTTCCTCACATATTGGTCTCACTTTATACAATTATATTGATCTGTGACCCTAATATATATCCTAGATACCTTGAGTTGGTCCACTATGCTAGAGATGTAAGTCTTGTGTCTGGATGCTTTGACCATGACCACCGCTTCAGACTGATCGATTGGCCAAAAAATATCTCCCTTCATAACATGAAGCTGATTTCCCTACTCCTAAATGTGGAATTATTGAAGACACTCATTCACTGTATACTATAGGAAAAGATCTACAAAAATCCTGTAGATGGCTCATCCTACTACAATCTCGACACTCAACTTGATTACTATCACACAATCTCCCCATGTATCCCTGCCTCCCACACCAATGATAGAAAATATAATTACCAACACCAATGCTCTAGAAATTATCCCCCTAATGATAGGTCACAAAGTGTCACTTCATTCCACCAAACAGTTTTCCATTGGGTCAACAAACTGAACTACCCTGATTTGTGCCCAAACCTTACCTCAATTTATGTTATGTAATAAAAAAATGATTTATTTTTGATATGGTGGACAACCAAAATACATTCACCTATGATCAAATAACATGATTGTGACCGAACGCGAATCATATCACCTTAGATGGATCATCCATAAGACAAATATGCACAAAACCTAAAATCTCATAAAGTGAGTCAAACACTTTATAAAAAACATAGAACCATACTCTAAATGAATAAAATCTTTGGCCCTTTCAGTCCTAAAATTCTATGAAAAAAATACTCATAAAAAATGAATCATAAAAAATGAATCATCACAATAAATAATCAACATATATGGTGCATACCACACTCGAGAAATCAATACATGAAAGGAAACATTAGAAATCAATAAAATGCATAAAAGGAAACATGAGAAATCAAGAAAATGTTAGGTCATGAAAATGTTTGGTGGAAACTATGTGCCACACATGATACATATAAAAACCAACTATTCCCATATTTGTCCAACACATCAACAATACAACTACTCATGGTCCGATGATGAACACGTATCTTCACCCTCTCCACCTCCATCTCCACTTCATGATATCACTTGTAAGAACATTATATTGAAAATTAAATACTGTTACATATTTATATTTAAACTTAAAACCAATAAAAGTTTGAAAAATAAATGATTTTGATTTTTTGTGATTTACCTGCTTACCACTAGTCGATACACAACCACTGGGGGCATATCTTCTCATCTTATGATATATATAATTCATCGCTTTATGAAAAGCGGATATCTAAGCCCCCTGGTCTTGAACTGTGGTTTGTAGAGAAGCAATCTCCCTTTGAGCATCTTCAGGTATGGACTGACTATAATCAAGAGTAGATGCAGCTGGAATCCCTGGTGGCCTGCTGAAGACCTCATATGGTATGGGTCCGAAACCCATCCCGCGCACTCTACCAGGATTCTCTTTACCAAGGATTTTAGCAACTGGGTCATCCTAGGAGACTGAGTAGGAATTCCCAGGATTGGCATCCCATAGTTCTTTAATATTTACCTATAAATAAAATATCAATATATATTAACATATTAAAAAATGATAATAAGTTATTATAATAAAAAAATGACTTCATATCCCAACTTATTTTGTAGGCTCATTAACAAAACTTCCATATGATTTTTTGTGAACATCCAACCACACTTCAGTTCGGGATGCTAAGTGCCCTAAACTTTGTGACTTCATTAAGAAAATATAAATAAGAAATTTAATATATTAAATAGATAATATTGTCTTATAAATATTTAAACTAATGAAAGGATTACCAGAGTCGTTCAACTTCTAGAAAATCCTTTTGACCCCGAAGTGCGAGGGATGACTTTCTTAGCCCTATTTGATGCATTCTGTCTTGAGAGATCCTAAAATAAATAAAATTCAATTTAACAGTAATGTATTCAATGTCATATCCTCTTCATATAAATGTATAAATGTAAAATGAGGATAATATAATAATATATAATTCAATACCATTCGCTTCTCATCACGATGTCTGTCAACAAAAACTTTACACTGTTCTTTTGGTACCCTACTGGGTAGCTTCTCATAAATTTGTTTCACGGTCAACGAAGTATCATTGACATCACACCAAAATATCCATTTCAAGTCTTTCCATTTCTTACCAAGATTTTTAAACATCCACTTTCGTTCTATCACATCAGCAATTGTAAAGTGGAAGAACATCTGTATACAAAAATTTATTTTGAACATATTAGTAACATGACATTCAATTAAACCATAATGTATTAAAATTACCTTTATTTTGGAATCAAAAACTTCATTTTTCCAACTTGGAGGCATATGTCTCAAAACATCATAAGAAATAGGTAGGGAAATGGGATCCACTGCCAGTTGGACTAGAATCTGGCCAAGTAACCCCGTAACGTCATCCATAGGGACCCCAAATGAATCAAATGGAACGACTATCTTCTCTCCATTCATATTACAAACATCTGAAATTTTTATGTTTTTATCCACAGTTTCATTTTTTTCATCTTCATTGAGCAAAAAATTAGTATAAACAAAATGTAATAATTTTATTTATATTAAAATTTGTACCTATGAAAGTGACCCTCCAATATGCCGGTGATGAACTGGAAGGGGCGTGTTTCCACCCCACTACTGAGGCTCCTAAAGGGAGAGTCGACGACTCAGCCTCTAATGGGATACCCACAGAGGGTGTGAGAGATGGTGCATGGAGAGATGGTTCAGGGGTGTAGGTAGCTAGTGGCTCAGATGCCATGGGGAGGGAGACAGATGGATCGTCATCTGTCACAGTAGTCGATGAAATAATGTACCGCTTCCTCCTTGCATTCCTGTCATTTAATCAAATAAAATTAAGTTCAGAATATATATTTCAAAAAATTATGCAGATTTTTTTTTAAAAAATGATAATAGGTGCCCATTACTAACAAACAAAATATATATAATAATGATAATGAATGACTGCACAAATGAAATAAGTGGTTGCTGAATGAATAAATAAATATACAAACAGTCATTTTCCCCTTCAATCATGTCAGTTTCTTGCTCCATTACCTCATCCACTTCATTCATCCTTGATAGACTAATATTTTCAATATCATGATGGACAAATAATTCTCCTTCTTGTTGTTGATGATATTCAATTTCAAAGGTCAAATATTCCAATTCATCACCCATATCATACAAATCTCTTTGTATTACATGAGGAATTACACTCCACCCTTCATCCAAAAAATCATTCACATAATATACCATTTTTTCTTACGATTATAAGATATATGGATCATACAGTTCACGATCACTAACATCTATCAAGTGGGAAAAGTTCACAAAAGTAAATTGCAAGGAATCTCTTTTAACACCTCTGATAATATCGACCCAATTTCATTTGAATAAAACAACAGAAAAATGCCCGTGGTAGTTTAATTCAATAATATCAACCATCTTTCCATAGTATCCCACTTTAGAAAATGTAAATATACCACTCTTTTATGTTTTCAAACCCACTTCTCAATCGACTGTACGAAATATAAATCCATTCATATTTTAAGCGTCAAACTTTATAACTTGTTTTATAGGACCTCTAGTAAGAAACTTCAAATCTTCTGAAAACTCGGCTTGAGTATCGACATTCATGATCTAAAAAAATAAATATAATTTATTAGATTTACCAAATTAATGTGTCAAAATAATATTCATATTTATTGCAATATTTATGAACTTACACATCATGCAAACCATTATAAAAGCTCTTTATTAATAACTTTCATTATATATTTCTCATTTTGTGTTTGTCCTCTCATTATTCTCTTTGTTTGTATCCTAAACTCTTCAATAAATGGATCTTTAATTTCACTATTCAGAAGCACATATCTATGTGCCTGTAATAATTTCAATTCTGTCAATGTCACATTTGAGGTCCTCCCAAATGATCGGACAATAAAGGGAAATATTTTTGATTTCTGATGTATTTGAGATTGAGTCGGTGTGTCTTCAACACGTCCAACTCGATTAAATCTTGTCTCAATATCATCCAAGTATCTGAAAAAAAGGTAAGACACTCCTCAGCCAAATAGCCTTCAGCAATAGAGCCTTTTGGTTGAGATTTATTTCTCACGTATGCTTTCAAATGCCCAACATATCTATGAAATAAAATAATCATAATTATGAATTTATTTAAATTCCAAAAATTGTTTAATTAACTGGAAAACGTATAAATAAAATACCTCTCTGTTGGATAAATCCATCGATAATGAACGGGGTCTCTTAATTTAGCTTCCTCAACCAAATACACAGTTAAATTCATCATGACAGTAAAAAATGATGGAGGAAAGATCATATCCATTGCACAAAGGGTCAATAAAAACCTCTCCTAGAGGTTGTCAAGATGAAATGGATATAGATATTTCTCACATAATTTCCTGAAAAATATATAGCATTAGAGTACAATAGCAGTAACTTTTTCAGGTAATAATGTACGCAATTCCAATGGTAGTAACCGTTGTAACAAAATATGTGAATCATGACTTTTCAATCCATGTAACTTACGATTATTCAAGTCAACACACCTTGAGATGTTACTCGAATACCCATCAGATACCTTCAAATTATTTAAAATTCGAAGGAATGTATCTTTATCCCTATTTTTCATTGCAAAAATTGTCAGATCATACTTTTCATTCTTAAATGGACAAAGTTTACGTTTTATGTTCATTACTTGTAAGTCTTTGAGAGCATTGAGATGATCCTTCGACTTTCCATGCTCATTAAGTAATGTGAAAATAAAATTGTCACAAAAATTCTTTTCAATATGCATCACATCAAGATTATGCCTCAACAAATTAAATTCCCAGTACGGATGTTTGAAGAATATACTTTTTTCTTCCATTATTGCGTTCTGATTTCACTTGATGATGCACTTTGGACCCGTTTTCCGCTATCATTCAAATGATGAACCTTCCCAAATTCTGTTTCAACATTTTCAATTTGTGTCAATATTTTAGAACCAGTTAACAACTTTGGAGGTGGTCTATGATCAATGAAACCATTAAATTTTGATCTGTTCATCCAAAATCTATAAGATTCATCAAGAAATATTCAATGGCACAAGAAGCACCATTTTCTACTATTAGGTAGCCATTTGGGCACAAAATAAAAGTTACAAATGGGAAAATCCAAACCTGTGTTAGTGTTCTAACCAGATAAATTCCCAAGCCCAGGGAAGTCACTAATGGTCCACATTAAAGCATCATGGATTTTGAACATTGTTTTAGAAGAAGCATCAAATGTCTCAACACCGTTGCTCTATAAATCCTATAATTCTTCAATCAAAGGCTACAAGTATACATCAATATCATTTCTAGGAATTTGTTTTCTAGGAATAATCATCGAAATGATAAAATATGTTTGTTGCATACACATCCACGGAGGCAGATTGTAAGGGATCAAAACAACTGGCCAAATGTTATAACTGTTACTCAAAGTCCCAAATGGGTTGAATCCATCGACATCCAATCCCAATCGAGCATTCCTAGGATCAGCTGAAAAATCTGGATGTAATGAATCAAATTTCTTCCATGATTGTGAATCTCGTGGATGTCTCATTAACCCATCATTGTTATTATATATAGAAAGCCACTTCATGTGTTAGGCAGTTTTCGATGACATGAATAATCTTTACAATCGAGGATTCAGAGGAAATTAATGTAAAACCTTTGTAGGTGTGTTCGTTTTCTTCTTCTCCATGAAATTATGTTGATTCAGACTTCCAACATCACCCTTTGAATACCATCTAGAAGAAGAACTTTTTTTTTGCAATTCTGTCTACTTGAATCCTCTCCCCAATAAATCATACAATCATTGGGACACACATGTATTTTTGTATAATTCAGACCAAGCCTGTTAACAACTTTATTCATATCATAAAAAGACTCGAGGTTTTTTGCTTCAAGAAATGCATCACGAATCAATTCCAATATCATGGACATTGCCTTATTTGTAATTCCACATAGACATTTGATATGGTATAACTTCAGCAGAAAAGAAATATTTGAATATTTCAAACACCCACTATACAACTCTTGATTTCCATCATCAACTAAATCATGAAACTCATTTTACTCAGTGAAGTTTTCTCTTACATTTGGATCCACAAAATCAAGAGGAGGATCCAATGATATGCTATAATATTGATCTGGTTGTGTTACAGTCTCAAAAATATCAATTGTCATGTTTTAATTTGTAGCACCCTCATCTGGTTGTTCTGTTATGTTTTGATGTTGATAGTGGTGCCTTGTAGTTCTGAATTCATCATTTATGAGGTTTTGCATTTCATTTTCCATTTTCGAAGAAGTTGGGACCTCATTCTGTGGATTAACATCAGTGCTCAATCTTTCTATAATGTTCGATTCTCCATTCCAAATCCAACACAAATATTGACCAGGGAATTGCTTCAGTATTAAATGTTCATAAACTTCATCTCTCTTCAACCATATTCTAAATCTACATTTTGGACATGGACATCTTATTCTCCCTTAAACAGATCGATTAGAAATTGGAAAATCTAAAAACTCCTTCAAACCCTTAACATACTGAGGTGTGTTCCTTGGTAATGTGATCCAGCTTTTATCCATGTATATCACAATGTGCCCACACAATATTAAAAAAAATTAAAACACATAGTTACTAATAAATAGAGAAAGAGATTCATATATACGATATTGTAATATTACAGAAACATAATATAATAAAGATAATCCATTGATCATAAAGTAGGCATAATATAATTGTACTTATTTGAGGAGAATATTCTCAAGTTTATGTGCTATGGTGTAGTGAAATACATACTTTTTTTGATGTGATCACACGAGGAACTGAACATTTTAGAGCTATATTAGATCTTATATTCTTGGGATTAAGTATAGTAAGGTCATTATTGGGACTATAATGTTTGAAAGCACTTCCAAACCAGGCTTGGTGTGTATTTTGTTCTAGTAGAGTAGGCCTTTCATGAACTCGGGTTTGCGTGGATGTACTTTTGTGTTGCCTATGCACTTTTGATTGAGGTTTGTTGGTATCCATTTAATTTTTTACTACACCAGTAGAGACTAGATTCAATACATGAACATAAGTATCATGATTCATCACTATTAAAAATTTTGACATAGTAAAGAGATATTACTATCCACTCATTTGTTAAATTCAATAAAAATTATTATTTAATCAATTTAGTTCATTTAATCTTGCTGGATTTATTATTTTCCATTATAATTCTTAGATTTCCATCAAATGATCCTCTAATCATTAATCTAATCATC
Organism: Viscum album; assembly: GCA_963277665.1. Lineage (NCBI taxonomy): Eukaryota > Viridiplantae > Streptophyta > Magnoliopsida > Santalales > Viscaceae > Viscum > Viscum album. The sequence continues at coordinate 1,257,457,202 of OY728132.1, read as the reverse complement.
CCATAGTTTCCATTATCCCATAAACCAATATCAATACTCATCCCATGAGTTCAATGTCAATTACATTATCAATTTCATAATCATGGTATTCAATGATTAATCATAAGCTACCATAATGTGATACACTCAATAGGGCATATAGAAACTAAAACAAGTATTTGGGAACCAAAACAATCATCCATTTGATAACAATAAATCAAATCATTCGACAATGAATAAGAAAGATGGGAATACCCATATCTAAATTGAAACATAAACAACCCATCAAAAAGCTTCACATAATAACCCAACAAACATGATAACACAACTCTCAACTTGAGGCATCTATTCCTATTAACCATATGAAAATAAATGGAAAAAAGAGATCCCCTCTCTTAACAAACACCATCCTCTAATTTTTTCCATCAAAACCCCAGACATCAATCTTAAAATGCCTCCACCACCCTAGAGCACACATATATAGAATCAAAAGTATTTTTATCATCAGAAACACAAGGGGAAACTACATCCATAAAAAATTGATAAAATAATTTAGAAACCAAGAATAGACTCACCTAGACCCAAATAATTATTTGCATAACCAACCTGATAATTACCAACTTGAATTAATAGATTATTTATGCATAGGTTTCAGCACTAGAAAACCCATAATCACCACCTATCAAATCCAATAACCAAACATAAATATATTCAAGAAATATTTCAAATTCAACAGTTTTGATGGATGAATGGTAATCAATATCTCATGCCACTTTCATTAATTAACTAATTATTACCCACATTATTTTCTTATCCAATTTCGATACTATAAACCACTATAAACAACAATAAAAATAATATAATGTAGATAACACACTATTTTGAAAATTATAAGTGGCGTTATGAACAATGCATTAATACATATGACCACAACATCCATTCAAATTAATTATTGATTCTAGTTATTATATTTATTAGGATAATTACACTATAAACCCAATGAAGTTATACCATGATACCTTAACATGAACACATAAAATGGAGAAGTAAAAAAATCCCCTACCTAGTGAATTTAAGGTTTCTTTGAGAAATAATGGAATAGAAGGTATAGATCTCTAATAACCTCTCCCAAAAGAAACTTTTGATCCCTGTAAACATCCCCCATGGATCCACCATCAAACACCAATAGAAACCCCATGATAATTTAAGGAAACCAATTTTCATAACTTCTAAATAGAGAAAATAAATTATAATAACTAACCAGTGAAGAAGAAACAAACCCCAAATCACTAACTGGTCGCGGGGTCACCGAGAGAAGGGGGTCGTAGGGTCGTTGGGAGAAGGGGGTCACGAGGTCACAGGGGATAAGGGGGTTCGCTGGGAGAAGGGGGTTTCTGGGAGAAGGGGGGTCGTGGGGGGTCTCCATGGGGGTCTCTAGGGGGTCACCGAGAGAAGGGGGGTCGCGGGGGGTCGCCAGGGGGATCGCTGGGGGGTCTCCGGGAGAAGGGGGGTCGTGGGGTCATGGGGGGTCAGGGGAAGAATTGGGGTCGGGGTTGGGGGGAAGGGTCGGGAGTTTAAAAAAAAGAGATGGTTTCACGGTGGTTTATTATAAACCACCGCGAAACCATTTTAAAAAAAAGGTTTAATGGAAGTTTTGTGAACCACCGCTACAAAATCGCCGCTAAAGTCAATTTATGTTGTAGTGAGATTGTCCACTCTCATACCCAATGGTGTATCAAGGGAGACTAACTCAGAGGATAACTTGACCAGTAAGTCAAGTCAATCCCATTAAATAATTTTGTGGATATAAAATAATGGGAAGTAATAGTATCAAATTAGGCAGTAGATAAAGTAGAGGTGATCATGATTGTACCTCGAACAATGGATGGTCCCTATATTTAATCTTATGAAGTCTAGTATATAATGTACATATGAACTAACTCATCTTCTCTTCCCTGTCCTTAGGGTGCATGACTAGTCTGAGTCTGCTTTCCAAAACCCCAACTAGATCCCCATGTATGACTCTTACCTTTATGAAATCCTCACCTCACATTTCTGAAGTAAAATTGCTAAAGATTACCCTTCTTTATACAATGTTTATACGTGTTATGAGGTGCAATACAGAACCTAAAAAGGTGTATAGTATTTACATAGTTGAAAAATTATGAAACTCCCCCTGAAGGGGATGATGAATCTATACTCTCCTCCACCCACATGATGATACTTTACTACACATCTCTGTTATTCCTTTTCTTACTGCTAGAAGAAACTCTTGTAGTAGTGAGAGGAAAATCAGTCACTGGACCACTATGGGATGGGAGTAAACCTGATACCCTATACTCCTCTAGTCCCTTCTCAAAGGCCAGGGTCTTGAAAAATACCTTTATATATGTTGTAATGTAAAATCCCATAACTTGACGTCTGAGCTCCAGTAAAAATCCTATCTCAAAATTCTGAGCCTTCTGTGTCTCATTCTTAGATAAAAAAAGAAAATTTAAGAAACTCCATAAATCATGCATAATATACTGATACAATCATGGAACCCTTTAATAATTCCTTGAACTCATGGGCATAATCCAACTTCATCATGTTGGGAAAATACTATTTAAGAAACATCTCCTGGAAGGTTTCCCAAGTAAGACCCTCTCATATCCTAGATTGGATCATGGTAGTCCAATATCTCTTGGAAGTTACCTAAAACATGAGGGTCTCCAAGATCATTTTACCCTCCCTATAAGTCTAGAACAACTCAAATATTCTCTCAATAAATTCCAGAAAATCCTCTATCTATTACGGGCCACCAGTGCATGGAATGTCAGAGGGTGGTAGAGCTGGAAATCTAGAGCATGATTAGTCATGTTCCTCTGTGTGGCTCTACTTTAGGTAGGAACTATCCAAAAGAGTCCTGACTAAACTAGATGTATATCCTGAATCACCTATGCTAGTACATAAGCATGCTATAGTATATCCCCCTGTACTCTAGGTGGTGGCATATGAGTATCCTGGGCTACCACAGGTGGTGGCCCCATTAAACATCTCTGAGGTGGAATCACTAAAAAAATAATACCATTAGGAACATAAACAAAAACTATCTAGTCTATGGTATCACACAAGGTTTAACTATGAGTATAACCTCAACCTAAAGCATAACCCTCTTGCACTAACCCTTATCTCTATCCCTGCATGTTAGTCACTATAATCATATATATACTAATACAACAACTTGATCAATTAAATTAATTAATTCTAATAAAGATATATCAAAATAGAATGAAATAAATATATATCACTCAAATATAAACTATCCTGAATAGATAACACAAATCAATCATTTAATTAACAAACTACTATGCAACACAACAATAAGTATATATATGACATGTGAACCTGTATTCCTAGTAATGATATATGAACAAACCTAAAATATCTTAAATCACATATCGACATAATGTGCACCATCCAATGTGAATTTAATCAATATTAAAATTAAAACATAAGTTCCCCACTATATAGAAACTTTTAGGTCCACTATATAGTGCTGGCCAAACACTGAAATAGTTCCCCTAATTGAGTCACAACAATCCTGTCTTCTGTATACCCTCTACCCAATGTATTGGAGGGATATAATGGACCCATCTATAATTATTTTATCATGAAACCACACATATTTGGTTAATAATGTAACCACCCACCCTTGGTTTATAACAAAACCTCCCATCATTATAAACAATGTCCAAGAACTGTATGATGAATAAAGTATATAGAGTATCCATTTTATCATAAACTCATTAAAATTACCTTTATTATTTACATAACTTTATTAAACCATGGAAAATAAATGGGTACTATAAAAATATCTTTGAAACATGATTAACCTATAGAAAAGAAACAAGTTCCATATTAATCTCCTTGAAACATGATTAACTTGTGGAAAAGAAATGAGTTTCATAATAATCTCTTCGAAAGATGATTAACCCATGGAAATAAAATGGTTTCCATAAAAATCTATTTGAAACATGATTAAACCATATAAAAGAAATAGGTTCCATAATAATCTATTTGAAACATGATTATCCTATGGAAAAGATACGAGTTCCATAAAAATATATTCGAAACATGATTAACCAATGGAAATGAAATGGGTTCCATAACAATCTATTTGAGATAATCATAATCCATCTAGAGAAATAATGAATATGGTATCATTATAAAATATCAACATTGGGTTATAAGTAACAACAAGGTTTTTTGATTTTTTTGAATGGAAACACCATTAAAATATCATTAAAAACATTTTTGTTGAAAATAACCTTTTCATTTTTAAAATCAATTTAAAAAAACTAAAAATTCAAAAAATATTGAAAAAATAATTTTATTTGAAAATTAACTTGGTAATATATAAAGAAATAATCATGGAGAATAATGGATATGATGGTGGGAAAATCCGTTCATTTCATAAATGTGAAAAATAAACATTCTTTTCAAAACATTTTGAAAACAGGAGTAAAAAGTGACCCATTTGAAAAATGTTATGAAATTTATTTTTAAAACCTTTTAAAATAAGTTTGAAGACCATGTAAAGTAGATTTAGGAATTTTTTTGAAATAAGTTTTTTGAAAAAATTGATATGGAAGATAAAGATATCCAATGAAAAATAATTTGCATGATTTATATCCCTTACAAATAACTTTATTGATATTTATTCAATAAATAAGGGAGGAAATGGAAATAAGACATTTGAAATATAGTCATAACCATAGGAGAATAAAATATATGTGTTTCAAGAAAATAATATCATATTATTTCCTCAAAAAGAAACTTGAACATAAATAATCCCAAAATAAAAGAGACTATAACCTAAAGCCTTTACCACTTTGGTAACTCTTAAATTGTAGGCCCCATGAAAGAATAACCACAAATGATACTTAAAATATCTTTAATATAAATATATTCATGATATTACATGTCAAATTAGAAGTATATAAACCTCATAAAAGTATTTAGGTGCATAAAATCAACATATTCACCAATGAAAGAGAATTTGAGACAAATAACCATTACAAAGATCATATCATTGAATTGAGAATTAATCAATGGAGTGATTAAGTTTAATAAATTTAAATCCACAAAAAATAATTAAAAATACAAAATGAAACAATTTAGATATCAATTCACATAAAATCATATCATAACAAAGTCAATGGAAAAGCGTTATAACCTAATGAAAGAAAATTGAGTTAAGAATCCCTTTACCACTTGGTAACATTCAAGTCAAATCCATTTAGATGAAATAATTAAAATTGAAGCTTAAAATACCATTATATATGAATGATTAATTATATTATATTTAAAATGGATAGTATATACACCATAGAATAATAACAAGTAGTGAATATGACATATGTCTCATAGAAGTAGAAGCGAGACGAGAAAAACCCTTTCCTTAAGTCTGTACTTTCTTTTTATTTCATTTAACTCCTATATAATAAGATTAAATAAATTATTTGATTTATTAATAAAATTTTACAGGTTTAATAAAATATACTTAAATAATTTATTTTATTTATTTTTAATTAAATATTTAAATATTTAATCAGTTTAAGTCAATGTCGGGCATTTTGAGGATGTTCGGTTCATTGTTTCAAAACATCTTTGATGCATTGACTGTGTTTAAAGATATCATTATTTAAAAATATCCAGAATAATAGTCATGAAACAATTATCATATTTATTCATAAATTATACTTTTAAAACCATTCATGAAAAATGGTTATGAAAAATGAGCAACGTTAGAATCATGGAGACGGTAGGTCGTACGCACGCATAAACAACATTTCTATTTTTCAATGATCATTATGGAGAGAAGGTATGTAATAATTTATATTTAAATAATTATAATAATACCATAAATAACATATTATTTATTTAAATATACTTATATATATATATATATAATTCTTTCTATTCATTGTTGAAAAAAAGAATCACATCGCTTCGTGGAGGCGGTAGTCCGCACGTACACGATTGACATTATCTTTTTTCAGTGTAAGAAAGAAAATGATATATTATATTTTCATAATGATAAATATTTCATGAATATAATTATTATATAATTTATATCACATATATTCATTAAAATTATCCTTATTACCTTCCATGTAAAGAGTTAGTGAAAAACCAATCACATTGCTTTGCGAGGTGGTAGTCCGTCGTACACACGCGCGACATTATTGTATCCCCTGTGGAATGGAAATTAAAAAGGTAAATATGATATAATAAATAAATTAGTATAAATATGTTAAAAATATCATATATATACATAAAATACACCATTAAAACAATCTGTGAGAGGTGATGATGGAAAATGAATGACATCGGTTCCTGAGGTGGTAGTCCGTCATACACAAGAATGATGATTTTACATCCCATTTGATAGAATGGGATTTGAATTTAGGTTATTAAATTAATATAATAACATCTAATTATATAGGTGATACTAGTTTTATCATATGAGCATAGTTTAATAATATTTTAAGGATGTGTAAGAAGAAATAAAACAAAAACACATAGTTAAGAATTTTACCTTTTCTTGGACCACCTCTTTAGGATTTTATCTAAATTACTTCTAGAATGGATTTATGATAAAAAATAGAATTATAAGATGATTTTATTAATTTTTTTAAGTTATTTGGTCTATTATTTTCTGAACCAAAATGGTTTCAATGCATTAATAATAGAGGATAGGGGGTGGCATTTTATAAGCAAGGTGTGTGACACACTTGTAATTTTTTAAAAGAAAGAGTTACCCACATTCTTCACATTAAAATCGTGAAAATGGATTATTATCAATAATTATATATTATAACGTTTAAATAAGTCCATAAAATAGTTTTTAGACAAGTTTTTATGTTATTTTTACCCTTTTATTTTTAGTTTAACCCCCGGTAAACCCGTTTTCAGCTTAACCGCGGTATTTTTTTTTACTATTTTAACTATTCATTATGGTCAAAAATAAAGTTGAAATTATTAGATAATATAAATTATAATGATTAAAAATATTTAATACATTTACTAAATTAAATTCACATAAATGGACAAAATAAAATTTAAATTAAACTCGTAGACGCGATGAAAAAGAGGGTATTCAAGAAGTGTATTTTTCAAGGGAAAAATGATTTTATATTAATTCTATGACTAAAAATAATTATTGTATAAATATAAATTAATATTTATTGATATATAATCTATAAATTTTATTTAAATAATTCCTAATTATTGTTTTTTAATTAATTAAAAAGGAGAAACATTATGCACTTTAAAACAATTTTCACAAAAAATCCCCCTTTTAAACTTGAAGACAAACTTATACTAAAATCCAATACCAAGTTGATTAAAAATAAATTATTTAGGTTAAATATAAATAAATAATAGTTATTTAACTTTAAATAATATTTAAAACATAATTACACTTTTAAATATTTTAATTTATTTAAATAAAAATACATTTTTACAAAAATTATTATTTTTCACTATTCACCGAAAAATCAATATTTTATGAAAAATACCAAAATTTCACCCAAAGTAAATTTTTATATGTAGTTTTTAAAAATTAAATTAATTTTATAAAATAATTTTTTAACAATTTTAAAAATTATTTATAATATTTTTTTCATAAAATGCAATAAAAATTATTTTCGAAGAAATCATATTTTTGAAGAATAAAATTACTTTACTAAAAATTGATCGATTATTTAATAAAAATTTATCGATAATTTATATTGAGTATGAATATATATATATATTTAATAAATTTGTTAATACTATTCATATCCTCTAATTTAATGGCTATGTTATAACGATTATATATTTCACCGATTGTTTAAGATTGGTGTTGCATGTCAAATATATTATCAAACATAGTTTTATTTTATAAAATATCAAGCTATTACATCCTACCCCCTTTAATAAATTTTTTGCTCACAATTTTTACTTTATCTTGGAAATCAAAGGTTGTAAATTTTAAAATAATTTTGTTATAAACCCACATCATAAAAAGGGTTAATAAAAGATCCTATTGATAAGAGAGAAAAGTGTATATGAAGTTCATCTAGAATAACACATACTAGGTTTAAAAATAGTAGAACATAGTAGGGAAGTGAATATTTAGACATTTAATAAAAGATTGTATCCTAAATAATTATAGAGTGATAGAGATCACCAATCACCATAAAGTGAATGATTAAGATTAAGTTAACAACCACAAAACCATAAACCAAAGAGGCATGAAAAAGGTCATTGATATAATTAGAAATGATAGAAATAAGACAAAATCATGTTTCAAGATCCATTTAATAGAGTTTAGTCATTCCTTTCCCATCTATACTAATAGCGTACAGAAATATACTTATTTTATGAGTAGAATTTCATCCTTTTGTCAATTTCCACCACAATCTCATCTTTTTCTCCTAATGATGAGTATTCGTGATGATTTTTCACACTTGAAGCACTAAAATAAGATTTTAAAGGACCATATAACCATAAAAAGGATAAAAATATACTCCACTAATCTTTAGACATTATGAAAAATGAAAATGGTTAGTACATGGTAATATAATTCAAAAAATGAACAAACCTTCATATCATTAATCTCAATAGTAATACCCAAATCTCAAACTAAATAATTCTATAAATAAATAACTCTATATACCAAATAATCTCAAATGGGGTGTCTAATAAATTGAACTTTTGATCATCCTTAATCCTATATACATATGATGGTATTCATAAATCTTAAGATAACCTCACATGAAAACATCATAATATCCAAAGTTATATAAACCTTTCTTATGATACCAACTATAAGATCCCCGAACCCACATTCCCATATCTAATAATGAGATAATAAACATTACATTTTTATCTTTAATACCACTGAATGTTTCACAATTTTTGGTATCCAAAACTTACAACATAAAAAGGAAAATATTAGATTACTTATATTCTTAAGGATATTTTTTGTTTAGAGTTTTAGATAATCTATAAAAAGATATTTACATCATGGATTCATAATCAACTATTTCATAAATATGAACATCATATCCCACTATAACCATATTTTCATATCGCACATTATGTCATCATCATCATAAATATAAAATCCTACTAGACATAATTCATTCAACCTCAATTTTTATAACCTAGGGAAAATGAAATGTAAGAATAGCGAGATCAAATGATTAGTAAGGGAAAACATAAACATTAAAAAGTAAATTTTATTAGGGATCATAATAATAGCATAAGGGTATGATGAAATCATCAAAGTGGATGAGTATAGTATAATAATATTCATAAACATCAATACCCGGATCATCAAACATGAAAACACGGCATAAGGCTTTAACAAAATCAAGTGTCATCAAATTTAATAATCACGATCCATGTGATATCAATATAGATCATAATAAAAATAATACACCCATAACAAGTATCGATAAAAAATATTGGTATCTTGGAACATTATCATCATATCACTCTTACAAATGGAATAAACAATATGGTCGAATTCTATATTCAGAGTGCCTAATGCATTGGAGGGCTATAAAAGACCCACCCATATTTGTTTTATCAGGAAAAAACCCATACTTGGTTAATAACATAACCACCCATCCTTGGTTTATAATAAAACCACCCATACTTGGTTTATAATGGAACCACCCATTATTATAAACAATGTCGAAGAACCTTATCATGAATAAAGTATATAGAGAATTAATTTCATCTTAAAATCATTTAAAAAACCTTTATTATTTATAAAACTTTATTAACCCAAGGAAAAGAAACAGGTTCTATAAAAATCTATTTGAAACATGATTAACCTATGGAAAAAATGGGTTCCATAACAATATCTTTGAAATATGATTAAATCGTGGAAAAGAAACGATTTCTAGAAAAATCTCTTTGAAACAAGATTAACCCATGGAAAAGAAATGGGTTCCATAAAAATATCCTGAAACATAATTAAACTATATAAAATAATTAGTTTCAATAAAAATATCTTTGAAACATGATTATCCTGTGGAAAAGAAATGAATTCTATAATAATCTCTTTAAAACATGATTAACCCATGAAAATGAAATGAGTTCTATAAAAATATATTTGAGATAATCATAATTCATTCAGAAAAATAATGGGTATGGTATAATTAAAAAATATCCCCATTAAAGAATAAGTAACAATAAGTTTTTTCTATATCAATGAATGGAAATACCATTAAAATATCATTTAAAACATTTTTGAGGAAAATAACCTTATCATTTTAAAAATCACTTTTTAAAAAGTAAAAATTCATAAAATATTTCAAAAATCATTTTATTTGAAAATTAACTTGGGAAAATATAAATGAAACTTCAAGGAAAATAATTTACATGATGGAAGGAAAATATATTCATGTCATAAATGTTAAAAATAAACATTGTTTTTAAAACATTTTGAAAAAGGGAGTCAAAAGCGACCCATTTGGAAAACATTAAGAAATTTACTTTTAAAAACATTTAAAATAAGGTTGAAGACCATATAAAATATCTTTTGGAAATAATTTATTTTTTTGAAAGATCATTTTTGAAAAAATTTTAGAAAACATGGATATGGAAGAGAGAGATACCTGATCTAAAATAAGATACATGATCGGTATCACTTACAAATGACTTTCTTGATATTTATTAAATATATAAGGTAGGAAAATGCAATAAAACATTCTAAACACATTAAAAACCTTATTATAATAAAACAAATGTGGTTCAAGAAAATAATGTCTCATTATTTCCTCTAAAAGAAACTTGAACATAAATAATCTCGAAATAAAAGAGACTGTAACAAGAAGTCTTTGCCTATTTGGTAACTCTTCAATCATAATCCCCATGAAAGAATAAATTCAAATGATACTATAAATATAATTAAAATAAATATATTCATGGTATTACATGTCAAATTGGAAGTATATAATCCTCATAAATGGATTTAGGTTCATAACATCAACATATGTCCCAAAGAAAGAGAATTTGAGACAAATAATCCTTTCAAAGATCATATCATTGAATTGAGAATGAATTGATGAATTAATTATGTGTTATAAATTTAAATAGACAAAAAATAAGTGTAAATATATAATAAAACAATTTATATATAAATTACCACATAATCATAGCATAATAAAGTCAATGGAAAAGAGTTATAACCCAATGAAAGGAAATTTAGTTAAGAAGCCCTTTACCACTTGGTAACATTCATGTCAAATAAATTTAGATGAAACGATTAAAATTAAAACTTATAATAAAATTATGTATGGATGATTCATGATATTATATGTATAATGTAAAGTATGTACATAAGTGGTGAATATGATATATGTCTCACATAAGTAAAAGCGAGATGAGAAAAAAGCTTACCTTTAGTACAAAATTTACTTGTGTGTCCTTTAAATATTGTATAATAAGATTCAATAAATTATTTTATTTCTTAATAAAATTTTAAAGGTTTAATACCTTATAATTAAATCATTATTTTATTTATTTTTAATAAAATATTTAAATATTAATCAATTAAATCCACATTGGGTCCTTTGAGGACGTTCAGTTCATTATTTCAAAACAGCTTTAGTGTGTTGATCGTATCCAAAGAGGTAATTATTTAAACATATAAAAAATAATATCAAAGAAATAATTATCATATTTATTCATAACTTATACTTTTAAAAACAATTATAAATTTTTTTTATGAAAAATGAACTACATTGCGATCATGGAGAAGGTAGGCCGTATGTATGCATGAGTAACATTTCCATTTTTGAATGATCATTATGAAAAGAAGGTATGAATTATTTTATCATTTAATAATTATAATAATATCATAAATAAAATATCATTTATTTAAATATTCTTAAATATATCATTCTTGTGATGTGGTGATGAAATAAAAGAATCACATCGCTTCGTGGAGCCGATAATCCACACGTACACGATCGACGTTATCATTTTCAGTGTAATAAATAAAATGATATATTACCTTTTTATAATGATAAATATGTAATTAATATAATTATTATTTCATTTATATTACATATATTCATTAATATCATCATTAGTACCTTTTATGTAAAGTGATAGTGAAAAACGAATCACATCGCTTCGTGAGGCGGTAGTTCGCCGTATACATGAGCAGCATTATTGCACCCCCCATGAAATGGAAAGTAAAAATTTATATGTAAAATAATAGATAAATAAGTATAAATATGTTAAAAATATAATATATATACTTTAAATCCATTATTACAATAATTTGTGAGAGGTGATGATGGAAACCGAATGACATCGGTTCGCGAGGCAGTATTCCGCCATACACATGAATGGTGATTTCATATCTCATTTGATGGAAGAGGATATGGATTAAGGTTATTAAATTAATATAATAATATATTAGATACTGGTTTAATCATATTATTATAGCTGAATAATATTCGAAGTATGTGTAAGAAGAAATAAAACAAAAACACATAGTTATGAATTTTTCTTCTTCTTGAGACACCTCTTTAGGATTATACCTAAATTATTCCTAGAATAGATTTATGAAAAAACCAAGGATTATAGGATGAGGGGATGGAATTTTTTAAGTTATTTTGGTAGATATTAGATGAAACAAATGGATTTGAAGGTGTGAAGAAGAGAGTAGAGCGGGCATCCTTTTATAAGTGAGGTGAGTGGCAAACTTGTATTTTTTTTAAAAAAAAAGACATAACCACATTTTTCACATACCAAAAGGGTAGAAAAATAGATTATTCTAGATAATTATAAATCATAAAGTCTAAATATTTCCATAAAATTATTTTTAGACAAGTTTTAGGTCATTTTGACCCTTATCATTTTAGTTTAATCTCCAGTAAATCTGTTTTCACCTTAACCACAATAATTTATTTTTACCATTTTCACTATTAATTATTGTAAAACATTAATTTAAACTTATTATATAATATAAATTATGATGATTCATAATATGGAATTCATTTTACCAAATTAAATTCACAGAAGAGGTAAAATTAAATTTAAAACTAAAACTATAGATGTGATGAAAAAGCGGGTTTTCAAGACGTGTATTTTTCAAAAAAAAAATGATTTTATATTAAATATATAAATAAAAATAATTATTGTATAAATATATATTAATATCTATTGATATATAATATTTAAATTTCATTTAAATCATTTCTCATTAGGGGTTTTTAAATTAATTAATAAGGATAAATATTTTTCCCTTCAAAACAGTTTTCAGAAAAATCCCATTTTAAAACCAAAAGACAAACTTATACTAAAATACAATATGAAGATGATTGAAAAGAAATTATGTGGATTAAATAAAAATAAATAATTATTATTTTACTTTAAATCATATTCAAAACACAATTGGACTTTTATATTTATTAATTTTTTGAAAAAATGACATTTTTACAAAAATCGATATTTTTCACTATTCACTGAAAAATCAATATTTTTTGAGAAATAAAAAATTTCAACCAAAGTAAATTTTCATGTGAATATTTAAAAAATAAAGTTAATTTTATAAATTAATATTTCTAAAAGTTACAAAAATTAATTATAATATTTTTTCATGAAAAACAATTATTCTTATTGATGAAGAGGACTGACACACCCCATAGTGAAGCACTCAGAAGTATAAAACCCTTGTCCAAATTCTCTTGTAACTACTTCTTCAGTTAATCTAACTAAATGGGGGAAATTATTTAAGGATTATTGGATATAGTTAGAGTTATAGGTATAATTTCAATTGAGAACTCAAACTCCCAGTTAAAAGGAAGGCCAAAAAACTCTTCGGGTAATACATCAATATATTTCCTCACAATGAGAATGTATTCAAGAATGATTCTCTCCTTAGTCTCAATCATTTTATCTAGATATTCTTGGTTAAAAGTAAATAACATCAATACTTGATATTAATAATCCATAAGATATTTATCCTCCTCCTTACACTTTTAAAAAATTGGAAGATAACTCGAGATGTGAAAATTAATCTCCCACTCTTGATAGTTGGTGTTGTATTTATATAAGGATAACTAATCCATGACCAATATAGCATCAAATTACACCCAATAAATTTTGATAAGATTTATATGAATCAAATTCCTATAAAAATTATATTTTGATACAATAATCATAGAAGTTTTTCTTGATGAAGTAAAATCATTTAGGGTGGTGAAATATTAGATATTGTAGCACAACTGGTTTCAAGTAAGCAAACCTTTATTTATGTATTTTAAATATATAGAGGTTTGGGTGAATTTTGGGTGGATTTGGAAGACTTTTGGAATATTTTTTGGGATTTTATAATGGTTAATGGTTTGAGCATGGTTAGTAAAAGCCATGAAACTTCTATAGGAAACCATGCAAGATGAAACAGGTGCTTCTCGGTAGGAGCATGGTTAGGAGAATTGTTTGTCCAAACCGTGTGACCACTTAGGAGTAACCGTGAAAAGTGAAACAAAGGAAAAAACATGTTTGGAACACTATTTGTCTAACCATGTGATCCAAATGTGCAAGTTACTCCTTGAGGCAGAGGCTGGCACATGGTTAGTGCATGGTTTTCTTAACTGTGCTAGCCAACCATGCATGATTAAAATTCAGATCCTCAAAAAGTGAATCTAACTCAGTTTTACACAAAATACCCTCTTTTTTCACTATTTTCAACCCCAAATCAGATTTTCTTCCTCCCAAAGGACGTGAAGAATCTCCCCTTTGACTCAGAAGTAATATAGTGGAAAATCTTGGTGCGTTGAAGCTCAATTACCTTGGTAAGTCATTGTTTTAGGTGGTTTTCCTTTAGATATACCTTTCTTACCTCTATTAGATTCATAAATCTAGTTTTTTGGGGATATATATAGGGTTTTTGATGCCAATAATGAGGATATTTGTCTATGTTAATGATAGATAAAGATATCAAAGTTGGGTTTTTGTAGATTCAACCTAGTTTGGTTGAATAATTTGTTCCATTCTTCATTTTCACCATAATTTACAAGTTAAGTAGCTTCACTCTTAACTACTATTATCAGAACTTGAATCCTTAGTTTCAAATTTATTTAATTTAATTAAATTGAATTAAATTGAATGTGATTTTTATGTGAAAATATTGGGAAAACCCTTCAATAGTGATGGTCTATTGATTTTTGGAAATTAGTTGTGTATAAAGTGCTTTCTTAATGAGTTTTAAAATGATGATTTTAAAATGTGAATTTGGTTGATTCATGGAAAAAGTTTTTGTGGAATTTTTTTCAATTAAAACTATGTTTTAATTAAGTGGTTTTTTTGGAATGGTTTTGGCAGACATTGGTTGGTGTGAGTTCATGATTTTTACATGACCCTGAATAAGGGGCGTGTACCATTGGGTTACAAATGGACATGAACCTAGATAAGGGGAGTGTGCCATTGGGAACAAGGAGATTTACCACTTGGTGATGAATTAGTGGATAGATGAGGAACCACTCATGAGTATAGAATTTTCACTGAAGCAGACATGTGTGGGTGTGTGTGTAAATTATGGACTGGGTATGCCAAAGATGAATGTGAAATGGTTTAAATAGTTGTTTGGTTGTTTCCTTGGAAATTGTTTAGGTATGATATTTTTTTATATTTTGATATAAACTATTAAAATGTTTCAAAGTGTTTTATATAAATTGTTTTATATAAATGTGATAACTTGTTCTATCCCAGTGGCATGAGTAGGGAATTCATTTGGGAAAAAAACTAATAAGTTTCATTACTCACCCCTACTTTGGAGCTTTGGTGATTTTTCAGATATTGTTTATCAAGACACAAGTAAAGGGAAGGTATAAAATTTATTTAGTGATGAATCGTGATACTTTGGGATGTATTATGGAGTTGGAACATGGAGCATGTTGGGAGCTATGGAGTTATGTATTTAGAGTCTTTGTGTCTTGTAGATTTTTTATTTAGATCTATTTTCTATTTACAATTGGTTTCCACTTGGTACTCTTATATGGTTCATGGTTGTAGTTGAGTTTTATTATCAGTTGTTATTCTTTTAGTTGTATACATTGTCATCTTACATCATTTTTTAGTTTTTGGTTGTTGTATGTTGGTTATTGTTGTTTTTATTTTCAAAGGTAAAATTATCCCCCAATGGTATTGAATCCCTTGGTATTTATTACCAAAATTTGGAATCTTAGTGATTTCACCTAAGTCCAAGTAGAAATTACACCCTGAATAAATCTAATGAGGAGGGCCTGGATGTTAAAAATGGTATCACCTAGTTCGGTCCTTGAATTATAAGTGGTATTAGTCTTGTTCATTCCAAATATTTTGGGACAAATGATATTTGTTGTCAGTCTTGGAGTTGAAATTCATATTATTTTATTCCTTGAGTTGGGTTGGTATAAATTAACAGGATTGTCGAAACTTGAAATGTAGAGCATACAAATACATAGCTAACCTATTTATGATGGACTTCAAGTTACCAGGGATTTAGGTACATATGTGTTTTGGAGACACTTATCGGAGTTGTAATATCATTGTTATGGGTTTAGACAAGTAGAAGATCATGTCATGCATTGATAGAAATGAATTCCCAATGGGAGTTTATATTTTATTTTGAGTTACGATTTAACATTTGGTCAAAAAAGGTTGATTTTTTAAAAGTATTGGAAACTATTTTTAAATGTGTGATTTTAAAAATGACATGATATTGGTATTTTGAAAATGGGTTGTTTTTCAAAATCATGGTATACTTTTCAAAAATGGGTTGAAAAAGGAAAGTGTCGATTTTTAGAAAGAACTGTTGTGATAGTTGTGATGTGGTAAAATTTGAAATTATTAAGACTTAAGTTACTTGAGAGTGAGAATTATGGAATTTGTTGTGTTTATAAAAATAGAACCTGGTAGGCGTAGAAGAATGAAATAAAAATAAGTTGCTGAGAATGTGGTTTCACCTGATCCATAGGTGAATGGATTGCTAGTTCATAGTATAGTCCATGTTTTTTTGGTTTTGGAAAGAGGGAACAAGAGGGATGAACCAAGGAAAGTGGATCACTCTGTCCATTTATTGAAGTAGAATCCACCCATATTTTAGGGTGATTTAGAACCAAAAAAGGTAGATGTGTGGATGAATAGGGTAAATAGAATCATCGATTTCCTAGGCACACCAGAAGAGTTGAAAGTCAAGTTGGTAATGTATATACTGGAGGATCTTACACACCAGTGGTGGGATTTAGTAGTTTAGGCTAAATTATACCGAGTCATTTCATGGGAGTATTTTGAAGAATTTTTAAATAATAAATTCTATCCTCACACCTTCAAGATTTCAAGTGTGATAGGATTTTTCAGCTTTAAGTAGGAGAACCTCTCAATGATAGAGTATAAAGCTAAATTTATGAATTTAGTCCACTTTTCAACAAAAGTGGCTACAAGTGCATCCATGAAGGCACACATTTTTGAATCTAGGATGAGGTAAGAGATTCACTTGAATATTTACATGCTTTATATAATGGATTATATAAATATTGTCAATAGACCGATGGTGGAAGAAATGGAAATATTAAGAGATATGAGTGTAGGGTGCATGTTGATACGTAATAGAAATTGTGGGAACTATAATGATTGAAGAAAGCAGAAGAGGGACACCTATTTCTAAGGTAGCGGGATGATTTAAAATCAGATTTCTGGATCAGTGAATCTTCCTCCAAGAACCAAGAGAAATTATGAATGTTTCAATGTGATTCATTCAAATATATAAAGGGAGAATGTACAACACCACCAAGAGCATGCTGAAATTAAAACTAGATGGGGGATCTTCAATGAGATTGTCACACTACTCCAAGGTATGCTGTTCGAGACACTTCTCATGTGTCACAGATTCCATACGCATCAATGGGATAAGGGTAGCAGAATACCTATCATCAGTAGAGTCGATCTAGACATGGTGATTATAGGAATACCATGACTTCTCAATAAGAGAAATCTCAATAGGTAAATAAATAAAAGAGTGTAGTGAGTAAGTAGTTATATGAAGCTAAGAATGTTATTGTGGATGATCAATCTAGACCATCGATGGTTCAAGGTGTGATTCTTTTGAATTCTACCCTTATAAAATATTTGTTTGATACAAGTTCATCCCATTAATTTATTTTTTCTCATGTTATTTATTTTCTGGCTTTTCATGTTGAGATGGTGCCTTATGTTATGAAACTTCAAACTACTCTTGTTCTGTAGGTTCCCACTTACCCTCAAAGTGAGTTTTAATAAAATAAAAATGGATTGTGGATGATGATTGAGGATGGCATAAAGAATCTCTTTAGAGGAGACCAAAATTAAAAGGTAGGTGGAACAGTCTTGTTTCCACCATCATTTAGAATGATCTTGTACCAGTTGGAAGTATTGACTTTGGCATTTATGGAAGAGATCAAGAATACCAGTTTTCCAACAGTTTTTTATCTTTTTTTCATAAAAATTTATTAAGGTCTCCAACCATAAGAGAAGTGGGGTTTAGAATTGATCTCCTTTCAAGAACTATTCCTATCTCACATCCTTATTATCGAATGGATCCAATAGAATTAGGGGAATTGAAATGGCAGTTGGAATAGATGGAAAGTAAAGGGTTAATTTAGATGAGCATGTCTCCTTGGGAAGCACCAGTCTTGTTTTTCAAAAAGGAATATGGAACCATGTGAGGTCCTCCTTGAGGCAGAGGCTGGAATATGGTTAACACATGGTTTGCCTAACTGTATGACTAACCGTGCATGGTTTAAAAACTAGATCCTAAAATTGTGTATCTAGGTTGGGATTATGTTTTAACCCATATTTTTTCCCAAAATTGACCATAATTAAAGTATTATTCCTCCTAAAGGTTTTAGAACCCTTCCCCATAAAATTATAAGGTATACTAGGGCGTTTCTTGTTGTGTTGAAGGCCGATACCCTTGGTAAGTCATTGTTTGTAGTAGTTTTTGTGATTTTTCTTAGATCTGCTTTCATTCCTCTCATGTATTCTTAGATTTAATCTTATATGGGTAGATATAAGGTTATTTTATGCTAATAATTGTTATATTTTGCCTTTTTGATTTTAGTGAAAGATATCTAAGGTGAGTTTTCGGAGATTCAACCCATTTTCATTGGTATTTTAGTGCCGTTCTTCATTTTTTCCATAAATCCCGAGGTAGGCGGGTTCAATCTCAACTCCTCTACTCAGAAATTGAAGGATTTATTTCAGATTGGTTGTTTTTTATGAAATTTATTGTAAAATTATTATTAAATGATTTATAGAAACCTTCTCTGGTGATAGTTTATAGTAATGATCAAAATTGGGTGTTTTGGTGGAAAGTGGAAATGATAAATTGATTTTAAAATGATGATTTTAAAATGGTTATTCAGTTTTGATGCATGGAAATGTTTTTTAAATAAAAATTTTGGTTTTATTGATTTTTTTGGAATGGTTTTCAATAAAGGGTTGGTTTTGATTCGGTCAAGCATGTCTTTGTGGGCAGCACCAGTCTTATTTGTCAAAATGGTGGATGAAACTCTTCGGTTGTGTATGGATTGTCATAATATTAACTAATTTAAAATAAATAATAGGTATCCACTTACATGCATTGATTATCTATTCTATCAATTTATGTGAGCTCATTGGTTCTCCAAAATTGACTTGCGATTAGGATATCACCAATTTTGTGGGTTCAGAAAGATGATATTCCAAAGGAAGCTTTTAGAAGAAGATATGGCCATTATGAATATGTGGTAATTCATTCCGGTCTTATGAATGTAGAAAAAAGACTTTATGACATTGATGAATCATATATTTCAATGGTATCTAGATTCTTTTGTAGTGGTCTTTGTGGATGACATATTGGTATGTTCAATGATAAGGGATGGGCTTGAGCAACACTTGTAGATAATGTTGGGAATATTAAGGGATCATCGATTGTATGTCAAACTATCAAAGTGTAATTTTTGGATACAATAGGTATGTTTCCTTGGAGATGTAATTTTTCAAAGAGGTGTTTCTATTGATCCAAAAAATATAGAGGCTGTTATATCTTGGAAACTGCCAAATAATGTCTTTGAGATATAGAGTTTCCTTAGTCTAGCTAGTTATTACCAATGATTTGTTCATTATTTTTCATGAGTAACTTCTCTTATGAAAACTTTGACAAAGAAAAATGTTCCATTTCAATGCGATGAGAAATGTCATCGGTCTTTTCAATAGCTTAAAGTTCACCTTACATGAGCACCTATCATGATTTTTTCAGAATTAGGACAAGGTTACATGGTGTTTTGTGACGCTTCAGGATCAGGTTTGGGATGTTTTATCATGAAAGGAGATCATTTTGTTGCATATGGATAAAGAAAATTATGGTTACATGAGAATAATTACCCAACACATGATTTGGAGTTAGCTGCTATAGTTCATGCTTTGAAGACTTGGCATCATTACCTCTTTGTAAGAAATTCACTGTGTTTACAGATCATAAGATCTTGAAACACATTTTCTCATAAAGTTATTTGAAACTGAGATAAATAAGAAGGATGGAGTATCTCCAAATGTCTGATTTTGACTTTATGTATACACTGGGTAAAGGCAATATAATGGTAGATTCATTAAGCATAAATTCATATGCTTAGTTGGAAAAAGAGGAATAATACTAGTGGCAGTTGATGTCAGTCATCACCGGCATGCACATCGAATGATGTGAAAACCAAGGTGAGGTTTCAGTTTTCTTTCTAGTTTCGTTTGTTCCTGATTTGGTGAAGATGGTTAAAGAGGCACAAACATCCAATGTATAATATATGGCTATGATGGAAAAACTCAATGGGGGGGGGGGGAGACCATTGAGGGATGGAAGATGGATGAGAGTTCAATGTTGTGGTTTATAAATTGGATAGTCATACCTATGGATTTTAAAAAACAACTTCTTTATTCCTTCCACTATTCATGATGGGCTATTCATCTTGAAATATAAAATATATATAAGTCATTGAAAGCACAATTTTGGTGGATCTGTATAAAAAGGAAGGTGTATGAGTTTGTTTTGAGATGCTTAACTTATCACAAGTTAAGGAAATGAATCAACGACCAACAAGTATATTGCAGACTTTACCTATTTCAGTTTGAAAATGGGAGTATATAGACATGTATTTGGTAACACGTCTCCCAAGAATGGTTCAGAAACATGATTCCATAAGGGTGATAGTGGATCAACTCACAAATTTGTCCCATTTCATACTTATTCATGAATATCATACGTTAGAGGACTTATAAAAAATCTATATCCGAGAAGTGGTAAAGAGGAATGTCATACCAGTTTTGATAGTGTCAGACATAGATAGTGTCAGACATAGATATGAGGTTTATGTCTCATTATTGGAAATGCTTAAAGAAATCCCCTGGTACTCAGTTGACTATGAGTACAATGTATCATCCTTAGAAGGATGAACGGTCCAAAAGAATGATAAATATGTTCGAAGACATGCTGTGATCTTGTTTAATGGATTTTGGTGTCTCATGGGAAGAGAACATACCATTAGTGGTGTTATTATATAAAAAATGTTACTAGGACTTGAGACAAATGGCTCATTTTGAATCATTATATGGGCTTCCTTTCTGTTCACTATTTTTTTGGGTGGAAATAGGTGAGATTTTAGTGGTTGGGTTGAGCCTTGTCTAAGAAATAATGGAGAAGATTCAATTGATTAGAAAATAGATGGAGATAGCTCCGAGTCATTAGAAATCATATGCAGATCATCGTCGATGGCTATTGTCCTTCAAGGTGACTGATCATGTGTTATTTAGGATATCTCCAAGTCTTGAAAATCATTGTTTTGTGAAGTAGGGAAAGTTATATCCTCAATACATAGGCCAATTTGAGATACTTTAATGGTATAGATATGTGGCATATCGGTTGGCTTTTCCACCATGGTTCAGTGCTATCCATAATGTGTTTCATGTATCTCAGTTGAAAAAGTATCAGCCTGATACTGACCATGTGATTCGATGGAATTACATGGACCTAGAGTTAGATGCTTTGTTGGTTAACATGACATTGTGAGTTATGGATAGGTAATAGAATGTATTTCATGAAAAAAGCATCTAGTACGGGTTTTGTGGAAACATGATCAGATTTAGGAAGAGACTTGGGAACGGGAGAAGGAAATAGTTGAGAAATGGCCCAAACTCTTTTGGGACATCAAATATTTTCTAATTTATGAGGAAGTAAAGGAAAATGGTGGGGAGAATATAGAACCCCCTGATTTCAATTAAGTAACCCTTGATTTATGTATTTTAAGTATATAAAGTGTTTGGGTGAAGTTTGGGAGGGTTTGGAAACGTTTTGGAATGTTTTTGGGGATTTTATACAGGTGAATGGTTTGAGCATGATTTTTGGAAATCATTTAACTCCTACAAGAAACTGTGCAAAACGTGACAGGGGCTAAGGGGAAGGCGCAAGGGTAGATGCATGGTTTTTCCAAACCGTGTAACCACCTAGGAGAAACTGTGCAAAGCAGGATAATGATATTTTTAAAGGTTGGAATAGGGTTTGTGTAACTGTGTGGGTCAACTATGTGAGGTCCTCCTTGAGGCAGAGGTTGGAACACATTTAGTGCATGGTTTTCCTAACCTTGTGACTAAACATGCATGGTTTAAAAACCAGATCCTAAAATTGTGGATCTAGGCTAGAATTATGTTTTAACTCTCATTTTTCCCAAATTGATCCTAATTTGATTATTCTTCCTCCCAAATGATGTGGAATCCTTCCCAATCAAATTGGAAGTGATCTAGAGGAGTTTCTTGGTGCGTTGATGGATGATTCCCTTGGTAAGTCATCATTTGTGGTAATTTTTGGTGGTTTTTCTTAGATCTACTTTCCTCCCTCTCTCATATTCTTATATCTAGTCCTATGTGGATATATCTAAGGTTTTTATGCTAATAATGGTTATATTTGGCCTTATTGATGTGATGGGAAGAGATCTAAGGTGGGTTTTATGGAGATTCAACCCAGTTTCATTGGAATTTTAGTGTTGTTCTTCATTTTCTCCATAAATACCAAGGTAGGAGGCTTCACACTCGACTCATATAATTAGAACTTGAAGGATTTATTTCAAATTGGTTGTTTTGTATGAAATTTATCGTGAAATTGTTGTGAAATTATTGATGTAAATTTTATTTGGAGACGGTTTATGGTATTGTGAAAAATTGGGTGTTTTGGTGGAAAGTGAAATTGGTAACTTGATTTTAAAAAGATGATTTTAGAATGGTTATTTGGTTTTGATGCATGGAAACATGTTTTCAATAAAATGTTGGCTTTATTGAAATATTTTTTTGGAATGGTTTTTTATAAAAGGGTTGGTTTTATTGAAGGGGTTTATTGGTATGGTTTTTCAATAAAAGTGTGGTTTTATTGAAATGGTTTTTTTGGTATTAGATTTGGTATAAAGGTTTGGTGTGTGTTTATGTTCATTCAGGATGGATATGGGTATGAAGTTTCCCCCATCATTTGTGGGATGGATAAGGGTATGATCTTTCCCCCATCAAAATGGTTCATTAAGTGATGTCTTAGTGAAAGGATGACTCACCACTTGCGATTATAGGGAGGTCCATGGTTGCATGCATGGTTGGATGTGTGGATATGTGGAATGGAATGGATTATTCAAAAATATAATTTTTGAAATAGTTTTAGATTATGCTTTGGTTTCTTCTCTTGGAAACTATTTTTTAATGGGAAACTATTTTGGTATTGAACTGCTTGGATTATTATAAACTGTTTTCAATTGTTTTATATAATTTTTTATAAAAACGTGCTAACATGTTCTATCCTAGTGGTATGAGTAGGGAATTCATTTGGGGGAAGCCTACTAAGTTTCTTTACTCACCCCTTCTTTGGAACTTTGGTGCTTTTTAATATATTGTTTATCGAGACACAGGAAAAGGTAAAGTATCACATTTCTTTAGTGGTACACCATGATACTTGGATTGTTTTGTGGGGTTGGAGCATGGAGCATGTTGGGAGTTGCATAGTCTTGTCTTAGAGTCTTTGATCTTTTGTTCATTTTTTCTTCCACTGTCTACTTTGATATTTTGTAGTCTTGTATTGTGGTACTCTTTTGTAGTTTGGTTTTGATATCTATGGTATTTACATGAGTTATTTTATATTATTATCATGCATCATGTAAAGGTTACTTGGTTATGGATTGTTTGGTTGGGTTGTTTTATTTTTAAAGGTAAAATCACCCCCATAAATTCATAAATCCCTTGGTATTTGTTTCTAGTATTTGGCGTCTTGGGGATGTCGCCTAAGGCCAAGTAATATCCTTCTTCCTTATCAATAAAATGAGGAGGGGTAGGAAGTTATAGAACTATTAATTTGTGTGTTTATTATCATAATATTAACGAAGTTATGATAAATAATTGGTATCCACTTCTACATATTTATGATCTATTTGATCAATTGAGGGGAGCCCAATGGTTATCTAAAATTTACTTACAATCAGGATATCACCAATTTCCAGTTCAGAAGAAGGATCTTTCAAAAAGACTTTTAGGAGTAGATATGGCCATTATAAGTATTTGGTTATGCCTTTAAGTATTAAAAATGCACCAATGGTCTTTATGGTATTCCTGAATATGATATTTCAAAGATTTCTAGATTCTTTTGTGGTGGTTTTTGTGGATGACATATTGGTGTATTTAAGAATAAGGGATGAACATGAGAAACACTTGGATATAGTGTTGGTAATCTTGAGGGATCATCAGTTGTATGAAACATTTCCAAAGTTTTATTTTTGGATACAATAATTATGTTTCCTTGGCCATGTAATCTCTAAAATAGGTGTCTCTATGGACCAAGATAATACAGAGGCTGTTATCTCTTGGAAACTGCTGAAGAATTTCTTTGAGATACACAGTTTTCTCAGTCTAACTGGTTATTATTGATGTTTTTTCATGATTTCTCATGACTAAATTCACCAATGATATCTTTTACAAGGAAAAATGTTCCATTCAAATGGATTGGGGAATGTTTGAATTCCTTTAAAGACCTTAAATTTTTTATTACATCAGTACAAATCTTGATATTACTAGAATTTAGAAAAGGGTACATGGTATATTTTGATTCTTTGATAATTGGGTTGGGATGTGTTCTCATGCAGGGAGATCATGGTATTATTTACGGATCAATTCAATTATGGTTGCATGAGAATAACTACCTAACACATGATTTGGAGTTAGCTATCATAGTCCATGCTTTGAATACTTGGATTCATTACCTCTATGGTGATAAATTTAGAGTGTTTATGGATCATAAGTGCTTGAAACATATTTTCTCACAAAGGGATTTGAATCTGATACAAAGAAGATGGATGAAGTATCTCTAAATTTTTGAGTTTGACTTGATATATAAACTAGAAAAAGAAAATTTGGTGGTAGATGCATTAATAATAAAGTCATATGCTCAGTTAGGAAAAGAAGATTTAGATTAATGGCAGCTGATGTCACTCATAGCTGACAATGTGAAGACTGAGGTGACGTTGCAGTTTTCTTTCCAATTTTGTTCATTCTTAATTTGGTTGAAAAAATTAATAAAGTGTATATGTTTGATTCAGAATGTATTGTGATGAGGTCAAAACTAAATGGTGGGGATACCATTGAGGGATGGAATATGGATAGGTTTTTAGTTTTGTGGTTTTGAAATTAGATGGTCATACCTTTGGTTTTTGAGGAAAAACTTTTTCATGCTTACCACCATTTGAGATGGGATATTCATTCTAGAATAAAAAAGATGTATAAGGTGTTGAAATCACAATTTTGGTGGGATATCATGAAAAGGAAGGTGTATGAGTTTGTTTTGAGATGCTTAACTGGACATCAATTTAAGGCATACATTTAGTAACTTGCAGGTATGTTTCAGTCTTTACCTATCCCCATTTGGAAATCGTAGTAGATATCCATGGAATTTATAATAGGTCTCCCAATGAGGGTTCAACAACAAGATTCCATATGTGTGATAGTGGATCAACTCACAATGTCTTCCCATTTCATCCCTATTTGTGAATCTCATATGGTGGAGGACTTATCAAAAATATATATCAGAGAAGTGGTTAAGAGACATGATATAATGGTTTCTATAGTGTTAGACAGAGATCTTAGGCTTACATATCATTTATAGAAATCCTTATAGTAAACCTTTGAAACTCAATTGACTATGAGTACAGTGTATAATCCTCAAATGGATGGACAATCCGAATGGACGATACAAACATTGGAAGACATATTGTGGGCGTGTGTAATGGATTTTGGTGGATCATGGGAAGATCATGTACCATTGTTAGAGTTCTTATATAAAAATAGTTATCAAGACTCAATATATATGGCCCTTTTAAGATATAAGAATGAGTTGGTGAGGTGGAATATAAGTTGGATTTTCCACCAGGGTTTAATACAATGCATAATGCGTTTCACGTATCTCATTTGAAAATGTATGAGACTTATCATAACCATGTGATTTTATGGGATCATGTTTACCTAGAGACATATTCTTCATTGGTTAATAATTTGGTACTGATTTTGGATAGGAAAGAGAAAGTATTTTATGGGAAAACCATTAGTCTAGTGCGGATTTTGTGGAAAAATGGCCAGATTTAGGAAGAAACATGGGAATGAGAGAAATAAATGGTCAAGAAATGGCCTGAAATATTTAATGATAGTAGTGGGTTTCTACTTTCTAGGAATATAAAGGCCAATGGTGAGGAGTGTAGGTTCCGGGCGCAATGGAAGTTTGGGATGGGCGGTGCCCAACTTTAATTTTTCCATAATTAATGATCATTATGAAATCAATATGATGATAAAATACAGTATCTAAGGAATTAAATAAAATATTTAGATAGGGAAGAATTTCCCCTAGAACCCATAGAGAGGATCGACATATTTTTTTTAATAATTAATTTAATTAAATTAAAGAAATACCTCCAAGGTTTTCTTTCTTAGTTTATGTGTTTGACCCCAAATATATGGTACATCTTCATTGCATTATAGAGATCAAGTGTAGATCTACTCTAGTGGTGATCCACATGTGCTCCATGAATCTCTAGACATCATCAAAGGAGTCTTAGGGTGCTAGCATGGATGATCTTTGTGCTTGCATCATCCGAATTCGATCGACTTGAGAGACACTTACAAATAGTTATATGATCGGGTGGAGGATGACCACTCTCATTATTGAGAAAATTATTGGAGAAAATAGAAATCTTGAGTCTTGAGATATTTCTCCAAAAAATGTTGATAATCGGGAATTTAATTCACTAGGTAATAATAAATAATTGGATTAAGTGCCATTATTTATTTTATTATTCCATGTGAAACCCCCATATCAAATAATAACATCAATACTATTATTTCCATCCATACATCCAATGTTGATACTTTTTTATTAATAGAAGGGAAGAGCCCAAAAAATTCTAGGTGGCCTAAATTAATGAAGACCAATAGAATCACCTTTTACAAGGCTAATACACTTAGGGGGAAGGGATCTAGGGGAAGAAAAAATGGAGCATGGGATATTCGGGATTATCCAGGAGGCCAAGAAGTCATCCACCTTGTTTCCCACCTACCATGTATGTGACATTTCTGGGTGACTATAGAACCAACCTTTTCATTTTCAGACGAGATAAGTGATTTCCCATGGGGTGATAATCTCATTTCAGATGGCCTTATATAGAGTAATAGAGTCTATCTCCACCCAAGATAGAGGTATAACTCGAGCATGGGATATCTCAAGGCCTATGAACATGGCTGTGTCTAACACCATAAGGGAGTCACCATGTATGCAGAAAGTATTGAAGGCTATAATGACAGAACCAGAATGATCATGAAGCACCCCCTCCCCACATAACACCATTCCTACATGATCCATCACAATTAAGCTTCATACCCCTATCCAGGGGGTTCCATCTCACCCAGTTTCCATGTAGTGGAGGGCCTCAGATAAACATGTCATTCGATATGAGGTCACAAAGGGAAGGAGAATGTTCCCATTGTTTGGACATAAGACCAAGCTCAACCACCATTGAACTCACCTGGATCTTCATAACACTACATGATATCACTTTGTCCTCATGATTTTACTTATTACGAGAATTATAAATGTGCCATAAACCAACAAAAAAAGGCCTGAGCTTTCTTTTCATGTGGGTTGTCTGCTGTTCCATGAAACCATGAGAGAAGAAAATCATCGCCATAATGATCCTGCATCTCGCCAACATTATTTCCATGAAACGTGATTAAATAACAAGTTATATTTAAATATTATTTAATCATATATTATTTAATATTATTTCTCACTGGATGATTAAACTCGGTCATCCCATCCTCAAAATTTATCTGTCCTTGAATAATGAATATTTATTTATTAAATAAATAAAACTACACTATTCTGTAATAAATAAATATTACATCCATAATATATTCTCTTGAATAACTAGTGAAAAAATAATTGTGATCATACATACATGAATAATTATTAAACCACAACCGAGATTAATATTTATTCGTCTTGTTATATAATAAATTATTTAATTGAGATTTCAGATACACTTAGTGAGTGACCATCTAGGCCTCTTTCGTAGTGGCATTAGGTGAACTTGTCAAAAGTCCAAGGATAGCATCTAGAAACATGGAAAGGCACTGATAGAGAAATAATTTAATGTTGTAATGAAATTTCACCTCATATTAATTCTTACTATGTAATATAATCCCTTTGTCTCAATATCTCAAATCAAGCGGGTTGTTGCAAGTGCCATCAACCCATGTGCTCGATTTCTCATTCTTTGACTTCTCAGAAATTGAACTTAACTATAGAAAACCATGTAAATGGATTTAATTAGGATATATAATTTCCATAAAAGGGCCTAAGATATCAACTTCTATTATGGAATTTAAGGGACAAATCCTTTATCACATTATTCATTAATGCAGTATTACTCGTGACACACCCAACATATCCTACCTAACTATGAACAAATGTCATCATGGTTTTTTCCAATACTTCAAAGTGAATGAGTCATAATACCCATTAATAATAATCTTAAATTCTAAGTACCAATACACATATCCACAGATAGGAACATCCAATGAAACTTATAAATGTGTATTTCCTACTGGTAGGCCTCGTTCTCATAATATCCTCCTAGACATTACTAAGGGCGTACACCATGATAAGGTGCCTCAAAGTCCTATGAGTATCCACCCCTAATATCTTGTATCATTTTTTCCACTTCAAATGATATCATCTAACTATAAAACATATGTTAAAAATAATGTCATAGCCCTTCTGGGTTCTCATCATAGAAGGGATCCGCTATGACCTTTTAGTGTGACAACTACTCTTAGAACATCATAACATACAATGTCATGCATAAGAATAATCATGATATGATAACGAGTTTATTAATATCCATACAATGAATATATTTTTATCATAAAGTACAAAATAAGTTGATTTTAGGGAACCAACTGCAACAGACTCCCACTTGCACTAGAGCTAGCTGCTAACAACATTCAATCCAATAGGTCTCACATGATACTCATGATTCTAATGAGATAGGTGTTTAGTCAAGGGGTATGCCATGTTCACCTCTATGGATACTATTCTCACTTCAACTTCACCCCTTTGATAAAAATCCATCAAGAGGTGATACTTATGGAGTATGTGATTTGTATGCTGATGTGACCTTAGATCTTTTTCAAGAGCCACCACTGCATTATTATCATAAAATAATGTGACGGGGTCTTTACTGCTAGGTACCCCATCAAGTTCTTGGAAATATTTCAGAATCTAGATAGCTTCCTTGGATGTATTAGAAGCTTCTATATATTTTGAATCCATTTTAAAATTAGTGACAACTAACCACTTTGAACTCTTCCAGCTCACATATCCTCCATTGAGATAAAAAACATATCTCGATTGTGACTTCAGATCATTCTAGTCTGTCTAAAAACTAACATCATCATACCCTCTGATGAAAAGCTCCTTGTCTCCTCTATACACCAAGAACATATCCTTAGTTATTCTCATATACTTAAGGATAATATTAACAATAGTCCAATGATGTTCTACAGGATCTTCTTGATATCTACCTACCATGATCAGTGTATTGGAAATGTCAAGTTTAGTATATAACATGACATACATTATAGATCCCATCACTGAAGAGTATGGGATCTTAATAATTCTATCTTTCTCCTATTGTGTCTGGGGACACACTTTTCTTAGAAATATGTAAACCATTTGACGCTAGAACTGATCCCCTCCTATATTGTTCTATACTAAATCTCTTTTGTATATGGTCAATATATATACTTTGAATTTTTCCAAGAATCCTCTTGGATATATTACGAATGATCTTGATCCCTAGAATATAGGATGCTTCACTTAAGTCCTTCATGGAGAAGCACTTGTTTAACCAGTCTTTAACTGACTGTAAGACTGGTATGTTGTTTCCAATAAGAAATATTCCATTAACATATACTACTAGGATAATGACCACATTCCCATTAAACCTTTTGTAAACACATGGCTCACATTCATTCTTAATGAAACCAAATTCCCTTATGGATTCATCAAATTGAATATTACATGACCTGGATGCTTTCTTTAATCCATAAATGGACCTTTTCAACTTGAAAACATTTTTGGAATCACCTGTTATCACAAACCCTTCTAGTTGTGTCATATAGACATCTTTTTGAAGGTTCCTATTAAGGAATGCAGTTCTGACATCCATATTCCAAATCTCATAGTCGTCGTAAGATGCTATGGAAAATACGATTCTAATTTATTTAAACATAAAAACTAGAGAAAAGGTTTCATTATAGTCAATTCATTGATGCTATTTAAACCCTTTATCCACTAGAATTGATTTATAGGTACTTACTTTACCTTCCATGTCCAGTTTCCTCTTGAATACCCATTTACATCCAATAAGATTTACATCAAATGGAGCATTGACAAGAACCCAAAATTTGTTCTGATATATGGAATCCATCTTATAATTAATAGCATATAGCCATCTTGCAGCTTTTGAGCTCTCTACTACCTCTTATTAGGAGAGAGGTTCATCATTTTCCAATAATAATGAGTCACTATCCTTAGGGACAAGACAACCATATCTATCTAGTTCTCTTACCTCTCTTATACTCCTACACAATACTTATTTTTTCAGGAACTACTTCTTCCATGGGGACATACTGAACTTGTTCCTATACGAACTCCTATGTATCTTGAGTATCAACTTTATCAAAGTCAATCTTTATCCCAGTATCCTTTTTAAGATGTGATCCCTATTAAGAAAGATGGATTGTATGGAAACAATAACTTTCTTGTCTTAGGGGTTGTATAGGAAATATCCCTTTGGGATACAAAATAAAGATAAACCTTGTGCCCCAAGGTGCTAGTTTGTTTCCTAAGAAAGTCTTAACAAACACCTCGCATCCCCATGGACGTGTATGCAATAAAATGAGTTTTTTGCACTCTATAGCTCGAAGGGAATTATATTTTACACTTTAGTTGGCACTCAGTTTAATGTGTATGCCACAATTTGTAATTTATATCCCTAAAAGGATAATATAAGATTTTCAGGACTCATTATTGACCTTACCATGTCCAATATGGTATGGTTCCTCCTTTTACTAGCACAATTCCACTATGGTGTATAATGTGTAGTGAGTTGAGATAGAATCCCAAACTCCCAAATAAAGTTGATGAACTATTGGTTAAGATATTCTCCACCTCGATCTGATCAAAGCTTCTTTATCTTCTTACCAAGATGATTCTCTACTTCATTATTGAATTCCTTGAATTTCTCAAAGGACTCAGACTTGTACCTCATCAAGTAAATATATCTATATATACTCAAGTCATCAATAAAAGTTATTAAGTAAGAATATCCACCTCTAGCTTCTACTAGAAATGGTACACACAAATTATTGTGTACCAATCCTAGAAGATATATGCCCCTTTCACCTTGTCCACCAAATGGTGGGTTTTTCATTATCCCTTGTAAAAAAGCGTGACATCTATCAAGTGGTTTTTGCTCAAAAGAGTCTAAATAACCATCTTGACAGAGCTTTGTCAGACACTTCTTGTTTACATGACCAAGGTATTGATTCCAAAATTGGGTGTTATTTGAGTCATGTGAAATTGATTCATTATCGATTTATAACACCTTTTTTTCATAATTTAATACATACATACTGTTATTTAAATGTTCCATACCATAACATATGTTTTCCTTATAAAAGAAACAAATTTTATTTTAAAATTTTAAAATAAACCCATCTGTATCTAAACTTGATACATAAATTATGTTCTTGGTAACACTTAATATATAATAACATTCATATAAAACCAAAATCATCCCAGTCAGCAGTGAAAGGTGGTAGTCACCAATGGAAAGAGCATCCATCCTCAAACCATTGGTAGCTCGCAGATCCACCTCTCCTCTGTAAATTTTATATAATCTACTTGGTTCTTAAATTTGAATACAGATATGAGCACCACAAGATGTATCTAATAACCAATGTGTAGAAATGGAAAGATTGAAATCAATAACGAATTCACCTTTGGATTCCCCTTGCCTCTGGGTGCAGTTCCTCTTCTAGTGGTCTGACTTTCCACATGAAAAGCATAATGCCTCATTTTCCTTTCCCTGCCTTTGGATCTTCTTCCTCTTAGTCGGACAGTGCTCGAGGGAATTAGTCTATTTATAAGTCTTAGGCCCCTTTGACTTGTCCTTCCTCTTCCTATTCACCATAAGAACTATGGGGTTTTCACACCCCATGTCCTTAGCCACTTGGATATTTAAATTAAGAAGTTCCAATAGAAACTTCTCATTATTGATCATATTATAATTCACAATAAAACTAGAGAAGGCCTTGGGAAGTGATGATAGTATGATATATGTACGCAACTCATCTAATAATTTAATCCCTAAGATGTCCAGATGCTCAATGTAGCCAATAAGGTTTACTACATGTGGCCCAACTAGCACAAAATATCCAAGATTAGTGGTGAAAAAAGATTGGGAGATCTCATACCTCTCTTGTCTTGCTTTATCTTGATAGAGATCCTAAGGTTGAGACATAATTCTATATGAATTCATTTATTCATGTTGCTTCAAGATCTCATTGGTCATGGATAATAGCATAAGGCACTGAACATCTATATCATCATTTATATGTTTCTTGTACACAAAGAGATCCTCATCACACACCTCATTTCCAGGCACAAATGTTAAAGGTTCATCCAACACATATAGTCTCCTTTGATGGAGAAGGATAAACCGAAGGAACCTTTGCCACTCTTGGGAATTAGTGCTGGTGATAAGGTTTTCCTTCTCAAGTATGTATCACAATGATATGTTTGACGTCATTTTTAATACCATTTCTACAAATAAGATAAACAAAGTTTTAGTACTTTATCTGATAAAATTAAGACAAATAAATAAATAAATATTCATTAGTCTCCCACTATTTTATAGAAACCAAATTTCCCTCCCCATTGGCTTCAAAATATCTTGTTTCTTGGAAATTATAGTAGAAAGGATCCATATTACCCTTCAAATTACCCCAACTTTGTCTGGTCAAGCAATTTTAAAGGTTTTAGGTAGGAATTTCAAATTACAAATACATTAACTCATAGGTCCTTGATCTGTTGAGTGGAATACCCAATCCTAAAATTATTATTTTAGATTTTTTAACCCTTGAATCTCAGTTACACCAGGTCCTACTTTGGTAGTTAACCCTTGATGTAAAACAAGTTAAGTCAACCCAAAACCTCAATTTATAATTCCCCAATAATTGAAATAACCCCAAATTTGGATGGTCAAGCACTTTAAACTATTGGTTCAATTATAACCAAAGTAATGGAAGACTATACCAACTTAATATTTTATTGAGTGATTTTATCCTTTATGCATAAATTACCTCTTATTATCTTTTCACATGATTTTTAATATTAAGTGGGATATACTTAAGTGATTAACCATGTCTTGATAATATTTATGTATAATACATTTTATTTTAGTTCCATTTTGCATTCTTGTTAATTCATTAACTATGTGATTGTGATAATACATCTATAATGAATAACCATGAAACGAACAGAAATAAAATAAAGGGTATAATCATGAACTTTTATAATGGTTAGTTTATCTAGTGGTTGATAAACTAGCCTGGACCTAGGGGAAAACACCATGAACGTTTTAAGGTTTGTGTTTATAGCTTTCCACTTGTCCACATTTTTATCTGCTTGGATTAGTTTCACCTCATCTCCTAACTTGAAAAGCCTCTACTAGATTGGGAGATCCATCCATTACATATACTTTTAACTCCCACACAGGTGAGGGGTAAAAGAGGGTATACATAAAATAAACATGGGATTGAAGAACCTACATATTAATGAGGAGAAGGCACATAAGCCAACAATTTTAATTTAACAAATAAATTAGAAGAAAACCAATCACATACAAAGGTCTGATCTAGCTCATGATCATCCACAAACATGAAATAAATTATGCATTTAATAAAACTAGAATTAAATTATTTAATAATTCCTATTAAGATAAATTTCAATTGAATAGATTAATTATTATTTTTAATTAATCAATCATTTTATCTTAAAAATTTTCAGAATTTACTTGAGATTCCCATCCATTATAATTTTAAACAAATTAATAAATTCATTTAAAATTAACTGTGTACATAACTTGTACCTTAGAGGCAACCTGGAGAATAACCATCCAAAACTACCCAACATGTATTATACTTGTATACAATTTATTATTTGTGACATGTAGCATGCACATAGAATTACAACTGTAATACAACTCATACATGATATGCAGATCTTTGAACTTTATGCAGATGTTAATTAAAAATTATATATATAGATATATATATCAAACACCTATCACATGTTGTGTCCTAGATTTACACCCACATAAAGGTACATATCTCAAGGGTTATATAATATAATAATAATTTTTAAATCTGTGTAATCTGAAAAAAGTACACGATGTGTAGATCCGACTACACGACGTGTACCCTCCTCACCATCCATCTGAAGTACATGCTTGGGGAAATGAAATGTGAGGTTTATTCAAAAAATCTATAGACTACACAATATGTCCAGTGGTCCATGCACCATGTAGACTCTGCGTTACACGGTCACCAGTCGTGCACGCCATGTATTGGGATACACGACTCTACCCTGACTCGAAGGAACTACACACCGTGTCTAGGGGGCCACACAATGTGTAGTCCATTTTATTATGAGAAAGTATATCCTAGTCAACATGCGGTGTAAGAATTAACTATACTGCATGTCATTAATGTACATGGATTGAGTAACTTTCAAATTACCCCCGATGCTCTAAACACAACCACAAGGTGTGTGATCCATATTACACATCATGTATGGTAGATTACATGATGTGTAACTCTGAATACACAACGTGTACTATCGTGTTACCTGGACAGAATAGTCGATTCCTCCTGATGTGTTCCTTGATTTAATTTTAATCATAAAATTATTCTTTTCTGTTAGATCTATGTGAAAAGATAAAGGAGGAATATATCTCAAAATTCAGATTACAAGAATGGTTAAATTTGAATTGTCAAAATAATTATTAAAGAATAGAACAAAAATGAATTATTTAAATAATTATAAATAAAAATATTTCCATTCTGATACCACTTGTGGGTTCCAGACATAGTGAAAGTGTGGGATGAGTGGTTCCCAACTTTAATTTTTCCATAATCAATGATCATTCTCGGATCGATACGACGATAAATTTTAGTATCCATAGAATTAAATCAAAGATTTGTACAAGGAAGATTTTCCCCTGGAACCTAGAGAGAGGATTGAAATATTTTGTTTATAATTAATTAAATTAAATTAAAGAAATACCTCCAATGTTTTCATTCTTCATTGACGTGTATGACTAAATATCTGTGGCAAATCTTTATTGCGTTGTATAGATCAAGAGTAGATCTCATCTAGTGTTGATCCACACATGCTCTATGAATCTTTGGATGCATTTTAAGGATTCTTTAGGTGCTATCATATAAGATCCTTGTGCTTGCATCTTCCACATTCAATCACCTTGAGAGATGCTTCAAAATCATTCTCTGATCCGGTGGAGGATTTCCGCTCTCGTTCTTGATAACGTTCTTGGATAGAAGATAAATCTTGAGGATTGATATATTTCTCTAAAAATGTTGTGTACAACTACTATCGCTAGACTTTGCTTTCCCCAGGCTAAATGAGAAAATAATAATATAACTGATAATTTAATTCACTAGGTAATAATAAATAATTGTAACAAGTTCCATTACTTATTTTATTATTCCATGTGAATCCCCCGTGTCAAATAAATACGGTAATACCATTATTTACATGACATGTACTTAACATAAAAATTATATTCAAATATTATTTAATCAAATAATATTGAATATTATTTCTTACTGAACCCTTAAACTCAGTCTACCCATCCTCCTCAATATTTATCAACCCTTGAATAACGACTATTTATTTATTAATAAATATAACTGCATTATTTTCCGATAAATAAATAATCCATTTGAAATATATTTTCTCAAATAATTAGTGAATAAATAAATGAGATCAGTGATACATGAATAATTATTAAACCACAACTGAGATTAATATTTATTCATCTTGTTAAATAATAAATTATTTAACTGAGATTCTAGATACACATAGCGTGTGACCCTCTAAGCCTCTTTCTCAGTGGCATTAGGTGAACCTTCTTAAAGTCCAAGGTTAGCGTCTAGCAACATGCCAAGGCACCCATAGAGAAAAAGGTTAATGATACAATGACATGTCACCTCATACAAAAGTTTACCATGTAATATAATCCCTTTGTCTCTATATATCTAATCAAGCATGTTGCATGAACATTCCATCAACCCATGTGATTTATTTCTCATTCTCTGACTTCCTAGAACATGAACTTGGCTATAGAACACCATGGATATGGATTTATTTAGGCCATATAATTTCCATCAAAGGTCTTGAGAAATAAACTTCTGTTATGGAATAGAAGGAACAAATCCTTTATCACATTATTCATTAATGCAGTATTAATTGTGACACACCCAACATATCCTACCTCGCTGCGAACATATGTCATCATAGTTTTCATCAATAAATCTAAGTGTGTGAGTCATAATACCCATTAATAATAATCTTAATGTCTAAGGACCAATAAATGTATCTGTAGATAAGAACATCCAATGACACTTATAAATGTGGATTTCCTACTAGCAAGACTCATTCTCATAATATCCTCTTGGACATTACCAAGGAAGTACACCATGATAAGGTGCCTCAAAGTCCTATGAGTCTCCACCCCTGATAGCTTGTATCATTTTTGTCCCTTAAAATGA
The DNA here is from genome assembly GCA_963277665.1 of Viscum album. Taxonomy (NCBI): domain Eukaryota; kingdom Viridiplantae; phylum Streptophyta; class Magnoliopsida; order Santalales; family Viscaceae; genus Viscum; species Viscum album. The sequence goes on along the minus strand of OY728132.1, from coordinate 1,257,419,696 downwards.
TATCATATAGCTACAAAACATATGTTCAAGAATAGTGTCATGTCATTTCTGGTTTCTCATCATAGTATGGATTCTATATGACGTTTTAGTGGGAAAACTACTCTAAGGGCATTATCACATACAATGTCAAGCAGAAGAACAATCATGATAAAGAGTTTATTAATATCCATCCAATGAATATATGTTTATAATAAAGTAAAAAAGAAGTTATTTCTAGGGAACCAACTACAATAGGGAGAATGTCTCACCCTTAGTTTCAAGTAAGTAACCCTTTATTTATGTATTTTAAGTATATAAAGTGTTTGGGTGAAGTTAGGGAGGGTATCTAATAATTTTGGAATGTTTTTGGGGATTTTATAATAGTTCACAGTTTGATAATGGTTAGTAGATACCATGAAACTCTTTCAAGAAACAATGCAAGGTGAAACATCAGATTATGGTAAGGTGTACGGTTAGGCACATGGTTTTTCCAAACTGTGCGGCCACCTATGAGTAATTGTATACAGTGAAACATAGGAAAAAATATGATTAAGACATGATTTTTCAAACCATGCAAGCTATATTTGTGAGGTGCTTCTTGAGGTAGATAATAACACATGGTTGGTGCACAATTTTCCTAACCGTGTGAGCCAACCATGTATGATTAAAAGTTAGATTCTAAAAAATGTATATCTAACTCAATTTTACCTCAAAGACCCTAATTTTTTAAATTTTTTTATCATAATTTGGATTTTTTTCTTGCAAATGTTGTGGGGACTCTCCCCTTAAATCAAAAAGTGATCCAGTGGAAAATCTTGGTGCATTAAAGCCCGATCCCATTGGAAAGTCCCCAGTTTATGTGGTTTTCCATATATCTACTTTTCTTCCCTATATTAGATTAATAGATATAGTTATTTGGGGATATATATATATTTTTTGATTCTAATAAAGATGATATTTAGCTGTGTTGATGTTATAGAAATATATCTATGACAGGTTTTTGGATATTCAGCCTGATTTTATTGAAGAATTTGGGCCGTTCTTCATTTTTTCCAAAAAATTTCCAAGGTAGGTAGATTCACTCATGACTCCTGTTATTAGAACATGAAGACTTAGTTTCAAATTGATTTAATTACATGAAATTTATTGTGATTTTTTTTGGACAAATCTTGGTAAAAACCATATTTAGTGATGGTTTGTGGATTTGTGGAAGTTGGTTGTGTGTAAAGTGCTTTGTTAATGAATTTTAAAATGATGATTTTGAAGTGTCGATTTCTTTTATTAACGGAAAAAAAAATTTGTGTAAATTTTTTCAATAAAAATTATGTTTCATTAAAATGGATTAAAATCATTTTTTATCATGGTTTTAGCATACATAAGTTGGTGTGAGTTCTTGATTTTGACATGACCTTGAATAAGGGATGTGTACCATTGGATAACAATGGGATGAGACCCTAGATTAGGGGCGTGTGTCATTGGAGAAAGGATATTGGCTAGATTGTGATGACATAGTGGATGGATGAGAAACCAGTCATGATTATGAAATTGTTCCTGAAGCATGAATGTGTGGGTGTGTGTGTGAATCACAAATTGTGTATGCCAAAGAAAAATGTGTAATGATTTAAAGAGTTGTTTGGTTGCTTTCCATGGAAACTATTTTGGTATATATATTTCTTTAAATATTTATATAAAATATTAAAAATTTTCAAAGTGTTTTATATAAATTATTTTATATAAATTTGATAATTTTTTCTATCCTAGTGGCATGAGTATGGAAGTCATTTGGGGAAAACCTACGAATTTTCATTACTCACCCCTACTTTGGAAATTTGGTGCTTTTGAAGATATTGTTTATTGAGATAGGTTATCACATTTATTTAGCAATTCATCATGATAATTTATACTGTACTATGGATTTGGAGTATGGAACATGCTGGGAGCTGTGGAGTTATGTATTTTGAGTCTTTGAGTTTTTTGGGTTTTGTCTTCTGCTCTATTTTCTATTTCTAGTTGGTTTACACTTGATACTTTTATATGGTTTGTGGTTATAGTTGAGTTTGATTATCAGTTGTTTTACTTTGAGCTGTGTACATTGTTATTATGAATCATTTAGTAGTTTTTGGTTATGATATGTTGGTTATAGTGGTTTTTATTTTAAAAAGGAAAATCATCCCACAATGGTATTGAATCCCTTGGAATTTATTATCATCCTTTGGTGTATTGGGGATGTAATATAATTCCAAGTATCAATTATGCCTCAAATTAAGCCAATGTGGTGGGGAGAGATGTTATAGATATTCTAGAATGGAAAGAATTTAAATATAATAATACATATAGAACTCTAGAGTGAAGGATACAAGTGCCTTTATTATCAAGATCCACATGAACAATATTTATAGTTTAGGACCTTACTAGTTCTATTAGTTTAGAGACTGGTGATGTTTATCATCCTTATTATCCCATGGATTAGGTCATTGACTTGCATAATGACCAAGATCCTCATATCTATGACATTGAACTATTAGTGGTTCCTTAGGATGAACTTTATTTCCCTGCATCTTATTACTTGGATTGTTTATTTTTCTTCATCAGTTAGATGATCTATGTTCTATTTTTCCACACATAAAGCATCTTCCAGTTCCTTTAAGACACTTTCCTTTATTCAAATTCCCACATTTTTTAAATGTATGAAATTGAATATTATTTTCTTTATCATCTTTATATCATAAACTACTATGAAATGTTTTCTTTATCTTATTTTTGTGTGTTTGGAAACTCAACTATGTTTTAGTTGTTAATAATAATTCATGAAAACTAGTTTGGAATAATCACAAGATGCTTTACTTTATCCCACATTAGGCTATACATTTTTTGTGTGGAAATCATCACATTTACCATCACATTGTCCATTGAAATGATTTCTTCTATTTCGCTACATTATCTAAAATAAAGGGAATAAAATTAGGTATGATAATACCTAAACTAAAAATTATATAAAAAGGGTAACTATAAACTATTACATGACACAAAAATCCTAACTTATGATTCTCTAGGTTTCAATATAGGAAATCCATGGTAATTTCCCTATTAAGTTTTCTAACACAACAATCTATTCAATTAATTTATAATGGTTTGTAAAGAGTTCATGAATTTTCCAAAGCATACCCCCTGGGAGTGTCAAATAGGTGTGCAGTAAGACCTATTTTTCATGCACCAGGTGACGATTGAGTTAATACCCAATCCTCTGATTTTGGGGTTATTACCCCTATGTACAACTATACCAAAGACAAATCCACTCATTGTATCCATACAGTGATTTAATTTATTAGAAAACACTCTCTCTATACTTAACCAAAATTTTAGTATATATTACTATGCATAAACCCTAGGGTATCACTAAAGTATTCTAGTCTTAATCCGCATGAATATATAAAACTTTCTTTGATACCAACTATAGTAACCCAAGCCTTTTACACATATTATTACATGATTTTTAACATAAACATCCAATAAACACAACCAAAAGATTGTGAGGCCTAGTTTATTTGGAATAATAGGTTTATTAAACATAAAAAATAAACTAAAAAAATAATATCTCTATTTTATTCTCCATAATGACCTCCTAAATCCCTTTGAGATCCTAAAACTACATAGTATAACCTATGGAATACATAAAAGAAAGGGGTGAGAAATAAAGACCAGTAAGGGAATAAACATGGCAATGAAGAAAATAATATGATTTAGGAGTCATAAAATGGTATCATGAATGAAAATTTTAACACCCTGAAAATATAGTTTAAAAAAATAATAAGCTCAATAGCTTGCTTGACACACAACACCGAGTTAAAGCGAATTGAGATATATTATAAAAATTTATTATTTAAATAATACCTAGCAGTTGAATTGGTACGTATGAATATGAGTAACCAAATTATTAAATATATGTATAATGGTTCTACTCAATACAAATTTATTGATTAATTCAAAGGAAATAAACACTCAATTTTTAGGGAAGTCATTTTAGGCTTCAAAAAAGTGTTTTCTTTAAAAATGATTTTATTTTATAGAAATTATAATTAATTTATGCCACTTTTAGAAATTTTATTTTATTAAATGAATATAATTTTTAAAATTATAATATAAAAATTAACTTAAGGTGGAAATTTGGGGTTTTTCTGAAATGATTTATTTTTCAATGAATAGTGAAATATTTTGATTTTTCAAATACTCTCATTTATTTTCATTAAGTCAAGTAATTTAAAAGGTCCATTATGTTTTGGATTTGTCCTTAAAGTTACATATGATCTATTTTATTTATAATAATCTAATTAATTCCATTTTTATCAATAATTTTAATGTTATTGATATAATTATTATTTTTTTGTTTAATCACATTTTTTTAAAAGTTGTTTTTCATTGCATTTTTTATTTATATTAAAATTTATGTTTTCCACTTCTTCATATTGAATATTTAAAAATTTATACCATATTTTATATCATGAGGTTCAAATTTGGTAAAAAGGTCATTTTTTTGTCATTATGAATAGTAATCATGGTAAATATTTGTCACATCTATAAGAGTAAAGTAGGGAAAACATGGATAACACTATGGGATGAGGTCTCAAAATCAACCAAAAAATTTCCTTTATTTCATTTAATGAGATTAATTCGACCAAATCTATCCAAAATTATAATATATGGCCTTTTGGTTCTAATTTACCTTGATAATGACATTTATATTATTTTCAATAAAGAAAATTTTCAAAAATAGTTCTCTTTATTTTATTTTATTTTATTTTTTCACCTAAGGATAATGATTTTTTATGAATGAATTATAACTTTATTTATAACTAAATTAATTTATTTTATAATGGATATTTATTTTAAATTTTTAGTAATGGTGAAATTACCTTAAATACCTATGCATCACCAACACAGTAATTATTCAAGTAATAGAAAAATAAAATAAATAATCTTAAAAATCACAAATGTAATACAATTTGGATGGATTATCAGGTCCCATAAATTTTATAGATAAATATATCATATTATGGATGTGTTAAAGGATTATATTTGAATTCCATATTTTTCTTGGTGTCTTTAATGTCAAATTAATTAAATAGTGTAAAAAATGGAATTAATGATATTTTATGAAACTAATATTTTATTAAATTATTTAAAAATCTTAAAAATATATAAATATGAAAAAGGGGATAATATATGCTAAAAAATTTCATCTCTTATCCATTTATGAGCCAATTGTGACTGTATATATAAGGACCCGACCTTAAACATTATATATTCTTGTGTCTTTAGACTATAATTCACCTTATTATGTTCCAAAAGATATAGTTTAGAGTTTTATAGAGTTAGTTAAAAACCCTTAATTAAAAAACCCATATATTACAAAGTCGACACTTCTATTCAGTATCCATTTTTCCCAAAAACAAAACTTTTAAAATGAAAAACATCTTATTTTCATGAAAAATATTCATGACTCTCAACTTGACATCTTCTTTGTCCATATCCATCCTTAAAACCTATAAAAATAATTTTAAAAAGTGGTATAATAACAAAATAATAGTGAGGGAAATAAAAATAATAAATAAACCCATTATTCTATTTTAAAACCATGAGATAAAAAGGGAGTTTTCCTTTAATGTAATAAACCTTGATATAAAATAATCATTTACTTACATATTAAAACATATTTTCAACCCAAAGTTTTTCATAAAATAATCTATAAGAAAACATAACTAAAAAATCATAATAATTAGGGTTTATTAGAAAATATGAGAACCCATGAAAAATATTTTCTTAAAATACATACCTTTTCACCCCAATAGGTCATAATCACTTCTTTAAACAAAGAATTTTTATCTTACCTTTTAAAATCAAATGATTTCCATAAAAAATAATTTGTAAGAATAGAAAAGTAATATATGATATTTGGGACATAATCTTTATAGATTTTTTATACAACCCTTACAAATTATAATAACTATACAATCAACTTCTAGCATAATTATTCAGAGAACATAATCATTGCTAAATAAATTGGAGTGTTATTTGGGCATACCTATCATATATGATATATTTAGATCACTCATTATCATGATATGTATTGGGATCACCCATCATTATAAATAATTTCCAAGGACCATATCATGAATAATTTTTTTTAATATTGCACATTTTCATCACAAAACCCTTAAAAAATTATTTTAAACATGTATGAAAAATACTTGTGGATATCGAAATACCCTTTACTTTTAAAAAACAATTTTCAATACAAAATACCCAAAAAAGGGAAGTATTTTTTTTATTTTAATAAAATATGAAATCTTATAAAGTAATCCAAACATAAAATAATATTTATGGTGGTGGGAAAATTCATTGTCACCGTATATGTTAAAAAAGATCATTCCTCCATCTTTTGTAAAGAAAGTCAAAACATTCTGCAAAAAGTTTCCTTTTTAAAAACTTTGAAATAAATTCAAACGTGAAATATAATTTCCTTTATAATTATTTTATTTCCATATAAATTCATTAATAATATATTTTAAAAAATATGGACATGGAAGAAAAAGAGTTGGACGAGAAACTCTATAAGAGTTTTTTTAGAAGAAAGTCCCTTAACTTGTGCCCAACTCATCATGTGTGTTCTTTATATTCATAAAAAATAAAATTATGTTAATTATTTAATTTATTAAAAACCTTTTTTAAGTTTATTATTCTTTTTATTTCAATTATTACCATATCATATAAAATTACTTAATCAATTAAATTCACGTCGGATGTTTTGACGATATTCGACTCACATGTCCAAAATGACTTCAGTATGTAGAATATGGTTAAATTGGTCATTGTTAAAACATATCAAGATTAATAATAATGAAATAATTATATTATTTATACATAAATTAAAATTTTAAAATCAACCATGTAATATGATTATGAAAAATTAACTACATTATAATCATGGAGATGGTAGACCATACAAACACATGAGTAACGCTTCAAGTTTTCAATGATCATGTTGGAAATAATCTAATTGTTATTTTATATTTATATAATGATAATTATATTATAAATTTAATATTATACCTTCAAATAAACTTATATATGTAATCCATATGATGTGGTGATGAAAAATTAATCACATCGCTTTGTGGAGGTGGTAGGCCACACGTGCACATGAATAATGATATCATTTTTTAGTGAATGGAATGATAAGAAAGTAGATGATATATTATCTTTAAATAATTATAAATATATCTTGAATAATATATATATATATTAAATCCATAATTATATACATTCATGATAGTCGGTGAAGGAAAATGAATTACATCGGTTCGTGAGACGATATTCCATTGTACACAAAAATTATGGTTTTATTTCTCATTTGATAGAAGAAGGCGATAGATATAGGTTATAAAATTCACACAATAAAATATAAATTTGTGGAAGATACTTTTTTTTATTATTTCATGTTTGAATAATATTTGAAGGAGGTATAAGAATAAATAAAATGAAAATGTTTGGTTAAGAACTATACCCTTCTTAGGATAGCCTCTTAGGGTTTACACCAAAAGAATTCCTGGGTTAGTTTTTAGATAAAAAAGGACTATAGGATGCGGGGAGGGATGTATGGAAGAGATTTTTTAGGGATAAGTAGAAACAAAAGGTTTCTCAAGTGTGATGAAAAGTGGATCAGAGGTTCCCTTTTATAAGAGTGGGTAGGGGTACTCCTAGAATTTCTTAAAGTATTAAATTAGTATAAATTAAATTTAAAATTAAAATAGATTAAAATTGGTAATATTAAAATATAAGATGATTATTAGTCTAAAAAATCTCATAAAATAATATTTGGACAAGTATATATTATATTTTTACCCTTATCTTTTTTTCTTTAACCCTCCATTAACCTTTTTGATAATTATAGTGATATCAATGTTTTTACTCTCAAGGGGTTAATATAGTTACAATAAAATAAAAATTGGACCCTAAATAGACCATCTATAATATTTTAAGACATATCATAATTACTTGGATAAATATAGTATTTTTTAGGAATTTTAAATCATTTAATAAAATATCATTTATTATAAAATATCATTAATGAAATTTTTAGAACTATTCATTATATTCGACTTTGAAAATATCATGATAGAAAATGAATTTGAATATAATTATTTAAAACATACCAAACATGTTAAATTTGTCTATAAAATTTGTGAAAAATAAAAATTCATTTAAATTTTATTACTTTTAATGTTTTTTTCCCAAAACCCCCGTATAAAAGATACCGCAATTAAGGGAGAGAGATAATGACCCCGAGTCCCATATTCAGTAGGCCCTGAGTTGGTGAATAGAACCAAGGGTATAAAAATATGATAGTATGAGAGGCATTACCCTCTAAAAAGAAACAAGATCTGGATATATGATAAACAATCACCAAATAACTCTAGAAGACTATATAGAGGCAAACCAAAAACCATCCCATAATTTATGAATTAATAAAAACTGATAAGCAACAAGAAACGTTTAATCTTATTACTATCAATTCAGATCAAGACAACTGTGTCTTCACCCCTTCGACCTCAGATAGATTCACTACAAAGGACTTCAGTAGACTTTCTACCCCTCAAGATCAGCACGATAGATGGAATGTTCTTACCTGGTGCAAAAAAATTCCAACGAAACATAACTTTCTTACCTGGAGGATCAGGAACTCGACTTTACCCTTATATGAAAATATTAAAAGGCTGGGTATAAGTTTTTTATCCCGTTTCCACTGTTGAAAAAACCAGAAGGAAGAAATCACGCGACATCTATTCTTTGAGGGCGATTGGGCCCAGGAGGTGTGGAATTTCTTTGGAACTTCCATGACTTACAATTATTATGATAACACTGACAATACTCCTTTCCTAGAGAGATGGTTCCAGGGTGCGGAGGGATCTACGATGGAAAAAGCGGCGAGGGTGATTATTTTACATGCGGGCTGCTGGGGTTTATGGAAATCAAGGAACCGAGACAAATTTAAGGTGTCTCCCTCCTCTGGAAGAGCTATCATCGTAAGAGTAAGAAATTTTTACTTGATCTGGTAACTCTCTCTGGTAACTGGAAGGAGGCTCCTTCCCTTCGCTCGCTTCAGGTTCCCCCAGCTATATCTGTCCACCGACCGCAGGGGCAATGGGTAAGCTGGACTCCTCCATAAAATAGTCTAAAACTCAATACAGATGGCTATTGCATCATGGGCGACACTTGGGGCAGAGGTGTTGTTCAAGATTACAAGGGGAGTGTGCTCATGGACTTCACAGCTCACTATGGAAGTGGGAACTCCCTTCAGACAGAGGCCAAAGCAGTCCTAACCAGACTCAACCTTTGTGCCCAGCAGAACATCAAGATCTCTTATATGGAAACAGACTCAATGATCACCTATGCCTCCTTGGTTGGCAAAGGCTCTGTCCCCTGGTCAATATCCTATATCATCCAGAAATGAAGAGCTCTCCTAAATGATGATATTATTGTCACTCACACCTGGTGGTAGGGGAACAAAGTGGCGGATCACCTGGCTTCTCTAGATAACCATGGTACCCATGTTACTTTTCTCTCTCATATCTCTCTTTTTAAACCCTAGGGGGTGAACCTAATTCAGGGGGATTCCCTTGGTTTGAATTATTTTAGACCTCCTTAGGCCCTTTGTATCGTGTTTTTTATCCTTTTAATAAAAATTGTATGGTTGGATAGATGTAGGGTGAGCATACCAATATAATCACTAGGAAAAAAAAGTATCTTATGCACATGTGAAAAGAGCATACTAATACACTCGTGAAAAAGTACAAGAACCAAATAGTACCTATACATGTATAGTAACTAAAATTACAACCTCACCAAGAATCGCTCACCAAATAACACATCCAAATATAATGATATAATATGAATAATATTGATGATAGGTACCCTGAACCACTTTACCATTGGATTTGTTTCTCTCACACCCCAACATCATACATTCTGGAGCTCCCACATCTTTCGAATAACATAATATAACATCACATACCACCCAAAGACACATGAGACATCTCATCACATCACATATCATAACCAGTGTAGTAGATTATCATGAATATGAAGGACATAAACACCATTCCCTCCTCCTACCATGCATGACCCCCACCATAAGCCATCTCATCACATATTTCCTGATGACACCTGGTCCATTAAACATCATCACATCACATATAGAAAGTGGAACTTTTGACATCTGTCCATCATACCTCATGCATATCACCAAAACATGAAAGAGGGAGTGGGGAAGGCTTGGTAGCCATCCATCCATCCTCCCAGTGGGATATTGGAAAAAACACCCCCAAAACATTTGGTTTTCAGCACATGGTGCTCTATGTGGGTGGGGAATGTACTGAAATCACAAGGAATATACAATGCATATAAATAGAGTCACAACACAAGAGACCAATCCTAAGGTTTCATAACTAAGGAATAATTAATCTCATAAGATCCTCCACTTCCACTGCCAATACTAATTGCACAACCCCAGGCAAGAAAAATGTGATCCACAATTTATATTTCTGTCTTTAATTAACATTAATCTATTTTATTGTTTCTCTATTACCGACCCTTTCCATCAAAACATTCCCTTTAATTAGTAATTCAATCCCATCATCATTTAATTCATTAAACATTACCATTTAAAATCATTTCCATGTGTTACATTCCATTAACATAACCGGGTGGCTAGCATAATTCATAATTCAATATTATGTGGATCTTGAAGCCTATTAGAAAATAAAGAGCATTTTCTTAACTAATGTCGCTAAAATTATTCATGTACTCTGGTATGATAGAAACACTATTATTTATAACAACTACTCACTTAGTTTACATGCAGGTTAGATGCGGATACTCATTTCCATTCGAGAAACTGCTTCGATTCAAAAGGGATTTGCAACAACCCAATGAATGAATTTGGGATTCTATATTGGCTGTGGGTTAATGGTATTTATCCTCAACCTAGGTGCACTTTTTAAGTGTTCTGGAAATATATTCTCCTAGTCTAGATTAGAGTTAATGTCGATGGTGCTTCTAAAGTCAACCCAGACCCTTAGGGTTGCAGCTATTTTTTTAGAAATCAATCTAGGAAGATTCTTGGATGTTTCTATGGCACTTGTGGCATCTACTCGGCTCTGGAGGCTGAAATGATGAGCACAATCTATGCTATATCCTTCACCAAACAATTTTTTTGGAACAACATATATATTGAAAGTAACCCGACTACCATCATTCAAGCTATTTGAAATGGTGTGATGTACATCGTGCGGCCTATTACAATACACTAGATGGACTATCTTCATTCACTGATGGACTTAAACTACATTATTACACATGAATTTCATGAAGCGAACACGATGTTTGATGGTATTGAAAATATGGGAGTAAACCATGTCACCATAAGGTTGGATGAAATCCCTGTTGATTTACTACCCCTTTATGATAGAGATTGTAAAAGAATGCCATCTTTTAGACTCATGTAATTACTTTTGTTAATAATAAATTTTGTGATTTGGTCTTTGACCAAGGCACCACCTTATATAAAAAAACACAACATCCATATACCAACCTTCCATTCACTTTCACAACCCCATTGTACACACTCCACAACCTCCATCATAGCCCCACTACACAATCACATCACATCCACTACTTCTAAATACATAAAAATATAGTCACTGCTCTTCACAATAGCCCCCACACAAAAACCATAACCATTATATACATTGAATCACATACCATAACACAAAACATTTTCAAATATATCAAAGGGGGATATTATTCAATTACACTTCTTTACTCAAGGGTGTTATCATACAAACTTTCAAAATCCAGGCTCGTCTAATTCCTTAACCAAGTATATGTAATCAACCAATTATATTTTAAGTGACATTAATTGCAAAAAAAATGAATTAATTCCAAAAATCACCAACTAGTATAGAAACAAGGACCCCCTAAGACCATGATTTTCAGTGAGGTTTGATCCCATATGATTCAATATTAACAATAACACCGAAAATGATAAAGCATGCCACTCGATCCCCTTACCCTTTTTAAATTTGATTTAAGCCGATTCATTTATCTTTCTTAATTTGAATGAAACTATATCCACAAGGATAAAAAATAATAAAAACACCCCTCATGAGGCACATAATGAGAAATTAAGGAATTATTACTTGGAGGAAATAATATTTTCATAAAATCACTACACCAAAAATAGGGGTATGCATATAGAAGGAAAATTCTTATAGGGAGTACTTGAACCAACAAAAACCATAGGGCTTCACATCTCCAATGGAAGAAGCCTTCAAAACCACTTGTATCAAGAGAAAGATAGATAGAAACAATAAAGGAAGGATCCAATATTTAAAAATATTAGATCCAAAACTAATATAATTTGATATGGTTTAGTTTACCATTAATAATAGATCTCATCAAAACCAAATGTTTTAAAATTTTAAAAGGTATCTGGAATTTTTAGAAATTTAATATATAATTAATATCATTTGAAACAAATTTAAAAACCATTAAATAAGGTATTAAACCCATTTTTTGTTTGAAAAGGAATCCAAATGGAAAATATATCATTTTTTCAAAAACTGGAAACACTATTTATTTCCATTACTAGAGAGTCACTACCAGGGATTCACCATCCAGGAGTCACCACTAGGGAGTCTCCCCCGGGGAGTCACTACTAGGGAGTCACCACCAGAGATTCATTTCCAGAGAGTCATCTCCAAAGACTCACCACCAGAGAGTCACCACGAGAGAGTCACCACTAGAGAGTCACCGCCAGCGAGTCACTACCAGCGAGTCACCACCAATGATTCACCGCTAGAGAGTCACCTCCAACGAGTCACTGCCAGCGATTCACCACCAGAGAGTCACTGCCAGTGAGTCACCACCAAAGAATCACCACCAGAGAGTCCCCTCTAGATAGTCACCACCCGAGAGTAACCACTAGCGAGTCACCGCCGACGAGTCACCACTAGTGGGTCACTACTAGTGAGTCATTTATAGGGAGTCACCGCCAGTGATTCACCACTATAATGAATCACCACTAGAAATGAACTACTGATAGAATGACTTAATGCCCGAAATGATCTACCACTAGAATGACTCACTGCAAGAATGACTCTCTGCTAGAAATAACCTACTTCCAGAATGAATCAGTATTAGAATGAATCACCACCAGAAATGACCTACCACCAGAATGACCCACAAGTAGAAATGAACTACCGCCAGAATTATCACCACTATAATGACTCGCCACTAGAAATAACCTACCAACAAAATGCCATCGTTGGAATCAAAAACACCATGTAATTCCCCTAGACACCTTAATTATCAGATTTTATGCAATTTAACGAGCCATAAGGTTTGGTCCATTACATTAGATACCACTCAAACTATTCTCACCTACAAGAATTAAAAAACAAACCTAGAAGGAGGGAGATAAAGGGACTGAACAACCATCCCTCAAGATACCTCTCAAGGATCTCACTAAATCTAAAATGACACCACCAACTAAACCTTATAACCCAAAATCCCACAACATCTGAACAAATCATACTACCCCAAACATTGGAATCAGGAAATTCCATTTTCTATGTAAAGATACTATCTACTCTGGGTGGCACCGACTCACCCGCATAGGTTTAATTGTATTATAGTATAATGGGTCTCATTTAGGAATCAAGTCTTCCTTTTTTCACATGTTGGAACTTTATCACACATCACAAAACACACATCACATCAAGGAGAAAACAACATATCTCATAAAATACCAAATTACAAACAACACATCACAAAGAAAAATAGAGAAATGAAAAACTCTAATAAAATATGGGTACTGGGCACGAATATGAATCTCACACTCCCACGTACCCTCCTCTAGCCCACCATGACTTCACAACACATGAAATAAGGGAATTTACCACCCTCACAACACCTTTTCTCGATGGTCTTGGATCTCCAATGGATGATCCATGAATTCTATTTCATACTTAATATACTACTCTACCAGGTCAATGTCATGGGATTCATTATGAAGATAATGATAGAGATAGGAGAAATGGAAGATGTCATGGATATGGTCCAGTCGAGGTAGTAGTGACAACCAATAATACACCACTCTAATGCACCCCAACACCTCAAAGGGTCCAAAAAACTAAGGTGAGATCTTACTCTATTTGTAAAACCTACACTTCCCATGTTAAGGGGAAACCTTCAAGAATACATTCCCCACCAACCTAGAACTCCAAGATCCTCCACATACGATTGACATAATACGTTTAACAGTACTGTGTTTCTTTCATCCTCTCTTGAACCAATCAAAAATTACCTATCATGATCTGCACCACATTGGGTCGAAGAAATGATAACTCCCCAACCCTTGACTATCATAATAGAGAATGACATGGATGCCCTTATAAAGACTCAAATGGGGACATTCCAATGGACGAGTGATCAATATTATTATAAGAAAACTTGACCAAGGGAAGTTGTTTAACCCATGATCCACCAAAGTATAAGACACACACCCAAAAAACATCCTTGAACATATAGATAATCCATTATATCTGCTTGTCTATATGAGGGTGGAAAGCAGCAATGAGTCATAACTAAGTTCTAAAATAATGATGAAATCTACTCCAAACTAGTGAGGTAAAATATGTGCCCTGATCTAATACAATGGATCTTGGGAATCTATGCAGCTACGCTACATCATCTATATACCTCTTTACCAAAAAATACATTGTGCCCAACTCCTTGATCACTAGGAAGTGAGATGATTTCATTAACCAATCCATAATTAACAACATAACATCATATCCTTCCAAAGATCAGGGTAAACCTATGATGAAATCAATTGATATGTAATCCCATTTCCACTAGGGAACATCCAAGGGCTGCAAAAAACCTCAAGAAACATAATGCTCATCCTTTACTTGTTGGGAAACCGGACACCGATCCACAAACTCTTCCACTACTTGTTTCACCCCAAACCACCAAAACTACATCCTAAAGCTATGGTATATCTTGGAAACTCCCAACTGTACTGATAAAGGTGAAAAATGGAACTAAAAAATGACTCCCTAACAAATATATATTAGAAAAAACAACCTACCATTAAATAACATTCAGTTATGACCATCATCTAACCATCTCTCTAGAGAATCACTATAGAAAACATGATCATGCATCACCTTTTCCTCTGATTCTCCCCACCAGGTCTCCTATACTTTTTATATCAAAGATGGTTTCACTTTCATTTTTAAAAAGTAGCCTCTACCACCATCCAAACTTTCATCTAAGTGAAATGTTTCGAACTCCTCTATTACTATCCAAGCATAGAGAGCCTCTAGAACAACATCCTTCCACAACTTAGTGCTCAAAGTTCCAACCACAACGTTCACCTTTTCTAAGGTGTATAAGATATCAATATCATAATAATGAAGAAAATACATCTAAATACAATGATAAATGTTCTAATCTCACCGATAAAATTTATATCTCAAACTCTTGTGATCCGTGAAGAACACAAAGCACTTACCAATGAGGTAATTACACCACGACTTTAGCACAAATAGAACTATTTCTAGCTCTAGAAAATGGGTGGAATACTTATGATCATGAGGGAATAACTGACTGAACCCATAATAAATAACCACCTTCTACTAAATCAAGACACATCCTAATATCATATGGGATGTGTTACAGAAAACCTTGAAAAACACACCCCCTCTAGTAGATGAATCACTAGAGCACTAAAAAACTTCCCCTTCAGATAGTTGAATTCTTCCTAACACTGATCAGTCTAGATAAAATATTGTCCCTTCTTAGTCAACACTGTAAATGGGGATGTAACTTGATAGAAATCAGAAAAAACCTCTAATAATATCCCTTCATACCAAGGAAGCAACAAACATATACTATGTTATTGGGTGTTGCCCCATAAAAAACTACCACAAACTTTGACAGGTCCACTGGAACTCCCTACCGAGACAACACATACTCAAGGAAATACACCCCTCATGTCTAAAACTTACACTTGGACAACTTTCCATAGATATGGTGGTGACATAGAACCAGTAAAATTTCTCTAAGATGGTTGTAATGATCCTCCTATGACCTCAAGTAGTTCGGTATGCTATCGATGAAAATAACTAAGAACTAGTCTAGGAATTCATGAAACACAGAGTTCACAAGCCCTAAGAACACAATTAGTGAATTAGTGACACTTGAAATAAATGACCACAAACTCAAGGTTCCCATATCTTATTATGAAGGTAGTCTTCTAGATATCTCTATCTTTTACCCTTAACTGGTGATATATAGACCATAGATCGATCTTGGAGAACCAACTATGTACCCAAAAATGGTCGATAAGATCATAAATTATCAAAAGAAGATAGATATTCTTGATCATCACCTGGTTCAACCTTCACCAGTCTATTCCTAACCACATACTAGAATCCACCTTTTTATAAAATAATAATAGAACACCCCATAGTGACACATTAGGCTGGATGAAATGCCTCTGCATTAGATCATATATCTGAATCCTAAACCCGCACATCTCATATGTCTTAATCTGATAGGGAGCCATCGAAATTAAAGAAGCACCAGGTTGTAAGTCTATCCTGAACTCAACATCACATTGAGGGGGTAGTTTCACAACCTCCTTAGAGAAAAAATCTAGGAACTCCTTGAAAACCTTGGGAGCCTCTTATGTCCCAATGTCTATTGATTCCATATACAAAACAACCACCAAGAAATGAAGGGATTAAAAACCTCTACTGCCCACCTAGAAACCTCTCTCACAAATGAAAACAACATTTTTACCATATAAATATGAGAAAACAACTCTCATATGGTATAATTATAGAATAGAATGCACATAATACAACTATTAGTTTCCAAGGATGACAATGTATGGCTATATCTGAAGTAAGAAAAGATCCACACATGATTGATACTACACTATCATCAGTTCTCATCTCCAAAAAACATAAAAAGTTGGTCTAGACTATGACTGGTGTGGTCAACACAAAAGGCCTGAGAATCATCTTTATGTCTATTCCCCGAGCACATACTAGAGTGGGTGAAACAAAGGAGTGTGAAGAACCCGAATCCAACAAGGTATAAACAAGAGAACATGATAAAATAATCACACCTCAAATGATATCTAGGTCCTTTGGTGCTATTTTATCCACTTCATACAACTGAACAAGCTCAACCCCTTTGAATATATGCTAATGGACACATCTATAACCATGATGAGGATGAGATCCATGAGGGTGAGGTATATCCTAAGTTTGACATCCTCCTACAACATCTGATCTCGGTATAGAATAATCTTGCTTACCCTACTAATGGAATGGCCTTACTAGTAACTACTTTGGATGATGGAACTGAACCTACCCACCTCTAACCAACTGAGCTAGAGTGGCCATTGGGCACTAATCTTGATGATGGACATTGTCACACCCGATTTTTCATGTCTTTGTTTTGATCCGGTTTATTTGAAATACCAATACTTTTATTGGGTCTTATTTGAGATTAATGTTTAGTTTTGGAGTTTCATATTTGTCTAATCACCCTAATTTGGGTTCCCTATTTCTTTTTTATGAGTTTTTGAATAAAGGGTAGTTACTTTATGATTTGGGCCAACCGTCATCCCATTTCCATATTTAAAAACAAAATTTGTTTCTTTTATAAATACTTAATTTTTCAACATTTTCCACTCATTATACTTCCCACTTGGCCTCCACTGACTTATTAAAACTACCATATCCTTTTGGACCCCTTAGAAATTCATAAGCATGGTGAATTTGGGTTATTTATTTAGGTATTGGTCCACCTCATGGGACCATTTCCAGTTTTAAAAAAATAAATTGTTTCTTTTATATATTATTAATTTTTTTATAATTTTATGTGATTAAACCTCTCACTCGAGGAAAATAACCCTAGTCACACACCCCATGTTACATTTTATTTCTTTGGAGCTCATCGTGTCACAGATTAGGGAAAATATTCTCAACGGTTTTCAAATAATCCAGATTTAGAAAAGGTATTTTATCTCATTCATAAATCATTCAATTAATTATGTTTTTGACACAAATCTTCTTCCCTTGGTTATTCCAGACCTTATGAGACTCTGTACGTAGTTTCAATCCATTAACTTTCCTCTATGGGTGTATATATAAGGTAAGATGAAGAATTTTCTAGTTTCCAAGGTGAGATTCCTTCTCATTTCTCCTCCCTCTTCTTCCTCCTTTCACTATTTATTGGTTTTATATTCTCCTCTAGTAATTTTAGACCTAGGATTATATTATACCATGATTTTTATGGGGGTTTTTTTTGTTTGGGGCTGTTCTTCAAAGGTTTAGGGTTTATAAACCCTCAGATGGTAATATTGTGTGTGCGTTCCCATTACGCCAAGGATTTGAGGTATGATATTTCTTGAACATGAATTTATCATTTAAGTTTAATAATTTTATTATTTTTAGAACCTGATATATATTTTTATTATTTTTCTTCATCCTTTTTATAATTTTATTGGTGTTCAAAATGATTGTTTAAGCCTTGTTTTGTGAAAGGTAATGTTGTTTTGTCATAAAAGTTAACACTAAGTGTTTGTTTAAATGTTCCACTATATTTCACAACTGATTTTTGAGGTTTAGAACTTGGTTTATGGTATTTTTAAATGTTAAATTATATTGAATAAAATATTTCATGCAATTTTTTATTTATTCCTTATCAAGTTCTTAAAATAAATTATTTTGTTTAAAAGGGCATGTCATGTGTTCAGTAAATTTCCCGGTTGGATTTTATGTGTTAAGTGTGATTTAGAAATTATTTTTTTGGATTTATAAATGAATTAGAAGAAAAAAAATGGTATTTTTGTGTCATTATTTGGATTTCCAATTTGTATTTGGTTTTACAAACAAATGGGTTTTGGTTTACAACATGTTTTGGCCTGAGTTGCCGAAAAATGGATCATTTCACATCCTTATGAAAATGGTTGTGTTTTGAATATGTAACCTAAGTGTTTTAAGGGATTTATGAATTTGTTTTTTTAAATGGCGTGAATAAAAATTCTTAATAAAAGTTAAATTTATACCTTTGTCAAATTTTAGTTTTTAGAAATTCTTAAAGGCCCGTTTAGCATTTTTTTTTGTAAAAATGGTTTCCATGTGTATTTCATGTTCAATATTTTGGGGAAATTTTATGGTCTAAATAATTGATTTACTAATTGGGTTTGGGGATAAAAAATCTTGGTTGATATGTTATTGATGGGTTTGTGGCCTTAAAATGTCATTTTTGAATGAATTTTATGCGCAAGGCCTCGTTATACTCCTTGAAATTGTTTTACGAAACTTTTTAGTGGTTTATTGATTCATGAAAGAAATGTGAAAATTTTTTGCAGGATGTTTTTGTGTTTATGGTTTGGTAATGGAATTTTTATGTGTAAAGTTTATTTTATAATATGTGTACCTTTATTTAACACTAAAGGTAATCCTGGGTATCTAGGTGGGCGGATTTGTATTAGTATGCTAGTGATCCTGTGGGGTTTGGCCCCTATTTCACGTAGAAAGTTTGACGATGACAACACTAAATAAACTATGATGATGATGTTGTTGGGGGACCAATAGGTTATGGGTATTATCCATACTAGTGGCTTGTTTTAACGAGAATAAATATTTATTATGGTTACTTTCACTGAGATACGAGGTACCTGGGGTCACAACTAACTAGTGCCTATGGGTGTTCTTGTGACTTGTGCCTGTTGTCTATTTTGTAATAACCATTGGAATACAGTGTGTTTGGTTGGTAAATTCAGAAGTGTTTGTTATTTATTTAAAATTTTACATTCATTAAATTATCCCTCTTGAAAACTAGTTTCATTTTGTAGTTTCACCTCTTTGAAAATTGTTACTAGCATTCTTGTTTATAAAACATGCAAGTGTTTGCCTGGTAAATTTTTTATAGCATGGGAACTCATTTGGAAAACATACCTTTATATCTTGTATTTAAAACTTGAAATTTATGTTTCTTTTATTTTAAAGGATGTGCATTAGTAATAGAATATCGGGCTAACCTACTGAGTTTTAATACTCACACCTATAGTCTTATTCTATTTTAGCCCTTATACAGGTTGTAGTTTGAGTTCAATAACCTTAGAAGATGTGTGATAATTATGTTAGAGAGTGAATAGTGGGGTCACATGGAGTTAGTTGGTTTTCAGGTTTGGTCGGTTGAGTTGTTGGTTTAGTTTTACTTTCAGTTTCTTGTACAAATAACGTTCAATTCAATTTTCATGTAAATGTATTTTGGACAGCCCGTTTCTTTCCGCTGTTTGTTTTATTGTTTATATTTGGGAGAAATAGATCAATTATGTACTCTATTGATTCCTTAAGTGCTTGTCACCATCCTGGGAGGATCGGGAACGCCTCTTAGGACTTGTCGTGGGCTGGCCTGGGTAACCGGTTCAGGGTCGACTTGGGCTGGTTCGTGACAGGCATGAACTCCATAGATAAAACACATTGGACTAAACTCCCCAATAAGTTAAAAAAACACTGTCCCTAGATGGATTGAAGGGAAGATGCAAAGGTTGACTCCATGCTGGTCAAAACCTCAAAGGCCCTAGAGCCTAATACCTACCATGGACAACTATACTCCTAGAGGAACCCTACTGGTTTCCCTCCCATGGTAATCCTCCTTGTGAGTTCATCCACTCAATCACCTATGCATTCTTTTGAACCTCTAGATACATTGGAAAAGTAAATGGAGTAACTTGATACTAGATTTAAGAACATAATGCCTATTAAAGATGCCTCGCTCAAGAATCCTCATCTGGGAAATGATATAGGGAAAAGAATAGAAGGTCCTTGAACTTGATCCCAAGATCCCACACAAACATACTCCCCTATTAAAGGGAGAGTATCTCCTAAATCTTCACAAAATTCATGTTTGATGAAATAAAATCTTTATAGAACTCCTTCTAAAAGTCAAACCATGAAACTTCTACCTCCTTCCACTCACCAAGGTACAACATCCACCACTGATGCACAACTCCTCACATCTAACTAACTTCCAAGGGGACCTAGTACTCTATGAGGGCCCAGATCAAAATTAAAGTGATCTTCAGTTCCTCTAGACATCTCTTCATCTACATATTAGAAACAATTCCCTCATACTTCCCCAAATCCTAAATATTAAGATATTTAGAAATCCTTTTTCTGTAGTCACTATACTTAACTAGATAAAAACTCCAATGATCAATTGGGTCAGGCTGCTGAACCTTCACTACTTGTTCCACATGCTAAAAATGACCCAGATCCATAACTAAAAGAGAAACAAATATTTCCTAAGTTGGATGGTATGGAATTTTATTATGATTCATTTTAATTCTCTTTATTTATCATAACCTTCACAAAAACCCAATTCAAACATGAAGAAAAGTCATCATGATACATGTACCACTCCTAGGTCTCTACCCTATAAATAGGTCCTCCTCATTTAGGCATTAAATAATCTTAGATTATATGCATTGGTTTATGGGGTCCCTAAAATACCATTTCCTATATGGTCTCCCTAGACTATATCATGCACCAAGATCAACTGGAACCATTTCCTTACCAAACCATGAAATCCTCACTTTGACTAACTTCTAACTCTATTATATCTCTCAACCATCAGCCTTTGATACCACTCTATCATGACCCCTCCCACCAAAGATACCACAATGAAGGTAGAGATATAATTACCCCCGCGTCCCACCTCTAGAAGGCCCTAGGTTGGCTACTAGCACTGAGTGTATAAAAATATCATAGTACTGGAGGAATTAACCTGTATAAAGAAAAAGGATTGGGAAACAGGATAAACAATCACTTGAAAAATCCAACATACTATATAAAGTTAAACCAAAAACCATCCCATAATGCATGAGTAAATAAAAAATTATGAAGGTAAAAGTATCCAAAGTAAATACCCAAAAAAATATAAAGCAATGAAACAACAACTATCCAAAGGTTCGAGATAGTATTGTATATCATGGTCCAAAAATTCCTCCTAGAGACCTAAAAATAGTTTTCTATACAAAGGGTTTAGAATACTAGTATACTCTATAGAAAAATAAAATCCTCTAGATCACATGTGAAAAGATCATATTAATGCACCCATGATAAAACAAAAAAACCAAATAGCACCTATACAGGTACACTAATTGAAACAACAAACTCACAAAGTCCCACTCACCAAATATGGCATCCATATATAATAATATAATATGAATCATATCAATGATAGGAACCCACACCAATTTCCCACCAATTTTACACTCTCACACCCCAATACCGTACGTCCTGAAACTCCCACCTCTTCTGAATAACATCACATCACATCACATCCCTCCCATTGACACTTGGTCCATCTCATCACATCACATCTCATAATCGATGTAGTAGGGTATCATGAATATTGAGGACATAAAACTCAAACTATCATCCAACCATGCATGA
Organism: Viscum album; assembly: GCA_963277665.1. Taxonomy (NCBI): domain Eukaryota; kingdom Viridiplantae; phylum Streptophyta; class Magnoliopsida; order Santalales; family Viscaceae; genus Viscum; species Viscum album. The sequence continues at coordinate 1,257,397,110 of OY728132.1, read as the reverse complement.
CCCCCACCATAAGCCATGTCACCACATCTTGATCGAAGACACCTGGGCCATCACATATCATCACATCACATGTAGATAGTGAAACTTTTGACTTAAGGCCACTATAGCCCATGCATATCCCCAATTCTTAGAAGGGGGAGTTGGGAAGAGCGGGTAGCTGACCATCCATACTCCCACTGAGAAAAAAACACCCCCAAAACATTTGGTTGTCCGCACATGGTGATTGATGTGGGTGGGGTGCGTATAGAAATCATAAGAAATATATAATGTATATTAATAGAGTCACAACACACAAGACCATTCCTATAATTTTATAACCAAGGATTAATCCATATCATTAGATTATCCACTTCTAATGCCAATACTAAATGAAAAACCCCACATAATAAAAACACAATCCATAATTTATATTTTAGTATTTAATTAACATTAATCAGTTTTATAGATTCTTTATTACAAACCTATTAAATCAAAACATGTACTTTACTTAGTAATTCTATCCCATCATCATTTCATTAATTAAACACTTCCATTTAAAATAATTTTCATGTGTTACAGTCTATTACTACTTGGGAAACTACCCTAACTCATCATATCATAGCAACATACAACACAAAATCCGCATACCAACCTACCATCCACTTTCACAGCCCCACTGCACACACTCCACAACCTCTATCACAACCACACTACACAACCACATCACACCCACTACTACCAAACACATCAAAATTGTAACACGCCAATATTTTATGGTATGTATCTTCTTAAATAAATTTAATTTATTTGATAGATTATGTTGCACACAACACCATGTTTAAAGCAACGATATACTATTAAATATTAACATGAGCATTGGAAAAGTGATGTGACTGTTATAAATTTTAATCTGGACATTAGAATAACAACCTCACCTATGAGTGTATAAACTCAATTTAGGTATCACATAAATTAAAATATGATATATTTATATCATGGAATAACTAAACAAATGTTTTAAAAATGATAAATTAAGTGTTTATATTTTTGTGAAGCGTAAAGGTTTATTTAAAATTATTTAATTAATATAATAATTTAAAAGAAAATTTATTTTATTAAAATAAATTCATAAATTAATATTTTGTTTAATTATAATTATAATATAATTTTATGAGACCATAATTAAAATTTCAAAGTGTTGTGAAATCGGTTTATAATATTAAAATTAGTATTTTTCGAATAAATAATGATTTTTATTTAAAAATTTAATTTATCATATTTTTAAAATTCATAAAATGGATTCTATTTTTTGAATCTACACATTTAAAAAAATTTATGGCGAATTTTTGGGTTTTTCCTAAAATAGTTTCATTTTTGGTGAATTGTGAAATACTATAATTTACAGTATTTAACTTTATAAGTAAATAAATGAATTTTTGAGTCATCGTTGAGTCATAAATGATGTAAATAGAAATTACATCAAAATAAAATTCTCTAGTTACTTTATTTAGTCACAATAATAAAAAATATTGATATTCTTGATCTAAAATAATAAACTAATGATTAAAATTATCAAAAAACACCCCACTTCTCCACTCTAAATACCAACCTCACTATCCCTTATCCTCACACCTTATAAGATTTGGATATTACTTATATTTTGACCAATTATTATCCCAAACTTCTTCCCCACGTTATGGGATTTCTTATCTCACCAAAAGACCAATCCCAAGTGACTTAATGTGGTTCTCAGGGAGACCCTATACAAGAGGTAAAATCCTCTTTCATTTTATTTTAATTTTTTTAATTTAATTTAATTTATCATTATATCCTTTAATAATCTATAAAAAAATGAATGGTAACTACAATATATTATATATACTATAATTTTATTATGTTAATAGAATATCCATCATCAAACCCCTTCCCCTCTTTCTTTTATTCTAAAAATGAAAACATCGTCTATGATGTGTCGATTTCCCACCATCATGGATGGTGCATTTTTATTTTCGATTACCACCTTTAAAGATGACCATGAATCCATCATTATGGTTAAATAAGTTTTTATTATATATATTATAAGTTATATAATGTTCTATAACCAATATATAAATATGATATTAAATAAATTGATATAAGTTCGTGATGGTCGTAAAAACCACAAAAATAAATTAAATATTTTTCATTAAAATTTTATCTAATGAATAATTCTCATAAAATATAAATAAATGATAAATAAGATCATTTAAAATTATATAAGTTCATTAATAACATATAATTTCAATTCTAGAGAACTATTACCATTTTACATGAACTTCCACACTTTTATACAAGTGATCCAATCATGAAAAACCAATAAAATGAACACTCTAAGAATGATGAAATTGAATCTTATAACTCATCAAAAAGTACATACATGAACTTAATAAAATTATAACAAATAAAATATATGTTTAATATTTTCTTAATTACTTAATTAATTAATCTAATTTGATCATCCATGACATTAAGCATAAGTTAAGGACTCTTTCGAACATAAGGTATGTTTTTCTCATCACACTTTTATTTCTGTGAGATATTCCTTTTCACCACGTATTTCTTATATGTTGTATATTTATAATTACCTATGATATATCATATCATGAATCTATTTATATTCATGGTATTAAATATTTCATTTGATGATCATTAATTTTATGGGGCATACAGATCAAATGTTTTCATAGTGGTAAGAGATTCTCCATTAACCTCCATTTTTCCTTCAAGTTATGATTTATATCTATTTACCCAAATAGAATTATTAATTATTATTTTTTAATCCTCCTATATTCTATGTTTATGTTCCAAAAATATGTACCTAGTTATATTTTTCTTTCATTAATGGGTAAATACATGTGTTATGAGGTTCCCTTTTCAATTCCTTTTGATAAGCAAGCCCGATTAAAGGGAACTTCCAAATTTCTTACCCATTTTCAAGTACACTAAATAATATGTTTTAATAAAAAAATATTTTTCTAAAATTAATCATTTTATCATGAAAAATTATCTTAGTTCATTTTTGGTTTTATGAAAATAATTATTCCTTTTTCCTCTTTAAGAGTCCTTTATATTTTTCTTAAACCACATTGAAGTGGCTCATTTCTAAAGTTTCTTAAACAATATTTTTACATGTTTTCACTTGACTAGAACATCAATTATAATTATATATTTCTATTTTCCCTTATTAATGTCCATTTATGATTTAAATTATTTTTTTCGTGGACACCATTATGATACGCCGATTTGTTATGTCTTATGTCATGATTACGATACCCATTTCTTTCCATGGGTAAGCCTTATGTTAATTTTTATTTTTAATTTAGGTTGTTTTATTATGATACCATCTACAATATTTCATTTAATGGTTTATGATAATTTTGACTGGGGATTCACTATCTTGATACAATTCTCCATATCACTCTAGATATTTTATGACTATGTTTACTGATTGGGGAAATTATTTACATTTCATATTCTAGTTTTAATATGAAGGTATATAATGATTATGTTTCACCCCTTTCATATGAGGATTTCATTGGACTTGGTAAGTGTAGGGTGGGTCCTACTATAGCCCATCAATGCATCGATAGGTATCGTGAGACAAACTAGACTAGGTTTTGGCCGAGGCTTTACCCATTTATGCATACTTATTGTCTAAGGCCTTGATGGTATGTTTATGATGCACCACATTATGAATTATCTCATCATGAGATTAATTATTGATAGTCCACGTTATTATTTGATTGGTAGAATATCCATGGTTAAATATATTTGTCATGTGATTATTTATATGGTGTTATTTAATTAACATTTCCATATTATGATCAAGATTATGTTTTAATGGAATGTGTTATTAGTTATTCACCTCGACTTATTTATTATGTTTATTTATGATGGATTCCATTGTGTTTCTTACCCTTACTGAGTATCTGAGCTCACCCCTTTATTATGTTTTATTTCCCCCCCCCAGGATGCCAATATGTATATTATAATTGACATGAAAGGATAATCTAGGAGAATAAGGATGTTTATAAAGTAGTTTCTATGTTGTATTTCATTAAAAGTTGTAATGTAACAATTTTTTTGTATCTCGTTTTACAAAGCAACTAAACTATTCAGTCATTTGGGATGTGTCTTCCTTGATTATTATGATTATGTAACAAAGTAAGTCACTGGCTCTGGGATACTAGGTTCGGGGTCATTAAAGTTGGTATATGTAGAGACCCGAAGCCTGACGTACATGGACATTAAATTACTTTTGCAGAATACTTAGTACATAACAAAAACACACACACAAGGACCGTAATAGTTTAGTGTCTTTGGAAACTCGGAATATAATCTTCTAATCGTGGTGAAAGATCTTAAATATCTCCCATTAAGATCTTCTTTTTTTTAAAACCTAAATCCTTTCTTTATAACCTGGGGAAAAGAAAACATAAAAGGGTGAGCTCAAATGTTCAGTAAGGGTAAACAAAAGAAATATCAATCACATCATATTCATAAGAACATATCTTTTGGAAATCTTAACCTGCAAAAGAGATCATAATTTCATAACATGGGATAAATCATAGAAGTGAAATGTAATCCCAATAATCATAACTTAAAACATGAAACTTTGTGTCATACACACATAATCATAGAGAATCATTTCTTATTAGTCAAGACTCATTGCCAAGACTATCTTAGTGGACAAAGTCCATTTCTGAACCGAGTTACCCTCGTTTCAGTCCTGCTTCACTGAACCGGTATAACCTACCGTTCCAGCCATGTATATCTCATGAGATATAAAATCTTTACCCAATGCATTGGAGGGAGATATAGGTCCCACCCATCTCATAATTATACCATTCTTATGTGTGCCACAAAATCATAAATCATACATCATTGCATAACCCATGTAATAAAAATGGGATTCTTAAACAACATGACATCATAAAACAATTCATATAAGATAAAGGAATTCATAAAAATAATTCCATCACAACATAATCAAATCAATTTAATAATAGGGAGAGAAATAGAACCCTATATTATCTTAGATGGAAAATAATTTTGATAAAACACTTGAACTCCATTCTTGAGAAAAATATCCTTTCTACTTCAAAAACATTTTCCTTTCTTAACATGTCATACAATTTTAAACTAAAAGAAGTTGATTAAAAATAAACTTGAAAACATGTAAAGTAATCTTCTTGGAAATAATGTTTTAAAAATCCTTTCATTCCGTATAAGTTAAAAAAAACATTCTTCTCGTACTTTTGTCGGAAAAGTCAAAAAGTACCTCATACGAAAAACGACAAAAGATTCCTTTCATATCTTTTAATAAAAACTCACCGAAGGGTAAAATTGGATATAAACTTTTGTAGAAGGATATAAATATTACATATTGAGGAAACATGGATGTGGATGATAAAATACAGCCCAGTAAATACCAAAGTATAAACAATCTCGGATAAAAATGAGATTGTGATATTTCCCTTACCTTAGGTCCGATTTTATTCGTAAGTGTCCGAAACTCCTGTATAATGATTTAAATAATGTCATTGACTTATTCCAGAATCATACTCATTGTTATGATATCATATATTGTTCACTTATGACTTTATATTACCCGTTCTTTTGTAAATTCCATGTTAAAGAGCGTTTTGGGTAAAATTGTTTCATTTGTCGTCCGTGTTTTGACTTGTAATTATTCATATGATTACTTAGATCATGATTAATTAATTCCAGAATATAAAAAATGATTTATATATAATATATATTCAGAATATACATATATATAATAAATCAGTAAATGGAAAGAAATACACCGTTCATGGAGACGGTAGGCCGTACGTACGCATGAACGCTGTTTTCGTTTCCTTATTGAGTTGAATGGTTTAAGTAGATGACATACATATATATAAAAATAAATCTAGTATCATTATTATGTCATATATTTCATGATTAATTATTATATATACTTTATAATCATTCATGAATGGTTAAAGTGGAGAATAAATCTCATCGCGTCGTGGAGACAGTAGTCCGTACGCACGCACGAGCGATGATATCATTCTCATGATCATGGGACTGTATTGGAGTGTATTTATACTATTTCAGAATCAATATAACTTTAAAATAATCATATATAGTTATTATTTACACCATTATACCCATCCAAGTAAGGTGGTGGTGGAAAATAGATTTCACCACGGCGTGGAGACAATATTCCGTACGTACGCACGTGCGGTGATTTCGTTTTCCGTAGGATGGATAGATGGTGAAATAGGGTTGTTTAATACTTATAATAACATATCAGTATATTAGTTATACTTATGTTATTACTTCATAATGAAACAACCTAAGAAGAATAAGTGGAAGAAGAAATAAATGTGAAAGAATCGGTAACAGAAATTACCTCTTCTTTGAAGCGCCTCTTTGAGATCTCCCTTTAGGGCACTAAAATTGGTCTTTGAGGAAGACCAGAACCTCTAGGATATTTCTAGGGAAGTTTAGAAGAGAATTTGGCAGGGGTTGGCCGAGCTTGAAGGATCAAAGTTGTGTGAGGAAGAGAGGGAGGAGGTGCCCTTTTATAAGGGAGGAGAGGGGAACCTTTGGAATAACTAAAAATATTATTTTATTATAAAGCCAAATTCGGTTTTAAATAGCTCCAAATTGATTTATTTAGAATCTAATGTGGGTATGGGTCGAAATACTCTCATCCAATAGAATTTAGACAAGTTTAGGTTCCTATTTTAACCTTATCATTTAGATTTAACATTAAGTTAAATAATTTTACTTTTACCGTGTCTTCTTGTGTTCTTATACTATAAGGTTAATAAACTTACTATAACAAGCCAAAATAACCCCAAGTTGTTTATTATTAATATATATAACCTTATCTAAGTCATTTGGCCGAACCTTAGATTTTTAGGAATAAAATAACAATTAATAATATAATATTTGTTTTAAAAACTATTTTATGTCAATTTTGACACTATTTAGTAATTGATTTTTGTGAAACTCATAACAGAATTATAAGTTCAAAAAAAGTTAATTAAATCAATAATAACATGTCATATTAACCTAGAAAATTATTGTAATTCATAAAAAGTCTAAAATTACATTTATTTGGGTATTTATAACATCAATTATGTCAATATTTCATTAATAAGATAATTACTGCATCATCATTGTGTCATAAATAAATTAAATTATTTAATATCTAAAAATTACAAATAAAATACCATTATGTAGGAAATATTTTTATCTTTCTAATGAATATTTATAGTCCAATTTATCTTATGTATAACCTCATATTAAAAATTATTTAGTTATTAAACTTTGATTTTAACTATTTTAACCCTTCTTTAAATAAATTAATAATAAATGTCCTAATCTAATCCAAGTGGGCCTAAATGGTCATATTTTATTCCTAAGTTTGTTTTTGGTCGAATTACACTTGTCCAATAGAATTAGTACATGTGTTAGGGTAATAATAATATCATTTTACCCTTAATTACCCTATTTACTTTTAACCGTGGTAAAAAAAAAAGTAAAAAGTTACTATTCACCAAAAATTATTTTCATCTCAATGAACCACATTTTACTTACTGACATCAACTTTGTCTCTCGGATTTTTGAAATTCCACTCACAGAAGCGGTAAAATTATGTTTTATGAAAAATTCATTTTTTTAACTACCACTTAGTGGTTTCACTATTCATCAAAAAATGAAAGTTTCCAGAAAAATACCAAAAATTAGGTCTAAGATATATTTGATATTATGAACTCAAAAATGATGTTTATTTTACCAAATTCAAAACATATTTGTTGCATTAATTAATTTAAAAATTAATTCTCGTCGTCAAAACAAATAGCGTGTTTTTAAGAGATAATAACTACCAAAAGATTGACACTTGTTTATGTCTGGTTTAAATGTGAAATTACATCCAATGACCAAAGTTGTATTAAATTGTAAAAATATATTCTAAATATACTTTAAAACCACTCAAATTAATAATTTATCACTATTAATTATTTCGATTAAAAAAGTTGTTTTTAATTATAATTTAGTAATTTTCACTATTCATCAGAATATGAAAGTTATCCGAAAAGTACCAAAATTTCACCCTAAGCTAATTTCGATATTCCGAATCCAAAAATGAAGTCCATTTTGAAAAATAAAATTTACAAACTTTCAAAAAGTGGTTATTACTATTCATAACGGCTAGTTTTAATAATATTTTAATAGAATATCCTTGTTTAGTGAAACTCAGTATTGCGTACGACGCAAGCTATCGAGGAAGGTCGCGATTGCGTGTAATGCAAGGCAAGTCAAGGATGCGTGTTTTGAAATCTCCTTTTGGTGTAGCGTACAACACAAGACATTAATGAAAAGAATATTTTTCATAAAATCTCGGGGTGTTACAGTATAAGCGTATGTTTAGTAGAAACATTGGAAAATATATTTATAAAAACATATATTAGAGAAATATAACTCTATAACTGACTTTGAGAATATTCTCAAAGTAACCAATCTTATGATTTAGAGATTATTTATACATAAATTTTTCAATTTACATTAATTGTTTTACTAGTTTTAGATTATACATCATGTTTCATAATGCTATAATCTAATCTAGTGTATTTCCTCATTTATAAATGGAACCTCAAAGAAGGAATGTGAGCCTCACTAATTCACATGATCAAAAGATTAATGAGGATCAAATATTTTATGGTATTATGACAAGATTTCTAAGGGAACATGTATCCCAATAATTCTCATCATATGAGGACAAAATATCATGTGCTAACGAGAAAAATAAATAATTTTATAAGTATTATGGATTCTGTGGGAATCATGAGAACAAGAGTACATCTAGGAAAAATTTTGGATAATGTAAATAAGGGAAAGAAGTATTTTCCCAAGTGTGATAATTATAGAAAGAAACACCCTATTACTTGATTAAAAGGAATGTGAGTTTGCTAAAAGTGTGGAGAGAAAGTCCACCATGCTTGTGATTTAAAGGGTAAGAAAAATATTTCTAATGTGAAATGCTTCAAATGTAAGGAGATAATACACTATGAAAATCAATGTCTCAAGCATCAATGGAATATAACCCAAAAGAGGATAATAGATCATGGTCAAGATTATGCTACTACCTCAAGATGAAGAGAAATGATTAATATTCATGGGTTTGGATTCAAGAATTATGTTATTTGATTATTTATCAACAATTATCTAGTTATAATAATAATGAGATATATATGGATTATAATTTAGTACTTCTTATTTAAGGAAATAGAAGCTTGTGACGAATAACACCGATAATCAAGAGAAGCAATTTTGTTGTAAGTTGATATTTTTGAAAACACATGACTTGGTAAGGATAACCCTAAATATGTTATTTATGTTTATATAATAATAAATAAATTTTTATGGTATAATATTAGTGACCATGAAGGTGGTTAGTTATTTTATGGTTTATGTTATGTTGGAATTATTAGATATTTTGATTTAAGTAACATATTCAACAACCTACGATTTTACTCTTGGAAGAATGCAAGTTTTCATTAAGGTTTTCATATTTTTTGTATGTGATAATAGAAGATAAATTATTTGGTAAAATCTTATGTTAAGTTGATTTTGGAAATTTAGTGACCTTCCTTATAAATTTATAGACTTGGAATTTGGAAAAATGTATTTTTAAATGAGTATTTTGGTAAATAATTATACAATAGATTAAGTTTAACTTTGAATATTATTATTTTAGGTTAAATTATGATTTATAATATTGGATAAAAAGTTATAATAATTTTTCTTTTGGTAAAATTTTAAAGGACAAAGGAATGACTTATGGATCGTTTGATAAAATTTCTTAAGGCATAAAAATTTATCTTGAATTTTCATCTCCAAATTTAAGAAATGAACTGGAGATATATCAAAGCACAACTAAAGGATGATATTATGACATGGAAAGGAATAAAGTAAGTTTATTTTATCAACTAACTATCTGTATAGTAAAATAATCCATCAACTTTTAGAAAAATATTTTGGAACAAAAACATTATCCGTTTACTTTTCTTTATGAGAAATCAATGGTATTTTTACTAATAAAAAATTTATAGTCTTATAATGGTTAACATTCTAATGATAATGTTCTATATCACTCTCCATCATAACTTGATAGTTATATTTCTTTTCCATGCCCATGTTTTTAATTCCCACTAATGTTCTCCTATAGAGAAACCTAGTTTTTTGGTGACCACCACATTTTCATTTCCCTATTTTTAAGAGGAGGTTTTATTAACCCTCTTTATGATGTGGGATTTCCACAAGGGTATTTTAAAATGAAAACTCCATGGTTACCAATCAAAAGTTTAAATTACTAGGACACAATTTATTGAAGGAGGAGAGAATGTAACTCCCTAATATTTTATAGTATGTATATCCTTAAATAAATTCAATTTATTCTATATCTTATGTTTCACAAAAAACTATGTTTAAAACCATGATCTAATATTAAATATTAACATGAACATTGAAATATTTACATGACTGTTATAAATTATAATTGTCCATTAGAATAATTACCTCACCTATGAAAGTATAAATACAATTTAGGTATCTCATAAATGAAAATATGATATATTTATATCATGGAATAAGTTAATAAATGTTTTAAAAATGATAAATTAAGTGTTGGTATTTTTGTGAAGTGTAAATGTTTATTTATAATTTTATAATTAATATAATGATTAAAAAAAATTATTTTCATAATTGTAATGTCGCAGACCCGGATGCCACTCAACAGTATTCTGAGATCAGTTGTCTACATGGCCTCAAGCGCATCTCCCCAAATTCCAGAGGATGAAGACTAGTAGTGAGGGCCTAGGGTGTGTCCATGGAGAGACTATTACCTTATTACCAAAGTATAACATAGAGGAATAGAAATAGTAGTCAATAGTATATGCAGTATAATATTCGAAGCATAGATAAACATTAATAATTGATAAATGATTCCATAAGTAACAAATATACAATGTTGATGATAAATTTCTCTAAAAATCATCCAAAATAGGTACATATTAGTAAAATACAACACATTTATAAAAATAAAAAAATACCAAAAAATAACTATATCCTGATAACATCACGTGCCTCAATTTGGTCCCATACTCCCCTACTCCTAAGCACGACATATAATCAACCATTGAACTATGGGTATTTCCCCCTATCTCTACCTACATCCATATAGTTTACTCAGGTCCCCAATAGTGTCCTAAATAGGGTATGAGAAATAATCCCAATAGGTAACTACCCAAAGATCTATAGCAATCCTGGTTATGCAATATAACAAGCTAAGAAACATGCAAGTAAAATAGGTAATAAATAATAAATAGGGGAGTACCCATGGAATAATTTTGGTGATTTTGAATAGCCTATCAAGGATCCCTTCAAAAAAAGTGCCAAGATTCTGAAATATAGTAGATAACAATAAAACATAAATAACCAACATGGACTTTCCATACATCCATTTGTATTATGTCAACCATGGAATTTACATACAACCTGAAGTGTCATGTATACCATGATCGATACGTATAACCATTAATGTCACATTTTCTATGGATGTTCCATATAATCAAAGTGTTATACAATGATGGTCTGGATTCAAGTTGTATAAGACCATGGCATCCACATAGAGTCCCAGGAGCATCTCGATGGAAACTCGGTAAAGGAACTGGTGAGGTTCAAGGATCATCTCAATAGAGCATGTCCAATGTGATTCCAAAAAATTGGATCTAAGGGGTAAAATTACCTTATAATACTATGGAATCAAGACCCAAGGCATATATAGTTCTAAGTAATCTTCTACCATAAAATAAGATCCATGGGTGAAGCGACCGTGGAATCTAAATAGAATCAAGAACTTTGGTATACCAACCAAGGCATCAACTACCATTTCAAGTCACATATTATACCATTTATCAATTCACATTCAAATTAATAAATGAGTATACACACTCATTCAATCATTCACGTTCAATTCCAAGCAATAAGTACACCCACTCATTTAAACAAATCCATATAATCCATTTAATTAATTCATCAAAGAATGACATGTCAACACATGGCAAGGAAGGCCATACATATCATATTCAATCAATTAAATTTAATTAAATCATAATTGGGCTTACTCTAACTAGGAAATCATAAAACAAACAACCCTTGGTAGCTTAAGTGTAAGAATCAAAGGTCACACCCCATGGGCGACCTTGGTTGTGGAAATAACCACCAAATCATCCCAATGAAACAAAGGGAATCCCTATTAAGTTCCATTTGATTTAATTCAAATAAAAATTTTAATTTTGGGGCCATGATATAAATTATAGAAAGTGGAATAATTAAAAATATATTAATAAAGCACAAAACCTCAAGGTAAAGGTATCAACCACCTATCATAGCTTGGTAGTAGAGAGATCATCTAGTATCAACTCCTGATTCGACTCATATTGGTAGAAAATTGAAGAATAGACAAAGAAAATTAAATTAAAAAAATATAATCTCACATCTAAATAGTGCAACTAATAATAAGAAAAATGAGGAATTACACAAAAGGAATTGAGAACTCATCAATGCGGATCCAATGAGATGATCTGTTCTTGAATCTGAGTTCGAATGGAAAAACGAGAGAAAAAGATATGAATTAGCTTCAAGGAGGGATCCCTACACTTGAGAGGCTATCAAATTGAAGATAAAAGAAATTAGGTTTTTAATTATAAGATATTTTAATGTAAAATTTATAATTTAACTCAAATAACTGGGCTGTAAGGTTTGGACCTCGATTGTCCAAACCAAGCGGCAACTGTACACCCTTTGCTATAGGAAAGGGGCACCCAGACGGTTTTCTCTCATGGTTTGAATAACTATGTGTGAACTATTTCTTATCCCACTATAAAAATTGTAGGCATGTCTGCATGGCCATGTACCTCAAATCTCATGGTTTATCAAACCATGTGACCTATATATTTCCTCTATCCAACCTCACATAGTTAGAAGTAACTGTGTGGCCTATTCTGTATAATTTCTACTATCCATGTGTCGGGCCTTTTTAACACTAAAAGTTGGTTTTGGGATATAAAAAAGCCTCAAACACCCCTCAAACACCCATGGTCAAATTTGGTACTTTCATTAGGCCAAAATTAAGCATTTAAACCAAAATAAAAAGGATTCATACCTCATACTAAAATTTGGGTTCTTACAATACCCCCCTTAAAGTAATTCATCCTTAAATTTCCCTCTAAAGGGTGGTCAAGATTCATCTGAGAACAACTCCAACTACTGATCACATACGTCAGCCTCGCACTCCCAAGTCTCGTCTTATAAACGGTCGTGCTACCATAACACCCGTACTAGATGAACTGACTGGTCTCAGAGAAATTTCATGCTCCTATCAATGATACAAATCATATGCTCCTTAAAGAAAAAATATACCTGTAACTCAACCTCCTCAGGATGAAAATAATGAGATAGGTTTGAATGATAATGGAATAACTAAGATATGTGGAATACATTGTTCATGACTAGCCACCTCTAAGGTAACTAAAACCAATAGGATACTGGCCTAACTCTCTCCAGAATCTCAAATGGCTTGATGTATCATAGTGAAAAATTACCCTATCTCTTAATCTATTTGTGTCCCAGTCTTAGTGAAACACATAAAAGGACTAGATCCCCGACCTCAAACTATAAAGGTTATCTGCAGTGATTGATGTAATATTTCTATTAAGACCGTGCAGTAGCCATATACTTCTGAATCAACTGGTCCTACTTAGAAGTCTCTTGTATGAGACACGGTCCTAATAAAGCTGCCTCACCTACCTCTATCTAGCACAAGGGTGATAAACTATTCCTACCATAAAAATATTCATATAGTTACATTTGTATCATCTCATGATAACTATTTTTGTAGGAAAACTCAACATGGGGTATATGATTCTCCCAATAGACCCCAAAATCTAGGACACATGCTCATAGAATGTCCTAAAGCAAATGTATCATAGGATTTGACTGAACATCAGTTTTATAGTGGTATGATATTCTTATAAGCACCTATGTACCTAGTTCCTTTTGTAAACTCTATAAAAAATGATATGTAAGCTTGGAATCCCTATCTAAAATGATAGCACATGGGACCTTGTAATGTAAACTATCTCCCAGATATACATCCACCCAATCTCATCAACATTGAAGGTCTCATTGATTAGTAAGAAATGAGAAAACTTTGTGATATTGTCAACAAAAACCCACAAAACATAACTACCTTGAGACGACCTCAAAAAACTGATCACGAAATCCATCATGATATTATCCTATTTCCACTTAGGAATAGGTAATTGCTGTAAAAGTTTGGTTGGTCCCTGATGTTACACCTTCACCTGTTGACAGGTGGAATACCTGGTAACAAAATAAACTACCTCATACTTCATACCGGGCCACCAGTACTGATGGAGCAATTCATGGTATATCTTAGTGACACTGGGATTCAATTCCTAATATAAGGTATGAAACTCCCACATCAATTCCTTATGTATGTCCACTGGAACCCAAACATGACCATGGATACATAGAACCTCGTCCTCATATACTATCCAACTAGGAGAAGGGTCCTCATCCACCACACTCTCCCATTGGACTACGGATTCAGAATATAAAATCTTCCTCATACTCACTTTATCCAGTAGGTTATAGGTCATATATAAGGATGAAATATAAGTCTACCCCTGACTGTCCTGTACTTCCAAGTGCATCTTAGAGAATAAAGGCATAAGCTTCCACTCGCTATTAGCCTACCAAACTGCATATATCTGAGTTCTCCTGCTTATTTCATTAGCCACGAAATTTCCCTTTCTAGAAATTTAGGTATGATCAAAATGAAAACATTGTAGGTAATCCACCCCCATTCACTACTTTAGATTTAGAACATGATGTGTAAATATGTACTTGAGGATTTGTGGTTCATGTACACCATAAAACACTCTCCCAGTAAATCGTGTCTCTAACAACAGAAATCATGAATGAATACAACTAACTCTATATCACGAGTTGTGTAGTTACTCTCTTGTGGCCTCATCTACTAATACTCGTACACCAAGAATCTATCTCCCTACATCAACACTCCTCCAAGCCTGATACCTGATGCATCAAAATACATATTTTATCTCCTTCCCTCATTTGGTAGTATCAGGATTAGTGGTGAAGTTAATCTTGTGTTTAGATCATGAAAGGATATCTCACATGAATCTTTACATAAAAACTTCACACCATTCTTAGTCAAGTCCTTCAATGGTGATGCTAATCATGATAGGTTATGTATGAAATGGATGTAATATCCAACTTTCCCTAAGAAACTTTATACGTCAAATACATTGTTGGGATTATCCTAGGAAACTATAAATGTCACCCTATTTGGGTCAACTGATACTCCTTTCTTTGAGATAATGTGTACTAAGAATTGAATCTAATCCATCCAGAAGTGGCACTTTGTGATATTAGCATATAAATGATGCTCTCTTAGTGTATCCAAAATGATCTCAAGATTTTTTTTCAGGGTTGTGTCGATTGTGATAATATACTGAGATATCATACATAAAAACCACCACAAATGAATCCAAATAAGGATGGAAAACTTAGTTCATCAGCGCCAGGAAGATTGATGGAACATTCGTGAGACTGAACAGAATAACCATGTACTTATATAGACCATACCTACTACAAAAGTCTATACATGGTATGTATTCTAGTAGAACACATACCTAGTGATATCCTGACCTCAAATAAATTTTCTATAACACCCGATATCCTCAAATATGATAAAAAATGTCATTTATTTGTGGTAAGGGATACCAATTCTTAGCCACCAACTTGTTAAATTTTTGATAATCCACACATAAACTAAGGGTACAATTTTCCTTTTTTGAAAAAAGGATCAATGAACCCCACAAATAAGTACTAGTTCGAATAAACCCCTTTGCCTCCAAATCCTCTAGCTACCACTTTAGCTCCTAAAACTCTATCGTAACCATCCTATAAGGAGTAATGGATACCCATGTAGCTCTTAGAACTAGATTGATGGAGAAATCCACCTATATCTCAAGAGCTAAACCAGAAAAATCTTCAGAAAACAAATCCCTAAAATAATCAACAACTATAAAAAATTACACCTGACATGCTCTCTGATTATATAGATAAAAACTAGTGATCTGGGATATCATCCCTCATAACCCATGATGCTATAGTCCATCTTGGCTCCCTTGGACATCACATTCACCCTTTTTAGTATGAGATGCACCATCTGGTGATGTGAAAGTAACCCTACTATGATAGAATTAAACATAATGTAAATAAGTTACTAGACATTCCATCATGAGTATGGTTTCAAACCCAATCATCTTGAAGACATAAAGGTTCCAGATGAAGTGATTCCCACCAACCTTAAGGGGGAACTCCCTGCACTAGCATACACATTCTGTTATCATCTCCAACAAAGTGTCAAGTGACCTGAAACCCTCAAAAAATAGTATAATGAGCCCAAGTCTCTCCATAATAGGCATATATATAAAACTATGTTATTCACTAGTGTCAAAAAAGATAATATACTATATTTGATGCTCCAAAGATTATACCTCTCACCATAGATGGTCCGAAACCATACTAATTGGGGGTAAGCTACAAAAAATTGATCTAAACTAAACCACACCCCTGAGACACAACCTCACTACCCATTTTAGGCCCACTCTACTATCTCAGTGTAACTAGTTCCTAGATACCTCATCCACAAACCCCCACATCATCATGACTGAATGGTACTACTCCAGATCCCTGCTAGATGGGGATTTGTGAAACCCACTCATGAACTTGGTGTCAGAGTTTACCCCTACCACTCATAGCTGGAAGGAAGGTCCTATAGAAACATTTCAATGACTCATACAGCCACAATATTGGAACTCAAATGGGCCGCGATCACACTAATTTCTCATGTGGATCCTCCTTCCACACTGATGATAAAACACCACACTTCCAATACTAGTTACCTAACTAGTGATCATCTCATGGGAATCCTCAAAATAATTCTTCCTTTTTAAACATGATGAATTACTAGGTTAAGAGACTGCACTGATTTACTCTATGCCCCCAGCTCCCCTCAAATTCTGCTATGTAATTAGAACCTTCTTTACCATATTAGTAAAATAGATCAATCTGAACACATTGACCTAAGATCAAAAAACATGCCAAATACGTTCTTCAAAGTATCTTACACTCAAAAAATTATTATCAAGGTACATTAGTGAAAAATTCTACAACTCTATAAAAGTTTCCAAGTACTCCATAACTATCACCGCACCCTGATCCAGATGCACGAACTCACTATCCCACTCTGTCCTCAGTGTCTTGGGAAAAAATTAGTCATAGAATCTGGTCTAGAAATCCTGCCAAACCATTTCACACAGTGCATCAGACTAGTTCAGAACATCCCACCAGTGCTTTGATGATTCCTGAATTATATAGGTTTCGAGCTTCACTCACCTCTTGGGAGGTGTCTTCGGATGCTTAATGATTGAAAGTGTAGTCTCAATCCATAAATCATTATCCTGTGTTCATCCATCCTCTTAAATCATGGGATTATTCCAGCTCAGCCAAAGACAAGGAAGGTTGTCGTGTTCCCTAAAAAGTCTGCACGAAGTGATAGAACCCCTCTCAAAACTATACCTCAGTACCTATTTCAAAAACAAAATCTAGTGTCACAGATGGAACTAAAGGATGATCCACTAGTATTTCATGGCCCATCTCCTTCGAAGTGTGCTCGTTTCCACCCTTCTGAAGCATGACTGGAGATCATCATAGTGGATTGCCTCTATAATGCCATATACACACCTTAGAAAGAAATGATATCAAATCTCACAGCTCAAAAGCATATAACAGGTCAAAAGAATGTTATAAATAGGTCATACCGCACATACTAATTCTAAACCCATGAATTTAAAAAAAGGAATGGTCACAAAAGTCACTATATACACTACCTCTTACCCACTTAGAAGCCTGGTCTAGGTCAAGTTCTCTATTTATCATTTCAATTTTCTATTTAATTTCATATCCATTTGACATTATTTTAAAATGGTTTCACCAAATGATCCACCAATTTTAGATCCATAAGGGTCCACACTTTTTATGAACTGAATAATGGAATCCACCTAATCCACACTATAACACACTTCAGTCCATGCAACTAATGGTCTATGACTCAATATTCCACAATTGGATGATCAGGGTATCTTCTGTAGCTCAATCAAGAAAAAAATTCTTAGGTTAAGTTAGATACTTTGAGTTCCAACCATTTTTCTCAATTAACTATACAAAATTATATCAAAATATCAGACATATATATTACAATAACTATCACTAAAACATGAAAACAAGCAATGAATCCTATATAGGATGGAATAATGTATGGCATGTTATTTCTAACAAGTTCCTAAAATGATGTATGAGATGACATACCCTCATATCATTTGGTTGAAAAAAAATAGAAACCAAAATCATATCAATAATAATACAACAATTTAATTGAATCCCCCAATGGTTGAATCATATCAAATATAATATCCAAAATCTAGAAAATATCAATTTTATTTGAGGCAATTTGGATTTTTCCTATAAGTGGGTTAACTATGCCCATGAAAAACTCATTACCAGATTCCAATTCCTTCATATCCCCATCTATTTACTACAAATAATAAAGTAGAAAAGAAAATCCTCTGATACCACTTTGTAATGTCCTGGACTCGGATGCCACTCAAAAGTGCCCTGAGCATGGTTGGCTACATGGTCTCAAGTTCATGTCCCCAAACTCTAGAGGCTTTTGACTAGAAGCAAGGGTCTAGGGTGTGTTTGTGAAGAAACTATTCCCTCATTAAAATAGTGTAACACAGAGGAATAAAAATAGAAATCAATAGAAAAAGTAGTATAATAGTTAGAAAATATATAAATTGCAGGAATAGTTAAATAATGCTAGAATTAACTAATATACAATATTAATGATACATGTTTCTACAAAGTAACCAAAGTAGGTACAAAATTTTACAATACAAAAATTGTATCAAAATACCAAAAATAACAAAAAGAACTATATTCTGACAGCATAACAAGCCTCATCTTAGTCCTGTGATCCCCTACCCCTAAGCATGGCATAGATTCAACCATCAAGATGTGGTCACTTTACTTGATCTCTACCTGTATCCATATAGTTTTTTTGGGTACCCAATGATGGACCAAACAAGGTGTGATAAACAATCCCAATACGTAACCACCCATAGATCTATAAAAATCTCGTTTGTTCAATATAACAAGCTAAGCATCCTACAAGTAAAATAGGTAAACAATAGTAAATAGTGAAGTTCCCATGGAATAAGTCTAGTGATACAGAATAGCCTCTAAAGTCTCCCTATAAATCAAGTTTCAAGCTCCTGTAATAAGGAAACTAATATCAGAATAGAAATAACCAACATGTCCTTGCTATATATCCATACATAACATGTCAACCACAACCTTGCCATACAACCTAAAATGTCACGTATACCATGATCGAGTTGTATAACCATTCATGTAATATTTACCATGGATATTCCATATAATCAAAGTGTTAGACCATGAAGGGATGAATCCAAGTTGTAGAGTACCAATGTATCCTCATCGATTCCTAGGAGGATCTCGATGGAAACTTGGTAATGGAACTGGTGGAGTCCAAGGATCATCTCAATAGAGTATGTCCTATGTGAGTCCAAAAATATATATCCAAGGGGTATAAATTCCCTTAGAATATTACCAAATAAATATCCAAGGATCATATAGGTCCAAGGAATATTATACTATAAAATAACATTGATGGGTGAAGCGACCATGACAACTAAATAGAATCAAGACCCTTGATATACCAACTGAGGCACCCAATACCATTTCAATTTACATCTCATAACATTTTAAAATTCACATTCAAATCAATCAATGAGTATACCCATGCATTCAACCATTCACATTCAATTACAAAAAATGAGTATACCCACTCATTTAAATAAATCCTTATAGGAAATTTAATCAATTCATCAAGGCATAATATGTCAACACATGGCAAGGAAGGCAATATATCTCCTCATCAACAATTCAATCCCATTAAATTATAACTGGGATTACTTTAACTAGGAAATAATAAAACACACCCATTGCGTGCTTTAATAAGTGAAAAAAACAGAGGGCACACCCTGTGTGTGTCCTCGGTTGGGGGTAACAACCACCAACTCACCTCAAGGGAATAAAGGGAATCCCTATTAAGTTTAATTTAATTTAATTAAACTAACCATTTTGATTTTGGGGACACGTTTGAATCTACAATGGGAAGAATAATGAAAAATAGATTTATGAATTACCAAACCTCAAGGGAAAGGTATAGAACACATACCATAACTTAGTAGTAGAGTGATCATCCAGTATCAGCTCCTAATTTGACTCACATCTAGAAAAAATTGAAGAATGGATGAAGAACCTGAAATTAAGTCATGTGATCTCACACCTAAATAGTGCATCCAATACCTAGAAGAATGAGGAACAACATAGAAGGAATTGAGAACTCACCGATGCAGATCTAATGAGATGATCAATGATTGAATTTGAGTCCGTATGGTAGAATAGAAACACAAGCTATGAATTAGATTCAAAGAGGGATCCCCATTCTTGAGAGACTTTCCACTAGGAGAGAAGAGAAATTATGTTTGAATTATAAGATATTTTCAGGTAAAATTTATAATTTTACCCAAATAAATGGTCCACATGTTTGGGGCCCAAAGTTGACCAAACTGTGAGCCAAATCTGCACCCTTTTCTATAGGAAATAGGAACCTTTCATGGTTTTCTCACACAATTTAACTAACCATGCACAAACTGCATCTCAGCCCACTATCAAAATTACATACATGTATGCATGGTCGTGCACCTCAAATCGCACAATTTATTAAACTGTGTGGCCTATTGATTCCATCTATTTATACTCACATGGTTAGAAGAAACCATGAAAACTACCCTACATAGTTTCTACTAAACATATTCCAGGCCTTTTTCACCCCAAAATTTGGGTTTCGAGTTCTGAACAAGCCCCAGAAACCCCCGAAACACCTGTGATCAAATTGGGTAC
The DNA here is from genome assembly GCA_963277665.1 of Viscum album. Lineage (NCBI taxonomy): Eukaryota > Viridiplantae > Streptophyta > Magnoliopsida > Santalales > Viscaceae > Viscum > Viscum album. The sequence continues at coordinate 1,257,375,864 of OY728132.1, read as the reverse complement.
TCACATTAGGCCATAATTAAGCATATAAACCAAAAGAAAAATGATCCATATCTCATATATAAACCCAGTTTCTTATAATAAAATAGATTTATAAAATATTTTTTTGTTTCATTATTATTATAAGATAATTTTATGAGACCTTAATTAATTTTTCAATGTGTCTTAAAATCAGTTATAATATTAAAATATGTATTTTATGAATAAATGATGATTTTATTTAAAAATTAAATTTCTCATATTTAGAAAATTATTTTCATAAAATTTAGTCCATTTTTAAAATATAAACATTGATAAATTTTTAGGGTAAATTTTTAGGATTTTTCTAAAATAGTTGATTTTTTGGTGAATAGTGAATTATAGTAATTTACGGTATTTAACATTATAAGTAAATAAAGGAATTTTTAATTCATGTTTGAGTCATGCATGATGTAAGTGGACATTATCTCAAACTTACTTGATCTATTTATTGTATTTAGTCACAAGAACCTATAATATTGATAGTCTTGAGCAAAAATAATAAACTAATGATTAATATACTAAAAAAACACCTCTCTCCTCCACTATAAATACCACCCTCACCACCCATTCTCCCCACACCATATAAGATTTATATCTTGCTTATATTCTTAAAAATTCATCTCCAAAACCTATTATATATGTTTTGGTATTTTTTTTTTCACCAGAAAACCAATCCTAAGTGCCTTAAGAAGGTTCTCAATGAGACACTATATAAGAGGTAAAATCGTCTTTCATTTTCTTTTAATTTTTGTAATTTATTTTATTTTATTATCCTCTCCTTACCTCCTATATCTAAACATGAATTATAAATCCAGTATATTATATATATTTTAATTTTATTTTTTTAATTTAATATCCATTATCAAATCCCTTCCCATCTCCCTTTTATTCTAAAAAGGAAAACATTGTCCGTGACGCGCCGATTTAACGCCGTCGTGGATGATGAGTTTTAATTTTTCATTATCACCTTTAAGGAGGGTCATAAAACCATTATTATGGTTAAATAATATTTTATTATACATATTATAAGTTATATAATTTTATGTAACCAATATATAAACATGATATTAAATAAAATGATATAAGTTCATGATGGTCATAAAAAATGCCAAAATAAATTAAATCATTTTCATTAACATTTTATCTATTGAATCATTCTCATTACATATTAAAAAATGATATATAATATAATTTAACATTTTTTAAGTTAATTAATAATATATAATTTCAATTCTTGTATAATTATTCCCATTTTACAATAACTTATGTACTTGTATACAAGCGAACCAATCATGAAAATCCAAGAAAATGAACACCCCCAGAACAATGAAATTGAATCTTATAACTCATCAAAATGGTCATACATGAACTTAATAAAATTATAATAAATCAAATATATGTTTAATATGTTATTAATTAAGTAATTAATGAATCTAATTTGATTATTTAGGACATTAATCACAAGTACAAAACACTTTCAGATATAAGGTAAGGGTTTTCTCATCTCACTTTTATTTCTATGAGATATGTCTTATCCACCAATTATTTCTTATGTGTGGTGTATGTATACTACCCTATGATATATCATATCATTAATATATTTATCACTACTAGAAAAATGACCTATAACCCCAGTTCAAAACTGTGGGTATAGTCCCTAAAACCGTGGGTATAGCATATACCCAAGGTTTTGGGAACTGTGGGAAACCGATGCGTTGGGATAGCTCCACGGGCTATACCCACAGTTTTCCAAACATTAGGTACAGGTTTTTTTCACTGTGTCATAGCCTTATACCCATAATTTTAGAAACATGGGTATAAATATCACTAAATCACCTATACCAACAGTTTTATAACTGTATGTATAAAATATCTGAAAAACATAAAAAATATCTCTTAAATGCACCTAGTGAGAATCGATCGCGCGACCTGCAACTCAAACACCGAACGCCTCACTAACTAAGACACTTAAATTTCACACACACACACACACACACATATATATATGTACATATTCAAATATATATTAATATATACATTTCATATTGGAAAAAAATCATTAGGTGAGGATCGATACCGCAACCTGTTCCTCTAAAATCAACCGTCTCACCAACCAAGCTGCATGACTTTTGATTATACAAGTCTATATCTGCATAATTATATTAATTCCAACCTCATGTATAGAAAAAAATCCATAGTGGGTTTTGAATCTGCGTCGCTGAGAAACCACTAAAGTCCACTACCACTACGCTGATTACATTGAACTTTACATAGATATATATATATATATTTATAATAGCTGGTATAAATAAAATGTCATCGAATAGTTTCGAATCCACACCTTCACTCCTCGACTGAAGCACTTTACTTGTCCAACAATTTCAATTATGATTACATATACATATATTATCTTATATATATATTTTTACGCACTAAAAAAATATGGGACTTATACCCACAATTCAGTAGAACCATGGGTATATGTCGCATCAATACCAATGATTTTCATAAACTGTGGGTATAAGATTTAATACCGAAGGCTATACCCATGGTTCTTGAAAACCATGGGTATAGATGCCACCTATACCCACAGTTTAATGTAAACAATGGATATAGGCTTATATATCGAAGGCTATACCCATGGTTCATGAAAACCATGGGTATAGAAGCCACCTATACCCACGGTTCAATGTAAACCATGGGTATAGGTTTTCCCATGGAATTCCCACACAATGTTTTTTATTCCCACACTTACGAAGGTACTCTATACCCATAATTTAGAAAGAACCGTGGGTATAGGTTAGAAAATGTCACCTATACCCATGGTTCATGAAAACTGTGGGTACAGGTGAGTCTATACCCATGGTTTTTGGGAAAACTATGCGTATAAACCCATTTTCTAGTAGTGTATCTTCATGGTATTCAATGTTTTATACTATAATCATTAATTTTATGGGGCATAGAGTTCAAATGTTTTCATAGTGGTAAGTGATTCTCCCCGACTCTCAATTTTCTCTTTCGGGTTATGATTTCTATCTCTTTACCCCAATGTAATTCTTAATTATTCTTTATTAATACTCCTAAATTCTATTTTTATTTTACAATCATATATACCTAGCTCAATTCTTCTTTCTTTGATGGGGAAATACATGTTTTAAAAGGTTCTATTTTTAATTTCCCCCAATAAGCAAGTCCGATTAAATGGAACTTTCCAATTTATTACCCATTTTAAAGAACACTACATAAAATATTTTAAGTCACCAATATTTTTCTCAAAACACTATTTTTATTCTAAAAAAATATCTCAGTTCTTTTTTGGTTTTATGAAAACATTTATCCCTTTTTCCGCTTTAAAGTCACTTTTATATTTTCTTTAAACCATACTGAAGTGAATGGTTTCTAAAGTTTCTTAAACACTATTTGTATATGTTTTCATGTTAGTTAGACATAAATTATCATGATATATACCTATTTTCTATTATGAATGTCCATGTATGATTTCAATCCATTCTATCATAGACACCATTAGGATATGCCAACTTTTTATTCCTTATGACATGATTAGGCTACCCATTTCTTTATATGGGTAACCATTATATTAATTTATTATGCTTAATAGAGGTTGTTTTGTTATGATACCCTCTACTCCAATATAATTTGGACCTGGTATGTGTCAGGAGGGGCCCACTATAGCTCCTCAATGCATCATTAGGTCTCTTGAGACAAACTAGATTGGGTTTTGTCTGAGGCCTTACCCATTTATATAGAATTATTGAATGTGTCCTTGATGGTGTGTATATGATGTTCCACATTATGAATTACCTCATTTTGAGATTATTTATTAATAATCCTTGTGATAATTTTACTATTATAAATGATTACTTATATGACGTTATTTAATCATATTTTTATTCCTTATATATTATGTTCAATATTATGTTTTAATGGTATATATTTTTAGTTATTCAACTTTACTTTTTAGTTATGTTTATTTATGATATATTTCATTGTATTTATTACCTTTACAGAGCATCTAAGATCACCCATTTCTTATGTTTTATTTTTTCCCCAGGATGCCAAGATGTATATTATGATTTAAACGCGTGGACAATATAGGATAATAGGGATGTTTCCAAAGGAGTTTCTATGTTGTATTTTAATTAAAATTGTAATGTAACAAATTTTTTATGTCTAGTTTTCCAAATCTATTAAACTATTATGTCCTTTGTGATGTGACTTCCTTGTTTATTATGCCAATGTAATAAATTAAGTCACTGGCTTAAGGATAATATGGTCAGGGTCTTTAAAACAATATAATCATTTCTCATCACATCATCACCATACACACAAACCAAAACCATTCCATACACCACATAACATTCCATTACATAAGTCATTTTAAAATATAACAAAGGAGGATATTATTAAATTCCACTTCTATACTTAAAAGAGTTATCATACAAACTATTAAAATTATGGGGCTTCCAATTCATTAACTGAGTATACCTAATTAGCCGATTTTATTTTTAGTGATGTAATAAATAACAAAAAAGGAATGCATTCCAAAAATCATCAACTAGTTCACAAAAAATGACCCCCAAAGACCATGATTTTTAGTGGGTTTGAGCCTATATGGTTTAATATTAATAATAACACTGAAAATGATAAAGCATGCTACTAGATCCCCTACCCATTTTTAATTTTTTTTGAATCCATTTTGATTATCATTATTAAACTTGATGAAACTATTTCCATAAGGATAAAAAATAACAAACCCATCCCTCATGATTAACATAAAGAGAAATGAATGGATTCCAACCTAGAAGAAATAAGCTTTGCACAAACTCACTGCACCAAAAATAGGTGTACGCGTATAAGTGGAAACCACATATAGGGATAACTCAAACCAACACTGGCAATAGGGCCCCATGAATCCAAGGGAATGAGACTTTAGTACCTATTATCTCAAGAAAAAGGATGATGAAAATAATGAAGGAATGATCCTTGGATTTAGAAATATTAGATTTGAAACTAACAAAATTTGATAATGTTTAATTGACCATTAAAGGTGAATATCATCAAAACCACACATTTTAAACATTTAAAAGGCCTCTCGAATTTTTATAAATTGAATATATGATTAATCTCTTTTGAAACAAATTTTAAAACCATTAATTATTGAATTAATCCCATTTTCCTTATAAAATGCTTTAAAATGAAAAATCTATAAAATTTGGAAAAACATGAAACATTGTTCATTGCCACCACCAGGAATTCACTGCTATTGAGTCACCAACAGGGAGTCACTACCAAGGATTCACTACCAACAAGTCACCAGCACAGATTCATTTACTGTGAGTCACCACTAGAGAGTCATAATCGGTAAGGAACCAACAGTGATTCACTGCCAAGGAGTCACCACCAGCGAGTCACCACCAGGGAGTCACTGCCAGTGAGTCACCACGAGGGAGTCACCACCAGTGAGTAGCCACCAGTGAGTCACCACCAGGTAGTCACCGCCAGCGAGTCACTACTAGAATGATTCACCGCCCGAAATGACCTACAGCCAGAATAAATCACCACCATAATTAATCACCACCAAAAATGAACTACCACCAGAATAAATCACTGATATAAATGAATTACCCCAAAATGAATCACTACTAGAAATGACCTACCAAAAAATGACTCACCTTCAGAATGAATCACCGCTAGAAATAATCTACTGCCAGAATGACACCATTTGCCTAAAAAATACCCCAGACTTCCCCTAGACACCTAAATCATAATATTTTTCACAATTAACAGGCCATAAGGTCCATACCAGTACATTTATAAAATATATTTTTTATTTTAATTAAATAAATACCGCATTGGAATTGCGTAAGAATTTATTGTAATTATTTCAATACTAAAAATAAGGAATAAATTACCATGATAAAGAAAAATAATTTATATTTCATATGAAAATTTATAACTTAAAATACATTTTTTTAATACCTATTTCAAAAATTTAAAGATAATAAAACAAATAGAATGAAACTTTTTACTTTTCTTTACATAAAATATTATAAAGTTCAAAATCAAGGCCAAATGAAAAAAGTAATATATTCAAAGTTTTGATGATTATGGATGAAATATAATTATAAAATAAAATTAAGGTAAGTGTTATAGTTAATTTATAGTCCTTATCACATTATTTTTATCCTTAATTAACCAATTTTACCTTTATCATGGTAACAAATTTTTTTATGATTACTATTCATAATGACTAAAAATAAAAGTGAAATATTTACCAAATTTGGACCTCATGATTAGATATATGGGATCTAATTTTCATGATTCAATTTATATAAGTTGTAGAATTTAATTTAATATTAAACTTGAAAAATGTGATGAAAACAATTTTGTAGAAAAATGACTTTTCAAGTATAAATTTTTTTTATACTAAATTCAAGTATAAAATTCATTCCAAATACTATAATTGGATTATGTTTAATGAAAATGAACTAATTAAATTTTAAAAAAAATCCAAAATAGAATTTATCTTTATAAATAATTTAAAATAAAATAAAGTTTTCAATAAAAATCAATATTTTTCACTATTTATTGAAAAACAAAATTTTCATAAAATTCTCAAAAATTCATCCTAAGATAATTTTGAAATTATGAATAAAAAAATGAAATTAATTTTTTTAAATTAAAAATATATAATTTTGAAATAAATATTTTAAATTAAACTATATAATCCATGAAAACCCAATTTGGTTAAAAGTAAATCTTATTTCCTTTCGACTAAAAATTACCTAATATTATTATAACGAATATAAATAAAGACAATCTAATTAATAAATGAGATTTATCAAAAAAATTACATGTGTTGTTAAATTCCCCATTTTGAAGTTATTTCCTCACAATTTTATTCATCACTTAAACAAGTGGGTATATTTTTTCCACATAGAATTTTCAAATTCCTATATTGCTTCTTCAACCGTATGGTTTTTCCAAAAATCTTAACTTAATGAATTAACTTATTCCCTAAAATTTTCCCTCCATGGTCTATAATATGAAGTGAATTTTACTTAAGAAAATATATATCCAAATTGAACTACTTCAAGACTCAAAACATGCGATTAATCGAAACATATTTTCATAACATCAAAACATAAAATACGTTATGTACGTGGGATGAACTCAAAGACAAGGATAATTGGTAGGAAACTGATCCAACTTTATCCAGTAATTTTTTTGAGTCATTGGTGGCATTTACCTTTTCAAATGAGATGTATGAGTTGAGATTTTGAAAACAAGTAAAATAAATACCATGATCCATAGAAATATTGGAGAAATGAAAAGGCGTTGGACAAATCAAATAGTTTTGTGTAGGTGATTTGGATGTTCAAAATGATTTTAAAACCATTGAAATAAGATTATGTGATGATAATGATGATTAAATAAAATGAAAGGGATAAAAAGGTTTTATGAGTTCATTTTCCCTTCATCTTGATAGATGATCCTTAATATTTGGAAAAAAACATCATTAAATCATGAAATGAATTATTGCTTGTTAAAATGATAATAGAACCTATAAATACAATACCCATAAAATTATATAATACTTTAATATTCAAATCCAAAAAATAACCTTAATAACTTTAAAATTAAACAATGTTTTAATCTCAAAGGTTGTCTCATACTATTTTTCCTACATCCCAAAAAATGCAACACTATTATTCTAAAATAATTCTTCATGTTAATCCTAAATGATACATACAACTCAACCCAATAAAACACCACCCAAATTTTCATTAATCACTTTAAAATACCATCACTTAAATACTCTAAAAGGGTGTTTTTTCCATTTAATTTATGATAAACCTTAAACATAAAACCCATGATGGTATCCATAACTCTTAAAATATCATAATCTCTAAAGTTATTTAAACCTTTTCTCTAGTACCGACTACAAGGACCTGAACATAAACACTATATATTATTTTTTATTTAGACTATAATTCACATTATTAAATTTTCAAAGATATTTATGATTTATATTTTTAGATATTTAGGTCCAAACCCTTAAAAAACAAACCCATGTATTAAAAAGTGGAAACTTCTATTTAGTATCCATTTTTCCACAAACCAAACATTTAAAAATAAACACATTTTATTTTCATGACAAATCTTCATGAATTTAAACATGAATTATTATCTGTTCTTACTTATCCTTAAACACTGTGATTATTTTTTGAAAACATGGCATGATCAAAAAAATCTCAATAAGGTACATAAAAATAATAAATATTCCCATTAGTCTATTTCAAAACCCTTAAATAAAAAGGGAGTTTAAATTTAACATAATAAATATTGAGCTCCAATAATCAATTACTTATACATGAAAACCATATTTATGCCCATAGTTTTTAATAAAATAATAAATAAGGAAACATAATGGAAAAAATAAAAACCATGAGGGTTTATTAGAAAACATGACAACCCATGGAATAAAATTTCTTAAAAAACAAACCTTTTTACCCTAAAAGGGCATAATAAATCCTTTAAACAAAGGATTTTTGGCTTACCTTTTTAAATAAGACCATTTCCATAAAAATTAATTAGAAATAATAGAAAATTCATGGAAGTGACTTAGGAAATCATCTTTATACAACCCTTAAAAATTTTAATAACCGTACGGTTGAATTCGAACACAATTCTATGGAGAATATAATCCTTACCCAATGCATTGGAGTGCAATCTGGGAGCACCCATATTATAAGATATATTGGGATAACACATAATCATGAGCTATATTGGGCTAACCATTCATAATAAACAATGTACAAGTACCAAATCATGAATAAAATTTTTATGCTTACACATTTTCATCAAAATACCCTTAAAAAAACTCTTTTAAAACCTTATTTAATACACTTATGGATATTGAAATACCCTTTCATTTTAAAAAACCATTTTAAATACCAAAATACCAAAAAAATGAAGTATAGTTTTTATTTTAAAAAAATGAAATATTTTAAAGTAATACAAATTTCAAATAATGGTTATGATATTGGGAAAAGTTATTGTCGTAGTATACATTAAAATAAAACATTCCTTTGTCTTTTGTAAATAAAGTCAAACCATTCTGTAAAAATATTCCTTTTGAAAAACTTTTAAAGGAAGTAAAAATATAAATATTATGTCCTATATAAATTTTTATGTCTATATGAATACATTAATAATATATTTAAAGAAATATGGACATGGAAGAAAATTAGTTGGGATGGAAACTTTAAACGAGGTATTTTTAAAAGAAAGTTCCTTACCTCGAGCCCAAATCGTCATGTGTTTTACTTATGTTCATGATTAATAAAATTATATTAATTATTTAATTTATTAATAATTTTTTTCATGTTTAATATTATTTTTCTTTCACTTATTACCATTTCAAATTCAATTACTTAATTAATCAAGTCCATGCCGAATGTTTTAACGATATTCGACTCACATGTCTAAAATGGCTTCGGTAGGTAGACTAGGGTTAAATAATTCATTGTTACACCATAACCATAACCATAATAATATATTAATTAATATATTTATAAATAAATTAAAATTTTAAAATAAACCATGAAATATTATTATGAAAAAATGGACCATATTATAATCATAGAGAGTATAAGCCGTACGTACACATGAGTAACACTTATATTTTTCAACGATCATGAAGGAAAAAAGGTAAGTTTCAATTTATATTTGAATAATTGTAATTATATTTTAAATATAATATTATTTAATTAAATAAACTTATATATATCATCTATATGATGTGATGATGAATAATGAATCACATCGCTTCGTGGAGGTGGTAGTTCACACGTATTCACGAACAACAATATCATTTTCTAATAAATGGAAATATAAGAAATTTTATGATATGTTATATTTTAATAATCATAAATATTTAATTTATATCATATTTATACATTAAATACATCAATATATAAAACCGTGAGAGGTGGTGAAGAAAACGAATTACATCGGTTCACGAGGCGATAGTCTTTCATACACACAAACGATGGTTTCACTTCCCATTTAATGGGAGAAGAATATTGATATAGATTCTTAAATTAACACAATAACATATTAGTATATATAAGATACTATATTTATTATTTCATCATGTTTGAATAAAAATTTGAGGTGGTAGAAGAAGAAACAAAACAAAAACGATTGGTTAAGAACTATAGCTCTTCTTCAGACAACCTCTTAATGTTTACACTAAAATATTTACTAGGTTGGTTTTATAATCAAAAAATGACTCTAAGATAAGGTGAGGTATTTAGGTAATGTATTTGGTTAGAAATTATCCCAACCAAAATCCTTTTTAAGTGTGAAATAAGAGGATAGGATGTGCCCTTTTTAAGAGAGGGGAGGGGCACTCTTGGAATTTCTTAAAGTATTAAATTAATATAATTTAATTTCCAAATTAAAATGGATCCAAATTGATAATATTAAAATATAATATAATATTAGTATAAATAATATCATCCAATAAAATTTGAACAATTTTAGATTATATTTTTACCCATATTTGTTTTTTTAACCCTCAGTTAACCATTTTGGCAATTAGAGTGATATCAATAGTTTTTACTCGCAAGGGGTTATTATAGTTACTATAAAAGGAAATTTTCTCCCTCAATTAAAATTAGTTGATATTTTAAGCTATATCCCAATAAAGTTTCTAAATGTAAGATTTTTTAATAATTTTAAATCATTGAATAAAATATCATTTATTATAAAATATCATTAATATTATTTTTGGAACTATTCATTTAACTTGACTTTGAAAATATCAAGATAGTAAATTAATTTGAATATAAACCTTTAAAATATCTATAACATGTTTTATTTTTATAAAAAAATTTTGTAACACAACAATTCACTCAAATTATATTACTTTTAATGTTTTTAAAATCATTTTTCTATTTTCATTTTAATTAAATAAATACTACATCGACATTGCATTAACATTTAAGGTAATTATTTCAACACTAAAAATTAGGAATAAAATAACATGATAAAAAAATAATTTATATTTCATATGAATATTTAGAACTTAACATACCTTATTTTTACCCAAATGTAAAAAATGTAAAGATAATAAAATATATAGAATGCCATTTTGACTTTTCCTTACATAAACTATTATAAAGGTCAAAATATTGTCCAAATGGAAACAAAAGGTCATATATTTAAATTTCAAATGATTATGGATGAAATATAATCCTGAAATAAAATTAAATCATGTTTTATGGTTACTTTCTTGTCCTTATCACTTTGTTTTTACCCTAAATTAACACATTTTACCTATACCATGGTAATTTTTTTACTATGATGACTATTCATAATGAATAAAAATAAAAAGGAAATTTTTACCTCCTGATTAAATAAATGAAAACCATTTTTTAAGAATAAATTCACATAATTATCAAAGTTTAATTTAAAATTAATCCCATAAAAATGGATGAGAATAATTTTTTCAAAAAAATTCCTTTTTAAGTACAAAAAGTGTTTTTATACTAAATTCAAGTACAAAATTCATTCCAAATACTATAATTGGGTTATATTTAATGAAAAGTGACAAATTAAATATTAAAACTAATAAAAAATAGAATTTTAATTTATAAATACATTAAAATAGAATACAATTCTCAATAAAAATCAATATTTTTTCACTATTCATTGACAAAATAAATTTTTTTATAAAATTTTCAAAAATTAATCCTAACATAATTTTGAAATTTTGAATACAAAAATGAAATTTATTTATTTTTAAATTAAAATTCTATAATTTTGAAATCAAGCTTTTAAATAAAACCATATAATGCATGAAAATCCAATTTGGTTAGAAATAATTTTTTCTTTTTGATTGAAAAGTTACCTAATATTATTATAATGAATATAAATAAATAATATTTAATTTATAAAAATGATTTTTTTATCATTACCTGGGTTGATATATTATAAATAAAATAATAACCCTTTGACTTTGAAAAAGTTTTTATAGAAGTTAAGGGTTAATAAAGCAGTTAAATCAAAAAATTATAGTTAAAATGATCTAAACACTTTATTAAACATCATTAGTCTGTTTTATTTTGGACTCACCCTCATTATCTTCAAATATGAGTCATTTTGGAACAATTTATTTTCTTCTGCGAATGTGATTTAATAATATTTTATGACTTTGAAAAATTACAAGCATGCCACTCAACTTAATTATAAAATGACACATCCTCTTCTAAATTATTCAAATTTCTTGATCCATTTATCTTAAAAAACCCTAAAAAAATCTCTCCCCAACAACCTTATCCATGTTTTAAAGGTGCTGGTGTATACGTACAACCTACCATCTTCACAAAGTGATGTGATTCATTTTCCATGTACAAATTTCAATAAATATTCTAAAAATATACCAAATAAATAAATATTATATTTATATATGTAATAAAATTATTAATATTATGTAACTATATCTTATTCATAAGAACTATAAATTATATAACAAAACATGTATGAGAAAATAAAGCAGTTAACACCTGAAACAATAGTAATAATGGAATATTATTTACAATTGGGTGATAATATGTTATGAGAGGATCATATACGATAATTTAAAAATTAATATAGTTCTCTTATAAATTAATAACATGTTAAAACCATTATACATGAGGTTAGAGCATTCTTAACTAAAGGTAATCACGAGGTAAGGTTTTTTAACTCAATTTCCATTCATTGAGTAATAAAACTTCTTTATTTAATTTGTTATGCCATGATTCTGTGTGAATTTAAATTATTTTATGTTGTATTTAAACTTATCTTATGTGGATTTACATTTTTCACACAAAATAACTTCATTGATTAATTTTCACTTTAATGATTTGATCTTTTTAAGGGACTTCATCTCAATTTCCACTCCATTGAGACATATTTAGTATTATGTACCTATTTTATTTTATATAGTATCTATATTATACCTTTTATGTATTTAACATGAATATATATTTATTAATTTTGATTTAAGTTACACTTTAAATGGGTTACAATTTTAAAGTTTTCAACGAGTTAAGAATTTATTTTTACAATATTTTTTATAGGGTTGCTTATATTTTTCATTAAAGGAATATTATAATTTATCCTTTACAAAATCCATTTATATTATTATCGTATGTATATTTAAATATTTTAATTATTTTATTCCAACTTTTACTTTCTTTGGAATTTGAATCAATCAAATAAATTTTTTAAAGAAAAACCAATCTTATTTCTCTTTTTGATTAGGTATATTTTTCTTCCATGTCCATATTTTTCAAAAAATATTTTAAAAAAGTTATTTTTATTTAACCAAATGATTCATTAAAGAAATTTTAAGTTACCATTGAATTTTTATAAGCTTAAAAAGAATATTAATAATATTTTAAAAAAGGTTCATTATTAACTTTGTTTATAAAAATTCAAAAGGAATGCTTCTTTTTAACATTTACGGCGATAATGAATTCTCCCACCGCCATAACTATTTTATGATATTTAGATTCTTTTATAAGTTTTAAATGGTTTTAAAATGAAAAATATTTAATAAAAGTTTATTTTAATATTTATCTTCCATTTTCTTTATTTCTCCAAAGGATAATTTTTTTATAAAACCTATATTTCTAATGAACTGACTGTAATATTTAATCTCTTATTAATTTTATAGTCATGAAAATTCTCCTGAAACATTCACTTTATTATGATCCTAGGAAATTTAATTTATATTAAATATCCATATTCAAAAATATCATGGATATTATTATTATCTAAACCATATACCATTTATACATACATTGGTTTACTTGGAATGTTATTTGATTGACTGGGGAAATATTGATATTCCATATTATTTAGTCAATATAAAAATTTGTTGATAAGGAATATTATTTATGAATTAAATTAATCATTAAATATATGAGTAATTAATTGGAAATTTAGTGATAGGTGGGCCCTAGTTATATATAGACCCTTAATGAATCAATAGGTCTCATGAGACAAACTAGTTGGAAATCATTTTAAATGGGGTTTTGGTGTGTACTCACCATTGATTAAACTATCTGGGCACAAGGATTTAATGGTAAAGATACCATGATTTCTGAGATTATGAAATCTAATATTAATAATTTCCTTCATTGAAAATTAAGTAATTATTATCCATCAGATTACTGTATTGATATTATCAATATATGAATTTCATGATCTAGTTATTGGTTAAGTGATTTTTTTAGTTATTTACATTAGTATATTTATTATTAATTATTTATTCTTTATAATTTACACTATATGTTATCCTTACTGCGAAGCTGAGCTCACCCTTATTTTTTCCTTTCCCCGGGATATAAAGAATAAATATTTTAATGATTTAGAAGGATTTAGAATATTTTTTTATGTTTTATATTTTATTTCTAATATAAAATAGAAACCATGTTTGTATCAGGTTCTTAAAGAATAATAAATTTATTGATACTTTATGACAATATCTATTGTATATTATTTAAATATAATAAAGTAGACACTAACTCTGGGTTAATTCAGTTGGGGTCTATGACAACCCTGCTCTTTATTACACACTTAAACATGATTTATTACATAAAATCTTCACTTGATAAAACATTGAAGATCTAGAGGTCTAGTGTCTTTGGGGATTAGGAACGTTATATAATAGCTTAAAACATAAAACACACAACATCTTTATTGAAAACTTCATTTTCCTGACCACTACATTACCTCGTACTTAGCATTGCATGGGATAACCTAAGGACATGAATAAGAAAAGGGTGAGATTTAAATACCAATATAGGAATAAATATGGAATAACATGAGGAATACAATAAATGTTAGTCAATAGGATTATAAATTGATCACAAGAGTAACATAAACATAAAGTCGTGATAAATCATGATAATCATAACATGGAAATGTGGTAACAACACTTAACATGAAATTAGCATGAGCTAAGGCTCATTACACATGGAGCATGAGTAGACCGTCATTGCACATGAAGCAAGAGTAAACCCATGTTGAACTTGAATTAGAATAAGTCAAAAATAATTGTACATGATGTATCATGATACTATACTTTACCCAATTCATTGGAGTGCTATCAGGGCGCGCCCTCTTTAAACATTTCATTTCATTCATAAGTGTACCACATGGATCATTAAACATAGATTCACTAAAAATGATAATTTATTTAACGATAAAGGAATGCGGAATACATACATGAAACTATATAATAAATAATTAAATATGCATAAATGTTAATACCCTTGATAGATAAATGGGCTTGGTATTCACTACACAATGACTTTGGCTTGAGAAAAAAATGCAGTGCGATTTTGGCAGCTTAACGGTGTGACATAAGGATTCATGAAAATGGTTTATGAGAGAGAAATGGGTGTCTCATAATATGTACATTAAATGGAAATTAAGGTTGTTATATATATACATTTCCCAACAAATTTAATGGAATTTATATGTATAATACAAAACGATTACTTGGATGTAAAAGAAGAAAGAGGAATCCCACACGGAATTTTGGTATGGTAACAAGTGTACATGGGAGGAATTAATGAGAGATAAAGCAGTATACCATTATCAAAACACAAATAGGGCATTATGGAGGAGGTAAAAAATCATACCCCAACATTTTTAATTGAAAATAAAAGGGCATAACAATATTAAGAAACTTGGATAAAAAGAGAAAGGTAGGACTCCCTTACTTGGAAGTGTGATCCCAAAGGCTTGGGAGAGGCTTGAGAGAGGATTCTTGGGAGCATGGGGAACCTTTGGAGGATTATAAATAGATGAGGATAGGGTTTGGTCGAACGTCAAAGTCTTTGAGTGAAGAGGAAGTGGGAGCTTGGGTGGGTTTATATAGGAAAGGAGAGAGAATTCTTTATTATTTAGATTTGGGACACCACACATTAAAATAATCAAAACCACAAACCAGACCATGGTTTTTGCCCATGGTTTTTTCCAAAGAGGAGTTTAAAAAAATATTTTATTATTCCAATGTCCTAAATTCTTAAAATTATAGGGTAGCTTATGTGGAGTTGTAACACTCTCAAAGAAACCAATTTAAAAAGACAAAATGTTTTATAAGTCTTAAAGGGTCCACTAAAGTTTTTTAAAATAAATCAAACAAAGCAAAAATCACATTATTTTAATGGTAAAACATTTATTATATGAAAATAACATTTATAGTATTTTATTACATCACTATAGGGTCATTATGATGTCATAAAACACATTATATATTTAAACGGTATTTAATTTTTACCCAAAAATTCGACTGTCTCTGAAAATTATGAAAATTTCATTGTTGGAGAATTTCGACATCCAGATTCCAGAAGTAATATTCATTTTATCTAAATAATTTTCTAAATATGTTAATTTTTACTTTTAAATAAAAACTGACATTTATCAAAAATTCATGGGTTTTGAAAAAAATGGTTTTCAAACCTTAATAAAAATTACAATTGCATTCATAAAATTATATGATCATTTATATTTAAAAAAAATTAATTTAATAATATTTTATTAAAATATCATTTAATTAAAAAATCCATTAATTCATCAAAATATATTTCTTAGTTGAATATTGACAAATAATACTATTTGTTCTTTAAAAACCATTTACGAAGTAATAATAATAAAATGAATGTATATTCATTATTACATACAAAAATAATGCACATAATCATAGTGATAAGGTCTTGTTACATAACCTCTTATAACACCCACATAAGACTGAAGGGTAAGGTGTGTGATGGTGACAGACTATTGGGGTGGCTCGGATAACATCGCTCAGGTGGTAATATCTATTAACTTCTACTTATCTTGTAGTGGGTTCCACTCAAGATTAACGTGTTCAAGCTCAAATTAGGCTTGGTTAAGAGCAAATCCCAATGAAGCCACATCCTTTTCGATCTCTGAAAAATGGGCTTCATACGAAGAAAGTCCACTGGATGAGGCCATCACTTCCTTTGAGTAAATTGGATTTGTTTAAGCCCTATATTTATACTAATCATGTGATCACTATTCAACGGCTATATTAGTAACAATCACAATTCATAATGGTTTTTTAAAATCCAAAACATAAAACCAAATAAGTGACAAAATTTTACATAACCATAAGAATACATTTAAATAGACCAAGAAGAATTTTCATTAATAAATTTTTGGGTCGTTACAATCTTCCCCCCTTAATAAATTTCACCTGCGAAATTTCATGTTCCAACTATAAAACAAATGTGGGTAACTATGCTTTATCACTTCCACCAATTCCCACGTTACTTATTCAAACTTGTGGTTTTTCCAAAACACCTTGACGAGGGGTGTTGTATTATTTTGTAGAACTTTTTCTCTATGATCTAAGATCTTCACTGGTTTCACCTCATAAGAAAGATCATCCTTTAACTGTACTACCCCTGAAGAGAGTACATGTGAAGGGTCTAGTATGTACTTTCTAAAAAGGGATACATGAAATAAATCATGTACTTTGGCTATGGTAGGTGGAAGTGCTAGTCGATAGGCCACAATCCAGACAAGATCAAGAATCTCGAAGGGGATGACGTACCAAGGACTTAACTTCCCTTTCTTTCCAAACCTCACGACCTTCTTCCATAGGGATATGCATAGAAATAACATGCCTACAACTTTAAACTGAAGGTATCGTCGATGTTTATCTACATAACTCTTCTGTCAACTCTGGGCTACCTTGATATGATGTTGAATGGTTTTCACCTTCTCCACAATTTCTTTGACCATGTCTGGTCCTAGCAGCTTACGCTCACCCACTTCATCCTAACATGCCAGTATTCTGTACCTTTTCCCATAAAGGGCTTTATATGGTTCCATTTGGATGCTTGAATGGAAATTATTATTATAGGAGAATTCAACTAGAAGAAGATGTTGATCCCATCCGCCTTTAAAGTCCATTGAGCATGCTCTCAACATACCCTCAAGTGTTTGGATAGTTCGATCAGATTGTCCATCAGTTTGAGGATGGTAAGCTGTACTAATGTTTAGTTCAGTATCCAGAGCATGTTGAAGACTCTTCCAAAACTTAGAGGAGAATCTTGGATCTCGATCGAATACAATAGATAGTGGCACTCCATGCAGCCTTACCACTTCCCTGATATATATCTGTTCTATTTGATCCAATGAAAAATCCTCCCAAATTTCAATGAATTGTGCAGACTTTGTAAGACGATTCACAACAACTCAGATTGCATTGTTGCCTTTGGATGTCTTCGGAAGTCCAGTGACAAAGTCCATGGTGATTTTCTCCCATTTATATGCTGGTATGAGAAATGGTTGCATCGTCCCCTTAGACTTCTTCCTCTCTTCCTTCATTTGCTGACACACCAGGCACGTTGATGTATACTCAACGATCTCCTTCTTCATATTATACCACCAATAATGCTCTTGGAGATCTCGATACATCTTTGTGTTTCCTGGGTGAATATAGAAATTTGAACTATGTGCATCATCCAAAAGTTCCTTCTTCAGCTCTGGACTTGATGGGACACATAATATTTTTTTTAAATCTCACAATTAATTCTTCATTTAAATTGAACTATGAGGATTTCCCTTTTCAGATAGCTTCCAATTTCTTCTAAATTCCCACATCATCCTTTAACTTTTCCAAAAGAGACAGTTGAGCAAAAATTTGTGAAAGGATTGATGATGTTCCCTTCTTTATGATTACCATGTCCATCGTCATCAAATCTAAGAATATTGGATCCCTTTAAATTCTCATCAATGATAGAATCACTGGGTCCTTTCTACTTAGATAATCTTCCACCTTGTTCTCTTTTTCCAGGGTGGTAATGGATTGATCAGTCATAGTCTTTGATTAGCTCTAACCGTCTTCATTGGCACATGTTCAAATCTTTCTGTGTGAATATATACTTGAGGCTTTTGTGGTCTGTATATATTTCACACATATCCCCAAAGAGTAATGCTGGAAAATTTTTAAAGTGAAGATCACCGCAACCAACTCCAGATCATGTGTTGGATAATTCTACTCATGAAAATTCAATTTCCTTGAATCATAGGCAATGACTTTGTCATTTTTCATCAACACACATCCCATTCCCTTCTTCAAAGCATCAATGAATACCACAAAAGGTTCTCCACTTGTGGGTAAAGTGATCACATACGCAGTGATAAGCCTCCTTTTCAACTCCTTGAAGCTTTCTTCACATTAATCACTCTACGAAAACTTTAATCCCTTCTAAGTTAGATTTGTAAGATAGTTGGATAATCATGATAAATTTATCACAAATCGTCGATAATATCCATCTAACCCCAAGAAGCTACAAATATCCATTACCAATGTTGGCTGCGGCCATCCCCCTATTGCAGTTGTCTTGGAGTGGTCCACAAATATCCCAATACTTGTGATGATATGGACCAAGAATGAGACCTCCTTCAACCAGAACTCACACTTTCTATACTTTTCATAGAGTTTCTCCTTTCGCAAGTTCTATAGTATAATTATTATATACTCATCATGATCCTCATTTATTTTGGAATATATTAGAATATCATATATAAAGACTACCACAAATTTGTAGAGGTAATCTCTAAAAACTCTATTCATCAAGTCCATGAAAATTGCTGGAGAATTAGTGAGTTCAAAAGGAATTACTATGAATTCATCGTGCCCGTATCATGTACGAAAATTATTCTTGGGGATATCTTCCTTCTTCACCCATTATTGATAATATCCCAATGACAAATCTACCTTGGAGAAGTATTGTGCTCCACAAAGCTGATCGAACAAGTAATAAATTTATGGGAGTATATTCTTTTTCTTTATCTTAATTTTGGTAAGCTCACGATAATCGATGCAAAGGCGCATTGAACCATCCTTATTCTTGATGAAGAGGACTGGTGCACCCCATGGTGAAGCACTTGAGTGTATAAACCCTTTATCCAGATTCTTCTGTAGTTGTTTCTTTAGATCCTCAAGCTCCACAACATCCATTCTATATAGAGTCTTGGATATTAGAAGTACCCCAGGTTTAAGATCAATTGAGAATTCAACATCTCTTCTAGATGGAAGAACAAGAAATTCCTTGGGAAACACTTCAACATATTTTCTCACAATAGTCATGTCTTCAAGGATGGTTTCTCCTTAGACTCAATCATCTGAGTCAGATATGCATGCTCATAGGGCAGTAATATCCATGCTTGAGATGATGGAGCTAAAGAAGATTCATCTTCTTCCTTGCACTTGTATAGAATCGGGGGTCGATTCTTTACATGGGGAGTGATTTCCCTGTCATGAAAATTTATGTTGTCTCTATATAAGTAAAGACAATCCATGCCAAGAATTGCATAAAATTCCACCAGAGTGAGTATGACGAGGTTCTCTAGAAAATTCAATCCAAAGATTATGGAAGGGGAGGAGTTATATTCATGGGATGCAATAATATCTCCATTTTCTGTACTCACTGACATATTCACTTCCATGATTTGTGGTGGTTATAGGATTGTTCTACTAAACTTTCAGTATATAAAAGAATGTGTAGAACTATGGGTGATAACCCTACCTTTCACTTTTTGATTCTGGTTTTACTTAATTATGTTATCCATAACAAACTTAGGGAAGATAACTATTAAAAAAATAAAGGGTAATCCAAAGAAAAAAAGGGTTGGCTTATAAATTAATTTTATTTCCATAATGTATGAATTTATAGGCTTCAATCTAGGTTATCCATGATCTACTTTCTAACATGTACTTTTAGAGGCATTTTTTTATTTCCCTTAATAATGGTTCATACTATTCTTTTTAATTTACCAAAGAATATCCCCAGAGAGTGTCTTAACCAAGAGTGTTGTAAGGCCCTTTGTCATGTACCAAGATACCCTAGGTCAAGCCTGAAACTCCTTGCCGGGGTTTTCACCCCTAAGTACATCTATGCCAGAGCCACCTCTACCTGCTCATATCCAGATAGGGATGTATTTGCTTGATAAACCACTTACTAAATAATCACCAAAACTTAGAGATGTTTTTATACTAAGTCTTGTCACTTAGTCTTTATTATGGTTTTCTAATCCTAATACAAAAAATAACTAAACCTATACTCTGATACCAACTATAACAACCTTGATCTTTATTACACACATAAACATGATTTATTACATAAAATCACAACTTGATACAACATTTAAGATCGAGAGGTCTAGTGTCTTTGGGGATTAAAAACATTACCTAATAGCTTAGAACATAAAACACACAAAATCTTTATTGAAAAATTCCTTTACATGACCACTACATTCCATCGTACTTATCATTGCATGAGATAACCTGAGGGCATGCATAAGAAAAAGGTGAGCTTTAAATCTTAGTAAGCGAATAAACATGGAATAACATGAGGAATACAATACATGTTAGTCAATAGGAATATCAATGGAGAACAATATAAACATAAACATAAATTCATGATAAATCATGAAAGTCATAACATGGAAATGTGGCAATAACACTTAACATGGAATTAGCATGAGCCAAGGCTCACTGCACATGGATCATGAGTAAACCCTCATTGCACATGAAGTACGAGTAAACCCTCATTTCAATTTAATTAGAATGATTCAACACTCATTTCACATGACGTGTAATGATACTATACTTTACCCAATGTATTGGAGTGCTATTAGGGCGCACCCTCTTTAAAAAATTCATTTCATTCATAAGTGTGCCACATGGATCATAAAACATGAATTCCTTAAAAATAATCATTTATTACATGATAAATTAATGAGGAATTCATACATGAAACTCTATAATAAATAAGTAAATGTGCATAAAGGTTAATACCCATGATAGAGAAATGAGCATGGTATTCACTACAGAATGACTTTGGCTTGAAAAAAATGCGGAGCAATTTCGGCAACATAACGGCGTGACATAAAGATTCATAAAAATGGTTGATGAGAGAGAAATGGGTGTCTCATCATATGTACATGAAATGGAAAGTAAGGGGGTCATATAGATACATTTCCCAACAAACGTAATGGAATTTAGATGCATAATAGAAAAGGATTACTTGGATGTAAAAGAGGAAAAAGAAATACCTCACGGAATTTCGGCATGGTAACAGGTGTACATGGGAGGCATTAATGAGATAGAAAGGGATATCCCATTATCCAAACATAAATAGGGAAGTATGGGGGAGGTGTGAAATCATACCCCAATATTTGTAATTTAAAATAAAAGGGCATAACAATATTAAGAAACTTGGATAAAAAGAGAAAGGTAGGAATCCCTTACATGGAAGTGCGATACCAATGGATTGGAAGAGGCTTGATAGAGGCTTTTTGGGAGCTTGGTGCACCTTGTGATGATTCTATAGAGAGGAGGGTAGGGGTTGTCCGAGCCTCAAAGTCTTTTAGTGAAGAGGAGGTGGGATCTTGGGTGGGTTTATATAGGAAAGGAGAGGGAATTCTTTATTATTATGGTTTGGGACACCACACATTAAACTAATCAAAAACACAAACCAACCCGTGATTTTTTCCCATGGTTTTTTCCAAAGGGAAGTGGAAGACGATATTTTTAAGGAAAATTTCTGAACTTCTTAATATAATTGGGTTCCTTATGTGGAGTTGAGTCACACTCTCAAGGAAAACAATTTAAAAAGACAAAATGTTTTATAAGTCTTAAAGATTCCACTAAATCTTTGTAAAATAAATCAAAAAAACCCAAAATCATATTATTTTAATGTTAAAACATGTATTTTTTGAACATAATGTTTATAGTATTTTATTACATCACTATTGGGTCATTATGACGTCATAAAACATGTAACGTCCCAGATCTGGGTGCCACTCAACAGATGCCCCGAACCTGGTTGGTCACATGACCTAAAGGGAATTTCCCCAAATTCTAGAGGCTTCCGACTAGCAACAAGGGACTAGGTCTAATAGTGGGGAAACTATGCCCTCATTTGTCAAAGTGTAATGCAATGGAATAAAATACAAGCATACTAAATCAGAAGCAGTAAACAAGACCAATGCTGAAATGGACATAGTACTGAAGTAAAGAAAAGACCAACAGTCATATATGATGATGCAATATGTCCCTAAGTCTAAGAAAGTAGACAAAATAGGATACACAACAATCCGAAATAATACAATACAAGGGATAAATACAACAAGAAAATTAAAATAGCAGAGCAGGAACTCAACAACATCGCAAGCCTAAGCTCGGTCCCATGCTCTCCTACTCCTCTACGACATCAAGTACCTGTATAGGGACCATTTACCTTATCTACACCTACATAAATATAATCTGTTTGAGCCCAAGACATGACCCAAACAGAGTGTGAGAAATAAATCCTAGTAGGAAACCACCAAAGGCCCATTCCCAACTATTAGTGAGTTTGTGCAATAGTAGTGTGCAGTAATGAAATGCAGTAAACCAGGAAGTACTAAAAAGTATACATTCCTACTAGTTCAATTTCCATTTAATTATTAATTAACAATTTAATATAATTGAATTGTACATTTCTGAGACCCAGCCTCAACCTAAAATCTCTTATACAGTGCCGCAAAAAAACTACGACCAGTTATCTAACAAGTACAAGGTAAACAATACCAAGCCTATGCTTTATCTTGGTAGGTATAACATGTGAAATCACCATAGTGAATATGTAAAGTAAACAGAGTCCTTAGACATGAAAAACATTACTCTCAGGTAATCAGAACCATGCCCTCAGGCTAATCATAATCGAAACCCTCAGGTGATTTCCCTCAGGCATAACGAATATTTCCCTCAAGCGTATGAGATAATGACCTTAGGCATGGAAGAAACTACCCTCAGGCATATGAAACATTTCCCTCAGGATAAATGAAACACTTTCCCTTAGGCTAAATAAAACCTTTCCCTTGGGCTAAAAAAACACTTCCCTTAGGCTAAGCAAGTAACCGGGCTGAGCCCAACACATATGAAAGAAATTTATATACATTTCCTCTCAAGAAAATTTAAAGCATGCGATAATCATGACATACCCTTGGGTATCCTGGCCAAACGACTAAACAAGGTAACACACCCATGGGGTGGCCCTAGATCCAAGCAATGATCCCAAACACCAGTTTATAAATATTCATTAAATTACCTATGCAATTCTAGGCATTTAATTAGTCAAGGCCACAGCCATACAACACCCCAAACATGGGCGTGTAGCACAACAGTACAAAAAAACAACATGACAGTTGGAATTAAACATCAGAACAACTACCTCAGTCTCCACTAATCGATATATGTGAACGATGCCTCCCGAAACACCCGAGAGTGGAGTATATATGAGATTAAAAATGACACGTTCAGACTCAAATAACTTTAACTTGATAAATAATTGGAAGGAAACACATAAGGAGAGGAAAGAGCTTACCCGCATGGTCCTAACGTGATCGTCGGTGAAGGAATCGGAGTCTCAGTGCTTGGTCAGGAACTCTTCCAAGCTTCAGACTCCCCTCTCGGTGATCCAAACAAGTTCTAAGCTTCCTCTGTTGAAATAGGAGGCCGCTGCCCATTGTAAGTGAAAAAAAAAACTACACGGTGTGTACTCTCAAGTACATGGAGTGTACTTTTCATTTTTTTAACTATTCCTCTGACAGATACTTTTCACCGTCGAACTGTTCATCTGTCAACATGAGTACATGGCGTGTAGTCCTGAGTACATGACGTGTACTATCGCTCCATTGGTGGATACTTTCACCACCTTACTATTCACCTACCAACTGATGACACGATATGTATATGCTAAGTACACAGCGTGTAGTTAGTTTTTACACCCTTCATCGCCGACAGGCCTACACACCTTGTGTACTCATCCCACATGGCCAAAGTACACAGCGTGTACCTGAAAAATTTGGGATTTTCCCCCATTTCCCTTATTTTCTCAAAAATACTTAAGGAAAAAGGAAAAGAAGAAACATGTACCTCAAGAACAAGAACCAGGTTCTTACAAACTTCCCCCCTTAAAGAAATTCATTCCCGAATTTCCCTTCTAAGAGTGGTGAAGATAAAGTTGTAAAAAACTCCGTCCACTAAGCACATACGTCGGTCTCCCACTCCAGGGTTTATCCTGCACTCGACCATGCTTCCATAACACCCATAAGAGAGGAACTGACCGACCTCTAAGAGCCTTCGTGCTCCTATCAATAATATGAATCAGATGCTCCTCTAAGGATGCATCGACCTGAATTTAAACCTCCTCGGGATGAAAGATGTGAGACGGGTCTGAGTGATAATGGCGTAGCTGAGATACGTGGAAGATTTCGTGCATGGCCTGATACCTCTATGCTAACTGCAACCGATAGACAACCATCCTGACTCTCTCCAGAATCTGAAACATCTCCACATACCTTGATGAAAGTTTACCCTATATCTTGATCCACCTATGTTCTAACCTCGGTGAAACACGCAAGAAAACCTAATCCCTGACCACAAACTCCAAGGGTCGTCTGCGGCGATCAACAACAGATTTCTAAAGAGACTGTGCAGTAGCAATCCACTTCTGTATCAACTAGACCTACTCTGAAGTCTCCTACACAAGAAATGGTCCCAGTAAAGCTGCCTCACCTGCCTCCAACCAGCACAAAGGTGATCGACCACCATATAAAGCCTCATGAGGTGCCATCTCAATAGTTTCCTGAAAACTATTATTGTAGGAAAACTAGACCAGGGGTATGTGCTTTTCCCAAGAGCCCCCAAAGTCCAAGATGCATGCACGCAACATGTCCTCAAGCATCTGTATCATACGCTCTGACTAGACATCGGTCTGATGGTGGTAAGATGTGCTCAGAAGCACCTGTGTACCCAGTTCCCTCTGAAAAATCTTCCAGAAACGAGATGTAAAGAGGGCATCTCTATATGAAATGATAGAAAGAGGAACCCCATAAAGAATTACCAACTCTTGGATATACAACCTTCTGAGATCATCAACACTGAAGGTCTCCTTGATCAGCAAAAAGTGAGATACCTTCGTAAGTATGTCCACAACAACCCATACGACATAATTGCCTTAAGGTGACCTCAGTAACCCAGTCACGAAATCCATCGTGACATCATCCCATTTCCACTTCGGAATGGGTAACTGTTGTAACAGTCCAGCTGGCCTTTGATGATCCACCTTCACCTGCTGAAAAGTGGAATATCTCATAACAAAACCAGCTATTTCACGTTTCATACCCAACCACCAATACTGACGTCTCAAATCACAGTACATTTTGGTAACTTTGGGATGCACTGCTCAAGATGAAGCATGAAACTCCTGCATCAACTCCTCACGTATATCCCCTATAACTCACACTCGTCCATGGACATGCAGTACCTCATCATCGCCTATCGTCCAACTGGGAGGAGGGTCCTTACTTGCCACTGACTTCCGTAGAACTAGGCCTTCTGAATCAGATAGTTGTCTCATCCTCACTCTATTAAGGAGGGAAGAAGTCACATATAAGGAAGAAAGATAGGCTCTCCCCTGACTATTTTTCACCTCCAAATGCATCTCAGAGAATAAATCCATAATTTTCCACTCACCACTGTCCTCCTGCACTGCCTGTATCTGAGTCCTCCTACTTAGTGCATCAGCTATAGTGTTACCCTTACCAGGTGTATAGGCAAGCTAAAAGTCGAAGGAATTAAGGTATTGAACCCACCTTCATTGTCTCAGATTCAAGTAGTGCTGGCTAAATATGTATTTCATACTTTTGTGCTCTGTAAACATCACAAAATGTTCTCCCAAGAGATAATGTCTCCAATAGTGTAACACATGAACAACTGCAGCCAACTCGAGATCATGTGTCAGGTAATTGTTCTCATGTGGCCTCAACTGTCGAGATCCGTACACAACTACTCGATCGACCTGCAACAACACTACTCCCAGCCCAATACCTGATGCATCAAAGTAAACTGTATAGATCTTCCCTTGTTCTAGAAGTATCAGGACTGATGCTGATGTCAAACTTTCCTTCAGCTATTGAAAGGCTGTGTTGCAAGATTCTAACCAAACAAACTTCACACCTTTCTTAGTCAAACCCATCAATGGTGCTGCTAAGCGAGAGAAGTCCTGTATAAAGTTCCTTTAGTAACCAGCCAGCCCCAAGAAACTCCGTATCTCAAACATGTTCTTAGGCTGCTCCTAGAAAACTACTGCTCTCACTTTCTCTAGGTCTACCACAACTCCTGTATCTAAGGTAATATGACCCCAAAAGTGTATCTGGTCCATTCAAAAGTGGCACTTTGAGAGCTTAGCATATAGCTGATTCTCTCTCATTGTACTCAAAAACAATCTCAAGATGTGTAGCATGGTCATGTCGAGTGTGAGAGTACACCAAGATATCATCCATGAAGACTACCAAAAAAGAATATAGATATGGGTGGAACACACGATTCATCAGATCCATGAAAATTTCTGGTGCATTACTGAGTCCGAACGGCATGACCAAGTAATCGTATATACCATATCTACTTAGAAAATCTATAAGCGGTATATCCAATGGTATAACGCGTAACTGATGATATCCGGATCTCAATTCAATCTTTAAGAACACTCGTGCTCCTCTAATTTGATCAAAAAGATCATCAATCCTTGGCAAGAGATATTGGTTCTTGACCGTCAACTGGTTCAGCTTCTGATAATCCACACAAAGTCTGAGGGTACCATCTGCCTTCTTTGCAAACAGGACAGAAGAACCCCAAGGAGAAGTACTGGGTCTGATGAAACCCTTTGCCTATAACTCTTTCAACTGCCTCTTGAGCTCCTGCAATTCTGGTGTAGCCATCCTATAAAAAGGAATGGACACCATTTCTGCTTCTGGCACTACCTCAATAGAGAAATCCACCTCTCGCTTCGGAGGTAGACCTGAGAAGTCGTCCGGGAAGACATCCCTGAAACGATCAATTACTGGAGGGAAATCCTTATGAAAAGTTTCCTGGTCATCCAATTACAAACTCTCAATCTAGGATGTCACTCCACCATGAACACGATGCTCGGGTCCAGCTCGGCTCACCTGTAAATCCCATTCGCCCTTGTATAGAAGCTCTCTGCCCTCTAGTGATGTAAAACTCACCCAACGACGATAGCAATATACAAAGTCTCAAAAGGATACCAACCAGTCTATCCTGAGAATGACATCATATATCTTCATGTCTAAGACATATAGGTCTCATAGAAAGTGGCACCCACCAACCTCAAGGGGGCACTCCTTGCACTGACTCACACCTACCGTTCTAGTCCCCAAAAAAGTGTCTAGCGCATAATATCAGAAGAAGAAGAAACACAGAGCCCAAGGATCTCCAAAATGGGAACAAATATAAAGCTATGTGTAGCACTCGTATCGAAAAGTACAGAAGACAAAATAGAAGCAACTAGAATAGTACCTCTGACAGTAGAAGGTCCGGGATCCTGCTCCTGCTGGGTCTGTTGCACTGCATATGCCTGTCCAGTGTCACGGCCCTACGACACAGCTTGGCTACCTTGAGCTTACCCACCCTACTGACTCTGATATTGTAGAGACCCGAATCTTGACATAAATGGAAATTAATTTTACGGAATACTTAATACATAACAAAAATAGACACCTAAGAACCGTAATAGTTTAGTGTCTTTGGAAACTCGGAACGTAATCTTCTAATCGTGGTGAAAGATCTTCAACATCTCCCATAAAGATCTTCCCCTTTTTGTTTTCTTACCTAAAACCTTTATTTAAATCCTGGGGAAAATAAAACATATAAAGGGTGAGCTCAAATGATCAGTAAGGGTAAGCATGGATAAAATAAAACAAGTCATATATATTTGAACTTAAAAACATGAACATAATGTTTAAACATAAAAATCTTGGGCAATGACATAAAACATGGTAGTACATAAGGCATAGATCATAAAGAAACATTAATCATGATAAAATAGAATGGGAATAAAACATGTGATTGTGGAAAACATTAAGCACATGATATGATTTCCATAGTAGCCAAGGCATTGCTACCAAGACCATCTTAGTGGACAAAGTCCCTTTTTGAATTGAGTTCACTCCTCGTTCCAGTCCTGTATTACTGAACCGAATTAACTTACCATTACAGCCATGTCTATCTCATGAGATATAAATATTTAACCAATGCATTGGAGGGAGATATAGGTCCCACATATCTCATAATGAAATTATTCTTACTTGTTCCACAACATAAACATAAATCATTCATCATAACCCAAAGAATAAAATGGGTTTCATAAACATCATCCCATCATAACATAATCCATACAAAAAATGGATATCATTTCATCATAGAAAAAGTGAAACCATGTAAATCATAGATAAAATATACTTGAAACATACAGAGATGAAATAATTCCATCTTATATAGAAAATGGTTTTGATAAAACACTTGAAATAAAATCTTGAGGAAAATATATTTTTTTTATCCAAAATCATTTTCTTTTCACAAAATGCCATGCAATTTTAAAATAAAAGGATTTTGTTGAAAATAGTCATTAAATATTGTATAGTAAGCTTCATGAAAATGATGCATTATAAAACCGCAAAAATCTGTTCACGTCGTATAAGTTAAAAATAACATTCTTCTCATACTTTTGTCGGAAAAGTCAAAAAGTACCTCGTATAGTAAATAAAAAGAAAGATTCCTTACATACCATGTAGTAAAAGTCAAAAATGGGTAAAAAGGACTTTAGACCTACATGAATTTTTTTTATAAAACTTGGACATGGATGATAAATATAACCCCAGTAAATACTTACGTATAAGCAATCTCGGATAGAAAACAATTGAGATTGCAACATTATCCCTTACCTTAGGTCCGATATGATTTGTACGTATCTGAACCTCCTGTATAATGATTTAAATAATTTAATTTACTTATTAAAGAATCATATTCATTTTTATGATATCATATATGGTTCACTTATGACTTTATATTACCCGTTCTTTTGTAAATTCCACGTTAAAGCAGCGTTTTGGGTAAAATCGTTTTATTTATCGTACATGTTTGGACTTGTTGTTCTTGATATTATTATTAATTATATCTTGATTTACTTACTTCCAGAATGTAAATAATGATTTATATATCATATATATATTCAGTACATATATATATACATATAATAGATAGACAAATCAAATGAACTACACTGTTCATGGAGACGGTAGGCCGTACGTACGCATGAACGCTGTTTTTTTGTTTCGTTATTGAATTAAGTAGATGAAATATATATATATATATACATAAATCTAGTAGAATTATTATGTCATATATTTCATGATTACTTATTATATATACTTTATAATCATTCTTGAATTGTTAACATGGAAAATGAATCTCATCGTGTCATGGAGACGGTAATCCATACGTACGCACGATCGATAATATCGTTCCCATATTTATTGAATGGAATTAGAGAGGATGATATAATATCTTAGAATCGGTATGATGTTATAATAATCAAATATAGTGATTATTTACACCATTATACCCATCCAAGTAAGGTGATGGTGGAAAAACAGATTACACCACGGCATGGAGACGGTATTCCATACGTACGCAGGCGCAGTGATTTCATTTTCCGTAGGATGGATAGAAGGTGAAATAGGGTTGTTTAATATTTATAATAACATATCAGTATATTACATATACTGATGTTATTACTTTATAATTAAACAACTAAATAAGAAGAAGTTTAATAAGAAAGAAACTTGAGAGAATCGTTAGAAGAGATTACCTCTTCTTCGACGCACCTCCTTTAAGCTTCCTCTTAAGGAAGTAGAGTTGGTCTTTTGAGAAGACCAGAACCTCTATAATGTTTCCAGGTAAGTGGAGGAGAGAAATTTTTAGGGGTTGTCCGAGCTTCAAGGCTCAAAAGGGTGTGAAGAGAAGAGGGAAGGGGTACCCTTTTTATAACAGAGGAGAGGGGCACCTTTGGAAAAACTTAAAATATTATTTTATAATAAAGTCATATTCAGTTTTTAATAGATCCAAATTGATTTATTTCAAAGATAAGGTGGGGATGGGTCGAAATCCTCTCAACCAATAGATTTTATATAGTTTTGGGTCGTTATATTAAACTTATATTTTAGTTTTAACTCTTAGTTAATTAGATTGACATTTACCATGTCACTTTGTATTTTTATATTATATAGTTAATAAACATACCATATACATCCAAGAAACCCCCAAGTGGTCTATTAATGATACAACTATCATGATATAAGTATCTTTGCTGAACCTTATATTTTTACGAATATAATAACAATTAATAATATAATATTGTTTTAAAAACTATTTTATGTCAATTTAGACACTATTTGGTAATTGATTTTTGTGAAAATCCTAACAGCAAGATTAGTTCGAAAAAAGTTAATTAAATCAATACTAAAATTTCATATGAACCTAGAAAATTATTTTAATTCATAAAATGTCTCAAATTACATTTATTTGGGTATTTATAACATCAATTATGTTAATAATTCATTAATAAGATAATTACTGCATCATCATTGTGTTTTAAATAAATTAAATTATTTAATGTCTAAAAATTATAAATAAAATACCATTATGTAGTAAATCTTTTTATATTTCTAATGAATATTTATAGTCTAATTTATCTTACTTATAACCCTATATTAAAAATTATTTAGTTATTAAACTTTGATTTTAACTATTTTAACCCTTCTTTAAATAAATTAATAATAAATGTCCTAATCTAATCCAAGTGGACCTAAATGGTCATATTTTATTTCTAAGGTTGTTTTTGGTCTAATTAAACTTATAAAATAGAATTAGGACATGTGTTAGGGTAATAATAATATCATTTTTACCCTCAATTACCCTATTTACTTTTAACTGTGGTAAATAAAAGTAAAAAGTTACTATTCACCAAAAATTATTTTCATCTCATTGAACCACATTTTAGTACTTGATATTAACTGTGTCTCTCGGATTTTCGAAATTCCACTCATAGAAGCGATAAAATTAAGTTTTATTTGAATTTCCAAATTCTCCTAGGAGGTGGGTAAAAGACGGTGAAAAGTTCAATAAAATTTTTATATATCTAAAATTATTATAAAATGACCCCATGAATTAAATTGAACTTATATAGGTATTATGTATCAATTTTGACCTAAAATAAATTTAAATAAAATAAATTATTATTTAAATAAAAAGTCGGTTTTGGAATAGTAACCCAGTGTTTTCACTATTCATCAAAAATTAAATATTTTCAGAAAAATACCAAAAATTCACCCTAGGCTAATATCGATATTCCGAATCTAAAAATGAAGTCCATTTTGAAAGATAAAATTTATAAAATTTCAAAAAGTGGGTATTACTATTCATAACGGCTAGTTTATATAACATATCATTGTTTAGCGAAACTCGGTATTGCGTATAACACACGCTACTGTGGAAGGTCGCGATTGCGTGCAATGCAAGCCAAGTCAGGGATACGTGTTGTGAAAGCTCCTTTTGGTGTAACATACAACACAAGAAATTAATGAAATTAAAAAAAATATTTTTCATAAAATCTCGGGGTGTTACATTCTACCCCCCTTAAAATGAATTTCGCCCTCGAAATTTGTCTGGGTTATAAATGGTTTACTACTAGAAAGTTTCTTTAATAGAAACCCACATCGTAAAAAGGAATACCAAAATTTGACTTTAAAAACTAAAGTATGAAACGTAACGGTAACCCAAATTAACTAATCACTGGGTTTCCACATAGGAGAACATAGGTGAAAATATGGATATATAAGAGAAATATAACCATCATGTTCTGATGGATAGTGGTAGAGAACATGACTATGAAAAATCCAACATCACGAAGCCATAAATTTGTGATGATCTAGGGTACCATCTGATTCGTCGGATATAAGGGCACTATGACAACATTTTTGGTTTTCAAGATCATTTCCCTAAAGTTGAAGAATTTGAATCAGAAGAAATACTTACTTTATTTTGTTATAATCTCACCATTGTTCATGCCTTGAACAATTTCCACTTCATCTCTTTAAAAAAAGAAGTTGAATTTTTCTTTTGCGAAGTTTTAGCAGATCATGCGATAGAATGATAGGTCATTCCATCTGTCTCAAACATAATTTAGAAAAAGTTATATACATAATTCCATCTATGGTGAGATTAATAATATATGGTTCCAAAATGGACTTATACTTCATCTATCGTCCTGAATAATAAAATAAAACTAGTTTCTACTGGCCAGGGACTTTCTGTACGCCAGTGGTAGGAAATAAAGGCCTGTCGTACTTCGGTTGTGGGTTCGATTCCCATAGCCTTGTCCAAAG
The DNA here is from genome assembly GCA_963277665.1 of Viscum album. Lineage (NCBI taxonomy): Eukaryota > Viridiplantae > Streptophyta > Magnoliopsida > Santalales > Viscaceae > Viscum > Viscum album. The sequence goes on along the minus strand of OY728132.1, from coordinate 1,257,342,429 downwards.
TGACGGGTTGTCGCCCGTTCAATAGGTTGTCCTTTTTTTCCTAAAAATACAATATTATAACTTTCCATAAATAATATTGAAAAAGTTATAGACTTAAACAATACTAAATTATGTCCAACATAATCCATTACAATCTTTAGGCTTATCCAAAATATTGTTGTATATTCTCATATTACAGTGAAAACGATTACCAGAGAGTTCATATAACAAGCATGTTAATACCATTGTTGATCCCCATATATCATAAGATATGTCTTGTTGGTCACATTCCAAACATTCTAAGGCCTTAATCATGTATTATCTTAAAAAATGTATACCCATTGAACCTTAGTAAAAACATGAGTGCTATCAAAAGTTAACTCTTTCCACATACCAAAACCCCAAAATTCTATATACTCAAACCATGATAAAACTATTTCCTTATATTAGTCAAGAGCTCATGAATACTTTCAAACATTTCATTTTATCCTTATCCCTTCATTATGCACATATCATCTTTTTTCCAAAAATATCTCAACCACTTTCCATGGTTACCAGTACCATAAAATTATTGAAAACCACAATAGACCAATACATAAATATTCTAATATTTCACGATACTATATACAACATTATTTTTGAATCCCATTACATAAAATCTTAATCATTCCACCACATCGTTGTCATATTCAACATCACCAATAGTGATCCCATGTGACTTCCCTTTGTCCTTTTCCTTAATTGGTTGCTCATGTCGACCATCATTAACCCTTGGATTAGGGCATTGATTAGAATAATTCCCCATTTCATTGCACTTGAAGCATTGAAGTGTTGGTAGTGCATTCTCTGTAGTCTTTTCTTTATTCACATCATTAACAGCCCTTTTTCCATTACTTTGACACTCAGCTGCTCGATGAACTTCTTTTCCACACTTGAAACATTTTCTAGTCCCTTTAAGACAATCTCGACCATGCTTCTTTCCACACTTTGAGCATAAGGAAACATTCATCTTCTTTTCACCATTATTCTGAGATTTCTCCTTGAACTCCATCTTTCGTTTCTTGTCAAAACCATTAGATGGATATGTAACACCAACTTCCATTTCTACCTTAATATCACAACACACAATTTCTTCATAGCTACTGAAGTCTCTTATAGATAATTCTCTTCAAAGACTTGGTTTTAAGCCAATGAAGAATCGACCAAATTTACTTTCAGGTTGGATGATAAAGCTAGATGCATACATTGAAAGCCTTGTAAAATTCACTTCATATATACCAACATATTCATCATCCTTTTGCTTTAGTTTAAGAAAATCATTCTCCATATTTGTTTGAATAATACGAGGGAAGTACTTATTGAAAAATAAGTTCTTGAACTCGTCCCAGTCCATGGACTCAATTTCATCTCTTGGCCTCATATTCTTGATAAGATTCCACCATTTATTAGCTTCACCTTCCAAACGATATACTGCTAAAATAACTTTATCATGTTCAAAACATTGAAGAACTGAAAATATCTTTTTAGTGGTACTGATCCATTTTTCAGCAACAAGTGGATCTGAAGACCCACTGAAAGAAGGTGGACGTTGCCTCATGAAGGACTCAATAAAATATTGTTCCCTTCTCTGCTCATTTGGAAGTCCAGAATGATTCATAGCTTGTATAAGTATAGAAATAAGATTTTTCCCTCCATCTCCTATAACATTGGTTTGTTCAGGAAGACAATCATTGCATTTTCCATTACATTGATCAACATGGTTCCCTCAGATTCCAACCATCGGCTAAAACCCAAAAAGAATAGTATAAGAGGAAAAAATCATGCTAGGGAAAACAACATAATAAAGGCGGAGTAACTTCAATATATAACATCTTAGGTTTAATTATAAGATCGTTACCATAATTCTAGGATTAAACCTATACTTATACTTAACCTTAGGGACATCCCTAGACATACCTTAGAAATATCTCTAGGGATCTCACTAAAGTTTTCGCATCCTAGTTTCCAAAGGTTAACTAAACCTTTCCTCTGATACCAACTGTAAAGGTCTGGAATTACTTTCAGGGGACTATAAATGATACCTATCAGGGCACTCCATGGGCATCTACACCCCCTGGGCATTACACACCACCATCCCCAGTGGCAGCCATTTCCTCATGAAGCCATTGGGCGGAGATCCATGCTTCGTCCAACGCTCACATGTGAGATTTCCCAAGGATCGGATACATTCCTACCTCCTTTACCTATGATACCAACTATAGAGACCAGAATCTTGATGTACATGGACATTACATTACTTTTTAGGAATACTTAATACATAAAAAAAACAGACACACAAGGACCGTAATAGTTTAGTGTCTTTGGAAACCCGAAACGTAATATTCTAATCGTGGTGAAAGATCTTCAACATCTCACATAAAGATCTTACCCTTTTGGTTTTCTTACCTAAAAAATTTCTTTAAATACTGGGGAAAAGAAAACATATAAAGGGTGAGCCCAAATTCTCAGTAAGGGTAAGCATGGATAAAATAAAACAAATCATATATATTTGAACTTAAAAACATCAAGATAATGTTTAAACATCAAAATCTTGGGCAATGAAATAAAACATAGCAGTACATAAGGAATAGATCATAAAGAAACATTAATCAAGATAAAATAGCATGGGAATAAAACATGTGATTGTGGAAACCATTAAGCACATGATATGATTTCCATAGTAGCCAAGGCATTGCTGCCAAGACCATCTTAGTGGAAAAAGTCCCTTTCTGAATCAAGTTCACTCTTCATTCTAGTCCTGTATTACTGAACTGGATTAACTTACCTTTGCAGCCATGTCTATCTCATGAGATATAAATCTTTACCCAATGCATTGGAGGGAGATATATGTCCCACCCATCTCATAATGAAATCATTCTTACTTGTGCCACAACATAAACATAAATCATTCATCATAACCCAAAGAATAAAATGGGTTTCATAAACATCATCCCATCATAACATAATCCATACAAAAAATGTAGCGCCTCGACCCCAGCTACCCAGATCCGGTGCATTACTTCGTAACATTGGCATGATCACAAAAGATCAAGTCTCGAAAGACCAATTAGTTTAGTAGCCTTGGAAACACTAGATACATTCGTAAACGTTACATTACATCATAAAGTGAAAAACTACAATAACAAAGTCTTCATAGTCCACACTAATATTCTCTTCTGACTATCCCTACAGGTCATCCATAAAATACTTCTTCACATCCTGGAAAATTTTAAAACATTGAAAGGGGTGAGCTCAGATGCTCAGTAAGGATAACAATATTGTGGAAGCTTTCATAAATAAACATAAACATTTAAGGCAATGTAGAACTAAACCAAAAGCCTTTTAAACTTGAACATCAACATAATATGGAAAAAGTAAAATGAGATAATTCCATTCACTTCTTCACATGGATATTCTACTAGTCGAATAATCACATGCAATATCAATAACCACTTTCATGATGAGGGAATGTATAATGCCAGACATTTGGAAACACTTTGTCAAGGCCTCGGCCAAGACGTCTAAAATGATTAAGGCCTCGGCCAAAACCATAAATCAAATTGGGAAAGGGACTCGGCCAATTCCACGTCTAGTTGTCTCATGAGACCTACCGATGCATCTAGGAGCTATATTGGGTTCTACCCGTCACTTATTAAGTCCAATACATTCCTCACATGAATAGGTTTAAACATATCATAAACCATAACATAATCGTATCACATAAAACATGCATAAAGGAAACATAACATTTCCACATTTCAATCACAAGATATCAATACAACACATTGTTATAATAGAAACGCTTTCAAAACCATTTTCAATACCAAAATAAAAGCAAGTTAAAACTTTGTATTTATTTTTAATTAAAAAAAATGATGGCTTGTAGAGGAAGCCGAAACTCAAATAATGGTCGCGGCGGCGGAGAAGTTTTTGTCGCCGCATAAGTACGGAAAGAAAAACATTCCCTTTTGTCGTTTAGCAAAATGCTTCCTATAAGAAGATTCCTTTTGAATAAACGTAAAAGTCAAAGGGGTTTATACACCGTATAAAAGAAATTTCTGTATAAAACCAAATATGCCTCAATGAAAGGAGATTGAGATGAAGTCCTTACAAAGATCATTTTTAAAATAAAATAGACATATTATGTGTATTCACTATAGGTACACATAAAGAAAGTAAAACTACAAAATAATACATAATAATATCATGACATAATTTGAAAGTAGGAGATTAACCCAAAGAATGGAAGTTGGGTTAAGAAATTCCCTTACCTCATGTCCGACTTGACTCAACCATTCTTTAACCTCCTGAATAATAAACTAGAGTTAATTTCTACTTTATTAAGAACCATTTTCAATTTCATTATCCTTTTTATATCACTTATTACAATGTTATGAACGTTATGTAATTATTTAAGTTAATAACGGTCGTTTTGTCGATCTTTGGTACTTGTGTCAACAATAACCTTCTTATAATTACAAGTTGTTCATGTGGTGAAATATCCATTATATCCAGAATTATATTCATGATGTAGATATCTTATATATCATATATATCCATTATATACATTCATTCATAATGTCACGTAACATTTAGAGGTAAGAAATGAAATGCACCGTTCATGGAGACGGTAAGCCGTACGTACGCATAAACGCTAATTTCATTTCTATTTCGTATTTAATGGAATGAAATCATAATGATATAAATTTTATAATATAATTACAGTATAATATAGTGTATAATACCATTTAATCCATCCTTTATACATCCCACATATGGCATTAACGATTCAAATCACTTTGAGGGGGCGGTAGTCCGCACTTCCTAAAATGAAATTATCGCGTTTTACCCATAATGGAAATCATAAAGTATGCCATAAATGAGAAATACAGAAGCATAAGAAAAACATAAACATATTATATATCATATATAAAAATAGTGACATCTTAATGTCCACCTTTGAAGGTGTTATATGAGTGTTGAACAATCATCGTTTTGTGAGGCAGAAGTTCGCCATCCACAGAAACCGTATGTTCTTTAACCATTAGATGTAGGTGTGTGTAAGTGTAGCTCTAATACTTCTTATAAAAACATCCTAGTATATTGAGGATACTGGTGTTTTTACAAAAGAAATGAATAAAAAGAGTTTAGGGGGTTGGAGAAGAAAAATAAAACAAAACAACATTAGAAAAGACATTACCTCAAAATCGGGTAACTCTTTTTGATTTGAGCCAAAGGCTTCCTTGGGAAGAGTTCTTCCCAAATTGAGGCTTCTAGGAGTAATAGGGGGAAGTTGGGAGAGTATTTGGGCAGAGGTTGGCCGAGCCAAATGGCTTGAAAGTGTGAATGAGGTGGTAGAGGTGGGGGCCTTTTATAAGTGGAGAGGAGGGGCACTTTTGGAAAGTAATGAAATGTTATTCAATTATACAATGCTTTTCGGTTTCTAAAGATCCCACACTTATATAATTCGTGGATAAGGTGATAAGGGTTCGAAATATACCCATCAAATAGTCTTTGGACAAGTGTAAGCCTTGTATTTTGCATTATCTTTTCATTTTATTAAAATCGTTAAATAATGAGGTCATCGCTGCATCATAATGATGTCATAAATAATTTAATTTATTTAATGTCGAAAAATTATAAAACAAATACTATGATGTAGGAAATCTTTTTAGCTTTCTAAGGAATATTTATAATCAAAATTTGGACTTGTCTATCCCTACTTAAAAACTATTTTAGTAAAACAACTCATGTTTGTGTCAATTTAATTCTAACATTAAATAAATATATATTAATGTCATTTTCCAACTAAAGTGGCTCCATGGGGTCCCAAAGTTGACCCATGGGTTTTCTTGGTCGGCCATGACTCATCCAATAGGAGTAGGACAAGTTTCATGCTCATCTCATATTATTAAAACATTATTTTTACCTTAAACTACACTAATTACCTCTAATCGCGATTAAGAACTTAAAAGTTACTATTCACCAAAAAATTATTTTAATCTCATTGAACCACATTTTACTTCTTAATGACAACCATGTATGTCGGATTTTTTAAAATCAAATCACAGAAGTGGTAATATTTCATTTAAACGAAAAATCAGTTATTTAACTACCACTTAGTGGTTTCACTATTCATCAAAAATTGAAGTTTTTCAGAACAAAGCCAAAATTTCACCCTAAGCTATAATTGATATTCCGAATTCAAAAATGATGTCTATTTTAAGAAATTACAAACATATAATTTGAATTAATTAATTTTATAATTAATTCCTGCTGTTACAAAAAATGGCGTGTTTCTAAGAAACAATTTATATCAAAAGATTGGCAATTGTTTATGTTCGATTTCAATGTTAAATTAATTATAATGACCACCATTGGATAAAATGGTAAAAATATATTCTAATTATACTTTAAAACCACTAAATAGTATAATTTATCACTATAAATTATTTTTATTAAAAAAGTTGTTTTTAAGTATTTTTCACTATTCATAAAAAAATAGAAGTTCTCAGAAAAATACCAAAAATTCAACATAGGCTAATTTTGATATTACGAATCCAAAAATGAAGTCCATTTTGATAAATAAAATTTATAAAATTTCAAAAAGTAGGTATTACTATTCACAATGGCTAGTTTAATTCGTTGTGGTGTGTGTTAGAGCTTGAGGTTGCGTACAACACACGTTATTGCATTATTCGAAGTGAAACGTACCGTGGAAGCTTGGGGTGCTACATTCTCCCCTCCTTCAATAAATTGCGTCCTCGCAATTTGAAATTTTTCTTTGAAAATAAAAGGTTGAAAATAGAAAATACCTTTGTGGAAAACCCACATCGGAAATAAGGTTAATAAAATTTAGTCATAATAAGAGGGAAATGGAAATAAGAAAGTCCCCAACAAATTATGATCTCGATAAGGAGAACATTGGTGGCAATTAGAGACATATAATTGGAGGAAAAACGTAAATATTTGTAGGGAGTGATTGAGATCATCAATCACAATCAACTGTCAAATTGAGGGCCTCAAAGCCTTCAATCTATGTTGATTTAAAATATCATCAGTTCAACAAGACATAAGGTATTAGGATAACACATTTTTTTGTTTTATATCCTTTTACTAAAGTTTAAGAATTAATTTATTCATTGAATAAGAGATAGGTATATATATATTTATGCTTGACAACTAGAGTTTCAACCTTCAACTCACCTTTCACTCAAAAAGATAATAGAACCCAAAAATATTATACTTATCCTAATTGTATAAGGTTCCAAATGATAACTCATACCATTTAGATTAGTAAAACTATTTTGTAATAACCAGGGACTTCTTGTAGGCTAGTGGTAGGAAATAAAGGCTTATCGCACTATGGTTGTGGGTTCGATTCCTGCAGCTTTGTCCGATGCGACGGGTTATGCCCCACCCTGCAGGTTGTCTTTTTCCTAAAACTATAGTATCATAATATTCCAAAAATAATCTTCATAAATTTTTTAACCTTAAACAATACTATCCAAAGATCAACTTAATCCACTCCAACCATTATAGTTATCCAAAATACCTCTGTCCAGACTTTCTCTAAAAGGTCTCTTAATTCCAAAATCAATTTATCAGATTCCCCAAACAAAGTAAAGTTTCTCTTATTGTCACATACTAAAAATATAATTACCTTCATCATATTAAAACCTTACTGAAATCAACAAGTACTGCAGTACAATCCTTATATATATATCACATTATTCTAATAACCAGAATATAATCCTTGAGTCCAAAAGAACCAATACATTAATTATTCCTCTTCAACTGTAGTCACAACATAAGATTGGCCTTGATCCCTTGGCCTTTTCTGAGGTAAGTTTCCTTGACGCTTAGGACATTCATTTGCATAATGACCCATTTCTCTACAATTGTAGCATTCAACTTTGATAGACTCTTTCTTTCCCTTGCAATCACGAGCCTGGTGACCCTTATCTCCACATTTATAACAAACTCCCAATCCTTTTAGGCAAGTACCAGGGTGATTCTTCCCACAATTATCACATAATGGAAAATCCTTCTTTCCCTTTTTCCCTTTATCTGTATCTTGTTCCACCGTTCTCTTCTTCTCTTGCTTTACTTTGTTGTCATAAGACTTAGAGAATTCCTTTTCTGTCTTGACAGCACACGAGACAATATCTTCGTATGATGAGAAGGATTGTGATACTAAAGCTCGACGGAGAAATGGTTTTAACCCATCAAAGAAATGATCAATCTTACTCCTTGGGTTACGTATATAATCGGAAGCATGCCTCGCTAACCTTGTAAAGTTAGCCTCATACTTTGCGACATTCTCATCCTCCTTCTGCCTCAGACTCAGAAATTGCCTTTCCATATCTGCTCGATGGTCACGTGGAAAGTATTTTTCTAAGAAAAGCTCTTTGAACTCCCTCCATTCCATATTCGATACTTCATCATCTTCCTTTGTGTTTTGAATTAGAGACCACCACTGATCGGCATCTCCAGTGAGGCGGTAAACTGCCATGACAACCTTCTCCCTTTCACTACTCTCCAAGGCATGGAATATTTTCTCTAAGGAATTTATCCATTGCTCAGCTACTGTAGGATTTGTACTCTCATTGAAGGTTGGTGGTTGTTGCCTCATGAAACGGTCTAGCATTGATCCTCCACGTTGCGGATCAGGGTGCTCCATACGAGTAAGGTTATTATTCATAACCTGCGTGAGTTGTCCCAGTACGGTGAGAAGCTGATCAGCACCAGTTGTATCTCCAGATCCACAATAATTATCTTGAGCAGGAGGGCAATCCCTACACGGAGTTCATGCATTGATACGGTTTCCATTCCTTCCACTAGGCGCCATTTCTAAACAATGGCATAAACTAGATTAGTTTATGAATCAAAATACATAATTCCATACTTGTTAAACACTTTACATAAATTGAACTATTTATGGATATAATCCATAATCATAAAAAGAAATTTTTTCTTTGAGGAAGTATGTACTCAAAACCCTTCATAGTGGTTTGTAAATAAAATGAGAATTATCCTAAGCATATCCCCCGGGAGTGTCGTAACCAAGGGTGCAACAAGTCCCGTTGTCATGCACCAGTTCCCGTTCGAGTCTAGCTCAAAGCGGTGTTTTCGGGTTTTACCCCTAGGTACATCTGTGCCAGAGCCGCCTCTACCTGCTCGTATCCAGACAGGGATGTATTACTCGGAAAACTCATAACATCTCTATAATACCAAAATTCTAGGAAGTTCTTCTATACTAATCCTCAAAGTCTATATTTGGGCTATGTGCTCTAATCAGAGTTTATCTAAATCTAGCTTCCAAGGTTAGTACTAAACTGCCTCTGATACCAACTGTAGCGCCCCGACCCCAGCTACCCAGAGCCGGTGCATTACTTCGTAACATTGGCATGATCATAAAAGATTAAGTCTCGAAAGACCGATTAGTTTAGTAGCCTTGGAAACACTAGATACATTCGTAAACGTTACATTACATCATAAAGTGAAAAACTACAATAACAAAGTCTTCATAGTCCACACTAATATCCTCTTTTGACTATCCCTACAGGTCATCCATAAAATACTTCTTCACATCCTGGAAAATATTAAAACATTGAAAGGGGTGAGCTCAGATGCTCAGTAAGGATAACAATATTGCGGAAGCTTTCATAAATAAACATAAACATTTAAGGCAATGTAGAACTAAAACAAAAGCCTTTTAAACTTGAACATCAACATAATATGGAAAAAGTAAAATGAGATAATTACATTCACTTCTTCACATGGATATTCTACTAGTCGAATAATCACATGCAATATCAATAACCACTTTCATGATGAGGGAATGTATAATGCCAGACATTCTGAAACACTTTGTCAAGGCCTCGGCCAAGATGTCTAAAATGATTAAGGCCTCGTCCAAAACCATAAATCAAATTGGGAAAGGGCCTCAGCCAATTCCACGTCTAGTTGTCTCATGAGACCTACCGATGCATCGAGGAGCTATAGCGGACTCCACCCGTCAGTTATTAAGTCCAATACATTCCTCACATGAATAGGTTTAAACATATCATAAACCATAACATAATCGTATCACATAAAACATGCATAAAAGAAACATAACATTTCCACATTTCAATCACAAGATATCAATACAACACATTGTTATAATAGAAACGCTTTGAAAACCATTTTCAATACCAAAATAAAAGCAAGTTAAAAATTTGTATTTATTTTTCATTAAAAAAATGATGGCTTGTAGAGGAAGCCGAAACTCAAATAATGGTCGCGGCGGCGGAGAAGTCATTGTCGCCGCATAAGTACGGAAATAAAAACATTCCCTTTTTTCGTTTAGCAAAATGCTTCGTATAAAAATATTCCTTTTGAATAAACGTAAAAGTCAAAGTGGTTTATACACCGTATAAAAGAAATTTCTGTATAAAACCAAATATGCCTCAATGAAAGGAGATTGAGACGAAGTCCTTACAAAGATCATTTTTAAAATAAAATATACATATTATGTGTATTCACTATAGGTACACATAAAGAAAGTAAAACTACAAAATAAGACATAATAATATCATGACATAATTTGAAAGTAGGAGATTAACCCAAAGAATGGAAGTTGGGTTAAGAAATTCCCTTACCTCATGTCTGACTTGACTCAACCGTTCTTTAACCTCCTGAATAATAAAATAGAGTTAATATCTACTTTATTAAGAACCATTTTAAATTTCATTATCCTTTTTATATCACTTATTACAATGTTATGAACGTTATGTAATTATTTAAGTTAATAACGGTCGTTTTGTCGATCTTTGGTACTTGTGTCAACAATAACCTTCTTATAATTACAAGTTGTTCATGTGGTGAAATATCCATTATATCCAGAATTATATTCATGATGTAGATATCTTATATATCATATATATCTAGTATATACATTCATTCATAATGTCATGTAACATTTAGAGGTAAGAAATGAAATGCACCGTTCATGGAGACGGTAAGCCGTACGTACGCATAAACGCTACTTTCATTTCTATTTCATATTTAATGGAATGAAATCATAATGATATAAATTTTATAATATAATTACAGTATAATATAGTGTATAATACCATTTAATCCATCCTTTATACATCCCACATATGGCATTAACGATTCAAATCACTTTGAGGGGGCGGTAGTCCGCACTTCCTAAAATGAAATTATCGCGTTTTACCCATAATCGAAATCATAAAGTATGCCATAAATGAGAAATACAGAAGCATAAGTAAAACATAAACATATTATATATCATATATAAAAATAGTGACATCTTAATGGCCACCTTTGAAGGTGTTATATGAGTGTTGAACAATCATCGTTTCGTGAGGCAGAAATTCGCCATCCACAGAAACCGTATGTTCTTTAACCATTAGATGTAGGTGTGTGTAAGTGTAGCTTGAATAATTATTATAACAACATCCTAGTATATTGAGGATACTGGTGTTGTTACAAAAGAAATGAATAAAAAGAGTTTAGGGGGTTGGAGAAGAAAAATAAAACAAAACAACATTAGAAAAGACATTACCTCAAAATCGGGTAACTCTTTTTGATTTGAGCCAAAGGCTTCCTTGGGAAGAGTTATGCCCAAAGTGAGGCTTCTAGGAGTAATAGGGGGAAGTTGGGAGAGTATTTGGGCAGAGGTTGGCCGAGCCAAATGGCTTGAAAGTGTGAATGAGGTGGTAGAGGTGGGGGCCTTTTATAAGTGGAGAGGAGGGGCACTTTTGGAAAGTAATGAAATGTTATTCAATTATACAATGATTTTCGGTTTCTAAAGGTCCCACACTTATATAATTCGTGGATAAGGTGATAAGGGTTCGAAATATACCCATCCAATAGTCTTTGGACAAGTTTAAGCCTTGGATTTTTTATTATCTTTTCATTTTATTAAAATCGTTAAATAATGAGGTCATCGCTGCATCATAATGATGTCATAAATAATTTAATTTATTTAATGTCTAAAAATTATAAAAAAATACTATGATGTAGGAAATCTTTTTAGATTTCTAATGAATATTTATAATCAAAATTTGGACTTGTCTAACCCCACTTAAAAACTGTTTTAGTAAAACAACTCATGTTTGTGTCAATTTAATTCTAACATTAAATAAATATATATTAATGTCATTTTCCAACTAAAGTGGCTCCATGGGGTCCCCAAGTTGACCCATGGGTTGTCTTGGTCGGCCATGACTCATACAATAGGAGTAGGACAAGTGTCATGCTCATCTCATATTATTAAAACATTATTTTTACCTTAAACTACACTAATTACCTCTAATCGCGATTAAGAGCTTAAAAGTTACTATTCACCAAAAAATTATTTTAATCTCATTGAACCACATTTTACTTCTTATTGACAACCATGTATGTCGGATTTTTGAAAATCAAATCACAGAAGTGATAATATTTCATTTAAACGAAAAATCAGTTATTTAACTACCACTTAGTGGTTTCACTATTCATCAAAAATTGAAGTTTTTCAGAACAAAGCCAAAATTTCACCCTAAGATATAATTGATATTCCGAATTCAAAAATGATGTCTATTTTACGAAATTCCAAACATATAATTTTCATTAATTAATTTTATAATTAATTCCCGCTGTTACAAAAAATGGCTTGTTTCTAAGAAACAATTTATATCAATAGATTGGCAATTGTTTATGTCCGATTTCAATGTTAAATTAATTCTAATGACCACCATTGGATAAAATGGTAAAAATATATTCTAATTATACTTTAAAACCACTAAATAGTATAATTTATCACTATAAATTATTTTGATTAAAAAAGTTGTTTTTAAGTATTTTTCACTATTCATAAAAAATAGAAGTTCTCAGAAAAATACCAAAAATTCAACATAGCCTAATTTCGATATTCCGAATCCAAAAATGAAGTCAATTTTGATAAATAAAATTTATAAAATTTCAAAAAGTAGGTATTACTATTCACAACGGCTAGTTTAATTCGTTGTGGTGTGTGTTAGAGCTCGAGGTTGCGTACAACACACGCTATTGCATTATTCGAAGTGGAACGTACCGTGGAAGCTTGGGGTGTTACAAAAAAAATGGATATAATTTCATCATAGAAAAAGTGAAACCATGAAAATCATAGAGAAATTATACTTGAAACATACACATATGAAATAATGCCATCTTATATGGAAAATGGGTTTGATAAAACACTTGAAATAAATTCTTGAAGAAAATATCCTTTCTTATTCAAAATCTTTTTATTTTCACAAAATGCCATGAAATTTTAAAAGAAAAGGATTTTTTTTGAAAATAGTCATTAAATATTTTAGAGTAAGCTTCATGAAAATGAGGCGTTATGAAACCGTAAAAATCTGTGCACGCCGTATAAGTTAAAAATAACATTCTTCTCATACTTTTGTCGGAAAACTCAAAAAGTACCTCGTATGGTAAAAAAGAAAGAAAGATTCCTTACATACCATGTAGTAAAAGTAAAAAATGGGTAAAAAGGACTTTAAACATACATGAAATTTTTTTTATAAAAATTGGACATGCATGATAAATATAACCCCAGTAAATACTTACGTATAAGCAATCTCGGATAGAAAACAATTGAGATTGCAACATTATCCCTTACCTTAGGTCCTATATGCTTCGTACGTATACGAACCTCCTGTATAATGATTTAAATAATGTCATTGACTTATTACAGAATCATATTCATTTTTATGATATCATATATTATTCACTTATGACTTTATATTACCCGTTCTTTTGTAAATTCCATGTTAAAGCAGTGTTTTGGGTAAAATCGTTTTATTTATCGTACATGTTTGGACTTGTTGTTCTTGATATTATTATTACTTATATCTTGATTTAATTACTTCTAGAATGTAAATAATGATTTATATATCATATATATATTCAGTACATATATATATACGTATAATAGTTAGATAAATGAAATGAAATACACCGTTCATGGAAATGGTAGGCCGTACGTACGCATGAACGCTGTTTTTTTGTTTCCTTATTGAATTAAGTAGATGACATACATATATATATATACATAAATACAGTAGCATTATTATGTCATATATTTCATGATTACTTATTATATATACTTTATAATCATTCTTGAATTGTTAACATGGAAAATGAATCTCATTGCGTCGTGGAGACGGTAATCCGTACGTACGCACGAGCGATGATATCGTTCCCATATTTATTGAATGGAATTATAGGGGTTGATATAATATCTTAGAATCAGTATGATGTTATAATAATCATATATAGTTATTCTTTACACCATTATACCCATCCAAGTAAGGTGGTGGTGGAAAAACAGATTACACCACGACGTGGAGACAATATTCCGTACGTACGCACGCGTGGTGATTTCGTTTTCCGTAGGATGGATAGAAGGTGAAATATGGTTGTTTCATATTTATAATAACATATCAGTATATTAGATATACTGATGTTATTACTTTATAATGAAACAACTAAATAAGAAGAAGTTTAATAAGAAAGAAACTTGAGAGAATCGTTAGAAGAGATTACCTCTTCTTCGACGCACCTCCTTTAAGCTTCCTCTTAAGGAAGTAGAGTTGGTATTTTGAGAAGACCAGAACCTCCAGAATGTTTCTAGGGAAGTGGAGAAGAGAAATGTTCAGGGGTTGTCTGAGCTTCAAGGATCAAAAGGGTGTGAAGAGAAGAGGGAAGGGGTACCCTTTTTATAAGGGAGGAGAGGGGCACCTTTGAAAAAACTTAAAATATTATTTTATAATAAAGTCATATTCAGTTTTTAATAGCTCCAAATTGATTTATTTCAAAGCTAAGGTAAGGATGGGTCGAAATCCTCTCAACCAATAGATTTTATATAGTTTTGGGTAGTTATATTAACCTTATATTTTAGTTTTAACTCTTAGTTAATTAGATTGACATTTACCATGTCACTTTGTATTTTTATATTATATAGTTAATAAAAATACCATATACATCCAAGCAACCCCCAAGTGGCCGATTAATGATACAAATATCATGATATAAGTATCTTTTCCGAACCTTAGATTTTTAGGAATATAATAACAATTAATAATATAATATTGTTTTAAAAACTATTTTATGTCAATTTAGACACTATTTGGTAATTGATTTTTGTGAAAATACTAACAGCATGATTAGTTCGAAAAAAGTTAATTAAATCAATACTAAAAGTTCATATTAACCTAGAAAATTAGTGTAATTCATAAAATGTCTCAAATTACATTTATTTGGGTATTTATAACACCAATTATGTTAATAATTCATTAATAAGATAATTACTGCATCATCATTGTGTTATAAATAAATTAAATTATTTAATGTCCAAAAATTATAAATAAAATACTATTATGTAGGAAATCGTTTTATATTTCTAATGAATATTTATAGTCTAATTTATCTTTTTTATAAACCTATATTAAAAATTATTTAGTTATTAAACTTTGATTTTAACTATTTTAACCCTTCTTTAAATAAATTAATAATAAATGTCCTAATCTAATCCAAGTGGACCTAAATGGTCATATTTTATTTCTAAGGTTTTTTTTGGTCTAATTAAACTTATCAAATAGAATTAGGACATGTGTTAGGGTAATAATAATATCATTTTTACCCTTAATTACCCTATTTACTTTTGTGGTAAATAAAAGTAAAAAGTTACTATTCACCAAAAATTATTTTCATCTCATTGAACCACATTTTAGTACTTGATATTAACCGTGTCTCTCGGATTTTCGAAATTCCACTCATAGAAGCGGTAAAATTAAGTTTTATTTGAATTTCCAAATTCTCCTAGGAGGTGGGTAAAAGACGGTGAAAAGTTCAATAAAATTTTTATATATCTAAAATTATTATAAAATGAATCCAATGAATTAAATTGAACTTATATAGGTATTATGTATCAATTTTTACCTAAAATAAATTTAAATAAAATAAATTATTATTTAAATAAAAAGTCGGTTTTGGAATAGTAACCCAGTGTTTTCACTATTCATCAAAAATTGAATGTTTTCAGAAAAATACCAAAATTCACCCTAGGCTAATATCGATATTCCGAATCCAAAAATTAAGTCCATTTTGAAAGATAAAATTTATAAAATTTCAAAAAGTGGATATTACTATTCATAACGGCTAGTTTATATAACATATCGTTTTTTAGCAAAACTCGGTATTGCTACAACACACGCTATCGTGAAAGGTCGCGATTGCGTGTAATGCAAGCCAAGTCAGGGATACGTGTTGTGCAAGCTCCTTTTGGTGTAGCGTACAACACAAGAAATTAATGAAATTAAAAAGAATATTTTTCATAAAATCTCAGTGTGTTACATTCTACCCCCCTTAAAATGACTTTCACCCTCGAAATTCGTCTGGGTTATAAATGGTTTACTAATCGAAAGTTTCTTTAATATAAACCCACATCGTAAAAAGGAATACCAAAACTTGACTTTAAAAACTAAAGTATGAAACGTAACAGTTACCCAAATTAACTAATCACTGGGTTTCCACATAGGAGAACATAGGTGAAAATATGGATATAGAAGAGAAATATAACCGTCATGTTCTGATGGATAGTGGTAGAGAACATGGCTATGAAAAAGACAACAATCACGAAGCCATATATTTGTGATGATCTTGGGTACCATCTGATTCGTCGGATATAAGGGAACTATGACAACATTTTTGGTTTTCAAGATCATTTCCCTAAAGTTGAAGAATTTGAATCAGAATAAATACTTACTTTATTTTGTTATAATCTCACCGTTGTTCGTGCCTTGACCAATTTACACTTCATCTCTTTAAGAAATGAAGTTGAATTTTTCTTTCGCGAAGTTTTAGCAGATCATGCGATAGAATTATAGGTCATTCCATCTGTCTCAAACATAATTTAGAAAAAGTTATATACATAATTCCATCTATGGTGAGATTAATCATATATGGTTCCAAAATGGACGTATACTTCATCTATCGTCTTGAATAATAAAATAAAACTAGTTTCTACTGGCCAGGGACTTTCTGTACGCCAGTGGTATGAAATAATGTCCTGTCGCACTTCGGTTGTGGGTTCGATTCCCACTGCCTTGTCCGACATGATGGGTTGTCTCCCGTTCTATAGGTTGTCCTTTTTTCCCTAAAAATACAATATTATAACTTTCCATCAATAATATTGAAAAAGTTATAGCCTTAAACAATACTAACTTATGTCCAACATAATACATTCCAATCTTTAGGCTTATCCAAAATATTATTGTCTATTCTCATATTATAGTAAAAACGATTACCAGAGAGTTCATATAACAAGCATGTTAATACCATTGTTGATCCCCATATATCATAAGATATGTCTTGTTGGTCACATTCCAAACATTCTAAGGCCTTAATCATGTATTCTCTTGAAAAATGAATACACATTGAACCTTAGTGAAAACATGAGTGCTTTCAAAAGTTAACTCTTTCTACATACCCAAACCCCAAAATTCTATATACTCAAACCATGATATAACTATTTCCTTATATTAGTCATGAGATCATGAATACTGTCAAACATTTCATTTTATCCTTATCCCTTCATTATGCACATATCATCTTTTTTCCAAAAATATCTCAACCACTTTCCATGGTTACCGGTACCATAAAATTATTGAAAACCACAATAGACCAATACATAAATATTCTAATATTCCACGATACTATATACAACATTATTTTGGAATCCCATTACATAAAAACTTAATCATTACACCACATCGTTGTCATTTTCAACATCACCAATAGTGATCCCATGTGACTTCCCTTTGTCCTTTTCCTTAAGTGGTTGCTCATGTCGACCGTCATTAACCCTTGGATTAGGGCATTGATTAGCATAATTCCCCATTTCATTGCACTAGAAGCATTGAACTGTTGGTGGTGCGTTCTCTGTAGTCTTTTCTTTATTCACATCATTAATAACCATTTTTCCATTACTTTGACACTCAGCTACTCGATGAACTTCTTTACCACACTTGAAACATTTTCTAGTCCCTTTAAGACAATCTTGACCATGCTTCTTTCCACACTTTGAGCATAAGAAAACATTCATCTTCTTTTCACCATTATTCTGAGATTTATCCTTGAACTCCATCTTTTGTTTCTTGTCAAAACCATTAGATGGATATGTAACACCAACTTCCATTTCTACCTTAATATCACAACACACAATTTCTTCATAGCTACTGAAGTCTCTTATAGCTAATTCTCTTCAAAGACTTGGTTTTAAGCCAATGAAGAATCGACCAAATTTACTTTCAGGTTGGATGATAAAGCTAGATGCATACATTGAAAGCCTTGTAAAATTCACTTCATATATACCAACATATTCATCATCCTTTTGCTTTAGTTTAAGAAAATCATTCTCCATATTTGTTTGAATAATACGAGGGAAGTACTTATTGAAAAATAAGTTCTTGAACTCGTCCCAGTCCATGGACTCAATTTCATCTCTTGGCCTCATATTCTTGATAAGATTCCACCATTTATTAGCTTCACCTTCCAAAAAATATACTGCTAAAATAACTTTATCATTTTCAGAACATTGAAGAACTGAAAATATCTTTTTAGTGGTACTGATCCATTTTTCAGCAACAAGTGGATCTGAAGACCCACTGAAAGATGGTGGACGTTGCCTCATGAAGGACTCAATAAAATATTGTTCCCTTCTCAGCTCATTTGGAAGTCCAGAATGATTCATAGCTTGTATAAGTATAGAAATAAGATTTTTCCCTCCATCTCCCATAACATTGGTTTGTTCAGGAAGACAATCATTTCATTTTCCATTACATTGATCAACATGGTTCCTTCGGGTTCCAGCCATCGGCTAAAACCCAAAAAGAATAGTATAAGAGGCAAAAATCATGCTAGGGAAAACAACATAATAAAGGTGGAGTACCTTCAATATCTAACATATTAGGTTTAATTCTAAGATCGTTACCATAATTCTAGGATTAAACCTATACTTATACTTAACCTTAGGGACATCCCTAGACATACCTTAGAAATATCTCTAGGGATCTCACTAAAGTTTTCGCATCCTAGTTTCCAAAGGTTAACTAAACCTTTCCTCTGATACCAACTGTAGCGGTCTGGAATTACTTTCAGTGGACTATAAATGATACCTATCAGAGCACTCCATGGGCAGCTACACCCCCTGGGTAGGACACACCACCATCCCCAGTGGCAGCCATTTCCTCATGAAGCCCTTGGGCGGAGATCCATGCTTCGTCCAACGCTCAAATGTGAAATTTCCCAAGGATCGCATACATTCCTACCTCCTTTGCCTCTGATACCAACTGTAGAGACCAGAATCTTGTCGTACATGGACATTACATTACTTTTGTGGAATACTTAATACATAAAAAAAACAGACACACAAGGGCCGTAATAGTTTAGTGTCTTTGGAAACTCGGAACGTAATATTCTAATCGTGGTGAAAGATCTTCAACATCTCACATAAAGATCTTCTCCTTTTGGTTTTCTTACCTAAAACATTTCTTTAAATCCTGGGGAAAAGAAAACATATAAAGGGTGATCCCAAATTCTCAGTAAGGGTAAGCATGTATAAAATAAAACAAATCATATATATTTGAACTTAAAAACATGAACATAATGTTTAAACATCAAAATATTGGGCAATGACATAAAACATAGCAGTACATAAGGCATAGATCATAAAGAAACATTAAACATGATAAAATAGAATGGGAATAAAACATGTGATTGTGGAAACCATTAAGCACATGATATGATTTCCATAGTAGCCAAGGCAATGCTGCCAAGACCATCTTAGTGGACACAGTCCCTTTCTGAATCAAGTTCACTCTTCATTACAGTCCTGTATTACTGAACTGGATTAACTTACCTTTGCATCCATGTCTATCTCATGAGATATAAATCTTTACCCAATGCATTGGAGGGAGATATATGTCCCACCTATCTCATAATGAAATCATTCTTACTTGTGCCACAACATAAACATAACTCATTCATCATAACCCAAAGAATAAAATGGGTTTCATAAACATCATCCCATCATAACATAATCCATACAAAAATATGGATATCATTTCATCATAGAAAAAGTGAAACCATGTAAATCATAGAGAAATTATACTTGAAACATACACATATGAAATAATGCCATCTTATATGGAAAATGGGTTTGATAAAACACTTGAAATAAATTCTTGAGGAAAATATCCTTTCTTATTCAAAATCATTTTATTTTCACAAAATGCCATGAAATTTTTAAAGAAAAGGATTTTTTTGAAAATAGTCATTAAATATTTTAGAGTAAGATTCATGAAAATGAGACGTTATGAAACCGTAAAAATCTGTTCACGCCGTATAAGTTAAAAATAACATTCTTCTCGTACTTTTGTCGGAAAAGTCAAAAAGTACCTCGTATGGTAAACAAAAAGAAAGATTCATTACATACCATGTAGTAAAAGTCAAAAATGGGTAAAAAGGACTTTAAACATACATGAAAACATTTTTATAAAACTTGGACATGGATGATAAATATAACCCCAGTAAATACTTACGTATAAGCAATCTCGGATAGAAAACAATTGAGATTGCAACATTATCCCTTACCTTAGGTCCGATATGCTTCGTAAGTATCCGAACCTCCTATATAATGATTTAAATAATGTAATTGACTTATTACAGAATCATATTCATTTTTATGATATCATATATGGTTCACTTATGACTTTATATTACCCGTTCTTTTGTAAATTCCATGTTAAAGCAACGTTTTGGGTAAAATCGTTTTATTTATCGTACATGTTTGGACTCTTGTTCTTGATATTATTATTACTTATATCTTGATTTACTTACTTCTAGAATGTAAATAATGATTTATATATCATATATATATTCAGTACATATATATATACATATAATAGTTAGATAAATGAAATGAAATACACCGTTCATGGAGACGGTAGGCCGTACGTACGCATGAACGCTATTTTTTTGTTTCCTTATTGAATTAAGTAGATGACATATATATATATATATATACATAAATAAATCCAGTAGCATTATTATGTCATATATTTCATGATTACTTATTATATATACTTTATAATCATTCTTGAACTGTTAACATGGAAAATGAATCTCATCGCGTCGTGGAGACGGTAATCCGTACGTACGCACGAGCGATGATATCGTTCCCATATTTATTGAATGGAATTATAGGGGATGATATAATATCTTAGAATCAGTATGATGTTATAATAATCATATATAGTTATTCTTTACACCATTATACCCATCCAAGTAAGGTGGTGGTGGAAAAACAGATTACACCACGACGTGGAGATGGTAATCCGTACGTACGCACGCGCGATGATTTCATTTTCCATAGGATGGATATAAGGTGAAATAGGGTTGTTTCATATTTATAATAACATATCAGTATATTAAATATACTGATGTTATTAATTTATAATGAAACAACTAAATAATAAGAAGTTGAAGAAGAAAGAAACTTGAGAGAATTGTTAGAAGAGATTACCTCTTCTTCGACGCACCTCCTTTAAGCTTCCTCTTAAGGAAGTAGAGTTGGTCTTTTGAGAAGACCAGAACCTCCAGAATGTTTCTAGGGAAGTGGAGATGAAAAATGGGCAGGGTTTGGATGAGCTTCAAGGCTTGAAATGGTGTGAAGAGAAGAGGGAAGGGGTGCCCTTTTTATAAGGGAGGAGAGGGGCACCTTTGGAAAAACTTAAAATATTATTTTATAATAAAATCATATTCGGTTTTAATAGCTAAAAATTGATTTATTTAAAAGACAAGGTTGGGATGGATCTGAATCCTCTCAACCAATAGATTTTAGACAAGTTTGGGTCATTATATTAACCTTATCTTTTAGTTTTAACTCTTAGTTAATTAGATTGACATTTACCATGTCACTTTGTATTTTTCTATTATATAGTTAATAAACTTACCATATACATCCAAGAGACCCCCAAGTGGTCCATTAATGATACAAAAATCGTGATATAAGTATCTTTTCCGAACCTTAGATTTTTAGGAATATAATAACAATTAATAATATAATATTTGTTTTAAAAACTATTTTATGTCAATTTAGACACCATTTGGTAATTGATTTTTGTGAAAATCATAACAAAATTATTAGTTCTAAATAATTTAATTAAATAAATAATAACATGTCATATTAACTTATAAAATTAGTGGAATTCATAAAAAGTCTCAAATTACATTTATTTGGGTATTTATAACATCAATTATGTTAATATTTCATTAATAAGATAATTACTGCATCATCATTGTGTCCTAAATAAATTAAATTATTTAATGTCTGAAAATTATAAATAAACTACCATTATGTAGGAAATATTTTTATATTTCTAATGAATATTTATAGTCTAATTTATCTTATGTATAACCCTATATTAAAAATTATTTAGTTATTAAACTTTGATTTTAATTATTTTAACCATTCTTTAAATAAATTAATAATAAATGTTCTAATCTAATCCAAGTGGACCTAAATGGTCATATTTTATTAATAAGGTTGTTTTTGGTCTAATTTCACTTATCCAATAGAATTAGGACATGTGTTAGGGTAATAATAATATCATTTTTACCCTGAATTACCCTATTTACTTTTAACCGTGGTAAATAAAAGTAAAAAGTTACTATTCACCAAAAAATTATTTTCATCTCATTGAACCACATTTTAGTCTTTGATATTAACCGTGTTTCTCAGATTTTCGAAATTCCACTCATAAAAGAGGTAAAATTAAGTTTTATGTGAATTTCCAAATTCTCCTAGGAGGTGGGTAAAAGACGGTGAAAAGTTCAATAAAATATTTATATATCTAAAATTATTATAAAATGACTCCAATGAATTAAATTGAACTTATATAGGTATTATGTATCAATTTTGAACTAAAATAAATTTTAATAAAATAAATAATTATTTAAATAAAAAGTCTGTTTTTGAATAGTAACTCAGTGTTTTCACTATTCATCAAAAATTGAAAGTTTTCAGAAAATTACCAAAAATTCACCCTAGGATAATATCGATATTACAAATCCAAAAATTAAGTCCATTTCGAAAGATAAAATTTATAAAATTTTAAAAAGTGGGTATTACTATTCATAACGGCTAGTTTATATAACATATCGTTGTTTAGCGAAACTCGGTATTGCGTACAACACACGCTATCATGGAAGGTCGCGATTGCGTGTAATGCAAGCCAAGTCAGGGATGTGTGTTGTGCAAGATCCTTTTGGTGTAGTGTACAACACAAGACATTAATGAAATTAAAAAGAATATTTTTCATAAAATCTCGGGGTGTTACAGATATCCTGGTGTCTGGCTACCATGACCATGACCACCACCTCGGCCTGAACGTCCCGACGTATTCCAATCCCCTGATTGGTAAGAAGTTGGTGGCCCTATACCCGCATGCAGAGTCTGCACAAAAACCCTCTCACTAGCCACTGGTGGAAACTCCATGCAAAAGCGCTGCAGATGACCCATCTTGCTGTAAGCTCAGCACTCAACTAGGTCATGTTGACACTGAGGTCTCTTGTACCCCTCTTTACCACACCAGTAGAAAATCACTGGGCCACCTGAAGAATTCCTCTAGCTAGTACTTCCACCTTGAGAGAAATCCATCTACCTCATCCTCTTACCGGTAGAAATAGTACCAGAAACTGGTGCCGAACCACCCTGGCCCGCACCACTAGCTTACCGCAGGTTTCGCTCAGTAATCAGTGCCTGGTTTAAAATAGCATGCACTGTGGGAAACCTAAAAACATTCACCAGTGCTCGGATGTCATACCAAAGACCATCCTCAAAGTGTCTAGCCCTCAACGCCTCATCTCCAACCAGAATAGGTGCAAAGCATTTGAGCTCAGTGAAGCGGGCAGAATAGTCCATCACTGACATGGAGCCTTACTACAAATTCATGAACTCTCGAGCTCTATCTTCCCTCAGTGTCTCCAGAAATAAAAATTCATTAAAGACCACCTAAAAATATTCCCACACCATGTATCTATGATGCTCTGTCTGGGTGGTAACATCCCACCACCTCTTGGCGGAATCACGCGACATGTATGTAGCGAGCTTGACCGTCCACCCATGAGGCTTCTCCAGATGCTCGAAGATAGTCTGCATAGAACCCAGACAAGACTCCACAGCCTATGGTATTCCATCCCCTAAAAATGTAGGTGGATTCTACTTCTGTAATATACATGTCAGCTCTGCCATAGATGTGGCAGCCGGCAGTGCTCCCTGGAAGGTCTGCATAAAACACATGAAGCCTTCACGGAACAGCGCCTCCGTTCTTGTGTCTGGTATAACGGCTAGCGCCGAATATGGATCTACTTGAGGATCTATCGGTAGCCCTTGGCCTACTGTCTCAGAAGTATACTCATTTCTGATCTCTTGGAAAACTACTC
This sequence comes from Viscum album, assembly GCA_963277665.1. NCBI lineage: Eukaryota > Viridiplantae > Streptophyta > Magnoliopsida > Santalales > Viscaceae > Viscum > Viscum album. The sequence continues at coordinate 1,257,317,868 of OY728132.1, read as the reverse complement.
GAGGTCATCTCAGTGGCATGAATCTACAAGGTTAAACACGCCTCAAATTAAGATCATCAAGGACTTAAAATAGGGATTGTAAGAAGGGAACATGAGAAAGAAAACATTCAAGTTTTACAAACCAAGACTACATGGGGTGTATAATAACTAAACTACGTGTTCTCTCAAGTCTTCCACATGGGCATGTACTCTGCCCAAACTTGTTGTGTAACACCCCAAACACACGGCGTGTTGTCCACACACACGGTGTGTACTTGAATTTTCTTCCCCTACCCGAGTCCTTCTACACGAATTAGCCACATGACTCTATTTTGAACAAGACTACACGACATGTATAATAACTACATGGAATGTACTAAACGAGCTTTACCGACCCGTGTTGTCCGCACACACGGCCGGGTACATAGCTCAGACTACACGGCGTGTTCCAGATAGACACAATGTGTACTGCTTAGATTCCAACTGCCCGTGTTGTCAGTGACACAGCCGGCTACTCGGATGACTATACACGGCATGTCACACCTGCACACGACATGTACACCATCCCGTTTTCCCAGCCACATGGCCAAGTCCACACGGCCTCTCACTGGTCAAGACTACACGGCGTGTCACTTAGGTACATGGCGTGTTTAAGAAGAGGTAACCCCGACCCGTGTGTATTAGTTACACGGCCAGATCCCAATGTCAAACTATACTGTGTTTTCATCATTGACACGACGTGTATAAACAAATGTTTCCTCTGTCCGTGTTGTTAGTTACACGGGCGGACACACGGTCCACACGACATGATGTGTACAACCAGTACATGGCATGTACCTTTATAGTTTTCCCAACTCGTGTTTCTACGTACACGGCATATGACACGGTCAGAAACTACACAGCGTGTACTTACGGTACATGATGTGTACTTATGGTACACAACATGTACTCAATTTTTTTCCATTTCTTACCGAATATAAGATTAAATGGCGTGTAATCAAAACTACATAGAGTGTATTCTGGGTTTTCTGGACAGTGAGCCTTAGAAACTACTCCAGAGCCTAGAAAAACACTGAAACCAACACCTAAGTTCCAAATTCTGATCCATGAGGGCCCATACTCCCCGTGAATCAAAGCTTGACATCTTATGCATGTTATAACAAGGTAAATAAGTCGATGATCCCCCAAATTCTGGTTGATGAGGGCCCATACTTGTCAAAAGAAAAGTTTGGCATTCATTCCAAGAACCTTACATAACAATACCCTATCAAATAGAAGGTATTTTATCAAGTTATCTATCATAACAACATGCATTTTCTAGCACAACATCTATCACAACAACATGCAATTTCTAATTCACCTATATGGAATGGAAACTATTCATGGAATGTGATTCTAACATGTGCCTAAATGATGTATGAGATGGCCTACCCTCATCTCATCGGGTTGCAACTAAATAGAACCCAGTTATAAAAATATAAATAGCACACAAAAATTGCGTCACCCAATGGTGAAAACCAAATCAATTTTAATAATCATAAAAAGAAAATCACAATTTAATTCGAGGAAATACGGTCTTTACCTGTACACGGTGTAGCTACTCCCGGGCATAGTTATTACCAAACCCCTTAACAATATATCTCTTTCTGTCATCTAAAAATAATAAAATAACTTAGAGAAAAGAAAAATCCCTCTGATACCAGTTTGTAACATCCTGGATCTGGGTGCCACTCAACGGGTGCCCCAAACCCGGTTGGTCATATGAACTCAAGTTCATTTCCCCAAATGGAAGAGGCTACTGACTAGCAGCGAGGTCCTAGGTATGATAGTGGGGAAACTATTCCCTCATTTGTCAAGGTGTAATGCAATGGAACAAAATACAAGCATACTAAAGAGGAAGCAGTAAACAATACCAATGATAAAATGGACACTGTACTGAAGTAAAGAAAAGACCAACAGTCATATATAATGATGCAATATGTCCCTAAGTCTAAGAAAGTAGCCAAAATAGGATGCAAAAAAATCCGAAATAATACAATACAAGGGAAAAAAATACAACAATCAAATTAAAACAGTGCAGTAGGAACTCAACAACATCGTAAGCCTAAGCTCGGTCCCATGCTCTTCTACTCCTCTGCAAGATCAAGTACCTGTATAAGGACCCCTTCCATTATCCACACCTGTAGCAATATAATTTGTTTGGGCCCAAGACATGACCCAAAGAGGGTGTGAGAAATAAATCCCAGTAGGCAACCACCAAAGGGCTGTGCCCAACTGTCAGTGAGTTTGTACAACAGCAGTGTGCAGTAATGAAATGCAGTAAACCAGGAAGTACTAAAAATTAATCATTACTACTAGTTCCATTTCCATTTAATTATTAATTAACAATTTAATATAATTGAATTATAAGTTTCTGAGACCCATCCTCAGTCGACAATCTCATATATAGCGTCGCAGCAAAATTACAACCATCTATCTAACAATTACCAGGTAAACAATACCAAGCCTGTGCTCTATAATTGTAGGTATAACATGTGAAATCACCATAGTGAATATGTAATGTAAACAGAGTCCTCAGACATGCAAAACCTTACCCTCAAGTAATCAGAACCACGCCCTCAGGCTAATAAAAATCAAAACCCTCAGGTGATTTCCCTCAGGCATACCGAATATTGCTCTCAGGCGTACGGGATAATGACCAAAGGCACGGAAGAAACTACCCTCAGACATATAAAACATTTTCCTTAGGCTAAATGAAACACTTTCCCTCAGGCTGAATAGAACCTTGCCCTCAGGATAAACAAAACTCTTCCCTCAGGTAATCAAGTAACCCGGCCAAGCCCAAAACATAAGTAAGAAATTTATATACATTTCACTTCAAGAAAACATAAAGCATTCTATAATCATGTCATACCCTTGGGTATCCTGGCCAAACATCTAAACAAGGGAACGCACCCACAGGGTGGCCCTGGATCCAAGAAATGATCCCATACAACAGTTTATAAATATTCATTAAATTACCTATTAAATTCTAGTAATTTAATTAGTCAAGGCCTCAGCCATAAGACACCCCAAACATGGACACGTAGCACAACATTACACAAAAACAACATGACCGTTTGAATTAAACATCAAACCACCTACCTTGATATCCAATGATCGATATACGCAAACAACGCCTCCCTAAACACCCAAGAACGACATAGATCTGGGATTAACAACTACAAATTCAAACTCAAATAACTTTCACTCAGGAAATAATTGGAAGGAAACACACAAGGAGAGAAAAGGGATTACCCATGCGGTCTTAACGGGATCATCGACGAAGGAATCAAAGTCCCGGTGCTTGGTTGGGAACTCTTCCAAGATTTGGCCTCCCCTCCCGGTGCTCCAAACGAGTTCTACGATTCCTTTGTTGAAAGAGGTGGACAATTTTCATTTTAAGTGAAAAAAACTGCACAGTGTGTACTTTTAATTTTTTAATTGCTCCTCTGGTGGCTAATTTTCACCGTCAAACTGTTCATCTGTCGACATGAGTACACAACGTGTATTTCTGAGTACACGGCGTGTACTGTCGCTCTGCTGGCGGATGCTTCCACTACCTAACTATTCACCTACCGACTGATAACACGATGTTTATATACTAAGTACATGACATGTAGTCAGTTTTTACACCTTCATCACCGATAAGCCTACACACCTTGTGTACTCATCCCACACGGCCAAAGTACACGTCGTGTGGAAAAGTACATGGCATGTACCCACAAATTTTGGGATTTTCCCCAATTTCTGTTATTTTCTCAAAAAAACTTAAGGTAAAAGAAAAATAAGAAACCCGTACCTCAAGAACAAGAACTGTGTTCTTACAAAACACATTATATATTTAAACGATATTTAATTTTTACCCAAAAATTCGACTGTCTCAAAAAATTATGAAAATTTCACCATTGGAGAATTTAGAAGTCTTGATTCTAGAAGTAATATTTATTTTATCTAAATAATTTTCTAAATATGTTAATTTTCAATTTTAAATAAAAATTTACATTTATTGAAAATTCATGGGTTTTGACAAAAATGGATTTCAAACCTTAATAAAAATTTCAATTGCATTCATAAAATTATACGATCATTTATATTTAATAAAAATTAATTTAATAATATTTTATTAAATTATTATTTAATTCAAAAATCCATTAATTCATCAAAATATATTTTTTAGTTGAATATTAACTAATAATAGTATTTTCACTTTAAAAACTATTTACGATGTAAAAATAATAAAATGAATGTATATTCAGTTTTACATTAAAAAATAATGCACATAATCATAGTGCTAAGGTCTTGTTACATAACCCCTTATAACACTCACATAAGACCGAAGTGTAATGTGTGCGATGGTGATAGACTCCTGGTGTGGCTTGGATAACATCACTCAGGTGGTAATCTCTATTAACTTCCACTTATCTCGTAGTCGGTTCCGCTCAAACTTAATGTGTTCTAGCTCTGCTTGGGCTTGGTCAAGAGAGAAGCCCAATGACGCCACCTCCTTTCTGAGCTCCGAAAAATGGGCTTTGTATGGAGAAAATATACTGGATGAGGCCATCACTTCCTTTTTCTGAGTAAATTGAATTTGTTAAATCCCTATATTTATACTAATCACGTGATCACTATTCGAGGACTATATTAGAAATGATCAAAATTCATAACGGTATTTTAAAATCCAAAACATAAAAACAAATAAGTGAATATGTTTTAAATAACCATAAGAATACATTTAAATAGACCAAGAAGAATTTTCATTAATAAATTCTTGGGTCGTTACAGGGTCTCTATAGTTGGTATCAGAGAAATTTCAGTAGAATCCTTGGGAACTAGATTTAGGAAAACATATATTAGGGAAAATAACCCTATGACTAACTATGAGGAAAAATGTAAGTATTGAATGGCATCATAATATTTTGGTAAATTATATATTCTGCATTTTTCCTATAAATATTTTCCTCTTCGAATACTATAAGTGGATGTGGTTTTGACACTGATGCATCTGGGAATAATAACCCTGAAAATAGTTAGTCGAGTACATCTCAACCATCATTCTAGTCCATGGTGAATTCACCCTTAATACACACCCATTTTAACAATACTAGAGGATATAATTGGGTTAATTCATATTTTCCTTATGAACCATTATAAAGTATTTAAATTTATGATTACCATGAATAAAATAGGTTAAACCTATGATGTCTTAGAATGAAAATAAGGACATATACTGTAAATTATTTTCTTGATTATGTGTTTTACCACTATGATTATTGTTACCCATACTACATTTTTTTATTTTAATATAGTGAATTTAAATATAATTAATCATGCTAACATGAAATTTTATGTACAATGGAATGATTTTCCTTATGAGTAACCAAATGAAATGGGAGTTCTAAGGCAAAAAATTATGATTATGACTAATCAACTATCTCATTATATGATCAAAAATATAAAATTGGGTGAGTTTCATGACACAACTTATAATATAAAAATTGAGTTTCATGAAGATAATGGAGGTAATAATATTTAGTTTTATAAATGTAAAGTATGTGGGAAGAATCACTTGACAAAATGTCTCATAAGAATGAGAAGATGTTTTATGTATGTAAAATAGAGGCATATATCAAGTAATTTTTGAGGAAAATGGAGAGTTCAATGGAGGGATATTAAGTTCATCAAAAGGTATCATTTATAGTTAAATTTATTATGTGTGGGGAACTTGGAAACTATATTAGTTAGTACCCTAATCCAAGTCTTAAATCCTAGACCAAGGAAGGATATATATAGCCGAAGTGAAAGGGTTGAAGTTTTTGTGTATTAGGATTCAAGAATTATGTTGTAGAAGTGTTATATTAATGATATTATGGTTATGGGAATCATTAAACATCTAAGGAATATTAAAAAATAGTTTACCTATAATGAATTAAAAACATATGTTGAATGGTACCAATAATCAGGAAAGGTGATTTAGTAGTATGGTGATATTTGTAGAGAACACATGATTAAGGAAAGATAAACCTTAATATGTTTCTAATGTTGAATTAATAATGTTTAGTTGGGATAAATAGATGATTGAAATTGATTAAGTAAATTCTATAGTATTGGTAACCTTGACAATGGTTAGTGATTTAAGGATAAAGAAATTTAGGTAATCTTTGATGAAGTTTATTACATTTTTAAATTTATGGATCATATTCAATAGTTTGTGATTTTATTTAAGTAATAATAATAGCATTAAATTTTGAAAGAAATTATGATTTCATTGAGTATTTATAGTGATTCATGTTATTAGTCTATAGTAAGAGAATATATGTTTGGTTTGTGACTTTATGAGCTACTTTGTATTGTCTGGGGATAAATGTTAAAATTGATCTTGGTAAAAAATATGAGATACAATCATTAAATATTTTGGGTTTTGAATTTAGTTAGAAATATTTTAAAGTATTCTTAAGTTTACCGATTTTTGGAATGAATTAATTTGAACTATGGGTGTTATTGTTTATGTTTTACAGAATAATGTATTTATCCATATTAGATAAACTATGTTAACTATTTTGGTTATAGTTAATTTTTAGAGAAATAAGGAATGAATTTTAATCACTTTATTAATCTTATGATCTTTTAAAATTTAATTTTATTTCTTAATCTTAAAAACTTTATCTTTAATATTCATTTCATGGAGTAAGATATAAAGTGAAAATTCATCAAATAAATACTAAAGGATAAAATTATGATTATGAAATAGAAATAAATAAAGTAAGTAAATTTTCTCATCTTCTATATATTGAAAGTAAACCAATGACTCAAAGTTAGAAGAACGATCTTTAAATATAAGTGTTATCCTTTTACCATCAATTTTTATGAATGGATTGTCTTTTAGTCCCTCACTAATTTATGGTTTTTTAGACTTTAACTTTCTCATGACTATGTTCTCTATCAGTCTCTATTTGTAATTTCATGTTAGTTTTATCTTCCATGTATATATTTAAAATTTCCACTAATGTTCTCCTTATCTAAAAACCAAATAATGTGATATTTCATTTAAAATTTATATTTCCCACTTCCCATTTTCAAAAGAAGTTTTGTTATCCCTTTGTATGATATGGGGTTTCAATAATGGTATTTTAAAATATTGAAACTTTTATGAACGAGATAAAATTTCAAGGGTGAAATAAATGTAGGGGGGATGTAACACCCTAAAAATTTATTTTAAAATAATAATAAGCATGATAATTTTCTTAACATGTAACACCAAACCAAATAGAATTGAAATATATTATAAAAATACTATTAATTAAATGTGACATAGTGATTGAATTGATGGGTTTGAATATGAGTGACCAAACAATGAAATATATGTGTAGGTTCCTATATCCATGTGGTCCAACACTTTGTGAGTTTCTATGGATTGCAGTGTATAGAGGAGTCTTCAAAGTGGTCTAGAGGGTTTGGCTGTAGAATGTTGGAAGCAGGGAGATTACACATCATATAATCCTTACATGCCATTTAAGTGAGGTTCACAACTTGTGAAGGATTGGTTCACAATGTGTATTTTATTTGGGTTAAATAATAAAATGGTAATATATTTTTGTGGTGAAAATTGAACCCCAAGGATTACACGACATGAAAGGGGATTACACGTAGTGTAAATAACTGATGTTGTACATATTTAAATGTTTCAGTTGATTGTGTTCTCTCTAAACCATATGGATTCTTTCATTCTAGGTGACCAGAAGCTTCCCACATTCTTAATTTCAAGATTCCTTCAATAGGGGATTGATTCTTGGATTTTATTTTCGATTCTTGGTGATCTAAAGTGCATTATTACTTCATTTTATAGCGGTTTATCCTAGTTTGATCTCATTGTCCTCCCATTAATCTTTCTATGATATGGATTTTGATATTCCATGTTTCTAATGGGAGTTTTATTGACTGTTTTTTGGTGCGGTTGTGTTGTGGAGTCCTCAGATAGATACAGTTCGTACAAGAGAGGTGATCAGAGATCCGTAACATGGTACGTTATCATTTGAAATACGTTGACACCTTTGAGGTAGGGGATTATTTTCTTATATTTTATTTATGTGAAATCATAATTTGATCATGATTTAACCCTTTTTATGGAAATGAAATTTTCATAATAATTTTGAAACCATATTAAATAAATTGGTTACGATAGCATGTAAGCGATATTATTTCTTTATACAGTGTTAGTGGTTTTCCTCTTATTTTTCTAGATAGTGTGATATCTATTTATTTCTTTGCTAGAAAATTATTATTTATAGAAATTGGTAAATAATTTAATGCAAGAATTAATTGATAATTAATTGTCTTAAGAATAAAGAGTCATGTTTAATGAATCCGGTTGTTGATGTAATTTGATAATAATTAAAATGATGCAAGTAAGAATTCTTAATTGAAATTTGTTAATGAACCTAAAGCATGCAAATTATTTTTGATAATAAATGAAAAGGAATGTTAATTTATAAAAGTATTCTCTAGGTTTTGGAAACTAGAATAAATTCTAAGAGCATGTTTTTCATTTGATAGCTTGTATAGCTTGATATCTTAGGTTTCTCATAGTTAGAACCTATTAATAAATGAATATGTTAATTTAATATGGAATAAGAACTGATTGAGTGATAAATATGGTTTTTGGGGCTTGATTTTACCATTTTATTGAGAAGGAAAAGTGCCTTATTTTGGATCCGTGAGAGCTCTTTTTTTATGAAGGTGGAATTCCTTGTTTCGAGGGACCATTTCCTAGTTGAATTTTCTTGTTTGTTTCTTACTGATTTTGATGTGATATGGATACGATCCTTGTGATGTAATCCTATTATGGATGATCCTAGAGGTCTATTGTGTGATATGGGGTAGGGATGCCCAGTTGTAATGTGAGCCTGATATGGATGAGGCTAGGATGGATGTTGTAATATGTGGGTAGGGAGGTCTGGATGATGTGGTAGCAGATAATGCCTGTGATGGCGAGATACATCAGTATATACATATGGGCATTGGGGAGGGAATTGAAGATGATGTAATGGGTTAGATCTAGGCTTACTAATTGATGAGATGTCGAGAGATGGTATTATTACTTATGAATCTATTTAGTGGATATTGGTTAGGTTGCCTGTTTATTTGCATTCCTTTCCCCACTTCCTGAGTTAGTTGGATGTGATTGGTTGCATGTTTCATCTTTGTGGTATATTAGGATGGTTTTCCTAGTGTACTTGGATATGGAATGATGATAATAATGAATTAAATAAATGTTTTACCCATGGGGTTAGTTGATGATCGAATCCAATACATAAAAGATGTTAATCTTGATAAAAAATTCCTTGATTCAGACTTTTGTCTGGAGGGCATAGAATTTTCTGTAATTGAATGTAACTTGAAAAAATATTAAGTGGTTAATTAATGTATAATTAATTAATTAATGGAAGGAAATACTTAAAATTAAAGAATGAATTTAATGTATCTATTTTAATGCTTGTGTACTTATAAGATATTTGGTCTTAGTAATGGAAGCCCGGAGTTCGAGTGATGTTAGCTGTAGTTTAGTCTAAGACTAGGTTATTCCCATAGTGTGGTTGTATAATATATTATATCATGTATATTCTATGATTTCATAAGTTTACCTACCCATGTCGGTTAGGGAAACTGACAACCAGTGGACTTTAAGAGGATTTTCCCCCAACATCCCAATGGGAGGATGGATGACTGACTACCCCCTCTCGCTCCACTCTCTTCTCATGGTAGATACTTATGTTGGTATGCATGATGGTTAGTTTTACCACATATATTTGTTGTGGGATATGATGAATTGTGGTTATTTAAAACACATGTGTTACCAAATATATAATCTAAAGGATTATTATTGGTATGATGTGTATATTCTATAATGGATTGAGGTACTTACTCGATGTATGGGTTGTAATGGCTTGATGCATAATACCTGATGTTTGATATACGTCATAAGAGATATGGTGGATCCTAGAAACTACTCAGTTTCTATTTGGTTTGTGATATTGTATGGTGTGGTTATGTGATACACGAGGTTCATGTGGTGGTGCCTTGCCTATGTGTTTTTGGGATGACTTGCTTTTGGAGAGAGATTCTCATGACATACAGTGTTGGGGAAGAGAAGAAAACCTATAGGGAAGTAGGATTAGGGTACCCTTGAAGATATATTATTATATTATATGATCTCTTGAATGCAATACTTGGTGAGAGTTAGATATGGTGAGGCTAGGAACTTAGTATACCAATTTAGTTAGAGAGTTAGTTTCACTATTGTTCATTGTTGTTTAGAATGATTTATTTATCTTTTTCATGAGAGGATCTAGGGAGGATCCTACTGAGTATACTATTATGCTCACACTATATATATATATATAAAATATTTTTCAAGTTATCCAGTGTAGGTTAGATATCGTGCTAGATATTACTAGATTGGGGTTTAGTATAAGTTGTTTGGGATTCATTATTGCTATTGTCTTTACCTTTTTGGTGTATCACTATGATAAAAAGAGGGTATAGTATCCCTTTGATCAAAATTAGACCCTCCCTTCTATTCATCAGCCTCTAGCATATGGGGAGGTGTTCTTGAGGTCACGTAGCAAACCAGATCAGGGCACTAATGTGTGCCACCCGAATCAGGATGTTACAAAGTGGTTTGAGATGGGGTTTTATTTTATTTTCTTTTGTATTTATATTTGAGAAAGGTATATAGGAGAGTAGGAAGATTCAGGACTTGTTTACAAGCTCATGCATGGGATTATCTAACTCATGTTCAGGGGAGAACCCAAGTACTCTAGGTGGTATTATTATTATTGTTGTTTTTGTTGTAGTTGATGTTATTTCACCTTGGGTGATGTACTTGTAGAGTGACGTGAAAATTGTTTTGATATTTTTTTGATAATTTTACTGTGGATCAATATAAAATGAGATTTTAGTTTTAATGCATCATTCTTGGCACTTATGATTGTTATGTGACATTCATCATTTTAGGCATGCATGAGAAAAGGGGTTTCGGTAAATTTTTGAACTTGAACTATTTTTCCTTGCTTGTGAAATTGAATTGAAAATGTGCCTAACATGAAATGAATTGTAAAATTATGAAATATGAGAATAAATGGGAATCTAATGAGAAACTTGATATGATAATGATAATTCCCTTTGATATCCAATATATAGGTGTAGGATGGTTAAGAGTAGTGACAACACCTCAGTTTTGACGGTATGGATAGGTTTGGAGAAAAGTTTTTTTGTGACTTTTTGTGATTTTCCTTTTAGGTAAATGTTATCAAGTTATTTTATGGGTCGCAATTCATGTATTTGGCATTGTAGAGAATATACCTCCGGGATAATTCTTATTGATAGGATGAATATGGGATATAGATAGGGATGATCCATTAATATTGGGACCTAAGGAACCAATAGTGATAGTTGAGGTAGTTTGGGAGAAGTTATGAGAAAACTTTGCTTTCTCTATAAAGCATATATAATGATACCCAGGGTGGGTTTTGAAAATCATGTACAACCTTACATGAGAGTTTTAGTTATGACACCCTTTGACTTTTACTGGAGAGGGTGGACCCAAGGGAGTTGAGTTTTGGTTTAATTATATTCAGACTATACTTGACCATTTGAAGACTCCAACTGAGAAAAAGGTCAAGTTTGACACTTATATTATATAAGGATAAATGAATCACTGGTGGGACATTCAGGCATGGACATGACATGATGAGGGTATCTTATGGAAGGATTTATTAGAGAAGTTCTTGGAGCACTTATATCCAGAGACGTTGAGGTAGGAGAGAGCAGTTGAATTCATATGGTTGACTCATGGGAGTATGTTCATGATGGAATACACTGTATTATTTATATATTTAACACACTTTTCTCTAGTGTTGTAAGGGGATGAGATATATAGGATAAGGTGCTTTCAAAGAGAACTTATATATGAGATTAAGTACCAAGTTAACTCTGTTTGGTTAAATAATTTTTATGAGGTGGTGGGTCAAGCTCTCATAGATGAGGGGAATATGAAGGAGTATTCCAATGAAAGACATATAGTTTATGATGGAAGGTTAGGAGGTACGACTTTTGAATGTTGGAAGCATCAATATGAGGATGTTAGCCAGGGGGAGACCAGGAAGAGTGGCTAGGGGAAATGACCAGTTACTCTGGATATTACCTAACTTCTTTGTCACTAGTAGCATAGGATGGACCAATATCATAGATAATGTCCCCGACCACCTGTAGAGTTATGATCTTATGAAAATATGGGGAATCTACATAAGTTATATAGGAACCTGTGATAGAAAGGTGGTGATAGAGGATCTAGATAGAACTAGGGTGCAGGAAGGGGATCTTCTTCACCATATCAGGCTGGAAGTTGGAGTTCTACTATCCATTATAGTATAGGTATTGGACATAGAGCTTCTAGAAAATATCACCCATATTCGTAGAGTAGTATAGCTCAGGGTACTTAGACAATGTCATTAGAAAAAGGGGCATGACAGTTGCATGCAGTTCAACCTACACTAGTGGATAGTGAGGATAGATCATTGATAGTGAGAGGTAATATTCTTGTAGCTTATTCATTAGTTAGTGATTTATTTGATACTGGTTCCTCTTATTACATTATTTTTTCACAACTTGTTAATGGTTTGAGAAAGAAAGTGGAGTTTGTGAGTGGAGTTATAATGATAGATACACCATTGGGAGTATGGTCTAGAGACATCTTCTTATTCAAGGGATTCTCTCTTGAATTTGGGGAGTATCATTTTATGTGGTATCTTTACATCATTTACATGATAGTATTTGACATAATTATGGGTATGGATGGGTTAGTAGCATACCAATCCCACATTGATTGTTACTATAGGATATTGACATTTATTTCTCCTAAGGGTGAAAAATATATCCATCATGGAGAATGGGATATCCATGTGGGATGAGCAGGGTAAATTACTTCGAAATTGGGAGATCTCACAACCCATGTTTCTAGTCTTTTCCTAGATGATGGAGGTGTAAAGCATGATTTCTTTCTACCAGTAGTGTATTGGTTTCAGAACATGTTTTTTGAAGACTTCTTAGGGTTTCCACCAAAGATAGTTGTGGAATTACTATTAAGATCATGTTGGGGGATGAGATAGTTTCTATTCGACCCTACAAAATGGCGCTAATAGAGTTTCTAGAGCTCAAGAATTGGCTAGAAAAATGGGAGGATAAGGGATTTATCTTCCCAAGTATACTTCCATGGGAATCAACTGTGTTGTCTTCCAAGAAGGCTGATGGGACTCTACACTTTTGTGTTGATTACTAGAAGTTGAACCTAATGATAGTGAAGAAACGATATCCTATTTCACGTATCAATGATCTATATGACCAGTTGAGAGGAGATTTTGTTTTCTTCTAAACGATTGAAGTTATATCAGGTTATCATCCTTTGAGAGTCCGAACAACTGATGTACTGAGGACTTCTTTCAGAAGAAGGTATGTATTCTATGAGCTCATCGTAATTCCATTTGGATTAATGAACACATCAGTAGTGTTTATGGACCTGATGAAAAGAATCTTCAATCCATACCTAGATCAGTTTATGGTAGTGTTTGTGGATGACGTCTTGTTGTACACCAAGACTCATGACGATCATTCCCAACATCTTTACATCATCATGAGTACACTGAGTGAGAATATGATATATGTCGAGCTATCTAATTTTTAATTTTGGATTGATAAGGTACACTTCTTGGGTCTTATAATATCAGAGGAAGGTGTGTTATTGGACATATAGAAGGTGAAGAAAATGGTTTCTTGGGACCATCCTAATACTATATTTGATATCCATAGCTTTCTAGGGTTATTAAGATAGTAACATATATTCATCGAGGGAATTTATCATTTAGATGTGCCGCTTTCTGGCTTGAACAATAAGGAGAAAAATTTTGAATGGCCAGGAGAATGTGAGAATTCATTCCTAGAGTTGAAGAAGAATTTAAAATCAGCACCAATCTTGATCCTACCTAATCCATGTGAGGTGTATTTAGTATATTGTTATGATTGCGTAATTGGACTTGGAGTAGTGTTGATGTAGGGATATTGAGTTGTGGTGTATGGGTCTTGGAAGTTGAGGCCACATGAATAGAACTAACCTATACAAGACCTTGATTTGACAATAGTTTTTTATAAATTCAAGTGTTGGTGAAATTATTTATTGGGTGAGAAGTTTACCATGTATACATATCAAAATATCTTGAAGTATATATTTTCACAGTGAGATTTGAATCTCCTATATCATAGCTGGGTTGATTATATGTAGTCATTTTATTTTGATCTAGCATATACACTTGGGAAAGGAAACATTGTTGTATATTACCTATGTAGGAATACATAGACTCAGATGGTTTAGAATTCTAGTGATGACTGGAAGATGATGACCTTATTGGTGGAAATGCATGTCGTGGTTCAGGAGAGTTAAGGTAATATTACTCTCATATCAGCTTCAGTGGAGTATACACTTTTGATATGTATATGGGACATATAGTATCAGGATCTGAAATGCTTAAACTTGAGGGAAAGCCTTAAAGGTGTGGAGACACCTTCATATTGGATCATAGATGAGGATGCATTCATTTATGTCAGAAATCATGTTGTGGTGCCTATGAGCATATGAGAGGAGAATATGAGGGAATTTCGAGCCTTGAATTGGGACATACATCCAAGTGTGACCAAAATATACCATGACCTATGATGGCAGTTTTGGTGGCTGTGCATGAAAAAAGAGATAGCAGGGTTCATGATAAGATGCTACACCTGTTAGAAGGTGAAAGCTGAGAATCAACAACCTATAGGTTCATTAAAGATATTTCCCATTACAGAATGGAAGTGGTATAATGTGACTATATATTTTGTGGTTGGTATCATAAGGATTCCTCATAGGAATGAATCTATTTGGGTGATTTTATAACATTTGAAAAAGGTATCACATTTCTTGACTATAAAGGGGACCTTATCAGAAGAGCGGTTGGGAGAATTATACATTTGGGAGATATTCCATTTTCCTTAGGTTCCCCAGACTATAGTTTCAGACTCAGACTCATGTTTTACTTTTTTCTTATAGAAGGTATTATAGAAATAATTTGATACATATGTTTTATTGGGTACATATTTCCACCCATAGACAGATGGGTAGTCAGAGTTTACTATACAGGTTCTTGAGGATATGCTGCGAGCATATTTTCTTGACTTCAGTAGGTCTTGGGAGAATCACCAAGATTTGGTGGAGTTCTCCTATAATTTTTTAGGATACGATACAAATTTCACCATACGAGGCTATTTATGGAATTACATATATATCACTACTATGGTGGATGGAAGTAGGCGAGTCAGAGTTGTTAGGACTGAGTCTCATGTAAGAGATATCAGAGCAGGTTCAACTGATTCAGAAGTGTATGGATATCGATCAGAGTAGAAATAAGTCATGTGATGATAGATAATTATGGACCAAGAGTTTATAAAGGGTGATTTTGTATTCCTTCAGGTGTCACCTATATTGGACCCCCACAGGATACCGAGATAGGGAAAATTGGTTCCAAAGTTCGTTAGACCATTTGAGGTGGTTGAGAGAATCGGCCTGGTGGCATACCAATTGAATCTTCCAAAAAGATATGGTGCTATGAATGATGTCTTCCATGTATCACAACTTCAGTGGTATCACCCTAACCCTTCTCATGTGATTGAAGTAGATGATGTTGAGCATGATATAGATGCATCATTTGAGGGGAATTTGATACATGTGTTGAATCACAATGAGAAAGTGTTTTAGGGAAAGAACATTTTGATAGTTTGTGTATTGTGTAAATGTGTCCATATTTAGGGGGAACCTTGGGAGAGAGAATCAGATATGAGGGATCAGTGGCCCAACCTTTTTGACTCATAATATTAGAGATGCATGAGAGTACAACTCAAGGATGAGCTATTATAAGGTGGGAAGATTGTAAAACCTCGACCTTTTCTAGAGATATTTTAGTCATGTTTATAGGTAATATTTTTCCATGTGTTGAGTAATTTTCATTTTATTTTTACTTTGGGGTGTTTTTGAGTGAAAATTTTAGAAAACTTGAAGAAAAAAGGTAGTGCATAGTTTTCCCTAATCATGTACCCTGGCCTAACAAACTTTGTAACCCTATATAGAGGGGTTTTGCATGGATGGTGTAAGGTTTTTCACACTATTCCCCCTCATTGGAGAAACTATTCATCCCACTAGAAGAGGTGCATGGTTAAATAGAATAGTTAGGGAAACCATGCGCCCCGAGTAGCAAACCGTGCATACAGGATTTTAATCCTCTGGATTTTATTAAAAGAATTCTCAAACCCCCATCTAATACCCTCAAACACCCTAGCTCAAACCATAATTTTTTCTATTAATTACAGAGCCTCTTGGATGGATTCCAATCCATGAAGAGATCTTTTCTTCATGATTCAAGCCTAGATTGAAGCTCTACACCCCTCTCGGTAAGTGAATCCTATCCCATTTGTTTTCTCATTCCTATTCCATTATTCTCCCATTCTAGAAAGGGTTTGTTCTTCCTATGTTGATTAGATGTAGATTTGGTTGTGTAGATCTAGATCTAGAATTGTGGATCTAGATCTATATTTTAGGGATATAGATTTATTCGAACATGGATTTATGTTTTAGATATGTATCTCATTCTACATTGTTACTCTACTGAAATTGGGTATTTTCATTGGGAAATCATTCATCAACAAATTGAGGTTAGTGATCTATAATTAAAATACCAAAGCATTTATTTCAATTACATGTATGTAATTTTGGAATAATTATTATTTTATTAGAAATTGATTTTTCCTATATTAAATTAATTATTGGGTAGAATAATTAATTTATAGATTTTTAATATTAGAGACATTGAATTAAGATAATCAATTTTTTAATTAATAATAGGATATCAAGATTATTAAATTTAGATAATTAATTGTTGAATTAATTATGGAATATTGTGATTTTTGAATAAACTTAATTAATTGTTAAAATATAGTGATTATAAAACTAAAAAAATTCATTGTGGAATTAATTATAGGATATTGGGATTTTGTATTGATTAATTAATTGTTTAATTAATTAATGAAAAATTGTTTGTCTATATAATTAACAAAATTGATTAATTAATTATTAAGTTAATTAATGAAAGTGACGTTATTAATTAATTGGTGAATTAATTAATGATATTGATATGATTAATTAATTGGTGAATTAATTAATGGGATTGGTGTGATTAATTAATTATTGAATTAGTAATAGAAATCATGTGGTTAATTAATTATTGAATTAATTATGAACTTTTTGAAAATGATGAATGGTAACATGGTTATTTACTTATAAAAATAATAATGGCAACATGGTTATTAAATTGTGAAATGGTGAATGGTAAAATGTTCATTCACTTATGAAAATGGTGAATGTTAAAAGATCATTCACTTATGGAAATAATAATAGCAACACAACCATTCAATTATGAAATAGTGAATGGTAACATAGTCATTCACTTGTACGATTATGAATGGTAACATGGACATTCAAATGTGAATTGTGATGATTAATAGAAACATGGACATTCAGACATGTGATATCCCTTAAGGATAGTTCAGACTCTGGTATGGACCGAAGTAGGTATTGAGGTTCAAGTGTGCTTAGGAACCTGAGGGTTTGTGTGGTTAAATAAAGAATAATTAATAATGTGATAAATATTTAATTATGCATTCTACTTATTTATTTATACAACTAAATACACTATTAATGACTGGATATTATTTTAAACATTGTTGGTGGTGGCCTATTGAGTTATAATCACACCCTACTTGGGTTTCCTGATCGATACCTGAATAGATTACATGATTTTAGGATATGTTATGGGGAAAATACCATGTGTTAGATAGATTATTTGGGATGTATAATGGATGAGGGAACCATACATGGTTTGGGACCCACTTGGTAGTTATCAGTGCCTTTATTTTTGAGTTGTATTTTGACTCTTAGTATGTACTTTGGAATGACATTTTTATTTTCTAGTTTTGACCTTATATTTCCCGCTTTGGTTATCATGAGATATTGGTATTTATTTGGTTATGTCATGTCATTTTCTTATTTATATTATGTATATTGGTGTATTACTCTAATAAACGAGGGTATAGTATCCACATGATCGATATTAGACCCTCACTACTGGTTGTAGCCTCTAGCATATGGGGAGGCGCGCTTGAGGTCACGTAACGAACTAGATAGAGGCACCGATGTGTGGAACCATAGCCTGTACATTACATGTGATTTAGATGTTGGTTACTTGCCTAGGTGTTTTAAGCCCAAATGGATTTTGGAGAGAGATTCTCTGGATGTGCGACATTGGGGAAGAATAGAAAACTAGTGGGGAAGTGAGAGAAGTGTACCCTTGGTGTTTTATTAAAATATAATTTGATATCTTGTATGTGATACTTGGTGAGAGTTATCCATGGAGAGTCTTGGAACTTAGTATACCTATTTAGGTGATGCCTTAGTTTCACTTTTGTTCACTATAATTTATCCTGATTTATTTATCTTTTACATGATAATCTCCAGGGAGGATCCTACTGAGTATACTATTATTCTTGTTGAGAAAATGTTATTTTCAATAATACTTTATTTTATTTTTATTAAGGGAATATTGTTGAGAACAATACTCTATCTCTTTATTATGATTTCGATGTTCACAAATATCCTTATTTTTTATTCTAATGATTTTACTTTGAGTATATTTTAGGAAATTAATGTTTTTTATTTTTCTATTTTGGAATAATATTAAAGTGTTTAATCTGTGTGGAATATTTGATGAAGTGTTCAGGAAACACTGTTCATACCCTACGTTGAGGAGCGTAGAGTAAGGATGGAATCCACCCTTTACTTTATAGGATATCAAAAAAGTATGGTTAAAGGAACCCTACATTTGGAAGGAACCTTATATTTGTGATATTAGAAAGGTATGGAAGAATAACATTATGTTAGTATGGAATATTAAATTTGTTTCTCAAAAGTATGGTTCATCAACCTTACTTTTGTAATGAACCCTAAATTTTATTGAAAAGTATGGATCATATTTTATATGTTTTAAAGTAGAGAAAAGTATGGATTGAAAACCATATGTTTGAAAGTTGAAGAGAAAAGTATGGATGATGAATCATACGTTTGATATCAACCTTAGTTTTGAAGGTTGAATAATCAATCTTACATTCATGATCAACCTTACGTTGTCTACCTTACATTCAAATAATTCATTCTAAGTAGTTCAACCCTACGTTTGACGTCAGATATTTTAATATACGATTTTATCAAGCAACGGTCTTTATACGAATTATCAGACTGAATTCAAGCCAAATTAAAATCCCAAATATAAAGCACGTCTTTGACTAAATTAAATCCGTTTATATATGATTCAAAAGATTTATTTAAGATTATCTTTGCATGGAGAATATTAAGGGTTCTTATAACTAACATGTTATTCAAAAATTTGAATATCGCGAGTCAGAAGGAAAATTTTTTGGATCTAAATTTATAGAGGAAGTGCTCGCCATTATTCCATATATATTTGTGCTGTTTTGACTGATCAATAGATCAAGAGTATGAAAAAATAATTTTCTAAATATTTTTCACTGCTACAATTTATATAAGCATTTGAGATTTATAGATATGTTGTTACGAAGAGAGACAAAGCTCTGTTTTCTGAATAAGAAGAAACACGTTGAAGATTCACTGATTCTACATCAAATATATTTTGTAGATCTAATATTGTTCAAGTTTCTGAATTCATTTAAAGATCTTATGCAACTATATTGTCTCAGAACTACTTCTACCTGAATATTATTCTTTCTGAAGATGAGGATCCCTCGACTGTCAATTGTGTGTTGTTGCAATTGTGAAGAACAACTGGAAAGTATTTCAAAGAACAAATACTCTTTTACTTTGAGTGATCAGCTTTTCATACTAAGCTGTGTGTTAGGTTCTGTGTATTAATCAGAAGGATCTGTTTAGCCTTAAATTTGTAAAGGTGTCAACTGCCTGCACTCAGTTGTGGAACAATTTATTGATAAGAGGACTAGATAGTGAAAATCACCAAGCTCTTGGAGTAGAGCGTTGGTGGAGAGGACTAGGGGCATTCTATTCCCCAAACCACTATAAATCGTGCATCTTTTGATATTTATTTTCCTCTACTTACCCATTCTAATAAAGTTAAAAGGACATATCACGATCTTGCTACGAATATGTAAAAGGCACAATTCACCCCCCTCTTGTGCATATTTAGAATAATCCAATCCAACAATTGGTATTAGAGGAGGAGCATTTGTCAAAGCAATAACAAGTTGAAAGTTTTGGATCATAAAGAGCATAATGGATGATACATGAGAGGGTATGTCAATGGTTTGAGCCCCCTAATTCAACAGTGAGAACTAAGAATGCTGGAAATCAAGAATAATAATTTATTTTAAGAACCTTCGATACAGAGTCTATTTGAAAATTCTAGCTCTCTATGTAATTTCTGAAAAACCTGAGACATGGTGTGCTACTAAAGAAGCAGAGTATGACATAAAATCCAAAGCAATGAATGCAATCATCTATTGTATTTTACCATATAAATTCAATAGAGTATCTTAGTGCCCAACAACTTATGAGATGTGGCAGACAATTACAGTTTCCTATGATGGAATTGACAATGTTAGACAGATGAGGTACGCCACTACTAAATTAAAATTCGACACATTCAGAATACATTAAGGAGAAAGAATGACCCAAATGAATGGAAGGTTTATAGATATTGTCAACAATATCACTCCCTTGGGAGATCCGATCAAACAAGCTAATCAAGCCCTGAAAGTACTAAGAGTACTACCATCTAGATGGAATGGAATTTCTACTGCTATCACAGAATCATCTCTTGTCAAAGATTTAATAATGAGATAGTTAATTGGAACTATTATGATGTATGAATCTGAGTTGCAAGACGAATCAAATGAGCATAAATTCTTAATCAAGAGAGAGAATTCTACTTTGATGGTAACATCTCAAAAAAAAAAATCAGAAAAATGAAGAATGAAATCTCAATAAAATTAGGGAGTTCTGATTCACCTAATTCAGATGTGGAACTGGCTCAAATAGCTAAGAAATTAATAAAATTCTAAAAAAAGAAGAAAGGATTCAGAAAATATTTCAAAAAGGATGAAAAGGAAGTTAGATTCTATGAATGCAAGAAGATGGGTCATATCAGACCTGACTGTCCTCAACTGATGGAAGAAAAGAAGAATAAATTTTTCGAAAGAAATGATAATGAATAGAAATATAAGAATGAAATTAAAGCTACTTGGAGTGTATCTGAAGACTCCAACATCTCATCAAAGTATGACTCATAAAAAGAAGAATCAAATATGAAATCCAATATGTGCTTTATGGAAAAAACTGATTAGGTACAATCCTATTACTCATCTGACTCTAATTGTGATTCAAGCTACTCAAATGATAAAATTGCAGCCTATTGCAACATACTGGAAGAAAAATACGATTCTTTATTCAAGAAACATAAATCCTTAAAGAATATTCATAATGATGTTTTAGGAGAGAGAGACACTTTACTAAAACAACATCAAGAATTACTAGAGAAATATAATTCAATTGACACAAACTATACAGATAGTGAATTTAAAATAAAGACACTACAAACAAAAGTTGAATCATATAAGAGTGGAGATCTTGTTTTTACTAAAGGAGAAAATTATTTAAATGAAATTATTTTAAAGAATGTGATTAAGAAGGAAAGATATGGAATATGCAGTAAGGGTGAGAAACCCAAACTGTATAAAAATTATTTTTTTCCAAGTACTAGAAAATAAATCTGTAATTATTGTGGAAACAGAGGAAACATATCTAAAAATTGTTACTTAAGTAAACCTCAAATAAGTGGAAAAAATAAAGCCTTTATCGCAAATAATTTTTATGATTCTATTGATTTTATAAAAAAAAATCAAGTATGGATTCCCATATCCTTATTAGCTAACACTATTTGACCCAATAGAATATGGGTACCAAAACAAAATTTTGTTTAAATTCCTTTTCAAGAAGCAGGACACATAAGAAGAACTATTGTATGGTATATGGACAGTGGCTGGTCCAGGAATATGGGTGGAAACTCATTAAATTTTAGAAGACTAACTCAAAATGATGGTGGACTAGTCACATTTGGTGACAATTCCAAAGGTAAAATTATTGGCATTGGAATAGTTGGAGATCTAGAAGCTGTCTCAATTAATAAAGTACTATATGTACAAGGATTGAAACACAACCCGATAATTATACCTCAACACTACAATTATGGTTATGTTGTTGATTTTTCTAACAATTTACATTCTATTTTTAAAGATAAATTGCTTAAATTTAGAGCACTAAGAACTGATGATGTGTATACCCTGGATTTAAATTCCCTATTTAAGAAAAAAGTAAACTGATTAACTATTAAGATAAATGAATCTTGGATCTGGAAAAGAAGACTTGGATATTGAAATATATATGCTTTAAATAAGTTATCTAAGAAACATCTAGTTTCTGATTTTCCTAGTCTCAAATTTGAAAGTGATAGATTCTGTGATGCATGTCAACTTTGAAAGCAACACAAATCATCCTTCAAATATGTTAACAAAATTTCTACATCTAAACCTCTAGAAATTATCCACATGGATTTGTTTGGACCTTAAAGGGTATAAAGTTTTGATAGTAAATTATATGTATATGTTTTAGATTATGACTATTCTACATTTACTTGGATTTATTTTTTGAAATATAAAAATGAATCTTTTACATTATTTGAATGTTTTTGTAAAGTTGTTCATAATGAAAAAGGTCTTAGAATAATTTCGTTAAGAAGTGATCATGGTGGAGAATTTTATAATCTAGAATTTAATTCCTTTTTATCAAATATGGGTATTAAACACACCTTATCTGCACCAAGAACACCTCAACAAAATGTAATTGTTGAAAGAAGAAATAGGAATATTCAAGAAATGGTTAGGAATATGCTAAATGGATACAATCTTCCTACTTATTTCTGGGGAGAAGCTATAAGAACAGCCTGTTATATAATGAACAGAGTTTCAATAAGGCCAATCCTTAAAAAGATACCCTATGAACTCTAGAATAACAGAAAACCTAATGTAAATTACTTTAAAGTTTTTGGACGTAAGGTTTACACCTTAAACACCAAGGATAATCTTATTAAGTTTGATCCAAAATATGAAGAAGGAATTTTCTTAGGATATTCTGCTAATTACAAAGATTATAGAGTTTTTAATAAAAAGTCAAGGATTGTTGAAGAATCAATTCATGTGAAATTTTATGAATCCGATCACTTTGAGAAAAGGAAAGACCAAATTGATAAAACTGACTGTAATGGTAACATGAGACTTGAGAACTTGAAAGATGTTTTTAAAAAAGATATAAATGAAATTTAGTCCAGTTCAAAAGAACATGAAACTGATGAACCTAATAGTGTACTACCTAGATAGTCTAGAACCCTAAAGAATCACCCTTTATAAACTGTAATTGGTGACCTAGATACAAGAATAAAAACTAGAAGGAACATAAGAAATCATATTGAATTATCTACCTTTCTATCCCAATTAGAACCTAAGTCTACAGAAGAAGACTTAGTTGATGAAAGTTGGATGATAATAATGCAAGAAGAACTAAACTAGTTCAAAAGAAATGAAGTTTTGAAATTAGTTGAAAGACCAGAAAACTATCAAGTTATAGGAACTAAATGAGTCTTTATAAATAAACAAGATGATCAAGGAATAATAACTAGAAATAATGTAAGACTAGCAGCTAAAGGATATAATCAGGAAGAATTTATAGATTATGATGAGACCTTTGCACCTGTAGCAAGATTAGAATCCACTATGATCCTTTTAACCTTTGCTTTCCATATGAACTTTAAATTATTTCAGATGGATGTTAATTTTGCTTTTTTAAATGATTATTTAATGGAGGAAGTTTATGTTGAGAAACCTCATGGTTTTGAAAATTCACAAAAACCATATTCTGTTTTTAAACTTACTAAATATCTCTATGTCTTTAAACAATCACCTAGTGCTTGGTTTGAAAGATTAAGTTTTTTTCTCTTAAAAAATGATTTTACTATTGGAATAATAGATCCAAAATTATTTAAGAAAGTTATGAAATCTAATATTTTATTGGTTAAAATTTATGTTGATGATGTAATTTTTGGATAAGCAAATTTAAAACTTTGTCATGATTTTTCAAATCTAATTCAAAATGATTTTGAAATGAGTATGATGGGAGAATTAAATTTCTTTTTAGGACTTCAAATTTATCAAAAAGATTTTGGAAATGTTTTAAATCAAAGAAAATACATTACAGATTTACTAAATAAATTTTCACTTGAAAACAACAAGACATATACAACTCCTATGTGTACTAATATAAAACTTAACTTGGATATGAAGGACCCTGGAACAACTTGAGAGGATAGGGGTGAATCAGGGTAATAAATTTTTCTTTTAATTCAAAGGACCTTGTTCCCACATTGGTAGGAACTCGTTGAACCTATATGATGAAAATGATTAGCAAGAAAACATTCACATTAAGAGACAAGACACATCACTTTTTACTTGGTTCACCACTAAGGGCTATATCCAAGGAGCATATGCCGACTAGTTGTCGGTCATACCAAATTCCACTAATCTTCACAATTTGTGTATTACAATGGTTTGGGAATAGTCACTCTGTCCTAGGCTCACTGCCTTTACAAAGGTTTAGGGATAGATCACTGCTTCCCTTGGGTCACTCCCATTGACTCCCCCTGGATCACTGCCCTTGGTGAAGTCACACTCAGTTTATAGACGTGAAAGTCTCTTCAATATATTTGCATCGAAGTCTTTGTCTCTGCTTAGCACGAGACTCTTCTTGTTTCTAAGTCCTGAATTGATGCACTAGAATGCACAAAGCCACTAAACCAGATAACTAGAATGTGCAGACAAGCTTCACTGACAATTGCGTGCAACACCAACCCTTTTCGCGCAAAACCTTCCTATTGTGCGCAAATTTACTTTTTCGCGCGGAAAAATATTTCACGCCACAACACCCTTTTCTGCGCAACTTAATCTTTTACGCGTAACCCCAGTTTTTATGCACATCTATTTCTTTTTCACGCATCCCTGAATTTTTTGCGCAATCTAGAATATTTCGTGCAAGCCCCTTTACGCAATCCTTTTTCGCGCATCAGACCTCGGATCATCTCAAAGTCTTCAACCGTACTGATTGAGGGGGGTCACCTCTTATTTATAGGCATATGAGACCCCCACGTGCAAAACCCCCTGTGTCGTGTAAAACAACTCATCTGGCGCGTAATATTTCACGCCGATATCTTTTTTCGCGCACATCTCCAGATATTTCCCATAGCCTATGACTTTGCTGTTTTTCGACGTTCTGATTCTGAAACACTGTTTGTGCGAAAAACCTCAATCCTCTATTTTTCGCATCCCACTGTTTTTCATGCCCAACTCACATATTTTGCACACTGCCCTTATTTTTCGCGCACCACTTCCTCTTTACACCCGCATGCTTTTACCAACAATCCATGTCTTCATTTTCTGATTTTGAGGCCCAAAAATTTGGAAAACACTGGGAAACGACGCCACCTTCAATACTGTTGTCTTCTTGAACTGTATGATCACTTTTCTAAGGATTAAAAACAAACACAAACCATACTCCAATTCATGACTAGAATAGCCATGGTTCCAACATGATGAAACTAGAAAATTAGTTGAGAACAAGTCATATAGAGGTATGATTGGTAGTTTATTATATATTACTCTTAGGAGGCCAGATATAATGTATTCAGTTTGTCTTTGTGCAAGATTTCAATCAAATCCCAAATAATATAATTAAAGTGTTGTTAAAATATTTTTTAGATATTTAAAAATAACTATTTTTCAATCTCTTCTCCACCCCAAAACCTCTGATTTTAATTTAATTTTATATTCAGATGGTGACTTTGAAAGTTGTAGATTAGATAGGAAAATCACCTAAGGGACTTGTCACTTTTTTGGAAAATCCTTAGTGTCATGGTCTAGTAAGAAACAACACTCAGTTTCCCTATCAATAACCGAGGCAGAGTATATATCTACAGGTAGTTGTTGTGCACAAGTTTTTTGGATGAAAAACACTCTTATAGACTTTGAACTAAATTTTACTAAAACACCTATTTTATGTGATAATTAAAGTGCTTTAAATATTTCAAAAAATACTATTAATCGTTCTAGGACTAAACATATTGATATCAGACATCATTTTCTAAGAGGCCATGTTATTAAAAATGATATATTTTTATAATTTTCAAATACTGAAATTCAATTAGCTGATATTTTTACTAAACCACTTCCCACTGCAATGTTTTATTTTATTAAGGGGGAGTTAGGTTTATTTAATTTTAAATAATTTTTTTTTTCATAATTTTAATTTTAAAATATATGTCAATTTTATTTTAAAATTTCAATGTTTATAATACATTACTTACTTATTTTTTGAATCGTTTAAATTTTTATTCATTCTGCGATATTCTTTTTGGCACGAATAATTATAATTTATTTTAAAATTTATTTAATGATTATTATGTATGTAAATGAAATGGAAATCAAGACTTTCAAAAACCATTTAAAATTCCAAACCCGTTCATTTTCTTGTACCTCTCTTGTCTACCCGCAACTGAACCTTAGAAACCCTATCTTTTAGAACCTTCAGAAATCAGTGAAGAAATGGCCAAAACTAAGAGGACTGATGAGCTAGAGACCAGCAATACTAAGCAGAAACACACGGCAGGCAGAAAGATATTATAGGGAAAAGTGACCGATTTGGAATGGTTATATCAGATAGATCTAATGCTGAGGAAAGCTCTAGTATTTCAAAACTTGTAGAAAACCTTCAATGGATATTATATAGAGTTTCTATATGAGGTAGAACTTCATCACTTTTTTAAGTCTGTTTAGATCAGCTTGGGAGAAAACAAGGATACTATAATAAGTAAGATCGAGGACCGTGATTTTTTGATTTCATCTCTGGAAATAGCCAAGATTATTTACTACCCTCATGAGGGAGTTTTTCATTTATATTTGAAGAATATTGGTGATAATGTACATAAGTCTGAGGACAATATGTCTTTCTTATTTGGCTCTAAAAATCTAAGAAAGATGTTTGTGAAAGATCTAGAGCCTGACTTGAAAAATTTAGTGAAATTTGTGCAAATAAGAATTTCCCCAAGAATGCCAGAGATGGAAAAAATTATGTACCCTGACATGTATATCATGTTTCTATTTATGAGTGAAATTAAGTTAAATTTTCCAAGATATATGGAAAGATGTCTCAATTATTGCTGTCAAACAGAGGTAAGGATGAACTTATATCCCTTTGGAAGATTCATTTCAAATATTTTAGTTAAGAAAGATATGATAAGGCTGGTGGATTCCAGAGTGAGATGCCAACATAGTAACATTTTTAATGGAGACAATTTGAGAAATAATGGTTTCTTTTGAAGTACAATTAGAGGAAATATCATGCCTATTGGAGCAGAAGAAGATCATGAGAGTTATTAGGACCAACCTTCCAAATATAAGGAAGGAGTGGCAGAGTCTAGAGAAAGTGGAGTTTCAAGGAGAATCATATTTGAAGTTGTTGATTCACCTATAAATGAGGAAATTCAAGAAGTTCTTCAAAATAAAAGGCATAGAGTTTCTCAAGTTAGAGAGGATCCTACTCAAACAAATGTAGATGGAATTGAACCTTTTTTGAGCTACAAATTTATTAGAGAATTTTTATAAAAGACATTACACAACCAAAAATTTCTTAGATTGAGGTGACACCTCTAGTGCAGAAAGAGAATGTTGCTCAAATAGAGACAGAGGTAGAAGTAGAGTCTAGAGTTGGAGAAGTGGATCAAAATCAAACTGAAAAAAAGATTTTTCAAGGATAATCTGCTCATCCTACTGAAATTATTCATGAGGAAGTAGATCAATAGGAATTAGTTTTAGAGAATCTAGTCTTAGAGGAATTCAATGAAGAAGATAATAATGAGGAGAAACCTTCTACTACTGTTGAGATTAAAGAAAAAATATTTCTGAAATTCACACTAAGTGTTGAAATTTTCTGTGGATGAGTGAGGGAAGAGCTCTGAGGAAAAATCTATAGAAAAACTAGTACAAAGAGAGGATAAAGAAAAATCTGATGCACAATCATTGCCTTTAGTACTGATTTATCATGTTGAAGATCAAACTGAGAATCAAGCACATGGTGCCTCTGATTCTATGAACGAAGAAGTAAAGGATCTCTATAGAAAGCTAAATAGATTTGAATCAGAAAATGCTACTTTAAGAAAATCATTAGAAAAGGAAAATCTAAGATTTCAAAGTTTGAAAGCCAGTTCTGTTTCTAAGCTGGAATTTGAGATTTTTAAGAAGGAGATGTTGGATGAGGCAGCCAATTTGAAATCTAAAATGGTGATAAAGTCAGATTTAGTGGAGTTTAAATCCTTCATGGAGCAATAATTTGTATCTGTCAAAACTAGTGATGCTAGTACATATGGTACTTCACCAGATCAGATAAGGATATTTCAGGCCATTACAGTAGTAATGGTGAATATGAATGACAAATTACAGGACTTATAGTGTAACTCTTCTCCCTTATCTATTCTGCTAGAAAATCAAAAGCATCTTGTCAACCAGCTTACATCAAATGAACCATGGATTAGATCTTTGTGGAATTAGTTCACTAGTAAGTTAACTCTTTTTGTTAAGAAGAAAGAACAACTACATGGGTTCTTCAAAGTCAATTTTATTGAAGATATTCATCTAAATTAGGAAGGAAGATATCTCATAGTTCAATTAAGCGATGTACTAATGAAAATATTTAGTACTCAGTTGGAAAAAATCAAGGAAGTTGTTCAAAGAAGATGAAACCTTACCCAAACCTTAAACCCAAACTTGATTCCTGTTCTCATTGCTGTACTTATATAATTATTGCTATTTTTTTTCATCTAATTTTTATATGTTTTGATTTATTTTACTGTACTACGTAAGTTAGAATTCTACTAATACAAATTTAATTATTGACAACCAGTTTATATTGCATTTACTTTAGTTTAGTGCTACATTAAAATTTTTTCTATTCCTTATTCTATCATTATTTTTGATATCACAAAAAGGGGGAGAAATTTGGATAAGCACAAAATTTTATTTTAAGTAAAAATTGAGAAATTTGGATAAACACAAATTTATTTTTAAGATTTTATATATTTAAATCTTTTACTTAGGGAGAGAAATTTTAGAGAAATTTTTTTAGGGAGAAATATTATTTTATTTTACTTTATAAATGGGGGAAAATAATTTTGTTAAAA
Source organism: Viscum album (assembly GCA_963277665.1). NCBI lineage: Eukaryota > Viridiplantae > Streptophyta > Magnoliopsida > Santalales > Viscaceae > Viscum > Viscum album. The sequence goes on along the minus strand of OY728132.1, from coordinate 1,257,288,343 downwards.
TTAAATATTGTTTTTATCTTTAAAAAATCTAAATTATTTGAAATTAATTTTATAAGTTAATTTCATGGGTAAAGATAATTTTATGGGTTTTATGATCATCAAAAATGGGGAGATTGTTGAGCAGGTCTTGTTTTCAACAATAATTTATTTATCATTATTAAGGGAAGATTGTTGAGAACTATACTCTATTTATTTATGATGATTTTGATGTTCAAGAATACCCTTATTTGTTCTTCTAATTATTTTACTTTGAGTATATTTCAGGAAATTAATGTTCTTTATTTTTCTATTTTGAATAATATTAAAGTGTTTAATCTGTGTGGAATATTTGATGAAGTGTTCTGAAAAAAATGTTCATGCTCTAAGTGTTCGGAAATCATTTTAGCACATTAGAAGATTTTGGAAACACCGTTAACACCCTACGTTGAGGAGAGTAGCGTAAGGATGGAATTCATCCTTTACTTTACTGGTTATTTGAAAATTATGGTTAAAGGCACCATATGTTTGGAAGGAACCTTACCTTTGAGATATTAGAAAAGTATGGAAGAAGAACATTACCTAAATAGAGAATATTACGTTTGTTTCTCAAAATTATGGTTCATCAACCTTACTTTTGTAATGAAACCTACATTTTATTGAAAAGTATGGATCATATTATATATGTTTGAAAGAAGAGAAAAGTATGGATCAAATACCATACATTTGTGATTTGAAGAGAAAAGTATGGATGATCAATCATTCATTTGATATCAACCTTACATTTGATGGTTGAATCATCAATATTACTTTTGTAATAAACCTTATGTTATCAACCTTATGTTGTCAACCTTACGTTCAGAGAATGAATGCTAAGCATTTCAACCCTACATTTGATGTCTGATATTTTAATATACGATTTTATCGAGCAACAGTATTTATGCGGATTATCAAGATGACTTCAAGCCAGATTAAAATACCGAATATAAAATGCATTTTTGACCAAATGAAAGCTATTTATTTATTATTAAAAGGATCAATTTAATAGAATATTTTCATGGAAAATATTAATGGATGTTACAACTAATCTTTTATTTAAACAGTTGAATATCATGAGTCAGAAGGTGACTTTTGTGGATCTAAATTTACAGAGGAAGTGCTCATAATTATTATATATATATTTGTTCTATTTTGACTGATCAAGAGATCAAGAGTATGATGAAATAATTTTCTCAATATTTTTCACTGATAAAATTTATAAAAGCATTTAAGATTTACAGATCTGCTGTTACGAAGAGCAACAAATATCTATTTTTGGAAGAAGAAGAAACACATTAAAGATTCACTGATTCTACATCAAATATCTTTTGTGGATCTACTATTGTTAAAGTTTCTGAATTAATTTCAAGATCTACTACAACAAGATCAACTCAGAACTACTTCTATCTGAGGATTTTTCTTTCTAAAGAAGACGATCTCTCGACTATTAATTGTGTGATGTTGAAATTATGAAGAACAACTGGAAATTATTTCAAAGAACAAATACTTTTTTACTTTGATTAATAGGCTTATCATACTAAGCGATGTGTTAGGTTTTGTGTATGAACCAGAAGGTTATGTTTAGTCTTAAAGTTGTAATGGTGTCAACTACCTGCACTTAGTTGTGGAACAATTTGTTGATAAGAGGACCAGATAGTGAAAATCACCAAGCTCGTGGAGTGGAGAGTTGGTGGAGTGGACTTGGGGCCTTCTGTTCCGTGAACCACTATACATCATGCATCCTTTTCTATTTATTTTCCACTTCTTAACCATTTTGATAAAGTTAAAAGGACAGATCCCGATCTCGCTAAGAATTTGTAAAAGGTGCAATTCACCCCCCTCTTGTGCAAATTTTGTATAATCCGATCCAACAATTATCAACCAATGTACATATTAAATTTTTTTTAGGTTATCTTGAGAAGGTTGGAGATCAGGTTAGATATTACTGCCTTGGGGTTTGGTAGGAGCTGTTTGAGCTTCATGGTCACTGCCATCTTTACCTTTTTGGTACTTGTATTTTCATTTCAGCTGTCTAGTACTATATGACATTGTATGTTTTCACTTTGGATTTATTTTATATATTTATGTTTGAGTAGGATTTTTTTTGTTTTATTCTTATTATCTCTCTCTTCCCCATGTTTTCTCCTAGAGGGTAATGCCTCCCATACACATGTTTACTATACCCTCGGTGCTAGTTTCCAACCCATGGCTTACAGGGGGTGGGACTCGGATAGTCACCATATCTCTCCCCTCACTACGGTATCTTTGTGGGTAGGGGGTAATGAAAATATGTATAATGTTTCAACTCAATAAAAATTTATTGATTAATTATTAGGAAACAAACACTGAATTTTTAGTGACGTCATTTTATGATTTAAAAATATATTTTCTTCAAAAATAATTTTATTTAATGAAAATTATAATTAATTTTTGAAAATTATATGTATATTATTTTATAAAATTATGATCAATTTTTATATAAGTATATCAAAATTATCTTTTGGTGAAATATAGGGGTTTTTTTGAAATGATTAATTTTTCAATGAATAGTGAAAAATATCGATTATTCAAATACTCTCACTTCTTTTTATTAAATCAAGTTATTTAAAAGTACCATTATATATATATTTTTTAAGGTGATATATTACCCAATTTATTTATAATAATCTAATTAATTCCATTTGAATCAGAAATATTCATGATTTTTATACAATTAAATTTTATGTTTACAAACACATTTTTTTTTAATTTTTTTCATTGCATTTTATGTATTTATATTAAAATTTATTTCTTCAAATTATAGTGATTGAATCTTGAAAAATGGAACCAATATTTGGAATTATTATGTTAAAATTTGGTAAATAGGCCCTTTTTATTTTTCATCATTATGAATAGTAACCATGATAAATATTTGTATCCTGAGTAAGGGAAAAATGGGTAAAACAGGGTTAAAACTACAAGATAAAGTTTCAAAATCAACTCAAAACATGAATTTATTTCATTATATGGTATTAATTATAATAAATACATCCCAAAATAAAATATATGTCATTTTTGTTCCATTTTACCTTGATAATGACATTAATATTATTTTAAGTAAAGAAAATTAAAAAAATTCACTATCTTGCTTTTAATTTCTTTTATTTGTTCACGTATGGATAGGAATATGTTATTGAAGAATATAATTTTTTTTGAAAATAATTAATTTATTTTTATCAGGATAATTTATTTTTAAGTTTTAGTAATGTTATAATTACCTTAAATGATTATGTATCAACGATACAATATTTTTTAAAATAATATAAAAATAAAATAAATTATTTAAAAAATAATAAAATTAAAATAATTTGGATGAATAATTGTGTTCCAAAAAATTTATATCTAAATATATAATATTAGGGATGTCTGTGAGGATTATATTTGAATTACATATTTTAATTGGCATCTTTGATGTCAAATTAAATAGTTAGTTTCAAAAATCAAATTAATGATATTTTATGAAAATAATATGTTATTAAATTTTTTAAAAATCATAAAAATATTAAAATGAAAAAATGGGGATAATATATGATTTAAAATTTCATTTATTTTCTATTTATGAGATAATTATGACCCTATAAGTAAAATTATATCTCTTTAACATTGAAAATGTAATTATCATGGTTAACATTAAAAATGGTTAATGAAGGTGTTAAACCAAAAGATAATGGTTAAAGTGTCATAAAATATTGGTTAAAAGTAATTGGTTTTTTTGTTTCTACCTTTGAAATATCACCTTCACATACAAGTTATTTTGGAGTAATTTTTACAGGAAAGTAACTTAATAATATTTTAAAACTTTGAAATATTACAAGTGTGACACTCAACTCAATCATAAATGGGAATCTCCTCTCCTCACTTCTTGACACATCTTGAACCCTTTAGCTCAACAAAACCCTTATAAAATATCTCCTCAATATACTCATCCATTTTCTAGAGTCTTCCAAAAATACCAACCTTATGATTCTTAAGAAGATATCCAAAGGAGGGGTTTTAAAAGAAGATAATCGTCTTAACCAAGCTCTTTTTTTACTTATTATTTTTCCAAATTCAATAATTTCCTAAAAATTAAAAGATAATAAAAAATTATCTAAAATTTACGGATATATTATTTTTTTATGCCAAAATATTTATCTATCTCCTTCTTCTTCAAATGGGAAATAATACCAATGCTCCTGTGTATGACGGACTACTGTCTTACGAACTGATGTAACTTGTTTTCAATCACCAAATGACATAAATAGTCATAATGATGGAACCAATTAATATTTATGATAATTATGACAAAATATTTATTCTTTAAAATTATTATATCATATAATTCCTTACCCTTTACCCATTAAGTAATTGATAACGTCGTTCATGTGCATATACGACCTATCGTCTCCCTAAAGCGATGCGATTTATTTTCCATACATGTATTTTAGGAAAGATTATAATTTTTTTATAAAAAATAAATATTATATTTATATAATTAATATAAATATGTATATTATTTAACTATATCCTATATAAAATAATCAGAACTTCTATGAAAAAATATGTATGAGAAAACGAGTGATTCAATACTCAAAACAATGGTAATAATGAATGATTGTTAACGAATGCGTGATAAAATGTTTTAAGAGAATCATATATGATATTATAAATCTGAATATTGTTTTGGGATAAATTAATACCATGTTCAAAACCATTATATAGTAGGTTGAGTCACATTCAAATAAAGTGAAGCAGGAGGTAAGGGGTTTCTTAGCTCAATTTCATTTCATTCGGTTATAAATCTTATTCATTTACATTGTTATGAAATGATTATGTGTTAATTTATATATAAACTTTTTTTTATATATTTACAATTTATTTTTTGGATTTAATTTTTTCACACTTAATAACATCATTGATTAATTATCACTTCAATTATTAATCTTTGTAAGGGATTTTGTCTAAATTTCCACTCTATTAAGACATATTTGAAATTATGAACCTATTTAATTTTATGTGGTGTATATAATTCTTATTTTATGTATTTATCATGAATATATATATATATTTATTAATGATGAATTAGTTTTAAATTTAAGCTAATATTTTAGGGGTTTTCAATTTAAAAGTCACAGAAATTAGATAGTTTATTTTACATTATCATTTTTATGGTGTTACTTAATTTTTTTGTTAAAGGAATATTATAATTTATCCTTCATAAACTCAATATATTTTATTATAATAATAATATTTAAGGGGTTTTCATATTTTATTCTAACTTTTAATCTCTTAAAACTTGAATCTAGAAAATAAATGTTTAAAAGAAAAGCTGATCTTATTTTTCTGTTTGATCTGGTGTATTTTTCTTCCATGTCCATATTTTTTAATTTTTTTTAAAAAATATTTTTTGTTAACCCAAATGAATTATTAAGTAAATTTTATGTTCTCCATGAATTTTTATAAGTTTAAAAGAAATATTTCTAACTTTTTCGTAAAGTATCATTTTTGACTTTCTTTAAAAAAATGAAAAGGAATATTTATTTTTATCATATACAATGTTAATGGAATTTACCACCTCCAAAACCATTTTATAATATTTAGGTTATTCTAAAACTTTTTAACGGATTTAAAAATAAAAATCTTTAAAAACATATTATTTTAATATCTCACTTCCAATTTATTTTTCTCTCCAAAGTACATGATTTTTTTTACAAAACCAATATTTGTGATGAACTGATGAACAACTTTTATATCTTATTAATTTTATAATCACTAACTCTATCTTGAAACATTAACTTTATTATGATCATTGTATATTTAATTTCTATTTAATATCTATATTACTTGTTTTATGGATATGATTATTACCTTATAATATACCATTTCTAAATGAAGTGTTTTACATTGAATTTTATTTGATTGACTAAAGAAATATTAAAATTACATATTATTTAATCAATATGGATATTTATTGATAAAGAATTTTTTTTATGAAATAAATTGATCATTCAATATATGAGGAATGAATTGGTCCTGTAGTAATGGTTGAAGACCGCTTATAGATAGCCCCTTGATTTAACGATAAGTATCATGAGACAAACGAGTTGGAAAAAAATATTAAATATTTTTTGGCACATTCCTACCCATCGATTAAATTGTTTGGGAAAAAGGATTTTATAGTGAATATTTTATGATGTTTGAGATCATGACATCCAATATTAAGTATTTCATTCATTTAGAATTTTGTTATTATTATCTATAAGATTACTATATTAATATTATATATGGATGTATTTTGTGATCAATTTATTGATTAAATGACATGTTTTTCAGTTTTTTACCTTTCTATATTGACTATTCTATATTTAAATATGATAGTTTCTATTTAATATAACCCTTATCTGGAATTTATATTTCCATTATTTTGTTTCCTTTCCCTAGGATATAATGAAGAAATATTTGAACAAGTTTCAAGGATGAAAAATATTTTATTTTATTATGTTTTAAATTTTATTTTTAATTTAAAATGGGTAGCATGTTTATATCTGGTTCTTATAGACTAATAAATTTATTAATCCTTTGGGATGAGATATATTTTATCTTATGACAATGTAATAAATTAGACACCAGCTCTGGGTTACTGGAATTATGTTTGTTACAAAAAGTTTCATGGATAATCATATGGGGGCATAATATAAAGAACATGGATTCATATGACCATGAAAACATATTATATTAGAAGTAACTTATAAAATGACATAATCATATGTCGTTGATAAGTTCTAAGAAAACATGACATGGTGGATAAAGTCCCATCATGGATTTGGTTTACCCCCTAATCCCATACATACCATCTCATGATACAAAAATAGTACCTAATGCATTAGATCACTATCTAGGTGCACACATAACAACATATACATGATTAAATGTTCCAAAAAAGAAAACCAATCATAAGTCATAAACCTAATAATTTCCTATGGAAATAAATAGATTTTATAATCCTTCCTTATATCATAATCAAAGTATATTTGATAAAGATTCTAAAGATAAGAAGGAATTAAATTTTTTTAGATGTTCATATCTGAGTACATAAGCATAGATGTAAAAAGATGACATTAAATTGAATAAAAACATATTGATAAAGGGTAGAGAATTTGGTTTAGAAATGAACTTTAAAAATAGTGTTTTAAGGAATCACTTAAAGAATTCAAGAGAAAGAATGAGTATGGTATTTTCATTGAAAACTAAAGGTAAACCAGAATAGTTATACCGAAAATATTACTTTATTTAATGAAATCCTTAATAAAAAAAATGATTTAAATATGTGTTGTAAAAAATTATTAAGGGATATAAAAACTACTCTTAATTAGGTTTTATATTAAAGAATACATTTCATAAATGAACTTAGGGCATGTATTACACAATAAAAGAAAGGGATAATAAACTAGGTATATATGTAATATATTTCTATACCAAATTTAGAAGAATTAAATAATATAAAAAAGAGATAGAAGGTGAGTTAGATAGAGAAAGGTCATAACCCAATGAAAAATGGTGGTTCAGATAGATTACTTCCCTTACATTCTAGAATCATTATGCACTTGCACTTAATATCAAAAAAAATAAAAAAAATAAATAAATTACTTAATTTAGAAACTATTAAATATATATTTTATTTATTATATTTATATTAAATTCATTTAAAACCATTTAATTGAGTTATAAAGACTATTTTTTGTTCAAAGGGTGACAGTTTCATAATTTCAAGGTCATATCACTTGGGAATAATTATTAATGTTATTTCCAATTAGGAATAATACTTCAAAAGTGAAATGAAATGGAATTAATGTACTTATATAATTTTAAATTTTCCCAAATATCCTTTTTTGTTCCAATATAGGAACTATTTTCTTAGTAAAAATGTTAACGTTATATAGTTTGTTCATTTAGTCCGTTTTACCATCCATCACAAAATAGATTAATTTTTTAATTAAAATATTATTGAAGCATAACATTTTTTAAATAAGTTATAATATAATTATTATAATCATTTTTTACCATAATATTATTTCTATAACTGACCTTTATGGTATTAGAGAAAAATGAAGTGCGTTGTTCATGGAAGCGGTGAACCGACCATTTTGTGAACAATGTTTTCATTTTAGAAATGAAAGAAGGGAGGGTATAAGATGAATATTACACCATAATAATAACATATAATTTTATTTATGATACTTATGTTATTATTTTTTGGTGTATGGAGATTATATGAGGTAGGTATAATAAGAATAAAACTGAAATAAATTTTGTTTAGAGTTTACCTCTCCCTTTGGTTATCTCTTTTTAGTATACCCATTAAGTATCATTGGAAAAGTATTTGGATGAGAAAAAATATACTAGGACATGGGGGATAGGATTGGAAAGATAATTGGGTATAAATTTTGAAATCAAAAAGTGTTAGAAGTTTTGTGGTGAAGAGGTGGTATTTATGAGGGGGGGGGGGTATTTTCGAATATTATATTCACTAGTTTATTACATTGGATGAAGACTACCAAAAGTATCTATTCCTGTGATTATATATAGTAAATTGTGCATGTTATTTCTAAATAATGATTTTTTACATCATGCATGACTTAAAAATTCATGTAAATGTATTATAATGTTAAATATTATATTTTACCGTAATTTACTATTCATGAAAAATTCAATTATTTTAGAATAATAGAAAAAATTCACCCAAATATTTTTTGATATATAGATTCAAAAAATGAAATCCATTTTATGAAAATAATTTTCTAAATATTATAAATTTAATTTTTAATTAAAATATTCATTTATTTGAGAAATACCAATTTTAATATTACGATCAATTTTATAAACCTTTGAAAATTACTTAAGGTATCATAAATTTTATTATAATTATAATAAAACATAATATTAATTTAGAAAACTATTTTATGAAAATAAAATTCCTTTTTAATATTTATTTTTTTTATGAAAATTAAAATAAAATATTTATGTTTAAAAAAAATATAAACACTTATTTTATAATTTAAAACATTTATTTACTTATATAATGATATAAATATTTCATTTTTTCATTTTTCAATATATATAAATATTATATTATACTTCCATATGTGAGGATACTATTCTAATGGCTAGGTTATTATTCATAATGGGCAGATTACTATTCTAATGACTAGGTTTGTAATGATCATAAGGGTTTCCTACCTTCTATAAACACCCCATATTTCGTTCATTTTTCTTTCACTTCTATTTTATCTCAGAGTTATATATATATATTTTAATTTTTGAAATGAATACCATATTACTAATATTCTGTTTCATTTCTATAGTGTTTTTTGTGAGTGAGATTATTTTGTGGGATTGAGAAAATCCAAATTTTCTTCTTATTATTATTATCTTATTTTCTATTTTTATACCATTATAATACTTTCAATTCTTATAGACTATTTTATTCTATAAATATCATGTTAAAATTAATAAAATAAAATGTAGTTTATTTTAGCATGTGTTTTGTGTGAATTATATATATTATATTACTATATATGACACAATTATATATTCATAAGGAAAATTCCATTTATCAAATTTTGGGTCATTACATTATCCAAAATAGAAGATTTTATCAAATAAATATCATGTTTTATATTTTTTTAATAAGTAAATTTGTTAAATATTATCCTACTAAAATGATGACCCCTTTTTAATAATATCATTTTCATCAGAGGTCTAAGATCTATATTTCATAAAGTAATGAGTCTATTTTTGCATTCCTCTCACTAATTAACTATATAGTCAAGTCATTATTTCAATTATATTAGATATGAATCTTGGATAATTGAGTGGATAACTATTTATCCTAATCCATTATATGGATTCACTCAAATCTATTAATTTTATATCCTAATGGTTAGGGTTTTCAAGCTAATTATAACCCAAATGTAACATTATATAATAGTGCCTAATGGTCAGGGTCATCTATAATATTATTTCGTTATAAAAGACAATTCATGGGAACCTTGCTTTGTCGAAACCTACCTGGTTGAATGATCAAGGTCTTGACATGTGTTTTATTTAAAATAAATCTAACACATATTATTTTTCTATGATATTTTAAATATCTCACCATCTTTTCTCATTATTCCCTTTACATTATGCATACATCCAATGATGTAGTTTTTAATCCTTTTTCCATCCACCAAATCAATATGTTCAGACTATATTAACATGTAACTCTTTACATAACTCATAGACTATGTTAGTAACCCAAATTAAAATACATCATACATTTACACATATCCAAATGAATCTTATACATAAGGTATATGAAACCCTTTTCATGGAGTGATAGATAAGAAATCCCCACTTTTCTAGAAAGAGCCTAAGATACCAAGACAGTGAATAGTCCAACCCAAAGTTCCTCCACCCATGGTTCTTTAATCAAGAGAGACCTAAATTAAATAAAAATTCTAACACCAAATATGTATAAAATATAATTATCTTCTTAACTCAATCTTATAACATAGTACAAGCCCAAGTCAAGGTAGAAGAAAATTAAATCAATTATCTTACCTTATATTTAACTCTTTAGATGTATGTATAATAATTTATAGAATAAATATAACACTTTAAACTAAACCACATAGCCATTCATAATATAGAATTTATATTTACAAATAAAAAATGTAATAAAACTAAATAAATGAATAATTCATAAATTTAGACTTGAGATTAACATATATGAACAATTCAAGACCCAATCAATTCTAAACACTATATAATTTGGCCATGCATTATGAAAATTACATAATTCAATAAATTCATCATATTAATTTTTAATATAAACTATTCAAATTATATTTTATGTTAAATTTATTTAAATATATGAAATTAAATAAAATAAAAACACCATATATTCCAAATATATTATGTAAAAAATATACATAATCAAAATATGACACATTTAATTTATTTGAACCTTGATCTTGTTAATAATGAAAGATAATTTTAATATAGTTCAAATAATTTTTCAAAATTTGAAAATTTCAAATTAAAAATTATAAAAAATTCATAATAAAATTTAAATTCATTTATATTATTACTTATTTTATAAATTATAAACATTTTATAAATTACCATATAATTTCTATATGAATATTTTAAGTTAAAATTATATGTCATTCCGTATAATGGATTTTTACTTTAATATTAAAAATTAATACTATGGATATTTATTTATTATTGTTTTCACAGACATTTAATAATTGAATATAAATATTTTATAATTAATTAATTTATAAATGATTAGTAAATTAAATAAATATCATAAAATAATTTTTTTCTATACTTTATAAGCAATTTATATATTTTTAAAAGTTGGGGTTGATGCCTTTTTTTATTATAAAACAAATGAAACACTAATTTATTTATGGGTAGAAACCCATTATATGAATTATGGTCCTAAAGAAACCATGGCCCAAATAATATGTTCGTGAAGGCCCAACAACTGGTTATAAGGCCCCTAAAACCGACCCAAGAGATTATGAACTATATGCCCTAATATATGGCCCAAAGGACCCATGGCCCATATACTCAAAATATAAGAGCCCAAGACCGACACTCCTGGATCCTGTGTTGAAATAATAAACTTCACATTTCTTTTTATGATGCGTATATTTGTGACCCAAATTTTTTCATCCAAACCTTACAACATCAAAAGGAAAATTTGGATCACTTGCATTCTTGAAGACCTTTTAGGTTTAGAGTTTTATAGAATTAGAAAAAACTCCTAAATAAATAATTCACTAGTCATTAAATGGCCATTTCCCTTATTTAACCCAGATTTTCTTATTTCACATCAGATCATCAACATCATCCTTATAAAATAATTTATAAAAATAAATCTTTTAACCTCATTATTTATAACCTGGGGAAATGGAAACATAATAAGGGTGATAACAAATGCTCAGTAAGGTTAAACATAAGCATCAACTATTGAATGTTATCAATGATAATAAGAGTGCATAAGGGTATGAAAAAATAATCAAATTGCATGAGTGAATCATAAAATAAATCATACCCATAAATACCTAGATCATAAAATATAAAAACTTGGCAAAGTCAAGAGTCATCAGATCCAATAATAGCAAGCCATGTGATATCAACCTCGATCATGAGAATCATTATAAACCTATAGTAAGCATAAAGAAAAATTGTATGTAACTTAGGAAATTATTTTCACTTTACTCTTAAAATCAATCCTAAAAATGTAATAACCATATGGTTGAATTCTATACCTAATTCATTATAAGGATATCGCATGCCCAATCATCTTTGATTTATTATGGAACCCTTCTTTATTGGTTTATCATGAAACCACCCATCATTAGTTTATAAAGTTACCACCCGTAAAATGTACAAGTGCCATGACATAATAATAACATATAAAATATGGAATTTCATCATAAAATCATAGTAACAACCGTTATCCCTTTAATAAATTGATTAACACATGGAAAATAAATAGGTTCTATTAAAATATATTTGAAACATGATTAGCCTGAGGAAAAAAAACATGTTATATAATGATATCTTTAAAATAATCTTAATCCATCTATAAAATAATAAGGATGGTATCAATACAAAATATCTTGAGTGAAGGATAAGTAACAACAAGGGGTTTTGATGTTGATGAATATAAATACCATTAAAATACCATTAAAAAAACTTTAGGAAAATATCCTTTTAGTTTTGGATAATGCTTTTTGAATCATAAAACATTTTGAAAATACTTTTTATTTGAAAATAACCTAGAATTATTATAAATTATGATTTTAAAAAAAATTTAAAACATTTTTTGAGGAAAATATCCTTTCATATTTGAATTTTTTTAAAAAAAATATTTAAAATATTTTTATAAAACCTGGTTTTGAAAGAAAATAGATTTCAGACCGAAGAGACAAATGAAGTTGGATTTTATAAAAAACACATTTTTTCAAAACATTTAAGTAAAAAATAGTGAAAAATTGTACAATTAATTTAAAATATAATTAATAAACATATTTTAATATAAGTCATTTTAATTATAATATTTTATAATTGGATACTTAATCATACACAATCCCAATAAATGATGAGATTGTAACAAAAGACTCTTACCACATTGATAACATTGAATCACAATCTCCCTGAATAATATCATTAAATGAAACTTATAATATCATTAAAATAAGGATATTCAAGATATAACATTTCAAAGGTTTATTATATACTCATAATTTAAGAATATGTGTGTTAAACATAATAAACGTCTCAAACAAGGAAAATTGAGACAAAAATCCCTTACAACTTTGGTAACTTTGAAGCCGTAAAACCCATGCAAGAGAGATGATAAAATGGATATTTAAATACAAATAAAATTAGGTATAATAATAATAAAATAAATTAATGGGTAGTATATTTACCAGAAAAGGTGGTGAATATGGAATATATCTCATAAAAATAAAAGTGATTTGAGAAAAAAACCTTACAACTTGGGTAACTTTTGAATCATGAGATCCATGAAATAATAATATCAATTGAAACTTTTAATATCATTAAATAAATAAAATTCATGATATAACGTGACATAGTACAATATATACACCACAAAAAATAAACAAGTTGTTAATATGGAATAAGTCTCACAGAAATAAAAGCAAGACTAGAAATCCCCTTACATTCTGTCTGACTTGTCACATGTGTCTTTATATTCCTCTTCTTTGGATAACTCCTTTTGTTTTGAAAAAATGAATTACACAGTTTTTTTTCTACCCAAATTGAGGTTTCTAGGATTATAGAAGAAAATTTGGGATTTGATTTGGTCAGGATTTGGCCAAGCTAATAGGACTTAGGGGTGTAAAGAAGTGGGGAGAGTGAGTCCCTTTATAGATTTGAGGAGGAGTTGAATTCATGTAAATACTCAAAATATTTTACTATTGGGAGGTATAACTTACCTAAAGTTCTTAAAAAATTGAATAATAATGTAAGGTAGAAAATATTTATTTTAAAAACACCTCCACCAGACAAAAGAAATACATTTTCAAACATTTTGTTCCTTAACTACTAAGTTTCCTTATTTTTTTCATTTTGGTTTTTAATTAATGTAACTAGTTTTATAACCTATGTAGTTAATTCATTAATAATAAATTAAAGTGATAAATATATATAATGTCTAACGACTTTTTTTAATTATTAAATGTAAATTATAAAAAAAATTCCATATGTGTAGGAAACTAATTTTAATAGAAGCGCATGCAACGCGAAAAAGAAATACTTTAACCCTAACCATGCCAACAATGTTTTTAATATTTAGGGGTAAATATGTTCATTATAAAAGATAAATTGGTCCATTAATGGACCATATTTTATATTTATTAACATTTAAAAATTAATTTATAGAATATATGATTTTTAGTAATTTTAAATCATTTAATAAAATATCATTTATTATAAAATAACATTAATGTCAATTTCGAAATTATCTTTTTAATTAGAATTTAAAAAATATTAAGGAAATAATGGAATTAAAATATTTTATGTTAACAAATTTTTATAATTATATATTCATCTATAAAAATAACATAACCCAAAAAATCATTCTATTTACCAAACTTTTTATATTTTTAGTATCATTTATTTTATTTTATTATTAACTAAATAATTATTATGTTTCCATTTATTAAGTGTTTTAAGTTAATAATTCATCTTTAAAAATTAAAGATAAATTATTATAATGATGAAAAAACATTTATAGTTCAAAATAGTATTTATAACCAGACCTATTTAGTTTTTACCTATGCCCAAAGATTTATAGAAATTAAAAGGAATAAAGGTATATATTTTTTTGTCTTATTATTTTCTGACATTATTATATTGGTCAATTTCATGGAATAATGTCCCAAAAAATCATAAATTTTGACAATAAGGTCATAAGGGTAGACATTTTTCCATAAAATGTGTTTTGGAAAAGTTTTGGGTCATTTTTAAACCTTATATTATAATTTTTACCACTAAGTAAACTCATTTTTACCTTAATTTGTATAATGAATTTTAATTGTTTTTACTAATCACTTTGGTCAAAGATTAAGTTGAAAATATTTTCTAATATAAATTATTATGATTCAAAATATGGAATCCATTTTTAAAAATTAAATTTTCAGAAGTGGAATAATTTAATTTAAAAATTAATCTCACAAACGTGATAAGAAAATGAGTTTTTAAACTGAAAAAGTTCAAAACTTCATAGAGTTTTTATATCCAATCTCAATATGAAATTGATTCGAATGAGAAAAATTGGACTAATTGATGTATAATTGAACTATTTTGACCTTGAAATCAACTAAAAATATAATTTATCATTATAAATTATTTAGATAGAAATCCAGTTTTCAATTAAAATTCAGTATTTTCACTATTCATGAAAAAAATGAAATTTCTCAAAAAAATAAAAAAAATTCACCCTAAGATAATTGTGAATTTTTTATTTAATAGAATAATTTTATTTTTTAAATAAAATTTATAAAATTTTCATAATTTAGTTTCAAAATAAGTCTTCCATTAAAATTAGGTAAAATTGCCTTTTAGAAAAATACAACATTTTTTATACTTAAAAAGGATTTGTTCTTATTTTATGACTATAAAACTTATTGGATAAATTTAAAAACATTTTACTGAATATATAACATATAAATATCATTAATATCATTCAATAATAGTGATCCATTTAATTTATTAATATAAAATTCCTTAGTGGGCATAAAAATAGTTTTTCTTTAAAGCACATCTTTTATATTCAATTGGTTTTTATTTTCATTTATGATTAATTAGTCACTAAATAATTCATTATTTAAACTTGTGTGAACCGTATTTTCATAATTTAGTTCATATTATTCATTCCCTCCATTCCAATATCTAGGTGATAAATATCATAATATTAATAGTATATTATTATCTAGTCAAACTCGACCTTGCGTGTAACTGATGTTATCGAGGAAACACGGTGTTATGTGAAACACAAGATAAACTTGGTGTTGTATATACTTCAATAAAAACTATGAATTTAATGTAACACAAGCTACTAAATAATTTAAATTAATTTGAAAGAATATATTTCATAAAATCTTGGGATGTTACACAAAAGTTGGCCTAAGGCCCTACCGCAACTGCCCGACCCTTTTCTACGAACACACGTGCTCACTAGTCCTTTTCCAACACTCACCTTCTCCTACCATTTCAGGTTTTCCCTGAACCATACCACATTCAAAGACCCTAGTGGCATCCTCCCTAACTTTTTCTCACCCTCGGTCGACATCCCATCATCACTACCCAACACCGTCATGCATGGGGCCACTAAACCACAACTCGCTTTACTGCCATCAAAGGTAGTCACCACCTCCATTGCAACCTGTGCCCCTCCAACCCTAGCTCAATCTTACTTTTAGAAACCCCCACTATCCCCAAAATCATCTACTGGTTCATAAGTGAAAATCCAATTCCCCAAAAAATGAGGGTTTTAATTCAATTCATAATTTAAAAATAGAAGAATCACATTTTTCTACTATAATGTATTGAATGACACATTTAAGTTGTATTACATGATATAATGTAAAAAATTTATCATGAATTACAACTGATATTATGTAATATATGATAAATAACATATGCACTATCAATATTAATTTTTGATATCCTATATCTTAATTAATAGTATACTTTTAAAATTATATAATGGATTATGATAGGGGATGCAGTGGCTTGAGATATCACCCATAGTGACCGAGAATAAAATTTTATGATATTTGGTATATCCTAATTATGATGTAATGATATATTTTAAGTCCATTTAAATAATTTAGAATGGTTTTATTATATATAACAATTACCTATATAATGTGTTATAATATGTCAAAAACCAAAGGATTATACTAAATTTACTATTATGATAGCTCATATCATATGGTGTAGTCCAATCATATCTTATGATATTATATATCATAAAATAATCTATGGTTAAAATTTTATATCATTTTTATGATATCCAATATTAAATAAAAAATGATATCCATTTTTCTTTATTTTAAACACAATTTCATGAATCATTTTAATCATGGTAAGCTCTGATACCACATATGGGTTTCCAAGGATCAAATAACTCTTATTCAAGAAGTAGAAGTCATATATAAACTTCGAAAACGATAACCCCATGATATTAAATTGAAACCATGTATGATCGCTGCAACTCCTTTCACTAGACGCACATTTAATGAATATCCTTGAGAAGAATCCAAAGGGATCTTTAGTTCATGGTGAATCCATTAGACGAGCTAAATCACCCAATTTTTAGGTGTAATTATCCTTCATTCAATTATATTCAATTATTTCTCTAGGAAAAGGAAAAATTTGTAGATAACATTAGGATAATCGAGAGGAGGAGCACACGATCTCGAATAGAACAACATTAAAAAGGTTTTAAACTATTTATATAGGCATCATGGAAACTAATCCTACCTCCCATACATTTAATTATATGTTTACGGTCCCTTATTATATTAAATATACTTTTATGATTGTGGGGGTTTATGAGTTTTTATTTGAAAGAAGCCAGCCCATTAAGTGAATTGATAAAGGGGAGTTGTGAGTTGATCTCTATTGAGACATTGTCAAAATAAAATCTATATCACACTAAGTATTGGGATAAATAACTAATATCATTCTATCCTATGATATGGTGTATAGATAACCTTTACAGTGTATTAATTATATGACCAGACTCTTGAGTAAATTAATTAATGAGTGTTATAAGACTTTTTGTGTTGTATTTATCGATGACATGCTCATAGATGAGTTGGAGGATCTTTCAAGTTGAGTGAAGATAAAAAATAAAAGGCTTATGTTATATTTTTTTCATCACAATGTGAAGATTAAATGGAATTCTAAAGTTGGTATTTATTAGGCGTAATACTAAAACTATTTCATAGTAAACCTTACCACAACAAGCTTGTGTATGAATGAAATAATTTTACATAAGAGTGAAATTGGTGTGCTATATGAATGACTATACCATGAAGAGAAAGACCACACTAAAATGATATAACATAAGAGTAAATTAAAGATATGAATGATTATCTTATTTCATGACACAGCATAATAGGTACTATCATGTTTTAATTATCATTTAAGTTATAAATTTAAAATAGAGTCACACTATAATGACCATGGTAGAAGAATTTCATGACTCACTAGAATAAGGAGTCTAAGGGGTCAAGCTACAAGCACCATGACCATGCCATGAGAGGTATTTTGAAGATAAACGTAGATATAAGAATATAAAAATCCCACCATGATGAAGGTCACTCAACCATAATGATAATCAATATTATTCAAGATTCATTTTCCATATCTATCAGATGTATCCATCATGCCATGAGGAAGGTGGTCATGCCATAATACTTATCTTCTCTATAAATAGAAGGGGGTTCTGCCTGAACAAATAAGCAATTGATTTTTATGAAACTATGAGTTGACCTAGAATTCATTGTAAAAGAGTTCCTAGGAGGTTTTGTCTAAGATTTTAGGATAAGAATAAGGGTAAAAATGTGATCTAAATGTTGGAATCACTTAAGGAGAATAGATGCATAAATTAATCAATTTATTAACACATACCATTATTTATCATACATGGGAATATAGGTATATCTATTTGGTATTTTACCTATTATTATTAATAATAAAATTAGAATTTACGTATTAGGATCATATCCATTGAAAACCGAGGATTAGAAACTTGATAATAAGAGTAGGTGAACCTTGTATTCTCTCTTGTGTTTTTTTCATTTTCACTCATCATCCATGAGATATATATGCGCTAATTGGTGATTGAAAAAATTTATTAAGAGTTGGTGTTTTAGGTTAACCATTGATTTATTAGGTATGTAATTTATCATTGATCTATCAGATAGATCTCCTTTAGATGTTATGCGCACAAGACAGTCAAGTTCCAAATGCTCCACCAATCAGATGTTACCCTGTGAACGTTGATGTACCAGAAGATAGGAAGTTCACACACCCTAGTCACTATACCAAGTTGAAAACATTGTAAATACACTCCATATAACTCAACACATGAATTCAATATTAGAAAAATATAACCAAATAAAGAAATGTATCACTTTGGTTTTATGTGGTTCCAATAATTAAGTCATACATTCACATGAAAACACTATCAACATCATATATTTCAACTATTAAATGATACAAAGTTTATAGACTCAATTGAAAATGATTTCCAATATCAATTTAGTTTGTTTCCTATGAAAACCCACACACATTTGAACGAGTTCCCAACCCACTTTTACAGTGGATCCCATACGGTCATCCCATGACACCACCAACCACAATTCATAGGCAACCCATTATTTGATCCCAATCACTACCTATAACATCTTGAGATGTTATGATATATATTTCATTGAAATTAAATTAAATTATTTGATAGCTTGAGTTAAAATAAATGAATAGTTTAGATTACATTATACACAACACCAAGTTTATCTTTCATTACTTATAACATTAAGTTTCTTTGATAACTTGTGTTACACGCAAGGCTAAGTGTTACCGAACAATAATATACTATTGATGTTATTATTTAATATAGAACTTATTTTCTGACCATTATATTAGAGGGAGTGAATAAGAAAAACTATATTATATTCAAAAAAGTTTATAAAATGTTTTTACATTCATTCAATATATTTTATAGGCATACGATAAGAAAAAAAAGCCAATTTTCTGCTTAAAAAGTTGTATAATTTCAATGACAATTTTATCTCCTTTTATTGTAAAAACTACTTTAAAAATAATTTTTGAAACTTTTTTAATTTTTATATTAAAAAATAAACTTTATTTTTAAATGTGGAATATCAAAATTTACATTGGGTGATTTTTTTTATTTTCCTAAGAATTTTCATTTTTTGACGAATAGTAAAAGACACTGAATTTTAATTTAAAATTGATTTTTTTCTAATTTATTTATATAGTTAAATTGTATATTAATTGGTTTTAAAGTATAATAAGTTCAATTATACAAAATAAATCCAATTTATTTCAATTTATTCAATTTCACAATGAAATTAGATATAAAAACATTTCAAACTTTGGAACTTTTCTCCTTAAAAACCCGCTGTCTTGCAGCTTGTACATGATTAATTTTAGCCACTTATATGAATTGAATTTGGAAAAATGGAAACACGTAGTTGGAATAAGTATTTTTTTTCTAATAATACCAACTTAATTTTTTTATCTTAAATATTAGGGAAAGTAATTAAAATTAATTTTAGTGATTAAGGTAAAACAAAGCTTACTTAATGATTAAACTTAAAATATAAGGTTTATAAATAACCCAACATTTTTCCAAAACCCATTGGATGAAAATATTTCTGTGATAAAACCTTTTTATCTATTTTTATTAGTTAATGGGATACCATTCTATGAAAGTGACTATAATGGACCAAACCTCTCTGGTCCATTAATTTGGGAAAATCCAATGGTTGAAGTGTTCTGGGAGGTCAAGGTGACTCATTTCAAGAGTTTACCAAATTTAAGGTTTTTCCAATGGTTGGTTGGAATGGTTTGTCACAAAAATTAGTCACAAATGGTGAGTCGCAATGGTGAGTGGCATCGGTGAGTGGAAATAGTGAGTGGCAGCGGTGAGTCGCAGCGGTGAGTCACAACAGTGAGTAGTGGATGTATCTCACAACGGTGATTCATACTAGTAGCTCACATTGGTGACTCATCCACTGGTGACTCACACCGTTGGCTCATCCACTGGTGACTCATTTTCAATAGTTTTTCAAAATTCTATAATTTTTCTAGTTTTTCTAGTATCGCCCCTTTATCATTTTATTTGACATAAAATGAATTTAATACCTTATTTAATGGTTTTTGGAGCAGTTTTGAATCATATCTATCTTCTAAAACCATGAAGATTCCTTTGACTTCGGAACTACACGGTTTTGGTCAAAATTCACCTTTAATAGATTTAAAAAATTGTTTCTCTTATTGATTTAGTATCTGGACTTTATAAATCCAAGATCTTATGTTCCATGTGCGCTTCACTTTATCTTGGTATGAGATGCCCCAAACTTTCCCCCCCTAGAGGAGTCGTGCCCTTGTGCTACAGCAGTTGGTTCATGTTTTCCATGGAATTTCATACTGCATGCGCACCCTCTGCCTTGGCACATTAAGGAAGTGTTGTTCACTTCTACTTCCAAGTCTGTTTTCCTTCACCTCTCTATTTTGTGTATCATGCGGGGTGGGAGTATCAATTTATTCATTATGAATATAGAGGAATAACAAATTAATAAGTATATCTTAATTGGTTCATGATCAATATGTGGTTCTGTGGAAAACTGATGTATGATCTATTTGTTATTTGTTTTTGGCTGTTGTTGTAAATTATACATGCTAAACACCCTTCTAAAAATCATGGTCATTGGGAGTCTTTTATTTTTTTTTCCAATTAATGATTCTGGAATGAATGATGTTTGATTTTCTATTGATTTTTTTATGAAATCAGTTAACCACATACATTCGATTAATAAATGGATGCACCGAGATTAAACTGCTTCTGTGATAACCCCTCAATTAATAAGTGGAATTAAAGAAGGAATGCCTTGTTAAATCTAAATATATTTTTCTTGGGTATGTGTGGTGAAGTGGTTGTGGGAACAGATGTGCATAGAGGGTTGGTTCGGTGGATGTGGTGTGGTTATGAAGTGGGGTCGTCGATAATGGTTGTGATAGGAGGTGTTTCTAGGTGTGGTAGTAAGTTGGGGGGGTTTTTTTATTGAGAAGATGGATTGGCCAAAATGAATTTGAGGAATGGTGATGATAGTGGTTAGTATGGGTAATTCATCTTGAGTTTCTCCCTAAGTAGCATGCAGAATGCTTCACCCTGTGTCTTAAGATTGATGTATGTTAAGTTATGAATGGGTGTTAAATGTAGAAGAATGTAAAGTGGGTTAATTTACCATGGTTCTTGTTCGAATTATCTTGTATTATTAATGTTTTAATGATCAAAAATCCTACTAAACATAGTTAAATCCTGTGTATTATATCAGAATCATGTGTATTCATGTGTATTATTGTTTAAGTAGTATCATAATTTAAGAAGAGCCATTAAAAATCTAAATTGATCTACAATCAGTTTACTTACTTTATACTGTCTTTGATCTACTATCATAATACCTTCTTTGAAAAATACTTAAGTCTAATACATTCTATTATCATCATTACTTAAGTTTGAATACAATTATCTTGAAAAGTCTAAGACACTATGAGTCTGCCACTGGTTATGTCTGTCTGGCACCGTGAAGCAGACACCATGAAGTAGACACCGTGAAGCAGACACCGTGAAGCACACATCGTGAAGCAGACACCGTGAAGCAGACACCGTGAAGCAGACACCGTGAAGCAGACACCGTGAAGCAGACACCGTGAAGCAGACACCGTGAAGTAGACACCGTGAAGCAGACACCGTGAAGCCAACACCGTGAAGCCGACACTGTGAAGTAGACACCTTGAAGTAGACATCGTGAAGAAGACACCATGAA
Source organism: Viscum album (assembly GCA_963277665.1). Taxonomy (NCBI): domain Eukaryota; kingdom Viridiplantae; phylum Streptophyta; class Magnoliopsida; order Santalales; family Viscaceae; genus Viscum; species Viscum album. The sequence continues at coordinate 1,257,265,631 of OY728132.1, read as the reverse complement.
GCAGACACTGTGACCATGAGACACCGTGACCATGAGACACCATGACCATGATACACTGTGACCATTAGACACTGTGACCATGAGACACCGTGATCACAAGACACCGTGATCAATCTATACACCGTGTGAAGGAGACACCATTTCCCTGAATTACTATGACACCGTTTCTTAAACTATTTTTTAATCTTTCAATTTAATCTCTAATGATCATATTTGAAGATTTTAAATTCACTGACATAATTAATGTTTCATTGTAGACATATCATCTGACAGTACGAGGTACGAGGTGTGGTATCCACGCAACCTGTCAGATCCAACACATGAATTCCAAGATAAAAGCAAAGTGTGGGCAAGAATCAAGGCACGCGATGCTGAATGAAAAAAGGATACGAGCACGATAATGAAGAACACTGAGAGAATTTCAAAAGGAAGGATTTTCACATGCATGAAACCTAACTCTACTGAAGAACATACTAAGTACACTAGAATCCATAGAACATCTTCGCATTGTCAAACCTCATGAAGAACACAAACTGAATCGTGAAACTATGTTTTACTAAAGAGGACTCGAGATCTACATATGCTTCATCTCAAGAACTCCAGAGTAGCAAAGAATAACACTCAGAGCATTTCTAAACCCATCTCCATATTTCTACTCTATTATGTATCTATTTATTACCTTTTGAGTAGAGTTTGTACCTATAGAACAACACACTATATCTCCTGCATCAAATTTTAGGATACAAGATATCCTTACTCAAACCTCCATTTAATCTTGATACCCATTGATAATTGTGGAAGAGGTCCCTGTATGACCTGGTTATTTTGTACCCACGAAAACTGTGGAAGAAGTCCTTATGTGACCTGGACAGTCTATGTACTATTGTTAACCGCGATCCAGGGTGTGGATCAAAGTTTATTTATATAAACTTCTTGGTGGTAGGTGATCACCAAGTGGAGCGGATTAGGTCTTGGCTTGAGACCGAACCACTTGTTTCATATCCACTGTGCTGCTAAATTTAGTGTTCTCTGTTTTATTACTTTACTGTATAATTCAAAAATCATTAATTTCACTTTGATACTTAGTCTTGGAAAGAAGTTATAATTGGATTTCCTTAGTAGAGTAACTTTAAAAGTAATATTAATAACACAATTAAGATTACTGAGAATTAATCAATCTTCTAAGAAGTTACTTAAACAGTCAAACTCTTATAACAGTATAACCTTGATTAATTCGACAGAATTTAATCTTTGGGGTAAACTTTTTAGAAATAATTTTTACAGAAATTTTTATAGTTACTCAATTCACCCCTCCCCTCTTGAGAAATCTACCATGACCAACAATTCTCCTTCTTTTGTGTGGATTTCATTGTGCTGCTTATTATTTTCTCTATTACTTAGTTTCCTAGGTAGTGATGGTGAAAATAAATACTTAATAATTTTGAGATGGCATGAGTTGGTTCGATAAATGTGAAATTTTTTTCAATTAAAAGTTAAATGATGGGTTTCATGGTTAACTAGGGTTATAGCTAAATAATGAGATGAATGTGTGTTAAGGAAATGAGCCTTGTAAAGCCACTTTAATTTATCAAATTTCGAATTGTCTGTTGCTGATACTGATAAATGCATATAGAGGTAGAAATTTTTGTAAATCCCATGGGTTGGGCATGAGTGTTTGGAATTAAAGACTTACCCAAACGTGAGTTTCCAAATGACAAAGTGTGTTATCCCTGTGAAAAGGGAAAACAACACAAAGTTTCCTTCAAACTAAATAAATAAGTGTCAAATTCTCAACCTCTCGAACTGGTTTACATGGATTTGTTTGGACCATCTAGAGTTTCTAGTTTAAATGGGAAGAACTATATTTATGTTCTTGTATATTACTTTTCTAGATATTCTTGGACCTTCTTTATGGCTCAGAAAAGTGGAGTCTGCTCTTATTTTACTAAATATTCCAAGTCTTTATAAAATCTCAGTGGACTTAGATTTAAATCATTAAGAAGTGATCATAGATGTGAGTTTGAAAATCAAGAGTTTGAATCATTTTTCTCACTAAATGGTTATAGTCACAATTTCTATGCCCATAGAACACCTTAACAGAATAGAGTTGTAGAGGGAAGGAATAAAACCCTACAAGAGATTGCTAGAACAATTCTTAGTGAATATAAACAACCTATTTATTTTTGGGTTGAAGCTGCCAATACGACGTGCTACATAATCAATAGAGTGTTAATTAGACCTATTCTTAAGAGGACTCCTTACGAATTGTGGAATAATAGAAATCCCAAGGTTGGCTACTTCATGGTTTTTGGTTGCAAAGTCTATATTCTTAATACCAAATACACTATTGACAAATTTGCATCCAAAAGTGATGAAGGTATATTTTTAGGATATTCCATGTCTAGTAAAGCCTATAGAGTGTTCAATAAAAGAACTAGAAGTGTGGAAGAATTTGTTCATTTCAAATTTGATGAAACAGATCCACATGAGCCTAAAACCATCCTAGAGAATCTGGAGGATGATGTATCAAATCTGAACATCAATTAAAAATCCTAAAATTCATTTGTGAAAGAATCTGTGAAAACTTACAACTCTGGAAATTCCTTAGAATCAAGTCACAATGAACCTAAATCTGTTGATGAACCTAAAATCACTAGTCCCTCTTTTTCTAAAATTATTAGAACCCTTAAGAACCATCCCTTAGATGCTGTTGTAGGAGACTTAGACAAAGGAACTCAAACTAGAGCTTCTCTTAGAAATCAGGTTGAACATCAAGTCTTCTTGTCACAACTTAAACCTAAAAACATTAATGATGCTATAAATGATGAATTTTGGGTGATGGCTATGGAAGAAGAACTTAATCAGTTTTAAAGAAACAAATATTGGAAACTTGTTGAAAGACCCAAGGACACATTTACCATAGGCACTAAATGGGTGTTTAGAAATAAGGTAGATGAAGCTAGTAACATAGTTAGAAACAAGGCTAGATTAGTTGCACAAGGCTATAGTCAAGAAGAAGGAATTGACTATGAGGAGACCTTTTCACTAATAGCCAGACTTGAATCCATCATAATCCTTCTTTCCAATGCTGTACATCTGAATTTCAAACTATATCAAAAGGATGTTAAGAGTGCATTCTTAAATGGGTATATAACTTAGGATGTTTTTTTTGAACAACCCCCTAGATTTACAAACCCCCATTTTGAAAATCATACTTTTAAACTATCAAAAGCTTAATATGGTTTAAAGAAAGATCCAAGAGCTTGGTATGATAGATTGATTACTTTTCTTATTTCCAAAGGTTTTAAAAAAGGAATTGCTTATCCTACACTTTTTATAAAACGAATTTCTAATGATGTTTTAGTTGTTCAAATCTATATAGATGAAATTATTTTTGGATCTACGAAGAATTATTTATGTGTTGATTTTTCTAAAATGATGCAAAACTAATTTTAAATGAGTTTAATGGGTGAACTAAAATTCATTCTTGGATTTAAAATATTTCAAAATAATGATGGAATTGGTTTAACTCAAAGTAAATATACTAGTGATCTTTTAAAACATTTTGGATTGGATAGCACTGAAATTAGTGACACTCCCATGAGTACCACTTGTAAGTTAGATCTTAATGAAGATGGAAAATCTATTGATCAAGACACTTATAGAGGAATGATTGGAAGTTTACTCTACTTAACTTCTAGTCATCTGGACATTATGTTTAGTGTGTGTATGTGTGCTCGTTTTGAATAAAATCCTAAGGAATCTCATTTAAATGATGTAAAGAGAATTTTCAAATACCTCAAGTATACACACAATCTAGGACTATTCTATCCTAAAGGAAAATCATTTGAATTAGTTAGTTATTTGGATCTTGACTTTGTTGGCTGTAAGTTAGATAAAAAAAAACCTCTGGAACATGTCACCTTTTATGCAAGTCACTAGTATCATGGTGTAGTAAGAGACAAAATTCTATTGCATTATCTACTGCATAAGTTGAATACATAGCTGCTAGCAGTTGTTGTACACAAATTTTGTGGATGAAACACACATTACTGGATTATGGATAGCAATTCAGACATGTACCTATAACTTGTGACAACACAAGTGCTATTAACATCTAAAAAAAATACTATTTTACATTCTAGGACAAAGAACATAGATGTAAGACATAAATTTTTGAGATATCATTATCTAAAAGTTGATATCAGCTTGAAATTCATTGGTACTGAATATTAGCTTGCTGATATATTCACCAAACCATTAAATTCTGAGAGAATAGTCTACATCATACATGAACTAGGCATGATAAATCTCAAATAGATATCTTACGTTTTACCGTTTCATGTCCTACTATTTAATATATTACTGTTTCATGTTTATGGTCTCATAGTTAGTATTTTTTGATTACTGTCTGACAGTTACTATCTCACTGTAATGTGCGTTTTCTGTCTCACTATAATGAGAAAACACGGTCTTACCGTAACGTGCATTTACTATCTCACCGTAATGGCCAAACACGGTCTCACTATAAAAATACTTTATGATTTTTTAATAAAAACCTGTATCGCGGTAATTATACGTTTCACCTTTTTTTGGTTTTCCCGCAGTTTTACTTTTTCAACATTTGGTATTACTAAATGATAAAATAAAGAAAGTATCACTTGATTTTTTACTCGGGGTTTCTTCTACTTACTCATTTTGAACCCTTCTTCATCCCTATAACCCTTCTCTCTCTCGAACCTTCAGTGAATGCCAAGAATGAAACGTCCTTCATCTTCGACACCTGAGAAGCACAACTCTAAGAAGAAGAATATTGAACATAAGCTAACACATGAAGGACCTTTAAATCCGAATCTGGTAAACCACGTTTTTGTACCTGAGAAACAGATTTTCCCCAAATGGCTTCTGTCTAGTACGTCTTTGGTATTGAAAGTGTTAGAATAGAAAGTCTGGTTAGAGTGGTTATCGAAGGAAGATAAACCCATCTACCCTAAGTTAGTGGCTCCGTTTTACCAGTATGTACAGTTCTCATTTTATTCTGGTGATAGTTATGTTGTAAGAAGCTGGGTCAATGGCCAGATATGCTCATTCTCTTTGAGGTTATGGGCTGCATGCCTTAGGATACCTCATGAAGGAATATGTTAGGATTATCAGAGAGTACCTCCACCTTCAACCGAATTCTTTGATTTGTAAGATGCCCTGAAATCCTTAACTGGAAATGGCACCCAGAGGAGAGCCATTACTGTAGAACTAGATGGAGAATCAAGGCTCCTGTTCAAGTTTATTTAGAATATGGTTTTCCCCAGAAAAGGAAATTTTGCTGTTTTAAAATATCATGATGTGTTTCTGATCCACCTTATGAAAAATGGGCATAAGATCAACTTGTTAAATTATATCATACACCATATGTGTGAGCTGATCAAAGTCACATCCAAGTCAACTTCCTTGTTTTACTCTCAGCTTATCTCAGCCATGATGTATGCCAAAGGTTTGGTTGGACCTAATGAGGAAGTTATAAAGGACTGTGAGTATTTCCTTTCAAAATTAATCATCAAGAAGATGAAAATAAATTAGAATCCTTGAAAAAAGGAATGGGTGGAAGACAATGATAGAATTTATGAGAAATTAAATCCAGTGGAAGATCCCTCAAGACCAAAAAATATTTCTAATCCTGGTTTGGAACCAGATGAGATTGTTGAGTATATTGAAGAAGAGGAAGAAGAGGCTGAAGTGCTACCTAGGGAAGATATTTTTGTTGAGGAAGAAAGGAATACTGTTCCTCTTGAAGTTCTTAAAGAAGAAGTCCCTGCTCCTAAAGAAGCTGTTAATCTGGAAACTCAAACTGAGGCTGAAACAGAATCAGTTTCCAAATAATCTGAAAAGCATGCCATGGAAGAACCTATAGTGGAAGAGCCACCTGTTATGCAAGAGACCAAACTTGAGGAACTCCCAGTGGAACAATCTGTTTCTGAAATCATCCCTTTGGCTAAAGAACGGATGGAGCTAGATTATCAGCTGGCTATATAGGAAATGAGTGAGTAACTTAGAGTTGAGTCTGTGGAATTATACCAAGATCCTAAGCTTCTTACTCTTGAGAAGGAGGCACCTGTTGAGGGGGAGAAAACCCCAAATCTCAAGTCTATTGAAGCTTTACATCCGACTGAGTCAAGTCCTATAGACACTCAGTATAAGTTCCCAAGTTTCTATGATGTGGATGACTCTCAACAGGTTTCAAAAACCAGACTTGATCTTTCCTCTATATTCTAGTTGAAATCAGTCTCTAATATTGCACCTGAGAAGAAACCTGATCCTGTACTAGTCCCTATTCTTGAACCTTTATCTAAACAACCATCTGTTGTGAGTAAGGATTATCTGAAGGAATTTTGTGCTACACTCTTGTCTCGAGTTGAGAAAATCATGAATACCCAACCTCTTCTTGTTACCAATTTAATTTAGAGATATGCCTCACTATTGTTGGAAAAGATAATTTTGAAAATAAAACCTAAATTGATTCATGATATTCAAGAAGTAAGAGTTGAAAATAAGCTTCTCAATGATTAAGTGAAGAATTTGAGAGGTATTATTGAGGACATGCAAAAAGAGATGCACAAGAGATCAGAGCCTATTTCTCCTCCTGTAGAACCTGCTGTTAGTCTAATCCCACAGGTTTTTGTGTCTCATATTCAACCTTATCTATCTTCCATAGATGAAAAGGTCACAGAAAGGAACAAAAAAATTGTGAAGGAAATGAGAGATCTTGTTTTCAATCTTAAAAAACTCACTGATGAGTATACTGGGTGTCTTAAAAAAGTTTTAAATCAACTCAAATCTCTGACCATAGCTGTCAATTCCTCTAAAGCATCTGACCAATCCTCTAAAACCTCCCCGGACACTGATCTTCTCAGAAATATAGTCAAAGAAGTGCTTCAGAATGTTCTTAGTGGTTTCAATATGGATTCTCTATCAGAAGTTGTCAAGAACAATGATAGAGTTCTTGATCTAGTCCAAATCCACTCAAAAATCTCTAATGATGCTCAGTAAGAGATTTCCAAGAAAGTGGATTTCTACTTCAACAGAATCTTCTCCAAGATCGATATGACAAATCATTTAAAGTATATTGTAGAAAATATTCGGATTCCTCATGTGTCTCAAGCTTTCAAGACCCAAGTCCATAAGCTCACAGAGTTTACTATATTGTTGGACAAGTTTATGTAGAACAAGGATGATTTTGAGAAATCCATGCAGTATGGTGGAGAGATCATTACAAATTTTATCAAACATCCAAGACCCTACCTTCATGTCCAGAGTACAACCATTGTTTCTCCATTGGCTGCACCTCTAAGACCTGGGCTACCTACTTTCACTTCTACCCTATCCTCCACTACTATATCTGTCAGCCAAGCCCTAAGTCAGACCAGGCCTGTGATTCCCGATCAACAACTCCCTAGATCTTCTACTGCTCATACTTTGTCTCCATCAGTCTTTGAAGGTCTTCCTTTACCCTCTTTATGAACCACCTCACTCCCTTCTTCTACCTCGACCTATACCTCTATGGTTTCCTCTTCTACTACTACTAAAAAAGGAAAAGAGAAGGAAAACCCATGAAGAAGAACAATGATTACTCCTTTTTGATAGGAAGGATAACGCTTTTGTTTTTCTCTTTTACATTTGTACTGAACCTTATTTTCTATTAATGGAATGTGCACTTTTAACTTCGCTTATTCCATCCTTTTCATAATTCCAAAATGGGTAGAAAATTCTATATTCCTTTTATCTCTATTGTTGAATTCAATATACACAGTGACTATACATGATTTGTGATCATAAAAAAGGGGGATATTGTTGGAATCCTCATGTATTAATCATGTTTTAATGATAAAAAATCATACTAAACCTAGTTAACTCCTGTAAATTATATCATAATCATGTGTATTATTGTTTAAGTAGTCTCATGATTTAAGAAGAGCCATTCAAGATCTCAATTTCTCTACAATCAGTTTACTTACTTTATACTATCTTTGATCTACTCTAATAATACCTTATTTGAAAAATTATTAAGTCTAATCCATTCTATTATCATCATTACTTAAGTTTGAATACAGTTATCTTGAAAAGTCTAAGACACCGTGAGTCTTCCACTGGTTATATCTGTCTGGCACCATGAAGCCGACACCGTGAAGTAGACACCGTGAAGCATACACCGTGAAGCAGACACTGTGACCATGAGACAGCGTGACCATGAGACACCGTGACCATGAGACACTGTGACCATGAGACACCGTGACCATGAGACACCGTGACTATGAGACACCATGATCTCAAGACACCGTGATCAATCTAGACACCATGTGAAGGAGACACCGTTTCCATGACTTACTAGGACACCGTTTCCTAAACTATTTTGTCATCTTTCAATTTAATCTCTAACAGTCATATTTGAAAATTTTAAATGCACTGACATAATTAATATTTCTTTTTAGACATATCATCTGACAGTACAAGGTACTAGGTGCGGTATCCATGCAACCAATTGGCTCCAACACATGCATTCCAAGATAAAAGAGAAGTGTGGCCAAGAATCAAGGCGCGTGATACTGAATGAAAAACAAGGTTGTGAGCAAGATAATGAAGAACACTGAGAGAATTTCAAAAGGAAGGATTTTCACATGAATGTAACCCAACTCTACTGAAGAACATAAGAAGTACACTAGAATCCATAGAACATATTCGCATTATCGAACCTCATGAAGAACACAAGCTGAATCGCGACACTCTATTTTACTAACGAGGACTCGATATCTGAATCTGCTTCATATCAAGAAGTCCTAAGCATCAAAGAATAACACTCAGAGTATTTCCAAACCCATCTCTATATTTCTTCTCTATTGTGTATCTGTTTATTACCTTTTGAGCAGATTGTGTACCTGTAGAACAACACACTCTATCTCTTGCATCAAACTGAAGGATGCAATATAGACTTAATCAAACCTCCTTTTACTCTTGATACCCACTGATAAGTGTGGAAGAGGTCCCTATGTGGCCTGGTTATTTTTTACCCACGAAAACTATGGAAGAGGTCCCTGTTTGACCATGATAGTCTGTGTACTGTTGTTAACCCCAATCCAGGGGGCGGATCAAAATTTTTTTTATATAAACTTCTTGGTGGTAGGTGATCAACAAGTGGAGGGGATTAGGTCTCGGCTTGATACTGAACAACTTGTTTCATATCCCCTGTGCTGCTAAATTTAGTGTTATCTATTTTATTTATTTACTGTATAATTCAGAAATCACTAATTTCACTTTTATAGTTAGTCTTGGAAAGAAGTTATAACTGGAATGTCTTAGTAGAGTAACTTTAAAAGTAATATTAATAACACAAATTAATATTACTAAGAATGAATCAATATTCTAAGTAGTTACTTAAATAGTCAAACTTTTATAACAGTATAACCTTGATTAACTGGGCTGTATTTAATCTTTGGGGTAACCTTTTTAGAAATAAATTTTACATAAATTTTTATATTTACTCAATTCACCCCTCCCCTCTTGAGCAATCTAATCCAACCAACAGCCCTCTTTCATTTGTGTGGATTTCATTTTGCTGCTTATTGTGGTCTCTATTACTTAGTTTCCTGGGTAGTGATGGAGAAAATAAATACTTAATAATGCTGAGATGGAGTGAGTTGTTTCAATAAATGTGAAGGAGTTTTTCAATTAAATTTTAAATGATGGGTTGCATGGTTAACTATAGTTATAGCTAAATAAAGAGATGAATTTTTGCTAAGGAAATGATCCTTTTGAATCCGCTTTAATTTATCAACTTTTGAAGTGTCTGTTGCTGATACTGATATATGCATATAGAGGTAGAAATTGTTGTAAATCTCATGGGTTGGGCATGAGTGTTTGGAATTAAATATATGCATTACATATTTTTTTTGTGATTTCTATAAACACCCTACTCTAGTTGAGAACTATGTGCCAAATAACCCCATCATCACGGGGGAGGGTGACTTTCCCAAAACTACCAGTGGGACAATGGATGGTTGGCCATATAATATTCCCTACGCCCTCTTCCAGGCAGTGATAGCCCAAGATTATTCAGGCATATTGTGGTTTGTGGGGCCCAGGTGTTTGCGAGTGAGTTGTGTTTTCTCAGGTATCTTCCGGATAAGATGTGTTGTGATTTACCTGGTATTTTCAGGATGTGATGTGGTATGTGGCCCAAGTGTTTGATGGTGGGGGTGTGATGTAGTATGTGGACCAGGTGTGTGTGGGAAGGATGTAATGTGGTATGTGGATCGGGTGTGTATGGGTGGGATGTGATGTGGTATGTAGCCTATGTGTGTGTGGGTGGGTTGTGACGTGGTTCATTTGGAAGAGGTGAGAGCACTGGTACATTTTCTATTAGGGTGTGAGAGAGGATAATTAGTGGGAATATGGTGTGGGGTACCCTATCATCTATGTGATTACTATATTACTTTACTTGATTTGCATTACTTGGTGAGCATGACTTGGTTAGGAGGGGATCGTCTGTATACCTTGTTATGTGCCATTGGTTCTCTTGTTTTCTCATAGGATCATTAATATACTTCTCTCACTTGTGCATGATAGAATTTGGTTTTCCTATTGATTATCTTTGTATGCTCATCCTATATATATAAAACTACTTTTAGGTTTCTAGGAGGATTACATGGATCATGCCGAACCTTACTAGCTTGAACTTTTGGGATAGTTTTTGTGTCACTACTTATATTTATTTTGGTCTTTACTTTGGAGTTTTTCATTGTATCTGTAATAGTTTTATTTTAAACATGCATATGGGATGGATTTTGGTTTTCTTTTATATATGTATTGGAGTTTTTTTGGGGGTTAATACATCTTATCTCCAGATCTTGTTTCTTTTAAAATGGAAATGCCTCCCATTTTGTGATATTGTATACCGTTGGTGCTGGTTTCCATCCCTAGGCGTAATGGAGGTGGGACTCGGGGGGTTATTATCTCCCTTTCTTCCTTTCTATCCCAGGAGGAGTATCTTTGGAGGGCTGGGGTTATGATAGAATGGTATGAGAGGTGATGGTTGATAGATAGGATGGATTTTGGAGTTAGGAACAGTGAAGATTTCATGGGTTGGTAGGGAAATGGTGTTAGGTGACCTCGGTGTGTGACATAGGCCAGGGAAGACCATCTAGGACATAAGATTTTAGGCCCCACTATGATCTTATGCAAGGACTCTGAGCCTACCAAAAAAACAAGTGAGGCTACACCATTTTTAGGGTAGAGACCTTAAGAAAGGTAAATGCATCATAATTACTTGTGTTCTTGTTTGAATTAGGTTGTTTTGGGGAATTTAAAATGAAAAATGAGTTAAATGAGTTTAAATTAATTTTAATAAAATTTTATACTATATGGGCTTAGGGATTCCTTGTTTACCTTTTTAGCTATTGAACCCAGTCATCATCTACATGTGGATTAGGTAGTTGAGGCTCTACATGCCGATCTAGTTGATCAGAGGAGGGATGATCCAGTGGAGAAGGGTGACCAACAAAAGATAACATTATAGGATTTCCAGTGGAAGGGTTTGGGAAAGTATTAGGTATGTGTTTCAGACATGGAGACAACGGGTAGGATCAAGGGGCTTGAGAGCCCCTTCTGTTTGATATTGGATCTGATGGAGTACTGGGTTCCTTTGGCTATGAGTTAGATGTAGGGAGCTGCACATCAGTGGTGGATTCTATACCTGGGGGAGAGGAAGGAGGCATACATGTTGTCGGTTGACTATCTGATAGAGTTTCGGGTGGAATTCCTTCATCGACCATAAAGGATGAGAAGATTCAATAGTTACTATCCATTCATTGGGAGAGTATGTTAGTAATATAACTTGGGATCAAGTTCAAGGATCATATTTTCTTTGCTCTAGATCTTTTTCCTCATGACGAGTCTCATGTGATAATCCTGAAGGATGCACTTCATCCTTCTATTTAGTATTTGATTATGCAATTTACCTTACCAAAGTACTGGGATGTTTAGAAAAAGGAAGAGGTGATTGAGTGGATGAAATTAAGAAGAGATATATCACAATAGTGGATCTATTAGGGTTATTCAATTGGCAGTGATACCAATAGTAGGTATCAAGCGCTAAGGCCCTCGAGGTTTCGACTGGTAGAGAATCAACCTCCGCAGTTTCTGTTTCTCCCATTTGGTCATCGTGAATTTCCTGTGGGTTTGAGGCTGATGTGTTTCTTTTTTGGGGTTCATAAAAATATTCAAAATTAGTTCCCAATGGATGTTCTAGCTCAATATGATGGAGTTGGATATGTTTAACACCAGCCTTATTAGTAGTTTCTAGCTAGGTTATTTTAACAACAAGGATAGTAGGCTCTTTCTCCACTGAGGGGTGACAAAGTTGGTAGAGGCTGACCTCAGCATGTTCCTATGATAACTTGACCTAGGCGTGGTTGTGGAGGTGGTAATCTGTAGTTGGTAATGGGATATAGGCTTGGTCAGTTGCAGGACACAAATGTAGCAGTTATAGCAGGGCCATAGATTGTCAGAGTTATGATCAACTTGTTTAGTACCCTTTCTTGTTATTTGTTTGATTCAGGAGCTTCAAAATTCTTTTATTACACCTAGTATAGACCATGAACTAAGATTAGATTTATAGATACTTCACATCCACTGGTGTTGAGTATGTGAGTTGGAGGCCATATCATTTTGTTTGATGTATGTCGGGGATGTAGACTATTGATGGGGCCAAATGAGTCTTGTGAGGATATCTTCATGCTATAGATGAAACCATATGATGTCATTCAAGAAATCTACTATTAGTATTCTGTGTGTGCTGTTATCAACTGATTTTGGAGAAGAGTCATGTTTCCAGAAGTGGATGGCCAGCGTGTGGATTTAGTTTGCAAGTAGAGTTGTTAGGTGGGCAGTCTGTGTATAGAGACCCTTCTTTTCTTATTGGTTGAGATGTCAATAGAATCTGTGTATTCTGAGATGATAGAGGTTCCCAGAGTTTTTTGAGAGTTCCTAGGTGTTTTTTCTAAGGAGGTTGTGACCCTAACCCCTAGACGCGATGTTGAGTTTGGGATAGACTTACAGCCCGATGTTTCTCTGATTTCGATGGATTCTTATCAGATAACACATTCTGAGTTTTAGAAGTTAAGGGTTCAGATAGATGATCTGATGAAGAAGGGACTTATTTGGACCATTGTTTCACTGTGGGGTTATCTAGTGTTATTTTTAAAGAAGGCAGACAGTTGTATGAGGTTGTTCATAGACTACCAGAGGTTGAAATAGGTGACTTTGAAGAATCGTTACCCTCTTATGAGGATACACAATATTTTTGACTAGCTGATAAGGGAAATTTGGTTTTCTAAGATTGATATGTAGTCTAGATATCACTAGTTAAGGGTGAAGGAGGGAGATATCCTAAATACCGCTTTCCGATGTAGGTATGGGAACTTTGAATTCGTAGTTATGACATTCAGTGTTACGAATGCACCATCCGTGTTCATGGGGATTATGAATTTCATCTTTAATGAGTTCCTGGACTAGTTTTTCATTATATTCATCAATGAAATATTAATCCACTTGATGTTAGAGGGGGGTGGGATACTGAGGATCTCAGATCTGTCTTGCAGGTCCTTCGATGCCACCAAATCTACAGAAATCTTTCCAAGTGTGAGTTCTGGACATGAGAGGTGTATTTCATTGGGCATGTGGTATCTTAGAAGGGTGTAGCATTGGAACCATAAAAGGTAGAGGAAGTTGTTTCTTGGTAGGAACCCAAAAATGTGGTAGAGGTTCATATTTTTCTTGGTCTTTTAGGATATTACTCGAGGTTTGCACCCAATTTCTATCAAATTGTAGCTCTGTTGAGAGCTCTGACCATGAAAGACAAGGCTTTTGTGTAGAGTGTGCAGTACCAAGCAGCCTTCGTCTATCTGAATTGGAAGTTGGTCAGTGCTCCAATGCTCTAGTTTCTTGATGAAGGGGTGATGTTTGAGGTATTTTATGATTCTTCTTGTCTAGTATTGGGATGCATCTTGATGCAGCAATGGGAAATGATATATTATGGGTCTAGGAAGTTACATCCCCATGAATGTAACTATTTTACCCATGATCTAGAGTTATCAGTTGTCGTGTTTGTGATGAAGTTGTGGTAGCATTACCTCATTGGGGAACACTTTTTGGTCTTCAAAGATCACAAGAGTTTGAGGTATATCTTTTCCCAGTAATATTTTAACTTTTGACAATGGTGGTGGATGAATTTTCTTCAGGATAATGATTTTGGGATCTTTTACAACTTAAGAAAAAAGAATTTCATGGCCGATGCCTTGCTTAGGAAGTCTCAGAAAGAGGTAGTTTAGAAATCTATAGACACTTGGAAGGTGATTGAGGAGTTGGCATCCTTGAATGTATATGTGGGAATGGGTAGTGGTAGAGGTTGTTTATTCTAGATGATGGTTAAGTATTCTTTGATGTAGATAGTGGAGGAGGTTCAGTGGGAAGAGTCAAAGGTAGAGGCGATGCACGATCGTGTTAGCCATGATGATGCTCTAGAGGGATGGTCAAATAATGGTTAGAATCAGATATTGTTATGTGGAAGGCTATTTGTTCCAGCGTAAATGTGTTAGGGAGTCCTCTGTGAGTTTCATATCTCACCATTAGTGATACACCTAGGTGTTTTGAAGATGTACCATGGATTAAGTATGCAGTTTTGGTGTCCTGGGATGAAGTAGGTTGTAGTAAAGTTTGTGGTAGGATGCTAGGTCTTTTAGTAGGTTAAGGCTGAGCACTATGTTTCTGGTGGTTAGTTTTGACCCTTGGATTTTCCTGAGTGGAAGTGGGATGAAATATCAAGGGATTTCATCACAGGTTTACCTAGGGATCAGGGAGGCTATGATGCTATATAGTTAATAGGGGATCTACTAACGAAACCATCTCACTTATTAGCGATCATGGAGTTAGGCACAGTAGATGTCTCGGAAAAGAGGTACGTGGATGAGGTGGTGTAACTGCATGGAGTTCTGAGATCCATTGTCTCAGATCGGGATACACATTTTACCTCATGTGTCTAGAAAGGATAGCAACATGATTTTGGCACTCAGTTATGCCTCAACACTTCCTTCCACCCTGAAACAGATGGGAAGATAGAATGAAAATCCAGACACTCAAGGATATTTTGAGAGAATGCATCTTAGACTTTAGTAGATATTGGGTACAAAAATTTCCCTTGGTATAGTTTTCTTATAATAATATCTACCACTCTTCCATTATCATGACTCTGTTTTTATATTTTTATGGAAGATCATGTCGTTCACCTTTTTGTTGGATAGAAGTTGGGGAGATAGTTGTTCTTAGTCTTGAGGTAGTGCAGAGCATGATAAAGAAGGTTCAACTTGTCGGTGAGAGGTTGAAAGTGGCGTAGGACTAGAATAAGTCATATTCCAATCATAGGATGAGTCCCTTAGAGTTAGAGGTGGGGGACCATGTGTTCTTAAAGGTTTCACCTCGATGTGGGTAATAGAGGTTTGGAAGATAGAGCAAGTTTTCTCCCAGGTTTGTCAGACCCTTCAAGGTGTTGGGGTGAGTTAGAGATGTGGAATACTAGTTGGTGTGGCCACTTTAGTTGGATAGGGTCCATGATGTCTTTTACATATCTCAAATTTTTTAGTATCTATATGATGAATCTCATGTCATTGATTAGAGAAAGTTGGATATCAAGGATGACATGATGTTTGTGGAATGACTAGTGGAAAACCAGGATATTTCAGAGAAGGTGATGCATGGGTGGGCCATGTGGGTTTTTGGGTTAGCGGATGTCATAGGAGGTGTTCTTAAATGAGGTGGTTTCCACTATATCTTTCGACTAGATCATGTTGGTATATCATTGGACATTGACGTGTTTGGTTTTTAGTGGAATTTCAAGTGTTGTGGGATCCTTGAGAGGTATCTCGCGAGGTGGTTGTTAAGAACCATATTTTCTTTATGGGTTTGGTTTTGGATTCTCGAGGACTATAATAGTTTGAGATGCATCTGATGTAATGATCTTACCTCTCTAGTCTATTAATTTTTGACAATCCAGAGTTTAAAGTGTTCTGAGACGTCAAGGTGACACATTACAAGAGTTTAACAAATTTATAATTTTTCCAACGGTAGGTCGGAATGGTGAGTTGAAATGGCTTTTTCCAGCGATGAGTCACATTGGTGAGTCATAACGGTGAGTCATAATGGTGAGTCACAGCGGTGTGTCGCAGTAGTGAGTTGTATAAGCGAGTCACAATAGTGATTTGTAGTGATAGCTCACACCAATAGCTTGCATCACTGACTCATCCCCTGGTAACTTTCACCGGTGACTTTCATCTGTAGCTCACACTGGTTATTTTCACCGGTAGCTTGCATTGATGACTCATACACCGGTGACTCACACCATAGAGTCATTCAAAGATGACTCATTTTGAATAGTTTGTCAAAAACCATAATTTCTATAGTTTTCTAGTTTTCCCCTTTAACATTTTATTTAATGTAAAATTAATTTAATACCATAGTTAATGGTTTTTGGAGATGTTTAGAATCATATCTATCTTCTAAAAACCTGAAGCTTCATTTCACTTCCGAACTATGCAGTCATGGTAAAAATCCACCTTTAATGGATTTTAAAAACCATTTCTTCTATTGATTTAGGATTTGGCTTTTCTAAAGTTGATACCTTCCATTTTTTGTTGGTTTGTCTTTCTATTAGTATGAGAAACCCAAAATCTTTCTTCCCCATTGAGGAGTCATTTCCTTGTGCTGCACTGATTGGTTTGTGTTTTCCTTGGAATCTCCTGCTGCATGTGCACCCCCTTCTTTGGTGCATTAAGGAAGTGATAATCACTTTTTCTTACAAGTAAGTTTTCCATTGTCTCTCTTATTTTTTTATCACATAGTGTGGGAATATCATTGTATTCCTTGTGAATATAGTGGTATTCCAAATTAATAAAGATAACTTAATTGGTTTGAGATTAATATGTGGGGCTGGGGAAAAGTGATGTATGATATGTATGTTATTTTTTTGGTTATTATTTTAAATTGTGCGGGAAAAACAACCTACAGAAAATCATAGACTTTGGGGGTCTTTGTTTCTACACTGAATAATGATTCTAGAATGAATGATGTTTGTTTTTATGTCAAAAAATTGTTATAAAATTGTTTAACCACATACATTTGGCTAATAAATGGATTCCCCATGATCAAGCTGCTTCTCTAATAACCCCTCAAATAAAAAGTGTAATTAAAGAATGAATACCATGTTAAATCTAAATATATCTGTCTTGGGTTCATGTGGTTGTGGGAATGGATGTGCACGGGGGGTGGGTTTGGTGGATGTGGTGTGGTTATACAGTGGGGATGCTGAGAATGGTTGTCATAGGAGGTGTTGCAGGGTGTGGCTTTAAGTTGGGGTTTTCTCTATTGAGGGGATGGATTGGGTGGAATGACTTTGAAGGATGTTGGTGATAGTGGTTGGTATGGGTAATTCCTCTAGAGTTTCTCCATGAGTAGCATGCATAAAGCTTCACCTCGTGTCTCAAGATCGATGAATGTTATGTTATGAATGCATGTTAAATTGAGAGGAATGTGATGTGGGTTAATTTACCACAGTTCTCTTTCCTTTGTGTGACTTTCATTGTTCTCCTTGTTGTGTTTAATGTTACTTACTTTACTGGGTAGTGATGGAACAAATAAATACTTAATAATATTGGGACGACATGAGTTGGTTTGGTAAATTAGAAGGATTTTGTCAATGAAAATTTAAACGATGGGTTTCACAATTTACAATGGTTATAGCTAAATAATGAAATGAATGGGTGTTTAAATGGAGCCTTGTGAAGACTTTTTAATTTATAAACATTCAAAGTGATTGTTGCTGGTACTATAATGCCCCGACCTCAGTTACCCAGAGTCGGTGCATTATTACATAACATTGTCATGATCAAAAGGAAATCATATCCCGAAAGACCGATCAATTTAGTATTATTGGAAACAAGATTATTACATAAGTTCAACTTTACAACTTTAAAAGAAACACAACACTAATTTATCCCATTAGAAACATCCAAGCCTCCTAAATTATGCCTGAAAGTCACTCATAACTAAATTTTTCATATCCTAGGATAATTAAACATAAGAAAGTGGTGAGCTTAAATGCTCAGTAAGGGTAAGCAATACAACAAAAGATAACATAAATATTAAGCATGATTAATTATTGAAAACACATGCCTTTACAAATAATAAACATGAACACTTTTATGGTAGGAATATGAGCTGAGTAAATAATTACACAACAAAACACAATCATGGGTATTCTACTACTCGAGTAACCACATGAACCATTAATATTATTTTCATAATGATGGAATGTATAATGTCGGACATTCTAAAACATTTTGTCAAGGCCTCGACCAAGACATCTAAAAATGATTAAGGCCTCAGCCAAAACCATATATCAAATTGGGATAGTCCTCAACCAATTCCAAGTCTAGTTGTCTCATGAGACCTACTGATGCATCGAGGATCTATAGAGGGCTCCACCCGTCACTTACTAAGTCCAATACATTCCTCATATGAAAAGGTTGAAATATAACATAAAAATTCGTATTAAAACTAGCATATGAAATGTCAATACTTTAACCATAAACCATAGATGGTATAAAAATAACACATCCACAGTCAAAAATATCACAGAACCTTCAATACAATATGGAAGATTTGTATCACAATGAATTGACTTCAAGCACGTATAAAATCCATCAAAGGATGCTGACATAGATGAAATCAAAACTATTTGAGAGAAATATATCTTTTTTTAAATCATTTAAAGTTACATAATTATAAAAAACATTTATTTTGAAAATATTCTTATAATATTGTAAGAGAAGATTTGATGTTGTTATAACGACAGAAAATAGCCACACCCACTGTATAAGTTAAAAAACATTTTTACCTTAATTTTGTTGAAAAAGTCGTAAAATAACTTATTTGAAAAATGACAGAAAGATTTCTTTAAAAAAAATATAAGGTCAAATAAGGGTATAAATGATTTTAACCCATTGTCTATTAAATATAAAAAAATGTTTTGAAATGCATTTTTAAGAAAACATGGATGTGGATGATAAAGAGGTCCCATTAGATAATTACGTATAAACAGCCTCGGATAATGAAGAGATTGTAGAATTTACCCTTACCATGTTGTAATCAATCGAGTCAGTTGACCAAAGGTTAATAAACACCAAATAATTCACAGAATTCCATGAATATAAATATAATCATGATAATATATATCAAATGGCTGTACACAATACACCACATGAAATAAGTGGCGAACAATGGAAATCTCACGGAATTAAAAGTGAGATAAGAAACCCCTTAACTCAAGTCCAGCTTGTCTTGTATGTTCCTTGTTCTTCCTGAATAATAAAATTAATTTAATTTTTACTTGATTAAGAAAATTTTTAAAGTTTATTATTCCTTTTATATCACTTATTATCTTGCTACAACAATTATTTAATTATTTGAGTTCATATTTGATATTTTATCGATGTTCAGAACTGGAGTAAAAAAATGAACTTGTTATAATTACAATTTTTCCTTGTGGCCAAAATTATATTATCTACATAATGATATAAATGATTTAGATATCATATATATATTATATATCCAGTATATATATGTATTTATAAAAATATATAACATTTAGAGATAAGAAATGAAATGCACCATTCATGGAGACGGTAAGTCGTACATACGCTTGAACGCTACTTTCATTTCTATTTTGTATTTTAATGGAATTAAAACATAATGATACATAGGTATATTATAATTCCAGTATAATATCATATATAATATCAATAAATCCATATTTTATACGTCCCACATATGGCATTAATGAGTCATATCACTTTGAGGGGGTGGTAGTCCGCACTTTCTCAAATGAAATTTTCGCGTTTTAGCCATAATGGAAACCATAAAGGAATGATATAAATAGAAAATACAGAAGAATAAATAAAACATAAACATAATATATATCATATATAAATATAGTTTCATCTTAATGGCCACCATGAGAGGTGGTAGGATATAATTGAACAATCATCATTTCGTGAGGCGTTAGTTTTCCATCCACAAAAACAATATGTTCTTTACCCATTAGATGGAGGTGTGTGTAAGTGTAGTTCAAATCCTTCTCATAACTACATAATATTATATTTAGGATTCTGGTGTTGTTATAAAATAAATGAATAAAAAGAGTTTAGGGGTTGGAGAAGTAAAATATAAGAAAAGAAGTTATGAGAAACCATTACCTTTAATTTGGGTAACTCCCTTTGGTTTGAACCAAACAGACTTCTTGAAGTGACTTATGCCTAAGGTAAGGCTTCTAAGTGGAATAGAGGGATCTTGAGAGCTTTTTTGGGTAGGGTTTGGACAATCCAAGGGGCTTGAGATGTGTGAGGAATGATTTAGAAGTGGTGTCTTTTTATAAGGGAGATGAGGGGATCTTTTGGAAAGTTTGAAAATGTTATTTTATTATAAAATTATCTTTGGTTTCAAAAGGTCAAAAACTAATTAAATATAAATATAAGATGACTCATGTTTGAAATAAAATCATCTAATAATAATTGGACAAGTTTTGTATATTTTTTCAATATTAATAATCTTATTTATTTAAATCATTTATTAATGAGGTGAATACTACATCATTATCGTGTCATAAATAACTTATTTTATTTAATGTCTAAAAATTATAAAAAAAATACCATAATGCAATAAATAGTTCTATATTTCCAATTAATATTTATAGTACAAAATATTACTTATATAACCCCATGTAAAAATTGATATACTAAAATATATTTTTTAATGTCATTTTTGTATTTACTTTAAGTTAATTAAAATAAAGCGTCATTATCACTCTTAAGTGGCTCCATGTGGTCCAAAAATTAACCCAAGGATGACCATGGTTGGCCATGACTCATACAATAAGGTTAGGACAAGTGTTAAGGTAATTATTTATTATTATAATATTCTTTTTACCTTAAATGACCCTATTTACCTTTAACCGCGGTAAATAAAAGTCAAAAGTTACTATTCACCAAAAATTATTTTTATCTTGTTGAAACAAATTTTACTTAATCATAAAACTATGTATGTCTGATTTTTGAAATTCAATTCACAGAAGTGGTAAAATTTCATTTAAATGAAAAAGTCTGTTTTTTAACTACTACTAAGTGGTTTTACAATTCATCAAAAATTGGCATTTTTCAAAAAAATACAAAAAATTCAGCCTAAGATATATTTGATATTCCAAATTAAAAAATTATGTCTATTTTAACAAATTAAAAACATAGAAGTTTTATTAATTAATTTAAAATTAATTCCCTTTGTCAAAACAAATAACGTGTTTTTAAGAAACAATAACTATCAAAAGATTGACACTTGTTTATGTATAATTTCAAAGTGAAATTAATTCTAATGACCAACATTGGATTAAATGGTAAAAATATAATCTAATTATACTTCCAAACCATTCAAATGTATAAGTTAACACTGTAAATTATTTTGATTAATAATGTTGTTTTCAATTAAAACATAGTATTTTCACTATTCATTAAAATTTGAAAGTTATCAGAAAAGTACCAAAAATTTATCCAGGCTAATTTTTTTGTCCCTCTCCTAAATAATATTTTAATTTCATTAAATTGAATATATTAAAGTTTCAAATGTTGGTTTTAAAAAAAAGGATCGCCATTAAGGCAGTAAAATTGCATTTTTTGAAAAATACTTCTTTTATCTGAAAAATGAACTTATTCTTATACTATGTCTAAGAAACATATAATATGAATGTTAAAATTATATAGAGTGTATAAGATTTAAAATGTCATTAATACTATTCATAACCGCTTTTTGAACTATTAGTGTGGTAAGTTTTGGTGCGCTCGAACTCAGTGTTGTGTGTAGCATAAGATATTAAATTACTTTATTGAGAAAACATACTATAAAATCTTGGGGTGTTACAGATACTGATAAATGAATATAAGGGTATCAATTTTTGTGAATCCCATTGTTTGGTTAGGAGTGTTTGGTGTTATATATATGTTTGACTTGTATTTTACTTATGATTTCCATATGCACCCCACCCTAGTTCAGCACTATGGGCCAAAAACCCCCATCATATTGGGGGAAGGGTTTGTTTCCCAAACATCCTGGTGGGAGGATGGATGGATGGAAACCCACTCTTACCTGCTCCATTTTCAGGTGGTGATTTCCCAAGATTCTTCGGTCAAGTTGTGGTTTGTGGAGCCCAGATGTGTTCGGGTGAATTGTGTTTTCCTATGTGTCTTCAGGATGATATGTTTTGTTCTTTCCCAAGTGTTTTTGAGATGAGATGTGGTATGTGTCATAGGTTTTTGCGGGCAGAGTGTGATGTGGTATGTGGTTCGGGTTTGAGAAAGTGAGGTGTGAGGTGTAATGTTTCCCAAGTGTGTGTGAGCAGGATGTGATGTGGTATGTGAACCAGGTGAGTGCGGGCAGGATGTGAGTGGTATGTGGACCATGTGTGTGCGGTAGGGTTATGACGACGTTCTTTTAGAAGAGGTGGGAGTTCCATGATGTTTTTTGTTAGGGTGTGAGAGCTTCTAATCAGTGGGAAAGTAGTTCATGGTACCCTATCATCGATGTGCTTACTATATTACTTTACTTGATTTGTGTTAATTGGCGAGCATGCCTTGGTGAGGTGGGGATGGTCATTATACCTTTTTAGGTACTGTTGATTATGCTATTTTCTCATGGGAGAATTAGTATGATTCTCTCAATTGTTCACAATAGAATTTGTTTTTCCTACTGAGTATACATGTATGCTCAACCTATATATATAAAACTACTTTTAGGTTTCCATAAAGATTACATGGACCATGAGGGACATTACTATCTCAGAATTTTGGGATAAATTTCGTGTCGCTGTTTAGATTTATTTTGGTATTTACTTTTGTGTTTTTCATTGTATTTGTAATAGTTTTATTTTAAATATGCATGTTGTATTGATTTTGGTTTTATTTTATATATGTCTTGGAGTTGTTTTGGGGATAATACATCTTATCTATCGATCTTGTTTCTTTAAAAGGGCAATGCCTCCCATTTTGTGAGATTGTATACCCTTGGTGCTGGTTGCCACCCCGGGGCCTACTAGAGGCGGGAATCAAAGGTAATTATCTCCCTTTCTTCATTTCCATCCCAAGATAAGTATATTTGGGGGAGGGGGTTGTGAAAGTGACCTGTATAATAAATTATGTATGGAAAACGATAAAAAAGGATCATTCCTTAACTTTAACACTTATAAAGATTTGAATTAGGGAAGAAGCTACATAAATTTGGTTTTAAATATATTTCTAGAATATAAATGAGTTATTGTTATCATAATAATTTATATTTAATTTTTACAGATGATATAATTATATTAATTCTTAATAAACGCTAACACATGAATTATTTAGTTAATAATTAAATAAAATTAATGGAATTTTATTAAATGATTTAAAATTTATAAAACTATTATCTTCTTTAAAGTGATTTTTAAGTGTTAATAAATATAAAATATAATCCATTAATCGAGAAATTGATATTTTATAATGGACTTGTTGACCCATAAATAGTAAAAACTTTGTTATAATAGTTAGGGTTAAAGCAGTGTTTTTGCGTGTTACATGCATTTTTGTTAAAATTAATTTCCAAAACATATGGGTTTTTTGTTTTATAAATTAGATTTAATATTTTAGAATCACTGGGTTCAAATTTTATAATAATTATCACATTAATTTATCCTTAATTTATTAATTACATAGGTTTTAGAAATAGCTATCTAAATAAAAAACAAAAATAAAAAATAAGAAAACATAAAGACTAAGGAAAAATGATAAAAATTAGTTTATTTGTGAGTGGTGTGAGTGTTTCTAGACCATAATTATACTTAGTAAATTATTTTTAAAATTTTAATCACATTAGGTAAGGGATACCACCCAATAGTGTTTACGTTTTTATATTTACAAGAATTCCACTCCACCCCCACTATAAAAAGGCACTCACCCTCCCCACTTCTTCACACCTCTCAAGAAATTTTGTAGCATCCTAAACCTAACCAAATAATCTCCCAACATACCTACCCTAAACCTAGAAGCATCACTTTTTTAATATAGGAATCCAAGTAAGTACTTTGGTGTAATCCAAAATGAGTTACCCGAAAAAGAGGTAACACTCTTCAACGATCACCATTGTTTTATTTATTTTTCAAACCATTCAATGATTCTTAGTCCATGATTATATAATAACATAAGTATCATAAATATAATAATATATTTTTTATGTTAATGGTTTTACCTACACCTAAACACGCTTCCATCAAATGGGTAATGAACTTAACATTTGTGTGTACGGTGAACTTCCACCTCACGAAATGATGTCATTCGTTCTTCCTTTACCACCTCTCACATTTGAGAATTATGGCAGAAACAATATTATTATATGATATATATATATATATATATGATATTTATGTTTTATTAATACTTATATAATTTTTATATAACAAATACGTTCATTCTTTCCATTTTTTGGAAATACGATAAACATCGTTTGTCGATGTGTGGACTACCGCCTCCTCAAAGCAATGTGATACATTCACAAATTACATGTAATTTGTCAAGGATGGTTTTAATTAAAAATATGTTACATATATTAAATTTATATTATATTCATGAAATAATTAACTTTCTGTAAATATAATGTTCCATTTTATTTATTACCTTTTTACACACTAAAAAAGTGATAATGTCATTCTTCAACGTGTTGACTACCACCTCGTTAATGCGATGTGATTAATTTTACATTAAAATAATTATATATATATATATATATATATAATTTTATATGATTAAATAATATGGTAATTATGATATAATTATAATTATGTAAAGATAAATTTTACTTACCTTCTTTCCATAATGATCATTGCAAAAGGGGAATGTTACTGATACACATGTACGACCTACTGTCTCCATGATTGTAATGTTAGTTATTTTTTCATAAACATAATTCATGATTGGTTTCAAAATTATAATTTATTTATAAATATAAAAATTATTTCATGATTATTATTCTTGATATGTTTCTATAATTAACCCTTGAGCATAGACAACTAACCTTATTCATTTTGACACATAAACCTAATATGGTCAAAAAACCCGATGTAAAATTAATTGATTATGTACTTGTATAAATCATTGTAATAAGTGAAATAAAATTGATAATAAACTTTAAAAAGTTTATTAAACAAGTAAATAATTAACATAATTTTATTATTCAGAAATATATAGACACACATGACAAGTCAGACTCAAGGTAGGAGATTTTCATCTCACTTTTTTACATCTGTGAGATAAATGTCACAATCACCACTTAATTATTTTGTGTGATGTATTTACTAAATTTATTGAAATATTATATCATGAATTATTTTATATTAATGGTATTTAAGTGTTTCATTTTATTATGATTGCATTTGGGGTTTCCAATTCATATGTTACCATAGTTGTAAGGGATTTCGTTTCCATCTGCTTTCATTGAAGAATTTATTAATGATATGCACCTTTATTCATCTATAAGGTGTATATATAGACACTTTGACATTATATATCCATATTTTATCTATTATAATGTTATTTAATGTTCTTTAGATGTCATTATTTCATGGGTCTTGTGATTTAAATGTTCATTGTGGTATGAGACACTTTGAATGTTTAAAGATTTAATTTCAAAGTCTTTTTCTCCATGTTAACATAATTGATATTATTTTACATATTTATTTATATGGATATAAAAGGGTTATATATTTTTTCATTTTCAATTTAATTTAAAGGTTTTGAAAAGGAATATTTTACATGTTTTAAATAGAATGTTTTGACAAATGAAAAAAGGGACGTTTCATTCTTGGCAGACAGAACATCAATGAATTTTCTGCCTATATGGCCATTAATTTTATTTCTAGATTCTATTGAAATATTTCATGTTCCTTAAATAAAAATAAACCTTTTAATTTTGGGTATTTTGGTATTTAAAATTGGTTTTCAAAGAAAAGGGTGTTTTGGTATTGAAAATGGGATAAAAAAGGCATTTTTATACAAAAGTATTTTTCGTATGAGTTTAAAAAAGTTTTTCAAAGGTATTTTTGAAGAAAGTGATTTATTCATGAATTATTAATTGATAATTACATGATGGGGTGTCCTAGATAGTATTCAGAAATCTCCTTATAGCTAAACATGGGGTGGCCTAAATAGAATCGGGAAAACCCATTATAGCCTATCTTGGGGTAGCCCAGATTGCATTAGGAAATCCCATTATGGCTTAACATGGGGTGGCCCAGATAGAACTAGGTGAGATCATTATAGCTCTCCAATTAATTGGGTAATGATAATATTGGAATTCGACCATATGATTATTCCAATTGAAAGGTTTTTGAAAGAGTTTTATGAATATTATTCTCTAAGTAACCTAGAGTAGTTTTAATTTATTTCTATGGGTTAAAATAATTTTATTTGAGAAAAATTTGTGTTTTTGATTCATGTAAAAATGTTTTATTTAATATTCTCAAATAACTTTGAAGATACAGGTAAACATTTTATGAGTTTTCATGATTTTACTAAACTAACAATTTCTTTTATTTTGATATCAATTACTGATTTTTTGTGATCATCCCAAGTTTTTTAAAATCTTTATATAGGTTTTAAGGATGGGTAAGTTAAAGGAAGAATTTGAGTTAGAAGTCATGGAGATTTATCATAATAATAATTCATGCTTTATTTTAAAAAATTTATATTATGGAAAAAATTGATACTGATTAGAAGTGTCCACTTTGTATTTTATGTTTTTTATGACTTATGGAATAATTATCTAAAAATATAAACTTGAAAAGATCCTAAATGTGATAGAATATAAAATTATTGACTTAACTCAATATTATGTAATTTTTATGTCTGGGTACTTATAGTTGGTATCAAAGGAAAGGTTTAGAAAACATTAGAGTTTAGGATAGTGTCAATAGTATTCCTTTTAAAGATTTTACTTTATAGTTAAGTTGAAATAACATAACATTTTAAGATTTATATGTTTTTTTCTAAACTATATATGTTTAGAAAGGTTTTCTTTAGAAGAAAAAATGAAATTGTAGTAGGATGGAAATGGGAGGAAAATATCCTTCCGAATAAACATCCCGAGATGGTTTGAATTAGAACATACCGGTTTGGTGCAGCGATTGATCAGTCAATACAAGCTATAAATGGTGGTGGTGTCTATGAAAGATAGGAACCATAGGTAACATGAATGAACATGTATATATTAGATAATTTAATGATGAAACATTCCCTATAATTAAATGTATTATCTAACCCATTTATAGCTGAAGGATAGATCAATACCCTGGAGAAGATATTTGAAATCATGGGATGTTCAAAACGTTAAAATGAAACTCTTTCTATCTATAATTTTTAAGGTGAAGATGATCTATGGTGGTCATTGGTTAATAATAAAAGAGAGATATATGATCTTGATTCCATGGAATGTGAACCATTCAATGATATTTTCCTTGAGAAATATTTCCCTAGGTTTATTCAACTTTAGATGGAGAAACAATTCTTATCTGAATGGACCTAAGGCCTTCTTTTTTATTTTATTATGGATAATCCCCATTTTAAGGGTTTAAGGGGAACCCGTACATGACCCGTAGGCCCAAGGCACAAGGCCCGACTGACTCGCAATACATGACCCAAAGTCTCAGAGGCATACCATGCCCAATACATGACCCATAGGCCCAACCCACTTAAACTGCCCCTCCCCAGCTTCTATGTCATTGATCACATATCTCCCCACCTTGAATTTCTGATTGGATAGAATTCCCCTATACAAAGAAGCACAATGCCTGGTCCCGATGGTGGCTGCCATACCATCCCATTCTGGAGAAATAATTCATGGAATTTAATAAAGAAGATGAAGATTCAGTTTCTGAAAATGAAGAAAACTTCACAAAATTGGATAAGTATGTTACAAATTTTTTTCAACACATTAAAAATAAAATTAATATATTTTACTTAGGATTTAAACCAAGTATACAAAGAGCTATGGCCTCTCTATAATTTCTAAGTTATGAATTTTTTTTTCATTGTGCTGAGAAATTTGAGATGGAGTTTACTGACACTTATGTGCTACAAGATGAAAAGTGTAAGAAATGATCAATGTGGCATGAAATAGAGATGAAAAAACTGAGAAGTTTGGATGTAAGCCCCCAAAATGTTCCAAGTGTGGAAAAAAACATTTCCAAGAATGTTTGATAGGATATAGGAATTGTTTCTAGTGTGTTCAATTTGTTCACATGATTTTTGACTATAAAGAAAAGATCCATGAATAACCAAACAATGGGGTAACCAATAACCTTCCAACAATGAGGTATTTTAGATGTAATGAGTTGGGTAATTATTCTAATTTATGCCCAAAAATGATTACTCAGGATGAAAATAATCATGATCAGAAACAAAAAGGTGGGGGAAAATGTTTTTCAACTACTAAACTTGATGTTGGGCCTTCTAGTGAAGTGATGAAAGCTCCAACAAGCTCGATATTTTTCAAAGGTTAAGCCTATGTTCAAGGTTTTAGAAACTCTTTTTGAGGTTTCAAGTTATGTGATCATAAAGTTATTAGTGTATTTTTGGGATATGTTTATTGAGGTTTATGTTTATGTAAGGCTTTAGTTTAATGAGAGGTATGCCTTTACTTTTGAACATTATAAATTAATGTATTATCTCATCACATTAATCTTAGAATTATCTTACTATGTTCTCACCATTTTATTTTTGGTTAATATATAAATATAGGAGGAATATCATGTTATCCTTTTAAGGATTATGTGATATGTTAGACATTTATTAAAGTGATTTAGGCATGAAAAATCATCTTGAATACTCATTGAATGGAGAAAAAGAAAAGACTATGGTAGAAAATGATTAATGGATGGAATTATTCTTATCAAGTAAGTTTATTTCCTAATGCTCTTAGTATAGACGGTGAAGGAATCCCTCAACTTTAGGAAAAGGAACTTGAAGAAATAAAATGATATCCAATTACCATATTTTTTGTTGATATCAGTAGATATTTACACACCTATTAGGCTTGTGGTTTTGTCTTCATTTAATTCCTCTTGACCATGTTCTCTAGAACTATCTAATAGTCTGTGAGAATTAGTTTTCCCATCCAAATCCATCTTTTATTTTCCCACCAATGTTCTCCCTATGTAAAATCAAAATTATGCATAACTTCTGGTGTCCATTATGTTTCCCACTTCCCCCTTTTAATATTATGTTTTATTAACGATTTTTAAAATGTGGTTTTCAATAGTGTAATACTATAAATGTTAATCATTTGATAACCAAGTTGAATTTCTATGGTGCTTTTTTTAAGGGGGTAGGATATAATATCCTGAAATTTTATGAAATATATTTAATTAAAATTAAATTAAATTATTTGATATCTTGAGTTATATGAAATTAAAATTTTATATTTCATTATACACAACCCCACATTTATCTCTTATTGCATTTAATATCAAGTTTCTTCGATAACTTGTGCTACATGTAAGGCTGAGTCTTATCGAACAATAATATACTTTTGATATTATTATTTTATATGGAAGTTATTTCCAAGATTTTATATTGTATGGTGTGAATAATACTAACTATATTATGTTTACACAAGTTTATAAAATGTTTTTACATTCATCCAATATATTTATAAGCGTATGATAAGAATAAATCCAGTTTTATGCTTAAAACACTGTATATTTTTAAAGGGAGTTTTACTTCTTTTTAATGGTGAAAATATTTTTAATATAATTTTTGAATATTTTATAAATATTATATGAAAAAATAAAGTTAATTTTTTAAATTCAAATGTCAAAATTTACTTTTGGTGATTTTTTTATTTATCTAAAAAGTTTCACTTTTTATGGATAATGAAAAACACTGCATTTTAATTGAAAACTTATTTTTCATCAAATTTATTTATGTAGTTAAATTATATTTTAAATTTATTTTAAAGTATAGTTAGTTAAATTATAGATCAAAAAATATATTTTAGGTCAACATATTTAATTTCACAATGAAATTGGATATTAAAACATTTCAAAATTTTGAGCTTTTCTCTTTTAAAACCCATTGTCTCGCAACGTTTGCGTGATTACTTTTAAATTGATTTTATCCACTTATGTGAATTGAATTTGAAAAAATGGATATAAATAGTTGGAATAATTATTAATTTTTTTTATAATAATATAAACTATTTTTTTACCAAATAGATTAGTGAAATTAATTAAACTTAATTACAATGATTAAGGTAAAAATAAGCTTCCTTAATGATTAAAATTAGAATATAAGGTGTATAAATGACCAAAAACGTGTCCAACAACCATTGGATGGAAATATTTTGACCATAAACACCTTATTATCTATTTATATGAGTTATTTGTATACTATTCCCTGAATGTGACCTATATAATAAGTTAAGTAAGGAAAAAGAAAAAAAGGAACATTGCTTAGCTTTAACACTTATAAAGCATTAGAGTAAAGAAAACACTGCATAAATTTGGTTATAAATATATTTTTTCGAATATAAATGAGTTATTTTTAACATAATTATTTATATTTAATATTTATAGATTATATAATTACATTAAATTCTTTATAAATGCTAACACATGTATTATTTAGTTAATAATAAAATAAAATAAATGATATTTTATTAAATGATTTAAAATTTGTAAAAATATTAAATTATGAAAATTGTTTTTTAATTTTTAATAAGTATAAAATATTTTTCATTAATTTTCCAATTTATATTTTATAATGAACATGTTTAACCATAAATAGTAAAAAAATTGTGAGCACAATTAGGGTTAAAGCTTTGTTTTTGCACGTTACATGCATTTCTGTTAAAATTAATTTAAAAAAATATTGGTTTTTATTTTATAAATTATATGTAATAATTTATAATCATTGGGTATAATGTTTCCAATAATTATCAATTTAATTGATCCTTAGTGGATGAATTACCTAGGTTAGAAAACAAGCTACCAAAATGAAAAACCAAAATAAAAAAAATAAGGAAACTTAATGACTAAATAAAAAATGATTAAAATTATTTTATTTTTGTATGGTGTGAGTGTGTCTCGACCATAATTTCATTTTAATCCATTATTTTTAATTTTTTAAGCATGTGATGTATAACGAACCATACTTTACATACATTGTCAATACTTCAAAATTGAAGCATACTTATTAAAACATATAACAAAACCACGAAAGGACCGTATAGGTATAGTGTCTTTAGAAACTGGGAAACATAAACAACTGGTTCATAAAGCATCTACTTTGCCTCCCATTTATTTCATCATATCTAGAGCCCCTTTTTGGCATATTCTACTTAATAACCTTATTCCTGACCTGGGGAAATAAAACATACAAAAGGGTGAGCTCAAATGCTCAGTAAGGGTAAACAAAAGAAATATGAACCACATCATATACATAAGAACATAACTTTTGGAAATCTTATCCTGCAAAAGATATCATAATATTAAAACATGGAATAAATCATGGCAGTGAAATGTAATCACAATAATCATAACTTAAAACATGAAACTTTGTGTCATACACACATAATCATAGAGAATCATTTCTTGTTAGTCAAGACTCATTGCCAAGACTATCTTAGTGGACAAAGTCCCTTTCTGAACCGAGTCACCCTCGTTTCAGTCCTGTTTCACTGAACCGGTATAACCTACCATTCCAGCCATGTCTATCTCATGAGATATAAAATCTTTACCCAATGCATTGGAGGGAGATATAGGTCCCAACCATCTCATAATGATACCATTCTTATGTGTGCCACAAAATCTTAAATCATACATCATTGCATAACCCATGTAATAAAAATGGGAATCTTAAACATCATGACATCATAAAACAATTCATATAAGATAAAGGAATTCATAAAAATAATTCCATCACAACATAGTCAAATCAATGTAAAAATAGGGATATAAACAGAACCCTTTATTATATTAGATGGAAAATAATTTTGATAAAACACTTGAACTCCATTCTTGAAGAAAATATCCTTTTTTACTTCAAAAACATTTTCCTTTCTTAACATGTCATACAATTTTAAACTAAAATAAGTTGATTAAAAATAAACTTGAAAACTTGTAAAGTAAGCTTCTTGGAAATAATGTTTTAAAAATCCATTCATGCCGTATAAGTTAAAAAAAAACATTCTTCGTACTTTTGTCGGAAAATTCAAAAAGTACCTCGTACGAAAAACGACAAAAGATTCCTTTCATATCTTTTACTAAAAACTCACTGAAGGGTAAAATAGGATTTAAACAATTGTAGGTGAATGGAAATAATATTACATATTGAGGAAACATGGATGTGGATGATAAAATACACCCCAGTAAATACTAAAGTATAAACAATCTCGGATAAAAATGAGATTGTGATATTTCCCTTACCTTAGGTCCGATATGCTTTGTACGTGTCCAAACCTCCTGTATAATGATTTAAATAATGTTATTGACTTATTCCAAAATCACACTTATTTTTATGATATCATATATGGTCATATTCTTAGCTTCTTAGTAGTAATATTTCATTGCTACTTGTTATTCGGGTGTTTATAACTTTTTGTTCTTATGCGTGTTTTGTCGAATAAATTCTTATTCTTATATTTAGGTTATAGATACCTCATTTCCAGAATGGTATTAGTATAATATATATCATATTCATTCATTCAATTCATTTATATAATCATTATGAAATTAAGATCATGTAGAACGAGTCACATCACATCGTGGAGACGGTATTCCGTACGTACGCACGAGTGATGATATCGTTCCTATGATCGTGGAATTGTATTGGAGTTTATGTATACTATTTCAGAATCAATATCACTTTATAATAGTCATATATAGTCATTATTTACACCATTATACCCATCCAAGTAAGGTGGTTGTGGAAAATAGATTACACCACGGCGTGGAGACGGTATTCCGTACGTACGCACGCGTGGTGATTTCTCTTTCCGTAGGATGGATAGATGGTGAAATAGTGTTGTTTCATACTTATAATAACATATCAGTATATGAGTGATACTGATGTTATTACTTCATAATGAAACAACTAAATAAGAAGAAGTGGAAGAAGAAATAAAGATGAAAGAATCGGTAACGGACATTACCTCTTCTTTAAAGTGCTTCTTTGAGACCTTCTTTTAGGGCACTAAAATTGGTCTTTTAAGAAGACCAGGACCTCTAGGATGTCTCTAGGGAAGTGTAGAGGAGAAATTGGCAGGGGTTGGCCGAGCGGGAAGGCTCAAAGTGGTGTGAGGAAGAGGGGGAGGAGGTGTCCTTTTATAAGGGAGGAGAGGGGCACCTTTGGAATAACTAAAACTATTATTTTATTATAAAGTCAAGTTCGGTTTTAAATAGCACCAAATTGATATATTTCAAAGATAAGGTGGGTAGGGGTCGAAACCCTCTCATCCAACAGAATTTATACAAGTTTAGGTTCCTATTTTAACCTTATCATTTAGATTTAACATTAAGTTAAATAATTTTACTTTTACCATGTCTTCTTGTGTTCTTATACTATAAGGTTAATAAAATTACTATAAGCAGCCAAACGAACCCCAAGTTATTTATTATTAATATATATAACCTTATCTAAGTCATTTGGACAAACCTTAGATTTTTAGGAATAAAATAACAATTACCAATATAATATTTGTTTTAAAAACTATTTTATGTCAATTTTGACACTATTTAGTAATTTATTTTTGTGAAAATCATAACAGAATTATTAGTTCGAACCAAGTTAATTAAATCAATAATAACATGTCATATTAACCTAGAAAATTAGTGGGATTCATAAAAAGTCTCAAATTACATTTATTTTGGTGTTTATAACATCAATTTTGTCAATATTTCATTAATAAGATAATTACTGCATCATCATTGTGTCATAAATAAATTAAATTATTTAATGTCTAAAAATTACAAATAAAATACCATTATGTAGGAAATATTTTTATCTTTCTAATGAATATTTATAGTCGAATTTATCTTATGTATAAGCCCATATTAAAAATTATTTACTTATTAAACTTTGATTTTAACTATTTTAACCCTTCTTTAAATAAATTAATAATAAATGTCCTAATCTAATCCAAGTGGGCCTAAATGGTCATATTTTATTCCCAAGTTTGTTTTTGGTCGAATTACACTTGTCCAATAGAATTAGGACATGTGTTAGGGTAATAATAATATCATCTTTACCCTTAATTACCCTATTTACTTTTAACCGTGGTAAAAAAAGTAAAAAGTTATTATTCACCAAAAAATTATTTTCATCTCATTGAACCAAATTTTACATACTGACATCAACCGTGTATTTCAGATTTTTGAAATTCTACTCAGAATCGATAAAATTATGTTTTATGAAAAATTCAGTTTTTCAACTACCACTTAGTGGTTTCACTATTCATCAAAAATTGAAAGTTTTCAGAAAAATACAAAAATTTCACCCTAGGCTAATTTCGATATTCCGAATCCAAAAATGAAGTCCATTTTGAAAAATAAAATTTATAAAATTTCAAAAAGTGGTTATTACTATTCATAATGGCTAGTTTTAATAATATTTTAATAGCATATCTTTGTTTAGTGAAACTCGGTATTGCGTACGACGCAAGCTATCGAGGAAGGTCGCGATTTTTTGTAAAGAAAGCCAAGCAAGTGTTGTGTAGAAAAAAAAAATTCATTGATGATTTATATAACATAAAAGTCTCGGGTGTTACATTCTACCCCCCTTAAAATGAATTTCGCCCTCGAAATTCGTCACTTTGTAACAAACAGATGTGGATACCTCTCCCTCATCATATTCTCAAGATCCCATGTAGCTTCTTCTAATTGGTGGTTCCTCCATAAAACATTCACCAATCGAGTGGTCTTGTTTCATAGGACTTTTTCGCTACGATCCAGAATCTCTATCGCTTGTTTTTCATAAGAAAGATCTTTCTCCAGTGGTACAACTTCTGAGCTGAGTACATGTGAAGGATCATGTATGTACTTTCTCAGGAGAGATACATGGAACACATCGTGAACTTGAGAGTGATTTGGTGGAAGCGCCAATCGGTAAGCTACCTTCCCAACATGATCCAGTATTTCGAAAGGACCGATATATCTAGGGCTCAACTTCCCCTTCTTTTCAAATCTCATAACCCTCTTCCAGGGAGATATTCGTAAGAACACTTTATCACCCACTTCAAACTCTAGGTCTTTTCTTCGGTTGTCGGCATGACTTTTCTGTCGACTCTGAGCTGCTCTTATGTGTTGTTGAATAGATCTGACCTTTTCTGCCATTTCATCAACGAGATCAGGTCCTAATAGCTTTCTTTCCCTAACTTCATCCCAGTAAGTTGGAGTCCTGCATTTCTTTCCATAGAGAGCTTCATAAGGAGCCATCTGAATACTGGAGTGAAAGCTATTATTATAAGAAAATTACACCAAAGGTAGGTGTTGATCCTAACCTCCTTTGAAATCCATAGAGCAAGCTCTCAACATATCTTCTAGGGTTTGAATTGTTCTCTCAGACTAACCGTCTGTCTGAGGATGATAAGCAGTGCTGACACTCAACTCTGTATCCAGAGTATGCTGAAGACTTAGCCAGAACTTCGAGGTAAATCTCGGATCCCGATCAGATATAATAGAAAGTGGTACTCCATGCAATCTTACCACTTCCTTTACATATATCCTGGAAAGCTGATCTAGAGAGAAATCCTCTCTAATATCAATGAAGTGTGCAGACTTTGTAAGACGATCAACTATGACCCAGATAGCATTATTGACTTTGGATATTTTAGGAAGTCCTGTGACAAAGTCCATAGTGATGTTTTCCCATTTCCATTCGGGTATGGGTAATGGTTGTAACATACCCTTAGACTTCTGTCTCTCAGCTTTAACTTGTTGACAAACCAAGCATCGAGAGACATATTCAGCAACATCTCTTTTCATTCCATCCCACCAGAAGTACTCTTTCAGGTCCCTATACATCTTCGTGCTTCCAGGATGAATAGAGAATGAAGAACTATGAGCCTCATCCAGCAACTCCTTCTTTAATTCAGGGATGGGAGGAACACAAACCCGATTCCTGAACTTTATTATCCCATCACAATGAAGGTTGAACTCAGGAACATTTCTCACCTTCTTTTGTAACTCGACATCTTCTTTCTGTGCCTCTTTAATCTTCACATGTATAGATGGTTGGACATTTATTTGAGAAAGATAATATTTTTCCCCTTCCATTATAATTCCAAGATCCATCCTTTGTAAATCCATAAATATTGGATCTTTTGTGATCCTCATCATGGATAAACTAGCATGGTCTTGTTGACTTAATGCATCTGCCACCTTGTTTTCTTTCCCAGGGTGGTAATGGATTGAGCAGTCGTAATCTTTAATCAGCTCTAACCATCTTCTTTGACGCATATTCAGCTCCTTTTGTGTGAAAATATACTTTAAAATTTTATGATCAGTATAAATATCACACCTTTCACCATAAAGTTAATGCCTCCAAATCTTTAATGCAAAGATTACATCAGCTAACTCCAAATCATGTGTTGGGTAATTTTGCTCATGGATTTTCAACTGTCGTGAGGCATAATCTATCACCATATCATTTTTCATAAGAACACACCCTAATCCCTTCATAGATGCATAAATATAGATCACAAACCTTTCTCCACTACAAGGCAGTGTGAGCACAGATGCACTGGATAACCTTCTTTTCAACTCCTTGAAATTCTCTTCACATTCTTCCGTCTAGACAAACTTAACTCCTTTCCGAGTCAACTTGGTGAGTGGATTAGATAATCGTGAAAAATATTTCACAAAACGTCGATAATATCCAGCCAAACCAAGAAAACTTCAGATCTCAGTTACTGTTGTTGGTCTCTACCATCTTTCGATAACCTCTGTTTTTGCTGGATCCACAGATATCCCCTCTTTTGAGATTATGTGACCCAAAATTGCAACTTTTTGAAGCCAAAATTCACACTTGGTAAATTTGGCATAAAGCTTCTCCTTTCTCAGGGTCTTCAATTTAATTCTCAAGTGATCTTCATGCTCTTCCTTGCTCTTTGAATAGACAAGAATATCGTCTATAAAGACTACCACAAATTGATCAAGATAGTCTCTAAAGACTCTATTCATTAGATCCATGAAGATAGCAGGGGAATTAGTAAGACCAAATGGAATCACTATAAATTCATAGTGTCCATACCTTGTACGGAAAGCCGTCTTTGGTATATCCTCCCTTTTGACCCTTAATTGATGATACCCTGAACGAAGATCAATCTTGGAAAAGTATTGAGCTCCGCGTAGTTGGTCAAATAAGTCATCAATGCGTGGGAGAGGATATTTGTTCTTGATAGTGATCATGTTAAGTTCTCGATAATCAATCCAGAGTCTCATTGATCCATCTTTCTTCTTAACAAATAGAACATGTGCTCCCCAAGGCGACGCACTAGGGCGTATGAATCCCTTATCAAGATTCTCTTGGAGTTGCTTCTTCAATTCTTGCAACTCAATTGGGGCCATTCTATAAGGTGTCTTTGAAATAGGCAAAGCACCCGGTATGAGTTCTATTGAAAACTCAACTTCACGATTTGGTGGAAGACCCGGTAATTCCTCCGGAAAGACATCATCAAACTCCCGTACAATGGGAATATTCTTAATCATGAGTTTTTCACCAACCATTTGAGATAAATAACCTTCATTTAGTGGAATCAATACCCATAAAATGGAAGAAATTTCCACTGGAAGGTTATGTTCATCCTTGCATTGATAGACGATCATAGATTGATCTGGAATATGAAATGTGACTTCCCTTCTTTGGAAATTGATATGAGATCCATATAAAGAAAGCCAATCCATGCCAAGAATCACATCAAATTCCAATATAGGAAGGATCACAAGATTTGCAGGAAGCACTTTCCCACAAACTTCGATCGGAGAAGAATTATAAAATTTTGATGCGACTGTTGTGCCATTAGGTGTTTCACAGCTAACTCAACATCTAATTGTTGAGGTAATACAGTGATACCCTTAGAAAATTCTTCATAAATAAAAGAGTGGGTGGATCCAGAATCAAATAAAACATTTTCTAATTTAGAGTGGATGGTAAGTGTACCTTTCACCACATCGTTATCGTACTCCACATCGCTGATAGAAATTGTATGTGACTTTCCTTTGTATTTAGCCTTAAGAGTTTGTTGACGTCGACCATCATCATCAACCCTTGGATTAGGGAATTTATTGGCATAATTCCCCATCTCCTTGAACTTGAAACATTGAAGTGTAGTAGGTTCATTCTATGTATCCCTTCCTTTGTTTGTATCATTAGACATCTTCTTCCCATCATCGCGGCATTCAAATGCTCGATGACCTTCCTTTCCACATTTGAAACATTTACTTGTCCCTTTAAGACAACTCCCTCCATGTTTCTTTCCACACTTTGAGCATAAAGGAAAGCTCATATTCTTTTCAGTGTGCTCTTTATAGTTTCCTTTGAATTCCATTTTCCTCTTCTTATCAAACCCATATGACTGATGGGTTACTCCAATCTTCATCTCAACTTTGAGAGCACATCGAACGATTTCCTCGTAGCTATTGAAGTCCCTTATGGCTAACGCCCTTCGAAGACTTGGTTTTAAGCCACTAAAGAATCGATCGATCTTACTCTCTGGTTGGATAATAATACCAGAAGCGTATCTTGCAAGTCTTGTAAAATTTTCTTCATAGGTACCAACAGATTCATCATCCTTTTGCTTTAGTTCAAGAAACTCTTTCTCCATATTTGTTCAGAGAATACGAGGGAAGTACTTATTGAAAAATAAGTTCTTGAACTCGTCCCATTCCATGGAATCAATTTCATCCCTTTGCCTCGTATTCTTAATAAGATTCCACCATTGATCAACATCTCCTTACAAACGATACACTGCTAGGATGACTTTATCATGTTCAGAACATTGAAGAACTGAAAATATCTTTTCAGTAGTACTAATCCATTGTTCAGCAACTAATGGATCAGTAGACCCGCTGAAAGAAGGTGGACGCTGCCTCATGAAGGATTCAACAGAATGTTGCTCCTTCCTTTGCTTGTTTGAAAGTCCTGCATGATTCATATCTTGAGAATGTTGTGTGAGCATGGATACAAGATTTTGCATTCCAGCTCCCATAACGTTTGGTTGCTCAGGGGGACAATCATTGCATTGCCCGTCGCATTCCGCATTAACACGGTTCCTTCGGGTTCCAGCCATTGAGTAAAACCAAGAAGAATAGTGTGAGCAACACTAATTATAATAGGAAAACCACATAATCAAGAATAAAATTTCACACTTAAGGTCTTATCCTAGGTTATTCATGGCCATTTCTAAAACACTAATATTGTGTTCTATGCTTAGACTTATCCTTAGGGTTCTTACTAAGGCTTTCACATCCTAGTTTCCAAAGGTTGACTATACCTTTCCTCTAATACCAACTGTAGAGACCCATACTTTACATACATTGTTAATACTTCAAAATTGAAGTATACTTATTAAAACATATAACAAAACCACGAAAGGACCGTATAGGTATAGTGTCTTTAGAAACTGGGAAACATAAACAACTGGTTCATAAAGCATCTACTTTGCCTCCCATTTATTTCATCATATCTAGAGCCCCTTTTTGGCATATTCTACTTAATAACCTTATTCCTGACCTGGGGAAATAAAACATACAAAAGGGTGAGCTCAAATTCTCAGTAAGGGTAAACAAAAGAAATATCAACCACATCATATACATAAGAACATAACTTTTGGAAATCTAATCCTGCAAAAGAGATCATAATATTATAACATGGAATAAATCATGGCAGTGAAATGTAATCACAATAATCATAATGTAAAACATGAAACTTTGTGGCATACACATATAATCATATAGAATCATCTCTTGTTAGTCAAGACTCATTTCCAAGACTATCTTAGTGGAAAAAGTCCCTTTCTGAACCGAGTCACCCTCGTTTCAGTCCTGTTTCACTGAAACGGTATAACCTACCATTCCAGCCATGTCTATCTCATGAGATATAAAATCTTTACCCAATGAATTGGAGGGAGATATAGGTCCCACCCATCTCATAATGATACCATTCTTATGTGTGCCACAAAATCTTAAATCATACATCATTGCATAACCCATGTAATAAAAATGGGAATCTTAAACATCGTGACATCATAAAACAATTCATATAAGATAAAGGAATTCCCAAAAATAATTCTATCACAACATAGTCAAATCAATGTAAAAATAGGGATAGAAACAGAACCCTTTATTATATTAGATGGAAAATAATTTTGATAAAACACTTGAACTCCATTCTTGAAGAAAATATCCTTTTTTACTTCAAAAACATTTTCCTTTATTAACATGTCATACAATTTTAAACTAAAAGAAGTTGATTAAAAATAAACTTGAAAACTTGTGAAGGAAGCTTCTTGGAAATAATGTTTTAAAAATCCATTCATGCCGTATAAGTTAAAAAAAAAATTCTTCTTACTTTTGTCGGAAAAGTCAAAAAGTACGTCGTACGAAAGACGACAAAAGATTCCTTTCATATATTTTACGAAAAACTCACCGAAGGGTAAAATAGGATTTAAACAATTGTAGGTGAATGGAAATAATATTACATATTGAGGAAACATGGATGTGGATGATAAAATACACCCCAGTAAATACTAAAGTATAAACAATCTCGGATAAAAATGAGATTGTGATATTTACCTTACATTAGGTCTGATATGCTTTGTACGTGTCTGAACCTCCTGTATAATGATTTAAATAATGTTATTGAATTATTCCAGAATCATACTTATTTTTATGATATCATATATGGTCATATTCTTAGCTTCTTAGTAGTAATATTTCATTGCTACTTGTTATTCGGGTGTTTATAACTTTTTGTTCTTATGCGTGTTTTGTCAAATAAATTCTTATTCTTATATTTAGGTTATAGATACCTCATTTCCAGAATGGTATTAGTGTAATATATATCATATTCATTCATTCAATTCATTTATATAATCATTATGAAATGAAGATCATGTAGAACGAGCCGCATCACATCATGGAGAAGGTATTCCGTACGCACGCACGAGTGATGATATCGTTCCTATGATCGTGGAATTGTATTGGAGTGTATGTATACTATTTCAGAATCAATATCACTTTATAATAGTCATATATAGTCATTATTTACACCATTATACCCATACAAGTAAGGTGGTGGTGGAAAATAGATTACACCACGGCGTGGAGACGGTATTCCGTACGTACGCACGCACGGTGATTTCTTTTTCTGTAGGATGGATAGATGGTGAAATAGGGTTGTTTCATACTTATAATAACATATCTGTATATGAGTGATACTGATGTTATTACTTCATAATGAAACAACTAAAGAAGAAGAAGTGGAAGAAGAAATAAAGATGAAAGAATCGGTAACAGACATT
Source organism: Viscum album (assembly GCA_963277665.1). Taxonomy (NCBI): domain Eukaryota; kingdom Viridiplantae; phylum Streptophyta; class Magnoliopsida; order Santalales; family Viscaceae; genus Viscum; species Viscum album. Next base: position 1,257,223,901 of record OY728132.1, on the reverse strand, counting down.
ACCTCTTCTTTGAAGTGCTTCTTTGAGACCTTCTTTTAGGGCACTAAAATTGGTCTTTGAAGAAGACCAGGACCTCTATGTTGTCTCTTGGGAAGTGGAGAGGAGAAAGTGGTAGGGGTTGGCCGAGCGGGAAGGCTCAAAGTGGTGTGAGGAAGAGGGGGAGGAGGTGTCCTTTTATAAGGGAGGAGAGGGGCACCTTTGGAATGACTAAAACTATTATTTTATTATAAAGTCAAGTTCGGTTTTAAATAGCTCTAAATTGATATATTTCTAAGATAAGGTGGGGATGGGTCGAAATCCTCTCATCCAATATAATTTAGACAAGTTTAGGTTCCTATTTTAACCTTATCATTTAGATTTAACATTAAGTTAAATAATTTTACTTTTACCATGTCTTCTTGTGTTCTTATACTATAAGGTTAATAAACTTACTATAAGCAGCCAAACGAACCCCAAGTTGTTTATTATTAATATATATAACCTTATCTAATTCATTTGGCCGAACCTTAGATTTTTAGGAATAAAATAACAATTACGAATATAATATTTGTTTTAAAAACTATTTTATGTCAATTTTGACACTATTTAGTAATTGATTTTTGTGAAAATCATAACAGAATTATTAATTAGAACCAAGTTAATTAAATCAATACTAACATGTCATATTAACCTAGAAAATTAGTTTTATTCATAAAAAGTCTCAAATTACATTTATTTTTGTGTTTATAACATCAATTATGTCAATATTTCATTAATAAGATAATTACTGCATCATCATTGTGTCATAAATAAATTAAATTATTTAATGTCTAAAAATTACAAATAAAATACCATTATGTAGGAAATATTTTTAGATTTCTAATGAATATTTATAGTCGAATTTATCTTATGTATAACCCCATATTAAAAATTATTTACTTATTAAACTTTGATTTTAACTATTTTAACCCTTCTTTAAATAAATTAATAATAAATGTCCTAATCTAATCCAAGTGGGCCTAAATGGTCATATTTTATTCCTAAGTTTGTTTTTGGTCGAATTTCAGTTGTCCAATAGAATTATGACATGTTTTAGGGTAATAATAATATCATCTTTACCCTTAATTACCCTATTTACTTTTAACCGTGGTAAAAAAAGTAAAAAGTTACTATTTACCAAAAAATTATTTTCATCTCATTGAACAACATTTTACTTACTAACATCAGCCGTGTATCTCGGATTTTTGAACTTCTACTCACAGAAGTGGTAAAATTAAGTTTTATGAAAAATTCAGTTTTTCAACTACCACTTAGTGGTTTCACTATTCATCAAAAATTGAAAGTTTTCAGAAAAATACCAAAATTTCACCCTAGGCTAATTTCGATATTCCGAATCCAAAAATGAAGTCAATTTTGAAAAATAAAATTTATAAAATTTCAAAAAGTGGTTATTACTATTCATAACGGCTAGTTTTAATAATATTTTAATAGCATATCGTTGTTTAGTGAAACTCAGTATTGCGTACGACGTAAGCTATCGAGGAAGGTCATGATTTCGTGTAAAGCAAGACAAGCAAGTGTTGTGTAGAAAGAAAAATTCCTTTGATGATTTATATAACATAAAAGTCTCGGGTGTTACATGATGTATGGGATACCTCCCAAAATTGTATATCTTTTTATATTTTCAAGAATGACACTCCACCTACACTATAAAATGGTACTCACCCTCCCCACTTCGTCACACTTCTAAAGCCCTATTGGATAATAAAAAAACTTCCCAAATAACCTCATAGAATACCTAAACTCAACCAATAATCCGAAATTTTTTCATAAAGCAATTCAAGTAAGTCCTTTGCTGTAAAACAAAATGAGTTACTCAAAAAATATGTAACATTCTTCAATGATCACTATTGTTTTATTTATTTCTCAAATCATTGAATTATTCTCATTTAATGATTATATAATAAAATAAGTATCCTAAATACACTTATATGTTTTTATATTATTGTTTTTAACTACACATATACAAATTTCCATAAAATGGGTAACAAATATACTATTCGTGTGTATGGCGAACTACCGCCTCACAAAATGATATTGTTCATTTTGACTTTACCACCTATCATGGTTCAGAATTATGATGGAAACAATATTTATATATGATATATATTTATATATATTATATTTATGTTTTCTTTACACTTATTTATTTTTTTATAACAAATTATTTCATTCTTTCTATTTTGTGGAAATACGATAACATCATTTGTGGACATGTGGATTACCACCTCCTTAAAGCAATGTGATACGTTCAAAATTATGTGGAATGTATTAAAGATATGTTTAATTAAAAATATGTGACCTAGATGAAATATATATTACATTCATGACATAATTACCTTTTCATAAATATAATTTATCATTTTCTTTATTACCTTTTTCACACACTAAAAAAAGTGATAACGTTGTTCTCAGACTTGTGGACTACCACCTCTACAATGTGATGTGATTCCTTTTAAACCAAAATAATTATATATATAATTATATATGATTAAATAATATTGTATTTATGATATAATTATTATTATTTAAAGGTAAATTTTTCTTACCTTATTTCTATAACGATCATTTAAAAATGGGAACGTTACTCATGCGTACATATGACCTACCGTCTCCATGATTGTAACATCAGTTTATTTTTCATAACCATAATTAATGATCAGTTTTAAAATATGATAATTATTTTATTATTATTATTATGGATATGTTTATATATTGACCCCTTGACCATATACAACCAACCTTAGTCATTTTGACACACAAACCAAATATGGTCAAAACACCTGAAGTAAACTTAATTGATTAAGTAGTTGTAAACAACATTGTTATAAGTGAAATAAAATTAATAACAAACTTGAAAAAGGTTTTCAAGAAATTAATTAATTAACATAATTTTATTATTCATGAATATAAAGACACATGTGACAAGTTGTACAAAAGGTAAGATATTTTCATCTCACGTTTTACATTTGTGAGATAAATGTCATAATCACCACTTACTTATTTTATATGGTGTATATACTAATTTTTTTGAAATATTATATCATTAATTATTTTATATTCATGTTATTTAAATGTTTCATTTTATGATTATTACTTTTGTGGTTTCCAATTCATATGTTACCACAATTGAAATTATTTTCATCTCAATCTCTTTTCATTGAGGAATTTCTTGATGACATTCACCTTTATTATTTTATAAGATGTAAATATAGCCCATTTAAAATTATATATCCATATTTTATATATTATCATGTTATTTATTGTTTTTTAATTTTATTATTTCATGAGGCTTAGGACTTAAATGTTCAAAGTGGTGTGGGACACTTTTAATGTTTAAAGATTTAATTTAATTTTTTTTCTCCATGTCAATATTTTTGATATTATTTTACATATTTATTTATATGGATATAAAAGGGTAATAAAAGAAAATTTTATTTCTATTTTTAACTTCATTAAAAGTTTTTCCTAAGGAATATTTTTTGTATTTTATATGGAATGTTTTGATAAACCAAAAAATTCAATGTTATATTATTAACGTACACAATGATAATGAAATTTACACTACCCTGTCCATTAGTTTTATTTATGGATTTTTTTAAATATTTAATGTTACTTAAATTAAAAACCATATTTTTATTTTGGTTATTTTGGTATTGAAAATAGTTTTTCAATGAAAATGGTGTTTTGGTATCAAAATGGGTTTTTAAAATAAGAGAGTTTTTTTATTCAAAAGGGTTTTTTATATGAGTTAAAAGAGTTTATAAAGAAATTTTTTGCTTCATGATGTGTTACTTGATAATTACAGGATTTGGTGGCCCAAATAGTGATTGGAAAGTCCATTATAGCTTAACATGGGGTGGCCCATATACCGTTGGGAGAGCCTGTTACAACTTTACATGGGGTGGACGAGATAGCATTGGGAAAGAACATTATAGCCTAACATGGGGTGGCCTAGATCATGCTAAGTGAGCCTATTATATCTCTCCAATGAATTGGGTAATGAAAGTATTGGATGTTGTCCATATGGTTATTCTAATTGAAATGGGTTTTAAATAGTTTTATGAATATGATGCTCAAAGTCACATAGATTAGTTTTAATTTATTTCTATGGGTTCTAATGATTTTATTTTAGAAAAATGTGTGTTTTTTATTCATGTGAATATGTTTTTTTTTCATATTCCCAAATAAATTTTAATATAAATGTAAACATTATATGATTTTTCTTTATTTTACTGAACTAATTGTTTACTCTCTTTTTATATCCCTTACTGAGATTTTGTGCTTATCACAAGTTTTTAAAAATGTTTTCATAGGTTTTAAGGATGAGTAAGGGAAAGGAAGAAGTCAAGTTGGAAGACATGGAGAATTACCAAGAATATAATTCATGCTTTATTTTAAAAGTTTTATATTATGGAAAAAATGGATATTCATAAGAAGTTTCCAATTTTTATTTTATGTTTTTATGTATGATTTATGAACTAATTCTCTAGAACTCTAAACTTGAAAATATCCTAAATGTGATAGAATGTAATATTATTTACTTAACTCAAGATTATTTAATGTATAAGTCTGGGGAATAATACTACCAATATACAATATCATCGAACATCTAATCACTAAATATACTGAATTGAACACAACATAATAAACAACCATCACACACAATACTTGTCCAATAAACCTATCTTTACCACTAAAGAAATCTATTTACACTGAACTAATCATCATTATGAACCATCATCTAAAAGTTATGCTTCTGGTAGACATCATCTAGTTAACTAAATATAGGATTAGTATCCAAACAATATCCTACTTGAAGATTAATTTAAGAAACCTTTAGAAGCTCATCAACACTAAGAAAAATTGACCAAATTTACAAAAAAATAAGTTAATGTTAACTTTATACATCTATTTACCCAAGTCTCATTGAGGAAAAATGTTTTCTCATACTTTATTGGACTAAATAATTGGTGAAAAAAGTTCTTTGTATTATACTTCCCGACTATCTTATATTGCTATAACTCCTTGACCTCAAAAAACCTTCTAGATGAAATGATATTTTAAGTCGATGTTCTTTATCTATGCATGCAATATTAGGTTTTAAGATAAGTTAATTACTCTATAACTATCATAGTTGAATAATACACTTTCATTATCCCTTTTTAGTTCCTCTAATAGACACCTCAATCATATCAAATACTTCCCTGCTTCTATTTCATATGCGTATTCAACTTCCATTGTGAAAACGGCTACCACCAGTTTTCAAATTAACATTCATATTATTGTATTTTCTCTATATGTGAACACTTAACTAGTTGTACTATTACAAGTATTTTAATATCCTAAAAATTATACATCTACATACGACTATAAGGGATCGTACTTCTTGAAGCATAAAGCCACATCTTAACTTTGTTTTAGATACTAGATGAACCATTTCATGTCTTCCTAATGTTATTTACATGGATGGAAAATGAAATGTATAAAGTCACCCACGACATGGGTAATTTTTATATGAGTACATACCATAGTTTCCATCAAAATTCCTACCACTAATGAAAATAAATTTTTCAATGGGGCTTGTTGGCGAGAACTATGGGGCAAATCATACATTATATAAATTTTTTAGAGTTGGTTGGACCAGCCAATGTAGAATGTATAATTTTAAAATAAGGACCTATTCCTACCTTTATAAGACCCACATACTCATGTATTATCTCAAATATCTAAAAAAAATATATCTAATAATTTTTAAGTCAATAAAATATAAATTAATAACTAAAAATTAATTTAACACTAAAATTAAACCACGCACACATATATTTATTGTTAAAATAAAATAAAAAAATATTTATAAAATTTTAAAAATATATATTTATAAATTGACCCAACATCGTGAAGTGGTGTGTCGGAGGATATGAAAATTAGACCTGGACTGAAATTACTTAAATACAGTTGGGGGGACCCATTAATTTATTTTAAAAAAAAAATTATCTAATTTTTTTATGTGTAATTTCCCTAGAAAGAATCATTTACTTCAATTTTATAATAAACTTATTTTTTAATATTTTAAAAGTACATGTTTATTTTTTTTATCCGAGTTTAAGATATTTATAATTACTATTATAGGTCTAACAGGACCCATGTAAACTTGACAGGATTATCTATGTAGGTTGTAGGTTCCACATACCATATCATTTATAGTCTAAAAATAGACATGCTTAATTATATAAGGATCTAACCCAAAAAAATCCATGGGATAATAGGTCAGACCATGAAATTCTGGGTTTTCTATTTCATGAACCAACCCTAGTTATCCCTAAACCAGATACCCAAGATATCCCATGGTAAAATCAAAAAAGAATTCATGATCCCCATTGGTTGATGAAAATCTCCTAGGCATCAAGAACTACCTTTAGGAATGATTTTTCTCATAATTTAAAAAATTATAAATTACTTAAATATGTAAAATAAAAAAACATACCAATAAAAATTCATATATAATAAGATAAAGAGTACAAGGTGATACGAGTTCCAAATCAAAAATGGTAATCCGAAGTAGCTGAAACCAAAAATTACCCATATCCCTATGATATGAGGGACAAAATACTACCATGTAACTTCCAAACTCCCACACCCCTCTAACAATGATATTAATCCTCAACATGAGGTACCTTACCCTTAATTATGTCAGATAAAATAATATCTACACACACTCAAAGGTATATGTAGGGTGTGAGAAAAACAAGACTAGTAGGACCCCACAAAGTGTTTCATAATAAATATTTAATAAATAAACCAATCATGGTAATTTAAAGAAAATAAACACATGAATGAAATTTTTTAATTGTTTGAAACAAAACATAAAAATTCACCCTTTCTTAGAATTTCACAAAAAATCATGAAATAAAACTAGTTTTTTTAAAGCATGAATAACTTACCATTTAAAAATGGAGTAACATGGAAAATTATTCCAAGGGTATATTTCGTCCAAGTTATTTAGGATCCTCACACATTAGTAATTAAATTACTAAGTGAAAATACATTTATAGAACAAGATCCTAGAAATAATAAAAACCTTACGATAAGTGGACCTCATGTCATGAAAATGTGTAGTTATAGTTGTAGCATAAATCGATTCTAGGTAGCCATAAACCATCCTATTTTTGTTGTACGAGATCCACCCCCCATAAAAGTACCTTAGGTTACCATGTTCCAAAGCCTACACTTGGAGGATTTCAATTTCATAAATGGATGACACTTAGAGTGTAACATCCTCACATTTTTTAATGCATGAGTTGTTTAAATTAATAAACATTATCAAATTTTCTATTATTTTTTATTTGAAAATAAATATTTATAGGTTTTTATTTTAGTTACATGGGTTTATAGGTTGAATGTTAAAGTGGTGGATCTTAATTGATGTTATATAGATAAAACAAGGAAAATAGATAGCTGATAGAGATCCACCAGTTAGTAGGTGGTTTTGGTTTTGGGTCTAAAAAATTATAGTGCCCACCTTCCAGTTGGTGTCCAATGAAAAATGTTTGGCATTCTTCTAGGCACACCATCCAACTAGTGGCCAGTCACTAGACAATTAGTGGTGTTACTAACCAACCACTAAATCCCACTGACTGGACAATATGCCTATTCTGAGGGTGTAATTAATTCACCCCATAGGTTTTAATTGTTACAAATTTTAACTCCCTTTAACTCCTAATTACAAAACCCATGGAATCATTCCAAAATTTTGACCCCCTCTTATGTATATAGAATCTCTCATTATTCTTCCCTTTCCTTTATAAGATTTGACCAATTCAGAGATCCTTAATCGATGAGTTTTCCTTTAAATATAATCCAAATCCATATTCCTCTTGGAGAAATGAGCATAGATCTATGTCAGATATGCATTTTTCATGGATACCCAATGACATTTTCTCCTTTTATTCATAGATCAGTGATGGATCTTGTATGTTGGCCATGTTTCTTGATCAAATTGAGAATTACCTTTGATAATAAACTTTCAATCATTAATTATTTATGAATCATCATCCTATCCCTCTTATTGATAGGGATTGATGATGAAACCTTAATCCTTTGAAAAATATTTGGTATATTGGTAGAGGATTTGATGTTCTAATGTAACCCCTCTTGACAGGAGATAGACCTCTCAAGAATGGTGATGTTTCTGGGTTAGTCTTTATGTTCAATCATTTTGAAACATTATTGATTCTTGAAAATATTTTAAATTTCCAAATTATTGATGGATTGATGAGATTTATCTATACCTGAGGCCATCTTCTAGAATAAATAATGAATTCATGAACTTTTCTTATATTGAAAATATATATTTTTTGAATTGGAATTCCTTCCATATTTTTTTAAAAGTTGGATAACATCTTAAGGATCATGAAATTTAAGAAAGGAAAATAAGATTCAAATCTCTATGTAAACAGAGAGGACAAAAACTTTCTTATGATAATTGTGTATGTAAATGGAATAATTTTTACCAAAAGAAATGAAGAAAATGGTGAGAAGTTTCCACCCAAATAGGGAGACACTTTGAGATGTCTATGATAGTATATATGACATTATTCTTAAATTTTCAAGTCACAAATACAATAGATTATATCTAAGTATCACAAGAAAATTATGCTCTAGACTTATTGAATAAATATGACTTTGAAGAATCAAGAGATCTCTATGATATTATATACATTGAGACCAAGTTGTCCATTGATAAATAAAGAAGTAGTGATGATCAAATGAAGTTTTAGTGGCTTATCAATATCCTACTTTATTGATGGAATCTAAACTTAATATTGTATTTGTGATAAAACTTTGTACTTGATTCCAAATAAATAAAAAGGATTCATATCTTGAATCTATGAAATAGATCTTTCTTTATATCAAATAGACTCGTAATTTTGGTTTTAAGTCATGAAATAACATATCAATTTAGTTTTATAGTTTTTTTATGTTGATTGGACTAGAGATATGGGAGATTAGTAGTATACATTTGAATTTTAATTCTTTATGAGAGGAAGATGTGTTTCATGACACTAAAAGAAACAAAATTGTATCATATTTTCTACAACGTAATATGGATATGTATGAAAATACATGATACAATAAAAAAATGTGGATGAATTTACAGATAAAATAAAATCAGGTGGATGTATCATACCCATTGATGATTGGGTGTGATAACCAAAGTGAAACCAACCTTTTAAATAATCTGGTGAAGAATTAAGCATTTATGTATATTATATCAAGTTCCATTTCATCAAGGAGACAATGCATCATGGTGAGATTTTATTGGAGTATTTTTCAATAGAGGTACAAGTTATGGATTGATAAATCCTATATAAAAGGTACCTGTCAATACATGATAATGGTATAGGAAGTGAATTATCCCAATATCCATATAATGTTTCATGGTTTTTACCTTATTCATTCCTTTTTATTTTTTAATAATGAGACAGAATAAAAAAATTAGATATTATTGAAAATAGTGAGAGACCCTAATTTCTTTTTTTAGGGGATAACTGAGATGGAGAATTGAGGTTTTAGTATCTATAGAATCTTGGATATATATTTTATTGAATTGATTGAGATGTTTTCAATAATTATAAAGGGGGTATTGAAGGTACCTTAGGATATTGAATAGTTTTTGATGATTATGGGAGTTTATGAGTTTGTATATTGGATAATCCCCTCATGAAGTGAATTGATAAAGGGGAGTTGTGAGTTGATCTCAATTGAGATATAATCAAAATGAAATTTCTCTTACACTGAGAGTTATAATACTCTCACTAATATCATATTTTATGGTGTGGTGTGTTTATAACCTTCACATTAAGGTATTATTTGACTTGACTCTTGATAAAATTCATTCATGAGTGTTGTAAGTGTTTTTATATTGTATTTAATAATAAATTTCTAATGGATGGGTTAGAGGCTATCCAAAGTTGAGTGAATATGTAAAGGAATTGAATTCTATTGGGATATGCTTCATTAAAACATTAAGAATATATGGCATGCTGCAGCCAGTCTTATAATGGAGTAACAATCAATCTACATAATAGTAAAAATTACCATAAAATGCTTGCATATGAATAAACCAAGTCTGCATAATATTAAAACCTATGTTATGGATGAATGGGTAAACCATGAAGAGAAATAACATAATAAAATGTCCTCATATAAGATTAAAACTAAAGTTACATTATACTAAATTCTTGAGTGACACAACATAATAGGTATTATCATTCTTCATCGAGAAAGGAAGTGAGGATTGCAAAATAGAATCGTGCTATAGTGTTTATGGTGGAATAATTTTATGTCTTACTATAATCAAGAGTCAAAGGTCTCAGACCACAAGAATTATAGATACACCATATTAGGTATTCCATAAATAAATTTGGATATGTGAATATATAAAACTACCAATGTGATGGTTGTATCCCCTATATAATAATGATCAGTATTTTTTGAGATTTAGTTTCGATATCTATCAACTCTATTAATCATGTTGTGAGGAAGGAGGTTATCCAATAGTGACTATATATTCTATAAATAGAGGGGGTGGGGGGTAATACTTGGAATAAGTAGTGAGAAATTGTAATAAAACTATAATTTATCATAATATACATTTTAGGGTAGTTCAAAGGAGGGTTTTTATAATATTTTAGGATAAGAAAAAGGGTTTACATGATATCCAAATTCTAGAAGCACTTGCGGAAAGGGAAATATATATTAGTAAAATAATTGATGTTTTTTATACTTTATTTTACTTGGGATCCTAGGGCCCTCCCCATAACCATTTCCTTATTTTTATTTATAATAAAATTTAATATTGGGTAATAGGATTGGAACCGTTGACCATTAGGTATTATCCACTCAATAACAAGAGTGGGTGAACCTTGTATTCACCCTTGTTCTTTTTTATTTATCACACTCTATCTCATAATCATATTTTCATCTTTAAGATCCATACACACTAACTAGTGATAAAAAATATTGACTGAGAGTTGTTGTTTTTGAACAAACACTGATTCACCACCCTCTCAATGTTTGTTTACTCTCTCCCAGGACTATTATATGTTTATAAATTTATGAGTAAATGGAGTTAGGGTTATAATGTTTATGACCCTTAACTACTATATTTAATACCTTAACATATTTTCTTCTCCCATACATTTAATCATATGATATATAAATATAATAGCATACTTGAATTTTGTTTTAGACATTAAAACTTGAAAATTTTCTACCTAATTAAATCATAGGATAAAAATAAAAAATATCATAATAATTATGATATGATCATATTTTATAAAATTATATAGATCAAGGAAGTGGTATGATATCCTATATCATATTTTATGATATTCCCTATTCAAATGTGTATAATACAAATTAATGTCATACATGTCATACCCTACAATAGGCTCATATTATAAAATATGATAAAACCAAAATAATTTATTTGTATATCAAATTTAGGGAACATCACTATGAGATAATGATATGAAAAGAGTTAATTTTATGGTAGTGATTCAATTTCATCTAGTGGAGTCCACGATTTTTCTTCTAGTTAGAAGAGGAAGAATTTAAAATCTTGATGTAGAAGTGGTGGAAGTGTTCAATGACCATTTGGCCTCATTCTTTTAGTAATATCGAAATATAAAATTTTAAAATATTTCTAATATGATATTTCTATTCATTAAAATACATATTGTTAGGATAATCTAATGGAATGTCATTTATGTGGGAAATTAGGCCACCTTTAGCATTTTATAAGCATCATTATCAAATAAATTGGGCTTGTTATTATTTTACCAGTGGATCTCAGATGCAATAAGATGTGTCCAAAGGAGAATAAAGATTGGTCTCAGTCCATATATAGGGTTAATTCCCTTCTTGTTATATACCAATCAAAAAAGTTAAACCCATGTTGTATTTCCTTTTCCATGATTTTTATATATTTTATATCATTCACATGATAGAGTTAATGATTTCTTTTAAGTAATATATTAATTTCAATCACCATAAGGTTATATTTATCCCCTATAATGTAAAAAATCAGGTTTTCTAAGGTGATTGGAACTCATGGTTTGGTAGAGTATGGCATATTTTCCTATAAATTGGGTCCATATCTTATCATTTATCAAACATTTTTCTTGGATTTTTTAGAAGGTAATCCTAGATATCAATTTCTTATATTCATGGAAAAAATATATAATTTTTTATTGGTGACTTTTTTTATTACCACCAAAGAGGGAGGTTAAATTCTCTATTAATTTTCTTCTATAAATGAATCCCATTATGAATTAAAAATCCTTATTGAATATCTCAAAGGAAATTTTTTCATTCAATTTATTAGGTAAACATGGCTATCTTCAATTATCATTGAAAATAAGGTCTATGAAAGTATCAATCTTTATATTGATTACCAAAATACCAACTAGGTTACTATCAAGGATAAAAGCTATTTTCCTTGAATCGATGATATTTTTTTATTAGTGATCAAGGATATTTTCTGAAATTCATCTCATCTAAGTATTTCACTAGTTGAGGGTGAATGATGAAGATATTCCCAAGACTACTTTCAGGAGTAGATATGGACCCATGAATTTCTCATGATTTACTTTTGGCTCATAAATTATCTTCTAATATTTATTAAACTAATGAACCATATCTTTTTAAAGAATTTCAATTATTTTATTATATTTTATATTATATTTTAGTTAATTATAAAAAAAGTGAATTGGGATCATCTTGATATCATGTTGGAGAATTTGAAAGATAACTTCGTATTTGAAAAGAAATAAAAACACTCATTTTAGATTTAGGAATGTAATTTCATGGTACATGTGGTTTCAAAAAAGTTTATTTTGGTGGACCCTAAAACGATTGATGAAATAATTTTTTAAGGAAAAACCAATACTATTTTTGTACACAATAAATTTCTTAGTTCTAGTATGGTATTACACGTGGATTGTTTTAGACAAATTTAAATTGGAATCTCCCTTGATTGATTTTACTTGAAAAGGGGTGAAGTTTGAATAGGGCGATGAATGCTTGTGGTATTTTAAAAATATGAAGAAAATTTTTACTCTACTTCTATCTTGATCCTTCTTAATCCCATTGAAGGTTACATCATTTTTCATGATTCACCAAGTATGAGTTTTAGTTTTTTGATCCTTGATGACCATGTGGTGGTGTATTGCTATCACCAAGAATTACCTCATAAAAATAATTACCCCACCCATGACCTTGAGTTAGCCATCATGATTCATAACTTGATGTATTATAAAAACTACCCAGTCAGGGATAAATTTATAGTGTATACATATCATAAGAGTCTAAAGTACATTTTCTTTATAAGTATTTTAATATTAGGAAAAGATGATGGGTAGAGTATCTTGAAGCCTTTTATTTTGATTTGGATTATACTTAATGTAAAGTAAATGTAGTCCTTGATACTCTTAACAAAAAATTACCAGTGTGAATAGTAAAAGAATCTAATGAAGTATGGTGTTTGATGAGACTTTTTGTTGAAATTCACATGGAGGTGATTTTATTTCATATAAAAGTCACCCCTCCATGGTTGATCATATTTGATAAGGGAATATATTATATCCATATTTATAGTATATTAGATAACTTTTAAATATTGAGGAGACAATAATGATTGGTCTTAATCTCTTGATGGAGTTTTTTATTTTAAAAAGAGATTTTGGTTCCTTTATCATAGAGATAATAGAGTTTGAGGGATAATAATTATTAAGTTGGACTGAACACCCTAGTGACACCATGATATTTAATGATCTCATGCTTCTATCTTGGTGAAAGAGGATAATTTGTGGAATGTTTAAGTTTGTTTCATATTGTCTCACTTGTTAAAAATTGAAGGAAGGGAACCAAAATCCAACTAGATTACTACAACCACTTCTCATTCCTATTTAGAAACGATTTGATATTTCCATGTATTTTTTAATCATCGTACATCAATATTCTCATAGGAGGAATGAAATATTACTTATTATTGACCAGTTCAATAAATTGACAAATTTTATTTCCATTAAGGAGTGTAAACAATTAAAGGATCCTAGAAATATTTATATTTATGAGATTATGATGTTATATAGACTGCCTTTATCCATCATCCCTAATTGGTACCCTCATTTTACCCATTGATTTTATAAGGGTCTCTTGTAAGTTATGGGAACCCATCTAAATCTTAACATAACATATCATATGTGGACCAATGTTTACATATAATATGATATTAAAATTATGGAATATATAACAAATTTATATTCTGTTTCCTTTTATGGATCACAAGAGAACCATTTGTCATTGATTAATTTTATTATAAAAATATTTACTAATCATTAATTAAAATGGATCAATTTAAATCACATTGTGGTTGGATATATCTATCCCCTCTATATTGGTTCCAAGTCAGTGATAGTTCATTAATGGTGTTGAGAACTATATAAAAATGATGATTAAGATTTCGTTGACTAATAAAATATTAGAGATATATTAGAGTCATAAAAAATTATATATCAATTAGTGTCATTATTCTCTTAAGTTCTTGGTTGCTGATCAAGTGTTTCTCATAATTTCTCATCTACTGGGACATTAATGGCAGATAAAATAGGGTAATCACATTCCAAGGTATGTTGGACCATTCAAAATTATAGAATGGATTTAGAATGTGAAATACTAGATATATTTTCCACCTTATTTGATGTCAACTAATAACATGTTCTATATATCCCATTTGAATAATTATTTTCTCAAATCATCCCATGTGGTTTAGTGATAAGGTTCATATTTGAAACCCAATTCCATTGTGGTGGAACAAAATTTTCGAATCCATAATCTTTAGAAATTTTTTTTAAGGAAAATCTATTCCATTATTTCAAGTAATATGATAAATTAGCAAGGATAACCCTGAAAAAGAGAAGTTTGATACATTTTTGGGGGAATAATGGCCTCATATTTTCTCCTATTAAAAGCACTAAATACTTTTTAGGAGTAGAAAATACTATAGGGGGTGAATTATGACACTCATGACTTCACAAGTATGCATTTAATTTTATAATTATTTAATTATTTAAAATTTTTAGATTTAAGATCTAAAAGGGTAAAAATATGAAAAATTTACTAGTATAAATAGTTTATGAATGAAATTAGTAACAATGTAGATGAACTGTGTAGGGGTGAAAATTTTTTATAGTGTTGAATGCACAATTGGTTCATAGTATTAGAGTCTGTGCAGTTAGGACATGAACTTTCCTAAAAATTAATTTTTTTTGTTTTATTTAATATTCTATAATTTTCTCTCCCATTTGTTTCTAGGGACTTAGAGGACCCTTTTTGGGAAACTAAAACCACCCTCCCTTCTCCCTCCTTTTATCTTACAGTGCTATAATATAATGCAAGTACTACCTTTTCATTTTCATTTCATCTTAATGCTAGGTGACCCGAGATCAAATCCATGAGGAGGCACAATTTCCAGGTATTGTAGCAGTACTATAGTAGGTAATGTAGCAGGAACTGTGAGGTACTGTAGCATGTACTGTAGCAGCCACTATTTGACACTATAGAAGTCAGGAATTTTCTCCCATTTGGGCCTTCGGGCCACCAATTTGGTCCCCGAGACCTTTAAGGCCTTCGGGCCACCCAATCCTTTGGGCCAGTAAGGCCTTCGGGCCACCTCAAGACCTTCAGGACACCTTTATTGCATATGCAAACCAAAAAACCTACAAGGAACAGACTCTATAGGAGGATGAGCAATAATAATTCACCATTGTAGAAGATACATGGATTTCAAGAATGAGAGGGTGTGGCACCTGCCATTTGGAAAAGCCTATTCATGCATGGGATAGCCTATCCGAACAACCATGCGAACGTAGAGTGCTGATTTCATGATGAAGATGCTAGGAGGAGTAGTTCAAAGTAGTTAGTCTAGGTTGTATGTAATGTTTGAAGCCTACAGGCAATGAATTCCTATAAGGCCTAAAAGGACCTATAATACTTATACCTACATGCATTGTAAGGGTTCCACATCACCCCTTGAAAGGTGGATTATCATAATCAATAAAAAAAATTAAGGCCTTCAGGCCATTTGATGGATGGATAGGTGATGTCCTAATGAACTCTTTATAATATTCTTTACATCTTATCCTTATCTCGTATTTTTTCTTATTAATATTCTATCCACTTTCCTAACTAACCATGGGGGGGTGGATTTCTGGGTTTAGGTTGGTCATAATTTAGGGATTTTGATTTTAAAGGTGTTTTGATCCTCTATAAATACATAACACCCCCTTATATGTGAAATTAATATAATTTCTCTTGGTTCAAGATAGGTCCCCATATGATATTTCATTTATTTTACATAACCCTCAGTGATTGATTCTTCTAAACACTTTTCTTATAAAAAAATATTATCTAAGTTATCTTTGTTGAATTTATAAATGTTTTTCAATGTCATTGTGATAATTTTTTGATATAAAGAGGATTTCTATTGAACTTGGGTATTAATTCACTCAAAATGACTTTTTCACACCCTACATGTTTGATGAAATATCTTTTAGATTTATTAATGTTCAATTGAATTCAAAAAATATGTTTTGATTTATGGTTTATTTTTTAAAGGTTAATATCATGATTTCTTTTTATATTTTATTTTGTAAAAACATTTTTTACATGAAAATTTATATTATTGATTATTTCACACGATCTTTATTATTTCCCTTAGTATTAATGATGTACCTGTTTTATTTTGTGATATTTATTGATATGATATGAATATTTAAAATGGTTTTTTTCTTTGGAGTATTTTTAGAGGTGACATGAGAGTTTATTTATATTTTTGATGGGTTTATTTATGTTTTTAATTGAATAGAATTACATTGAAATCCTTGGGCAGCTAAAAGTAAATCTAGTGAGGAGTGATACACTAGTGAGATTTTGTATTTCTAGTGGTCCTATACTAGATTATTCACTAGATAAGGAATTTACCTTCCGATGATGTTGGGTTAGTTGGGTTTTTTCATAGGATTTCACTAAGGAAACTAGTGTGATGGTTCCTCAAAATTCATGTATTTTGTTGTATTCATTTTCTCTAGGTATTTATACCACTTATTGCATTACTTTATGTTATTTATTTTGTGATTTTTATAGTGTTATTTACTTGTTATTTTCATGGTTATGTTTCTATCAAATTATAGTGGTTTTTAATATAAAATAAAAATAAATTTTTTTATTTATTTATAATTATTATGTAATAAAGGTATTTATTAAAATCAACCTTCATACTAGCACTATGTGTCTTGAATTATAAAATAAATTTCATGGATTCATATTGGTATACAATTTGTAATGTTCTCACACCCTATGTATATAATCTCAAGTGTATGTAGATTTGGTTTTACATGATACATGAAAAAGGAAAGGATTTTCTTTTATTGGTGGAATTTTTTAGAGGCCTTCTTGGATCTTTCATATTAGAGATTCCCAAGTGTTTAACTTGGTCACATAGAGTTGGATATTTTTCTATTTTGGGGAAACATTGATTAATTTTGGATTTTATTTTATAAGAGGAAACATTATCCATCCTAGTACTTTTGGTTATCTTTTTTCTTTTGGTACAACATGTATAACTTATTTTATATCTTGTTGGAAATTCCTTGTTTGGATATTTTATATTACTTATGATGTGTATTACATGTTTGTTTTGGTTTATATTAGGAATTTTTTTTATAGTTAGCATGTATTCCCAATATATATACACATCATACTAGATTGTTGATAATAATCTAATGATTTATTTTACTTTTATTTATAAATAAAAATTATTTAAAAATTATATATTTTATACCCTTAGTATTTTTCACCAATAAATGATAATAAATAAAATCCATTAATATTTATGATGGATTGGATCAGGTGTGATGATAATATGTCCCGAGTTTGATTGTTATAAATGAACTCCCCATTTCATAGAGCATATTATAACAATGTAGACCATATACCCAATAGTATACCGGTTCTACTAAAGCTTCAATAACTTTATGAAAAACTTCACAATACTTTTGAATCCATCAAAAACTCATTTAGATATTATTATCATACAAACTCTCACTATTTAAATAAATACTTTGTATAAAATGAATTTTTCATCAATAGAATAATATTGATAACATATGGGTATTTATAATGTTGAAAATTATTATGAATTACCTAATTCATAACCATAAAAAATATTAGATTCTAGAAAAACATCATTGTTACTCAATCTATAACAAGATTTGATATGATATCCATCAAACAAAATCATAATTCTATATGAACATATCCACCAAATTTATTTATAAACATCATAAACATGCTCATATAATAAAACTATCCAATTCATCAAGTTAAACCACTATAAATGAAATATATCAATATAGTATAATAAAACTCAAAAATTCTCGATTATTTGAGTAGAAATATTAATATAGATAAATACCCTACATGTTGATCGTCCAAGAAGATAAACATATCACATGTTGCTTATCTAAGAATGTATATTCATTTTTTATACATTCTAAATAAAGGGACCATATGTTATACTATTCATATAAGAGTTAAAATACCATATTAGTTAACAAATATCTACAAATGATAAATTACATACCAATATAACCTATATTAGCTCAAACTCAAGTTTGACATAATAAAGGCATCAAAGTACGAAGCTTCCCATGTCAGGTAACTTGATAACCTCATGTAATAGGGATTAATATAAACATAAAAACATAATTATATTAATAACCATACGTATTCCATTATATGTGATATAATTTTACAATATAGTCTAAATAACGAGTCAAACTCTCTATAACACTCTTTTTTTAGAATAAAAATCCACATTTGTGTATTGAATGGAAAGCCATAAAAATGGAGGATTTTCTTTGCATAGATAAACCCTAGAGCAAGACATGAATTGGATTTGTTAAGTGTAACAACCCAAAAATTAACCAAAATATTTATAAAAAAATAGAAAAATAGTCACAATGGATAATTTGGATGGGTTGGGTTGTCTAATAACTAAGGAAATTCAGAGGGGAGCTTGACTGAGATTGGTCGTCAGAACCTAGAGACATGCATACCTCACCCCCTGGACTTTAGGAACCTATGCCATTATTTAACTTGGATCCAAAAATCTTCCACCACAAGTCATATAATGAGATCCCACCAAAACCAGATAACTATATTGCTATAATCATTGCTTTATGACACACTAGAAACCAAAAAATTCATCAAGAACCAATTCCACTGCTGGCCTCCAAATGAAACCAACACAAAATAAAACCCAACAATAGATTCAAGAAACCACAACACAAAACATATTCCATAAGAGTCAAACCAAATCCAACCACTAATACTAGAGAGGAATCAAGTAGGTATTTCTGAGAAATCTCATTTAATGGGCATGTAACATCCCTACCCAAGTTCCACAGCCTGGTGCCCCGATCCAGATGACTGCATGATGTCAAGTGTGCCTCCCCATATATCAGACTCTTATAACTAGTAGAGAGGGTATGATATTGATCATGGGGAGACTATACCCTCTTTTATCAGAGTAATAATCCAAAATAAAATAATAAATAATAATGTAATAACATATAAATATAAAAATAACAACACCAGTATCACAAGATGACCAAAATTGGAAATATAGAATCAAAACAAAAGACGTAGACATGACATGATAAATTATGTTCCAAGTGCGTCAATGAAAACCCATAATTAAGGCATTGAAGACTCCCCCAAATACATCCCAAATCATGTCTAGTTCCCTCATCCATGATCCATCCCAAATCATCCATCTAACAAAGGGAATTTTCCCTTGTCTTGTCCTATAAATATGAAATCTATTTGAGTACTAATCAGGAAGCCTGAGTAGGGTGAGAGTATAACTCATTAGGCCACCGTGTACGACAGCTAAAACAATATCCTATCGATAACAATTTATGAAATTGTATAAATAATGAAATACACGAAATAAAGTTTTTTTTTCATTTATTCCATTAATATTTATTTAACCACATAACATCTAGGATATTGAGGAAACTTGAACTATCAATATGTGATTTGATTCATGACAGATTCTGAACTATCCCTAAGGTATATCATTTGTTTGAATTCTATTGTTACCATTAATTATCACAATTCATCTCTCATAAAAGCATAAAATATGTAAATTAGTCTAGCATGAGTAATGTGAACGTAGGGCTCTAACCTCAAGGGTCTAATGTGAGTGAGACTAAACAAAGCATAATTGGTTTATAGAAAAAGGTTAAAGATCTCATGGTCTTTTTCCTAGCCCAACTCCAAGATCTCTCATAGTCCCTTGGAAATCAATTTGTAAGATATCATGATATTACTCTCTGAAGGCTCTCATGGTCCTTAAGAAATCAAAATGAAAGATCTAACAGTCTTCCTCCTTGAAGGCTCTCACAGTACTTTGGGTAATACCTCTCTCACACCCTAGTTAACCAATGTGCTACTCCATGCCACCATAATCACAACCATGTGAAATACAACCAATATCCATATCAAAAATTATTCTATTAATTAATTCAACATATAATTAATCATACACATATCATTAATTAATTTCCACAATTATCAATTCAATAACTAATTAACTATATAAATTTCATTAATTAATTTAACAATAAATTAATCATTTCACAATGGAAACATCCAATAATTAATTCTCTAATTAATTATTCTCAAATCACAATTCAATATTCTGATAAATTAACTCAATAATTAATTATCACTAATTCCACAATTCAATACTTTTATAATCAATTCATCAATTAATTATCCAAATTCCATAATCTTGTTATTCAATCAAATACCCAATTCCCCAATTAATTAATTTACCACATTAATTAATTCAATTTAGGAGTTCTAATTGTAAATATAACCCTAGAAATTATACAATCACTTACATGTAATTGATATCATGACTATGATATTTGAATAATAGAACATATACCTTGATTTTTTATGAACAATCGCCTAATGAAAATCCCCAAAATTCAGTGGAGTAACGACATTGAACAAGATCTGAATCTATAACCTAAATCAAGATCGAACAATTAAAGATCTCATAAATCTATATCAAGATCTATAATCCTAGATCTAGATATAAAATAGGTATATATCTAACCAAAATAAAGAATAACTTCACTTAAAGAAAGAGAGAAGAAAGGTAGATGGACAAAAAGATTTGGAGATAGAATTATCTTACTGAGATAGGTGCATATCTTCAATCTTGGATTCGAATAACGAATAATGAAGGTAGATAAGGCTTCGAATCTGTCTCAGAGGCTCCAAAATCATGATAAATAATAATGGTTTGAATGAGGGTCAATTAGGGATTAAAATGGGGGTTTAGGTAATTAGAAATCTAATTTTTGGGTGAATTAAAAAGTTTATTATGATTAGCCAAGAAGGGGTGCATTGTTTTCCCTAACCATGCACCTAAAAATGTGCCTCTTTTATAGGATTTAGGGTTAGTCCTAATAGGGTACACAGTTTGAAAAACTATGTGACAATCATGAAATTTACTATGTCTTGGGTTAGGTAGTTTACTAGGATTAGGCACAAAGTTAGGGAAAAGCATGTGCCAACCATTCATTTCCCTAATTCTTTAATTTTTCTTAAATTTACACCGAGACACACCCCAATGTAAAACCCAAATAAAAATTACTCAATATATGGAAAAAAGAGTACCTATAAACATGCATGAGACATATCCAGAAAAGGTAATTATCTTATAGGGCATGGATACTAATCTTGTATAGAGTAACCCACCTTAAAAGGTCATTATATATCAATGAACACTAAGGAATCCTACAACACAATATCCGTACCAACACCTTATTTTTATATTCATTTCCACAGATGAACAAAGATGCAACAGAACCCCACCATTGAAATGAAGTAAATATAATGTCAAAGTAAGAGCATACTACTTCAAGATAATAATAAATGGGGACTATTTAATATCCTACATACCCAAGGACTATGATTAACAATGATTAATTAAATAGAAAAAACATAGGGTAGGATCCAGTGAACCTATGAGTTTATAAGACCACATAATATACGTCACCCATAATGAGATTAGAAACCAAAAAATAAAACACCATTGAAAGATCCATCAGTCCTATAAACCTATAGAATAAGGCTCAACTCACCAAAAAAGAGAAAATATTCATTGCGACAGCATATCCTAATCCAAATTATATAGTCCTAGACTTATAAAAAAACTACCTCACTAAATTCTTCCAATCCTATAAATGAAGTAAACTCTTCACCAAAGAGAACACTTAATCATTGATGGAAGGAGCTAGATCTAGAAATACCATAGTAATACATCACAAAGTGAAATGGGTAACAAAAAGCCACAAAAAACCAATTAAAATGTATTAAAGCTCACAAGACCATAATCATGAAAGGGGAGGGACAATAATAAATAAATAAAAATACAACTTGTAGATTGACAATGAGTAAACACTATATCTATATATGATCTATGACTCACACTAATCGTAACATATCACCACAAACCATAATACTCCATGATGATTATAAATTATAGAAAACTCAAATTCTTACTCTGATGGTGTTTTATTATTATACTCTCATTTAAAATACACATCACCCATAAATTATTAATAAATATTTTTTCCTTTATTATAAAATATGACATATTTATATTGAAAAAATATATTACATTAAATCTCTTATTTATCTAATAGAACTCATTATTTTTCGATGACTACATGAATTTTTTATATTATCCACTATAACCACTCAAAAAACATTTATATCGCCCTTCTTAATGATTTCTTGAACGAGATGATATTTTCAAAGTATGGTATGGTCCTTTGGTGAGATCAGGGATCATTGGAGTAAGTTATTACTCCATTTTTATCACAATAGAGCTATATTTCTCCAAATATTCTAGGAATCATCATAAGTTAAATAATGAATTTATAGATCCAAAAAATTTCCTTTATAACAACTGATGTAGTGATGTATCCTACATCTGTTATTGAGTATACTATGGTGGGTTTTTGAACTATTCTATATAATTACTCCACTGTTTAGGAAAACATGAAACCAAAATGTGAATTTGAATAATTCTTGTTTGTTAAAAATCTAACACCAATATAACCACTTATAATAAAATTTTATTCACAAATAAATACCAATAATAGATCATTAATTATTATCATGTACTTTAGGATATTATTTATATCATTTTAATAACTTTTATCAAAATTGGATCAGTGTCTACTAGTAATGTTCAAAGAATATAAGACATCAAGTTGATTATAGAACATGGAATACATTGTTGAACCTATTAACAAAGAATACTACATCTCATACCTCATAATACTCACACTACGAACCACTAGTAAGGAAACCTTCTTAGAGTTCTCCATATTAAACCTTTATATAACTTTACTAATGTTCATAATCAGATTTAGTCCAAACAACTTGTTTAATCTATCTCTATAGATATTCATACTTAGTATATAATGGCCAAGAAATTTTGTTTTATTTTATTTTTTGTGAGTATTTTTTTTTGGAATAATTTTTTGAAAAGAGTATTCACTACAGAGATCTAGAAATTTATATTTTTAGAGTTTATAAAATTTTATGAACATTTTTTTAAAATTTTCAAATCGTTGAAAATTTTGATTTTTGATTTAAGTAAGGAAAATTATTTTTTATTCAAAAAAAATTTGAAGTAAAAAAAATTAATAATATTTTACTATATTATTATTACTTTAGAAAACTATATTAGTTTTGAAATTAATAAAAAAATTATGGGTAAAATATTAAATAATGTATTTTGTGACATAATTATAATTTAAAATTTAAAATGGTAGATTTTTATAAAAATTGATATGTTTATTGATGAAATAAATTTTATTTAATAATTGATAAATAATATTTATAAATTTAAGGAATTATTAAATAATTAATATATGTTGTACATGGTTTTAATTTGAAATATGGTGGATATTTTCTTATAATGAATTATTGTTTTGCCAAATTTAATTAATGTGATATGATATCACTACAAGAAAACAGGCGTTTCGCGGCGGTTTTTTCACGGTGGTTTTAAAAACCGCCGCGAAATAGCTTTCGGGCCGGTATTTCGCGGTGGTTTTTAAAATCGCCGCGAAAAAACCGCCGCGAAAAAACCGCCGCGAATTATGTAAAAAAAAATTTTAATTTTTTTTTATTTTTTCGAGGATTAGCGGCGGTTTTTTAAAAAACCGCTGCGAAATAGCGGCGGTTTGGGTAAAACCACCGCGAAATGAAAAGAAAAAAATAAAAAAAATATGAGAAACCGCGAAATCACTAAAACGACCGTAACTTTTGATCTGGGCGTCCGTTGGAGTGCCACGACCAGTCAAATTCACGCTCATAAAGAGATCTAGAAGCACGTCAAATGAAAACCATGAGATGGTCTAAGGTGCGGAAGATATGAGAGTTTTAAAAAAGTTGAAAAAGTTCTCCAACTTCAAACGGCCATAACTTTCGCTCCGGGTGTCCGTTTGGGCTCTACCACATATCAAATCGAAGCCAACGAAAAAAACTACTCACTAAATTGACACAAGAATGATTTTGTCATGTTTTTCGACCCCAAAACCCATCTTAAGTCCTCCAAAACCCTGTTTCTGTCACCGGTGTCCCCTCAAAATTGTCTTCAAACGGACATAACTTTTGATCCGCATGTTAGTTTGGACTCCTCCGCCTGCCAGATCGTAGGTCGTTCCATAAGCTTCGGTTTGACTGGTCGCGACGCCCACATGGACTCCTGGATCATAAGTTATGGCCTTTTAGTGGGTATAAGGTTTGTTATGTTTTTCGATGCCTCGTTTCTAGCACCCGTTCTCCATCAGCTTTTTTTTAAACAGTCGTAACTTCCGATCCTTCGGTACATTCGGTCGCTTTTACTTATCAGATCGAAGATCATTTTAGGATCTTTGATTTGACTGGTCGCGGATCTGGAACGAAATCTCGGATCATAAGTTATCTCCGTTAATGTGAGTCCAATGTTTTTGTCACTTTATGACCGTTTTGACGGGTTTTAACGGTTGCTCCATTTATTACTGTTTATTTGGGTTTCCATGACTTGTTATCTTTATCAATGGTTTTTTGTGGGTTATTATGATGATTGTGTTGAATTCTTAAGGGGTTTTTCAGAGTTGTCAGGAGTTTTCATGCTTTCTCATTCTTTCTAATGCCTAATTCTTCATGCTTCTCCATCCATTTTTATGCGTTTTCAGGATTTTTCATCCCTTATCACGTCTTTTCATACTTTTTCATGTGTTTAATTTATTATTTACTATTTATTATTTATTATTTATTATTTATTATATACTTTAATTTATTTATTATCGATTATTTGTTACTGGTTATTTATTATTTATTATTTATATTTATTTATTATATATTATATATTATATATTATTTATTATTAATAATAATAAAATATTATTATTATTAATAATAAAATATTATTATTAATAATAATATTAAAATATTATTATTATTATTAATATTTGTTTCTGGTTATTTATTATTTATTATTTATATTTATTTATTATTTATTACTTATTATTTATTATTTATTATTTGTTTATTATTATTTATTATTATTTATGATTTTTTATTATTACTTATTATTTGTTTATTATTATTTATTATTTGTTTATTATTTGTTTGTTGTTTATTATTATTTAATACTAATTATTATTTATTATTTATTATTTATTATTATTTATTATTGTTATTTATTCTTTATTATTATTTATTATTTATTATTATTTATTGTTTATTATTTCTTATTTATTATTATTTATCATTTATTATTTATTGTTTAATATTTAATATTAAATATTTTTATTATTTATTATTTATTATTTATTATTATTTATTATTTATTATTTAATATTTAATATTTAATATTTAATATTTAATATTTAATATTTAATATTTAATATTTAATATTTATTATATATTATATATTATATATTATTTATTATTTATTAATTATTATTTATTAATTATTATTTATTATTTATTATTTATTATTTATTATTTATTATGAAGAAATGAATAAATGAAGAAACAAATAAATGAAGAAATGAAGAAATGAATAAATGAATAAATGAAGAAATGAAGAAATGAAGAAATGAAGAAATGAAGAAATGAAGAAATGAAGAAATGAAGAAATGAAGAAATGAAGAAATGAAGAAATGAAGAAATGAAGAAATGAAGAAATGAAGAAATGAAGAAATAAAGAAATGAAGAAATGAATAAAGGAATAAATGAATAAAGGAATAAATGGATAAAGGAATAAACGAATAAACGAATAAATAAATAAATGAATAAAGAATAAATGAATAAATGATCAGGTGCATTTGCATGTGCATTTGCAGGTGCATTTGCAGGTGTATTTGCAGGTGCATTTGCAGGTGCATTTGTAGGTGCATTTGCAGGTGCATTTGCAGGTGCATTTGCAGGTGCATGAGATTTGCATGCATGGATAAATAAAGTAAATAAAGTAATACGAAATAAATAAATAAAGTAATTAAATAAATAAAATAAATAAAATAAATACGAAATAAATAAAATAAAAAATAAATACAAAATAAATAAAATAAAAAATAAATACGAAATAAAATAAATAAAAAATAAATAAATAAAATAAATAAATAAAATAAAGAAAATAAAAAAATAAAGAAATAAAGAAATAAAGAAATAGATAAATAAAATAAATAAATAAAATAAATAAACAAAATAAATAAATAAATACGAAAAAAAAGAAAAAAGAAAAAAGAAAAAAAAATAAAATAAAATAAATAAATAATTAAATAAATAAAGCAAGAAAGAAAGAAAGGAAGAAATTAAGAAAGGAAGAAATGAAGAAATGAAGAAACGAAGAAATGACGAAATGAAGAAATGAAGAAATGAAGAAATGAAGAAATGAAGAAATGAAGAAATGAAGAAATGAAGAAATGAAGAAATGAAGAAATGAAGAAATGAAGAAATGAAGAAATGAAGAAATGAAGAAATGAAGAAATGAAGAAATGAAGAAATGAAGAAATGAAGAAATGAAAAAAATGAAGAAATGAATAAATGAATAAATGAATAAATGAAGAAATGAATAAATGAATAAATGAATAAATGAATAAATGAATAAATGAATAAATGAATAAATGAATAAATGAATAAATGAATAAATGAATAAATGAATAAATGAATAAATGAATAAATGAATAAATGAATAAATGAATAAATGAATAAATGAATAAATGAATAAATGAATAAATGAATAAATGAATAAATGAATAAATGAATAAATGAATAAATGAATAAATGAATAAATGAATAAATGAATAAATGAATAAATGAATAAATGAATAAATGAATAAATGAATAAATGAATAAATGAATAAATGAATAAATGAATAAATGAATAAATGAATAAATGAATAAATGAATAAATGAATAAATGAATAAATGAATAAATGAATAAATAAATAAATAAATAATTTTTAATGAAAATGATTTATTTATTATATTATAAGTAGAATTCTTGAAAAGTGATGTGATTAAATATTGTTTTATATTTTATGATT
Source organism: Viscum album (assembly GCA_963277665.1). NCBI lineage: Eukaryota > Viridiplantae > Streptophyta > Magnoliopsida > Santalales > Viscaceae > Viscum > Viscum album. The sequence continues at coordinate 1,257,196,098 of OY728132.1, read as the reverse complement.
TTCCATAATAATAACATAACACATTTTTATATGATTAAAAATATTTAATTTTGATTTCATAAAAAAAAAGTTTATTTTTATACTTATGTATGGTATTTAATGGGATTATTGGTCAAATATCCAAAAATATTAAAAATTATTTTATGTGTTATATTTTATTATTATGTTACATGTAGGTAAAATTATTATTTAGTTGTAATATTTGAATTATTGGAATTAAATAAATAAATTATATAAATATAATCAAAAAGTAGAGTAATAAAAGTTATACATGATTTAGTGAAATAATGAATTATAGGTTTTGGTGAATATATTTATAGATAAATATATACAAGTGGACATGAAAAAATTTATAAATTAAATATTTATTTTCTGATTGTAATATCTCGAGATTTTCAAATAAGGACACTATGTATAATAATGTGTATGACACACAACCCCAAGTTTAAATGAATTGTAAAATATTATTATATAACTATTATTATCTAGCCATTAAATTGGAAGCTATGAATAGGATTAAATACTTTTTGAAATATATATAGGTTCTAATAAATGAAAATGTATTTATTAATTATTAGAAAATAAGCACTCAATTTTTTATTAAATCCATCTTATTCCTCAAAGATACGTTTTTTTTCAAAAATTGGTTTTTATTGATTTTTGTGAGAGAATAATATAATTAATATATATAACTTTTAAAAAATATATATTATAAAATAAATAAATTTTTTTAATCACCTTATCACATTTATCTTACGGGGAAATTTTGAGAATTTTATGAAAAGTTTGATTTTTCAAAGAATAATGAAAACACTATTTTTTTGAAAACCATGTTTTATTTTATATTATTTAAAAAGTAAAATTATATTTTGGATTAGTTTTAAAATTTAATTATTTCCGTTTGATTTAAAATAATCCAATTATTTTTTTTAAAATGAATTTCATACATAAATTTGGTATAAAAATATTTTATACTAAAAATACAATTTTTTGAAAAACTATTTTCATTGCATTTTTCCAGTTTAATTTTAAATTAAATATTTCCACTAATGTGTTTTGAACATAAAAAATGGATTCAATATTTGGAATTAGAGGTTATAAATTTATTACATAAATCCATTTTATTTTTATTATTTATGAATAGTAACCAAAATAATTTTTGTTACCACAGTAAAGGGTAAATCAGGTAATTATGGGTTAAATAATAATATGATAAGAAGTTTAAAATGACAATAACACCTAACTTAATTTTATTTTATGAGTCCATTTTATCCAAAATCAGTAAATATTCTGTTATATTTCCTTTTGTTTCCATTTGGATTTGATTATATCCTTTAAAATATTTTATGTAATGTAAAAAAGTCACACTCTTGTTTTTAATAACTATGATACTTTTAACATGGTGATAAAAAAGGAAATGTTCAATTATAAATTATAATTTAAAATTATAAATAATTTATCTTCATTATGGTAATTTATTTTTAATTTTATGTTAATAAATAATTACATTAAATGCTTACACAATACTAGTTTAGTAATTATTCAATTAATGAAAAATAAAATAATTGACATTAAAATTATTAAAATTAATATAATTATAATTAATGTGATGCATTAATTTTGCAGATAAATATAGTATGTTAGGTATGTATTAAAGGTTTTTATTTTAATTTCATTTTTTTTCTTGATGTTATTAAATTCAAGGTAAATTAATAGTTCTAACATTGACATTATTGATGTTTTATGAAAATAATATTTAATTAAATGATATAAAATTAAAAAATCCTATATTTAGACAAATTATTATTATATGGTTTAAATTATCAACTATTGTATCTTTATTAGCTATTTGTTTATTTTTAGTATATATCTTGGCCCTCAAAGAGTAAAAAATCTTGTTGTCATGGTAAATGTAAAAAGGGTTAATAGGGGGTTAAAACCGAAAGATAAGGGTAGATACATAGTAAATAATTATGAAAATTTTATTGGATGAGAATATTTCGACTCATACTCATCTTATATTCCAATATTATCAATTTGGGTCCATTTGGAAAATAAAATTAATTTATGTTAATTTAATATTTTAGGAAATTCCAAGAGTTCCCCTCTCATGTCTTATAAAAGGGAACCCGTTATTCTCATTTCTACATAACTCAAGAATCATTTGGTTTGGACAAGACATATCCAAATACCTTTCTAAAATACGTCTCTAAATTTTATAGGTATTATTTTGGTAAGTATGCCAACATTAGAGAGATTAAGGTGTAAAGTAGTATAGGTTGTTTAAAGAACAAGAGTTAAAAGACATACATGGAAAGTATAGACTCAAGGTTATGAAGAAAGAGGATAAATAATTTGATTATTTAAAGTTTAAATTTGTGAGTAAATTTTTGGGAAATTTTTAATTATTAATATGGGGTATTAAAAGCTAGGTATAATTGAAAAAATACTCTCCTGAAGTCATGGGTGTTGTTTATGTTAGAGTTTATACTAGTTATCTAAAAACTCTAAACCAAAAAGGGCATTTGGAATGTAAGTGATCTAATATTTCCTTTGATATCTTAAGTTTATGGTGGAAGAAATTTGGTTACATTTATTAGCATTAAATTTATAAATGTAATGTTTATGTTTTTATCACCGAATTTGGGAGTGCGGGTGTTGACGCCCACCAAATGAGCATAGGAAAATCCACATGGAAAGAAATACCTAAATATTGGTATTATTTTCCCCACAAATAAAAAGAAGAATGAGGTATTCAGGGTCACATATATTACATGAACCTATATGATACACGTGGTCACATGACCTTCATAAGGTTATGCAGATAGTCACACGCAACACATATCCTGCAGGAGATCTCACAAAGCCCATATTACAAGTCCTTTTTATCTTATTAAGCTGTCTAAGAACCTCACTAATCACATGGAGGGTATCCAGATAAGATCCCCTGGGTCATGTAAAATTTCAGCTAGTAGAATTTTGAAAAACCATCAAAAAAACCTTGTAAAATAAGGAGGAAGGCATCCAAAATATGGGATCTTTTCACGGTCATAATCTTCATGCGACTCACCCATGTAGTTCGAAAGACACCGCAGAAGTACTGGGGACATGCCTGCTTTGTCACACAGGATCCCTTTAGCACATCACCCTCATAACATGAAGGGTTTCAAACATTTATTGGAAGTCTTGATCTCCCACTCTAGATCTAAAGACAAACAAAAGGCTTTGATAATGTTAATTCTTGTGCATCACTATAGGACCCTTTTTGGTCCCAAAAATCATAAATGACGGGTAGAGTGGTTGTATTCGAAAATAATCATACAAATTTTTGAGACCCCCAACCTTTAAAAAATAAAAAAGGGAAATAAAAAAAGGAAATTATAGGAGATTGTTATTAAGGTAAGATACATTGATATCACAAGAAAGAGGTTGTGTATCTCAGATGATCAACATTGATCCCAAATAACCCCCTCAACATGTCAGTATGATCCCATGGAATCCCTCTTGACTTATTCACTTGACCTCACAACGATCCCTGGATTGGCCACCTTTGTATCATGGAAGGCCCCAGCCAAATCATATTAGATCACACAGAAGCCTTTCAATGGGCATCCTGATCTCAGAAAGGTCCCTAGACATGTCGACCTGACAATATAAAATCCCCCTAAAATGTCTGCATGGTTAGGAAATATCCACATAATTGAAAATAATCCAACAAATGGGGTGCTTACGGGATGGTCTTAGGGTCACTAAAAATCATGTGACACCCCCTAGGATGACCTACAAATCAATCTTGAGAAACACATAACATCAAATCCCTCAACCATTTCTAGCCTAAAACTTCATAATATGTTCCTCACACAAAGAGGCATATAATTGGGGTGGTGTGACATATAAATCCTCCACCCCATCATGAAAAAATGAATCCTTTTATCCTCACACCAGCTTACCTAAGAATCAGAGAGGATTTATTAATGTGGAAAATTTCATGATTGGAATGGTTTTCCATCAGGTAAAGTCTAGGGAACAACCTAAGCAATCATGTGACATGTATAAGATCTTCATGTGATCACTCATGGATAACATGAATGACTTCAGGTGGGTTATGTGAGGGACACCCCGCATATCTACTGAATCACATGAGACTTAAATAAGATAACAATGAACAAATATAATGCACATATTAAATAAAATGATTGAAAAAGGATAAAAAATGAGAGACTTATGTGAAGAACATATACACTGATCCTTGTGCACTTTACATGAACCACCTAGATCATGCGACAACACCAGGATATGTCACTAAAATCATGCGATGATCCTTTAGTATACTATTGAGATCATGATAAGTCCCATGTACATGTTAGATAAAGTCACATGTCTTCCCCTAGTCATGCCACATGAGTCTCGTGAAATCCTTTGAGTTCATCATCCAATGTTTGATATGTACTCTATACATGTAACCCAAATCATACGGTCGCACCCGTGCATATCAACTGGGGCTTGGGATGGTAGCAGAGCATGTCAACTGGCTTTCGTGACATCCTCTGGACAAGTTATCCAAATCATGCGATGTCCTCCGGACAATACAACCAGGACATGAAACACCCTCCATACATGTCAAACTTACTCTCACAAGACACTCCAAGTGTGTCAGCCAACTTTTATGATGAAACTAGGGAAATTCAGTTGGATCATGTGACACCCTACATGCATGTTAGTGAAGATCATGTGATGGCCTCCTGGAAAAGATGTATAGGTCATACGATTCCCTTTGGAAAATTCATCCTTGTTCATGTGATGGCCTTCAAAAATTCTATTTAGATTATGAGACATCTCTGAGACAAGCCAACTAGATCCTGTGATTGTATTTGTAAATATCTTCCATATAACCAGGCCACCCCGAGACATCCTTTGACGTTTCATCCAGACAATCAAGATATGTCAAGTAGATAATAAAGTAGGAAAATGAAGACAACTAGGCTAGGTCATGTAGGTATCCCAAGACATGATAAACAATTCCATTGTATCCAAATATAAGGTAAGCCTTAGTGTGTAAGCTCGATCCAAATAAACTATTATGAATCTAATTCTTTCTATAACCAAGATATATAGGACACCTACTTGATTCCTAAAATACATATTAAACATCTGCAGGGATGACCCAACATCCAAGTCACACATCCATAAGTAATGAGATTGATTACATGTTATCCCTTGTTTCTCACAACAAAAATAACTCACATGGGCTTATGGAGTTGCAATGACCATATCATTAACCCAAGGAAACCTCAATGTATAAGCCCTACTCAATGAAATAATATGATATGTCTCACATACTATGGAAATATTAGTGTGTATGCCTTGACAACTGAAATATGAGAACATTGATCCCTATAATAACCAGGGTACATAGGACGCCTTCCAAAGGTACAAGATAAATAGGAATCCACTTTGTTGTAAGTCCACCCATTTCTTTGACATTTCGACCATAAAGAATCGATCATTCTAGTGGGTTGAATATTCTACCTCATCTATCAACAGACCAAGGAGTCAAGTGAACATTGAGAACTCTAATTCCTTCCATAATGAGGATATGTAAGATGCCTTCCTAAGGCCTGAGATCCATATTAAGAACCCAAAGGGTTGTATCAGTACATATGTCCCACATCCACATGCAGTGAGATTGAGTAATTTCTATCCCTTATTTCTCACACTAAGAATATATCACGTGGGATTAAGGAATTTAAATGGTCATATCATTTTCATTCTAAATCTCCACCATCTAGGGAAAATTTAGTGTTTAATCCCTGTTTGGTGGCATGAAATTATTTCCTCCATATAAGGGAATCTACCTTGGGGCCAGTTTGAGGGGTATGACTGAACTACAATGACTCTAATTCCTACTATAAAAATGATATGTAGGGATCCTCCTTGAGGATAAATTTCAAATAATTGGTTTCTAAGTGCCTGCATATACGTCCTTTTCACATGATGTTAAATTTTATAGGTTTAATGTACTATGTGGGTTTTTATTTCTATTATTAACAAGATACATAGGATTCCTCATAATGGCTCATTCCCATCCTCGACATATTAATCACCTCCAAGCATCATTGAATATTACTAAATTCCTAGAGATAAAGCTTCAATATATAATCAGCTACCCATTAAGGGAAATGGATGAATAACCTTATATACATACATATGATTTCACAAAAATATTCCCCCTCATATGCTAAAAGGGTTTAACCAATGTAATAACCCGCCAATTCTCATTGTCTTGAGATCTCAACGAGTCATTACTAGGCCTTAAGAAACATCCGCAAGGCGCCAAAGGCTGACAATAAATGCCGAAGGGTTTCTAAAATACATGGGAGACGATTTACTCTTTAAATGGAAGAAACCAACAACCAAAGCAACATAGATAAACATCTCTAAGAAACCAATATATGATGAATGAATTAAAACCAAAACAACTCAACCATTATTTTCAAAATAACACAACCAAGTGCAACAATTAAGTACAAAACCAAATCAGAGTAAAGAACGGAAATAAAACTACAAGACTTCAAGACGACAACCCAACTCCATGCTCCACAAGATCCAAGCTCCAACATCACGAACCAGCCCAAGAGTCATGAAGTAGTGCTATAAACATGTGACACTTTACCTTTTCCAACCTCTCGGTATATGAAATCTGCAAAAGAACCAATGTTCCAAAGCAGGGGGTGCGTAATGAAACTCAGTAGGTTTTCCCTGATGACTTCCCAACCCATGCCTCTAGGATAAAACATGTTAGCACATTTATATAAAACAATTTATATAAAAGAATTCCAAAATAGTTCACAATATAGCAAGATCCATGTAAAAGTCATTTTTACAACAAAAACCATTTTTTCAACAAAAGAAACCAAGAAAATTTTCAAAATCAAATTCACATTTCCATTTTTGGCACTTTCATTTCATTTCACAAATCCACAGAACCTACCATTTCACAACCCATGAAAATACACTATGCACGCATCGTTATGACAGTTCTATACTCATGAGAGGTCACTCGTAGATCTACCAAGTCGTCACAAGGTAATTATTCCCCATGTGCCATTACACTTTTGGCACCGAGCACAAGGTCATATTTCAACCAAGCCTCGTAAATGCAATATGAACACACATACCAAGTATGCCCAAAAACCACACCATTTCTACCATGCCAAAACCATTTCAATAAAACACCCTTTTATTGAAAACCTTTTTCCCACAAAAAATTTTCCAAATCCCGAAAATCCATATTTTAAAATCGCTATTTTAAAATCAAGAAACCAACACACTTTTCACAAACCATTCTTTCAATTTCCACAATTTCATCAAAACCAATAAATCATCACTAAAGAAGATTTATAACATTCTTTGCACCATAATTTCACAATAAAACCAAGCTATTAAATAAATTTGAACTAAGCCTTCAAGTTCTAAGAAAGAGGAATTGAGAGTGAAGCCACCTACCTTGACAATTTGGGCGAAACCAAGCCACAGATGAAGAATGCTCAAGAACACCAGGTCAAAACTCCAAAACCCTCCTTAGATCTCTTATACTAACAAAAACAAGACCAAATATTGTTATATTTGGAATCCAAACCCTTAGATATACCCATAACGGGTGTAGATCTAAGAAAACGAGAGAAGAGGAGAAGTAGATCTAAGTAGATCTAAGAAACCGATCAAGAACGATCACATACCTTAAGAATCCGGATTTGATTCGCAAAGAGAAGCCTTAGGATCGCCTCTAGAATTCTTGGGATAAGTCTTCCAACCTTCAAGGGAGAGTAATCCCGAGTTAGGGCTTCTTAGGAGGTTTAAACAAGGCAATTAAAGTAAAAACGAGTTAGATCCACAATTTTAGGATCTAACTTTAAGTGACCGCACAGTTAGTCCACATGGTTTGACAAACCGTGCGCTAACCATGCGTTAGATTCTGTCTCAACCATCCTTCATGCATGGCTTCATCACATGACTTCCCTTAACCATGCGCCGACCATGCAGAAGCCACTTCCTCCCTAGTTAGACATGCATGGTTTGGCCGCACAGTTTGACAAACCGTGCGCCTTCCCCTTTGCTTCAAACTTCACTCCATGATCTCCCAATTCTCCCATACGTCACCCAAAGATTTTAAAACCAAGAAAAGTATCAAGTAAGGTTTACATACTAGAAACCATGGGTACTACAACCAATGATCATTTTTTTGGATAACCAGTTCCATTTTGAGATTAGGAAGAGATTCATGAACATATATTAAATCTATAAGAGAGTCCTGAATTCAGAAACAATCCCCCCCAAAAGGGTGCGATGAGCCTGACATCCCACCCCCTCAACCAATGTGAGTTCATAAGTGTCTTTGGGTCTAAAACCCCTATTAGATAGCTACCTTTGTAAAGTAGTCATGTAAAGAGTTATGAATTTGGGAACAATTGGGTGTTTCTATAGAAAATAAACAATGACTGTGAACTTAACATGAATGATTGTGCAAACCATTTAACACACCACAATCAACTGTCAAGCCAAGATGAATGCAACTCAGTTCTATCTTTCCCGAAAAAGAAAAAACTGGAAAACTGGACATGAACTCATTTAACCATGACATCCCCTTTAGAAGATAAAAAACAAACTACCCAATTCTTATCAAACTATTTCTTTCCTATCATGAGGGCACACCTGAGGTCGTGTCTCCATTTTATAATGAAAACCATGATGAAACTGAAGTGAATCTATCAAAAAAAATATCTATTAACCATGTGTTAGGACATTTTGTTTTCATATCTCATGTAAACAAAAATGGTGAACCCCATATGAATCTATCAAATAAAATAATGGTTTGTTTCTATTGTTTCAGGCCATGTTATTTTCATATGCTATGAAAACATAGAAAATCTATAATTAATCTTATGGATGATCCTTTTTAATTGAAGTTCTAATGAAATAAGTCCATCCATGCTTTTACAAGTCCATGTGATCATAATGGTTGGATCAAGAATAAAAGGATAATTGTGTTTCCCATGCATATCTAATTGATCACTTATCATGCTTAAAATTCTATGCTGATTGGAAACCTTGTTCCTTGATGTTTTTGTGACCTCAAATACTAATTTTTTAAACAAAACCCTGATCTGACATGTCTTCATTGAGCGATCATTTCAGAAAATTAGTTATGGGTGCTACCCTTATGGGACTTAGAATGATCACACCCATCCGACATCTTTTGTGTAGGGTGAAAAATGAAATGGTCTAGGAAAAAAATCAACATGGTATAATCCGAAGCCTTTATTATTCCTTTAAGTCTCTATAAGTGATGAAATGGATGAGTCTTCATCATTGAAGGAAAGCTACAATAAATTTAGTGGAACTCATCACCACCACTAATAGATTTTGGGGATTATCCCCAAAGTGTGACAATCCCCACCTTTAGTATCTGATGAAGGTGGACCAAGGAGTCCATTATGAATCCCATTAGTTTCAAGGGCTACCGAGGAGAGATTCTCTCAACCTTTTTCACCAGCACCATCCCACCAGTACCCTTAAGTCACCGGCAAAGGGTAACACCCGAAACAATTCCACCTCTGATAACCATGCACTAAAAACAAGGAAGAAGCATTAAGAATAGAATTTTATGGATAATTATGAGTGGGATCATATACCTACTCACACTGACGATGTCTACCAATATATTACTATAGTAACAATTAAGTAGGATCATATCCCGGATCACTTCAAACAAGTCTACGAGCATATTCTTAAAACAAGCATGGGGGAAGCACATATCTATACCCCCATTCATGATGTCCAACAACATATTCTGGAGGCACAAGGAGGAAAAAATTGGGCTCATATTCCTAATTCAATTGTATATATATACCAGAATATAGTGAAGAAAAAAAATGTGTAGGCTTACATTCCTGTGCATACTTTGAAAAAAGTGTCACTACATCTTAGCAACAGCTGAATAACTCCACTAGCATATTACGACATTGGTTCAGATACAAGGCCAGGCGCATATTCCTATCCCTACAACCAGAGTAGAACAAAACTCTAATCAGTGTGATCAAGTGGTTTCTTTATAGCAAGAAGACATTCTTTCTACCATCTAGGATGATTATAAACATATTCTGATAAATTATAAGGCATCATACTAGGATTACATTCTCGTTCCAACTAGGGCTCACCAGGTGAGAGTGCCACAAGACTCAGGATAGTGGCACATGACTATCAAAAAAGACTAGTGACATATTCCAAAGTCCCAAGATCAGGCTCATATCCCCATTCTAGCTGGGGATCACTAAGTGACAGCCGCACATACCTCGAGAAAATCTCATATTACTTTCAGAGAATACTAGAATTAATTCCTAGGATCAGGTTCGTATCCCCATTCTATCCATGGATCACCAAGTGAGAGTGGCACTTTCCTTAGGACATGCTCATGTTCCTATCAGTGAATCTACTTGGGAAATTTTATTAGATCACAGAAGACAGACTCATATCCCTACTTCTATCACTAAATTATTACATAATTATCCTTATGAGGCTATATAAGTGGAGGCTCATATCACTTCTCCCATTCTAGAGATCCCTCAGAATTTTTCAATTGGGAATGTATATTCAGACCAAGCTCGTATCCTTACTCCATCTAGGGATCACCAAGTGAGAGTGGCACATGCCCCATGACATGTTCATATTCCTATCAATAAATACTTGCATCATACTCTAATGGCTTAAGATCAATCTCATATATCCATTCTAACTAAGGCTCACCAAGTGAGAACAACACACACCTCTGGGAAGTATCATATTCCATTCAATAATAAAGAAGATCATTGGAATATTATAACAACATCTCTAAAGTAGAAACATAATCCCACAATGCCAAATAGTACTCAACATATTCTGGAATCCATCATACAATAGGATTATATCCCAACACAATCATAAAAGGGAGGTCAGCATATTCAGACCACAATGTATAATGATGATCTTATCCCTAATTTTCTCAATATCAGTGTCCTTAAGGTCATTCAAGACACATTCTCAACACGAAAATGGTCAATTAAATCTTTTAAAAAAATCAAATCAAAATCATTACCATGATATTCCTCATCATGGTAATGTGAAGATGGATCTTAGGGATTCTACTCCTAACTTTCTCCTTGGTCAACCTCCCCCTAGAGATATCTCCACTAGACAAGGATATCCTCCCCTTTCCCACACACAACCGTATAGATAAGTGTTAAAAACTCATGAACCATCACATAGAGAGGATATTGAAACATCAGGTTCAATAATATATATTTCCCTAACAAATTCCATAAATACTCCACTCCAATCAGTAGGTGACCCCAATAAGCACATTCTACAGTCTAACTAGATTGAGGTGTGTTAGTCTGATGAATAGAAGGTTAACATTGAAATATAAAGTGATTTTATAGAAAAAACCTCCCCACCATGTTCTGACCCATCTACAGTTATGAATATGAGATCCCAGATGATCTAGAAAAATAGTGCATGCCTTGTATATGCTGAAATATTTGGGCTAATTATCAGTAGATAAAGGCTAGACACCCCCTTATCTAGGATATAAGAGTCACCTTCAGAACATTAAGATACTCTATTTTTAGCTATACTTGGTTGTTATCTCCATGGTTTGGGACCCAAAAATAGAAAAACACAATGAAAATATACATCATGATTTCCTCCATTTAATAAAAACTCTTCGGTAGCTAATATTTGAAGCCATGTCATGCATCTGTATTTGAGTATGGGGAAAGTATGGAGCATTGAACTTCATTGTGCCCTGGGAATAGAATATCCACTAATATATGACATCTTGTAACATCATAACCTCTGTAGAAATCAAGGTTCCAAGAATTGGATGATCCATTTGATCACTAAAATGGAATTCCCCCACTTTAATGATTCCAATAAATCATGAGTAGAGGAAGAGGATATATAATAGATCTTCAAAATGTGACCCTCAAAGTGGCAGGAATTAATTTCAAAAAACAGAAGCCAAAGCTCACTCAACATAATAGATTCCCATAGAAATTGACCCCATCATGGTATTCCATTACACCCATCGCCCTCATGAACACAATTGCTCCCTATCAAACATGTCACAATAGAATCTTCTATAGAATCCGTCTAGGATCAAACACAACTTGCTGGGATGGAGGAATATCTACCACCACCTCCACCTCTAGGATCATCAATTCCTAATATGATTCAGTATATGTCGATATCATCTATAAAAATGCCCATCCTAATGGGATGGGGGAATTTATATCTCAATCATTATCACTAGGTTCTTCATCCCCCACGAGGGTCAGAGGGAAATCAATGATGGTTCCAAATCAACCCTAGCCCGCTAGGCTGGGGAAATTTATATCTCAATGTTCATCATAAGAATCGTCAAATCCTCAACTAGAATCATTAGATTCTTAACAATAGGATCGATCAATTCCAATTATGTCCTTTAATAGTCCCTAACCCACAAAGCTAGGGGTATTTTCATCATCATCATTATCGTAGAGGGAATTAGTCTTCTACAAGTTGGTAGGTAAATATCAATGGCCGATATATCATCCATTCTATTAACCATAAGGAGAACCTCTTCTATTCAGGTCTTGTCCAGAAAGCACAATCGAAAACTCCCAAAAGGTCACTATTCATATACCAAGAAGATAGGAATGTACAGAAAAGAAAATCAAACCCCACCGAGGTTGAAATCCAAAATGGACCAATATAGCCAAGGGTTAAAGAAATGACCCTAATGCAGGTAGCACAAAATCATCCTATTGTTTTGAAAGTAATGGAACATGTACCATTTCCCAATACACCGCTATAAATTTCATCATTATTAAGACAATAGATAATGTAGGTTAAGACACAATTATAGTGGGTCAAAATTAAAAAAAATCATCCCAAGGGGAGGATCTGGATCCACCCACTAAGGCTGCACACACCCAGAACTAGATGAGGCTCTAAAATATAGCACCAATGAAAATCGAGTTTAAATATATTAGGAGGAACACAACAAATATAAAGGGAAAGTTGTGGCTACATCGCAATAACCACCCATAAGAACTAAAATCCTTTAATGGAGGAACAATTTTCATGATATGAAAGTGAGATAAAAACTCTTAGAAAAATCAATAATTAGCTACTCCTGGGTAGCATCCCACTATGCATCATCTTTGGGTAGAGATGAATGTTCCCCCTCATAGAGCCGATCCATCTGTAATAGATGAAAATGGGACCACATTATTAGTCTCTACCCTCTCCCTATAGATGGGAGGCTTCATAGACAATAGTACTTCCAAAATTTCATAATGTCATCTAGTTCCTGGATACCTGAATGGAAGCCATGGAAGGGTGATGCACACCTATGCAACCTATGATAAATCTGTATCCTGAATGGTTGGATGACACATTTCCTTTACCCAACTTCAGAAACCCCACCTTCTCCACCTTTAATAGCATGAGATACCCAGAACTGCATTTCACACACCTCATGTCCCGATGTGGTCTGATGATGGGACCTTGAGATCAACAAGAGGAAAAAATGATGAGGTGTTTTGTATAGACTCTGGTAGGGCCAACCTTGATTTAGTACAATAGCCTTCTAGTTGGATCCATTGTAGGATGGGATTACCTTCATCATCATTTACATTACTAGTTTAGCTCAACATTGAGGAAAATGACAATTTTTGTCATGATGAACTAAAATAAATGCAGAAATGAGAGGATGTATGACATCATATTCATATGGAAAGATTTAACTTATTCACTTATCATCCCTCTCTTATAGGATAAATTGATAGATCTATTTTCTTATAATAATAAGGATGAGTTGCAGATTCCTTTGATTCCAATATAATATTTAGGCGGACTACCTATGTTTGAAGAAACAATACTAAATTTTGAAGAGACCATTTATTAGACCCATGATAAGTCTTGGTTCATGCCCTCAACATAGAGGAAAATGATTAACAATGTAGACACTACTATTGTTACCCTCAAACTAGTAGCACCACCTATACAAGTACCCAAGAAAGTCCCAAATTGACCAACACCTCCTATCAAGATGTAAAAACAATAAAATCTCCCTCATCCAAAAGTAAAAAAGGAATCTAGGTCACCTATGATTTGAGGAATGGATGAATAAAACATATTACTTACAAAATGAACAATTCCTTGGTTATTTAATTACCACCATAAACAATAACCTGCTTAATCTACCATAGACCAGGAATCCCAATGAGGTCAACCTCACTGATCATCCCTACAATTGCCCTTTCCATAGAAGGTTAGGTCAAAACATACAATATAAATTTATCACCAAAGATATCCTCCAAGAAATGGTCGATTATGGGAAGGTGATGTTAGATAATTACCTAGATTAGCTGACCTACATAATCGTATCCTAGTCGGAAGAATAAGGGGATTAACAAAAAGTTCTGACCAAGAGTGAGAATAAGTTTAACAACTGGATGAGTCGAAAGACAGTTGACCAAGCCAATTCCATGCTGAGAGCATAGATTCTCAGACCCATAAATTCTCCATCACATATAGAGGTGACATTAGATATTTATTTCAAAGGGGGATGTGACTATTAGACACAATAAGAGAGAGAAGAGGAAGAGTCATATTCTTCATTGAAGTAATCTATCACTAGTGAATATTTCTTCCCTGCAACATCCAAAACACGAGAACCACCCCACCAAATGTAACCCTAACAATATGAAGAGATCATATTTGGAACTATTATTGTGATACACTTATCATAACCATTATTTGATGATGAATATGACTCTGAATATGAGTTCCATACACCCAACCAGGGAACATAAGGCTACATGCATAGGAACCGAGGATACATAAGACATAATGGGTGTGGTTGGGCCCAATATTTCAATCACATACTAAAAGAGGATATATATGCAGTATTGAACCATGGGAAAGCACTCCATTATACCCAAAAGAGACACAAATGTGTCCCAGAACCCTCTAGTGATCACCCATGCCTAGTTGTCTTACATGACCGCCTAGTAGGGGTGTAATTATCTAATAAACCCAAAAAATAGGGAAGGACCACATGACCTTCACCACTGGAAGACGATTATCTCTTGAACTATTCCCAAGAACAAGGACCATATACCTCAAATTAATCCTCTCTTGATCCACATAATAAAGAGAAATCCCACCATGTGAAGCACTAACCTCTGTCACAAAAGTATGAAAATTTAAAACAACTGGTGGTTATCCCATCCAAGATCTCAATACTGGAGGCACTCATTGAAGTCCTTTAGAGACCATATAAGTTCTAGATAAAAGTCTCTACATTCAAGGTTTATTAAGTTGAGACTATTCCATTATAATTATATGTCTCAATCTCATTCACAAAGAAGGATCAAGAAGAGATCATCCAAGGACACATCATTCCCATATATGTTTTAGGAAGACTAAATAATGTTAAAATATTAAGGGATTGGATTTAAAATGGTTCCAGGATCAAACTCATCCCGATTCAGACCCTTATACATTTAGGATATAGAGAAGGAGACTTATCTCCCAAAAATATGACCACTCAGGGGTATGATAAGAATGGGAAAATAGCTCTCAGGAAGATAAAGCTCAAATATTAGTTTGGGGATGTCACATATAATTCTAAGTTTATGGTTATCCAACAAGAAACATCATACAATGTCTTTCTCATAAGGTCTTCACTCCACATCCACATAGAGGTACCTTCAACTTTTCATCAGTGTTTTAAATACCACATTAATGGAAATGTTGACAGAATACTTGTTTATAGTGCCCCTTCGAGTATTGGGAAGCCAAATATACTGAGGCATAATTCTATAAAAGGGAAGAAAAACACTAATGGTAGATGAACATATATAGGTTTCATCCCCCAATGTCTTGGGGGTCTCCCTTGAAAATCCTTGGAATATGCTCGACACTGACTATGTGCTCCCCATAAATCTAGTTAAGGGAATGGACTCAATCCTGAATGTCCAAGTTCTATTTTTTCCCAGAGATAGTGTACCATATAGTCATATATGGAATTTATATACAATGACTCAAGTAGTAGGGGATGATAATGTCTCTTCTTATGCACACTCTCACATCAAAAGTGATGAATATTCCCTCATATTTCTAACTTCATTAGAAAAATCCTTTATAAACTTAGAGATGGAAAAAGATTAAGATGAACTCAGAAACACCCCTCCTAAATTCGAGGAAGGTGTATACACCACCATTGATGATCTCAGGAAGGTAATAATGGGAATAGAATAAGACCCGTGACATACGCTGATTAGTGTATCCATGCCTCTTGAGGAGAAAGAGAAGTATATTTCATTACTAAGAAAACACTGTTATGTTTTCTCTTAGAACATTATATAAATTCTTTAAATAAAACTAGATTTGGATACAAACTATCTCAAATTACCTGATGATCATTGAGGCTTCAAACTAGAAATAAGGAGGATGCACCCCTCTCATGTCACCAATGTAGAGGAAGAAGTTGAAAAATTGACCAAAGAAAAGTTTGTTCGATAAGTGAAATACACAAGATGGCTCACCAAATTCATCCCTGCGAAGAAGAAAAATGGGAAGATTAGGGGATACATTGATTTCAGAGAACTTAAATGAAATTTACCAAAGTATGATTTCCAATTTCCGATCAGATAACTCTTGATCAATTAAATTGATGGTATCCAAGCCTTATCCATCATGGAATGGTATTTAGGGTACAATTAGATAAATATGTCCCCTGAAGATGAGTAACCCTCTACCTTCATAGCACCCTAGGGGATATGTTATATCATTTCAGTCCAAATAGTTTAAAAAATGTTGGTTCTTCAAACCAACACACCATGCATCATATATTTAAACCCTTATTGGGATGAATAACCAATTATTATGTTAACGACCTAGTGGTAAAATATATATTGTTATGTGATAACTTCATGAATCTTTAAATTGTCTTCAAAAATCCAGGATAACATAGATTTAAGATGAATCTACTCAAATGTGTTTTCTAGGAAACATCAGAAAAGTTCATTGGCATTGTATTATTCCACCACAGCATTAAGGTTGACCCAAAAAAGGCTAGTTTTATTCTAGAAATGTCACCCCCCATAAATATCAAAGAACTGAGGGGATTCATGGGAACCTTGCATAAATTTGGTGTTTCATTTCCAAATTGGATAGAAAATTTACCCCCTTCACTGAGATGATGAAGAAGTGGATCACCTATCAATGGGACAGGGACATCCAAAAATACTTGGAAATTCTTAAGAATGAACTACTTCACCCACCGATACTAATGCTACTAGTGGAATGAAATACACTCATATTATATGTGGCCACCGAATAATTATCATTGGGTGAGATCCTTACATAGAATAATGATGCATGGAGTGAGAAAAACATATACTACCTTATCCAAATGATGATAGGTACAGAGATCCGATACTCAGATGATGAGAATAACATCCTTTCACTCATCTTTGTAGTGAAGAAGTCGAGGTATTACTTGGAACACCACAAAGTCCACCTGGTCTCTTGTATTGATATATTTAAGTAAATACATGGAAATTCCATGTTGATTGGACATTTGTCTTGATGGGTGGTCATTCTTCAGAAATCTAAAATCCAATTCATGTCACTGAAGTCGGTGAAAGGGTATTCCCTAACTGATTTCCATGCAACACATCCCACCCTAGAGAGTACACCAGTGGATACTAAGCTCCCTGATGAAGATGTTTTCTATTCCCATGATACTCTTTGGAAATATAAGATGTATTTTTATGGAACATCTTGGAGTCCTATCAGAAAAATATAGGAAAACCCGAAACTCAATCTGGTTGTCTTAGAGATTTTATTTGGTTCTTAGGAAAAAAGAGTTTTCCCCTACTCTTTCTGACTATAAAAGTATGAACGAATAATGAGGTTGAGTACCTAGCCCTCATCACTAGCTTGTAATTGTCCTTAAAAATTCAAATAGCTTACATTAACATAAATGGGGATTCAGATCTAGGAATAAATAAGATCAATGATGAATATTCCATCAGAAAAGAAGAACTAGACCGTCTTATTATCTACATCAGGGGACTAATGGCAGAGTTCTCTTTTGATTCAACTTTACATCACGTTCCCGGATCACTAAATTCTCATACCGACACATTGGATAATGTATCCACAGTCTTGGATGAATCTGATTTGGAGGATGAATTCTTTTATATCACGCATCGAAGAATGGTCTCATCAATCATCATCAATGATATGAGAGAAATAAACAGGGTCATCGCTTCCCCAGTTTAGGATAAACCAATATCCCCCCATGGATTAATGGAGTCCATAATTGGTTTTCTCCAAATTAGGGCTCTCCCAATAGATCGATCTAGAAGGAAACATATTCAACACTGGACAATGAAATTTACCCTATAGGATGGTCTAAATGAGTAGAAGTCCCTCAACAAGTGGGGAATTGATGGAATCCTCCTCAGATTCATAACAAAAAAGAGTGATTTACACCATCATGGAAGAAGTATATGTAGTTTCCTATAGAAATCATCTGTCTATGACCAGATTCTATCATCAAATCCGAAGGCAGGGTTGCTACTGTAATATCATGATACATCACTGTTTGGAATTTACCAAGAAATATCATGCATTCTAAATACATCCAAACTTCATTCATCAACCTTCATAATTTATAAAAACATCTACATACTTTTTTTCCATTTTTCTGTATGGGGAATGAATTTTTTGGGGCCATATCCCCTAGCCGCAACTAAAAATTTATAGTAAATAATTTCTACTACCAAATTCTTCATCAAATGGGTCGGGGAAATACCCCTCAAAAAATTTGAGACAAAGAACACCATAAAATTTATAATGTACCATATCCTCACCAGGTTTGGAGTCCCTCACACAATATTGACAGACTATAGCACCAATTTTTTTTCAATAGAGTTGAAGAATCTGTACTGAGAGTACAACATCCATTTCAATCCCATATCCCATTATCATGAAGGGTAAAATATATAGATAGAGTCTTTCAATAAGACTTTTCAAATATACTCTAGAAGATGGTGAATAATGACTAGATGTGATATATAGAAAATGTCCTCTGTGATTTATGGGCCTACCATACCACCACAGGTATTGCTACATAAGAAATTCCATATTCATTTGTGTACGAGATGGAGGTAGAGTTACCCATAGAAGTTTAGCTTCCTTTGATTCAAATAGCCATTTTCTGTAATGACCCATCTTCTCATGAAGGTATCAATCATTTTATTTTTGGTTTAATTTGTTTAAAATTCCCTAATATTAATGCCTAATAATGACAAGGTGGTTTTGGGTGTGTTTGGGCTCATTTAGAACCGAGATCCCTAGAATGGGGATAAAATACTCGGCCTCACAATTAAAATAAAATATTCCACCCAACTCTCATGGTTTCTATGATACTGTGAAGTTTCATAAAATGGATACTTGAGGGATACATGGTTTGTCTAAAACTGTGAGACCCTAGGCACATGACCATCTAGTGTGTTAGATTTTTGATACATAGCCTTTTTCCATGGTTTGTGTATAGTTAGATAAATAGTGCACCTAACCATGCAAGGTCCCCCTCTATAGTAGTGAATGGTGAATGTTTAGTGCACAGTTTGACCAACCATGCAGCCAAACCATTCACACTTATGTTTTGATGTGAAATTAACATTTTTCCCTCATTTAATATTTAAACCTATTTCTCTTTTTTTTCTTATTTCTCTAGCAGATGGTTTGAGCATTCATTTTATATAGCTCAAAAATCTCCTCAATCTATTCTTAAAGGTAACTCTCACATCCGAAGTCTAATTCATGATTCATTAGAAGCATTGGATCTATATTAGTATATTATACAATATTATCCCTTTGTATCTAAGTTTATATTTGAAATCATTGGGATATTTAGTTTCAAGATCCTTTTCCCTATTTTTAGTACATTGTAACATTTCATAGATCTATCTCAACATACTATGAATCTGATGCTGATATCGAGCGAGTATTCATCTATGACCTTGAGGTAGGTGGTCACATCATTTTCCATTTGAGTTTTGATGTCTTATAGCTATTATATTGTGTCGCACACTGACGTTTTCCAAGTACCCCCTTTATATTAAGTTCTTCATATCAAATTGATCCTTGCACCTTGATATATGCCTGTTGACCCTTGTTTAATGGATTAGAGGTTTTTGATATCATTTATGAACAAACTTTGGGTGTGTTATGTTGAAACTACCTTAATGGTTAATTGATCCAAATGCCCAAAACACCTATCTAGCTTACAAGTTATACTTTAAATGAAATTTACCTTATTATATCTTTTTTATAGCACACGAGGCACTGCCTAAGTGTTTGTCCAACCTATCCTTGGAATTTCCCAGGTAGTAAATCCCCTAATGAACATTTCACCCTTTTTAAAAGACCTTTTGATCCTTATAAATGGGTTTTCCATGTTTTATAAAATGAAATAGTTTGATTACTGGGGAATCCTTTTTCATGTTGGTTGATTTTTATTAATTGAATTAAATGGTTTAAATTGAATTAATTATAAGGGTGGAATGGACATGCCTATCACTTCATGATTACTAAAATGTCTTAATTAAATTAAAAAATATTATGTATGTTGATATTGTTAAATGAGATGCATGGGAGGTTATTCCTCATGCATATAATTATAAGTATAACAATGCCTTATTCATTTATATTGTTCTTGGTGAACATGAAATAAGAGAGATGTTTACTCATTCTTAATATTATAAATGTGTTTATTTTTTCATAGAGGTTGTGGTATGATAGTAAGGGATCTATTGAGAATGAAGGTATCACACTCCCTTACATCTAGTGTTGGGTATGATGTCTCACACCATTGACACTAGTTAGATGTTAGAATTAATGCACCACGTCCCTTATTTGAGTTTTGACATGATGGCACACTCACCATCCTAAGTGTCATGCATGATGTCTCAAAATCTTATTAGGATGTAAGAAATATACCCAATTGTTTGAGATTATGGTATCATTAGACTAGTTATAGATTTCTGAGTTATGCCTTGGTCTATCCAACACTATTATTCTTGGTATATGGCCACTTATGTCTGCACATACTTGGTTCATATAGATGGATGAAATATATTACTAAAATATATCTAAATTATGACTATATATATTTTTACTCTTCATATTCTCATTCCAGCCATGAGCTGAAGCAGGTATACCCACCAGGTGTCCTATAAGAACTTGAGCGGGCTATTTATTTATTTCAACATTGTCAATTAATTATATATGGTTGCACACTGTTTAGTTACGAGCACAACTTGGATTATGAGTAGACACTGTTGGTGGTGGCCTACTGATATTTTTATCTCACACCTTACTCAGGTTTCCTTTTTTACCTGAGAAAATTATCTTCTTGTGGGTATTGATAAGGGAAAGTACCCTTATATAGGTTGTTGATATGATTAGCTTATAGATGGATCATAGGATAAGAGGACTAAGAATAGGCTTGAGTTGCTTGTGGAGTATTTTTTTTCTTTTTTCAGTTTTCTTTAGCATGATTGTATCTTCCTATACCTTAGTGCCCTTTTGTATTTCAACATTCCATGTAATTATATATAATACAATACCTTACGGATTTTTTATCATTCAGTTGTTCAATTATATTTATTCTTTAGCTGTTTTATTATTCTTTTTATTTATCCATATGATTTTTCTGTTTTATGTTTATGGTTATATCTATTGTACCACTATGATAATAGGGTATAATATCCCCATTATACCACCTTTACACCCTCACTACTAGTATTTATCATCTGGCATATGGGTTAGCACACTTTAGGTCATGTGACCCACCAACTCATGGCACAGTTTAAGTGGACCCGGGGTCAGGACATTAAAAAGTGGTATTAGAGGAAATTTTACTTTAGCTTACTATTTGGATATTAGACAAGAGACTATGAGTTAATGAAATTTGGAATTGACCCTATTCCTAGATGTATCTAACCCATGTATAGGGGAAACCCAAATTACATGTGATGTGAAATTATTATTATTTATTATTCAATTTATAGTTGATATGACTTCACCATTGGGTTACACACAATACTTATTATGTTATTAATATTGTTATTATTCAAATAAGGATTTATTTACTATTTACTGATGAAATGAGGGATTTACATTAGACCATGCATCATTATAAAGCACACTAGGATTAATATTCCATGAATTTTCCCATTTCACATCTATTTTCAGTGTGAATTTTTTTTATTTCATATTGATAGTGACTTGAATATGTATTGAATTATGATGAAACGTTTTGTAGGGATTGGAAAACATAATTTATACTTAAAGTTCCTACCTTAACCTAAAACCTTTTTCCTAAATAGGTTAAAGAAGACACCTCAAACAATCAATTATGGAATGTTGACCCATGGACCATTGGTCACATGGGATGAAACATGTTACAATGTTGATTATGTGGATTCCATATTTTAGTTAATAAGGAGTATGGGACCTTATGGATTGAAAATGGTAATCCATCTAATCCAATGATATTAAAGTGATTTAATTAATTGAACAAGCATAAATTCAAAATGAATATGTATTTTAAAGTGAAATAGTTTATTCTTTAATTATGAAAACAATACTCATACTGAAACCCAACCTTAATAGTGGGTAAATAGGTGTCTATTTCATTATTATGGCCTTTTGGTCTCTTCTATCATCTTAAACTATCTTCTAAATAAGGAAGATAGGTGTGATAATTCTTATAAAAAGTATTTATACCTATCCTATTTTTTTATCTTCTCAATTGATTAAGTCTCTTATAAATAATGTATTTGAAAATTTATCATTATGTGGCTACAACTTTCTTCGATCACAAACCCAGAAGGTGGTGACAGACATTCTCCTAAGGTGGTGGACATTGAGCCACCAATGATCCCTATTATAGTGCCACCTATGGAACATATTCATATACTTGATATGAGCACTGATGCCTAGTTTCATGAGGGATTCCTATATATGTTGTAGTCTATGAAAGGTGTTGTTCTACCTGACTTGATTATGGAATAATTGACTTGGGAATTCTAGCAACAACATCCTTGCAGATTTTGTGGGGATGGAAAACCACACACTATTGAGTCTTGGCTCGAATAATTTTAATCTATATTCGATCATCTAGAGACACCTCTATAGAGGAGGGTCAATCTAGTAGCTTATATGCTTTACGATTATACCAAGAGGTGGTGGTACATAATCACCCATGAAAATAAATATCATGATATGGTTCAAGAAAATTTCTAGAATATCTTCTATGACTACTTCTTTCCCCAAAATCTGAGGGCAGGTAGATCTAGAGAATTAATGTACACATGTTAGGGAAAGTATATCTATTATGAAATACTTTAATAATTTAACTAAGCTATAGTAGTTCGCTCCTACTCTAGTGGGGGATTATCTTATGACCACTAAGTGATTTGAGGATGGGTTAGTATACACCATCCGATCAAAGGTCAATGTATTCAGGTTGACTATTATTTCTAAAATCATTAACTAAGCCCTTATCATATATCATAATTTGAGGGAAGATGATGGTGCGAGTCATGGCTATTTTGAATATAGAGCTCGTTTTCCTTCTTCTGGGTGAAGGAGACATTTTCAGGATACTCATGGAGGCTGTAGTAATCCGGATCCTCATGCTAACAGTTTGTCAATTTGTCACTAGTGCGAGAAACCAGGAAACATAAAGCCTTAGTGATTATGGAATCTAGTGGAGTGAAGAGGATATGATAGGGTGGGTCATATCTAGTGTTTTTGAAAGACCTTCCCGACAACACCTAGCGAGCGGGGATCTACTCCGACACCATGAAAAGGAGTAAGGATAGTAGGATCATGAAAGGAAGGAAATATAAATACCACCATTCGATTAGGCCGAGGTGGCGGTTGAGGAAGAGGCGATCAAAATTATGATTCCCAGCTCTAGAAGAGTGAATTTTCTTAGGAATTTCAGGTAGTGAATTAGGGATATAGTACACCCTAGTTACATGTAGTGTAGCCTATGTCAGAGGAGCAGAGCATTGGTAATTTTATTTCTAGAGGTACTATTCTAGTAGCCTCCACTTTAGTGTCTTCTTTATCAGACACAAGTGTGTGTCACTATTTTATATCTGAGACTATTATAGGAAATATGAACCTTGATATTGATGAATTTTCTGGTGTTATGATGCTAGATACCCCACTAGGTATCTGGACTGAGGGAGTTTGACATTGTAAAGAATGCCCCCTTGAGATAGGTTATTACCACTTCATATGGATTCTTTACATCCTTGATATGAGGGGATTTGATGTAATCATTTGGATGACTTGGTTAGTGTCCTATCAATCACATATTGACTGTTATATTTGTTGGGTGATTTTTACGTCACTAAAGTTCATTAGGCATGTGCATAAGGGAGAATGAGATTTCAGTGAAACCTAAGAAGGACTTGAGCAGTAGAGGCTAGGTAATGTGACAACTCATATCACTAGTCTTTTTCTAGATGACTGGGTGTTATAACATTCTATTTTTTCTCTAGAAGTGGATCATTTTAGGGATTTCATTCCTGAAGAATTCTTTTGTGTACCTCCAGTGCGAGAGGTAGGTTTCAATATTGAGCTTATGCTAGGATAAGTACCACTGACAATTCATCCTTATAATATGACACCTATAGAGCTCATGGAGCTCAAGAAAAAATTAGGGGATCTGGAGGCTAAAGGATTCACACACCAATACTTATCTTTGGGGTTCACTGATCCTTTTTTATAAGAAGGTGGAAAGTACCACCAGACATTGCGTGGATTACCATCAATTGAACTATTTCACAACAAAGAATCGATATCCACTGCCTAGAATAGACTACCTCTTTGATCATATTTTAGTATTGAAAGTTTATTTCAAAGGTAGATTTGAGGTTGGGCTATTACCAAGTGAATTTAATGACATAAAACATAGCTTGAAAAGTTTTTAGGAGAAGTTATTGTCTATAAAGGTACTTGGTCATGTAGTTTAGACTCCCAAATATACCTGCAATATTTATGGATCTTATGAACTGGGTTTTCCACCTATATCTAGATTAATTTGGGGTAGTCTTCATTGATGATATATTGGAATATTCATTCTCTAGACAAGACCATGTAACCCATCCTGATATCATGATTAATACACTAAGATAGTATCAACACTATTTTAAATATAGTAAATTTCACTTTTGGATAAAAAAGTTCACTTCCTAGGTTATATCATCTTAGAGTCAGGAGTTTCAGTAGACCCAGAGAAAGTGAGAGATATAGTTTCTTGGGAGTATCCCAAGAATATATTTGAAATTTGGAGTTTATTGTGGATTCCTATATATTATATGTTCTTCATATAGGATTCATAACATCTTGCAACTCCTTTTACGCGCTTTATAAATAATGGTGTGAAATTCACATGGTTAGAAGCTTGTGAAGCAGCCTTTCAGGAGTTGAATGGTTATTTGACTTCAGCAATTATACTGATTTTTCTAGAGCTAGGAAGGACGTATAATATATACTATTATGCATTAGGTATTTTGATTTGATATTTTCTAATGCAAAATGAGTGAGTCATTGTGTATGAGTCTTATTAGTTTTGTCATCACGAGCGGAATTACCTGAAAAACAACCTCGAGATTGTGATTGTAGTTTATTCTCTATGTTTTCAGAGACACTATCTACTTGGAGAGAATTTTTTGGTATTCAATGATCATAAAATACTCATGTACATCTTCAAATAGTGATATCTCAATCTTAGGAAGTGCATGTGGGTTGATTACCTACAGTCGTTTTATTTTGTGTTTTTCTACACACCTAGAAAAGGAAGAAATGTGGTTGATTATCTAATTCAGAAGACTCAGACACATACAGTTTAGGAATCTAGTGGTGAGTAGAATCTCATGGACTTATTCTAAAATATGCATGATGAAGTTTAGGAGGAACATGGATAGACTATCCTCTCATCCTTAGTAGTGAATTCTAATCTTATGGAATGGGTAATAATGATGCAACTATATGATCTTGAAGGCCTTTTCATATGGTAAAGTTTCCCAGATGATGATACAACTTCAGGTTGAACCATGTATGGGGATGATACCTTACTATTCCATGAGTGTGTATGGGTCCCCACAGACATTAAAGAGGAGTTGATGCAGGAATTCCACACCTCAATATGGATGTTTAACCCTAGAATCACCAAAATGTATCAGGATATATGATTCCAGTTTTGGTATCATGGTATGAAACACAAGATTTCCAGATTTATCACTTGATGTTCTACTAGTCAGTTGGTGAAGGAAGATCATCAACATTCAGAAGGGATTTTACAGTCATTTTCCATTCCTGAGTAGAAATGAGATGATGTTTTGATGGACTTCATGATTTTTTTTACATAGATCACCTCATGGAAAAAATATAGTGTGGGTCATATTTGATCATTTGAAAAAGGTTTCACACTTCTTACCTGTGTGAGAGACCTTCTCAGTTGACGATTTAGGAAGGTTATATGTCAGGGAGGTTATACATCCTCATGGGGATCCTCATTATATAATTTACGATAGAGACACTTTTTTCACATCATGGTTCTGGTAGGGGTTTTAGAAGGCCTTGGGTACATAGGTGCTTTTGAGCACCACCTTTCACATATATACTGATGGACATATGGAGTGTACAATTTAGGTGTTAGAGGACATGCTATGTGCCTGTTTCATGGACATTAGAGGTTCCTGGGAAAAACACATTATTCACATAGATTTATATTATACTAATATATTTTAGGATACCAATGATATGGATCCTTATGAATCCTTATATATTATTTCTTTTTTCTCACCTCTGTTCTAGCAAGAGGAAAGGGAGACAACTATTATTGGACCATGTCTCATGTAGGAGACTACAGATCCGGTCTAATTGATCAGAAATTGCATGTTTATAGATCATTCTAGAAAGTATTCCTATGCCAACAGACGAAGTAAACATCTTGAGTTTGAGGTTAGAGACCGGGTTTTCTTGTAAGTATCACCTATGATAGTCCATAGATGTATTTGGATAGAGTTTAATCTCTCACTGAGGTTCATTGGATTCTTCGAGCTTGTGAAACAGATCATACCAATGGCTTACCAGTAGACACTTCCTAAGAGATATCAATCAATGCATGATGTCTTTCATGTATCTTAGCTTCACAAATACTATCCATACCCAACAAAAATCATTCATCCATATGAGTTCAAATTAGATGTAAATGATTCCTTTGAGTAGTATCCCGTTTTTTATTTTTGATCGGAGTGTGAAAAAAATCCATGGAAGGTTAGTTACTTTGGTATTGGTGCCATAGAAGAACGATCGAGTGTAGGATGGGACCTTAGAATGGGAAGTTGAAATATGATCTTAATGTCTAGAGCTCATTGCTAATGGCACCTCTTTACCCATAGAAGTCCAAATCAAGGATAAGTTTTTTTAAGAAGGGGAGGTTGTAATAATTTGTCTTCTCATAAAGTTATGGATCATTTTGTTTTGATTTAAATTCCTTTAAACGACCCTAATATTTATTCCTAATAAATTCAAGGTGGTTTTGTGTGTGTCTGGGGCTCATTTGGAGCCTAGAGCCCAAAAATGGGAAGAAAAGACTTGTCCACATGGTTTATGACAACATTGCACTTTATTACACACTAAAACATGATTTATTACATAAAATATTCACTTGATACAACATAGAAGATCGATAGATCTAGTGTATATGGGGCTTGGGATCATTAAATAACAACTTAAAACATTAAATACAACATCTTTATTGAAAACTTCTGTTACATGAGCACTACATTCCCTCGTACTTAGCATTGCATGAGATAACCTGAGGACATGCATAAGAAAAGGGTGATCTATAAAGCCCAACAATGGAATAAACATGGAATAACATGAGGAATAAAATACATGTTAGAAAATAGGCATATCAATGGAGAAAAATAGATACATGAACATGAAGGCATGATAAAGCATGATAATCATAACATGGGAGTGTGGCAACAACACTTAACATGGAATTAGCATGAGCCAATGCTCATTGCACATGGAGAATGAGTAAACCCTCATTGCACATGAAGCAAGATTAAACCCTTGTCTCACTTGAATTATCATGAGTCAACACCCATTTCACATGACGTATCATGATACTATACTTTACCCAATGCAACGGAGAACTATCAGGGCACACCCTTCTTAAACATTTCATTTCATGTATAAGTGTGACACATAGATCATATAACATGGAATCAATCAACATAATAATTTATTCAATGATTATGTAATGTAAAATAAATACATGAAAGTACTATTCAATATGTATATGTGCATAAAGGTGAATACCCTTGATAGAGACATGGGTATGGTATTCACTACACAATGATCTTGGATTGGAAAAACGCAGTGAAATTTCGGCAGCATAACGACGTGACATAAGGATTCATGAAAATGGTTGATGAGAGAGAAATGGTTATCTCATCATATTTACATAAAATGGACAGTAAGAGGTTCATATCTATACATGTCCCAAAAAACTTAATGGAATTTAGATGCATAATACAAAATAATTACTTGGATGTAAAAGAGGAGAGAGAAATTCCTCACGGAATTTCGGTATGGTAATGAGTGTACATGGGAGGCATTTATGAGAGATAAAGGGGCATCCCATAATCCAAACATAAATAGGTAAGTATGGGGGAGGTTCTAAATCAAAACCCAACATTTGTAATTGAAAAAAAGGGCATAACAACTTAATGAAAATTGGACAAAAATGGGAAAGGAAGAAATCCCTTACTTGGAAGCGCGATCCCAAAGGCTTGGGGGAGGCTTGAGAGAATAATATTGGGAGCTTGGGGAACCTTGATATGATTCTAGAGAGGTGAGGGAAGGTTTTGGACAAACTACAAAGGCTTTGAGTGAAGAGGAAAAGGGAGCTTGGGTGGAAAAAAATATTTTATAAGGCCAGTGGCTGAACTTCTTAAAATAATAGGGCTTCTTATGTGGAGGTGAGTCACACTCTCAAGGAAAATTATTTTAAAAGACAAAATGTTTCATAATCCTTGAAGGGTCCACTAAATATTTGTAAAAAAAAATAAACAAACCCAAAATAAAATTATTTTAATTTTAAAATATATATTTTCCAAAAATAATGTTTATATTATTTTATTACATCACTATTGGGTCATTATGATGTCATAAAACACATTATATATTTAAACGGTATTTAATTTTTACCCAAAAATTCGACTATCTCAGAATATTATGAAAAATTCACCATTCGATAATTTAAATTTCCTGATTTTAAAAATAATATTCATTTTATTTACATAATTTTATAAATATGTGAATTTTTACTTTTAAAATAAAAACCTACATTTATCGAAAATTCACGGGTTTTGACAAAAACTGCTTTCAAACCTTAATAAAAATTACAATTGCATTCATAAAATTATATGATCATTAATAAAAATTAATTTAATAACAATAATATTTTATTAAAATATTATTTAATAAAAAAATCCTTTAATTCAACAAAATATATTTCTTATTTGAATATTAATTAAAAATACTATTTGTGCTTTAAAAACTATTTACAAAATAAAAATAATAAAATGAATTCACATTATTTATACAAAAATAATGTATACAGACATAGTGCTAGGGTCTTGTTAAATAACCCCTTATAACACTCACATAAGACTGAAGGGTAAGGTGTGCGATGGTGACATACTCTTGGGGTGGCTCGGATAACATCACTTGGATGGTAATCTCTATTAAATTCCACTTCTCCCATAGTCGGTTATGCTCAATCTTAATGTGTTCAAGCTCGGATTGGTCTTGGTAAAGAGAGAATCCCAATGATGCCACCTCCTTTCCGAGCTCCAACAAATGGGCTTCGTATTGGGTTAGTCTGCTGGATGAGGTCATGGCTTCCTTTGTCTGGTAAATTGGATTTGTTAAATCCCTATATTTATACTAACAATGTGATCACTGTTCAATGGCTATATTTGAAATGGTCACAATTTATACTGGTATTTTAAAATATAGAAACATAAAACCAATGAAGTTCACGTTTTATATAACCATAATAATACATTTAATTATATCCAGAAGAATTTCCAATAATGAAAG
The DNA here is from genome assembly GCA_963277665.1 of Viscum album. Taxonomy (NCBI): domain Eukaryota; kingdom Viridiplantae; phylum Streptophyta; class Magnoliopsida; order Santalales; family Viscaceae; genus Viscum; species Viscum album. Next base: position 1,257,165,789 of record OY728132.1, on the reverse strand, counting down.
TTTGGGTCGTTACAATCTTCCCCCCTTAAGAAATTTGACCCTTGAAATTTTATTTTCCCACTCAAAAACAAATGCAGGTAACTCTGCTTCATCACTTTATCTGATTCCCACATCGCTTCTTCAAACTTGCAGTTTTTCCACAACACCTTGATAAGGGGCATTGTTTTATTTTGTAGAACTTTTTCTCTACGATCTAATATCTTCACTGGTTTCTCCTTGTAAGAAAGATCATCCTCTAGTTGTACTACCTCTAAAGAGAGTACATGTGGATGGTCTAGTATGTACTTCCTTAAGAGGGATACATGAAAGACATCACGTACATTGGCCATGGTAGGTGGAAGTGCTAGTTAATAGGTCACAACCCCAACACAATCAAGAATCTCGATGGGGCCAATATACCTAAGACTTAACTTCCATGGAGATATGCATAGAAATACCATTTCTCCAACTTTAAACTCAAGGTCTCATCGACAGTTATCTGCATAACTCTTCTATCGAATCTAGGATACCTTGATAGGTTTCTGAATTTTTTTCACCTTCTCTACCATTTCTTCAACCATTTATGGTTCTAAAAGCTTACACTCACCGACTTCATCCCAACAGGCTAGTGTTCTACACCTCTTCTCATACAGGGATTCATAAAGTTCCATTCAGATGCTTGAGTGGAAACTGTTATTATAAGAGAATTAAACCAGAGGAAGATGTTGATCCTAACCTCCTATAAATTCCATTGAACATGATCATAACATATCTTCTAGTGTCTGAATAGTTCGCTCAGATTGGCCATCAGTTTGAGGATGATAGGCCGTACTGAAGTTCATTTCAGTATCCAGTGTAATGCCCCGACCCTAGTTACCCAAAGTCGATGCATTATTACATAACATTGGAATGATCAAAAGAAAGATCAAATCTTGAAAGACCGATTAGTTTAGTATCCTTGCAGTAACTAGATACATTCATGAAGTTTTACATTACATCATAAAATGAAAAACTACCACAACAACATATTGTCTCCATAGTCCACACTATTATCCCCTCATAATATCCCTACAGGTCATTCATAATTTACTTCTTCACATACTGGGAAAAATAAAACATAGAAAAGGGGTGAGCTCAAATGCCCAATAAGGATAACAATATAACAGAAACTTTCATAAATAAGAATAATCATTTAAGGCAACGTATAAATAAAACAAAAGCCTTTTAAACTTGAACTTCAACATATTATGGCAAAAATAAAATGAAATAGTTCCATTTACTTATTCACATGGATATTCTACTAATCTAATAACCACATGCAATATCAATAACCACTTTCATAATGATGGAATGAATAATTTCAGACTATCATAACCACATAGCCAAGGCATCGTGCCAAAACTACAAATAAGATTTTTCAAAGGCCTTATTCCAAGACACTAGTTTTTCTCATGAGACCTACTGATGCATCAAGGAGCTATAGTGGGCTCTACCCGTCACATATTAAGTCCAATGCATTCCCATATGAAAAGGTTCAAACATTACATAAACATTCGTATTAAAACTAGCATACGAAATGTAAATACTTTATCCATAAACCATGAATGGTATAAAAATAACACATCCATAGTCAAATATATCACAAAACCTTCAATACAATATAGAAGTTTTGTATCATAATAAATCAACTTCAAATAAGCGTAAAATCCATCAAAGGATGTTGACATAGATGAAATCAAAACTCTTTTTAGAGAAATATATCTTTCTATTTTGAAATCATTTAAGAGTCGTATATTTATAAAATAAAAAATTTTATTTGAAAATATTCTTATAATCTTTTAAGGGAAGCTTCGATGATTTTATAATGGCGGAAAATAGCCGCACCCGCCGTATAAGTTAAAAAAACATTCTTACCTTAATTCTGTCGAAAAGGTTAAAAAGCACCTTGTTTGGAAAACGACGGAAAGATTCCTTTATAAACCTCTTATAAAAAGTCAAACAAGGTTATAAATGAGTTTAACCCATATTCTTGTAAATAGTAAAAATGTTTTGAAATACATTTTTAAGAAACATGGATGTGGATGATAAAGAGATCCCAGAAGATTATTACGTATAAACAACCTTGGATAATGAAGAGATTGCGAAAAAAAACTTACCTTGTACTTTTCCTTGGTTGGGGTAGGTTAACCTTTTGTATAATGGTGAAATAGTTGTTATTAAATTATACAAGAATCATATATATTAATATGATATCATATATGATCTTTTAACATTGATTTGTTAATAATATCATAGTATTATCGTTGTTTCGGGTGTTAACTTACTCGTTTTATTTTATATGATTTGTTACGTAAGACGTGTTTTTCATGTATAGGATGTATATTATTCATATACATAATGATATAAAGTCCTTAAAAATTATTTTTAAATAATAAAATGATAATTATACTTGAATGGATACGATGGAGAATGAATCTCATCACGTTCGTGGAGACGGTAGTCCGTATGTACGCACGAGTGACAATATCATTCTTTTGATATTAAAATAATATATAATTGGATGGTATATCATACATAAAGAATAATTATCATGTTATATTTATTATTTACATTAATTACACATCATTATTGTACCCATACAAATAATAATTTATTGAATAACAATTACACCACGACGTGGAGATGGTAAGCCGTACGTACGCACGTATGGTGACAAGTTATTAAAAGGATGGATAGAATAATGAATATGATTGTAACATATTTATAATAAAATTACATTATATATAAGATACTAGATTTATTATTTTAGAATGGTAATAACAAATAAATAAGAAGTGGAAGAAGAAAGGAACTTGAAAAAGGGTGGTGAAATCATTACCTCTTCTTCGGGTTCTTCCTTTTGATTTGATCAAAAGGTCTCCTTAGGTTAGATTTATGAGTAAAGGTAGGCCACTAGGATTAAGTGAAGGAAGTTGAGAGTGTATTTGGGCAGAGTTTGGCTGATCCAAATGGCTTTTAAGGTGTGAATTAATGAGAAGGGGGAGTGCCCCTTTATAAGAGGGGTGAGGGGCACCTTTGGAAAAGCTAGAAATATTATTTTATAATAAATTCATATTCGGTTTCTAATGGCTAAAAAGTATATTATTTAAAGTTTAAGGTGGGGATGGGTCTAAAACCACTCAAAAAATAGAATTTAGACAGGTTTGGGTCATTATATTAACCATATCTTTTAGTTTTAACTCTTAGTTAATTAGTTTGACACTTACCATGTCACTTTGTATTTTTATATTATATAGTTAATAAACTTACTATATAACTCCAAGAGACCCTCAAGTGGTCCATTAATGATAAAATATCATGATATAAGTCTCTTGGACTAACCTTATATTTTTAGAAATCTAATTTCAATTAATAATATAATATTTGTTTTAAAAACTCTTTTATGTCAATTTTGACACTATTCAATAGTTGATTTTTGTAAAACTCATAACAGAATGATTAATTCGAAAAAAGTCAATTACATCAATCCTAATATTTAATATTATCCTATAAAATTAGTTTAATTCATTAAAAGTCTCAAATTATATTTATTTAGGTATTTATAATATAAATTATTTAAATTTTTCACTATTATGGTAATTACTGCATCATCATTGTGTCATAAATAAAATACAATATTTAATGTCTAAAAATTATAAATAAAATATAATTATTTAGGAAATATCTTTATCTTTCTAATGAATATTTATAGTCTAAAATCAAACATATATAACCCTTTTTAAAAATTGTTTTTCTAAAAGATATATGTTTTTGTCATTTTATTTATTTATTTTAACTTAATTAAAATAATGTGTCCCTATCACCTACAAGTGGCTCAATGGGGTCCTTAAATAGACCCAAAGATGCTCATGGTCAGACATGTATCCACCAATAAGGTTAGAACACCTTTTAGGGTAATTTAGTATTATTATAATATTATTTTTTTAACCCTTATTTACCAGATTTACCATTTAACCATAGTAAATAAAATATTTACCGAAGTAATTATTCAAAATGTATAAAAATAAAAGTTACCTATTTACACAATTTGGACATCTTGATTCCAAATATGGAATCCATTTTTCCAAATTCAAAACACATAAGTGTCAGAAATTAATTTAAAATTAATTCCCACTGTCAAAACAAAAACGTGTTTTTAAGATATAATAACTATCAAAAGATTGATACTTGTTTATGTCCGGTTTAATTGTGAAATTATGTACAATGACCAAAATTGTATTAAATGGTAAAAATATATTCTAAATATACTTTAAAACCACTCAAATTCATAATTTATTACTATTAATTATTTTGATTAAAAAATTTGTTTTTAATTAAAATTTAGTAATTTTAACTATTCATCAAAATATTAAAGTTATCCGAAAAGTACCAAAATTTCACCTTAGGCTAAATTCAATACTCCGAATCCAAAAATGTAAGTCCATTTTGAGAGATAAAATGTTTAAAATTTTAAAAAGTAGGTATTACTATTCATAACAGCTAGTTTGATCGGTTGTGGTGCGTGTTAGAACTCGATGTTGCGTACAACACACGCTATTGCATTATTCAAAGAGAAGCGTATTGTAGAAGCTTGGGGTGTTACATTCTCCCCTCGTTCAAATAATTTAATCCTCAAAATTTCTAGAATACTACCGCATGAAAAGGCTTGGGTGGTTCTTCATCATAAGTTCCTCGGGTTCCCACGTTGCCTCTTCCATCTTATGGTTTTTCCACAAGACTTTTACCAGAAGAGTCGTCTAGTTTCTCAGTAGTTGTTCTCTTGTATCAAGAATCTTGACAGGCTCTTCACAATAAGACAGATTGGGTTCCAGTTCTAATTCCTCATAGGTGAATACATGCGTTGGGTCAGGCATGTATTTCCTCAATAGAGATATGTGGAACACATCATGAACTTTGGAGAGACTTGGCGGCATTGCCAATCGGTAAGATACAACCCCAATTCGTTCTAGAATTTCAAAAGGTCCCATGTACCTGGGACTCAATTTACCTTTCTTACCAAAATGTATGACTCCCTTCCATTAGATACCTTCAGGAAAACATGATCACCGACTTGAAATTCAAAATCCTTCCTTCGATTATCGGCATAGCTCTTCTGCCTACTTTGAGCTGCATTGATATGGTTTTGGATTAACTTCACCTTTTCCATCATTTCCTCCACCAGTTCCAGGCCTACAAGTTTTCTTTCACCAACTTCATCCCAACAGGTTGGTGTGCGACATCTATTTCCATATAACACTTCATATGGTGCCATCTGAATACTCGAATGGAAGCTATTGTTATAGGAAAATTCAACCAAAGGTAAATATTGATCCCACATACCCTGAATGTCAAGTGAGCAGGATCTCAACATGTCTTCTAAGGTTTGAATAGTTTGTTCTGATTGTCCATCTGTTTGAGGGTGGTAGGCAGTGCTCAAATGAAGTTCAGTATCCAAGGATTTCTAAAGACTTTTCCAGAATCTTGAAGTAAAACAGGGATCACGATTAGAAACAATCGATTGGGTTACTCCATGAAGTATCACAACTTCATCAATATATATTCTTTCTAGACATTCCAGTGGTAGATCTTCTCTTATAGAAAGAAAATGTGCTGACTTGGTAAGACGATCAACAATAACCCATATTGCATCGTTCCTTCTAGGAGTCTTTGGTAGTCCCATGACAAAGTCCATCGTAATATTTTCCCATTTCCACTCTGGTATGGGGAGAAGTTGCAATACTCCACCAGGCTGTTGCCTTCCATCTTTCACTTGTTGAAAAACCATACATCTTGACAAAAAATCCGCAATCTCCCTCTTCATGTTGTCCCACCAAAATTGTTCCTTCAAATATCTATACATTTTGGTGCTCCTAGGGTGTATAGATAAATTGGAACTATGTGCATCATCCATCAATTCCCTTTTTAGATCAGGTATATTGGGAACACAAAGTCTCTTCCCAAATTTCAAAATTCCATCTTCATACACAAAGTCTCTCAATCTACCATCATTCACAGCTTTAATCTTCTTTTGAAATTATTCATCATCGGTCTGAGAACTCTTAATCCTTCCTAGTAAAGATGGTTTGGCAACCATTTGAAAAATCATTTATGTTTCACCTTCCCTGGTTATTCCCATGTCCATCTTCACTAGATCCATGAAAATTGGATCCCTTTCAATTCTCATATTGTTCGAAACTCCATGATATTTTCTGCTCAAAGAATCTACCACCTTGTTTGCCTTCCCCGGGTGTAGTGTATCGTGAAATCATAATCCTTGAGTAATTCAAGCCATCTCCTTTGCCTCATGTTATGTTTTTTTTTTGAGAAAATATACTTCAAAATCTTGTGATCAGTATAAATCTCACATTTTCACCATAGAGGTAGTGCCTACATATCTTCAAAGCAAAGATCATAGATGAAAACTCGAGATCATGAGTAGGACAATTTTTTTCATTAATTTTCAACTGTCGTGATGCATAGGCAATAACCCTATCATTATGCATAAGAACACAACCAAGTCCTTTCTTCGATGCATCACTATAAATAATGAACCCATCATTCCCCTATGGTAGAGTCAATATAGGAGCATTGACTAATCTTCTCTTTAGTTCTTCGAAACATTATTCACACTCTTTTGTCCAAACAAATTTAACCCCTTTATGTGTGAGCTTCGTTAAAGGGTTTTCCAATCGAGCAAAATTCTGGACGAAACGTCGATAATAACCTGCCAAACCAATAAAACTGCATACCTCAGTTATACTCATTGGTGCTGGCCATTCTTGGATTGCCTTGGTCTTAGAAGGATCAACAGAGATTCCATCCTTAGAGACAATATGGACAAGAAAATAAATCTCCTGAAGCTAGAATTCACACTTGCTAAACTTCCCATATAATTCATTTCTTCTCAGAGTTTTTAGGATAATGCACAATTGATTTTCATGATCTTTGTAGCTTTTGGAGTATACCAAGATATCATCAATAAATACCACCAAAAATTCATCGAGATATTCCTTGAAAACTCTATTCATCAGATCCATGAATACAGAGGGTGCATTAGTCAATCCAAAAGGCATTACTGTAAACTCGTAATGCCCATACCTGGTTCGAAATGCTGTCTTCGAAATGTCTTCTTTCTTCACACAAAACTGATGGTATCTAGATCGAAGGCCAATCTTTGAAAATTATTGAGCTCCATGCAATTGGTAAAATAAATCATCAATACGAGGTATGGGATTCTTGTTCTTTATTGTTATAGCATTGATCTCCCTGTAGTCGATACATAACCTCATAGATCCATCTTTTTTTAACAAAAAGAACAGGGGCTCCCCATGGAGAAACACTAGGGGGAATAAATACCTTATTACTCAGTTCCTCTAGTTGTTTCTTTAGTTCAAATAATTATACAATGGCCATTCTATAAGGGGTCTTCGATATAGGACTTGATCCAGGAATTAAATCAATGGAAAACTCAACTTCTCGTTTTGGAGGATGTCTAGGTAAATATTCCGGAAAAAATCTACATATTATTTCACAACAGGTACATCCTCTATTTGAACATTCCTTTCTTCACCCACTATAATTTCATCCTCTTCCTCCCCAATAATTGAATTTATTTGAGCTACTGGGGGTGGATCTAGATAAGAATTAGGTGGTGATGATTCTGCTCTAAAGATAAGGTTCTCCTTATCATCATCATAAAAAATCGTAACCTCCTTATTCTTATGATAAATATTTGCATAATAGTCCAAAAGCCAATCCATAAAGAGGATTATATCAAACTCAATCATAGGTATGATGATGAGATCAGCGGATAAAGAACATTTATGTGCTCTAATGGGGGCTGATTCACAAAACTTTGTTGCAATGATACTTCCCTTAAAAGTTTTAACTGAAAACTCCCTTGTTAAATAAAATTGTAAATATCTAATTTTCTTAGCAAACTAGGAAGATATGAAACAATGCGATGATCCAGAATCAAATAATGCATTTTATAAACTTGAGGAAACCATTAAATTACCTGCCACCACGTCTTTCGAAGCTTCTACCTCAGTAGTAGTGATAGCATAAACTAGGCTTTGATCCCTTGGCCTTTTCTGAGGTAAGTTCCCCTGACGCTTAGGACATTCATTTGCATAATATCCCATCTCCCTACAATTGTATCACTGAACATTGGTAGCTTCCTTCTTCCCTTTGCAATCACGATCTTGGTGGCCTTTTTTACCACACTTGTAACAAACACCCATTCCCTTCAAGCAAGTACCAGGGTGTTTCTTCCCACATTTACCACATGATGGATATTCAACCTTTCCCTTCTTCCCCTTATTTCCATTCCTAGATTGATCAGAAGATCTCTTATTCTCTTGCTTTGCTTTAAAGTCATAAGACTTAGAGAATTCCTTTTCTATCTTGATAGCACATGTGACAATGTCTTCGTATGATGAGAAGGATTGTGAGACTAATGCTCGACGGAGAAATGGTTTTAACCCATCAAATAAACGATCAATCTTACTTCTTGGGTTACGTATATAATCTCAGCATACCTTTCTAACCTTGTAAAGTTAGCCTCATACTTTGTGACATTCTCATCCTCATTTTGTCTCAGACTCAGAAATTGTCTTTCCATATCTGCTCGATGGTCACGAGGAAAGTATTTTTATAAAAACAGATCTTTGAACTCCCTCCATTCCATATTTGATAATTTATCATCTTCCTTCATGTTTTGAATCAATGACCACCATTGATCAGCATCTCCAGTGAGGCGGTAAACTTCCATGATAACTTTTTCCCTTTCACTACTTCCGAAATCCTGAAATATTTTCTCTAGGGAACTTATCCATTGCTCAGCTACCAATGGATTTGTACTCCCATTGAAAGTTGGTGGTTGTTGCCTTATAAAGCGATCTAACATTGATCCTCCACACTGCGGATCAGGGTTCTCCATACGGGTAAGGTTATTATTCATAACCAGAGTGAGTTGTCCCAGTATGGTGATTAGTTGATCAGCACCAGCAACATCACTAGATCCACTATAATTATCTTGAGCAGGAGGTAAATCCCTACATGGAGTGCGTGCATTGATACAGTTTCCATTTCTTCCACTAGGGGCCATTTCTAAACAATGGCATAAACTAGATCAGTTTATGAATCAAAATACATAATTACATACTTATAAAACACATAACATAAATTGAACTATTTATGGATATAATCCATAATCATAAAAATGTTTTCTTTGAGGAATTATATACTCATAAACCCTTCATAATTATTTGTAAAGAAAATGAGAGTTATCCTAAGCATATCCCTTGGGAGTGTCGTAACCAGGAGTGCAGCAAGGCCCGTTGTCGTGCACCAGTTCTCGTTCAAGTCTAGCACAAAGTGGTGTTTTCGGGTTTTACCCCTAGGAACATCTGTGCCAGATCCGCCTCTACCTGCTCGTATCCAGACAAGGATGTATTTCTTGGAAAACTCACAAAATCTCTACAATACCAAAATTCTAGGAAGTTATTCTATACTAATCCTCAAAGTCCATCTTCAATCTATGTGCTATAATCAGAGTTTATCTAAATATAGCTTCCAAGGTTTGTACTAAACTTCCTATGATACCAACTATAATGCCCCGACCCCAGTTACCCAGAGTCGGTGCATTATTAAATAACATTGGCATGATCAAAAGAAAGATCAAATCTTGAAAGACCGATTAGTTTAGTAGCCTTGGAGTAACTAGATACATTAACGAAGAGAAATATCACCCTTATCTCTATCTATGGGCCAGACCTGTACAGAGAACTTCTATATAATAACTACATGTGAATTGATTCCTGAAATCACAAGATATGTAGTGGCACCTAGATATCTAATTCTAGGTCCTTATACAATAGCCAATGAAAGAAATGCACCCCATCAGCATAATGGCCAAGTCATATAAGCTAATTTTTCCTATGTATGAGTCAGATCTACATATGGATTCCTTGAATGCATGACACAACATGAAAAAAATTTCATTCTAGTTCCCATCTCCTTACCACATGACGTTAAACTGCAAGGTAACAAAAACATCGTAACCATATGACATTAAAATGCAAGGAAAATGTCCTAGATATATGATATAAAAAATGCATAACAAATATGTCCCCACTACATGATGTTAAAATGTGTAATACATCATCCATTATCATCCCTTATCAAAGGACCACAAGAGACTTACCCTGGACAACCAAAGTATAGGGTTCTTCTAGAATCTTTTATATAACTCAATTAATAAATCAAGCTTCATATATTGAGTGACTTGGGTTGCCACAAACCTTCCATGGACACTAGAAATGAAAATAGATATCTCTGTTTGACAATGCTATTGATTCATAAGGGATTTGACCTACCAACCAGAGACATCTTGGACCTATATAAAAATATTTCTGATTCTTTTGAGTTTGATGTCACCATGGCAGAACCCAGGGCCTTAGGATGTTCTGTGCCATCCCCAGTATAATTGTCCCATATCATTGCACATTACCTGAGAACCCTGACCCTTGATTTAAGACATTTTCATCTCCCACTCAAAAGGATGTTGGAGAACTCGTGACCTTGGGTATCCTAATTAGGATCCTTTATAACATTACCCTCATATTAGGTCTAGGTGTGTCATGAACACATACTGCCTACACTATGGTCAAAGCTGTATGACCCTAAACTCTATCATTTTATGGCCCAAATCACAGGACCTTAAAATTATAATGAAAGAGACAAAAAAAATTGTCAGGTTGAAAACTTATGAAGGGAGGATTGAGAAAAATTAAATACTTCACTTACTAAGAACGTCATCACTAGAGTTTAGGAAAAAATTAGGGTGTAAATAAATGAGGATTAAAGCTCATAGGGTCCACTTTATGGTCTTAGTAACAGCTAATTTATTCTCGTTTCACCCCCAATGTTGAAAAAAGTTATAGTAATGGATTTAATGTATCCTTTCCATGATAATGTGTTTACTAGGTGGTGACACAACTTTTAGGGTGCTCAATCACTTCTTGAATATTACGTTTTCTATAAATCACACTTCAATATTTGAGTTCCTTAAATCGCCAAAAACTTTCCACGACCCTTGGAAAAAGATAACTAGCTTCCAGAGACCCTTTGTTTGATTATGCATGTATGCCTATGGATTCTACATATATACCTATGGTCGTCAACCAAATATGTCAATTTTTAAAAAGGGATTTACAATCCTTGTGGGACTCGACATCACTATGGAAGAACTTTGCACCTTAAAGTGTTTTGGGACATTCCCAACATGATTATCCCATACCATCCTCATGACCCAAGCACTTCAGAACATGATTTAAAATCCCTATAACCATAGTATTCAAGAAAATTAAACATCCTTGACATTACTTTCCTGTTTCTTATACCCTTTCTCAAAGAAGGAATGTGACACTCCATTGTCAAACCTTTTGATGGGTCATAAATCATGACTCAAAAAACATAGGATGTAGGGACCGATATTCATAATTAAAGATCTAAGATTCCTTAAGTTTATAGAACTCTTATAGTATGAATTTTTTCTCTACAACCAACTTCATCATTCAGATGTTTTAGTCTTTACAAATCTGTTATAGTGCTTGTAAAAGTGTGGGGACACATTTGTTTGACCATGATACCGATGCATAATGGATATGGCCTACTAATCAGTGGCATATCCTTCTTTTAGGAAGGGAACCCCAATCCTTGTGATCCTGGGTAACACTATGGTAGAACCTGACACTTTAGGGTGTTATGGGTCATCAATGACATGTCTTCCCCATTCCATATTTCTCGACTAAAACTTTTGGGTTATGACTTACATCACCCATATTCTAACTATCAAGGTGGACCTATCATCATTGTTAATTTTCCACGATCCAATATTACCCTCATAAATCTTCTATGACCATCGAAAAAGTGTGGAGACACATTTTTTTGACAATACTGTCGACATATAAGGGATTTGACCTACCAAGTAGAGGAATATCCTCATTTTATGAAAGGAAATATAATCTACATGAGGCCCAACAACACCATAGTGAAACCGAGAAACCTGGGGTGTTTTTAGTCACCCTAGCATGTCTGTACCATATTCCATGATTATTGATCATGTCCTAGAAGAAAGACTTTAAACTACAAGGCCTCTATAGTTTCGAGATAAAAGACCCCAAACTACAATACTATAATGTCCAATCTAAAATAACTTAAACTATAACAATAGAAGGCTCAATCTAAAATATATTAAACAATATAAATAGAAGATACAATCTAAAAGACCTTAACCTACATATATATAAAGCCCATGTCAAAAGACCTTAAACTATATAAATAGAAGGTTTGAGCTAAAAGACCCTAAAATACTAGCAACAGAAGGTCCAAGATAGAAGGCCCTTAAACTACATCACATTAGTGATTTAGTATATAAGAGAAGAGAAGGTGTAAATATTTTTAGGTCAAAAACCTATAAGAGGGAAACTGAAGAAAAATTTAAGTCACACCTGCTATGTCTTCCCATATTTTAAGCTCATAAAAAATTAGGGAAATCTGTATAAAGGATATAAATCTTGTGAGTCCAACCATATAGAATTATGAAAAATAAAATTGTTGTATAAAAGTCCATTGACCTTAAAAAAAGATTAAACTCCCTCTAGGACATATATTCTACCCAAATTACCCTTTTGTGGATCAGGTAATATCAAGATAACTAAAGCAAATACATCAATGGTAAATCTCATGTTAGTGGGAATTCATGATCATTTCTTGAGAAGATGCTACTATGATTTAAATATTATGATACATGAATTTATGTTTTCTTGATATTTTGAAAAATATGGGTATTTTTTGATGATTCATATAACATCAAATCAATAAAATTTCTTACCCAACATGAATGAAAGACAACCGGACAACAATATATAAAGTTCAGTGATCTATTAATAGATAGTATAAAAAGGAGGAATCTTCACATTTTAGAGTCTCCCCAAGAAATTAATCAAAATAAAATGCATATAAATGATAAAATTTAAAAAATATTTGATCATATGATCTGGATATGTATGCAATAATATGACGACAAGTGTTGATTGAATGTTAAAGTGCGACTCATCCTACTTCACCTACTTTCACTCCAGGATGAAGGAAATCAATGAAAGTTGATATCTCCTAAACTCTTTTATGAGTGGTTGATATAATGGATTATGACTCTAAAAGGGAAGACGTTTAGTGATCCTAGATCTCCTCAAACTTCCATATATTCAAGGTCAAGACATCTATTTGGGATTTCAGATCTAATATAAACTTATAGATCTATTCCAAAATTTAGGAAAATTACTTTTTTAATTTGGATGAGGATACCCCGTCATCAATGTCATGCATTCCCCTTATACTGGAAACCAGTTATTTTTTACATCTAGATTATTTGTCGCATGATTTTATATAATTATTGATGACCAAATCCTCCTACACCCATGTCATGAAATAGAGAGTGCATTTGTTTCTCTTGGTCACAGAACATTTCTAGAGGAGTCTCAGTTCTCAATGTATGAATCTACTTCCAGATTATCCTATACCGTGTTTGAGATTCTATGGATTCTTTTTTTTCAAAAGGAGAGACAACCAGTTGAGATGTTGAGGAAGCCGGAGAGAAAGACTCATATATTCTTCCCTCAAAATTCTCATTTTTTTTCTTGTTCCAAAGGGATATCCTCCTGAATAGATTCTTCCCCACTAATGGTATGGTCATCATTGGGATAAGATCTATTCCTTGATGACTCACTTGGGTCTTGAATCAACTTCCTTATTGCTATAAATAGAGGGTTTGGTGAGACCAATGATTTTTTCACTTGAAATACCTACGTGTTCAGCATGCCACCCAAGTAGGCCTTTATCCAAGCATGAGAATAATCATGTGATCTAAAGGAAAGAGTTATAGAAGGTGAGAGTATAATCTCCGTATTTGTATCCTAGCATGCTAACATCCTCCAAAATTGGTGGATGATATTGGGATGTCACTCTCCCCACACACCAACCAAGGGGAGAGGGGAAACCCTTTGAATGTGCTAAAAATTATAGAAAACTAGAATAGAGTATATAGATCACAAATGACCATATCATCCATCTTGAACACAATAACCCCACCCTGAAGGGAGATCTTGTATGACCTTTCATGGGGAGTTCTACCTCCATGACCAATAATGTTCTCGATTGGCACAAGATAAGGAATAGAATCGAACCAGTCAAATCATATCATCATATCATTAACCTCATCATGGTGTAACAGTATGGCCTAAACCCAAAAAATATATAGTAACCAAGGATAAAGTAAGGATCTAAGGATACTAGTGGTGTTTTGGTATCCATAACTGTGTAAATGATCCCCTATCTAGCAAAATAAGAACTGAAAAAACACCAATTCTATAAGGGATGTTTCCCTATTGAATATATCCAAGGAGCTGGTAAAGGCATGAAAGAGTAAGTATCACCAGATTGAGAGGCCTTTCCTTTGCTATCCATGATTACATCACTAGTGTGCGAACCAAGATTATTGAGTATGTATCCCCAGTTGGGAAAATCCACCCATTTAGGAACATCTCTAGGAAATTTACTAGACTAAGACTCAGAGATATATTTGGATTCACCTGATATCCCCACAAGTCTTGATCTAAAATTTCCAAGATAGCTAAATACAAAATTTCATTGTCACAGACCTATTGATAGGGGAACCCGTGAGGGCGTATAGTGGTTTCCCGATACCTATGATGATAAAGGAAGATGTTGATACAATATTTGAAAGAGAGGAGTGATTTCATAGTAAGATCCTTTCTCAAATTTTCATTCATGATTCTAATCATGTTCCTCACCAAGATTGGAGTTTGTACCGGTTCATCCTAGACATCTACAGAAGGTAGGAATTCATCATAAATTTCCCCAAGGGGGGTATCCTACCAAGACGGTTTAAATCCTAGAGGATGATTCCTACTTCAGCACGGGATATATAGAATGAGTTAGTTATAGGGAACCAATGGCGGGCCAACACTCAAAGAAGATTGGACTGACGATAAATTATGAATTGTGAAATCCATACTTATTCATAAAGATGGACATCGTGTAACTAGTCAACAAAATTCAAGAAGCTCTTCCTGAACCAAATTGGACATTACCATTCATCATAAAAGTTTCCACTTGGGTAAAAATCACATTTATAAGTCCATCAACTAACCAAGTTATTAAATGAAGAGAAAAATATTCTTGAGTAACTTTGAGAGATGGGTAGGTGGGTGAAATCATGGCCATATGGACCAAGGGAAATTCATCAGTATATAAGACATCCCCTAAGACCATTCTATGAAAATTTTTTCATTTTAAGAAACTATCATCTGAATACAATTGGGGGAAGCTGAAACCTATAAATATGGTAGGTTGTAGTCTGAAATAGGGATGGAAAAATCATCCAGTCGGCCAAACCGGTACAGAGGAAACTGGTGTGATAAAGGATAATTCTAGAGCTTGAATGAGATACGACTTTTGAGTATCTCGTTATTATAACACACAAGGTACTAAGGATCTTCATTATGATTCTTATCAATAAGATTCCTCTTGTTATCTTTATCTGAAGAAGTCTAGTGAGAGATGGCTTCTATATATACAAAATCATGGAGAATATATCAGATAAGTAAAAAGACTGTCAAAAGAAAGGCATAATTTTGGCAGCCTCATGTGTATTCCATGAACTATAATGGGATCCATGATAACATAAATTATTCATGAATCATCTTGCTCAGTAAAATATCATGGACCACATAAAGTCATAGAATATTGCGAGACCACTCGAACAGTCATGAGACTCATGATTGTGTGGCCCTAACATGGTCACACGATCCACATAATAGTTTAGTGGTCAAGTGATCATGTAAATAGATATTGTGAAACCTTCAATATTTCCATGTTTTTACTAAAGAAAATGTAAAATCAATTACCAAATAAAGATTGATTTTTTATTCAGACAATATCTTGGGAAAAACATGTTTTTCAAAGTATTTCTCACAAAACTTTCTCATGAATGGATCTCATGATTAGTTCATGGGGGGGGTCTTGAGAAAGGGTCATATGACAGGGATAGGGAATAAGGGCTCTGACTGTTAGGTATCCAGTGATTGAATCACCCTCCACTCCCCTATTTATATGGCATTATAAAAAAATACCAAATGACATTAGTAACACCATTGGTCTCCCAATACACCGATTGGTGACAAAACCAAATCCCTAGTTGGAAATTTACTTTCCTCTCTACCAACCCCTTCCCCCTTGGACATTTCTCCTAAGGAGGGTGTGGGGAGGAGAAATTTGTTGATTCCCACCAGATGAGCATCAGAAAAATCACAAGGAAAGTTGTGGCTACATCGCAATAACCACCCATAAGAACTAAAATCCTTTAATGGAGGAACAATTTTCATGATATGAAAGTGAGATAAAAACTCTTAGAAAAATCAATAATTAGCTACTCCTGGGTAGCATCCCACTATGCATCATCTTTGGGTAGAGATGAATGTTCCCCCTCATAGAGCCGATCCATCTGTAATAGATGAAAATGGGACCACATTATTAGTCTCTACCCTCTCCCTATAGATGGGAGGCTTCATAGACAATAGTACTTCCAAAATTTCATAATGTCATCTAGTTCCTGGATACCTGAATGGAAGCCATGGAAGGGTGATGCACACCTATGCAACCTATGATAAATCTGTATCCTGAATGGTTGGATGACACATTTCCTTTACCCAACTTCAGAAACCCCACCTTCTCCACCTTTAATAGCATGAGATACCCAGAACTGCATTTCACACACCTCATGTCCCGATGTGGTCTGATGATGGGACCTTGAGATCAACAAGAGGAAAAAATGATGAGGTGTTTTGTATAGACTCTGGTAGGGCCAACCTTGATTTAGTACAATAGCCTTCTAGTTGGATCCATTGTAGGATGGGATTACCTTCATCATCATTTACATTACTAGTTTAGCTCAACATTGAGGAAAATGACAATTTTTGTCATGATGAACTAAAATAAATTCAGAAATGAGAGGATGTATGACATCATATTCATATGGAAAGATTTAACTTATTCAATTATCATCCCTCTCTTATAGGATAAATTGATAGATCTATTTTCTTATAATCCCTAGGATGAGTTGCAGATTCCTTTGATTCCAATATAATATTTAGGCGGACTACCTATGTTTGAAGAAACAATACTAAATTTGGAAGAGACCATTTATTGGACCCATGATAAGTCTTGGTTCATGCCCTCAACATAGAGGAAAATGATTAACAATGTAGACACTACTATTGTTACCCTCAAACTAGTAGCACCACCTATACAAGTACCCAAGAAAGTCCCAAATTGACCAACACCTCCTATCAAGATGTAAAAACAACAAAATCTCCCTCATCCAAAAGTAAAAAAGACATCTAGGTCACCTATGATTTGAGGAATGGATGAATAAAACATATTACTTACAAAATGAACAATTCCTTGGTTATTTAATTACCACCATAAACAATAACCTGCTTAATCTACCATAGACCAGGAATCCCAATGAGGTCAACCTCACTGATCATCCCTACAATTGCCCTTTCCATAGAAGGTTAGGTCATAACATACAATAATTTTATCACCAAAGATATCCTCCAAGAAATGGTCGATTATGGGAAGGTGATGTTAGATAATTACCTAGATTAGCTGACCTACATAATCGTATCCCAGTCGGAAGAATAAGGGGATTAACAAAAAGTTCTGACCAAGAGTGAGAATAAGTTTAACAACTGGATGAGTCGAAAGACAGTTGACCAAGCCAATTCCATGCTGAGAGCATAGATTCTCAGACCCATAAATTCTCCATCACATATAGAGGTGACATTAGATATTTATTTCAAAGGGGGATGTGACTATTAGACACAATAAGAGAGAGAAGAGGAAGAGTCATATTCTTCATTGAAGTAATCTATCACTAGTGAATATTTCTTCCCTGCAACATCCAAAACACGAGAACCACCCCACCAAATGTAACCCTAACAATATGAAGAGATCATATTTGGAACTATTATTGTGATACACTTATCATAACCATTATTTGATGATGAATATGACTCTGAATATGAGTTCCATACACCCAACCAGGGAACAGAAGGCTACATGCATAGGAACCGAGGATACATAAGACATAATGGGTGTGGTTGGGCCCAATATTTCAATCACATACTAAAAGAGGATATATATGCAGTATTGAACCATGGGAAAGCACTCCATTATACCCAAAAGAGACACAAATGTGTCCCAGAACCCTCTAGTGATCACCCATGCCTAGTTGTCTTACATGACCGCCTAGTAGGGGTGTAATTATCTAATAAACCCAAAAAATAGGGAAGGACCACATGACCTTCACCACTGGAAGACGATTATCTCTTGAACTATTCCCAAGAACAAGGACCATATACCTCAAATTAATCCTCTCTTGATCCACATAATAAAGAGAAATCCCACCATGTGAAGCACTAACCTCTGTCACAAAAGTATGAAAATTTAAAACAACTGGTGGTTATCCCATCCAAGATCTCAATACTGGAGGCACTCATTGAAGTCCTTTAGAGACCATATAAGTTCTAGATAAAAGTCTCTACATTCAAGGTTTATTAAGTTGAGACTATTCCATTATAATTATATGTCTCAATCTCATTCACAAAGAAGGATCAAGAAGAGATCATCCAAGGACACATCATTTCCATATATGTTTTAGGAAGACTAAATAATGTTAAAATATTAAGGGATTGGATTTAAAATGGTTCCAGGATCAAACTCATCCCGATTCAGACCCTTATACATTTAGGATATAGAGAAGGAGACTTATCTCCCAAAAATATGACCACTCAGGGGTATGATAAGAATGGGAAAATAGCTCTCAGGAAGATAAAGCTCAAATATTAGTTTGGGGATGTCACATATAATTCTAAGTTTATGGTTATCCAACAAGAAACATCATACAATGTCTTTCTCATAAGGTCTTCACTCCACATCCACATAGAGGTACCTTCAACTTTTCATCAGTGTTTTAAATACCACATTAATGGAAATGTTGACAGAATACTTGTTTATAGTGCCCCTTCGAGTATTGGGAAGCCAAATATACTGAGGCATAATTCTATAAAAGGGAAGAAAAACACTAATGGTAGATGAACATATATAGGTTTCATCCCCCAATGTCTTGGGGGTCCCCCTTGAAAATCCTTGGAATATGCTCGACACTGACTATGTGCTCCCCATAAATCTAGTTAAGGGAATGGACTCAATCCTGAATGTCCAAGTTCTATTTTTTCCCAGAGATAGTGTACCATATAGTCATATATGGAATTTATATACAATGACTCAAGTAGTAGGGGATGCTAATGTCTCTTCTTATGCACACTCTCACATCAAAAGTGATGAATATTCCCTCATATTTCTAACTTCATTAGAAAAATCCTTTATAAACATAGAGATGGAAAAAGATTAAGATGAACTCAGAAACACCCCTCCTAAATTCGAGGAAGGTGTATACACCACCATTGATGATCTCAGGAAGGTAATAATGGGAATAGAATAAGACCCGTGACATACGCTGATTAGTGTATCCATGCCTCTTGAGGAGAAAGAGAAGTATATTTCATTACTAAGAAAACACTGTTATGTTTTCTCTTAGAACATTATATAAATTCTTTAAATAAAACTAGATTTGGATACAAACTATCTCAAATTACCTGATGATCATTGAGGCTTCAAACTAGAAATAAGGAGGATGCACCCCTCTCATGTCACCAATGTTGAGGAAGAAGTTGAAAAATTGACCAAAGAAAAGTTTGTTCGATAAGTGAAATACACAAGATGGCTCACCAAATTCATCCCTACGAAGAAGAAAAATGGGAAGATTAGGGGATACATTGATTTCAGAGAACTTAAATGAAATTTACCAAAGTATGATTTCCAATTGCCGATCAGATAATTCTTGATCAATTAAATTGATGGTATCCAAGCCTTATCCATCATGGAATGGTATTTAGGGTACAATTAGATAAATATGTCCCCTGAAGATGAGTAACCCTCTACCTTCATAGCACCCTAGGGGATATGTTATATCATTTCAGTCCAAATAGTTTAAAAAATGTTGGTTCTTCAAACCAACACACCATGCATCATATATTTAAACCCTTATTGGGATGAATAACCAATTATTATGTTAACGGCCTAGTGGTCAAATATATATTGTTATGTGATAACTTCATGAATCATTAAATTGTCTTCAAAAATCCAGGATAACATAGATTTAAGATGAATATACTCAAATGTGTTTTCTAGGAAACATCAGAAAAGTTCATTGGCATTGTATTATTCCACCACAGCATTAAGGTTGACCCAAAAAAGGCTATTTTTATTCTAGAAATGTCACCCCCCATAAATATCAAAGAACTGAGGGGATTCATGGGAACCTTGCATAAATTTGGTGTTTCATTTCCAAATTGGATAGAAAATTTACCCCCTTCACTGAGATGATGAAGAAGTGGATCACCTATCAATGGGACAAGGACATCCAAAAATACTTGGAAATTCTTAAAAAATGAACTACTTCACCCACCGATACTAATGCTACTAGTGGAATGAAATACACTCATATTATATGTGGCCACCGAATAATTATCATTGGGTGAGATCCTTACATAGAATAATGATTAATGGAGTGAGAAAAACATATACTACCTTATCCAAATGATGATAGGTACAGAGATCCGATACTCAGATGATGAGAATAACATCCTTTCACTCATCTTTGTAGTGAAGAAGTCGAGGTATTACTTGGAACACCACAAAGTCCACATGGTCTCTTGTATTGATATATTTAAGTAAATACATGGAAATTCCATGTTGATTGGACATTTGTCTTGATGGGTGGTCATTCTTCAGAAATCTAAAATCCAATTCATGTCATTGAAGTCAGTGAAAGGGTATTCCCTAACTGATTTCCATGCAGCACATCCCACCCTAGAGAGTACACCAGTGGATACTAAGCTCCCTGATGAAGATGTTTTCTATTCCCATGATACTCTTTGGAAATATAAGATGTATTTTTATGGCACATCTTGGAGTCCTATCAGAAAAATATAGGAAAACCCGAAACTCAATCTGGTTGTCTTAGAGATTTTATTTGGTTCTTAGGAAAAAAGAGTTTTCCCCTACTCTTTCTGACTATCAAATTATGAACGAATAATGAGGTTGAGTACCTAGCCCTCATCACTAGCTTGGAATTGTCCTTAAAAATTCAAATAGCTTACATTAACATAAATGGGGATTCAGATCTAGGAATAAATAAGATCAATGATGAATATTCCATCAGAAAAGAAGAACTAGACCGTCTTATTATCTACATCAGGGGACTAATGGCAGAGTTCTCTTTTGATTCAACTTTACATCACGTTCCCGGATCACTAAATTCTCATACCGACACATTGGATAATGTATCCACAGTCTTGGATGAATCTGATTTGGAGGATGAATTCTTTTATATCACGCATCGAAGAATGGTCTCATCAATCATCATCAATGATATGAGAGAAATAAACAGGGTCATCGCTTCCCCAGTTTAGGATAAACCAATATCCCCCCATGGATTAATGGAGTCCATAATTGGTTTTCTCCAAATTAGGGCTCTCCCAATAGATCGATCTAGAAGGAAACATATTCAACACTGGACAATGAAATTTACCCTACAGGATGGTCTAAATGAGTAGAAGTCCCTCAACAAGTGGGGAATTGATGGAATCCTCCTCAGATTCATAACAAAAAAGAGTGATTTACACCATCATGGAAGAAGTATATGTAGTTTCCTATAGAAATCATCTGTCTATGACCAGATTCTATCATCAAATCCGGAGGCAGGGTTGCTACTGTAATATCATGATACATCACTGTTTGGAATTTACCAAGAAATATCATGCATTCTAAATACATCCAAACTTCATTCATCAACCTTCATAATTTATAAAAACTTCTACATATTTTTTTCCATTTTTCTGTATGGGGAATGAATTTTTTGGGGCCATATCCCCTAGCCGCAACTAAAAATTTATAGTAAATAATTTCTACTACCAAATTCTTCATCAAATGGGTCGGGGAAATACCCCTCAAAAAATTTGAGACAAAGAACACCATAAAATTCATAATGTACCATATCCTCACCAGGTTTGGAGTCCCTCACACAATATTGACAGAATATAGCACCAAATTTTTTTCAATAGAGTTGAAGAATCTGTACTGAGAGTACAACATCCATTTCAATCACATATCCCATTATCATGAAGGGTAAAATATATAGATAGAGTCTTTCAATAAGACTTTTCAAATATACTATAGAAGATGGTGAATAATGACTAGATGTGATATATAGAAAATCTCCTCTGTGATTTATGGGCCTACCATACCACCACAGGTATTGCTACATAAGAAATTCCATATTCATTTGTGTACGAGATGGAGGTAGAGTTACCCATAGAAGTTTAGCTTCCTTTGATTCAAATAGCCATTTTCTGTAATGACCCATCTTCTCATGAAGGTATCAATCATTTTATTTTTGGTTTAATTTGTTTAAAATTCCCTAATATTAATGCCTAATAAAGCCAAGGTGGTTTTGGGTGTGTTTGCGCTCATTTAGAACCGAGATCCCTAGAATGGGGAGAAAATACTCGGCCTCACAATTAAAATAAAATATTCCACCCAACTCTCATGGTTTCTATGATACTGTGAAGTTTCATAAAATGGATACTTGAGGGATACATGGTTTGTCTAAAACTGTGAGACCCTAGGCACATGACCATCTAGTGTGTTAGATTTTTGATACATAGCCTTTTTCCATGGTTTGTGTATAGTTAGATAAATAGTGCACCTAACCATGCAAGGTCCCCCTCTATAGTAGTGAATGGTGAATGTTTAGTGCACAGTTTGACCAACCATGCAGCCAAACCATTCACACTTATGTTTTGATGTGAAATTAAATTTTTTCCCTCATTTAATATTTAAACCTATTTCTCTTTTTTTTATTTCTCTAGCAGATGGTTTGAGCATTCATTTTATATAGCTCAAAAATCTCCTCAATCTATTCTTAAAGGTAACTCTCAAATCCGAAGTCTAATTCATGATTCATTAGAAGCATTGGATCTATATTAGTATATTATACAATATTATCCCTTTGTATCTAAGTTTATATTTGAAATCATTGGGATATTTAGTTTCAAGATCCTTTTCCCTATTTTTAGTACATTGTAACATTTCATAGATCTATCTCAACATACTATGAATCTGATGCTGATATCGAGCGAGTATTCATCTATGACCTTGAGGTAGGTGGTCACATCATTTTCCATTTGAGTTTTGATGTCTTATAGCTATTATATTGTGTCGCACACTGACGTTTTCCAAGTACCCCCTTTATATTAAGTTCTTCATATCAAATTGATCCTTGCACCTTGATATATGCCTGTTGACCCTTGTTTAATGGATTAGAGGTTTTTGATATCATTTATGAACAAACTTTGGGTGTGTTATGTTGAAACTACCTTAATGGTTAATTGATCCAAATGCCCAAAACACCTATCTAGCTTACAAGTTATACTTTAAATGAAATTTACTTTATTATATCTTTTTTATAGCACACGAGGCACTGCCTAAGTGTTTGTCCAACCTATCCTTGGAATTTCCCAGGTAGTAAATCCCCTAATGAACATTTCACCCTTTTTAAAAGACCTTTTGATCCTTATAAATGGGTTTTCCATGTTTTATAAAATGAAATAGTTTGATTACTGGGGAATCCTTTTTCATGTTGGTTGATTTTTATTAATTGAATTAAATGGTTTAAATTGAATTAATTATAAGGGTGGAATTGACATGCCTATCACTTCATGATTACTAAAATGTCTTAATTAAATTAAAAAATATTATGTATGTTGATATTGTTAAATGAGATGCATGGGAGGTTATTCCTCATGCATATAATTATAAGTATAACAATGCCTTATTCATTTATATTGTTCTTGGTGAACATGAAATAAGAGAGATGTTTACTCATTCTTAATATTATAAATGTTTTTATTTTTTCATAGAGGTTGTGGTATGATAGTAAGGGATCTATTGAGAATGAAGGTATCACACTCCCTTACATCTAGTGTTGGGTATGATGTCTCACATCATTAACACTAGTTAGATGTTAGAATTAATGCACCACGTCCCTTATTTGAGTTTTGACATGATGGCACACTCACCATCCTAAGTGTCATGCATGATGTCTCAAAATCTTATTAGGATGTAAGAAATATACCCAATTGTTTGAGATTATGGTATCATTAGAGTAGTTATAGATTTTTGAGTTATGCCTTGGTCTATCCAACACTATTATTCTTGGTATATGGCCACTTATGTCTGCACATACTTGGTTCATATAGATGGATGATATATATTACTAAACTATATCTAAATTATGACTATATATATTTTTACTCTTCATATTCTCATTCCAACCATGAGCTGAAGCAGGTATACCCACCAGGTGTCCTATAAGAACTTGAGCGGGCTATTTATTTATTTCAACATTGTCAATTAATTATATATGGTTGCACACTGTTTAGTTACGAGCACAGCTTGGATTATGAGTAGACACTGTTGGTGGTGGCCTACTGATATTTTTATCTCACACCTTACTCAGGTTTCCTTTTTTACCTGAGAAAATTATCTTCTTGTCGGTATTGATAAGGGAAAGTACCCTTATATAGGTTGTTGATATGATTAGCTTATAGATGGATCATAGGATAAGAGGACTAAGAATAGGCTTGAGTTGCTTGTGGAGTATTTTTTTTCTTTTTTCAGTTTTCTTTAGCATGATTGTATCTTCCTATACCTTAGTGCCCTTTTGTATTTCAACATTCCATGTAATTATATATAATACAATACCTTACGGATTTTTTATCATTCAGTTGTTCAATTATATTTATTCTTTAGCTGTTTTATTATTCTTTTTATTTATCCATATGATTTTTCTGTTTTATGTTTATGGTTATATCTATTGTACCACTATGATAATAGGGTATAATATCCCCATTATACCACCTTTACACCCTCACTACTAGTATTTATCATCTGGCATATGGGTTAGCACACTTTAGGTCATGTGACCCACCAACTCATGGCACAGTTTAAGTGGACCCGGGGTCAGGACATTAAAAAGTGGTATTAGAGGAAATTTTACTTTAGCTTACTATTTGGATATTAGACAAGAGACTATGAGTTAATGAAATTTGGAATTGACCCTATTCCTAGATGTATCTCACCCATGTATAGGGGAAACCCAAATTACATGTGATGGGAAATTATTATTATTTATTATTCAATTTATAGTTGATATGACTTCACCATTGGGTTACACACAATACTTATTATGTTATTAATATTGTTATTATTCAAATAAGGATTTATTTACTATTTACTGATGAAATGAGGGATTTACATTAGACCATGCATCATTATAAAGCACACTAGGATTAATATTCCATGAATTTTCCCATTTCACATCTATTTTCAGTGTGAATTTTTTTTATTTCATATTGATAGCGACTTGAATATGTATTGAATTATGATGAAACGTTTTGTAGGGATTGGAAAACATAATTTATACTTAAAGTTCCTACCTTAACCTAAAAACTTTTTCCTAAATAGGTTAAAGAAGACACCTCAAACAGTCAATTATGGAATGTTGACCCATGGACCATTGGTCACATGGGATGAAACATGTTACAATGTTGATTATGTGGATTCCATATTTTAGTTAATAAGGAGTATGGGACCTTATGGATTGAAAATGGTAATCCATCTAATCCAATGATATTAAAGTGATTTAATTAATTGAACAATCACAAATTCAAAATGAATATGTATTTTAAAGTGAAATAGGTTATTCTTTAATTATGAAAACAATACTCATACTGAAACCCAACCTTAATAGTGGGTAAATAGGTGTCTATTTCATTATTATGGCCTTTTGGTCTCTTCTATCATCTTGAACTATCTTCTAAATAAGGAAGATAGGTGTGATAATTCTTATAAAAAGTATTTATACCTATCCTATTTTTTTATCTTCTCAATTGATTAAGTCTCTTATAAATAATGTATTTGAAAATTTATCATTATGTGGCTACAACTTTCTTCGATCACAAACCCAGAAGGTGGTGACAGACATGCTCCTAAGGTGGTGGACATTGAGCCACCAATGATCCCTATTATAGTGCCACCTATGGAACATATTCATATACTTGATATGAGCACTGATGCCTAGTTTCATGAGGGATTCCTATATATGTTGTAGTCTATGAAAGGTGTTGTTCTACCTGACTTGATTATGGAATAATTGACTTGGGAATTCTAGCAACAACATCCTTGCAGATTTTGTGGGGATGGAAAACCACACACTATTGAGTCTTGGCTCGAATAATTTTAATCTATATTCGATCATCTAGAGACACCTCTATAGAGGAGGGTCAATCTAGTAGCTTATATGCTTTACGATTATACCAAGAGGTGGTGGTACATAATCACCCATGAAAATCAATATCATGATATGGTTCAAGAAAATTTCTAGAATATCTTCTATGACTACTTCTTTCCCCAAAATCTGAGGGCAGGTAGATCTAGAGAATTAATGTACACATGTTAGGGAAAGTATATCTATTATGAAATACTTTAATAATTTAACTAAGCTATAGTAGTTTGCTCCTACTCTAGTGGGGGATTATCTTATGACCACTAAGTGATTTGAGGATGGGTTAGTATACACCATCCGATCAAAGGTCAATGTATTCAGGTTGACTATTATTTCTAAAATCATTAACTAAGCCCTTATCATATATCATAATTTGAGGGAAGATGATGGTGCGATTCATGGCTATTTTGAATATAGAGCTCGTGTTCCTTCTTCTGGGTGAAGGAGACATTTTCAGGATACTCATGGAGGCTGTAGTATTCCGGATCCTCATGCTAACAGTTTGTCAATTTGTCACTAGTGCGAGAAACCAGGAAACATAAAGCCTTAGTGATTATGGAATCTAGTGGAGTGAAGAGGATATGATAGGGTGGGTCATATCTAGTGTTTTTGAAAGACCTTCCCGACAACACCTAGCGAGCGGGGATCTACTCCGACACCATGAAAAGGAGTAAGGATAGTAGGATCATGAAAGGAAGGAAATATAAATACCACCATTCGATTAGGCCGAGGTGGCGGTTGAGGAAGAGGCGATCAAAATTATGATTCCCAGCTCTAGAAGAGTGAATTTTCTTAGGAATTTCAGGTAGTGAATTAGGGCTATAGTACACCCTAGTTACATGTAGTGTAGCCTATGTCAGAGGAGCAGATCATTGGTAATTTTATTTCTAGAGGTACTATTCTAGTAGCCTCCACTTTAGTGTCTTCTTTATCAGACACAAGTGTGTGTCACTATTTTATATCTGAGACTATTATAGGAAATATGAACCTTGATATTGATGAATTTTCTGGTGTTATGATGCTAGATACCCCACTAGGTATCTGGACTGAGGGAGTTTGACATTGTAAAGAATGCCCCCTTGAGATAGGTTATTACCACTTCATATGGATTCTTTACATCCTTGATATGATGGGATTTGATGTAATCATTTGGATGACTTGGTTAGTGTCCTATCAATCACATATTGACTGTTATATTTGTTGGGTGATTTTTACGTCACTAAAGTTCATTAGGCATGTGCATAAGGGAGAATGAGATTTCAGTGAAACCTAAGAAGGACTTGAGCAGTAGAGGCTAAGTAATGTGACAACTCAGATCACTAGTCTTTTTCTAGATGACTGGGTGTTATAACATTCTATTTTTTCTCTAGAAGTGGATCATTTTAGGGATTTCATTCCTGAAGAATTCTTTTGTGTACCTCCAGTGCGAGAGGTAGGTTTCAATATTGAGCTTATGCTAGGATAAGTACCACTGACAATTCATCCTTATAATATGACACCTATAGAGCTCATGGAGCTCAAGAAAAAATTAGGGGATCTGGAGGCTAAAGGATTCACACACCAATACTTATCTTTGGGGTTCACTGATCCTTTTTTATAAGAAGGTGGAAAGTACCACCAGACATTGCGTGGATTACCATCAATTGAACTATTTCACAACAAAGAATCGATATCCACTACCTAGAATAGACTACCTCTTTGATCATATTTTAGTATTGAAAGTTTATTTCAAAGGTAGATTTGAGGTTGGGATATTACCAAGTGAATTTAATGACTTAAAACATAGCTTGAAATGTTTTTAGGAGAAGTTATTGTCTATAAAGGTACTTGGTCATGTAGTTTAGACTCCCAAATATACCTGCAATATTTATGGATCTTATGAACTGGGTTTTCCACCTATATCTAGATTAATTTGTGGTAGTCTTCATTGATGATATATTGGAATATTCATTCTCTAGACAAGACCATGTAACCCATCCTGATATCATGATTAATACACTAAGATAGTATCAACACTATTTTAAATATAGTAAATTTCACTTTTGGATAAAAAAAGTTCACTTCCTAGGTTATATCATCTTAGAGTCAGGAGTTTCAGTAGACCCAGAGAAAGTGAGAGATATAGTTTCTTGGGAGTATCCCAAGAATATATTTGAAATTTGGAGTTTATTGTGGATTCCTATATATTATATGTTCTTCATATAGGATTCATAACATCTTGCAACACCTTTTACGCGCTTTATAAATAATGGTGTGAAATTCACATGGTTAGAAGCTTGTGAAGCAGCCTTTCAGGAGTTGAATGGTTATTTGACTTCAGCAATTATACTGATTTTTCTAGAGCTAGGAAGGACGTATAATATATACTATTATGCATTAGGTATTTTGATTTGATATTTTCTAATGCAAAATGAGTGAGTCATTGTGTATGAGTCTTATTAGTTTTGTCATCACGAGCGGAATTACCTGAAAAACAACCTCGAGATTGTGATTGTAGTTTATTCTCTATGTTTTCAGAGACACTATCTACTTGGAGAGAATTTTTTGGTATTCAATGATCATAAAATACTCATGTACATCTTCACATAGTGATATCTCAATATTAGGAAGTGCATGTGGGTTGATTACCTACAGTCGTTTTATTTTGTGTTTTTCTACACACCTAGAAAAGGAAGAAATGTGGTTGATTATCTAATTCAGAAGACTCATACACATACAGTTTAGGAATCTAGTGGTGAGTAGAATCTCATGGACTTATTCTAAAATATGCATGATGAAGTTTAGGAGGAACATGGATAGACTATCCTCTCATCCTTAGTAGTGAATTCTAATCTTATGGAATGGGTAATAATGATGCAACTATATGATCTTGAAGGCCTTTTCATATGGTAGAGTTTCCCAGACGATGATACAACTTCAGGTTGAACCATGTATGGGGATGATACCTTACTATTCCATGAGTGTGTATGGGTCCCCGCAGACATTAAAGAGGAGTTGATGCGGTAATTCCACACCTCAATATGGATGTTTAACCCTAGAATCACCAAAATGTATTAGGATATATGATTCCAGTTTTGGTATCATGGTATGAAACACAAGATTTCCAGATTTATCACTTGATGTTCTACTAGTCAGTTGGTGAAGGAAGAGCATCAACATTCAGAAGGGATTTTACAGTCATTTTCCATTCCTGAGTAGAAATGAGATGATGTTTTGATGGACTTCATGATTTTTTTTACATAGATCACCTCATGGAAAAAATATAGTGTGGGTCATATTTGATCATTTGAAAAAGGTTTCACACTTCTTACCTATGTGAGAGACCTTCTCAGTTGACGATTTAGGAAGGTTATATGTCAGGGAGGTTATACATCCTCATGGGGATCCTCATTATATAATTTACGATAGAGACACTTTTTTCACATCATGGTTCTGGTAGGGGTTTTAGAAGGCCTTGGGTACATAGGTGCTTTTGAGCACCACCTTTCACATATATACCGATGGACATATGGAGTGTACAATTTAGGTGTTAGAGGACATGCTATGTGCCTGTTTCATGGACATTAGGGGTTCCTGGGAAAAACACATTATTCACATAGAGTTATATTATACTAATATATTTTAGGATACCAATGATATGGATCCTTATGAATCCTTATATATTAGTCCTTTTTTCTCACCTCTGTTCTAGCAAGAGGAAAGGGAGACAACTATTATTGGACCATGTCTCATGTAGGAGACTACAGATCCGGTCTAATTGATCAGAAATTGCATGTTTATAGATCATTCTAGAAAGTATTCCTATGCCAACAGACGAAGTAAACATCTTGAGTTTGAGGTTAGAGACCGGGTTTTCTTGTAAGTATCACCTATGATAGTCCATAGATGTATTTGGATAGAGTTTAAGCTCTCACTGAGGTTCATTGGATTCTTCGAGCTTGTGAAACAGATCATACCAATGGATTACCAGTAGACACTTCCTAAGAGATATCAATCAATGCATGATGTCTTTCATGTATCTTAGCTTCACAAATACTATCCATACCCAACAAAAATCATTCATCCATATGAGTTCAAATTAGATGTAAATGATTCCTTTGAGTAGTATCCCGTTTTTTATTTTTGATCGGAGTGTGAAAACAATCCATGGAAGGTTAGTTACTTTGGTATTGGTGCCATAGAAGAACGATCGAGTGTAGGATGGGACCTTAGAATGGGAAGTTGAAATATGATCTTAATGTCTAGAGCTCATTGCTAATGGCACCTCTTTACCCATAGAAGTCCAAATCAAGGATAAGTTTTTTTAAGAAGGGGAGGTTGTAATAATTTGTCTTCTCATAAAGTTATGGATCATTTTGTTTTGATTTAAATTCCTTTAAACGACCCTAATATTTATTCCTAATAAATTCAAGGTGGTTTTGTGTGTGTCTGGGGCTCATTTGGAGCCTAGAGCCCAAAAATGGGAAGAAAAGACTTGTCCACATGGTTTATGACAACATTGCACTTTATTACACACTAAAACATGATTTATTACATAAAATATTCACTTGATACAACATAGAAGATCGATAGATCTAGTGTATATGGGGCTTGGGATCATTAAATAACAACTTAAAACATTAAATACAACATCTTTATTGAAAACTTCTGTTACATGAGCACTACATTCCCTCGTACTTAGCATTGCATGAGATAACCTGAGGACATGCATAAGAAAAGGGTGAGCTATAAAGCCCAACAATGGAATAAACATGGAATAACATGAGGAATAAAATACATGTTAGAAAATAGGCATATCAATGGAGAAAAATAGATACATGAACATGAAGTCATGATAAAGCATGATAATCATAACATGGGAGTGTGGCAACAACACTTAACATGGAATTAGCATGAGCCAATGCTCATTGCACATGGAGAATGAGTAAACCCTCATTGCACATGAAGCAAGATTAAACCCTTGTCTCACTTGAATTATCATGAGTCAACACCCATTTCACATGACGTATCATGATACTATACTTTACCCAATGCAACGGAGAACTATCAGGGCACACCCTTCTTAAACATTTCATTTCATGTATAAGTGTGACACATGGATCATATAACATGGAATCAATCAACATCATAATTTATTCAATGATTATGTAATGTAAAATAAATACATGAAAGTACTATTCAATATGTATATGTTCATAAAGGTGAATACCCTTGATAGAGACATGGGTATGGTATTCACTACACAATGATCTTGGATTGGAAAAACGCAGTGAAATTTCGGCAGCATAACGACGTGACATAAGGATTCATGAAAATGGTTGATGAGAGATAAATGGTTATCTCATCATATTTACATAAAATGGACAGTAAGAGGTTCATATCTATACATGTCCCAAAAAACTTAATGGAATTTAGATGCATAATACAAAATAATTACTTGGATGTAAAAGAGGAGAGAGAAATCCCTCACGGAATTTTGGTATGGTAATGAGTGTACATGGGAGGCATTTATGAGAGATAAAGGGGCATCCCATAATCCAAACATAAATAGGTAAGTATGGGGGAGGTTCTAAATCAAAACCCAAAATTTTTAATTGAAAAAAAATGGCATAACAACTTAATGAAAATTGGAAAAAAATGGGAAAGGAAGAAATCCCTTACTTGGAAGCGCGATCCCAAAGGCTTGGGGGAGGCTTGAGAGAATAATATTGGGAGCTTGGGGAACCTTGATATGATTCTAGAGAGGTGAGGGAAGGTTTTGGACAAACTACAAAGGCTTTGAGTGAAGAGGAAAAGGGATCTTGGGTGGAAAAAAATATTTTATAAGGCCAGTGGCTGAACTTCTTAAAATAATAGGGCTTCTTATGTGGAGGTGAGTCACACTCTCAAGGAAAATTATTTTAAAAGACAAAATATTTCATAATCCTTGAAGGGTCCACTAAATATTTGTAAAAAAAATAAACAAACCCAAAATAAAATTATTTTAATTTTAAAATATATATTTTCCAAAAATAATGTTTATATTATTTTATTACATCACTATTGGGTCATTATGATGTCATAAAACACATTATATATTTAAACGGTATTTAATTTTTACCCAAAAATTCGAATATCTCAGAATATTATGAAAAATTCACCATTGGATAATTTAAATGTCCTGATTTTAAAAATAATATTCATTTTATTTACATAATTTTATAAATATGTGAATTTTTACTTTTAAAATAAAAACCTACATTTATCGAAAATTCACGGGTTTTGACAAAAACTGCTTTCAAACCTTAATAAAAATTACAATTGCATTCATAAAATTATATGATCATTAATAAAAATTAATTTAATAACAATAATATTTTATTAAAATATTATTTAATAAAAAATCCTTTAATTCAACAAAATATATTTCTTATTTGAATATTAATTAAAAATACTATTTGTGCTTTAAAAACTATTTACAAAATAAAAATAATAAAATGAATTCACATTATTTATACAAAAATAATGTATATAGACATAGTGATAGGGTCTTGTTAAATAACCCCTTATAACACTCACATAAGACTGAAGGGTAAGGTGTGCGATGGTGACATACTCTTGGGGTGGCTCGGATAACATCACTTGGATGGTAATCTCTATTAAATTCCACTTCTCCCATAGTCGGTTATGCTCAATCTTAATGTGTTCAAGCTCGGATTGGTCTTGGTAAAGAGAGAATCCCAATGATGCCACCTCCTTTCCGAGCTCCAACAAATGGGCTTCGTATTGGGTTAGTCTGCTGGATGAGGTCATGGCTTCCTTTGTCTGGTAAATTGGATTTGTTAAATCCCTATATTTATACTAACAATGTGATCACTGTTCAATGGCTATATTTGAAATGGTCACAATTTATACTGGTATTTTAAAATATAGAAACATAAAACCAATGAAGTTCACGTTTTATATAACCATAATAATACATTTAATTATATCAAGAAGAATTTCCAATAATGAAAGTTTGGGTCGTTACAATCTTCCCCCCTTAAGAAATTTGACCCTTGAAATTTTATTTTCCCACTCAAAAACAAATGCAGGTAACTCTGCTTCATCACTTTATCTGATTCCCACATCGCTTCTTCAAACTTGCAGTTTTTCCACAACACCTTGATAAGGGGCATTGTTTTATTTTGTAGAACTTTTTCTCTACGATCTAATATCTTCACTGGTTTCTCCTTGTAAGAAAGATCATCCTCTAGTTGTACTACCTCTAAAGAGAGTACATGTGGATGGTCTAGTATGTACTTCCTTAAGAGGGATACATGAAAGACATCACGTACATTGGCCATGGTAGGTGGAAGTGCTAGTTAATAGGTCACAACCCCAACACAATCAAGAATCTCGATGGGGCCAATATACCTAAGACTTAACTTCCATGGAGATATGCATAGAAATACCATTTCTCCAACTTTAAACTCAAGGTCTCATCGACATTTATCTGCATAACTCTTCTATAGAATCTAGGATACCTTGATAGGTTTCTGAATTTTTTTCACCTTCTCTACCATTTCTTCAACCATTTATGGTTCTAAAAGCTTATGCTCACCGACTTCATCCCAACAGGCTAGTGTTCTACACCTCTTCTCATACAGGGATTCATAAAGTTCCATTCAGATGCTTGAGTGGAAACTGTTATTATAAGAGAATTAAACCAGAGGAAGATGTTGATCCTAACCTCCTATAAATTCCATTGAACATGATCATAACATATCTTCTAGTGTCTGAATAGTTCGCTCAGATTGGCCATCAGTTTGAGGATGATAGGCCGTACTGAAGTTCATTTCAGTATCCAGTGTAACGCCCCGACCCTAGTTACCCAAAGTCGATGCATTATTACATAACATTGGAATGATCAAAAGAAAGATCAAATCTTGAAAGACCGATTAGTTTAGTAGCCTTGCAGTAACTAGATACATTCATGAAGTTTTACATTACATCATAAAATGAAAAACTACCACAACAACATATTGTCTCCATAGTCCACACTATTATCCCCTCATAATATCCCTACAGGTCATTCATAATTTACTTCTTCACATACTGGGAAAAATAAAACATAGAAAAGGGGTGAGCTCAAATGCCCAATAAGGATAACAATATAACAGAAACTTTCATAAATAAGAATAATCATTTAAGGCAACGTATAAATAAAACAAAAGCCTTTTAAACTTGAACTTCAACATATTATGGAAAAAATAAAATGAAATAGTTCCATTTACTTATTCACATGGATATTCTACTAATCTAATAACCACATGCAATATCAATAACCACTTTCATAATGATGGAATGAATAATTTCAGACTATCATAACCACATAGCCAAGGCATCGTGCCAAAACTACAAATAAGATTTTTCCAAGGCCTTATTCCAAGACACTAGTTTTTCTCATGAGACCTACTGATGCATCAAGGAGCTATAGTGGGCTCCACCCGTCACATATTAAGTCCAATGCATTCCCATATGAAAAGGTTCAAACATTACATAAACATTCGTATTAAAACTAGCATACGAAATGTAAATACTTTATCCATAAACCATGAATGGTATAAAAATAACACATCCATAGTCAAATATATCACAAAACCTTCAATACAATATAGAAGTTTTGTATCATAATAAATCAACTTCAAATAAGCGTAAAATCCATCAAAGGATGTTGACATAGATGAAATCAAAACTCTTTTTAGAGAAATATATCTTTCTATTTTGAAATCATTTAAGAGTCGTATATTTATAAAATAAAAAATTTTATTTGAAAATATTCTTATAATCTTTTAAGGGAAGCTTCGATGATTTTATAATGGCGGAAAATAGCCGCACCCGCCGTATAAGTTAAAAAAACATTCTTACCTTAATTCTGTCGAAAAGGTTAAAAAGCACCTTGTTTGGAAAACGACGGAAAGATTCCTTTATAAACCTCTTATAAAAAGTCAAACAAGGTTATAAATGAGTTTAACCCATATTCTTGTAAATAGTAAAAATGTTTTGAAATACATTTTTAAGAAACATGGATGTGGATGATAAAGAGATCCCAGAAGATTATTACGTATAAACAACCTTGGATAATGAAGAGATTGCGAAAAAAAACTTACCTTGTACTTTTCCTTGGTTGGGGTAGGTTAACCTTTTGTATAATGGTGAAATAGTTGTTATTAAATTATACAAGAATCATATATATTAATATGATATCATATATGATCTTTTAACATTGATTTGTTAATAATATCATAGTATTATCGTTGTTTCGGGTGTTAACTTACTCGTTTTATTTTATATGATTTGTTACGTAAGACGTGTTTTTCATGTATAGGATGTATATTATTCATATACATAATGATATAAAGTCCTTAAAAATTATTTTTAAATAATAAAATGATAATTATACTTGAATGGATACGATGGAGAATGAATCTCATCACGTTCGTGGAGACGGTAGTCCGTATGTACGCACGAGTGACAATATCATTCTTTTGATATTAAAATAATATATAATTGGATGGTATATCATACATAAAGAATAATTATCATGTTATATTTATTATTTACATTAATTACACATCATTATTGTACCCATACAAATAATAATTTATTGAATAACAATTACACCACGACGTGGAGATGGTAAGCCGTACGTACGCACGTATGGTGACAAGTTATTAAAAGGATGGATAGAATAATGAATATGATTGTAACATATTTATAATAAAATTACATTATATATAAGATACTAGATTTATTATTTTAGAATGGTAATAACAAATAAATAAGAAGTGGAAGAAGAAAGGAACTTGAAAAAGGGTGGTGAAATCATTACCTCTTCTTCGGGTTCTTCCTTTTGATTTGATCAAAAGGTCTCCTTAGGTTAGATTTATGAGTAAAGGTAGGCCACTAGGATTAAGTGAAGGAAGTTGAGAGTGTATTTGGGCAGAGTTTGGCTGATCCAAATGGCTTTTAAGGTGTGAATTAATGAGAAGGGGGAGTGCCCCTTTATAAGAGGGGTGAGGGGCACCTTTGGAAAAGCTAGAAATATTATTTTATAATAAATTCATATTCGGTTTCTAATGGCTAAAAAGTATATTATTTAAAGTTTAAGGTGGGGATGGGTCTAAAACCACTCAAAAAATAGAATTTAGACAGGTTTGGGTCATTATATTAACCATATCTTTTAGTTTTAACTCTTAGTTAATTAGTTTGACACTTACCATGTCACTTTGTATTTTTATATTATATAGTTAATAAACTTACTATATAACTCCAAGAGACCCTCAAGTGGTCCATTAATGATAAAATATCATGATATAAGTCTCTTGGACTAACCTTATATTTTTAGAAATCTAATTTCAATTAATAATATAATATTTGTTTTAAAAACTCTTTTATGTCAATTTTGACACTATTCAATAGTTGATTTTTGTAAAACTCATAACAGAATGATTAATTCGAAAAAAGTCAATTACATCAATCCTAATATTTAATATTATCCTATAAAATTAGTTTAATTCATTAAAAGTCTCAAATTATATTTATTTAGGTATTTATAATATAAATTATTTAAATTTTTCACTATTATGGTAATTACTGCATCATCATTGTGTCATAAATAAAATACAATATTTAATGTCTAAAAATTATAAATAAAATATAATTATTTAGGAAATATCTTTATCTTTCTAATGAATATTTATAGTCTAAAATCAAACATATATAACCCTTTTTAAAAATTGTTTTTCTAAAAGATATATGTTTTTGTCATTTTATTTATTTATTTTAACTTAATTAAAATAATGTGTCCCTATCACCTACAAGTGGCTCAATGGGGTCCTTAAATAGACCCAAAGATGCTCATGGTCGGACATGTATCCACCAATAAGGTTAGAACACCTTTTAGGGTAATTTAGTATTATTATAATATTATTTTTTTAACCCTTATTTACCAGATTTACCATTTAACCATAGTAAATAAAATATTTACCGAAGTAATTATTCAAAATGTATAAAAATAAAAGTTACCTATTTACACAATTTGGACATCTTGATTCCAAATATGGAATCCATTTTTCCAAATTCAAAACACATAAGTGTCAGAAATTAATTTAAAATTAATTCCCACTGTCAAAACAAAAACGTGTTTTTAAGATATAATAACTATCAAAAGATTGATACTTGTTTATGTCCGGTTTAATTGTGAAATTATGTACAATGACCAAAATTGTATTAAATGGTAAAAATATATTCTAAATATACTTTAAAACCACTCAAATTCATAATTTATTACTATTAATTATTTTGATTAAAAAATTTGTTTTTAATTAAAATTTAGTAATTTTAACTATTCATCAAAATATTAAAGTTATCCGAAAAGTACCAAAATTTCACCTTAGGCTAAATTCGATACTCCGAATCCAAAAATGTAAGTCCATTTTGAGAGATAAAATGTTTAAAATTTTAAAAAGTAGGTATTACTATTCATAACAGCTAGTTTGATCGGTTGTGGTGCGTGTTAGAACTCGATGTTGCGTACAACACACGCTATTGCATTATTCAAAGAGAAGCGTATTGTAGAAGCTTGGGGTGTTACATTCTCCCCTCGTTCAAATAATTTAATCCTCAAAATTTCTAGAATACTACCGCATGAAAAGGCTTGGGTGGTTCTTCATCATAAGTTCCTCGGGTTCCCACGTTGCCTCTTCCATCTTATGGTTTTTCCACAAGGCTTTTACCAGAAGAGTCGTCTAGTTTCTCAGTAGTTGTTCTCTTGTATCAAGAATCTTGACAGGCTCTTCACAATAAGACAGATTGGGTTCCAGTTCTAATTCCTCATAGGTGAATACATGCGTTGGGTCAGGCATGTATTTCCTCAATAGAGATATGTGGAACACATCATGAACTTTGGAGAGACTTGGCGGCATTGCCAATCGGTAAGATACAACCCCAATTCGTTCTAGAATTTCAAAAGGTCCCATGTACCTGGGACTCAATTTACCTTTCTTACCAAAATGTATGACTCCCTTCCATTAGATACCTTCAGGAAAACATGATCACCGACTTGAAATTCAAAATCCTTCCTTCGATTATCGGCATAGCTCTTCTGCCTACTTTGAGCTGCATTGATATGGTTTTGGATTAACTTCACCTTTTCCATCATTTCCTCCACCAGTTCCAGGCCTACAAGTTTTCTTTCACCAACTTCATCCCAACAGGTTGGTGTGCGACATCTATTTCCATATAACACTTCATATGGTGCCATCTGAATACTCGAATGGAAGCTATTGTTATAGGAAAATTCAACCAAAGGTAAATATTGATCCCACATACCCTGAATGTCAAGTGAGCAGGATCTCAACATGTCTTCTAAGGTTTGAATAGTTTGTTCTGATTGTCCATCTGTTTGAGGGTGGAAGGCAGTGCTCAAATGAAGTTCAGTATCCAAGGATTTCTAAAGACTTTTCCAGAATCTTGAAGTAAAACAGGGATCACGATTAGAAACAATCGATTGGGTTACTCCATGAAGTATCACAACTTCATCAATATATATTCTTTCTAGACATTCCAGTGGTAGATCTTATCTTATAGAAAGAAAATGTGCTGACTTGGTAAGACGATCAACAATAACCCATATTGCATCGTTCCTTCTAGGAGTCTTTGGTAGTCCCATGACAAAGTCCATCGTAATATTTTCCCATTTCCACTCTGGTATGGGGAGAAGTTGCAATACTCCACCAGGCTGTTGCCTTCCATCTTTCACTTGTTGAAAAACCATACATCTTGACAAAAAATCCGCAATCTCCCTCTTCATGTTGTCCCACCAAAATTGTTCCTTCAAATATCTATACATTTTGGTGCTCCCAGGGTGTATAGATAAATTGGAACTATGTGCATCATCCATCAATTCCCTTTTTAGATCAGGTATATTGGGAACACAAAGTCTCTTCCCAAATTTCAAAATTCCATCTTCATACACAAAGTCTCTCAATCTACCATCATTCACAGCTTTAATCTTCTTTTGAAATTATTCATCATCGGTCTGAGAACTCTTAATCCTTCCTAGTAAAGATGGTTTGGCAACCATTTGAAAAATCATTTATGTTTCACCTTCCCTGGTTATTCCCATGTCCATCTTCACTAGATCCATGAAAATTGGATCCCTTTCAATTCTCATATTGTTCGAAACTCCATGATATTTTCTGCTCAAAGAATCTACCACCTTGTTTGCCTTCCCCGGGTGTAGTGTATCGTGAAATCATAATCCTTGAGTAATTCAAGCCATCTCCTTTGCCTCATGTTATGTTTTTTTTGTGAGAAAATATACTTCAAAATCTTGTGATCAGTATAAATCTCACATTTTCACCATAGAGGTAGTGCCTACATATCTTCAAAGCAAAGATCATAGATGAAAACTCGAGATCATGAGTAGGACAATTTTGTTCATGAATTTTCAACTGTCGTGATGCATAGGCAATAACCCTATCATTATGCATAAGAACACAACCAAGTCCTTTCTTCGATGCATCACTATAAATAATGAACCCATCATTCCCCTATGGTAGAGTCAATATAGGAGCATTGACTAATCTTCTCTTTAGTTCTTCGAAACATTATTCACACTCTTTTGTCCAAACAAATTTAACCCCTTTATGTGTGAGCTTCGTTAAAGGGTTTTCCAATCGAGCAAAATTCTGGACGAAACGTCGATAATAACCTGCCAAACCAATAAAACTGCATACCTCAGTTATACTCATTGGTGCTGGCCATTCTTGGATTGCCTTGGTCTTAGAAGGATCAACAGAGATTCCATCCTTAGAGACAATATGGACAAGAAAATAAATCTCCTGAAGCTAGAATTCACACTTGCTAAACTTCCCATATAATTCATTTCTTCTCAGAGTTTTTAGGATAATGCACAATTGATTTTCATGATCTTTGTAGCTTTTGGAGTATACCAAGATATCATCAATAAATACCACCAAAAATTCATCGAGATATTCCTTGAAAACTCTATTCATCAGATCCATGAATACAGAGGGTGCATTAGTCAATCCAAAAGGCATTACTGTAAACTCGTAATGCCCATACCTGGTTCGAAATGCTGTCTTCGAAATGTCTTCTTTCTTCACACAAAACTGATGGTATCTAGATCGAAGGCCAATCTTTGAAAATTATTGAGCTCCATGCAATTGGTAAAATAAATCATCAATACGAGGTATGGGATTCTTGTTCTTTATTGTTATAGCATTGATCTCCCTGTAGTCGATACATAACCTCATAGATCCATCTTTTTTTAACAAAAAGAACAGGGGCTCCCCATGGAGAAACACTAGGGGGAATAAATACCTTATTACTCAGTTCCTCTAGTTGTTTCTTTAGTTCAAATAATTATACAATGGCCATTCTATAAGGGGTCTTCGATATAGGACTTGATCCAGGAATTAAATCAATGGAAAACTCAACTTCTCGTTTTGGAGGATGTCTAGGTAAATATTCCGGAAAAAATCTACATATTATTTCACAACAGGTACATCCTCTATTTGAACATTCCTTTCTTCACCCACTATAATTTCATCCTCTTCCTCCCCAATAATTGAATTTATTTGAGCTACTGGGGGTGGATCTAGATAAGAATTAGGTGGTGATGATTCTGCTCTAAAGATAAGGTTCTCCTTATCATCATCATCAAAAATCGTAACCTCCTTATTCTTATGATAAATATTTGCATAATAGTCCAAAAGCCAATCCATAAAGAGGATTATATCAAACTCAATCATAGGTATGATGATGAGATCAGCGGATAAAGAACATTTATGTGCTCTAATGGGGGCTGATTCACAAAACTTTGTTGCAATGATACTTCCCTTAAAAGTTTTAACTGAAAACTCCCTTGTTAAATAAAATT
The DNA here is from genome assembly GCA_963277665.1 of Viscum album. NCBI lineage: Eukaryota > Viridiplantae > Streptophyta > Magnoliopsida > Santalales > Viscaceae > Viscum > Viscum album. The sequence goes on along the minus strand of OY728132.1, from coordinate 1,257,124,225 downwards.
GTAAATATCTAATTTTCTTAGCAAACTAGGAAGATATGAAACAATGCGATGATCCAGAATCAAATAATGCATTTTATAAACTTGAGGAAACCATTAAATTACCTGCCACCACGTCTTTCGAAGCTTCTACCTCAGTAGTAGTGATAGCATAAACTAGGCTTTGATCCCTTGGCCTTTTCTGAGGTAAGTTCCCCTGACGCTTAGGACATTCATTTGCATAATATCCCATCTCCCTACAATTGTATCACTGAACATTGGTAGCTTCCTTCTTCCCTTTGCAATCACGATCTTGGTGGCCTTTTTTACCACACTTGTAACAAACACCCATTCCCTTCAAGCAAGTACCAGGGTGTTTCTTCCCACATTTACCACATGATGGATATTCAACCTTTCCCTTCTTCCCCTTATTTCCATTCCTAGATTGATCAGAAGATCTCTTATTCTCTTGCTTTGCTTTAAAGTCATAAGACTTAGAGAATTCCTTTTCTATCTTGATAGCACATGTGACAATGTCTTCGTATGATGAGAAGGATTGTGAGACTAATGCTCGACGGAGAAATGGTTTTAACCCATCAAATAAACGATCAATCTTACTTCTTGGGTTACGTATATAATCTCAGCATACCTTTCTAACCTTGTAAAGTTAGCCTCATACTTTGTGACATTCTCATCCTCATTTTGTCTCAGACTCAGAAATTGTCTTTCCATATCTGCTCGATGGTCACGAGGAAAGTATTTTTATAAAAACAGATCTTTGAACTCCCTCCATTCCATATTTGATAATTTATCATCTTCCTTCATGTTTTGAATCAATGACCACCATTGATCAGCATCTCCAGTGAGGCGGTAAACTTCCATGATAACTTTTTCCCTTTCACTACTTCCGAAATCCTGAAATATTTTCTCTAGGGAACTTATCCATTGCTCAGCTACCAATGGATTTGTACTCCCATTGAAAGTTGGTGGTTGTTGCCTTATAAAGCGATCTAACATTGATCCTCCACACTACGGATCAGGGTTCTCCATACGGGTAAGGTTATTATTCATAACCAGAGTGAGTTGTCCCAGTATGGTGATTAGTTGATCAGCACCAGCAACATCACTAGATCCACTATAATTATCTTGAGCAGGAGGTAAATCCCTACATGGAGTGCGTGCATTGATACAGTTTCCATTTCTTCCACTAGGGGCCATTTCTAAACAATGGCATAAACTAGATCAGTTTATGAATCAAAATACATAATTACATACTTATAAAACACATAACATAAATTGAACTATTTATGGATATAATCCATAATCATAAAAATGTTTTCTTTGAGGAATTATATACTCATAAACCCTTCATAATTATTTGTAAAGAAAATGAGAGTTATCCTAAGCATATCCCTTGGGAGTGTCGTAACCAGGAGTGCAGCAAGGCCCGTTGTCGTGCACCAGTTCTCGTTCAAGTCTAGCACAAAGTGGTGTTTTCGGGTTTTACCCCTAGGAACATCTCTGCCAGATCCGCCTCTACCTGCTCGTATCCAGACAAGGATGTATTTCTTGGAAAACTCACAAAATCTCTACAATACCAAAATTCTAGGAAGTTCTTCTATACTAATCCTCAAAGTCCATCTTCAATCTATGTGCTATAATCAGAGTTTATCTAAATATAGCTTCCAAGGTTTGTACTAAACTTCCAATGATACCAACTATAATGCCCCGACCCCAGTTACCCAGAGTCGGTGCATTATTAAATAACATTGGCATGATCAAAAGAAAGATCAAATCTTGAAAGACCGATTAGTTTAGTAGCCTTGGAGTAACTAGATACATTAACGAAGTTTTACATTACATCATAAAATGAAAAACTACTACAACACCATATTGTCTCTATAGTCCACACCATTATCCCCTCATAATATCCCTGTAGGTCATTCATAATTTACTTCTTCACATCCTGGGAAAAATAAAATATAGAAAAGGGGTGAGCTCAAATGCCCAGTAAGGATAACAATATAGCAGGAACTTTCATAAATAAGAATAAGCATTTAAGGCAATGTATAACTAAAACAAAATCCTTTTAAACTTGAACTTCAACATAGTATGGCAAAAATAAAATGAAATAGTTCCATTTACTTATTCACATGGATATTCTACTAATCGAATAATTACATGCAATATCAATAACAACTTTCATAATGATGGAATGCATAATGCCAGACTATCATAAACACATAGCGAATTCCTCGTGCCAAGACTACAAATAAGATTTTGCCGAGGCCTTGTTCCAAGACACTATTTTGTCTCATGAGACCTACTGATGCATCGAGGAGCTATAACGGGCTCCACCCGTCACATATTAAGTCCAATGCATTCCAATATGAAAAGGTTCAAACATAACATAAACATTCGTATTAAAACTAGCATATGAAATGTAAATAATTCATCCATAAACCATGAATGCTATAAAAATAACACATCCATAGTCAAACATATCACAAAACCTTCAATACAATATAGAAGTTTTGTATCATAATAAATGAACTTCAAATAAGCTTAAAATCTATCAAAGGATGTTGACATAGATAAAATCAAAACTCTTTTTAGAGAAATATCTATTTCTATTTTGAAATCATTTAAGAGTAATATATTTATAAAATAAAACATTTTCTTTGAAAATATTCTTATAAGCTTGTAAGGGAAGCTTCGACGTTTTTATAACGACGGAAAATAGCCGCACCCGCCGTATAAGTTAGAAAAAACATTCTTACCTTAATTCTGTCGAAAAGGTTAAAAAGCACCTTGTTTGGAAAATGACGGAAAGATTCCTTTATAAAACTCTTATAAAAAGTCAAACAAGGGTATAAATGACTTTAACCCATATTCTTGTAAATATTAAAAATGTTTTGAAATACATTTTTAAGAAACATGGATGTGGATGATAAAGAGATCCCAGTAGATTATTACGTATAAACAACCTCGGATAATGAAGAGATTGTAAAATAAACCCTTACCTTGTACTTTTACCTGGTTGGGGTAGGTTAACCTTCTATATAATGGTTAAATAGTTTTTATTAAATTATACAAGAATCATATATATTAATATGATATCATATATGATCTTTTAACATTGATTTGATAATAATATCTTAGTATTATCGTTGTTTCGGGTGTTAACTTACTCGTTTTCTTTTATATGATTTGTTATGTAAGCCGTGTTTTTCTTGGATAGGATGTATCTTATTCATATCCATAATGATATCAAGTCCATAAACATTATTTTTAAATCATAAAATGATAATTATAATTGAATGTATACGATGGAGAATGAATCTCATCGCGTTCCTGGAGACGGTAGTCCGTACGTACGCACGAGCGACAATATCATTCTTTTGATATTAAAATAATATATAATTGGATGGTATATCATATATACAGAATCATTATCATGTTATATTTATTATTTACATTAATTACACATCATTATTATACCCATCCAAATAATAATTTATTGGATAATAATTAGACCACGACGTGAAGATGGTAAGCCGTACGTACGCACGTATGGTGACATGTTATTAAAAGGATGGATAGAATACTGAATATGATTGTACCATATTTATAATAACATAAAAGTATATATAAGATACTAGATTTATTATTTTATAATGGTAATAACAAAGAAAGAAGAAGTGGAAGAAGAAAGGAACTTGAAAAAGGGTGGTGAAATCATTACCTCTTCTTCAGGTTCTTTCTTTTGATTTGATCAAAAGGGCTCCTTAGGTTGGCTTTATGACTAAAGGAAGGCCTCGAGGATGAGTTTAGGGATGTTTAGAGAGTATTTGGGCAGAGTTTTTCTAAGACAAATGGCTTTGAAGTTGTGAATTAATGAGAAGGGGGAGTGCCCTTTTATAAGAGGGGTGAGGGGCACCTTTGTAAAAGCTAGAAATATTATTTTATAATAAATTCATATTCGGTTTCTAATGGCTAAAAAGTGTATTATTTAAAGTTTATGGTTGGTATGGGTCGAAAACCACTCAACCAATATAATTTAGACAGGTTTGGGTCATTACATTAACCTTATCTTTTAGTTTTAACTCTTAGTTAATTAGTTTGACACTTACCATGTCACTTTGTATTTTTATATTATATAGTTAATAAACTTACTATATACCTCCAATATACCCCCAAGTGGTCCATTAATGATACAAATGTCATGATATAAGTCTCTTGGACGAAACATAGATATTTAGAAATTTAATATCAATTAATAATATAATATTTGTTTTAAAAACTCTTTTATGTCAATTTTGACACGATTCAATAGTTGATTTTTGTAAAAATCATAACAGAATGATTACTTCTAAAAAATTCAATTAAATCAATCCTAATATTTCATATTATCAAATAAAATTAGTGTAATTCATTAAAAGTCTCAAATTATATTTAATTGGGTATTTATAATATCTATTAGTTTAATTTTTCACTATTATGGTAATTACTGCATCATCATTGTGTCATATATAAATTAAATTATTTAATGTCTAAAAATTATAAATAAAATATAATTATGTCGGAAATATTTTTATATTTCTAATGAATATTTATAGTAGAAAATAAAACATATATAATCCTTTGTAAAAATTGTTTTCCTAACGATATATGCTTTTGTTATTTTTGTATTTATTTTAACTTAATTAAAATAATGTGTCCCTATCACCTACAAGTGGCTCCATGGGGTCACAAAATCGACCCAAAGATGACCATGGTCGGACATGTATCCACCAATAAGGTTAGGACACGTTTTAGGGTAATTTAGTATTATTATAATATTATTTTTAACCCTTATTTACCATATTTACCCTTTAACCATGGTAAATAAAATATTTACCGAAGTAATTATTCAAAATGTCTAAAAATAAAAGTTACCTATTTAAAAAATTTGGACATCCTTATTCCAAATATGGAATCAATTTTTCCAAATTCAAAACACATAAGTGGCAAAAATTAATTTAAAATTAATTCTCGCTGTCAAAACAAAAAACGTGTTTTTAAGATATAATAACTATTAAAAGATTGATACTTGTTTATGTCCGGTTTAATTGTGAAATTATGTCTAATGACCAAAATTGTATTAAATGGTAAAAATATATTCTAAATATACTTTAAAACCACTCAAATTAATAATTTATCACAATTAATTATTTTTATTAAAAAAGTTGTTTTTAATTAAAATTTAGTAATTTTCACTCTTCATCAAAATATTAAAGTTTTCCGAAAAGTACCAAAATTTCACCTTAGGCTAAATTTGATACTTTGAATCCAAAAATAAATTCCATTTTGAGAGATAAAATTTCTAAAATTTGAAAAAGTAGGTATTACTATTCATAACGACTAGTTTGATCGGTTATGGTGCGTGTTAGAACTCGATGTTGCGTACAACACACGCTATTGCATTATTCAAAGAGAAGCGTACCATAGAAGCTTGGGGTGTTACATCCAGAGAATGTTAAAGACACTTCCAAAACATAGAGGTGAATCTTGGATCTCGATCAGATATAATAGACAATGGTACTTCATACAACCTTACCACTTCCCTGATATATATCTGTTCTAGTTGATCCAATGAGAAATCCTCCCAAATTTCAATAAAGTGTGAAAACTTTGTAAGACGATCCAAAAAAACCCATATTGAATTTTTTCCTTTGGATGTCTTCAAACGTCCGGTGAAAAATTCCATGGTGATGTTCTCCCATTTCCATGCTGGTATGGGAAATGGTTGCATCATCCTATTAGAATTTTGTCTCTCAGCCTTCACTTGCTGACACACCAGGCACTTTGATGTAAATTCATCGATATATTTATTTATATTATCCCACCAATAATTCCCTTGGATATCTCTATATATCTTTATGTTTTCATGGTTGAATAGAGAAATTTGAACTATGTGCATTATCCAAAAGTTCCTTATTCAGCTCTAAACTTGATGGAACACATAGTATTTTCCCAAATCTCACAATTACATCTTCATTAGCATTGAAATCCGAAGATTTCCCTTTTCTAATAGCTTCCACTTTATTCTGAATTCCTAAATCATCATTTTGAGCATCCTTTAACCTTTCTAAAAGAGTTGGTTGAACAATAATTTGTGAAAGGATTGATTATGTTCCATTCTTTATGATTCCCATGTCCATCTTCATCAAGTCTAAGAAGTTTGGATCCTTCTAAATTCTCATCAATGATAGAATTGTTGGGTCCTTTATACTTAAAGCATCCACCACCTTGTTCTCTTTCCCAAGGTGGTAATGGATTGAGCAGTCGTAGTTTTGATCAGCTTTAACCCTCTTTATTAGCATATGTTCCACTCTTTCTATGTGAATATATACATTAGTCTTTTGTGGTACATATATATTTCACACTTCTCCCTAAAGAGATAAGTCCAAAAAAGGTTAAGATCACCGCAACCAACTCCAAATCATGTGTTGGATAATTCTTCTCATGAAATTTCAATTTCTTTGAAGCATATGCAATGAATTTTTCATTTTTCATCAATGCATATCCCATACCCTTCTTCAAAGAATCACTGAATACCACAAAAAGTTCTCTACTTGTGGGTAAAGTCAGCACGGGCGTAGTGAAAAGCCTACTTTTTAACTCCTTGAAGCTTTCTTCACACTCATCACTCTAAGAAAACTTTACTCCATTCCGAGTTAGTATGGTAAGAGGGTTGGACAATCGTTAGAAATTTCTCACACATCATGGATAATATCCAACTAACCCCAAGAATCTACGGATATCCATTACCGATGTTGCCCTCATCCATCCATCAATTTCATATATTTTGAAGGGATCCAAATATATGCCATATCTTGTGATGATATGGCCCAAGAATGAGACCTCCTTTAACCAGAACTCACACTTGATGTACCTTGCATAGAGCTTATCCTTTTGCAAGGTCTCTAGTACAGTTCTTAGAAGCTCCTCATAACACTACTTGGTTTTAGAGTATATTAGAATATCATCTATAAATATTATCAAAAATTTGTCAAGGTAATCTCTAAAGACTTTATTCATCAAGTCCATGAATATTTCTGGAGCATTAGTGAGTCCAAATAGGCATTACTATGAAGTCATAGTGCTTGTATCTTGTACGAAAAGCATCTTTGGGAATATTTTCCTTCTTCACCCTTACATGAAAATATATTGACCGAAAATCTACCTTGGAAAAGTATTGTGCTCCATGCAACTGATTGAACAAGTCATAAATTGTTGGAGAGGATACTTTTTCTTTATAGTGATTTTGTTAAGCTCATGATAATCGATGCAAAGGCACATTGACCCATACTTCTTCTTGATAAAGG